>OY754961.1:81465493-84278812 GCA_963576555.1 Ferdinandea cuprea | reverse complement strand
ATTGGTGAACATTTAAATTGCCTTGTTTGATAAATCGATCATGGTGGAGCGCATCTGCATTTTCGGGGGATGCAAGTGCAAAATTTACATCTTGAAGGGAATTTCTCATAAGACTTGAAGGGGTGAAGATTTTGTGGAACGCCTGTTCAAAAGTCTTGTTAGGGATGGAAAGGGAACTGCAATTTAAATGGCGGATGTGATAAGCTTATAAATCTACTAATTTGAGTTTTTTGACAGCAAAGTGAACCTGTCTTCGGAGTTTTTGGGTCGAACTTTAATCACAAAAAAATAATAATGCAAGTCCCGTTTGATTGTGAGATGTTAAGACCTAGAAACCTAAATCCCACGAAGTCTTCTCTTTTAATGTGAAAAAATGTTTGTTAGTTAATTATAATTTTTTGAAGAAGAACACGTCTTCTTCAGTGGAAAAATAGTCTTTCAGAACGGTTCTATTCTATTCACTCATGGCAATTCTCACAGGCGGACCAGTATTGATGCAATAAGGTGGAACAAGTTGATCATAACGTAAGAAGGGACGGTTCCACTCACTCTGAGGAGCATTGAGTGATTGAAGATTGTTTAGGACTTTTAAGAATAATCATTTAGTTCCCTTTTGTGTAGCAACCGTGCGACTTGTTATATGCCCTTAAAATTGGAAGGCTTAACTCACGCATTTTGTAATGCTTAAACTAAAGTACGAAGAGCCTTTATCTGAAATAAACAAGCCTTCCATCCTCTGCGATGTCGTCAAGTACCCTGCTTTCAGTTATTCATGGTATCCACGAGTAACTGGTATTTCAAACGAAATTGCTCTCTTTCTTGTCGTCTCTGGTTTGTAGAGATCCGCTTGTCTGAAGCATAATTATTCCTTCGCTGCAAATATATCTTAAATAAATTTAGATGTTTTTATTTGCATATCCCTAGGCGCAGTATAGCATAAACATATGTCTTGAACAAGACCCTCTTCGTATTTATAAACCATTTTGTTTTGCTTATTACTCATAACACTTTAGCAGTGCTAAGTAAACTCATTTTAATTGCCATTTTGTGGAATGAATTCATTTTTAGAAAAATGAGGAAAGAAATCTATCAGGTTCTGTGCCGCGGATGTTTTCAACCCTATTAATAGCTTCTCGTTTATTATTTTGTATACCGAGTGAGCATTTGTAATAAAATTTATATTTTTTTCTCACAGCGTACGCGTACGGTATACGAATACTGCTTGCGCTTTTGCAGTGGTTCCATCTACGTAGACGAAATGTGATGAGTCTCTGTCTAAAATAAGGCAGCCTCCCGTCTTGCGTTCACGATTTTTGTAATTTAAAACGGCGATTTAGTGTTTCTTGTCATCTCGAACAAACGGACTGGGGTGCGATAGGTCTCGTGACTGGAGAATAGTTATCCATTCCATCTTACTAAGCTAATTTTAAATGCTATTATTGGTCTTATGGAAAATGAACTAATGTCTAGAAAGAGAGGTCAGGTTTTTTCAAAAGCATGTGTTTTGCCTCTGGTCAATCGCTTCGTAAACTTTATAGCAACTCAGCTTGCCTAAGCCTTGGTTGGAGTGCTAAGTAAATGTAATACAAATTTCTGATATTTTTAGGCTTGAATTGATTTTGAAGCATAAAAGAGAGATCATGTTTTGCGTTTTTTTTATTAGTTTTGTATACTTCTTGACGCTCTGCAGTGCTGCTTTTCAAACTGAATTAAATTTTAAAGTGGTTTATTGCTCATCTGTAAGCATGAAAAAGTGAGATAGATAGGTTAAGTTTTGTGCAGTATTGCAGCCAATTGCTTGCTTAAAATATCAGGGGATTTATAGACAAGCTTATCGTTAGACTTCGCTAAGCTTCTTCTATAATTCATGGAGTTTCTTTTCCACATAAATATGTGGTAAATACAAATGAATACACGTCAGAGAAAATACTAATAGAAAGTCCCAATTTACTTTGTCCGACTCATCAAGTTTTAGCGAAGATACCATTTTATGAAGCAGTGGCAATTTCGTGCAGTCATTGGTCCACCTGTCGTCAATTTTTGTGCGGTTCCTTTCGATTGTTTTATGCTAACTATGTACTTATGCAAAGATTGGCAGCCCGACTTTTCTGGAATCTTCAAACAATTCTATTACGTACCTACCTGTATGGTTTCCGAATAATCACCAAGCAAACCAAGCTCGCTCTTGGTTTTTCCAGATGGCTTATATGTTTTAGATCGACTTATTTTTCCTTAATAAGTGAAGGAAGGATAAAGTTGCTTTAAAAGAGGGGTCTGACTGTTTTGGTTTAGGATCACAAAATTTGCTTAAGATTTGCTTAGTAAAAAAAAAGCACAGTCAATATTAGCTCCTAATATGTACTGCTAACTACTCCTGCCAAGCTTCTAAGGTCTTAAAGTAGGTTCTCATGCATCTTCCGGTATGGGTCCAATTCGTTCGCAGAAAATGTCCATTCGCTGAGCTTCTGAAAAGAATGCGGTATTTGCTTAATCCAAAGACAAAAGCACTAAATATTTTAAAATATGAAAGGCAGCAACCATCATTAAACTGTTCCAAGATAGGATCTAGTAAATAATATTTTGTTTTTCCGGACGCAGATACACGTTTGCACAAAAGAACGACATCTACTAAATAGCTTTGGTGGTCTCTCATCTGATTATAATATATTTTGCTTGGTAGAATACAACAGATTGTGCCTGAACTATTTAAGCACTTTATTTATGGTAAAAATTTGGAAAGTGGTATTTGGAAGCTCGTTTTGCATTTAGTGAATTTTGGGCATCGTATTGATCTTCTTTGCGTTTGAAATATTTTCTAACCCTGTAAGCACATTCAAAAGAAGAACACATGTTATGTCTTAGAGGCAAAAAATTGACCCAAACTGATGGTATGGTAGTGAACCGCGAGAACAGGCAAAACGACTTCCAAAACAAGCAGCTTGCTACTGTTTTTCACGCCTCTTACACTGTCTTCGATGGTTCGGTATTATATGTTGTTTAAGCCTTATGGTATCAAAAGGGAGTCGTCGGTGTAGCATTACTATTAGTTCGTGATCAATATGGCCAAAGTAACACATATGTGACTTTAATCGCAGATGGAAACAGAATTACAACTTGGCTGTCTACTTCTGTACTCCTTGATCTGGTCAAGGATTTTCAACATCAAATATTCAGTTTTTCCGGCTTATCGTCCAGTAAAGGGCGCCATCCGTCTTCAAACCCATTTAAAGGTTTTTAGCCAAATTTAGTTTTTAATCACCCCACGGTTCTTAACTACTGCGCAAACCCGCTAAAAATTAAATCCCTCCCTTATTTATGCCCTACTCGCTTAAAGCGTCCCCTTCTCAACATAGCCATCGAATCGTGTATATGTTTAATCAAGGATCTCGCTTTTCGTTTCCTTTAATTTTATTTTTTTATTTTCTTTTTTAATTAAGTAAATCTCAATTTCAAATTCGTCTAAATGTAAGATGACTGGGCGCGTTTTCCTCTTTTCCTATTCATCTAAATGCATTTTTCACTTGCCGTCGTCCTAAGGATCTACATTGAAAGTGCACTTACATAATGGGATACATACAACGCAACGGTTGTGTAAGAGGATACGATACCATCGATTTTTTTTTTCTCTCATCTTTCTTCTCGTGGTGCATCTTGGAAATTTACCTGTGCAAGCCCATCTTCTTTGGATTTTTTATTTCTTTTTTTCTAACGACTCCTTTAAGCCCTTTCGCGTACACATTTTGGATTATGCAAATTGTGTGGAGAGACGAGCAGTGGTGGTGGTATGACGATGCATCCTTCCATGAGGGGAGACCAAACTGAAATAGATACCCAGCGCGGAGTTGCAGAGGACGAAAATGCACTGAAAGGAGAAGTGCGTATAGGTTCCTTTCGTTAAGTTTCCACGGCGAATAATAGAGGTTCGGTTGTGTACGATGAGGAAAATATATTTTGGTAGTAAACAAGAAACTTTAAACTTCCCATGAGGATGTGTACCGTGAATTTAGAATGAACATTGAAGCGTAAGTGAATTTTTCTTCTTCATATAGCCGCCTTTTAAATTGGCCTTACCTCCATTCACCCGGTTTTGTGTACTGTTGTCGGGGTGGCGAAAACTTTTGATTTGCCTCTGCGAGAAGAGAACGTGTACGTGTACGTGCACATGCACATATTCGTCGTCGTCGTCGTTGAGTTGTTGGTCCTGGCGGTGTGTTATGCTTCGCGGTTTAAGTTTAACTTGTGATGATGAAGGTGAACTATCTATTATTGCTGGGTGTATGTGTGTTTTGTTTTTTTTTGTCTACACACTCTTGAGGGTGAGAATAAGTTCAAAGTTGTTTGTTGGGTGTTTTTTTTGGCTTAAAAGTTTGTTCGAAAGGATACTCATTCATAATGGCATCAAAGGCCCGGGGCTAGGTTTATAGTTTGGACGCATGATTAGTTATTGTTGTTGGAATGCAAATCAGGTATCATTGTTACCATAGGAAGTTGGTCCGTAGATTGTTATGGTAAGGTTTGGTTTAGCTAAACACTGTTTTTTGTTCGCCAGTTTGGCTACCATGAGGCAGTTCGAGGGCGTGGAAATAATCGTCAGACTCTCAAATAAATTTTCCTGGTTACGAACTTTCATAAATTTTGAAGCCTTAAAATTAAATAGTTCGTACATGTTATTCCGCAAAAGAATGTTTCAAATCTTATTTAGCGACTTACAACTGAATGCAAAAATTCAAAGCATTTATTTCTAAATTTAGCAAAGACATAAACCATTCGTATAGATCTCTTTTGCCGCTTTTACAGCCAACCGATTGTTACAAACAGGGTGTCCTTAGAAAGGCCAGAGCCTTCGCCGTGAAGTGCTCTATATCACTTTAAAGAAAGCTCCGACCATGCTTTAATAAAGGTGTCCACGTGGAATTTATCCCCATAATCCCATGAGGCATGCTATTGAATCCCATCTAAATAGATTCTTGTCTCCCCAAGTCCCATTCAATAAATAAATAGATTACACTCCAAGTAGGTCAACTCCCTCCCGAACTGCCACAGAAAAATTCCTTTCAAATGTCCAAAATGCCTCATTTAACCGATAAGAATCAACTGCACGCCTCTCTCGGTTACCTTAAAATTTTCGAAAATAGTTTTTGATTTCCTAACAATCTATATATGATTTCCCATAAAAGAAAAATACTCCTTTCCTTTTGGTATCCCTCACTACATCTCATCACCTCAATCTGATACCAACAAAAAAAAAAAAAAAAGGACCATATCAGTAATGGCTCACTGAAATGATGAAACCAAAATGAAAGAAATTCGTTTACGTTATTCCAACCCCACTTTACCAAACTGTTCCCTACAAAAGAGTTTATTTTCTTACTTAATGCAACGTAAGAAAGTATACAAAAAAAGGAAACGAATTTTCTCCACCATAACATCCTTATCCGAGAAACCCAATGAATGAAAACGAAGTAATAGCAAAGTTGAATCTCCCAAAACAGGACCATTTTCTATTTTCACAATTGAAAAATCCAATTGATTGACAAATATCTACGGAGAGTACTACTAAAAGTAGTAGTATGACATTTTTTTTCATTCCCTCTTCGATACGCTCGTGTTTTCATTTTCTTCTTCTTTTTTTTTTTTATTATTATTTTATTTGATCCTTGCTGAGCGAAGAACGATCTGAGAGAAGAAAAAAAAAACACACCAAACTGACGAATGTGGTTTATATTCTGTCCTAGAGAAGAGTCCTTTGGGAAAACTCTCTCCTTACTTAGATTTTTCCTTCTTCTATCATGTACAGGACTACATATGAAAGTGTAAAAAGGAGTTCAGCTACGAAGTGCGAGAAGAAGAAAAAAATAACGAAACCTAAAAGCAATTTCTACCTTAAAGAATTGTTTCTCATTGTTGGTTTTATTTGTGTGTTCGATTGTCCTTTCCATTCCCAACATCGAGCAGTGATGGTGTTTGTTAGGTTGATGGTTAGTTAGAAAGTAAAGTGCCCAAATATTTTCTATTCATTTTGCATTGTGTGTTGGTCGCATGTATGTGCAAATTGTGGGTGTTAAAATTTGAAAGAAGGTCGAAAGTGATTTTTTGGATCCCGAGTGAACCCTTTTGATTGGAGCTGATGGTTTCATTGTATTGTCACGAAAAGGAAAGAAATAAAGTAAGAAAGAAAGAAAGAACTTCTCTTTCTTATTTTCTATAGAGATTTTGGCACTGTTTGAATGTGAATGACTAAGGAATTGCCTTAAGATTGAAGTGCTCTCTGGAGGGAAACGAAGGAATGGTGACTATGGGTTCAAGGACAAACGCAAGTTTGGAAAAGCATTAAATGAGTTATTTGTTGGCGGTGGGATAATGTTGCAGTAATAAGATGCTACTTGAGTTTGTGTTCCATTAAATGGTTTGGGACCTAAACAAATGTTGATGAGAAACTGTATAAATCACAGCTTGTCACAATGGTAAAATTAATTAAAAGAAAAGAGAGTGACGAGGTACTAAGTACCTAAGACAACAACCGATTTAATGCAAAAGCCAGATTCAAAACACCTTGGCAACTAGCAGACTTAATCTTATGCCAGACCATCGTTTATTAGCTTTAAAGGCTTAGAAAGCTTAGTCAACAACCTTTGCAACTCACATGTCCTAAGTTTCCGATGAGTTTGAATAGGGCACTCAAGCTAAGGTCACAACCGAGTACAGACGGTTTTAAACTGCTTCAATGGATGACAACCTGAACTCCGTCTTCAAACTTGAATAAACAAAATCGGATGTCTCGACCTAATGGCGGAATTTTAAGACTCTTTCGGATTAATGTTCCTTTAGCTGACATTTACTGGCTTTTATCTTTATATCCATGTTTTCGTTTATAAAATTAGCAGCTGTGTTTCAATTGGATGGGGTATGCAGCACTGCAGCAGATTCAGGTTTCGAAGAAACTTTAGGATCGCAGAGATTGTTGTATCCGGGCTTTCAAAACGGAAGTCGCTTTTTGATCTTCGAGGCACAGCCTTCACATTTCTATCCGATTTTGTAAAAATGGTAGTTGAGAGAGCAGTGTCCAATCACGTTTTCTCTAGGAAGTGAATGGAACTTATTTTGTTTGCCAGGTCGTTAAATTGGTTAGTCTGATGCATCTCCTGTATGAAACTCCGGTTTGAGTGCCGCATTAAGAGATCCCAGGAGTTAAGCTCTGACACGATCCTATTAAATGGTAGACCCCAGAAGGAGCCTGAGCCTTTGCAGGGAGTTGTAGAAGCTCTGCTAGCTGATCAGCCATTTCATTTCTCTGGAATCCCTCCTGACGTTTCCATCTTCATACGAAGTGAGCAGCTAGTGCATTGAAAAGGTTCAAAGCATTTTAGAAGAGTTGGGCTTTATGAGAATATGTGAATATTTTGTCTTCTTGAATTTTCCGCCTTAAGCATTCCCTTACACAGAGTTCAATTGCGTAGTCTTTTGACCAAACATTTTAACTCAAATTTTGCAATTTCCAATTGGAAGATTCGCTCGCTTCCAGTGGACATTTAATTGCCAACTGTTTACCATTCTAAGTGAACAGCTAGCATTGGACCACCGGTGTCCCAACAGTCTTTCCCTGAACGACTTAAAATCAATAACTTGAATACCCACGAGGGATTGACAGTATTTTCATGTGCACTTTTATCTCGCCCTCGCTGAAGCTTAAGAGAAATGACTGCGGGATCTCAATATTGTCCATCACTCAGCAAAGCCTTATGTGCAAACTAAATTATTAAAGTTGGGCATGAGCCTATTCAAGAATCACTTTAAAGTGTTTTAAAAATTTCAAACAATATGTGAACAATGTAAGGCTTTGACGTTAAAAGGTCGTCTTAACCGATAAGTCTCCATTTGCTGCTTTCATACTCAACCAATCTTAACAAATGAGATGTCCAAATTTACATAATTTCCTGGAGTACTGACGACCTTCTTCTCAAAACGCCACTTCCACTTGTAGAGCTCAAAAACCTACCTTAGACACCAACCGTAAAACCAAGGCATCCAATCTTTATCCGATAAAAGACCCTAAGAAGTCGACATTCAAAATCTAACCAACAACAAATGAAAGGCTTAACCTTAACTCAAATGCTTTTCTGTCGGCAACAATAATTAAAATTTCCTTCCAAATGAAATAAGGAACACAAATAGCTTGGCAAAAGATCGATTGCAATTAACTTGATTACATTTTCGTTATCGATGCTGATGACACTGACGACAATGTAAAATGTACAACGTTGCCTCGTCGTCGTCGTCATCGTCATTATAATGAAAAATGTCTCAGTTTGTTTGCCTTATTCTCCACTCCATCCTTTCGGATGCATTCTTTTCTCAATTATTTTAATGTTTTCTTCCCAATGGATGTCATTTAGAGTTCCGGGTAGTGAAAGTTTACAAACTTCAACCCAACTCTGCAGCCATTTTCTGCTTATGCACTTGAGGTTTATAGAAAAGCAAAAAAAAAAAACGTACACACACGCACACAGATAGAATTCCAGAAAACATATACAATACGTTCATAGGCACATTTCTGTTTCGGAAAAGCTTAACAAAACTTTATAATCTTTCGGTGGAATGTACATAAAATTTTGATTCGGTCGGTCTTTTGCTGTCTGTCTGTCTGTCTGTCTGTCGGTTTCACAGCAAGTTTGTAATGCAGATAAAATAAATTCGTACACAATTAGAAGATGCATGTTTGGGGAAAATGGCGGAAGTTTATGGAGGAGGAGTAGATCTGCATCATCATCATCGTCGTCGCTTTGATTCCTGGAAACAAGCATTTCCTCAAAGATGCGGAAGAGCAGAGAGTTATTTTAATATTTTTGCAGCAGCTTACATGCGAATGTTCAGTGTTCCTGGATGCGATGGGATGGGATGGGATGGGATGCGTCTACTTTTAGTTATTTCAAATTGAATTTATTTTGCAGAGAATTCACTTGAAATTACACAAAAGCATTCAAATCCTACTACTTGCCCGTGGGCCAATTGAAATGGTTAAATCTGTGCTTAAAAGTTGAGAGATTTCGAAATGAAAAATAAACTACAAATGTTAACTATGTGACGAAGTTTCTTGATAAGCAGAGCTATCGCAATGATAAGATGTGAAGTGGAGCTGAGTTGAGATGACAAGTTGTTCCTTTTAGTCATTTAGTTGCTTAATAAAATCTTGTAAGAAAACCCCTCGTCTGACGATGAAGTTATCTTGTTTCCTTAATGAATCCTCTGGTTATAGATAGCATGCACTTCGTTATCCGACTTTAAATCGAAGATTTGGTCGTCGCCATGCGGCTTTTACTCGAATAAGCTCTTGGCTTGAAGTATTTCATGGTATTCAGCCTCTTTGGCGTTCCGCAAACAAACAATTTTTTGGCTCTCTATACCTTTGACTTTCGTAATTTCCTTAATATCCATATTCGCTATGACTTACTGAATTATTTGTTTGTTTTCCATCCACTTCAGTACTTCACTATAACCATCCATCATCTCTTGAAGCTCCTGTAAAGTACACATCCATACGTTTTAAAAAACACAAATTATAAACAATTGCAAAACTTAAAAGAAAGTCATGCATACATAAGCCACCCGGGTACATTTATCGTATCGCGTGGTTGGCAAAAGCGCCTTATTGTCTATTAAAGCCTTCGCAAGTGGAGTTCTATTGAACCACTTAAATGCCGTCAATCAAAAACTCGCAGAAGCAAATGATTGTTATGGAAGCACTTGGCTATATGACACTTGACAGCGAGTCAATTGCTATCAATAAATGTAAAGAAGTTTTGTGTTGTCTGTGCAAGAACCATAGATGTCGTTATGTGGAGTTTGAAATGTGGTTTGATTTGTTATGGTTATGGTTGTTGGACATAATCTTGATTTAAGTTTGCCGTTTAAGGTAGGTTTTGTTTTTGTTTTAGTGAGAGATTCTCATTATTTGATTTTATATTACAACTCAGGTCTTTAAAGTGAGGCTTATGGGACTCCAGAGGGTGAAACGAATTTATGTATTTAGAATTATCTAAGTAGTGGTAACCCACTGTAAGAGGGAATGCGAATTTTTTGTGAAATTTCATTTTAAAAAAAAGTTTAACAAGATGGGGCCCAAGACTGATCCATGTGGGACTTCAATTGATGGGAGAAATTTCTAAAATTTAACCTTTTAAATGAATAAGGTTTCTGAACCTGTTGGGAGGTAAATAATGCCCGCACTCTCTGTAGTGATGCCAGCAAGGCGGTTTGTACTGTTATTTGCCAGGGACACGTGTTTAATTCCACCAGTATATCGAAATCTGCTCGCGTTCTGTGTTTAAGTGTTCTGGATTTGTTTTCAGTGGGCCAAAATATCCTCAGGATGATGTAATCTGTCATACTCGTCCATCTAGTCTCTGCTTTCGTCGTTATGTGCGAGTAGATTTTTCATTTCATTAATCGCATGTGCAATGGAGTACAGCTGCCAAGGATTCGCATAGAGGATCAGCGTCTGGCTTTTCCCTTACACAATCTTATTCTCAACTCCTCGAAGATTCTAATAGTCTAATTGGGTGAGATTGCGGCCTAAAATTTTGACGAAGAAGGCTGTGTTTTATTTTGTGTTGTTCTGTGTCCTTAATCGCCTAAAAGACCCCCTATGAATTCAGGAGGCGACTAAATACCGGCATCCTTCTTCAAAGACCATTTGGCCCGTCAGTAAAGAAAGTTATAGCGAATCTTTTGTGGAAGAGCCAAACTGCCATTCAAATCTAGATGAGAACTTTGCCGAAAATTATGTTAAGTAGTTGAGTTTTGGGCCGTCAGTTGATATTGAACCTAAACCTCTGCGTTGATTGCGCTTGTCTATTGGGCTTCTGTGGTTTCGATTTTAGCAGTTCTTTGGACCTTACTCAGTTTTGTTATGTAAGCTTTAATAAAGACGGGCTATCATGCCAGGGATCCTTGCGCGTACAATGGCTATGGCAATAACTATGTGTAACCGGTTTTGGTTCTTGCTTTCGGCGTTCGATCTTTAATATTCAATATTCAATTTTCAGTTAAGCGTGCAGTCTCAAAGGACGGCTAATTACTTAGCACGGTTATTTATAAGGAGCAGTCTGGTTTGGTGGTGAAGAGCATCAGATCTGTGTTGTTTGGGCTTACGCCAAGATAGTACCTTTCAGCCCAAGAGCTTATCTTACCAGACCCCTTTCCATGATGTCACCCCTCATTTGATTCCTTCGCTGAACTTTTGTAAAGAGCCATTATCCATGGAATTTAGTTTTTCCATAATTTGAGCATTGGCACTTGCATCCTTTGAAGCCTTGAACCCTAGCCCTTAGATCTAGAAACTTCAAAATTGTTGTGGGGATTTTTGTATGATTTAAGGGGTGGAAAGGTGGATGATTCTTACAATTTTGTTTATTCCGAAATCAAGTGGAATACGAAAATGCCTGACAAGACTCCTCTGAATCCTTAGAGCCATCAGTGACATTTCTATTCCATTTTGAGGCCAAAATTCAAATTTGAAACAGATTTTCTATTTAAAACAGTTCATCGTTTCAAAAGTCAGTGTTACCGTTGCTGGGTCCCCAAATCGCTCAATGGTTTCTGTGGCACGCCGAGTTGATGCTAGGTATAATATGGTCCCCAAAAACCACTCCTTTCAGATGCGCTCACTATTTTTAGTTTGACCTTTGAAATTCATCAAAAATTCTTGTCACCACAGTTGCACGCTCGATTTACATGGAATACGTTTTCCTCGGTAACATTTAATTGAAATAAACTCCCACTGTCAATCGATTTGTGTCCATCTATTCCCATTTAAATCAATAAACAAATAGTATGCAAAGTTTTAATCAACACTTCGTCATCCAACAACATCCAATTAACAATTTGTCGAATCTAATTAACTTTAAAGGTCCTTTTCAAAACTGAATTTATTACACGAGCAAGGAACAGAGCAAAAAAAATCGTCACCCCTACAAACAGAATTCATCATTCAACCTTTGCGATATGAAAACAAAAGCGAGATATATTTTACGTTTGTTTTAGGTATATCCTTTCAAATATCTTGCCATCATCATCCTTTCATCAAGAGTGTAACAGAAAAAAAAAAAAAAAAACAATTGATTTCCATCATTCATCGCTTGAAATCGAATCTATACCCACTAGTCCCTTATCCATGGTCACACCACTTCCACCACCACCACCACCACCGCACCACACTATTGCCAACAACAACAAGCTGACAAAATAAAAAATAAAAAATATGAAATAGGTACCTGGAATAATATCATTTCCCACCATCTAGGTGCAAACAAATATAAAAAACAAAAAACCCAAAACGAAATAGGAAAACAATTTTTCCACTCACACTGGCTTACGTTTACTGGATTCTGGATACCAAAAAATCAATCTCTTGTCCACTCGTATTGCACAGTCATCCGCCCTACGCCCTACGCCCTCCGTCATCCATCCCCCATTTGGGTATTGAAAAGTTCAAAATAATTGAATTTTCCGATTTTCAAATATGTATTTTCCAAGCAACAGAAAAAAAAAATTCAACAACTGAAATGAAATACTCTATCCTGGGAAGGACACCGATCATCGTTGGCCGTTGCAAGTTGCTTTTGCAACCATCGATTCAAGAGCACTGTTATCGATGTTACTTGTGTTATTTACGTTAAGAAACAAACATTTTTACGTTTCCAAATGCATTCTACCTGCCATACAGCAGGAATGGGAATCTCTCTCTCTCTCTGTCTCACTCTCGGGGCGGCTCTCATTCGATACTCCTGATGATTATTTGATTGTGAGTTGAAATCGCCTCGTTCAAGCACTGAAGCCGGACACCATCGGTAACACCTCTCGAAGCGCTTTGTTTGTGCATGATGGAAGTTTCAAGAGAAATGCCATGGCAGTCCATTATGGGTACTTATTGTGGAACATTGTTTATTGTTTTTTTTTTTTTTTTGTGTTCTATTCACTCTGTTTCCGTGTACAACATAGTAAACCGACGAAAAAAGAACACACACACACACACACACACACACTTTGACACGTTAGCAGCGCGCGAAAGTGGAATCACAGAGCTTCATATTTGTCCAAACAAAGTTACCGTGTGTAACTAAGTGCGGATACGAATGCAGCAACTGGGCTGGCAGGCAAAGACAAAGTGTACAACGAGTTCCTGCCTCTCGTGTATCTATTGTTTTGTCGTGTTAAGTGCAGGGATTAGATGGATACTTGAGCAAAGAGCAAGGAACAGATAGTGAGAGAGGAGGAAGCACAGGGATCGGGTGCAGCTAGAGGGATTTTAATTTTAACAAAAGTGTCACACGAATGCGTTTAATGGGTGGAAAAGCTGTTGAACGAGAGTTAAAATGAGAAGAAAAATATAAAAAAAAAAGGCAGACGAACGAACATTCGATACGGGTGAGAAAGTAGAAAAAGCAATTAGAGAAGAAGATATTTTTTTTCCTGCCTTCGAGAGGTTTTTTTTGCGGGGGGGAGGGGGGGGCATGTCTTTGGCATGGCAGCAGCATGTCACATGAAATTTAAGGAAGATGAAAAAAAAAACTTTGAAATAATTTACTGAGCATGTCAAAGTTTCGACAGCGTTTTTCAGGCAAAAAAATTCTTCTCTTTTCAATATTTGAAGTGCACTTCTTCTAACGTGCTTATTCACTTCTCCTCTAGATGTTTTTTCGTTGAATATTCTGGCAGTCAGATATTGTGCTGACCACTATGAAGACGTGGTGTTATGGTTTACTTAAAGGAACTCTCCTAGGGCCTATGATGTTTTGTCAAATGGAAGACGTTCTAATTTGACTGCCTCGACTAACTTTGTAGTATTGCATTCTGTCAACCGAAGGTCTTAGAAGTCAAGCTCTACAGCTTCTAGGTGGCTGCTAACACGATTATCAAGTTTATCGCTGTTCAAATCGATGTCTTCAATTTAAAGCCGAAGAAATTCGGAAGTTTTGGCTCTGTGGCACTTTTTCAAGAACAATAAATGCACTATTGATGCCACAACACGGGACCATACTAGCCTCTTTGCTGTTGCATATGATTCTTTGGGACTATTTGTCAAATCTCAAAGTTCGCAACTGACAGAAGTTACTTCAAAAATTCATAGACGGAATTCAGAAAACACCGAATTTTGTGAAAAAGATTACTACTGAGTACCTCAAGGGTTCCGATTATGGCCTTTGGTTTATCAAATTATCTATTTTTTAAATAGATAATTTGTAATTGCAAGGCTGGGCTGTGTATGTTGTAGCATAAAGGGACCCTACCAGGATATCTACTGTCACCTAAGTTAAACAGAATTCTAACAAACGTAAGTGTCAGGTAGAAAATTTGAGGAAGTTTGAAATAGCTGATGTGATACATCACCGAACACTACTGTGGCATTTTTTCTTTCTTGTAGTAGTAGCAGTAGTCAAAGTTTAATAAAGGTTCAAATTTATAGTGAATAGATCTTATTGGAGTTTTAAAAAATTCTTTTTTTTAGTTAATCGACGAATTCAGAAAGTTCAGTATGCAAAAACTTTTCCGATTACAAAGTACAATTAACCTTTTCACAAAGTACAATCAGCATTTGTCTCAGTTTTGTGTCGCCAATTATTATGTTGTAGTACCGCGCCTTTTTCGTTAGAAATTGGTAAAATCAGATGCGGGTTCTTATTGTTAAGGAAATCGTTTGGAGTGCTTTATATGTGTTGGTTAGCTTTGCATCCTAAAAGGTGAACGCTTCTCGTCTTCAATCGTTATAAGTAGCTCGTGTGGAGCTCGACTACCAAGAATGCCTTTACTTTCGTTGTCACATTCACAGTCACATTTCGGGACACATTATAATGAAGTATCTGAATCATATAACAGCAATTGACTTCACTACTAATTTTAAAATCGCAATATTTACTTAACTTAGGGTAAGTTAAGCAGCTGTTCTCTTGGACTTTTTTTTTTTGTCAGCGGGGGTCTTAGATGTATTTGATACTTCTACGTGTTCAAGTTCATCGTTATGTCAGCTCGATTCTTCCTCGTTCTTGGCTTTTTAAAATCGTCGGGAATTTTGTATTTTTCTAGAACCTTTCCTGGGACCGTCCCATTTGCCGATATAAAACTATTTAATTTTGTTATAGCAAGGAAACCTTCTGATGTGTTCCTTTAGTAGTAAATGTTGACTTAAAACAGGACTACGTATTTAAGCCTCTGTGGCGAGTCCATGTTACCTTTTTCTTTTTTACTTTTCCCCAAAATAAGGATACCCAACTCGACCCAATTTGTCAAAATCATTTTTCTTACTCTTATTTTAATTTCGTCTTCCAGAAAAATATAACAAACCTACAAAAATCTTAGTAAAATTTTTACAAAAAAAATAATAAATATATATAGAAAATGTAAAATAATGGAATGTATCTGCTGTAGAAAAATTTAATCTCTAAGAAAAAAAAAATCTCTAGTGTAGTGTCAATTAATAGAAGAAGGAAAATTGTCAAAAAGTGTGTAAAAAAAAATATTTAATAAAATTATTAAATAAAAAAAGTGAATTCAAGTGGAAAAAAAAAATAATAATAAATAAATCCTCAAACGTATACTTGCCTGCGAAACAAAAAATATTTACAACAAAAATCCATTAAAATAAAATCAATAAATATAAAAATAAAAATAAAATGTATTAACTTTACCAGGTAATCCCCAATAATTAACTCACTTCCCTTTCTCTTTTTCTCTCTTCCCTCCACAAAAAAAAAAAAAAAAAACAACAACCACAAAACCGAAAACCAACGCTTCGTAACAAAAAAAAAAAAAATTAATCACACAACCCGGCAAAACCAAATTTTGATGAACGACGACATTGATGATGTGAAAAAAATCGCTTTCCACACGCTTTACAAAATTAATTTATATCCTTAAAATCTATATATATGTAAAATATATATATATCCTCGAATAACGACGTACTGCGATCAACTGGGCTTATTAAATCTGTGCATAAATTGGTAACTTCTGCTGCAACGTTTATATCTCATATTTTTTCTGTTTATTTTTATTCATTAAAATTCAACTATTTACACACGACAAACGAATAAAAAAAAAACTACCTACATCATTTTTATACACCCACCTAACTATATAATGATGATGACATCGCATTTACTGACATATCTTGTTATAACCGATGATTTTCGGCTCATAAAAATGTCCCTAACAAATGACTGAATGCAGTTTTAAACGACAAAGCTACAGAAAGCAAGCCAATAAGCAAAATGAAAGCGAATTATTATCTCAGCGAAAACAAACGCATATCAAATGAATAGAAAAAGCAAAGCGAAAACAAAATTTATTGAATAAAAAGAAAAGCTAAAGAAAGCAGAAAAGAAACAAGAGAAAAATCGCTTAGAAATTAGAGAGAAAAACGAGTGTTTTTGCAACTAAGCGAAAAACTGAGCGAAAATCCTCAAAAAATCATTGATTTTTTTATAAAGCAAAAAAAAAAAAAACAAAATATAGAGAAAAAAATTTTGATTTAATTTTATTTTTTCCAAGTAAATAATGGGGCTGCAAATGGCAGTACTGCCACCAGCTGCCAGTATTGTTGCAGTCATCACATTTTTACTGGTTATCATTGGGACGCCTGATGTTATTGCCTCATCCCGTGAGTACATTAAATTTTCATTAAAATCTATAATGACATTTATTTTTTATTTTTTTCATATTTTTATATAAAGGAATAATTCTTCCTTAATTTATACAAGTTTGCTTGCTTGTTCATTTGGAAGTTTTATTTAAATTGTTAATTTCCCTTGAATTTAGTTGGTACAGGTTCTTTTTTTTTTCTGTGGTTCCCCTTCCCTACATTTCTTTCATTGTTTCTTGATTTTTAAAACTACAAAAAAGAAATGTAAATGATATAAAAAATATCACAAAAATAAAAATAAAAAAGAAGACGAGATGATTACACTTTGAATGCGAGCTCTCCTCACCTAGGAATTTTTATTTATTTTTTTTTTGTATTTTATTTTCCGCTTCGTCTTCTGTTTTGTATTCGTCCATCTCTGATGATTGTTCTTGGTTTTGTTTTTTTTTCTTGCCCCCATGTATCATAGCAGAGAGTGAAAGAGAGAGAGAGTGGCGCCAGGATAAGTAGGATCGACAAAGTGCTGGAATTCATTAAAATTTTAAAACTAGCCGAGCATAAAATTAAATTTCTTAATTACACTATAAGTTTGGGAGGAGTTTTTTTTTCTTGTTCGCATTGTGTGGATTAAAAATTGAGTTGAGTTCCGCGGAGTAAGGAGTCAATCTTCTTTCTGGGCAGAAGTGGTTGTTTGTTTCTTAACGAAGTTCTGGTGTTTCTGATATTTTTTTGTTTTGTTGTGCATAATGACAATTGGGATTGTGTTTGCGATAGTAGCTTGCTTCTATTTGTAGTTTAATTGAAAAAGAAAAAAGGAAGAGGGATTGATAAAGAAGATGCTTTCAGATAATCTGAGACATGATGGCTTGGCAAATGTCGAAAACACAGTCTTTGATGTTTGTCAAATGATGGTAACACATGTTTTTGTAAAAATGTATACCTTAAGGCCCCTTAAATGACCTCACTGAAACCCTATAAGTCCAGGCTCAATCCCAGAGCAATGAGCTCCTTGAAATGTCCCTGGGGCTCAGCATCGTGAAAATATTTACTGGCATGCACATTGTGCTCAAACCATTTCAGTTTTTCAATTCACTCTACACTGACCTAATAGGGAACTCATATATATATACTTGCAGACTTGATGAAGGACGTGGTGATTCATGCATGCACAGGAAAGCAATATAAACTTTAGATAAAATGTTCCATATAAGCAAAGACACAATATCTTAGCGAATGCAACAACCAATTTTGTCGACTGAAATGTCATGGAAGACTTGACAAGTTGTGAAATTTATGGAAAATATTCCATATAGCAACCAATTAGCGCTCACACGGTCTTCTGATCTTCTAACAAGTTTAGAACTAAAAAATTGTTACAAGCTTAGGTCTTCCTTTATCCAGTGAGAATATTGGAAATATCTTCACGCTTACTTTTGCCACGAATGTGTGTTCCTTCAAGAACTTCAAAGCATATTTATCCCTCGGCTATCTTCAATAATTCCATTGTTCTCCTCTCGTAAGGAGGGTTTTCTTACCATTTCCGGACTGGATTCATCATATGTCAGGTGTGACGAGGTTGGATCCTCTTAAAAAGGGATCCTTCCAGACAGCCCCTTGATTTTTTTTGTCGCCGGTGAATTTAGCATTCGTTATTTAGTTTTTTTTTGTGGTCCCGGTTAAGACCAGTTCAAGTCCGTACATGACAGCTTTTGAGCTGAAGACGTCAATAAGCGTCTTGATCTTTTGGCGAATTGAAATGTCATTCAGGACTTTGTCGAGGTCGTACATAGATACTAAAGGATCATGTAATTTAGATCTAATCCATCATTAAGCTGAGGAACAATCCATTTAAATGATACTTAATGACTTGAAATGTCCTTAAAGAACCGACGTAAAACAGTTCTTAGACGGGGTGATATCACCTCTCTGTCTCTACAGAAAGCGTTTTTCTTAAAGCTTCTGTTGCGAATGATTGTCAGTTCTTCTGAATTCGAAAGCATAGGCTTAGCGAATGGTCAAACCAATTGTCCTGAAAGACGCTCGTCCCCGTTCTTCATGTAGCTCGAAAGGTCCTTCCACACTTTATTAAAGCATGCTTTTGAGTTTTGAATAGCATTCAATTGGAATAAAAATACCATCTCTCTCTTTCTAACCCGTGCAATAAAAAAAATTACATTCTCCACCAAATCCAACAACCAATTTCCTCGTAATATTAAATCCCGCTCGCTAAATTTATTTTTTAAACAAATAATTTTGTGTTTTTCCACGCCTCCGAGCCCACACATAACATAAACCTTTTGGGCCACACCATAACCCATGAAAGCTCATTTAACTCCCTTTCAGTCGTTGATGTGAAATTTAATGGAAAATCTCATAAAATATCAACAAAGCAAAATACAGAGAAGAAAAAACATTAAAAACAAACACAACCAAAGTAGCTGGCAGAAATACACCTCATGATAATTGTGTGTAATATTTACCCGTAAGCATCATTTCTTCCTCGCCATTCATTCCTTGTTTCACAAGGATAGGAAAAAAAATAAAAAAAAAAAAAAAAAACCAATCCACCCAGAAAATTACGCCTCCAGGTTGATTCTTATACAATTTCTTTTTGTTGCCATGTGCGCAAGAGGACAGGACAGACCCTCATCCGAAAAATCAGTCGCTCCAGCCATTTGCTCTTTGGCATATTGGCAGAAGGTCTTCTTCCTTTTCGGTTGTGTATGTTTCCTACAAAAAAAAAATAAAAACCGTAGCGACACCACCATATTTCCTGGAATTTCGATCCAGCCAGCCACCTGTGCTCCCTTTTTACGTGAGCAAAGGAAAGTTCCCTTAATATTTTCACTTTTTTTGTTAGGTTTTGTTTTTTTACTCTCTGACTTCTTCATTTTGCTGCTGTCCCTCTGTGTGTGTGTGTGTGTGTGTGAGAGTTTCTGAGAAGTTTTATTTTTCATTAGCATGTTCGTTGGGATATTTATAACGATGTTTGAATAGAGGGATACGACCTGATGAAAGGCAAGGTTGTTTCGAATTTTTCTATGCAATTTTGAGGTTATAATATCACAATATCACACCTGGCTGTCTGTGTAGTAAGTAGACCCAACCTAAAAAGGACATAATGGTTGTTGGTTTGGTATATACATTTTTCGTTTTTAGCGCACTTATTGATATCCGCCTTCGATGACAGGAAAGAAGCTGCGTGAGTGTGTACGTGCGAAATACATTTTGGCATTCCTCGAAGTTGGTTTACCAAACTTTTGACTAGAATATTTCATTTAAAAAGGGAATGTTCAATATTACTATGCGTACCTACTAATTAAGTTATGAATTTAGCTGTACGCCCGGAACGGGAACATTAAAATTGTTAAATAATGTAACAGGATAGTTCAGGGTTAGGAGGGAGTGAGGCTGGGAGAAGGCAACATTTAAAGGGGATGATTTTGGAGTTTTGTAATTGAAGAATAGGGTAGAAATTTTGGGGAGGGATCATAATCACTAAATTTCAGTTACCCCCACCGTGCAAGCCTGTGGGAATTGCTTGTGATTTACGCGACTTATTAGAGCTCGGGTGTAAATAGAAATGTTTTGGAGTTATTTAGGGTCAACAAGCAAAGGAAATGATTCCCCTTCATTGTTTTCCAGATGTCGATGTCATGCAATCGTGCTAAAGTCACTGCGATAATGGGTTTAAGGTGTATTTTTGATAGGTTTAACTCAAAGTTAAAAGTTTGTTTAAGAACTTTCAACGAAGGCCTACCTACTCGCTGGACGGTAGATTTACTTTTCTGGCTTTAACAGTTTTTACATGGCTTGGGACTATCTTGGCGGCAACTTTAACTTATATATACAAAACAGCCTAGAAATATGCATTGAAAAACAATTTTTCTGTATAGAAAGCGGACGTAATTTCTTTTATACGACTTCTAAGTATATTTTTGCTTCTTTTCCGACAAAGTTGTCACGAGTTTAAGAATCGTGACAGTCCACTTCTTACTGCAAATTGGTTAAGCTGTGGGTATTAGTTGACCTGAAAAAAATATATGTAGGCCTCTCGGTTTCGTATCACCTCGTCACTACGGCCAACCAAATGCTGATGTTGTTGTATTTGACTCTCCTGGAGTTCTCTCGGTCTAGAACGGTCTTTTTTGTCCTTATTAATCCTCTGTGATAGTTTCTGCCAAAACAGGTTCGGTCAGTCGCCTAAGAGTATGCAGTCTTTGTTTATTTCACGCAAAGAATATAGCTCTTCCTTAGATGATCTCATTATTGATTCCTCTAACACTTTTGATGTAAAACATTTATTGTTGCAAAACAACTTTGTTACGCCCCTTCTTTTGCTAGGCTCGTAACTATTTAACCTCTTACATCTAACTAAAGTTAGAGCCCCCAATTAAGCAGCGAAAATTCCTCGATAAACCTCCTAAAACTATGCAACTTTACTTTCTACAAAAGGAATACATCGTTAACTTAATTTCCTTTGTTAGACTAAATCACCACGCTATTTTTATTTTCTAAACAATAAAACTTCCTGTAAATAACAAAAAAATAAATCCCTAGATTACCTGAAACAAAATTAAAAAAAAACTAAACTAAACAATAAAATTTTTAATTACAAACAAATTACACTCATTTTGCGAGCTGCCAACCATAAACTTGTATTTTACTCTCCTTCGAAACTAATTAAACTTATCTCTTAAGGTTTAAGCTTTAACTGCAGTAGTATTCGCTTTCTTTCGAGAACACAAAACTGAACAGAACAGAAAATAGGTAAACAATCTAGAATGTTGTTTTTTTTGGTTAAAGTGTGAGTGAGTGGCTGTGAAGGTATCAAATGAAAACGAACATCAATTTAATTGCACCCAGCTTTCCAAGATTCAACCGCGCTATCTGATAGGTAGGTGTGTTGTGTATACCTTTCTAATGGTGTGGCGTGGTGATATCTATGCGATTTGTAGAGCGTGAAAGCGCCAATAGAAGTATTTCGTTTTAACTATTATACTTTAGTAGATTGTATAAAGAAGGAATTTGAGAACCGAACCCGAAGGCAAAGAATCCGATAAGAGTCATTCAATTGTATGAAGTTGATAAAGGGTGTGTGTTTTTTTTTTGTTGGGGAGCGAGTGACGTGATAACTGCTTGCCTCTGCAGTTTGTATTCAAAAACTACAACGAGAAATAAGGCGATTGCCATCGAAGGGAATATTGCTATAAAAAGAGGAATTTTCTATTTAGCAACGTGCTTCACATTTTGAACCGTCTTAAAGGCCCATTTCTTTGTTAATAATATCACACTATTATCGGAGTATTTTATTTTCAACATTTTTCTGAAAGTGGAGTGACCTTGGAAGGCATTAAAGGTTCGCAGTTTGCTGGTGGGAAAAACGATAAAGCGATGATGAACGCAAATACCTTTGGCACTGACAAAAAACTCGCCGTCACTTGTTGGGGTGAAAGTGACCTACTCAGGTACTACCTGCCTTTAAAGTTGAGGTCTTTGTTGACGGTGTCACGATGAGTTCGGATAAGGAACAATCGAACAATAGCCTTAGCGGGCTCCCGCACTGGGAATGGTTTCTTCCTAAGTAATGACAGCATTCAACCTTCGGCGATTCCGGACACCTTGCTTCGAGTTATCCAAACCAAGCGCTCTGTCATCTGCAACGACTTCGACTTTAAAACCATGATTAGGTCTTCCTTGTCGTCTCGAACTTGGAGGCTGGGAATCGTCCATCCTCTTGGCTGGAGCACTGCTGTCCAGTCGCATGATGAAGCCGAGCGAATGTAGTCGACCTGTCTTGGCTTCTTAAACTACATCCGCACCTTGGTATAGCGCATAGGGCTTGCTTCTGCATATTGTCCTCGCTTTGTCCTCCACGGAACCGTACACAATGACACATTCCACATTCCAACTTTGAAAGATTCCGTGACGTGCTTAGGTACAGTGAACTTCAGGAAAAAGGGGCTTTGACTAATACGCGATCTCCAAAATAAGGTTAAATTCTACCCTGCGCCTAAAAGTGTGCAAATAAATTCCGTTAAAACCATTGCAAGATACAGTACCTTGAAAAACAACCTCTATCCCTACAAAATGGATCATTCTTCGTAATTTCCCTATTCTCAATGCTAGTCCCCTAAGTAGATATACGTATTTAAAAAATCCTCCTCCCAATTCGATATCGATATCAATAAAACATCCAGAAGTCATCTTTGAAGTGGTGCCACTCGACATATTCTGCCAGAAAAATTCCTCCCTAATGGACTCCGGTTTCTTCTTCGATTTCATGCCAACATTTGATTTCTAGTTAATTAATCAAGTTTGGAGAAATCCTGTACGAAAACTTTTTTCCTTCTTCCTCAATTCTCAAAAGATGATTAATTCAATAGCCACTTCTATCTCATTAATCACCTGAATTCCTAAACTGCGGATCAATAGTGAAAGAAACAAAAAAAAATCAACGTTCTTTTGCTCATCTCTCTAAGGATGAGTTCCACTATCATTTATTCCCACTCACACCAACCAAAAGGATTCCCCGAGTATATGTAAATCACAAATAAACAAAACGAACATAATAAAGCAAAGGATTACGATTAAGTAAGAACAGAAAAAACTGTTATTCTTCTCTGTTTTTCTTCATTTCGTCTCCTTATTACTAGAAAAAAAAAACAACCCAAGGACTATTTCTTACTTCATCTTCTTCTTCCTCTCTGAAGAGTAGTAAAAGTTACCTAATTGAAATTTTAACTTTTCTCTGCGTTCTGGATATAAAAATAATAAAAAAAAAACAGCTTCCTCTCAGATACTGCCATGCCGCTTTCTAGCTTTTGCTTTTGCAGTAGCGCTCCCGCTTGGGTATAGTGTGTTAAGGTTAAGTGGTAGTTCACCTCTCTCTTTCGCTCTCTCTTTGTACGAGTGGTGGGATGCTTGATTTGCTAAACACCTAAGAAAGACATAGAACTGTAAGACACAGAAGCACGTAAAGTTTCTCAAAAAGAACACAAAGTTTTGCAAAAAAAAACTTTTTCAACAAAATTTCAATATTTGTTTAATGAATTTTCTAAAAGACAAAAAAAAAAAAACAAAAACCTGAAGTTTCGCAATCCAATGATGAAGATTATTACCACAGAGGTAGTAGGATAGGAAATCTCTGAGAAAAGTGCAAACAAATATTATGATTGCAAGTTACGTTGGCAATATTTTATTTGTTGAATTTTTATAGTTAACTTTTAGTTGAGTTTTGTTTTTATTAGCTGGTCATAGTTGAGGATTTATGGGTGATGGGGAGGAATATTTATTGGCTGAAGTTTGGCACCGTTCTATTCACTAACGAGGGCATTTGAACGTCTTGGTTTGCAGAAGTTCTTCGGATGCCAGTTAAATGGGGAAAATATTTAGCCATAAATTTGATGCTTCACAAATTGTGCTTCTAATGAATCGCTGTCCGGGTCTGTCGAATTTAGTCGGACTAGCGTAACCGTACGACAACATTGATCGTGTCCTGATACCTCATTCGAAAATAGTTTTAAGACTTTGAGAACACGAACTCCTTAGGTCCATCTGCTGACTTCAGAATAAAATACATGACCGATTCGCTTGGGATGTACATCTGTTTCTAAACAATTTCGCAAATGAGCTTTACACTCTAAGACAACTGAGACATTTGAGCATTTCCTTAAATTGCCCCGAACTCAAAATCGTCCTCACTGAAGTATTTTTCATGCGAAAGTCTATGCTATCTGGAAAGCAGCTTGTGCCGAAAGATAGTGAACCTATCACGATCTGCTAAGAAAGTCAAGCAGCAATCAAGGCCCAGGAACCTAGAATAATAAGATCTGAGCTGGAAAATCAATGCGAAGAGTCCTTAAACGAGAAACTTTGCACTGTCCGCTGTCTCCTGTGACATTGCAGGCAGCAGCTGAGCGATCTGTCGGCGGCTGCACTTATAGTAGCTACCGATCGGTGGAACTAAAGCAGCAAATTTACCTCAGTCGAACTTTTCTGGACTAGGTTCGATGTAATAAGAAATAAGCAATTCCTCTTAGTAGGAAGAACAAATATAAACGTGGTACGGACGGAGGTACTGCGAATGACGTCTACAGAAGCTGGCTAAATTGCGAAATTTTCCTCTCTTTTTCCATAAAGGCTTACCAGCTGATTTCACATCAAGTCTTGGTTGGGGGTTTGTTTGCATCAGGCACTCCATTCTTAAGGTGTGTTTAAGCACCACAATAAAATCAATAAATGCCATGGACCTCCTTACGGGGTTCACGTTGGGCGCCAACTAATTTAAGTTTTGCCTTACAATGAAAGTGGCCATCAAATGGCGGAAACAATTTTTGTAAGGGAGCTGTTGAATCCTTTTGGGCGCCTCTAAGAAAAACTCTCAGTCAACACTAAAATGAGGCACTAATGGGAGTCAAATTCGTTGTGTTCAACTGGGCAGACGGTTAATGGCGTTATATATTTTTAACTCTTATATTTAGAACTAAGTTGTCGACTGTTGGATCATTGGTTATCGTGACACTGCTAAATATTAAGAGGTTGAATGCCAATGTTGGGCGCCAGCTAAGCAAAATTCTGTTTATCCAAACATTCCTTTGACAAAATCGTATCTCTTTAGACAGTTTAAGAAGTCCAATTCAGATTTGATCATTTCGTTGTGGATTCACATCATGTGAGAGCCTCACGTTGGGCGCCAAGCAAAAATAATTTTTCATTTCATCAAAAGCGGGACATCAAATTGGAAAATATTCACCAAAGTCTCAATAAAAACTCCCACAAAGACTTTTGTATATTTCCCTTAAATTAAGTACCTACATTTCATTTCTTCAGTCATTTACGAAAATTTCAAAGAAAAAGAAAAAAAAAACAACTCTTGCAATTTCTTCTCGATGAAACAAACAAACAACTCAGCACCGCCAACCACCAACAGCAGGCGGCACAACGAGAATGATGATGATGAGCTTTTTAGTCCTCTTCACATATTTATAAAACTATGAACCCACACTCACCTTTCAAGTAGGTACACGAACGAGAGTCTCTTGAAAAGTAATTTCAATTTCTGAGGG
This sequence comes from Ferdinandea cuprea, assembly GCA_963576555.1. Taxonomy (NCBI): domain Eukaryota; kingdom Metazoa; phylum Arthropoda; class Insecta; order Diptera; family Syrphidae; genus Ferdinandea; species Ferdinandea cuprea. The sequence goes on along the minus strand of OY754961.1, from coordinate 84,253,111 downwards.
CGCAAATGAAAATAATCATTCTCATATAATCACCACACGCCTCCCTCTCTGGCTTCGCGCTTATCGCTTCGAGTTAATTTATTTCAATTACATGCAGCATTGTAATCGGGAAGGTGGAGGAGTGAGGGGGCGCAAAAGATTTTGTAACGATAAGGCGCGCGCGATACAGGGGAGAGGGGCGCGCGCGCAATTTGGTGATGGTCGTGACAGCGCACAGTGGTGGGCGTGTATTTGCACCAACATCGAAATTGCAAAAGTTTAAATTACTATTTTAATGCTGTACTGTGCTGTGCTATTTTGCGGGGTGGGTTGGCCGAGTAAGTTGGTTTATTTGTGGGTGCATCACTGTAGACAGGCTTTTGAAACAAACAAAATTCAGTTCAAGGCGCTTTGACGACGATTGCCGGGGTGAGGGCGTATTTGGTGGTTTGCTCTATTTTGGGCACGGCAAAGAGTTTTGCACAGAAGGGACGATCCCAGGATAAGAGCCAAATGTCAAGGAAGGGTTGAAACAGTAAATGTGCAACAGAAAAAAAAAGAAACAAAAAAAAGTTCAGGTGGTCCCTAATCCGTCTCGAAATTTCCTGTTTCACCAGAAACATTAACCCTCCCGTGTTCTGGCTGTTCGAAGTACACTTCGATGCTAAGCTAACTTTAGGAGCAATTCGTAATGTTGACATGTTGACATTTGGAGCACACACCCCTGCTCGCCGTCATGAACCTGAATTCAAATATAGATAGTTACTTTCCCTTCAAAGTGTAAACATCGTGCGCGTGTTTATCGACTAAAGTGCCCTCCCAAATTGTGTACCATTTCGTATGCAGTCCAGTTCAGTCTATCGAAGCGTATTGGGATTCGGTGTATAGTGTATTGTGTATAGTTCCATTCCACATACGAGACGGCGATAGCCTCCTCGTTGTGCTGCACGCTGCCCCATGCCATTGCAAACCTAATGCTATTGTTGACGTATTTATGACGTTAATGGGCAAAGGAATAGAATGCGCTGAGAGAAAAAGGACGATGGTCGTCCGGCTAAAATTGTCTGTTGGGCCACTTTTGTGTGTCGTGTTAATGTCGCTGCCCCCACGCGCCCACGTCCACAACTCACATCTAACTTAGTCAACTGTGAAAAATTCCAAACATTAACCTAACAACATTCAGGCTGGGTGTGTGTGTGTGTGCCTATTGTGCGCTATTCGTTACTACCTGCTGACGAAAGCAATTAAATTCAAGGGATTGCTGTTGCAGCTGTTCTTCACTCCTGCCAGCCAGCTTGCAAATAGGTATCTCATAGAATGTTGTTGATGATGGCGTTTTTGCTCGTAGAACAGTGTAGGTGGCGCTGTCTGAAAGCATCGCGGCGGAGCAGGGGGATCACATCATAATGAACTATGCATGTTGCATATTAAGTGGCAACATGAAGTTCAATGTATCTGACGGGGCCTGGCGAATGTTTTCATTTCCTTTTAATTTATCATTAAATTATCATAAATACACGGTAGTTTGGCAGCACACATCATAAATTGAAATGAATGAGCTGCTGCTGCTGCTGCTGTTGCATTATGCAGCGTGTCATAATACCCTTTAAAATGTGACTTTGTTTTATGCCATTTGAAAGGATGTTGTGCGAATCGTGCACGTAAAAGTTGTTATTTCAGAGACACTATTCGGGGTCTGGTGTTGGGCGCCAGTTTTGATAAATGAACCCAATTTTCATCTGATTTCATATCTGAAATTCGATAGGCATTTCTTGGATAATTGGATCGTCATTCATTTAGAGTTGAATATTCCTCGATTGAAACCGTGGAATAACGTTGGGAGCCGGTTAGATATCCAAAAATTTCAGACAAGACACTTGCTCCAAATATTTTCTAATTATCCGCCGCACTTTAAAGTCTATTTTCTGTCGTTTCTTCCATTTTTAAACTCCATCCAACTCCCTGCATAAGTTTAATATTAATTTCAATTCCCATACACTCAAATCTGACAGGATAATACGACTCTAGGATCAACCGGCTGTCCTAGCTGTCTCACTTCACTGTGTGGGTTAAAAATCCCCAATCGATATCCACTTAGCGATGAGTCCTTAACCGAATCATAGGGAAATGCAAATAATATTGCAACTTGTAAAACCTGTTTCTGTTCCTGCTTCATCGCAACTACTTCTGCTGCTGCTGTAGCCTTTGCGAAATAGATGATAAGCGAAAATGCATTTAAAAGGCATTCCATGCGTTGCTTCCTCTCTGAAACTCCTGCTTAATCACATGCTTCTTAAAAAGGAAAAATTCTACGTATGCTTCTGCTGCTGTATTGCTGCTGTCATATAGGTATACTCTTACCTACCTGTCTATGGACTTGTATCTGCAATTTCTATTCTCCTGGTCAGAGAAATAAGCTGAATTCGGTGAATGTGGAGTTGGATGCCGTTCGGATTCGATATTGGAATTTTGCAGCTGCACTCATGTGAACATTATTAGAGCGTCTATCGTGGCGGAGGTCATTTAATAGAAAATATTTCCCAGTTATTCCCAGAAAATTTCTACTTTGACTGCGGATTTACGATCCGAAATATTGGTATTGCCTTTAATTTTGTGTTGAAGTTTGGTCTGGGATTATAAGTTTTCCTTTAAAATTTTTGTGCTGATTGGATGTGGCAGATGACAGTTCGTAGGGGAGATAATATAATTCATAAAGATACTTTTACTTTTAATATTTCTATCGACAAAGACGATAGTTAAGAAATAAAAGTCATTACCTGCCCTTCGGCTAACTTCTGCAACCATTTCTGTGTGCGAAGCTATATCTCAGGCACGAATAGAGGAGGTCTACAAAGAGAAGATTCTTGGATATCTATCAGAATGGACGGTAAGCAGTGAGGGAATGAATTCCTTGAGCTAGCACCTGCAACAATTTCTGTGTGCGGAGCTATATTTTAGTCATGAATAGAAGAGGCCTGCAGAGAGAAGATTCTTGGATATTTGCCTGAATCTGAGGTAAGCAGTGTGGCAGTAGACCGGTGATTCCCTTGAACTGTGGTCTGCAACCATTTCTTTGTGCGGAGCTATATTTTATTCGCGAATGGAAGGTCCAATGAGCTAGGGTCTGCAACCATTTCTGTGTGCGGAGCTATATTTTAGTCACAATTGGAAGGCATTTAGAGAGAGAGGATTTTTGGATATTTGTCAGTCTTGAAGGTAAGAAGTGTAGCAGTTGTCCTAAAAATCCCTTGAGCTAGCGTCTGCAAACATTTCTATGTGCGGAGCTATATTATAGGTTACGAATGCACTGACAATTGCGCCCAATCTGTATAATCTTCAAAGCAGACAATACTTCCACACAACCTTAAATTCCTATAATTTCAAGGACTGCTGTTCACAAATACCCAAGCAATTTAAGCAAAGCTGTAATATTTAGAAGTATTTACCATTAAGCCCACCATACTCAAATCCTGCTGACAAATACTTTCCCAAAGTATTTAAAATCCTTCAAAAAGTGTTTAAATATTTAACAAATATTTTTCATACGCCCAAAACCCACATATTCCCCCAGTAACCTTTTCACCTTCTTTTCCATTTTACAAGCAAGTAATCCTTTGAAAAATCAATACAAGATAGCGTTTTATGAAATAAACATGTTCAAAAGGACTTTGAGATACTCTCACATCTCACATCACATCCCATCCTTAGGCGAGGCATAAACACAAAAAAAAAAAAAAAAAACCAGCCATCCTTTGGCTTTTCAACATGTCAAAACTTTTCGCATCCCCACATTACGAATATGTTTATTTTTTCCCTACAAAATTCTACACTTATTCAAATGTTATCCTTAAGGATATTCCATCCAGCACTTTTCGAAAATACCAAAAAAAAAAAAGAAATTCTTCAAAAAATGTTGACTGAAACGCGCTGCACTTTTCTTGCTTCTTGTGCGCCTTCGTTAGGACAAGTGCAAGATGTCAGCTCATAACAGCGCGTAGAAAAGAAAACCCCATAAACGATGAAGAACAAGGACGAACAAAAAAAAAACACACACACACACAGCCACACACTTGATCTGTTTGAACGAAAAACGAATAAACAACAAACGGAAAGTTGCATATGAGCAGTTATTATTCGTATCCTCTCTCTTGCAACGAAGCCGCGTAAACTAATTCTGCATCACAAATTCGCCTTCTTTCAGAAATCTTTACCACCCTGTCGTTTCCCTTTTAGAATAGAACATTTGGCATATTTTTGGAGTTCCTATCCAAATCGTGTGGTGTCTGGTGTTTGTTTGTCAGTTTTTTTTCTTCTTCTCTAAACCAAATGAGATGGCAAAGAACAAAAAAGGAAAAGAAATGCAACTTGCAAATTTCGTTGGAGAGAAAACCTCAGAGATATGTTTGTTTATCCTGTTTATCCTTGAAGAACGTATGAAGGAATTTTTTTTTTTATTTTGCTCATCTTATGTTAAAGTTTATCCTTGGATATCGGCAGATTCCACAGAACATTCCACAATCAGTTTTTTTCTTATAAAAATGTTTTTTACGTTTGTTTTTGCGGAATGTCCTCAAAAGTTTTATACAATTTTTTTTTTGCGGAACTTTTCTTAAGGTTGATATTAAAGTTACGGTAAAGTTTTCTTCTTTGGCAAACAAGAATGTGAGGTTTTTTTTTTTGTTATTTTGAAGAGAACATGCGAGGAGAATTTATAAGTTTTTCGGTAATTTTCGGCAGAAAAGATTTTTTTTTTTGCTAGTTGGGTGAAGGTCAGAAATAGTTGAATGTCAAAGAATATTCTCTGACGAGATAAATGAAAGACATTAGCAAGGTTCGTGTGGGATAGTGAAATATTTATTTTTAGTTTATTTTGCCTACTTTAGTGTGTTTTTGTGGAGTAATTAATTTACGTTGCATGCTTTTAGGAGTTTTTGAGAAATAAATTTAACCTTTAAGGTATCTTTAGGGGTAGAGTGCCGCATTCGACATCATTCATCGTCAGTAGCTCGTTATGACGATGGCCGAATTCGGCATCTCGTTCAAGATGACCCAGGGCCAAGCGTCCTCTGAACTCTTCCAAACGTCAATCACATGTGTGATCTCCAATGCCGATCTTGATCAAAAATAGCGCAGAGACGGTGTCAATTATTTTATTCAACAGATCAGTCCAGCTACTGATGTATGCGAATCCGCACAGTCTTACGAAGATGCGGAAGGAATGCCACTGCAATACAGCTTGTCTCGGCAAATGGTTTTCAATCCTTTCTAAATGTCGACAACAAGATGGTGAGTGTCGGTCTCACTGATTCTCTGCGGCAATATTTGCCGGGCTGAGAACCACACGGTCGCTGAAACAGTACTTTTTGACATATTTCGCGCTTGCGCACTATTCGTCTCAAGTAGGGATACCAGACCTAGGACCGACTTCGGTTTAAGAACACTAATAAGCAAAGATGGTTTACGGGTCGCTGTTGTTGACATTGGCAAAGCAGAATGAAGACCATGAGTGGCAATTCATTGAAGTTCGGATCTTGGACGACGTGAATGGAGATATTCTAAAGAAAAATGACTGTCCTCCATGGAGCTAAATCTTCATCATGGCAGCGACATTCGTGGTAGCCAGCGAGAATGTTTCCTCTCTGATGAATGAAAACGAAATCGCCCGTGCCCACGTAAAAGAAGCTTGTGAGTCTGATTTAGTGTCAAAGCTAGATAAAGTAGTAGTGCCAAGCTAATTCAACAGTTGCATTACTAGACGTCTACATGTCTTGCTTGATAGGCCGCCTTTCTTACCACTAACCTTGTCCAAAAATCAAGCAGAGATAAGTGGAGTAAAGTACTAGGGTGCCATATTTCGCACAACGAGACAACATAATCTAACCTACTGCAACAATTGGACAATGATTACTTATGTTTGTTGTGGGATTCGAGAAAAGGATGATATGCCGATACACGTTGGTCTTAAATGTCTGTAATTTGTAGGAAAAAACCGAGCTTGGTAGAACACTCTACATTCGTATTAAACCAAAGAAATCTATATTTCATTGTACGTAAGATTATTGGCTTACGGATGAACTGGTTCGACATTCCTGGATGGGAATGGAACTGGTTATTTCGTTAGTGCACTTGTGATGGAAAAATGGTGAAAGTCATGGGACATTGCGGCTATGACTAAAAGAATCAAGCGATTTGGCTATATTTCGATCGCCAATATCCTCTCGAGTGGCTCCAAATATGTACTTGAAGCATCGGACCGCATATGAATGTTGTACTTAAGTTTAGGATGAATGAACGACTTTCAAATCAGAAGGTGAATATCTAGGCATTTCGCAGCGTTCTTGACAGACCGAATGAAGAGCCCTTTCGTTCCATCGATGCAAGTACCATTCGTATTGCATCGATGTATTGAGGTTTCACTTCAACGATAGAAGACAGCAGGCTTAACTCAAGTATGCTGTCAAGTTCAGAATTTAACATATGTTGCCATTCCAGATCCAAGACCAAAGATGAGCGATGAGCATTAACCAGAAAATTAATATAAAAAGCTTGAGGGTTCCCTTATCAGCGAAAGAATGAAAACGATTAGAGATCATTTTTGAAATCTTTCTCTTCGACGCGCACGGAGTATTGATGTGTTAACGAGTTGACATGGACTTGATCGGACTTGATGTTCTTCTTCAGATCACAGATAGACAGTTCGTTGTTCTGAATGAGTTCGGACAAAAGTTCACGCTCAATTTTCTGTCGTTCGGTGAGTTTTCTTTGCTCGATCAAGCCAGGTCTCCAGCTTGACAATCTTCGATCTTCACAACTCCTTGACTCTGCAGACGAAGAAGTTCTTTCTTGATGAAATCTTCAATGTCGTCTGAAAGGTAATTTCTAATCTATTGAAGAAGAGGTTTCATCGATTCGAAATGCCAACTCTGCTTTAAATGCTTTTGAAATATCAATCGCAATGATCTTATTTTCATGGTGAATAGATTGATTCCACTTTCCGGGTAAATATGTCATTAAATCGCCAACCTACCCAACTTCCAGACGGCAATTGATGAACCACCATTCTAGCTACCAACCACAACACCCAAGTAATGATAAACGCAATGGCCTTCCGTTGGGCGCCAGTTATTATTTCCATCATTCATTTCTTTTTGTTATATATTTTTGCAGTTCTATGAACCAAAAATAGAACGCACGTTAGCGTGTTTCTTCCTCGAGCAAAAAGGATGGTTAGTTTCTATACATTTATTGTTTATTTTTTCCCTCTACCAAAATAGCGTGCAACCACACTAAGCTTTTAACAACAGTCAAGAAAAAAGAAAGTATAGAAAAGATTTTGTTGGTGTTTTTTTTTTGTTTGCCATTTTCCCTGCAGGAACATTACGCCGTGAAGTGTTTACCCCAAATTACGTTCTGAGTCCTTCAGAAATTTCCACCTACTACCTTTGCTTTCTTCCATATATGTTCGGTACCTGTATTTGTTTCTTTCTATAGCACCTGGACGATTTGACTTGTCGATATTATTACTGCTGTGTGTGCCTTTGTTGTATTATGAGTTGTGTGCATTAATGAAATTGAATTTGTTTTTATATAGGTAAAGCGCGCAATTTATTTCTATATATCTTTATTTCTTTTGCTGTTCCAAGAGGGGGGCATAGTTTGGGATTATAAAATACATTGTTAGTACATTATTTCGATTTATGGTTATATTACTTTATTATTTTGGCTTATCCCACATGTGTGTGTGTGTGTGTGTGGGCTGGTTTGTGTGCGTGCGAGTGGGTTCTTATTTATTTTGCATTTTTGTTTGGTTTTCGTTGAGTTATTAATAATAATCATTTAGAGTGGCAGTAATCAATTTGAAACGATTTTTGATTACAATTAATTAGTAAAGCATGTAATTGCATTGAGTGAATTTGTTTTGTTAGCCGAGGAGAGGTCATATTGATTTTGATTAAGTGCCACAAATGGTTGGAAATTAGAAGTGCAATTGTGATTTTAACAAATAAATCACGATTGGAGCCATGAGGAGTATTTTGTACAATTTTGACTAACTGATTTTCCATATAGTATATCAGAGGCCAGATTTATAGTATTCTCTCGCCTTAATATTTAAAGTTTCATTCAAAAGTCAGCAGATAACTTATGTCAAACTTCATTTCGCACCTTCATGCCTGCCCATCACTCAGTGCTACTTGGTCATAACTTATTGCTTTACCATCCTCATGCTGACATGATATATTATTTGAGCCCAAATATTCCATCCATTCCCCCCTTACCATCCCTAAATGATGCCTATTTCGTAGTTCCACGTGTAACCGAAAAATGATTGAGTCATTAAAGTACCCTCATTTACCTTTATGTGTACCTACATACACTAGTTAAGTTGTTCACCCTAAAATACGGTACATCATCATTCATGCTTGGCCAGAATACTATGGCTTATGAAATGAATCATTTCCATGCCACATTTTTACACCTCAGGCGGTGAAAAGCTATGAAAATTTGAGTTGCTCTGGCTAGTTTTAAGTTCTTCCACCACCCTATTCATGTGCAAATGGAAAATGGAATGAAGTGGTGCAACTTTACTCCCGAAAAAAAAAACACACACATATGTTGAGTTTTTTTTTCTTTTCGTTCTTTAATTTTCCCCTAATTGACTACAAGCATATGTTTAATTAGGGGTTATAGACCAACTAAGGACTTGTTCTGGAGAACTTTGCCTGAATAAAACTTCAAGGAGAGTGGATTTTTGTACAAGTGCATACTTTTCCTTCTGCGAATGTAATGAGAAGGTACTCGCTCTTGATGGGAGGGTTATTGTGGTCCTTTTTTTTGTTGATGGAATCTCAAGTGCATATGGTATGTACTTGTCTTGTTATTATGCAGAGTATATGAGAAATGTGTAGGAGTTCATATTTACACTTCGCTGAATATTGGAAGGTGTACTCATTGACAGGGAGATATCTTAAAAATGTAGGAAAGTAATACGTTAGGTAATTAATTCTTCATATTTAGTCATAAGGTATTGATTACATTCTTCAATCTATAAATGTTCACATTCTAACCCTAAGCATCAGTTATAATTTTTGATTGACTACAATTTTTAGTAATTAATTCTAAATTAATTAAATTGTTAGGTAATGTTTAAAATTTTAATATATACATTTCTTTCGTAATATTTCACGGCAAAGAGTAACATTGAATAGATTGGTTTTCTTTAAAAAAAACTATCAATGGAATTATGCAAAAATTAAAAATTTATGTTTGCTTTATCCATTACTACTTAGGTAATTAATAAAGGCTTCCATGCCGAATTGTATTCTCTTAAATGCATTATTTTCTCCCATTCATATATCGTAAGAACTTTGTCAAAACAAAAGCTCAAATCCATCAACTCATAAAGTAATGCATTCTTCGGTAATGGACAATGGAGCTATTAACATACGATTTCAGATACTACATGATACTTTAATGATGTAAGAAATACAAAAGCAAATAAATGCATTTCATTTCTCATCCAGGAATAGGCAAAATCAGGCATCGTACATTTTATCAATTACCAAAGTAAGCAATAAATTTTGTGTACTTCTGAATAATTTTACTCAGATTTCGCGAGAATCTTCGCAACTAAATACATATCTACGTATTTAAGAAAACTTACAGCAATGTAGGTAATCATGGGTAATGGATACGGTTTTTGATTCCGCTTTTGTAAATTTGTAAAATATATAAATCAACATTAAATTAAATAGAATTTGTATTCCAAATACTTTTAATTTTATTGTTGGTAACATATGGTAATGGTTTGGGTAATGTATACGTTTTTCCTGCCTTATTTTCTTCAGTTACAAGCTGTCCAACATGTTGCAAGAATTGCGAATAAAAATCCATAAAAATCTACAAAGTCATAAAGTAATGCTTACTTCGGTAATGAATAAAATAATTAACGTAATCATTTTTGGCATGGCTTTAAAAATACGGAAAAATTTGAATAAATAGTAGGAAGAGTACTGAATTCTAATTGTACCAAAAAAATATTTGACCTTCTAAAGAAAATTAAAAGCAAAGGTAAGTTAGATTTTGTAAAATGAGATCATCACAAACATGTACATCAGAAAGCTACCTTATTGCTGTCAGCTTACAATGACAGCTAAGCTCATGTCACATTGTAATTACCGAAAAACCAGCTTAAAATGTCAAATTTCTAAGCATTTATCCCATTTCAATTAAACACCCCCATCAAAAGCAGCGTTCCTGCCAATATAGCTTCTATACCTACCCATCACTCAATTGCCATTTGAAATTCTATAAATTCTCAAAAACGAAACAAAAGGACACTTTCCAAACACGGCTCTGTGTATTTGTATATCGTTTCCCTGTTCCATCTCATCCCTGTCTTGTCACCAGCAATATATGTCAATGCCAATTCTAATTAACACAACCCTGGTGACAGAAGCAACAAAAAAATAAACACAAGATAGGTATGGAAATCAGCAAAATGCTCTGAATAGTGACATGGCTAAGAGATACCGTCTTTCAATCACTTACCACACCGCACAGTGAGAGTCACCACCACACCACCAACAGTGTGCCACCGCAACCACAAAGCTATACGACGACAACAAAACGTCAAACCTTACGCTTCGCAACACCGTCTAATGATAATTTATTGTGACGCAATACAATTCGAAAAAGAGGAACTTTCCTCAAAATAAAGGACATAAACCTAACACTCCTAACACTATCCCACAATAACAGTCCGCAATTCATTGCTAACTAAAAAATAAAAAAAAACTATATATAGGTACCTCACATAGAATGGTAGAAGAAATAGTACAACACCACGGTTGTCAACCACACAAAGTGGATGGCAACTTCAAAAGCTGCTGCTAACAACTTGACATGCAAAAAAAATAAAAAAAACAACACAGTGAAGAAGGCGCCAGGACAACACTCAACAAACCCAACACAACAGACGATGACGATGACGATGACTACGACGACGACGACGACGACGCTACGACACCCGGGCCAACAAAGTGTGAAAGTTACACATTTTTTGCTGCTGCTGCTCCTTTGCCTATCTTCAGGGGAGATACACTACACTGTTGCACATATTTTTTTCTCTCTCTCTTTGTTTTTTTATTTTTAGAAAACCATCATAAAGAGCAGATATAGTTGGGTAGGTCTAGAGCTACAGCGAAAATAGTCACAAACAAAAGGAGTAAAAATACACCTTGATGAGTGACAAAAGGACAGGGCAAGTATCCCACAACCAAAAAATTACAGTCACTGAAAAAAATGAAGATAAAATCACTATCTTGACCGTGGGTTTTTTCTCAAAAAAAACATGAATGCCAGGTGGTCTGGTCGCTGTGTCCTTTTGGTGGGTTATTTTCTCAAACAAAACTCCCCTTTCTCTCATATCTAATATTTAACAACATCAAACATGCCCCTAAACACTAAGCAAACATTGACCACTTAGAAATGTCCTTTGTCGTTCGATTTCAGATTTATCGCCTTCAAACATAATTCAAGAACTCTCCACTCGAGAGAGAGAGATAAGTAGCGAACGACGAATTTATTTCCCCTCTTTCAGTGTATTCAAAACGTTTCGAGTAAACTTTCACCGAGAGCAACTTCAGGCTAACACAACCTTAAATTGAGCAAATAAATCGTGTTAGCTATTTACTCGCCAATAAAAAGAAAAAGCAAAAAAAAACAAAACAAGACAAACTTTTGCCGTCTTTTCTCTCCTTCAAAACCGAACCAACCCAAAAACAAGCAGACAACAGAACTGTGAAACAAGACAACATTTGGTGTGCCCCCTCCCCCCACAACATTTATTGATCTCACTTTTCTGTGTTTTGTTTCTTTTTCCTGTTTTATTGCCAAGACCAATGGCAATAATTCAACAGGAAAATGCTCAGGATTTCCGAATTCCAGGACAACACAAAAATAAACGTGCTGCAATATAAAAACTTTTGCCAGATGAACCAGGAAACCCAGGGAAACAAAAAGACGACAAACTTTGTATCCTTTCCACTCAAAAGTCCTTTTGTACAATTAACGAGAACAAACATCCACTTAAAGAGCGCGCGCGTGTGTGTCTGTTTCGTACTCGTATGTGGGCGCCAAAGTAACTCCGAACTAATCGACCAAGAACTGAATAAATTAGTTACTATCTGTATCCATCTCATTCCGTTCACTTTACACACGTTTATTTACGGACCAACACGTCGATCAAAGAGGAGAGCAAAGAAATATACTAAAAGACCAGAGCCACTCAAAAAAGTAACCGTCAAGGATATACTATATGAGCTGTCAGCTGAAAAACAAACTTTAAGTGCCTTGCCTCGCCTCGTTCGTCCGCTCTAGCCTGTCTCTCTCTCTATCTGGCAGGTGAAACGTTTTTCTGCAAAAAAAAAAAAAAAAACCTTTATTGAATGAATTTTTCATCAGCCCCCACCTCCTGGGGTGTGTGTGTGTTAACGTCAACTGCGTAATCAATCCTAAAAGATGAATTTCTATCCATAATTTGCTTGCCGATGGCAGAGAAAGGCGAAGAAGGAAGGTATAAAAAAAAACGAAAGACGTCTACTCGCAATGCTAATTATTAGTGTTCGTGTTTGAACGTAACCAAGGACTTTGTGAAATGTTCTTTTTTTTTTTTTTTAATTTTTGCACTAATAACACTTTAAACACTCACTCAAACTAAGAGAGAAATGTTGGAAGCTCATGTGCCGATATAGTGTAGTAGGCACTGAAACTGAATGAATGCAAATGCACAGAAAAATCGTCCAGGAAATCTCATATGCACACATAGCACATACCACATCCTTGTAGGCACTTTCATGGGCTGTAGTGCTGTTTTTTTTTTCTTTATGACTTGGTGCTTGATGAAATTTGTGCTATCGTGATTGCAAAGTTAGTTTATTTTTTCTTTTTTTTTCCTACCACTATAGTTTATTAGTCTGAAGAGTCCGTAATATCTTGATATATAGTGGGGATAACACTACGTACCTAGAGCTACGCTTAACCAGGCACTTAGACAAAACTTGGAAATGAAACGTGGTTGCAACTCATTTTTGCATAAACATAGACTTTTAATCTTGTTGAAATTGAAGGTGGAATGAAATGTGTAGTTGAACTTTAAGAAATGCATTTTTTCCTATGATTTTGCACGAAAAAAAATATTTTCTCTTCATATTATCCATTACCGAGGTAAGCATTACCTTATGAATTTTTGATGTAAGTTCTTTAAACTTGGTTGGAGAATGTAGTTGAACTTTTGAGATTTTTATGTCTTAACCATGTTCTTGCTTTATTTTATCCATTACCGAGGTAAGCATTACCCTGCGACTTTTGAATTTATATACTTAAAGTTTGGTTGGAGAGTGTTTTTGAACTTTTGGGATTTTTATGTCTTAACCATGTTCTTGCTTCATTGTATCCATTACCGAGGTAAGCATTACCTTATGAATTTTTGATATTACTTAAAGTTTGGTTGATGAATGTAGTTGAACTTTTGAGATTTTTATGTCTTGAACATGTTCTTGCTTTATTTTATCCATTACCGAGGTAAGCATTACCCTGCGACTTTTGAATTTATATTCTTAAAGTTTGGTTGGAGAGTGTTTTTGAACTTTTGGGATTTTTATGTCTTAACCATGTTCTTGCTTCATTGTATCTATTACCGAGGTAAGCATTACCTTATGAATTTTGGATATACATTTTTCTTAAAGTTTGGTTTGGGAATGTAGTTGAACTTTTGTGATTTTTATGTCTTAACCATGTTCTTGCTCATTTATCCAATTACCGAGGTAAGCATTACCTTGCGACTTTTGGATTTATGTTCTTAAAGCTGCGAAGAATTAAAAAATAAGTACTGGCCAACAATCATTACTTTAATCGGCTCACAAAATTCTAAAATTGCAAACTGATTGGCATATGACACCTAACCCATTTCTTAAACGTCAAAAACATACGGAGAACAGGCATCGGAGAATCTGCAAATATTTATGTATGCAAACACTATATTCAAACTTTTTTGTCTCTAAAATTGCAATTGCAATATTCTCCGACAAAGTTCAAATACTACCATCATGATTATTCACTCACTTTCGTTAAGTTTCCCAACTGAACTTTCGTCTTAAAATTTGACAAGTCAGCTGACAGTTTCTATTTTTCCGATATCATTTCGTATTTGAGAATATTTTTATTGCCTTTTGTTTTCGCCTGAAGTTGAAGCTTTTCTTCTCAATCTGACCGAATGTCTTGTACATGTATGAAAAGTAGCTTAAATTTGTCTATTAGAAGAACAGCATAGAAGTTACAGTTCTCTCTGTCCATACATTTTAGTACTTTTGTTAAGATTTTGTTTAATTGTGACATAATGTTTCGTTTGCTCCCGACATTTATGGTTCAGCCTGAAGAATTGCATGAACTAATATGTCCACTCACGTACCCTTTCAAACAGTGATTAAGTTTCGAAAAACTACCCAAAATTCGTCGTTTTTCGTAAATGAAAGCATTTTTAAGTCCAAGAAATTTCTTTGAGTAATTTTCTGCAAACTGTGAAACCTGTGTGAAACGATTTTTGTTTGTATTTCGGCTCGTTTCTTACTTTTTTATAGATTTTATTTCAATGACAATACTTTCCTCTACTCTTAAAATACGGCAGTCTACAAATTCGCTTTAAATTCAAAAAGTCCCAATCCACATTTTGAGTTCACCAAATATGGTCCACCCACCTTGCAAATTGCAACCCACTGTCCACTGATCGTCTGAACGCAGCCGCAACAGAAGAAAAGCTCTCCTTCATTCAGCTGATCTCTTTCACTCATTAGTTGAGTTCATTCCTTTGTGAAAAGTTGTGTTTTAGTTTTTCAATTTTCAAATAATTTTTTTTGTCAATTTTAAGAAGTGAAAATTAGTGAAAATTAGTGAAAAGTGTTCATAAACAACTAATGAATGAAAAAATGTGCAAAAGAATAGTGAATATGCAGAAAAAAAGAAGATTTTCCAGCGAAAATATTTCGGTGAGTGAATTTTTCGCCATCTTGTTTATTCATGTCTTAGGAAATTTCTTTATATTTCTTTTGTCAAAACTGATTAGAAATCGAAAAGGGATTGCAAGGTGGAAACTTTATAACCATTTTGTAAATAATATCATGGAATTTTGATTGGGGGGAATTGTTTTTTTTTTTGTTGAGTCGAGACATTCGGGAACATTCTTTAGGGAAAGTGGGTGCAGCAGGTGCATGACTTTTTTTCTTTTAAATGAATTTGGCTGAAAATTTGGAGAATAGATGGGGCTTCGATCAATAGACAAACCTGCGGCTGCGTTCAGGTTTTTAGCCAATGCAGAACTCTAGATTGCGAAAAATTAAAATAATTAAACGAATTTTTTTTTTGTTCAATTGCTGTCCCTTTCTATCACTGCAGATGAAAAGTTGTAAAAACGTTGAAATGAGTCCAATCGCTTTTATTTTACGCAATTAAGGTTCAGACACATATCGTTTGGAAATATTTTCATAAATAGAACATTTTTAACTCGATTATTTTGATTGTCAAATTTGAATGAAACGTTTGTACCCATAAGTCTGTCCTAATTTGTTGTTGTTTTCTTCTACCGCTGAATTGAGATAAGGGTAGCTTCATCTGTCTTTACGGTGCGATGGTGCAAGCATGGTACTTGGGTCTGTACCAAAAGCCTTACATTTTGTATTCCTAGGGGGTTAAGGCCTCGTTGCAACTCAGCGCGATGTATCCTAGCAGGATTCATTGCTTAATCGAATTTTGTTTTTTTTTTTGGGTCAGTGTCTTGGTTGAGCCAAAGAGTTTCAATTGACATTTAAAACTGAACGGAAACCATTTTTTGTAGAGTTTGGGCAGCTTTATACGTTTTACAGGAGTCTCCACCCTTCATTCCGGCGATGTCGGAAGGTTTCAAACTGCGATTTGTCTGTTCTTTTGCTACAAATGTTTGATTGATACCGAACCGAAGCAAACGGATCTTCAAATTGAAGCTTTGCATGGCATAGAACCTCCGCCCTTCGTTACGATGATGACGTATGCTTTAGACCACAGCTTGTCTTTGACTTTGCCTTTTGTTTAGTCATTCATAGCGGGGTCGACTTCATAATTTTAAAGGTTTTAGTCGCTACAAACCTCCGCTTTCTAAGCCCCTCACAACTTACATGTTCTCCCACAAAGATGACTCAAACATGTTACCACCTTTTTTTGTTGCTAACTCCAAATACCCAAACTGATTGGCGCGTGTCCTTCAAATTACAAAACACAAGATAACCATTCTTTTATGCAGTGCAAATTGTGCCACAAAAATATAACACAAACGCACACTACAACAATCGACTTTAATGGATTAAATTAGGCATTCAATTGGAAACCATGTCATCGATAATGGCAGCAGGAATTGTTTTAGTACACAAAAAAATGGCATAAAACTGGGGATATGCCATTTCTAATTCCAAAAACAAAAAAAATAACAACAATCCCCTCCTTATCCTTCATCAGTTGGAAAAACCCGTCAAACAATTTCCACACGAACCCATTAATCCTGTCCACACAATTGCATTTGGCGAGTCGTATCCTACCTACCACCACCGGCAATATTCGCAATAAATTCATAAATTAGGAGCAGAAAAGCTGCACTATCCTATATTTCCCATTTCGATGACTCGAACATGGCGCGCTCGACATGAGCTGAGCGACGACGCCTAGCCGCAAACTTATTATGCTACACGTTTTTGCTTCTAACAATGGCGGCAGCCGACGATGACGGTGTCAGAACCAACGGCTGTTGCTACCGCATTCAATTCTTCGTGGTCCATTTCGCATGCAGGAGACAACAACGCACATTAGATCAAGTTTTCAACTTGATAGCTATGTGCATATGTATGCTGTTGGGCGGTGTGCAGGGTAGAGGAGGTTTGCCAGCGGGTTGTGTGCAAGTCCGCAGTTTTTTTGTTCGTTCACAAATTGCATAAGCACAAGACTGCTGCTGGACGTTGCTGGTGACGGTGACGACGACGACGACGACGATGAACGGGCATATTTGTAGAAGGACACGTTCGATGCTTTGGAAATAAGGAGACTGGCTTGATGGTGGTGTTATGATGACTATGAAGACTGGATAAAGGATGAGAATAGATTTTTTTTGTTGTCGTGCGGCTAAAACCAGCATACGCCGGTAAAGTGAATCAATTTCGGATGCAGTGTTTGATTGACGAAGACAATTTGTGAGAGGAATGCTGAAACGGAATGCGGTGAGGCTGACGTGTTCGTTATATCGATCAGGGGGAAATGGATGGTCACATTAAATGTGGGTAGATTTCCAGGTAAAAATAGCTTTGACGAGGCTTCGTTTGGTGATGTGATGTTGGGCTTCTACGAAGGGGCTTGAAGGACAATCATTTTTATTTTGTACTGCGTTGTTCTTACTGGGGCGTGTCCAAGACTATGGCCTAGAGAGCTGCAATCGCTGTATTGCGTTCCTATAGGCCGCTCTGTTGAGGTTTGGCGGTTCTTCCTCAAAAAATCAGAACTTTCGATCTTCATTATTTGCTTGACTACGTAAACCATGGAACAAATGTTTGTGTTATTGTAAATGTGTTATATGGGGGTACTTAGGCCTCGAGATCTACTTCGAACATGAAGTAGGGTTAATTAACATGAAGCTTTCCTCGTTTCTTCAAAGTTCTTCTTCGAGCCAGCTGTCCCTTCAGCTTAGGAGAGAAGACTTTATCACCACTTGATCACACGAAAAGGATATCTTAAGACATCAGACTTCCTGCCACTTCATCTTCATCCTTACTTCCTGACGTGATTGCTTCATTTCTGTTCAAAATTCGACTTCTCTTATTATCGTCGTCGTCGTCATTGAGTTAGTAGGAAGTAGTGTTGCAAGTTGATTAGAGTTGCTGCCAATCCTCAACCTTGCAGTAGCCCGTTTTTAGCTTAAAAGCTGTTAGGTTTTTTTTTTTAACTTGGATAGCTTGTCTGACGTAGCACGGTACATCTATGGGCTTTTTTTTACAATAATTTTGTTTCCAGTTAAAAACTTTTGAAATTTCAATGACCCTTGGCGATATAATATAACTGATATAACTATACCGCTCCACTGAGTCCCTTGTCCGCCTTTATGACCTCAAAAAATATGTGCAAACCTTCCATTTTCGTATCACTTCGTCACTAAGTCCAATCAAATGCTGGTGTTTTTGACTGCTTCTCGTTTACGCTTGTTGAATGTTGATTGCCGGATTTCATAGCGTCCCTTCTTTGAACCTGGTAATCCCAACTGAGCAGGTCGTGCAGCAATTTTCACGACCAATGAACTTCAAAATCGGTCAAACTTTGTTATTCCTGCTGTCATGCATTCAAACTTCTTGTGCAACATGTGTTAAACATTGAGAAGCGTATGTGAAAAAGCACATGCTCGTCTGGCGCAAGGTCTTCCTTATTTCAAGTCTTTAGAATATTTTAACTTTTCGCACTTGGAAAGGACTTCTTCATTTGACAAAAATCTGACGTTGAGTAAGTCGGAGTGGGTCAAAGAACGTGTAGCCTTTTTTGTAATAATTCTATAACCATTTTTCTCCAAAACATCAATCCAATCATCAAGGTCATTATGCCTAATTTTTCTGCCTATTGAGGGATGCTGTTGAACTTTTCCCTTCTCATCACTTCCCATCGTCCGTTTTCTTTAAATGTCAGTGAGTTCCTGACAAGGGCTTTTGTTTGTTGGGTAATAAGCAGCTCTATCCTAATATGCCAATCTATTAAGTGGTCGTTAGAGGTTTTGCTTCTAAAGTAAATTTAGATACGGCTTTCTTGGTGAGGGGTTGACCCTGTAATATCGCCCAAAATTTCAAAGAACCCGAAATACTGAAGAACCTTCTACTTAATGTGAGCGACGTTCGTAAAGAGCTTAGTGGGATCATTAGTGACATGTTCAACAGGTTCAATTTGCTTTTTGTCTCTGCACCTTCTGCAGAAATCATTTGTAATAAATCCTAGCCTTTTGGCCGGGTTCCTTTTTCTGTTTGTACCTACCTATCTACCAACCTACCTACTCTTGAGATCTTGGAGATGCCTTAGAACTCTACTACATGTCGTAGACTTTGCTTAAGAGTTTAGCTTTCTAAAAATAACCTTATTCTTGTGGTCGACTCCTATAGGATGGCGCGGGCATGGGTGCAACATTGTCAGCGGAAGCAAATTAACATCTGTTCGTTGGCGTTTGGAATTGCGCTTGCACATCTAAGATTTTGAGGCCGACGAAAAGGCATAGGAATTTATTTGATCGTGCGTCTTCTTCGTCGTTCTTGTAGCGCTGAGCTTAGTTGAAGTTGGCAACTAAACGGGTCCAATTAAAATATAAAACAGTTCAACCTAAAAACATGCATGGCAGCTTATTAGGAACCCTGTGGTACTCCATAAAAACAAACTCCTTTTCTTCATAATCAAGTTGATTCCACGATAAATGTCTCTCCCACGAGATTAGAAGTTTCACGAAAAAAACTTTCCGTTAAACAGCAAATTTCAAGTCGCCAAAAACCGCCGACAGAAGAACGATACCGCCATCATGGAATCCTTCTTATCCAGATGCAAGAAAGCAAACTTCTAAGAATAGAAAAAATTTGTCATTCTACAAACCCACTAAAACCAAAATAAGATGACTGACATGACAGCACGAAGAATAATTTAAATACATATACAAGCAGGATCTACGTACTCTAAGAAACTTTTCAATACCATTTGCAGAAACATCCCAAAAAGATATTCGCATCCTCTCTCTCTCTCTCGTCTACCCATCCATACATGTATGTGCAGAATTTGAAAAGAAAATTTTCCACCAAGTTTTGGCGGTTAGTTTATCTGGACCTCTTAGTTAACTTGATATCTATTGCGGTTTGGTTTCGCTCAGAAAATTGGGACAAATCCTTAGTATACCCACCCCCCATATCCAGAGAATATCCCTCCGATGATACTTTTCGGATGACAATTTGGGCAAAACTATTTTCTCTGCATCGTCAACAGAAAATCTAGAGCAGCAAGAACGTCTTGAACATTTCGAAAACGTGGAACAGACTGTGCGACACAAGTGATACTCGTCTTCGAGAAAACTTGTAAGTTGAACACAAAAGTATTGTATTTTTTGTTTTTTTTTGTTTTCGCCCATAATTGTCCTTTTGACAGGAAAAAGTCTTAGATGAGAAGAATGTAATAGACCAAGAGAAAGGATCAGAGAGAATCTACTTTCAGTGGGTGTGAGTGTGTGGGTGTGTGGGTTTGTGGAGGAAGGAATGTGTTGTTTTTTTTTTTTTTTGTCTTTTGTAATTGTCGGATGTCAACAACTTTGGCAGCAGCAGAAAGAGGAGAGAGCGAGGAATATTTCAACCGAAATGAGTTCACACCGACAACGACAGAAAAGCACCAAAAGTTGTCATAGTTTTCTCTCGTAAACAAAATTCGAGGAAAAAAAAAGGAAAAGAAAATAACGCTTCATACATGCTGTTCGCCTTTTATTTATTTTTTTTTTCTGTTGAGCTTCTTCTCAAGTCTGGGTTAGTTAAACGAAGCATGTATCCTTTTGAAAGGATCCATAAAAAAAAAATACAAATATATATTAGAGAATATATATATATGTATGTGTGTGTGTGTTGGTTGACCGCATTTTTGTATGTTGAATTTCCACTCCGCGTGTCCTTTTTCTTTTGGAAGAATGGGTGCGTGTTTGCTCGCTTTTCCTTCCTGTGTTATGTATATTTGTGTGTTTGGTTTTTTTTTGCGAATTCCTTTGATGAAGGTGTCTTTTGCGTGCACCGCAATAGACAATCATGTTAATGATGATGACGATGATGAAGGAATTTTCAGAGTCACTTTTGTTAATCAAAGGACTCGAAAAGGCAAAAAGGTTTTGATGTATATATGTCAGGCAATGGCGACGACGCTTTCGACGGTCGACTGGAGGAGTCATCATCGTCGTCGTCGTCGTCGTCATCCTAGTACGTGTGTCGTCTGTTTGGTAATTTCAAATTCCTCATTAATGGGTGTTTGAGTTGGTTTTGTTTTTGGAAGCTGCTTTTTTGTTCTGTTTTTTTTTTTAATGAAGGAAGAGACATTTAAGGCGCCTTTGTGGCATCGGTTAGGATTGCATGGAATCAAAGGAATTGCTCTGTGGCCCGGAATTGTGTTGTGGAAAGAAAGGGGTTCAAGGATAAGATCAGTGGAAATTGAAAGTGAAGGAGGAGTTGAAGAAGAAAGAGTGCTTGTATTAGATGAGGAATGGTGGTGTCGAGGTTAGGTCGTGTCGTGTCGTGGATGTAAAATCATCTAGAAGACAAGAAAGGTTCATTTGGCTTACGAAAACACTTCGATCTCTTAATGAATCTGTTGGGGTTTGATAGGGATTTCCCGTAGTCCAATCTGCAAAAGAACCGTGCTGCAATGTAAAAGAATCTGCGTTGTTGGAGTGCTAAGATGTTCCAAGTCCTCTTAATCTCTTCAGCTTCTGCCTTATCTCAATACTTAAAATTCCGATTGAGTCTCTGTTAAATTAAGCTGCGATATTTTAACGATTGCTTTTTTAGTCTTAAAGACCCATTCCCATCCGGAAACCCATTAAAGTTGTACTGAGTTCTGATGTATCTTTCTGAGTCATTCCTTGACGCAGTTTACGATTTGAGGGCTGCGTGCCTATTTACAGAGATGGTCAATTTTATAAATGGTTGTCACAGCCTTCATAGAGTGGATCTTAACTTGGAAGACACTGCAGTAATCTGTTTGTCATCCGTCTTCGAACAATCTTTTAAAAGACTGGAAGTTTTTTTGATGACACTACTGGGGAAGTTGCAGTCTTGGGTGTCTGGTAAAAGTCATAATTTTATGTTTTGTCAAAGTCACAATCATAAAGTGGCATTAATCCCTGCTGCGCGAAACAGAAAAGGCAGACTTTCAGTGCTTGGTAATGGCAATGGCTCACTTGGAAGTTCTTGAAGCAAGTTTGTTAAGCCTCTGTCGACATCCTATGGGGTCCCACAGGGTTCTGATTTAGTTGTTTCACTTTTTAAATTAATGAGGAACTAGTAAGCCTACATTTGGGCCACGGCCTTACAATTGTTGTTTGCAGCTTTGTTGAAATTGAATGATGTGCCGCAGGGTTCCACTGATGTACCCATACTCTACACATATTTAGTGTTCTCATTCATTATTTATTATTATAAATCGAGGTCCCAAAGGTTTCCACGTACCTACCCATACTTTAAGTGTTTTCATTTTTGAACCGCTAATGAGAAACCGAGCGTTTTATCTAAAAAATGACTCCTTCTTCTTTCCTTTTATTCGACGAGGGATTTTGTTAGATTATTGGGATTCGTAATCTTCCCGGTTTGCCCTGACATAAACAAAAAATATCTTAAGGCAGTTAATTTTGTGTGAAAATCCAACCAATAATCCCCGATTCAAGCGGTTGTATTTAGCTCTTCATCAAGGTCACCTAGAATTCTACTCCGCTCCTAGAATCCATGCTTCCTCCTGTTCCTAGATCAACGCTCTGATTACTACCGGTTCATTTTGTGCGAAAATCCATCCAATATTTCAAGTCTGTAACTCAATCAATTTGAAGAACCCCATTTGCAATAATTACCAAGTCCTTATCCAGTAAGCGTGGATATTTTTCTTCCACCAAACCGTGTAAAAGGTTGTTTAGTTGCCTCCCGGGTCTCTTTATTGAACGTTAATCTTTAGCCAGCAACTAAATGAACTCATCTCCAAAGTCGTTACTCGGTCTACTTAATTTTTAATTAACAGCTAAAAAAAAACGTATCCCTTTTCAGCCATTTAAATCTTGCCACAGTCCATTTATCGTTGTACAGCGAAATCCTGCTACACAAGAAAAAAAAAAAAAATTAACTCAAACGCGAAAAGTAAAGGGTTACAAAACTGTCTTAAATAATACATCAACAGCTTATATATCTTCTCCGCTCGCAACCGTACTTCAAATTCAATTAAACACAAACCACTTTCAACCCTCCCCGATTCGGGATACAAATAAATAGAATCCCTTCCAGTACTGACTCGTAAAGCATTTCAATTATCCTTATCAAAAATCAATTGTGATATGCAAACGCGGCAGCAACGGTTGTTTGGTTCGTGACGCAAAACACACACACCTACACACAAAAGCCAAAGTGTAGATATCTACAACTGTCACACAGTATCTTTTGGGATAGTAATTTGACTGTCACCCAAAGACTCCATTTATACCAAGTCAAATTAAAAAGTTGGCATTTATTTATCTATATATTTTTTTCGCATAAGAGGTGGAACCCTATCCTATCCCATGGGTCGATTGGAGGTTGAAAACAGATTTTCTGGTCGTCTTCGATTTTTTTTTTTCGCCCGTCAGGATACTCATCTATTTTTTTGTCTGTTTTGGAAATTATGTATTCGTGACGGGGAAAAAAGGAAACATTAATTTAAACGGCGGCGCTATACGCGCCTTTAGGGGTGAGATTTTTAAAACTGATATGTATCTGAAAGGAGATGTAGTCTCACACATCCCAAGGGCTTTGATTTGTCCTCTTCCCTGCTCTTCTTTATTTTCTCACCACTAATACTGCTGCTGCTGCTGATGCTCATAGACTGGTGGATACTTCACCTAAATCTGCTGACTTTGTATCTCTTTCACAAGGGAAAATTGCTTAATTCGCAAAGAAAATTAAAAAAAAAAAAAAACGAAATACCAACAGTCGCTGCTTCTTTTTTAAACAGAAGAGACTCCTTAAATATTTATTCGCTACTTTACTTATTTAAGTTTCATTTTTTTTTCTTCTACGTCCTTCTGCCGATATGCGGACGATAAATGAAGGAATTTGTATCCGCTATCTGTCTGTAGAAAAAAAAAGTTCTATCTAAATTTTTTTTTCTTTGGGTTCTGTTCTGTTCTGTTCTGTTCTGTTCTCTTTCCGGGGCAGTTTCTTCTTCCAAGTTTAGCTAGGAAGGAGAAAAGGAAAAAAAATACAGGAATATCAAAAGAAGAAGGTGGAAGGATGCTATAGTAATGATCAAAGGAGATACTCTGATACTCTCGAATACTGGAATTCTTTTCTTTATTTTTCTTGTGTATTGGATTTTTTTTTCTATTTTTTTTTTCTTAAAGAAAATACTCTAATTGGGTGTTTGTTCTTATATAGTTTTCTCAAAGGTTCTTGATTGTAATTTGTACTTTTTGTTTCTTTCAAAACTGATTCCCTACCGTATGATGTCGAGAGTAGAGATATACAGATATATATATATAACAGGTTTTGTTGGGGAAAAAAAATTAAGATTTTCCTTTTTATAATTTAATGCAATTTGTGAAAGTGTTTGAGAGAGCAATGGAGGATGGGGAATTGTTCGGAAAGCGTGTGTAAATTAAAGTTGTGAATATCAGATTTCCGATTGTAAGGTGAGCATGAACTGGCGGGGTTTATTAAGTCTTTAATTTTGGGAACAAAAACTTCACTTAAATTCGTTTACAACTCATGAATTTAATTTAATTTTGAAATTAAAAAAATCCAAGATTGAAGTCTCAGTCAATCGTTATGGAATCTATATGTTTAATGATATCCCACAAGGTTCCGATATAGTACCCACGCTCTTTTTTTAATTGCGTTTTCGTTTCAATGACGAGGCTATTCGACGATGATAGTACACAATTGTCCTCATATAGTGGGTGACTCCACGCCTTTGGCCCGAATCGTCTATAGCTTGTTCGTATAGTATCGATCCTTAATAGCAGTCCACCAAAAAAGAGTTCAGCAACGTAAAATAGGAGCTCCCTGACTCATTGTAAGACAATTGAACTTTGTGAGCAATAAATAGTCTTTTGTGGCCGGCACGTAGCACATCTTGCTTGCTCGCCAAAGTGCAAACCCTCGATTTCTGGCCATCGCGGTAATTATGCCTCGGTAGTGCTCTCCATTGTCTGTAACATTTCTTCTTCTTGTTTTGAAAGAAAAATGGGACAGTAATGCCATCACCTCAAAAACTGCACCAAACCGTTAGGATGCAGTGGCTTTTTATGGACTACGAGTGG
Organism: Ferdinandea cuprea; assembly: GCA_963576555.1. Lineage (NCBI taxonomy): Eukaryota > Metazoa > Arthropoda > Insecta > Diptera > Syrphidae > Ferdinandea > Ferdinandea cuprea. The sequence continues at coordinate 84,228,027 of OY754961.1, read as the reverse complement.
ATTTGCCGAGCCCAAAATACGACGACTTTGCTTGTTGAAGTACCTGCTGACATGGAAGTACGCATTTTGCTTCAAATCTTGCGCCACGAAGCTTAATGCAAAACTCCTGAATAGGGTAGTCAGCGGCCGATGGTCAGTTGCTGAAATCTTTGGTGCATTGAGGTTGTCGAACACGGTCAAATTTTCGATTATCAATCAGCAAACTAGTATCACGTACTTGAGTTCACAGGTTGCAGTTTTTGACTGAAACTTATTTTCGGTATAGCATTTGACAGCTGTCTTATTTGCATTGCCCTAAAGGCTTTCAGTTTCTTATAATTTATTTGGCATTTAAAATATTACAATGGGATGGGACTTACGCTTTTACGCTTCCTTGGATTCATAAAAACTATGTGACCTCGTGAGTCTCATATCTGTTATTGACTTGTGATTAAATTTCTTACTTTTTGCCTACAAATATGCATAGAATTTCCATTTTTCTTGCCTCTACGTTGCATACTTTTAGGACGCTAAACTGTTTTTGTATCCTATCTGCCCATTTTCGCCTGTCCGTCACTGATTTCGAGGCCTTCAATGAAAACATGGCGCTGTAACGTGAGTTGTATGCTATTTTGAGCCCGAAATGTTTGAATGATTTTTTTTTAAAATAATGCTAAAAGGCTTTTACCTATAAAGACGCCTGTGGGTTCTTTTATTCGAAAAAGAAACGGAAGTCGAATCAATGAAACGACTTAGCGATGGGTTTTGCATTGTTCCTAAACCAGCTAACGTGATGCATCTTAAGGTTCATTCAGAGTTCAAAATGCAGACTTCACTCGTGCTTTAAGTGATAAAGTACTGTTAAAGGAAACCAAGACATGTTCCGGCGTCTTTGGCGATTCCATATACGTGGTTGTCATTAACGCACATATGCCCTTAATATATAAAGCTATGTTTCTGTCTTTATTGACTGAAAACAGTATTGTGTCTTTGAAATAGTACTGAGCTGCATTCTGTTGTTGATACTGCACTTCAAATTGCTGTCAAAGTAAGCAAGCGTAGTAAACATTCCTGTTCTATTTCCGGAATATTTGATAAAAATAGAGAAGTGCATGGGCTTGGAGAATCCCATCATTTATTTGATGAATGTCAGAATCAAACCAGTATCTTCCAAAACAACATATCACAAGCTGAAAACAATTACCCCACCTCAATCAATCAAATTGCAGCCATTTCCTTTTTTACTTTTTAAGGCTTTTTGTCTCCTAAAAACTCCTCCTTTGGGTAACGCGATATTAGAACTATATCGTCGATTTTTTGTTATAAGCTTACGTTCTATAGTGTCCACCAATATCCTCGGATTCATCTCCTAATAAATCTGAAATACTAGCTTATCGTGTATTTACTGTGCTATCACGAGTAAATTTTTCCCCCGAAATAAGACCTTTTGTGGAACACAACTATGTACACTACGCACTTTGCCTTCGGTTCTTCGAGAACCACCTTCAGAAAAGGTAATATTAAACTTCTCCGTGACTAACGCACAAGGTGTCATATTACAAACCGTTCGCTGCAAAAAGAAAAAAAAACATAAGCCAAAATCCAGGCTATAGAGTCCTACCCACAACGTTTCGGAGGCAAAATCTATGAATTTACGATCTGCGAGCACAGAACAAATGTTCCACTTAAATAATCGTTTCACAGCGAACCGCCTTTCATGTAATACACCCTCACACCATTTGCCCGCACCAAACCAACTTTATCTTCATCTAAGAGATTTATTTTATCGAAAAAACAGATAAAAATATACCTCTCTCTCTCCCTTTTACCCTTCTCCTCTAAGGACGTAATTTAGCATGTACACCGACCATATTTCATATGAAATATGATTTCTGTTTTTTTTTTGTTCTCGCTTTTCCCCGTATCTACATTATTTTATTATGTTTCGAGAAATCCCCTCGCCAAAAAGCACAAAAAAAAAAAAAAAAGCAAAAACCCACCAAGGCCAACAGAACATCAATCAACACTATAGCGGCGCGTTGTGTGCGCCCCTTTATGAAGTCATAAGTATGTTGTGTTCCTCTTGGCTGGGTTAAAGTTAAAGTCAGCAACCACCTATGTGATGTCGTCACCACTTCAAAACCTAACCCTACTACTGCCGCTGACATTCATTTTGGCAGGTAAGAGAAGCGCGCGCGTGTTTGGAGTACTCTAAGGGCACTCAAGTGTCAAGTAACCAAAATTAATTATTCCAAATGTGTGTGCGTTGTGTGTGTTTGTAAAGAAAGTAACACGCCCCGAAAAAAATAAACAAACACGAAAAACACGTCTCCCTTGCGAAAAACAATACGAATCCTTGTTCCAAAAACAGAAAACATACGAAACCAAGTGGAAGCGGGCATGTGGAATTTTACGCGGACGCTATTGTGATGATTGCTCTTTGACGGTTGTTATTATCAAAACCATGACCATTTTTACCACCCATTAGGAGTACTTAAAGCCACACTCGAAAGTACTATTACTGATAATTTGCGGTCGGTCTCCCCTGATGGTTGGTTTTTTTTTTTTTTTCTGTTCTATTCGAATATTATTTCGGGAATACTTACTTGTGCTTGCTCGGTGCTCGGTGCGGGTGTAGGTTACGTTAAAGTTAATTTAATGGTCATTATATAATTGCATAGCCAAAGGAATACCAATGAAGAAGGCCGTTTGTATACATTTAAGTTTGTTTTTTTTTTTTGCCATGTGAGACATTGCTAATGTTTCCTCGAGCAAAAAATATAAACATCCAACTCCAATATTTACCGCCGCCCATGTAATTTGCGAACGAACCATCGTCGTCGTACCTACGCGGAATCTACAGCCAACAACCAACAACCAACAACAACGATGACGATGACGATGAAGTCATAAAAATTGCTTTGTTGCTGCGCCGTTCAACAAAGTTTTCGATGAGAAAATTACTTAATATTGCACTATAGTTGGTGCATGTGGAAAGTTTTTAAACAAAAAAAAAACAAAAAATAGAAGAAAACTCTATGAAAATTCAAATAAGACGACGCAAGGAAAAGCAGGAGTTGTGCGAGAGAGTTGGAAAGTGCTTTTAATGCCCCTAAAATGCAACAGAATTAGAAATTGTTACATTGTCTTGCGCTCCAGAAGTGGATGAAACTTATTTAATGAAATTTGCAAAAAAAAATTGAATAGTCTTTTGGGGAAAAGGTAAAAGTGGCAGCTGCTGGTGACGGATATTTAAAGTCCTTGAACATTTTCCTTCAAGTGGAAATAGTTACTAAAGTAACTAAACGAACAGAATGTGTAGAGGCATAAATTCCGAAATTAAAAAATGTTTAAACCACAAAACATAATTTCAAAAAGACAGAATATCTTTCAGGGAAATATATATTTTCTTTAAATATATTTAAACTGATGAAGTGGGAAGGGGATTTCTGTCGATTTGCATATATTACTCCCAATAACGAATTTGTAATTTTCATTGCCATTCCTAGTTCCATCTTACCCAATCTCAACAATAACCCTAAATGTGTTGTTCAAACCCTTGAGGGAAAATCTATTTCTTTTGATAACTTATTTGCTAAAATTGCCCGGAAGAGAGTGCCGCAAAAATGAGCTTAACTTTCGAATGTCACTTTTTCCTTTCTAATGCCCAAAATCTTTCAGACTCAAAAATTGGTCCATTGCACTTTCAGACCTGTTCTTAATTTTTCTGTAATAGTTGAACCGACTTTTTCAGTAAGCCGAAAAGGTACTTAAGCGATAAGGAGCTTAGATGTTTAGAACTCAGCAACAGATAGTTGTACCACTGAAGCTTCTCATATTAAGGAGCTCTGCCAAAGCGTAGTGGCCCGTTCGAATGCCTACTAGGTTCTCGCTAAAGACTTTCCTCACACATTCAGTCGAAGTTTTATAATTTTCCCCGAAGAACTGTGGCATCGTTTGTGTCTATTGGAGACCCAATAGTCAATGAAAGTCCTTACTAATGTTGCCGGCAAACTCAACACAGATTCAAGTGCTGAAAAACTTAATAACCTTGACGAGAAAGTCTGACTTTTATTCTCAAATTGCGTGTTTTCCAGCATGTTCAGGAATCCATACAACAATCATGAAGAAGCCTGTCTTCCAGCTCAAAGAATTCTTGTCTTGAAGCACTAACTTGAAAGTACTCCGATCATTCCACCTGATGTCCACGCATAGCCATTAGAATAGCTTGGAAGACTGATACATATTTCCCTAACGAGGAGAAAAACCTTACGGTGTTACATTCTACGAAAGCGCTAACACCTGAACTCTGTCAAGTTTTTTGTGGGTTAGTTCTCGCGCAGTGTCTTCGAAACTTTCGGCGTTTCTTTTATGGTGAAAGATTCATCAGATCGTAAAGTTAAATCCCACTGCTACCTTTCTTTGCCGTTAAAGCTTATCCCACCAAATAATCTTTAGATGCCTTCATCTCGACGTGATTTGTCCAGTGGAGATTCTGCTTTTAATTTTCGAACTATTTAAGGGCCCAATGGCCACTGAAATCAGTTTGCTTCGCATTGATTTACTGCGACACAAAGCTTTAACAAATGTGACTTAGTAATAATAATTTTATAACCCCACAGTGTGTTGAAACAAAATTAAATCTTTGGCTACTCCCCTCAAACTTTGTTAAAAATCAAAAAAACCGTATGAGCCATAAAATGGAACCCTGTGGTACTCCTAGAATATAAAAAAAAATGTCCATCGCTTTGCATCATCTCCGATCCGTGTGTTACTTAAACAAAAAAAAAAGTACAACAAACAAAATGTAACCCTGTGGTACTCCACTCTGAATTAATCTGAAATCTTAAACTTCCCAATTGCAAAATTGGAAATTGCTCCCATGCGCAGCATTACAATTTGCAATAATGCCAGGAGTACATCCACCCAATATCACTAACCATCTGGGAACACTAACATACCCTCCCAGGCCCGGAAGCAACCTATAAAAAAAAGTATCGACATACCTTTTCCGTCCCACTTGAATTTTAAACCCTCATCAACTGGACTTGTCTTTCCCTGGTCCACGCCTTGTATTAAAGCTGTTCTCGAACGATATCATCTCGTGTCTCTTTACTCGAGACTTGATACAATTTAATATTCAAAACAAGGAAGAAAAAACGATGCAATCCTTGTTAAAAGGTACAATCTAAATTCATCCCAAAAAAGGGTACTTTCTTGCCAAATCTCTTTCAATCTTTCGAAATTCCTCGGTGTCCTCATAAAAAATTCCTGCAGCACTTCATACCTAAAATGTAAACAGGCACAGCAAAAAAAACCCAAAAGAAAAAAAAATCCACTCTTATCCCGTTGAAAATTTAAAAATGAAGAGATTAAATCCCGAACGAACACATACAAAATCCTTTAAAGGAATTCCGCAAAAATGCGGAAAATTTCCATAATTCCACATTGTTAACTTCTCCTTGGAACAAAAGGGCGCAAAAAAAAAAAGGAAAGGAAAGTAAAGTAAAGTATCACAAAAAACCAGCCTCTCGCACTCACAGTTTAACCCAGCAACGACAATACCACAGTAGTCCTCTTCCTTCCCGCGTCATCGTCGTCGCATTCATGTCCTTTTTTTCCAGCAATTAAATTTAAATCCTCAAATGGATTCCGCCCTGCTCTTCTATGCCATCCATAGGAGGACTTCCACACAGCAGAAAGTAGGTGGAAAAAAGGCAAAATATTGTGGCAATCGCTAAGTGGATCAGTTCTCTTTTCTCTATTTTTCTACACTTTTTTTTTTTTCATTTTTTTTAATCATGACGACGACAAAACAAAGACGGGACGAATGCGAGTACACAATAAGTTACACTCAAACAGTCAAACACACACATACGCACACACCCACACACACATGAATGTGTTCAAAGAGAGTGAAAAAATAATAAATAATATGTTCAATTTCAAAGGGGGTCGGTCGTTCGTATATGAGAATTGCCGTCACAGAAGCGCGCTGAAAAGACTGGAAAGTCAGTCAGTTCATCCACTTTTATCCTTTTGTATGATTGTCTTACGCTCCATTCACTGTCCTGACACACATTTTTCATTACCCTTGAAACAATATTATCGTTTCGAAGACAATGAGGATGATATTACTTGTCATTTGTTTGTTTTTTTTTTTTTTTTTGTATTTCAACTGTTGTTGCTCGTCGCTCTTGCCTTTGAGTAATTTCAAAGTGGGTGTCCTTTTACAAACCAGGGATGCAAACACAAAATAAAAAAGAAACAGAAAAAACACTGCCACTTCCCGACCGAAGGACATTTAGAGAGGTAGTAGATGGAAATCTAGAACACATAATGAAATTTGCTCTTTATTTGCATTTGTGTAGTTGTCCTTAGTCCTGTGCCTTAGATATTCTGTTAACTCTTCTTTTTCCAATGCTTGTTGTTTTTTTTTTTCGTTCGTTCCCATTCGCCGTCTTCGGGTTGGGAGGATGACAATTGAGTGTTTGTGGCACATGACTTGTGTTTCCTTGATTTTGTTTCTTGTTGCTGTTGCTGTTGTTTGTCCTCTCCCTTGTTCAAGGATTAAAGTGCGCTTAACTCAATTGACAGTTTTAATTAATCTTGGACAGTTTGGACAACTTGGATTTGACACTTTCTTGATTTTATCCCATCGATTTGTTTGTTGCATTTGTGTGTCCTTGCAAAATGTGTTATGCAAGTTGGGAAATTTCAAAAGAAATACGTTTGAATCCTTCCAATTAATAGCACACTGATGTAGGGGTAGTGTTTTTTTTTTATTTTTATTTATTTTTTACAGATAAAAGAAAGATTAGGTAGCGGATTTATACCGCCATCCAACTAATACCCCACTTAATCAGTGAATGAAATAAGTGTGTGCAGCGCCAACAATTTCTTTGCACGAAGTTAGGTTTTTTTTTTGTTGTTCTTCCTTTAAAGGATCAGGAGGAGTTTTTTTTTTTTTGCTTTGTGGTGTGAAAAGGAAACGTTCGTTGTTCTTTTGTTAAAGGGAATTGGAGCAAATACGTGTATCTAAGAGAGAGGGAGAAAAAACCCAAACTCCGTCTCTTTCTGTTGTTTATAATGAGTTCAAGAAGTTTGTTTTAATTTCAACCGGAAGCTGAAAGGCGGGATTGGGTGAAAATCCCATTCTTCTTCTTTTTATTTTTATTTTTTCCTTCAAGTTCGGAAGTCATTGTGAGGGATTATCGCAATTTTAGAGAGTTGGTGTTAAACCGATTAAGGTGAAGTTTACAAAAGCGATTGCTTGGAAGAAAAAAAAAAAGTGAAGAAGAGAAACTGTGGTTTGGTTTGGCGGTTTTCTTTTTATTGGAAACAATTTAATTTGGTTTCTTTTTTTATATGAGAAGTTTGCTGGCAGGGGAATGATTTTTGTTTTAATGGATGGCAGAAGTTTTGATTTTGGTGGGACCTAAATCTGTGGGTCACTTGAGTTTGTGGAGAAGAGCAGAAATTGTAGATAAGCACAACATTCCGAACGCCTTCCTTACTGTATGATTTGGGAGACTTGAAGTTGCATAAACAAGCTTTCTTAATAAGGGACGGTAGCCAATTCTTTTAAAAGATTTAAAAAATACATTCCTAAAGGTATGCAACGAAAATGAAATTTAATTTTCTTACCTCCAACCCTACAATTCTGATTCTGAAAAGTTTTTAATTTTCCTACCTTAAGAGTTAGCTATTTTATTTTAACTGCCTCGATATTTTCTAAGGTATTTGACCGATTTAATTTTGTAAAAGTCTCCTAAAGGTATGCAAAGTCAAAGTGAGGTGTGTGCTTCCTAGCCACTTGAAGTATGGTTTACGTCGCTACAGTTTTTGGGTAACTGCTTTAAGTTCTGCACTCCAAGTTGGTTAAAGTCGTCTTGCACTTGCGCGTCACTTTAGGCGAGTCCTTTATCTACTGTGTTGTGTCTCCGGATAAGAGTCCATGATTTTGCGGGCACGAAGCGTTGGTATTCATTCGCTCTACATGTCTCTAAAGTGAGTGATGCTCTAGCCTGCTCTAGAACCACTCGACGCAAACGAGTCCCAAATATGTTAAGAAGAATTTTTACCATGGATACCTTCATCAGTTTTAGAAAGGGTTCACGCTTATGATCCATAAAGTACTCCTGCTCTATGATTAGGAGTTTCCTTAGTTGTTCGGGAGATTGCCTTACTACATAATACCCCAAAGAAACAGCAATTGACAAGCGTTAATCTTCATTTCATTTCTAAGGAGATGTCCGTTTCAGATGTGATAAGTGAGCCGAGGTAGACAAAGCACCTTTCTACTTTAGAGTTCTAACTATCGATTGTGATGGTCTGGCCGATTCGTCGACGTTCGATGTACCTTCTTATTGACAGCATGTAATTTGTCCTTCCTTCATTTATTGCAAGACCTATTTTTACCGCTTCTGTTTCCCTACTCGTAAACGCACCACTGAAAGAAATCATATGAGAGCACGGCGCCTTGCCTAATTTCCTTTTGTACCTCGTCTTGGTTATGTCGTTACTGAACTTCTCTCATTCCTACATAAACGGATGTGTTTAGTATGGATGCTAAGACTAAACATGTGTCTGTATAGCTCGGCTTTAAAATCGAATAAAAGGCGGTGCGTATCGATCTGAACTTCTTTTAGGCCCTTAGGTTTTCTACAGGATTCGCCGTAGTGTGAATTGTGATTTACCGGGCCTAAAACAGCACTGAGGCACTCCAGGCAGCCAATGCTGGTTTCATTCATGGTGTATTGTCTCTAATTTGGCGGAGGGCCCTAGCAAACCTGTTGGACTTTAATTTAGATATTGGTATCCTCACTTTAGTGCAGTGGCTTAGTGGTTAAGTGCGTTGGACCTCTAAGCGTGAGGTCGCTGGTTCAAATCCCGACCTGTACCACCTGCAAGTTTTTATTCGCTGCCCCACCTCTTGCGAACGTCTGACAAACATCCAAGAGTATGAAATGTCATGAGAAGCTTCTCAAAAATTATTTGCCGTTCGGAATCGGCATTAAACTGTAGGTCCCGCCATTTGTGTCAAAAATATAACTTCGCACACACAATAGTTTGGAGAAGCTAGGCTTTGGGTCCTATATGGGCCGATAACGCCTTATATTTATTTATTTTTTTCCTCACTTTATAAGGGCTCATAATTCTCAATCCTCATTTTGTGGCAACTTCGCCGTTTGGCAGTCTGCAAAAATGGTTTTCTTATATCCTTAGCTGACTTACAGTGACTCGAATGCAAGGTTTCCTTCCCTTACACATTCTCTTTACCTTGTTGTAAAACTTCCCAACCTTATTCCCAGAGTAGCATACTAGCTAGTAGCTCTGGCTTATTCAGGCTTATTTCGTTGTGTAATAGTGTTTTGAGCGTTAATTTGTCTAATGAGGCTACGAGGAAAGAGTGCTCATCATCACCCTTCTCGATGTTCACATCGCTCCTATCTTCGCAGCTACAGTATGTCCTTAGCTTTATCCCAGTTTTTCTTAAGAATTCTTGCTGTAAAGAAGAGACACCCTTAAATCTTATTCTCTTAATGCATCGTTCTTTCCATCCTACTTCTTCCTACAGTCTCTATACAGACTTTCACCAGTTAAATAATAAAATTCTAAAAGTATACAAAGCTTAAAATACGCTTCAAACAGCTCTGGAGCCTTATCTCTCGCAAGTTTGTTTGTTTTCTATAGTCCACTGAAAAAATAAAACGAGGAATTTGTGCTTCATTACACCTGGCTCTGCGGGGATATTGTCACCTAGCTTCGCTGAAAATGCGGCTTTGATATATAAACTGACTCGTTGTCCCCCTGATGTGTCCCTATGGTATCCACTCTACGAGCTGATTAAATGACAAAACACGTACACTCGTGTCCTCCTTCATGGAATTACTATATTTACCATTCCTGTATTAACTCGTCTAGCAAAAAATTCCTCCACATTATAATTGCGGCGATATGAGACCGAAATACCCATGCACGGTCAACAGAAATTCTTGAAATCTAAAAAAAAAAAAACTCGAACATGTGGAATTTTTCATTAATTGAATATTTATTAAACCTACTGCTGCCGCCGCCGCCGCCGCCTCCCTTTCCAAATTCCTTGATAATACAGAGAATATCATCCCTCAACATATAAAAGGTAACTCGAAACCAATTTCAAAACAAAGTAAACATCAACGCGCGCTAACAACGATGACGACGACGACGCGGCGCACACAAATTTTCGAAATTTAATTTTCGGTAAAACATAAATTTACCACATGAACAACACGAAACCTTAATTAATAATATTCAACCGAAAAATACTTGACAGAATTAATTGATTTTTGCGTATGGAATTAATTTTTGTTTTGAAATTATAAACAAACAATAAGAAAATTAAAATTGTTTAACAAGCTGCTTGCCTGCACTTGCATGGAATTTTAATTTAAATTATTTTTGTCATTCGTTTTTTTTTCAGTTTAGTTTTATAAATTAAACTTTTGAAAATAGATTTCTGTCCTGTCAAAAATATATATAAAACATTGACATTGATTTGTCAGTGTTTGATTTTAATTTTAATTTACATGCAGCGCAGTTAAAGTGGTTTTTTATGAAATCAAAAATTTTGCTATTCAAATATGGAATATTGTTTGCAATTATAACCTCATGAACGTGTTGAGCTGTGATTTATATTTTTCATTGAGGAAAGGGGAATCAATTTTGTTTTACCAATAATTTGAAAGATTAATAGATGATTCAGTGATATATTCGAATTCTTAGAGTCCTATTTTGCTGTTCAAACTCTTTAGAAAGTCGGACAAACATTTGAGAGTAAATTTTTTGAGAAATATGCATTTCAAATGAAAAGCTGAAAAACGTAGTTTTTTAATTTTTACTTAGGGCGCCATAACTTTTTTCTGGGTCAAAAAAATTACACGATGCTACTAACATTTTTTGCGTAGCTAAATTAGGTCTACAAAATATGTTAAGTGGTTTTTTTAGCTATATCTAATATTTCTGAAGTTACATCATTTAGAGTAGTTATACTTCAAAATAGTAGCTATCCATTTTAACTTGATATAACTTGAGTTGGAGCTCTTGTCAAATTGCTATAAGCTTACTTAACACAAATACATAAATGCAAAACGTTTACTCGCTGTATGAATCTCATCAGGAGTTCCTTAATCTTAACATATATAAGCTCCTCCAGTTAATCAAAGGAAGTAGACTATCAGAGCTCGCCCGTTTGCTGTTTAGGGGTGAACAGTCGCATAGCAGGTGACAAATGGATTCTATTTTTGCAATATCCCAGCCGCTCGGGATGTATCCCTATCACACAGTGTTCCATGAGCGTGCGAATATATTTTCGGTTTAATCCGATCAATCCTTTTGCCTCAACTTGTCACATCTCTTCCGCGTGCTTGCAGGTATCGAGATAAGTGCAGTCGTAAATTCATTCTACACGTGGACTTAATGTCAAGTGTGCCTGTCCGCTTAGAGGGGAGGTCCGATAGATGTTAGGGCCAGAGATAGAACTCCGACCGCTTTATCGCAAGCTCATATGCTTACGCGTCATTCGTGGAATCTAATATTTGCATCCCCCGGCACCCATCAAAAGTCACTGTAAATGCAGAGTATTTCCTGTATTGACTGGGACGCCACTGCCTTCATGGCCCTTATGTACGCTTGACTGCCAAAGAATATATAAAGCTTTTGTCGATAAATCGCGTCTTTTTACCTTCTTAGCTGCTAGGATTATAGCGGCTTAAAAGGTATTGGAGTCTTCAGTAATATTCAAAGGTTTCCTTCGTTTCATTTCACAGTCGATGTCCACGCCAGTACCGATGTCCGTTTTAGAGTCGGTGTAGAGAACTGTCTCTCAGAGAAAGTAGTCCATACTCGATCCCTCGAAAAGCCATTTGACTGCGCCCTGTCGAAGTTGCCTGCAGTTTTAACCGCCTTGTTTCTGCAGTATACTGCCATTACCTATGTATATAGCTGCTGTGGGAGTGGTAGGTAGTGACCTTTGAAGATATCCTTCGGAGGGCTATAGCCGATGTCGTGGCGTCCTTTCCTTCTCATGTTCTCTAAATGTTGTCCAACCTATGTCCTTCCTCAAAAACCAGTAAAATCTCATCAGAAGTTGGGAAAGTTATTCAATATCTTGAAAATAGGATATCCCAAGTGGTATGTTCACCAATTGACAGTCACTTGGGTAGCGATAAATAAAGTGAGGCGCCTCTTCGCTGCGGTCTTGAGATATATACTAAGCCTTGAGATTGAATTTCTTGACATAGGCCTACCGAAGGTAGTCTACTTACTTATACAGAAATACAATCACAAGAGCATTTCCCATCTGCCTTGCGTCCCAGTCTACTTGAATTTACATAACCTTGCGTCATTCTTCATAGAGTAATGGCTGCAGTTATTTAAAATATTTCTTCTAAAACTATGCAACACCAAAATACATTGAAATTTGATTCCACCTGCACGGTTCTCCTTGGCTAATTACTTAAGACCTTTTCTTTTGTTATGCAACAGCATTTCAATATTTAATTTTGTCTAATCCCAGCCTCGGACTTTAGTTGATTTTTTTTAAAAAAAAACCTCCTAAATATATGCAACGGAAAGATAAATGACTGTTTCGACGGTCCTTGACTTGTTTATTAATTCCTTTTTGCAAATGAGCTTCGTTTGGTCTTTTTACAGTTTGCCAAATAAACTTAAAGTTCAATACTAACAAAACAAATGATCCGTAATTTAAAATGGTAAAACAAAGTGATGAGAATCAACAAGAAGGAACAGAACCGTAAAATATCGCTGAACGTGCCATTCATCGACGATAATAACAAAAAAGAAAACGTTCCTTAAATCGAAACATTGAACAATTAAATAATTTAAAAAAATACAAAATAGTATAAATCAGTTAAAGAGTCAACAAGACGGAAAACAAGCGTATAAAACGCTTAACTTGTCAATTAAACAGTTGCGCGCAGTCTTCTCCCCTTAAAACAACACAACATCAGTATCAAGTTAACCACCTACTTGAGGCCGTGTAATAATCACTCTCGCGTTTACTGGCCCTCGTAACCACCAGTCATAAGTCACCGCAGCACCAGCAGCAGCAGCATCAGCCGCACCATCTTGTTATAACACATTTAATTCATTATTCAGGTCCAGTCAAGCCCATTTGGGAAACCATTCCCAGTTGAGGGGAAGACGGGAAGCAGCAGAGGAGAGGCGTCATCATCATCGTGTATGGTGAGAGGCGAAACAAATTTAAAAAAAAAAAAAAAAAACACATTTCACATAAATTTAATTTATTGTGGTGCGCCAAACCATTACCAATTTTAAATTTATTCTTTCGGTCGAGTCGACTCGAGTCGAGACTGCATACGTCTATTCCTCTTATCCTCCAGCACACATACTTTCAGTACCCGTCCGTCCATAAAATGCTACATACCTACTTTGCCCCTTTTAAAGTACACACACTGCGGTAAAGTAATAAGTGATAAAATCCCACAAACTGTCCACCCCGGGAGAAGCATCTGCTGCCATATTCGAATCTATGGCATCACTTTACTTGCGGTGTAACCCCATCTCTGCATCCCTGATTTCTGTGGCAGTAATAATAACTTATGCTTGGGAAAATCTTCTTTCCACCATCTCCTCCCACTCAGCCACTGCTGCATACTCTTACTATATGACCGACCGACCACCAAGGACCGCAAAATAACTCACTTTCAATATTTAAGGCGAGATGATGGGGTTGGGCCGAGAGTACACCGACGACTTCAACGACAACGACAACGACGACAACGACGATGACGATGAGAATTCAACCTCAAAAATTGTTCTTGCGTGAAATTAGAAATTTTCGGACGTTGGAAACGTTGGTTTCGCTTCATTTGCAAGTAGGTGGTAGAGTTCCCGAGTACCGGTCGGTCGTTCGTTCATGAGTGTGTCTGTTGTACACTTTCATAGTCGATTTGCAGGTCCAAGGATGTGTGTGTCCGCCTTCTTCTCCTCCTCCTTCTCATGATATGTCAATGCGTGTTTCTATGTAAGTTTACATTACACCCGGTTGACTATTGCGTCCGCCAGCCGGTAGTTGTAGTTGTAGTTGTAGTGTGCTGCTGGCAAAGGTGGATGTTGTTTGGCCACTAATGTCTTGTTCGTTTCCAATCTTTGATGGGAAATCAAAAGAGATTTGATTTGAGCGGACATATGATTTGTGTATGACACACTCAACTCGCAGTTGAGAGTAAGTGTAATAGACATTTCATTTCATGAAGCCTGTCGAAAACAGAAAGCCCGGGACAGGAATCATTATATTTGCGCTTGGCAGAAGTTTGAATCGAGGCGGGGGGTGGGGGTTCAAAGGAGGTTGTGCATTTAAATATGATTAAGGATATATATATGTGGGAGTTTGGGTTTGGTGTTTTTTTTTTCTTTTGTGGGATAAAAAGGACGAATAAAATTAATAAAATTGTTGGTTTCCTTTGGAATCCAATGAAGTGAGTAATTGGGTTGGAATATTACTTTACCGGAAAGTTGGTAGTTTGAACCCAATCGAAAGGGGGAAAAAAACTATCCTTTCACAAATGAAGACGAACAGATTTGGGATTGTTCCAAGTGGGAAGTGAAAAGATCCACTTGACTTTCAGTTTCAGTTTCAATTCAGATAAAACTTCAATTGTCCTCCAAGCAGTTTTCTAATTTAATGAGAAAACTCTCGTAATCCTACTCCGAAAAGCACGGTATAATGTGGTCAAATAAAATATTGCTGTTGCTATTCCCACTAACGAGAAAAATCCCTGGTGGATTTGCAGTATTCCACGAACTCTGCTCCAAAGTTGATGATTTCAGTGAAACATTTAGTGGTGCAAATTATTAAGAGGCTACAAGTTTAAATCCGCAAACATAAAACCGCATGTATTTGTAGTATTCCCAGAATCGTACTCTAACTGAACACGCTTCTTTAAAAATGTGAGTGAAATATAGTTTCACAGTTGCCAGTTGCTCACTTGTTCTAAGTGAATTAAAAAATGTTTTTAGTCAGAATTTTCTTTAAATGAAAAAAAAGATTCAGTGAATTATAAGGGAGTGGAAAATTCTCATGAAATAAATCAAACAAACCGAAGACTCGAACCTTTTAATTCTAAATTCTCGTAAAAATTAAATTTTTAACAGATTTTCTAGTTAGCTAAACAGGGTTTGTGCATTTTTAAAAGACTACCCATTAAAAGGATCTCCACTTTGCGTTAGACATTGTTAATTCGAAATAACCTCGGTGAGGTATACTTAGACCAAGGTAGCTTCTTTTATTTATGAAATTTAGATCAGACCTCCTCGTCTCTACAGCTTTGGGAGAAGAAATCTTTATAGGAAGCTCTTTGCCCAGTGTTTGCGAATTCTTTGGTTCAGCTTTGGCATAGCTGGATCCACATGCATAAGTTACTTCGAAAATGCCATTGGGGTTCAATGGTTTTCAGATTTGTTCCAGAAGAGCCTGGTCTAGACAATTCATCTGCTTTACACCTCCTTGAGACATCACTGTGACCCGGTGATGTTGAACCGTCTTTATCCTTTAGAGATACGCTTCAGTCTTTTACTGTCTTGGATCTTATTGTACTGGATGCGAGGGATTTAATAGCTGCCAGAAAAATTGCTTTTCGGAAAGAAACCAGTAACTAATCCTTCTTGGGTCTTGGAACTAGCCCTAAATATTGATAGCGACATTGTGGACATTGTCATTCGTTCACTCTGCTCTGTCCGTTATTAAGTATTTTAAATTAAGATTTCAACCAAGTTCAGTAGGCTGAGCGATGCATCAAGAGTATGTTGCCATAACGACTAATTTATTCTTTCAATTGTCGAGAGTCTCTCAGTCTAAGTGCTGAGCTGCTTATGAATGATGTCTATGTGGAGAAGGTAGTACTGGGTTTGAAACTGCACTTGTAATGTTAAGTCGGTCTAACTTAAGTCCTAAATATCTGGCAGTGTTTGAGAGATTAAGACCGGATCCTCCTAAAGAAGCGATTGAGCAAGGTATCTTCTAGAGAAGCAAAGAGGACAAGTTCAGTCTACGTCCGATTAACGGCTTGTTTATTTGACAAGCTTATTTAGGCGAAAAAATTGTAGAACATTGACAAGTGTCCCTTGGTACTTGTCTGATATAGAGGCAGGGACTTGTTGTCCAAAAAGAGTTCATTTGGAACAACATTCCAGGGCAGAGGCGAAAGAACATTTTCCCGTTGTGCTTGTCTCCTGATGATGTTGCTTCCTAGCTAGTTGCTTCCAAGTGAAGCGTCCTTCAAGAGAGCAAACGGATATTCGACTGTATTTCAACTGAAGTGAATTGATTTAATATAGATATATTCTTTGAATAGTGTGAATGTTCGAAGGTAGGGCTGTCTCATGCTTTAAAAGAAATCAACTTGCAAACCAATTCCATAGTCAGCCTCTATCACTTGTTGTTGAGAGTTAAAGGATTGATTTGGGTTTTTTTCTCAACTTTTCCAATCAAGATGCTTGAACAAATTCCGGAGCTGTATTGGTCGTTGGTAAATGTCACTTAACAAATCTTCTCATTCAAGCGCTCTAGAGAAATCAACAATTGCTTAAGTAAAGACCAGTGAAAATGTATGTTGTTACCCAAGCTAACGCTAGTCTTAAACCCTAAGTTAGGTTAGGTTAGGCCCAAACCTTGAAAGATCACACCAAAACTCATCCAAGCTTTGCAGCCCAATAGCATTCGCACTTCCCCTCTCTTAACTATCAAATTCGAATGATATTAAAAAGACCAAAGTATAATTAACCGGGATTATCAAAGTTCAAAACCTTTTTAGCAACACTCCAAGGCTTACCTAATTTTCAAACCCAAATACGCAAAATCATTGGCAATACCCGTCGCTTGTCGCCTCCAAACTCAATTCCTTTAAGAAATATCATCAAAATATCGGCCCCTTCTTCCGGTAGACATAAAACATAATTAAAGGAAATTAGCTCAGACTCAAACCCATTCCAACCAGCAGCAGCACCATTAAGGACTACTCTCCTCGTTATTATTACTTTTTTCATTGTTCACACAACATGAAGCAAATTAAAACTTAAACTGTGCTAAACATTTTCACGTAATTCGTTTCTGTTTTTTTCATCATCTTCTTCGTCTATTTTACTATGCAAGTGATCCTTATTGTGCTCTGCTCTCTCTTACTTGTTAGTGGTGCTCTCCTTCTGGTATATTAACAACGAAAAGATAAGGTTACACCATTAAAAACTTTTTTAATATCTCCGTGTAGTTCGTTTATTTTTTATTTTTGCTATTTTTGGTGTCCTCAATCTAGTTCAGTTCCTCTCTTCATCTGTGTACACTTTTTTTTTTTTTTTCCTAAATCATACTCTATTGTAGTATCCTTTGAGTTTTGTTTGGAGTAGTTTAGTTTCATTTTTTATTCGAAGGACACTAGGAGATGTGAAAACTTTTGGTTTAAAAATGGACTTTTATTACCATTTCCCTCCCTGTTCAAGGAGCAGCGATATAAAAAAAAAAAAAACTCGTACTCAGAGACACACATCCACCCTCAATGTCGCTGTGTGCGGAAATTGAATAAAAAAATAAAAAAGGCCAAAAAGGATTAACTTCTTTACATATGAAGAGAACACAAAAATTCTACCCCTGCATTTCTTTTTTTATGATAATCAGCTGTACTACATACTTGAGCGAAGCCAAGGACCTGCTGCTGCTGTAAATATTGAGGCTGTTGTACCCTTGATTGCCTGGCTAGATATGTAGATATGTGGCGGCGGCGGCGGCGGCTACAAACTAGTACATACATAACCTAGCATAGGAAACTACAATTGAAAAATTCCCGTCTACCGAAAGGAAGCAGCACAATCAAAGAGCAAGACAGAGAGGGAGAAAGGAAAACTTATTGCCTGTAATTGGTGAAATGTTGTTTTCAACACACCACCCAACCGTCGACATATCCTGTATTTTTCTATTTAACTCGCAAGCCGAAGAGTTGTGTAAAATGAAACGAATGAACCTACTAGCAGCAGCATTGGCAGCGGCAGCGGCAGCTGATATAATCACGTTTTATGAACGTATGGAAGAATGCATTCATAAATATGCGCCTGCAAGGATAATCCGTCTTTCCTGCCTTCCTCATTACACCACTCATGCAATGGTATTTATCCGGGTATACTCAGTTAGTTGAGGGAGGGGGCCACAAAGCAGAAGAAGAAACGAGAAAACAGACAACCATTTCCTGTTTGAGAGGCTCTCTACTACAGTGATGTAATTACCACTTGTTTCCTCGACTTTTTCGCTTATCGAGTAATTGCATTTGAAACTCTATGTGAGTGGGTTGGGCGGGCGGGCGTTTGTATCCCCTTTTTCAATATCATCACTTTGTGCTATTTATGGGCGCCCGCGGAATGACAGGATAATAATAGTTTAGGCATTGTATTTGTGTTGTTTCTGTTTTTTTTTTTATTATTATTTGCACAGAATGTTGTTGAAATTTACAGCTGTTTTAGTTCAGGTCATGTGATAATGGTGGGAGGAAGCAGGGAGGTGATGGTTGTTGTAACATATGATTAGAGGTTTCCTTGAAAAGTGTTGATGGTTGTTGTTTTTTTTTTTCTGTTTTTATTTCCTTTCACTTAGTTTCTCGTTCTATGTTTGTTTATTGCACGAGTGAGTATTTTTCAATTTACTCCGCCCCTGAAGTTTGTGTAATAAGAAGTCGAGGTATCCTTCAGCAGGACTTTGCTGAACAAATATGCAATGCATTTGATTTTGCTTAGTGTTTTTTTTTTTTTCTATTTTGTATTTTCTTTCAGTTTGCATTTAGTTATTTATTTTTTTCCACTGGGGAAACATGAAAACGTGCAGAAATGCAAATTGAAATTCGAATCCTAATCAAGTTGCATCAACATTGGGTGGTTTGTTTTCTTACTGGTTTTTTTTTTAATTCATTTGAAGAGGGACGGGTCGGGTCATTGGACTGGGAATGCTTCGGAAGCAACACTATTATTTGTAAAACAGAGAATTAGTTGGTTTTGATTGCGTTTTAATGGTCGAAAATTGCTCGGAACACAACGATGTTAGGATCATTGTATATTAATTGGTAGACTATCAAATTGCGCTTAACACCAAGCGGCTGTGGGCTGTAATTGTTCGACTTAATTTAAGGTTCTAACTACACTTTAAGCACTCGCTCTTATTTATGTCATTTGTGATAAGGTGGGTTCCAGTTTCAACTAGGCAGTATCTAGTATTCATTAGGTTCGCTGTCACACCTCATGCGATAGTCTGACAAAACAAATCTAAGGGTATAACTTGTCACGGGAAGCCGTTCGGAATCGGCCTTTCCCTCGTGCTAAGTAATATTCGGAGAGGATAACTTTTGACCCTTAATGGAATTTGAATTATTATTTATATTATAGGCTTATCACCTACGGGTCCCTCTATCTGCCTTGTATAAATCGTATTTTTACTTCGCAGAAATGCCAGAATAAGGGTTTCAGTAAAGCATGCATTTTGTCCTTCGATAATCGTCTTCAAATGCAATCCTGCAGTACTAAGTTCCGAATAGTTGTCAGCTCCATGTAGTCTCGCATTTCTAAAACGTTTAACATTCACGAAAACTGTATTTTTTAATCGTTTTGATCAGTAATTAAAGTCAAAGGTCTGAAAATACAACCCTGCAGTACTCCAAAATTTCAAAATCGGCCCATATAAGACCCAAAGCCTCGCTTTGATATATTTTTTGACACGAATGGAAGGCACCTACAGTTTAATGCCGATTCCAAACGGCAATTCATTTTTGAGAAGCTTCTCATGACATTTCTTACTCTTGGATGTTTGTCAGACGTTCGCAAGAAGTGGTGGGGTCGGATTCACTACGTAGAATAGCTTTGAAAATGTTGGCCTTACCAGCCTATCTTTTTACATTTGAAGGCTTTGTTCAGAAGCTGTCTTTGTTTGTCTCTATATACAAGGTGAGTCTCTACGGAGATAGTACAAGAAGATATCTAGTGCAAATGCTTCGGCATCACTCTTGGATATCTAGTTTTAACGATTCATCCAAGTGCTTAGATTGGGTCTCTTTTAAATTCTTAAGTCAAGTCTACCACAAAGCGAGCTACACGAATTTAAGGTCTTAGCCCAAAAATGATATAACGATTGTATCGTGTAGACCTCGACTTCTCGAACGCACTGGGGCAACAAAACTGCAAAGGCTTCAACGAATTCCCTGTGCAGGTTGGTTTTGGTTTGAAGTGGCAAGTCGGCATAAGGCCAAAGCGCCCAAAACACTTTGTCCAACATAAGGTTTACTGTGATACCAACCGGATCTGGGAGGGCTTCATCCTATTCCTTTAACAATTTGAAGTCATTTATGTAGCGAGGGAAATTTATCAGATCAGCATGGAAGAAACTCCCTAAATCGAGATTCCGGTTAACAGAGAAAGCAAAGCATGCGCCAAAAAAAGCTGGGAGATTATCTTCCCCTCTTCGTCGTCCATGCAGCTTCTGCTGACATCAGTTGAGAAAACACTAAACAAACACACTGCAGTGATTGCTAGACCGAAGGAGACATTATGTTTAAGTCTATCAGACAAAACACCGCCCCAAACCACTTCATAAACGGTTCCTCTTTGATCCATCAGTTTAAAAGGCGGATGTCTTCATCTTCCAGCCAAACAGCAGCACTTTAGAAACTTCTGAGGGTCTGACTACATATATTGGTTGAAAAGAAAATCTATCACAAAGAAATATCTTACTTGGTGTAAAGAAGTTAAAGAACTACCGTTCTGCTATTCGTAGGTGTTACTTGGATAAGGCCGCTGTTGGTTTACTTTAGTATTATTCTTATTACCACAATCCTTGCATTTGGTTTTGAAATTAGGCTTTAGGTGATTTTTGGTTTCGCAAATGCGGCCAAAGCTAAGCATAAACCATCCACTATTTATTTTAAGCATCGCCGGTCGCCTGCTTCGCCGATATAGTGACCACAATAGCCGTTCCCCTGAACTTAATATTTGTGACCTACATTCGCATTGAAGCACCCGTCCGCCCGCACTCTTAAGCAAAGGAAAATAACAAAACCAAATCAAACAATTCGTGTTGAATGAAATCCCCAAAGCAAACACCGACTATGATTAGCCCTCTACAACTGGCTTCTTCATCATGCCCACCTCCCGGTCTTATTTTTCTCATTTCTCAACAGTCCATAATCCTTCTGGAGGATATTTTATAAATGAGATTATTTCCGATACCTATCATCACGCTCGCGGCAAAAAAACAAGAAACAAACGAAAAAAAAAAAAAAATTATTAGTCCAAGTCCAAAGCAGACAGAAGAAGGCAGGTTGGGTTGGTTCTTCTCTTTAGCTTCGTTCATCATCCGACATTTGCCTTGAGGCCAAAACAGTACCAGCCCCAGCTAAACAGAAAGAAAGCAAGCAAGCTTTGTTTTTTTCTCTCCCAACCCAAAGACAAGTGTGAAACGATTTAATAAAGGACGATAGCAACACAGAAAAAAAAACCGAGCAAAATCACGAAACCAACTGAAACAATGAACGCGAACATTTTACAGGATGAGGCCTCATGAATACATACACATAACACAGCATAGCACAGAAGCTGGGTCCGTTTTCAACTTCCTTCAGGGGTAGAAACTAATTAGATTGTTTTCTCTTGATTTCGAGGGCAAGCCAAGGATGGCGGTGACAGAAGAAGAAGAAGAAGAAGTAGTGGAGCTACCAACCTACTACTACCCGCGCCGTAGTAGCAATATTGACTTCCTTGAAAGATTGACTGGGGGCTAAGATGGTTGGCTGGCTGACTGACTGGCTGGCTGGCTGGCTACTCAGGAAGGATACACACGACAGTGGCAATTTGAACTAATCAGTATTCCTGGCACACAATCGAGACAACAATAAGCCAGCGAACTGGAACAAGGGAACGCTTTAAATGGTAAATGTATGTGCGACGAGCTGGTCGTTTTGCTTGGGGTTTGAGGCAAAAAGGACATACGTAATTTTTTCCCCCTGCTATTTTGTTATCCCAAAACAAGTTCAAAGTGACACATTTTGTTTGAGGAGATCACGTTCATATCCACATTTCGGTTCGTTCCTATTATTTTTTTGTTTTATTTTTCTTCGCTGCTAATCTCGCCCATAAAGGCAGGGAAAATAAATTTTAAAAGTCAGGCAACTGGAAAAAAGGACATCCGAATTTTATTTAGAGATTAAATTTCATAAATGGTATCTTTTTTGTTTTTTTTTGTCTTTCTGTTCTGCTTTTGTTTATTCATGGTTTTGGAATGTCTAACAAATAAAAAATAGCGCTAATAAAATTCCCGTACCTTCAATCTGCCTAATTTTCATGTGAGCGTGTGTGTATGTGGAAATAAAATAGAACAGGATATCCGATTTGGTGTGTTTTGTTTTGTTTTGTTGTTTTCCCTTCAACACCAATATTGAAGTCATTGAAAATCATTTCACATCCTGTCAAAATGCGGGATCTAAGTTGAGTGGTTTGTTTGTTGCCCTTTGACATAAAATCCTTGTTTTGTGTGACACACAAAGATGAGAAAAAAAAACCAAAAAACATCAAATGATGCAAATTGTTTTTCAGGGTTAAAGGATGTCGCCTCTTTTTATTTCAATTTTCTATTCCGTTCTTCACTTTTGAATGTTTCCGTTCCCCATTGAAGTGTGTGTGTGTGTGTGTTTGTGTGTATATTTGGCTTCCGGGACAAGGATCTATTCGAATCTATCTGTGCGGATACAATAGACAAAAATTTGAGGCTCTTTCTTTGGAGGAACAAGTCATATTCTTGGCTTAGTTTTTCTGTTTTTTTTTGTTTTCGCCGTTTTTGTTTTGTAGAAGCACGAGATAAACTTCCTGGCGGATGCCATCGTTTCGTTGTGTGTAAAGTGAAAAAGGATATGGATAATAAAATCATCTGAATTTGTGATGTGTGTTTTTTGCATACACGAATATTATAGATTAAGTTTGGTTGTTTTGTTGTTTTCTTTTTCAGTATTTTTGACATGTCCTTATGTAGTGAATAAGTGAATTGTGTACTCTTCTTTGGAAGGAGGACGAAATTGAAAATTCGAAATTCTACTCAACTTGATAACAAAGAAATATTAGCTACACAATATAATGTTTTCTAGTTGTTGTGGTGATGTTGATACGAGGATGGGTGAGAATATGAATTTTTTTGGCACATAAGCTGTGATTTTGGTGTGCTGTGGTGGTGTCGTCCTGGGAAAGACATGTTCGAGGAGGTAAAGCGGTATAGAGAAGACATGGGCTTGAAGGATGTGAAAAAATCGCGATAAGGACTATATACCTCCAGGATTATAAAAACTGGGTACTACACTTGGCGCATGAAGTTTTTCAATAAATCACATTTGGAACGATCGGTTTTGACATTAACATATTAAAGCTCTTTAAGGGGAATATTTCAATTTATTTGGTTCATTCTTATCAAAATAGACTCCAAGACAAATAGTGACACAAAACAAAAAAGGAAAGATGCCTAAAAATTTTAAATATACAAATGAAGCCTCGTGAATGTGAAAAAACCTCCCAAAAGTAAATGGCTGTCCATTTCGGGTTGACACGACAGGAGAAAGAAAATAAATGGCAGATTTATAACCACAAATGTAGCAACACTTGTGTTTGATTGGCCTCGGTTGTGTTTTCGAAACTGGAATGACTGCCGAAACTTGTGTGATGTCGAACAGTAATGAACCCTCATTTCTGATCAGAGCTTCGTCACAAATAGTGAAGCAGAAGACATTACTTGCCTTCAACAAGAACACGGGTTTCTGACCTATCTACGACTCTTGCAGTTCAATGTCGGAAGAGAATTTGCTGCTATGATACTTGGACGGCTAGATTCGGAAGCTGTTACTCTGACTATGCCACCCTCATCTGGGTTTCCGGACACACAGCTATTGAGGATAACAGAAAAGACGATCATTTCCACCATTGTTTGGCCCATGCACCTATTTATAAGACTTGTGATCTTAAAGTGAAAGGGATCGACTTTAGATCCGATGCCAGTATTAGAAGCTTGATCTTATGGGAGTTGGGAAATGAAGAAACACTTCATTAGTTAATGTCATAGATTTAACGTAACTAAGCTTGTTATCCTAGTCAAGCACTTGCAACGTGAACATTAGCACATTTAAAATGAGCTGGCGCTAGTCTTCTTTGCTGTCTTTAGTATACTGACAGGTTACGCGAACTTAGTTAGTTGCTTAGTATTGCTAAGACCTGCTTAACCGGGCTGTGCTGAAGTATAATGGATCAGGGGCCTATTTCAGAGACTGTGGAATACGGAACTCATCATATTGTATTGAAGACTTTATTTTTAACCAAGATCTCGTCAGATGCCCAGACACCACCGTTGGTATAAATTTCCATTTGAATGTGAGTCTGTTGATGGACTTATAAATCCATAGATTGGAGGCAGCATCCACGAAGAAAGGAACTACAAAAACTAGGTTGAAGACCTTTCCTAAATAGAAAATTCACAAACTCATCAAATAGACTTTAGCCGCTTGACGCTTCCTTTCTTTCCTGATGCAAGTACTCGAAGGCGGATTTTAGTACAATTTTTTCTGTACTTGCCCATACAAAATTTATTTAAAAAATACGGTTTTTGTGTTTGTGAGTTTGATTTATAAACTTTTATCAAAAAAATATGCACAGAAGATTGCCAGTTACTCAGCATTCTGAAGAAGCAAAAGGCTGGTTGGTAGCTCAAGTAACTCAGGGGAGTATTCCCTAAAACCAAATTAAGGCCTATGTAAATTAAAGTTGAACTTGGCAACAGCAACTAAAGGTGATTTTTTAGCTGGTTTGGTTTTGGCAACACTGGTTTTGACAGCTGACGTGTGTTTAGTACCTTGTGTCACTGTCAAACAGCTTCAGTTTGGTTTGCAATTTAACCATGGATCGTCTTACAAATGAACAACGCTTGCAAATTATTGAATTTTACTATCAAAATTCGTGCTCGGTTCGAAATGTTCATCGCGCGCTGCTTCCATTTTATGATCGGCATTCTCGACCTTCTGAGCAGTCTATTCGGAAGATTGTGACCAAATTTCGCACCAAATTTACTTTGTTGGACATTAAACCACCAACACGTTTACGTACTGTGCGTATTGAAGAAAATATTGCGGCCGTATCAGCTAGTGTGACAGAAGACCGCGAAATGTCGATTCGGCGCCGTTCCCAGCAGTTAGGCCTTTGTTACAGCACTACGTGGAAAATTTTGCGGAAGGATTTGGGCGTAAAGCCTTTTAAGATACAGCTGGTGCAAGAACTAAAGCCAGGCGACCTACCACAACGCCGAATTTTTGGTGAATGGGCTCTTGGAAAGCTGGCCGAGGATCCGCTTTTTTATCGAAAAATTGTGTTCAGCGATGAGACTCATTTTTGGTTGAATGGGTACGTAAATAAGCAAAATTGCCGCATTTGGAGTGAAGATCAGCCAGAAGCATTGCAACAGCTACCAATGCATCCCGATATTTCTTCAAAGATGATGCGAATCGCAGCGTTACTGTCAATGGTGAACGCTACCGAGCGATGATAACAAACTTTTTTTTGCCCGAAATGGAAGTTCTTGACTTGCATGATATGTGGTTTCAACAAGACGGTGCCACATGCCACACAGCACGCGAAACAATGGCTGGTCAATTGGCCGCCTAGATCGTGCGATTTGACACCATTAGATTATTTTTTGTGGGGGTATGCCAAGGCTAATGTGTATAGGGACAAGCCCGCTTCGATTGACGCACTGGAAGCCAACATCCATGCATTCATTCGTGAGATACCGGCCGATATGTGTGAAAGAGTATGCCAAAATTGGACTCAGCGGATGGGCTACCTGAGACGCAGCCGCGGTCAACATTTGCATGAAATTATCTTTAAACATTAAATTGCAAGGTTCAAACTATCGATTCAAATAAATATTTCATTCATTTTTTCGAATTTTTTGTGTTTTTTTTTAAAAAAAGTTCTAAACCTCTTAAAAAATCACCCTTTACATGTGAATTGTTATTAAAGGTACTGCATTTTTTGAAGAGTCCTTTGGAGCTATTTGCTATTTGGAGCCACAATCAAACAGGCTTTCGCATAATATATAAATATAAGTAAGGAAGTTCGATAACAGTCACGCACGACCTGTTACGTAAGGTTGTACTGTAAACAAACAGTAAAGACCCCTTCACAAAACTACTAGCAACTCCTGCCATTTGCCAACCCTTATTCAATATGATAAAAAAACCTCATCTACCTACTTACGTTTCCACTACCTGTAAATCCGTATTTGATTAAAATGGATACGCTTCAAGTATTTACTTACCCAGAAAACCGAAAATACTGTCTCGAAAAATACAAAAATACACTGCCAAAATGTTTCCGTATAAATATTTGTCAGTGGTATCATCCTCCCTGGCAATGGGTGAATTCTCCAAAAAAAAAGGAATTACCCTTGTATACTCGGCAAACTCAAAAATTAAATTAATCCAAAGGACTACTTCTCCGCCATGGACGAGGACGAAGAATTTTGTATTTCTATTTCCAACCATCATTCGACAAGAACGGCAGAACCAGCAAAACTAAAGCGAACGAAATCCTTAAAAATCAATCATTCAACAGCGTGTTATCCCTTTTACTGCAAAAAAAAAAACCCCTACCCAGAGAAAAAAATAAAATCAATGGATGAATGGATTGGATAAGACAAAAAACAATAAACTTAAACTTGACGAAGGCAAACACTTACAAAACGTGGAAAACAAACACACACACAGCCATATAGAACACCCGCCAGACAGACAGCGAGCGACAGAGTAAATGGCCGAAAGATGGAGAAGCGACGGATCCACGAAGGTAGATAGGGACTTTCACAAGACAGATTCAGCTGTCAGTCAGTTGATTTCCTTTTCTGATTGAAAATACGACTACAACAAACTCGTATATACGAAAAGAAGAAGAGGGTCGAATGCAAAGAGAAAAAAGAGCGAAAAGAAAAAAATTGTTCAAGCAATGATAAAAATCTGACAGAAAGCTTACTATTTAATAGAAAAACTGACGTAAAGTAGGGAATAAGCAACCCAAATGGAAGCAATATGTCTTGAGATGAAAATTCAAAATGTTTGATTTTTTCCCTCTCGCTGTAGTAGAATATTTTTGCGAGGATTCCTGTAATTTGAATTTAATAATGATTAATTCAATGCGACGCATCCATGGAGGAAAAGAGTTGGAATTCTCCCCACTCTTAACGAAAGAGGAACAAAAATAATCAAAATTTTACCACAATTCCGGTTTAATTGTCGCACTCAACACTCTTGCCAGCAAAAAAAACTTTTTTTTTTTCTCGTGTTGAAGACGTTCGGTTCTTTCACCAGCAGGCTGACTTGACTTCTCACATTAAACTCCGCACTGAGTATGCAATTAAAATGTTGAAATGCTCTTGTGTGTGCGCTCACATGGCACATACACATACTCGGCTCCGTAAGAGTTGTTAAAACAACAATAAAGCATTAAATTTTAAGCTTGTACGCGCCTTTTGTTTCAATTTAAAATCGCATTCTGCCAAGGGTTTGGGGGTTAAAACAAAATCATTACCGAATCGCATAAGAAATGAAACTTTTTGCTCTCCCTTTTTGTTGTTTTTTTTTTGTCTTCCTTGATATCTTTGAGTAATTACTTTCTCTTGCGGAGTTACCGAGTTACAGAGTTACACCAGTGCCACTAGTACCACAAAACCACAAGACATTTGCCGCAACAGTTGTAAGATTTTATTTGTCTTAAACAAAATGACATTTGGGGCATAGAAGCTTTGCAACCAAACCAAACTAAAACAGAAAAATTACATTTTTGACTGGAATTTATGTCTGGGGATTAATGGCAGGGAAACAAAAATGCTCCGCGATGAATGTGTCATTAAATGCTGATGGCTGTGGAAAGGTGGTGGTTTAATGAAGTCTTTACGAAAAGGTAATTTCTTTCATGTGTCCTTTGAAACCATTCGAACCATGGGCCTTTGTTTTACGGGTTTAATGTATTTTTTTCCCCCTTTTCTGGTTACATGTTTTTTTAAGACAGTTTAGACAGTTTTTTATAAAGCGTGGTTTTTTTTTAAAAATCGAATGAAACACTCAAATTTGCATCAAATATTCAAAATTTTTATTGTAATCGATATATAGGCCTTTGCCATTTAAGTTTTAATCTTCATGTAAATGTTGACCGCGGCTTCGTTTCAAATGGTCCATTCGGGAGGTCCAATTTTGTGTCACTTTTTCGAGCATTTCGGTCTGTTATGTAATCCTGTAAGGGTTCAATCGTGTTCGGCATGATCACATCGACTAACGAATATACTTAACCCCACAAGAAATAATCAAGAGGCGTTCAATCGCATGATCTTGGCGGCCAACTCACAGGGCCATTTCGTGACATAAGATGCTCACCAAATTCATCCTTCAACATTTCCATTGTTTCACGAGCTGTGTGGCATGTGGCACCGTCTTGATAAAACCACATGTCAACCAAGTTCAACTCAGCCAACTGGGGCAAAAAAAGTCGTGTATCATGGCTCGATATCGTTCGCCGTTGACGGTAACGTTTCTTCCACGGTCGTCTTTCAAGAAAAATGGACCGATGATCCCAACAGCCCATAAAGCACACCAAACCGTCGTTTTTCGGGATGCATCGGTGGCTGTTCATCACTCCAGATGCGACAGTTTTGCTTATTTACGTATCCGTTGAGCCAGAATTGAGCCTCATCGCTGAGCACGAATTTTGATAATAAATTTCAGTAATTTGCAATCGTTCCATGAGTAGACGGCAGAGTATACTCAAAACTTCTCACTTTCACATATGACGCCTGGACGCCATTACTAACAAGTGCTGCCAACCTGAAAAACTTAACTCGTAAAAAATCATCCTTTATATGAAGGGCTGAAGGTGAAAACAGATTGAGAAGTCAGGAAGAGAGTAGCTTCCTTGATGTATATTTTTGAAGACATCCTTATTATATTCAAGGTGTTGTAGCCAGAAGTTGGCCTGTTACTCAGCTTGCTGACGAAGCAAAAGACTGAGTGATAGTTCAAATTAATCAGGGTAGTGCCCCCTAGAAACAAATTCAAGTCTCTTTAAATTAATTATGATCTAACATTTTGAAAACAATTTCCGTATATGTGAATTGTTGATCAAGGTGTTGTCCAAATGCGCCCACAGAACCATTTGGAGTTAAAAAGCTGGTTGAGTTAAAAAAAACGCAGACTTTGGCATTTTATATTATAAGCAAAAGTGATAGATCCAGGCGCGAATTTTGTCTTCATACGCAAACACCAAGCGAACCGATCAAAGTGGAGGCAGCATGTTGTTCTGTACTACAGATCGCTGTTAATATTTACGTATCGACGATGTCTTCTTGAAAGATCTGCATAGCGACTTCCACTTTAACCTGGTAAATTCTGGCCCAAATCGTACTTTCTCACTTTTACTACAACCCTACTGGTCCGTCTGTCACTGAGGCCAATCAAATGCTAGTGTTGTTGCCTGCCTTCTCTTACAAGCTTGTGTATGCAAATTGATTGGACATTGCATTTTTGACATTCATTCATGACAAGATCCGGTCGTGAGCGCAATTTTTCGAGTTGGGTTCTTTGGCACGAAGTCTAAGTTTTGTCCTGAGGAATATTTATTTATTTTTGAAAGCCCAACAATCCACAATGTTTTTCCTTGGACATCTTAAGTCATAAGTACAAGGAAGTTGAACTACAAAAGTTCATCATCAACAACTGAAATGGTTCCACCTTTACTGTGCTTTGCAAAATTCAGATTTTTGTTCCGAATCAGTCAAGCTTCTAAGTACAAGGCTAAAGGTGCGATCAGACGGTCATCCAAACTTGTCATTTGGATGACAAGCTGACATCAGAAAACTTGTTGATTTTAGACGGAATGACGAATTTAGTATACATTTAACGTCATATGTCATCTGGATGACAAGTTAGGATGGTCGTCTGATCGCACCCTAAGGTATCAATGAGGATTTATGACCCTGTGTTTGCTGTTAATACCCAATATCATTTTTATTTTATTAACTAAAACGAGTGGGTTTGTGTAATAGATAATCTTTTGCCACGTATTCTGAGGCAGACGATATGTGGGGGCAGTAGCTTAGGAGGTAAGAGCGTTGGACCACTATCTTCGCACACAATGATTGGAGAAGCTAGGCTTTAGATACTTAGAACACTTAGAACACTTACTCACTTTTTTCCGACAAAGGCCCATCGTGGGCTGAAAAAAACCTCCCTCAATTTCAACCTCAATTTCGCCGTCGTCATTTAATTTTCAACATCAGACATTTCATCCCGGATAACTACTAAATATTCGAAAAATCTCACAAACTGTTTTATAGGTCACTGAATGCACTTCAACATTTGATATCTGTTTTTGTGTTTTTTTATTTATATTATTCTTTAGCAATCGTTAAAAAATTCATTGCTCCCATTTTGTGGACCTCACTTATCGTTTGTTATTTATTTTCCCATTTTTCTGATCCGAAAATTTATTTTTCAATCTTTCGCTCATTCTGTGTTCTACTTAGATGAAAATCGAGAAAAAAAAACTACACAAAAACCATCATTCATCAATAACTCAAAATCAAACTACGAAAAATCTCCTTTTAGGATATCTACCAAATCCAGAAATTTTTTTTTTTATTCTTCTTCCGATTTTCGATAATTGAAAATCGAATAGCAGTAGTACGAGTACGTCCGTCCGTTCTACTACTACTACTACTACCCCATGCTGAGGAATAAAGTCTTGGAGAAAACAAAACAACAATATGTCGACCGAAAAGTGATGGATATTAATGATTCATCCTTGGAAAGCAATAATATACACATAAGCACACAGCAACGGCAGCAGTAGTACCTACCACTAACCAACTACAAAGATGGCGAAATCCTAAATCTTCTTAAAAAAAAAAACAGCAAAAAATTGAAAAAAAAAAAAAAAACAGAAATCGAAGAATGCTCCTCTAGGACAGGAAAAACAATTTTCCAATACGAAAGGAAAACTAGAATGATGACGGGACTCTCTAAGAATTATTGCCATTTCCTAGAATTGGGATAGGGCCTTCTACAGAAAAAAAAAAAAAAACATTTCCATGTCCTTCTGTTCCCTACGTCTATCTGCTGTTCTGTTATTGATGTGCATTGTCTGTGTGCGTTGCTTGTTAACTGCTGTATGGGTTTCCTGGGGGTTTAAGTGAATTTCTGCAGCCGTGTAATCCCAAGAATCCCCAAGCCCCCATTGAATCGTTCTCTTGAAAGTTTTGAATAATGCTGACATCGAAATAAGTAAAAAATCACAAGAAATTCTCTGTCTGTGTGTATGTGTGTGAGAGATTCAAAGGTTGAAGGATTCTTTTTCTAAACGTTTTATTATTTGCAGGTGGCGCGTATATTCTTTAGAAAAGTTCTTTTGTATGGTAAATAACAGAAAGGGTGCGTAAGTGGGGTTAGATTGAAATGGAATTGAAAAAAAAACAAAAAAAAAAACCCAACCAAATGAAAGAATCAAATGGAATGGACGGTTTGAAATATGGAAATGGGTACACGTTAAAAAAGATCTAGAACAGATGGGGGAAATGCGTAAATGGACCATGTAGTAATATAGATGGGAGCGAATGGTGAGTGGTCAACAAATAGGTAATTTATACGGCTGTCCCAAGAGACAAATTTTACGGACAATTTTATTTGTGCAAGCGTGAATGTTGGCAAAAGTAAGAGGAGATTTATGGGGAACTCTTTGTGGTAGGACAAACGTAAACAACTAGCGTTTCTGTGGAACAATTTTCGCTTAACTCATATGGGACAAGTCCGTAAATAATATTCAGAAAAATGGAGAGCAATTATTATGTCTCGACGACTGAATTCGTTATGTATACATCAATTGCCAATATAATAAGAACAACTCTTTTCTCACGTACGTTAGGGCTAGTTTTAGTAGTGGGATCTACCACCAACACCCGAACTCAAGTTATGTGAAGTAAAAGTAAATATTTCCAATTTTGAGGTACAACTACTCTTAAGTGATATTAATTCAAAAATATAAGACAAAAAATTACAAATATTCGGATGCTAAATCTTCCGGTCGCATATTACCATCCTCAGAAATATGATGTCCCCTCGGTCTTTGGCTAACTGCCTCCAGTTGCGCACTCCAAGTTGGTTGAGGTCCTCTTCCACGTGATCATCCTCTGGGTTGGAGTTGAAGAAACTTCGGGCCGGAGCACTGTTGTCCATTCGCTCTACATGTCCTAGCCATCTCAGCCGGCTGATCCGCACTTTTCTAACCAGGTCAGTGTCGCTGTGCAGCTCGTAGAGTACTCTGTTATACCTCCTTCTTCAGATCCCATCAACGCAAATGGGACCGAAAATCACACAAAGAATTTTGCGTTCAAAACGCCCAAGGATATCTTCATCCGCCTTCGCTTATGTCCATGCTTCTGCACCATATAGCAGGACTGGGATCATTAGAATCTTATACAGAGTCTTGGTGTTGGTGTCGACAAGGCCTTACTTTTCAGTTGCATTCTTAGACCAAAGAAACAGCTTGAATTTTTCGCTTGATCTCTGCCGTGATGTTATTTACAGAGTTTATACCGGAACCAAGGTAGATAAAGTCGTTTACTACCTCGAAGTCATACCTGTCGATTGTGACGTTCTATCCAATTCTTTAATGTTGTATGTCCCTTCTGGTCGGCAGCATATATTTGGTTTTGCCTCTGGTGTTGGCTTGTGAGTTTCGCACAATTTTCTCAAATATGATGTTACAGAAGTTACATGACAGTGCATAACCTTGCCTAAATCCTTTATCCTTTGTTAAACTTAATTTATAGTTAAAGTATATATTGTTATCCATACATGAACTAACATACGCAACGTGAACGCCGATAGATTCACCAGTTTGGTGCCAGGTCAGATATCAAAAAGGTTTCCAACCGTCTTCACACTTTTCCGCCAGCCAGCTCCGTCAAAGTTGCGGGCGTTGTTGATGCTTCTAAATATTTGCCTTTACTTTCAGTCGTCAACATGCCGTCGGGGGTTCTGCGGTCATTGATTGCCAAACTGAGGTCTTCCTGCCCTATGAAGTTGGTCTTTGCTTTCTTCGCCAAATTTCTCAATGGCTAATCAGGTCTTTTGAGAAGCGGCCTTGATGTTTCCTCTTGGTGCCCTTTAGGTACTCATGCTTTGTTCTAAGAAATGGTGCTCTGCTTTTGGGTTCTTTGACAATCAGGTTTGATGGCCTTGGATATTGGTGAATTGTGGTGTAGCCTTTCCTCTGTTTTCCAACTTCTTTGGCTTCATATGCATGGTCTATAGCCTTGAACGTTACTGATACAAGATGTGCCTTCTTGTTGGTTGTCGTACTTCTTGACTTTACTAGCATGCCTTCATAAGAAGGAGTCTATTAATGCTAAGGGGTCTATCTCTGCCTAAGAGCTTCGCCACTTCCTTCATTTTCTTTAAACACCCTCTATGGTTTTCTGTTCCGTCTTCGTATCAAGCATACCGTTACTAGTCTGAAAGGAGCCATTAATTCTTAATAATTTAAACGTCAGCTGCAATAACATAGAAGGCAAAGTGTTATGAAAAAGGAGCTTTAATGCATTTTTCGAAAGGCTCAATTCTAGTTGTATAGCTTTTTTTTTTGGAAAAATGAGTATCCATGCTAGTTCTGCAGAGCTTCTAGTGAATGCACCGCCCAAAACCAGGCTCAAAACTAGTGAAAGATAATTTATAAGTGAAAAGTCCAAAATACTCGAGACATTGTGTCATTCCGTCGCTCTCAAAACTAGATGACCTTCTTAACTTGTCGCCTACTTAGACATAATCTGTCGGCGACCTTCTTTCGAAAAATTCTCCATGTGCGGTTGTGCGTCTCATTAGTCCTTCCCTCAAACATTAAAAAAAAAAACCGCCTCAAACAAAAAAATGTTAAAGCCAATTTCTGTCCCTTTATTGACATTTACTTATCCAAAAGTCCAAAAATACACACACTCCATCCGGCCGCCTGGTGCAAATTCCAGGATTACAACGAAATCTATTATCCAGCGATGATAACAATCGCTTGTCCTAACATACATGGCAAACTCCCAGGAACAAAGGTTCCTCCTTCCCCCTCTCTCTCTCTCCTCTCTCTATCTAGCTCTCGTTTCATGCATAGAAATGTGATTTTGTAAACATTTACCAGTTTGACATGGGTTCGTCTAGTTTTATCCTTTACACGTAAAATACGCAGCAGTATCCTTCGTTGTTGGAAAATCCTTTACATGTTTGGAAAAGGATATTTTTCACCTTCCTCTGTTTTTTTTTTCTATTCAACTTTTTATTTTGTTGCAAAAATAAGTCAACAAAATACATGATGTGGAGATGTCGCAAAAAAAAAAAAAAAGAAACAGAAAAGTTGTATCACTTTTAAG
Source organism: Ferdinandea cuprea (assembly GCA_963576555.1). Taxonomy (NCBI): domain Eukaryota; kingdom Metazoa; phylum Arthropoda; class Insecta; order Diptera; family Syrphidae; genus Ferdinandea; species Ferdinandea cuprea. The sequence continues at coordinate 84,193,523 of OY754961.1, read as the reverse complement.
TAACAAAAAAAAATTAAACTGAAACTGGGACAGGATAAAACCGTTTGAGAGATTTATAGAATTTTGAATTCTCTATCTCCATCTCTTATTGTAACTCTAACTGTAACTGTAACTGTAACTGGATCTGTATCCTGAGCTTACAATGTGTTTATTTTGTCGTCTCTGTATCCGATTTCAATTTTTGTTTGTTTGTTTGTTTATTTTGTTGTGTCCTGAATGAACAAACACAATAAATTACTTGCGTCACTCTTCTCTTTGTTGCTGGCATTTATTTACTTCTATACACTCTGCCTCTGATGTATTGTCATGGGAGAAAGTAGAAGACAGAACAAAAAAGCAACACAAACGACCTTTCTCCCTCTCTCTCTCTCTCTCTCTCTCTCTCTCTCTCTCTATGATGGATATTGAGATTAATTTAAATTGAATTTCCTTTTGCGCACGGGTTTCTTCTTCCAAACACAATCGATTGGCATCTCAATCACATAAAAAGCCAAATCTCCCTCTGGACATTATAAGAACGTATAAATATTTTCCAAAGGATTTAACTTTTTCATCCTTGCATCCATCCAAGCCAATTTTATCTACGAAAATGCACATGAGAAAGGAGTACTGTGTACTTTTGTTATTTTAAGAAATCTAATTTAATAATCCGAAAACAGGACGGGCTTCTTGTTGTCAAACAGGAAATTCTTAAATTTGGTTTTTATGTACCTACCGCTCATATTTAATCATTATCTGTCGTGCATGGCGTGTTATTATGTGTAGGCTTAACCTAAATTGATATTGCCAGATACAAGACGCTTATGAAATCTCATTTAATACGCTTCAACATGTGTGTGTGTGCAGGGCTCTCGGTTTTTGTTTTTTTTTACTTTAAGTTCTAAGGACTCTCGTAAGAAAGGATGCTTTTCAAATATCCACATATCCATACGTGTACATGTGTGTGTGTGTGTGTTTTTCCCTTAAACCTAACACCAAACAGTTTGTTTATTCACATCCGACAGATTATCGCATGTTTTTTTTCGCATTTCATTGAAAATAAAAGGGAAACAGAAGAAGGATAATCTGTGTTGTATATGTTGACTGCGAGGAAAAAAGTTAATCTCAACTTAAACACAGGTAAAGTGAAATCCCTAATGTGAATGTTGAAGCGTAACATACTCCATGAATGAATGTGAAAAATTTAAAATTTTGTACAACGTTGAACCGAGGAGATAAAAATGAGAAATGGGTTCGTTCCTTGTCACGACGAAGGAGAGGGATGAGCCAAGGCTAACGAAATAAATGTTATGAATGTGAATATAAGCTGTCGATCATCATCTAGAAGGTGGTACGCCCTGTGACCTTATCCAGAAAATCATAAGCTTAAGTGGTTGGTGCGTTGCCCTTCTCGTCGTCATGTCCAGAGCTCTGTGGCAGAACACTACAACGTTTTGCTATTACCTTCCATACATTATATTCTTTTACAACGTGTCAATTTGCAATTGAGCACAAAAATATACGTGCTCGACTATGTTGGCTAAGTTGTCGTCTATTTGTGTGTCATCTTTTTTTTTTTTTTTTTTTTTTGCTTTGTACACAGTCCATACATATACATTTTTCATGGAAACCAAGCTACTTTGCCAACGAACTTTGTGTACACATAAATATACGTGACTAATCCTTTATCATCCTTAATATTGAAATATTTTACTACTACTCTCTTTGTCTGTCGGCTTCTGCCCTCGCCCTCCCTTCAAAACTAAGAAAACGAATATACTCCTCTCGTACGTACATACATATAGATGGTATATCTCGTATGCAAAACCTGAAACAGGTTGTCTGCTGTCAAATACCGTTGGTATCCATACGTACTACATAGATTTTCAATCAACTATCGATGTGGAAACTTGTCTTCCGGCATAGAAATATTTCACAGTAAAATACATTGTTCATGACACACACATAAAAAATAAAAGGACAAATACAAAAAAATAAAAAAAATAAATCCCAACAGAAAAAGGATATCCCAGGAAAATATTTCTCAGGTTGTGCTATGATCCTTTACATAATTTGTTTCATATCTACTGAATGGCAATATGGTAGTGAAACAAATTCAAATCTGTTGGAAAAGGTAAAACATATTTTGTTTAACAAAAAAACAAAAAAACATGAAATAATGGAGTAGTACCTTTTTTATGAGAGGATTCGTTGAATATTTTTCCTAGCTCTATTCTCGTTCCTTTGCTACAAGAGAGCATAAGCAAATCAAATGCAAATCAAACCGAAAAAAAAGAACGTATTGAAATGGAATTGATTTGATTGCTTCAAGCAAAATATTGTAGAGCAGGCAGACGGATTGGAGCCGGGACACTGACATACGAGGTGATATATTTGCGCTCGAGTTCAGGGATAATACCTACACAATATTGAAGAGAAATCGAAGGGGGTTGAGTCTTTTTATGTTTCTAAATAAGAACTTTCTACGATTGGCAGAAATATGGCAGGCGTTTTCTTAGTTGAGAGCCATTTTTGCCTTAAAGTTGTGAACTGTTTTAAAAATGTGAAAAATGAAGTTTTAACTTGGACCACTTTTTCGATACACTTGGTTGGTAATGCAATTTTTGTTTTTTTCACACTAAAGAAACGACCTCATGTTGGGCGCCATTTAGCGTTCAAGTTTTGAAACTATTTTCGTAAGTTTTCAAAGTATTTCTCTGATCACTTGTAACCTTTCATTAGTACTATTAGTTCCCAAAACAGTATTTGATTTTTTCTCCACCTAAATGGATGGATTACCTCATGTTGGGCGCCATTTTCTGTTCTCCAATTGACTGGGTTTTGGGAACTTGTAAAAGCAAAACATGAATTCAACATATTAGAAAAGAATTCTAAGAAATGAACAATTTACTGACCTCATGTTGGGCGCCATTTTTGCTTTGCGAATTTAATATTTCTAGCTCCGAGTGAAGTGTTATTTTTCTCCTGTTGCTCGCCATCCGTGTAGCCGCAGAGTTTTCCTTCAAACCAATTGTCCCTGTCCTGGCAATGCGTTCTAATTTCAACGACTGTCTTAGCCCTTAGCCCTTACTTTTTGTCTTATCACACACTTGTGGAACTTCAACCACAACCGAGAAAATACACAATTTATACACAGCTTCGGGCATAGGGCCACCCACAGCTTTAAATTTATTTATTTTCATTCTTTGTGGCCGAATTACCTCAAATAATATTGGTTTGCCAGCATAGACTAGCGCCTTCACGTATCCCCACAATCAAGAGGCGTCAAATATCAAGATCTTGGAGGCAAATTAATAGGCCCCTTACGCGAAGGTATACATTTAGTGTTTCTTTCAATAAGTTGATCCTGCCATCCTGCTGGAACCACTTCTCTTTCACAATCTTAACATTCTTCTGGGAAACGAAAAAGTTAGTACTCATGGCGCTATAGCGAATAACGTTGACTGTCTTAATACGCTGACTAGACTTTGACTCCATCATACTACCGGCGTTTCGATTTTCTCATGTTTATTTATTTTTATTCCAAATGCACGAATTTAGCTTATTAACATTGAGCTAGAATTGTCCGATGGCCATTCGTCGTCCACTATTCCACGAGTTGGATCTTGTTAGAAACCTTCAAACCAAGATCTTTGCTTAATAGTTCCCATAAAGTTGACGGACAAAAACCAAAAACAATGTTTTGAACGATGTCGAATCGATAAATAAAGATCTTCTGCTTCAATTTTCTTGTAATTTTGTAACAAGGCGCCAAGGATATCTGTGCATTTTCCATTACTTCCACTCTCTCCTAACTTTGATCAAGGGACCTTACCCTTTCATACCCCTACGTCTCCCAAGTATTGCATGATATACATTTTGGTGCAGTTCTCTCAATCTTCATTTTAACTATTTGTGAAGACTTTTTTCGTGCGTCCAGAAGGAGTTTTTAGAAAGTAAAAAGTAGGAGTTGTTTTTTTATCGTACAATTTCAATTTGGTTTATGAGCTGGTCTCTTGCTTCTGCTGTTGCTGATAAGCCCATAAGCCTCCTTGGTTTGCCTAATTATTTTCGTGTCGCATCTTCCATTCATTTAACTTTAGTCCGTCCTGAGTCCAATTTTTTCACTTTTCTCAGCACTTAAAAGTAAGATATATTCTTTCAAATCACATAAACAAAATGGCCCTATGTTGGGCGCCATTCAAGAGTATTGATGTTTTTAAATGGGGCAGACTTAGGTTTTTGAAAAATGATTTCATTTAATTGATATATAAATCTGTAAGGAAAATTCACAAAAATAAGACAAATTGACCTTATGTTGGGCGCCAGTTCACTATTTTTTTTTATTCAAGAACAAACTCAACTTCGCATCCAAGTCAGTAGCTCTAAATGTTGGAGAATCTTGGAGTGCTTTATTTTTTCACTAACTCATATACATTTTTTAGCATCGTTTTGAATCAAAACCGCTTTTTGCGAAAAGGTTTTATCATTGAACATCTTGAAAGACACTAAATGGAAATGTGTGTAGCTTTCCCAAGGCTCCCGTAGGACTCCTATTCGACGGTGACACTAAATTCTAAGGTCCTGTGTTGAGCTCCAATGAATATTAATAAGACCAAAATGTCCTACAACATTTTTTTCCAATTTAAGTCCAACGCTGTGCGCCACTTTAGTATTTCCTGCTAGCAACTTTAAAGTGAATGCCCGACCCATGCCAACGTTGATTCTTTAAATGAATTCCTCATTCATTTCCACATCAGACTAATAATAATCTATCCCTCTTACATCAGACCACTAAAGTTTCCCTCTAGCCTCCTTCTCCGACTAGAATATAGCATCCTCTTGGGAAAAATAACACAGAGAGAGAGAAAAAAAACTTTCCATCTCTAATGAGGCCATTGCTTCCTGGTGCTTGCATTTTGCAGAAAAGAAATTATAATAACAAACTACCATCGAGATGGGACAAATGAGAAGACTTGAGCACATGTAGAGGTTAACAGAAAAGTATACAAAAAAGTGAGCATAATAGAGGCACAAGCTTACACACTCTTCGTCTCTCTCTCTCTCGGTGTGTTTTTTTTTTCCTGAATATCAACGAACCATCTATTCAAATTACAAATAGAAAAGAAAAAAAAAACTACGACTACTACTCACCACCCTCCATTTACAGATTTACAACCAAAAAAAAAAACACCAACCTTCTTTCCTTCTTTTCTTCTTTGGAGAAAGTTCAACTTTTGTTGTTCTCTGCTGCACCTCCGGCATAAGGGAAAAAAATGCATACACAACCCAGTCCTATTCTCTATTCCTTGTCTATATAGTGCATTATAAAAAAAAACAACTCCACAAAGAGGACGAGAAAAAAAAAATAACGATAACGAAAAACGAAAAACACAACGACAACAACATCACCACCACTTTACAATCAACCAGCCAAGTTATTGCCTGACTACGATGACTACATACAGAGAGACCAAACTCAACTTGCCTTACGGCAGCGCCTCAGTATACCGTAGAGTATGCCTACCATAACCTAACATAAACTTTAGTTTGGTGTACACTTTGAAGCCAAGTGAAAGGGAATATTTAAAAAAAAAAAAAACAACAAAAAAAAACTACTTTAAAAAATGAAAAGCAAAACAAAGCAGAAATAAAAACACTGTTTGGCGCTTTGAGATCAGAATGTAAAATATGCAAGGATGTCGCGCGCGCCTTTCTATACAATGTCGTCGCCCTGCATGCATACATTTATACAATTTAACTCAATTTTGCTTTTTGCATATACACGAACGATCAAGTATATTTGTTCGTTTCTTTACGACTATGATGAGGGCGGAAGTAATGAGTTTGCCACCGGCAGTTATTCTATCGATTTTTGATTGAACCTTTGTGCGCTGCGGCTTCCCAGCCTCAGGCTGCTGCAATGGGGTTAAAGAGGTTTTTCAGCTAATTTATGATTTTTGATTGAAATAAATATTTGTTGTGAATGTGATAGTTGGTGGCGGCTTTGACAAAAATAAACCCTTCTCTATATAGCTTTTGTTGCATACGCTACAGCACTGACTAGAGCTATTCATAAAAGTGTGCGGATATGATTGACACACGGTACGCGCGCTTTATGAAGTTACAATTTATTTGAAATTGAGACAAAAGAAGGTGTGTAATAATGTGTTGTGAGACTGTGGGAGACTTAACGTGTCGTTGGCTTTGTGTACGCAGTTCCACAAAATGGTTTAGGCGGTCTTTTATTAATATTTTAAGCGATTCTTTTGTAAAAAGTTTTGCTAATTTTGGAAACGCTAATTTATACAGAATGTCATTTTACGATTTAACGGGGAGGTTGAGGTTATTGTTGTGTTGACATAAGGCGTAAATATAGCGAGGAATGTGGTGTTAGCTGGAACAGAAGCTACGAATTTATCCCTTTTATTACCAAGCACGATGATAGATAGGCCCTCATGTATTTGGGAACAGATTAAAAAAAAAAAACTTTACAAACGCAATGCAAAGACTTTGCGTCAAAGAATTGTTTTGAGATAACACCCTTCCAGCTAAGACATAAACCACATACGTTTCGACTTATTTCATAAGTGAATTTAAAGTGAGACACTGAATTGGGCGCTCCTATGTATTTGCTGCTCCTTGGAAGAGGAAGACCTCTCATTTCAGGATTTCCATAAAATATTGCACACTTGTTCTTAAAGACACGGGCCACGGGACCAAATTGGTCCTCTATCTTAATGATATTGACTTGCGCTTTAATCTCTAGTTGCACAGCGTCTACGGACTGACTACCAATGGTTCTTAAATGCAAAAACCACTCCATTAGCTTGAACGGTTTATTCAAGTTGGGCCTTTAAACTAGCTAGGACACAAACCACGTTTTGCCGATTTCTTCTCTCTTCTAAAATCATCTTGATTGGTCTAGTCTTGCACTTGGTGCACCTTGAAAATGGTCAGTGCATCACCAGTTTATTGCTACTGGATGACTTGTGTAAAAGTCTCTTTTCCAAGCCAGCTTATTCCATGGGTTGGTCTCGTACGACAGAGTAACAAAAGAGGGTTAATGAAGCTCCATGACGCAACTTGTTCAGTACAATCGCTCACGGCTCACCTGGTCACCCAAAAGTCTTAATTCGCCTTTCTGCTGTTTAAGCATTTAGCTAGACTCGCGCCCCGAGAGATACGTTTTACGTTACTTAGGAAGAAACATAACAATCTCAATGCAAAATCTCCAAGTAAACTTATGGTGAAAGAAATATATTTTAAAAATCACCCGTTAAGCTAGGACACGAACCACATTTTACTGATTGTGTTCAACTATTTGATTGGAATGACAGGATATGTAAATAGGCACTAATGAATTTGTCGTTGCTTAGAAGAGGTGTGTACAATTCCCGGGAAGTTGATTTGCGAGAAAGAAATATTGAAAAAAATACCCCTGAATCTGGGACACAAACCGCAATCGTTTTCACTATTTTATCGAGGTTTTAAAGACAGAAAGTTGAATTAATGCGACTGTGGAAATGGTCAGTGCAATCCCTCGAAAGACTATCACGCCAAGGAAATATTAAGGACTAAACTAAGGCTCGTAAGGCAGGAGACTTAAACTGACCTAGAGGTATTTCTTCCATATTGGAAGAGGTTTGTACAATCCCCGAACTGACTTGCGTCGCAGAAATATCTTAAAAATCATCTGTTTATCTAGGACACGAACCCTATTAACTGATTTTGGTTCCATATTTGATTGATGGAAGCTTCTGCTGTATTTCCCGCAATTGGAAAGCGGTCAGTTCAATCGCTCGACTTACTTCCAAATCGGATCTTCTTCATATTCTGCAGTTTAGCAAGGACACAACCCACATTTACTTGATTTTTGGTCTATTCGAATGACATTGTTGTGGTTCCTTTAACACCAACTCAAGTTCCCAACTTCTTCCACAACACCCTATTCCATACTAGACCTCTCGAATTATTTGCTAATTAAACCCAAGTACCTTGTCACTTCCAATGAATTCACTGCCACCGAACGGATACCAAATACTGATATAAACATCTTATACAAGACAAGAAAACAACAATTAGCTGTCAGTTCCACTAAGTTAATCATAAATATTGTTTCGGTCATCGTATTGGATGGGGTTGCGTGCGTGAAATGTCACACCTTACACATTTCCGTCTATTGTGTCCTCGAAAGTGCTAAAATGACAAATGTCCAATGACATAAGTACTAACAGCAATAATCTAGAACTTTTCTTAATTTTTTTTTTTTTCACATTCACACACATTTTGTATCCTGTGGTGGTGTCATTGAAGGTACAACACAACCCTCTTTTTTTGTCATAGAAAATGATGTCAAATTAACTCGATTACTATTAAAAGTTTTGTTAGACCTCTCATTAATGTAATTTATCAGCAAGGCTTTCCAACCTGGGTAATGTTGTCCCCTATTTTGTTAAGAGTCTCGAATGAGTGGATATAATGTGTGTGTGGGGTTTTTTTGTTTTCTTGTTTTTGTGTAACAAAATTGACAAATGGCATGGACATTGGGATGGTTGTCTAGAGGTTTTTCCTTTTTTTTTTCTGTTTTCTTCTCTGAAATTAGCGCGTTTGTAATCTTAGTCATTTTTATTCATATTCATTTTATTTCACCCAAAATGCGAAGAGGAGAGGAGATTCTTTCGAGGGACGAAGAAAACGTGTGACACAATAGAATAGGGCCAAAGTTGTAGTTAATGTGTGATTATGGAAAAGAATTACACAGCTCTAGATCATGGAACTTTCCAAAATGGTTAACATTGACAATAATTGAGAGTAATCATTTTCTTTTATGGGTTTTTGTGGGGAGGGGTGGGAGGATTTACTTAGTGCTTGGGTAACCATTTGGTAATGGGACTCGTAGTTCTGAGGGGAGTTATGATCATGTCTTGGAAGTAGAGTACGTGATTTGAAAGACAAACAGGTTGCTGTCGTAAAAGCATTTTGGATTTGTTTCTATTTTTTTTTCTGTTTCTTCGTTTTGTTGGATTGTATCATCGAATGTAGTTTTGTTGAGGTGACAGAGTTCGTTTAATGCAGTGAAATTTTATACCATTTTGTTCTCCATTTCAATGTTTGCAATCTGCTGCAACCCTAGTGAAAGGAGGCCTATTGCCTAATACGTGTAGGCGTGAGCTTTTTCTCTTACAAGGCCAATACATCTGAGGAAAACTGTCTCAAATGTTCGATAAAAGTGTCAGATTCAAAACAAACTTTTATTACGAATGCAGTAACATTCTAGCTGTCAGCTCTTTAGATAAACCCAATCTGCCTGCTGTTCACTTTCGAGTGTGGAAAACCCCTGGGGGACATATTTTCTATTTAACCTGAGTAGTGGGAAAGCACTTCAAAAAATTCAAAAATTCGCTGGCCCAGATGGGTTTTTCCCTGAGAGACAACTTTTTTAGCTTTCCTAATCTTCGAACCTCTGTTCGAGAAGATGGAAAGCACCCAGCCAGTGCAGAAGTTCTCAAAAAATCTCTTGTCGGCTCTTATCCCCTCACCTTCTCCTACCAATCAATTGCACTTGCGTTTTTTAAGGTAATGAAAAAGTTGGTGAATCGTTAGCTTGTACAATATCTTTAACCCCAAAAATGTCCTATGGATCGGTAGTACGGATGTCGCAGCAACAGTTCGACTGGTGAATTTATGGCCGAAAAGTAGAACCAATCAGAAGATTGGTGAAACGGAGACCGGTGCGCCTGATAATTCAACGACGGATTTTGGTTTCAAGCATGCATTTGATATACCTTTTTTCAATGGAATAACCTTTCGGACCGTTTCAATACTGCAACTTCACCACGTTGCATGCTGGTGTTACCCAAGGCTCTGTTTTATCTCCTATTCTTTTTCCCATTTTTATATATGATCTCGTGTCTGTCACCTCTAATTCTATACGTTTACCACTGATGACAGTATCCTTAGGTTCTCATAGTCATAATATTCGTCTCCCATTTTTAATTACGGAATTGGGACGGTCTTAAAGCATACTTTAATAGGATTAAACCAGTTGAGAGGAATTTATTTCTTTTAAAACACAATGCTGTCTCCTCATTAAAGAGAACATTTAACCCTCTGCCATATCCATTAATGGCACTTGCGTCGCTGAACGCGAAAGACTTTCCATCTCAGTACGTGCGTAAATGACCCCATATTCGATGTCGCCAAGGAAGTGAACCCGATAGTCCTCACAACAAAATAGCATTGTTAGTTCGGACATGAACCACGAAACAGCAACTGAGAATGGAGTGTCACCGATAAGCACGCGCTGCAACTTAAACACTAAATGTTTACTGCAAACAAATAGCATTGCTAAATGCAATAATGCAACTCCACACTAAAGGTATTGCAAAAATGCCCAACACAAAATAAAACCTCCCTTCCGAAGCTCAGACGCAAACCTCGCAGATATCAAAACCACAATTGCAGCAAACAGTTCGACTTTTGCTTAAAAAAGGATTGTTTTGCCAATAAACTTCGCCGCCAGCCAACCTTCGAAAACTTAAAACAAACCATTTAATTTTCAAAATGGATCCAAATGTTTGCCTTATTATCATCCTCCACGTAGATACATGTATCGCATGCCTACTCAAAGGTATATAACCGACTTCATTTCATTTTCAAATTAACAGCCATAGCAGCCTAAATTCCACGGTTAGCCCTCACTCACTGTGGAATCCCCTTGTACCATCATTAAGTTGTTTCCGTTGTTGTGTAGATTAAATTAGGAAAGGTCCTTTGTTAAAGGGGTTCAACAAGAGTAATGCCATCGCAATTATTTACCCTTTTTTCGGCCTATTTCATCTCACTGGCAATCTCTGACTACGATTTGTTTGCAAATGCTGCGCGCAAAAAAAAACAATGATGTCGGTCCGACTTTAAAGTTGACCACCATCTGTCTGGTCTATTAAAGAAGTATTTTATTTTTTTTCCCTGCCACTCTCCATTGACTTGGTCTAGGTGTAGCCTGTTTTTTTTTTTTTTTTTAAACTGGGAGTGGCATTTGTAAATATGTTTTTTTTTTGGCATTTTTTAACACTTTATATGTTCAGCTTGAGGTGGTGTGATAAAATGCCATTTGCAACTCCCATCGTCTGGAAATGTTAAATTGATAAAGCCAAGGGTGTGGGAAAAGCCATTCAAACAAGCGCAAGGTGTGCCCCTCATTCTAGGTTTATTTTTTTTTTTGTGAAAATAATTTTGCATATCGAAGGTTGGCAGACGGTTAACTGATGTTTTTTTTTTTTTTTTGGACTAAGAATATACTTGAGTCTGAACGGCGTGGCGGCTGCACGGCTGTCGGGTAAATAGAGTGTTTTGTGTTGACCTTAAACTTATCCAATGGGATCAAGGAGGGAATGGCTGAACGATTATACGTACACATCCTTTGCACGTAATTTAAGGCTGTGGAAGAAAATTACCTTGTTGAAAATTCGTGTTTCGGAATCTTAGCAGATGTTACTAATGGCGGGATGTTGGGGCAAGTATGATGCGAGACGTGGAGTGCCGGTTTGTGGAAGGGCCGCAGTGGAATAGTGGTTGATTAAATATTTAGCGATTGGAAGATGGATGTTGTCAACTTGCTGAATCACCTTCATTACTTGAACAGCTCTGCTGTTCCGCTTTTTCAGAACTAAGATAACGTTTTTGCTTCTAAACGGACCTAGAGAGTCCACCATATTTGCTTGGTAAAAGCTATCTCAATAGATACGATAAAGGCAGCTGCCAAACTAAATGTAAACTTGACTCCCCGGGGGAAGGTGAGCTGGTTGAGCATGTTTGTTTCTATGACCTAGAAGCTAAACAGGCGAACCACAAGCTGTTTAAGCGAGGCGTACTTATCTCGGCGTCCTACCAGTAATCTTGTGGTTAAAAGACAAAGACAGAAAAGACTCTGATTGATCTTATTACTGTGAACCAAAGCCTCTAGGTGCACTACGCTGGTATATTTGTAAATGAAGTAACAATTCCAGTGTTGCCTGATTAACTGGTACTAAGTATAAAAACATAAGACAGACCAAACCACTGCGCCCGGACTACTGCGTCTTTCCTTCTATCTCTTAGGAGAATCGTATGCCTTTCGGGCCACCAAGTTTTGGATAAACATTAAAATGTGCTGGACTTGAGCGACACCGCCACCTGTCCTGCTTGTGGTGTGGAGGATGACATAGTTGAACAGTTCTTCTGCAGTTGTCCGGTCTTTGCTCGCAGTAGGTGGGGATTTATCGGGGCTGACTTAGTGAGTGCCGAACATCTAAGCTCTTCATCACTTAAGCTACGAAAGACGGGAACACTAGGTTCCAGACTTTGATGTATCTCTATTCCCAGCCCGCTACTTAAAGAGTCTTTTGAACAATGTCTGAATTTTTAGTAAGGACACGATCCTAATTAAAAGAATGTCAAGGGCAATATTCACTTTTTATTTTCTGCCAATTTGTATTTCTACAAAGAAGGAAGAAGAAGTAAGGATCGAAGCGAAACAAGATTACACTTTATTTTGCCTACCAAAAATCAAAAAATTGTCCTTAATATATTTGCGCATTTAGTGACGACACAAACCCAATTTAATGTGAACTATGTTGATGATGGCGCCCTCTCTATCCGTTGTGTTTATTTTCTGTCAATATTTCTTTATACAACGTCTTCTCAGAACTTCCTAACACACTCATAAATTTACCCTCCTCTGCTGTCCTCAACCGCCATCATCTCCTTATCCCAATCCAATTTCACTAAAAAGTAATCATTGTGCCATTTTACTACGATGATATCTAATAAAACTCTCAATCCAACTGCTTGGTTCTTAAAATTTAATAAAGTCACCCACTGTTGGCTGCTGGCACATATGTTTTCGGTTCTTTCCGTTCGTCGTTCGCTGTTCGTCCCATTGTCCCAATTTGTTAGCAAACAAAACTTTCGACCTTCCTCTTTATACCCCTTAAGCAACCATGTCTATATGTGTCTTAATACTGTGAATCAAATTATCTTCAATAGAAAATCTTAAGATAATAACCCAACTCCGTTCCCGCTGTACTTTTTAACACAAGAAAGCCACAAAATATGACCACAAAAAGCACCCATATTCATCCTACATTTCTATATTTTCGACAAAAGCAGCGCCACACATAAGTTCAACCCTCATTTGTATAGCCACAGAAAATTTAATCCGCAAAAGGGGTGAAAGCGGGTCAAAAAGGGAGACCCATCAACAACATTTGTGTGTGTATCTTGAAGATGTTTTGTGTTTTGGCGAAACGAAAAACTTTTAAGACACAACAGTTGGTCATGCATTCGACGATGAGAAGAGTCCCTTCTTCCGTTTCGCCTTGAAAATATACAAAGTTTGGTTGATGTTGAAAATAGGTCACCCACCCAGCAGCTCGAGTTCGAGTTCGAGTAGTAGTAGTAGTAGTAGCCCTAAGCAAAGAAGAAATACATTTATTTCTTTTTAGGAGTGGGTGCATGCGTCTGACTCGGAACTCAGCCCTCATTGTGTCATTACTTGTGTATGGTGGGTTGGTGTCAGTGTGTAGCTGTCATTTAGCAAAACAGAAAAAAAAACAGCATACTGTATCTAACCCAACATAAGTTGTTCCTTTCATTTGATGTCATATGATTTTATGATAAAAGTTGCATAAAAGAGAGCGACCCTATACTGATTCTCCATCTTTTATTGATGATGATGATGCCAACAGGCAGAGTGTAGTATATCCTTCGGAAAAGGAAAGTTTTTCTTTTTTTTTTTTTATGACAGGGGACATAGTCATAAATTTCAAGCATTTGGTGGTTTATTACATAGAAATGGGCTTGACTAAGTGAAATGAAATGAATAGAAATTCACCCGACCGACATCTGCTGGCTCATATTGCATAATTTTGTGCGTTGATGGCCTACGACCTTGGAATGTTTAATCGAAATTACCTCCCGCTAATTTGGTTGCATAATAATCAATGTCGAATGCGGTCTCTGTCTGTCTCTCTCGTATATTTTTCTGTTCACATTTCAATTGCACAAAAGTAATTCGAGGAAAAAGCACTAGATTTGTACATACATATCTATACTCGGAACACGATAAATTGGTTCTGGGAACGGAAAAAAAATTCTATTACCATTTATTATGTGAGCCATGGAGTTTTTTTTTTCTATTAGAGAAAAATGAGAAGGAAGAATTTGGAGTGCTACATGACTTGCCGAAAAGTATCCCAACTGTCAATCAAATTTAAGAGGATGTACGGATTCATTTGTTTGCAAATGGAAAGATTATTCGAATTTCTTGTAATTGACGGAAACAATTTCAGTGGGGGACTTATCGCCTATTTTGGAAACTTTCTGACATTGATCTCTGTCATTTTTAGGGAAATTTTGTGAAATTAAAAATAATTTTTTTTTGGGAAAAAAAAAGAATTTTAATAGAAAATTAAAAATTTTAAAAGGTATAAAAGAAAATTTGGACACGCATATTTCAAATACACTGCAAAATAACGTAACACACAGACCGCGAATAATTTGTAATAGAACTGTGTGATGAGTTAGAGCTTGAGAGAAAGGCGATTGTGAACCATTCGAGGGCTTACCCGTCGTTATAGTCAGAATGCAGCTCCCAGCAAGAGCGCGATGTTGTTGTTTTTTTTTGGCCTTTGACCTCTATGATAAAGATGCAATTACCAACGATTAAAAAAAAATGCCTAAACAGCGATCTCTTGCTTTCTCCCTGCCTGATCTGATCCGCAACTTGCCAAGTAGTTCTGCTACTTCCCCTCGAAAATGTTCGGCACTCAAATTATCAAATTCACAAGCTTGTTTGTTAAGCCGTCGATACAGAAGTTACCATTTGCCACACATCACCGGTGGAAAGTAAAACTAGAGTTCTGGCTTGTTGTTATCTTTCCAAACTGTTGATGAAACTTAATTGGCAAAATTACGTTCGCCAACAAGCTCCACTGAAGTTTCTCACTGGGAATTTGATTTTTTCGCACTGTACCAAGACTGTGAGTGCCCCTTCTAGCCAAATATTTAATGAGTGGATATCAAGATAGTTGGGGAAGTACGGCCCAAGCAAGTTTTATGGAGTGATCATCTGAGCTTTGAATGAGTTAAACCTAAAAGTTGAATTCTGAACCACTACGGCCACACCGAAGTAACAGTTTTAAACTCCATTTTCCATTACATTTTGAGGTTTGACTAGTGTGTCCTTTGCTTTGCCTTCTGATTGAGACCATGTGCTTGTCAATAGATCTAATGAAGGTCTTGAAAAGCGATCTTTTGCCCGACGGGCATGTCACTTTTGTTGGCTTTGCTTCCGAAGCTCTTGCAATTAAGTTAGATATCTCTCTGTTCTCTGTTGAATCTTTATCTCTTCTTCGTTGCGGACGCTATGTCAGCATGAACGCATTCTGTAAAACGCAAATATTTATGCACAGCGTATATCGTTCTGTTTCTAAGCATTAACTTAGACCCCAAGCAAGGGCTGCCTAAATTTACAGTTTCACAAAGCAAATAGAATTACTGAACCTAACAGTGTTTTTGACAAAACGAAGGAGGTTGGCTAGTTTAATCTGATTCAGATCATCTTCAGGGAGGAAGTGTTTTCCAATGACAGCCATTCTGGTTCTTGCAAAAGCCGGACTTTCACAGATAAAGTGAGCTGCCGTTTCGTCATTTTTCAGACAGGACTCACAAAGTCCCGAGTTTCTAACTCTGAAAGTTTTTCGATGCTCGCTGAGAGGACTGAAAACGTTGACCCATCCCGACACTTATTAGGAGTTGAAAGAAAAACAAATATTGGACTTAATTCGTTTGCGATGTCCAAAGGTGTTTTAAACAAAAAAAATTGCCGATATTTCCGCTAATAATGAAATAAAACTTGTTGAAACTATCGTCGACTCTCTGGGGCTTGTCTTGTCCGGGTTAGATTTTTTTCCGCAAGTCGTTAAACGGTTTGAATTCTTACCAAATGTTGCCTAAAATTTACTTAAAGACGTTTTGAATGCAGGTAAGAAGTCGTAAATGCCGTTTGTCACTAAGGCATATGTCGTTTGAGGTATACAGAGAATAGATGGGTTATCAAATAGAACTTTTACATATAATTAGTTTGGACAAAAACCAACTATTTCAAGTGCTACATTACATTTTAACTCTCTGATAAAATTGCACCGATCAAGGCCCATTCTCTTAGAGTGGAGAAGAAAGACTCGTAGTCACTGAGACTTCAGTCGTTTAAAATATCCAGACATCACCGAGTCTTAAATTAAATCCTTGTAGAGATTTCCATATATTTGGACACGAACCTTCGATTTGAAGTGCTACATCAGTTGTAAAATATATAAGAAACTCTCTGGGGAGTTTGCCGCCTATCGTGGGGTAAATTGTTGGAAAGATGTTGACAGGTATGAACTTTGACAGAATATTGCATTTGGTAAAAAATCACAGAAACTGTACTGGGATATGTATTTGGTTTGTGTCCTTACTAGTTTTTTGTTCACTCGGATATAATTCGCACAAACTTTTTCATCTATTTTACTTTTGTTAGACTGTTGTTAGATATCGTGTTATCAGCGGGTCTTTAAAAAAACAAGTGACTTACTCTCTAAAAGTTAGCCCGTTGAAGTTATTAAAAGACCTGCGGTCTAAATTGCATTTCTAAACCATAAATCCGTTGAATTTGTGGTCAATCCCACCAAGAGTCTGTCTTTAAGCTTAGCTGCATTCTTCTTCTTCATTACGAAAAGTTTCTGTAACCTCAAATACGGAACGCAAAGCATCGCCTTCGTAAATTCAATTGCGTATTTTTCGAGACTTTAAATCTCATTTGCCAAAAGAGAAACTGTTGCGAGGAAAGCGAAACGCTTAGGTAAAGTAACCTGTGCCGCATCTTCGCATACCACAACAACAAGTGGTTCAATAATTCGCTCTGCTGTCTGGCTACTGTACTTTCCAAGTTTGAATTTATTTTCTGCGGATTTTATTCTTTTCGAATCTTTATGTATTTTTTTTTTTGGTTTTATTTTTCAATAATAACTACGATGGATACTCCACACAGCGAAGTAAATATCTAAAAAGTGGGCAAGGAATTTCCATAAATCCAGGGAAAAGAACCAACAAAGTATCCTTAGCACAGGAAAAATGATATTAAACCATGTTGGAAGGAAAAGGAGTAGCAAAAAAAAAAAAAAATACACGTATATAACCATGGAAAGATAATCAGAGATCGCAAAAAACGACGACGACAAGGACGAGGACGATGATATAAGATGGAGTAAACCCTGGAAACCTTGGATACGAACAAAATTTTACATTTCACAGGTGGCTGGTCGAGGATACTCAAATAAATTAAAATTTTACATCGAATTGAATTCCTCCTTTACATACCAAAATGTATACCAGGAGTATGCAACCAAAAAAAACGGTATAGATATATATACACAGAACTTTTGGTATATGCGTTTTCACACGGACATAGTAGTCACAGAAGGTATTAGGGGTAGGTAGGTAGGTAGGTATGTAGGTGGAAGCACCAAATGTCTCCCTAGAGTTTTTGATTTATGTTCGAGAAATTTTAT
The DNA here is from genome assembly GCA_963576555.1 of Ferdinandea cuprea. Classification (NCBI taxonomy): domain Eukaryota; kingdom Metazoa; phylum Arthropoda; class Insecta; order Diptera; family Syrphidae; genus Ferdinandea; species Ferdinandea cuprea. The sequence continues at coordinate 84,175,950 of OY754961.1, read as the reverse complement.
GACCCATCTCTCTGAGCGCCATGTTTGGTTGGCTGAGTTGCTGTGTGGCGGTTGGTAATGTGTTTTATTTTTTTTTATTTTTTGTGGCTTTTAGCCTAAAGCCCTGCGATGATATTCAATTCTATTTGTTTGTGTTTTCTGTGAAATTTGTATGAATGAATTGTGGTCTCGCAGACAAGCGCTAGCGTATTAGATATTTATAGATACTTATTATTTTCTTGAACTTCATTCGCACAATTAAGCTTTTCCGGCGCTGCCCTGCACGGGTCGTCGGATCGGGTCGGATCTCTGAGTGTGGCCAAGGGAAATTTCAAATTTCCTATTACTTAGAATGCCCTCGGAGAATATTCCTAATTCAATCTGCCCGGGAAGAGAAAAGATCATACGTCATTATTTTTGCTGCTGGCTGCTGGTTGCTGGTGTGCGGCTGGCTGATGGTCATGAATCATTAATTGATGGCAGAGTTTTTAACCTTTTTTTTTTTTTTGTTCTGTACGCTTGCTTGCCTTGGCTGGAATGGGAGGAGAGCAAGTTTTATGACTTTTGGAGATTGATTGCTTGTGGCTATGGTAAATGGTATTGGGAATGATGTGCGGGCGAAGAGGCTGATAATTTGCTTGGGACAGCTATTTGGGAGAGGGAGAGGAGGAAAAAATGTCCAGTTAATGGACTGTGGAAACGACATTAAGGCAATAGTTGTAAATTTTAATCTTTATGGTTGGAATGGAAATTCAAAAAAAAACAAAAAAACCAACTCCGCCTGCATTTTATGATGATGAAGATGAAATTTAAAATGATTTACTTACGACCGAAATCAATTTGTTAAAATTGGAAATTATTTTCGTGTTTATTGTCAACTTGAAGGATGAAAGGTAGGGTAGGTGTTCATTTCACGCATGCATTAAGTTGAGTGGTTACGGAGTGGAAGGGAAGGGATTTTGGGTGCGTGGAAGTCAGACTGTTTTCTGTGCAGGGAATGTACTCTTAAAAGGGTTGTAGGCGGCAGTTTCACCCCTCTTCGTTGTCATATGAACTACCCTGCCACGGTTGTACAGACTTGTTGCTCAACTGCTTTAAAAATTGCCTACTTTTTTAAAGCCTTTGTTGAGTTTTCTTAGAATGGTCGGTGTCCTCGTCCGCTCGGTCGTTACTGCATCCAATAGAAGTATGTACTGTGACTGGTATTTGGTGAACCGGGAAGCTCAATAGTGGTCCTTTGGTCAAAACATTTTTAGTTCTTAGTCGAAATACTATAATAAGGCAATTCAACTATTTACGTAGTACTCTTCTTGGGTTTAGAAAAAGAAACCGTAGATAAGAGTTGGTCCGAAAGAAAGATCTTACACAGCTGTTAGGACCCTGGCATGCGAGTGTTGTTATCAACTTGTCCGTGGCCTACCATCAAACTATATGTCCTATGTGAATTGGACGCAGAGCTTTAGTCCCCACTTACTGCGTAAAAAACTCTCTCATTGAAATTTACCTAGACACTTTGAACCCGTTTTCACCTTCGGGAATATTCTCACGGTGGACACTAAAAGTTCTGTTCGAAATGGAGACGTTTGTAGGCCTACGTCCCAAATAACTCCTTATGTTTGGTTTCAAAATGAACATATGCTTCTTTCAATTGCAGTCTTTTGGGGCGTTAACACCCAGCCGGCAGTATATCATTAAATGTCTGCAGTCCTTTTTGGTAACAACTCGATTTAATAGGCTAATAGACATTTGCCTGTCGTACGCTTTTTTAAGCGTAGTTTTTTTTTAAATCGAATAAAACACTCAAATTGGCATCAAATATTCAAAATTTTTATTGTAATCGATAAATAGGCCTTTGTCATTTACGATTTAGAGACAACTTAATGTAAATGTTGTCCGCGGCTCCGTTTCAAATGGTCCATTCGGAAGGTCCAATTTTGTGTCACTTTTTCGAGCATTTCGGGCTGTTATGTTATCCTGTAAGTCTTCAATCGTGTTCGGAATGACCACATCGACTTACAAATTTACTTAAACCCACAAGAAATAATCAAGAGGCGTTAAATCGCATGATCTTGGCGGCCAACTCACAGGGCCATTCCGAGAGATAAGCTGCTCATCAAATTCATCCTTTCCATTGTTTCACGAGCTGTGTGGCATGTGGCACGGTCTTGTTGAAACCACATGTCAACCAAGTTCAACTCAGCCAACTGGGGCAAACAAAAAAGTCGCGTATCATGGCTCGATATCGTTCGCCGTTGACGGTAACGTTTCTTCCACGGTCGTCTTTGAAGAAAAGTGGACCGGTGATCCCAACAGCCCATAAACCACACCAAACTGTCGTTTTTCGGGATGCATCGGTGGCTGTTCATCACTCCAGATGCGACAATTTTGCTTATTTACGTATCCGCTGAGCCAGAAATGAGCCTCATCGCTGAACACAATTTTTCGATAAAACAGCAGATTTTCACATTTTTTGACAGAGCACGAATTTCGATAATAAATTTCAGTAATTTGCAATCATTCCCTGAGTAAATGGTAAAGTATACTGAAATCCATTACTAACCAGTGCTGCCAACCTGAAAAACTTAACTCTTAAAAAATCACTCGTTATTATCGTTTTTGTATACAAAAACCTCTCAATGAAACATGACTAAGCTGAATAAGTAAATTTTCCCTAAATCAAGTCCCATCCCCGCCTTGTAGATGAAACCCCCACAATGAATTTCCTGATAATCATTTATTTATTAATTAATATCATCGGCTTCTTCGAAGCCCTGTGGGATTAATAAATTCCTTCCATTTCCCCAGCCCCAAGCTGCCCAAAGAAACTAAAAAACTGTTTCAAAAATGCTAAATGGAATTTTAGAAAAAAAAAAAAATTAATATTTCCTAATTACAAATTTGTGCGCTTCTATCGCTCTCATCGCTTTGGCACAAATTCGTCCTTATCCCAACCAGAAAAACACTACAACAATATTTCATTTCATCACTTTTCTGTTTTTTTTTTTTTTTTGATCAATCTCTACAGATCCAGCCAGGAATCTGCTTTGAAATATTTCTAATTAAATTCACAAATACAAGATATATTATCCCATCCGAATGACTATAGTAGAATTTGCAAAAAGAAAATAATTAAATTATTACAAGAAGTACACAAAAAAAAAACAGTGTCTCACTCTCAAAAGGACAAAGGGATTGTATTTAATAAAATTCTCCTCAACTGGGTGCTATTTTTTTTTATCGGCTGTATTACTAATATTTATGAAAATTTTCATATTCCACGTTTTAATTAGCATACCCTTTCATTTTTGGCTTTCGCTTCGACCCTTTTTTTTTGTTGTTGCTGTTCGCTGGTTCTGTTGTGTTTCTGCCGCCCTCCTCGAATTGAATTTCTTAGAAGAGATCTCCACCGGATGGAGAAAGAGAGCTTATAAGATATACACTGAAGCGCATTGTTGTTTTGCTTCAACCAAAAAGGTAATAGCACTAGGGGTGTATCCTTTGGAAAAACCCTTTGACTAATTTCCACTTAGATTGCGCAAATGGAAATTAGAAAAAATTAAGAATAAGTGAAAAGCAAATGGAAATAGCAGGAAGAAGGAAAATGATTTTAATTAAAATATTCAAAAAAAAAAAAAAAAACCCAACACCACGGGGATAAAAAGGATCAGGAGAATGGAATGTATTGAAGGGTTTAACATTTTTTTTTGTTTTTGTATTTTGCGGGATTAAAATAATGGTGTAATGGAGCAGCAAAAAAAAACAACCATGGCGTGAAGAAAGTTCAGGAAGGTGTGACTGGAAATAAATAGCTTTTATGGTGGTGGGGGCGAAGGTTGAGGGAGGTCGGGTGCTGCCGCTTGATGTTTAATAACTTCAAGAAGCGCAGAAAGGATTTTTAGGTCACCATCGAGATGGAAGTGATTTTTAGTTAGCGAAACGTGTTGCTTTGTGGATTTCTTTCAGTGGGGCACAAGTTTGATTCACAAAAATTTAGTGACTTAGGCGGCTTACAGTCTGGGATTAAATTACCGCGTTCTTTGCCTAACTTCCTCCATTTGCATTTCAAGTCTATTGAAGTCGTCTTTCCACTTGTGCATTCCACCTAAGGCGAGACCTGCCTCTACTGGGTTTAAATACAAAATTGCAGCTTAGACCTTTTTCACCGGCACAAGTTTGCTTTACCTTCGTGAGTCTGCATTTGACTTTACAAAAAAAAATATTTGTTACTCTTCTCCACGATTTGTCCCGGAAAAGTTTGCAGTTTGACTCTTTTCTTAATATTAGGAAGGCAAATTTACTTTTAGTGACTTTTAACCTAATCTAGGCTTACTAATTCGGGCTACCTTTATTCCTGTAACTTTGAAAATTATAGGGCCTTGCAATCCTGGATGAAGTATTTCCTTCGGTCGACTTATTAAATACAATATTGGGTTAAGAATGGAATGGAAAAAATTATATTAAGGAAAACTTGGTCTTAAACAGAAAAAGAAACAGCGCTCAGACACTTTCTCTGAAAATCGAAAACTAAAATCGTCCATAAGGCGCATCGCATCGGGCATATTTCCTCCTTGAGATCGTGACAAGACAAAGGACATGATGTTGCTCCAATTTTGGAAGAATTAGTCTATGTCTCACCTACTAACGCACTGGCTAACAATAGCTCAATATTTGCCTTCTTATAAGGATCAATCAAAGCTTTTGTTCAGTCTCTAGAAGAAGTTGTCGACTGGCGTCCCAATCGCACCCATTCGAGCGCTATTCTTCTAGCTTAAGTCAGAGTTAATGGGGATTTGTCGAACGTTGATGTCAAAGAAACACCTACTCACTCATACAAATTCTAAAGAATGTTCTTTTAACTTCCCGCTCAAGTTTCTACAGCATCGTAAGTAAGGTTATGTTTGCGGGTCGGCGAAGCAGGGTGATGCCTTCATCGCTACACTCAGGTCCATTGCTGGACCAATTGTAATACCCTCAGTTAGGGTTAGCCGGTGTTGTGGCCTGCTTGCGTCTTAGATTCTTGCTCGTGGTTACTTAATGCTCTTAAGCAATCCTGATGTTCGTAGAAACTTGCAAAGATTAGAAAGTGAGTCATCGGAAAGTTCCTCAATATATTGAAGTGTTCTGTCCCTCAAGATTCGGGTAGTGACATAGTTACTGTGGGGTGTCACTGACAAGACATCGTCGTATTTAAGATTAATTTTCACGGCGTGGTTTCATAGAAAATTGTGACCAGTTAAAGTACACATTGCCCGCTCCTGTGCCTAGGAAATCACCAGAGATTCGTTTTATGCTGTGAGCCAAGAGCTTCAAAGTTTTCACGACAATGGTGAGCTTACTTGGATTTTGTTTCATTAGGATGGGATTAAATATGGTACGTACCACTTCCACAATTGGCCGTATCTCAACTGGGAAGACTCTGGTATGATCAGGCTCCCTGATAGATCTGCTTATATTTAGTTCCTCTGAGAATGTACCTTTTGGACGAAATCCATCTTCGATATCTTTTTCAATGATCATTATTGTTCTATTTCTTCCGGCTCGAAAAACAGCAAGAGACTCGGTTTCCAGTCACCAACCAATTGTTCAAGAACAATTGAACCCACAAGCGACTCCTATGTCCGACTCTTTGGGCAAACTGAGCATGACTAAGGTTGCTACCCACTGCATTGCCGCTGACAGCTTGACCCGTGATATCTCTACGGTTGAACGGGCTCCGGAAGTGGCTGGCTTTGAGGTGCACCTCACTAAGGGTCAGCGAAAGAGGAAAAGGAAGCAGCTGTGCGATCAGCGGCGCAAAGAAGCTCCACAGGCTGAAGGCGCAAGCACTCCGGTCAGCTCTTCGGTTGCGTCTATGAAACGGTTGCCTCCTCTTCTGCTGAACCGAAAACCTAGAAGAAGCGACCCAAGCTCGTTAAGAGATACAACCCTCCTCAAGCTCCTGTGTCTGCCCACGCCCTGTCTCCAAATAAAGTCGGTGCTTCTACCAGCAAAGGTAGTAGCTCCGGCTATGCTTCCTTGAGCCTACCTATCTCTGTCTGTCGATGCTGGATCGTATGCATCATCAAGTGGCAATTCTTTGACAGGATTGAGCTGTCCATTCAGAATTTTGTAGATTTAGGCCCCAAAAAAAAAATGTTGCGTATACGCCACCGGTACAAAGATAAGTTAGTTTTGTTCCAATTGACTATCGAATTCCGCTTGCATACGGTCTTAGGCCCAACCGTGAAGCACCGAAGAAGAATTCTCCTCTGATTTTTAGACGAAATTGGTGACGATATCATCCCAGATTTTGGAACATAATCTTGAGCATAAATGTTGCACATACGCCACCGAATAAATGTAAACCTTCATGATTTTCCAAAGAAACCGCCCCCATTTTGCGACTTGTAAACCCTGCCCTGTTCACCATCCGAACGTAATTATTTGAAAGAAAAAAAAAAAACCACTCACCAAATTCATTACACAACGTTTCGTGCCACTCGTCCCCAAATTGTTATCCTAAACAAACAGATTTCACTTAATCTCGTATTTATTCAGATGTTCGAGTTCAATAGCAGCAGCAGCAGCAGTGTAACAGAAACTACAAGTACGACTCGTACCATACCGCCCTCGAAATCTTAGATTTCGTATGATTTATCCAAACTACTACAGTTTGTTCACTACTCATCATCATCGTCATCATCTTCTTCTTCTTCTTGTCATTTTTGTTGTCATTGTCTTCCTCGTCGCTGTCTTCTCTTCATTTGCAAGGAGACAAAAATGAGGACAAAAAACACTGCATGTCATCCTTCAGTCAATGCTCTGGTTCTGGTTCTCAACTTGCAACTACGAACGCTTTTCCATCGAACAAAGAAAGAACTTCAACTCATTTCTGATAACACAAGATGCAGAAACTGATATCGAAAGAGTAAAAGAATAATGCTGATGGTGACAGGTAGTCAAAAGTAGGAGGACTATAGTAAGCAAATCGGAGAATTATGAACCCATTTTTCTGCTGCATCCCTAGTTCTTAATATTTTTTGTCGTTTTTATTAACTGCATTGAATTAGCTGTCTCCTATCTTTGATGGGATGGATCATGATAAAAAAAAAATATTATCCTCCTCGAATGGTTCAGATTTCGTAGGAGAAAAAAAAATGTAATGATTAAGCGAAAACACGGAATTTATCTGCGTATCCTGCAAATGATGTTCGATTGTCAACAAGGAGACGACACTGGTAACTCTTAACGGATGTCAGGTTTTTTTCTTTCTTTCTGCCTTTGAATGGATCACTAATAGGGAAAAGCTATATAGTGTTTCATGATTGACAAGGAGGCGGATGTTAATTAGGAAGTCTTTGTGGTAAAGGGAGGAAAAACGAATCACCTCAATAGGCTGGCAAGATGTGTGTCTGTGTAATGTTACTTCTAATTAGTATCATTTATAGGGTGGCACATGTCGAGGAGGAAATGACACACAACTTGATTCTCTGTTCGCAAAAAAAAAAAAAAAGGGGGGAAGCCTGCATAGTCGGATTACAAAATGAAATAAATGTCCTGCCTCGGTGCGTTGTTGGGGGGCAGTCCAATTTCCCTTTTATTGTGTAATGTGGTAGAGGATAATTTATCCGAGGGAGAATGGAAAGAACTCTTCTCAGGTAGTTCACCTTTTTGCGGTTATAAATGACCCAGACGACCACATCAATCAATAGACAAAAAAAAAAAAAACTTAACGACCCCGACCTGTCACTGTGACATTTTAAATATAGTCTTTTTCGCACTCTCTCTCTCTCTCTAGACGGTTAGGGAATGCCTCCTTTGGCATATCTTGTTAATCCAATTACAATCCCCATTTGGTATCCGATCCCCTCTTTATCCTTTTTGTATAATGAAAAGGGGCCTGGCATCTCTCTTGACGCCCTGACATAAATCAAATGCCAGGACATCTGCTATCCCGAAAATCTCCTACTTACGACACGTGTCAATCCCATCGGAAGTTACATCGATAATTGATTGATGAATATCCTTCCATTATCCATATCGGCCAGTTGGTGACCGACCGTTTATGCGTTTACCCAGCCGCGCCGTCCAAAATAAACAACCCCCTTGGATTGTCCTGTACAATCAAAGTGCCAAAATGCTGTTAATTTATTCATTAGACTGAGTTTACATAGGTCAGTGAGCGTTCGAGCGTTCGAGGAGATGATGTGGCGGCCACTCTCATTACTCGGATTATTAGTTTTCGAAATTCAAATTAAATTAATTCTGAGTGTTTTTTTTTTTTTTGCTTTTCTATTTTATTTATTAGAATTAATTGACGGCTATAATCTTGGAGATGATCACAGCTTTTGGTGGTCAATGAAATATTCACAAAATAGAATAGATAAATCACGTATGAGAGTAGGATTTGAAATTAATTTGCGCACTTTGGTGAGCGACGCGAGCGCCTGCTAATCTGTCTGTGCAAAGTGATTCCTTGGGGAGCATCCCATCCAATCCCATCGCAGGGATGGAAGTGATTTTCATTTCTTTTTTAATTTACTCGAAAAGTATTCACAGAGAGCACAACGCACACCGAACACCGCTGGGGGAAGGACGGAAGGATGGATATTATCCAAGGTTTTGATTAATGTCCTCATTTGCAGTAAATGCTCGGTAGGAATATTTATCTCGCGCGAGAATGGTGTTTCTCTCCATCGCCAGCTTAGTTTTATCCTTTGGAGAAATGAGTTTTAGTTCTCACTTTTGGGTGTGACTTGGAATCTGCGGAATGCTCTCATTCTTCCAGGAGAGTTGCTTTGCCGGGGTTTGGGTGTTCTGCTGGACAATTGTCGTGGTATTTTCTTTAATTTTGATTAATGATTGAGTTGGACGAATTTTTGTTGTACTTTATTGGGAGGAATGAGGCGCGTATGTGCAGGATGAAATGCCAAATGTCCTATAATTTCGTTTGCAATGGTTGAAGTCTTTTTAAGGCCAACTCTAGAGCACTTGGTGTGTGTAACTTACTCTGTCTGGGCGATAGAAGCAACTCTTTGGGGTATTTTAAAACTTTGCGACAGCGCACTTTGCTCACTTTAAAAATGTTAACCCGTTGACAGTGATTCATCAGTCCATATGTCAGAAGTTGTTCTCGTACAAAATCGATATGCCCTACAAGTTTAATCCTACAAGTTTAATCCTACAAGCTTTGTTAGAAACGAGGTTCGGATTATTGGAATGGCCCGACTTTGTTAAAGATGGGCCAAAGTTGCTAGGCTTCCGGATCACCAGCTTTTATTAGCCCACAACTCTGATATGATTATGCTGAGATTCTACGTCTAAAAATCTTATTTGGGCTCACCCTATTTAAATATTCGAAAAGCTGCCCAATTAGCTGCTTGGACTTAATTGAAGTGACTTGCTAATCTTATTTGGCCGTTTTGGAACCACAACTCACGTGACCTAAAAGAGAGATAAAAGAAGATGAGGAAGACAATGATGCTTCTGAAATGCGGGAAGATTTTTCTCTTGACGAAGCCCTGCGGTGGATAGAGTCACGCCCAGCTCGGTCGTCTGTCCTCTTATCCCATCTATGTTCCTATGGGTGGGAACTTAAAGGAGAGTCATATTGAACCAGCACTCCTCAACTAGCCTTTACGTAGTGTAGGGTAGTAGTGGTTGAATCAAGAGCCCTAATCTCAGCCTGGCTGTCTACAAAAGCGGCAATGTTTTGCTGCGTCCTGCTTCTCCAATTGCTAGTTCCTCCGACTGTAGGACACTGGACGACTTGGGAAGACGGAAAAAGATTCCTGCACCCACTCTACAGTCCATTTATGAAGCATCCTCACTCTTACTGCCCGAATTGGTGCTATGGTTTTGATATGCAGGTCCAGAGGTGGGATTCTAAGAATAATATCGAGAGCTGCGGTCGGACTTGATTGAAGGGACCCTGTGGTTCCTATTCCTATTCCTATTCTTTGGACTCTACTTAATGTGATGATGTTGTAGGCTTTGCTAAGGGCGGGCCACCGTACTACTGACCAATAGAAATGGATACCCACTTTTTGCCGAAAGTTTTGTTGCAGGCGTAGAAAGCAATGCTAGCTTTTCTTACCCTGTGTGCATTGTTAAGCTTCCAGTTTAATTTGGGGTCTAACGAGATACAAAAGTATTTGTCACTGGAGAATAAGGTTAGTTGTTGATTGTTTAGGTGTGGAAGTCTAAAAGTAGTTATTTATGTTTTGGAAACATCAGTTCAGTTTTGCTAGGGTTAACTCCGAGGCCACACCTTATAGCTCAGGCGCTAATCTTACCCAAACCTCCTTCTATGATTTTACTTATCACGTTAGGAAACATTCCCGATTCTAGTACAACAACGTCATCAACCGACAACATTTTATTTATCCAAAGAGTCGAAACACCTTCTGCGGTATGCCACTGTTTACAAATTTTGTGGATGTTGTTGAAAGTACCTTTTATGTCTAAGAAGGTTGCCATAGTGTATTGATGCTGGTTGGTTGCCATGCAGGGCTAGAGACCGACCTACCTTTGAGGTAGGTGTGCTGAGATTTACATCAGGAGGTCCTGTAGTTTTTCGACCTTTGGTAGAAATGTCTAGAAAAGTATATTTACACTTGTTTTCGTCCCAATTGCTATGATCACAACTTTTCAACTTGTACTGCATCTCTACTGGTCCATATGTGGGGTTCGCCAGTTCTTCTAAATTACTGGACCCTGGGGATCTAATACCTGCCCCTCTACCGCTATAGTTATTCCGTTAAACGTTCATGTTTCTGCTTTTTATTTTGTTTGTTTGAACTTCCATTAACGACACCGTTGATGTCTGGTCATGGGCTGACAGAGACGAACTATGATGTTATATTGCCTAGATGTGGTGCTCCCCTTTAGTCATTTTTAGCGCGGCACTGATGTTCTTATCTATCCCATCCCTTCAAGGGAGTGAACTAAGATAACAACACTAAGCAAACAATTACTCAATTAAAAGATGATGGTTGGTATCGACCACGATTGACGAATTATTCGAACTTGACTTTTATTTTAACATCTACCAGCTGACGAATGTCTCACGTGCAAGTGCTGTGTTGACTGCATTATGTCAAAAACTTCTTCCCCTTTTACTAACTTTCAAACGACGTGAAAACTTTTACTCAACACTTAACGACAAAGAAGAAAACTCGCTCGATGATTACCTTTTAAACTTATAACGTGGCATTAAAGGTTGCATTTAAAGTGTCTACTCGCAAAAGTTGTGAATCAGGCTAATAAGTGTAACTTTCACGTGACTCTTTTGAAGTCAGTGGGGAATTTTATATTTTTTAGCACATCCAAACCATTTCAATGTATTCCGAACTTCAATAATCAATATTTTAAATCTCAACACCTGTAAGCAAAAAGTTGTATTTGTTTTTCAACCTTAATTTGCATGCCATTATTTTATTTTTTATTTACTTTTATTTATTCTAAAAATGGGCAGTTCCAAATTGTGTGACAAGCAAGCAAACAAAATCATAAAAAAGAAATTATTCATAATTTGTTACTAAAACTGAAAATACCTCAAAACAAAAAAAAAAATCCCTCTCCCATAAATCCTAAACTAAATATTAAAAAAAAAACCAAATATATTTAATAAAACTAAAAATTTGTATTGTGTTGAAAATCGAAAATCTAAAACATAAAACAAAAACTATAAATCTAAATAATCAAATAACAAAACACAAAAAAAAAATGTATATCTTCATCGTTCCTGTGTGTGTTCCAGATGCAAATTTTTCGGATTTTCCATACATTCAGTATTTGACACGTAAGTTTTTTTTTTTTTACAGCTTCACCAGACCAACAAAAAAAATTGAAGGATTTTGTATTTACATTATGTGTGGGTGTGTATGTGTGAATGTTGCATTCTGACATCTGTCACGTAATTGAGATTATATAGGTGCACCAGAGGAAAATCCTTGTCTGCTTTTTGTATATCATCTCGCAACTACATGACATTGTTCAGCTTGAAGGATAACGATGACAAAGGAAACGCCAAATTATTTATATCCTTTGAATAGGTGACGGAAGAATGCAAAAAAAAAAATCTGTAAAACGATTTGAGAACTTTGTATTTTATTTTCTTCTTCCTGAACAACTCAATCCTTTTTCCCTTCAAGTTTTCGGTTGGAATTTGTTATTATTTTCGAATTGGCTAAGGGGGGTTGTAGAGAATAAATTCAACACCATTTCAATGAGATTGGCAGGTTCCATTTTTAACAATCGACTATGCTGCTGCGCGGGTGCGGTGCCATATGGTGAAAGGACGAGTTTAAAGGGGCGGAAAAACGACGACGACGACGTTTTTGTCCCGATCCGAGGGCAATAAATTATTAATAGCAAATTCATGCGTTTGATAACAATTTATTGATGACATGAGCTAGGCACGTGAGTTTAGATTACTACGTTCGCTGAAGAATAGATTTTTTTTTATTTATTTTCTCTCCTGTTATTGATTTCGATTTTTCAATTTTTAAGTGAATTCTAGGAAATATGATGACAGTGAAGACCTTTTTTTAACCTTTTTTGATGTGCGTTGGTGTTTTGGCATTTTGTTTTGTCGTCCTTTATGAAGTCACAGCTTAAAGCCTTCTGAGTGATTAAATTCTCATTTTGTACACGTCTCTGGGGTCCTAGAAATGCCATCACAGGCCAATTATGAAGGAGTCATTAATTTGACAAGGGTTTTTGTTGGCGCTTGTGCTTTTCTCACGCCACGGCTGTCTGCTAATTTTTAGCATTTGTTTTAAAGAAGAAAATTCTTAAATTATTGCACCTCTTTTCTAAGGTAACTTATTTTTGTTGAATTCGTGCTGGTCCTTCTAGTTTCATCATCTTACAGTTCGACATGCCTGCTGGTGCTGTTGCAATTGTGTGATCATGGGGTAAATATATTATGACTCCTTTTGGGATCCTTTCTGTGCGATCCAGTGTGCACTTGCTTCGGTTGTTGCTAAATGTTCGAACTTTCTGTTGCGTCCTACGACCAGTGACTTTTCGCGTCAACCAACAAGCTTGCATGCACCCTTTCGAAGAATAATTTGATAAAGGTGGATTTTAAAACTTAGATGTCATAGATGTCCTTTTGATTAAGCCCGCCATCTAATGTGAGGCCGTCTCTGTACTGCATTTTTTAAGCTGGGTGTTCGCTCTACTTGTCCCAGCCATCTAAAGCGCAGCGTTTTAACAAGCTGTTCAGCTCTTTAAATCTGTTGTTGAATCGTCTACTCTGGCGTAGATATTTTCCATCGCAACAACCAACGCTGTTGAAAGAGTCTTTACTTCAGATCCGTAGAGCAGAACTGGTACTATCAAGGTTGAAGGTGATCTTACTAAATAGTTGCCTTCTCAGTCCAAACAAACATCGGTTGGCAAGCTTTTGATTTTTTAAGCGACATCGTTTTCAGAGCTGATAGCAGAGTCGTTGTTGACCTTCCATCCCTATCACCTGATATCAAATGAATTGGAAATTACCCATGATAAGCTTATACACCAACCACGAATACAATTTAGCCAATAATTTATGGAATTTCAAGCGTCTCTTCTTAGTTAGATACTAACCATAGTACAATTCTGCCAGAAGCTTAGCTTGGACACCAATCATACGCGTTGCCAAATGTGACTTTAGGTTTCAGTTCCTTTTATCACAAAATGTCTCTTAGAAATATTATTATGTTCTTCTTTCAAAATGGGTCAAAAGTACATCAAAGTTTTAACGAAGACATATTTTCTGAGCTCGATCTCATCTAGTTTGGACATCAACCGCAAATGCAAAGCTTAAAAATAACGACGTTTTAAGAAATTGTGAGCTTACCTGGCATTTCATGCCCTCCACCTCATCGCTTAGTGGCTAAACTTAAGTTAATTTCATTTAGAAGGAATAGACTCGGTGCTTCTTTTTAATTTCGAAGTCCTCCTCTTAGTCGAGACCACAACCACATAGCTGAGCAATTATGCAGATTCAAGCTATTCTTCATTGAAGAAAACCCTCCAAGAGAATTTGGACCACAAAAGTGGTCGCAGATCCTTACAAACGTCGATTAGCTAAGACACCAACCACAATAACTCTTTCCGCACGAATTTTGTGCGGAAAACCTCTTTAAAGTCTTCCAAAGACTTTGTATTTGGCACTTAAAAACAATGTTATCCGCTATCAAGCAAAATTCCCCACTTTAAACAAATCCAGAGATGGAACAAATGAGTTCCTCTTACTGTCAATTATTATTAGTCCAATCCTACCTATATTCATTTCAAAATTGTTCTCCACTTTTGAGTTATTCCTTCTACATCTGGGACCAATCGTTCACTTTGTCCCGAATATAACTCGTAGCAACTTGGAATCTCAATTCGATGTCTAGCAGCCAAAACCCCTTGTCGTGTTGAGGAGTATTTCCCAAATATTTCCATAACTTGTTTCAAGGACAAGCACAATGTATTGTAATTCTCCGTGTCCATTGTTTAACCAAGAGATGACAACACATGAATGTTGTCCCCATGAGTTATGTGATAGTATTGTGTGTGGCTCCGGTGTTTATCACCATCCCTCTGGGGGGTTGTTTGTCTACATTTTGCTGGTACTCCTGCTGCTGTCATGCAAGGAGTTTTCCATTTCCATTTACATATCTGGTGCACGAATGAAAATTTGAAAATGAAACCAAAAAAAAAAAAAAAAAACACAAAAAATCTCTCAATTAATTTAACTAATATCGGATATCTTCACATTTTGTCCTTCACAGATCCACCGGAAATCATCAAGAAGCCATTCAATCAGGGTGTCCGGGTGGGGGGTGTTGCCAGCTTCTATTGTGCGGCCCGTGGCGATCCGCCACCATCGATTGTTTGGCGTAAAAATGGCAAAAAAGTTTCCGGTAAGTGCAGTCAGGCGTATTCCCTGAATTTTTTAGAATTTTTGTTTTTTCTCATCGATTGTAACGTTGTATCTCGTCTCAATTGCAGGTACACAAAGTCGTTACACAGTGATTGAAACCGGTGGCGTATCGATACTACGAATCGAACCTGTACGTGCGGGACGTGACGATGCACCCTACGAATGCGTAGCAGAGAATGGCGTTGGTGATGCTGTATCAGCTGATGCAACGTTAACTGTATATGAGGGTGAGTGTTTGTTTGTCTTTACCCTACATTTATATTTAGATTTAAAGAAAACTCTATGGTGTTCTTCTTCTCAAGTTGTTAGTTAATAGGTAGTTTCCCCTTCCCACTTTGCTTTGAGGAAATATATGCCGGAAAGAGTGGGAGGAGTTAAAAGTTTTTTAATGTAACAGAGTTCCGCTGCTTCGTGTTCTTCTTTGGCGAAAATTAGTCGGAACGGAACTGAAAGAGTTTTCACAACCAAATTTACTTTTAATTACGGCATAGTCCTAAATATGAAGTTTTCCCTTTACACAAAATACAAAACACACACACATACACATGTTTCACACTAACACTCGTGCGAATGAAAATTTAGTTAGTTGCCTCCTGGAGTTTTATGAAAATAATTTGCGTTTTCTTTTTTTGCGCGCGCCAAGCCAAGCCAAGTCTGCTGCTGCCCTCCTATTCTATGTTGGCAAATTTGAATAGGAGATAATTAGTGTTTGTGCGGCTTCGCTTTGTTTCCTTATCCTCGAACTACGAGGAATGGCAGAGTATAGGTACACAGTGTGTGAGAGGGGTAATTTTTTTTTTTTTTTTTTTTGTAGCAAGGATTAGTGCCTTAGCACCTGGTTCATTTCGAAGGAAAATTATACACGAGCGCAGCACAGGAGGTTCTAAAATTTTGAAAATTATCCACAGACATCATATTAACGAGGTTCCGTTTTGTGTTTTGGCGCAAAATTAAGGGGTACCAACCACCGCCGGTTATTGTTGTCGTTGGTGGTGGGGGGGGGGGGGGGGGGGGTTGTGTATGTGTAATCATAGGGTAATTGTGTTTGGGTACGAGTGTGCCGGAAATAAAAAAAACAACGACGAACTGGATGGATAAAAACTTGATTTATTGGTGAAGAACGGCGGCAAAGTGGCAGTGGAAGTAATTCTCCTCGCGGGGGATACTTATTACGGCACACATCCTAACTAGCAGATCAACAGGAAAAGTATAATTTGTCTGAAAACTATACCCACCCACGTTCTATGCCCGAAAGGTGTGTATGTTACGAATTTAGTGTGTTTTCAGCGTAATTAAATGCATGGGGGATGAGGTATTTTAATTGGATAGAATTGGAAACTTACTTTGACGTTTGGGGTTAGAAGGGGTTATAAGCGTGCTCATGGCTATCTAATTTTATGTTTCACCATGCGTCATCTCGTCGCCATGGTAATAATAATTGTATTGAAAATGGGAAAAGTTTTTTTTATGGTCTATGAGACTTGCAGTCGACTGCGACTTTGCTTTTAGTTACCCCAGGATAATTAGTAATTTCATATTATTAGTTTATAAATAGCTGTACCGCCCTACTCCATCATTTTTTGAACTTAAATTTAGAACAACAACTTACAAATAGTTGGTTTTTAGACTCTCTATTGGTCATTATCCTTTAAACCTTTTCAAAATGCTTCCATTACAACAGTTATCTCAAAAGTTTTGCCAACAAAATTGGTGGAAGCAGCATGACATTGGGATCTCATAAATTAGTCATGACTCCAATTTTGTGGAAACACCTGAGATGTCTATTGATGAGGCTTGCTATGATGGAAGTTTATGAAAGAAAAATAATGTTAAACTAGTAAAATGACTAAGTAAGGTCCGTCAACTTGCAATGAATGTTATGGTTTTGCTACCTCTAAATGTTTAGAATTGAAAAAAATTGGGAGGCACTTCTTTCACCCAAAACACTGCCAGCAACTATGCTTGTTGGCCAATCACTGTTGCTGAGACAACTTTTCACTCTTCTTTGTTTGTTTCGCTTCTAAGAAGCCTTTGACAACGTTAATCCTCTGTGGAAAATTGCAAAATTTATTTTTCGTTTAAGTTACAGAGTCCTGCCAGGAGTTATTTTGGGTGAAAAACATTCTACATTTAAACCTATTAAACAGGGGTACCTCAAGGGTCTTTAGCGGGTCCGATTTTGTATTTTTGCAGGCTGTCCCTGCACTTCGTTTTCAACTCAATGTGGATCTAGTACAAACATTTCGCATGAGGTAAATGATCTTCGATTCAACTGAAGTTATGAGGTTATGAAGGTTTGGTTAGGATAGGTTAAAAGAGCTGTTTTGCACCCACTGCAAATTCACCCAGAAGACATGAAGACCCATTTTGAATACGAGTGTTGATGAATCGTAAGCCTACTACTTAGTATCCCGTGCTTCAATGCAGGATAAGAGGCCTTCCTGTAGAGCTGGGTAGTGACATAGAAGATGTTCCACCGACTCTATTTCTTTCACTTCTTTGCATCTTTTGCAGACATTATTTGCAAAGTCTTTTTTGTCTTAGATCCGATGGGACAGTGTTCAGTTATCAATGCCCCGACGAGCACCCGAATTTGACTTTAACAACAAAGACTAAGGACTTTGATCTTTTGTCAATATTGGGCCACAAACGTTGGGTTATGGCGCAACCGCTTGTGTTGTTACAAGTTTTTTCGTCCGTCTTCACAAAATCTCTAGATTTCCCTAAGAAAGTAATTTAACTTGATTAAATGCACAAATAGTATTCTTCTGTCGAAAATCTTAAGTCTGTCAGGCTTATCGTAACCCATTAGCTTTTGTCTTTATTAGTCGTGCAATATAGTGACGAAAGTTATTTCAGAATCTATAGAAAAGGGAATTGAAAATTTCCGTTAAAGAATGATGACCACAAAAATGCCACATAAATTCATCGTCGGCCAACCTTTAACCTTTTATATCCCCTTTAATGGTCTGACTGATACCGAGATTAGATTATGATTTATTTCGATTTTTGTAATATTTTTTTTTTTTAAGTGATATGAACTTTACATCTTATTTAGATTTTTTTCAACTTAAAGTGCGATCAGACGGTCAATTTGTCATCCCGTCTGAGATAAACAAGTTTTTTGACGTCAGCATGTCATCCGGATGACAAGTTTGAAGACCGTGTGAACGCACCTTTAAAAGCTCTAATTGTAAATGAAACTTAGCAGATAGCTATTTTGCCGGCCCATTGGTGGATTTAACTCAATTTATATTGCCGAGCACAGGTAGGGCCTTAAAGACTCCAATGATCACCTGATTCAGAAACCATTCGAGGTTTCGAATTGAATGATGTTTGCCAAAAATATGCTTTCTTCGAATTTGTATGGAGTCGTGCACTTTTCCCTGATTAACAGAACCGAGAGTTTTGAGCATACATTTTTTTGTTTTGAGAAAGCGCCCTTCTTAGGGACATTTTAAATTTTTTTCGTCCATGTGTGCCATCAGTTTTTTTGGTATTTAAACTTAAGTTGGAAACCTGAAATTAATATGTTTTTTTCTAGAACACTGTCATTTTTAACTCCTCCCATTTACACGCTCACTATTTGAATAAAATCGTTGTATTGGCAAAGTTTTGGGATCAACATTTCGATCCATACTCCAAATTTATTAATTTTCCATAACAAAACCAATGGCACACATTTTATGAGAGATAGGAATATGAAAAGGGTATCAAAGGGTCTGTTGCCCCTCTATATATCTTAGAATCATTACAAAACTAAGTGAAATCAGGTGGCATTCCGCAGTGTTCAAGCTATGAGACCTTTGAAATTGGTCTTCCATCCCTGGTGGGTTCATAATGCAGTCTTCTATTGTAGACCTACACCGTTGAGCCACTGCTTTTTAGTTAAGAGTTCCTGGAGTAGGACTTCTGAATTTAATACCCTTTGACCCTCTTTTCAGGACCTGTGCTTTTATATGTGGCATTAAGTCGTCAACTCTATCATAAAGTGTAACTCGCTGTCTCCATCTATTGAGCCTAATTTTAAGCATTTTGCTTTCATTAAAGGTTTTTAATAGAGTGGCTAACTCGCACCCCAGCGTTAACAAGGCCAAGCAAATATTGGCGTCTTTCTTCTACGATTATATGGAAGCGCTGATTAATATTGCCTTTTCTAAGACATTTGTAGAATCTGTCCTTTGAACATGACATAACTAACGGTCGCTCTTTTTAGTGTCTTCTTTGAAGGGAAGCCTTTCTCTTTGAACCTTTGAACGTCTCATTCTAATGAAGGGATCAAGACTCCTTCTAACACTAAGCTCTTCACAGAGTTGCTTTTAAATACTCCTCCAATTGCATTTCATTGCTACACCACGATTTTGACCTCATTTGGGAAAGTATCAAAACTACAATTGGAAATGTCGTTTACACCTTTAATCATTTAACCCCAACAACTTTTACCACCAGTTTAACTTAAATTAAAACTTGATTGCGCTTATTTTAACTCTTTTTCACTAAATCCCACCAACTTGTTATTCGGCTGTGTTGGCCAGCATGTTCCATCGATGTGATAACTTTTCCCGTTGTTCACGATTCAATTAAACCGTATCCATTTTTTTGGCTTTAAAAACCGCTCGCCCCATTAGCCATTATTTAATTTTCTGAGAACTTTGGTTGTTTTTCTCTGCTGAGTAATTTTTTGCCAACCCTATTCTCCGAACTGAACAAACATGGACAGCATTAAGCAGGTTCCTGTTACTGTTTTTCGCGGTAGTTCTCAGAAAGTTTGCTTTAAAAAAAAACCCACACACGCCAAATGGTAAACAAGCATTTTAATCTCTTTGCCTAGGCGAGCAACCTCGTCTCTTGCTCTCGTTGTCGTCGTCATCGTCATCGTCAACTAACGATAAAACTTCCTGTTATTTTTCTATTAATGTAATTTTCTTCCCCTTCCCCATATTCATAATGTACGCTCCCCCCTGCTCCCATCATCCGGGCACACACAACAACAACAACCCCTATTAAAATTAAATTTCAACCTTAAGCTACATTGTGTAACCCATACAAAGTAATTTTAAATTAATTTGCATAATCATATCTTCACATATTATCTGTTGAGGTTCGTGTTCCAAACACACACACACACACACACACACACATAAACTCGAGTTCTTTCAGCAAGATGCTGTCAAGTGGGGGAAAAACTAAATAATTATTTTTCGAGTTTTATGCGCAAAAAGACAACAGAAAATACCCGCCGCCACTCGCATAAAATGAAGGAGCAATAAAATTGCATGCCTGCACAATGGCACATCTATGTAGGTATGTGTAGAGTCAAAGAGCCAGCCCACCATCACCACCACCAGAGAAAGACTAAAGGAACAACTTTTGTGCTGTTTTTTGTTGTTTTTTTTTTTTTTTTTTTTGACAATCGTGACGAAGTTTTGGCTGCTGCTACTGCTCGGTATCCTCTCGTCAGATTTGGCGGAGTTCATGTGAAATTTATGTTCGGTATTCGCACAAGGATTTCAAATCTACAACAAGAACGATGAAGGAATTTAAATTAAAAATAAATCGCATTGTGAAGTCAAATGATTTACTTTAATGTGTGTGGACACAGGACGAGACGTCATGGGATGAAGTAGTAAAACTAAGAAGACGAACAAAAAAAAAACAGCAACCAACCAACCAATCATCCAACTAGAAGGAACTCGAGTGAATTGATGTAAAATTAAGCTTTTTTGGAAGGACTTTGAGCAAATTGTTGGAATCCACTTTTAGTTGAGGCATTATGACGGCGTAAATGTGATAATAGATTTTATTGAGTGTGGCGAGGGGAAACCCTGACGGTATGATAAAATTTCAACAGTCTTCAGTTTCGTGGGCATTATGTCAGCCAGCCTTCTGCTCTAGGAAGAAGCCACGAATGTGATGCTGGAAACAGCTGGAACAGCGTCTGTCATCCTCGGACAAAATTTAATCAGCTGTTTTACAATGAATAAAACGAAGGCGGGACTAGACTGATCGGCGGGGCAGTAAATATGTAAAGAATCCGTAAGAAAGCCAAACTTAGAATGCTGACGAACTGTGTCACATCCAAAAGGCAGTATATATCGATTATCACTGGTCACTTTTGGCCCATAGGCACATAATACGCACTCTCTATGCGCCTGGCCGTCACACTGACTAGGACCTCTCTTAAAACCTACTTACAGATTATCGTAGCGGATCCTAAAGTGTTATTCTATGCTGATGACAGAGCCATTATAAGCACGGATCGGAACTCCATGCATCAATAACTTGATGTTTTTTTTTAATATTTTTACCCACTCCGTCCTATGATCCCCAAATTCCTGATCAAAAACTCGCCCAATAAAAGGAAGAAGATCCGCTTAAACGCCACCCTGACGAACCGCGATAAGTGCGTAGAAAGTTTTATTCTTAAAATCTTGATCCTCTTATTAGTCAATCCGATTTCTGGCACACAAGAACCTGACACGGATCTGTTCTTCATTCGAGAGTCAGTATAGTCCTGCCGGAGCTTCGTTAGCGTCTGTGATAGATAGATAATCCGAGGTCGTCAAATCATTAGAAGGCGCATTATGAGATGTATTACTTGTAAGAAGTTTTGGAGTTTGTACCTCACATGCTTCCCAACCGTTCGCACCACTGCCTGTGGAAAGGATAGTTCTGTCGCGGTCATTCGATAATTTTGCGGGCCCTCTGTATTTACGCCGACAAACGGGAGACTGCTAAGGTTTAAGTTGCCATTTACTAGTATCTGAACCGAAAACGTCCTAATGACTTTAAGGTGCTTCATCAGATGAAGATGTATATCGTTGTCGGACAGGGCTAAGACTTTTCGGAGAGCTGCAATGGAGTTAAGGAGTCCAGATTGTTTTTGGGAACGAGGAAGTGGTCCAAGGGTTCCTGTCACATATAGAGTGGCGTTTCATTGTGGAGCGTGCTCCGTTGTGGGGCGGATTCTGGGAAGGATGATTCCTACCATGAAGAATCCTATGAAGGTGATAATAGGCAAGGCAAAGCTGAACTCCACACAATTGAGGACCATTGTGGCAGAACTTTTATAATTTTGCAGACTTGCTTAAAGATGCCCGTAAACAGCGTATGAAGTTCTTGACTAAACTTAAGAACAGGTGGGTTCCGAGTATCTTCAGCTACTGCGTTCGTTCCACTTTCTTCCAGATGTTCCTTCTGTTCAACTGAACGTAGTTGATGTGGTGTACCATGAATTAATTGGAAAATTGCTATTGTGGAGGAGGCCGTTTATTGGCAAAGATCATAAGGTCATGTCCTGTTCGATTGAACAGTTCAGGAGACCAATTCAGATGCTACATCCCCTTGAAATATCTTCATTCCCAGCGGAGGATTAAAAAACATAAATAGTCACCCTATGATCTCGAACTTTATAAGATGAAGTGTCTCTATTCCTTATTGGATCCCATTCGTCTTGCCAAACCAAAGTAAAATAAATAAATATTAGGCGTTAACGGCCCATACAGGACCTAAAGCCTAACTTCTCCAACCACTGTGTGTGCGGAGATATATTTTTTGACACAAATCAAAGGGACCTACAGTTTAATGCCGATTCCGAATGGCAATTAATTTTTGAGAAGCTTCTCATGATATTTCATACTTTTGGATGTTTGTCAGAAGTTCGCAAGAGGTGGGGCAGCGAATAAAAACTTGCAGGTGGTACAGGTCGGGATTTGAACCAGCGACCTCTCGCTTAGTGGTCCAACGCACTTAACCACTAACCCACTGCCAAACCAAAGGTCCAGGCTTTTCCGATAAATACTACTAAAAATTACTTTCAAGACGGTGACTTACGAAGAATTTTTTTTGCCCAAAAACCACACTTGCACTTGAGGATAGCAAGGAAGTGCCTGTGTTCGCAGCTGGGGTTTAGGTTTTGTCAGCTTTTGCTTTCTTCAAATCAAGCTTATTTTCTTTTAGCTGTCAGGCTTTTTGATGTAGTATATATTCGTTTTACAAATCCATCTAAATTTGACAAATGTGCTGTGAAAGGAAAGATAATTTCTTAGACAGGTGACGAATATTAATCGATGATTTGTTACAAAACGTTAACGAACGACTGAAGGGGAAATAAGACTGATTTCCACAACTCGGATTTGCAAGCTTCAGATCGTCTGATCTGTCAGTTTTATTTCAAGCAAACCTCTTGTATTTGGATAGTTTATCATGCATGCCAGCTAGAAACTGGTTTTGGTGCAGATCTGAAACTCATAGACCTACATTTTGTTGCCCACCAGTTTTTTTTTCACTTTAACAAACCTTATTCGAGTTGAATTTGTTAATCGGAAGTCGGAGAGTCGCTATAAATCGCTCTCTATCAACTTTAAACGCTGAACTCCATCCCATCCCGTTCACATGCGTATCTCACCCAATCACACCACAATAACAAAAAAGGAAAAAAAAACCAAACCCCTAGTTATGTGCTAAAATTCTAATTCGAAACCAGATTTATGAACATAAAATCGATTCGCGCATAAATCATTCATAAATCATCACACCCCGGACAGAGTTGCATAAGCCGGCTGAATGCACATCTCCACACTGGCCTTATGGTTCGTACAATCTGTCATGGAAACACCAACTCGTCTCTGCATCAACTACACATACATATACAATTATACACCACAATGTATGGCGGCGCATAAAGTGCATCCACCCATATCCGCCTTCATTATTCGATTGATTTAAATAAATTCCAGCGGTTGGTTTGGTTCGCCAAATACATTCAATCACCTCGACATTAAATGTTCTATTAATTTTCCTTTCAATCTTCTCCGTCGCACGCTCCGCCGCCTATGTCGCCCATCCTAGTATTTTGCTATTAGCGTGGCACCTTAAACTTTGGGTGCAAATGGTCAGCGCGCACCACCCAACCCTTAAACCAGCCACCGACACCCATTCCCTCCCGCATCATCCAAACAGACTCAATTAAACTTGTGGGGCCCGTAATTGTGTGCAGATGCGTATATAATTATTGCCTTCGATACAAGCGAGCAAAACGTGTATCTATATCCATTTTTGTCCGGTACAGCTTTAATAAGGCTACGCTTAATGGATTTCACAGGACTTCAGCCATCCGTAGTGAACCCCTCGCGTTTCAATGCCCGATAAGCTTATAAATAATCGCAACGATTGAAATTGAAATGATTTTTGTTGCTTGCTGGCTGGCGAGCGAAATGAAATTTAAAGAACGCCAAAACGTGCAAAATCCTCCGGAATGCTGGGGTGTTGTCGGATTCAAAGTTTTAAATCAACCCCTCGCCGCTGCCGAAAAATACCATGCTTTTGAGGTTGTGCGCAGATTATTTTATTTTAGTTAATTGGAATAATTTGCCAAATGTATGGGTTTGATTTGCGAAGAGGTGGTAGTGGAGTGTGTTTTTTTTTTTTTTTTTTTGTCGAATTAGTAAATTACATCGCGCGCCATTGAGCTGCAGCGCATTGGATTTGAAAATTGCTTCAAAGGCGTTATTATGGAATTGAATATTTTCTAATTAGCTGGGTATGGTGGGGGGTAAAGCTAGTTTAACAATGGAATGCGATAGGTATTGTAATTGTGCGATGGATTGTCGAAGATATGGATGGAATATTTCGATTTCATTCATTCATAGAATACGTAGGTACATTGAATTCATTAATTAATGGTGCTTTGAGCTTCAAATTTGTAGGTAATCCGTGGCATGTTATTATGTCGACTAAGTAAGAGCGGAAGTATTTTAGGGTATGCCGGAGACTGCAAACATTGAATTGCTATGGGGGGATGAAGGTAAAGTTTAGGTGAGAGGAAGGGGTTTGAATTTTTGAATGATTCGAGGTCAAAACTTACGGAACTGCTAACTTTGGGGAACTTTGGCTGTACTCGGTGCGGTGGTAGGGAAGGCAGACGATAAACCCTAAGTCACCGATTACTTGTTTGAACTCGAGAACTTTTTAAACTGTGTCGCACGATTGAGGTCTTTTTTGGGTATCCATGCATCTGAATACCAGGAGCCGCTACCTTCGCTCTCAACTATTGGACGTGGGTTTCTTTTTTAGAAAAGTGTGGTGAAGAACTACCAATTTAGGCAGTACTTCTAGACATACTACCATCCTTCAACCTTCGTTTTAAAATGGAGATTCACCGGCAGTGTTCCTAATAGGAAAAAATGGGCAGGTTACTAAGCTACAGAAGCGGAAGAGATAGTCCTTTATACCCGCGATTCAAATATGGTAAATAGTATATACTGTGAAACCGAGCAGAGATAGCTTCTATAACCCAAGTAGGATATAAACTTCACCGTATACTCTGACAACTAAGCTGCAATAAAAGCCATGGAGTCGGTCGTGATCAAGTCTAGAGCGGTAAGACAATGAATAAATATCAGCTCCGAAGCATGCGGAAATACGCGGTAACAAAAAAAGCGGCTGAGCTCGCAAGAAAGGAGTCGGAGATGAACACATCTTGGCCCCATTGGAACATTTTTAAGCACTCCGCTAGGGAGGAGGTTGACTTCGAGACCTGCTCGCACAGAAAAGAACTGTGGCTGAAGTGAAGGACAACAAAGACAACCAATAGGAATTCTTACCGGCCACTGCTTTAAGGAAATACGGAGCTGATGGGCTTACATTAAGGGTCATCGTAGGTCTTGCTAAATCCACCGAAGAACATTGCCTCTCATGGAAGTTGGTATCCAATGAAATGTGCCTCCACCCAAGCCGTCACGTTTTTTGCTATCGTTTTGTGCGCTATTTTACGTATTTCAGGCTAAATACTAAAAACTAGTTTGCCACTGATTGCCCAAAGTTCTTTCTACATTCGAAGCCCAAAATCAATTGAAGATCCCGAGCCACCACATCTAGATGAAACGCCAAATCGGAGCTGATAATGGTTACCATTACCATTAACGTAAAGTATTTTTCTAGGCGAAGTGCATAGAGCTATGTCTCGTTTTTTTAGATGGATCACGATAAATAAAGCTCTGCTCCGTCAAAATTAGCAGGAACGTAAAGTATCAACAGGATGTCGAAACGCCAAATCCAGCAATAAAGTCTTTCATAAGCCTTTAGTTTTTCTTTGACAACAAATTATGCCAGCTGAAAGCTGACTTGTGCTCAGTTTGGTTTGCCATTTCACAACAAATCGTGGTTAAGTTCGTGAAACTTGCGTCGATGTTAAGGTCGACATAATCGTCCATCCGAGCAATCGACTTGACTAATCATGGTTCATGGATCGTTTTCACACCATGCATGCCTACTCGACTCGATTATATGTAAATATCTGCAAAAACTTCTTGCAGTGCATACCGAAGTAACTGTTGCAGGTATGGAACCAACATGGACATCGTGTACAGTCTACGATTTTTTCTTGGCTTACAAGTTGCGACTCGTATAGGAATTGGACTCGCTTGTGCGTTGTACGTTTGGTGAATGGGAAACGATCCTCGTTTCTCCACAAAATTTTGTTCAATAATGAGACTCATTTATGATTGAATGCCCACGTCAGCAATTAAAATTGCACAAGAAAATCGTTTTAATGTCCATCAATTTGGCTTTATTGGAAGGATAATTTTATGCCATTAATGTTGAAATATGATTGCGGGCATGTGGCCGCGGCGACTGGTTCGAATAAAGACAAGTCTAGAGGTCCAATTTTCTAGCATTTGGGGCTGTATGTCGGCAATAACGCCACGAATGTTGGCTTCCAAGTCCCCTAACGTTTCTGGTTTGTTGGCGTAGACGAGCGACTTCACATATCCCCAAAGAAAATAATCCAATGGTGTCAAATCACACGATCTTGGTGGCCAATTGACAGGTCCATTCCGCGAAATTATGCGCTCATCGAATGTTTCCTTCAATAAATCGATTGTGACGTGCGATGTGTGGCATGTAGCGCCGTCTTGTTGGAACCACATCTCAACCGCATTCATGCCATCCAATTCGGAAACAAAATAGTCGGTTATCATGGCTCTATACTGGTCTCCATTAATGGTAACTGACTCTCCAGCATCATTTCGGAAGACGTATGGCCCAATGACTCCACCAGCCCATCGAGCCCACCAAACAGTCAGTTTTTGTGGATGTAATGGCGTTTCAAGGGTTTCATGTGGATTCTCTTCACTCCAAACACGGCAATTTTGCAACCCTACAGGAGCCTCATCACTGAACAAAATTTTGCGATGAAACTTCGCGAACTGAACCATTATTTTCGAAATAAATTTGCGCGATTTGCAAGCGTTGTTCATTTGTCAACCTGTTCGTGATGAAATAGCAAACCAAACTGAACATAAATGACATTAGAGTTGCCAGATTTGACCACAAAATGTCAATTTTATCTCTATTCGAAAAACCAACCTCTAAAAAAAAACACCCTTTTTAAGTTTTGATAAGTATCGCATTGAATGACATTGATCCGACAAGACATCGCAACATGCCAAACAGCGCACGACACAATTACAAAAACGGGCTGTAAAGCAGTTCAAAATGTTGTGTACCTAGACTCTGATATTTTTCTGCAAAATTACTTCAGTCATGACCTTAAACGACGAATTAACTTTGACAATCCTTCTGTTTTTGTTTTTTGCAATTCAATACTTGAAACCCTTCTCTACATTCAAATCCTGGTTTATGAAGCATTAACATAGACAAAACCGTTTGAATGTTTCTTCGGTTGCTTCATAAAACAAATCCTTCGCGTTATATTCTGTTTGGTTTATATTGATACAAAAGAGAGACAAGAAGTTTTATTTTGAAGAGCTTAAGACAACAGCTCTGAAGTTGGTTAAGTTTTTGAAGCCACTCTGGAATTAAATTGGAGAAGACGACGACAACACCCAAAACTTCAGACCAAAGTGAACTAACCTGGTTTCAGGCTTAGTAAACACGTCTTGTTGCTTAAGGCTGTGGTCCATGCTGGACTATGAGAACCATCAAATTAAATCCGAAAATTTCATTACAAAAAAAAACTAAGTTTTCCTCTTAAAATTATTTCGAATCCAATAAATACTTTTACAAACTGTTCACTTGTAAAGCCGACAATGCCACGTCCATAGCTGATGTAACTCACCCCAATGACTACGTTTCGGCTATTTGTCTCTATGACATTTCTGTGCCCATACCCTAAAGCCCTACAAAAAAGGGATCCACGTATATCATCATTATAATCTTTTGTTACAAAAAACAATGTGTCAAACTTAATGCATCCTTTGGGATATTTTTTGGGGCCGAGTATAACAAAATAGTTTATAAATAGAATTCACAAAGAACGCATTGCTGACAATCCTTTCCATCTGTTCGCGCCCATTATCAAAGTCCTACAAATCTGTTTCATAACTCTCAGTCTAGTAGCGTTCCAAAACCCAAACCCAACCCAACTCTACGCAATTGACTACATGGTCTTCTCTTCAAATTATTAAACAAATCTCTATGCCAACAGTATGTGTGTATGCGTGCTGTCCTTTTTGTGGTTCCTATACATTTACTGCATGTAATAAAAAATTACCATCCAATACCGCAACACAGACATTGGATAATAAATGTTTATTGCAATGAGAAAGCCCGAAAAACGAAACAGGACGAGAAACCATAAGTCTTATAATTTTGCATTTAATTTAAGCATTTTTTTTTTGTCTTTTACGTTGAACCCTTTCGGAGCAAAAGGAGGAAATACATTCTAGTCTGTCTACTCGTAAATACATAAGTAAAAGGAGTAGTTTCATTATTAATATGACTTTACGATATAATATTGCAGTGGCTGGCACACGGCGGTATGTTTTTGTGGTACATTCGCTCGAAGAGCAGCAAAGGAACAAAATCTGCACAAAGTCCTAAAGTTAAATGTTCAATTGGAATGATGATGATGATGAAGATGAGGGCACTGGTGGTTGCTTGGTTCGTTCGGGTCAAATGGTGCAATACTCTACTGTTTTGTTCTTTTTTGTCAAATTTCGAATATGAACAAAGTTTTGTGTATTTAATTTTACAAAAGTAGTTTGAGGCGTAGAGAAAGTCGCAAAGACTGGTTCAACTGAGATAAATGAATTTTCGTTTGTTACGTGCGTTGGTCTGAAGCTTTACTTTTAATATTAATAAAATACTTTACGTGTGCTCGACAGAATGGACATGTAGGCGGTATGGTTTACTTGAGATGGGCTCAGGCAATCGGACGTTTTCATTGGAAAATTTAACAAAATACATTTTAAATCTGGAAGCCATTTTTATCTGGACTAAAAGCCAGGTGAAGATATATAAATAAACCTATCTCCCATGAGGCCATAAGTAAGACATTTGCTTCATTTTGGATCTGCTATTGACAATTTGGCCTACGTATTCCTCATGAGTGTAGATAGGAAAGACTGATCAAGTCTTTATTCAAAGAATACGAATACCACCTTGCACTGGTATCGTTGGTTACCTTACAGTAACTACTCAACTCTTTAACATTATATATTGGAATAAAGAAAACAGCTGCAGCCAATGCCGCAAAGCTTAACCTTTTAAACAAATTAAAATCCAGTTTTCCGACTTGATGCTTACTATAATCGACTTTATAGAAGACAAAGTCACCATCCCGGATCTATATGGATGGGACACTAACGGCTCTAGGCTACACGGCTCAAGATACAACTAAATTTTTGCAAGCTCCAACTGAGGCTCTCCTGCGTGTCAAATGCCTCCGTTTCGATAACAAGAAAAAATCCATGACCATTTGCGAAGTTAAGATCGTAAAAGACCTACTTTCAGGTCATAGCTCTCTGAAATACCAGTTCCACGAATTTGTCTAGACTATGCCAGGAAGTTCTGAAATCTGCGGAGCATCTCTTATGCGAATGTTCAGCCGCTACACGAAAAAGGATTCTTTAATATCTAGAGTTTTTGCAGACCTATGGTTTAATAACCCACTTTTGAATGCCATTCTTGTTGAGATCCCCTATACTACCCTAAAAAAAACTCTGCTTCTGCTTCTTGGTCAAACAAAAAATCTTAAAACTTCCGACTGACAGACCAAGTTTATGCTTTCCAGAACTCTTGGACAACCTAAGCACTAAGCCTCATGGACCCTTGAACCCTTCTCTCAAGGCGTAACTTTTTCCTCTTTATTGATGTTCCAAAAGGTTCTTTCTTTGGACCCCTACCTTTTTTTCTTTTGCCTAAAAACAATGATAAAGGTTGTGATATAAATGTTATTCGGCGCAATTCACATCATAGGCATAGAAGGTGTAGGGTACGGATTTCCAACCTTTTTGTATTTCGATCGAAAATTTTCATAAAAAAATTCTCATAAAAAGTTTTACTCGCCAAGTACGAACTAAACGATCGCTTGTGCCGTCTTATAATAACTATAGTTAGGCTAACTAGTTTTTGATTGGTTTGGCCAGAGATGAGATACATTTCAAATGCTTTTAGCTTTTAATAGCAAAAGTGTTGATATATTTTAAATGGAGTTTCAAAGCCCTTTCCTGTGTCGGCTATTTTAATACCGCCCAAATCCTTATATGCAGGAACCCAATACCTTGCTGTTGTTCCTAGAGCTAAGTTTTTAGTTCGTGTTGAAGCAGTGCATGACCGATTCGGAGTCAGTGGTATACGCTTGACTGTCCGTGAATATGGTTTGCGCATTCTGGCAGGCCCCTTTTCGATTCCATAGAACCATCCGTATACCACTTTTTGCAGTTTTGGCTATAGTTTTTTGAAGGCGCTCTGTTTATTTGAGGTTATCGAAACTTTAAACGCGTTTTTCTCGAAACTGTGTTTCCAAAGTCGGTTGTCAAAAATTCTCGACTCAACCGATCTTGATGAAATTTTATACAGAGATATAATTCACGAGGACTTGGACGAAAAAAAAAAATATTAAGCAAATTTTACCAAAAATCCAATTTTTTTTTCCTTTGTCCAAATTTTAGTTAATGGTCTTAACTTAAACACAATTTTTTTTCCACTTCATTTGATCCTGTCACGAGTTCTACTGTCAATGCGGCCGCACCTTTTTTCCGAGGGGTCACCGGAAATGACGTCACAATGGTGGAGTTTTGAATATTTTCCTTTGAAAATTTTCTTTGAACTTTTTCAAATGTATATCTTTCAGATAGTAAAAAGTTTGAATAAAATATTTTATTTTTTATATAAAAAAAAATTGTTTAAAATAGACCTGTTTTGTCGCCGCATAAACCCATGTAACCCCTTAAACCAGACTTGCTGAGCTGTGCACCCTATCCGTGCAAGTCTGAAGAAGGTCTTTTGCGTAGCGTTAGTCCACCACAATGCTTTGGTGTGCTGTAGTTATTTTATTGTTTATGTGCGAATTCCAGTTGAGTCTTTTATCCAGGATTCCTTCCAAAAGTTGTACTTCGTTGGAGTACTCAACGATTGTGGCGTTAAGTGAAACTGCACATAAGTTTGTGGCTGTACTTTTTGTAAATGGAATTATAACAGCCTTACTGTTGTTTATGGAAGGGCATTCCTCGGTGAATCAGTCTAAGACTGTCTTTAGGGCGTTTTGCATACGTAAAGTAATTTGCCTAACGAATCTTTGTCCCTATCAATGATGACTAGGTCATCGGCATATTCAGTTGTATTGTAGCCTAAGTTTCTTAACTTATTAAGCAGATCCAAAGACCATAGGAGGTGTTTTTGTATTACACCCGAAGAAAGCCCTGATGAATTAGTAATCATCCGATTTACAAGCTCCGCTTTTACCCATTTTATAGTAGGAGGGTCCATATGTCTATGAAGCGAAACATTTTATATGGAGCTATGCTCTATATTGTCAAAAGCACGCTCAATGACAAGAAAGGCGCAGAGTGCAGGTTGTTTGCAACTAAGGAACGTTGACAACTTCTGTCAATTTGCCCTTCATGTGTACGAGTATTGAATCAGTCTCTGACATGAACGGCAACAACTCTTTCCTTAGTGACTCAATCACCTAGTTAGCTAGATTCGGTTGTGGAACCAGTTCCCATCCAACACTAAGCTTCGCTTTAGCTTGACACTATTCGATCGCAACCAACCCATCGCTAAGCAGTTTCTAATTTCTATCCAAATAAGTAACTCAGTCATCTCAACCACTAAGTCAGCCAGTCAACCAGAATCAAGCATTGATTCCGTAAAAATAAATGCAAAAACTCTGTAAACAAGAATTGTAATGAGCATTTGCAAATTTATGGATGCACATCCCCATCACATTTAAATAAATTTTCAACTCCCAGTTCTTATCGTCGCAAAAAAAAAAATAAAAAAAAAATCTAAAAAAAAACCTAACCAGTCACTTGTGAGAATTCTACCTCCATTGCCAAGCAACATTGCTTAAATCTCAAATCGAAATTTGATTTAACATACGGAATAACCAAACGCAGAGAATATTTTATCTCGCATTCTCTTTTTGGCCCCCAAAGTGAATACGTAAAAACGTCAAAACTTCTAGGGACTTTCCACATACACAAAACAGACGGGTTGTTCTTGCTTCTGTGCTGGTACACAGACTAGACAAACGAAATTTTAATACACATCCCATCAGGTGGCGCGCATCCTATTGCTAAATCCATTTCGTAAATATGCAAATAAAAAAAAATCCATTCCTCTCCGCACGCTTCGTTGTTGGTCTGAGGGAGAGAAAACACCCTCAGTGGGTCTTAAAAGGATTGAGATACAGTCTGGTTTTTTTCTATTTTTTTTTGCTCTTAAGGAAAGTGTACCTACTCATTCGACTGCAACTTATCATCGTCGCCATCGCCATGGTTCTGGGTGGTAAGGCGGCAGTCTATAGTGGCGGCGTTCGGTGAATGTATCTCTGAGTATCTTTAATCAAAATTCCCAACAGGTAGGAAAATTCCAAATAGCTACTATAGAGCGAAAGATGTACACTACACCACAATATATGCAGGATTCGTAGAGGATGCACACACATGGAGATTGAACACACGCTTCGTAGCAGTTTTTTTTTTTTTTTTTGTCTGCAAAAAAAAAACTATAACGAACGGGATAAGCAAACTAAATACACGAGCACATTATACCATTTGCATAAACAAAATTCCCATTTGTGATTTTCCAGATACCAACGGTGGTGGTGGTGGTGGTGGTAGTGGTGGTATAGTTGTGTTGCGAGCCCCTTCAGGACACTCTCTCGCGCTAAAGCAACTTTATATATATTTATGTACGTTAGAGGAGTTTACTTGAGGAGAGATTTTAGAACTCTGATTTAAGAGATTTAATATGTGTTACATTTTGAGAAGTTGCCAGACACAGAGTGGACGAGGTTGAGGGTGGCAAGTTTCTGGGATGAGCGCAAAAATACCCATTTCTCCTTGGGTATTGGTTATTTGTAATATTTCCTTTCCTTTCTCCTTGGAAGGATAATAGCATTTACGTGCTCACGAAAAAAAGAGATGAGAATGTGTATGTACGAATGGATGAATGGGGGCTAAATGGGATGCAGTGAAACAAATTGTACATTTGAAATGGTTGAAGTTGAAAAATACACACCGTCCTAGGTAGGATGCAATTTATGAATCGAAGGGAGGGAAATTTATTTCAAGAAATTGAGATATATTGAGCTCGATTCTCGTTAGCTATTCGACCAGAGTAGTGTTATGTATGATGGCGCCAAGTGGTCGACCGAGTTGAAATTGGTAAAACGTGATGAGGTCAGAATCCGGCTCGAAGGACCATGATGAAAGTGGCAATTTTCAATATCTATTTTTTTTTTTTTTTTGCAGAAGTCTCACGGAGGTTGGCTTGAGTATTCAGAAGTACACATTTGAATTATCGAAATTTATCGCTTGTTTGAAAAGAGTGCATTTTGCTTCTATGTAGTTCTGGGCAGACATGAGCGGCATGTTTATTAGCGAATTTGTATAACAAATTATGAATAACCAAGTTTTTCACGTTCATGTTGTTCACAGTGGCTCAGTTGGTTTCTTTTGGGAGAGAATATGTACTTATATGCCAAATAAACTCTTCTAACTCCATGTTTGCACCCACAGAAGATTTCTGTGGATTGGGCTTCAGCTCCAACTGGCAGAGCTACTGCGTTACTAATGTCATATCACGTATGTCCTCTGATTGCTTCAGACGCAATGACAATGATTTCCCTTATCACTTTGTATTGTAATCCGGCTCGAAGGACCATAATATTTTAAGTTGTTCGTTATATTCCCGAACCATTGTCACAATGTCATACATTCGTTAAACTATGTCCATCCATATTTATTTTGCGCCATATCCTTCCTAAAATAACATCCCAATAAATGCGCAAATGTCACAGACAAACATCTCATACTCTACCATTAAAAACATATTAGGAATCGATGACCACAACAACCTCCTTGACGTACCTCTTACAGCAGAAATCATTTAACAAATTGGAAGGGAAAACAAACATTCAACCTCCCTGAGTTCTATAGTCAAAGCGAAAGCCGCCACCCTTAACCACTTTAATTATTACTAATCAGCTTGTTGAGTCGAAGGTTGGCGAAGACTACTTACTGTACCTGGTGGCCAGGCCACCCCCATATGCGTACGTACAAATCTCCCCCATACTATCCTTGTGAATGACAACATTAGAATAACATCAACGTTAAATGCGTGTACATGGATTGATTTCATGTAATTATGGATTAAATCGCGTGCGACACCCAACTACTTCAGTTGGTTGGTGGGAGTCTCATTAGTCATAGCTTTTTGTGAAAAGGCTGCTTTCTAAGTCTTGCATGGCAAATAACTGTTTTCATTCGGAGTTTTGTGTTATATGTTTGTTGTCCTATTAAAAGGTGGTTCGTCTGACCTTAATAAATTTATTAAGCAGAAAATGGAGGTGTCCTCTGTGCTTTCTAAATTTACATGACAGGGGGATATATGTATATTCGTTAAGTGTGGTTAGTAGTAAGAAGGGAGAGGCGCTTGAAAGGAGATCAAATTTGGTCGAATTCCCGGACCAAATGGCTGAAATGGTTGTGGGATAGAATTTGGCTTTATTTCGGGTGGCGATAGAACATCCTTCTTATGCTTTTAAATCAAAATTGTGCCCTTCTCTATCTTTTAGGACTCTTACACTTGGTTTCCTTAGGTCCACATCAAAGTCACGAATTATCTATCAAGCTATTTTTTTTTTGTACAGATGACGCTACTAACACTAACTCTTTTTACTCGTCCATTGAGTTGCCCCACTGTTGATTGCTATTTTAGCATGTAGGGCTATGCTACAAGGAAGGCGATTAGATTTATTAGCCGGCTGAAGCGGCTGTGGAAGTCTGTCTGTCTCCTACAACGATCCTTGAAGAGAGATATTTTCTTGCATTTTTTCCTTAGGCTGAGTGTAGGTGATTGAATCTGATGACTTGCGTTATACACTGGGCCCGTTCACTACAAATCTAGAACACAGAAACACATGTACATTCATTTTCTTTGCAATTCTCTGGCTTTAGCTAAAGCTAGATATCGCAGCAGGCAAACACTTCGTTGATGATCCTCGAAATTCCCTTCCTTCCTCATAGATCCCGTGATCCCGTTTGAATACGGCCGGCGCATGGGATCTAATACGAGCTTTTCCTAACGACTACTTAAATCAGAGTCACGAACCATTTAGCAAAGACATATTACAGTTAGGCGTAAACGTAAAGCCTAGTTTCTCCAACCATTGTGGTGCAAAGATATATTTTTTGGAACGAATGGAAGGGGTTTAACGTCGATTCTGAACGTCAATTTGTTTTTGAATTTTTCTAATAGCAGTAAGTTTACTTTTGAATGTTTGACAGACCTTCGAAAGGGCGGGACAGCGAATAAAAACTTTTAGGGGGTACGGATCGGATTTGAACCGCGGACTTCTCACTTAGTAGTTCAACGCACTTAACCACTAAGCCCCTGAACCTTCTGATGTCGAGTACTAACCCGGAATGTGCAGCTTTTGTCGACTTTAACATACGGTTTTCAAAGTCTCACATGACATTCCATGTAAATTAGAGCTTCAAAGTCTTGAACCCTTCATCGCCAACCTTTTGTTCCACATGTGTTTATAAATTTGAACAGTTTTTGAGAGATTACAATCTTTACCAACGCTAGTCACTTGAAAATGAAAATGAAAACTTGACACTTTATCCTGTCCTCTAAAACCCCATCCGACTTTATCAGAACTTAAATTAAATAACAAAAAAAAAACTAAAATCCCTAAAGGGCAGTGTCGAATTTTTAGAATGCCTGCCTTTTAATCTCTCCAGAGAAAAAAACGTTCAAAAACTGTTCAAAGGAAATCAGATTATTTCCACCAATACTTACTTATTGGTGCGATAGTAAACCCATAGCGTTGTTCACAGCGTAAAATAGTCTCAGCAATATTATTTGAAATCCACTTATCCTTTGTTGCTTGTCCACTCGCCTTTCTCCTAGCTTCAAACACATATCCCACCTCTGGTATATTTGTGTATATCAAATTACCTGATAGGATCTGACGCTTTGGTGTTACCTGAGTAGGAGCACTATACCCCAAAAAAACAAAAAAAAAAACCAGCCAACACTTGCCCATGAACTGGGAGTTATCCGTCGCTTGTTAGTCGGCCAATGATATTTTGGGGCTTCTATCTATCTCCCATGGTATCCGGAGTGATTGTATCCTCTTCGTAATTCGATTTTTCGATGGAATTTCTGCCTTCGTCCATTGCTATCAAATTCTTGATAGATTTTTCATCAATTGAATTTTTGATGGAAAAATTGTCATGGAAAAGTGCTTCTCATGTGTTTTTATTTTTTTTTAATTCTGCACTTTAGAAAAGTTTTTATTTTACAACAAATTCCTTTTCGAATGTTTTCTTTAAATATTAAATAAATATTTTGTTTTCTTATATTTTCAGGTAAGTGTTGACGCAATTTTGTATCTCTTAATATATCTGGTGAGTGCATTCAATTCAAAATTAAAAGTAATATAGATTGCTCGTATGAGCAGCCAACTATTTCCCGGTTAAAGGGATGTTAGTGTTAGTTATTCAGCTTGCAACAATTACGGGCTCTTGTTGAGTACTATTTTCCATGGTTATAAACTGCGAGTGGTTCTCGTCTTTCACTATTAAAACAAGCAGAAGGTAGAAATTTAATTTGTCGAAAAAAAAAGTCGAAAAGTGTCATCTACTTAGGTGCCTACACAGTTGTGTGGTGTAGCAAATATGCGAACCATAATCAACACACCCGTAGGTCCTATCGACCGAGGTCTAGTGAGAAATCTTCTAAATTTTCTTCTGAAAAGGAAGAGACTTTCCAAATCGCTTAATCCACAGATTTCTGACAATGTAGGAATTTACAGCTACGTTTAGGGTCCAAACCCCAGCTTCTCCAACCATAGTTCCTGCGAAGTTATATTTTTGGCACAAATTGAGAGATCTGCAATTTAAAGTCGATTCCGGAAGGCAAAATTAAAAAGCTTCTCATGACAGGTTTATAGTCTTGTCAGACTTTCACAAGGTGAAAAACTTTAGGTGGAAGTAAAGGCATGTTTTGAATCTGGGACCGCTCGCTCAGTAGTCTTCAATACACAGACCACTAAACCACTGCACTTTTCCACATTCTCCAGGTATATAAGACACTCTAAAACTTCTGTCAATTTCAAGACTCAGGGTCAAAAGGTGTCACCTCCCACCCATGACTTGGAACAAATTTACTATTCCCACATATATTTACTCAATTCGTTGATCAAAAATTTAAATGCCCCCATCTACATGTTTCCAGAGTAGTATCAGAAAAAGACAAAAAGTTCAGGCACAAGTTAAAAAAAATACATACATAAATATCTTAGCGAATCTCCAAACCCTGCTCATTCCATATAAGTTGCTGTCAACTCGAGTCAACTGCTTGAAATTGCACTTCTGACTTTTCTCGAATTCATTCTCCACTGTCAGCGCCACCTATGTTTTTGCCACCAGAATAATGTTTGACACTAAAAATTCGAACCCCATAAATTCACAAGCAGGCACATTTCGTGAGAAACATCAAATTAGTCGTTAAACACTTTAGACTTTAATCTTTTCATCATCCTAAAGCGCCTTCCGAGAAATAAGGTGTTGGAGGTGTGATCTCCAACAGCCCCAAAGTTAAGCAATAAGCTTGAAATCCCAGCAAAATTTTAAACCCATACAATTTCCGCAAATTCCGTATACATATCTGTCAACTTCAATTTCTGGTACCAATATCCAAATTCATTACATTCCATCCATGACTTTGTTCGACGACGAATCCCTTTTGGCATTTCATTTTGTCCACCTATGTTAGCTATTGGTAGTTAATTAAATATGCTTCACCTCTACTCTGTGTACACGATTACATTGGAAAATTTGTTGCAACAATTGCTACATCATCAGCAATATCGTGCTGCTCGGCTCTACATGTAAATTAATTGCCAGTGTTCAGCGTCCTGCCACCGCTAATCCTTCAAAATCAAATGCAAATTAGCCTTTGAAAATTCAATCTGCCCTTCAATCAAATAATGAACTCAATCATCAGTGTTTTCTGGGGTCCAATCCTCCCGTGTCTGTGGCTGTGGCTGTGTCTGTGTCGACGACAATATTCATAATTTAGCTGACAACCGTTACACGTTGGTAAAAACCCACCACGATGTCATTGGGGTCGATGAGTCGGCGTTCGTTTTACCCGAAATCCCTCAGCATTCTTGTGTTCAATCCATGACAACATAAACAAAAGTAATAAATTAAATCAAAGCTCACCTGTACTTGGTCCTTCGAGCCGGACCAGCCGAACCAACCGAACCAATCGACCGACGCTGCCAAGTGACATTTCACTTACGTGTGCAATGTGTTCGACACAGTGCACTCGCGTACCGTTAATTAATTGACAATTTACATCGAAACAACACAATACACAGTCATAAACAATCAAATGTACGCGCGCAAACAAAAACCCATCATCATCGTCGTCGTTGTCGTCGTCGCTGTCGTGCGTCCGACAGAGAAATTGCAAATGAACGAGATAAGTAGTGATATAGTAGATAGTAGATAGATAGATATAGTAACACGCAGAGATGCAAATAGAGAGGCAGCGAGCGAAGCTCAACTCAACGAGATGATAAAACAATTCAAATGCCATCGACACGCATTGTGCATCTCGCACTGCAGAACCAATCACTGCATGTATCGAACGGTGTTAGCACAGCCCATCGTCGAATACACTTTAACTCATTTTTAGTAGCCCACTCTCTCTCGCTCTCGCTCTCTCTTTCTCTGAGCTCTTGTTTTGTGTAGGTGTGGGTGGGTCAAGTGTATCTATCGTCATCGATAAATCACACGGATCTGTTTAATCAAATACATTCGGCTGATGATGAACGACTTGGTCCTCTCGCAGTTTCCAAAATAAATAAAAAATAAAATAACGACTAAGAGAGACATTTTCGCAGGTTATTTTTGGTGTTGTCATGTCATCTGAAGGTGGGTTTTGTGCTTCACCAATTCAAACATTGTGTCATCGGAGTACTGTTTGAATAATCTTCAATTCACGCACTCGTGTCATGATCTGACAGATTTGAGAGTTGTGATTCATATTTGGTACTTTTTGGAGATTATAACCGGTTCAGAAGCTCAAACCATTTAAATGGAAAAAGGCATCTGTTTTGTATGCTTTTAGGACTGCATTTCTATTCTCTTTTTGTAGGCTTAAATTAGCTGTAAGTAAAATCTTTTGGGTTGTTGCATTAAAATTCCCCTAATACATTTTTCGTTACAAAAATAAATTTCACTTGTATTTTAAGACGAGGATATTATGATATGTGATGAGGGAGTATAACCCTTTATTTCATAGCAATGAGTTACGCGTCTTGCCTACAAACCTTCCTTTAAAGCAATAAAATTAGTGCTTACATAGCCGAGTTTGAAAAGCCATCTTCCGCCCAACAAACGAAATCTGTCTTTCATGAGTTCTTTATTCTCCTAGGTGAGAGCTTCTGTGGTTCAATTAGGTGGACGAACCTGTTTAACTCACATTGAACAGACCGTCAAGCCCGTGGCCCTGACATTCCTGAGTTTTGCAGAAATCGATTGTATTTCATACATTCATAGCCCTAAGAACCGGGTTCGAGGAATGGTCCTCGCTCTCTCTAAAACTGTCCTTCATATTAAGGTGCTTTGCAAAAGTGTGGAGCCTCGTCGTAGCAGCACAGACTTTTCGAAGATATTCGATCGATCTGGCTTCAACTGTCTGCAGCCCGAACAATCGTGGCATTGACCATTGTGTCTATAGGACACCCAGTTATCAATTGATGCCGGCAGACGAAACATGGATCCTTAGGAAATATCTTCCAAGCCTTTACCACCAAGTTTCTTGGTGATCTCACTTCCCGCGATGACTGCAGCTAAACAAGATGGAGTGAGTTCAGTCTTAAGACCGAATGGCTCATTTGGATTTCATATCCAAAGCTTTCCACTTGGAAGACCGATGAAAATTTGCCTAAAGAGTAGTTAGTGTAAGGGCTTAGACATTCCATGAAACCAGCATGGGAGCAGTAAATACGGCAACATCCGTTACCCAGCTAAAATCTTGGCCGAAATCAGTCTTGAGCTTGGGGAAAGTTGACATATGAAATTTGGACGCATACAAAGTTCCGGTAACATTGTATTAGATGACCTATCATAGAGTCATACCTCAAATTTGTAGGCTAGTGACACCAAAAT
This sequence comes from Ferdinandea cuprea, assembly GCA_963576555.1. Lineage (NCBI taxonomy): Eukaryota > Metazoa > Arthropoda > Insecta > Diptera > Syrphidae > Ferdinandea > Ferdinandea cuprea. Next base: position 84,135,402 of record OY754961.1, on the reverse strand, counting down.
CTTTTTTAAACGGAGTTTGCTCCCATAGTAAAATTAATAAGGGTTATCATGGAAGATATCTTGAGAGTTGGTAGATTGGATCTACGCGTTCCATAAATAGCCTAAATGCAACCCAAACATGTTCTTCGCGTTAAAGCGATGCGTATGAAAGGTTTGTTCATCGGACCCCCGAGGTGACAAACTCCGTTCTCTGTCAACGCGCCTTAAATTTAAAATTCTTCTTCTGATCTTGCTCTGTATAGAGGGTCTTTCTATCGAGGATTGTTTTCAGGCATTTAACTTTCCCTCATAGCTGCAATGGTGACTTCTTTAAGTTCTAGTTGAGACAATACGATCAACTTATTTGTCACATTTCTAGTGAAATTTCCAATTTTCTAAAAGCATCTCGAAAAGCCTACAGATGCCCGTTCCTTCTTTCCTAACTTGATTGATCCATAAACAAATTTGCAATCTGCATTCGCTTCCCTTTCTATCTCCATTTGCACTGCAAACTGACACTTTTGCCATATTCTCGGGACTTGTCCCTTTCATCCCTTCTCGTAATATCAAAAAACTGCTACAACCTATAACCAGTAACTCCACTTCGCACTCCATCAATAAGAACGTGCAAAAGTCAGCTCGACCATTAAAACGCTTCGCAAATTACTTGAATTTGAACGCACAGCATGTCGCTCATTCTTTTGTGCTTAGGTTTATCGAATTTCCCAAACTCACCGAAATTCTTCGAAAAATTATCTCCTTTGGACGAAAACAACTGTTTATTCCTGCTGCATTTGACGTATTTTTAAATGAATATGCGCATCTTCTCGTATCCTATGGGAAATCCCGAAAAGTAATTGGATTACATCGGATAATGTCCCACGTACCTACCGCACATGCAATAGGGTTAAGCGAATTGTCACTCACTCACCACTCACCGTGCTGTGCTGCAACTCTTCAAGGACACAAAAGACCTATCCTCGATATGGAGCTGCAGCAAACTGAAATTACACAAAAAAAAAAACACAAAAACCTCACATGACAAGGACATGTCTTTAAACATTCTAAACAAAAGATCGTCTATCTTCTTTCCTACCACCACCCACCATCAGCCGCAAACCCACACACAACTCTCGACTGTCGACTCTCATAAATACCCCCAAACACTGCTGTGTATAGTAGTAGTGGACATGCAAGTGCAATAATCATATGTCATAACGGAAAAGAGAAAACACCTCCTGTCATGTTTTTGTTCCCGCACCATGAATTTCCATAATATTAATTTTTCCTCTGCAATGTTCTGTTGTTGTTGTTTTTTTGGATTTATTTTTTTTTATTATTTTTTTTTCGCCTTGGTATACCCACAATGTTCCCGTTTTTTAACTGCTTTTGCAACCCATTCTGCTGCGAAAAACTCAAACCGACAGTAGAATGTTCCTTTTGCTGAGTGCAGCAGAGAAAGGGACTTCCTATTACTCTGGCTATATGGTTTAGAAATTGTAAAAAAAAAAAATTGGAAGAGAAAAAAAAATGCCGGGTAACTGGTGAAATATACGTATCTTCCATATAAAGGGTTCTATTCCCTGTCACACAATTGTGGGAGAACGAGGAACGATATGGGTGCAAAAGAATGGCAAACCCACAACAAAATCCAAAGTCACTCCGGCGTGAAATGTTGTGACAATAAGCAGAATTGTCAACGTTTTTCATTTTATGATTTTTTCTTTTTTAGCTTTCCTCTGCCTCCCCCTGCGCCTCCCATTTCTCATTGTCTATCTCTCACTGTCTGGTTGGTGGGGGGATATTTGTGTTTTTCATTTAATACTTTTCTCGGGAGAGGAGGCATTTTTTTTTTATTCGCCCATGCAAAGGACATTGCTGTGCGCTGCAAACTTAAGTAAACAATAAATAGAAAAATAATACACAGGAATTTTGTAGGAATTTACATGACGGAAAATGTGGAGCAACAAAAAAGAATCCGCGCCGCGCGATACGGAAGAACCTTGATAAAATGGCAGAGATACGGAAACGACTAGATGTGAGCGCAAAAAAAAAAATACAAAAACAAACAAAAAATGCTGTGAATCTTGTCACGCGTGAGCACTGTCATATCTCACAGAACGCTAAACAGCGGTTTTCGCTTATTTTTGCCCTTTTGAATGCGAAAAACTGTGATGTTGTTCGTTTGTTGAAAATATGGCATTTTAATTAGATTTAGTTTGATGGAAATTCGCCGAGTCGTAACTGGGTTAGGATGTAGCGCAGGTTTTGCGCGTTTTGCTAAATAAAAGTGGTTTGAATATCTAAGATCACGAGTCACGTAGAGTGAATTGCAAACTGAATTTCATAAGCCACAAATTGGTAACTAGGGAAGTTGTGGGTTTAGAGTAAGAAGTGGATTTTAACTTGGTCCCGGGTGCACTGCTTTCAGCTATCCAAACGAAGCACTATGGACTTCGGAACAGAGGTTCGGTCTACACTGGTGGGATTTCTCCAACATTGGTTGGATGCCGGATGTCATTTAAACAGTTTCTAAAAATGCGGCTGGAACACCTCTAGAATTGCCTGCGCTTCGGTGATTAAGCGTCCATCAGAATTCCGAAGATGCTGCGTTCTAGGCTTAAAGCCAGTTAAAATCAATTGCTTTGCTTTCTTGATCTCAGGAAATAGTTTCGATCGCTGGACTCTTCCGAGCTGGGATTTTATTTCTACCCAAAACGCTTTAGTTTTGCACTGCCGCGCTTGTCAATATGCACTTTATGTAACTATTTCCGGTGGAGGCTCTCATCATCATACTATGGACTACTCTTTTTCTGGGGTGCTTGGTTCCACATGATATTCCCATTCGTGGGTGGTGAGTCTAAAGAAAAGAGTCTTCCAAGATTAAATTTATTTTCCTGGGCGGTTCGTAATTTCTCGTTAAACAGTCGAGCACTGGATTGAATTGTTACAAGAAAGTAGTCAGAGTCGATATTTGCCCCTCAGTATGTATGCACGTTTAAGATTTTAGTTGACAGTTCGACTGGAGTGCTTCCGGAAGCTTTATAACAGTGACAGAGTGTCTGTATACCAAATACTGACATTAGAAATAAGAAGCTCATGCAGACTTTTAAGAAAACTGGTTGGAAGTGCAGAAAGTTACAGCCCAATGAATGTATTCAATCGCCTGTCCTCGGTAAACATATATTACATGCAGTAAGCCATACTTTTGTTTACTGATCTCTTTACCGCATAAGAATCATCCTTTTCACAATTGTTTGAGTAACTTAACAAGAGAGATGTTGATGTTGTGTTGTGTATTAACAAAGACTATCGAATTTAAAATCATTCAATAGGATGGCTCGGCCTTTTTAAATAGTGTCATCAGCGGCCGCATCCTCGCCACACATTGCGATGCCCTTCAGTGGAGCATTAGCCAGTGTTGTGGTCTTCTCTTCCTGCTCATGATTACCCAATATTGTCCAGTAATCCCGACAACAATAAACTTGATGCTGATGGAATGCCATAATTAAGTGTAAATAAAAAAAAATTGGTCCAAGATGACTACCCGGAGGGACCCCGGATCTTTCTTTAACTGCTTCAGTTACTAAGTGTTTAAAAGTGTTCGGTACAGCCGAACTTCCAAGCTATCTACCTATAAAGACAAGCATCTTAAGTTGAGTGTATCAGAAGCACCGGCTTCTTTTCCATCTTTTCTAAGCTTCTAGGGACATTAAACCAAAAGATGGTGCAACCGTAGTCGGACAGAATCCCGAGAAACGTAACCCTGAAAGACAAAAATCCCGAGAACCTTCTTCTCTTCTCTCCACTTAACGACGCGATTATGATCAGGATTATAGGGATCATAACCCTCACACTTCACTCAGATCAGGATTATAAGGATCATAACCCTCACACTTCACTGCAATCCTACTGGTCCGCCTGTGGGGTTCGGCGGTTCGACTTCAAAAAATATCTGCAGGCCTCCCGATTTTGGATTGAGGCCAATCAAATGCTGATGTTGCTGCATTTGTGTGATCCAGGAGTATTTAGGCCTGCCGCCTCTCTAACACGATTGTAAGGGAACGTTGATTGCCATTGCCTTTTTGACGGGGTTCGTAGGATCCCTCCTTTGGACATGACAAAACCAAGTGAGACAGTTGTGCTCCAATTTTTTCGAGATGGGTTCTTTGGGAATCTGAAACCCCGAAAACCCATAATCCCAAATTGCGAAATAAAACCATGCAGGGCGGTTGCAAGGGGCAGAATGCCCATCCATATACCGTTACCTGTCTGTTTATTTTCGGGATTTTTGCTTTTCAGGATTTTGGATTTTCCGAGATTTCGCTTTTCGGGATTTTGTCCCTAACCATTTCCAATCAAACCTCAAACTACCTTCAATGTTAAGAAAATTAATACACAAGTCGTTCTCTTTTTGTTTTTTTTTTTTTGAGTAACTTAGTCCCCTATCAAATCAACGCAACCTTTATTTTTCTGTTCTTCACTGGTTCCAATTAAAATTCCAAGTTTCTTAATCTTCCAATTTGTTCTTGCTATTTTCTTCTTTCTCTATTTAGTTACTTAACTAACTAAACATAAAAAAAAAAGAAATACAAAAAAAAAAAAAAGAAACCAAACAAATTGTTGTCCACTTAAAATTTCAATCTCATCATTCTGCATCAATCTGGTATCTTGTTGTCTTTCTTCATGTTTTTGCTGCGTATCGTTAGCTCAAAAGAAAAAAAAATGAAGAAATACAAATGCAAAATTAGGTCATTAAGCTCGCTGGGGATAGGTAGTGAACCACCACCACCAAAACACTCCTTACTCATTAAGGACCAAAATAATAAAACGAAAAAAAAGCAACAGCAACAAGAGAGAAAAAAATCAGCAAAACAAACAAATAAAAACAAATGAAATTCGTATGCAAATATCTTTGTCCTCGACGAACGAAAGAACGACGATGACGACGACGACGAATGATACCAGAGATGAATTAAGTAAAAGTAACTGCGTTTGCGTTCTGCCCTTTAATTCTTTAATTAATTCGCCTAGAATTAAACAAAATTAAGGATATTAATGCTGCTTATATCCCGAATCTTGTTTGCATTTGAAACTGAAAAAAAAAAACCAAACCTCATTGAAACCCATTAAAAATGTCTCCTCTCCTGTGAAGGACGAGAGGTTTTGCGCGCCAAACTAAAAATAAATTAAATTCTCCATCGCATTTGGACACAAAGAAATAAAATAAAAAATTTATTGTCCTTAGCATTAAATAAGGATATCAGACAACACGCGCCCTTAAACATCAACTGGACCAAATAGTCCTTAAAAATAATTAAAATGATTTTTACAAAACGAAAAAAAAAAAAAAAAAAAATTTATATAAATCATTACACCAAGAACAAAGCTAGGAGTGACTAAATTTTTTTTTCAGGATTTTCCATCATTATGCTGAGTGTATATGGTATACTTAAAATCATCAGTTTTTTTTCTTCTTCATTTTAACACCTGAGAAAAATCATTCCTGTTCTTCCCTCCGCTACCGAGTCGAGGTATGGTGGCAGTCAGTAGAACCTTTAAGGGAAAGAAATTGCCAGTGCTTTCGTGTGACAGGACATAATAAATATTCTCTGTCGCTCTTCTACATACAGACATACTACCTTCATTATAATTTCGTACCTTTGCCATTGCCATTGCCTGGCTGTGTGTATTTTTAATGCGAGTACAAGGAAATTTAACATATATTACCTTTAGTCGAGTCAGTAGCTGCATGAATATACCTCACATGAATGAAGAATATTGTTGTTTGGGTGGCAACAATTTATGTACGCCGTACAATGTCTTGATGTAGATTTATATTACATTTGAGTTTTTTTTTTGTTGTTTTTTTTTGCTTTTTGCTTTGCCTACGTCGTCGTCGTCGTCGTCGTCCTGACTGGCAGAGTATCCCTTGGGAGCTGGTGTGTGAAGATATTGCAATTTTAATACACTGGCATTTATATTTATTGTGAAATTTAACGAAGCATTTTATTTATTTGTCTTTTTAAATGTCAGACTCAATATGAGATGGTGGTGGGAGGTTTTCTGTGAATTTTTCGCTTTATTTATATATAGACTCGTGCCAGTGTGACTTCTTGCGGCTGGTGGTCCCAAACCTGCAACAAGTTTCACCTAAACACTAAAATTTTGTTCACTAATGTATCGAACAGCTTTCAGCAGTTTTTTGAAACTACATTCCTAAGGTGGCAAATCTGTACATGGTATAAAAGGAAGTCCTTAAAATCTGTCTGTATGTTGCCGGATTTCCACTATTCTGAATTGAAATTATAGGAAAAGGGTTAGGTCTCCTAAAAAAAAATCCCCTATAGCCTTAGCGACAGAAGGGGGCTTCAAATCAAATTTTCCCATATATTGAAAAAAAAAACACGAGAGGAGGCAATAGACGTTCTAAAGGGTGATCCATTTCGAGGTTTCCTACTTTTTTAAAGAAAAAAACACAGAAAATTCAAATTTAATGGAGAATGTTTATTATCTTTGAAAGAACATTCTTTGGCATTTATTTTTTGAAGATTATGTATATCAAATGTTGGCCGTTGCTACGTCGCAGATGGTCCATCCGTTGAGTCCAATTTTCGATCACTCGTTCGAGCATTTCGACTGGTAACTGGCGAATGACACGCGTGATGTTTTCCTGCAAGGCCTGAATCGAAGCGGGTTTGTCGGCATAAGCTTTTGACTTTTCATATCCCCACAGGAAAAAGTCTAACGGTGTGATATCACACGATCTTGGTGGCCAATCGACCGGCCCAAAACGTGAAATTATGTGCTCACCGAAATGTTCTCTCAATAAGTCCATTGATTGATGCGATGTGTGGGAAGTGGCGCCGTCTTGCTGAAACCAAATGTCGCCGAGATCACGAGCTTCAATTTCAGGCATCAAATAGTCGGTTATCATGGCACGATAACGGTCGCCATTGACGGTTACGTTCGCACCGGCATAATTTTTAAAGAAATATGGACCGAAGATTCCACCGGCCCACAAACCACACCAAAACGTTGTTTTTTCTGGATGAAGGGCAGTTCTTCAATCTCTTCAGGTCGCTTTTCGTCCCAAATGCGGTAATTTTGTTTGTTTACATACCCATTCAGCCAGAAATGGGCCTCATCGCTAAACAAAATTTGCCTCGAAAACGTCGGATCTTCTTGGAACTTTTCAAGAGCCCATAGAGCGAAGCGATGTCGCTTGGGAAGGTCGAGCAGCTTCAGTTGTTGCACAAGCTGTATTTTGTACGCTTTCAATTTAAGATCTTGACGTAAAATGCGCCAAGTCGTTCCATACGTCAGTCCGAGTTGCTGCGAACGGCGCCGAATCGACTCTCTACGGTCTTCGTGTTCACTCTCAGCTACGGTCGCTATATTTTCTTCACAGCGTGCTGGACGTGGTCTATTTGGTCGAATATTATCCAATAATGAATGCTGGGTCTCAAAATGGGTGATGGTGTTTCGAATAGTACGCTCAGTAGGCCGATTATGTTGACCATAAGTAGAGCGAAGTGCACGAAACACATTCCTCACAGAACGTGAATTTTCATAATAAAGTTGAACAATTTGTAAACGTTGTTCACGCGTAAGTCTTTCCATTATGAAATGCCAAACAATACTAAACAAAAATAACATGACAGCATGACACGACGACTCACACGTGATCTGTCAAAAAAGGCTATTGAAAAAAGTATCTCTACTTGGATCACCCGTTACTACTACGGAATAAACAGGGTACGAACGGTATTAGTTACGGCAGATTTACCCAGCAATGTATTGAGCATTTCAAAGTCCAGTGACCGTTTGATGTCTCTCCAATTGGTAGTACTGCTGCCCACATCAAGAACAACCCAAAGGCAGAGCTTTTGTTTTTTGGTTTGGATTTATACGGGCATGTCGCGCAAAGTCTAGCGAGGACTATGACGACTGCCATAGAGGAATAAGATACGGCATCAGAATTGACAGTGTTCTAAATAGTCCTAACTACCATGTTTGTCAAACAAAGCCCGTCACCTGGTTACCAGTGGCGGTAATGAAATGGGATTAAATACCATTTTGTGATCAGTTTCATTGAGCCTAGGGCAAAAGGTTGCAAAGTTATATTGGGCGAAGCGATCAACCGGCAGCAACGTCTCCTTTGGACAAAATTTTTTAAGGATGATATGGAAAATAAGACAAACGAACGTGCGTGCGTAGACAAATAGGAACAATCTGAACAAAGTAAAAGGCGAAGCGCTTGTTATTAATATTCGAAATTACTTCCGTAACCACATCGAAGTTGACGAGGACAGCGAGCATTCTAAAACAGATCTAAATGACTGCTTTGAAAGGATACTTCCAATACCGGAATAAATATGTTGATGGACAGAGGATGCAAAGGTAGTGAGTGATAAGTGTAAATAAATCGGCATCCAAAACTGGGTGAAAGTAGCCCTCTCATAATGATATAGCTCGTCTTGATTTTAAATACAAACGTTGAAAATGCCTCGCGACAAAGGAGTGCACCTAAATTCAAGCAAAGTGCATGGAGAGCAAGTATATTTTCTGCGACCGCTGATATGAACCAGGCGACCCACGTGCTACGACAAAACATCTTGAACGACGACGCAATCGCTTAGAGAAGGAGAAACCCAAATCAAACCCTTAGTGACTGATGACAAAATTCGACATACATAAGTGGCGGCAGTACTGGGAGGGACGTTTAAATGAAAAGGTTTCCCCGGCTATACTTTTAAGAAGCCACACCCTACTTTTTAGTAGTAGCCGATCTTACAGTCGAAGAAGTTAGAAAAGCGGTCAAATTGTCCAAAAAAATTAAAGCGGTTGCGCCGAACGAAACGCCCTCTGAGTTTTGGAAGAAGATGGAAACGATAACTCATAAACTCACGAGATCCATGTGTTTAAATTTTAAAAAAGCATTCGATAGGCAACCGAGAGATCTAATTTAATTAATTCACTTATACGTCAAGGAGTTCCTGAAACCTACATACAGATGATCATAGACATGTATGAACAGATAAGAGTTGTATTTTGTGTCTGTCTGTGCGATAATGTAGAAAGGTTGGTCTCTAATCGATGCACGCCACTCATTTTTAATGAGACACGAACATCAAATTTTCCGAACCACAATACCAAAGAGAGGATATCTGCTTGGAATCACGATTGACCATTAACGAGTCCGAGTGCTTTAAGTGGATTTGGGTAACTTTTTATTTTAATAAACATAAAACAGGGGAGTCCCATCTGGAATCACCAAAGTTGTTCCCAGTCAAAATCGGTGTACACCAGGGAAGCGTCTTAGGTCCTTTGGCTTTTATTTCTGTCCCTGATTATTAGGCCCCTACAGTATGTCAGTTATTCTTTACTAACGATGGGGCCATCAAAAGCGAGGATGAAACTTCCCTGCAGCGAGGGGTATCGTTCTATACTGCCCATTCTCCGACCCGCTCCGATCTATTCCAGATAATATTTTTTTCATGAAAAAGTGACTCCCACGTTCAAATATCTGGCTAGCCCTTGCCAACAACATCTGGCATGCCTAAGGTTCATAACGAACCAGTACCAAAGATGCACTTAGGGAATGTTTAGGGTAGAAATTAAGTTAGAGGAGATGTAGCCAGGGTTTAGCTTTACGCTTACGTTTGTTTAGAATAGAATTAGATTCGTTTCGCGGTGTCGTTCTCTTCTCCCTCTTGGGTATTGGCCTAGGTCCTTGGCCATTTTCAACCCTTTTACTTACTTTTCTTTCTTTCGCTTTCCTTACTTTTTGTCCAACAGAGGTCTACAGAAAGTAACTCTCTCCACTATTTGTATCTGGGCATGGATAATAACTTTGTTGATCCGGTCGTATATAGTTAGGGGCAAGAATTACCCCCGTCTGACGAGCTGAGCCAAGCGACCACCAGCATGCTGCGTTCCCTCACCTATTTCAAAGTTGCTCCTGTGGGTCGACCCTGATCCACAACAAAATGGCCAGGTCCACAACCCCGAAGCAACCGTTGATGAAGACACTAATTGTCACGTAAGCGTGACGTGGAAATCTCTGCTATCTTCTTTGACCGAAAAAGCCCCCTCAGATAAAAGGGAGACTCTTCAGCGCAGTTGTCAGTCCGTCGCGTTTGCAATGCCAATCAACGCTCCTATATAAATATTCACTGAAAGGCGCAGATATGATCCCTTTTCTATAGAGTTCTGAGTAGCGCAGTCACCTCTTTCTTTTTTCCTTTTTGATTTTTGGGCGAACGGATAACTTACAGTTCCTCAGCTTGAAAAGAAGTTAATATTAATTGAAAAATATTGTTTTTTTTTTTTTTTTGAAAATTTAAGACTTAAAATAGCGCTTTGTTGCGACTACAACCCTCATTTCCACGGTTGGGTTTTTTTTTTTATAAATTTTAATAATCTCAAGTTTTTAAAAAAAAAAATTTCCCCTTCTAGCGTTATACAACTTCTTAGTGAAATCCTCACAAAAAGTAATTACTATCAATAATTAACGACCATCTGATGCAGGCAGCGGTTTCTAACTTAGTTAAACTCTATGTCCTCTTACGGGCTTTTTCAAAATTCAAATAGATTCCAATGGAACAACCATCTCTGAGTTTACTTTTCTAAGATTGCCTTAATTTATTCCTAAGAATTTACCTCCTCAATAAGGAGTCACTTTTCATTATCCCTGAGTAAACCTTTCCTCTCAAAACACAAATTGGATGTTCATCTGCAAAAGGGCGCGCGCACAAAAAACAACTCTCTCCTCTCCAAAAAAAAGAAAAAGCCATAGACCAAGTTGAAGACATCGTCGACGGAGCAAAATGTTTCGACTTCCGACGATAAAGACGAATGTTCTGCTTAAGTTTCTGTAATAAGTTTGTCGAGAAAGTCCTTTAAAAATTCACGACATGAACTTGAGAAAAGTTTACACCGACGCCGTCTTCATCGTCATCGTCCTCGTCCTCGTCGCTATGTTTTGTGCTGTAAAACGGAATTCTTCATTACAAATGGAAAAATTCAAAGGATATGACCGCAATATGCAAATTGCTTTGGTTTAACTGTGTTCATGTGTTCAAGTGTTCATGTGTTCGTGTGGCTACAAGTAATTTCACGAAGAAATAATTGTTTTCAAAGAGCATGTTGGCGAACATGCACAGTAAGCTGCATATCTAATTATTTATTTGAACGAGGAGCACGAGTTAAAGTTCATTCATTTCGATTACATAGTGAAATGATCATCACATTCTTTTCGCTGAACTCCTCCTAACAATGTAAGCTTCAGATCAAAAGACCATGGGATGAGGATTCAATTTTCCCACTGACACATTCCGGGAGCAAACGGGAGAAATTCGATTTCTCCGAATGAAAACTCTGGATACACAGTGATTAAATGAGTCAGGCACACATAGAAAAACGGTGCAAAATGATGATGGGGTAGTGTAAAAGCCAACAGCGTGAGACAGCAAAGGCATAAAATCGCACACCGAAACGACGACAACGACGACAACGACGACAACGACACAGCAGCGCGCAACAGAAATAAAGGATAACACAACGAGTGCGCGAGGGTTTTTTGTGTTTTTTTTTTTTTTTTTTTGCTTTTGGCAGAAAATGAATTGGCTTCCAACTAATTACATTTGCATATCTCCATGAATTAGTTAGATCTGTCCGATTGCAGGACAATTTGAAAAATGTTTATCCCACAGAATGTAATGGTGGTGGAGGAGCGGACGAGCGAGTGTTACATGCGGCATGGCGATTCGTAACGTAACCGAAGAGATAGAGCGGGCGCAAGAAAAAAAAAAAAAAAAAAAAACTTTAAGGTTGTGCGAGGGCCGCCGAGTTCGAAGCCAAAGAGTGTGGTAAGACTTTGCATTTTTAGGATTTTTCCTTTCCAGAGCTTTGGTATTGCTTCCTTTTTTTTTATTTTATTTATTCACATTCATTTGGAACAGTTTGGACATTTATCATGATGCCACTGGCATACCACTATGGAGTACAGTGGCGGCTGCACATATGCAGAAGAACGAACGAACAAATGAATGAACAAAAAAAAAGAATGCATAAAGACCGACTACAATGCGGTTACAATGGAATTGAAATTAAAATTGCTCAAAGGATGAAAGGAAGGAAGGATAATTAAATTCGCGGGATATTGCCAAGGAGTATAGTGAGAACAAGTCGAAGGAAATTAAGTTTGTACCTAGAATTTTTGTGCGGTGTTTCAAAGGGTTGATTGCCTAATTTAAAAGAGGGCTTTATCGAGTACAGAAATGGTATAGATGGTAAAATGGCAAAATGGCTAATTGTGAGTTCATTGGAGGACATATGGGTTAACAAAGCCAATTGGATTTGCTGAAACCGTGCTGGAAAAGTGTACATATCTTCAGCCATGTGGCTTCTGCAATGTCCCGAAGATCAGTCACATTTTATTTCTGTCAAAAGACACGATAGTCATTGTTCTTTCATCGATAATGGGCCACGGACAATGAGCTATGGCGGAGCTATTATTGGTGTTCCATTATTTCGTATCCACGTTTATCGTGGCGCCTGCTAAAAGTGAGTCCAGATCAGAGCCACATCAGGCCGTCTTATCCGCTGTCTCGTTACGTTCCACTCCAACGTGTCCGGGAACCCAGCAGAGTTTTGCCGATTGCTCTGAATGCCAGAACCAAATCGAGTTGTTTGATTTAAAAATGGAAGTATGAAAATCTTCATAAAACACTAGGCACCAAGAAATGGCCCATTGTGATCCCTAAGGAACCACTTGACCTAACAAATCATTCAAATAGGAGAAACTTGAGCACTTTCTCTCAAAAACCACCCAATTTCTGGCTTCTTCTTCTTGTGTTTGTGTTATATACCCTCACATTCGCACCGATTATACGCACGGTTTGTAGTTTGCTACAAGATCTATCCCTGTAACCTGTCAGCCAATCCGAGACTTTTGCCGTGCCTTCTTAGAAGGTAATATTCTGACAGAATGTCGACTAGTACCCTCAGTCGCTCTCTGCTTAACTTAAAAAAATCTTCGGATCGTTTTATGCATGACCGGGTTTGACTATCTTAGGTCAGCCACCTGACGTTCGAGGCGACAAAATAAATGCCAGGTCTATATAATTGGACGCAGTGTGCTCAACATCAGGTGCAGCATCTTTAAAGGCCGGAGACATGAGTCCAATGTTGTAATTGTAACTTCTTGAAGTACCGTCAACACCAAAAAAATAAACCTATCTTTGTTGACAGTCCGGTCGCGATTAAGGCCCTTGATTCAACAATGAATCCGGGCGAGCTTGTCGGGAACTTCAAAGAAGACTTTGCTCTGCAATCGTTGTCAATTCAAAATCAGTCTTACCTGGGTTTAGAGTCATAGGAACATTAAAGAAAACAAGAGAACCAAAGAACTGCCCAGACGTGCTTCTCTTTACAAACAAACTATGTTTCTTTTATCTGTAGATGTCCGATTTTAGCTCAATCTTGAAACTGGGAAAGCAGTTCTTCGATGGCTTTCGAAGACTCTCATCGGAATGCTTGAGCTTGCACAAACAAAGACTTAAAGATAGACAAGTGACACACGCTCACGAAGCATTAATAAGCATACATCAGAGAAAAAACAACTACAGGGCAGGAGAAATAAGGATACAATATGTGTTTAATATAAAAATATTACCAGACCCATTAATAACCCAGAAGTCTTTTTTATACAGAGCTCACTACCTATTTGCAATACGTGGAGGCAGAGACGTCGCCTTTTATTTAATCACCTTGGAAGGTTGAACCGCGTGGTTGGTAACACAAATAGGTTGGTAACGTACGGTACGAGTTGTATGCCTAAAAGTATTGGACAGTTTGTACATTCAAGCTTATAAAATTAGACCTTTCAACTCCAATTATCAGAGTTTGCAGTTCATATTAAGACCACCACTCAAAGAGGACTTTGGTGTACCTCAAGGTTCGGTACTGGACCCAGTTCTGTTCAACTCATATGTCTGGGATATGCCTTCTATCGACTGGGATGACTCGTATTTGTTAACATCAGAAACTATAGCAAAACGTTAAAAATCCTTAAAATTATGCAGAGATTGCCATCAAATTTCATAAACCATAAAGTATCTCATTTTACGCAGTTAATATGCGAATTCAACTTTGCACAGTCGTAATTTCCTTATCCCACAGACAATGCACTACTGTTTACCCCCATCAGTCACATTACGAATCGAGGACACGCAGATAATTTCCCCCCAACACATTTCAATATGCATGCGGGGAAAAAAAAACTCTTCTCCTTATCTCAAAACCTACCGCCCAATCGATACCTGGCAAAAGCAATAACAATAAAGAATGACAATCAAAGAGACTTTCATATATGTTTAAAAAATCACCGCAAATAATTGCGGTCACCTATTTTTCATCATTTCCCAAACAATAAAACTGGAATAAAAAATAAAATGAAAAACAAAAACAACCAAACAAACTTTAAATTGCGCAATCGGCAATCTGTGTGCAGAAAGTATGCACAGTAGCATCATCAGAATAACCACTAGGAGAAGCGCATCAGCAGGAGAAGAATAGCATCATACACAGTTCCATTAAAATGCACAGTCAAAGCGAAAGGTAATAAAGTTAAAATTTGACCGACACACACATACGGATAGCACATAGCTACAGAGAGCAGACGTCGTCGTCGTACTCCTGCTGCTGCATACAGAGCGCAAACACATTCCGAATAATTGCACAATTTCGAAGTCTCTGCCATTGCAAATAACATTTGCGGAACAGACATGAACTCATGTCTCGGCCACGATGACAATGAAGGGTCGCCGACTACTACGACGATGACGACGACGACGACGACGAGAAGGAGAGGTGCAGCAGCGCAAAATGAGTGGAAAATATGTGGTGGTGGTATAAAAGTAGCGGATAGCCCTCCTCTGTTGTTCGAGTTAGTTAGAGGAAGTAAACGGAATATTTAAATTGCCCCCGACTAATTACTGAGTATGAGAAATATTTGAATCAGTAACTAGTAAGTACTCGTAACATAATCAATATTCTTGACATAACCACAACTTAAGGGATTCACAGATAAAGGATAAGTTGACTAGCTGTGAGAAAGCAATTATTTTAGGGCTTAACACATGAATGCACCCGAGTCAAAGCAAGGCAAGTGGAAGTGTATCCTATAAAACAGCTATCGGGGCCATACTGCACACTGTAGAGATACAATTAATCGACTTACAAGGAGATTAGTCGAATATTCATGCCGTTCACTGTGGCATTGTTTCCAGGTCCTATTGTCCTTTGGTGTATATGGTTTATGGCACACTTTCAAAAAAAAAAAACAAAACAGGTGTGATACAATTGAAAGGACGAATTTTGATAGCATTGTTTAAAATAAGTATGGCAATAGTTATTCCGGGGCTTTAGCTTTGGGTCTGGGATTAGTTTTGATCAATGGTCTTTAGATAGATATAAATATTGTGGGATAAAATACAGTTTTTAATGGCGATAGGTGGTGTATGCGAAAGTAATAAACTAGACATAATTAAGTTAGTTTAATCGTGACCGGTGAACCGGTGAATTCTTCTTTAATATGTTGGCCTATGATTTTTCGAAAATACCCGTAGGGCAGCTTTATATGCAGATTTTTTCCTTCGAGTGTTGAATCGACAGCGATAAGACAGCGAATAGTTCTTATCTCTAACAAAAAGCAAGCTGTGAATGTTTGACGCATTCGAAAATATAATATCCTGGACTGATTGGTTTAAGAAAGAAATGGATCATTCCTATTTACGTGATAAGGACAGTGAATGACATTACGCGTGAAGCAGGATGAAGCTGGTTAGGAGGACGTAAAAAGTACTGGACACCAAAAGCGCATTCTTTTTGTCGGATGTTGCCTACTATCCTACACGGAAGCAACTACTGAACATTGTTCAACCATGCATGCCACTTACTCTAATTTACTCTGTTTTCCCGTTTTTTCAACGAAAGATGAGGACGAGCTTCAATGATAAGGAGTTTAGATGTTCGGCACTCACCACGTCAGTCCCGTCAAAATATGCCACCTAATGCGAGCAAAGGCAGGACAACTACAGGGGAAGTATTTCGCTGTATTATCGTCCTCCCCATAAGCAGGGCAGGTGGTGGTGTCGGTTAAACTTAACACATTTAAGGTTAACAGGAGGACGCCTACGAGCAGCCTGCAGTCGGTTCTCCTGAAAGATAGAAGGAAAGACGCATACCTCTTCTAGATGTCCGGCCGCAGTCGCAGTCGCTCCACGGAAACTTGTGTTCACCAGGAACCCAAGTATCAGCGGAAGACATAACAAGGCTCTTTAGAGCCTTGCCTACCACACTAGCTCGAGCGGCATAGTAAGAGCGTTAGACGTGTGACGCGACATTTAGCAGCCTTCTCAAAGTATGAGGACATCTAAACGTCGATAGCTGCTGGTCTGTCTATTGAAACCGATAAACAACAAAATCCTACTCAGACTGAGCTGAACTTGTAGCTTTGATGGCCACATGATGTGTGTGCTCTTGCTTGACGAGATCGCTGGTCTAAGTAAAGGTTCGATTCCTGAAGAGAAAAGTGCTTTCGAATTAATGATCAACGCATTTACTTCACAAAGGAATCTGATGATCGGCCGTGCCAAGTCGTGAAGTAGCTGTAAATCCAGCCTCTTCATTGTTCGTGGTGGCAATCACAAAATGTAATCCATCGAAGGTTTTCTCCTTAAGTTCAAGGCTAATCGAGAAGAAGCTTGTGAATTACTTTATACCGCCTTTTATTGCATTTAACCGTCTGACGAAGTTCAGTTTTGTTAACATTTATAGATTTAGTTTTACAGAAAGAACAGGAAGAACGTCTCCGATCTCAGGATTAAGAAGCTAAAAAATAATCTCATGTTCCAACTGTAGTATTCCGTAATGAGAAAACGTCAAAAGTTAATTAATTTACAAAAACAAAATAAGTGTTGAAAAACAGTATAAATTTGTACAGCCAAACCCTTTAGAATAGTTTGAGGGTTACAAACAAAGTAAACAGTCCAACATGTTGGCATTTTATCAAACAATCTAATCGCACCTTAAGTTAGTTAACAGCTGCTTATCCCATATTACCCCCTTCAAACAGGTACTCTCAATCGCTTCCCAAAGACACAGCTTAACCACGATAACCACGATCCCTTCCTAAACAAGCAGTCCCATCTCCTATTTAACCAAATATTTTTCCCTTTTAATGAACTCCAACAAAACAGAAAAGAACAACTTCACCCGATTCCACATATGAATTTCTCCAAAATAAACCAATTTACGAAGCACTATCTATCCCCTAGCCCCATTCATAGCAGCGCCGCGGCGTACGTCTTCATTTTGGCAATTTAGCAGGATACAACAGATCAAATGGCTAACTCCCCAAAAACCCTATGTCGTTGGCAATTTGCGATGATGATTTCATTTCTATCCTCTTAATGCCCCTTGGTTATCCTCTATTTTTCCACCCGTCATCACCCATCCTCCTCCTCACCTTTCTCTCGGACCAAATGGCTTAAATACGTTTTCTTCATGGAGACGGAACGGCGCGGCGCGCGCTAGAAGTGTGTAGCGGCAACCTCCTTCTGATGATATAATCAGCACAAATTATTTCTTGGCTCATTTAACCCTTTTATTTTTGCCCATCATCAGTGTATCCACGTTTCTCTCTTTGGGTGTTAGATATTTTTTTTTTTTTGTTTTTCTTTTCTGTTCATACTTTTCTTATCATTTTGCTTTGGCGAAGAAGGAAATTATGTTTGTCCATGGCCCGTTGTTCCTGTGCACTCAATTCTCCTCCGAAAACTTTCATCCCTTTGGGTCCGAGAAGAACGAAAATGTATTTTAGGTCACGATAAAATGATAAAATTAAGAAGAGAGAAGATGATTGGTGCCTACAAATACACACAAAGTAACAAATGAATGCGAATGATAAAAATCAAGGACAAGAAGAAAAAAAAAAGGACCGAAATGTCCGGAACTTCATGATTGCAAGGACAGCGAGTTATCGTCGCTGGGGAGGAATAAAAATAAAAATGTCAAAACATGATTTGGACAGAGAGACATACGGTCATACAACGGCAATATTAGAAAAGGAGGAGGAGGAGGAGAAGGAGTAGAAGTATTAAGTTGCGGCAGAACAATATTAACAAGGTTATCTTTTCAACATAGTTCTTTTTGTTGTTCTTGAAATGATGATGGAAGTTTGTGATGTGAGAACAAAAAATAGGCAAACGCAACTGCGGCGATGAAAAGATGAGGTATTTATAGCAAATGAATTGTGCTGAAACTTGAAAACAACCGAAGAGAAAACTTCACGATAAATATGAAGAGGCAAATTGCGTTTGAGGTCGAAAATATTTTCTTTGAAACACTCAAAGTTGTACTTTTGCATTTGACTTTGGAATACTTATTTTTTTATTCAGGACTGACTTTTGCTGCAGTAGCCAGTCATGCAACAAGAGGCGTCATTTCTAATTTTTAAAAATAACTTATTTTCCTATGCCAGGTCGATTTCAACTGGTCTCAATACTCTCACATTGAACATCAATCGTTCTTTTGTCTAGTCTCGTTGGTCACAATCATGAATGGGTGAAGTCAACGGTCTTATCGAGTATCAGAATAAAGAATACTGCTGTGTAACCAAAGCTTTCGACTATAGAAGAATATAAGGCCAGGCAGCTGAGGGCCAAGATATTTGAGAAAAAATCAATGAAGAGTAGAAGGGGGCAAAACAACGTTGATGCATTGTTAAACTTTGACCGTAAAAGGGCAGAACTTTACGGGATCATGCCAATCACATCAGACAAGAAGCTGGAAAAAGTTGACAGCAAAACAGTAGACTTAAGTTAAATTGCGGCGTACTCATCTCCTTCTTAGCGTGCTGCGTTTAAATAGCTTTTCGGCTTACTACACTATACAATACAGCTTAACGATAATTAATAGTTCATGTCGTGTTGGAATTTACTAATGTGAAGGTCTAAAAAATGATTGTACTCATACACTGCTCTGTTGAAGTCCTTTGATTGCACAGAAACATGGACCCGAAGAGACAATCGCGGATCCTATGAAAATATACAGACGAAAATGTATTCACAGACTAAAGACTCTGAACTTCACTAGATCATTCCTTACCTCTTTGCCTAGGAGCGATTAATGGAACGAGAACCAAACACCAGACAAAGGACCAACAGTACATGAAGACATAGATAGCTGGAAGATGGATACTGGCGCTGGTGCAGAACTTAATTCCGAAATCCTCTCACAGGCCAGTTCAATTAGACTTCAAGGCCCCGTCAGGTCCTGGCAGTGACAGAAGTTGCTAATCAGGTTCGAATGTTGCCAATACAACGAGCTAATATTCCCTTTTTTATTCTACCCTAGAAATAAATTCAGAGCTTGTAGGTTGCTAAGGTTTCTGATGATGATTAAAAGGAAAGGATGATTATTTTGCCAGGAAGGCCTAAACCCTTAACGTGCTCCCGACCCGTGAAGTTGTTCGTGCCTGAGACACATCAGCCTTCCATTCTCTGCGATCCCTGGCACGCTGCTTCCCGTTATCCAGAGCAAGGGCACTGGCATTCTTTCAAACAAAGATTCGGTCTTTCTTCCTGGGAACACATCCTGTTATAATAATTTAGAAGCTTGCAAGTGAAATACTTGTAGAAGCAAATGAAAGATAGGGTGCGCTCTATTACTGTACCATCACCAGGAGAACAAGAATGGTCATCGGAAAGAATAAGCTGAGTGACCATCTGAAGAGGCGATGAGGTGCCGAGGATATAAATGAGATGAGAATATTCGTTGCCACAGAAACAGGTTGCTTTGGAAATACTTATACTCAGTGGTTCCTCATAGTTTTGACAGTCTGGGGTCATAGAAAATTACCTAGAAGATTACCTATGGCATCCGCGATGGCATGGTCTTTAAAACGGAGTTTCGGTCTTCCTTGTCGTCTCGAACCTGGGGGCTGGGATTCGATGTTGTCCATTCGCTTGATGTGGCCGAGCCAATGTAGTCGACGAGTTTTGGCTTTTCGGACTACATCCACATCCTGGTACAGCTAATAGAGTTCGCGGTTGTATCTTATCCTCCATTCGCCCTCTTCGCACACAGAACCCAATATCGTCCAGCACTCGGCGGTTGAATAAAAAAGGCAGGATAAGGGTTCTGTAGAGCATGCACTTTGTCCTTCGAGTTAGGAGTTTTGAACCCATTTGTTTTGCCAAACCTAAGTAGCAGCGGTTTCCTAGGGTAATTCTTCGACGAATCTCCATTAAGATGTCATTTGTGGAGTTGATATTTACCCCGAGGTAGATGAACTCCGTAACTACCTCGAAGTTGCTGCTATCAACAGTGACATTTTGTCCTAGTCGGTGGACAGATGATTGTTTGTTTGTTGATAGCATATATTTAGTCTTGTCCTCTTTCACTTCAAGGCCAACTAGTTTCGCCTGTTCTTCAATAGCCGTGAAAGCCTCTATCACGCACGCTGGGATCGACCGATGGTATCTATATCGACGGCATACCCCAGCAGTTGGACTGATCTGTTGAAGATAGTGCCTTCCGTGTTGACACCTGCCCTGCGCACTATCTGCTCAAGAACAAGATTGAAGAAATCACACGACAGCGCATTGAAAGAGTTCAGATGAGCTGCTGCCAAACTGCACATTGCATCGCGTGTTATCCTTGATGATGTCGCGACACTGATACCACTGGTTTCTGGCGTCTGTGGTAGGTGAACGCACGGTGGGGAGTTTCTCACTCAGGCGCTCTTTGTAGGCTCTGGGGACTCCAGATATTCTAAGGCGTCCAACTTCGAATTTATTTTTTTGGGCAGTTCGCAGCTTCTTCTCGTTAGCTCCGTCCAAGAGGTCATAGTATTCCTCCTTGATAGGGTCCTCAACCTCGTCGGTAGAGGCGTGTGCACATTTTAGGCTAATGAGCCTAAACTTACTAAGCCCGACCAAAAAATCGTGGTGGCGTATGTGGAACATTTTTCCTAAGTTTGATTTAAAAAGTATATTGGTTTTCTTTGACGCTTAAAAGTTCACGTTTATTGCAAGAGAAACCCTAACGGCATCGCTAATAGCATCAACATAGTCTTTACCATGCACTGAAACCCGCAAAGCATTTCAAACGCCCCTCCAAAATGAGCATCCTTTCAATGACGTGTCATCAATCGTTCCAACTTTGATCCGTTACAGTCGTTTAAATGTCTTTTACACTCTATTCCATAGCAGGCTGCTACTGCTGCTCTTTCTGTCTATCATTACCAACCCTCATTTGACAATAAAATCAACAAAACCATCAATGCGTCCATAAAAATAAATCCAAAAGCCAATGGGAATACTACCCACTCCAAATGGTGTGTGGCGTTGGCGTTGGCGGAGACGACGATGACGACGACGGCTTAAAACCAAAAGTAATAATTTTTTGGGCAATAAAACTTTACCAAAACGACGAGAACAGAAAACAATGTTGTATATCCTCTTGTTGAAACTTTCTCACTTAACCAAAAGACACAAAGAAAAAAATCTCCAATGGACGGTCTTACGACGACATTGGTACTCGTCCTCCTGGTCGTCGTTGTCGGCGATTGGTTTTTGGGGAATGGTTAGTGTTGGCAATGTGTTTCCCCTATTAACGCCTCCATAAATCCTCCTGTGTCAGGGTTATCGCTGGTATTTTTTTTTTTTTTGTTTTTTTTCCTACAGCCTGCCTTCTCGTGTTCTCTATTTCCCAATCCCCTAGATCTAGATCCAAATATCCTTGGTTATCACCATACAAAAGATTATTTAAGTTTTCACCATAAATTCTGCCGACTAATTCGGCCATAATCTGAAACAAATTATCGAATTAGCTGATGTGTTTCAGTGTGTTGGTTTGTTTGTTGGTTGGTTGGTTGGTTGGTTTTCGTTGTGCAGCGCCATTATCCTTGCCAAGGATATATAATATTAAATTCGAAATTAATGATACAGAACATTATTTTATCAGCGAGATGTTGTAGTTGGTTTTTTTTTTGTTTTTTTTTTATTGTGTCTTGGCTTACGTCTTGTTGCAGATTTATGACGCAATTAATACACGGATTGTTGCGTTTCGTTGTTGTTTATTTTATTCTACTTTTCTTCTTCATTTTTTTTTTCACAATGTAATGCGTGTCAGGATGGTTTGTTTGATGGTATTGACCCATGATAGCGAAACGATAATGATGATGATGATGGTTTTTTGTTTTCATGTTGAAAGCCACCATGATCGAGTTGCTTGCTGTCACAGCTTAATGATTGGAACAAATTTAAAGTGTTCGGTGTAACGTGGTGTTAAATGGGCAATTTCATAGATAATGAGTTTGTGCAAATTTATTTAGTTTTACTACCAAAATTTAAGTCAACAATTTGACACAAGTTCATAAAACACAGACATAAATGATATAGTAAACATTTTCGAATAAAAAAAATAAAATCCATCTTTAACCATAAAAAAAGAACTGTATATATTCAACTATTGAATCATTATTGACGGATCAATTTACTGGACCTAATAAACTATCCACCACACCCTCCCCCTTATAGCGTGCTATGATAAATGAGATTTGTTTTTTTTTTCGTCGTCATCATCGTCAGCGTCGTCTTTTTCTTCTTTTCCAACCCAAAGATCCTTTTCATCTTCTTGCTTCGCATTACTATTTCCACTAAATTAAAACATAAAAAAAAAACATCGAACCGAACCGAACCGAAGACCATCAGGACTTTTATTAAATTTGTTGACATCCGAAAACGAGGATAAAATTGTGAAATATAAGCTACGAGTTTTATTTTCGTCAGCATAGAGAGAGGGTTGTAATGAAGAAGGAGAAAAGGAGATAAGGACAAAACTGACCCGCAAACCAAGCGCACATCCAATTTGCTGCTTCAGTATTGTGTAAGTGCCAATGGAGTGAACATGAACTGAAGGCGAATGAAATTTTCTTTTTAGTGTTGTTGCTTATATAGTCTTCGTCGTCATTGTGAGTTATGTCATTTCGCTCCTTAAAAAAAAAACGACAACAACAAGACATTAACATTGATAAGAAAGGGACAATAAAAAAAAAACAACAGCAACGACACGGAGAGGTTACAAAATATTTATGGATGGAAAAAGATTGACCAGCAAAAGGATAGGGATTTTCCAAACACAATAATGGAGTGTTATAAAAAGGGTGAAATATTTAGTGAGGAGGAAATAATACGACTGAGAAATGGAAGATCATTCTCAATGATTTTATCAGGAGTATTTATCAACGATATCCGATGAATGAAATTATTCAAAGGGGAATGAGATAACGGGACACAGGGAAAACGCCGGCTCATGGCATATACCTTTGTCCATCAATCGATGAATTAAAATTGTAAAGAACAGAGACAAGGAGGGTACAGTAAACGAAGACCCCTTTACACAGTTGAGTGGGGAAGTAGAGAAGCTGAGCTTTGGGCTTTCTTGTAATCTCGAAAGAAGTCAACACTATTCACGTGTTCCAGAATTGAAGTAACATCAGTTTCGAGGGTAATCCTTCGTCGAATCTCCACTAGATGATGTCTATTTCATGACTCCGTTAAAACTAGTGCCTTCAGTAGGATACCTGGCATGTCTAGAGTGAGATTGAAGAGCTCACATAATATCCCAAGCTACACAAATCACGTTAGCTGGTATCTCCAATTCAGCTTTTGTCATATTGAGCTTCTGTGGATATCGGCTTGATCGGCTTTATAGTCAAAGTCTAGACTTGAGATTTGTAGACTTGAGATTTAAACGGGATATCATGTAATGTAAATTTTCTTGCAACACTAAGCAACCAAAAAGGCTCATCTGGGCAAATCTTAACTCTTGTCCTCGAAAAAGTCAGGTACACCTCTTACTTTAAGGTATTGTCCTTGCCCTACGATTTTCCGATTTTAAAGCTATCACCTTTAACCTCATGATCTCATATACAACAATACGTTGGGACTACTCACAGAAAGTTCTCAGGTTCAAAGCCCCCTGTATCAATAACTACAAAAAAACCCAAGGTTATTCCAATGTTTTCAATCCTTATACTCAAGAGATTTTTTATAGTGTTCCGTATCTATAGTGTCTGAGAAATAAAAATGGTATAACGATGTGTTTAGACGATGTGCAAAGATCATCATGGCATACGCGGGCAGAATAAAAGTGGGCCGAGTACATAGCCCTGTGGCACTATATATCATGTAAGACATCGGACCGAAAGACGAGAAGGGCAGCAAAATGTCAGTTTCTAAACTCTTATGCTGCCTAATGTTTATTAACGTTTAAATCGGATTTTAATGCTTTGGTAGTTGTTGCAAGACTGTCTTGAAGATGGCCCTCATCGTCTTCGAGCATGCTTTATTTAAATAGCTTAGTTAACTTCTTCTTCTCTGCTCTGCATAGACTGGTCGTGGTCTATTTTATTGCTTTACAACAATGTTACTTAGACCCAGACTCGAAGCGGTGAACCCCGCAGGCGGACCAGTAAGAAGGCAGTGAAGTGGGAGGGTTATGATCCCTATAATCCTGATCATAATCTCGTCGTAAATGGAGAGAAGAAGCTACTTAGACC
This sequence comes from Ferdinandea cuprea, assembly GCA_963576555.1. Classification (NCBI taxonomy): domain Eukaryota; kingdom Metazoa; phylum Arthropoda; class Insecta; order Diptera; family Syrphidae; genus Ferdinandea; species Ferdinandea cuprea. The sequence continues at coordinate 84,110,786 of OY754961.1, read as the reverse complement.
CACTTACTATTGTCTGCGCTTTGTTGACCACGTTGCTATCTCTCATATATAAAATTAATATCAATGCTTACTAATCTGAGCTAACTATTCTTTTCTATATATCTCTTTTTTGAGGCTTTGTACATTGGGTAAGGCACTTATACTCATAAACTGGTGCATTGCACTTTCAGACTCGTTCTTCGTAGCAATGTAGCAATGTTTATTTTAAAAAAACCTAGAAAGCTTACAGTGATAAGAAATCAGAACTCTTCATTACTCACCACATCAGAAGTTAGGGCCTGGAGCCTGGTTCGAGGAAAAGCCATAGTACATTCATATGGCAACCAGATATTATAATCTTATTTTGGTACTTTGGGTGTCTTTCTCGCCAGTGATAACAAAAGTGCCGCAGATTTACATCCAAACATTTGGTCTGCGGCCCGTAGAATCGTGCCATCGAATATTGTGTCTATAGGGGAACCAGCCATCAATAAAGGCCCTTACTAGTGTTTCCAGCAGACCCAGTTCCTAAGAAACATTTCTCCGAACCTTGGGTTCCATAGAACTCTTTTGGGTAAAAAAACTTTATGTTTTGCACCAGGCACTCGTGCACTGCCAGAAACCCTGAGATGTATTTTTCCCAACACATTTAGTCCAAAGGAGCTCGCTATCGAGAAATAGTGTAATTTATTTTGCCCCCTTCAAAGCTGCGATGTAGGTACATGCTTATTCAACTTATCAACACGTCGATTTCCTTCTTCTTTTAAAGCCAATACTCCTTAAACCTCGGTTTATTGTTAGGGGCAATGGAAATACCCAGCACATTCTCTTTCCCATTGAGCATACTCCTTATTCTTCCAACAAAGCTCTGGAGCACCTTCTGCAGGATTTTCCTTGCTAATAGACTAGTTTGCTTTTCGGAAACTGTTTTCGCCGAAAGCCAGTTTGCGCTCGTGCTACTCAAACAGTCTTTTCATGCTTGGTCTGCAATTCATATCTCTTTCTTAATTTGTTCAATATTTTCACCATTTTACTCTTTCCATATTTTTGTACTGCGACCATGTAAACCGCTTTCCGGTCCATCTAGTTGGAGTTCTTGAACCTGGAAGTCTTCTTGACAAATTTTAAAAGTAATTTTTGTTTACAAAATTACTGCTCGCAAGCTACGTCGAAGCTCTTATTATTGATACCATAAATTTGATTTGCCTCAAGTTCTTACATTAAGGCAATAGATGGCGCAAAAAAGAGGTTTGTCGCTTTTCATTAAATATTTAAATATAAAAGTATTATTTGAAGGTTGAGCCTAATTCAATTAAGCCTAACTCGGAACTTGTTGCATATGATCAATAGAGGGCGCTGAAAATTTATTTCTTAAATATATTTGGGAGAACATCCGATTTTATTGATAAATACAATTTATTCCATTTTATAAAAAGTTTAACTAAAATCCTTTTTTTTTTTTTAAAAAATGTAACTAACCAATTCTATTCTTTTTTCCATTTCCAGGTAAGCGATAATGAAGTAATATAATTTCTACCAAACATTTGTAAGTTATTTTATTTAAAAACTAAAAAAAAAACTTTAACCGAAATTCCACTTTAACACTTAAATTCCCATAAATTGAGCTCATGTCCGCAATTGGTGGGCTGGACGTACAGCTCACCACCCGCGGGATTCATTCACACTTAAAAGCAATGAATTACGAGTATCGAGTTTATTTTACTATACATTTTTTTTGTTGTTTGCTTTGTTGCTTTTCATATTTAAAATGATTATTTAGCAAATTGCAATAAGTGGTAGATTATATGGTCTACTACAATTTTTAATCTCTCCCACAACAAAAAAAAAAAAAAATAAAAACCAAAATGATATCCACATTTATTCAACTTTGTAAATTTAATCAAATTAATTGATTTGAAAGTTGATTTTGTTATTACGCGTTCGATATGTATTTTTTATTTTTTTTTAGTCCATTGATCAGCGTCAATTTAATTTTAATTTTAATAAATTATATCCAATTTGTAAATTAGTGCCCGGCCATAGTGATGGCTGTCTGATGGCGGCGCGCGGGATGCTCTATCGCGATTGAGTGCACTTTTGCAGGTAGTAAAACAAAACAAAACAAAACAAACAAATACAAAGCGTGCACCCAAATACACATGCAATTGATATAAATGGAAAATTAATTTATGCGTTTTGTGTTGTGAATTGGCACAAAATTAATTAATTATGTTGGCGTTGCCATTGCCTGGGAGAACAGAGAGAGAGAGAGAGAGAGTGCAGTCCCCTCGAGAGCCGAAATTAAACTCCCGAATCGATTAACCATTTCGAAACAAATTAAATTAGAATTTATTTTCCTAAATTTAATTTGACATAGATACGATGTCCGATAGATTCCTTTAATAGCATCGAATTTGAATATTTGAAATGCAATCAGTCGATGAGGAGGGAGAATGCTATTGGGGTAATTTTGTGGCTAATAATCAGTTGATGGATTAAGGTAGCAAATTATTTGATCAACTGCAGAGTGTGCGATAAGATCTCGCATGCCGATGCAGGAGAACAAAAAATAAATACATCCTAAAAATACATACAAATAATGTATCACTTTCATGGCAGTTCAAGCGAGCATTCCTCTGCCTCTACAATCCAATTATTTGTTGCAACATTTTCAACACACACACACACACACACGCTGAATATGTTAATGAATTAGGTTAATTTGGCTTAATGTACGATTACACTGAGCGGATTAAAATTGAGACCACTCCCTGGCCCCTCGAACGTCAGCAAATGCAAATAATCGCCATTCGCCGACAAGATAAGTAAATAATTGAACAAAACAGCAAAAATGTCCTGTGTGTTTTTCTGTGTTTGTCGCTGTCGTGAAAAAATGCAATCGCATGTGTAATTTGAAACGACACAGTCTCTATGTTGTGTGTCGAATTTATCCTGTCTATTATAATTTTTTTTTTTAATTCGGTTAGTCATTTCCCAGGGATATAATCCGTAGTTTATTTGGTTTTTTGTTGATATTGTATACTTATTTATCGGGCACGTACCTACCTGCCATGGATGAATCAGCTGAACGAACAACAACAGCAACAAAAACTCACGATCAAATTAATAATCCTTTCAATTGCACTCTCAATGTGTCCAGTGGGACATGTAATTACTATTATTATTATTACAGGATACAATTCCATTGCACGTTTTACGCCAACGCCAACCCCAACGGGTGATGGTATTGAAAATTGTTTGCATTGTTACACCATACCCATCGCAACGGTACTGGCGGCGCGGCGGTCGTCGTCGTCGTCGTTGTCGTCTGAATTGATGGGCCTATGATCTCCGTGCTGCGAAAAATTAACATGCCATGTTTTTGCTTATATTTTCATGGAATTTTTACAGATTATCCTTGTGAAATGAGAGAAGCAATCACAGAACGCGTGAGCAATACCAGTGAAATGGGATTTTTTTCGATTTAAAAGATAAACAACTTGCGCGCACTACCCCGCCGCACCACCGATGACTCACACAATTGGCAAATGTTGACGACTGCCTCTGTCCGAATGTCGAGCTATCGAAAAGATCTTATTCGAGAGGTATATACGAGTACCTCTCATAAATTTTTTAATGAATAATATCAAAGTGGACGAATACGCAGTCAGCGACGTGAAGTTGTACATATATTTGAGCATTTCGGTACACAGACGATACTCTGATGGGACTTATTTTAAATGGAATTTTATTCGGAAAGGACATCAGACAGCATTTCGGACTTTAAAACCAAAATAATTATAAACTTGAAGTAATAAGGGCTAAGTAGCAGTAAAGACAGCTCAATGTCATTCCAGCTGCCAGCACTTGCTACTTACTTTGCAACGAGCTCAACGAGTGTGTTTTATCTCCCTCTTCATTCGGGCTTATAAAATAATAATCCATTTCCGAACAAGAGTGCTTCAAGATCTTAACATACACAAATCCGCTGCCACAGGGGGTTCTCTGTACGCAGAGGGTTCTTCTTCTACGCTCGTCAAAACCACTGCGTACGCGTTTCTAACTGCTTTTAAAGGCTCTTCAAAAGAAGATGGGAAGCAGCACTTGTCCAGGCCGTCCTAAAAATGCTCTTGCAATTTCTCCTTCTTTAGTCCAATTGCACATACGTCCTTCTTTTCCCATATCATTAAGACGCTAATTCGTCAACTTGTGCAACTAATCTATTCATCATTGTGTTGGAAGTAAGACCGTTGAGCGTGATATTTCAAAGCCATTTGGCATAGTTTGGTATAAATTTTGGTGCAATTTGTTTTGGGTGTTTTCAAGTCTGCACTCACCAAATAAATGATGGGGTCCCTCAGGGCTCCGTTTTGTCTCGGACCTTCTTTTTTATTTCTATAAATGATCTATGCCAGTGCTATAGGATGCCAACAATAGCTTTTGCACACCCAAATTATAAAGATAGAAAGAAAACTATTGTGGAAAAATTATGAATGTGCCAATTCGGACCACTTTAAAGCTTGTGGTTGGTTTTTAAATAGGCAACAATGTAAAAGTCCTTTCGTTTAGCTATGTTGGTAGTTTTTTCAACAAATCTGCCAGATTTGTAGTGGAGAAAACCAAAAGTCTTTGTTGAGACGCAGTTACATCGACTTAAAAAAAAACTATTCGGTGTCCTTTACGGGCAGGGAGACTCACTCACTGGCCCATATTGCTTGAAAGATGACGACGGCCATAAGGTAACACTCAATGAAGAGCACTGTAGAGACACATTTGCTGACATTTTTAGATCCCCAGTTAGATGTCAACCACAAACCTATGAGGGATCCTTTATAAGGGTATTGTGGAGTCGTTAGTTTACGACGATAAACCCTAAATCTGAAAATATACAACAGCTGCGAGAGAAACTCTGCTGCTTGAGTCGAGGAGACTGCCGAAAACAATTATGGGAGATCGTATACTGAGGCAGAAAACGATTGAAGGCATGTACCTCTTATCACCGCTCATCTCGCCACTCGCATATCCGCTTTCTTCGCAGCTTCTGCTAGTAGTTACCTCAACTTATATCTTCATATCATCATCACATCATATCTTTGAACTTTCTCATTGATACCAATCAAATGCTGGTGTTGTTTCATTTGTGTGATCTAGGAGTTATTAGGTCTGCCTCTTTATCGCTCTTGAAATGTTAAAATGCCTCACAGAATCTGAATATCTTTGCTTGAAGACGTCGCTAATTAGTCATCCATTTGACCAGAAAAAAACCTAAAAACTTACTTGAACCTATCTGTTTAATCGATTGGATTAAGTTTCCTAGAGGTTTTAGGTTACGTTAAACAAGTGTGTGGTAAAAATGCCACCACACAACACTAGGCACTCAAAGAGGCCCATCCCGATCTCTGGGGAAACAAGTTGAACTTACTTTCAAAAGGCAGAAAAACCTAAACAACTTCCCTTGTGATACAACCAATTTCTTTGCAATTTATTTCTTCTGGGGAATATTCCATTTTCTCTGGGGAATTTCTCTAAAAAATTTTCTTCGCCGATCGCCGCAGAATCTGCAGATATCTGTATCCGACAATCCGACTATCTTTGCGTGTTTCCGCAGGAGGTAGTGCTCTGTCAGTATTCATGCTAGTTTTATTTACTCCCTAGATATTTTTTTCTGCCGAAAAGTGGCCACAGAGTCTTAGATACCTTTCAACACTTGTCAACTTAAGTTGCCAGGCCTTACAGTTTTTTCATCAATAGTGTCGCCTTTTCTAGGGCTTCTAGAAACATAGAAACATTATGTGTTAAAGAAAATGCTTCAAAATGCTTGCTGCCCCTGTGACTGTGCCTGCAAGGGTTTTTCTTTTATTAACATATTCTTGTAACATTCTTGACGTCTCGCAAGACTTTGATAAAGTATGGCATACGGGATTGAAACCTAAACTAAAATTAGTATTTCCAAGGCAGTTATATGAGCTACTAAGTTCTTATCTAGCGGACACTCTTCCGTGTGAAGCACCGAAACGATTACAGGAGTTCCCCAAGGAAGCGTTCTAGGTCCGATTCTCTTTTTAATTTATAATCGAGATATTCAGCAAGAAGATAGCACAACTGTAGCTACGTTTGCGGATGATACAGCTATATTGGCCGTAAGTAATGCGGTAGAATTAGCAACGAACCAGCTCCAACGGGCTATCAACAGCGTTTTTGAGTGGACAAAAACTTTTCGTATTGTCCTCAACGAAACAAAATCCACGCAGGTTAATTTTACTTACAGAAATGTAAATACGCTACTCATTTTTATAGACTCCGTACAAATCGCGTACGTGGCTACTTTGTCGATTTGCCAAACTCAGCATGCAAAACAAGCTGCTTATATACAAGCAAGTTCTAAAACCAGTTTGGACGTATGGTATACAACTTTGGGGTTGTACCAAAACAAGTATCATACAAATTGTACAAACTTTTCGAAATAAAGTACCAAGAAGAATTGTTAACGCCCCGTGGTATATCTGAAACGGTGATATCCACCGAGACTTAGGTATAGCTATCGTCGAAGACAACATTATACGGACTCGGCTTCATGGTCATTGCAATAACGCTCTGCTACAAATTAGAAAATGAAATCTGAAATCTAGTACACCGACTACAACGGATAAAACCATTTGAACTAGCGCAATAAGATGTAACCTTGAGCAATTGGCGCTGCCTGCCACACGCCTATAAAAATAGAAGCTAAGGGTACTAGTTGTAGTATAAAGGATTTGGAAAGGAGGTGTTTTTAGTGAGTAAGAATCTCACGCGCGGTCCTCGTAATGTTTCCACCTATTCTCGCCAAAAAAAAATGTCGATGGGGACTTCCAACAACAGATATATTAACCGTGCGTCTGTTTCCTGAAGCTTATCCCTCTGTAAATACATCTGTTTCCCAAATATTCTTTCTCATCGATTATTTGTTTACGTAATTGCAATTGATGTGTGTCACTGTTCGGCCTTTATCTTTCACTATTAACAACCTCAAATTTGTGGTATCAATTTTTGAAATATAAACTACAAACGAATGCAGTTAATTTTATATAAAATTTAATGAACCTCATCCAAATCCCCGCTGCCAGCCACAGACTTGTTTTTTCTAGTTTAAAATTTTTGGCATGTTTTTAACTGTTTTGTCAACAAAATGGTGAACAAAAATGCATTACTATCCAGATAACCCATACAGTGGTATCCCTTTAACACCATTTAATGCAACATAATGCCACCATGACATACATGCATGCACCACACAAACGTATTATGGAGCTTTACGTAGTAGGCTCACATTCAAATTATGTCCTTTTCATTGTTCGCTGGTTATTTTATAGTCTTTTTTATTTTTTTTTTTTTTTTTTTTGTTGCCTTTCTGTAATGTTGTGGGTATTTTTTTTTTATAAATTCAAGTACTCGACTATAAATGGAATTTGCGTGCACTAAGGGAGTTGCCGCCGCTCTATTCATAAGGATCATACCCAGAACACATGCCCATGTTGTTGGGTGTTGGGTGTTGGTTAATGGCGGTATATTGCTGTTGACCTATGGTAAAGATTTCGTAATGTTTTTTTTAACTATTCTGTTCTGTTTGGTATTTCTCCTTTGAAACAATGCAGACTGTTCGGAGTATTTAATCCGATATTTTTGACTGGCGAATGAGAACTGCATATAATATATTCAAATTATTTTAATTATGATTGCATGGGGAAATGTATTTCATTATTTAGTTGTGTTAAGCCTGCATGTGCAAGGAATTTTTATGGACTGCGCCAGCGAGTGTCTCAAGGTGGGTCTATAACTTTGAAATAAAATTGTATTTTGTGGTCGCATAATGAAGCTTAATGATTTTGTTTGTCGTAGTTCGTCCTTGTGCCTGCAAGTTGCAAATTGCATTTAGGAAATTTATTTTGTTGGATTAACTAGAGGTTTTGATCGGAAAATAAATGTGGCGTACTCTGAAACAGTTGATGAAGTCAGTTTTTCTTTTTCTATTTTGAGACTTTGAGGCGATAAAAATGAAGGAGTGTGTGTATGTGTTGAATGGAGGATTATGGAAAACTAGTTGTTGCTTTCTTTAGCCTCCTATATTTTCATTTGAAAATTTTCAAAACAGCAAAAGTACCTGCGTGAGAACTCTCGCTGTGAAATAAGAAGGCTACGCGGCGAGTTTTGAAATTTCTCCAATTTATACTTACGTATGGTAGCGTTGGTGGGTTGATGAAGGAAGGTGGTGTTGCTGCTTCCTCATCGGATATAGGTCAGTGTTGGTCCAAAAAGGGTCCTCATACATATGTATGTACGAGGGTGGGTCAATAAGTCCCTGAAATAGGGAACACTCTTTTCGGTGTAAAAACATTTTAGTTCTCCTGTTTTTAACTCGATACATTTTGTGCAATTTTTTTCATACCCTCTAAATAAGTGTTTTTTGAACGACGACCTCTTCATTCGACCAAAATCTCTGAGCCATTTCTTCGTGTTCGGAAACAAGAAATAATGCAACAACGCAGGGGGCTAAATCTGTGGAAAAATGTCTTTACCAAATGTGGGTGTTTTGGCTTGGAATCGATCCAGCAGCAGAATTCCATAGTTCGCATCCCAAGAAACTGTCGCCATGACATTGATTTCAGAGAAACCTACCTTGGCCTTCTTCGGCTTCGATCCACAAGGGGAAGTCCATCGTTTTGACTGTTCCTTGATCTCTGGTGTGTTGATCCACGGTTACTAAACAGCGTCAAAACTCGGTCGAATATTTTTCTGAACCATCGTCAAACACTCGTTAGAAATATTCAAACGATTGCATTTGTAGTAGATTGTGAGCAAACGCGGGCCTTTTCTTGCAGAAACCTCTTTCATGTCCAAATATTTATGGAATTACTGATCCATGTAATAAGCCTGTGGCATCTTCAAGCTCGCCAATGCGATCGTTCATTATCAAACCGTGAATTTTATCGACGGCAACAAGAACGTTTGGCGTCACTTTTGTTGCACCGAAATGGAAGTGAACCAGTGGTGAGCTGCATTCGATGGTCCCTCTAATATTTTTCAAGCTTTTCTTGGATTTGCGTGAAGCTTTTTTCTCGTTAAAAAATTTTGTTTAATGAGTACTAGTAGGCGTCTATATCAGGTTGCTGCCATAACAAAACTATTTGACAGATCTGTCGAAACATTCTTCTTGACAAACAAAATTATGGATTTGAGGTGGCGATGCCATTTGTTTTAATTTTCGGGTACTTGTTGACCCACTTTCGAATTTATGCAGACTCTCGCTTTCTCTGAAAAACTGGTCTGCCGGTTCAAGACTTAAAGCAGATCACTCTTTTGGTAATTGTTAACAATTTTACCTGTATATCACTGTATCTAGGGACTTGGCATATATTGCCGCCATTTACCTATTTCGACATCTAAGTTTGAAATGCTTCATCTGAGCGGGAATGAGTTAAGGCTTATCTCCACCTAGAAGACTGTGCTAAGATCAGGGAGCCAAAATGTACTACTTAGCTGCAATGTTTCGGAAAATAACACAGCTCCAACGCCGGCGTCCATTTTTAGACCATCTGTGTAGATGGATATAAATTCAGGTGCAAATTCATTGTTTTGCTGTTTTTCTCAGGTGGGAAATATGCATGAGCATGATCTGCGGAAGCCGACATGCGGTCGTAGGTAGTCGAAAGACTCTACTGAGCTGAGGCAACTGTTAAGAATCCGCGCATTCCCTTATGAATTTATCTTCCAGCAACAAAGAGGCTGATTTCTACGGCACTTTTCTCTGCAGAATTTTATAGATATAGATCTAAAGGAAGCATGTTATTCAGGCCCCCGTTGTTAAGTACTTCTTCAAGAAATTCTCTTTTATTTTAGTCACCATTTCTACAGATATGTCTCGTCTGACAACAGAACTGATGAACTCAAAAGTGATTTTTCCACATGAGCCAAGAATCTTCAAGTCGCTAAGCTTCCAAGCACGTAGAGGAGAGGCATAACTATTTTAAAAACCTGTCCTTGCTATTATGGCTCCCGCGGGGTATGCAATCCGAACATCGAAAAAGAATAGGGGCAATGTCGGCCGTATTCTTTATTATATGCTAAGTAGCCCTCGTATAATATTGAAAGGTCGTACTCGACTTCTAAAATTCTACAAAAATCATATGGAGTTGGACTATGTTTATAGCGACGATTACTTATCGGCTTCCACTCTGCTTTTTTTTATTCGCCAAACGATACAGTTGTTGTCAAAGTATGTCCCTGAAAGTTATCCTCTTTCAAAGTTGAACCTCTTTCAAGCTTCATGCCATCATAAGTGACTTCGCAATTCAATTTAAAACGCTTCTGTCATTTCTTTATTAATTGAGCAACACTAATTAGTAAAATTCAAAAAGAAAAAAAAAAACACACTCCCACATCTTCTGCTATAATAAAATAATTACCCAGGACAAGACCGCAACAAAAAAAAATGCAACAACATCAAAAAGTCCTCAACAACATCACACATCTAACATCACATCACTTTGATGAAGCAATTTTAAAACCATAAATCAGTTTAATTGCCGCAAAATGAGAAGGATAAATATTAAATTAGCTACTCCTCCTTGAGAGAGAAAGGAATCCTTTCTCGCCAAACCTATTATCATCATCTTTGCCGTCATCGTTGTGTCATTTTTCGTTTGCTCACTTTACTTCTTTTTTTTTGTTCCTCGCGCTTACAATATAAGAGGGCGCACTTCAAATGAATTATTAAAAGGATTTCTTTTTTCCACTTGAGGAGGGACCCGTTTTTTTATTTTTGCTTCCTTCATTTGATTTCATATCCTGTGCTTCTTGCAAAAGGTTGTCCTGTCTCATTACCAACTATACCCAGCATCATATCGCGCGATAGCATATGTGTTCAACCGCTAAGCATCATCATCACTCCCAGGACCTTAAGTGGCACTTTTACATGTTCATAATTTCATTAAGCTCAGCACAAAATCCCGCAGCCGTATAGGAATTGCTGGATGTGTCTATTCTTGAAAGGGATATTTTTGCCGCCATATATGTATGTGAGGGGACGGTAGCGGCGGGAACGGGATCGCAAACTGAAACTCACTGCGGGCAATTTTAATGGAATCCCATTTTGGTTAATTGCCACATACACACACATACATAGCGACAGGACTATAGAGGAGGTAGTACACTGCGCGCCTTGTGGGAAATATGTTGTTATTATTTCATCTTCCGTTTTTTTTTCTGTGTGTAAAATGGCCAGGACTCTTCATTGTTCTATGTTCCATCGGAGCATAAGAGGCGACCCATTGTATCTTATTTTGTTGCGTCTTCCCCTCTGGCGACGAAGATAAGCAACTTAATTATTGTTTCTTTTAGCTGACGCGCTGCTGCTACAGAGCCACTGAACACACTGCTGCTGATGCTGATGCTACTGCCGATGATGGTGGTTCCCTTGGTTGATGTAATAGAGAAAAATGTTGTGTGTGTGCAGTGCAACCGCGGGGGAATTATTATTAATTTTTTTTTATAAAGCGAGAACAAAAAAACTTGCCAAGGATAATGATACAAAATTGCACATTAAGATGCTGTGTAAGTCACAATGAACGTAAGAAATAGAAATAGGAAAAAAAACACCTTAAAGTAGGATCAAATTCCTGAGAAAAATAGCTTCTTCCCTTTTTGCGTTTTTTTTTTTTTCATTTTTTGGTGAAGGGACTTTAATCGATTGCTTTTGAAGTTCCTTTTTTAGGGATCATATAAATGCTAATGGAATTTTTTCAGTCTTCGTTTGAAGTTCACAAACATGTTGCATTTTTTCTTTATATTCCCCAGAGCATTGATTGTGGTTGTGTAGAATCGAAAATATGAGGCTGAGGTGAGATGTTCATGTTAGGTTTTTCACGATAGATTGCCGGCAAATGTGCGATGAGGCGTACTGTCCTACTAAGAGGAAAGCTGGATTTTTTTTCTTTTGAAAACAAGTCTTTCTGGCAGAGGTCTGCTTTGTTGTGTGGTTTATTAACTGGGAAATTCTTTAGGAAATAGTAATTTGTTTCCGGAAGGAGGGGACGAAAATTTAGTCAATAAAGTGCTGGGACTGCCGATTCATACCTGCTGATACAAAGCAGGTTTGCAATGCAAAACAGAAAAACTAGGTTAGAAAGAAGTTTGACTCACTTAGACCAAAGTAAGGTCCATTGTGATACTACTTGGATCTCAAGTCTCTGCCTACTCGTTGAACCAATTTGAGCTTCTTATAAAGCATGAGAGATGTTTTGGGTCGGTCGAATTTAAATCGTTAAGATCGTTAAGCTCCTAGATGGAAATTTCGTTTCCGGGAGAGAGCAGGGCATCCGCAAAGAAGGTGTAGAGTTGTCTCCTCCTCCTCCATATCTACACAGCTCCTGCAAAAGTCGTTCGAGTAAGCGCCAAGTCTAAGCCTAACAGACAGTGTCCAGTGATGACATCAATTGTAGCACTGATGTGCGATCTATTGAGGGTAATCCAGCTCTTAGAGCGTGTCAGATTTAGCCTAGGCCAAATCTGCCTCGTCGTCAGACAGGTATAGTACCGCCTGTCCATTTATGGTTTGTTTTTCTATTGCATCCAGTTTCATTAAGAGTTTGCCTGCGAAAACTGGTATGCGTAAGGAGCCTTTTTAAGGTAGTTCCAAGTTTGGCGTTACCCGGAATATCTATATGCCCCGGCACCCAGCACAGGTGAATGTTGAACTGCTCAGCCATCTCCTTTAGAGATGATCGGCAATCAAGGGCTAAAGAGTTAGTAGAGACGGAGTCCAGACACTTGATGGCCGCCTGGCTGTCCGAAAAGGTTCGGATATCCTTTACGGATACCACGTTCTTCTTGAGCCTGAACAAGAATTTCTTGATCGCCATAATTTCCGCTTGGAAAACACTGCAATGATCAGGAAGACGGAAGGAGAGACTAAGATTTAGTCTTACACCTCCACCCATCCGTCCGTATAAAAATGGAACAGAAATACTAACTTCAGGACTACTATCAACGGGCTTCACCCAATGTGGTGAGTTAAACCCTAGCTATTAAAGACAGGCAAGGAGAAAAGGTTAAATAAAACTTTGGGAAGTAGGAAGAAATATTTCTGTTGGGCTCTCAGCCTTACTGGCTGTCGTCGTTCGTTGGGTTGGTGTGCTTATTTGAGCCGAACTTCCTACTAATTCCATGGTTCGTGTCCACGCTTTGCGTCCGGGCTTAGATTTGCCAGTGATGTTTCATGGTTTATTCCCTCGACTAACAATTATAGGTAAGGAAACTGCCAGTCAGCTTTAGGTGGGGCGTTTGGAACTCTCGGCCGCGGGCTAAAGACTCGGTCTGTTAATTCTGCATTGCAGACAGTACGTCCGTTTCGACTCGCTGGTCCATTGGGAGTCTCCTTATCGTCTCAGGCTCACCTTCAAAAAGGCTTCATACCCACAACTAGGCGTTAGATCGTCCGCCTGCCCTACCTTCCTAGGCAACTAATAGATTGGCCCCTTACCTGTAGAAGTTGCTTTACCAAGCCTTCCGAGAGTTAGAAAAATTTTAGTTTTGACCTTATGATTGCACATCAACTTTCAAGGACCCTGATTTCGCAACCGATAACAAGAGGGGGATTGTAGGGTGAAGTAGGGACCGAAGAGTGCTTCTTTTTGCCGAAAATGTTACCACGATATCCCAGGTCTGCATGATAAACTCTGGAGTTTTTGCATTTTCGTCGCAGAATCTACACGGACCTTCTTTTTGGTATACCTACTTTCCTTGAGCCTGCTTCACACAATGGTTCAGGGTCTATGAAGAGTTCTACTGCTTCTGTGGGCTAATACGTTGCTTACATGGCCAGGTATCCAACAGATAGTGACTATGTTATTCTTGCCTATTTTATGCATTCTTTGTAGGCACACTAGCCTTGACTAAATGACATAGGCGTCAATAGCCTTGACAGTGGCTGCTTGGTTATCTGACATTATTATGCTATATTGTAGTTTCTGTATTTCTTCATCAGTTCTATCTGTGTACCACGTTTTCTTCCGTTAATTTATAGATTTTCTGTTTTTATGGCTAAGCTCCATTAGGGTCCTGGTCCAGATGTCGTCTCCTGGGACGACAGTACCGAAAGTTTTCCAAGTTATGTATCATATTTTTTCGAACCAATGCATTTCTTGCTTCCTATACCTTCCTTTATCATTCTTAAGGCAGTATCCGTTAGCCGTATCCGTGGCGAGGAGTCAACTCCAAGAAAACTCCCATGACTGTACGCATTGCACCGGTGATTTAAGCACGCGCCTACCCTTTCACTTTGTGGCTTTAGTCCAGAGCGCTTTAAACTCTTCACAAAATAACGCTCATCAGATACATAGCTTGCCGCAAAAGCGGCTAAGCATGATTTCCCATCACCACCCTCCTTCAACCAAAGCCAAATCGTACTCTCCAGTGATACATCACATTTCTCCCATCAACAAGCCACGTATCCGCCACTCCCAGTGCTAATAAGTTCCTTAAAACAAACCATTTGGCTAAGAACACACGATGAACAACCAACATACCATGTCCGGGAGGCTATTTTCTTACTAAGTAAAGTCGCTCCTCCTTCTCCAAAACTGCATCTACTTATTATTATTTCGTATTATTTGGAATTTTCAGGCCACTGAACCCCTAACCACATAATTTTCATTGTGATTCCAGCTATCAATCAAACAATAGCTAAACGTGCAATAGCATTCTAAGTGGTCATAAGTAGCTTAGCTAGGCATAAATAAATTTACCATCTTCTCGTCTGGTGCGCCTCAAAAATTTAAATCACCTCAATAAATCCTTCCGCTATGCACACACGAATATCTATCTATCTATACACCAAATGTGTTTCACCATGATATTTGCACATCTCCATTATGAAGAATTCACCATTTCTCAACATGTCGGCAATATGCCTTGCCGCCTACGTTCATGCCATTAAATCCAATGGCTAAAACGCTGCTGTTGCTGCTCCTCATATACAATCTTGTACAGCAGTAGTAGTAGCGCGTGAGCCTGGAAAACAGCTTTCACCAGTTTCGACATCGGCATTGGCACTCGAAAAAGAAGTGGGGAGGGGGGGGGAGCCAATGCCGACCGCCATACAACCAACTACATAGTACATACATCACAAATCGACATATGACAGCATATAGTTTGCATCTCTCTTGCGCTCTTTAGAGAGTTGCAACCGGCAGACCGACAAGCATAAAAGGTTTTATCCTATTAACTTCTTTACGCATATAAATGCACTCTCTCGTATCTTGCTCATCCAACGACGCACAGATGTGTCCTATTTATGTTGGCATGAATGTTGCTCAACGCCCACTCGGGTCGACTATGTTTGGATCGATTTAAAGATATAGACACGTATGACGACGAGCCAAAAACTCAACCATCCGTACAAGGCTAATAGCACTACTTACCTTTGCAGAGACGATGTATTAGTGTTTTCTACCTGCTTTACTCCGTACTGTATGTATCTTCTTTCGATATCCTTTTCGGTCTCTCGTCTTTGATGGCAGCAGCAGCAAAATGTAGATCGCTTAATGGAACTGCACATAATAATAATTCCAACATAATATTCTACTAGATGTCCTTGTAGCCTAACCCAGAGATGGTGGGGGGGTTTCGAGAAAACTCTTCCAGAGAAGTCCTGATCAAGTTTCACAACCTACATAATTCGGTGAGTGACTGAGCGACTGAGGAGTGAGGGAGTGAGGGAGGGGAATGCATGGATATTCACATGTTATTTTGAATATTAGAGACTTTGTGCAAGGATATTGCAAATCTCTCCTGCATTATTTATTCGAATTTTTAATTAGCTCAGAGTGTGCCGCTTTTGGGGGGAGAAAGAGAAAAGCGGTATTCCTTGAGTGAGGGAATGCAGAGCTTGTGGTCATAATATGTGGCAGTAGTATGTCCTTATTTGTTAGTAATCCTCTGCGCTCTTACAGCTGCTTAAGATGGGAATATTGTTTGGCCATTTATATTGTCAATTTATGAGTGGGTGGCTGGCTAAATGCAGTTTGTGTATACCACTTAAATACCACTGAACTTGTCGAATTCAGTCAGAGGACGTCTGTCCACGATGTGTCTGTGTGTGTGTGTGCATGCTGTTGCATTCCCATCTGCATCTGATGCTGCTGGTGGTGTGTTGTGTGTGCGTGTTTTGAATATATGCTTTAAATCGAGGCTTTGTTGTTAATTGTGAGGTTTATACGCGTGAAGGATGAGACTAAATAAACTGCAAGAGGATTGATAATTAAGACGAAGATGTGCTATGAATTTTGGGGTTGGATTGAGAGGAGGTTAACTGTGTATGGCAGGCGACCAACTTATCTAGTGAAAAGTAAAAGCATTTTGATTCATATTTAACTGATGTTTGTTGTTATGAGGAATTTGTCATGTGAAAGCAATAAATTTTGTAAATAGATTAGGCCCTATTTTAGACAATTAAGTGGCATGCCACTGGAATTTTTGTTCTCGGAAATTTGTTTTTGGTTTGGGAATATTTGAATATTGAGACTTGGACAATAATATTGGGCTAACATCTGCATCAGCCGAATGTTGCTAAAGAACTTCTTCAGCCAACCGAGATATTCTCAGCAACTTTCGAAATAGCGCCGAAATGACCTTAAAGTATTCGTACTTTAACCAGCTACCTTTGGGCTGATTGACAACAGCGACTCGAAAACTTTTCTAGTTTATTTCTTATCTATTTTTTTTTTTTCCCGAGGGTAGGTGAAAATCTTCCAAAGACACTATGAGGATAGCAAGCGCGTGCTCATAGTAGTGTCAGATTTTTACTGACTAAAAACACCACCCTTCTATAGAATGTTAGATATTGCAACTAAGATATAACTTATCAAGCAATTTTTCTATCGCGAAATAAAAAACATTTGACAGGTTACTTTCCACTGAAAGATCCTGCATGTTCCGCAATTAGGACGCGGTTAATCCTTATCTTGCCAAGTCGAAAGGTTTCGTTCTTTGTAGTCGGCGAAATAAAGTATTCTCATCCAAAACTGTATTATTGATATGTGCGATTAGTCGGTTTCTATGCTTTCGCGCGATGCTTCTAGTTTCAGCTTCGATTGTAGGAATTCCGAGATCCCTGTGGATATCGTCGTTTCTAATATACCACGGAGCGTGGACAATTTCTCTAATCACTCTATTTTGAAAAGTTTGTAAAATATTGGCATTTGTTTTCTTGGTACAACACCAAAGTTGTATACCGTAGGTCCACACCGGCTTTAGCACTTGCTTGTATAAAAGCAGTTTGTTCTCGGTACTGAGCTGGGAATGTTTTCCGAGTAACCAGTACATTTCTTTATATTTGATATCGAGTTCTTTACGTTTCATTTTCACGTGCGAATTCCATTTCAGCTTTGCGTCGAGTATCATTCCCAAGTATTTGGCCTCGTTTGCAAAGGGTATTCGGGCCATGTTTAGAAAAATTGGCAAGTCATTAGTTTTCTTATACGTGAAATTCACGTGAACAGATTTAGTTTCGTTGAGGGCGATCCGCCAGTCCCTCGTCCATTCATTTACTTTATTCAGTGCGGTTTGCAGTTTTGCAGTCGTTTCTTCGATAGTATTACTGACTGCAAGGATAGCGGTGTCGTCGGCGAATGTAGCGAGGGTAGTGCAATCTTCTCTTGGTATATCGCGAGTATATAACAGATAGAGAAGCGGCCCAAGGACGCTTCCTTGCAGTACGCCAGCCGAAATTTCTTTAAGCTCCGAGTATTCGCTTCCATGCCTAACACGGAAGAGTCTATTCCCGAGATATGATTCTAAAATATCATATAGCCGAACGGGGAGAACTTGTCGTAATTTAAATTTTAAGCCGTCGTGCCACACCTTATCAAAGGCTTGTGAGACGTCAAGGAATACGCTTGAGCATATCTTTTTTTCCTCAAATGCTTTCTCGATTACGTCAGTAATTCTATGCACTTGGTCAATTGTCGAATGCTTGGTTCTGAACCCAAACTGGTGGTCAGGGATGAGATTATTATCTTCTATAACCGGTTGTAGACGCCTTAGTAATATCCTCTCGAAAACTTTGGATATGACTGGGAGAAGCGAAATTGGTCTATACGATTTTACTTCATTTGGCGGTTTTCCTGGTTTTAAAACCATAATGACTTCCGCAACTTTCCATTGGCTCGGCACGTGTTTTAATCTGAGCGCAGCATTTATAAAATTTCTGATCTATGATCGAAGTTTTTCCGAGGTCTGATATTGTCTCTACGAGTTCGGACGTATTTTTGCTGGGTGCGCAGGTTGATGGTCGCTCTCAGCTTTTTTCCACTGATGATTTGTCTTTGTTATTGCGCCTCGTGGCGAGATTACCCCGTCCTTGCACATCAGCCTTAATGTTTTGTGGGTTTAACCTTAAAACTTTACTGTCCTGTTCTGTAAAGGAATTTGAAAAAGTATTCTTGAAGGGTCTAATGAATCGGGATAGGTTGAGTCTTGTATGGTCCAGATATTTACACTTGTTACAGAAATGTTTTACCATCTAGAAACCTGGCGTTTCAAATGAATTGTATTTTAACACGATGAGGCCTATTTTGACAGCTCTTTAAAAAATACTTGAAATTTTTAATGCCATAAGCATTTCCTAGTACAGATATCCTTTGACCAAGTGAACATTTTAGAGCCATCTGTAAACCATTCTGAGTCTTTCACACTGACAGGTTCGGAAAGGTTATTTTCTACTATCGATAGAAGTTGAACTCTAAAAGTTGTAAAAGTGTCTTCTACATCTTTGCCCATCCGCTGGAGCCTTTCCTTCACCTCTGTCATTTTGTTTGATTTCGATTTGGTGTTAATAGGTATTGGAATACCCGATTTTTTTTACACCCGTCTCTACGTCGGTTGAATCTCCGAGTAAGTTGGAACAAGTGTCAACCTGTACTCACCCCCTGAATACAGTTAAGATAAAATTGAATTAAAACTTCGGATTTCGAGAGCTAGCACTACCGTCTTACTAAGACCGACCATGCTGGTCTTGAGCGCACCTTAGCTTGAAGGCCACCTCTTAGTCCTTAATCTTTGTCCCCTTGCTGATGACCTTCTTGTTGTAGGTGTAAGTGGTACTGATGGTTGTTAACATCCGCCCTTCAGCATTTTACAACTTAAAGGCGAGTGATCGCTCGGAGGGAAAGTGTAAAACCATACGTGTGCCAGTTGGGTCTGGTTAAATTAAAGCAGGTATCTCCTTAGACCCTCTTTATATTGACAATTGCTGGGAAGTGTCAGCGTATTATGCTTTTTATCATACAGAATGCATATATCTGTCTGTCTACGTGAGTGTCGAGCTGTGTTGTAGCACTTTATGTTGATTCCTGGGGTTAAATCGCCTTCTCTTCCGTCTCACTGAACCCCCAACTCTACGCATACAAATTTGGTGAAGGAATTGACTACTTTCCATTTACTTTCCGATTCCAGCATGTGACTCATGTGATTAGGGATTAGTGCATCCTTCAAATATAGTGCTTCGCTTTGCTATTGGAATCGATGAGCACTACACGTCTTCGGGAATATCATTGCATTAGGGACAATTGGAGGTGTTGTCGTTTATTAAAACACTGCAAATATGACAAAAACCATCAATCACGTCCCTTTAACAGTCACACGAAATGTTCTTCTCTGACTTGCACATCTCTGTATGGTAGCCGCCTTTCATGCCTGAACTTTCTCTGTAGCTCTTTCACAACTATGTCAAGAGCCAGCTTCCCCGCATTGCCATACCTTGATGATTGTTCTTACTATTTTAGGACATGTTTGGAAATTTATTTTATTTTTGCTATAAGCAAGCACGACTTTATGAAATTTTAAAGAACTTAATCTCTATTTTTTTGGCTGGATTCATGTGGCAATCATGGATTGAAAGTGAGTTCACACTTCCCATTAATCACTGTTTTATTGCAATACAAAGCCACAGGTTTTCATCCCTGCTATCTTGGATTCCGTTTCCTATTCGTTCCTTAAATACTGCTTTCATAAAATATCAACCTGAAGCCACTTAATCTCTATTTCTTCGGCTGCATTCATGTGGCAATCATGGATTGAAAGTGAGTTCACCATTCCCACTATTTTATTGCAATACAAAGCCACAGGTTTTCATCCCTGCTATCTTGGATTCCGTTTCCTATTCGTTCCTTAAATACTGCTTTCATAAAATATCAACCTGAAGCCACCTGTCCTTGTGTTAGATTCACTGACTTACCATATCTTTGGAAACAACTCGAGCATTTATACTTTTAATTTCATCCAATCCTTAAATGGCTTTATAAGTTTTTGGTTTTATAGCTGTTGCTATCACCGAAAACCATTTCACCATAGAGCAATCCCAAATTTTATGACCGTAAAATCACGAATCACCATTGGACCTCACCTACTTATAACCAATAATCTGGCAAATATCATTCCAATTTTTATACCTTTCTCTTTTTTTTTTGGGATAGGTCATAATAAAAGCTGAAAATACACTCGAGTTCTGAGTTCTTCAAAGTAACAGTCAACCCCTCTTCATAAAAATAAAACTTAATCGAAAGCCACTCTCTTCATACAAGTGGTGTATGAGAGCAAGAGCGAGGAGAGACACCTATCACCAAAAAGAGTAAAACTACTGCCACTGCAGTCCTTAAATCCACACTTAAAACACAACGATTAAACCAGTTGGCAAATATTGCGGTAGCATTCCTAAAAAAAGCGAGTACCTTCTATAGTAGCCGGTACCAAAAAAATAAAAACCCCCGAATGATCCCATTCAAAACAATATCCAACCATTTGAAAGAATTTCATATCCTTTCTTTTTCTCTCTCTCTCTCTTCGTCTCTTTCTCTCATTCACTGAATTCGAATCAGGTTCGTAGTAAAATTTCATTACCCACTCCACCCCCTCGAGTCGTAGTCGAGTCGTCTCTGTGCAAGTGTATATCCTCGAGGCAACTCAGTTCCGTGTTGTCCATCTCAGCACTTTTGCCATATGCCAAACGAATGTCATTCCTCTGGCAAAACAAAAAAAAACATAACCAACACTGTTCCACTGCAACACTGCACAGGGCATGGGATAGGATGGGATGGGATGGGATGGGAATACAAAATACAGCTCAACACACAAAAAAAAAAGGACCTCCAATAAAAATAAAGACTAGAGACGAGAAGTAGCAGCAGAGGAGCATATTCCTTCCATTTATTAAAGGATTTGCTATAGCTAAAAGTATCCATCTCGCTCACATCCCCCAGTCTACATCTTCTTCTAGTTGGAAATGTAATCCAGTTTTCATGTATTTTTATGGTTTTATCTGTTATCCTTGCTGCAGGATTCTATCCAACTAATAAAATTCTTACAAAAAAAAATAAAAAGAAAAAAAAAATACTCGCCGACGGAAACGAATTTCACAAAATGCGCTACAAATGCGTTCCACTGATTATTAGGAGGTGCAGGACGACCAGCAACCAACCAACCAAGCAAGCAAACAAACTCTAATCGCCTGCAGTAATACAAAATAATTTTTTATTTTATTTTATTTTATTTTTTTCTTTACAACTTCTTAGTGCTTTTTCCAGGATGAGATTTCAGTGTACTTTCTAGTTGGCGTGCACTTTCCAGACAGACATAGTACTCACCATCTCCTCCTCCATTCTGCTGATACGGAAGGACTACTCACAACATCACTTAAAGAAGCATTAAATGAAATGATAACGAAATGAAGCCTCCAGTTGTTGTCTGCCATTTTGTTGCTAGCGCTATATCCTTTTTGCCAGCTACGTATACTCCGTCTATAGGGAGGATACCAACAAAAAAAAACACACAACTCAGTACACAAACAAGAAGTGCAAGTAGCAAACTCAACTCTGGTGGGGCTTCTACTTGCTACTGCTGCTACTTTCATACGATATCCTTTTTATGTGTTAAATTGAAATCAATTTGAAGACGAGAATGGGATTTTGAATGGAACATTGGCAAGTTAAGGAAATAGTACATCCGAATAGAGATGGAGTGAGAAGTGGCGATGATACACTCTGCCATCTGCCCTCTGCGACAAATGCAATATTCATACTGTGAAATTTAATTCTATATCTTTCTCTCGGATGAAAATACTCGGAAGGCATCATCATCATCATCAACATCAACATCGTCATCATCAACAGAGCAGCAGCAGCATCTCTCTTGTCTGCTGAAAAATGCATCATAATTTTTCGTTATCCTTGTAGTATTGTGCCAGTTTAATTTGATGACAACGAGGTCGGAATTAGAACTTAAACTCGTTTTTATTTCAATTTAAATTTTCGATGCTTGATCTTATTATTTTATTTTCTGAGGAAGGTTGGCAGTTTTATATTTCTTTATTACGCTAATAACTCGGTTTCGACTGTCATTTGGTTCCGATGACTCTATTGAATCCTTTCCTCCCTCCTCCTACCTTTGAAGTTTGCTTGGATAGACCCAAACCCTTTGTCAGATGGTAAATTGCATCTCATGGTAAAGTTTCAGTCTTGATGAAAATCTTCACGGTTACAGTAACCCTTGTAGTGTCACGGGTAAACAGAAGCTGCCCACAATGGGGCAGTCTGTCCCCACTGTTATGGAACATGGTCTTCCATGACCACGCTCGACGCTTCTGGTCTACACGCGTAGGCTTTAAGAACCGATTTCGTTATTCTTTCGGTCCGCCAACTCATGTTGAATATTTGTGCGAAAGCGCTAGCGTCTTTTCCCTTGTTGGACGATTGGGCTCTCGGTTTAATAGAGGTTGTTCATTTTAGGAGAAAGTCGACGGATTGCAGCTTTCAGGGGAAGCTAAATATCTTGGAGTAATCCTCGATAGCAAACTGTTAAAACGAATACACCTAAAGCTTTGTTGGCTAATTTCACTAAACTCGAAAGAAGGGTGTGCTTAGATTGCGTTAGGACCCTCTCTAGTATGGCTCTGCTTAAGATGTTCTAATGAATCTGTTTTTATTATGGAAGCAAACTTGAAGGCCATTTTTTGTTAAGTTTACGCTTCAAAACAAGAGCTCTTTGAACTCGGCATTAAGTCTGAACTTGTTTGGCGTCACATAAAATGATATCTCCGAAGAACTTGCTCCTCAGGGGTAGGAGGTAGTTTTCTTAGGATCAGAACTGGAAGCTGGGTTTGGTAATGGGGCTTTAAAGACCAAACTAGTTCGACCTAATCTCTGTGGGCAGTCTTCGGCTTATACAGCCGGCGCCTTTTACCCTTTCTGACGGAACACTTTTTCCTTTAGACCAGGCTCTGAGCTTTTACATAACCCCTATCCCTCCTTCTGGATACGCGTTTCTTCTTCCAAACACGATTGCCTCTCGATGTTGTGTGGTTTTGACTTGTGGGCAGTGGAATCGAGTTTCGAAGAACCATCACACGAGTTTCCGACATCACAGGGTCTATCGTCTACGACAGCAGATCTCAGTTAATGCACTTCTATGAGGTTGGTTTATTGGTTTACCCAGAGAAGGAGTCTCAAATAAACAGCACTGACATTGACAGACGACCAAGGAGTCATTGTTGTTTAAAAATCTATTTGCCAAAGCATTATCCGCCATCCATTGAGACCGCTTGTGACTGCTTTAAGCACTCGCAAGAAAAATGCCCCTCGAATTGAGTTTTCGGTTTCACTTCGTTGAAATGCAACTCCTAACGACAGCAATTAATTTGAAAGTTTCCTTCCCCGAAACGAGACTAGTCTCCTTCGTGTTTTTGTATTACAAGAAGAGCGAGATAGATTCATGCTTTCTTACGGTTCGGTTGATCAAATATTGTGTGCGCCATCCCATTCTATAGCCGCAGTAAGTTCGTCACTAAACACCACATTTCAGGAACAATGGACGAACAATGTACGCTTGAATCCACCACCACTCACCACTAACCGTACACAGATCTTTTTGTGTGGCATGTAAGAAGCTCAACGGCTCCCTGTCCCGCTACCGTTGACGTCTCACGGCAACTTCCGTCAGTCCCAGAAAGTATACACAGACACACTGTCATATAGAAAATGGAATGCAAGGAACCATATGTTCGCATTGTTCCCTCGTATTGGGTCATGATAAATGAGATTTATTGAAAATCGCTAAGGCGAATTGATGCGGAATAGGAAAAGCCACCATCACCAATCTCGTGTTCACCCACCCCCTCGCCCATGGATCGTTGGTTGGTTGGTTGGAGGGCTTAGTTTATGGCTTTTCGGGTTTGAAAGTTCTATTCTTCTTTTTGCACGCATATCTATGTATAGGTTCTATACATACCCCAACACATGGTAGATATGGTTGACTAAATTGTCGTCACGAGAAGTGCATCAACAATGGGGCGGGGAAAGAAGGATATCAGTGAAGAAGTAGGTTGGAAGGAAGCCTTCATATGTCAAGAGCAAGAGAGAGAGAGAGAGTAGCAGAGCGGGAGAGTACTGAAGCTAGGAAAATGCATTTGTTATAGGAACGACATCTATCTTGTTTTTGTTTTTGACATTTCAAAGGAATTTCTACACGCCACGATGAATAGGTGAAAAGTGGGGAAGTTATTTATTATTTTCACTTCAATTCAGGATTTAAGAATTCTTTGTGGATTTTTTTTTTTATTCTTTAAATGCGCTTTATTTACTATTTTTAATGATTGTTCATTTAAAGTGTGTGGTGGAGGCCTTAAATAAACAAAAATAGTGTCTTTCATAACTGTTGAGTTTAAGCATAGGTAACAGAAAGGAAGGGCTAGCCCGTTGTCAGAAGTTAACAAAACAAGAGTCTTAAACTCTTACGATAAAAAAGTTTATAGCTTTTTGATTTTGAGATTTTATTGGTGAGTTTACTCACTTATTGTTCATAAAATTGCATTGCAACAATTTAAACGAAAGATTCTTCAATCTTTGGGGCGCTTAGAAGATCATTTTTTATTCTGGCTTTCAGATTTTGAGAAAGATCGTGATTGACGCTCACTTCTTGTGTGAATTTTGATATACTCGACAAGAAACCTAGGAAAAAGTGCGATGTCGAGGAGCCTATTCATGGAGCTAATGGAGCTAATTCTGTAGCTCTTTTGTAGCTCTATTGTAGCCTAGCCTAGCAAAGAAAAGAAACTCGGACGGTATGTGTTTTCAGTCCAGTCAAGTCCAGTCTGTTTAGTAATTCGGTTTATTGTCCTATCTAAGGATATTTTATTCTGTATCAAGTGGACTGTAAATTAATTGGTAATAATAACAAATCAAACACAAAGAATTAAATCTATACGCAGAGGCACGTCTTCTTAACTATACGAATTGTTCAGTATTATTATTATATATATATTATGGCCCAAACCGGAGCAACATATAAGAGGACTGAGCTGACTACTCTAGATAGGAGAAACACCCTAGCATATCCAGGTCCACCAATGTTTGGAAGTATTCTAGAAAGTGCACCTTGCACCAGTAAAGCATTGTTACTGGAGTATTCTACATGGGCTTTGAACTGTAATCTGTTATCAAATATTACTCGCAGCTATTTGATCGATTCCTTCGATCGGACTATTCGATGTCCCACCCGTATATTAGCGTATTCTACAATTCTTCTACTGGTAATTAGGACGGCTTCCGTTTTGTGGTCCGCTAATTCTAGACCGGCGGATACTAACCAGTCTTTGATGCGAATAATTGCTTCGTTTGTGGCTGACTCTATCTCCTTTATTACTTTTGCCACTACTTAAACTTCTCCCCGCAACATAAGCCTTAGCACTCCGTCATACATAATGTTTCATAGAAGTGAACCGAGTACTGATCCTTGTGGAACCCCAGCTGAAACGCTGTAGTATTTCAACCCTATATCAGTTTCATATCCTCAGCAAGTAATATGGCGTATCCATCCAGGCTAGTGATCTTCTAATGAACACCCAGTTTGCCGAGTTAAAGGCATCTTGGATGAAGTGCGGTGTGTATGTGTATAACTGCATGTTGGCACATTTTATTTCTAGATATTTGAAGAATATCGAACAGAGTCCAAGTTTGGTTCTAATCTTTTCAAAATTTGAGCGCAGCCATCCAGCAGTTGTTTGAGCGGATTCTCCGATTTGAGTTATGAATCTGATAACTTGCACACATGCTGCAGTTGATTAGCCCCAATGCAATAAGACTAGCCACCTGGCTAAAGTAGGGGGTGTCAGGGGGAAGTCGTGCCTCAGATCTGATGCGTTCTCATAGGAGAGCTGCCTTTGGCTAGCGCAGAAGCACTGTCTCTGTTTTCGCCCTTACATCTGGCCGTTTTCTCTCGAAAGAGACAAGTTTAACGAATCCATCTTGTTGGATCTGCTGCCCAATGATACGCTTCCCAATGGAAGAGGAAACACGATTTCTCTGTTATAACGCTGTAGTTGTCTAGTTGCCTACCAAGGTGGACGTGTAGTAAAAACTATTTCCCCTGTAGTAACATGGAGAAAAGGTTCGGATCAGGCGCAAGTGGCATATGCTTTTCCTACCTTGTAAATAAGGTTGCTCAACAGCTTCTCGATCTAGATTACTGACTGGTTGCTCAACAGCATTAACAGAAATTGATGCGATTGCAGAGGCATCTGTCTCTAATTGTTTGATATATTTTGAAATGTTGGTATCCAGGAGTAGCCGGGAAGCAAGATGCCCAAATGTAAGGGTTTGATTATATCAAAGACGCCAAAGACCTACCCTTGTTTGCTCTAATTGTTATGAATAACGTCTCCATAGACTACAAAATATTTAGGTTTCACCTCCAATTCAGTTCTCGCATTTCGATTTCGAACTCTTTTTGGTGTGTTTTGCTTGAGATCAAATTTTAAAATTTTTTTAAAAAAAGTCTTCAGAATTCTATCAATTCTTCTAAGCATTTTTTAATGCAATGCTTCCAAAGCAAAAAGCCAAAAAAAAAAAATACCTCAATCCGCAGACACATGGCAGACCACCTTCAATTCGCCCTCAGAGAAATGTGTCTTGAATGGTTCAACTGTTACCCAAAGTTATGTTTATTTGCCTTCCAAATCAGTAAGCTAGGTCCTTAAAAATTCCACCAGCTTAATTAAGACATTTCCAATAAATAAATCAGACTTCCCCCTTCCTAAGCCAGCAACACAACGTAATGAATTTCAATAAATAAAATCCCAGTATCGTTTATTGTGCTGCCCTCTAATTCATTCTTCTTCTCGTTTCCAGAGGAGTGTTGTTCCCCTCAATATGACAAAAATACAAAAAAATAACAAGGAACACGCTAGTTATTGCAAAAAGCAGAAAAATAAAGTCCTGCCTGCCGCCGCCCCTTCCAACCATAACCAATACCAATAATTCAAATCCGCACAACAAATAACAACTTTTGGTCAGTTTTTGGTCATAAATCATTTTTCCTTCCTCGTCTCCATACATACATACATATGTACATACTTTTTAGATTGAAATGGTTAGGGACAGAGCAGATAGGACCACACCACCAACTGATTAACTTTTAGGGCGGCACAACAAACAAAAAATCGTCTATATTTCATGAATATCGTTCGCTTTGCTGTTCGGTGCGGCTACAAAACTGGGATACAAAAACAAAATTATTACGTTCTATTACAAACGAAACACAGACGGCGGCCGTATGGCCGTATGGCCGTAAGCGTAAGCCTAACATATGAGAGCGAGAGAAAAAAAAGGACCAGCAAACAGTAGGAATACATTTTGTGTTTTTTTTATACACAGGCAATTTATTATACTGGATATCGAAAAATGTCCTCGAGAAATATTGACATTTGGTGTTAGGCGTTGTTATCCTGTTAAAACCGAAGCCCAATCGAAGGGACAGACACAAACAAACCGAGAGACTAAGCAAATCCAACAAACGTATGGCACATTCCATGAAATATGTTTCCCCGTTCAAGTGGCATTTTTCAAAATAAATACCCTAGCTATATATGCATTGAAGTTTGTTGTTATTGTTGTTGTTGAGTCCTTCAGCTTTACCCCTCAAGTGATGTTTCAAAAGTCCTTATTGGACGAAAAGCAGTCATAAAAAAACAAAACAACTGTCAACTTGAACTCGAATCAAAATGATGATGAGTTATTTTGCAACTCCCGTGGGAAGTGGACGTGTGCTATTCGAAGTGGAGCTTAGGTTCGAGGGTTCTTGTGGGAAGAGAAATACACAACTGGACAATTAATTTATGTAGTTATTTTTTGGCGAACAAAATTGGAGTTTTTTTTTTTATAAAATTCTGGGCGATAGATGGTTTAACAGCGGAATTTCCAAAGGAAATTGCAACTTTATCCTTATAAACGATAACTCTTCAAAACGCAAAAAAGTAGTAGATTCAAGGACACAATTTTGTAAGATTCCTCTATACTGACAGTTTTGAGTTGAGTTGACATAACTGGTTAACTTTTGATATTAGAAAATGGTGGTCGTCAAAAATCTTAGAAAAGCCACGACGACGTCAGAAAATTTAAATAAACTTCAATAATTTTCGCGCTACATATAATATTCAGTCTTACCAACTAGATTTTGTTATTTTACCCGAATACTGCCGAAAACAGAAGCAAGGCAAAGGCCCAATGTCAAATCCTCATGATTGACATATCAATGGCTGTCAGTAATTATTCTCCTATAGATGCGCTGATTTTCCTTTATTGCCACGTTCAGGCATATGCCACACATATCTATAATGCTATCCCAGCTATCCGCTAAACTTTGCCCAAAGCTCTAGCTGCATATTTTGGTGAACCAATGGGATATCATCAAAACGTCGTCTGTCTCTCTAGTTATTTTAATCATGACTACTTTGATGAAATAGCTAATTGCATGGCATTCAGCAGACATTCAATGAATTTACCCTACCGGCTATCTTCTAAAATAATACAAGACTTTGGAAGTTGCATGTGGAATTCTTTGCCTATTTCAACCCGCAGAGTTTAGAATTGACATTGCATCTGGGTAGTAAGACATAGAAGGAAAAACTCAGGCTTTTGTGCAAATGTCCTAACGCAGTAGTTTCGTCCGTCTTCATTCATCACCAGTGAAAAAGTCCTCCTGTCAAAGAAATTAAAACAAAATCTCTTTCAGGAACGGAAATCTACGATTTATGAAATTTATGAAAGAGAAGGCAAAATCCACAAAAATAAGTTTTCCAAAATTGGATTTTTTAAAATACCTTCTTCTCGTACGTCTTCGGCTAAAATATACAGGAGCTACGAGGATAGCGGAGAGCCTAGATTCGAGGTCCAGGTGAGCGGCGCATACTGAGTCGTAAAACGGTTTCCTCCCATCTCCGCTATCTTCACAGCAAAAGTATGTTTTTGGGCCTTAAGCATAAGCATAATGTTTATGTCTGGGTCGTGATTATTGTACGTTCTACTCGCTCCAGTACAGGGGGAGTCAAAGCCCAATCTGGGAGCGTTGAGCTAGCGGCAAGAGCTGACAGCTGGAATGTCATTGTGAATGAGTGTCGGAACAGATGAAGAGGCCGAGTTTTTTATGTTTTTCAAAAACGACCAAACATTTTTATCACCGGTGGGACTTTGTAGTATTTTTTGCCTCAACTTTTGATCGTAGGAGAATTTGACACTATTAATATGAGCATTTCAGTCATTTCTGGCTCGTTTGAACTTCTTTCGGTTTTCCTCAGTTGGGTTGGCCTTAAATGACCGCAAACTTACCTCTTTAGCCCTGATAGCTTCTTTGCAACTCAAGTCATCATCAGTTTGATACTCTTTATTCTGTTAGGGATATTCGCCAGATAATGCTTTGGTAAAAAATTTGCCAAACGTGGACATATCTCTAACTGTAGTGATTTCTATAGAGCAAATGTTCTGGTTTTGAAAATCTGTGTGTGGGTGTGTCTGTGAACAGACTTAAAAGTATCCTGAATTTTAGGGTATCTCGGTAAAAAAACTTTCCAAATTCCTCCCTCAATATAAACCCCTTCTTAGGTTCAAGTGTCATAAAGTTATCCAGCCAGTATTACTGCCATTTTTTCATCAAATACATGAATCCAATCACTGTTGCCACTACAAAATCCTTGCAGCAGTCAAACCTCCATCAACCTTAAAAAGGTATCACACGTACCTGATTTCGAAAACCACCATCTACCCAAAACAAAAGCAAGGTACCAATAATTTGACACACATGTCCCGTTCTTGCCACACTCACATCACACTCCAAACCAAAACACAATGAAAAAAAAGGTCCTTAACATATGCTCTTTCCTTCACACATCCCATTCTGGTAATTTTCATGATTCGCTTCGGATAATCTTTACATTTTAATAAAAGTCATTCTCGTGTGTTAAACCCTTTTCTATTTTGCTGTCTCTATGACATCTGTCATTGTCCCATCTATATATTGCATGAAATAATTAAAATGTGGGACACGTGTGTAAACAGTAAACACACAAAAAAGAAACCCCGAGTATCATTTTAACACGAAACCATTAATTTTTAACTTTCCAACTTTAAGTTCACTCTCTGACAGACAATGCTCCCTTTGCTCCATTTCTCCCCGACATGGTGGTAACAATAACTCTCTCGCTCTACACATGTTATGATGAGATGAACAGCATCTGTTCGAGGCGCACACATTTTCAACCGCTTACCAGGGTTTTCATCGTTCTTCTGTATGTACGCCTTGTATATGTTTTTGTTTAATCTTCCATAGACTCCAATATCCTCTGAACCGATATTATATGCAGATTTGCATTATGTATATCCTTTTCAAGTCGATCCGCCTCGCCTCTCTCGCACTGGTTTGGCGATAGTACACCGCGAAAAACCACAGTTTGCTATAAAAACCGCATGTAGCCAGTGTTGTTCTACTCCATGTTACGCGATACAATTACTTTTTTTTTTCTTTTTGCTGTTGTTGTACAGCTGCTACTACTTTTGATGGAGGCGCAAGTAGTACACCTTCCAGCTATGGCTGCTGCTATAAACGCAACGCGAAAAAAATCATGTAATAATGTAAAATATGTTGTACAGTGCTACTTAAATAGCATTTTGGCCCTACCTATTTTTTAGCCTAGCGAACAGTAGCAGCAGAGTCATTTAAAGCATTTGGACGCGAAAATTCCATTTCATGGGCGCAGACATTTGCCTTTTTGGCGAAGAAGGGATAACAAGGGCTTTGGGGGGCGATGACGATGATGATGATAACGATGGCTGTAGAATATGCGTGTGTGACCCATTTTCACTTACTCGCGTCGTGTGCAGTCCGTAGTCCTGGGCTTGGTCGCTTTTATTCTTCCTCCGTCCCGTTTCTAAAAGTCAGTCAATTTTAACTGACATGAGTTTGCGATGGTGCCAGCTTTTCATTCACTTATAGACGTACGATGAAGGGAAGTGGCAGACCCTCATTGGTGGATGTATCAAAGGACGGCAGCAGGCAGCATATTTTCGTTGGTTGGAATTGAGTGGAATGAAATAAACTTCCGGTTTAAACTTATGAATGATGATTTTTGTGCTTCAATGATGGTGTTACGGTAGGGTTAACCCAAATGAAAGTGGTATAATTTAATTTTGATTTTTTATGAGAAAATATTATATATTTTTCAACAAATTCATATTAGCTGGGTTTTTTTTAAAAAAAAAAGAGCTACAGGGGCTCTGTGCGAAATTGAATTATCTGAGTTGCTTCCTAGTGGATTTGCCATTGAATAAATTGTGGCAATGAGAAGGGAGTCGTCAGCCCACAAGAATAATTTACATTTTTTCTCCTCTGTGTGCTTCCGGACACATTTATCTGCTCCATGAACATGATCATATATGTATGGTCGTTCAGGGTTTGAATAGCATAAATCGAAGACACTATGTGAGTTGTGAGGTCACAGTCGGTAGTGTAGGCACACCTGAGATGTGCAGTCGGTTTCTCTGGAATAGCGGGTATAAGATATGTAATACTTTTGCCTATTTGTACGGACCTTAAGGCGTTCTCCAGCTTCTGTAGAAATCGAACTTAAATCTACTTACCAATCGTGGAAGGAAAAGAATGGTGAATTAATGATTCAGAAGAAAAGCGGTACTGACAACATTTGTTTTCCACATATTCGATGTCGCCAAAAACACTGCGAAATGTCTAGGTATGAAACATTTTACCACCTCTGATGTGTCCACAATTTATTCGCCCCAAACTTGAGTACAACCACTCGTGTCTGGTCTTGTGCACCCTTTACATATTTGACGCTACTTGGCACATTTCGAAACGCTGAAAACATAGTGGAGCTCTGAGAATAGCTTCGAGGTTCAGGTTGTCATAAAAAAAGCAACTTATCACCGCCTGCTTTCGCATAATGTTTCTCATGCTTTCTCCTGAATGCCTGTGCAGGTGTTACATTTAACATTATAAGGCTACTAACAATCCTTTTTATTTGCGTTAGTATTTATTTGTACTTAGTTCAGACTTGATCGCTTGCGCCGGAGCGGACGGAACCCTTGTGCTACATGTTTGACTCTGCCTGTTACCTATTTCTACTTATTTATCTGCCTTGTCGATGGCTAGGAAACCTAGTCTTGCATCTGTCGGAAAACCTTGCTAAGGGATTCTTTGAATTGCTTTCATGTAGTCTACAAACTGCTTCCATGCCTCCAACTTGCCGTTTAAATATACTGCAATAGCGCGGGAGTCGCAGGATTACATTGAGTTTAGTGAAGTTTGATAAAATATCAGCACTTTGACATCAACTATCCCTAAGCCATTAAGAATACTTCTGTGCATAGCGAATTTAAATTGGTTTTCATATCTATGGACCACTTATGAACCTTTTTAAGGCTTTTAACAACTTTGAGCGCCACAAGTAAGCTGTACCTGCTATCTGATACCTAAATTGGTTCAAACCCATTGGCAACACCTTTATAACTTAGAACAATAGGTATAATACTTCGCTGCCGTTTTTCAGAAGTATATAACACAAATGCCTTGCATTTATTATGCTATCTTGTAAATGTTTAATTGATCATTATTTAGCAAATACACGAACCTTAATTAATGCGCCGTCGGTTTCTCTCAAACCAAGTAATGGATTATGTCTGAACTAAATTCTAAGTTTTAGTGCTCTTTAATGCTAATTTGTTGAGACATTAAGTAATAACAGGTGACAATTCCATCGTCGATCCTTGAGTTTAAACATAAATCAATATTTTGCGTTAACAGCTCATACTCCAACCATTTTTGTGCGCAGTTATATTTTTGGCACGAGTGAAATCTAAAAGGCTTCTAACGACAAGTTACACGTGCGTATACGAAACTGAGACCACATACTACCCACTCAAGCCACTGCGTCCCCACTTTCAGTGTACTTTCAGTAATATAAGTTCCTTGACTTCTCCCTGCTTTGAATCTTCGATAGCTATACTAATCTTCTCTCTAATTTAATAATAAAATTTGTGTTTTAAAAAATTAAAATAAAATTTCTGACCAAACATACTTCTTTAGTTAGAGACTACCGCCACTCCTTTTCTTCAAACCGTGCTGTGTTCTTTAGCTTTTTCCACATCCCCTTGAATAGGAGGGTCTACAGCCCGGGATTGACCTGGGCCTCAACTAATAACCCTCTCCTATTAATTAGCGCAGTCTTGCTTCAGTTGCGCACTTCAAATTGGTTGTGGTATCATTTAACCTCTGCGCGTCACTTACGTGAAGCCTTCGTCTACAAGTACTGCGTTGTCCCCAGGTACTTTATTCAATACTTCTGCGGGCTGGAGAGTAAGTGTCCATTCCCTGTATATCCCAGCTATATCAAACGCCCAATGTGCAGCTTTCTGACGAGGTCGATATCGCCTTACAGCTCATAATCGTCTCCTTCAGAACCCGTCTACGCAAACGGGACCAAGTATCGTACGAAATAGAGTCAGATTTATAGAGGAGAACTATAGTTCGAGTCCAAAAAGAGAAGATTTGAATGAATTTAATGATAGTTTTGCAGAAATCTTGTGTAAATGCACTCATCTGGTTCTAACAACATCGCATCGGCTTACACAAATATCCCCCGTCTCCTTGGCAACAAATTCCAAAGCCGCGGTCAATCCGATTTACCATCAACCTCACCCAAAACACATTCATTTAACGTCATTCAACTTGTCCTTGCTCTCCCAATTGATACCGACTTTCCTTTCACATTCGCCGCCATCCCACCGAAAAGCCGCATTGCTGTCCCTTTTGTCAAGTCAATTTGTGTGCTTAGCATCCACCTAACACAATTTCCTTTTTTCTTTGTTTGACTCCCTCTTTGATGACATTGAATTACTTCGCTCGCAATGCTATCGACGTCCGGTTCCATAGCCCCGACCACCACTGTTGTCAAGTCAATTCTTTTCAGTTGGCAAGCCACGAGACTTTTCCCTCAAGCTCTCCTATGAATTATTATAAAAGCTGGTAGGCCACAATGCGGCATTCATATCCTCTTAGTTCACGCCAGTCCCAAAAGTGTCCGTAGGCCAGTGGTCTGCCCCGGAGCCATCCGAAGAAACTTTTTTTTTTTTTCTCCCGAATAAGAATGGAAAACTCCATCAGTAACAAATTACCACCCAATTACCAGTCCCAAAATCCTGCCACTTAGGAAGTTCTCCTATTCCTCCCTGTCCAGTCAAATAAACACCGTTGTAAATCCCTATTTGATACACTTTGGGAAATTGCCCTTTTAAGTGACAACAATAACCCCAAAAGAGCCATCGACAGAAAGTCCGCAAACAAAAAAAAAAAAAAAAAAATCAGCCCAGAAGAGCGGAATTAAAAAAGAAAAAAAAAACTTCCTGATTTATCGCCGTTCCCTCATTTCCTCTCACTGACGATTCCTCTATTGGGAGAGCGAGTCAAGTGAATATCCTCGAGGATATTCGTGCTTAAAGTGGCCCTTTGTTTTCCCTCGCCTATGTTTTTTTTTTCTGCCCAACTGTGCGCTGTTTC
This sequence comes from Ferdinandea cuprea, assembly GCA_963576555.1. Taxonomy (NCBI): domain Eukaryota; kingdom Metazoa; phylum Arthropoda; class Insecta; order Diptera; family Syrphidae; genus Ferdinandea; species Ferdinandea cuprea. The sequence continues at coordinate 84,075,887 of OY754961.1, read as the reverse complement.
CTCTGTTTTGTTTCGGAATGAAAAGTGTCCCATTAACAGTGCAATTTTCGTTGTCGTCCTTTTTTTTCCGTTTGTCTATCACCCTCTCGTTCTCCGCTTTATTATCATCATTGTGTGTGTCTCGTTAAAACAAATGGAAGGATAATACACTTCCTTATGCGAAATTATCACATTTTTGATTCGTTCTAAGTGAGTCGTTCCCCGGCTCTCCAGAGAGAACAGGATATAATAGAATAACAAAGAAGTCCTTAACGTCCCAAAGACGAAGCAAAGGAGGAAAGCAAAGTGTCTTCCTGTTCTTCAAACGTTTCATCAGGAAATATAATTAAATATTGTTATTTATTTTTTTTGTTTTTTTCCAGGCGACAAGACACCCCCAGGCTTCCCGGTTATTACACAAGGACCCAGTACGAGAGTAATTGAAGTTGGCCATACAGCGGTGATGCAGTGCAAGGCAATTGGCAATCCACAACCGACAATATACTGGATTAAGAATCAAACAAAAGTCGATATGTCGAATCCGCGATACTCCATCAAAGAGGGTAAGTACCAGATACTAGATTCTAAGTATGTCCTTTTTCTGTGGTTATAGTTTGTGGGTTTTTCCATTTTAAAAGGCGAAAGTTGCTTAATTATTAATCGGGGTACTTTTGCGTTAGTAATGGGATGCGACAAAGTTTAATGGAATTTGCGGCGGGCGGCAAAGTCGTCCTGTTGCGCGCTCTCGTTCACTGTCCACATCTACCACTCTCTACCGCCGCAACAGCTAACCGAACTTTATAATTTCAAGTGCCCAAGTAATGGCATACAATATACTATGTATGTCCAAAAAGTGCGAGTAAACGAAGCATTTCCATTTTGTACGGGTGGGCGGAGTCTAACGAAGGATAATCCAGACGATTTTCCACATTTTAGTCAACTTTGTCGACGAGCGAGCGAAATATTCTCGTCATCATAACCATCATGAATGATGGAAGCATTTTCCGAGGTTATAAGCTGTTTTTCGGATGGATTTCGTCGAAATTGAAATAATGTCGTCGGGGGTGGTGCCGAGAATGTTAGCGTTCCCACGGTACTTTGCATTTTGTTTTATATGCGAAGCGGCTAAGGGTTTGGGGCTGAAGCCGGGTGACGATAAATACGATTTATGGATGAGGCTACCTTTGAATTGGTGAAACTGCAAGTCACTGTGCTCTTGTCGTTGGTATAGTGACTGTGAGAATATTTAAAGCGAGCACCACGGTAATTGGTGTTTAGGGATCGCATTCATCCGCGGTAACATTCTAACTTTAGTTCGGTGCGGTTCGGTTTGGTAATGGATTCCTTTGGGAAAGATAAATATGTTTCCGAGGTGTGTTTTTCTTTATCCTGTGAAAGTTGCTCTTCTGAGGTACAATCTCGCGGTTTTATTTAAATGTTTCGAAGGTAATCGGTCGGGGCATCTGGTGGCGTTTCCTTGGCTGCCGTTTGATGTCCCTTTTCATTTATTCGAAATTTGAGGCAATGTCTGAGGTGAAATAAGTGAGTGTGGCTTGCATTTGACCGGTTTTAGTATGCATAAATGTCTCAGAGTTAGGGTCTGGTCTTAATGGTTTATCTCAAGTGTGGAGGTATAACTATTTTAGATGCAATAACTTTTTAACAAGAACAGATTTGTACATTTTGGATAGGCAATTTAATAGTACAAACTGTATCTGGTTTGATGGATGCAGAAAAAAGTTAAAGCTCCTTAAACTAAAAATAGTGACTTTAGTACCTCGACGTATCTAGTGCTTTGGCTTTGAGTCTTACACAATTTTTCCAAGTTTGCTGTTAAAATCACATGACAGCTAAATCTTTTGATGGCATCAATCAGAGGTCTCAGTTAGGTCGTTACCAACCTTGATGCTGCAGTGAGCTTTTTCCATCGTCATCCTACACAAACCGACTCAGGCTCGGTATAGTTCGTCTCTACAGATGTAGACCTACCAGGCCTAATACCGCACTTACTTCTACAGTTGGCGCAGTTTAGAAGGTCTCCTAAAGTAGCACCTCTCTAATTCTGATCGCGCGCTTCTCTTGCCTGTCTTTTTACTCCAAAGAAGCCGATATTCGTCGCTTCTCTGTTGCTTGTAGATCTCACGAGCTGCTTTCGGCCTTTCGTGTAGCGCCGCTTTTTAGTCATGTTGTTTTCCTGCATGCGCTTGCCGGCACTCCTCTTCGAGCCAGGGGTTTTGAATCCCAGCGCATCAGTTGCGGCGCTTCTGATAGCTTCTCGTCATCTTTGCCACTGGTCGTTAGCAATTGATGCTGACTGCAACGGACTTTTAAAGGAGTTGCTTTTTTCATAGTATTTCCCTTATGTTGTGGCATATAAGATTTCCGTAAACGTATGTTGGCTGCAACTAGGTAGTGGTCCGAGTCTATTTTGGCCGTACGGAATGGATAGGGCTTGAGGAGTGCCTTTCGTCCATCTCAACATAATCGTGTTGGTTAATGGTTTACTGATTTGGACAGTTCAGAGCATAGCATTGATTTTTTTTGTACATAGTTGGGCACGTTAAAATCTTACTTACAAGCCCCAATTTGGAAGGCCAAGCTCATTCTGAGATTCTTGGACAGATGAGTTGCGGCCTCAGTGACCTGACTGCCAGCATACTTAGAATTGCAGCAGGAATTCCGCTGCCGATTCATCCTTTGCAGGTGTAGGCTAAAAGGCACTAAAACGCGCTAAGAAGATTTCGCGCAACAAGTCTTAAAAATGAATCTTTAATATTTTCTTGTCCTACTGCAATATTAACCTTCTAGTGAACTTCTTTCTATCTATTTTCGTCCTCAAAACAAAGTTCAAAACCTCTTGTTCATTCTCCGTATTCATACTTGACTTCGGAACGGCTGTTTCCTCAAATGATAAGTCAAAAGCAGACTTAGTTCAGCAAATTTTTGGTGTAACCACGACCCTATAGGGGCCTATTTGTTCCATACATATGTATATAAGTGAGTTAAATCGTCTAACCAAATCTACGGTCGTAGAAAAGGGCATTGCGCCAGATGCTGGAGAAAACCGAAGAATTTAACATCGATACTCACCACCTGTTCATCATGTGCAGCTTTAGAATTCCTGCTTAACTGATACGTCTTATTAGGCTGACTTTGGAGAATGCTCGTCAAAATTGGTAGGGATTATACCGAAACCTTCGAAACCACCAGAGGGTTAAGGCGAGGAGACCTGGGAACTGCTGTAAATGCAAAAAACAACATCAGCGCGGAAATCAAACGTAGAATAACTCTTGATAATCGCTGTTTCTTTGGGTTAAATAAGCAATTAAGGAATAAAGCCCTAAAGGGAAGAGCCAAGGAGACGCTATACAAAATACTCATCATCCCGGTCCTGCTATATATGGTGCAGAGCCATGGAATCTCACCCAGTCGGATGAAAGCCCTACGAACCATTTATGGTCCCGCGTTGACCTAGCAAACAAATGTTTGGCGAAGAAGATACAACAAGATATCCAGCGGTTACACATTGATGCTCGGCGCGTTAAGTCTTCGACGCCGTACCAGAGCGAAGGAGACATCAAGGAAGACTCATCTCCGATGGAACGACCAGGTAGAACGAGACCTCCAACTGTTGAGTGCGAAATTGGATTATTTCGTAATAAGCATCATTGGACATAAAAGTGAGTTAAGTCACTAAACGTCTGCAATGTTAAGCAATACGCTGTCATTTTTTTGGTTCGTCTTTTATCTAATCGCAGCCAAACATTGCTGCGTCAACATAGGTCACATTCCTGGTTTCTGAAATGTAAACATGTCAAATTGATTGAATGAAATAAAATTCTCTCTCAATAGAAGACAGGTGTAAGTTTACCCTCCTTTGGAACGCCACAACAAAACTGAAACCCAGAAGAATAAATGACACAACATTTTGCACTACATCAAAACAAAAAACACATATAGGTATATGTAGCTATATTGCAAAAACCAAACTGCAAATAGTTACTCTTATGTCAAGTAGCATACATACCTGGCATTTTATCTGCATATATATATATCTCTCTCTCTGCCACATTCACCACCGCCGCCAGAGTCATTTTGCCATGCAATCTGCTGCAATAAAATAAACAATTCATACATATCCAACATGAAACACCACCCACCACTTAAGCCACTCACTCTCGCCTTGGCTGTGCTGCTGCTACTGCTACCCGCCCATTGCTGCCATCACATCGTTTCCGTGGTCCTTGGTTATATTCACTTCATGACAAAGTGAAATATAGTACACTCTTCTTCTCGCCACAAGCAACCGCACAAGCCAACACAACCCGAACCGAACCGAACAGAACAGAACAGGGTGAACAACACACAGTGTGAATTGGAATTTATTTCTCCTTGATATTCTTGGCGCTGCTGCTGTCTTCCTATGGTTAGTTTCCTTATCCTTTATTTTATTTACATTTATATGTTCTCCTTCTCTGTGGAAATAGTGAAAATTCTTAAGATTTACTATGAACAAGGATGATTGAGACAGAGGAGGATCTCTCTTCTCTCTGCATATGGATGAATAAGGCGAAAAATTCCACACCATCGGGAAGTGCATGTGAAATTCCGTCACAGTAGGATATTCAATTTGCAAGTTTTCCTCCAGCCAAAGTAACAGATCTGATGCGTATTGGAAATTCAATATAAAAACAAAAATATGTATGCATCTGAATATATTTTTGCTTCACCAAGAGTGTTTTGTACTCTGTATTACTTACTGACAAACTTGAGTTTGCGATGACAGTTACTGTTCTATACACACACACACACACACACATACAAACGCACAAGGTGACACATTGCTGGCCCTATAAATATGATTCAGTGCGGTGTGTGATTGTGTAGATATTTCCTTTTGATTTGGCTCACATTTCCGGTGTCAAAAGGCTCTACATGGTAAATGGGGAAATGGAGATTCCTGTAAATGGTGTAATGACTAACCAATATTGACGGAACTGTACACTGCTGTACTGCTAATGAATCAAATGCTTTTTGGGGTTTCAATTAGTGCAAATGGTTTTGCCAGTTACTGATTTAACAGCACCAGCTGGCTGGAGACAGAGACAGAGACAGAGAGAGAGAGGCCAAGGCAGAGCAGTGGAAAATTATTTTGTAGAGCGTTTAATGGTAGTCCATTAAAGTTTGGAACAATATTGGTTTTAAACACACGACCAGTGGGCAACCGAACTGGCTAACAACATTGTGTAAATAGGTGAGTGACATGCCCCGTAAACATGTCTGAAATGTGTTCCCCGAAGGGTGTGTTCGAGTCGTTGTCGAGGATGATTAGTGTCTTGGGTTGAAGGGGTTGTCTTGCCAAGACACAAGTTTGTTGTAAATTTACTGCCCCCATTGCCATGTTAAATTCGTAAATGAAAAGGCTTGCATTTTACTTACTTTCTTACGAATTTGTTTATATTTCAACTAGCAGGACCTCGTCTAGATTAAAGCGATCGTGTTAACTGCGTCAAATAGTCGGCAATATATTATTTAAAAGTGGCTTTGTTTGACTTATATTCTGTCAGCTGTCATAAGTCATCTCTCACCTGACAGCTGTCATCCTTAAATTATGACCTGAATGCGCATACGTTTTAAAGGAATCTTTCGCTGTTGGCCTTAATGAGGAATCTATACCGGTCACGTAAGGGTGTTTCATCCTTATTACACCTTTTGGTAAAACTTTTGAGCATTGTTTCTATTCTCGAGCACGGAATCGTGCTCTTTCGTTTTCTTCAGAAAATATTATTTGTCTGTCGTAAGAGTCACGAGCCGGGCTCATGCTCATGTGCTTAACGCACTATTGCCATCCTTAAATTAATGAAATGATCTAAGTCTGATTATATTTTTTTTATTGCTATGGTACCAATTTTATTGCCCTACGAACACTTTCAGTCCTTCCCACTGCAGCCACATTCACAGCCAAAGATCGTCGCTGGAACCGCAGAAACTGGCAAAACTAAAGCAGAAACGGAAACAGCGTGCTTCCTCCCCGATTGGGTTTTTTTGTTTAACATTCCCATAGTCACTTTGTCATTGTTATTGACGCGTTCCTTCCATTTTGGTATACTCATCGCAGAGTTGCATGGTACTGCGTACGGCAAACATTAAGGTCTTTCTTCGTTTACCCGGAATGTTGAATATCTAGTCATTTTGTAAGTCTGTTGTTAAGCAATCACTTTCAGCAGTCAAATGACTTGGATTTATAAGAATGCAATGCCTGTGATTGCTTAAGTCTTTTGAATGAATTTAATTCATGAATGTCTGTCCTGCTTCAAAACATCAAGTTCAAATATTACAGATACAAGTTGCTAAGCTGTCGATAGACTTCAAACAAAAAAATAGAAAATCAGAAAGCTTAAATACAAATAAAAGACCAGACTGCCAATCAAAGAATTTCAACTGCAAAAAATTAATTGCATTCAAAAGACTTAAGGACTTCGAGAAGAATTCAAAGAACACATGGATTATAGATTACCTTTCAGTACAAGTTGTTTTGGACGGTTTCAAGTCTTCTACTCACCAAATAAATGCTGGTGTCCCCCAAGGTTCACTTCTATCACTCATTTTTATAAATAATCCTCTGTCTGTTACTTCTAATCCAATTCATTCCTTCGCTGATGATAGTACCCTTAGCTTCGCATATTCGTTTTATGATTCACGTTCCTCATCTTCGGATTTGGAGCGGCAACGTGTGTTAAGCTAATTAAATTCTGAACTTGACAGCATTCTTAAGTGGAGTAACCCCAATAGAGTAAAACAGAACACTCTATACTGTCTATACAATACTGTATTCTGTCATTAAAGCGAAACCCACCCTCGGTATGTGTGTTAACGACAAACTTCGTTGGAACGACCACATATTCGACGTCACCAAGAACGCTGCGACATGTCTAGGCTTCCTTAAGCGATGCAAGAAAGAATTTCACCCCTTCTGGTCTGGCTAGAGTCTACAAGGCGTTTATTCGCCCAAAACTTGAGTACAACGCTCATATCTGGTCTGGTGCACCGATAACATATTTGGAGATACTTGACAGGATTCAAAAAAACGTGCGGCAAAAAGTAATGGCGTTCGAGACATCGCGAAATCCTTGACTCTCTTAGTCATCGTCGCAATGTCTCCTGCCTATCGTTGTTTTATCGCCACATCCACCATAAGTGCGCAAACGAAATAGCCAGTTGCATTCCATCCCTACAGGATGCACATCCTGTTCACCCATAAGCCTATATTCGGACGGACAGTAAAATACAGGGATTCTCTTAACCGTACAATACGAATGTGGAATGCTCTACCACGTTCTGTTTTTCCTACACATTACAGTTTACAGACATTTAAAACCAAAGTGCATCAGTATCTCTTTTGCCTAATCCTAATGACCGCACCGTGTTACTTGTTTATAAGGGTATCCAAAATACCTTTAGTCCGCGTACAATGATGCATTTTTTTTACAACTTTGTTGCACTAAAAGATGATCTGATCAAGAAGCAGCAGCATATCCTTCACTAAACGATATTTGATAATATTACTTGAAGTTTTTTCAATTTTTGCTTTTCGTCTTTTGACGAAAAGTTATTGCAATCTTGAAGACAAGACTGGTTGAAGTAATTTTATTGCAGTCTTTGCTTGATGAGGTCACTTAAGATCACAGGAAGTTGGTAGCAATACCCAATACAACAATTGAAACATTTTATTAGATAAAAGCCTTCCAATCTGTCGAGAGACTTTACTCAATAAAACAAATCAAAAAACTTAAATTAAAGTCCGCCGCCCGCTTTTTGGCGAGAGAAATTAAAATTCTCCAACTCCGTTTTAAATCAATGGCAGCGCAATGCAATGGCAGCGCGATTGGTCAAGATAGGAGTGCTTAAGGACACTTTTACAGCGTACAAGCATCTTGTAGCAGACACACCACTGAGTGAGCTTAGCTGCTGCCGGGTCGAGCTCAGAGCTTAACCTCTTAACAGCGCTAAGCTGTATTAAGTTTTATGTGTGTTTTCGTGTTCTCTATCGTTTTTGTTGCACGCGACTTAAAACTCTGTGTAATAATTGGTGCCAAGCCAATAGGTAGCCGCAGTCTCTACCGACATTTTCGTCTTTCTTAGTTCTTTTATGAACTTGTTTTTTATCAAAATCGTCATCGAGTGGTCAGAATTTCGCTGGAAATGGAATGAAATCCGTTACTTTAAACGCTCCTCCTTTCAGAATAGGACTCAAGGCTGTCCTTGGCAGAGTTCAGCGTAAATCGTTTTTAAATTAAATATGTTCTCCCCTAAAAGTTCTTTCTGAATAAATACGTAATCTACGAATTCCAGCGACAGTTGTTGATTCAAGCACATTGTTAAGGACTCAACCTTCCCACACTTTGCGTCTGAAAACACATCCACAACAACCACATTTTATAGGAAATAGATTCTTTTTGCTCTACCGCAGGCCTATAACCTACATTTTCCTTTTCAAAGGCACAACACTGGTTGCAAGGTTACATATCGCAATGTCAGCCGTTCGCAATAATTAGGATTCCCATATTTCAGTTACAACCAACCCTGTTGTGTTATGCATACAAAAAAAAAAATGTAACAAGTCAAAGCATTCAAATCCCTGTCGCCTCCGAGAGGTCCTTGGAAAAGAAAAAAAAAAAAAACAGAAAATAAAAACGATGACACAAAAGTGATGTTTTTGTGAAGGCTCTATCGTCAAAGTTAATTCCTCTAATGGTTGTCAACAACACAATTCATTATATAGAAGACCCAAACACCAAACAGAGCACACAAGGATACCTCCTATACATAGACTATATATGGGGGATTCTTACATCATTAGCAGGCGATATAATGACACTTTTTTTTTTTTGTTCTGTCTTTTTCTTTTGTCAAAGCCAGCCCCAAGTAACGATGAATGACTGCTCCTCTTCCCTGTGTTTGTTTGTGTTTTCTCGCGCGATTGTGTTTATTGATATCCCTCGCTGTAAGAGAGTGTGTCTACATAGGAAATTGCCCTAATTATCTGGCATTAATTACATTCTCCGGTCATTTCTCGCATCGATGTTAAATGGCGCAAGAGGTGACAAGCGCACGAAGGAAGACATAAAGAAGTTCTGCGAATGACAGGCCCGATGAATACATCCATCCTTCGACAGGTGGATACACCTATCCGATACAGGGATAGGAAATGCCGAAAGGGCATTCAATCCCATTTAAGTGGTAAACTATATCAAACCCACACCTCCTCCTGCTCGTCCTGCACAAATAATCATTCCACACCGGATAAGTAATGATATTGCAAGTGGCAATTAAGGGATTAACTGGTGACATTTGATTCCCATCCGGCCCCGCATTCTATCCCTTGCAGGTGTAGCCGCCAACAAGAATTGTAATGCATTTTACTGGTAGAAATAATAAAAACAAAAAATTGAAAAAATGGAAAGAGAAATCCTTAATATCCTGATTCCTGATTCCTGATCCCTGATAAGGCGCGCGCGATGCTAAAATTACAAATTGTAAAATCATGTGCCGAGAGACTGAATGCTGACACTAATCTCCGTGCAAGTGGAAAAATGGAAACAACTCCCGTTCGAGTAACAAATTTGTCATTCCTCAACAGCAACAACAAAGGAATAAAAATCGTGCTGCAAATACACGAAAGGTAACGAGCTACATAATGTGGCAGGCAAGTTACCTGCCGGCTAAAGGAAAGGGTACTTTGGGTTGACCTGATTTAATACCGATTTGAATTTCCTGGATAGGGATGAGCAGATAGTGGATGCTGAGTTGCAAAAAAAAAAAAAAAATGAATCCGGCTTCAGAGATTAATATGATGAAAAATATTCAAAGCCCTAGAATCGTGTTGATTGACTCGACGTCAGGAATGACATCATAGGATGGTTGGTCGTTCGTTTCCTATGAAGAGTTGACTGCATCTACTTCAGGATTGGTCATGTGTGAGAGAGTGGCAAATGGATTGAGATATCAAAAGGGAAATTAGGCGACCAAAGGATGTAAAACTGGCACAAGGATAAAATTGGAATATGGACATTGGTCTTTGGCAGGATGAGACGGATTTAATAGCGAAGATCATACAAAGCTGCGTAATTCGATCACGCTACGACACCTTGGACGATTTGGTGTGTTACGGGAGGTTTGTTTGCTTAGATTTTCAATAGGCACCCAGATTTGGTTTGGGATTTAAGGTATTACTAGTAGTTATCGACGGAATATCGAATTGAATTTTAAGATTGAGGGAGGGAACTCAGCCACAGTGTTGAAGCTATCAGCTTTCTCGAAGCATACTTCGCCGAGGTCCGTCGTATGAGTACTCAGTCCATCTTTAGGAAAACACATTTCTATGACTTACAAATCGAATGTATAAAAGACGGATACGAATACCGTCGTAGGGCTTCAAGGTTATATGGGACATTGCAAGGCAGGCCGCATAATGTAATTTCTATAAATTTGCGCAGATCGCGTTTAATACATTTGGATATAAATTTGTGTTTAAGGCGGCACTGAAGAATAGGCCAAGATTAGGCTAGACAGACTGATTGAACCATTGTGATGCCCATATGGGGTCTACATATCTATAAGGTCTCTTTCGTTCCTGTTTTCTTTCCTCGTCGATGTCCATTCAGTCCATTTTGAAAGGGAATTTCATCTAAATTTTACTGAAAGCCTAAAAAGACTGTCAAAAGGTGTTTCAAATATTTCCTTCTGGTCATGGACAGAATTTTTTCCCGCGGTTAGTTTTTCCTTCATCATCTGAGGCTTGGAGACGAAGTGAAAAGTTTCTTTTATCACTGCAGCTCTTTGACTATGTTACACTCAGCTATGTCTTCTCGGACGTTTCGTGCGTGGGAAATAAGTCTCATCAGTTTTTGTTGACTCTCAGTGTGCTCCAACCCAACCTTGCCTTAAGCTTCAGGCAAAGTCCCATTCTTGATAGTTAGTCAACAATTTCATTAATCTCAGGGTATACCCTGGAGTGTTTTTTTTTTATGTTGAGCACTAACGTTCTTTAGTTGTTTACGATATCGATCAAGAAACTTAGACTTGATTTCGCCAGAGGAGAATTTTGTATTTGGTATTACCGGCATTGAGGTTACTTTGGCTTTTGAAAAGCCTTACAAAGGCTATATAAAATGACTCTAACAAGGAGGAAGGACCTCTTTGGCATTGACAGGAAAATTTAGTTTGAGACGTCGAAGTGACTAAGGAAATTTTTTCGTTATTTATAAAATACTGCCATAGCAACAAAGGAAGATGCTTACGAGAGTAATTTTTAGCTCGCCATTCGTTTATATTGCACTGAAAGAGTGCACTTGAATTGGCACCACACACAGAAATGTCGTCAGATGCAGCAAGAGTATTAGAGTTTGAAATTCGCATGGCATCGGCGCTAATTTAGGGATTAGCTTCCGCAAGTGTAAGACCATAGATCATTAGTAAAAACACACAAAAAGTAGAGGACCTAAGACACTACCTTGAGGTACTGTTACCATTTGCCAATATTTTTCTAAACTCCGTTGCCACCGCATCAGCCCTCTCTTTAAATATTTTGTTTGCACTATGGGTAGCTTTTTTTTGTGTTACAGTAGTCACAACTCAGCCTTTGACCTTAAAACAGAGCCCAACTTACGATCTTAAAAATGTACCAAATGTCCAAATGATGGACCAAATGATGAAAGTTGGTTTCATTTTCTTCGCTGCAGGTTCATGCACAAATAAATCCATAGAGTCCTTTCACCAGTTAATGTCCTTCACATCATCAAACACAGACTGCAAGAAACCTTCCACCAACTCTATTCTTGGTAAAAACAAAATAATATTTTTAATTGGATTTCTCGTCCTTTATCATTGCTTTCGCGTCTTATTCCGTCAAACCCTTGCTGTTTTGTAGTAGAAAATAAAAGAACAATATCTCCCTCCGACTGATTTGGTAAAAGAAATCGCAAAAGTTTGTCTGCTCCTGGCACAATCAGAACCTCTCCTCTATTGTTGTTTCGTGAATTGATTTCCTTCATTTTTTTCTTACATTGTTTCTGTCCATTCGATGCATCCTCCCCGTTGAGTTCTGTGCTTCTTATTTTGATATAAGTTATTAAAAGAGTACGTAAGAGATCTTAACCCGTACCCCTCCCACAATGAATGCATCAACAGAATCCGTTTCCATTGCATTTTTTTTTTTTTTTTTTCAATTAAAAAAAAACTTCTTCTACAGAAGAACTTCCCGCAGGCAAAGGACAAAAAATCAGAAAGGATAATAATTAATTGTTAAATGAAGTCATCAGCATATCCTAGGCAAAACATATAAATTGCATTCCATTGTCAAATCCAATTAAAATAACTTTCAAAACGCAAAGGGATGACAAGCAAAAAAAAAAAATTTCCCCCGAGTACGGTTAATGTATATGTAGGTAGATGTAGTAAAGAAGGGATATGCTGGTATTCCTGATTAACTTGTCATCCAATATCCACTCAATAAAAAATGAACTGCGCATTCAAATGCGGTGCTCCTGTGTTAGAACCTACTTAATCCTTTTTAATTCCCAATTGGAAAATTACTTCCCTAGCAGATCATTCGAAGGACTACAAACTGACTTGTCTAAAGAAGAAAAGCAAGATGATGATAAAAAAAAAGGCCAGTTATCCTTTTCTATCTGTTTACCAGTTGGGTTTCCTCCATTCATGGGTTTGTTTGTTGTTTTTTTCTTTCGTTTGTTTTAGCAAACCCCTGCCACCTCCAGTAATCTCCATGGATTATGCTCCATCGTAAACAAACCCCTCAAGTTGGAAATTATCGTTTTCTATATTGCACCACTGGGCATTTGTGGAATTGTCCCGCAATATATATAGAGGTACCTTTTCGTTTGTGCTGGTTTTGTTGATTTTTTTTTCTTTTTCTGTCATTCGCCTTTTCTATCAAAAACAAAATAGAAAAAAAAAACAACACACACACCCCGGAAGCCAACGGGAGAGCGGATAAGCTGACGGGCCGGTCGACCGGCCGGACGGCTGGCATCATCCTTGGTGGCTTGTGGGCGGATTAACCATAGGTAAGGGCAATTGAGAAAGGATATTGTGTGCGGGGCGAATCATTTTTAACGATAATATACTTTGGGGTTTCCCTGGGTTGAGGTTACAACTTGATTTGTTAGTTGGGTCCGACGTTGTAGCTGCTCTGCAGTTACTGTTTTCTTTTTTTTTTTTTGTTGTTTCTCTCCCTCTCTACTAGTATTTATAGACACGCAGGAAATAAAATGATAATGTCCTAGACGTGCAATGGCTTTGAATGAAAGAAGAGAGGAGATGTGTTTCTCTGTTTCGGCTGAAATGGCATATAATGATGTTGTGTACTTTAGTATTTCATCGCTCGTGGGTTTTTAAACAGATTCATTGCGGTCGTCCCAACGAAACGAGCTTAATAATTGTCGCTTTGATTCATTGGGGGTACTTTATCTTTATCCAGATGGGAGATCATTTTAAAAATTTAAACACTGTTAAGGGAGGTTTTAACTAGATTAAATTCAAACGAGCATTGAAAAGACTTTTTACTGCAACAATTTTGAGGTGAATTTTATCGCAATGTTATGCTTTAAATAGACGAGCAGTCATTTTTTGAAGAAAATTTTGGAAATCTTAGCCATGGCTTTAAAGCATTCTTTGACTTCAATGGCTGCAATGACCTTAATCGGTCCATTGCAATCTAGTACATACTTTTAGGTGGAGCTTCAGTTCGGGGTGAACATTAGAGGCAACAAATTGGAGATTACAAATTGCACGGTTCTGGATTTACTGCTTCCAGTTGCACCTTGCAAGTTGGTTGAATCCTCTGTCTACTTTTCCTTTTATCTCTCAAGATAAAAGCCGAAGATTTCCCATTGTGGAGCATTGATATTCATTCGATCTACATGTCCTGGCCACTTTATCATCTTAAACGCATACGGGACTGATTTTTTTACGCCTTATCCATGTGACAGATCTTATATAGACTCTTTTCAGCTTTTGTGCTGCTTTCTCAGATTGATGTTTGAGGAGTTGTCCTGGTAGCACTTCAGGCATTGAATGTCAGTTGTCAGTTGTTGTTGCCAGCATTTACTTAGTTTTGCCCTCGTTAACCACTGGACTAAAAAACCGAAACTGTGTATTAACCCTGAGTTTTGCAAAATATTCTTTTCGGTCAACTATCATGCAGCAGCGAGCTGCGAGCGATATTATTATCCTACACACAAAACCTATGGGAAAAACTGGGACTTACAACCAAACATTGTGCACTGGCTATACACCGCGATTGTGGGACCTATTCTTACCTACGGTTCAGTTGTATGGTGGGAGGCGGTTAAAACCAAATCCTATCTTAAGAACCTGAACAAGGTGCAGAGAGTTGCTTGTCTGAGAATAAGAGGCGCAATTAAATCCACACCGCAACTAGCTCTGAAAACGCTATTGCAGGTTCAATAGCGTTTCAACCCATTGAACAACATTCACTAGGAACGTGGCAGCCAAATTGATTACGAGAAACCCAGGTATGACTTCGCGAAAAATTTCAGAATCATTATACCCAAAAGACAGGACTGGGACTCACCCAGCATCATCATTAAAGGTATATCCGTCTACACGGATGGTTCAAAAACAGAAAAAGGTAGAGGAGCTGGCGTCTTCTCAGAAACACGCTTCGACTGTCTGATCACCGCAGTGTCTTCCAAGCTGAGATCTATGCGGTTAAGAAAGCAGTGTGAAATGCGTTACAGATTGCCTTTTGGCACTGAGGGCAATACGTCATCACTGAATTCTACTCTGCTGGGTTCCTGGACGCTTTATGCTGGAAAGGAAAGAAAAAGCGGACGAATTGCCCAAATACGGCTCTGATATGAATCCACTACTAGCGGACGGAGAGGTACTACCACCTTTCAACACTGCTAAGACATTTATTGACAGCGTCACCACACAACTGCTTTAGGAACAATGGTGCAACACCAGCGGTTGCGTTATAACCCGAAGTCTGTGGCCTGTTGTTGACACCAAAAAAAGATCAACGTCTGTTGTCTTTCTTAACAGAAGTCAAATTCGGATGCTCGTCGTGGTATTAACCGGAGACTGCTTAATCGGAAGCATGGCTAAAAGGCTTCGGCTCTTTGCAAATGACTTTTGCAGAAGCTGCAGAGGCGAAAAGGGAAATAGAGTTTGTGGAACATCTTCTATGCCACTGCCCAGGTCTCCAGGCACGCCGCTCATCCTGCATGGGAGCACGGTTCTTCGAAAGTATGGGCTAGTGTACCTCTATTCGACATAAAACCATTCCTCAACAGATGAAAGTGATTTTGTTAGCCACATGTCCTTACATGTAAAAATAGGGTACTTGGGTGGAATTGCATCTGGTACAAAACTGCCTTCCTAACCTAACCCAACCTAACCTAACATCCTACACAAACGGACTTGACATGGCTCAGTATAGCTTGCCGTCATTTGGGATATTGGATATTGATCGGACTTATTGGATTTTCTCTGTCTTCTGAAGTACCCGAGGAGACCCGATCATCAGGCATTCTCTCCTTTGACCAAATCTTGCAAATGAGCGTATGCCTGTTCACGGCCACGCCTAGCATCCTATCATAATCGTAAAATATATAACTGAATCATTTCCCATTGTGGTCTGCGTAATTTTTAAGTTAGACTTGCGGTTCATGAAATACTCTGGGTGAATTCAAAAGATTTGGATTTTTAAAGTTTCCACCCTTCCAAACCATCATCGGCTCCCAATAATTCCAAGCCGCTTATCGTAAAATGGTCTTTGCCTCTTACTAAGCTATGCAAAGGATAGAGCAGTTCAATTTGCTACTTTGCACACTATTAAAAGAAAAGCACAGCCTTAAGTCGCTCTTTTGTCAATCAAACTTTTCACAACACTTGAATGGTTCACCCCGACACTTGCAACCGACTAGCATTTCCTCACATGTCAACGTCATAAATATTACGTACAGTTCCCTTAAGTGGACAAATAGAAACACATGTCTAGCGACAAAACTGATCTGGTCAAAGATATGGACCTACAACGCTCTAAGGATTTGATCTCTTTAAGCAGACAGAACATTGGCAATGCAATAGCTATTAAAAAAGCATGTAACAAGAGTTAGTGATCTTTCAGACGAATTTTGCAGAAGTTGCCAAGCCTGTCGTTTTTCAATTTCAAAGAGGAGCCCATTTGAGGATTTTGGGGAGCCATTTAAGTCAAAGAGGAGCCACCGAAAAGGCATCAAATATTTGGTGTGTAGATTAATCCATGCATGATGTTGGTTTCGGATTTTCTTTGGTCGTTTTGTTGATTTTTTTCCATGGATTGTGAGGACAGCGCCGGAGACGGTGTTATTTCTGTCTGCGCAGATTCCTTAAGTTTTCTTATTAAACATTTTAAATAAACAAATTGTTTGCAGCATAACTGACTCTCTACGAAGAAATAAAAATCGTTACTTATTCATTTAAGCCAGACACAAACAAATTGTTCTTAGGAAAACTGCATAACCTATGCCCATTCGAGATTTAAACGTCATGAACCATGTTTGACATTGACAATGGATTAGGGAAGTGCATTTAATACTCGAAATAGAGATGTGCAAATTATGTATGCAACGAATATTTGTTATCAAGTTGTTTCGCATTATTCATTAAAATTTACATGATTTTGCTTTCTATAAATCCAACATTTTAAAAATTTGGGGAGCCATTTTAATATTTAGGGAGCCAGTGCATAGCAAAAGAGCCAAATGCTCCTAAAGGAACCATTCTGGCAGCGCTGGAAGTTGCATGGGCAATGGAAATGGGAAAACTATGCTAATTTGAACATGTCCTGCTCTTACAAAAAAAACATACGCCTAACATAAAGAGTTCTGGAAAACGAAGACTAAAGGTAGAAATCCTTTGTGCTAGTGATCGACTGTCATGGAATGTGCATGCAAAAAAAAAACATATTTATTTTAATTTAAATCTTAAACTTCTGACCACACACACACACTCTCTCGAAGAAAGTTGCCCTCGAAAAACCGCTTAAACAGCAATTGGCGGAGAAACCCATTCAAAGTGTTCTTACACAACGTGAACATAGTCATTACTAGCGAGGCGAAGAAAAGCCCCCTCCCCAAAAACTGACTCAGTGAAATTTCAACTAAACCGCAAAAGGAAAGAGTAAGAGAACTCGTAGCAAAGTACAAACTACAAAGAAGAAAGATGACTGATATTCGGAAATACAAGAGAAATATCTACGCGCCGGCATCGTGCATCCTCGTGTCGACTGCAAAGCAATTCAGACATTGAACAACCAATAAAATGTAGACCTTCTCCATTTCTTCGCAAGAGAACAAAAATAAATATTTTAAGATGGAAAATTCCTGGCACGCAGGACGACGAAACCACGCTTCATTTTTTCTTTCCGAGGATATTCTTACTTTGCCCAGATGATATTCTTTTCATCGTGATAGTGCTAGAGACTGATGCCATTCTTACCATTTCGAGACACAGGCAGTAGTCCAGTGGCTTGTTCTGTTCCTCCTTTTGGTTTATTGGTCCTGCGATGCTAGTTTGCAGTTTGCTGGATCTTTTGTTTCTGTCGAAAACCGAAACCAAAGACCAGGCACGACAGGCAACAGAATGCTTGAGACCGCAATTTAAACGCCTTGACATGCAAATTTATCAACGAACAGTTTTCCTTTCCTTCCTCCTACGTGATATTTTTCCCTATTTCACAAATTCTGCGATGCAAGGGAAATAATAGGATAACGACGATCTGGATGGAGGATATATCAAATTCGGCATTGGCCATAGTTTGCATTTTAGAGTTTTGCATTTCCACACGATATCTGTGGAGAGAAGGATATCTGCGTCGGCGAACAAAATTGCTACCTAAATTTTCACTTGTGTCACCTAGCATGTCCTTATTCCTCTAACACTTCTGTGAGTTGGAATAGTACAGCGGGTTTTTTTGTTTTTTTTTTTTTTGGTTTTGTACTTTCAACACAAGCTGTGTGATTCGAAACGTGACTTTTAGGATCAAGTTACATTGCCCCTTACCATTTCATTGTAGTATCTCCTTTTTGTGTGTGTGTGTGTGTGCTATCCATGACCGTCCCATAATTCCTAATAAAGATTCACATGTATCTGCACCCGTAACCATGTGAAGTTAACCAAAATCCTTGCCTACAACGATAACGACGACAACGACGACTAGCAGTACGAAAAGGTAGCACAGCTTTGGGGAACCATTAATCACAATCATTTTCGCCTGTGTATCTATGTGTATCGCAGGCCATTTTTAATTTGCGTAATCTGAGAGTTCTCTCGTCGTTGTCCTAGGCAAAAACATAAAAAAAAGAAACTGGCGAAGGAAAAGTTTTTCTCTACCAAAGTTAGGTGGCCATCTCTGCCTTGACTATACCTACCTCTACCTCTGTGCCATCGTCGCCCGCTGTGTGATCTTTATTCAGGAACAACTTTTGTAGTAGGTACTTGTAGTTAGGTTATCACTCTGTAGGCTATATGCTGCTGCTGCTGCTCTTCGGGAGGGTGAATGGGCTTTTGTTTATTTAACAAACAGTAATCCTTTGTTCAATGAATTTTTAGACTCACACCTTGTTTGTCTTCGGGCAGGAGCTTGTTCTTCTTCTATTTTTTTGGTATGTTAAAGCCGACTGGAATGGGAAAACGAAGTTTGAAAGTTGCCTGCTGGTCTTCTACTTGAGGTTTACTTTGTTGGGTAGTGTCCTTACAACTTATTGTTTAAAGTGGGTAAATGGCGGCAAGTAATTGATGTAGACAGAGACAGGCTAGAGAGATTAGGAGGTGTTTGGAAAAGTTTTAAAAGCCCTTAAAATGTGTTTATTGACGTGTGAAATTGGTAATACGTTTCATGGCAGAGGGACAAAAAAAAAAAAAACACACCCAAACATTGATCCGTTTGAGTTTGTGGTAGAAGTTTGTATAGGTATTTGGAAAAAGTTTTCCTCCTCTCAGGCAAGTGGAATTTAAATTGCTTAGTGGATGAAATTAAAGTTGTGTGCAAGGATGTCACCGCTGAAGAGTGTGTGTCAATTACATGTCAGACTTTTCACTTCAAACGTGAAACTCGAGGGGATAAAGTATTTTGAAACTTTATTTGAATTGTCAACGATCAGAGAAGACGCATCTAGGTGAGAAGGTAACTGAGATTTAAAAAAATTTTAAATAAAAGATTTTAACGTCTACGCGGTGTTCCCGGCTGTCAAGCTATAACTGAATTCTTCAAGTTTCAAGCTTGCGATGCAGTTGTAAACGTCATAATCGACGAGCATTAAAGCGAGTAGTTTATCTTCGTAATTTGTCAACGTTTCTTAACAAATCCTAAGTCTAACGGATTTTTCATAAACCTGTGTACTGTACCGCCCAAGATGACTGGTAATCTGCTTTGTAAGAGATTTGCTCAGAAAGCCTTGACAAAAGATGATTTTTTTTGGGTCCGAAACGATGTAGCAAACTTTCAGCTTATAGAAAAGAAGATGACGTGAAACAAAAAAAAATATATTTATGCGTAAGACAACTCCGAATATGGGATACAATATTTTTTATAAAACAAATGAGTTTGCCTCAGAAAGTCTTTGTTATAAATCACTTCAATACCAACCAACCAACTCAAAGTCAAAATCTGTCAACTGTCAATCGGTTCAATAGAGAGATAACTATTAAGCAACCCCAACAGAGCACAAGTTGCTTTAAAGGTTTTTCGTATTTTCTTTTCTTCTAAGTTTGGACAGAAGTTATCTGGTTTTAGGTCTTCTCGGAACAAAAATTGCAAACATTTAGCTTTAGAACCAAATTCACCGCTCAAAATTCAATAAACCTCAGACATTATCCACCAAGGGTTTAGGGTATTTTGAAGAGATTTTTTTTTAGAGAGAAAAGTCGAAGTGCGTTTTAAACCCAAATCCCATTTAAAGCTAAAAGACCGCAGATCTATTGGTCTACAACATTCCGTCTGAAAACTCTGGAATGATTGATAGATATCTATTTCAGTGGCAGTCAACATGACTACATATTTACAAACGCAAATTTGTGGAAACAGACCTACATACGCTAGTACACTTCACCGTTAGTACTATACCTCCTTATAAACAATGGTAGTATTCTTGGACAAAAACAGAGCTTCTGATGCCTTAAAAAAAACTGCGATCGCTAATGCACTTTCGACTCTGGAGGTTGATGCCTCACTTGACCAGTATATAAATTTTCTACTTAAAAGCAGGATTGTTAGCTCAAAACCGTCCGTTCCTCTATCTCTGAGAATCTCTGCATCGTCCTTTCGCCCCCCCCCCCTCCCCTCTTTAAAATTTATTGCTGAGCGAGCTGCTGGCATGAATATATTGGGAGGGTTCTAGAGTAATCGCTTATGCGAATGACGTTGCTATTGCCCTTTCAAGCATCTTAAAAACTTAAAAAAAAAACTCGTTTAAAACACTCGGAAGAAAATGTGAGAGAATACTCTTGTCTTAAGAGAAACGTGATACGTGAAGGAACAGTCAGGTTAAAACAGTTAAAATCTAGAATCAGTTTCAATAAACTCTGTGAAGCCTTTTTTTTACAAAAAAAGTATCAAGTATTGACATCATCGAAGTCTCTTGCGCTACATAAATAAAAAACAAAGTGAAACACATTCTCGTTTTGATCAAGTTTCAGACTGATCCTACGAGGTTTTGAATTAAATTCTAACAGTACAGTTTGAAAATCAATTTCATTTCAAAAGCCATAAACTCGCTAATTAAATAGCTGTTAGTTCAAAAGGTTCCTGTTAACTGCTTTGCTTGAAAATTATTCAGTTCTGTTAAAGCAAATGTTAAAGAGCTTATAAAATGTTGTCAAATGTTTAGCCTCGGCCGACTTACATCAGTCTTAAATTGGAGAGTATTTCCAACTCATAGCTATAGGCAGACCACCTTTTTATAAGTTCCTACCAGTTCCGATTCTCTATATAAGAAGCCCGATGGGGGAAAATTATGCCTTCTTCGGTAGTGAAATCTATTTTACTCTTATTATTCGGAGTTTTGTTCGCTTTCGAAAAATAAAAATATTTATTTTATGTCATCGCCTGCAAATATGCAATGCAATTAAGTAGTCTATCTATCAGGCTAATCCGTCGAATAATTTAAAATTACATATTATTTTTAGCCAAACTTATTAATAGGGACTTTCACTTTTAGTAACAAATTTGTTCCTTCTTCCACGAAACATTATTTTTTATTGAAGTAAAACATGAATTCCTAAGCTAGCAGTGTTTTTTTTGATAATGTCGTCGCCTGCACATATGCAGTAAAAATAAGAAGTAGTCCTAATGAATCACCTATCACCATCACCATCACCATCCCCAGAAGAGCCTCCATTGCTTGAGATTTTTAATTTAATTTCTACAATTCCCAAATGTCAGTTTTCTTAAAACTATTCTCTTCTCTCTTATTTCTTTGAGGGAAATCACGTTAAATCAAAATAATATTTGTACATGGGTAAAAATCCTCTTGAGTTTGTCAAGACGACTTTCTGCTTTTTTTGTTTTTTTTTTTGACTAGTTTTAATATATATGTATATATATATTTTTTAATTTTCAATTAAAACTTTTTATTACATCCCAGCAGACTTCTAATAATTCTTCGTTTTGTACAAAGTAAGTAAACTTTATCACTATCACACCAAAGAAACACAGTGAAAGAGGAGTCGAGGAGTCCTCGGGTGAT
The DNA here is from genome assembly GCA_963576555.1 of Ferdinandea cuprea. Classification (NCBI taxonomy): domain Eukaryota; kingdom Metazoa; phylum Arthropoda; class Insecta; order Diptera; family Syrphidae; genus Ferdinandea; species Ferdinandea cuprea. The sequence continues at coordinate 84,054,135 of OY754961.1, read as the reverse complement.
TATATTTCTCGGTTACCACAAGCTATAACCAGCGAAAGCGTAACCGAAAACCACTTGTTAAATTCTTTCATCGCATTTTGTGTTTGTTCCTCTCGCTCTCTCTCTTCGCTTTCTTTAAATGCCATCTCTGTTTTTGTGCTGAGAAGGATTTTCAATTAAAAATTCTTGCAATAAGTCAGAATGTTAAATGTTTAATGTACACACCAGCAGCGGGCTAAAAAGGAGTAAGTTCTCACCGTGGAAAAACTTAAGAAAAATACGAAAGAAAATCATGGAAGAAAATCCCCTGTATTCTCATTTTAAAAATTTTATTTCACTTCTCATAGTCCTAAGGAGTTTTGGAGTTTTTAAACTTCTTACCAAAAAAAAAAAACCAACAACAACATATATTTACCCAAGCCGGTGGCAGGAAAACATAAGATATGAAAGGATAAAAGATGTAGGCGTTTTTTTTTGTATAAAGAACTTGAAATGCATCATATCCTTGGTGTTAAATATACAACTTATGCTTTCAAGTGGTTAACTTATGAGTTTTCTTTTCTTAAAAGATAAAGTGTCGAAGAGACAGTTGTACGTCTCGTTCTAAGCCCTGTACAAAACTTTCCTCTATGTCATTGCTGCATACATGTACATATGTATATCTTTGAAGTATACAGACAAAAAGGAAAAAGGAAGGAGTAAACCCCACATAAAATTAAACTTCCTGGTGCAGCCATAAAAATCAGGGAAGGATATTGAGATGCGATGCCTTTTGCTCACCTCTTCTACTTAAGTTGGTTTTTTTCTTTCTATATTATTCTCATCCGTCTGGCAGTAAATCAGACTACGGAAATGGGGGCTTTTGTGTTCTTTTTTTTTTTGCTCTCCTATCGCATCCTTTTTAATGTAACTCACCGTAGTAGTGCTGGTGGTGCATTTAAAGAAATGATCTCGCTGGCAAGCAAAAGTCGTCTCTCTTTCTGACGGATGTGCAACGTCGAGATGGACCAAAGGAAAACCTATAAAAATGCCATAAGTTCCGGAGAATAGTTCAGAACTGAACTGAAAGAGACTTGGAGTAGAACGGTAGAGTGATGGTGTGTGGGGAAGGCAAACTAGAAGAAGGGAACTAATAGAAGGATGCATAAGCGCACACCACTACTGTATATATCTGGAAAGTAAGATGAAATGGAGGTTTCCTTATTAATGATGGAATTATTCAAGTGAGATGGCCATCGGAGAGAGAGAGAGAGAGAGAGGATTGTGTGCTTCAAGATGCAATTTTAAAGTTTTCCTTGGTTCTTTGGTTTTTTTTTTTTTTTTATTTGTTGAGGAAAAATGTTTGGAATTTCAATGTGACTTCAACTAACTGACAGATTGTAAGGAATAATGAGCCGGAAGTGGGAGGGTCTTATGTCGGTTAAGAATGAAAAGATTGAGTAGTTTTGTAGTGGCCAAAAATAACTTTTTGCTCCAAGTTCATATAACGCGCATAGATAGAGAGAGTGTTGTCGTCCACCAAATAATGTCCTTGAAGTAAGGATTCTTTAAAATTTCCGCTTTGTGGTGAGAGTAAATATTCATGTAGAGTGCGACGATAGATTTTTGATGGATTTAGTTAAGAGGATATTAAGTTCTTGTAGACTCTTTGAGCGGAACCCAAGCAAGCGGACCATGAAAGGCATGCCTAAGACAGTGGCATTAAGTTTGGTTTATGTGAAGGAGGAAGCGCAACAAAAACACTGACGTATCATTTTCTTATGAATCGTTGGATATTTCTTGATTTCGCTACGTGAGATGCGTGTGGTGAGGACATTTTGGACTCAGATTGTAATGAAGGCAAGCTTTGTGGTGCTGGCTTCAACCAATAATTTGAAATACATTTGCATTTAAATGCAAAATTGTAATGTCGCCATTGAAAAACCCTTTACCAGAGTCAACAAAATATGCACTGAAATTGCAAAGCAGGCTGCCCTAAGGCGCTAAACACTGCACTGACAAATAAAATTAAAATTCACTTGCATGCGATTATGTGCGAGTTTTTTGTATACGGACTGCATTTTGTGACAATCGAATGCCAATTCAATTCACCTGTTAAAGGTTCATTTGTAAAAAAAGCTTTGCTGAAATAATTGTTTCAAAATGCTTCATGTTAGCAAAAAGGCGTCGTGCAAGAGAATTATCCTCAAGCGTTTAAAGGTCCTTTCAATATACACTATCGTCGGATAATTTTCGATTGTATGAGCTCCAGAAAAGTAGTAAACTTCGAAAAAAATTGGCATTGAAGAGGGATTCATTTTCACCCCAAAACAAGTCATAATCAGTTGAAAATTTTCCCAGGGAATGAAAGGATGGAGTAATTGTCAAGATACCGAAGAAAGGCGATTTATTTAAAAAAAAAAACTGCAATAACTGGCGTGGTATCCCTGTTTTTGCCGTATTTCCAAAGCTGATGGCAACCATCATTCTCGAGTAGATAAAGCGATATTTCGTAGTGGTCGATCATGCGTCGATCATAATAGCACCTTGCGAATCGTCCTTAAACAATCGTCGGAGTTCATGTTCGACGACTTTGAAATTGCCTTTGATCGCGTTATTTGTGGTTGCATCTGGAGATCGTTTGCTGTGAGAGGCATCTCTGGAAAAATTGTCATTCAAAAACGCTAGGTGTTTCGTTTCGTCGATAGACGACAGCTTTTCGATTCATTTGAAGTCCAACAAGGAGATGTACTGTCACCGATTTTGTTCTTATTTGCGATCAATGATGTAACGACTGTCAAGGTGGTATCCAAGAGAGACTTGGTATCCAATGAAACCCGTTAACCAACGTTTATAACTGCAAGACAATGGGAAAGTTGGCGGGCTTAAGGATTAGCCGAGCACAACAACAGCAGCTTATCCCCTTGATAAGAGGAGACCTTAGAGGAGTTCATAAATAGACCAAATAAAGATTCTGGTGCATTTCAGAAACCTTTCTCCAGTGTGGAACATCGCATCGTGGAATATCGCTTAGCACTAAGTGAAAATCATTTAAATCCAAATTAAATGCCAACATCTAGAGCAGGTTCCAATTTTTTGTTAATCGTTGTCTGCACTACATCCTACAGATTCTATGGCCACATAGAATTTCCAATAATTAATTGTGGCTTAGAACTGGACAAACAAAAGTGGATGTTGACGTATAACAGAGAAAATGGCTATGGATTGGCCATACACTAAGGAAAGCAAATGACAAAGCAAAGCAGCGCTTCCAATTGAACCCTCAGTGTAAGGCGAATTGGTGTGCCAAGAACAACATAAAGGCCAAAATTTGCGGCTGAGAACACAGCTAAGGTATCGAGCTGAAAATAGAGATAGGTGGAAAGGCCAGGTCTACATCTGCTTCCGGAAAAGCGTTGCGTTTTTCAGCTTTTCACTTGCAATTAATTTCTTTAAAAAAAAACCTTTTCGAAGATAATACGTACCGAAGGTAACAGTTTAAATAAGAAATTAATTTCAAAATCTGATTAAAATGAATTGATTTGGACTCACCAGAGTAGAACTACAGGATTATTTTACACCAATTCTTTTTTCATTCCACTGCTATCCATTCAAGTTCTAGTCTTTTATATTGTTAAACTACTGACCGGATCGTAGTTCGGGGTCTAGCAAATATCAAAAGTAGCCAACACTACGGTGCAACATTTCCATTGTTCTATTGTGGTCTTTGGGATTCTTTCTTGATCTTGAAACAATATCACAGCTGTTAAGTAATGTTTTTATTAAAGCTCAAAGCTAATTTGCGATTTCCTGAAATTTGTTTTATTGTCTTAGGTTTATTTTCGATAAAGAAAGAAAACCTTTGGCAAGTTAACCGAAGCGAAACGTGGAAAACTCTATATATGTATATTCGTTTCGTTTTGAATGATTTTTTTTTTTGGTTTTGGGTTAAGCACACCAACCACCAACCAAGCCTACTGCCCTTTAGTACAGTGGTCCTTGGCTATCATAAATAAATATACCTAGCTAAATTTTTCGCTCGCGATTTAAAGAGGTTCTAATTGCTTCAATATTTGGTTTTATCTACGTAGAGATGATTTTAACTTCCATAATTCCAATGAGAGTTTTACTAAATCCCTTCTTCTCCTGCGTCATTTGAGGAGTAGAACACTTGGAAGTTTCTTCTTCCAAGACATTGAGGAATTGTCAGATGTTTCACTCTCTAATCTTTGCAAGTTTCTGGAGACATCGGCTAGACATCTTACCTAACCTAACCATACCCTCCAAAAGACCCTATTATCAGAATAACCCATGCAATGAAGTTAAAAATTGACATAAGTGCGATCTGGCAGTCGTGGTTGTAACTGATGATGCGATGTGATGCATCGCTCAATTCAATATCTGTTTTTCCACAAGTACTCGGTTATTATTCGCTTGTGGTGCTCCCCATTGACAGTTTCAGTCAAGTTTTGATCTGTATCGGTGTCTTGTGAAGGAATTTATTAGAATATTCCTCTTTTCATATGTAGCTGTTTTTCTTACTGTAGGACTCGGATTCGTTGATGTTGAGCCAGGTAGGTTAGCATCAACTTTATGTTGCGCGCCTCTACTCTTAATCTGCATGATTTTTTCACTGTCCATGGTCTAGGTTCTTCAGTTATTGTATAAACTCAATTTCGTATGGATAAAGATGCCAGTCCTAGAAATTTAGTGCGTCCACTGAAGCTCTCAGACTTCTTCTTTACTGAAGTAACTTACCCGACTTTTTAAGAAAGCCACAGAAGTTACGTAAGACTATGATAAGCTTAGTTGTTTATTATTCGGTAAACAGCTTATGGGAACTGATTGGGACAAATGCATTGCAATCGCAGAGGAAGTTTTCTCTGATGTTAACCCGATTTCCTGTCGCGTTGACTACAACTTGTCTAACATCCCTTTCAACTTGGCCTCATCTCCTCTGGTGAGATGATACTGCATTCAAAGCTCAACATTTCAAAACACTCAATACGCATTTGAACAAGTCAAGAATAAAACGCATTCCACTATTCCCAATGATTAGTGTGTCATCATTCCCATTTAGTCTTCCGACCGAATTAACAGTTTTCTAGCTGCATCACTGTCTTAAAAGTGGTTAAGGGTCCTAGTAAGGCTAGTGACTAAATCACTAAAAACTTGGATATTTTGCCATCTATTAAATTTTTTTTTAATATGGGACTCCGTTCAGAAGTTGTTGTTGCAAACAGTTGACTATAAGTGGTAAATTGGCACTTACTTGAATAAGCGCTGACTCGTAGGTTGTGAACCGTGATGAGGGGTTGATGTCATCGCTTTTTTTTTTTAAAAAGAACTTGAAAAACCTACCATGTCTACTTTATTCCTACTGGGCCATATTTAAAAAAAATAACAAAAACAAAAACAGTTCAACAGGCCTTTCCCTTTCAAATCGCTTCTTTCACAAAGACCAATCAAATGGTTCTGCTGAACGTAAAACTAAACAATTATACGAAAACCTCAATAACAACGCTTAACCGACAAAACCGCAAAATCCTTCATCAACTCGGCGAAAACACTTTTTGACCTTTACCTAGTTAAAACTTAAATTTCAATTTCCAATTTAAATTTAACAAACTTTTTTGCCTCTACTAAAACAAAAAACAAGAACAAAAAAAAACCCTACAAACATTAACCTACCTCTTTGCATTCATAATTCATCACACCAACAGCCTCGAGGTAAAAATCGACCTGTATAACAATCACACAGAGGATAAAGAGGGGCAGGCGTGTGTATTAGGTGTAGGGACATGGACAGGGACAGGGACAGGAACAAGGGCTAGAGGATTATAGACAAAAGAAAGACCACATCCAACAAGGCTAAAACCATTCAGTTAGAAAAATAATAATAAAATCTCCAGTTTATTTAATTTAACCCTAGCACAGCCGAGCAGACATACACACACTGCATTCATTGTGTATTCATTTGGCATTTAACCTTTTTACCCTTATAATTTCATTGAACCACCACGATTTCTCCTCCGGATTAGCAGCCGCAGCAGCAGCATCACACATGTCCATATCCATAGCCACAACCACACACAAGCCGCCCTCTAGCCTAAACGAACAATCGCCGTAAGTGGATCATAATGGATTATATCCTGCCTCCCTTGGTCGCCTGGTCAGTTCAGTTCCATTCGTCTTCATCCTCGTCCCGGTTATTTTATTCTTATAATCTGAATCTGGATTGTTGATTTTTTTTTTCTTTTTTTCTGTTACTGAATGCAAAAATTATCCGTAAAACCAAATGCATTGACTTTCTACCTCTTTCCCTTTACTTTATTTCACGTATGATTGCCACATCCTGTGCCTTGAGCTTAAATGAAAGCATTTTTATTATTAAATTAATAATCCCATTAAAAGTGAAAAGGACCGAGAGAGAGACAATTTTTTTTTTGTTTTTTTTGCTCGTTCGTCCATTCTCAATACCGTGAAATGAATTTTAATCAGAAGATAATTAAGAGTCCTTGCCTTAAGCTTGAAATATTTTCTGCCCCGGCAAATAAAAGAGGCCACAGACGCGATGATGACGATGATGATGATGATGATGATGAGAATGTGTAGGAGGGGGGTATTTTTTTTTTTTTTTGTTTGAAGGTGGATACCACAACAATATTTAATTCAGTTTCCAAGTTGCCAAAATGCTATTATGCCATTTTATTCAGGAATAAATTACAAAAAAAAAAATCGAAAATAGTCCTTGTAGTACTTTTCGGTGGAAATTTGCATAAATAAAATTTACTGTATCAAAGTGGACTTTACACACATGCAGGAAGTTTTTTTATTTTATTTTTTACACACATGCAATGTTGAGACAAAGTGAATTGGTGTTAAACAGAAAAGTGGTATGTCTACCTTTTAAATGTACTCGGAAGGGACACTTGTACATTTTCAATTGAATAAAGTTGAATTCCTGTGGAAGTGTTTGACTTAAAGTGGAGTTCACAGTTGGAGTTGGTTGTGGTATTTTGAATCACGTTGAATTTCTGTGGTTACCTACTCGTGACTTCAAATGAAATAAAATTATCTGGGAAGAGAAGGGAATGATAAGGATTAAGGATTTTTCGTATAAAATTTCTCTTTAACTCTTGCTTTAAGGCAGTATCAATGTATTGCAAAGGACTCTCGGAGAAAAGAAAACGAGATCATTACATCAAACCCACCCCATCTTTGCGTCTTTAAGCCTAGATTCGGTCATAGTACGCATGTTATTCTCTTGAATCTTATCCAATGAATGGCTTGAGGTTTCAGCAGAGATCTTGTTTTAGGCTATGTGGCTGCGTTAGCTAAGTCACAGAAAATAATTGATTCACCGAAGTTCGTTTCTACTTCCAATTTACGAGTGCGAGATATTTCGCAAGAACAAGTCAACTCTGTAACCATGGAAATGTCTCTATCTTCTTCTTTCCGTTTTAACAACGAGGTTATGATTAGAGGTATAGGGATCATAACCCTTCCCTTTGCCGGTTCGACCTCAAAAAATATCTGCAGGCCTCCGGGTTTTGTATCACCGAGGGGCACAGAAGATGACAGAGTTTTTCTGCGACTTCATCCACTCTTTCTCGCTTACACCATGATTGATGACGTCATCCACGGTTGCTTTGCTGTTGATCATAGATCCCAGATACTTGAACTTTGCCGCTTGGGAATCACTTTTCCATTCAAATAAATGTCTGGAATAAGTCGGAGTGGATCAGTTTCTGTTTTGGGCTAATGCGATACCCATTCCCCTCCAATACATCCACGCAGACATCGAATGTTCGTCAGCAAAGAATAAGTGACTGGTCCGTCACTCTTCCTTAGTTCCTCTTCGGGGACTCCAAAGGGGCATATTACTTTTGTCTTCGCCCCCTCGTATATGTCTATGATCATCTGCGTGGAATTAGCTCCATAGTTAGCGTCCAGTTGTCATGAAATGTTTCCCACCTACTTTTAGGGTCGTCCAACATCCGTCATCGGTTGCTCGGGATCTTTTAAACACATCTGTCTCGCAATAATACGTTATTGCTGTTGAATTTATTTCATTTTGCTAAAATGGGAATTCAACCCGGTTCTTCTTTTTTATAAATTTTAACTGGTTATACTAATTTCCTCGATAATAATCTGCTGCAACTGACAAAGGGAATAGTTTGGAACCAAAATAGACTTCTTCGACTTGAATGCGGCTTTAGCTGTAAAAAGTCTATTAGCTTTAGACAGTTGAATTGTCGTGTTTAAAAAGACAACCCAACCGAAAATTACCAAACAAAGTTTAGAATGATTGCAATGCTCTTATACGAGTGCTAAGTTTTCTTATGACCAGAAATTGAGACAAAGAGTACTTCACTGTCCCAGGGGTAGCAAAAAATGATGGTCCTTCACGAAAAACATTAGAAATTCTATAAGAAATGCTATCAGTTCCTTGGACAAAGTCAATTTGATTGCTGCTCGTTTCAAAGCCAGCTGAATGCTTCCAAATTGCACTTTGTTCCAACATTGTCCCCAACGGTTGCATGAGCACTCAAAGGTCTAGGCATACAAAAATTCGTCCAGATGTAATTTCTTCAATCATTCTGAAGAGCTGTTCTTCCTCCACTACTCTTTTTTCCGAGAAGATGCAAAACAGAAATTGTCCAACCCGTTCCCAAAAATGTCATCTGTATCATCTTTTCCTTCCAACTACCGACCCTTACACTTCCTTCTTTCCCTTTCCCTTTCTTTTCAAGAACAAGGAAACGCTGATTAAAAGTCAGACTTTGAAATATTTTTAATTAAAAAATCCTTTAAATGACTCAACTCCATGCAAAGTGGAACCAGAGTATTTGGTGAAACGAATATTGTTGCGCTCAATATTTTACTGGAATTGGCAATTTGACAGCCAAACTGCTTTAAAAGTGCTGCTCAATCTTCTTACCTCGTCCATGTTGGTGCTCGAACTCAAGCTTTCTCTGAATTTGGCCGGAAGGCTGAACACGGCGGAACTTGTCTGCCTTCCAGGTCACACTGGCATCCAGGGCATCCAGGGAAATGAGATCTCCGATGAGCTTGCTAGGCAAGGTTGAGAAAAAGTTTTCTCAGGACCCGAAAATGTGTTGGGTCTGCCTCCATCTGTAGTCATGCCTTCCATTAATGTTTGGTTTTTTCGTGAACACAAGATTCGTTGCCCGGACATTTGCATAAGTTATGCGTTTTTCCTTCTATATCTCAGGAGAATCGACTGCAGACTGCTAGTAAGCGTCCTTTGGGCCAGCAAACTTTTGTTAAACACTTAAATGTGTTGGGCTTGAGCAACATCACCACTGCTTGCGGTGATGAGGATGACACAGCTGAAAACTTTCTCTGCAGTTGTCCGGCCTTTGTTCGTTTAACTTCGGCCTTCTGATCTGGTTGAAGTTTGAAAGGCATTTATCCCTAAACTCGAGTATAAAAGTTATATCAAGCAACAAAACTTATAAGAAAGAACATCACGTAAAGTCAGCATCGTTGTGACGTGTTCTGACTTTCCTTATATTATCCGTTTTTTTTTTTTGCGTCATAAGTGCTTTCAATTCAATCCAGCAATAATCGTATTTCATCGAATGCTCATCTGTTGAATCTAAAGCCTTCCCCTGGACGTATTGTTAAATATAGAGAGTCACGAATGGGCTGCCACACTCTTTTCCTTCCCAACCACTCTGTGTTGTAAACATTTTAAGTCTATCCCGACACACCTACTCTGACATTTAAAAAAAATAAAAAATTCCGAAAATCATTGAAGCCATAGCATGCGTTATGAAGCCTGATTTTGAAGTCAGTGGATAAATTTGATTGATTTAAGTCTTTAAGAATGAGGCAAACATTTATAAGACCAACTTCTACCGACTTGACTATCTTGAAAATATTTCAGTCCATTTTTTGCAATATATAATTGACTTAAGTGACTCCAATTAAATGAATTTACTGATTTTTGCAGACTTCAAATTGCCTTCAATTAATCTACACTTAGCAGCATTTTTAATGAAGTCACAGTGCCGCACCATCCACAAAAATTACTGTTGCCATATACCAAAAAGTCAAGAAAACATATAAAATATAAATATTTAGCAATAACAATGACTTAAGCAATAAGACCTTACCACTACTTCACCTCCATCAAATTGTAGTCAATGATATTACTTTCTAATATTATTACACTTTGGAGTCCAGTCCAATTGCTTTGCGGTGGTTCATTTCACGTATCAAATTCGAATAAAGAGTCAGACAATGTTGCACCCCGCAAAGGAACATTCACAGAATGTTGATCCGCAATATTGCATTGCACACTACAAAGCTGCAGGGAGAAGATCTAAAACGAAAGTTCTATAAGTACTTCTTGAATAAAATGGAAGAACACGTTTCTCGATTCTCCTCAAATTTAATGGCAAAATGAAATCCCAAAATCATTCCTCGTCCGAACCTATAAAATGTTTTTTTTTTTTTTTTGTTTTTATTGAAATTCTAACTCAATTATTTTGTTTGTTTTTCGGCAAAGAACCGTTTAAACCTGACGGTGGCGATGGTCATAAAAAAATATATATATACCTAACACAAAAACCCCATTTTACAGCGCATAACAATTTCCGTAGAACGCCTCGGTAAAGCTTTTATAATCCAAACACACCGACACACATAAGCAGTACCGAACAAAAGCGGAACTACGGTTGAATGAACTTAATGAAATGTTAAAGCCTAAAAAATTATTTACTACTTTTTGTCCTCGCAGGGCGAAAAGGAGGAAATTTAATTCCTCTGCAACATCTTTATATATATATTTGTATGAATTTTATGAGCTCACCTTTTGTAATAAAAACGCATAAACAAAAGGATTCCATCGCTGAATACAGAGAAAAACCCTTACAACCAGATATAGAAGAGCTATTCATTTCGTTGCTTATTTCTTAATGAGCGCGCGATTTATAGCAGAAAGAAGGATTTCGTGATTCACATAAAATGAGAAATTTCCACAGCAAAAATATATTGATATATGTAGGACGCTCATTTAGATAAATCGTATCCTTGAAAGGACAACGACAGCTAAGGGATATAAAAAAAAAAACAAAAAAAAAAACAACCGCCAAGTGTCAAAAATCACTCTGAAGAATATTGATGAATAGGGCCCACTTGATTAAGACGAGAGAGTATCCAATAAATTGAAATAAAATTCTAATTGAATTCGACACAGACAGATATGAATGTTAATGATGGTTGGGAATATTGTTTATTCCCACTAGATGGGGTTGTTTTTTTTTTGTTTGGTTATAGTTGAGTTAACGTCGAGGTCAATTGTTTGCTGTGTTATTTGACGGTTCTTAAGGGCGGCCCGGCGCTGTGTTGCTGTATCGCGCGGCAATAGAGACAGAGAAATTGATCTGCTTACATATTTGATAGTCCTTTAGCGCACGCCGTTATATTTGGATTTAGTCCGTGTTGGGATTAGGTTTTATCTCTTTTTGAAATAGCCAGTGGGACTACTCGAACATTGATGGGGCAGCTGCGAGGCATGATTCTAATTTACAACAGGATGAAGTTTCGGGGTGAGACTTGAATTGTGTTCGAACTTAGACGAAAGTTAGTGGGTTTTGTTTCGGGTTAGACGTTAAATTTCTTGGACTCTTAATGAGGACAAAAAAAAATGTACTGATTTAAAAAATTTGCAATGTTCTTTCTTTGTGTAAAATGAACCGTTTACTGCGGCTAAATATAGGGTCCGCCAAATAACTTCTTTTTTTTTGAAACAGGGCGCAAAACATCGAGTGTAGCTTCGGCTGTGTGGCACGTAGCGCCGTCCTGTTGAAACCAAATGCAGCCAATATCCTCCTCTTCAATTTTTGTGAACAAAAATTCGTTCAACATGGCCCGATAACGATCGCCATTGACTGTAACGGCCACTCCTTGCTCATTTAAAAAAAAATTAAAAATGTCCCAATTATGCCACAATATTTCCCAGCGCTGTTCAAGCGTATACACAACCATATTCGTTCAGCAGAAGGATAAAACTAATTACCTGTCAAATCAGACATGAGCTAAGTGTTACCATTCGCGAAATAAGCACTAGTTGAAAAAAAACGTTAGATGGCGGACCCTATATATGCTTTACAACAAACAAACTAACATTCAGTGACTAGGAGAAAAAATAGTAGCAGCTTCAAGCTAGTTAGGGAGTTTATTTACCTTGGTCTTTAATCCGACGAAGAACTACCCTAGGAAACCGCTGCTACTTCAGTTTGGGGAAACGAATGGGTTCACAACTCCCAACTCGAAGGACAAAGTGCGTGCTCTATAAAACCCTCTACCTTACAGCTCTGTTATACGGCGCCGAGTGCTGAACGATAAGCTGGAAAAGAGAGTTAATACTGGGCTCCTTTGAAAGAAAAATTCTTCGACGAATATTTAGTCCTGCGTGTGAGGAGGGCGAATGGAGGAGAAGATACAAGCGTGAAAACTCTATGAGCTGTACCAAGATGTGAATGAAGTCCAGAACGGCAAAACACATCGACTGGCTTGACCACGAATCCCTGCCCACAGGTTCGAGCCCACAAGGAAGACTGAAACTCCGTTTTAAAGACCAAGCCATCGCTCAAAATGTAAACGTTCAATGTGGTGGGTGACCCCCTTCCCCCTCCTTGACAGTTACCTTGCATTCTTCCTGCGATAACAACGATATCGTCATCAGATTTCTGGCGGACGCATTGTCTTTTCCCAAATCCCCAGCCCAGCCCTGTTTACTCATTCTACAGTTCGATTTAATATATAAGAAAACGACGCAGTTTGTTGCATTCTCCTCTTAATGATTATCACTTTTTAATAAGTTTGATAAAGATTTTCCCTTCTGCGACTTTCAATAACTCCAGATTGATTATTTTATACTTTTGAAAGTTCCCACTGACCACTTAAATACTTCCATAATAGCCCACTTAAATTTATTATCCCGGTGTCCGGTGTCCAAGGGCCTCCATCCACAATTCCATCCCTCGCCCTTTGCTAACAAACATAAAGCTAAGATGTCCGTTTATTTCTGCATCAAAACGTGGATTTCATAAAAAATAAACTTTTCCCAAGCGCCCATAACAATGCATTTATCCGCGCGCACATTTGACGATCCTTAAAATTCTATATCGAGAGGAGCCCTCTGAACGTTGGTAATTTACCAAATCCTTTCACCTTCCACAGTGGCGCGATGACGATGACGATGACGACGACGACTTAATTCGTCCATTTAAATTGTACTTATCGTAAAAGAATATAGATTCCATTGCTAGCTAGCCATGTATATCCCTAGCTGCAGGCACGAAGCCAAAGTGTTATCCTTAAAAGCATTGACTCATAAACTGTTATGAACTTTTTGTAAGACTCCTTAAAAAACAAAACACACCAACAACATATTATTCAGCTCACAAAAGTCAAATAAGGTAATAGGGAGATCATCAATGCATTGCGCGCCGCACCATCCTTAATCCTTATCCATTCTGTCAATGGCAGTCAATATTTTTTTTTTTTTTTTTTTGTCGGCATACACAACAAACAATAGGTTGTAAAAATAAGAAGTGAACAAAAGAGAAGACGCCTCGCCTCGCCTCGTCCTGTTGCAATCATAAATTTAATGCCTGCGGCCATAAAAACCAAAACGGCAACAGCAGGAGGAGCTCATAAAAGCGAGCACAGCCTGGGGTAAAGCGAATCCTTTAGTGACACCAATAATAAAAGTAATGAAGCGTCAGAGGCTCTCCTCGCAAACGCGTTGCCAGTTGCCAGTTGCCATTTGCCACAAATAATGAGCAGCGCACCGTGCAGGGAACTTATTAAATGGACACATACTTGTGTCGCGTCCTGCCAAACAGAACAGTGTCGCTCTGTATGTCTCCTGTTCGTCCCCTCTTCTGTTCGGTTTCGCCTGGTTTATGCCATAATAATTGTTCTGCATGTGAGCCGATAAATGATGGCGCACTGGGTGAAAGTGGACTTGAACTGTACCCGATACCGAACGGAAAGAGTGCAAGCATATGATAACAAAATACAAAATACAAAAAAATGAATGAATCAGAGCGAAGCTATAAATTATACGTGGTTAGTGATATTGCACACTGCTATCACCTTTAGCAGGCACTGAATACAAAACAAAAAACAGCTGCCTTATTGGAGAAAGCTAGCTTTTTTTTTTATTTTGCTAGCCGCGTGTTCCGGTGACCTTTGGACAAGTATGTATATCCTTATTGTGAAGAAAAACATATTTTGTATAAGTGCAATACTGCGTCCTCATTCGATGAACAGAACACAAAAAAAAACAACAGACAAAAAGAGAGAGTGAAACAGAATTAAATACCAACGGATACAAAAATAAAGAAGGATAAATGGCCCACCATAAAAAATTAATAGTCCATCGACAGTGCTAAATCATTTTAATGGCGAATCCTTGTATATGTATGTATGGTGATTTTATTTTCTATCTTTCTCTCTTTCGCTCTTTCTCTCCCCGTCTTTGTATCTCTGGCTTGCATTTCATTTCCGCTTTGGTTGGTTGCTGGAGGTTGGTCACCCTTTTACTGGCCGGGTTACGGTTACCATTGATGGTGTTGTGTGGTTCCAGTTTTGCACTATTCATTTTTTGTCCTGTCCAAATGGACACCAGTGGATTCTATATTCCAGGCGTGTAACATAGTTTTTTTTTAGTATTTTATTTGGTCGGAATTTTAAAAGCAGGACGATTCGCTGGCGAGGAAAATGTATTTGCAGTCCTGTCAATAATTATTTAGTTGATGTTGTTTTTGGTCGGGAGTGAGTGGCGAGGGGAAGAGGGATGGGCGTTTGCAAAAAAGTGTTAAATGCGGAAGTACTGGCATTATTCTTTAAAGATTGGTTGGTTTCGCTTTACTCTTTTATGATACTGGGCGTATTGGTTCCCTGCAGTAGTAACACAAGTATGGTTAGAACACAATCAATGGCGAACTGGAGCTGCTTTGGTTCTTGTACAAATGTCGAAATCTTGAAAAATACAATAAATATTGGGCGTAAACGGCCCATACAGGACCTAAAGCCTAGCTTCTCCAACCATTGTGTGTGCGAAGTTATATTTTTACAACAAGAATGAAGGGACCTACAGTTTAATGCCGATTCCGAACGGCAATTTATTTTTGAGAAGCTTCTCAATCGTTCTTTCATGTTTGTCAGACGTTCGCAAGAGGTGGGGCAAAGAATAAAAACTTTAAGGTGGTACAGGCCGGGATTTGAACTAGCAACTCCTTGCTTAGTGGTTCAACGCATTTAACCACTAAGCCACTGCACCCACCGAAATCTTGAAAAGAAATCTAAAAATATTAAACTAAAAGTCAGTGCGCATTCTAATGAGGTTTGAAGGCAACAAAAGTTTTCAACTGTAAATTGTCACAACACCTTGCTGAAAGCGTTTTGTTTAACTGCTGAGTTTAAATAATTGTAATTACTCTTCATTTCATCCGTGACAACAACAAGTTTGATGCCCTGTCTGCCACTTTCAAGAATGGTGTCCTTATTTCATAATTGAAACCTTTATTGCCTCATTTTTCTGGTCCTTAAGAGAGATATGTTGAAATCTTATCTGAATTAAAATACTCCTCTATTGTCCCTCTAGATTCGAGTTATTTATGTCCCAGCCATCTTAAACCTCCATTGTGCAGTTTTCTGGCCAGGTCGATGTCGCTGTACAGCTCGTAAAGTTCGTCGTTGAATCGTCTCCCTACGAAGAATTTTTTTATCGAAACGACCAAGGATATATTTATCCGCTTTGTGAAGAGTCCATCTTTCACGTCCATAGCAAAGCTATAGCTATTCATACTTATACTTCTTCGACAGTGACGTTTATGCTCTCGCTGATATGACTTGAGGCTATAAGGTACGGGGAAATAAATGTACTTATGATCAAAAACAAAGGCAAAAAGTTAACCCTATAATTTTCTATCGTACATAATCTTGTTCACAATTTCATTCTAGCTGCCATTTCTTTAAATAAAGTTAATTTTCATGCTACGCGTTTTCAAGCTCAAGGCTTGTAAATTGTAGTTTGCCTTCAGCTGCGCTTGAGCGCGTGGAATGAATGGAACAAATAATTTTTCACACTCTAAGAGATAGGCATAGAGTGGTGAACACCTGAAGAGGTGTTCATGTACGCTGGCAAAGTCACCATATGTTTTGGGCTTTTTTTCGGAATACAGCAACAACAACATTTATCCAGGTCGTCCTTAAACCAACCTCCTCCACCCCAAACGACCCATTGCGCACTTGCGTTTCTTCTTTTCAAGGTCATGGAAACGCTGATAAATAGTCAGCTCATGAAATACCTAGAATCAAGAAAGCTCCCTATTGGCCGACACTTTGAATTTTATGGTAAACCGTATATCCCATCTGAAGTGGTATTAATTTCTTCGACAGTTTGATGAAAAGAAGTTCGGCATTAAGCTCTTTCGACGATCAAAGTCTCTCT
Source organism: Ferdinandea cuprea (assembly GCA_963576555.1). Classification (NCBI taxonomy): domain Eukaryota; kingdom Metazoa; phylum Arthropoda; class Insecta; order Diptera; family Syrphidae; genus Ferdinandea; species Ferdinandea cuprea. The sequence continues at coordinate 84,037,676 of OY754961.1, read as the reverse complement.
TTTTCAATAGAAACGAAAATATCTTTTGAACCAAATAAATGCTGGTGTTCCCCAGGGCTCCGCTTTGTCTCCAATTCTTTTCCTTATAATTATAAATGATATCTTGTCTTGTCTTGTCTTGTACTTTTAGTCCAATTCTCTCCTTTCACTGAGTTTCTAATATTCATTCCATTTCATTCACGTTCTTGCTGCTTGGATGCAGAATTTTAAAAACAACTCTTATTAAGCTCGGTAAATTCCTAAACTTCAACATTAAACAATTGACTTGGTTGAAATTTTAATATGTCACATACGATGAATCCACCTCCAGTTTCCAGCTCTACTGAAATAGATAGCTTTGTTTGAATTTACCTCTGTAAATCTCTATCAGTTTGCCATCAGTATTTTACATAAAGATTCGAGATTTCCTTATAAGTCTTACCATACGCATGTGAAAAGAATTATCTCATTCTATGTTTTACCGTCAATTGAAATCAATGTGCAACAATAGCTATCTTCCCACCTCCCTACTCATTCCAACATTTCAAAAATAGTCAAAAATTTCTTGTGCAAGAGTCAAAAACAGCCAGAAAACAAACTAAAACTGTTTTGACATCCCAGTCATATGTTTTGCGTACCATTGACCCTGAAAGAGTTAAGCAAGTCTACCTTCAAAATAGGCAAATAGATATTTATCTGGGAATCTGTCGCAATATTTTTCAGGGAGGGAGAAAAATGGGTCTGGTGGGTTTCTTTACCAGCCTATGGGAGAAGTATTCACCTAATTTCATTTGTTTTGGACGCCCAAATTTTAAATATTTTTAAGAATGTTATAGACAAAATTTGCAGCCACACTTGGAAAAATAATCTTCAGTTCAGTGAAGGTTTGTAGAAGTTTTGCATTTTAAATAAAATGGGTCTTACTTCCCAAAACCACTGAACCATGTTTTAATACCACGAAAACAGCATTTAATAGGTATTCATTTAATGTCCCTCATATCCTTTCTTTAAGTCAGCTTAATGGGCTGGTGTCATGCACCAATCCTGAACACTTTTTATCCCCTTTAAAAGCAAATATTTTTGAAAACCCCAAAAAATTGATACACATATTTTAAAAACATTTCCCCTTTCAACTTTCTCGTTTTCTATTGCAGGAGGACTCCAAATCGAAAACAGCCGCGAAGAAGATCAAGGCAAATACGAATGCGTGGCCGAAAACTCAGTCGGTACAGAACACTCGAAAGCGACCAGTCTCTATGTGAAAGTTCGTCGTGTTCCGCCCACATTTTCACGGCCACCAGAGCAAGTCAACGAAGTTATGTTAGGTGCCAATTTGAATTTATCCTGCATAGCAGTGGGATCACCAATGCCCCATGTCAAATGGATGAAGGGTAAATCACCGTCACTGTCACTGCTTTGATATATAAAAAAAAACTTTAAATTTTTATATATTTTATAGGAGCTCAAGATTTAACACCCGAAAATGACATTCCAATTGGTCGCAATGTCCTCCAACTAACCAACATCCAACAGAGTTCAAACTACACATGCATCGCTGCATCGTCCTTGGGACAAATCGAAGCCATAGCCGTTGTTAAAGTGCAATGTGAGTCAAAAATTAAATCTAATCCTTTTGGCATTCAAATAATTCATTCTTCTCTTATGTCATAGCTCTTCCAACCGCACCAACAGATGTTCAGATCTCGGAGGTTACGGCGACATCCGTTCGACTGGAATGGTCGTATAAAGGTCCAGAGGATCTACAATATTATGTTATACAGTACAAACCCAAAAATGCTAATCAGGTAAAGAAACAGAGCAAAAAAAGAGAACCCCATCCCCGGATGGCATAAAAATTTGTTATTAAAATTCTTCCAAACAAAAGGACATAACAAAAAATAAATACAGACAGACAGAGATGGATAGAGTAGAATAAAAAAAAAGGAAGAACTATAAACATTTTAATTAGTTTCATTTTGCCGTGTCGTTCTCCTAATCTGAATGAACGAAAAAAAATATTGCGCGAAGGACGACAATGATACCACGATGAATAAATTAAATGCGGAAAAGTCAAGAATGTAGAAGGCTTTTTTTTTTTTTGCTATTTGTCCTGTCTAGTATTTTAATTGTATTTTTTTTTCTAATTTATAATTTATTTTTTGTCTTCCTTTTCATAGGCATTCAGTGAAATTAGCGGAATTATAACAATGTTTTATGTTGTACGAGCGCTGAGTCCTTACACGGAATATGAATTTTATGTGATTGCTGTGAATAATATTGGACGAGGACCGCCGTCAATTCCAGCGACTTGTACCACCGGTGAGACTGGTAAGTTATCAAAATGAACAAACAAAATTGGAATAATTTTTTTTTTTGAAAAGAATTAACTTACACATGTTTCTTTGTTTCCTCTTTTTCATTCTTGCTGCGTTTTTTTCGTGGATTTGGTTTGGTAACGACAAAATAGGATTTTCTTTTCTTTCTTTGGTTAAAGTTTGTTTTTTTTTTTGTTTTTGAAAGTGTTTTGAGGTCGTATTTTGTGATCGCAAGTGCGATTTAAGAGATTTATGTTGGTCGTCACTTTGTGTCTAGAAGGGAGACTGGTGAAGGTCCTTAAGTTTGATTTTATTTCCAGCGCTCAGGCGTGGTTAATGGACTACCAAACTCGTTTTCGTGGAGTCAAAGAACTTACTCGGATAATTACAAAGTCAGGTCCTTCCAAAGAACCTTTAGGGACGCCACGTTTTCTAATATTTCTAAAGCTTATTCAAATATTCGATGTTAATGTTTTGAATATGATTTTCTATTATTTTTGAAGAACTGACAAAAAAATTCAAAGTAAATATTTCAAAGAAATTTCCCACTATGGAATCTTTAACAACCTCACGTTTTCCAGTATTTTTAAAACATCGACTAAAGCCCAAGGTTTTCAAAGCAAATTTATCGGAGATAGGTCCTATTATAGAACCTAAGGGTATCCGTATTTTTGTAGTAATTTTAACGTCATGTCCCATTTTTTAGCTCAGAGGCTTAAATCATTGACAAATATTTGACTATGGAACCTTTGTAGCCCACATTTTCTGTTTGCTTTAAAACACCATCAACAGTGAGAATAAAGCCTTTTGGTACACAACGTTTTCCGATATTCATAAATCATTGACAAAGGGTCCACTATGGAGCCTTGGTAAACTTCATGTTTTCTTGTATTTTTTCAGTAATTGCCAAAAGTCCCTAAATTTTTTTTAAAGTTCCCTTAAGTTAAAAAGTGTTCTTAAGTCACTGGCTAGATAGAAACAACTTTAGAGCCTTTGGGGAGCAAATACGTTTGGGTGTATTTCAAGAATTGACAAAAAATCGAAGAAAATGTTTTAAAGATAGATCCGTCCGTTTGGGGTACCCTAATGTTTTCTAAAACCTCGAAAGGGTTAACAAAAATACCTATCAAATATTTTTAACAAATGTTCCGCTAAAGAACCTTTATTTACCCCCAAGTTTCCGAATTCTTTCGAAACATTGATAAAATAGCGAGTTAGTACTTCAAACATACAAGGTCCCACTAAAGAGCCCTTTGGTACCCCACATTTTGTGGTTCCAAAGTAATTTCAACCTTGATCCTTATTCCCAAATACGTCCATATATCAACGTCAGATTAGACTATACCTCCATACCCAAAACTGCGCCATTACGATCACGACTTACGACCTACCTACTCAGTGTTTAGCAATTTTCTTTTTGTTCCATTGTTCCATTTTTCCACAACTTGCGTATATTTTCTATTAAATTTTGGTGTTTTTTTTTTTCGTCTCTTTTCTCCTCTTCTTTTATTACATGCATATCCCTTAGGTGACTTTACATTTGGAGGTGCAAGTAAGTAAAGAAAAAATAAAATCCAACATCTAATCCCTAGAAATGTTTCTCCACGTATCTTTGTTCGATACCATTCTTACGTGACACTTTCAGTCATTCATGGAACGTGTATATGCCACCTTGTGGCAGAAATGTGTTTAAGCAATGTTACCTCTTTCATTTCCTCGTACCCCCCTTCTCTTTTTCTGCGTATGCGGTTGCTTGTACTCGTACTCGTGTCCTGTTTTGAGTGCAAAATCCAAAGCGATAAGGATAATTGGCTCAATAAAAGTTTCCGAGCAAACATTACACACATAACAATACGAGAATATCTACAGTGATACTGCAATGGTATCAATGCCAACAAAAAAAAAAAGTACTCTCGTCTCGTCTTTCTCTTTAGGCGATAGCAGTGGCTGTCTTCCTGTGGTTTTTGGTACCCGGATGCAGTCATCCAGTGTCCCTCTCAATTTTTGCATCGACATTCAATGGAATTTGGTGCGGGATGCTCCCTGAAAACCGATGCCAACGTGAATCGAATCAAATTGCTGGAGAAAACAATGGTAAAACGATCGTCGGAATGATTAGATATTGAGTGGGGCGAAGGGGAGAGGCATCATATTAATACGGTATTTCTCGTTTTTGAGATGCTCTCTCAGATACGACCCGTAATATTGCAACATTATTTGGAAATGTTCGAGAATAACTATTCGCAATTTTTGATCACGTTTTACTATGTCGTTGGCAATTGCGGGGTGTCGTCTTGCGCTTTGACAGTGCACCAATTGAGGGTAGTTTCAGCCGAAGAAGAGGATTCGAAAATATTCAATATTTGGATTGGTAATAGAAATAGAATCGATAAAACTTGCATTTAATGGGGAATTTGCAATCGGACCATTTAAAGTGTCAAGTTTGTTTCTGGAGTATTCCTGGAGAATGTCCTTTTTGGATGATTGTCTGGGATGTTTTGAGTGTCATTGCTGAAACTTAGTTAAGTGGTTGACTTTCCGAAATTTTTTTCTTTCCTTGTTCCATATTTGGCTTAAGTAACATATTAGGATTCTAGCAGAAGCTAGCTAAAACTTTAGATTGGTTAACATAGGTTTTGCCTATTGAGTTCGCAGTCGGCGTACTTGGGAGACCTGATCTGGGCACTCTGCTGGGAATTGGGTAATATAACCTCATACATTCCTCGGCCAAGACTTTGAACAGAGCGGAGTGAGGTGACTGCTGCAATCGAACCTCACCCCAGTCCCGAATACTTTCAGTTAAAAAAGAGTAATTCGATGAATTGAACCCCAAATTCGTTTTCCAATTTGTGGGGGGGGAGCGAACTACTCCCAAATTACTCGAAGCGAAGTGTGGTTGATGCAAGCGAACCTAAGAAATCTTTCAAGATCCGGAAGAACGGCAGAGTGGATCGATCCACAGACTATTGTCCGACAACTGCCCAAGACTTGAGATTGGCCAAACCATTTAGACTTGGTACTGTATTTGCTGGTTTAGCGAATGTCTATGTTGCATCTATCGCCGAGATCTTCTTAGAAGTACTCTCCTCGAATTTGCTTTCTGAACTGATCAAGTGCTCGATCGTTTGAATAGGAATAGACTTTATCCCCAGCTACGATGCGAGCTATGATATTGAGTTTGGAATTGTTTGAAGAAATGGCAGACTCTTATAGCTTTCTGGATTTCTGGACTAGAAAAAGGCTGTTCCATCTAGAATGTTGGAAGTTCAAAAACTGTTGAAGTCATAAGCATCTAATGAATGCCTTCAAGCATCTATTATTTGCACGCATTCATTAAGACATAGTGATTGCAGAGGAATCACACGGATTCCATTCTTTTCGACTTTAATATCCTGATTGCTGAAAATGATTGCTTCAATTGTGACTTCAAAGCTAATGAATATTTATTTAGTTTTAACTTCTGAAGTATTAAATATATGTAAAAATGATTGCATTTTCGAACGGCTAAGTTAGGACTTATCTGACAGATTAGTATCAAAAATGACTAAATTTCTCAGACCGGGGTAACACAGGGCAGTGTTTCACTGTAGTTGTCATCGATTTAGTTAAGACACGAACCAATTAGTAAAGATATCACTTCCACTTTCCCATTCTCATCAATTATAGACAAATTCCTAGTCGTAATTAAAAAAGGGCTTCTCCGCGTGCAATTCAGAAGCGATATCATTATATGCGCCAAATCCTCACCTCCCAACAATGGTACCAACGGCGCGTAACCAATAATTTCAGCATAAAGTCTTCTTTCGAGCAAAAAGTTTCGATTTCGGTTCATTTCTAGAAGAAGTAAACCAAATGCATTGGCAGTAGAAGGTATGTATGTAGGTGCCGTACCGTACCTACTTTGTTTAATGGTCGACGAGATCCGCCGCACTATGAAACTGCATCAGAAATTACATATTCGATGGAACGGCACTGCACATATATAGCTTCGCATAATCTCTTCGATATCCTTGCCCAGCCAAAGTTTCCCATTCAATTCGATATTTAGATGTTCACGTCGTCGTCTTGCTGCGGGTAGCTGAGCTGCTAACCCGAAGAAAGAGCCCCAAATGGTTTACTGATACTGTTCCTCCGACACACGACTCTGGTATCCTTGCACACACGTATTTAAACGAAATGCAATTATCGATTGGCCATTAAGGACAAGTGTGTGTGTGTGAATGGAAAACTTACATTATATGTATATAATCGAGGACTTTTTTCATGTCAGGGAGTGCTATGAGCTGCATATACATATGCATGTAGTGTACGAGGACACAAAATGTTTTATGGGGTAGATGCACCCTACCATTGTGTGGTGGTATAGTTTCTCCACATCAGCAGTCGAGTGGTTATACAGCGAAGTTAAGTCGCTCTGAAGTGACCCATAACCGTAGTTCCTTGGTTCGTTTACTTCTCTCCCTCTCTCTCAGGAGATTAGAGAAGTTGTAATTTAACCCGATTTTGTGTTCCTCAGGCAATATGTACGAGTAGTTGCCTGAACGCATATTTATGGGTTAAGATTTTGGGGCAAGTCAATTGTTTTTTTTTTTTTTGTTCTATTCTTTGCGTGAAGTATAACATATTTGTTAATTGCTGCATCGCGTCGGCTTGGTTGTAGGGAGAAATATATAGCGAAGTAGTAAGGGTGCGCGTGAACAAAGACTCAATTGAATGTGAAAATGGGGTCAAGTTAATGTTTTTCGCTTGCCTGGAGGACTTCAACAATGCGTGTCAAGCTAGAGGCGAATTTCGTCAAGTGGGTGTATGGATTTGAAAAGTCAATGCCTGGGGATTGTGTTTCTATTTTCTATTGAAAATGGAATGTGATTTCGTGCTAGCAAATAGGGTGCATGTTTTCTGTGAACAGAAGGGGACTGTGTTACGAGGTATTCTTCATCAGGGAGCATTTTGGGGAAAGACCGTTGAGTTGGCAGGATTAGTGCAAGTTAAGTGAGCGAAAAACTGTTCCTTGCTTCAATTTATTTAATTAGATTTTACCTTCATTGAGAATTGTTGGTATTAAAGTTATTCCTTGCTCGCGGCTTAATAAAATGAAAGGAAATTGTTTCAAAGGAAGTCAGTCAGAGTGTGGTCAGGAAATTACGTCCGTGTAACTAGTTTTTTGTTGATGTGTCCCCCATCTTCTTCAACCAGCTAGACTAAGCCTAAAATGCAAGAAGATTTCTCTATTCACGGATCTGACACTAACATCCTTCGTCAGTTTGTCGTTGGTTTTCGTATTTCTGGCTAGAAACCCACACGAGAGTGGTGTTAAACACGCCTAGCCCAGGTCAGACCGGACTATCAACGAAGTTAGCTACTTTTTACTGTGTACACAAGGTTTTGCCTGAGGGTCTGGCCAACATTCACATTCTCTAGCCTTGTTGAAATGTTGTTCAGAATCACGTTGAGTGCTTCCCTCACTAACGAGCTGGAATCCAACCTGAAGACGCCCTTGCTAAGACTTCCTGCGCTGTCTCTGAAGCCACCTATAAAATCCATTATTTCTTACTGGTAAGGCTTTTGTCTTACTTATACTCGTAACCGTTGTTATTTTGTTCCAAGTGCCTATTTGATGGGATTTTTTTAGGAGAAGTTGTAAAACAAAAATCTCAATCCAGACAGACGCTATATGTGCAGGCTGGACTATCCACCACCCATGTTTGGATAAAAACTGATTAATGTCAATGTTTATTGTGACGAATTTCCACTTCGTTCGTGCAGCAATGTCTCAATCAACGGCTTAGTATACTGTTGGTTCCTGCGGATTTCAATTTATTGTACTGGCGCTATGACGCTATGAGATCGATTTGAGTCACTCTGTCAACTTCGAAGAGGAATGGCATCTATTTTCTATATTTCCTGAATTTTCTGTAATTCTTCTAGCTATGTGATGCGTCTGTATAGATATTATAACCATACATGCCGTACCTGCCTTCTGTTTGCCGATACTCCATGGCAGCTCCCTGAGTTTTAAGTGTAGACCCATGCTAACGACCTTCTAAGTCTACTTAGAATCAAACATCTTCTGTATCGAGATTTTTGAAATTTTACACCAAAGACAGTTGATAAGGAAGAAAAAGAACCCCTAACTTTGGCAAAAACTTACCCACCTTCTCCCTCTCAGATGCTTAGCTTAGAGATGAATTAATAAAATAAAAATTCCTGTTGAAACTTTTTTCCTCCACTAAAACCGTTTACCACCAGAACATTCTTAAACTCTCAACCACATCATTTGCTCGTTACTTGAAACTACGTTCCCGATTTGATCGCATAACCTGAAGCTCTGTTTTCAACACCCCTTGAAACTTTTTCATCCACCATCAGCTAAAGACGACGACGCATACAGTTCTCTCTCTCTCTCTGTCTGTCTCTATTCGCATGTAATCGTTCATAACCAAAACTCAAAGCTGCAGTGTTTGTGCCGTTGAGTCGTCGTCGTTGTCCTCTTCCTTCATCATTACCATCGTAAACTTCAAGTAATTTTCAACCACATTCATCGGTTCGGTTCGGTTCGGTCGTTCGTATTGCATTCTCATCGTAATCATCATCTACTTGAATTGATTGGCAATTAAATTCGTAAAAACAAAACTTAGTTGCGCTGAAAATTGTCCGCCATCGAAACGAAAGTTTTCCTCTTTTCATCATTATGGTATAGAGATGGTGCAAATCCTCCTCCCATACATTTATTTCCGGCTGCACAGTCGAAACTTCCGTCTGTCTTTTCCTCGCTGCGATAATAGCCTTGCAATCAAGAAGTTGGCTTTGGCAGGAGTTTCACCAACTTAACTTACACATTTTCCAGAGCATAAATTCGAAAGCGCACTTCACTACAATTACCTACCTACCCATCGTCGTTTTCGTTGTCGTTGTCGTCGTCGTTGGTCGCCCACTACCATCGTCAACATCATCATCGTCATCATTATTATCATTATTATCGTCCTCATCGGCAGGATATATGTACTAGTGAAATAATTTCGTCTTTAAGGCAAATGCGAAATAATCCCTTCCTCTTAATATATCGGATATGCAAAGATTCTATAACTTTTGGCGCGTTACATCGATGCTTTGCTTCCATCGTCTGTTCCAGAACCTGCAACATTTAACATACAGCCCCCCCCCCCCCTCTCTCTCTGTCTGCCTGATCTGTCAAAAGGGGAGCTTCAACATTTTGCGGTTTATCACGAATCACCGGGACTCATCAGGATGTGGCATAGCTCCGGCGCGTTCTGTTTGTTCTGTATGTGTGTGCGTGTGGGTGTGTTTGTATGTGGGAAAGGGATTAAGAGAGTCTTCTTAACGATGTGTAATGTTTATTCGTTAATCGAATAAATACTTTGGCTTTAGTGGGAGGAGAAGGCGGAGGAGTAAGAGAAAGATCGGTAGGATGCCGTCGTTTTCCATGCTAATTTTAATTTTGTGGCTTTTCAGCACCCTTGAGAACCCTTTTGGTTTTGCTATTATCCACCACCACCACCACCACCGCCGCCGCCAACATACTACATACATAGCTATGGAAGTGTTTTAATAAGCAATTAATATTATGAAGTCGGGTCGCAGTCGTCTTAAGGTTAAGTTAAAAGTGGGTCTCTATGGGCGTGTGAGTGCTTGCATGATGGGGTCGTCCTTTAATGAAACGAAATATGATATAACGCATTCAATTTCATAAAAACAAAAAACACCCGGAAAGAAACACATACGTTGTATTGTCATAGGTTTCCGGTCCCTCTAATGGAGAAAATGTTTGGATTTTGTTGTTGATATTCAAACGAAGGGAAGAGCAGTAGGTACGAGGTGTTAATGCGAGTACTGTCTGCGATAATGCTTAGTTTATTTCTGTCGCATGAACCGTTGAAACGCGGATAAAGGGGGATTTGAAACTATTTAGTCGAATTAGTGGTGAGAGATGATATTTATAGCCAAAGGGTTGGTGGTATTCCGAACACGATTGGAATGCTAAAATGACTAGATAATTGAGACGTTTTAAACGTGTCTATCCTGAAGAATTATTTTATTTCATTGCCCTCAGTCTATGATCTTTGAAAGGAAAATGGCACACGAGAGAGAGAGAGCAAAATACACCGGGGAGTATGAGTGAATGCAAATTATCAGAACAACGTTATCCCATCGATCCGATTTTTTTTTAATAATCTTCCTGAGTTATCTCAGATTTCCCTATAAAACTACAAATACCTCTTAAAAGTATGCAATGGCAATGCCAAAAAGCAATAACAGATTGACAACCGCACCTCTGTTAGTCCTCCACCCATAAATGTCATTCGCAGTCTTATTTTTAGCTTCGATTGATACATTTCGCTTCGCAGAATTTAGCTTTGTGTTTTACTGAACCTTTAAAGCAAAAGCGGTGAATAAATTACTTGGCGTAGCCAAATTCTCTACTTCGTTTAAACATTGAAGTCGTTCATAATTTTTTGAACTCGAAACCTAAATTTTGTTTCCTTTATACATAGACCAGATCAATTAGTTATCCACGTGTTCCTCCTTCGTGTACTCTTGTTGGCTTAAGTGAACCTTTTCGAGGTATTTTTTTAAGTCTAATTAACCAGCAGTGACAGAAGTTATCCTTATTTTAGTACCAGAACAAAAAACTTAATTTCGCCCTAGAATGTAATAGTTTTAATAACACTGCATACATTTAGGAGTTCTTTTTTAAATCGTCGGCCTAATTTTTAGGCCGCTAAAACGGTCGACGCTGATGTAGACGTTTTGTAAAGGGATTTTTGTTTTTCACTTTTAAGGCTATGAAATGTCATGAGAAGCTTCTCAAATTTGCCTTTGATGTCAGCCTTCTTGAACGCTGGCCTTTCGAGAAATTCCGAGGAGATTGTTGGCTTCATTGAGAAGTCTTTCTCATTCGGCAAGTTAGTAGTGGAGTGCTTTTTGTTTGTTTTTGATGGCTTTAAAGTAGACCGAAGGCCGGAAATCTGTTGAATTTGAAGGTCATTATTTAAAAACCTTTTATGTATATTGCTAAGTCGGATTCTCTATTCGACTGCCAATGTTTCCTTTTTAATCATTGACCAATCTTGTAGAGACTTGTAGAAAGTTGTTTTGGTAGTTTTGTTGGAGTCACCCAATGATCCAGAGTCTTCGTAGAGAATGCATAGTATTGCTATGGTCAGAAATGTTCGCACTCCAGCACCACGCAGGCCAAACTTCGAATTGGATTCTGACGTCTAAAATATAAAGGTATTAACGCTTAAGGTACACAAGAACCAATTCGTCCGTTTGTGCGACAATTTATCTGTCTTAACTAAATGGGATTTTGTTCAGCCAAGGCAGAGATGAAACAACACCACCTTCGGGTGTTAGTCCAGGCACTGAAAAAATTGCGTACGTTCCTTCGGCCAACTGAAAACTTATTCACTGAGCGTCTTTCTAATTCAACCTTTGTGCATTGACCTGCCAATTGGAGCTCTTTTCCTCTTAGCGGGATTTGTATCGCTTTCCTTTCTGCGTGCCCAATTACGGCGAAGATCGATTAAAAGCGCATCGGTTTCCTATGACCTTGAAACGAAAATATCCAAACGTGGCGACTTCCATGAGAAAGACTTTGAAAAATCCGGCTTTAACTTTTGTATTCACATACGAGTGTTTTTTTTAGAGGTATAGAACTTGGAATTGAAATAAAACACAAGAAAATCGTTTTAATGATTTCAGGGATGTGGCCGCCGCGGCTGGTTCCAATAACGACAAGTCTAGAGGTCCAATTTTCAAGCATTTGGGGCTGTATGTCGGCAATAACGCCACGAATGTTGGCTTCCAAGTCCCTAACGTTTCTGGTTTGTTGTCGTAGGCGAGCGACTTCACATATCCCCAACGAAAATAATCCAATGGTGTCAAATCACACGATCTTGGTGGCCAATTGACAGGTCCACTCCGCGAAATTATGCGCTCATCGAATGTTTCGTTCAATAAATCGATTGTGACGTGCGCTGTGTGGCATGTGGCGCCGTCTTGTTGGAGCCACATCTCATCCAATTCGAGAACAAAAAAGTGGGTTATCATACCGGTCGCCATTAACGGTAACTGACTCTCCAGCATCATTTCGGAAGAAGTATGGCCCAATGACTCCACCAGCCCATAGAGTCAGTTTTTGTGGATGTAATGGCGTTTCAAGGGTCTCATGTGGATTCTCTTCACTCCAAATACGGCAATTTTGCAACCCAAAATGAGCCTCATCACTGAACAAAATTTTGCGATGAAACTTCGCAAACTGAACCATTATTTTCGAAATAAATTTGCACAATTTGCAAGCGTTGTTCATTTGTCAACATGTTCATGATGAAATGGCAAACCAAACTGAACATAAATGACATTAGAGTTGCCAGATTTGACCACAAAATGTCAGTTTTATCTCTATTCGAAAAACCAACCTCTAACTTCCCAAAGTATTTTGTTCCCCTATTTTCTATTACTGTTCTATAGTCATGCTCCATGTTAACAAAAATCGCCTCCATTCTTAGGTAAAGTTTTGAAAAACTCCCTTGGGCATTTTTAAATATAAATACAGGAGGAAAGCATTTACATGGCAGCCCAATCGTGGTTGTATGCTTTTCAGGAGCAAAAAAAACATAGTCCCAACTTGATGTGTGTGCATTATTTAAAAATCAAAAACACCTGATGTGTCCCACATAAACTGCAAGGTAGGTAACAAACAATCCGAACCAATCAATTCACAATTAACAGCGCAATTCTGTCTGTCGTCAAAACAGCGCTCGTCAATTTCAGTCGATTTCATGCGAAATGTGTGAGTGACCATGCATACAAGTATCTTCATGGCAAGTACTTTTGGGTATTAAAAAGCCCAAGCGCATATTAAATGAGGATTTGAGAAGCTGCTCGCCATCAACAACAACTGCACGCATTCATTCTGCATATTTTGTTATTTATTTTTCATCCTGCTGTCCAGTCAGGTATATTCCAGGAATTAGACTCAGTGTAGTATATCGTGTGCCGAACTGTCTATTGAATAAACAACAACAAATACAATACCGTTTTGTGTACAAGTGCATATGCAGCTATCAGCCGCCGTATATCAATGGATTGCAATAAATTTTAGGTAGGTACGTAGCCAAACTTTAAACCGGATAATTTGAATAAACATTTCTGTTTTATTTTTCTCTATACAAATTTACCAACACCCAGACAAACACTGTCGGTACCATAATTGCAATAATGTTGGCGAATTAAAATGGGACCGAGATATTTTGCACATTTAGAAATTGCATGTCGAAACATGGATTTTCAATTGAACTTTTGTTTAGTTTTTCTCATTTTTTTTTTTTGGGAAAAGCGCATTGGTGCTGATACTACTGCAGTAGCAGTCGGCCAACGGAGAGGACAGCATTTGCATCTATAATGTTTTTAATTGATTTTGTAACTACCAAATAGAGTTATTTGGGTACTATCATCAACGGGAGGCTGGCCGGCTTATTAGGGAAGTCATGGTGTTATTAGACAAATTTATTTGTTCAGCACGCAGTTTGTGTGCGTGCATACAAGGTGACAGAGCATTATTTCTCATCGGGCAATAAATACGCACAGATTGGGTGTCGTATCGATGTAACTGGCAATTTTGTGTATGAAAATGTTTTCCATTGAAAGAGATAATGATGCGTAGATATATACTATGTATGATGTATTTTTTTTTTTTTGTAAATGTTTATAGAGACCATACACCGGCACTTTATGTGCATGCATTCATTCGGTGCGGCGTTAAAACTAGAGTGTTTGTTTTAATGAGCCGAGGATATGTACCTTTCTACCTCAACCAAGATCGCGGCAAATATTTGCCTAAAGGATGTTTTTCTAATAGTGTGCCAACACTAATTGCTTTTGATATTAATGAAAGATATCGATTTGCTGGCTTCCACATGGGGTAACATTTGTAATATGTACTAATATTAGTTTTGCACAACTAACGTTTCTCGGTTGGGGTGTTTGTAGGAAAAATTTGTTTGTCCTAGTGGACATTGTGGTAGAGGATTTAATTTGAGGCGGCGGTGCTTGGGGGGAAATGAGAAATGCGTTTTAAGGCTGGTCATGTTTTCAGTGTTTAAGACACTTACCACAATTAAATCCATCAATGTAAATGGCAGTTTGGCATTTAATAATTATCAAGTATGGAGTTTGCTTTAAGAGAATGCATACAATATGCCATTTTTGGACATATGTTGAGTTTGGCACAGCTTATCTTCCCAGCAGAGGAATTTTTAAATTCATCGATACCCAATTTTTCAATAATGAATATCTTTCTTCTAAATCGGGCTGGACATTCTTTTTTTTTCAATACAAAGTCGGCACCCCATAGAGGCATTTTAGTTTTGCGTATTCTTTTGGCTATATCATTACCCTTTTATCCTGAGCTGCTTTTCCAATATGAGATATATTTCGAATGCTCAAAGCTAGGTAGTAGCTGATTGAATTGAGTTTCATAGCCTTTTCTGATCTCATGTCCAGGAACCTACACAACAATGTGGTCTTGTTCGAAGATTTGAATTTTTGGAAGGTATTGAAGCAGTGATATGCATATCCCTAGAGACATGTGCCTTCCCATTCCACATTCAGATTTGGTTAAAATTAAAGTGAACTTAAAGCCCTTTTTCCTAATTTTTACTTATTACAGGCCAAAGACTTTTTATAGAGTTTCGATGCATAAAGACAATTTTTCTTCGAGATCTTAGTTAACGCTTTGTTTAAGGGTTTCACAGCTTCAAAAATTTGTCTTATTAATTTCTACAACATCTCGAGAATATTATCCTAAATTTTCAAGTCATTCCTAATAAAAGTTTCGGAGATACAGACTTGGGAAGGTGTGCACTCAATTGAATCACGAGGTTTATTTGATCGAAACTTTAAAAGGGTTTTTTCTCGAAAGTGTGTTTTCAAAGTCGGTTGTCAAAAGTTCTCGAAAACTACTCAACCGATCTTGATGAAATTTTACACAGGTATTCGAGATACAATTTAGGAGAACTTTGACTAAGGAAATTTTACCAAAATTTTAATTTTTTTGTAGAAAGGTCTGCCAAAAATCCAATTTTTTTTCCTTCGTCCAAATTCTAGTTTATGGTCTTAACTAAAACACAATTTTTCCGAGTCACGGAGTTTTGAATATTTTCTTTTGAAAATTTCAGAAATTCTTTTTCAAATGTATGTCTTTAAGACAGTAAAAAGTTTGAATAAACTATTTTATTTTTTATATAAAAAAAAATTATATAAAATAGTCCTTTTTCTAGTCCTAGTTCCCCAAATAAATCCAAGTAACCCCTTAAGCTGTTACACACTGGAACTGATCTAAATTTCCACGTCATCGGCATACGTATGTATGAGTGCTTAGCTTGTATGGAGTACTATTTTCCATTTACTCAATTAAGCCGAACCAATCTCAACGATGAAGCCGAGCCAGTCGAGCGCTGCTGAACCGCACATTGCACGTCGCGTTTTCCGGGTCTTGAGACACAGCTAGACTAATTTTTCCACTATTTCCCTTTGTATGTAGATTTAGATAGTTATCGATCAGCCCGGGCGGAAGCCACACTGGTACGTACCGAATAGTTTGTTGTAGAATGGTTTGAGACGTTCAAACTTTGTACTTCGGATAGGATCTTATATTCGACATTAGGCAGCGATATGCCGCTACAGTTATTGAAAGACATAGAATCGTTTTTCGATCATAGGAGCTGATAGTCCTCATCAGGAATGCTACACCTTCGTACCTAAAAGGCTCTGCTGGTAAATCATAATTTTTTTTTATAGCTAAGCCAACATCTTTTAAACTATTCCTTCTTTATTGAACTATTCTTGGCCTATCACTCTCTCTCTACATTAGTCGCGTTCAGCAGCTACTGGAAATGTTGACTAGATTGGCTTCGTTGTTTCAAAGTAGCTTGCCTTTCTTATAAAACCTCGGCATGTTATATCGGTGGAGAGACTCTTCGATTTTCCTAAGCTGGGATTTTCCTAAGCAAAGTATCCTGGCTCGATACTGTTCCATTGGTGCATTTGTCTTTCACTACAACGTTTTGAAGTGAAATTCTGCGGTCACTTCTTTCCAGTATACGCATTCATACACCATTATACCACCGGCGTTTTCTATGGGGTGCCTGATTACCAAGGTTGAATACGGCTACCTCTATGATGATTTCACGATACTGAAATTCACTGATTGTTGGCGTATTTGGTATATGAATAGAACGCGGGAGAGTTTCTCACTCAGGCTCTCTTTGTAGGCTCCAGGTTTTCAAAGCCGAAATTCTTCTTCTGGGCAGTTGATCTCTGATTCTAGCCGAACAAAAAAGTGTACACGGTTAGGAATTCAATGCCAAGCATGGACTAGTACATGTTGAATGCGCCAGGTTGCTAGGTGGATGCTTATCCTTGGAATGCTAATGCTATTTGTCAGACAAAACTGGGACACTTCCGAATTGGAGAAACAGCGACACTTTTCCTCGAAAAACTCTCAATTTACCTGCAAAATTGAATAACTAGTAAATGATGGCGATTTTCTCTCACTTTCTGGGACAATCCCAGATATCGCCTTCATTCTCTGCAGCTTCCCAAATCAGTTTGTTTTATTTTTTGTAAATATTTTAAAATTGTACACGTTTTACATGTCATCTGCAAAGCATTCTCCACATCTCTTTCATTTATATTTTGTAATCCTCTTAATAAACATGCAAGAACCTTTCTCATAGCCTCTTCTGTCCATTACCTAACGACTTCTTGATAAAACAAATTAAATCCTGCAAATACCAATATCTCTGCACACACACACATGTTCCCATCGCCCACTCCAAGTCAACCCACATTTCAAGGCAATAAAGCTAATAGAAAATCTCTTTCTCTCTCTCTCTCTCTCTCTCTCCGTGTCTCTTCAATTCAATTGGCAAAACAGAAATGTCCAAAACAATATTCACAATTTACGAGATGAAAATTTATTAATATCAAATTCAATATGAGTAAGCAAAAACATGTTGTACGAGTGTATAGATTTTATTCAAAGAAATACCAAATCTAAATCTCTAGCTTTTAACTAGATTTTCGTCCTCACTTTAAAGTAAATTCAATAATAGAGAGGGAACATCCAAATAAGCATAGGTTAAGTAAGCTTACAAAATGGTTGTATGCAATTTTCACCCTAAAGCCCATAACGGGGGCAAGACGCCCATTGTGAGTAATCTTTTTGTACATCATAGCTGGAAGGATGTCCCTCTTACCAAAAATACAGTACAACTCTAATTGTCTGATATTATCCCATCCACTATTGCCTAACATCCTGAATAAATGTATTTTATTTATTTTTTTTTGTTGTTGTTTTCTTTCCTCTTTTAGAAATGGAAAGCGCACCGAGAAACGTACAAGTCAGACCGTTAAGCTCATCGACTATGGTCATTACATGGGAACCACCTGAGACACCGAATGGACAAGTGACTGTAAGTATCTAAACTATGTGTCCTAAAAATAACAACATAGCATAGGGGGTGGTGGGGGAGATTTCCTATGTCAACATTTCCTCACTCTTCGTTTCATTCGATTTAGGTGGAAGGGAAGGGAAGAGAAGGGATTTTGCGATTGAAATTTATACAATGATACCGTTAAATTTCTATACATACATACATATTGTTATTGTTATTATTCAGGAATATCCTTCTTCGTCGTCGTCTTCTTTTCCTACTCCTAGGTTGGTATAATACGTTATTGTGTGTGTAAGTGAGCCTCCAGTTTCCAAATGATTATACAATTGTCCTGTCCTGCTCTGCTTTTGAACTTGCTCGCAACTACAACGTCCGACAAATCTAAAAGGTGAATTGAGTTTCAATTGTGAATCGATATAGAGGAGAGCTCGATAAAATTGGAGATTTGTTTCGTTTCTATCTGTCTGTCTGTCTGTCTGTCGTCTTTCTGGTGTTTGTGGATATATGGATTCTTTTCTATTCTCAATTTGTTGCCAAGTGTATTATTGAATTTTCAATGGATGGGTTCTTTTGTCCTTCCTTTTCTATTCGTTTTGTGAGGATCTTCTCATACGGAAGGGATAATAATAATCAAAATGGTGAATGACACCCAATGTGACATTGTTATTGTTGTTTTGGGATGAATAAAGTGATGATAACTTTGGTTGTTAAACAATCTAATGATTTGATGTCCTTTGACAACCGGCATGGTGAGCGGTTAAATGAGGTGATTTCGATTTTGGGGTAAATTCAGTATGGTTTTAGTGGTTAGTATTTGACTTTTATCCTTTTTTAGTTCTAAAAAACTGAAACTAATTTTGAAAGAAATCAGTCTTGCGTGGCTTTTTCAGTTCGTTTTTAGGTTTATTTAAGTTGTTTCTGAAAAAAGTCCGAAGAAGATCTAGTGAAAAGTTGACTTTCCCAAAGAAAACTCGGTTTAGGATTGAATTGAACACGGTTGTAGGTTCGATCGAGCGCCATGCAATAGTGAGTGCTTACCCCTGATTAGAAGATCAAGATATATCAACAAAAGAACCATACAAATCTCCCTAGTAGGGAGACATGCACTAAGGCATGTTATCGTATAGCATAATCCGTTCCATTTTTCACTCTGCAAATTTATCATTTAGTTTAGCCACATTGATCTTCCCTTGAATAGGGTAACTACGGTTTTCGTACCAAAGGCTGACAATAGATCCTCCACAGATCCAAAACTAGTCTTCCTAAAAGTTCATGTGGTATCGAATACGAAATTCTCTGAACTTTAAACAAACTTTGTTTGCCCATAAGACCTAAGCCAGGCCATAGTATTCCTCGTAATCTAAGACTTGAAGCGTCTGTCATTAAAAATCACTTTTTTCTTATCGCCGCTTCTCTTAAGGCTCGGCGCTATTCTCGCAGCTCCAACATGTTTTTAGCCTTGGGCCTTAATGTTCGCTGGTCAATGAGCGACTATTAAATGCGCCCAGCAACTGCGTGAATATGGCTACAACCGAATCATTTCATATATTTTGTTTTTTTGCGTCGCCTAGCTCATCGCTCCTTGAGCCGATCGAATACTACTGTCCTACTTGTTTACATCTCCCACTCAGACTGGTACACGGATGGCTAGAAAATTTGATGCGGGCATCAGAGAGCCTCACAGCTAAATATCAGTTTCCCTGGATAAAACAACAAAGCCCGAAGTCTTTTCGAAATACAAAACCTCCTAAGATCAATCAAATAAATTTACTCATACATCAAGCAGTATTAAAAGCTGCACGCTAGACATGTAGGGAATTTTCGGGACACTTTTCAGCAGCTAGCCGCTCACAACATGCCATGCGGTCATAAAGGAGGACTCAAAAGCGTCCCTTAACACACATAGTGTCGTATGTCCCTCCGCAGTGGCCAGGCATGTCATCCAGAAGCGCTCTAAATGTGACACCTCTAGTCCCTTCGCCAATACTGATCGGCTGTCCAAGTATCATAAACATGCGAAAAAAATGTTTGCTTCTAACCTGTGTATGTGTTGCTCATATGAAAGTTTAGAGTTATACAAAAATACTGCCTCCGCCGTTGAGTATTCAAGAAAACCAACCAGTGCTCTTCTTGTTGTAAACAGCATCATCTCCGCCTTGCTCGGGTTGATTGACAGAAATTGTTGACAGCACCAAATATTTTGTAACTTGATTCTGCTGCAATGATACAAGTATAGTCAGAGTATCCCATAGCGAGTCTTCTCAACAAGGATTCGAGCAACAGATTCCGCTACGTTGCGAAAACATGCCCCCTCTGATTAAAACCGTTCACGACTCACAGAGTACTAATGCAACATATCCACGATCCATTCAACTAGTGTAGGTTTAAAGCTATCTGTTCTCAAGGCCGCCTCAACTCATCATAAGGTGTGACTATCAAACGCATCCTTAAAATCCATAAAGACAATCTGCTGCGGTCAAGCGCTTTACGTACTCCATCAATGCCATCTCAGTTGACCATTTCGATAACTCTGTGTTGACTTCCTGGCTAATTATAAAAGTAATTCACCTTCAAGCTTTCCAAGGCATTTGCTCTACCAAGTTTTTTATTTCTTAAAAAACTTAATTAACTGTCATACAAAGTCCAATGATGAATTCCCTCTCCTATTCTTTTCCTGTCGTTAAAAAATCTAACTGAGTACGAGCCTCAACCAATGACAATAAACCTTTTCAGCCTAACAAAGTATGCTACTCCACTTCTGATATCACGGTCACCGGATTTGTCACTCCCTTGATTTGTGGCTTTAATCCTTATATTGTCAAAAATTCCTTTACTGCATAACTAGTCAATATTACCTACGCAATTGCTCAATTCTTGGGCTTACCTTCACTGAAGTGCACCTAAAATATGCGCGTCTTAAAGTCGAAAGTGCCTGAAGAATCTTCTCCGCCACTACAGATTGTCCTCAAACTGTAGTGGAAAGGACTGTAACCATCCAAATAAATGAATAAGCTAATCCCTTGATCCTCAATCGGTCATTCGTCTATACGCGTCTACATTTCCACGATAATGTATTCCTTTTGCAAACACTGCCATTGTCACTTAATATCATCTGTTCCTTCTTCACCTGTCGGAAATATTTCAATTTGAATAAACACAACGAATTCGTGTCACAATTCATCAACATGGATGTTTGTCACACATTTCCACTTCAATTTGAATCCGTTTTTCCCTCCGTTCCACCACAAAAGATTATCTGTCGTCCGCAATCCCTCATGTGGAATTTGTCACACCAAACACATCTTAGTTTTCAATCAGAATGTCAATTTTATGATATGTCAACACGTTCTCCAAAGCGCCCCTTCTATCAATCTATCTATCTATCTATCTATGTGTTTGCGTTTGTATGTCTCCTTTTCTATCGCAAATCATTAGTCGTATAATTCCTATTTCGAATATTCCATCGAAATCAATATGAACACTGTGACACGAGAATGGTAGGTATAGGTGAAGGTAACCTATGGACAAGATGGAAGCCATCATCTACTCCAAAACCACCACAACACTATGTTCTGTTCATTCCATCAACGGAGATAATCTAATCTATTCTCCCATTCGAGATTCGTGAATAATTTACTAATATTTCTTTCTCTTTCGCTCTTTTCTCCCAATAAATACAGGGCTACAAAGTATATTACACGACCAACTCAAATCAGCCCGAGGCATCTTGGGACTCGCAAATGGTTGACAATAGTGAGTTAACAACAATATCTGAATTGACACCGCATGCTATTTACACGGTACGTGTACAAGCATTTACATCAATGGGCGCCGGTCCGATGTCCACTCCGGTGCAGGTGAAAACCCAACAAGGTAAGTAAAAGACTTTAAAGCTTTTTTTTTAATTTTTTAAACGCAAAACAGACCATTTGGCAGGAGAAAGAGGCCGCATTTATCTATTTTGTATGCAGATTTGCTTATAAGGAAACGTTACATAGTTTTTTTTTTTTTTAAGACCACATGCAAAAGTAGATATATTTCGGGTATGAGGGGGTTCTTCTCTTTCCTCTGCGGGTATAAAAAAAAAATTTAAATTTATTGCATAATTCAGGGAGCCAAAAGTAGCGCACTTGTATTACAAAGTTTATTGTGATAGGACGACGGACGGTCGGTCAGTATGCTTATTGCGAAACTTTTGATCACGTTTAAGCTTCGTGGCGGAGGGAAACAAGAGCGCTTTGTTTGATAATTTTGATAAAATTTTAGCATACCCAACTTGAGTAGGTTGTGGTAGCTATGTATTAGTTTGAACGAAGATAGTCATTGCAATGCTGCACGTAGAGTGACTAATAATTTGTGAGGTAGAGATAATTTAACTAAACGAAACATTTTATAAGGTATTTTACAATAATTCGATTGTAGGTATTTGTGGACTTTTGGCAGAGGAAATGGGGCAATTTTAAATGTAAAACTTACATACATATATGCATTGCAGGGAATTCTAAGTTTCATCCCTGTTTTGGTCAAATTACATCCCATATACGCTTCAGTAGATATTGAATATATAAAGGGGTTTAATGTAAAATCGGCTTGAGAATGATAAAATGTGTTCATTTGAATAGTAGACTTGCGGGTAGGTTTGCGGGCCAATTTAACAAATTTAAAGGAGACACAAGTTAAGGCAAAACACAATTACCTAGCTGTGGACAAAAGGGCTCTTTTTACCAAATTACGGAAATGTTACATTTTTAGCTTGAAAATATTGGTTGTGATTGTGGTCAGGTTTTCGAAGAAATTCAAACTTTAATTTTGAAAATTCTTAAAAATGTTCAAGCTGCGTCGAAGAAGTCACATTTAAAATTGACATTAATCAATTGGCAGAAAGATAAAAAATGTAGGAAGCAACTGCCTTAAACCAGCTAAATGCGATCAAAAGCCTTCGAAAGGGCACGGAATATTCCACCTACGAAGGATGGAATTATAGGAAATCATCAGATTGCTTTGTGTGTTTCTAGTCTATATGTTCGTCATTAAGTCGAAACACACTTTCCCCCATTAGGAATCGAACCTAAACTCAGACCAGCGATCTCCTCAAGCAAGCGCACACCGATTAAAATGAACCGCTTCCAACTCTCAAGTAAAACACTTCCCAGTGTCAAATACCCTAGATATTGCAGCCTTATAGCAGACGATTTTGTCCCATTTAGAGAAATGTACATATGTATCATCGGCAAACGCACAAACAGTTTTGCTATTATTTTGGACCAAGAACCCCTCCTCGTAGAATTCCTGCCTCGATTTCTTTGCATTCAGAATATTCGTTTCTATGATTTATATGAATAAGGATTTCTGGTAGATAGGAAAATTTTAACTTCTACCTCAATACCTCATGCCATGCTTTACTTAAGATCAGGGAGATGTACAAAATCGTTTCCTCCTCTAGGGTTTTTTTTAGCTATTCTATAAACCTCGTCGGTTATGGAGAGCTTGATTCTGAACCAGAATTGGTGTTCTGTTAATAATCGGCACTCGTCGATAATCGGATAAAAAAAAATTTGGGTGTAAAAAGGCTCATACAGGACCGAAAGCATGGATTCAATAAATAGTTTTGTCAGTGAAAGTGGGATTTGGTATATACGATTTCTTTTCATATAAAGGTTTGCCCGACTTTGAAAACATTATGACTTCAGTTACCTTTAATTGTCGTGGAATGTACAATAACTTAAACTTTTTCATCGTCTCCTTTCGCCATTCGCCATGCAGGCACTTGCCTTTTGAAAGCTTTTCGGAGTTTACCAGTGCAAGCTTTTCGAACTCTTAGTCGCAGCGAGGCGGATTATGGTGGATCGACCCCCTGCTGAACCCCTTTTTTCTCGTCTAAGCTTTAGGAATGCTATTAAGAATCTTTCTGCTGATCGTATCATCAGCTACATTAAGAAAGTAGAGCCGCTACTTTCCTAAGCAATATTTCTGACTTTCAGCACAAAAGATATTTTAGGTTGAAGTGCATCGTTGGGTCAGAAGCTTAAAAAATAAAAATAAAGCTTTAGGAACATCTATTTACCTCTCCATTCCCATCAAACCACTCGACATCTTTAGCAGACAACTAGCTGCAGCATAGGTGAATGTGAATGTTGTCCAGGCTATATAATTTGACCAAGGGGTCTATTTAGGACCCTTCTCAGAAACATACACTTACCACACCTCAGCTTTAGTTTGACAAAACATTTCTAGTCACCATTCCATGCAGATCATTCTGGGAGGAAAGTGATTTACTAGAAGATGAAACGATCCTCTTTTACACCGATGGATCAAAACTGATTATGAGGTTGGTGGTGGCGTTTTCTTAGTCTCTATCCCGTCTACCCAATCATTGCAGTATGATATCCGCTAGAAATATCCGTATCTTCTCGGACAACCAAGCGGCGTTAAAATCACTACACTCAGTTTCTCTAAGCTGTATAGTAGCCCTAGAATAAGGTTTCGAATCATATCAACATTCACCAATGCTGAGTACCGGGGTATAGAGATATTCCAGGGACGTATAAGGCCAACGAATTTGCAAAACATTGAACAAGATTGCCTGATATTTTAAACTTTTTTTTAACTTCAAGTCTTATCTAGAGACAAAGCGGATTTGTGCAAAGCTGTGTCAGAAACGCTCTTAGTGTTTCATCTCTATAAAAAGACTGCACGTCGGTTATACTTTTCGCTTTATCTTTTTCTTTGTATATTGAGATAAGAGCAGAAAGAGGAAAAGTGTTGTCAGTGTTTTTGTGCATTAGTATCAGGCGTCAAAATGTGAATCTTAGAAGTATCATTTCTCAGATCCGTACAGGACTTCCCTTATTCACTAAGCATACGCTTAAAAGTCCATAATGCGAATTAAGTAAAAAAAAAAAAAACATTCGAACTGAATATCCTTTCCTGAAGGTAATGAATTTTAATGAAACCCAACCCCTGAGAAACAATTCATCGTTATCACACGCTGACCAAGCGCCACACCAAGTTGCTGACATTACAATATACATTCTTCTCTATTTAAGTGGATATAAATTAAATAAAATAAAATAAAACAGCCTGCGTTAAATACGTGAACGTGATCAATACGACAATTATTCACGAGAATCCGAACTTCAGAATTTCTCGCGTTACATTAATTGCTTTTTTGTTCATTTCACTCAAAAATAAAAAAAACACATTTCGAACCACCTTGCTTATACCCGGGCTAGAGAGAGAGATAATCATTCGATGCTGCGTTTAAGTGACACAATTAAAAAATGTCGCTGTGTTGTTGCCTTTCTTTTGGCTTCTTTGGTTATTACCATACCTACCTACACCTTGGTAAACGAGTCCTTCTATATTGCAAAAGCGAGTGAGAGCGAGAAAGTAAATTACATTAATTAAGGCTGATTCACAGCAATAAATCTGCCAGGGATTGTTTTTTTTTTTATCTCCCGGTAAGCTGCAAACCGTGTGAAAAGCGCATAAGTCTAGTGAAAAGCTGACATATATAGTATATCATGGATATTATTGATTAAATTTTGTTTGCAAGGATTGGTAATTTATATACAAAATGATAAAAGGTCTGCCTATGGTACGTAGGTAAATTTTATTTAAGCGAAAATGATTTCATTTCCGATGCGCCGCTCATGTTGGTGGAGTTACATATATTTATGCGTGTGTGTTTTTTTTCTCCTTTTCATTTCTTTCTCCGATTTCTATTCAATTTCCGCAATCATCATTGTCGGATGCATCATGAATGAAATGGACAACATCATCATCATCATCAATGTAACATCAATCAACGCCTTTAAATGCACATGATGTATGCGCTCGCCAGGTGTCCCATCGCAGCCCAGTAATTTCCGGGCAACCGATATCGGTGAGACCGCAGTAACGCTGCAATGGTCAAAACCGACACATTCCAGTGAGAATATTGTCCATTATGAGCTATACTGGAATGATACGTATGCAAATCAGGATCATCACAAGTGAGTATTTTTAATGTGCCTGTGCCCTTAAAAGAACCCTATATCTGTCTTTCTCTTGCAGACGTATATCAAACTCAGAATCGTATACGCTTGATGGTTTGTATCCTGATACATTGTACTATATTTGGCTGGCGGCACGTTCTCAACGCGGAGAAGGAGCTACCACACCCCCAATACCCGTCCGAACGAAACAATATGGTAAGATTTCCATTCAATTTTTATTAAATATTAAATTATCAAATGTCCTTTTTGCTTAGTACTTAGTTATATTAATATTAAGAATTTACAAAACTATATACATACCTTTATAGCTTATCACAATATACTAGACTTAAAGTAGTTGTGTAGAATTTTGTTATATGAAAAAGAAACACACATTCTCCAAACATGTCCATTCAATTGGTGTGCTTTAAATTCCCATATATTTCCCTTCCAAATGTATACCATACAAGCTGCTTGGACACAGGTAATCGAAAATCTTCCTTTTTATACAATCCTTTGACTCCTGGCTTTCATTAAAAAAAAAAAAGAAACACATAACTGCTATTAATAAAATAAATCACGTCCGGTAGGTTCAAGGGAGTCCTTTATATGTGAAAAGGACTAAAGGTGTTTCTTTTTTTGTTCTTACTTTTTGTTACAACTTTCAACCAAAACAGAGTGTGAAGCAAATTTTTTTTCTTGTTTCGTGTAATGAAATGATGTGTCCCGTCAGCGTTTTGCATTTACGTTTTTCTGTTTTGTTGTTTTTTTTTTGTTTTTGTTTATTTGTATTTGATTGTGACAAACAAACCAAATCCTTTTCAGACAGGACATTTCCTCTATTTTTTTCTTACATTTACATTTAAAAATGCAATTTTCAAAAAAAAAACTCGTATGAAATAATCCAAAGCACATACACAAAGGCATGGTAAAAAGGATCAAAATTGCATTAAATAACATTTTTCCTACTCTTTGGAGTGCACAGAAAAAAAAAACCTAGTCTCTCTCGAAAATTGTTTCAAGTTACAGAGACACAGAGAGAGAGAGAGAGAGAGAGGAAATAATAAACTCAGTTGAAATTCATTTGGCGAGTTTGTGAAAAGTATTTTTGTGCAAAAAAAACATAAACTCCTACTTTATAGAGATGCGAACCTTTAAATTTTGTTGTACGGTTGCTTGGTTGCAAGGAATACTAGGAGAAAACAAAATTAACCAGCAGCCAGCAAAAGGATATGTTTGTGGGTTTAAATGTTGCATTTAGCATGGCTTCAGGATAGTTGCTCCTTTTATATGCAGTTTTATTTTATTTTTTAATAAAGCCCAAAAAAAAAAACGACAACGACAGAGTGTATTTTAGTTCCTTTGTTCGGTGTCCAGAAATGGAAGTGGATAGTCTGTTTTTTTATTTTTTTAGATGGAAAATAACTCTTTGGTCAGTGCACTACATACGCATGACTTTGTTCTTTGCCCTGCGAAATGAACATTTCTCAATTTATCGCCACGAGTAGTCAGAGACCATTACCATGATGCACTTTATATTTTGTCGACTTTGTGCTAAAATGTAAAAAGCCTGAAGCACTTTGCAAAACCTGTGAGTATTAATGAAGAAACTTTTTGGATTAGGGTTGTCGAGGTTAGTCGTTGATTAGGGAGGAATGACATGCTTTCGAAACCAATTTGGAGTGTCAGATTTTAACGGTTTTTTGTTTTCTGTCGAAGAAAACAAAAATACATCGTGTTTGCTTGTTTAAACAGAAATGTATCCACTGCTGTGAATTTAGTAGTTTTAAGGAACGTAATATAACTTACTTACTTGCTGAACGGGCTCCCCAACTTTTCCTGAAACACGGAAGCCTTCCATTGTCTACGATTCCAGGCATGATGCTTATTCAGTTATTCAGTCAGATGGTTGGTCTTTAAAGCGGAGGTTCGGTCGAACATGGGAGCTCGGGTTCGATGATCCTTTTAGCCGGATCATTGTTTTCCATTCGCAACACAACAAGTGCGGCAATTTGGAATTTCTTTTTTAACAAGCACTTGTTGTATTTTTATAATATGTCCCTAAACTAATGCAAACTGGTAAAGTGAAGTAGTGAAAATCGCAAAGTTGTACATCAAGAAAGGCTGAAAGTAAACGTGCCTAAACAGTAACTCTTTATTTTATTTCACAACACCCACCTCCGATAAACGATGACCTTTATATTCCTATTATACCAATTATTATTTGGGGTCAACCAATAAGCCCTTTCACAGCGCTTTTTTTGGCTAACTGCCTTCCAATTGCATACTCCAAGTTGGTTGAGGTCTCCCTCTATTCCGGATTAGGGTTGGAGATTCCTTCTTAGAATCCTTTTTATCCGAACCAAACTATTGTTTGCTGACCGACCAATTTAAGAGAAAAAGTTAATCTGATTTTTACCCAAAATTCGTACTCAACTAAACAGTACGGGCTTTCGAAAACATAAAATAGTGCTTAAATTCCTATATTCTAATAAGCAGAGAAGACGTAGTTGGCTTTCTGAAACAGAAAATATCACAGGCGTAAGGCAAAATAGCTGAGGAGATTCTTCACGAACTACTACCTTACCATAGTAGGACTTGTCAGTCAGTTTACAATAGTTCTATGAAGTCCTGTCTAAGATACAAAATGTCATTAACGTTTGCTCGGATAGACATTTCAGCGATTCACTGAGTTCAAAAAAGTTTTTCATCTAATTGTAAGTTAATACGTTTCTGCCTCTTTTCCATATAACCTGTTATAGTGTCTGAATAAAAAAACAATCGTCCGTCCACGTGGAAGCTTATTTGTCTTTGGAACATTTCCCCAATTTAATCAGGGTAGTCATTATGTGCACATGTGGGTGCAGTGGCTTATTAACTAAGTGCAAGGGGTGCCAAGTCAAACCCCGACCCACCTAAAAGTATTTATTCGCTGCCAAAAGTATGATGTCTAGATAGGGTAAGAACAGACAAAACAGCTTTATCTAACTTAAAGCGTTACTCCTTTTTATACGTGAAAAATGTAGAATATCTGATGGTAATTTTTCGTTTTTTTCGCCTTGGAAAACTGCCATCACTTTCATGTGGATAGAAATATCTGAATAAAATACATCGTCTGAATGCAAAGCAACAAGTTTTTCTCATCGTTTCTGATACCTTCCAGTCTGAATACCTTACATTTCCGTTGTCTTGTCGGTTGACCACATAAGAAATTCAAAACTTAACTCAACTCACAATTTTTTTTGTCAGAGGTGGCTACTATCTCAGACACTCGCAACTAGCTTAGTGAAAGGCCATTATCTGTTTTGTTCGAAATTAAGTAGTCCATTGGTCTACGGATCTCTGATATGGTGACCAGCCTGGGGTAGAGTTCATGTGACGCAGTAAGATTGCAGGTAACCTTAAGAACCCACAAAATCCAACAGCAACTTCCAAAAAGCCTTCTCTGCAGAGCTTCCATTCAGTTTGGTCTGGGAGCGGACAGTGTCACAAGAAAGTCCGCTATCGCTATCTTCATTGGCGAATCCAAAATAGACCGCGAAGTAGTAGCGAGAGTCTTTTCGATTCCTGGTTTGAGGTCCTGGGGATCAAGGAAGCAGATAAATTGCTAATTAATACCAGCTATTTTGACAATAATCAGGCCGCCCTCAACTCAACCCAATCAACGCCCAGACTTCTTACTTAGTCCATTGGGGCATATTGGTCCACTAAATGCATACGTTTGTGGCTATTAACATAATTTACCCTACATTGGCTTACCTAGCTCTGTTATGCTGATCTGATCCCTATATCCCATTACAAAAACAGTGATTTTTATTTGTACATTTCTGTTGAAACAAAACAAACCTTCGCAGGGCGTTATTACAGCATTCGCAATTAGTTAAAGTTAAATTGGCGCCCAACGTGGTGAACAGAACACTTATTTCAAGAATTTCGTTCACCAAATTTACCTCACGTCGACCCCATTGCTATTGAATTTAAATGACGAATTCAATGTAGCATCAAACCCGCCAAATTTATTCGCCTCGAATTCTATGCCAATTATGATCCTTGAAACCGATTAAAATGCCTTTGTACGCTACATATTCTCTCCAAGCCGCATTAAATATTAATTGGCTTGTCATCAATGCAATATTCAATAAATAATAAATCAATCATATTCATTTAATATCAATAATGAATGTAAACCAATACGGATTATTTATACTTGTTTAACACTTACCCCCTCCCCCCCCCCCCAACCCCTTCCCGCTCCACAGTTTGAAAAAGCATTTTTAAACATTTTCATACATAATTATTTTTACATTATTGTGTTAATTAGCGTTAATTTGAAAAGTAAAATATTAAACAACAACACCATCACATCACATTAACATAACAGTAAAAATAAAAAAAGGAATAATAAATTATTATTCATTCACAACAAACACTCACATAATATATATATGATTACATACGTAAAACAAATGAAATGAGAAAATAAAATAAAATACCGAAAATACATTAAGCAAAATACCCTCTGCCATCGCATCACTCAAGCAAAAACAAATAAACAATAATAACATTGGCAACGTGTTATTGTTCAGTTGAAACATACATTCATTTTAGACGCGCGTTATCCTTCAGGCTACTCCACATTACATATATTAAAGCATCAATATCTATCACTCACCTCAAACACACACATTTTGTAAGTCTGTCCTCTCAGTCTCAGTTTAACTTAAGGCGAACACCAAATAACATAAATTTAAAACAAAAAAAAACATACATACCTACATCCCTCCCGCCAAAACAGAAATTCATCAAAATTTGTTGAACCCTCATTTTTTTTGGCGCAGTTTATACTAAAAATCAACATGTTTTCTTTTCTTAATAATAAACAGTATTCCATTACAAGAGTTTTTCAATTATATACACATGGTTATATATTTTTTGTTTTTTTTTTTTTTTTTTGTTTTAAGAGTTTAATTTTGTTGCGTTTAAAGTAATTATGTATTGGGGAAAATATGATTGGCACACGTTTTGCAAATTACACGCAAGAGTGAGTAATATAATTGTACCATGTGTAAGTTGTGGGGTGATGGAGTGGGCATTGGGGGTTGACAATCTCCTCTCCGATAAATTTTATATAAAACGAAATGGAGAGCTTCAATGTGCAAAGCAAAGCAAAACAAAAATAAAATATATTTTAATTTCTTTTGTAATCGAGAGTGTGTGTGCTTGACGTGTGTTTGTGTCCTTGTGTGTGGAAATAAATCAAGTGCGTTTATCCTTTCTTATAATGAAGAGAAGAAAAAAAAAAATGGACAAAATAGGGTTTTCAAATATTTAGTAGTTGTTTTTTTTTTTTGGAGGCGGGAGAAACAAGTTGATAGTATAACTGTCGTATATTAAAAGGATCAACATTTTCGTCCCCAAAATGCTTGGGTTATCTTTTATAAACTTAATTGTTAACTGGCGCCCAATGTGAGCCCATCAAAAACCAATTTGTTTCTCCTACTCTTTTAGTATCAATTTTTTTTAACGACACCCAGGCGAGTTTTAACAGTTTAATGAATTTTAAATAATAGATCCAACATTCGCCTGTGGTTTAAACAGTTCGTCCATGTTATTTTATTTTTCGTTTTCGCTTTCGATATACCTTGTTAAATTGCATGCCTGCTTATTTCACAGAGAGATTTTCAATTAAAAAAGAATATATATATAATAAAATGCTATACTTTGCACCTTGCACCTTGCACCATGCACACACCTGCTCTGTTACGTCTTTGTTCGGTTATCTTCTCTTATTATAATTTCATTATTTCGCGCGCTGTTTTCTGTTTTTTTTTTCTTTCTTTCTTTTTGCTCTGTATGTAATTTTCTCCCTTGCATCAGAAGATGTAATTTAATTTAAAATGAAGCATGAACAACAACAAAAAAAAATATACATATAGAAAGCCTTGAATGAGATTTAATTAATTAATAACTGCATGCAGGGAAAAAAAAAGTCGACGACGACAACGACGATGAATGATAGACCTCTCTCTTGTTCCATATTTCTTTTTAAATATTTTTTTTTTGTTTATATTTTTATTATTTTCAAAGCATGATGGTTTTTTTTTTCGTTTCGTTTTAAATTAAAATTTTGCAAGAAATAAATTATATCAAATTATTTAAATAAATTTTGCGTAATTAAATTTATTTGAAAAAGATTTGCAATGCATGATTAAATTTAATATTAATATTTTTAAATTTAAAGATATGCATCTTTCCGTAGCGAAAAAATAAACAAAAATTTCAATTGTTCATACTGTGTGTGGCCTATTGCTTGTCATCGTGTGTAGCGCTTGTGTATTGTTTTATTTTATTTTGTTTTCTTTCCTGAAAGGTTATTGAAAAAATTTTGTTCACAATTTTTAACAGAGAGAGAGAAAGAGAGAGGGTGGCGGATAAATTTTATTTTTATTTCTTTGTGTGACATGCCGTCATCTGATAATATGACAACATGTGACTACTTTGTAGTATGCCCTCCAGATTTAATAACCAATTTTTCGATCTTTTGATAGATTTTCATTTTTGTGTTTGTTTTTGCGTTTACATTGTATTGAATCGAATTTTCGATTAAGTTGTTGATATCCTTTTTTTTTTGTTTTGTTTTTTTTTTGTTTCATGGTTGGGGAAGATTTTACGTTTCTCAAACCAAGGGGACTTGTGATGATAGATTACAAACGATTTTCATTTATAAAAGGATTATAGATTCAGTTTTAAGTTGGTTATATGTATATCTATTTTTTTTTGTTTATCTGCAATCAACTGAAATTATTTCTGTAGGTGATTCAATATGAATGGAGAACACTGGGACAAATATTAAATTAATTATGTAAAATTACACGTCCTTCATGCTGACCTTCGTCTTTTCAGAGACAAAGCAAGTTACTTGTAAACTAATAATGATCCTTGTTACCTCCAAAAATCATTTTAAATACTTTCAGATGGCCAAGCTTAATTCTCACAAATTGCAGTCATTGGTTAAAATTTCGAACGAGTTTCACTGGCAGACTATTAAAGCCACCGGACTTGTTGTTTTTTAGCTTTGTAATAGTCAGAAGCGGTTTCTCTTTTTGCTCTATCACTCTGTCGACATGAGCACTTGCTGTAAATACAGCTAGAACACGGTAACTAGGTTTATATTACAAGCTCGAAGAACCTGCATTCCGTGCTTAAAGTCAGCTTGTTACTTGGCTTTAAAGAACTACCATTTTCATGAAGCTGGAAACTGTGTAAGATTTTCTTCTCCTGGCTCCACAGTTTGTCCTTGTTGCTCCAGTTAAACTGCTTTAAACTGCATCACTGGCCTATATAATCTCCAATAAAGGTTTAGGGTAGTTGTGATGGCCTTAATACTTAAAAGAGCCGAATACGTCTCATGAACACATCTTAGCTACAGGTGGACAAATATTGAGAAGATACAAGTCTTCCTAAAAAATAAAAAATGCATTCGTTGTCGCGGTGGAAAACAACACTAGCACCCCGGTCCCAAATGAGACGATTCTAATCTTTTCGAAATCGGACTTTAAAATTAAACAAAATATTTCGTAAAAAATTGACATCATCTGATTTTTGCCTTTGGGTGCTTTAATTGAAAAAGACCCCGGCATATCTAGAATTTTTACTTGTCCCCTAAGTTTTTACTATCATCGTGCTCTGTAATACCCAAAGACAAGAACAAGATCCCCTCTTATACCTATTTTTTCTTGGCGCTATGCTTCCTCATTCTTCCGACGTTTCACTGTACGGAACTGTTTGTAACAAAAATGCTTATATCGCCACACCCTCCAAATTGCTCTTCAAGCAGCTGTTAGTAACATACAAATTGTTTCAATGTTAACAAATGCTTATATAATTTGGATTTGTTTACCAATTAGCGGCTTAGTCGTAAACGCTTGTTCGCTACTTACGCTCCGTACTGCCATATTAAATCTTGACTTTAAACAAACCCTGCAATTAGCAGAGCCTATGGTAACATACTCGCTTAATTTATAGAAGGTTGAAAATTACAAACTATTGTGTTGCTAACATACATAGATCGGTCTACTTCTTTTACCAATTCCAGTGTTACTGGACTTCAGTGAATTAAGTCTTGACCAAATTGCCATGTTCATTTCTAACTACTATAATATACGGTACAGTGCTAGAACCACCTAGCACGCACAGCTCTTCCAAATACAACCTTAAATTTTAACAGATCTTACAGCTCCCTGAATACTTCATGGATAATTTTTTTTCATAAGTCTTAAATGCTTCAATTTTGAGTTGGAGCTGAAAATGCCGTGAGTAGTGCTAATTCTGTTAGGTAATCACATTCTATGTGTCAACTTGGCGTACATTTGTACTGCTTTGGGATTATCACGTTGAAGTTATATTTCTAACATAATCTACCCTTCAAAGAGCTGTTACCAATAGTTGTGTGTAAATAATCTAACTATATCTTTCTGCGTTGACCAGTTAACAACAACATTTGCTTATAAAATTCGGTTTTCTTACGACGAATCGTATTGGGTTAGCAAGTTAATGTATTTTAAAAAAAACCGAGTTTTATACGAATTTTGGTTGCGAAGTTACCGCTTTTAAATTTGCCAGTACAGGGAAGTGTCAGCGACAACAAATTTAAAGGTGCGATCAGACGGTCATCCAGATGACATACTGACGTCACTATGACGTAGAATTTATCCTAAAGTGACTATCCCATCTGAAATAAACAAGTTTTCTGACGTGAGCATGTCATCGGGATGACAAGTTTGGATGACCGTCTCATCGCACCTTAAGCTTCCACAGAATTCCGTTTTATGAACTGCTGCTTAACATTGCAGTTAAAAAACATATCTACCTTCATTTTAGTGAAAGAATCTTTCTTATACTTTAATTTATTATTTAAAACACATAAAGTCGTCGAAAAAATGTTGGTATAACAATTTTTTTAAAGAAAAAGAAGTGATTCAGTTGATTGCGACGTAAAATTTATTTATTTATTTTTTCTATATATTAGAATTAATTTTCAATTTATAGTTTCTTTATTTTATTTACAAAAAAGAAAAATGGTTTATGCAAGGATTGCATTTTGTTAAAAACAAATGTACATATAAAATATAATGTCATAAACATTTAGTTTCATTCTCCTTAATAAAAATGTTTCTAAATATATGTTTAATTTTTTCTTTTTTACATTTATGATTGTTGTGAATATTTTTACAAACAATTTTTCCATTCCAACGAACATTAGTTTATTTTTTTTTTCTAAATGTCTGCATAAAGTTGCATGTTTTTTTGCATAAATTGTTTAGTTAAACATTCTAAAAAAAAAAAAAACATTTTATTCCAAAAATAAAAAAATCAAATATAAACATTTTCTGTTTTTTCGTTCGCGAAAAGTATTACCTACACAATAGGTCAAGTTTAATTTTGTTTTAATTAGTTTTTAGCAAAATTCTTGCATAAACCATTGGTAAATTTTTTTAACATTTTATTTATTATTCATTTCGTGATTGTAATTTTTGTGTATTTTTTTTCTTTTCATTTCATTTTTATTTTTCTCCCGGAAACCATTTAATTTTTTGGTGTCACAAAACAAAAAATTAATTATGTTTTTTTTGTTAAATTAAAAAATCATATTTTAATTAAATAAAAAAAATTTCGGAACCAAACCAAAAAAAACACCATTCCTTTTCCGAAAACCAAACAACAAAAAAAAAATTCGAATATTGTAGTGCCAGGTGCTCCACCACGAAATATTTCCGCTGAAGCTACCAGTCCAACGACAATCGCTGTATCTTGGCTACCACCGCCCATAGAACGTTCCAACGGTCGGATTGTCTATTATAAAGTGTTCTTTGTTGAAGTAGGTCGTTCAGACAGTGAGGCGACTATAACTACATTGAACGCCAGCAGCATTGTATTGGACGAATTGAAACGATGGACGGAATACAAGATTTGGGTTCTGGCTGGTACATCTGTCGGTGATGGGCCAAGATCACATCCGATTATTGTACGAACTCACGAAGATGGTATGTATTTTTTTTACAATTGTTGCATAAAAACTATATTAACAAAAGAAAAAAGTTTTTTAATTAACTTTTTTTTTATTTACTAACCAATAAACAATTCTTTGTTTATTTAAATTGT
This sequence comes from Ferdinandea cuprea, assembly GCA_963576555.1. Lineage (NCBI taxonomy): Eukaryota > Metazoa > Arthropoda > Insecta > Diptera > Syrphidae > Ferdinandea > Ferdinandea cuprea. Next base: position 84,001,766 of record OY754961.1, on the reverse strand, counting down.
TATTTGTTTTTTTCTTAGAGTTTCTTTGTTTTATTTCTTTAATTGAATTTATTCATTTTTTTTTCTCTTATTGCTGAACGAAAAAAAAACAATATTTGTTTTTGGATTTTGTAAATTTTTCCCACAAATAGGCTGCTGCGCCTTCATTTTCGAAAAAGGATAAATATTAATTTTTTCTAGGTTAATATAAGCCGTTGACAAGTGATTTTTTGAAGTCAACTGGCGTCGGAAAGACATAAAATGCAATATATGCATTTAATTTTTTAATATTTCTATTTTTGAAATATTTAGTATAGATGTTGTTATTTTGGTTAAACATTTTTTTTATATATATTTTTGAATGATTTTTAATTGTTAAAATTTTGATTTATTTTTTTTTATTCCCAATTTGGAAAGATTAGCCAGTCTGGTTGTGGTAAAAGCTGGACATTCGCCGATAAAACGTCCCTTCGTTTCGTCAGCTTTCAGACTGCTCTAACATAGGCCCGAGCTTCTTACTCCTTGTTAATTTTGAGAGGACTGAAACCAGTAACAAGACCAATTCAGTCCGAGCAGATATTTATTTTTGACCCGCCAATCGACAGCTTCGAATGTCGGCATTATAAAAGACAAGGCTGACAAACCTGGCCTTACCTGGAAAGAGCTTTAAGTATTTCATTACCCCAGTTACGTGAATCCGTGACCCATTTCAAAATTATTTGTTTTCGAATAGATCTTTTTAAACTAGTGTGCAATTTTTAGCTCCGTTTCGTTGCGCTCTTTTCCATTGAAGCTCTTCCATTCTGTTGTTCGAAACATTTAATATTTCCTTAACGGGCTGCCGAAACGTGAATAGTTTCTGTTTGAAACAGGACGGCCTTCTAAATTCTGCAATCCCGTGTACGTGTTATCAAGACCAAGTGCTCCGGCATCTGCGATGTTGCAGTCGCTTGTTCAGTCTTCCATATCGCCTTAAACCCATTTGGGATTTTAATATCCTCTTGACTGGACTGGCGATCACATACGACCGAATATTCATCAACGAACTTTTATGCGCTTGTTCGTCTCAAGAGCGCCACATTGCGGTGTGGATCCTTAGCCTTGGAAATCTAGTGAAACTTACCACCGTTTTGCAAGCTGCTGCAAACAAATTTAGTCGGAAACCGTTATCTGTTGACGATTCGTTATGTCTTTGGACTGTGCTAACCAACTAACCCGCCAATTATGTTTTAAGTTACGACTTTAGTATTGAAAACCCCCCAAGCACAATTTTGACATCGAACATGCTCCATCTCAAAGGTAAAAAAAATCTCTTCCTTGATAGGGTTCTTAGCCTTATGTACCCATATTAAGCTCTCACTTTTCGGCTTCAAGTCATTTCTTTTGATTAAAGCTAAATTCTCACTACGAATTCGTATCTTTACACATGCAATATCTGATCCTATCCATTACCTTCTGGATGTAGGTAATACCAACCGTGTACCGCGGGAGGACAGACTCGAGTTTTTGAGCAGCACTTCATGAAACTGGATGCAGTTCCTCAGCATTTTTTCTTTATCCACATCCAGCGAAAATTATTTATTTGATGGCCATGGTATCAGCGTTCCAAAGCGTTCACCATTGGCCTCCTTAAAGCATAACTGACAGAATGAGAGCTCTGTAGACCATGCATTTTGCACTCGAGTCAGGACAAACTCCTTATTGATCATTCAATAACTCTGGACTGTTGGATGATTTAATTTCCTCAACAACCTCTTACGGTACACTGTTCTGTTGGCAATAATTCCACATTCGTATGGTACTGGTATTTAGGACATCTAAATAAATGTCACATCAGGTGGGGCGCACCCAAAAAGTCCAATTTTCCATAACTCTGACGCATAAATCAGACTGAATTTAACCAATGGCATTGATTATCATTGCTTTGAAGGCAGTGGATGTTTTTGGTTTATTGGCATAGACCTGTGAGAAGTAGGGGTTAGATCACACGATCTCGATCGCCAATTCACATCGCTTCGCGTGGGATAACCATGTTTTGAAATCACTCGTGCAAAACGTCCATTGTGGCACGGGCTGTTGAAGCCACGGTAATGGCCGGGCCAATGTCGGACTCAAAGTATAGGCCTATGATGCTGGCAGTCCAAAATCCTCTCCAAATAGGCACCTTCTCAGGATGCAATGCGATTTGGTGGTATGGATTGTTATCGTCCTAAATTCGACAATTTTGCTTATTAACGAACCTATTCATCCAGAAATGGATTTAGTCATAAAATAGGCGAAGCGTGCGAAATGTTGTTCAAACAGAAGACCCATTTTTATCATTTGCACATGTTGTGAACTCTATAACTCTCTCTATAACCCTTTACAAATTCTGCCTCAAATTCGACCCCTTCTTAGTTACTTCTGTTTAATTCCTAATTTATTTTATTTACAACTTTAGTTGTTATAGATGTAATTTTAATTTCTTATAAAATATTCCAAAATACAAATAACCACTTTTTTTAATATATTAAAAACAAAATATATATTTAAATATTTTTGAATGTTTAATGTTTGGGCCGAAAAAAAAACCACTCGCACTTTTAATTTTTGATATTTTTTTTTAAAAAAAAAACTATGCATTCCATGTTTTTTTCTTTCCAACATTTTGATTTTTGTGAAAGAAAAAAAAAACAAAACTTTCTCTCATTGTTTTTCAACTGCAACCTGTATATTTAAACAAAATTTTTCTTTGTTTCGTTTTCTTTATTCCCCGTAATCCTCACGAAAATTGGCACAATATGCACTTATAAATCAGAAAATAAAACAATTTTTGATACAAAAAAAAACAAAATAATTTTTTTGAAAATGTTTAATGTATTTCTATATATATAAATGAAATATAAATATATAATGAATTTTTTGAAATGCACTATTTTTGTGGTATTTTGTAAAGAGAGCACATAACAATATATACATGGATATGTTTTAGATTTTTATTATTTATTTGTGTTTTTTTTTTTTTTTTAATTGCACACATTTTATATATAATTCAATATTTTGGTTTTTGAAGCACTTTAATAAGTTTAATTATTTTTTTGTAAAAATGTGCGATATTGCCCGATAAAAAAAACCAACCCTATCCATATACATAGTTTTTTGTTTTTATAAATATTCCAGAATGATATTTTGATATTTTTATTTTTTTTCCTTTTTTGTTTAATGTGATATTATAATCAAATTTAATTATTCCTTTGCCCTTACACAAATATTTGCATGCTGAAAATCTATTTTTGGTGTATTAAATTCTATACAAAGAATATAATCAACAGATTTTTGTTTTATCTAATTTATTTCATTTTTTGAAAGAAATTTTTTAAAACCAATTTGATAATTTTTTTCTTCGTGAACGAAAAAAAAAACAGAAAATGGTATACGTATTTTTTCAATATATCTACACATATTTTTTGACGATTGTTTTTGGAAACGCAATAATGATGTGTTTTTATTTTAATTGTTTTTGTGTTAAAAAAAAAAACAGTTTTGTAGTGAAACGAAAATTCAGCAAGAAAACATTTTTGCCCGTTTTTTGTTTAATTTTTTCTATTAATTGAATTTAATTTATCTTCTATTTTAAATGGAACTATGAATGTAGTTTTCATTTTTAATATATTTTTCTTGCACAAAAACTATTTGATTTTGTTTGTTAAAAAATTTATTCTCTTTTCGTTTAATGAAAATTCTACATAATATTTCTAGTTCTAAGCACAGCTCGTATGTTTCGCACACAAATTTTTTAATTTCTTATTTTGAAAATGTGAAATTAATACAGAAAAAAACAAAAATATATATATAGAGAAAAAAATAATCATTTTCACAATAGCACAGGCTTAATAATTTGCACAAATATCTGTATTTTTGTCGTCTGTAGCACAGTGTTTCGAGCACTAGACTCCTAGGAACAAAATTGATTGTTTGTTATTTTTAAGTGAAGACATGAACATTAGGTACAAATAAAAGAGGTATAAGTGGGATTTAATTAAAACAACAATTTTGTTTCGAAAGCTTGTTAATGACAGGCCCATGTCACAGTGTGTAATTTGGCAATTTAGTTGGGCAAAATTAAGTTTCCGTTCCGTTTTGTTCTAAGAGTTATTTTTTAACACAAAAATAAATTTGTATGGACAGTTTTTGAAATAAGATCTTAAAGGTAATATTAACTGTTTTTACATTTCAAGGCACATGATCCTGATCGGTCGGTATTTATTGCATTGCAAATTTTTTTCTCACTCCAAATAAAATAAAATTAATTAACATTAGCCTTACTCGGTGGAATATGTAAGTAATTGTTGGCGATAGAATATCATATGACATTCCAACTACATTTCTATTCATTTATAGCAGAAATAAAGAAAAATTATCGTAACCTATTGACTCTCAGAATTCATCGTTTCCGCGAGCAATCTACATATATCCGTCGTTCTAACTTCTGGCGACCTATCGTACGCTTTTGTTTTTTGTTTTTTTTTTTGTCAAACGTAAATTCAAGCTAAACTCCTAGGTCATACTTCTTGGTACAACTTTCAACCTATCTCTAGCTTACAACTTGTCCATTTATACATCCAATTACATTTGATAAATGGTTTAGCTTTTTCGGAATGGTTTTGAAAACATTTAGCCTCAAAATAAAATATTCAAAACTTCGCAAACATTTTTTGAAGGACTACCCTGGATCGAAATGTAAGATTCATGGTGAGCTTGGCACAATGTGAGTCTGTGATTCGAAAATGTAAATTGATTTGAATTCCAAGTTCGTTTCATTCTTGTATCTTAGCGACTCTACATCCTTTTCTATCTGCCCAGAGTTACAAAAGAATTCAATCAATAAGGAATGCATTCATTGAAGTCATACGCAAAATTTGTTGAGGAAATGATTTTAATCAATGAATTTAAATGAATCGTAAATATATATTAAACAATTTTACCCATCTCAATTGCTGAAATTGCACACTGTGCGTCTGTTAATCTATTCTTACTTATCCCACCAATATGCAATATGCTTTTCGATTACCCTGAACAGAGTTTGAAAAAAAGCTGTGATGTCACATCAAGGACCGATAACACTTCTTCAGTTACCTTTCGAGGCTTTCATTTGTTTTAATAAAATCTCTTTTTATTATGTCTATCGAGATGGATTAAGAAAGCATTTGCTACAATTGGCGAAATGATGTTGTCCGATCCTTTTTATATTGCGCAATTAGAGTTGTTTTGGTCGACAACTTTAGGTCCAAAAATCCCTTTCCCCTTATTCTCTTCCTCGTTTCATTCTAATCCAATACATTTTGCTGATGAAAAAGCTATTAATATTCTTTTGCTAATTTACCTTCAGCAGATACTTTGGGTTTAGTATATTAATACTAGGGCCAAAAAGTCTTCGTACACCACAAATCTATTTGTAAAATATAGATAAATATGATTATTCGTCACCTCCTCCATAAAATTACCTTTCTTCAGTGTTCTCACGTATTATGTCTGATTACATGTGAAACCCGTAAAAACGTCTAAAGCCCAACGTATAAAAATGAAACAAACAAATTTTGGTATGTAAAAACTTTACCCCTCCACCTACCCCATTCCTCAATAGGTCCCTAAAAAAAATCTCTTTCTGTTGATACCAATTACGTTGTAATGGCTACATGCATTTTGACCCCAATGAATTTGGGGCCATTTTTCACTTTTTTCCCCAAATGTTGGGGTCATTTTTCATAATGAATTTTGACCCCAAATTTTGCGGCCGCTTTTAATTTTTGGTTTGGGCTCATTTTTTATTGGGGCGTGACACATTATTGGGGCTTTTTTTCATTTTGTTTGGGACCATTTTTCGTTTTACATTGCGGCTGTTTTTCATTTTGAAAAATAAACGAATTCTTGGGGCCATTTTTCATTTTTGGTTGGGGGTCATTTTTCATTGGGGCCATAATTCACCGTTGAAATAGGTGGGTGTCAGCGTAGTAAAGGAAGCGATTCTCTACATGATTTGTAAATTAGTGAAACTGCGCCATTTTACGCCGTGCACACCCAACCAATACTTACTTACTGGATAGCAAAGGAAAGACAATTTACAGGACTAGTGACGAATAAGAAGATTAAGTTCCCACATACGTTTTAAAATCTTCAGTTTGGGTCCTTTCTACAGTACTTTTGCAGATTTTATGAAGATTTTTGAAGGGTACGAAGTCTTTTTGGTCTCAATATATACTAACTCAGCACTTTCTTTCACCGCTACGGAGGTACTTGCATAGTCTGCTAACATCCATGAATTAAACTTCCATTATCTTCATCGCTGCCTCCCAACTCTGTTTGTGTGTAAATGACGACTTTCGTTAGAATGGTCACATAAATGCTGTTGTTGAGAATGGAGTTTCCCAAAAATGCTTTCCTTCTTCTAAACACAATTTCATACCTTATATTTGTTAACTTAACTGGCGACCAACCCAAGATATTTAAAAAAAAATTATCTCACTTACTTTATTTTATTCCTCAAAATGTGTATCTAATGTTTATATTTTTAAGGTATGTATTAACAAAACAAAATATATATAAAAAAAGCAAAAAGCACATTTATACTACCAACAGCACCCTGTCTTCACAGAATTTTCATTTAAATATTTTGCTAAAATCTATCACAAAAAACTGCAAGAATAAGCAAAAAAAAAAATCACCTTAACTGCACAGGAATCGAGTTAGCACGTATATTGTTTATTTTTTTTTATTTACAATTTAAAATTTTTAATTAATTAGTTTTCTTTTCAACCAGCACACAAAATTGCACATAATTTTATACTCATATACAACCACCTGTCAATAGCACCATTATATATCTCCATATATAGCAAATTGCAACTTGAAATAATAATTTTAAAAAAAAGAGCACCTTGTATATGTCCTTTATATAAATATATATATATATCACATAATTTTTATTCTTATTAACTGCGCACATAAGTACATATTATATCTAGAAGAAAATCTCTCCTCACTTGAGAAAAGCCCGCCGTCCTCATAGTCAGTCACCCTTTTGTTGTGTTAGCCCTAATATGTGTATAATTTTTGTTTTTTAATCGCACCATTCCCTATATCATTTTCAAAAGATAATTGCATTCGCCGCGCAGAAAGGATAACGAGAAGAGAGTAAGAAAAACTTCTAACTGTGCATACATCTTGTTTTTTTTTTTCTTAGACTTTTGTTAGACTTGAGAATTCTATTCTTCAGCCCACTCATAAAGTCATCTGTGTGAGTGTGTGTGTGTGTTTTTTTTTGTTTTCTTCTTCCTCTCCCCAAGTATATAACTTGCACAATTTTATTATTTAAATTACAAGGATCAAGCCACACACAGACACACATAGGAACACTCTCCCTTTCTCGAGCGAGTTAGGAAGGAGTATTCTTTTTTTTTTAATAGAGTCTCTTGCATTCACATGTCGACATATACATATTGCACAATTATTACTTTCACAAGAGCATGTGGGAGTCTTGTGTGGAGATTATGCAACAAGAACAAAGCCATCTAGCAAGGAAGAGATTGTGTGTATGGAGATAATGACGTCGGAGGGTATACAAAATAAAATAAAAAAAAAACAGAAAACAGAAAATCCTGTAACGATGTGTATAATGTACATCTCATCGCAATTAAGTCCTTTTTATGAGGACCTGTCTTTCCTGAGAAAAAAAAAACACAACCCCAAAGTGCATTCACAGAGGTCATATGGTGCACAATCTCCACCACAACTGTCAACACAATCGTAGATAAAAGTTTTCGGACACATGCTCGAACAATAAAATGTTTCTAAGGTTGTTGCACTCTAATTCTATTGCGTTCTCCTGTCTGTCTGTCTGTCTGCTGGAGATAATTTCATCGTCATTAAATTTTTAAACAACAAAACACATCCTACTTAATTGCAGTGGTTGTGTGTTGGTGTGTTTTATTATACGTAGTAAACCATACACCACAATGTCACATCAGTTATGTTTGTCATCTCATCGTGACAAGTTTTTCTTATTTCATTTTGTGTGTTATATTGACATAACTAACAAGGTTTTGATCGTGTCGTTATATACACCACCGTCACCATTGTCTCCCTTGGGAAGGATGCAAATGTACACTCCTGTGTGTGTGTGGTAAGAGATAGAATGCAAATTTGTGCATTTTGATGACATTTTTATATTATTATTATTTCTGTTTTGTTTACAAAGGAAAAAAAATGTACTTCTCTGTTTTTATTTTTTTAATGAATGCGCGAGAGATGCGACTGCTGGCTGGTTACTTTGGGTGGGTGTTTGAGCTTTTAACCTTTTTTATATTTATTTTTTTTTTTAACGACAACCTTGGAGGTTATGCTTTCATGGTGGTGACTTTGTTGAATGCTTGAGTGTGATGATTTGTTTTTTTTTTATATACATATTTTGCTATGAATGGAATTTAAGTGAGTAATATGTACATATTAATTAAGTCAGGCGTCATTGAAAGGTGCTCTTTGAATAAACCAAACAAAAATATATATAGAAAAAAAAAAGACACAAACCATTTTTTTACATATTTTTTTTTTTTATTTAAATTGAATTTAGTTTATTTTGGTTTTAAGTGAAATATACCCTTTCGAATGATCTTGCAATTTACCACCGAAAATTAAACTTAAATTTTTTTTTTATAGTAAGCAGGCACTGCGAGAGGCATTCTTATTTATAAAGAAAACAATTTTTAAGGGTAATATTTATATGGAATTTTGTGCTTAATAGACTAAATTTTAATAACATTTAAAGCAATAACTAGACGTGCTGTCTTCATTATTATTTTCGTACTCTGTTGATCAATGGCAATCTCTTTGGTTTTTCAACCATCTTAGATCGTATTTGTTGTTGAAAATTAATTTGTATAGGTGAACTTGTTTTAATTTTCTTTCATTTACTTTATTTACATTTAAGCCCTTATTCCCCTGATTCGCGATTTGCGTTGAGTATGACAGTTGCAAAAGACATCTTGACTACTATGTACCCAATTTTTTTTCTTTTTGACGTCTTACTTCTTCAGATTCTCTGAGAGTGAGATCCGCAAATAGGGTAAATAATTCCCCACAATACAAAAATAAAGAACTTTACGAACTTTACGAACAAAAATAGGGTAGTCCTGTCGAATTATAAGTGATTAAAAATATCATAGAAGAATTCTACTTCAGTATCGTAGGTGTAACTTAATTAGAATTAAGGTAAAACCCATCCACCATCAAACTTCGTTCTACGACTGATAACAAAATACAACAAAGGTTTATGGAACAAGCGGCACAGAAGTGGCCTACTTTCATCTATGCAACTTTTAATACATTGTTTTTCTGGAAATCTAAGTTTCATTGGGACAAGTGGAAGAGTAGAATGTTCCTGTTTCTATTATTTTCTTATGTTCCTCATCTATTATAATTATTTAAACGGCTTGCGAGTCCCGATACGTACGTAAATTGTCTCTGCCCAAAATACAGGCTCTCATTTTGTTTGATATTTTCACGCTACTTCTATTCATGTAGCGATGGTTTTGTTGCAGAAGGCATAACTTAGGCGGAGAAGTATAGTATGTTATACAAGTATATTCACATTTTTGATTTGTAACAATTTGGGAAAAATATAACTAACCATTTTTCCAAATCGTGCTTTTAGCTTATATTTTTTCGAGATAAACCATTTTCCCATTTAATTTTTTCTTTTGGCAACACAACTAAAAATGAAATCATTTCGTCTTGGTATTGCCAAAAAAACTCTGATCCTTGAGAGCTTAACTTTACTTATTTATGGGCTACTGCCTGCGACAGCTTTCCATCTCGGGCTCGCTGCCTCCAGTTCTTCAGACTAACATCAGCGATGGCTTGGTCTTTAACATAGAGGTTCGTTTTTCTTTGTCCTTGATGTTTCCCAGGTACTACGATTCGAAAATACAATTGGCTTGATCACTATTGTCCATTCGCACGTGCGATCACATCCACACCGCAAATCTATATCTTAGCATAAGACATAAGATCGCCTTTTGTTTAGATGGTCCAGTCATCGGGTTTACTATTCCCATTCACTTCTCTTTGAATCCAACCTCTTCTATACCGGGAGGATGAGACTGGTTTTTCATTTACTTAACAAAGGTTCTCTTCTTGCCTTATCACTATCTCCACATGATGTACGTAGATGGTAAAGCTTCAAAAGCTGCTTAAATGCTTTTAATATTCTAAGTGACTATTTCGAAGAGCCTTCTTTCGGTTTGGGTTTTTCATAAAACCTCCAGATGTTGTTTCGATCGCGAGACTCTTCGATCTCTTGAGCTGAGAAACTGTGGACACATTTTTCTTTCTACATCTTTTACTCGGTACTCTTCTTCTGTCCTTGTTTTCCTTTTTCAAAATGTTCTTTAAAAAAATAAATTGAACCGGACTGTGCATTCGTGATCATCGCCGAAACTTACTTTCGGGTGCAAGACCGAATATATTTTATAAAATTTGTAGAGGCTTCGATTTCCACAGATTTTGCCTGGAATTTGCGAAAAATAAATTTATTAGGTGGGAATAAAACTAAAAACAATAAAAATAAATCGCGGAAAATGTTCTCCTCAAAGTTAAAACTAAGTTCGGTTCAAACTATACACATCAGAAAATTAATAAACAGCAAGACCCACTTTCAGGGAGAGCAGAACTACGTACTTTAATAATAGAGTTCTTTACTGATGAGGCGTTAGTCCAGGTTCGAATTCAATTTCGAAAACATCATTTTTGAAGAAAAAAAAAATTAATAAAATATAATATGATTGCCGCTTCAACTCGCCCGCACTTCACGTGGTTCACCTGGTACAAGTTGCTGTTATTCCATTCAACTATTTTGTTCTCCTTCAATTTGAAATGTTTTTTAACCTGCGTCTCATATATGCCTCTATGATATTTATAATTCATAAAGCATTCATTTTGTTATGTTTATCTCCGTTGAATGGGTAACACATTCTGCCAATAGCAACTCCACTCCGCTATTTCCATTAATAAATGTTTATTTTTTCAGCAGTATTTTTCATTAACCACAATTCACCTTTACTTATAGTAGAAAAAAATAATTTGAACTTGAACTCTGTCCGGTCAAAGCCTAACCAAACCTACATCCAAAGTGCTCATAATAATTTAATTAATTAGCTTCCACTTTCCATTTACCCATTGGCCATAGCCTTTTAAATATAAATTCATAATATCCACTTGAAACCCTCGCAGTGTCTGCTTCCTATTTCTACCACTGGAATACTTAAGAATTCAACAAAAGTTAAAAATCGTGCCAAATTTTCCATCTTTACCCGACAAGTTTTTTTTTTCTTTTTTAATTTTTTATTTAATATATTTATTTTTCTATTTATTTTTCAACTACTGCGAGTGGGCCATTATAAAATACAAGATATATATATGCATAAAAAAACTCTACATAGAACAATTTTCTTTCTTTTTCTATATTTTATTCTCGGCATAAAATTGATTCGGGTTAATGGCCACTCAATATTGAAAAATCATTATCTGTCTCCTATCTGATTTTTATTACGAACAAAAAAAAAATTTTTGACTTTTGCGTAAAAATAAAATAAACAAATTTTTTGACAAACTCAATAACGGGGGATATAGAAAAAAAGAGTGAGTACTTTAGATGAACAAATAAAAATATAAAAAAAAAACAAAACAAGTACAATTAATTTTTGTGTGAATTGTATTTTGTAATACAAATTTTTTTTTTTTTGAAATAAGTTTAGTTGATGATTGTTTTTTTTTTTTAAATCATACAAAAACTAAACTCATATAATGCATTCAAACTTATGACTGAATATGCATCAAAAGAGAATATTAAATAATTTTTGTGTGTGTACTAATTACATATATATACTTAAATATATGTAGAAACTTTTGTTGTGATGTGCGTGCAAGTTTTTTTTCTCCTAGTTGTAAGTTTTTGATTTAATTTTTCTTGTGAAAAAATCAAGTTTTTGACTTCACAAATGAATTTTTTTGCAATCAAGTTTGTATGAGTCCAACCTGAAAGGGTTGTGGTTTCTTTTTTTTGTTGACTATTTTCTTAAAATGTAGTTTGAATTGGAACTTGTTGCAATATTCAGTCGATGATATTGAATTTTGTTCAATATTAAAATAAAGGGCAAAAAAATGAAATTATATTTATATACAAAAAGCCCTTTCAGTTTGTTGAATTTTCGAAATATTACAAATATATGGGAAAAAGGTGAAATCGATCCAGCCCTGCTCAAGCGATGCGCTTACCAATAAACAGCATACATACATTTTATAGATAAGAAAATAAATTTAAAATTTAATGAACTTTTAATAGAATTTGAAGTTGAAAATTTTGACTAAAAATTGTTAACCATGAGTTAAAATTCAATTGTCTATTTTTTATACTAAAGACTCTCAATGACTTCACTACGTATTTTCGTACACATTTTGGTTACCATATAAACTTATTTAGAGAAGAACACAACACCTACTGGTTTCTTTTCAACACTCAAAACAGTCAACAAAATAAGCTCTACTCTTCACAAACGAACTGAATTTCAAAGTGACTGCTGAATTGGTTTAATAAATTTTGGTCGAAAATAATAATAAACTGCGCCCGCTGTATGCAAGTTTGCTTTGAAGGTCAGATTAGACTCGCGATGCTCAGGCCTTACATTGCGATTCCCTTCAGTAGGGGTTGGCCGATTGTTGTGACTCCCTTGCGTTCCTGATTGTTACTTGTGTTTAGATTAAACAGTGAGACATCGGAAAGTTCTAGTCCTTTTTTTATCGTAAACTTATGGTTGGTTGCTTTGTCTGCGGCCTTCCACCATACTGTGCTGTCAGTTTGTGAGAATACATAATATATGGTCTTCTTCTACCGAGTTGTCTTTTCTGATTTGATTCAAGTATTTTTCTCAGGCAGGGACTCTTCACGGGTCGGGAGCCCGTTAAGTAATAGTAAGTATTTTTCGGACTGCAGTCCGTTTGCTGAATAAAGTCGATGATTGACTTAGACATCATATTCATATTCAAATAACATGAATCTAGAACTAAGAACGTTCGGCTTTAAATATTGTACAGAGTCTTGAATTCTTGAAATTTAGTACACTGCTGATCCGCAGTAGCTGGACAGATCTAGATCAGAAGATAGTTTCTTCCGTGTCGATACCTGCCTTTTCGATTTGAAATTCGTTGGTATTCGCAGGATTTTCCTAGGCCGTAAAGAAAAGAACGAAAAAATCAATAACCATTTGTGTTTCCTAAAACAGAATCTAAAATAAAATATTAACATACTATTAAAAACTTTGCAACAAGTTCCAAAAGCTGTTACTTATTTGTTGAAACTAAATTTGTCGTTCGCCTCAAATTTTGTACAAACAAGGAAAGCCAATATATTAGATATATAACCCAAACTAATACTATATATGATATTTTTGAATTTTGAACCAATAATACAAATGTATGATATTTTTGTCTGGAAATTTGTTTCCGTTTCACATATGTATTTGTATTTTATTTTTTTGAAATGCGCCCCAGAAAATGGATTTTGTTTTTTTTTCCATTTTACTAATCTCTGACCAATTTTTGCATCCGTGGATAATAAAAATTTTTTTAAACAATTTTTGACTAAACCAACAAATTAAATTCTTTTTGAATGCATTCCATTTTTTTGAATAAAAAACAAAAAAAAACAACAAAATATATGGACGTGGAATATATATATATATATTTTTTTAATATTTTTGGAATCTTTCTCAACTCCGTATTTTTATTCAGTTTAATTTTGTTGGTTGTGTATTTTTCTATTTAATTTAATGTTAAAGGAGACAGGTATGTTCTCCGTCATTTCGGGGTTAAAACAATAATTTTAAAAAAAGGGGTACTTAATAAATAAAAAATTCATTTCATTCGTTTTGCATCGTTGTGAGATGTGGTGATGTTGTTTTTAAACAAATTCAATTTTGTTTTTCTTTTCATTTCATTTTTAATGGATACAAACAGAGAAAATAAAATTCTTATATTTTTGACTGTTTTTTATTTTTCAATTTTTTATCGTAAGTAAGTATGTGTGAGGGAAATCTAGGTATTTAAAAAAAAAATCCTACTATTAGCTTAACCATAAAATAAGACCTCTGTGTATTTACTCCTCTAAGTTAGAAACCAGACATTTAAGAGTAATAAATCTGCTAGAATCTTTCGTCGAACAAAAGAACAAAACATACGAGATCGAATTTAAGTTGTTAACATTTAATTTTAATGCTAGATAACTACCTAAAAATATATATATAAAAAAAACCATACGAAACCATTCTTAAGCTTAGTGTAATTTTTCTATGTGTAGAGCTTTTAAATCTATGAATTCAACTTACTAAAGTATTGCTTTTGTTCTAATACAAAAATCAACAGTGCCTGGAGATCCTCAAGAAGTTCAAGCGACTCCATTAAATTCGACATCGATTCATGTTAGTTGGAAGCCCCCCCTAGAGAAGGACCGCAATGGTATTATTCGTGGTTACCATATACACGTTCAAGAACTGAGAGAAGAGGTAAGTAATAGTTTTATTTAATTTGTTGTATCTTTATGGAATGTGGTTTTTGTACCGAATCCAGTGGAGAAGGTTGGTATTGTGCATTTTTAGTTATCTTTGCTCGGACTCATTATGGAATTTGGATGCATATTCTTCTCAGCCACAATTTTGAATTGAAATTTTTTGTCGCTAAAAAATTGTTATTGACTTGTTTTAAGAAATAATTTGACCCGAATCGCCTTCACTCATGCCTTCACTCATGTCCACAAATTGTAGTTTTCGAACGCATTCAGATGAAAACATACATTTGACAACTAGAAAATAAATATTTGACTGTCTTGAGCGACGCATGTCGAAGTTGCCTTTAAAACCTTATTTCTAAACACATCTCCAATGAGGACACTGGACATTTTAGAACTTACTTAACTATTTTTATGGAAACCATATTGACTTCGGAAAATTCTGCTAAAAGAATGTGATTGTCACTGAACTTTCTTGCTAACGCATCTCGAAGCTATCCAAACCTATAAGAGCTTTTCATATCGTTTGACATTCCCTGGAACAAATAGTTTACCAAAAGATCGAGCCACTTACTTAGCTTTTCTGATCATTGTAAGCAGGAATTTTGAGCTTCAAATATTGTCAAAAACGTCGTCTTCTGCATTAAATGATACAGCAACAACTTGTGATTGAAGTAGATACCACATGAAGTAAAGGCTGGGGTTCGACTTTATTTTCAGAAAACAACACAACTATGGAAGCTTTAGAAGTTTTGAACCCTTAACTGGCTGTACACGATAGTGCTGCGAACGAAAACCATAGTTACATGATTCCAATGTTGCTAGCACAATCATGCTGCAACTGGAAGAGTTGAATTGCATTGAACTCGTACAGCTACGGCATACGTCTTTGTATTACAGCATACAATTGTGTTCAATTAGTAAAGCTTTCAACATTAAATTTTGCTACCCATTCCTCACATGATTAGACACTTTTTTGGTCGAAAAGTTTTAAAACAAATTTTACCAACATTTCGCCGTTGTTTATCTTAATTTAGCCTAAACTAATTCTAACCACATTTGTTACACCCAGGGCAAAGGCTTCCTAAACGAACCATTAAAATTCGATGTCGTCGATGCCTTAGAATACAATGTGACCGGTCTGCAGCCGGACACCAAGTACTCGATACAAGTTGCCGCGCTCACCCGAAAAGGTGACGGCGATCGTAGCACTGCAGTTGTAGTTAAAACACCCGGTGGGGTTCCAGTAAGGCCGACTGTTAGCTTAAAAATCCTCGAACGTGATCCGACTGTTTCGATAGAACTTGAATGGGAGCGGCCGGCGCAGACCTATGGCGAACTTCGAGGCTATCGGTTGCGATGGGGCATCAAAGATCAACCACTACGCGAGGATAACCTTCCCGGACCTGGAATCACGAGAAAAAAATTCACCGATCTCGAACGAGGCGTTGAATACGAGTTCAGAGTGGCGGGCAACAATCACATCGGCGTCGGACAGGAAACAGTGAAAATTCTGCAAACCCCCGAAGGAATTCCATCAGGACCGCCTTCCAATATATCGGTGCGATTCCAAACGCCAGATGTGGTGTGCATAACATGGGAACCTCCAACGCGGGAGCACCGAAATGGGCAGATTACCCGCTTCGACGTGCAGTTCCACAAGAAAATCGACCACGGTCTTGGATCGGAAAGAAATATGACAGTACGAAAGGCAGTGTTCACTAATTTGGAAGAGAACACCGAGTACATCTTCCGAGTGCGAGCGTACACCAAACAGGGTGCTGGGCCATTTAGTGAGAAAATCCTCGTCGAGACTGAGCGAGACATGGGAAGAGCGCCAATGTCAGTGCAGGCTGTTGCGACCTCCGAGCAGACGGCGGAAATCTGGTGGGAACCAGTTCCATCACGCGGTAAGCTGCTGGGATATAAAATCTTCTACACAATGACTGCCGTTGAGGACCTGGACGAATGGCAAACAAAAACAGTGGGCTTGACGGAGTCTGCTGATTTGGTGAATTTGGAGAAATTTGCTCAATATGCTGTGGCTATCGCTGCGCGTTTCGAAACCGGCTTAGGCAGGCTCAGTGAAAAGGTCACCGTCAAGATAAAGCCCGAAGATGTGCCACTTAATCTGCGCGCCCATGATGTGAGTACACATTCTATGACGCTTAGTTGGTCGCCACCAATTCGATTGAATCCGGTCAACTACAAAGTCTCCTTCGATGCCATGAAGGTGTTTGTAGATTCGCAGGGCTTCTTACAGACTCAGGTGGTTACTAAGCGAGAGTTTATTTTGAAGCAAAGTGTCCGCACGTACACAATCAACGAACTGTCGCCCTTCACTACGTATAATGTAAATGTCAGTGCCATGCCCGCGGACTACTCTTACAAGCCTTCGACAAAAATCACTGTCACTACACAGATGGCTGCACCACAGCCAATGGTAAAGCCCGACTTCTATGGAGTAGTAAATGGAGAGGAGATTTTGGTGATCCTACCCCAGGCGTCCGAGGAATACGGTCCGATTTCTCACTATTACCTGGTAGTGGTACCCGAAGACAAGAGTAATTTGCACAAAAATCCCGATCAGTTCCTTACGGAGGATCTCCTTCCTGGTAGAAATAAGCCCGAGCGTCCAAATTCTCCTTACATAGCCGCCAAGTTTCCTCAGCGATCGATACCGTTCACGTTCCACCTTGGATCGGGTGATGATTATCACAACTTTACTAACCGTAAGCTGGAACGAGATAAGCGATACCGAATCTTCGTGCGAGCTGTTGTGGACACCCCTCAGAAGCATTTGTATACCTCAAGTCCGTTTTCGGAATTTCTCTCACTCGACATGCGGGAGGCACCGCCCGGCGAAAGACCGCACAGGCCAGATCCCAATTGGCCGTCGGAACCAGAGGTATCAGTCAATAGAAATAGCGATGAACCGGGAATGCTGTGGGTTGTGTTACCAGTACTAGCTGCCCTCCTCCTCTCAATGACCTTCGTGATCGTGTACATAATCAAGCGTCGTCGACAACCGTGCAAAACTCCCGATCAAGCTGCCGTCACCAGACCTCTTATGGCTGCCGATCTTGGCGCTGGTCCAGCGCCCAGTGACCCTGTCGATATGCGACGTCTGAACTTCCAAACCCCTGGCATGATTAGCCATCCGCCAATTCCGATTTCGGAGTTCTCCAATCATATTGAACGCCTCAAAGCCAATGACAATCAGAAATTCTCCCAGGAATACGAGAGCATCGAACCGGGCCAACAGTTCACCTGGGATAATTCCAACTACGAGTATAATAAGAGTAAAAACCGTTACGCCAACGTGACCGCCTACGACCATAGCCGCGTGCAATTGCCCCTGCTCGACGGAGTCCTAGGAGCTGACTACATCAATGCCAACTACTGCGACGGATATCGGAAACACAACGCGTATGTGGCAACGCAGGGGCCACTGCAGGAAACCTTCGCGGACTTTTGGCGGATGTGCTGGGAACTAAAGACAACCACCATCGTGATGATGACTCGCCTCGAGGAACGCACTCGCATTAAATGTGATCAATACTGGCCAACCCGGGGTACCGAAACCTACGGCCAAATGTTTGTCACTATCACCGAGACCCAGGAGCTGGCCACATACTCTATTCGTACGTTCCAGATCTACAGACAGGGCTTCAACGAACATCGCGAAATTAAACAGCTGCAATTCACCGCTTGGCCAGATCATGGAGTGCCCGATCATCCAGCTCCATTCTTACAGTTCCTACGACGATGCCGTTCCCTCACCCCAGTTGATTCCGGTCCTGTTGTTGTTCACTGTTCCGCTGGCGTGGGTCGTACCGGTTGTTATATCGTCATCGATTCCATGTTGGAACGGATGAAGCACGAGAAGATCATTGACATCTACGGTCATGTGACCTGTCTTCGCGCTCAACGTAACTACATGGTACAGACCGAGGATCAGTATATCTTCATTCACGATGCAATCATCGAGGCGATCATCTGTGGAAATACCGAAGTACCGGCCAGGAATCTACACACCCACTTGCAGAAGTTGGTACTGACCGAACCCGGCGAGAATATCACCGGCATGGAAATTGAATTCAAGAAGCTATCCAACGTTAAGGTTGACTCGTCGAAATTCGTTACCGCCAATCTGCCGTGCAATAAACACAAGAATCGTTTGGTGCATATTCTTCCATACGAGTCCAGTCGAGTGTACTTGACTCCGGTACATGGCATCGAGGGAAGTGACTACATCAATGCAAGCTTTATCGATGGCTATCGCTATAGGTCGGCGTATATCGCTGCTCAGGGCCCACTTCAAGATACGGCGGAGGACTTTTGGCGAATGTTGTGGGAGCACAATTCGACAATTGTTGTTATGTTGACCAAGCTCAAGGAAATGGGAAGGGTGAGTACTAAAAATGCGTTGTATGCTTTCGAATCATATTGAATGCCGTTGTTTTTTTTTTTTTTTTTTTTGCAGGAGAAATGCTTCCAGTATTGGCCACATGAGCGATCAGTACGGTATCAATATTATGTTGTGGATCCCATTGCCGAATACAATATGCCACAGTACAAGTTGCGCGAATTTAAGGTGAGTTTTTTTATACTTTCCGTTGAACTATTTTATAGACGATTTTCCTCTGGCAGGTAACTGACGCTCGTGATGGTTCCTCGCGCACGGTACGACAATTCCAATTCATCGATTGGCCTGAACAAGGCGTACCCAAGTCTGGAGAAGGCTTCATCGACTTCATCGGGCAAGTACACAAAACCAAGGAACAATTCGGACAAGACGGTCCAATTACGGTGCACTGTAGCGCCGGTGTAGGTCGCACTGGCGTATTCATTACGCTTAGTATTGTGCTGGAACGCATGCAATATGAAGGTGTACTAGATGTTTTCCAAACAGTCCGTATTTTAAGAGCACAACGACCAGCAATGGTGCAAACAGAGGTAAGTCTTTCAACACGTACTGCTTACGGTTTTCCTTTTCTAATTCAAATTTCGTTTTTGTGTATTGTTTTCCAGGATCAGTATCACTTCTGTTATCGAGCTGCCCTCGAGTATTTGGGTTCTTTTGACAACTACACTAATTAAGTTCGGTTCTTTCGATTCGTCAAACTAAACGCCTTTGTGCTAAGCTGATTCGCTAAGGAAGAGGAGAAAAATAATCATACTGCCGGTGACATAGTGTTATTATAGAACCTACTTTTTTTTTTTTGGTTTTAATTATTATTATTCAGAATTTTATTTTAGTTTTGCTTTGCAAAAACCATGAACAAAATGTAGAAAAATTCATTTCGGAATCTCAGAAACTCTAGGAAGCCTCTATAAATAATTAAGTCGAAATCTTTAGGCTAATGATAGGTACCTATCCTTTGTGCTCTTGAAAAGAAAAAAATCAAATCACACAGACAGACAGACACATACATACATGCAACACATACACACACATTTGGTGCATCTAGGAATGTCTTTTATGTTTTAATGTACTAAAAGACTGTTATACATTAATTTAAGGTCTATTAGTAAAAAAGAAAAACAAAATTAAACTTAAGCCTTAGAGATTAGTTGTTAAAGTTTATTTTATAGGAATTTTAGATAAGTGGTCTAATTTTTAGTTGAATGAAGGAGGGTGATAGGTTTTTCCTTTTATTTTGTTCAATTCGTCCGTCTTTTGATTTAGTTTTACATAAATTTAGATTTCTTAAAAATATCATGGCAGGTTTTGTGACTGAATTCAAGAATTTAAAAAAGAAGACTGAAAGCATTTTTGGTACTCTGATACTTCAGTTAGTTTAGATTTTTGACTGATAAATGTAACTGTTTGCTGACCATAGCTGTTTGCTTCGATTCGTCAAAACCTCACTTTTAAACTGGAAAATCAGCAGTGTTACGGTAAGGTAAGTTTATTTGCATTTTCTACAATATTACTTGGAAATTTCAGTGTTCGTATTCGTCCTTTATTACTAAGATTTTTTACGCATTGTCAAATTAGTTAATACATTTGAAATGGATGGAGTGTTTTTTGTGATAGACCACACTTCCCTTAGGCTGCGCGCACAGTAAAGCGAAAAAGCGATGCGATAAAACTGTTTGCATGTTTTCTTATGCATGTCGCTTTCACGCATTACTGTGCGCGTAGCCTTATGTCGTTATCCATTGGTAAACCAGAAGCCTTCAGAACTCTTTTGCATGAACACGAATTTCGAATCAAAACCATTAGCAGCACTCACATATTAAACACTACAAACGTGTCGTAGTTGATAAGTGTAATTTTTTGCGCTGGTGCATTTGACAATTCTTCAAGGTCATTACCATATAATATTGGGTGAAATGTGATTGGCTAATAGTAGGTCCTTTGCTTACTTACAAATTCGTTCTAAATTCTCGCGGATCATTGACTTTTTTTTATTAAACAAAATAAAATGAAAGCCGCAGTGTGGTGTTTTCTATTGTCGCATTCTAGTTGCTTGATCAATATTAAGTTTTCCTTAGTATATAGACTTGATCCATTCTTCTCAGAGTCATTTTATATTAACCAGTCTTATCGACAGACTGATCAGTGTAGTGTTTTTCAAGCTGAGATCTATGCAATCTGAAACTACCAGAAGTGGAAATAACCATCTGTGTGGGCAGTCAAGCAGCACTTCAAGGAATCAGTTTTAACCTTTGAGCTGAGGAAAAATGGAGAACCACTAGAGGTTGCGCCACAACCGGAAGAATTTGACCCAAATGATTGCTGCAGAAGTTGCAGAGATGAAGATGGAATAGAGTTTGTAGAAAATCTTCTTGGGATCACAGTTCTTCAAAATCTTGGACGACCTGGCTGGGGTACTTCTATCAGGTACAAAACGATTTATTAACAGATCAAAGGTATTCACAATGGACCTTCATGGCTTCTGTCATTCATCGTTGTCGATAAGTGTATACAAAGTTATACATTTATTCGCTTAAGTAATGCCATTTCGCATAAACTTTTGGGTTTGGAGGCACTTTGCCACGAAACTGATAGACAAACCTTAAAAATGATTTGATTATAAATTTGATTAGCGAAAGCTAGTATTGTTTTTCGTGAATCGAAGCTCTGTGGCAAGTCAACATCCTACAGCTTAACAGAAGCGAAAAATCCAATTACCACCAATTACCCTCTTAAAATAAGTTATAAATATTTGGCTATATGATGGCTATAAAATGTCTCCCACGCTTTATAAGCAGGTCAAAATGGTTCAGCGAGAAGGCAGGAACTTCAGATCCTGATAACTTTTCAGTTAGATAACCGAACCTAACCGTGGCTATATTAGCAATATTAGTCCTTATGTTTAATGTTTCACACTAAACTGATCATTGTAGCGTCATCAACGCCTCGGGTTTCTCATTTAAAGTAATTTTGAACACTGAAGGTGATCGCGTTGAGAAACGCAATTTGATGATAAATCCATCATTGTTTGTGGAGAACGCGTTGCAACCCTGGTGCACCTAGTTGGCCAACTCATCAAATTGTGAAACCCATGCATCTTGGTACTCAAGTCGTCCAATTTGTGAACAACCTCGTGCAATTAGTTGATTAAATAATTTCATTGTTGGTTGAGGAGAAAAGAGCGTGGACCTAAAATTGTGAATGTACTAGCGGCGACGGATGGAAAAGTAGAAAGTTTATCTACTTTAACGATTGAATAAATTGTTTATTATTTTCGCTTATTTCTGTAGCCTGTGATAAGCTACACGATCGTTTAATTACTAAACTCAGTCCAGTTGTAAATTTGTAAAAAAGCTTACAATTAAATGGCATTGGTTTATTTTGAATGAGTGTCGTGGGTACTGGTATCGTTATCATCATCATCATGTCCTGATGTGATAGTTTGGGAACTGTGGCCACGTCTTTCTCTGAGAGTGTGCTTCTGCAAGGGCTGTTGATTTACATTTTGTTCTTCTTCTTCTTCAGCGATTCACAAAAGCCTGGTATCGTAATACACCAATACAAACTGTTTGCCTCACTTATAAAGCAATATGTCGGTTTTTGTTAAGCTTCCTCCATCGCCCACTGCCTTTCACTGTCCTTATGACAAATCTGTATCAAAAATGCGTCTCTCAAATCAGTCAATTTTCTAAAACAAAAAACAAACTGCCATCGGTATGGTTTTCCTTTCAAATTTATATGTTTCCAAAAGGTAAATACATATCAATTAAATTTAATTTTCATTTACTATAAGAGCAATATTAGTTTTTATATCAATCACGAAGAGATCGACTTTCTTTTAGATTTAAAAAGCGAAATTAATTAACATTGTCAATTGCCACACTGAAGTAATTTAAATCATTCCATTTTTTTTTTTTTTCTTTTTTTTTTTTAAATAATTAGACATTTAGTATAGGATATAGGTTTGGGTTGGTTTATTAGATTTTATTATTTCTCCAAATGATTGTGAATTGGTTGAGAATATGTAACTGAGGGCAATTTTTTTTCCGGGGGTTGTATGATTTTTGTTTCCTTAAATTTGATTTTGTGACAAAAACTGTGCGCATTTTGCCAACTATTTTGTGTGTACTTATAGAAATGTTTTAATTTAATTTTTATTTTTATTTTTACAACTTGTTTTATTGACAGCTATAAATATATATATATAAAAAACTTACCAATATAAAATATATGAAAAGGAACAGAACAAATTGTAAAATTAAAAAAATAAAAAAGAAATAGAAACTGTAAAATACACCAATGCTGTAAAAAAAAAAATACATAAACAATTAATGAATTTAATATTAAAAATCTGTAAAAAGCGAAGTTGTTGCAAAGAAAGAAGAAAGATATTATGGATTTAAAGAGCATTTACTAGGTATTAATATTTTTTTTATACAGAATTGTGGTGAATTCGTATGGGTTTTTGTCATTCATGGGAAAGTGGTTTATGTTTGCGAGGAAATTAGAAACTTAGCTATTTGTATTTTTTTCTTAGAGTTAGTTCTTCTCAAGGGAAGATAGTGTTAGTAATTGCTTAATACTGACACTATTTCTATTGCTAATAAGACAATTTGAAAAAAAAAATTGTGAATCCGGCGCAGGGACATAGGCTTCCCACTAAAGTGAGACGTAATACAAAAGAAAAAATATTGGGACTTATATCCCTGCGTCTAGGAAGTCCACTATCAGACGATGGACACTAACGTGAGAAGTACCATGGCGACTATGCATTTCTATGGATTATTCCGGATAATGCTTAAGGAAATCTCTGAATTGGTAGAACTTGTAACGTTGAAGAACATAAATAAGCTTTCTAAGTTCAATGAACCTAAAACTAAAAAATAATCTTTTCGATTCCAACATAAAACTGGCTTTGAACGAACTATAGGTCTAATTGACTGTGTGCCATTTTGCCTGGTAAAATACATTCAAATATAAATGGGGTCTCAAATGGTTCCTATCTTCTCTCCATTTAACGACGATCATAACCCTCCCACTTCGCTGCATTCCTACTGGTTCGCAAATGACTCCTTTACGTGTGCTAACTTTCCTTTTTAAACTTTCCTTATTGAGCGAGATATTCTCAAGGAGTAAAAAAATGTTACTTATAGAATCATTTGTCGGCAAAGCCCTTACCCCCAATTAAAAAAAAAAAAAACAGAAAGCAACAGCGCTACAAATAAGTCGTGCGATAGCAATATATTTTCGTGATCCGTGGGAGTCAAACGTCTCTATTCGGAGAGCACTCATTGACACTTATACTCATCTGTACGTCATCAATTTGTAGGCATTTAATCTTTAGATATCTTTAATAATTTCGAACGCTGTTCTATGTCTCTAGTGTTCTATGTCTTTGCCTAGGTCACTTAAATTTACAATATTACTGCTTTCCATGGGCTTTAAGTTGTTTCCCTGCTTGCGGCCCTTCAATCCAAAAATCTCTAACATCACTAACATAGAACGCGTATGGACGTTGCTAGGCTTGTTGGCCATATATTCAAGTCACTGGCCGGTAGGTTTTAAGTTATACTTACAATCTACATTCTTTTCTAACAGGTCCCGTCAGTGGTGGCATCAAAACACCGCCTAAGCGCTAATTGCGCTCCCCTGCTTACTAGGAATCAGGGAGAGCAACCACTTTACCTACCTACCTACCTACTTACCATCACACATAGCTCTGTTACGTACGCAAGTTTCGCCGAACAGATAAAGATAAAACTGCAAAAGGTCACTTTTCTGCGGCCAGTATCAGCTCTCACCCTTTTAGTTATCATTTAGGTTTATCGGCATCTCACAAGAGCTTCTTTGAGTTAGAAGTTTTGAATCCATTAGTTTTTCCCAACTAAAAAAATTTCCGATTCCTAGGGTTCTTTATCAAACTAAATTATACTCTTATTTGATTTAAGCAGTTTGAGTAAAATTGTGTAAGATCTTTACGACTTGTTGATCTAGTTTAGTCGACTAAAGCAACCCCCATGAAATGTATTGTCATCAATTCGTTGACTACTAAGCTTTGAGTCATTAGGCTACTCGGTGGGAAACAACTGTGGCACACCTTAATATTCCCACTCTCTTTGATTTTAAATGTCTTTTTTTGTTTGCTTTGTTTATATTCCTCCCTTGTGGGCATTTCTTCCACATTCAAAAATAAGAACATGATCAAATGATAAATTTGGAAGGCAGCCGTGTCTCCGACAGGGGCCCTTCACGGGTCGGGAGCCCGACTACGGGCAAATGACATTTTTGTAGATTCTCATATGTTTTTCCTACTTTAGCGATTATTTTTTGGAGAACGCGCTTCTTCAGGCTTTTTGTTGGGTTTAGACCTCTGCCGGCACTTTGCCCTACGAGTCGAATCGATTGAATACTTTTAACACGAAATTGGTGAGTTGAAAACGTAGTAAGAGACCAGCATTACTTATTTATTGTAAAAAATTTGCTTCGACCTCATCCAAAAAGCTTGCCGCTTGCTAGCATGGTCCTTGGCAAACTCTCACCAGTTGGTACCCTTTCAACTGTGTGCCCCACTTTTGGCAAAAATAAGCCGAAATGTCTATTATTGATCTACCTTTTTCCAACCAGGAAAATGTCTCTGTGCATCTTGTATGCCTGGACCTGGACCTTAACGAAAAAGCCTCTCTAGAGACAAAGTCTTCCTCAACTATGTTGAACCTCTAGATTAGTGCTGATGTTCATTCCCTCTGTCCAACATATTGAAGCCATCGTAGATGCTGTACTCTGGTCTCTCTGAAAACTCGTTAAAGCAAACGAACTGCATCATCATCTGCCTAGGACTCGGGCTATTGTCACCTTAGCTATTGGTTGGAAGGGGGCCCAATAGTGTAATATTTTTTTGTTTCCATAAGCCTCTCCCATGCAATACAAACTCATGCGTCTCCACTACTTATTTAAAAGCATGCAATAGTTGATTGAAACACACAACAATAAATAAATATAAATATACATTACGTAAGGTGTTAATTTTAAGAATAGGTTTTATTTAAAAATATTAATATTTTATTGATGTGCGCAAATTTTTCCTTATTTACACCATTTTATATTGATTCCTTTTCTGTTTAATTATGTAGTGATATAATTATTAGTAATAAAGATGCCATTATATATATATGTAAACAAATGTACCCGGTTTTTTTTTTTTATATTATTTTCTGTTTTTAAGTTTTAGCCTACAACGAATTATCATATCATTTTGAAAACGTGTTGGTCCATTTTCTTTCTGATGAAATGCATTTGAAGAGAAGAATGAAAGATCTGTTGTTACATGAAAGAATGAATGTTATATCATTTTTGTGGGATGGGTTATCGCAAAATTGTGCTTCTTCTTTTGTGATCGGTTCTTTATTTGCCCCAGCAACCACCGCATCTTACTAAAAGAGTCCATAAAACAAAGACAGTTGTTTTTTTTTTGTAAGAGTAAACAAACTAAAGCGCTAGCAAAATATAAGTATGCCTCTCGTATTTTATTAAACAAAAAAAACTAAGAAGCATTTCTTCTTACAAAAAATAAAATATAATAAATAATTAAATAAACAACCCAGAACAAAGAAAAACTAATCATTTTATTTAGTGTAAAGAAAACATTTTTATACTTCTTCTATAAAAATTTTAAAACAAAAAAATTATAAAAAAAAAAACCTAAAATCGATAATAAATTGTAAATTTAAACTGCGCTTATAAAGAACAAAAAAAAAATCGTTAAAAAACCAAATCCCCAAAAGAACAACCACAACTAAAATCTAAATATATTATACACTTGATAGAGAAAGCTTTATAAAAATAAAAGAAAAAATTAGAAAATTCAAAGAAAAAAAAAGAAAAAAACCTCCTCTTGAATATTACGAAAAATTGGATGCCGAAATTGGATAAACACAAAATATATAGATTCACAAATCCTAGTTGAAACAATTAAAAATAAAGTAAAAATAAAATTAAACAAAACGTGTAGATATAGGAGAAACATGAAAATATTCTAATCAATTGATATGTAAGTTTTAAAAATAGAATTAACATATATAGTACATTCATAATAAATAAAATATATATATATATATTTACCATAAAAATAAAATAATTATAACCTAGGAGTACATAGTTGCATATATAAAATATAAAAACAAACAAAATATAAATATATATATATTTTAAGAAAAGAATTAAGTAAAATAGTTGCACGTAAATGAAGAATTAATATATAAATAAATAAATACAAAATTATTGTAAACTTAGTTTCTAGGCGTGTAAGATATTTAATGAAAGAAAATAAGATTAACAAAACTATAACATTAAACATTTTTTAATTTAGTTTTAGTTTTCGTGTAAGAGGAAAAAATTCAATGTAACGATGATGATTTAATATTTTAAGTTTAAAAAAAAAAAAACAAAAATAATAACAAACAAAAGGAAAATATATAAAGAAGAAAATATTAAAGAATGCTTTGTTTCGAAGTGGAGATTGATTTAGATATATTATTATGGTATTGCTAATAAAATACCCCAAGTAAGTACATATATTTTATATTTTATATTGTCCACCTTTCAAATGAATGTCCAATCAAGTCAATCGGTTAAGTACTTCTCCCATAAACTATAACTCAAAGACAACATCGACTTTCATGCCTTACGCATGTTTTTATTGGAATCCTGCGCATTTCCTCTTTAAAATGACGTCTCAACCATTAAAATCGGTGCAGCCGTTCACTAGCAATACTAAAAACTAGAATTACCCTCTTCGGTTGTGAACTCGCATGAATTTTTCGTTCAGTTAAGTAATTTCTATTGCCTATCCGCCAGGGTGAAGTGGTTTGTGCATTGACTCAAAGAAATTGACAAAAAATCCATTGCCTATCCGGCTGGCGCCATTCTCTGAAGTGGTTGGTGTATTTGCTCACTTTTCACCATACCGAATAAAAAAAGTTACCTACTGCTTTTTTCTGATTTCTGGGCGCCTGGTACTTTACCAGAATTTTTCGTAATTTTCAGCGGAACGAGTTGACGGATTTTAATGGTTGACCCCTCATTTTGTAGGTGTGATTGTTGGCAAACCGACGGACGGATTTTCATCATCGATAGCTCGTTTTGAAGGTTAGGACTGTGGGTTTTAAATGCTTTTTTTTTTTTACTTATTTGGGAATTATTAAAGAACCACAGAAGCTATTTTAATGATCGAGCACTCGTTTTAAAGGTCAGGCTTTTGGGATCGTCATGGAAATATGTACAGTCATGTGCCACAGATATTTCTACATAAAGTGGACGTTCAAATGAATACTTACTTACCTCTTAGAGGAACTACTGAAACAAAAGTCGTTTTAAGTTATTAATTTATTTAAAATATTTCTTTCTTTTTTTGATGTTTTTGTTGAATTCTTTAAATTCATTGCTTTTATTCTATTCTAAGTTTGTTCTATGTTTTATTTATTCCATATTGCTTGTAGTAGACTTGCTTTCCGTGTCCGGTGTGTAGTTCTTCTCTTTTATACCCAACCAGGGCGTGCGTTTCTCCAATTCCAATCGGTATTTCGGATGACTGGCTGCGTAAATCCATGGATCAATGCAGGAAACAATTTTTGCAGCTGTCGCCGGAAGCATCGAAGTAAATGGTGTGATGAGAGTTCTAAAGCGAAAAACAACTTACATTGCAAACAATTTCGTCTGGTTTTTTGGTTTCACACATTTACCTATTTCCAAATGCTGAAATTAGCGCAACCAATCCATAGGGAGTCCACGCGCATACAAAGAGAAAGTAAATGGTAAATGCCGCTTTTGCGATCCGTAACTCGACACTAGTTGCTGCTGGATTGGCGGACAACGATTTGACATTCATCTTTTTGGCTTGATCCTGAAGCATCTTTTCGTGAGCTCGAACCTATAAAGTTTAAATCATATTAAAATCAGGGCCCTAATCGAGAAAACGGCATCGTATCTATCAGATTTTAAGAGATAAGGTAGTTCTCATTTTAGGTCATCTGGAAGCACTTTTTAGCAATCAAGAGAAGTAATTCACGATAGCACTGATTGTTAAAAGGGTTTTATGTGTGACCTAAAACTTACGTGAAAGAATAGCTTCGCGTAGAAGGTGACTATGATGATCATTGGTATGCAGTAGGCCCAAGCGAAAATCGCAAACACAAAGTTCTTCGTCTCTTCATCCTCGGTTAGGTAGTCAAAGGAGCAAGTTGTCAGATAGCCCTCTGAAAACAGAAAAGAAATAGGCTCAGTTAAATTTTTCACGCCAAAGCAAGTTAAGGAAAATCTTACCCGGTATATAGCGTCCCCAAATTCTATAGAAAGGCATTATATTGAACGGCAATGCCCAGAACCATGTGCCAGCGATAAGCAATCCAACTTGAAAGAAATTCAAACGACCATCAATCGGACTTGAGATTGTTCTATAAATAAATAGACAGATGGTGCGAAACAGAAATAGACACAAAATATGCCAGTATTCGTATCTCACTTGTATCTGTCGTATGCAATCATGGCATTTGTAATAGACGCTCCCATACCAGCAATGCCTCCTAACGCTGCATAAATACGGCATCCCAGCTCGCCGCCAACAATGCTATCGGTGACGGTATTACCCAAAAACATCGCCGAATTCGATGCCATAAACAAATCAAAAATGGACAGGTTGACTATAAGCAAGTTCGATGGAGTTCGAAGGACTTTCGATCTGGAAATAAAATATATACATAAACTCCCAGAACACTTAAAACCTTATTATAAAAATGATACCTTATATATAATTTAATTACAGATTTAAAAAAATTCATTTGATGTTGAGATTTGAGAAGAAAACGAAGATTCAAATGAAAACTTTTAGGAATTTAAATGTTTTAGAGTATGAAGTGCACTCTGAGTATAAGACCAAACAGTTTACATTGGACTAGGACTACCATTGGCCGCTTTTGTTCTAATAAAGTGTCCCTTTAGATGTTTGGGAGTGGACCTTACGCCACACATTCTTTTTCAGGCCAAAGATTTGATTTCCGAATAGATGTCGTTTTCAGATGTGATAGTG
Organism: Ferdinandea cuprea; assembly: GCA_963576555.1. Classification (NCBI taxonomy): domain Eukaryota; kingdom Metazoa; phylum Arthropoda; class Insecta; order Diptera; family Syrphidae; genus Ferdinandea; species Ferdinandea cuprea. Next base: position 83,971,691 of record OY754961.1, on the reverse strand, counting down.
ATAGATTGGAGCTATCTCAAAGTTTAAACTACATATATTTCAATTGTCACGTTCCGTACGATTGATTCATTGCTTTTTTATTACTGTTTGCAAAAGGGGTAGGCGATGTGGTGTTTCGAGATCTTAGCTTTGTTCGATGAGGCTGTCCAGCTCAGTGCAAAGCATGTAAATTACAGGTTTTCGTGTTCAATGAGAAAAATTTCTGTCCAGCTCTTGTTTGCTTTTTGTTCAACGACTCTGTCTGGACTCTGCTCCTAGCAGAATTTTTGCACTTGCTTTTGAGGTAGAACAGATTTGTGAGAAACGTCAAAATCAGTTGTCATGTCGCCGAAATGAAAAGTTGTTTGTTGATTATTTAAATGGAACAAATTGAAATATCTTCTGATGAAGGCCAATCGGTTGTTTAAACAGTAAGTAACAATAAGTACATGATTAATGTTCATTAATTCACGATTTATACTGAACTTGCAAATTCAAATAATTATCCTACAATCGAAAATTAAGTTTTCATTTTTTGTATTTTTCTGTTCTACCTTTGAACTGACATTTTTCACAAATTTGTTCTGCTCTGCCTTGCCTTTTTTCTCATTGAACAAAGCTCTTGTTATATTTCTTCTTATTTTAGGTATTAAACTTTAGTAGTAATAAATTCTCAAAACTCCAAATGCCCTTTTGACGGTGACTCGAGGTACTGGGACAATTTCACCGAGGATTACAAACGGAAATTCTGAGTGATTCTGACGAGATTTTCTTCCCCCTTTTTTTGAATAAAGATTATTAAATTAATTTTATTGGAAACAACATAAGTAAAACAAATAAGAGTTATTACTGAACATTTTAAAAAAATGTTACAATCTTTGTTATAATGTTTCGGATTTCTTCGCTACGTCATCTTTATTGCTTGGACTAATCAAAGTTGGGTAGTATTGCATTTTGAAATCGAAGCAAGAATGTGTTTGCTACAATCGTAAAATTCTTTTACACTTCGAGCTTAGAGGTAATGTATAAATGAAATTTGTTTTGTTTTGTGCCTCGTAGGGTTGTAGGCTGTATCGGTACTCCTTTCTACACTACTTACTCAAAGAATCAAACACAACACAAAACTAAGGAACAAAAGGGATACAAACACAATTTTTTTTAGTGAGAATGGAGATGGTAGTCCATTAGCGTTTGCGAAGCAAATAAGAAACCAGCGAATGTGACTTAGGCTGAAAACATACAAGAACTGCGAGGAAAGCAGCGATGCGAGCGTCGCGGAAAGCCGTTGATGTTTTTCTACAATTTTTTTTTAGTAGATCGACACTTACAGCCTTATTATTTACTCGTATCAGAACTGAAAATTTGCATAGTTATGAAGTATTTCGCACTCTTGCATAAATTCTTCCGCTTACGTCCCGTTTATACTCTTTTGCTTTTATACATACACATTAGATTACATATTTATATTTATATCTATATATTATAAGAGAGTACAGTGCAGACAAATTTCGATAGTTTCTTGACATATAAATCGATAAGTCGTCAATGAAATGACAGGGGTGTCAGATTTATATCGTTTTTAAGTGCATTACGAGCCGAGCTTGAAACTGTTTTTCATCACTTAGGAGTCAAACATAAAACAGTAAAGAAAAATAGTCAACTCTAGAACATTCATTTTAATCCCGAGTGTGTTAATTCTTGTTTCACTCAAAGTGAAACTCAGCACTGAAAAACTGGACCCAAGAAAATGAAAACTTTCAATGGAATAATTGCGCAAAAGTGCTATTGGAGGATTTTCATTTTATTACGTAAAAGTGTCCGGGTACTTTTTGGATATTTGACACTTTTTAATTTTCTTTTTTGTTTGCTGGTTTTAAAACCTCAAATGCAGCATTAATCCATTACCATTTAAATAAGTTTTCCAAAGATGTTTTAGCTTATATTAGAGCCACAACCAATCAATCACAATTACTCACTGCAATTAATTAGTGTGATTAGATTATTTTAAATAAAAGCAGCTACCAGCATATCGCAATTGTACTCTCATTTTTAAATAAAACACATATTTGCGATTGATCTAACGCATCCTATTTATCCCTAAATGTAAAATATGGCAGAATTTCTGTGCACAAAAATAAGATGATTTTATTTGCTAAAATCTACTTGTATGTAATCCAAAATTTAGTAGGCTTTGATTTGTATTTCTTTGGCTACTTTATAATAAACAATTTTATTGGTTTTCGTCATCATAGCCATCTAGTTTTAGTAGTAGTCAGTAGAGTTTAGAGTACAATTTCAAATAGTGAATCTGAATCTGAATCGATTATTAGATTAGATTGTTTTGGGGATTTTAATTTTATTATTAAATATTAATTAAAGCTGCTAACAGGTACCACATTTATTTTAACTTATGATAAAATTAGTTCAATTTACTTTATTATCAAATTCACTGGGAAGACACACCTTCGAAATTCGATAAAAGGAAAGGCACATGGCTAAATCTATGGTGCGACAGGATATTCACGACAGACTTGTTATTCGCCCAAGGGATTTTACTTAAAATCCTTTCAATATTTTTGTATAAGTAGCGGGTGATTTTTTAAGAGGTTTAGAACTTTTTTTAAAAAAAAAACACAAAAAATTCGAAAAAATGAATGAAATATTTATTTGAATCGATAGTTTGAACCTTGCAATTTAATGTTTAAAGATAATTTCATGCAAAGGTTGACCGCGGCTGCGTCTCAGGTAGCCCATCCGCTGAGTCCAATTTTGGCATACTCTTTCACACATATCGGCCGGTATCTCACGAATGAATGCATGGATGTTGGCTTCCAGTGCGTCAATCGAAGCGGGCTTGTCCCTATACACATTAGCCTTGGCATACCCCCACAAAAAATAATCTAATGGTGTCAAATCGCACGATCTAGGCGGCCAATTGACCGGCCCGAAACGTGAAATTAACTGTTCACCAAACTCGCCTCGCAATTGCGCCATTGTTTCGCGTGCTGTGTGGCATGTGGCACCGTCTTGTTGAAACCACATATCATGCAAGTCAAGAACTTCCATTTCGGGCAAAAAAAAGTTTGTTATCATCGCTCGGTAGCGTTCACCATTGACAGTAACGCTGCGATTCGCATCATCTTTGAAGAAATATGGCCCAATAATGCCGCCGGCCCATAAACCGCACCAAACAGTGGCTTTTTCGGGATGCATTGGTAGCTGTTGCAATGCTTCTGGCTGATCTTTACTCCAAATGCGGCAATTTTGCTTATTTACGTACCCATTCAACCAAAAATGAGCCTCATCGCTGAACACAATTTTTCGATAAAAAAGCGGATCCTCGGCCAGCTTTCCAAGAGCCCATTCACCAAAAATTCGTGGTAGGTCGGCTGGCTTTAGTTCTTGCACCAGCTGTATCTTAAAAGGCTTTACGCCCAAATCCTTCCGCAAAATTTTCCACGTAGTGCTGTAACAAAGGCCTAACTGCTGGGAACGGCGCCGAATCGACATTTCGCGGTCTTCTGTCACACTAGCTGATACGGCCGCAATATTTTCTTCAATACGCACAGTACGTAAACGTGTTGGTGGTTTAATGTCCAACAAAGTAAATTTGGTGCGAAATTTGGTCACAATCTTCCGAATAGACTGCTCAGAAGGTCGAGAATGCCGATCATAAAATGGAAGCAGCGCGCGATGAACATTTCGAACCGAGCACGAATTTTGATAGTAAAATTCAATAATTTGCAAGCGTTGTTCATTTGTAAGACGATCCATGGTTAAATTGCAAACCAAACTGAAGCTGTTTGACAGTGACACAAGGTACTAAACACACGTCAGCTGTCAAAACCAGTGTTGTCAAAACCAAACCAGCTAAAAAATCACCCTTTATTTGTAAAACATTCAAAAATGAAGGTAACAATCCGCTTTTTTTCTATTACTTATTTGGTTTTAAAGAAATATTTCAAATGACGCACCCATGCAGCACATGTGAAATAAGGAAATCGCGTTTGTGTGATCTCACTGCCAAGTTTCATTTTCGCATAATTCCCGAAATAAAACTTCGAACGAATGAGTGTAGTACACTCAATAGCACCAAATTTTGTACACATGAAATATATTGAAATAATATTTTTTTGAATTAAACTCACGTTAAAAAGATCCAAATGGCCATTCCATTGCCAAATAGCGATGCTGACAAGGCGGCTAAATAGAAAATAAAAAACATCGCATGATGATAGGGAGGCGGAGCGAGGAATCCCCGCCAATATGGATGCACCAGGTGCAGGGATTCCCTTGCAATGTTCCAACCGAGGTATTTCACGTTTCCAGTTGAGCTAAAAAAGAAATTACAAATACATAACTTTTTTTTATTAAATATCAAACACGGTCCACGGTAATAATATTTACTCATTAAAAATGTCACTATAAGCTAAGGGCCGGATAGTCAACGGAGTATTATTACTCAATTCGAGGCCCATTATTGCACCAGTTCGATGGTATCCAACATTTTCGTCTAAAGCAAAAAATATTTCTATGCGCCCGTTACTGTCAAGAAAACACCAGAATGACTTATCGCCTGGGATGGGGGTTGTTCTTTTATATAAAATGTTTTCTTCGCGAATTCCAAAGACGATCAAAATTCCTTTTCGATGTCGGATTAGCTTGGCTTAAGACATTTCGCAAACGCGTGCCAAGTCAGCAGTCTGCACACTGCAATGTTGAAACTAAGGTGGTAGGGTGCCCCCCCGGATTGATTAAAGAGACTTTGTAAATCTGCACCAGATTATGAGTGCATCTAAATAATGAAATAATTGCATAACTCCTTTCATGATATACATAGGTATTACCAAGGGAAATAGAAAATGTATTGAAAAGTATGCGATAACAAATTGCCCCTATACCTTTGCACTAGTTCCTCAAAGAGCATTTCGGGTGGCATTTCCGGAAAACTAATGACGCAATTACAGACCTTAATTACATAGAATTGTCGCTGGGACTATGCAGTCAAATGGCCCATATCGTTCGACAGAAAAGGGGTGGGGTAGAAATTACAGAAATTATTGGTCCATAAGGAAGCACCTTGCCGCAAAATGTACTGCTCTATGTAACTTTCCGTTTCATAAACTCATTTAGCAAAAGAACTTAAAACTGTCTCCCCGCTGCTCTACCTATGAGAATTTTAATCCTCACGTCCGTTCTTCACCTCCAGAAAACACAAGTTCTGTCGGCAAAGATTCAATTGCTACTTGTTCTTGTTCATGCCTCGCTTTCTGCCAAACCTTAAAACATAATAAACTCTATCTTTAAACTGTCCTTTATACAGAGCTTAATGATTGAAGTAATACTGACACTAGAAGCATATTTGTAAGTCTTATCGAGCAGGAAACCATAGAGGAGACATAAGGTGGATTAAGTGTACTTCACGAACAATTCTTTAAAAAATTTCCGCATTCCTTTGAAAATGAACGTTTCTTCTGCGCGACTGTTAGCAGATCCTCTCAGAGTCACATAAATCGAATTTCCAACGCAACATGGAACTATTTGAGCGGTTTAGGGCTATAAATGGGAGCAGTGTACGTAAAATTAAAAGAACATTCTCCCAAATGTCCATTTTCCTCAGCCAAAATGACATTCTTAATTTCGTATTTCCAGCTAGGGTCGAAACTATGCAAACATTTTTTTCTCAAGTACAAAGTCGATACATCCCTTCTATTGTACATAGTCTAGGTATCGAAACAAAAAATGACCTTGGGTAGAATGGCAGTATCAAGTAACAAACACTTGCTCACCAAAAAAAAATATATTGTTAAGAAAGGTTAATGTAAAAAAAAAGCGTTTATATACTTTCTACCTAACATGCATGTCCCTTCTTTTGTTTGAACGTTAAACGCTATCAGCTGCCATCTCCCAAACTACCTAAAAATAGTTATGCTAGCACCAACAAAAGTATCACTCTAATGGACAAAACTACCTGTTTTTGAAGGCGAGAAAGATTATTGTTTTGTTTCTTTGGAAGTGCTAGACTGCTAGAGGTAGAAATAACCTTTTTCGTAACCTTTTTTTTTTAGCAGCGTTACTCTTGATGTGTAATTATATTTTCGTACAAAAGATACATGCATCCACATTGAATAGATAATGCGTTATTTTTAAATGCAATAGAGAAAGCGGTTGAATTTGCTTCCTATGTCAGGCCCGGCATTGCCACTTAAGAGTTAGTTTTTCGCAGCTGATTCTTTGAAAAGATAAAGATAAATAAATAAATATTAATGTTGTTCTGTTTTCAATACTAACAATCTAAAAATAATCTAAGATTGGAAGCAAAACTAAATAAAAATTGTTTTAATATTTTGTTTTTAATTTTAGTTTACGTGGGCACTCAATGCCCTATAAAGTAAATATGGAAGAAAATTGCATTGTTTTATATGAGATCAAAGAGAAACAATTTTTTTTAATCCAAATTTTGTAAGCGTACTTCAAAAATTGTAATAAAAATGTTTGTGTATATATGCCCTAAAAAATCATATCCAATATGCATGTCAAAATTCGATATAAAAACGCTTGTGGCACTCAGTGCCCAGTAAACGGGTCGAGCGTGAAATACAGATAATTTAAATTGAGGTCTGACCAATGTAAATGCTCCCAAAAAGAAAATTAGTCAATTGATTATATTTTCAGATTTTTTAGCATAAAAATTGTTTCTTAGAATGTTATTAAGTAGACGTTCACATTTGCAGTCTTTGCTAGTTTACCGACTAAAACTCGATAGCAAAATTAATAAAAGGGGAAAGAAAAGAACAATTTGTACCAACGCTAAATTTATTTGCATGATTGCAATCATCAGTTCAGAATGTACGTCATGAGCCGCACTTAAAAAAAAATTGCCCAAACAATTTCAATATAATTAAATATTCGTAGTAACAAAGTACTACCGACTTACTCTGAACTTGGTTAGTTCTCTGAGAATTATGTCTGCTTAAAAGCATGGAAATGCTGATTGAGATGCATGTGCCTAAAATGGTTTGAGAGCTCACCAACATTCTGAAGTGCAACATACCTTTCAACGAGAAAAATCCTCCAGAAGATTGTTTGATGAATCGAGAGTGCGCTTGATGGCTAGATATTTTTATTTATATTTCAGGGTTCCTTTGACTATGTGACAGCATATGCAGCTCCGCTAGACCACATGATAAAGAAGAATCACTTGTCGCGTGGATCCGAACAAGTTTGGAGAGCAGAATGATGGTTGGCGTTGCAGGCGCGGCCGATATGTCAAGGAAGTGGTAAACAGGGGCGTTTTGTCTCCACTGGTATAATTCATGACGGTGCAAACTTATGCCGATGATTTTCTTGTTATTTTTAACAGATCAGTAGCCATGCTTTTTTGTCACTTTCGTGCAAACCTTTCGCATCGAGAAAGCAAGAAATAAAATATTTCGTTGTTTTTCGCATTTGGAAAAAGACATTGTTTCTGTTAACGGAGGCTGGCTAAAAACATAAAATAATTAATTCGAATTCGAGTGGAAAAATTATGGAATAATAAGTCATATCATATTTTTTAGTTTTGAATTTTAAAAATTAAAAACAACAATGTTGGGGTTCCTTTAATGACGAGGGAAAAATATAATGATGAGTATTCAAAGAAGTTTCTTAATGCTCTTAATTGCCCTTTATTGATTTAAGAACAGAGAAATACTTCTTTCCCCAGTCGTGTATGTGAAGCTCTTTCATTTCTTTACACTAATGTGTATTCGATTGTTAATCCGGAAGAGCTCTCCGATCCGGAATACCAATCGAACAAGCAGGAACAAGTTTTCGCATCTTTCAAAAATATTTTCATTCAATTCACAGCGTTCCGTCGAACAATTCTCGGTGCGAGAGTTGTAGAACATGGCTACAGGAGACCTAGCAAATGTTTGTGCGAATATGCAGAGGGCATTGGACATGACTCGTTTAATTCTTTGTAAGAAGGAAATTCACTCAAAGGAAAGTAAATGTCCTGCAGTAATCCTCGATAACAAAAAATTGCTTTGGAATCACATGTTAAAGTTACTCGTGGAATCCTCATCAGAAAATCCAAAGCAGCTGTTATGAAAGGCCCCAACGTAACCTAGACACACCTTTGGAGTTCTTTGGAGTTTCGTGAAACAAACAATCAGCCCGATTCTGTTATTAGCGTGAATCGCATGTTCGATTCATCCATCCGATTCTTTTTCACTGAAATCTTTCGACTGACGGTTAGCTGCGCCGTTTGGATGCGTTTACGTGAACAGTAGAATGCAACACAAGGGCACAGTATTACCGACATGTCCGACGTGAATCCTATTCGGAATATTAAAAAAAAATTACATGAGGCTGAAAGAAAAATTGCAAGCTTACTCCACAAAACAACCGATGCATATGATAAGATTGGGCTAATCATTGTCGTGTAGAAAATGACAAACGCCACGTTTTGCTGCTATTAAAAATACTGAAAACGCATGCCTTGTTTGGGTTGCTCGCCCAGGTTCGGGTGAAGTTTTCTCAGTACCTCAACCTGTGCTGATCCCAAGTAAATGTTTCCATTGATGACTGGGTCTGCTATAGACACAATATCAGATGGCACGATTCTTCATGCTGGAGGCAGACTCTAAGCTCCTAATCACTGAAGTGCCTTCTAGGCTTTCTGAAAGTCTTCTTAATAACTATATTAAAAGAAAATAGCTTCCGTTTAAGGTACACTGAATCAGTTCATGATTTCGATTGCTTCGAAAGCAAAAGGAAAAAGCTAAAAAAAAAAAACAGAAAATGCTATAACTGCTGAACGCATGAGATTCCTTGCGATTTTGTTGGTAAAAACCCGGAAGGGGACCTAAACTGTAAAATAAAAATCACGTTCATTGTGCTTTACATTTTACAGGCTTAAATGTCCAAAAAACAACCAGCTATTATGTATATTATTAAAATGTTTATTCCTATCGATATGCCTCCTAAATCCGCGCTACTATCACCGCAAAAGTTTCTCCAGCTGATTGTTCCCCCCCGGCGTCACTGTTTGACCTCGATTCTTCAACATATTCGCCAGTTGCAGCAGGGAATTGAGCTTCTGCGTGTTCGAAACCACTTTCTCAACGTTGCCCTTTGCTGGCTTGCGCTTTACCTTCTTCTGCTGCACCTCTTTCTTGAAAGGATTGGCTTTAGCCTCATTCGGAACTCTTTTCTCCAGTTTTAACCCGGCCATCTTGTCCTTTGCCTTCTTCTTTTTCTTCTTCTTGATGGTCGCTTCTATCGGCTCCACCGAGTTCTCTGGTACTTCCTCGATTTTTGGCTTTCGCGACATCAGAAGCGGTTGCAGTAATTTCTTTTGACAAAATTCACATTTGATCTCCTGAAAACCACACACAAAAACAACTCAGTTCCAAGCTTGTATAATATCTTTAAAAACATACTATACTACTGGCGATTCTCTTTTTAAGCCACTTGGCTCGTTTCTTTTGCTTTCTGGTGAGACTTTTCTTATCACTGTTTAAAGTGTCAACTAGTTTTTGCGCTTTGTTTGTGCGAAAGCGTTGTGGCTTTAGCTTTAGTGAAAATCTACTTTTGGACCAGACGGAAGAGCATTTCGGACACATTACAGATGAAGCGAATTTCATTGCTGGAAGCTTGCCATCTTTCCGTGCAATTCTTTTGCACACAGTTCTGAGAAAATGTAGATAGAAAACTAATAAAATGTCTGTCGTCGCAGGGTCGGTCGAGTTTTAAGATACTCACAAATAGTGCGATCGCAGTAGTTTGTTTGTATGGGTTTCTGTTGGGAGAGCGTTAGCCAGATCCCAAAAATGTTTTACTGTCAATTCTCCAGGAATATGTTTTGTTTCCATTGAGAAAAATTTAATTTTATTCGAAAAGTTAAAAAAACGATACCAGAAGTTGTTTACAAAATTTTCATAAGATAAAAGAACCAACCAAGCACGTGTGACAGTTTAAATGAGTTGACCCACAGCTGATTGAGGAAAAATGCACCTAACCTAGGCTTTAGATGGGCGAAAATAAAATGATCATATAACAGAAAGACAGCAAGGTTGCTCAGATTCAGATTCAGATTCAGATTTCTGTATTCAGTTTTTGTTTAATAAAAAGTTTGACATTTTTGATACTGAACGTATAATATATGTGAGGCTGTAATGTATGACTCTCTCTCTTTTGTAAGAAGCTACTGCTCAGATAGAGCTATAACACTGTCTCTTTCAACGATATGATATACATATTAGTATTTACTACACTTAAAACTACGAGAGGGTGAGGTATAATGAAGACAAAAACTAGTGTGAAAAAGAGACAAAATATATATATTTGAATGCTGGGAAACATAAACTCTAGCCGCAATTTTGGTAGTACTTTAGGATTTAGCTCATACATTGAAGTTGATGTGCGCCAGCCAGCAAAGAAAGAAAACGATTTAGACAAAAAAGTTATACTTTACAGCTTTTAGTAGACTTTTATATTTTTTCCTTTACTAATTAAAATGCGACCTTTTTAAATTTGTTTTATTTTGTTCAAGACTTCTGCAATAAAAAATATTATTTTTGACACCAAAAAACAAAATTCTTAAAGAAGTTCTATTATACAAAGGTCGCTTTACCTTGACAACTTAACCATAAAAGGTATTGAGAAAGGTTTTATGAGATTTGCAAAAACTTGTCAAATATACACATAAAAATTCAATAACTACATATGTAAGTTCTTTTATAACAGTTTTGGAATTCAATATTTATTAGTTGAAATCAGTTCCCTAGTCCCGTATAAGAGAAACAAACCGACGAACTGCATAAAATCTAAAGCAACAGACATGAATAAATAACATATCCCACTATCGTTTTCATACCACTCGAGCTAATCTTGTTACTTGCATGTACATGTGCTTGCGCCTTTCATGTAATTATGTAGAAAAGTGCGCTGAATGCAGCCATCCGTAATTATCATCACTAAGGATTCGAACGGCGGCCATTTTCGATTAGCTCGACTGCTCAGCCGCCCACAGGCTCGCAGGTAATAAAAAAGGAGGAAAGAACGGAGAGGGCATCAGTCTAGTGGAAGTGCAGTAAGCGCAAGGGCATATTTTGTTTACACAATTTATTGTTTTCATTTGTCGATTTTGCTTTTAATATAATATTTTTTTTAATTCTTTTGAAAAAATTGTTATATTGGTAATAATATTACAATTGTGTTAAATTGTTATCAACAACAGTTCTTAACTTAAATTTAAAAAGTGCTTTATATTGGAATCGCAACATAAACAGGTAGGTAACCACGTAACCATAACCACGCTCAACACGGATATTAGTGGTGTAGTGTAACTCCCACAAAACGCACCACCAATACTAATACAAGCCACGCGTGCATTTTTGTAGTACAAATCTGTAAAATTTTTCGTGAACGAAGTGATTCGATTGAATCTATAATTTCCCGAGCTGCTTTGTTTACTTAAGTATTATTTTCACTTTTTTGTTTATAAAATCAGTTTAAACTCTGTTTTAAATTGTTGTTATATTTTTCAACTGTCGACTCATTTTTGTGGCCGACTGTACATGCGGGCGTGGATTTACGTTGCCAGTTCGATTACGAATTTCCACTAACATCGCTACAATATCGGTTTCACTCATTGATATTAACATTTGATTCAAAAAAAATTGTTCTTCACTCTTTTGTAGAAATGAATTATCATTTTTCTCTAATATGTAATTAACAAATCCATCCATACAAATGCACTTGCTTGCTTCTCGTAAAAAAACATATGTTATTGGCTAATAAAAACAAATCATAGAATAGTTTAGTTTGCTTCACGAGGTTTCAACAAAATAAATCCCATTTTTTACCAAAAATTTTATAAATAAATCTGTACATAATATTTATACGTACAAGTGATACTGCAGTCCTACGCCAAAACAAAAACCCAAGCCAAATCGACGCCATGTTGACGCCATTTTACTTTTAAGCGTACAATTGTTGACAAACTCACACATAGATAAAGCGGCCATATCACAACAATGAATTCAACTATTTTACATTTACACCTGATTTTGTTTTACAAAAATTAATAAGTAAATAATTTTAAATAACCTAGTGTCCCACATTAAAGAAACGAATCATATTCTATCGAATCGAATCGATCTTCATGTTCCCACTATAGCTGCATACTTTATTGTAATTTGGTAAAATTTTACAATACTTTAATTATTACCCTTTCCCACACATCTCTTCGCGCCTGACAATCGTTATTAATACCTAACTAATCTAAACGTATTTCTTTTTCAGACATTTGCAAAAACTCGTAAAAACCAGAAAAAAATATATATAAAATAAAAAAGGGATAACATTCAACAAGTTCAAACGAAAAATATTAAGAACAAGATGGCTACTTTGAAGGTCGTATTTTTGTCCGGAAATACCGAGAAACTGGCTGTCTATGGTCATGGAATGAAGCACATGTGGCAAATGGAGTCCCAGGTCTTGGATCGCCTCAGCAAAGTGAAGGGATTAAAGCTGGACACAGCTAAGATTCGTAAATACTGGATTGGTGAGTTTTTAAGTTAAAAGATGAAAGCTACCCCTTAGGAGGGATAAAAGTATTTTTTTTATGGTTGTTGAAAAAAATATTCGGAGTAGATCTGTTTCCTTTGTAATTCAATATGACGAACTCGAAATTTTCAAGTAAACATCATAAACTGAATAATTGAACTGAAATTTTAATAGCAAGCCGTATAAAATAAAACGGTCAAAAAATTTCGTCTGAAATGGATGCATAAATAAACTGCAGTTATATGAGGACTTATTTCGAATTTAATTTTTCCATTTGCGTTGACATGACCAAATCTTGGGTAAATGTGCGGCTGCTGAAAAGAATTAAAAAAACGGGAACACAAAGAATATCGAAAAAGTGTGAACAAATTTCCTTCCCCGATTTCTTCTTCCAAACTATACTATTCGCCCACAAAACCGGTTTTCAAACATTGGATACTTTTAGAGGCTACAAACACATAACAGCGTCATTCGAATGAAAGCAATTTTAGCGGATGGGGAACGCTGAAATATGAACAACAACCCTTGGGAAATCGAATATATTTGTGCTCTCTGGTACCTGTTTTTTGATCTTCACACTTACAACGCAAATACCAATAATGATTTCTGTCAACAGTGATATGGTTTGGAACTGAAACATTCATGCCCACGCCGAGAATTCATCTTGAAAGTGGATTTTCTGTGGATTCTTGGTGCAATCTACCCTTTTCTTTTTGACTCACATAAAATCTACCTGTCTCATGCGACATGACGATCATTCTCATTAACGTGTAGCAAGGCTCCTACGTTGTAAGGGCGTGGTCATAAAAGTCAATAAACAACTACCTTGACTTCTTCGGTTAGTAAGAGGGGAATGCAAAATTAATGGACGAAATATGTATTTTCGTTAATTTTTCTTTGCGTAGACTTTCGGTTGATTAAGAAAAAAATTAACTTAACTGTCAAGACCAACACATAAATAGTTGTTTGACAGTTTCCAATTTTATAAAATAAATGTTTGCTACATTTGCGCATACAAAATAATTTTATCATTGCCCCCTATTTTTAACATTTCAGATGAAGAAGGCGATCACATCGATATTGTCAATGACACCGACTTTGATTTTCTTCTCAAGCGCATCGGTAATGGCACAACGAAGATCTTCTTTGAGGTTCGTTACCCGCCGTCGCTTGCCGATGACACTGACAACCTCACAATGCATACTCACGTCCAATGTAACGTTTGCGAGACAAAGCCTGTGCTCGGAATGCGCTACAAGTGCTTAGAGTGCGATGACTTCGACTTATGTATGGACTGCGAAGGCGAAATGAGGCATCCTGATCATTTGATGATGCGAATTCCAAATAGTGATAGATACTATAAGTTACGCGAACAGATTGCCAAGGAAGCTGCAACTGCAAAGGGAGCAACGAATGATTGTCTTACCGCAGCTGAATTTCAAACTGATGAAGAATCCCGTTATAGAAACCGCGAATGGTCAGCTGGTCCCGGTATCTGGACTAAGTTCTCCGATATGATGAAAAATTTAGCTGAGGTTGGTGCAGCTGTTGCAGCATCACAACAGGAACAGGAGGCTCCAGCTGTTCCATCAGCTCCAATTGAGGCGTCACAAAACATAACTACAACTGAAGCTCCAGTTGTTGCCGAAATTCAGACAGAGCAGATGAATATCCCTTTGGATCATTCATCCGCTGAAACACAGACACTTGAAATGGCTACATCGGCTGAGAATTTGCAAAACTTCATGAAGTTAGGCATGCAGATTTTAAGGAACTTCAATCATATGTTTGGAAAGATTTTGGACACTGTGCCAGCTCCGAGCGTTGAAGAAAGTCCTCTCGATTCGGCTCCTGAACCCGTCGTCATCGACATCAATATGACTAATGGAAATAATTATCCTTCTGCTACAACACAATTGCTACAACCAACCCAAAAAGAAGTAGTAGCTACTGCCCAGGAAGTGGCATCTGAAGCCATTCCGGCTGTTGAAACCGAAGTTTTGTCTCCCACTCCGCAACGTTCACGCAACTCTCAGAGCGAGGAGAATGACTGGACTATGGTTGACAACAGTGCTGCACCGAAACATGGCCAGGCTAACATTGCAGCTGTAGCTAACCCTGCTCAGCAGATAGATTTTGCCGCTTTGAGCCAGCAATTGCAGTCAGATATTGAAAACAAAATTAAGGAAAACGAGATGGCACAGACTCAGGCTACAGTTGTTGGCCCGAAACCAATTCCTGTTATTACTTTGGCGCCAGTTGCTGATACACCAGCCGCTGTACCAGCTCCATTGGCACCCGGAGCCACTGAGCCACGCGCTGCTTCAGTATTCCATCCAGGTAAGAGTTTGAATGCTAAAATCACTGACTTTCGATTATTCATTGCAACTTTTCTCCGCAGATCCTCGCATCAACAATGCAATCCAAGCCATGGCAGCTATGGGTTTTAGTAACGAGGGCTCCTCATTGACTCAACTAATGGAATCTGTAAATGGCAGCATTCATCAAGCTTTGGAGAAGATGTTATTCTAGTTGGTCCTATTCTTATGTGTAATTGATTATATTAATCTTCAGCCTTATTTTTTGACATTCGCTTTTATCAGAACAATCTATATTTTGACATTTAAAGAAATATAAAGTTCATTTTATCTATCGAGAATTCGTTTATTATTTGATTAAGCTATTGGCATTCCACAAATAGATTTCGAAATCTCGTGAATGCGTTCGCATTGAAAAACGATAAGATTTTGTAATTGGCGTTTCAGTCAGCCGTCGAAAAAAATGGGTATTAACAAAGTGCCTAGCTACACGTTCGTGGGAATGAAAGTCATTCCCATGAACGTAGTGGCTACACACACAAATAGGTCTCATTAGAATGAAAGCAATTTGAATGGCGGGGAACGCTGAAATCTGAAAAAAACGAAATTTCACTTGGAAAATCGAATACTTTTGTGCTCTCTAGTACCTGTCTTCACTCTTCCAACACAAATCTCAAATGAGGTTTTCTGTCAAAAGTGGAACCGAAACGTTCAGGCCCACGCCGAGAATTCAAATCGAAAGAGGATTTTCGGTGGATTCTTGGTGCAATCTACCCTTTTCTTTCTGACTCACATAAAATCTACCTGTCTCGTGCGACATGACGATCATTCCCATGAACGTGTACCCAGGCACCATGAACGTGTAGCCAGGCATGGGTGGTTTACATGGCCGTGCATGCAATTTTGCACGAGATTAAAAAGAGATCTCTGCCGTCAATGATTGTTAAGATGTAAGAGTGAGATCAGAGATCAAACAGTCTGCATTTCGCTGCTACCACGCAAATTAACATTACCGACCAAAATACGTGCCACGAATTTTTGCATGTTTGGTAGTGGTAGTATTATGTAATAACACAATGAATTCAGTATTCCGTGTATTTTTGCGTATTCTGTAGTCCAAGACCACGCAAAAATATTGGTTACTTGGCCCTCGGCGCTATAGTCATCGCTTCTTGTAATTTGCTATTACTCTTTTCATCTTAATCGTAGTCAAAACAGCTTAACATTGAGGCAATTAAACTAAATTGCTTCGAAATAGTCAGGTATAGGTGAGGCAATATTACATTTCCGACAAAAATATATACCAAATGTTATTGTTAGTTTTGCGGATTACCAATCAAAAATGACGTCCAAAAATAAAACATTATCCATTTAAATACGAAACAAATCCTTTGAAAATTCTCTCCTGTCTATAGTTTCTCCTATCCTACAACAACGCCATCTAGAAATATATTTACCACCTCTCGAACACATCCCTACATGAGCTTGTTTTTGTTTTTGCCAGCGCACTATCAGAAAACTTGCGTTGAGTCAGAATAAAAAAAAATTGTTGTTTTCTATTTCATCACTTTAAAATCAAACTGCTCTTGCAACTCCATTCTCAGTGATTTGCAAAAATTGAAGCTGATCAGTCCCGAAAGTTCCCGAACTTTGACTATTTTCAATTTTGATATAAAAACTTCTTCACCGTGCATACAACCCATCAGAAGCTAATCAATCCGCTACAAAATAAGAAGTAAAAAAAACTTTAATTTCGACTACGAGTGATAAAAGCATAACAAAGAAAAAGAACATTTAAAACCAGTGCAAAAGTGAACGAAAAAAAGATGTCTGCTTTGAAAATTGTTTTTCTAGCTGGCGATAGGCAAATCGTCCTCTATGGTCAGGGAATGAAGCAAATGTGGCAAGTGGAGACCCACGTCTTGGAGCGCCTTGGCAAGGAAGAGCGATTGAAATTGGACACGGCTCAGTTCCGGAAATTCTGGATTGGTGAGTAACAAACAAAAAACAAGATAATGTTCATCAGTCATTTGCGAAATGATAAATTAGGTATCTATTTGGATTTGTTGTTATTTTTATTTTGCTTGTTATCAGCGAGGGGATATTTATTTCTTTTCGATATCAGCTGACGCAAGAGGTATGGAGACACCATTTGCTGCGCACTTTGCAATGTTTATGTGAAGTTAATGCATAAATGGGTATAGAGACATGACACACACACACGGGGAAATAGTGCGGCGTTGTCAGATATCATATTTGCGCCCGAGGAAAAACTTGCAATAACTTTGTTTTGGTTTGACCATCCTGCCCTGCCTGCGTCTTGCTCATAAATTCTGTAAAATTGTGTGTATCTGGTCGTGGATAGATGCAGTTCTGTAACGTAAATGATGGTAAATGTACTTTGTTTCAACATGACACTGGTTGCGCGAGTATGAATTTCGCCATTTAACAAATCGTCTCATTGTAGTAACCTTTGATAGGACGAATCGAATCTATTTTTTTTTTAGTAAAAAGTTCCGTAATTGCGAAGAGTTACGCTTTCTAAACA
This sequence comes from Ferdinandea cuprea, assembly GCA_963576555.1. Lineage (NCBI taxonomy): Eukaryota > Metazoa > Arthropoda > Insecta > Diptera > Syrphidae > Ferdinandea > Ferdinandea cuprea. Next base: position 83,954,291 of record OY754961.1, on the reverse strand, counting down.
TACAACATTTCGTGAGTCACTAGGCACTAGGCGGTTTGGAAGCCTGGAAGGTTCGAAACCGACAAACAAACTCATTGTTTTTGTCTTCGACATTTTTGTCGGTATAAAAGTTAAATGTTGGCCTCAATGCATGCATAGGGAGCTGATCCGCATTTTTTAAAAGTGAAAGCAATATGATTTAGCTTTCGGGGGGCCCGGCTGTGGAGAGTAACAGCGTTTTTGTTAATTTTATAGCAAAAAAGTGCTCTTTTGCGAAGGTCAGCGTTGGACAGTTTAAATTCAAACACAGCCACACTTTTTCTAACCAAACACTTCCATTATAATTTCAGATGAAGAAGGCGATCGCGTCGAGATCATGAACGATGTCGACTATGAGTTCTTCCTCAAGCGCGTCGGCAGCCATGGCACACCGAAGATCTACTTTGAGGCTCGTTATCCGTCGGGCGCTGCTGCGGCTGACAATCAGCCTCAATCAAGCACTAGTTCAACGGGCAGGGACAGCGATAACCTCGCCATTCATCGCACCGTCGAATGCGACGTTTGCAAGGCGCATCCTGTGCGCGGCTTCCGCTACAAGTGTTTGGAGTGCAAGAACTTTGACTTGTGCATGAAATGCGAGGGCGAAATGAAGCACCCAGAGCATGTGATGCTGCGCATTCCGAACAGTGACGCACAACCGATCTACGCCCAGTTTAACCCACTGGCAACCATTTACAACAAGAAACGCCATCAGCGCAAGCAGGCCGCTGCCGCCGCCGCCGCCGCCTCTGCTTCTGCTAATGGGGTACCAACCGCAGAAGCTTTCGCTGAAGCCCTTCAAGGCGAAGGAAAATCTCGCCACCATCGTCATCATCGTCGTCACTGCTCTGCTGGTCCAGGCATTTGGACTCACCTTTACGACATGATGCAAGATTTAGCCGAAGGTGGCGCTAGTACCGCCGTTCCACAGGCAACTACCGAGACTCCAACAACACAGCAACAAAAGGCAACTTCTGCCGCTCCATCAGCTCCATTTGAGGCGGCTGCACAACAAGCCACAACAACTGAGGCCCCGATTGCCAACAGTCAGTCAAAGGAGACCAATACCTCTCCTGATCGTGCATTTGCTGAGGCACAAATACCTGCTGGAATCCCAACTGCACCATCGTTTGAGAACTTGCAGAACTTGATCGATCCGCAGTTCATGAAGGCTGGCATTCAGATTTTGAACAATTTCAGCGAGATGTTCGGAAAGATTTTAGACCCTGTGCCATCCGCAAGCACAGATGGTCAAAGTCGCTCCAACTCAGCACCCGAATCGGTAGTCATCGATATCGATTTGACTAGTCGTTCTTCGAATGCAACACCACCACCAGCACCTGCGGCAGCTTCAAAGGAGGTACCATCTCCTGCAGGGGAACCCGCCTCTGCAGCCAATTCGGGCATTGTCACCCCAATGGAAACGGAAGTTTCCCCACCAACTCCGCCGCCAACTGCGGCCGAGTCTCAGCCACGTTCACGCAATTCGCAGAGCGAGGAGAACGACTGGACAATGATTGACAACAATGTAGCTACATCGACAACTGGCGATGGGCCGGCCAGCACTGCTGCTGCCGCTGCTGCAGCAGTAGCTGCCACTGCTCCTCGGCTAGACTTTGCCATGCTTAGCCAGCAATTGCAGTCGCACATTGCTAACGAAATGAGGGAGAAGGAGAAGGCTCAAACTGCTCAGAACCAGGCTTCAGATGCACCAGTTACCCCAACTCCAATAGTCCCAACACCAGTTGCTGCTCCACCCGCTCCAGTACCATCCAGCCCACAGGCACCTGCAGTTACCGAGCGACGTGCCGTTGCTGTATTTCACCCAGGTAAGTGTTTCATTGCCCACATCCCTTAAGTTTGCTTATTCTTCGAAAATTTCTATTTCCAGATCCCCGCATTAACAGTGCAGTCCATGCCATGACAGCCATGGGCTTCAGCAACGAAGGCGCCGCACTAACTCAACTATTGGAATCTGTAAATGGCAGCATTCCTCTAGCTTTGGACTTGATGTCAGCCGCTCAGCGTTAAGCGAGAGCGGAATATCTATTTTTTATTCTAGTTATTAGTCCTATTAGTCTAAGAGCTCGCTGCTGGCGCTCTCGGTCTATATTCAATGACATAATGTATATCAATATTTCATGTGTATTTGAACGTATACCTATATAATATACTAATCAATTACCCATGTAAGTTGGGTGGGGGATACTATAGTTTCCAAGGCAACAAGATCTGAAAATGCAATTTTTTAGATCTCAATGAAATAATCACAAGTTAAAATGTAACAACTAGCTAGGAGATATCTGAGGTTTGAAAATCGAATGTTTAGTATGAAATGTCTATGAGATGACGTCAATTTTTTGCGAATATTTTCACTTCAGAAACTAGGCGAACACGAGACTGTTGTTACATTTTAACTTGTGATTATTTCATTGAGGTCTAAAAAATTGCATTTTCAGATCTTGTCGCCTTCGAAACTATAGTATTGCCGTTGGGTGAAATATGTAATCGTTGTGACGACACCCAAAGTGTTGGTCTTAATCGATGTATTTTGAAATCACTAGATGGAATAAACTCTTATTATTATTGTTTTTCTTCCAAACAATGTGCGTTTTTATTTGTTTAACTCTGGGTGAAACGATGAAAACGGATGGAAATATTCGAGCCAGAAACACTTAAGGTGCCACCTGCTTATAAACGCCACACAACACCATTAAAGGCAGCAATAGGTGTGGGACAATGTGGTCGGTTATGTCATAATCAAGGCGCTTGCACGTCACCAACTTTGCAGAGCAATCTACGAATCGGCGCGGCGGTCCCTATGCCTTTGAATACAAAAACTAAGAAAAACGAACTTCGTTCGATAATGAAAAATTTTTCAGCATAAACTGTTAAAGGGATTGGAATAAACACGAATGGAGGACAATGTTAAGTTAAGGAAGCAAGGCCTAAGAAAGCAAAAAGCTTCTCTGGAAGTCATAAAAGAAACAAAAAGAAAATCCTCAAATTGTTTTGATTGTATTTAATTTGGCTTCAATCAGTATGTTTCCTAAACACATCAAAGTTCTTTTTGCTTTGTATTTCATCCTACATTGCCCAACAAAAATGTTCTTTAAAACAAAAAACTGGTAATTATTATTTGCTTCTAACTTGTTCTCACTCTTGAATAGATGATACCTTCTTATTCAATGTCTAAGATCTACATGAAAGAATTCGTCACAAAGTAAAGGAAAATGCAGATTTAATCCCGAAAAAAAATCAAAGTTATTTGGATTTATAGCAAAACTATGCTAAAAGAAAAATAGGCAATTTCATGTACTCACTCAGATTAAAATATCTGTACTGCAATACTCCAAAAGTAATCGTTAACAAATTCACTAACATCTTCTATGTCGATGCCAAAAAGTTTCCCGCACTGTTTCACAATATTTTAATCAAAACAAAATTTAACTGCGCTTTTCTTTGCAAAATTTCTTTCTGATGCTTTTAGCCCCATCTCGATGGAATTCAATTTGTTCATGCTCCTAGGGTTGCTACAGAGGATACAAGTCATGCTGCGCTATCTACCAACAATAGCAAGGACAATTTCATTCGAAAAAGAAGTTAGCGAAGTTGGAATCCAAATTGCAGCAATTGTATTTAACATTTCGAAGTTTTTATTTTCTGATAATTTTGGTTTACTCAGAAATTGAGCAATTTTCAATTTCAAAATTCAACAATGAAACTTCGAAAAATTGTTTAGAATTTGATAAAGATTTGATTAAAATTGGTTTAAAACACGGCGGTGGTGAAAGGATAATTTACTCCGAAGGTGTAGTTCACAATGGATGCAAATATAAAATAAAAACTGATTTGTTCCAAGTGTAAATTATGTTGTTATATATGAATCTTTTCATTGTTAAAATATTTGATATAAATACTGTTCTTTTCAGATTTTCAGTTTTCGTTTTTATGGATTTGTGCTTGTATTTTTTAAACGTTTAAATTTTGATGTGTCATGTCAATAAAAACTCAACAAATAAAACCAAATTTAATGGTTTTTCAGCACACATCTCACTGTAAAAATTGTTTTTAAATAATAAAATGCTTATTTCTCAACAGATATGGCAGAAATAGGAACCGTCGCAATCTGGTGCATGTTAGTAAGACTTCTTATAAGCTGCTGCCAAACTTCAAACGTTACGAGACCTAGTTTTGACTTGATGCCGCTTTAAAGTCTATGAGAAGATAATGTGCTTGAGTTGAAAATCGTTGGTGCTTTTCCAACGAACTCTAGTCTTATCAGAGCTTGAAGGTCGAGCTTTTTGTCTGTCTTAAAATACAATGAAGACTCTCAATTTGCTGCCAGTGTCACCCGATGTAATGTATAGGAGAACGAGTATTAATGTCAGATCGAGCTGGCTACATTTACACAATATAAATAGCGCGTAGGAAATGTCCAAATGACTTCATTTCAAAAACGATCTCTTTCGCACAGTAAGCGTCTCAAAAACTATCCTTGACCATTCTCTCTCAACGCCCCAGCACTTTTGTTTCCTCTTTAAAGCCGCTAAGCTGATTTGCATTACAAATCATTCACATTAAAGGGATCCAGTGCAGTGTCCTTCTCCCAAAAAACGTCCTGGTTCCTTAAATATAAATCCAACTCTCAAAATGCATCACACAAAGAAAACATCCTCGAGCAACAAAAACCCAAAAAAACAACTCTTCATTGTCACAGTAGAAAAGGATTCAATCTCACTCCATTTTCTTCTAATTACATCAAAAATTTATGTCACGATGTTGCGGTGGTCGTGCGGTTGTGGTATAGCGCGCGGAAATTTTATTTCCTCAAAGAGAAAAGACTCCTCAGATGGAGGAGTCAACACATACAACCGCTACTGCAACAGTGTTTGTCTGCCAGCTAACAGGAACAAAAAAAATACGCCACAGAATTTCTTCCATTTCACTTTTAAAAGTGAACTCAAATTGGCGCCTGCAGGCAAAGTTTTTGAGGAAAATCTCTCAAAGGAGGAGCGGCGGTAACAACATCAACAAACCGAAGCTGCGCTTCCTAAAAATGGATTTATGCAAATAACTATAAAATTACTCGTATTCCTGGGAAAATCCTTTTTCTCCTTCTTCTCCCGGGAATATCTTACGCACACTATCTGTATACATTCCTGGATGGAACAAACTACTGCAAAAAGGATGCGCGCCAAAGTAAATTTCATTTAAAAAGTTTGCATTCCAATAAATTTCCTTTTTCAAACTACTTTCCTAACCAGGATCGAGAAAACCCCAAATCTTCTTCGTCTTCGTCTTCGTCTTCGTCTATTCAAACGACTGGATAGCCATTTTTGCTATTCTAAATGAACTTTCTCGGTAAATTAATGAGGTGATATCTTTTTGTTTAAATAGCAGGATATCTAGTGCCGGCTGAGAGGATGAGATTAACAGGATAATTGCGCGAGGAGTTAGTACAGACGTATACTTAAATTGCATTGTATGAATAAATTATAATAAAGTTTTGCTCTCGAAATGGCTCTCGCCGCTGCTGAATGCCGCCCGACGAATAATTTTTGGGAACTTTTCAGTCACACACACACACACAGACCCATTCGTATGCAGTTCGGACACAGTTGAGTAAACTGGTAATTATCCAACTAAGCCAATGTTAATTCCATTCGATTTATCAAAATAAATACCATAGCATAGGTTGCGCGCGGCAGAACATTACGCGTTCCGTCGTCGTCGTCGTCGCCATCGTCCATCCGTAGGCGAAACTGAATTATTCAAACTATGAATGCTAATGAACTCATCACTTGCCGCTGCAGGACTATCTATCTGTCTGTCTGTCACTCAACCGACAACACTCAACCTACTCGAAGGACCTCAATCAAATCAAAATCGCAAATGTTTATAGTGTGCACTGCAGTGGCAAAGTGTGAACTCTTGCATTGTGCATTCACGACCAATCTACGACAAAGTGCCTCCTGAATGTCCCATTGGAATGCACTTCCTCGATAATAAGTATACATCAGTTACCCATCACAAGCACATCGGCACACAGGCGGTGTATGGAATTGCTATGATGATAGATTGCCGAGCGAGCTTCTAATTATAATTGTTGCGTTAATAGGGACAAGAACACCACTCCATCAACCCTTTCTCTGTTAAAATCTGAGGCAGCAGCAGCAGCAACAAAAGGACGCACCGTACTCTTGAAGCATGGCACACGAACACGATACACAAAAAGAGTGTCGTTCGATTGACTCTCCAGCACGTTCGATTTTGGTCGACCCAGACGGTGAAGAAGGCAGACATATACTCGTATCCATATGGAGTTGAACAGAAAAAAGTCCTTAATTAAACTTCAATGCCGAGGGAAATGATGGCGATTTCGAAAGGACATCTCACACAGCTTTTGAAGTGCTGGAGCGTGCATGCGGTGACAGAGGGCACAATTGTAAGGCCCGCACTGCTTTTGACAGTTCAATTGCGTTTCACAAAATTGTGCTCCTTTTTAATTAGTTCAATTTTAACCTATTGTATCCTTACCGAGGCTGTGGAACTCATTCACTCCTCTTCAACAAAAAAACAAAAACAAAGGTTGGAGACCGCGCGTCTGAAACATTTATGTAAACATGTTGATTGAAGAATTTGTATTTACGTCGCTCCAAGTGGGGGAATTCGATTCTGAACTGGTTTATTGTCGAATGGAGATCGGATTATGTCCGTTCACTCTAACATCCCTTTACCAAAACACAAACAAAAACTAGGAAACCAAAAATGAGAAAATAAAAGAAAGAATTTACAATGCTCTATTATCTTTGGTCCTTCAATGTGTGTAGTTGTGATGGTGTGTGAGGGATTTTTGAGCTGAAAATTTATAGTCTGTCGCGGATGCCTTGGGGAGGAATGAAATACCAACGATGTGGGATGGTGGGCCAACTAAATACAAACTTTTAGCAAAATAATATTTATATGTGGACCTTTTTTGCTGGAAAAAATTGTGATTGGTGAGACCAATGTCAGTTTGGGTTATCATTGTGTTTGAACTTGAAAAAAGTTTGCAAAAAAGCTGGAAAGACGGATGTTCTGATTGTGAAGGTGATTCGGGTGGTTTTGCCCATAAAATGAGTTGAGATATTCCATGAGTTTTAATTTGCTGAAATTGGTTGGACTTGCCTGTCAGAAGTCAACATATATCTAATATTTTATATTTTCTGACTGTTATTTTAGGTTTCCACCAAACTATAAACTGGGTTTAAAAGAATGACATTTATTTTAAATGGTGCCACTAAAAATATGATTTATTTTGACAGTTTCTGTCAAACCCATTTCTGATAAGATTATTTTCGGCAGTCAACTCATGTTTCTTTCAATTAAGCAGATGATGACACTGTGCAGTTTGGCAGCAGCTCGTCTAAACTCTATCAAACATGCACCGGATTTCGGCAAGGAGATGCGCTGTCGTGTGATTTCTTCAATCTTGTTCTTGTGGAGATAGTGAGCAGGGCAGGTGTCAATACGAAAGGCACTATCTTCAACAGATCAGTCCAACTGCTGGGGTATGCGGACGATATAGACATCATCGGTCGATCCCAGCGTGCCGTGATAGAGGCTTTCACTGCTATTGAAGGACAGGCGAAACTAGTTGGCCTTGAAGTTAACGAGGACAAAACTAAATATATGCTATTAACAAACAAAAAACCATCTTTCCACCGACTAGGACAAAATGTCACTGTTGATAGCAGCAACTTCGAGGTAGTTAAGGAGTTCATCAACTCCACAAATGACATCTTAGTGGAAATCCGTCGAAGAATTACCCTAGGAAACCGCTGCTACTTCGGTTTGGCAAAACAAATAGGTTCAAAACTCCTGACTCGAAGGACGACAAAGTGCATGCTCTACAGAACCCTTATCCTGCCAGTTCTGCTATACGGCGCCGAGTGCTGGACGATAAGCAGGAAAGGAGAGTTAATACTGGGATCCTTCGAAAGAAAAATTCTTCGACGGATAGTTGGTCCTGTGTGCGAGGAGGGTGAATGAAGGAGAAGATACAACCGCAAACTCTATAAGCTGTACCAAGATGTGGATGTAGTCCAAAAAGCCAAGAAACTTCAACCACATTGGCTCGGCCACATCGAGCGAATGGACACAACGCTCCAGCCAAGAGGATCTTCGAATCCCAGCCCCCAGGTTCGAGACGACAAGGAAGACCGAACGTCCGTTTTAAAGACCAAGCCATCGCGCTTGGTCTGGACAACTGGAAGCTACCGTGTCTCAGGCAGGGACTCTTCACGAGTCGGGAGCCCGTTAAGCAAGTAAGTGGTGACTTTATTCAAATTTGATGGAATAAATGTTTCTCCATTTTGTCTGCAAATGACGTTGGTGCGGAGCAAATGTCAAAAAATTAACGCCGAATTTATTTTCTTTTAATTAATTTTGTTTTTGGTGTCGAACTGTGGTAATTTGCATTCGAATTTGTTAAGAATTCGCTGTCTCAAAATAATGTCTCGACATTGTGTCGCGGTTTGATTTTAATGAAAAGAAATTTAAATTTATAATTTAAATTTTGTTAAACCGTTTTCACGAAGTTGATAAATAGGATTTAATTTGACATCTTGATCTTCAAGATTTATTTTTTTCTAAAAAAAGTTGCCACAAAATCTTGGTTTATCTTATGGTGGAAACGTAGCATTAGAGAAATTTAATTATATCGAGAGAAAAGCCACAAAAAATCTATATCAAGAGACTAGAATTTGTATTTCCCCCCAAAAAAAAAGTTTTTTTTTTACCGGAAGTGCATGTTAAGAAAATCACTCCCCATTTGGTAGCAACTACCCCCACTCCATCCCATCCACATGTAATTATCTACTTAACACAGCGTAATCATGTCAAGCTCACATTCCGACATTAACACCCTTATCCTAGCGCTGCACACACTCACTTCAGTTTTGTTCGAGAAGTTAACAACACTTTGCCATCAGTCGATTGCACACACACGTGCAACCTATTACACCCGCCCTTGTGTTAAATGATCATCGCGCGTATTAGTGCGACGTGTACCCGCGCAAATGGCAATAAACCTGATTTATTGCACTTTTAAATGAAATTCGTGCTTGCAGCACTCAATTCCGGCAGTGAGCTAGGTGTGACGCCTTCTCACACGCTACCCGCCACCCATGTGTATATGAGATGAGTTCATTCTAATGTCACATCCTGAAAACAGGATGTTCGCCCTTGAACACCTTTCAAAGATGCAGTCAAATTGACTTTTCTTGAAACAATTTTCTCTTTTTTTTTTCTATGGAAATTGTCAAAGTTTCCTAATAGACTCCTAGCCCACCCCTTTTAATGGCATTTAAAATCAAACCCAACAAAACTTGCAACATTCACTCATGAGTGTATGTATGGGTAGGTGCGTAAAGTTTTTATTTTGTTTAAAGAGGCCCTCCGCCACCCTAAACCTTGCAAAATTGCACTCATGCCAAATTTTCGTGCGAGTGAAAAACTTTGATTCGATACGACGACGTCACGAAGACGATATCTCTGTGAAGGAAAAAGTTAGACAGAGAAACGTTCCGCTTTTTTTTGCAGGGTAGCTATCCTTGGTTTGACTTAGGTTTCTTTTTATTGCTTTCTCTGTGTTTTGTCAAGTTGTGAACACAGCAAAGACAGTGAGAGAGAGAGAGAGAGGGAGAGAAGTTAAGGGAAATAGCAACATCAGTATGCGGAGACTTACAAAATAAGTTTTTTATTTAAACTTTTAAAACATCTTTTATTGAACTTTTAAAATTGTATTAAGGATGTTTCTTTGGGAGTTGGTTTTTTTGCTCCTTTCTCCCCATTTAAGGAATGACGTCTTAAGTGCGATTGTTTGATAAAACACGTATGGGTGGTACTTGCAAAAGGTAAAATATATAGTTTTATCTAATTCGTGATAAAAAGTTCTGACGTTTTGTGTGCATGTGCAGGAACAGTTTGACTTTGAAATGTCACTTGGAATTGAAACGTTTAAAAATAAGAAAAAAAAAATCCTCGATTAAGTTCTACTAGGATTGATTTCAATCTTGACATGCATTTTCAATAAATATGACAACTTTTTCCCTTTCTCTCTTTTTCCAATAAGATGATGGTGGCGAAACCTCCCCATTTTCACATCGTTGTAATCTTTGAATGAAATCTTTGATTTATGAAAGTCGTTAAAATGTAATAATATCATCTACTCCTTTCTGATTTATGGGTAAGGAAGAAAAAAAAGGGTTTAAAAAGATGCGAAGGATATTTTTTCTTTGTTGGAAAGTTGTACTTAATAACGCACAATCTGTCGGAAGAGATCTTTCAATGTACGGTCGTTATAACAATGTCTTTTGTTGAGTGTTACATTTAATAAAAATAAGGACACACTTGGTGAGGCTTTGCGATGCCATTGAATAATTTTTAAACTTCTAAGGAAAGTCGATTGGTCATAATATATCGAAAGAAAGCAATAAGCGTGCAGGAAATGAACAAATAAAGAGAGAATAATTGTTGTAATTATTTTTTAAATATTTAAATTTTAAAGGTTTAATTGGCATGCAAGTCAGAATTCTTGTCATCAGCAACTGCACTCTGAAAGAAGTTCGAAAAGCTCTGACAGTTGTAAATGGTCCAATGAAAATCGACATAAATGACAGGATGTTTGTTTTACTTATTTGACATCTTGAATTACGGCGCGTTTCTATAAAAGATGTTTGGAATTTATAATTAACGTTTTCGTAAAAATTAAATGTAAATCAAACAGAAAGATAGAGATTTTTATTTGTTTTGGTACAAGATTTTGTTTTATTTCTTATTTGAAGATTGAACATCATGAATTTCGGTAAATTTTAGAAAAGGTGCGTTCGATTTAACAGTTTACGTTTCCGTTCGAATTCAACCGAAATGGAAGAAATAATTAATTTATTTTAAAGTTTTCACTCAAAATTGATAGCCTTTGACATTGGCTGTCAAGCTGTCCTTTACAGTAAGCTTAGCATTTTTTAATTAAGTTTAATGTTTGAATTATCAATTATCTTTTGACATTTTCTGCCTTAATTTCTATTCACAGCTACAATAACACGATTTTCAACAGGCGCTAGGCGTTTTTGTTTTATTTCGAGTTTCTGAAATATGGTGAGTTTGGATATCAAATGAACAACTACGTCAATATCAAACCCGAACAGAATGGATAAGGGATTTATTTTGACGTTTTCCAACTGGAGAATGTTTCATTTTTCCCAAAAAAAGTCTCAACTTATAAATAAAAGGTCAAATATCTGTTAAGCACAAGCTCAAGGTGAATCTCAACTTCTTATTGCGTATGGGTTAACTCGAGTTTGAGTTATTAGAACTAAGTTTTGAAGTTATTTCGAGTTAATCTAATCATTTTTAACTCAATATGCTGGGTCTTAATTTTGACGTCTTGAAACATTTAAGTTTTCGAACAACAATTCTATTTTTAAAAATATGTAATTCAATTTACAAGTAAAAACATTATTTTCACTTTATATCCAATTTCGACAAAAAAAAAGTAAAGCGCGGTTGTAATCCCGCGGCATTGAAGGCAATGAGCAGGCGGATAAGCTTGCAAGAATAAGAGGTCTACTCAATAGTGGTGAGGTTGCTGACATAAAAACTCCCGTCTGCATAATAAAGGGTTTAATTGAGGAAATATTCCTAAGGATTACCAACCTAAGGTCGTCAAGTCTTGGCGGACACCAGACGATGTCAAAACCTCTATGGCCACTTCTCGACTGTAAGAGTTCCAGGAAGTTTACAAAACTTAGCAATATGGGTATAAAACTTAGAATATTAGTGGGAATCCTGACAGGGCATTGGCTCTTGCAAAACATGCAACGAGACTCGGACTGTCAGTTAATGACATCTGCAGATTCTGTGGTGATCTGCATGCTGTTAAGGATATGCCGCACATACTGTGTGAATGCGAGGCAATCACATGTAGTCGTAGGAAATTCTTAGAAGCTTTGGAGGAAATAGACAGCACAAACTTCAAAGCCCTTCTTGGCTTTTGTAGGGTAATTGGTTGCTTCAAAAGAGAAAGTGTTTAGATTTTTTGTCTACGTTCGCAATAATCGCGATCGGCCCACATCGGGGCCTAGTTTTGATGCAAAAGCCATCGCAACCATGTCTCAACCTAACCTATGTTAACGACATAACATCATTATGGTCTTAAATGACGTGTTGGAATAGTTACCTACGTGGTCGCACGTAGCAATCTGCAAATTTTAGTTTTGCCTGATAAGCGCAGCTCTTACTATTTTCACTAAATTGGGCATCAAAAATTCAGTGATCATAGAGCAATAGAACTCTTCATTTATAGTAGTATTCTAACCGTACTAAGTTTTGTAGAAATATGAACCCCACGGCATAGCCTGCGGATATTTAAATATGCAGGTTGGTTAAGAGTACTGTCCAGACATTCTTCCACAGCCCTTCTCACCACAACTCACTCTGCAAATTCAAATCCTAATTAAAAAAAAACCATAAACAGTCCGCCTTCAAAGTACCTATACAGAAAAACTGATAAAATGAATTTTCACCTGAAAGGATTATTCAATCCCCCAACATCGGAATCAGATTCGGATACCCCTAAAACCCACCACAAAACCAAACAGGATGATTCTTTCAACTCATCCACATGTCCTGTCCGCCCACTTAGTCATATTCCCTCGCAACCTCAGACAATTCAATATGTTCGCAATTGAATGATTTGTCCAGTACTACCCTCGTTGTGGTGACAGGACCCATTCAATGTATTTCTGTCTGTCTGTCTCGACCTGCCATTCACATTGTCAACATAAACAAAAATAACACAAACACAAACACACTCGAATTTCGAACTTCAACCTCGTATACCGCCAACGTAATCCGATTGCTGCGCAGGTTAAGGACGTGTTAGCTGTGAGGTTATGTTTTGTGTTTGTAACTCATGCAAATTAACTGTAAATAGAAATAAATTTGCATTCAATTTTGCACGGAAAGTCTTCTACTTCTCTCAATCTATTACGGATTACTTCTTGTTCCTTCGTATACTTCCCGATCCCGATTCTATCATGCGTTTAATCTTATTTACTATAAAGTAATTGATTATTGATTAGTTCTTCTTGTTCTCATGGCTTCTACACATTTTTTCTTCGATTTCTGTTCTATTTTTAATTAAAAGTCTTATTGATTCCAAGGTAATCGGACTTTTTCTTAAGGTAACAAAAGAAAACAAAAAGGGGGAAAGCAAGAAAACCAAAAGGATTACAACAAGTAGAGCAAGATTGCTAGAAACTTCTCTTGCTCTGGAATATAGAATATTCCTATGGGAAATTAATCGTAAAGTTTAAGTGGTGGGAGGCGTTTTTTTTTCTTGGCCAGTCTTTGACATTTATTCCATTTACTGCAAATGTGGGTAAAGTAAGCGAATAATGGTAGAAATTTATATGGGGTTTCAGCAGGTACTTTCTGTTTGTGCTTTGTCAACTACGCGACGGGGGAGTAATTAAATGAATGAAATCTTTCACGATAGTGATGCATCGAGTGTTTTTATAATTCTTAGTATACCCATGCCACCTGAACTAGCAACGCAAGCAGCTTTTACGACGTGGTGGTGGACTTATATTGCATGACTTGCAATGGTAGTCCAAGATTGATTGGCAATAGAATTACAAAACTTATTTTCAATCCTAATGAGTTAGAAAAATTTAAAAGACTTCTACAGATGGTGTTTTTTCGGGCTCTAACTACGAGCCTACGAGAGAATAGCGGCTGATGTGGATGCTGTCCAAAATTCGTCGACTACATTGCCTTGGACACATCGAGCGAATGGACAATATTATCCCAGCTAAGAGGGTTTTCGAATCCCAGGCCACCGGTTCGAAACGACAAGGAAGACCGAACCTCCGTTGCAAAGACCAAGTCATCACGTATACCAGAGTGCTTGGTCTGGATAACTGGAAGCAGAGGATGGAAGGCTGCCGTGTCTCAGCAGGGACTCTTCACGGGTCGGGAGCCCGTTAAGTAAAAGTTAGTTGAGAATAGCGGCTATGTTAGCGTCGAGAAAAGCGGTATTAATAGCATCATGCTTGCTTGGGACAACTTCTTTTCTCGACTGTCTGCTATTCTAGCTCATGCTTTACAGCCTGAGGTTAGTAAGACCTTGCTCTTTCATCTTGTAAACGATTTTACTGGTAGATGACCATAATTTAAATATTTTCGGTCTTTCTATCAGCATATTGCCCGTTAATGCCAATGCGAACGATAAACATAATAAATAAATATTAGGCCAAACAAGTCCGATACCGCCTTATATGTTTGCGAAGATTTATTTTTGGCACTAATAAAGTGAGTTTATTGCAGATTTCGAACAGAAAATTTGAGAAGCTTCTCAAAACTGCTTCTTAGTCTTGGATGTTTGTCATACTTAGCAATACTTGGGGCAGTGAAAAAAAGTGCTAACGCCTCACAGGTTTCGAACAAAATAACGGTACTTATCCGAAGTTAAACCTCATTTACAAAGCTGAATGATTGAGTTCCATACCAAATGTTGTGATTTCAATTGGAAAGACTGGTATACAATATCCCAACCAGAGCTACAACATCCATGTTTTCTAACTACTGATCGAATTTCAAAATGCCTTTTGTTTGCTTCACGAGCCAAACCATTATGCAGCGCAACTAATTACAAACAAATCATTAACAAACAATTTCCTCATTACCATCAAAACTAAGGACAATTCATGCGCGCATAAGACCTTTTAAATTCCAATTTCAATATAAATGTACCCACGAACAATAGCCACGGTCCAGCAGTTGCTTTAGAATTAATCACCGCGTTGAATGTGGAGCGTGGATACTTTTGGCAGTAATTCACCGTAAATACAAAGCCATCGATTGCATCGAATTACATTCACATTTGCAGACAAATTATTTTCCGAACACAAAACCCAACAACCAAATTTACAAAAAAAAGAAAAAAAAAACCTCAAATAAATCAAAGACCGTTAAAATGTTCGTAAAATATCAACGTAATGCCCGCACACACCTGGGGCGCACAATAACCTGCCAATACGCAATATACTCTTTGCGAATATGAAGCTTGGGTGGAAAAATAAAAATTACAGGACCATCGAACACAGGACATCAATCAAACTAATTATCACTGAGCCTCGGAGCGCATGCATACACATTTCGATACCACAGGTAGTAAAAGCAAGCAAGCAAGCGACTATGGATGGAGTTGGTTAATTTAATTGCGCCATGTTCGAAAAATTAATGCAACAGATGTGGAAACTTTGACAGGCTTCAGAAAATGTCGAAAGCCTGTAGCTCTGGATGTTGGATTTTTGGATTAAATTCTTCTTTAAATTCACTAAAAAAGCGTTATCCTTTTTTGTATTCTGTGTTTTGTATTTTCTGTAAAAGTCAATTTTGTTGTGGAAAAAATACGAAAACTATTTCCGTGCCTAATTGTCAATTTACTGCCATCTACACCTGGCAATATGTACTAATTGCATAGTGGCAGTTACCGTAGTAACCAATTCACACTATATAACCATAAAATATAGCATCATTCAACCAGACCAATGTGCTGGGTACCATGGTAGCAAAAATCACATTTTACGACGAGGACATCGCCTGACTCTGTTTTTATTTTTTTTTATTTGGATGGCCGAAGGATGGGTGCGATGGGTCTAGTAGCTGTAGGTATGCCTGTCATTGATAGATTACTGGAGATAGTATGTTGTCCTTTCGCGCTTTTCCACAACATAGTCCTCTACACACTCAAACTGTGACTTTGTTTTGGTTTTTTGTTTTATGAGAGGACACACAGAGGATATTCTCCTCTATATGCCATGCGGGAGTACCTTTAATCAGAGCTAAAGTATTTATTGTATGCTCCTACGTGCTGTGGATAAAAGGTGGCGTCACTGGATTGATTACCATTCTCTACCATCAGACGGGGTCTATAGTCGTGTCGGTTCTCGGTTCTCTGTTCTCGGTTGTATAAGCAAACGCAGGTATGGGGATTATTTTCGGGCCTATCCGAGAGTATCTCTATATCGGAGATGCACTTAAATCGGACAGAATGTGCAGCAGGAAGAAGCTTTAAATTTTGCGTTTAGTTTGAGGTGGCCAGAAGGAGGAGAAGGAGTAGAAGTAGGAGAATATGAGTGTGTACGTACCTATACAGTCAATTTTGCTTACATTACACATTGTTTGTAGTGGGTGGCAGCGAGAGGGCTTTTAATGGCGGAAAGGTGTTGTGTATGGGTAAATATTTACAATAGAAATATAGGCGGGGCGGGACAAGCTGCCTTCATAGAGACTGGAAAATAGTTGGGAGGCAAATGTGCAAAATGAGTTTGCTTGAGTGCTTCTGATGGTTCATTTAATATTGCCAAACTTTAAGTTGCTGGCTTAGTGGGCTTTGGGTGAGCGGGAGGAGGCTAAATTTAAGTGAAAGCATAGAAATGGAAGAAATCAAAATTGGTTTTCTCTAAGAGGAAAAGTTAAGGAAGTGCGATTTTAAGTCAGGCTTCCAAAAGTTTTGAATTTTTTGCCAGAATTCATCAGGAGACGTCTATTTTCATACTTGCACCTTAAATTAGTCAACACGACCTCTTTGGAATTCCTCGAATTGTTAAAATAAGATGCAAGCCATTAATTTTGCACAAAGAGAAGAGGAAGCAATGCTTTAAGTACTCTAAATCCAGGAATCTATACTTACTACTGCAAAAAAGCGGATAGTAGACCGTCTTCACAAAGAAATCCCGTCTTCAAGCACTCTGAACAACATACTGATGCATTTCCCAATATTGGTCGATTTAAGGCGAGAAGACGCCGGCCGTTCCAGAGTCTGTCCATTATGTGAATGGTGGATTAATTTCGCGACGTATTCAATCTGACGGCTTACATAAGCCAGACGGTGTCTACCCAACCAGACAAATCCCAGAAATATACCCGGAAGCCATTAAATTACTGAAGGGCGGGTATTGCAAGGATTGAGGAGCACAATATGGACAGATGCATTATATTATGCAAGACAGAAATGGACTAATGGCTTCAAGGAGATTTGCAATGTCTAGGCTAGATTTTTATCGTAAAACTTTAAATGGCAAAATCTCCCATAAAGCTGTAGGTATAAACGTCTGCGTGCGCTCCAATTTTGTTCTCGAAAAATATAAGATATTATTTCCCATTTCCTAAAACCTAAAAACGTTGCAACGTTTCTGGCGACCTACACAACTAACTTAACTTAAAGCTTTAATTGAAGGCGCATTTTAGCAACATTATATTTGTATACTTTTAATGCGTTGCACATAAGCAAGCACAACTGCAAGTGTCAACAAAAAACGCACGGCATGTGGAAACATCTTAAATCTCCTTAGTAAACCTCCTTTTGCCACAGTTAAAGGCGCTTACTTTAAAAAACTCCGTTGGGAGTCGAAAATGATACAAAAAAAGCTTCATTGGCAAGCAAGCAGTTCACAAATAATTTGACTCATAGCCAAACTAGTCACAAAAATCGATCTTTATACTCCGATGACACGTTCTTTTCATAATATTTTCCTCAGTAGATGCAATTTATCATCAACTACATTTTAAAAAAATCTTCCACATGCTCTTCTAAATTCCCCGTTGAATCATGCATGCAACAAACGAGCACACGCGAAACAAAACAAAACAAAAAAGAATCCCTCATATGAAGTACAAATGAATCACAAGTATCACTTCTCGTTAATTCAAGTGTCCTTCATGTGATGCAACAATTTGCAACGCTCAACCCATTCCACTCCATATCATCCAGTCTCCATACTTTTCTCCTTTTCCACCCCTAACTTCTCCGCTCATTTGTATTCCCCTCTGCTAAGCGACGTCACTATGAAAAGGGGACATTCCAATAGCATCCCCTAAAATCTGCACAAAGGCATATTCCAGGCGCAAAAAAACACTAGTTGCACACCATGCCACCGTCACATTGCCGGAAGGTCAATTTCATTATTAGGCATATCATATGTCCACCCTTTTGATTCGTCTTGTATATATTTATGGCTTGGGGACTGTAAAATATCCTACCTACTGCACCTCCCAAATGCACATAATTAACACATAAACTCGTGTGTTAATTAACCTCTTCGAGAATTGGACTTTCATGTTAATGGCTTTCAAAGTCAGCACAATCCATTCCGACATTTACATATAAAAGGAGAGGAAATCATTTGGAGCTGCATCACATGCCGCCTGCCTAACAAACTAGCTAACATGACAACGTCGTAGTCGTCGCCGTCGTCGTAACGCAACAACCCCTAAGGGGTTGTTATACTGATTTATGGCGGCTACAAATGCAATTGCTTATAATATTAGAGCTGGTGCGGTTCGCCATGAGGTACTGTCGCGAAACGCGCCGGTTTTATGATGATGGAATGTTTATGGAATGATATTGGCCCCTAAAGGGAGTTTTCAGTTAATTTAATGCATTTTTCTAACGCCTAGATGGGGTTGGAAGTGGAGTGGGTTTAGTGGGGTAGTTATTAGGAAGTATAATGTTAGCGTTAATTTTTGTTTTGGAAATTCTCCTGTTGGACGGGATCAGAAAAATTTTAAGTTACCAGCACGAAGAATAGTGTAATGGATGCGTTTCTACGAACCATTAAAAAATTCAGAACAGCAAAACTCATCAGGATTTATAAAGATTCGTGACAAAGTATTTCCCCGTTCTTGAAAAACTGAACGAACTGCATGTTTTAAAGTTTGCCGAAAACCCTATATTTCCAGCTGTACAAGTATTTGGATAAAAAAAAAACCAAGGACTTGGAAACACACAACAGTAACTGTCCTCGAATTCTAGGCTAATGGGCTAGAGATGACAAGAAAGACGAAATCTCAGATTAAAGAGCCAAATAAATTTGACAAATTACTGAACAAATATAGTTCTGCGAGGTTTCGACATGGTTTCATTGGGCGCGACTTTAAAATGATGCTAGGTCAGGGGAGTTCATATCACACTTTAAATCAGCTACTATAGTAATTCGCTTTTATCTCGTAAAGCGTAGAACCTAATGACCTCACATTGGGCGCCATTCGCATTGTATTTTCGGCTACAATGCCGGCTGATACAACAAAGCTGACATGTTTCAAGGACCATCTACCTATTCAAAGTTCCCTCTATATTTTTCGGGAAACGGCATTCTCATTGTTACCGACAAATTACCTGCTAATGGTGCCATATCGCGGAGGCCCACAAAAACCACGTTCTATTCTTTTTATCACTTTCCGGTGACAAATTAGTAGAATCAGTGGTTGCTCCATGAACTTGAACACCCATCGTAAAATTACCCTCTTCTTGACATGGCAAAGGAGGTGGAACAAGTGATAGGGATGGAAAGGCATACAAAGAATTTACCCAAACATACCTTCAACATCGTTCCATTTTTCGGTAGCTTCCTTCTTCTTTTCCTACGCGTGTTTGGGCAAATGCCAACATTTATGCCTACACTGGGATGAGTAACCTACACAAGGAAAATATGATACGAAGTTGAAGGGTTTTATACTTCAACAGGAGGTAGCTCACACATACTGAAACTTTTGGTGGAAAACAAAGTTGAAAATGACGGTAATTCTTCAACCGCGCCAAGTGAGTGTAGGTGGTGGTAGAGAAGTTAGTCACGATTGACGGTCGGTAATATGTTTTGACATGGTTTGTTTTTAACTTCTGTCTGGTGAGAAAGTGATGCGATGGCGGTGGTTGTGATTGAAGATGTCAGAGGTTTTGCGGGAAACGTGTTCATTTTCATAGATCCTTCCACTTGAAGTTCAAATGTCAATCCAAAGGTTGGAAATATTGTCTTGAAAAGACAACGCCCCTTCTAAGTGTATGCAATTACTTAAATGCATTACATAGTTGCAGACTGCTCTTCTCTCTGGGAGATATACGGGAAAAAACCTTTAAGGTGCGATAAGACAAAGGATACTCCAATAACACCGTAACCCGCTCACAGAAAATTGAATCAAAATTCCATTACTCTCGGGCCATAATAATACGATGACAAAAAAAAACCCAACATCCACTCAAATTCGTTGATGGGCATCCTTAAGAAAGCCGGTTGTTTCTGCTGCTCTAACGTTTGCTTAACTATGATTCTATGTACAACGTCATGGAAAATTGAATGTGCAACACCATTGGCCGGAGGTAGGTAATCTCAGCAATAGTTGAATTTTCTTCCTCTGCTCTATCACAGCCTTTATTTAAGAGGGAGAGTAAAAAAAAAATCCTCGAAGAAGGTATCCTTCCTTCTTGGTAGAATTTCTTCATCTCTGAGGAGTTCAAAAGATGGATGGCACTCGTTGAAGTAATAGATGAGATAACAAAGCAAAAAAAAAAAAAAAACTCGCCAACATGATTCAAGGAAAACGTAATTCCTAAAAGGATTCATCTCTCCCTCTCGAGGGAGACTTTGGGCACGAGAGCTTTGCAATTTAATTGGAGGTTTGTTGTGTAAACGTTGTGCATATAGTTTGCCCCAGAATGATGAGTGTGTGAATATTTCGAAATAACGCAACACAATGCACAATTTTTACATAAAAGGATGCATAATTTGCTTGTAATGGCTACCGGCAGCTGAATATATCAGGAGGGAAATCCCTTTCACCGTTTAAAGTAGAAAAGGATAGGATAAAAATGTATGCCAGAACTGTTGCTTTTGTATGATATTTTTTCTGGTTTTATGTGGATTTTTGTAAAAGCGTATTTAATGGATATTATATGGATGTAAAGGAATACATATGGTAGGATATCCTTAGCTGGCAGCATGGTTTGCGTATGGAAGAGTACTTAAGATTGCAATCGGAACGGGAAGAGGAAATGAACGCTTTGCTCAACGCCGAATGTAACCGTAGTTGGGCTCTGGGGAGGATTTAAATGATGGGAATATTGTGCTGAAACAGAGCGAGGTTTACATTTGGATTTTGTTGTTTTGTTCTGTTCCGACGATGCTTTACGTTCGCACTAAAGTGTTGTTATTTTTCTGTATATAATTCTGAAATTAAGCACTCTACAATCGACCAGGTTTATCGAATAACCAATGAAATAGCCCTAGAGAAGAAAAAAATATGTTCTAGAGTTTTCTTGACGTCTCGCAAGCCTTTGATAAAGTATGGCATACGGGATTGAAACATAAACTAACTAATAAGAAATACTAATTCCAAGGCAGTTATATGAGCTACTAAGTTCTTATCTAGCGGATAGACTATTCCGTGTTAAGCACGGAAACGATTACTCTAAATTTAAAGAAATCGAGGCAGGAGTTCCCCAGGGAAGCGATCTGGGTCCGTTTCTCTTTTTAATTTATAGTCGAGATATTCCGCAAGAAGATGGCACAACTGTAGCTACGTTTGCGGATGATACAGCTACATTGGCCGTAAGTAATACAGTAGAACCAGCAACGAACAAGCTTCAACGGGCTATTAAGAGCATTTTTGAGGGGACAACAACTTGGCGCATTGTCCTCAAAGAAACAAAATCTGCGCACATTAATTTTACTTACAGAAATGTAAATACGTTACCCATTTTTATAGACTCCGTACAAATTCCGTATTTGGGAATGACATTAAATGCGAAACTTAAATGGGCACGTAAAGAAGAAACTGGAAGAGGTCGTTATTAAATACAATCAAATGCATTGGCTGCTTGGTCGATTGGCCAAACTCCGCCTACAAATTTAACAAACTTTTCGAAATAAAGTACTAAAAGGATTTTTTAACGCCCCGTGGTATATCCAAAACGGTGATATCTACCTTGACTTAGGTATGGCTATGGACTCGTCTTCATGATCATTGCAATAACGCAATGCTACAAATTCCAAATGAAATGAATCTAGTGAGCCGACTACAACAGATAAAACCGTTTGAACTAGCGCAATAAGATGTAACCGCGAGAAATTGACGGTAATAGCAGGTACTTCCGCTGGGAGGCTGCCTGCCAAACGCGTATTAAAACGGAAATTAAAACTACTAGATAGGGTATAAGCTAGTTGTAGTAAAAGGGATTTAGAAGAGAGGTGTTTTTAGTGAGTAAGAATCTCACAATATTATGAGCACGTGCGACCGGTCCTCATAATGTCTCATGAAGGATTTCAACCTACAAAAGAAAAACAACTTTTCTGTGTTTAGGGTGATCAATTCATTGATTAATTTGATTTTTGAAACTTTACGCACTTGCCAATTATATCCTGGAGACACAACGATGTGAAGGATTTTTGAACCTTCTGTCCAATTATCATCAAAAGATGTAAGTTTGTACACCCACTGACCGAAAATGGAATCTAGTCTTTGGATCCAAAACAAAAGTCCCAATACCAATGAAAATGTGTCTCACTGTGTTGAAGGATAAGATCCATGTCATTTGACATGGTATAAAAAGAACCCGAATATATATATATTGTCAGAAGTCAAGCGGCTGTCGTATAAAACAGTCTACTTGCTCTCTTAATGAATCTTGGATATGGAGTCTTTGCTTGGGGAAGTGCTTCAGAATTATTTTAGATTTCTAGGTGTCTACAATATTTTTAAGTTGACAACAAATTCCAGCTTTTACACAATTTGTTCTTTGACTTTATCTCTTCTAAATCTCAGTACCTCGCTCCCCCATTAAGTATGGACATTTTTATTTCAAAAAGGTTCAATGTCCATCTGGCTGCCTAATAGACTTTGCATAATTGCTTGCTAAATATTTAATGCTAATAGCTGCTGCACATTCCCTACCTAGGGCAAGGCTACAAAAATTGCTGCCAACACAAAAACCCCATATGCAACTGACCAATTTCACACAATTATCTTTCTCCCTCTCCACCTCAGTCCGACATATATCCAATATTAGTCCATAATCATAACCTAGACAAATATCAAGGTACACTATCTTCTAAATCCCTATCACATACTGCGCTGTAAGCACTCACTAGGGAATAAGTAATTTTGTAGTCTACAAAGTTTACCCTCTCTCTCTCTCTCTCGCTTTCATTTGCTGTCATTCCATATGACAACGATTTGGCTAAGTGCACACCTGCGTATCGTTGTCATCAATGTGTTGTAACAAAACAAAAAAATAAAAATATAATATAAAATAAAATAAAGGATGAAGGTTTTCCAGCTAGCACGGAGTAGGTATCATAGGTATCTAGGGACAATCTTGACAGAATAAACTTGCCATGACAATGACACTATTACCAGTGCTTAGTTTTCTGTGTGCACTGTTGAATATGTTTTGTTTCTGCTTCTTGAATAAAGTTTAATGGAAGAATCATTTGATGAAAAATCAATATTCTTCAGATAAATTTGTCAATTATCTTTGATGTCAGTTTTTTTTATCCCCCAATTTTCCTATGCGGGTGACATTAGAATGGAATTTACCATTTATATTTGCATTCGACATAAAGACACAAAAGTTCCAAAGGACAGAAGATGAACAAAAGTGCAAATAGCAATAGACCAAAAATTCGTCGTATTTGGTTCCCATTCAAACAGCCATCCGTCGCCCATCCAATTTGCATTGCGAAGAATAAAAGCGATATATATGTATAAATAAAAAAAAAACTGGCAAATACAAGAAATCGAAATTAAATTTGCCTAAAGGCACGAAGACTGAAAAGAAGAAGAACTTTCCACATCGGATGAATGATTGAAAATGTTTTTTGTGTCGTCCTGCATTGGGCGCCAACATTTTTTTCCTCTGCCTGATTCATATAAAGACATCCCCATGTATCTATGTGTGTCTCAAGTTTGTTTTGAGTTCTAAGGAAGTGATATTGACGAATTTTCTTGGGTATTTTTTTTTTGCTCTGCTTTTATTTAAGAGACCGTAAAAATTGACGAAGAATCAGACTAGACATTGTCGTTCGTTTGCACTTGAAGATTAGATAAATAGGGAGGTTGGGGATGGAGTTTGTTATGTTGGGGTTTTATTTGTCGAACTTTTATTGATGTGAATGGTTGATGTTTTGACATAGACAGGATATTATAGAGGAAAGAAATCGTTGGCAATTTAGAAGAACTTTGAAAGGGAGGCCACTAGAAAATTTGATTTGAGGACAGTTTTGCAGTTTTATTGAATAATTGGCGGCAGAGGGGAAGTTGCAGGAAAATAGGGGATATTTTCCAAATGATTCATGAATAGAGTTATTTATTAGAGCAAACGATGACTCGCAAAAACAACGATAAGTGTGAAATTTTAGTCGCCATTAATGTCCACAATATTTGATGACATGGTTCTTTGGACTCCAGAAAGACCATAAGTTCGACTAAAGTCTGTGGAAAGGCAGCGGATCTTTCTTTATCGTAACCAAAACAAGAAACTGCAAGTGCCTTAGGGAGATAAAGGGTTGCCAAGTATTTGCAAAGCACAGAATATGCTCAAGCCGCATAACAACATGGCATAGCAGAAAACGTTGAGGGCGAATGTAACATCAAAGAGCGGTGCCGCTTATTTTTTGACGGCCTTAAATGCAGTGTCAACTTATCCTTCACTATTTTTTTACATCAGCGACACCAGAAAACATTTACTTTTGTCGTTGTCGGGAGCGTTCATATGTTACTGACTAAGGAGGCAGCGTGCCTTCACAAAGACCCGTCGCGGGCTTATGAACACTTGCCGATGTGACTACATAGCAATACTTTATACATAGTGTTGCAAGACTTTGCCAGGTTTGGTTAATATTTTGACGCGATTAGAAAATGCTGCGCCATTTTCACAATCACATTTTGGTAGATGATTTGTGGTGTCATAGCGTTTGTTACTCACTTACTTGGAGGGCAAGTCGTCTGTCTTCCAAAAATGTTGTTTCTAGTATGGCAAAGTGATGGTGGCAGTGACTGAAATTCTGACTCCCACTTAAGGTTTAGTTTCAATGCAGTCTGTTCTTGGAATCTTAGTCGTAAGTCTATCACTGGTTGTTTTGCCCATGGTCTGCCGAGTACAGCAATCCAAATGAATATTATTTTTAAAAAGAAGCCCAGCGGTTGCCTAAAATTGATAGCAACAGCTTCAAGGTAGTTAAGGAGTCAAACTACCTCGGTGCATAAAGATCAACTTCGCCAATGACAAGTTAATGGAGATCCGTTGATCAATTATACTAGGAAACCACGGCTTCTTCTCAAAACGAGAGGACAAGGAAGACGAAACCTCTGTTTGAGAGACTAAATCATCGTTAATGCCAAAGCGCTTGGTCTGAAAAACTAGAAGCAGCGTGTCATTTCCATTTTCTAAGCCCAAAAATTTGCGTCAATACGTCCCCGAATCATGTCTCTAAAAGGCTTCTTCATTTGCATTTTAAACTTCTCTGTGACCTACTTCAATCATAAAGCAATGAACGAGGTTATGACTCCCATAAAACGTAACTTAGAAAATTTACTATCACTATATCGAAAGGTGCCATCTCCCACAATGGCCGTTTAGCCCCAAACTTTATCCATTATGCTCCGCAATTAGTCTTCCTAAATCCACCATATCCTCTATATGTGAATCTCTGTATCCACAACATTCGTTATCCCCATTTTCAAAGGATATCCCATCCCCTAACTCCAATAAAAATGTTGTTCACATTTTGATTTGCTCCAGATAATCCTTTACCACCCTACAACCCCAAACCCGAACACACCACACCATTCTCTCCACGAATCAAAGTTATCCAATCCTGTCGAAAATAATATTTGTCCACATTATCAACTTCCCATACAATGACACAACACACACACACACATATTCATTCATAGAATGGAAATGGATAAATATAAATCCCTACCACTGTTTGTGTCAATATTTAATTTGCCTTTTCTCCACCACTGATTCTCGACAATTTTCAGATTCCAGATTAGTAGCATCGATAACCCAGTAACAGCAACCAATGTTTCTTATCCTCTCCCCGATAACCCCCGCGTGCCATTTGCCAAGGACGACGAAAATTGGCTCACTATACAAAACGAACTCGGAGTTAAAGTCATAAATTATTTTCCGATCATAGCGCACTACTCGGATGTCGGATATACAGGATTACTCCTCGAACCTCTATCGAAGTTGGCATTCTCATCAGTTCGGAAATCGGAGCCCAGTAAGAGCGATATACGATGACTGGCATAGGTACCCGAAAACAGAGACGAAAAAAGGATAAACTCTGTTTAATAGATTCTAGGCAGTATGCCAGGATAAAGACGACGACGACGACGATGGAGATTTGTCTGCTCCTGGGGGGCTAATACGATTTAATGGTGTAGAAAATTAGAAACCGATTGTTTAGGAAGGGGAGGAGAGCGTGGGTTGCTCAAATAGCCAGACGCTTTTTGGCGACATTCACTGGCAGATGTTTGTTTCTTTCCGTCACGAAAGAATGCTGCCAAAAATTAGTGCAATTATAATAATTTCATTTTTAAAGGACATTCTTATGAGGTTCTTATCCGTTTATTGGTTAACCATCGACAAATATTGTAGTCATCCTTTGCGGCAGCAATGAATATATCACATTTTTGCATTATCCCTTCCCATTCAAAGCTGTCACACTGTATCTAATTTGAAAATTTTATGAATCCATTTATTTTCGATGTCAATAAAGGATAACGAGTAGTGAAGAAGATTGTGGGTACCTATAGTCCTTTTTTTATGCACTGTCGAGAGTCGTGCATCTGCTTTAATGGACGTTTGCTTTCCATTTTCTGGTGAATGACCGATATAAAGTTTTATCCCTTTTGTTAGAGGATTTATGGGTAGAATGTTGTCACTTGGAATTCTATTGTTGGTGTAGGACAATATAAGGATGAGTGGAATACGTAGACAAAAAGTTCTTGTGGAATAAAGAAAGAAGTGGCCGAGGTCAACAGCTTTTGTACCGGTGTTTCTGAATACTTAAAAAGAGAGTTTCGAGTCGAAAAGGAATAGATAACTAGAACTAGAACTCTTAAAATATGTATGTTTTTTTCGGAAGCATGCTTGTAGAACTGATGTGCACCCTTCCCATTTTTACGTGGACGGGAATTTTAAATTTGATATATCTAGCTGAGTATTTGTTGTGGGTGCAGTGGCTCAGTTGTTAGTACATTCGACTACAAAGCGAAACGTCGAATCAGCCTTTGATACAATTGGTTTGATCGTTACTTGTTAATACCGATTAAGCTGGTTGTTCTCCAACTCTCGGTTGATTCGCTGTTGATCGCAGATTCCAGATATTTGATCTTTTCAATGAAAAGAGCTAATTCGAATAGAAAAATTTCTACGAAATTTGAAATTCCTAGAATTTGGTATCACCACACCCGAAAAAACCTGAATAATTTTGTCCCTCTCTACGACAAGTTTTTCCTGTCGTAAACTGAAAATAACAGTTATTTGAATAAAATCTACGTTTTTAATCTATGCTGGTAGCCGCCTTCAGCTATAAGTCTCAGCGCCGCTTCAAGTTATTGATGCACGTAGTTGACAAAGTCTTTGTTTAATATAAAATTTCTCGAAAGATACCTATGAAATGAACAAATTTAAATGATTACAAGAATAACTTACAGAGTATCATCCAAATGTTAAATGCGTCCCTTAGTCACCTTCTTTGAATTTTCATTATTGCAACGATAGCAATTGCAATGCAATTGATTCCATTAATTATTATTTTTTTCACAAAACGAAAATATGCGCGACAAACTAGTTTTCGAATTTGACAGATGGGACAATACTCAGGGAACAGGTAACAAAAATTATTTTTTGGCAATTTTTAACTTGAAGGCAAAATATTTTATTATATTCGACAGTTAAATTGTTCATTACATATAATATGTATTAAATTTAGTCAATGTTACAAATCCAGAAAAACTCATTTAAGTCACAAAAATTAAATTTTGTGAATTAATTTCGAAAATGGACACTCATTTTTTTCAATCAGGCAATGCTTTTTTCGAATCCCTTCGGATCTTTTGATTGTTTTTTTTCGGGATTCGTAGCGGAATTTTTCATTTTGGGATTTTTCTGAAGAGAACTTGAGATAGGCCTGAATGAATAAAGGAATGAATTTTCCATTAAAATAAATGTCTGGAATTATTCGGAGTAGATTCGGGAATTTTTGTTGGGCTAAAACGGCAGCCATTTCCCTTCCAAACATCCATCCACACATCAAGTGCTCGCTGCAGGGAAGTTTGATTCTCTCTTCGTCATGATCGTTCTTTAGGGACAATTACAATCGGGATTGATTTTACGGAAGTATAAGACTCCATCAAATAGCACAGGGCCCAGACCACCCATTTTACTTTAACTGCAAAATATAAAATATTAATACTTTATGTGCATATAAAGGGTGATTTTTTAAGAGTTAAGTTTTTCAGGTTGGCAGTACTGGTTATTAATGGCGTCCAAACGTCATCTGTCAAAATGAAACGTTTTCGGCACACTCTGCCATTTAATCATGGAAAGACTTACAAACGAGCAACGATTGAAAATTATTGAAATTTATTATCAAAATTCGTGCTCTGTGAAAAATTTTAAAATCCGCTGTTTTATCGATAAATTGTGTTCAGCGTTGAGGCTCATTTCCGGCTCAACGGATACGTAAATAAGCTAAACTGTCGCATCTGGAGTGATGAACAGCCACATGCCATACAAGAATTACCGATGCATCCCGATAAAACGACAGTTTGATGTGTTTATGGGCTGGTGGCATCATCGGTCCATTTTCTTTAAAGAATTTTTGTCCCAGTTGGCCGAGTTGAACTGG
Organism: Ferdinandea cuprea; assembly: GCA_963576555.1. Classification (NCBI taxonomy): domain Eukaryota; kingdom Metazoa; phylum Arthropoda; class Insecta; order Diptera; family Syrphidae; genus Ferdinandea; species Ferdinandea cuprea. The sequence goes on along the minus strand of OY754961.1, from coordinate 83,925,525 downwards.
GTTGACATGTGGTTTCATCAAGACGGTGCCACATGCCACACAGCTCGTGAAACAATGGAAATGTTGAAGGATGAATTTGGTGAGCAGCTTATCTCTCGAAATGGCCCTGTGAGTTGACCACCTAGATCATGTGATTTAACGCCTCTTGATCAGTTCTTGTGGGGTTATGTAAAGCCGTTAGTTTATGTTGGCAAGCTGAACACGATTGAAGCCTTACAGGATAACATAACACCGAGTAATTCGTGGAATACAGGCCGAAATGCTCGAAAAAGTGACACATGAAAAGGAGCTGCTGACAACATTAACATGAAGTTGTCTCTAAATCGTAAATGACAAAGGCCTATTTATCGATTACAATACAAATTTTGAATATTTAATGCAAATTTGAATGAATACGCTTAAAAAATCACTATTTAGTCTCCATGGCACACAGGATAGCTTTAAATTCATTCAAAATCCCTTTCAAGTCATCCCCCTACGTAAGGCTCAAATATGCACACATGACACTTAGCTGCCACAACTCAGTCAGTCGCCTCGCAATCCCAATCAAACATGTACAAATTTAGAAAGTTTTTCTATCCCCGTTTTCCAATTTACATTCGATTTGATTCACTCAACAGAAAGTTTATAAACTTCTAGCCGCGAAAATCAGGATAACTACAAGTACACATAGATTCGCGGCTTCTGGGTACACTTATCCTTTCTTAGGGGAGCTACGTTCCCTTTCACTGTTCGCTGATATACTTTCGGTGAATAACCGTTTATTTTATTCAAATGAATGTAATACCTACTCCAAGTCGGTGGATCATTCGTCTTCTACTGAAACTGAATTCGAAATGAAGTCGGTAAATTTCCGTGTGTGGTGGTGGTAGTGGTCGGCGCGCGGTGACGAGGGGAACTGTGTCGAATTCCTGAACGAATTTATAGCTTCATTTTGATGATATCCTTTTTGGCATTGTTCTACCGAGTGTAGATAAGGACTAGGAGGGTATTCTATGGTGTAAGTATGATGATCCCGGTCGGTGTATATGAAGAAGCAATTGAATTAAGTTTGGGATCGTTCCCCGAAAAGTGGTACCTTTCATCGTGTACCCTTCCATTGTCTCCCTCATCGTCATCGTCGTCTTCGTCCTTGCGGGTAATAGTAGGTAGTAGGGAGTAGGTCTATTTTTGGGAGAAGTGTATACTACTTGTTTATGGGTCATTTAACTAAGTTGCAGTTATAAGAAAACGATGTTATTTCTACAACCTACTACCCCGCCGCCTCCCCAACTTGTATATGCTTGGGTGTAATGAAATTCACATAAAAGTAGAAGACAGGATGGGGCTTTGGGCTTGAGGCTGTAATGTGTGTTGCCAATTAGTTGGAGTGGTTTCAGTTTAGCGGAAAATAAACAACACTCTTCAAAATGCAAAAAGCGAGGGTGTACTAGTGCCGAGTATAAAACATATAAAACTTCCGCTTGATAGCTATTGAACTTGGTTTGACAATTATTTTCGCTGTTTCCTATCTGTCTTCCTCCAACAACGACGACGACACGGCGAACGTTCTTTATTTTTATTTCGTTGCCTGTCTTTCTCCGAGTTCTTATATTTGTTTTATATTTTTTTTGTTTTCAGTTCAACTGTTTGTTGGCATTTTTATTGCCGCCAGTGTGTTATATGTGACATTTACGGTGTATTAACTTCAGAATGGGGAATGGATCCAATGTGACATTGCTTTACAGGTAAGTGGGTTTTTGTAATCAACAGAGATGTGCGACTGTGACATGAAAGATGTGCTCGCTGTGCGAATGGGAAATGAATTTCATTTGTATAATGTGCTGGAAAATTTGTTGAATAAAAGTTTTCACAACTTGTGACAGGATATTTTCTGTCAGTGGGGCAGAATACCAATCAGATGGTTTTAAATCGAGTATGTAGATAGGTGTATATAGGGATTGAACCACTTTTTGAAGTGGTATTTTTGGAAACATTTCGCAAAATGGTTCTGCCGAATGTACTGTTCATTAAGCTTAATTTTGCTTCTTTGCACAAAACGATTTGTAGAACAACAACTGTTGCAATGTTTTTATATTTGACAATTTTAAGGTAGACCCGTATGTGTATGTATATAAAGGGTGATCCATTTCGAGGTTTCCTACTTTTTTAAAGAAAAAAACACAGAAAATTCAAATTTAATGGAGAATGTTTATTATCATTTGAAAGAACATTCTTTGGCATTTATTTTTTGAAGATTATGTCTATCAAATGTTGGCCGTTGCTACGTGGCAGTTGGTCCATCCGTTGAGTCTAATTTTCGATCACTAGTTCGAGCATTTCGACTGGTAACTGGCGAATGACACGCGTGATGTTTTCCTCCAAGGCCTGAATCGAAGCGGGTTTGTCGGCATAAGCTTTTGACTTTACATATCCCCACAGGAAAAAGTCTAACGGTGTGATATCACACGATCTTGGTGGCCAATCGATCGGCCCAAAACGTGAAATTATGTGCTCACCGAAATGTTCTCTCAATAAGTCCATTGATTGATGCGATGTGTGGGAAGTGGCGCCGTCTTGCTGAAACCAAATGTCGCCGAGATCACGAGCTTCAATTTCAGGCATCAAATAGTCGGTTATCATGGCACGATAACGGTCGCCATTGACGGTTACGTTCGCACCGGCATAATTTTTAAAGAAATATGGACCGAAGATTCCACCGGCCCACAAACCACACCAAACCGTTGTTTTTTCTGGATGAAGGGCAGTTCTTCAATCTCTTCAGGTCGCTTTTCGTCCCAAATGCGGCAATTTTGTTTGTTTACATACCCATTGAGCCAGAAATGGGCCTCATCGCTAAACAAAATTTGCCTCGAAAACGTCGGATCTTCTTGGAACTTTTCAAGAGCCCATAGAGCGAAGCGATGTCGCTTGGGAAGGTCGAGCGGCTTCATTTGTTGCACAAGCTGTATTTTGTACGCTTTCAATTTCAGATCTTGACGTAAAATGCGCCAAGACGTTCCATACGTCAGTCCGAGTTGCTGCGAACGGCGCCGAATCGACTTTCTACGGTCTTCGTGTACACTCTCAGCTACGGCCGCTATATTTTCTTCACAGCGTGCTGGACGTGGTCTATTGGGTCGAATATTATCCAATAATGAATGCTGACATAATGTTGACCATAAGTTGAGCGAAGTGCACGAAACACATTCCTCACAGAACGTGAACGTAACGTAGACTTTGAGTTTGTAATCCAACAATTCCCTTCTTAATGAAGAGACAGTAAATGCAGATGTTTTTAATAGTTTTTTTTGTTTTGTCAATAACGTCTTGTGTTGAAACACACATCATATCGCTACTGAGGTAGTAATCAGTAATAAGGCATGCGGTGACTTCCATCTTGATCCTGATGGTATAAAATATATATTTGTTTTCGGGACTTAGAAGTTAATTTTGCAGAGCACTTAGTGAGGCTTATATTTCAACGGCAATGCACCTACTCGCCCGTTCTATGGTATACCCTTTGTACTTGTATTAATTATAACTGAAGTCGTTAGTCAATTGAATACGGCTACCTTAACTAAATAATCTGAATTACTTCATAGCATGTTAAGCTAAGATTTGTCGTAGGTTTTGGATTTTCAAGCTCAGATATCCAAAGTTTTTAAAGTGGCTTTGTCTAAAATAATGGTTACTGACAGAACCATGCTTAAATTTCAGGTTTCGACCAACATTGCTACCGAGGAAAGTAGATTCGTTGCCAGCTGACTTCGGTTTTGTGCACTGGGCGAGCAGGTTAAGGTTCTCATAGCTCATTTTTAGCTGTTAGAACATGATAGATTGAATAATGGTTATGCTTTATCCTTTTACATCGCACTGCATTCATAATACATATTTCCTTCACCACACACTAAGCTAACCACATCAGGTAGAGGCGCCCACAGGCAATTCAATATAACCGGATACCCTATTGACAAGGCACACATAATTTTGTCGAAAACAATACTTTCCATCCTTCCTCCTGCTACTGAATTCATTCATTCATTTCCACCTTGACTTGACTTGGCTTGGTTTGAGAGAAGTTTTGAAATTTAAATCCATGTCCTTTCAATTATTTTCCTATTACTCGCTTTGCATATTCTCCAATTAGTCTGCTGCAACTCTGTGTGATGTGTGTGAGTGTATTTGGATCAGCAAATTTCGGAGTAAACCACTTGAACCCTAAGGCACTTCAACGTCTCTCAACCTTTTGTTTTCGAACTGAACAAACATAAATTCATATATATTCATGTATATGTACGTGCTCTGCTCAGGTCCTTATAATTACCTTATTCCAGTTGGATTGAATATGTAACATGTTTGTGTGTGTGTGTTGTACTCGTACTCATTCGAAGGATTACTTTAATTACGATCTCGAGAAATATTCTTCCTAATCGGATAAATTTAAAGTCTGTGTGGGGGCGGGCGAGGTGCCCGGGGTCGGGCGTAACATCTTCCAGGACGCCACGAGGATAATGTATTCCCACACCTAAGTGTGTACGAATAAACGATGACGATGACGATAGACAACGAGGCAAAATTGGAAAATGAAAATGGCAAATGTCGATGCAAATATTGTATTTGAATTTCACTCTGGAGTCGTCTTCCAAAACGTATCTACAGATTACAATGGTTGTTAAGGGAATTGCCAGTGCAATGCAACATTATACACATGTTGTAACTATTAGCATAGAACAATTGGATTCTGATTCTCAGAAGACGGCACCGAAGTAACTGATTTTCTGTAAATTTGCAAAGCCAGAGAGACATTAGTGACATACACGACTGCATAAAGGATACACGATGTGTCAGATAGCTGGTTCTCTATCTCCTTGGATTGTTTTAAATAACAGGCGGATGATAATCCATTTTATAACATTCCTCTTTTTGGTTGGAAACTTTAAACGAATTTCAATTTCAGTTAGACCTACACCATTCGATGGAATCTAATCAAACGGATAAAGGATGTCAAATTGAATCAACCCCTTAAGCCGAAATAAATTTATCCCAAGGAAACAAAACAAAAAAAAAAAACACAAAAACAAAGGACACCCCAACATGCCAGACCATAGCTCGCCTAGGTTTATTAAATTCCATCCAATTACATCCCGAAAATCCTTTCCTCCATCCTCGAGGCATATAAAATCAGAATAAAAATCTACCAGCAAAACACAAACAGATACTGGCATATTCAGCTGATAAGCTTGGCAGCAACAGAACATTGACGTTCAGATGGAGTCTATATGAAAAAATGTTCCTCCAGAAAAACAGAAAAAGCGGTAACCACTACTCACCCACATATTCGTAGCAGGAAAATTTAATAGGATTGTAGAATTCTTTCAAGTCTATGCCAGCCAGCACCTTTCGCCCTTAATCTTTTGCAAAATATTCGTCACCTTGTCGGTGCGCGCTGATAAAACTTTGGGAACGACAAGGAGGTCCTTTTCATGTTGAAACCTAAGTGAGGGAGTGTCAACACGATATTAAATAAAATGGAAAACGTTTCATAATTTATTTGCTTTTGGGGGGGCTGTCGCAGTAACCTTATATCCGAGCAAGCTAGCGCGGTATATCTATAGGTATGTGGCAGTTGGTGCGAATGGAATTTAAATAAACCCCCGGTTATGTTGGGACGCGCGCGTTAGGATTGTTTTAATGGAGAATCCAACGTGTGTATAACGTTGGGAAAAACTTTGAATTTTTCATTTCGTGGTTGGTAAATTGTTGCGACTGTGATTTATATTTCATGAATTCCACGCCAGTGATTTGTGGTACTTCAATGAGATGTGGTGAATGCTATTTTTTTTTTTCTTCGTTTTCCTTATCTAAATTTTGAGGCTACCACGTTTTGGCTTTAAAATTTGGTGTTTATTGAAAATTGACAGGGGCGTTATTTGGCTAGTACTAATGATTTTCCTAACCATGTTTATAATGATGACGTGACGATATATCGAAGAAATTGCAGGACGAAAAACTGATCTTCGCTGATGTTCCACAATACTCAGTGCTCATACCTGCCCTTTTATAAATTAGCATTTCATTCTATTTATTGTGATACAGCCCTAAAAAATGTACAGTAGGAGCTCCAATTCTAGCCAATTTATTTCCGAATTCTTTGTTTTATTATTCTTTGTAGTATATTTGTTTCCGGATGATTTACGATTATAATTATGAAAAACAAAAGCAGGCAACGGAGATGTTATTTGGCCACTAAGATACAATTGATACTTAATTGAAAGCTTAATGCTACGTTTCCACCAAAGATAAACTAAGATTATAGCAAAATATTCACAGAAATAAAAATCAAGTGTTTCCACCAACAAATATGGATTAATTATAGAAGTTTTCCGTTAACACGGTTTTTAAATTCGTTTGAAATTGACATTTAAATTTTTGACATTTGTAGTAAAATTGTTGAAAACTTTACGTGCAATCTAGTACAATTTTACATTTACAACATGTACGACAAATTTAAATAATCCAAACCTGCACTTTGAACTCTGCGTATAGTTCATTGTTCTACGAAAAAAACGACTACAATAATAACAAATACTCAGTGCTCATACCTGCCCTTTTATAAATTTGCATTTCATTCTATTTATTGTGATACAGCCCTAAAAAATTTACAGTCGGAGCTCCAATTCTAGCCAATTTATTTCCGAATTCTTTGTTTTATTATTCTTTGTAGTATATTTGTTTCCGGATGATCTACGATTATAATTATGACAAACAAAAGCAGGCACCGGAGATGTTATTTGGCCACTAAGAGACAATTGACATCATCCACGCTTTATTGTCACTTAATTGAAAGCTTAATGCTACGTTTCCACCAAAGATAAACTAAGATTATAGCAAAATATTCACAGAAATAAAAATCAAGTGTTTCCACCAACAAATATGGATTAATTATAGAAGTTTTCCGTTAACACGGTTTTTAAATTCGTTTGAAATTGACATTTAAATTTTTGACATTTGTAGTAAAATTGTTGAAAACTTTACGTGCAATCTAGTACAATTTTACATTTACAACATGTACGACAAATTTAAATAATCCAAACCTGCACTTTGAACTCTGCGTATATTTCATTGTTCTACTAAAAAAACGACTACAATAATTACAATTACTCAGTGTTCATACCTGCCCTTTTATAAATTAGCATTTCATTCTATTTATTGTTATACAGCCCTAAAAAATTTACAGTAGGAGCTCCAATTCTAGCCAATTTATTCCCGAATTCTTTGTTTTATTATTCTTTGTAGTATATTTGTTTCCGGATGATTTACGATTATAATTATGATAAACAAAAGCAGGCAACGGAGATGTTATTTGGCCACTAAGAGACAATTGACATCATCCACGCTTTATTGTCACTTAATTGAAAGCTTAATGCTACGTTTCCACCAAAGATAAACTAAGATTATAGCAAAATATTCACAGAAATAAAAATCAAGTGTTTCCACCAACAAATATGGATTAATTATAGAAGTTTTCCGTTAACACGGTTTTTAAATTCGTTTGAAATTGACATTTAAATTTTTGACATTTGTAGTAAAATTGTTGAAAACTTTACGTGCAATCTAGTACAATTTTACATTTACAACATGTACGACAAATTTAAATAATCCAAACCTGCACTTTGAACTCTGCGTATAGTTCATTGTTCTACGAAAAAAACGACTACAATAATAACAAATACTCAGTGCTCATACCTGCCCTTTTATAAATTTGCATTTCATTCTATTTATTGTGATACAGCCCTAAAAAATTTACAGTCGGAGCTCCAATTCTAGCCAATTTATTTCCGAATTCTTTGTTTTATTATTCTTTGTAGTATATTTGTTTCCGGATGATTTACGATTATAATTATGACAAACAAAAGCAGGCAACGAAGATGTTATTTGGCCACTAAGAGACAATTGACATCATCCACGCTTTATTGTCACTTAATTGAAAGCTTAATGCTACGTCTCCACCAAAGATAAACTAAGATTATAGCAAAATATTCACAGAAATAAAAATCAAGTGTTTCCACCAACAAATATGGATTAATTATAGAAGTTTTCCGTTAACACGGTTTTTAGATTCGTGTTGAATTTTCAGCAGCCAACGTCATTTTTGACATTTGTAGTAAAATTGTTGAAAACTTTACGTGCAATCTAGTACAATTTGACATTTATTTTTGATCCTGAGTAAAGCAAATACAACATGTACGACAAATTTAAATAATCCAAACCTGCACTTTGAACTCTGCGTTTAGTTCATTGTTCTACTTAAAAACGACAACAATAACTCAGAGGCGCATATTAAAATCATAAAGTTTTGAAAACAAATTCTGTATTCACTTGGAAAATTCATGTCAATTTGAGTTTTAAATGTCAGGTTGGCAAACTCGAAAATGGCATAAATAAATATTTAATATTTTCAAATCGATCAAAATAATGGAATCGACATAGAAAATCTCTCAACTTAAGAAATATGAGTTTTTATTGCGTAGCCGAACGGAATTAGTACCTACTTATCTACTAAATGTAGGATTAGATTAGATGCCAATTGGTCAAATAATGACCATTTCGCTGTCAAATCACCATATTTTGTAAGCGAGAACTGTCAAAAATGGAAATTTTGTGACCACTTGGCATGCAGTCTCATCTTACCTTAACATAAAATGTCAATTTTGAACATAAAAATTAAAATTTAACAAGTAAAACTGCAACACTGCTTAACAGATTAATCAGTCAACAGTTTACAACCAATCGTTTTTTATGGGAAAGAAAACAACGCAGCACATAAAAGTTAGGCCTAACTCCCGAATCTAATGCCAATTGGCAAATCCTACCAACATTGCTACTCAATTCTCCGGTGTGCCATCTGTATGTTGCTGTTTTTAATCTGTTTATAGTTTGTCTCGCTATAGATCAATACTATTTCTTATTTTTATTTCACTCACCATTTCTTGAAATCACTCTATTTATTCTGGTACTTCACTAGCATACAATTTCACAAAATGAACGTAGGAATATAAAATTATAAAACTATAAACTGAGCACAATTGTTTTTGATCTTCTTTATCGAATAAAAATGTCTGCGGACTTTATTAAAGAAAAAAATATTTGACCGCATACAATTCGATTAATGAAAAAACAAAAACCGAAATGGCGATCGCTACCACATTTCGTGTCGTCACTCACAAATTAATTTCCGAACAAGAATAATTTTACCGAACAGCTAATTTACGCTTTCACATTCACTCAACTCGAACAAAACACAGAGACTGCCACTTCACGACTGCAGTCTTCGCGTAGCTTATTATGTACTAAATTCCACGGTCATCGTTGCCAACAAGATTCAACTCGTTGCGGTATTTTCTAAACTTTATTAAGTTGAACTATGTACTTGTGGTACTTTCGTTTGGCAAATATATCCATTTTATTTTTGATTTTAGCTGATCTGCTTATCAGCTTTGAGTAAATCAATTTCATGTCAAGTTGAGTTGTAAATGTCAGGTTGGTATAACTACAATAACTCAGAGGCGCATATTAAAATTATAGTTTTAGAAAAGAAATTCTGTATTCACTTGGAAATTTCATGTCAATTTGAGTTTTAAATATCAAAATGGCATAAATAAATATTTAATATTTTCAAAATGTCTGGAATCGATCAATTCTATGGAATCGACATAGAAAATCTCTCAACTCAAGCAATATGAGTTTTTATTGCGTAACCGAACGGAACTAGTACCTACTTATCTACTAAAGGTGGGATTAGATTAGATGCCAATTGGTCAAATAGTGACCATTTCGCTGGCAAATCATCATATTTTGTAAGGGAGAACTGTCAGAAATGGAAATTTTGTGTTTTTTGTTTTGCTTATTGCTTTTCTTCCTTTTTAAAATATTAACTCTTCTTGCCCTAACACCAATCCAAAGGGACATTTTTATAAATTTCAACGGGACTAGTTTTGATATTGAAATTTGAAAGGTAGCTGCATGGACACCAAATGTCATCACAACAAAAAAAAAACAATTTGTTTTTCAATCGATCACAAAAAACAATCAAATTTCAAAACAAAATCTGAAATTACCAATCGAAAACATCATAAGTCTGACAGAGAGCACATTGCATTGCGTTGACAGCGAGATCTGTCAGATATTGATATATTTAGGAGTTTAGAATCATAGAATTATGCCACTTTAATATAAAATCGAGCCCTAAAATATGTAAATTGCTTATGGAAAAAACTGCGAGTAAATTTTTTTCAGAGTATGCAAACCTGTAACTGATTGACATATCAAAATAATCTTCACGATACGTACACAGTATTCCGCCCATAGGAAAACACTGTTCGATCTATGCTCCGAACCATGTCCATAATTTTACGTTTCCACTGAGCAGTAAACCGCGATTAACACTAAACTTTCCTAAATCTTCCTTAAATCTCGAGATTTACAATTTTTAAGCACAAGATTAAAAAAATAATCTAGAAAGAAACTTGGTTTGCATGTAGAACCCCCATACAAACTCACCATATATACCGAAATTTACGTCGGTTGCAGAGAATTGAGAGCGAGAAAGCAATCTTACCACCAGCTACTGGACAATTTGGGCGCAAACTTGAGAGCCAGAGAGCGTTAGTATACTTTTTTGGATTTTCAGGATTTCTTTTTATCCTTTGCAGCCAGTTTATCTTTTGGGGAACATAGCATTATTTCGTAAAATCTACTTGCAACCAAATTTCCGTGCCGAGTAAGTGCCTTTCAAAACTATTTTTACTTTGCAGCTCACAATCACTTTACAATTATAGTTTTCAATTACATTTATCAACTAATCAATGAATAATTTTTCTAATATAAAAAAAAATAATTGTAAATCAACATCGAAAATTATTTAAAAAGTTCCACGATAAGTGAACACTGGTCGAAGCTCGGCTCGATGATCTGAAACGTAATCATCGCGATCGAAGTGTTTCGTCGGTCGTCAATATGAGTGGTTGTGCTTGATTTGGTCTCGTGTCGTCGTGCGGTTGCTTCTGCTTTCGTTTCGGTTTGGTGAATTTGTGCAAAATAATCGGTTAACGGTTTTCGGTAGGAGAACTTTTATTTGTTCTTCATTTTCAATTTTTTTCGAAAAAAAGCGTAGTTCGGTTACGTGATTGGACATGAAAGATGGTGCGCGTTTTTATTTTCATGCAAAGTTCTCTCTCATCATAAAATCGCAATCAAAATGATGGACACCATTGTTTAGTTTTTCTTTCCTCTTTTAAGTTGTGGCAAATTATTTAGCAGAATGGTGTTTCATATTTTCATTTTCTTTTTTGTTTTTTTTTTTGTTTTTCTTCAAAAAAGAAAGAAAGTGTTGTGTGTGTGTGCTTAAAAGTGTAAAGTTCATTTCATTGTCAATCCGTGTTGAGTCGTATTTCGTAAAAAGAAAAGTGTAGTTCCCAGCGTGTAAAAATATATCAAATCAATGGAGTGGTTTCCAAACAGGGTGAGTCAATTAATTGCATTTCATTTACTTGTAAAATACTCCTTATGTTTTTGAAAACGTCTTCTAACAATAAGTCTAAAACATGCATATAAAATTATATTATTTTTTGAAAGAATTATTTTCTTGTATTCGACATTAGGGATGGGACTTTTCGTGCTCAGGGATCTGTTCTGCTGAGAATAGTGTTGCCATATATCAATTGTTTTTTTGGAAATTTATTTCTGTTTTAACTTTGTCCCTCAATTACTGAGCGTTAAAGGGTCCATACGCAACCTATTTATTGGCAAACGAAAATAGAGATAAACTTGATTAAAAATTACACTAATCCTTTTATATACAGAGAAAGTCGTAAAAAATTAATGAACATAAAATGTACCTACTTTCATTGATTTTTCTTCACGAAAATAACATCTATCAATGGATTTAAATACAAGAAAAGCTGATGGTTTTTTGTTACCTGCTACAAAATTTTGGATAACTTTGATCTTCTTCATTTTTTTTACCCCAAGTAAGGGGACATTTGAAGATTTGACAGTTCTAATTTTCCTTCACGCATAAGTAGGTATGCGAACAGGGTTATATTTTCTTTTTCTTTATAAGCTTTTTCTTTTGAATTAACTAACTTTTCTGGGGCTACAAAGGGAACCCCCATATGATAAAAATTGAGTTTTTCCAGTGGTTGGAATATTGACGGCGTTATGTCAAGTGTCTGACAAAATTTCGATTGTTTACTCGGCATTCAAATGTAGGTCCTTTGATCGATTGATCGGAGGTTTCACAGTATGATCTATGTATATTTCTCAGGAAAGGCTTATCTCCTCATTCGAAGGTAATTCCACAGCTTCTACAAGGCCCTCCGAATACACATGGTATTTAGTAATCAAAAATAGAGTATATAATGATTAAAAGGCCAGGCAAATGCGGGACATAACTTTTGCTTCGACACTTTGCGGGACAGAGGTCTAATTGTCTCGAAAAAAGTGTGACATATCGTTTTGTTTATTTATGGCAGGTGGCGCTGTTCGAAATGGAACATTTGGCCCACCCATGGCCATTTTAATAGTAAATGCAGAAGAGATTGCGAATATATAATTCATCACTTTTTTGTAAAGAAGGAGGATCCTTTTACCCAATCATTTATTTAGAATGTAATTCTTAATCAGATGGAAACGGATGGATGTCAAGCCGTACAACATTGGTCGATTGATGATGCAGATGAGCTCTAAATCTAGACATAACATGAAACTGGTTATAGTCGACTTTTGCACCTCGGGGAGGCCGCACATTCATGATGTTAGATCTTAACGATTTGGCTGACAGTTCAATCGTTCAATCGTTCAACTGTTCAACTGTCAAACGCTCTTTGTCAGTTTGTTCTATGGATTCACACTTTTCGAAAATAAGTGTACTAACTTTCGACGTATTACAAGTTTCGATAGTAATCTGCCACGTTTCGTGAGAGATGGTAACATAAACTAACCCACCAAAGAGCTTGTCCTTATCAGATTCATCTATATCATTTAAGTCCCCGAGCACAATTTGAACATTTTCGAGGGCTGAACTTTCCGGACGTCATAAAACTTATCCATGTTCGGTTCTTGAGCTACGTTAGTATGGCTATATTTGTTTGGAACGTAGCCTTGGTGTGGATCGTAATCCACTTGACTTAGTTTCAATAACTAGCTCCCGGGTTGTAGATCCTATTTCGTGACATTTCCGGTCTGATTGTTTTCATTATTTAAATAATGCCTGCATATCTTCCTGACTCGTATTGTTTTTTTAGGACTATTTTGACTTGGACATTATTCCAACGGCCCATGGCTTTGACCCCAGAACAACATTTAAAGTAATAAGGGATTAAATTAGGTAAATTTGCCGACAAAATCCACTCGAATTACTCATTAACTCAAAAAGTAACTCATAAATTTGTAAACTTTTTTTCCATAAATAAATTATCCTGCATCATAATAACAAAAAGCACATCCTACCAACGCTAGGTGTTCCTTTTGGTATAGCAAAAATTAAAAACCTTCTAAACATGGTAATAAATTTCATTTTAATATGAAATTATAAATTACACATCCGGGAATTGTGTTCCCGAATATTTTTGCAACTCTCATCCTTACTAATACCAAATATTCCCCAACGATACACCACCATCCCTTCATCCCTACTATGATACATATACAGACGGGTTTTTTTTTTCCAAATCCCACAGAGCTATACTAAAGTTTTTAGCATTCAACTCCCAGCTGAGCAATCTTTTGTTCCCTTTGTGCAGCAGCGGCAACGACAGCCAGAAATTGCAACATAGTACGACGAGTTCTGTTGGAGACATGGTGGTTGAACGTTTCAAAAAAAAAAAAAAAAAACACAAACTTCCAGTTTTCGTTAGAAAGGGAGCCATGTATAAATATCGCTTAAATCACAGCGAAAAGTTTACGAGCACTTGCCCTGGGACCAATTGTTTCAATTTTCATTGGCTTTTAGTTTTAAATTAATTGACTTCCGCAGGGAGTTGCTTGCGTTTCGCGAGTGTAAGGACCTCTATATCCGGTGATTGATTTCCTAGCCATGTTTTTTTTCCCAATCCCCTTTTTTTTCCACAAAGAAAGAAGAAACAACAGAGAAAGAAACACAACAAAATAACTGAATGAGTGTGATTCAAAAGGACGTGGTGCCCACTATGCGTGATGGCCAGTCGGTGTGGTGCTGGAACAGGATAACTTAACATGAAAACTTGTCCATTACGATTTTCTCCATCAAGCTGCATGAAAATGAAAAGAAAACAAGAATAACATAAACTTTTTCTGACACTTTCTTTGCTCCTCGAATGCTAACTTCCTTGCTTTCTCCCGTGCGCCACCAATTCCATTTATCTCTATGGGTAGTGTCCCATCCATTCTACTCCTCTAATATCATCTACACAAAGTACACAGTTGAACAATTTCCAGGAAGCTTCAGCTGCGACGATGGTATCCTTAATGATGATCTTATTAAAAAGTTCATAGAAGTTTTGCAATTTCTTAATTCGGTTAATTATTTTATATTTGCTTGGGTCGTGGCGACTAAGATGAATTGGGGGCGTGGATTCCTTATGAGGAAATCATTTTATTTTAACTGTTTTCTTTGTTTTTTTTTTTTTTTTTGACTTACATTAGTTTCTTTCATTTTTGTTTAAGAAGTTTTTTTTCCCAGGAGCAAAAGATAATAGAGAAGAGGAGATTTGCTGGCTCTGTAATTACATTAAGAGATGAGAATTAAAGTTGAAAGGACTCGGTGTGTGTTTGATGCGTATGGAGGTTATTTTGTTCAAACTTAGACACGCTGCCTGTTGTAATTTTCTTTTTTTTAAAAAAAATACGAAAACTTTGCTATTCGCTGTCGTGAACAGAAAGATATTTTACTGGATTTTGTTTACAAGTTTCCTGTCAGGGTTTTGAAAGTCGGGGTATTAAGTTTGTTTCTTACCTCGTCCCATTCATAATCTATCAACCCTACATCCTTGATGGTTGTTGGTTGAGATTTTGTATTGTTCATCGAATTTGTTCTACTGTGTTTGAAGTAAGAGACGTCGCTTGTCAATCTGTCTTTATCCTTAGCAGAAATTAAGGAGCTTTTCAAAAATTTCAGCGTTAAATTATTTACTGCTTTCATTCGTTTTAAAAATACATTTATTGAAAATTTGGATAACAGTCATTGTGTGGGCGAAGATTACATTTTTGGCACAAAAGAAATCGATCTTCAGGGCTTTCACGGCTCTCACGACATGTAGAAGCCTATCCAAAATGTATAATGGGGATGCAGCCCCAAGCATTCTGATTTTGGTTACAGCAAATCGCACGGTCCATGCAGATGGACGAACCCTATCGAAAAAGCAATTTCAATTTACGTCCCATAAAAGCGCGAAAAAGTGACCTTAAAACTTCTCGATCGAACAAGTGGAGTAGTGATGTGGTGGTCTGTGGACGAACTCCAGAGGTGGAACAAAGGTGGTGCTGATTCCAACCTCTTCGAATAATAGAAATAAAGAAGATGACGAAGCTAAGCAGTAATTTGGGCTTTTGCCGCTTATGTTAGTAAGTCTTAGAAAGTCTCAGTAAATTAGGCACGAATGACTGTTGGATAACTGACCACGGAGGTATTATGGACATACCTATAGCAAGCGGAACCTTCACAAGTACTTGCGGCAGCGGAACTCTTTCTATGTCCTCAAGTATTCCGCGAGATAAAGGAACACGCGTAAAGCTTAAAACTGAACTTCAAAGGTCTGGGAGAGGTTAAGAAATTTTAAGGAAGTTTTAACTTCAAAATTCAAAACCTGCCTCATCGTTAGTAAAAATAAACATCACAACAACACTAGGCACCAAAAAGAGTCCATCGTGATTCCTGCAAAACCAGTTCAATTTACATTCAAACAATTTCCCTGTTAAAACAGCCAATTTCTTTGGAAAAGGAGGGCCTTCTATTCTTTCTAGGGTTTCAAAAAATAATTTCCTTAAAAATTTTCTTCGACTGTGCGTTATGTCCTCAACAGCCTTCAGATCGCCCCAAAATCTACAGATATCTGTATCAGATAATCGCAGTTCTGAGTTTTATTTTCTTAACTCCCAAGGGATTTTACTGTCGAAAAGTGGATATAGAGCCTTTACTACTCTGTGTCGTTTAAGACTTGTCCATCTTAGGTCGACAGACCTTATGGTCTTTTCCTTAAAAGTGCCCCTTATTATGCAGAGGGGAGGTTGATGTCTGTACTACCAGTAACCCTCACATTCTTGCAAGCTCTTAGCCTGTTTATTGTCCTCAAAACCGCAATTTCCTGGGACCTAGCAGAGTCTACCTCGGTTTTGATTGACAGATCTTATCTCTTTCAAATACCGATCTCATCTATATTGGCTCAGCCGCCGTGAGGACAGCCAGAACATCTGATTGGAAGACATTACTTTTGTCCGGTAGTCTAATAGACACTCTCAATCTGGGATCTTTTAAGAAGATACGTTTGGGTGTTACTGAGAAAGCTTAGAAACAGGGACTGGGGTTGTTAGACACAAGTAGTCTAACACACTTACCATTGAGTCACAAAGCGTTCCATTATATCTACTCTCAATAAGCTTGTAAAGGGTCTGCCAAATAACTTTTTTTTTTGAAAATGCTATAAAAAAAAACTACTGAATATTTTCTCAAATTTCTTTTTTTATTTGAAAGTACAATCCTTCCGGTTAATAATGGAAAATAATTTCATTCAAATTGTTGCCTCGGCTGGCCATGCAGTAGCCTACGCGATCGGTCCAATTTTTAAGCACATTATCGATTGTGTGCAGCTGTATTTCACCAATGGCTTCACGAATATTGTCCTTTAAAGCGTCAATTGTCTCTGGCATGTCGGCGTAACACTTATCTTTTACGGCGCCCCCAAAAAAAAATTGTCCAACGGTGTCAAATCGCAGCTCCGCGGTGGCCAAACGACATCAGCTCTGCGGCTGATAATGCGATCTTCAAAAAAAGGGCGCAATACGTCGAGTGTAGCTTCGGCTGTGTGGCACGTAGCGCCGTTCTTTTGAAACCAAATGTTGCCAATATCCTCCTCTTCAATTTTTGTGAACAAAAATTCGTTCAACATGGCCCGATAACGATCGCCATTGACTGTAACGGCCACTCCTTGCTCATTTTCGAAGAAAAATTGCCCAATTATGCCTCTGGACCAAAATCCGCACCAAACAGTGACTCGTTTTGGGTAAATCGGCTTTTCAATGTATGCGTGCGGGTTTTCTGTGCCCCAATGCGACAATTTTGCTTGTTTACATACCCGCCAAGATCAAAATGAGCTTTATCTGAAAAGATTTGTTTGGCAAAATCGGCATCTTCTCTAAGTCGATCGCAGGCCTACTTAGCGAAGCGAAAACGCATTGGATGGTCAGTTGGCTTCAACTCCTGAACCAATTGGACTTTGTATGGCGTCATACCAAGGTCTTTATACAAAATTCGTCTCATTGATGTCTCCGAAATGTTCAATTGTTGAGAACGACGGTGAATTGATGTTGATGGCGCTTAACGCACACTTTCTGCCACAGCAGCAATTTTCTCGTGTGTACGCACTGTTTTTGGCTTTTCACGCTCTGGTTTATCGATGAGGATGCCAGTTTCTTTGACTTTTTCCACAAGATAACGAACATACGGAGCTGACGGTGCTTCTCTTCTTCCAAAATCCATACGCAAGTAATGTCGCAATATTTCCCAGCGTTGTTCAAGCGTATACACAACCATATTCGTTCAGCGGAAGGATAAAACTAATTATCTGTCAAATCAGACATGAGCTAAGTGTTACCATTCGCGAAATAAGCACTAGTTGAAAAAAAAAAAAAAAACGTTAGATGGCGGACCCTTTACTTGAGACAAAAATTCTGATTTAATCACGAGAGGACTATACTAATCTGTTCAAAAGAAGCACATTCGACATGATGTCAGGGCAAAGCAATATTGGTCTTTGTTCAATTGGACATAAACCAATATCATTTATTCAAAGTTTCAGTTTTAAATTTAAGCTCGTAATGCCAATTTAAACGTGAACATTAGAAATAGAAGCAGATTTAAAAATAGCTTTGTATATTTTTAGCCCCTCCCTTCAGCACACTCAGAGAATTTTTTTTTTTCTTTGAATAAAATTATTCCACTAATCGAATGAGATGAAAACAATCGCATTACACCAAAATATACCAGCATCAAAGTCAACCGCTTAAATTCGCTGGAAAATCCCTACAATTCTATCAAACTCAACAATCTGAATAATTACTCCATAATTATTCAAAGGATAAAGTTAAGCCGCTTTATGATACTCTAAAACAAATTGGCAATGCTCCTCCCCCCCCCCCCACTCCTGGTGTAGCATATCAGGATTTTACCTGCCATCATCATTGGCATCAGCATCCTATTTCCACCCATCATCAACCAACGCCGCCATTCCATTCCCAATCATTATTTTTGTTTTTGTGCCAATTAAATGGAATTTCATCACAGCTACTTACGTCTTCTGCCTCTCCCCCTATCAACGGGGGGATCACTTTCGTTCATTCGTTCGCATGTCAACGACAATATAAAAGCTCACAGGATATGCACACACAAAATAAAAACGTTTCCTTCAACATTCTCATTAAGCGACGCCAACGGTTTCTATGGCACAAAAAAGCTCTTCGCATCACGCCCATTTCCACCTGCATAGTAACCTTTGCCAAATGACGATGAGTGTCTGTCTCTGTGTGAGTGTGTGTGTTTTTACTTAATTTCCCATCTCATTGTCTGCCAGTAGCACTCGCATTGTAACTAAACTACTGTTAGGCACTGTATCTGAATCTGCACCTACCTATGAGTGTGTAATTTTCATTTAATTAGAAAGCATTTCGGAGGAAAACTTGACGATAGCGCCAGCCAATATATACCTATACTACAAGGATACCAGGATACAGGAAACTGGATGCGACGATGTTGCTATAATACACATCTACTACTGCTTATAAATCGCAATTTAATTACATTAAAACGATGTTATCAGCTGAATTAATTTCGTCATCACACCGTCAAACGAGGATCAAGCAAATAGATGTTGCATTATCCTTTGTATACATGTGTAGAGATGGATACAGGACGAAAACTTGAAAAAAAAAGTTTTTTGCTCTCTTGTTTTGTTTGTTTTTTTTTTCTGTGAATTTAATTAAAGTTTTGTTTAGCCTCTTGAAGAATGCATGTTTTGAAAGAAGCACTTTCCCGCCATTAAAAACCGAACCAGAAAAGTTTAAGGAGAATTTCCTTTTTTAATTTAAATTAATAGCCAGATTAAGGAAAAACAAAAAAAAAAAAAGTACAAAATCGCAAAATACGGAAAAGTACATTGATGGGCGACCCAAATTATCATCCTTCCTTTTGGCAGATTTTTGAATAACTTACCTACTTTTACTCCTACTTAAAGGATGGCACATTTTTTGAGTTATGAAAGGATTCGAGTGTGAAATGGGTCTCCTCCTGCTGTCTACATGGAATGAATGGGAGTAGGGCTTTCTAAAATTAGATTTTGATTTATTGTGACACAGATTAAGTTGAAGGTTTAATTGAAAATTAACACAAAGAATGAAAGAGACTGAATGGAGGCAATTATCGCGAGGTGATGAGCCATTAAAGATGCTTATTGTTGTTAGTGCCGCTCTTGTTGTGGAGCTTATTGATTTTGTTTTGTTTTGTTTTGTTTTCGCTTTGGGAAATATGTTATGAACGAGATTTATTAGATGTGGGTTGAATTTGGGTGGGGAGAAAAAGCCCCCTTATAACGTTTGCCTTTGTTTGTCATATTTTTGTGACGGTAACTTTCACATTGAATAATAAACAGTTTTAATTTTAGTTTTAATTGTGTCAGAAAGGTATATCGAAGACAATATATTTTTAACATCTGTCGAGTGCTCTTAGACCCATGCTATCTGATTGGTTTGGTCTCGATTTTATCAGTTATCAGAGTTAGATTATTATGTTTCATCACTAACTTGGTTACTTGGCGATACAGTCCGGAGTGGACCAGGGCCTCAACCAACAATCCTCTCCAATTAGCGCGGTCTTTGGTTAACTGGTTCTATTTGCGCGCTCCAAGTTTTCGAGACGGCTGAGGTTATTTTCATCCGCTGAAATTATGAGGGTCCTATGTAGTTTTTCGAGAACGGGCTTTAGCCTTACTACATAGTTGCTTTCTCGGCCCAAAGAAACAGCGATTGACAGGCGCTATATTCTTTGTTTGATTTCTGAGGAGATTTCGTTTTCAGACGTGGTAGGATAGCCGAGGTAGACAAAGTCCCTTACTACCTTAAAGTTATAGTTGTCGATTGTTACATTCTGGCCGATGTTGGGTGTCCCTTCTTGTTGACAGCATACACTTTATTTACGGCCATACCCATTTTTTCCGCTTCTGTTCCCATACGCGCTAATGCACCAGTGGCAGCTCGCTGCGTTCTTCCAATAATGGGAACATCCTCGGCGTATGCAAGTGATTAAACAGACTTTTAAAAGATCATGCCTCTTGTGAGTTTTGCTCAATTCTTTTACAACTATGATGTAAATGGAATCACATGAGAGCGCGTTGCTTGGTAAGGTTGTTACCTAACTTGATGCAGCAAGTCTCCTGCTTAAACGAATGAGTTTGGCTGGAATGCCGGCACTAGGCATGGTTCTGTATAAATCGTCTCCATAGTTGCTGTGATACGCGGCTTTAAAATCCATAAAAAAGTTGTGAGTATCGCTCTGAACTTCTTGGGTTCTCTCAAGGATCTGCTGTAGGGTGAATATTTGGTCTGGTCCGAGTTTAAAACCGCACAGATAGGGTCCAATCAGATTGTTGCCAAATGGTTTCAGGCGCTCGACTGATGCCTCTATAGTTGAAGCAGTTTTTTGTAACCTCACTGCTCAATTAACCTCAAATTTCATGACAAAAAAGCTAAGAAGGCAAAGTTTACAGCCGTAAGGACAAAATTAGAAATGATGGAATTCAGAAAGAACGATAATGATCTTCAATCTAATGCGAGAAATTGTGTTAGTTGGTCAATTCAATAAAGTTATGCATATCATCAGTCTCACTTGCTAGCATTTTATCGAAGATGTTTTAAAAACGAATTTAACCTGTCCATTATATATCGGTGATGTACAAGTTCATTTCCCCATTCCTTTGCTATGGAGCTAATGACTCTTGCAATCGATCTCGCAGTACACCTGAACCGCATCTTCTACTTGCAACGCCCTTCCCAGTTCTAACTTCTTTCCTTGTTTTTATGTTCCTTCAGCTGCCAAGAGGTGGAAGGAGGATTCTCAGAGCTTAAAAAGCTGAAATGTTATTTTTTTTCTACGTGGGCCTTCTGTGGGGTCATATAGCAGTTCTGTCAAAGGTCAAACTAGTTAAGTTCCCAAAGAATATCGTGTCTACAGGAGGCCTACACCTGCAATAACTAACACAGGTTAAGATCCTGAAAAAACTTCCTCCGCAACTTGACGACCATGTTCGTAGGGAATTTTTTTTCATTCGGAGAAGTTCAGATTTAGATTTGGGCTATGTCTAGAGCTCGTGTTGTTGCTTCCGGATCCTGTCTGCCACATTCAAAATTTTAGCATTGTTTCCAAGAATTGTCCTTGCCGTATCCAGCTTGCCTAGAGATCTGTAGGCCAATATGTGATAAGCTGTTGGTGCAATAGGTTATAAAAGCCCTGAACCTTTTCCATCTCTTCACGTTGTACATGAGTTGTGTGCACACGGAGCGGACAATTCTTCCGATATTCCAGAAATGTAGGTCCACCAAGTCCTACATCTACATTCTGTCTAAATTCAAACCTCTTCCCAAAGTGCTCGCATTTTTCCCCATGAGCAGCCAATCACTATAAAACTAGTGAACAATTGCAGCATCTATCTTCATTTTTACTAGAAGTACCTACTAACTTCAATCATTTCCCGACTTTTCACAGGTACTTCACAGGACTTAGATGCTCCATCTGAACCAGACACACTCTAGACGGTCATGGAGAGAAACCTTTTACAACAAAATACGTTGTTGTCCTTTTAACACCACATCCATCAAATCTCCTCTCATCCTCAAACGGATTATCTTTCATATAATACTCGCACACCATCTGTTCGTCATACACACAGACACATACGAGTACATCCAACTTGAATTGCACTCTGTCAACATCCTTTAAAAGCTTTTTTTCCGCCCTTCCTTTCACCCCATCTCAATCACTTTCATATATCCTTTTGATGTGGTTTCATTTGATGATATCCCATGACAACTAAATTATATATATTGACTACTGACTACTGACTTTTGTGCAGCGCCCTGTCCCTCTAGGATATGTACATTGTAAAAAGAACGACATCCTTCCAATTTCATTTCTGTATTCACCGTCTAGACAAAGATGATCTATGTTCAAGAAAATGATGGAAATTAATAACCAGGTGCCCAGAGTCCATCTGCATTTGGCTCTAACTCCGTTATCCCCTTTTGGAGGACAAACAAAAGACGTTTGTCCTTTCGAAAAAGCTTATTTTACCCAAATAACTGTATAAGAAGATTTATTTCCACTCCATTAATATTTACATTTTCATATGCGCTGTGCGATGTGTGATTTCCATGACAATCGTAACGAGATGTCTTCGTCGTCGTTGTGTAGTCGTCGTAGTCATCGTCCTTTTGAGAGATTTTTCGTCCTTCTTCATAGTGGGAAATATGAGCAGCTAGTTGCTCCTTAAAAATAAATGCAGAACCTATTGGCCTTCGGGTTAGGGTATAGAGTAAACGGGTAACATTTGCATTTTATTGCCAAGTGCAGTTAAGTAATCTTTTCCTTCGAAGGAAACGAAAAAGGATTTTTCAATTCGACGCAAAGGGAAGGGAATCATATTTTTCATATTTTCCATGGGCGGCGGGCGGACAAAGCTATTTAGGGAATTCTGTTTTCTATTTTTTCTATTTTTTGCTTTAGTTTGTCGTCCGTCGTCCTCGACGTCGTCTGTTTTGATTTAAGAAAGATTTACTGTGCATTTCAAGGAATGCACATTCGTTGATTTCTGGTATGGTTTTGATTTATGCAATGCATTTCGGAGCTAAGATGACTGAATGGAGTTCAGATTGGAGAACATTTATTATATTTTAGGGAGTTTTATTTGCCCGGAGTTTGTGGGATTGGTAAATAAAGTTCTGCGATAGCGCTGAGGATATTCATATTTTACCAGTGAGTCCTCTCAACACTTGGCCAAAGGAAGTTATATAACTGAAACCAGTAAGTCAACTTTAGAGATTTTGCTTTTTTGGGATGTAATATGTATTATTTGCGCCTAAAAGTGGGCACTGTTATCGATTTGTGGTATTTTTCAGGCGTGGCGAGTATTTTTGCTTCGACAGTGAAATATTTCCACTCGTTTTTTTGTCTGAACTTTTAAGAATTGTCAGTGAGATTTTGTTGGGCAAAAACTTGCCCGAAATCAACTTGAGATATTGTCAGCGCAATTGGTGTTCGGGCAATCCATGGCTATAATATTGGTGACTTCTGTTGATATTTAACATCTTTAAATGGTGTTAAAAAATATAGACAGATCGAAGACAGAATGTGGAAAAGACATTCATTGCCAACATAAAATCCGAGCTAGTTCACCACTTAAGCCTCGCGAAGAGCTTAAGACTCGGCTCATAGCACAAAGTTTATCTCTGCTGGGTTCCTGGACACAGAGACGGAGGTGAGATGGCGGACGAACTAGAAGGGCTAAAAAGGTTCCGAAATACATCATGACCAGCTCAAACTTTAGTCGATCAAACGGCCACTCTACAATCTCAGAAAACAAGTGAAATGCAAGATCAGAATGAAATTCAATAAAAAATGAAAATTGCTATTTATCTGGGAAATATTACCGAGAATTTGTTCGTAGTTTCATCTACTGCAAACAGGCGAATAGAATGGGCGAGCCTTCCGTCCTTACACCTATTCCATTGTTTGCGCGAGACAACGATGATTTTCATGCTCTATTTTTTTTGAAAGAAAGAATACTAAGAATATGGCATTTGTGGAAACTGTGAAGGACGTATGTAAATTGTACGAGAACCCATGCCACCGAATTGGAGTACCAGTCTCACCAGTATAGAAAGTCAGCCTTATATTCACTCTACAGGGATAGTTTAATAGTTGAAGTACTCTGCCATCCAAGTGTCGCCATATCATATTATAACATATTCCGAATACATCCACCGCTTGGTGCAGCTCGAAAAATTGGCTGTGGATGGACCTTATGACTTAATTCTTGCTGGCGAATATTTGACATATTTTGAAGGCAGCCGTTAACCAGCTACTCGTTACTTTCTCACACTTCCCACTCACATCTCACAAAGTAACAAGAATTAAAAAAATACTTTTGAAAAACAGTTTTCGGGATTTTAAAAATATTAATGAGTGTAAATTTTCGGGATTCTCCTCTTGCAGTTGCAATCGTATCGCTAAAAGTCATTATAGATGTTATTTGGACAGTAAATTCTGCTCTTAAAGCTTTAGAAATTGTTCATATTTTTTAAACGGTCTATTCCGTGTATATACAAACTGCATCGAGTCTCCCATTGACTCGAATCCACGTTCCAACCTCTCTAAGTCCTTAACCCACACAATTATAACTGCAAAGTCACTATTTCCCTCTCCCACTTTATTAAAAGTCCTTAATTCCAGATTGTGCACAGGAGAAAAGCCACATTAAACGAGTAGATAATCTCTGAAAAATATGGCATTCCATATGGCTGCATGCTACCACCCCTTTTGTTAATATTTACCAAACATTCATCCAGTGCCATTATTTGTGACCATAATTATGCTAAAACAGCAAGAGGCAATCTTTTTCTACCTCCTCCAATTGCAGCACCAACTTGTAGCTTCTAAAACCTCCTGAGGACCACCGCACTATAAATCACCTCACAAGGGGCAGATATGATAAGCTCATTCGTATGTTGCATTTCGCCACCGCTACTACATACAACCAACAAGAACTACAACTGAGAACCGCAATTAAAAATGCAAATTCATTCCACCTAATACCGCACCGCAAAATGAGATTTATTTTTATGCCTCGCACCGCGTTAGTCTTTTATAGAAAAAGAGAGAGAGAGAATCTCCAGGAAGCAGGAAGTCGCCCATATTATCCAAAGTAATAACCCGGTAAATTTCAACAATATAAACAGCGCGCATTGGTTAAACCATACTGCGCCCGCACTCCCAACTCCCAACTTCCAACTCCCACTAATGTATGTAGTTGCGAATGCCGTTAAAATGCAAAATGGGACAGAAATGAAATGCTGTAAATTGGCTGAGGCATCCGCCACCGCAACAGGATGTTTGCGCTCAACTGAAACCGGCCATAGAATGCAGAACGTCCTTTTGTGCACGCTTTTCCCCCTTCTTCAGCATCGGAATTGGAATCGGATGTTTTTATGTCGAATTTGAAGCGCACTGTCCGGATGGATAGAGGTATGTTTTCTATTTCTGGTCCTGCGGCAGGCGCTTTCAAACAGAGGACATCCGAAGGCCCGTGGGCACACTTTTTGGCTTTTACTCGTGCCGTCAATGTGTGTGTGTGTGTGTGTTTGTAAACTGAACCACGTTTCGAATTCGTTCCTTAACCCGCCACAGGCAGGAGTGTCAGAAATCCATAATTTCCAATTATCTCGGTCCAACGAACCTGAAAATGAAAAAAGAAAACGAACACAAATCTTCTGTCAATGGTCACCCGCACCCCTTATGCATATTCAACAGAGTCGTGCGTCGTCGCCGTGCACCTTTCAAGGCAACTCGAAGAAATTATGATTTATCGTCAAGGATACGCGGCATATGGCATATGGCTACCGGTTCACCGCCAGCACAATCCTTCAAGGGGATAAACTAACCACCTCCATCGGATGAAAACATATGTATGTTCGATTCAAGTCGGCTGGTGAACTACGTCGAACTTCCACTTGAGTGAACTTATGCCGCGCCGTAGGGTGAGCAATATTGACATGGATACCAGAGACCAGCGACCGACCCGACCAGTTGTGTTTGGTGGGTGAACTGGCCCAGCCTGTGTAGGATAAACTGATTTTCAACAATTCAATTGGCATCTACACCATCGTTGCTGGGAGTTGCTCCTTTGTAGTAACAGTTACTGGGGAGTGATACTTTTTATATTAGATTCCTGTTGTTTTGTTTTTTTTTTTTTTATTTTTGCGAATTTTTGTTGCTTAAGGGGATTTTCAGAGCTTACCTTTGATGTCTTTTGTTTGATTTTTCTGCTTCCGTTTTTTTTTTTCGTTTCTTGGAAATGCAATAATGGAGAAGAATCACTGGGGACACTCTTTCAAAGTCGCAGAGTTCCTTTGATTGAGGAAGATGAAGCTTTATAATATCCGGCAAAAAAAATGGGGGCAAACATTTTTTACTCGAATTGAGATGAGACTGTATACAGTTTTTTTTTATTATTATTTGGCGTAAATAGCTTTGCGGAAATGGAAGTCCTTGGATTACTTGACTGAGGTGATTCAAGGGGGTTGATATTGAAGGTCTTTTAGTGTCCGCTGATAAAGTGGACTTGTTATTAATCTTTTTGGCCATTGATGGGGAGTAGTCATTACTTGGGTAATTACATTTTTTGATACTTTGCAGTTCGAAAACTTAAGCGGTTACTTAGCCTTGGAGCAAATCAAGCAATACCTCATAGCCACTTGATGATAAACAAGCAGACATTTAGGTCTGGATCTTCCTGTGTCGACAACGAGGTTTACAGCGATATCGACCTTGTCAAAAAATTACGCATTGGACGATTTAGACGGTCCTGCATAACATATGGAGCGAATGAACACCAACGCTCCAGCCCGTAGAATTGTAGTTAAAGCCCTCGTCACTGTAGTGCCGTCTAAGTGAGTAATTATAGTATAGGGGGTGCCTAAAGTTGCCCAGCTGCGTGCGTGTGTTTTTGTGGAGTATTGTCATTGACTACAGTAGTACTTTGCAATTCGATATCACAAACCATACATCGTTGTTTATTGTTTGGGCTCTCTACTTTGTGCTGTCGAAGTGGACTTCCGTTTGCTCTCTACTGTGTATTTTTCAGGCTGCGGATTTCGAATTCGCCGTCCAAGTGTTACAGACTTTCCGTCTGTTAATGATGCTTTGGGTCGCAATTGGCCCGCTGATCTATTGGGAGTCTCCTGATCATCCGTCAGGCTACCCTTCAGATTAGCCGCAGATACACCGCAATGTTTACATCGTAGACCTGGACTAATAACCAGGGCTACCATCCTACTCCTATAGCAGTAGATCTACTGCGTTTCGGCTCAAATGAAAATCTATTCCTCTTTCTTGAATTTTTAAGAACGAAATATTTCTTCATAACTTTGCGAGTGCTTTATCCAAAGTTTGCTTTGAACACTTCCACCACATCTATAGTTTACTCTGAATGCACACACCGAAAATTTAAAATTACATTCCCTAGTAGCTATAAAAAATTGTTTTCTTTTAAATAATATTGTTGTGCTTATTTTTTTTAAAAAGGACAATTATGTCAGTAGGTCTGAAAAGCCAATAATATTGAGGCTTTAATTCCTGATCAGGTACAAATATATTTATATGTAGCAGCTCCAGCTTCATACGGAAAGAAAAGATTGGAAAATAAATGCAATACAGATGGCTCGAAAACAGTGGAAGGAACTGATGATCTTCTAAGAAGATCGGAAACTGAGAGTGTCTATACGACTGCCGGACACAAGAAGTGTCTTCCAAGTAGTGCTGTATTTAGGGCATCTAAGCTTTTGCAGTTGAAATCGGTATCCGGAAGAGATTCGCCGTCTACATGCAATAGAAACAACCAACATCAATTCTGATACATGCTGAAGCTGTCGAACCATGCTTAAAGCATTGTGCAGTCAGAACCGGGTTAAACTGTGCTGGGTTCCAGGAAAATGAGCAGGCGAATGAGCTTGCAAGAATAGGAGGGCTGTTCAATAATAGCGAGGTTGTAGACATCAAACCTATCCTATTCAGGAAAAAAGCGATAGTTCAGCCAATCTAAGTTGGTCAAGTCTTGAGGGCCATAGAGTACCTAAGGCCACTTTTCGCCAGCAAAAGATCTATGGAGTTAATAAAATTAAGCAGGGATAAGCTTTCTTTATCTTCCGTTCTTCCTTCCTTTCCTGCGGAAACACGCAAAGAGGCTCGGATTATCGGATGCGGATTCTGCGGAGATCTGAGGACATAACACACATATGTACTTAGTTAGTAGTAGTAGTAGTAGCGTAGTCGAAGAAAATTTTTAGGAAAATACCTTTTTGAAACCTTAGAGAAAATAGATATTATGGACTTCAAGGGCCTTCTAGGTTTTTGCCAAGAAATTTGTTACCTTACCACAGAAATTGTTAAGTTGTTCTGCCTTTTGAATGAGGCCCATGAGGCCCGATGATTTCGTTGTTACCACACCTCTGTTTAACCTAACCAAGCTTCAGCCAGGTGCAAGCACGTAGCAGGACCTGGGGCAACCAAAATATTTTAAGTCATTATTTTCATTATGATCGTAATAATCTTACTTTACCTTACTTAACGGGCTCCCGACCCGTGAAGAGTTCCTGCCTGAGATACGGCAACCTTCCACCCTCTGCGATCCCGAGCACGCTGCTTCCAGTTGTCCAGACCAAGCGCTCTGGCATCCGCGATGGCTTGGTCTTTAAAACGGAGGTTCGGTCTTCCTTGTCGTCTCGAACCTGGGGGCTGGGATTCGAAGATCCTCTTGGTTGGAGCCTTGTTCTCCATTCGTTCGATGTGGCCGAGCCAATGTAGTCGACGATTTTTGCTTTTCGGACTACATCCACATCTTGGTACAGCTCATAGGCGCCGTATAGCAGAACTGGCAGGATAAGGGTTCTGTAGAGCATGCACTTTGTCCTTCGAGTTAGGAGTTTTGAACCCATTTGATTTGCCAAACCGAAGTAGCAGCGGTTTGCTAGGTTCATTCTTCTTCGACGGATCTCCACTAAGATGTCATTTGCGGAGCTGATGTTTACCCCAAGGTAGATGAACTCCTTAACTATTTCGAAGTTGCTGCTATCAACAGTGACATTTTGTTCTAGTCGCTGGACAGATGATTGATTGTTTGTTGATAGCATATATTTAGTCTTGTCCTCGTTAACTTCAAGGCCAACTAGTTTCGCCTGTCCTTCAATAGCAGTGAAAGCCTCTATCACGGCAAGCTAGGATCGACCGATGATATCTATATCGTCATACCCCATCATTTGGACTGATCCATTGAAGATAGTGCCTTCCGTGTTGACACCTGCCCTGCGCACTATCTGCTTAAGAACAAGATTGAAGAAATCACACGACAGCGCATCTTCTTGCCAAAATCCGGTGCATGTTTGAAAGAGTTCAGATGAGCTGCTGCCAAACACATCGCGTGTTATCTAGTGTCATGTGACACATTTGGGTCAGTTTTGACGGGATCCCGAATTCGGCCATCGCCACAAAAAGCTCCTGACTATGAATGCTGTCATATGCGGCTTTAAAGGCAATGAAGAGATGATGTGTCTCGACTTGAAATTCATTGGTATTTTCCCGAATTTGCCTTAGTGTGAATATTTGGTCTACAGTTGATCTGCCGGGCCGGAAGCCGATTAGTGTGTTGCAGAAAGGTTTGAGACGTTCACACAGTACGTTGGATGGGATTTTATATGCGATATTAAGCAGGGATATGCCTCGATAGTTCTTGCAAGACATAGGATCGGGACATATGGAGCTGATGGTCATGATGGATCGTAATAATCACTATTTAGAAATTTCCTACAAATACCACGCCACTATATCTAATATCATATATTTCTTAGTTTGAGAAAGCATTATACAATATAAGCAATATACTGCACTCGATCATCCCAAGGGTAGCAGCACTGCTAGTAACCTGTGGAGGTTGCTTCCTCAATCCTGTCTAGAAGGAGACCAATGGTTGATGGTTTGACTGCCCATTTACTTTTATGAACCTTGAATGGGCAACGAATAAAAAAAGGCATATGAGTAGGAGACTATTGCGATTGAAAAGCGTTCTTTGTTTTAATAAATTTTATCGCGACAAATTTGAAGGTAATTGCAGATTTATTAAATTACTTAGCAATTACAATTTCAAGTAGTTCCAATTACAACTACAATGTACTTGCTCTGTTGTTGAATATTTTCCAACTAATTTCGAATACTATTGTTTTTCAATATTTCCACTTTAAATTGCTGAAAAATTTAAGTAATTGAAGTTAAACTTCAACATTTTTTTTAGCCATTTCTGTTTGTCAAATAAAATAATAAAAATTCCTCACACCTGTCTGCCACCATTCTCTCAGAAAGGAGCAAACCTCCCCTTATTCAATTACACTTCAACTCTGTATAACATATACTTCAAGCCATCATGTCCTCTTTTATTACCGCTTTCATAACTTAATGGAGCAATTCAGAACCCAATAAAGTCCGTTTTCTTATTCCTCCCTTAAGTTGTCCAGTTATCATGCACGAACATTAAAAATTAAAACCTACCTGACTCTGCCTCTCATATCGTTTGCTTTACATAAATTTCCTCTTTACAGCTCACGTAGAAGAGGAGTCCTTCAGGAAAAGTGCAAAGCGAAAAAAAAATAAAATTAAAAACTTAAAAAAAAAAATAAAACACCTCATCATCTACTGGGTGAGAGTCCATTCCCAGCTCCATTTCGGAGGTGAGAATCAAGGAGCCTGTTAATCCTTTGCCTCTGGCAATTTACCTTTCCTTTCCTTTTCTATGAGTGTATTATTCCATGGCTGTGTGTCAGTTTAAGTGATATTTTCGCAAGTAATAAACGAAGTCTTTCAGTCCGACTATGCTCTCTATGGTCGTTCCCTCTCAATCCCGATGGCCCCGAGGTTAAGGAAATAAAATTGCACCTTATCACGCTTTGTACTGTGTTCGCTAATTCATTTTCTCCATTCAGCTCAGCTTACAGTTTTCAGTTCACAATTTAACTGTCACGCCAACTGGCAAAATGTCAGAATTTTTCTTCCTTCCTGCGCTGCGTGCTGGTTAAGAAATAGAAAAAAAAAAAAACACAAAAACAACAACAGAAAGTCAACACCCCCACCTTCTGCCACGCGATGGGGTATCACTACACCGGTGTTGGGGAGGTGGTGGTGGTTATTACCATATCTTGACGGGTGATTATTTCATAATAACTTGCGTATTATCCTTTTTGCATAAATGTACAGCGTATCCTTTGTTAGTGTTTGGGGTGTATGTGTTTCGTATATTTTTCTTTCTATTTTTTTCGTTTACTTGGCTCTCCCGTATGCTTTAAGGATCTTTGAGTCATAATCCGCCTCCAACTGCTGGGAACAATTTTTTTTTTTTGAAATTTTACCATTTTTTGTGTTTGTTTGTTGCCTGTTTGGTCCTTGATATGCTTTTACATGCGAACCGTAAAAAGGGAATTTATTATTATCAAACTCACTCGGTTGGAAGCGAATATAATGGTAACAACAGGGAAAAAAGCACGCAGGATAATTTTTTTTCGTGTTTCTTTTTTTTTGTAAGGATTCATGCAATTTTAATGGTTGATAAAAGCGGGTGCGGGTACATTGATAGCGTTCTGTATATGTTGGCTGCAGCCCTGAATGTATCATTAAAATTAAAGTCATCGATCAGGGAATGCAGATTGGCAGCACAAGGAAGCTAATCCATTAAAAAGAGCAACAGATTAGGGGGTTATTTTTTTACCTAGTTATTTCGCAATGCGGTGGGTTCAGACGACATGTGATAAGATTAAAATTATGTTTTATTCATACGAGTGGGAGTTGGAAGTAGTCAATGAAGGAGTTTCACTGTGAGTGCACATTTCATTTGTGTGGAGCACCTTCATTTCGGTTGAGCTTCATCTTCTCCTCCATTCGCTCTCTTTAAAAGAGTTTGGTATCTGCTCCCCCCTCCTGCTTATCGTCGAGCACTCAGCACAATACAGTAGAACTGACTGGATCAGTGTGTTTTGAACCTATTTGTTTTGCCAAACCGAAGTATCAGAGGTTTCCTAGGGTAATTCTTCTTTGAATCTCCACTAAGGTGTCGTTTGCGAAGTTGACGTTAATCCCTAGCCACCTTGAAGTTTCGGCTATTAACTTTTAAGTGCACAAATTTGTAACAATCTGCTCCAAAAGTCTTCTAAATATAAGTGACAAACGTTGAAAGCTTTTGCCTTTTGGTAGTTCACAGGATCAGCTTGCAGATTGGGCATATGTGATAGTCCGAGCGTAAAGCTAGTCAGAGGGGTTAAAGTAATTGCTTATGCAGATGATGTTGTGTTCCTTGCGTCAGGCAAATTTCTATCAACTATAAGCGAACTGTTAGAAAACTCACTACGGACACTTAACGAGTGGACTAAACAATGTGGCCTTGGGATAAAACTCCCAGAAGACCGAACTTGTGCTGTTCACAAATAAAAGGAACATACCACAATTCGCACCACCAGCTATTAGGTGTTATCCTTGACAGGAAATTTAACTGGAGGTTGAATGTCAATGAACGAGCAAGGAAGGCAGCAAATGCATTTTATGCATGCAACCGTGTCTTCGGCAGAAGATGGGGACCGAAACCCAAAGTAATTCTGTGGATGAACACGGCAATTGTACGACCGATACTCACATATGGCAGTATAGTCTGGTGGCAAGCCGCAGACAAATCAAACAATGTTATGTTATGGACGAAAATACAGAGACTAGCATGAAAACGGACAAGTGGTGAAATGAGAACGACACCAACCGCTGGTTTGGAAGTGATTCTAAATTTGCTACCCTTGGATCTATACATGCACGAATTAGCTGCCAAGAGCGCCTTGAGGATCAGCCAAATAGTCAGCTGGAACCCTGGTCTCACGGGGTACGCACAGGTTTTGAAACTGTATGTAGGAAACAATGTTAGCTTCGACTACATGTTTCCTTACATGGATTTTGACAAACCAGAAACCTGCTTCTTTCCGGCAGGGGGAATGGAAAACGAATGAACCTACGAAAATGAAATCTATATCCATATACACGGATGGATCGAAGATGGATTGTGGAACAGGTGCCGGTCTATTCTCAGAGGAACTAAACATACACAACTCCATCAGACTCCCTGATGAAAGTAGTGTTTGCCAGGCTGAGGTTCTGGCAATCGCGGAAGCGGCTCGTACTGTATCAATGTTGGCAATACCACGTAATGATATTACCATTTTCATTGATAGTCAGGCGGCCATTAAGGCAGTTAATGCTATCGAAATTAAATTCAAGCTGGTTCACCGTTGTCGGATAGAGCTTAGAGCTCTTGGCTCACAACACAAGGTATGTCCTTGCTGGGTTCCTGGACACAGGGATATAACCGGTAATGAGACGGCTGACGAGCACAAACCACCACTCTGCAACCTAAGAGAACGAGTGGAATACGCGATCAGAATGAAAGCCAACAATAGGTGGAAATCTCTAACCACCCGCGAGATATCACGGGAGCTATGGCCAGACTATAACCAAAAAACTCCTGCAGTACGAAAGAGAGTCGCCGTCCAAGCTGTTTGGTGCTTTAACTGGTCATAATTTTCTGAAAGACCACATGATGAAACTAAATCTCAAGAATGACGACATTTGTAGAGGCTGCGGCGATGAAGAGCTCCACCAGGACACCCCTCACTATCTCTGTCATTGCCCGGGCCTCTGTCACTTGAGGAATAGAACACTTGGAAGTTTCTTCTTCCACGAGCGGAGGGAAACAACTTTAAAGAAAGCCACAATACTGGCGTATCCGCCCTTTTCAAGGGCATCACAATGGGCCCACAATGGACCTAAGTGTGGCAGGAACGAACTATTCCTTCATGCCAACTTATATAACCTAAAGCTAGTCTTTCTTGTAATACGTCCAAAAGTAAATAGGTATAGGAATATATCTATAGAAATTGCGTGAGGTTAAAGTGACTGATGGTATGTGCGCAATAGATTCGTTAATGTCAATGTGCGCTTTGAGAAATTTAATTACGCACATAATTGTATAACTCTTCAACTGCCATAGTTTATTTGCCCCTATTATTATTCTTTGAGGGTTAAGGGAACACAGCGTTTAAGTATGCTTTTTACATCAAATTCGTCAATATTTACTTGTGCTATGTGCTATTTGATTCCGCACACAACTTTATACTTCCGAAATTGACGTACTTTTGTAATAAGTGCGCTTCCTGTCAAATTTTCAATTTTCTGGCAAATGGTTTAATATCCAAAATCTAGAAATCGGTGTGCGCTTGCCCATGTAAGTTGGTTTCATCACTCGAAATTTTGTGTGCAAAACCGCTTGCCACTTAATTGCCACAATGAACTTCTCTTCTCGTCAAAGCATCAATTCTGATCAACTCTGAGCTCTTACATCACTTCAGCGATGTGCAATTGTAAGAACATAGTGCGCGTTATGACTATCACATATTCAAAAAAAATTCAATCTAATGTGTCTATCTATTGCCTGCGTGAGCCACGAACTTGTCATTTTCCATAATTCCCGCACAAGTGCGTTTGTTTATTTTATTTTTATACATTTAAATGTGTGTGTGAATCGAAATAGTGTGCGCTGAGCCATAAATATCCAATACAAATGGTGGTTCAAGCCATCCTTCTTTGCAATGTACATCAATTTTTTCTCCTATACTTTCAATATTCCTATCAAAGAATTAAACACACCTCAGAGTTTAGTTTAAATTCCACGTTACACCTTTTCTGTCAACACACACAATGAAATCCCCCCTCCCCCAATACGCGTTTATGAAATGAAAAAATGTGTCCCAGCAATGCACATACGAATATGACGGACAAAAAAAAAATATTTATATATCGCAGAATAACCATGACAAGCACGTTTGCTTTCCTCAATTTTCTCTTTTCAAGGATAACGAATCCATCCAGCGACAACGTCTGCAATTCAATTTAACATTAAAAGGAAATTCAACACATGCATAGTCTATACCAACACATACCGTGTCAGATGAACAGGAAACGTATAATGTACACCCGAACACACGGTCTATGATTTGTGGTGGAAATATCCTTCCATTTGAATTACTTCCTCTCGAATGGAATCAAAGTTGAAGACATTCAGTGAAGGAAGAAGGTGTATATACATATACACCAACATGTCTGCTGATTCAACAAATATTGCTATGTTGTCGTCGTCCTCGTCGTCAATGTCTTCGTCGTCGCCGCCAGTCTCGCGTGCGCTCAAGACGACAATGAAGATACGTGATGCCACATAACGCATGCAGTTTGGGTAGTACCATGCCTTGAGGTATGTTCGTCCTTGTTAAGGCCTCCCCTACACACACCTCCTGGGTGACATTAGCTGAAACTGCTGCTGTTCAATTTCATTGAGTTCTACGACTGTACTGTACCTACCTGACAACCTTTTTGGTAGTAACGCCATGCATTGCACTAATGGATGATTGGAAGAAGAAAAAGGATGTGCTCTGTGTGCATTCCTGTTCCTTTTGTCGGTAAATCGGAATCAATTTGTTTTGCATTTCAATAGCGATATCGGTAAATTTGTGAAGACTGTTTTTTTTTTCGTTCGTATTTATTCATTGCAGCAATTGATTCAGGTGGGGGAGGGGGATGAAATCGATCTGAGTTTTAAATACTTTTGGGGCCACGTTGAATGTTTATATGTAGGGAACTTGGTCAAGGTTTGATTGTAGGAGGGCGTGTTGTCAGGTCCCAACAGACGAAACAAGTCACTGGTGTTGACAGCCTAATCAAACGGTATTTGTCGTTCCCTCGGGAATGGCTCACAAGTTCACTTTACGGCTCATTAGGAGCATATCCTCAGTTATGGGCTATCCACCACAGATGCGTGTATTAAGTGCTCTTAACGGGAAATTTCTGACCGTGAAATCCAAGGAGCCAGACAAAAGTGATGTTCAAAAACTGATTTACACCTTTTATACCCGAAACAGCATTCATGGATTGAATAATTTCATTCGAGAATCGACGGGACTCTTTGAAAGGTAAATACCAGCACCATACCAGGGAACACTCACATTTCCGTGGATTTCTTCTCAGATGCACTTGGCTGCTCGCCCTAATCTTGACCGTTATGGGCATGATTTATGTTACTTTGATCCTCTCTCATCGATACTCGGAAACAAAGTTCCAAACTGTCGTTGACAGCACCACATTTCCTGTCTATGACATTGTATTCCCAACCATCACCATCTGCAACAATAACCATTTAAATTGGAAGCGTATCAAAGCGGCTAAGGCAAAATTTCTACCACTGGAAAGGGATCCAACAAAATTGGCTCTGTTTGCTAAGTTTGTAGCCGCCTTCGACGGAATTAGCTTTGGAAAATTCGACGCGTTCGAAAATGTCACCGGCGACAATCTGAAACTGCTGGATGAGGTGAATTTTACGAATGTCGTTGAATTCATGACTTGGACATGCGAGGAAATGCTGGGCGATTGCAAGTGGCGGGGTCAACCCTTCAAGTGTTGTGACAAGTTTGATCGACAGAAGAGTGAGCTGGGGCTGTGCTTCTCTTTTAATGGTGTGCAGAGTGAAGAAACTAGGAGACGAGAACAAACGGATCCGTTTTATCCGTTGCATAACTCAAACTATGGTCCGCAGAGTGCTTTGGAGGTGAAGGTATTCATAAGACCGGAAGACCAAGTTCCAAATAGCCCGATAGCGAAAGGAATTATCGTGAGTTGATTATGTGGAAGGATGTGGCTTTCAATTGACTTTCAATTCACAGGGTATGGTCCATGAACCGCCAGTCTGGCAAAAGGATGGGTTCTTTATACCATGGAATACGCAGACCACGATGGAAATCGATCCGGTTATATATTTCTACGATAATGATACGAGGGGCACGCCGTCCAGTTTGAGGAAGTGCGTTTTTGATGTGAGTAGAAAATAGGGCTGCTTGAAACTTTCGAGTGGGCGGAGTTATATTTAGCGTAAATGCAATAGGAAGGGCGGTATGTTCCCGAAGAGTATTTGCAGATCTGGGAATTTAGGAACTTTTGGTCACGTGTTATATTTTTAGACTTCACGAATACTACTGCCTTATATCCCCTACGGTCTAGGAGATTAGTTCCTCTCAGTTATTAAGGTAACTCTTGGTCTTTGAAACTCAGGTTCGATTTGAAGCCGTTTTTGATTCTTTAGGCCTTTAGAGGGATGAGCGTTTAAAAGGGGAGCGATTTTTTGTCAATCAAGCATTATTGCTTAGCGACGGCTCTCATAGCTTGGTGCTTGGCGAAGAACTTAAGCACTTTAACTCTGCCCCTAAAACCAATATTAAATTCTTACATTTTTTAAAATTCTGGAAATAGGTTACAAATCGCTTAAATAAAAACACGCCAACGTATTAGTAGCTATAAGGCGCATTTAATTGCAATGTTAGTTGGATAATTGGTATATTTCAAACTCCCACCCTCACTAAGAGCTACAAGCTGCTATAACCTCCCATTTAAAGTTCGCTAAAAGCCTGTTAATTGTCGATTGATATGATATTATTGCGAAACACGCTAGCCAATGCGACATGGTTAAACGATCCAATTTAATTTCCAATTCCATTCGCACCCCTTGAGAGTGTGATTGTCTTAAATCGTAGCACCACAAATGCGTGGATTAAGTGCTCTTAACGGCAAAATGATGACCGAAAAGTCGAAAAAAAACTCACGCCAAAATGACGTGCGAAATTTGATTCACACCTTTTACACCCGCAACAGTATTCATGGATTGAATAATCTTATCCGGGAATCCACGCCACTCTATGAAAGGTAATCACTTCTTGTCCGCGCAAACATTTCATAAACTCACTTCTTTTGTCCACACTCAGATGCACCTGGCTTCTTGTCCTCACTCTAACCATCATTGGAATGACTTTTGTGAGTTTGATCATCGCTCATCGATATTCCGAAGCAAGTTTTCAAACTGTCGTGGCGAGCACCACCTATCCTGTCTATAGAATCGCATTTCCCACTATCACCATTTGCAACTACAACAAGTTGAACTGGAAGCGTATTGAGGCGGCCAAGGCCAAGTTTCTGCCCTTGGACCAGGACCCTGTGAAAATGGCCCTATTTGTAAAGTTTGTGGCCGCTCTCGATAAATTGTATTTCGGTTCATTTGATGTATTTGAAAGTATCTCCGATGAGCCGTTGAAATTGCTTGACGACGTGAACATTACGAATGTCGTTGAATTCATGACTTGGACATGTGAGGAAATGCTAGGCGATTGCAAGTGGCAAAATAAACCGTTCAACTGTTGTGACAAGTTCTCCCGGCAAAAGAGTGAGCTGGGGCTGTGTTTCTCCTTTAATGGTGTGCAGAGTGAAGAAACTAGGAGACGAGAGCAAATGGATCCGTTTTATCCGTTGCACATCTCACATTATGGACCAAATACAGCTCTGAAGGTAAAGGTATTCACAAGGCCGGAAGATCAAGTCTCCTATAGTCAGCGGACAAACGGAATTGTTGTGAGTTGATATTCATTGTGGGACTTGAAGATGGTTAAAAAAAATTCTGGTAATTCGCAGAGCATGGTTCATGAATCGGATGTATGGCAAACTAAAACATTCTTTATTCCATCGAATACGCAAACCACAATGCAGATTGATCCGGTCATATATTGCTACGATAATAACACAAGGAGTACACCGTCCAGTTTGAGGAAATGCGTTTTTGATGTGAGTATGAGTGCGAGGAGATTTGCGACGTTTAAATTATAAAAAGAAAAACTTTCTTGTAACCTGGCTGCGCAGACACGCAGATTAAGTTGAAAATGAATTCCAATTCGGTGACGGTGACTCTTGTGCACTTTTGTGTGCGGAATCATTTTCTTTAAATTAGGGGGACGTGAAACAAAAACTTGGAGGGCGATTTCGGTGAATTGAATCCCTTTGCACACTATTATGTGCGCAAATATATTGCTCAGCTTAGCGTGATAAGAAACATGCCGCAAAGATATTTAAATTTGAATTGGGCTTCCGTAAAATCTTAGCGCACTTTTGTGTGCGAAAGCATGTTCTTTAATTTATGGTGACTTGAATTTTTTTTCTAAACAGCGGCGCAAACCCAGATAAATATATATTAAATATTAAACCTTAATATTCCAAAGCACTGTTTTCTGAGCAAATCCTAACTTATTAGAAGCCCGTTGTGCGGAAGCACATTACCCAACTTGGCGTGATGTGGGAGCTATCCCATAGGGGCATAGAAATGTATGCTTTAAAAGTGATTTCAATTCGATTTCTGTGACTTCAATTCATTTCCGGACTTTTGGGTGCGCAAACTCACTGTTCAACTAAAATACCCTCAAGCGTGTGATCTTTAAACAGAAGAAGACATATTCAGGCCTCCTTCTCACCGATTACTTGAACTCATTTTCCCAAACACAATACTTAACTTGAAGACTTTTACGCACTACTGTGTGCGCAAGCGTGTTCGTTACACTTAGGAAAGTGTTTCTTTTAAATGCTTTAAGACAGAAGTTTTGAAGCCCATTGCGCGTGTGCGGAATGCAAAGTTCTTATCTATCGATGTGCTACGAGTTGGATTCCATATCTGTTGGTCTATTTAGGAATCTCCTTGAAGGTGCTACAAATAAGAGCCGCACTTGATGTAACTCTCACCTTACCCTTTAAAAAACAACCTGTCCGTTCTTCTAGTATTGATTTTCAATTACGCCTGTTGGTAGAGAGTTCATACGACTTCGCGAAGCTAAAAAAAATTAAATATATTAAACCATTTCTCTCAGCATTGATTCGCCCAAACAAAATTTCTAAAACAGCGCCCACATTCAAGGGCACCCTAATCCAAATCCCTTTCAAGTAAAGTCAAGTGTTTCGTGTCTATCAATTTACAATTTGTCTTCCATCCTCAATCGTTGTAGTAACAAGTTCCCCTATTAAACCAACAGTAATCGCGCTGTCCATAAGCTCCTGCCTCTTGTCCTTGTCCATACTTTTCGATTCATCTTCAAAAAATCAATCTCCAATTATTTCCGGATTTTCTCTCAATTGCCATCAGCCTCCTACGTGTACCTTTGTCTTGTCTCTGCTTTGTTTTTCATTTTTCATGCAAATTACCTCCTTCACAGGACGAACGTAACAGTGCTGACTTCAAGTCCGTCCCCGGTTACGTTTACATGATCGAGAATTGTTTTTCCCAGTGCCATCAAGAGCACCTGATGCGCTTCTGTAATTGTACTTTGGACCTCTTCTTTCCACCCGGTAAGGCCACTCTCTCCTGGGTCGGTCCACTTGCGTTGTAAATCATTGATTTTCAAATCCCTCCCATTATTAGGTGACTTTCCGACATGCCGGGCGTCCGACTTTCAATGCATCTACAAGCATCGAGGTAAGTCGTGTTGTAACTCGTAAGCCGCTTACCTTTCGTCAAGATTTTCCTCTCTCCCTTTCCGTTTTGCTCGGGTGCAAACAGATTACTTCCAGTACACGAAGTACAAAGGCGAGGAGAAGTACGTCTTCAACGAGCACGAGGGAATGACATGCAATTGTTTCCGCAACTGCTTCTCCCTGAATTACATCACCGAAGTTCGTCCCAGCTACCTGCCAGCGAATATTCTTGGCAATTTGTCTTACGTGGATCTGGATGTACATTATCGTTTCAATTCGATTATGGTTTACAGGACAGGACTGGTCTTTGGCTGGGTGGACCTAATGGGTGAGAGCATAAGTTGAGAGACGACCTGTGGATGGATATTGAAAAAGTTTTCATCTTGCAGTGTCCTTTGGCGGAATTGCTGGCCTTTTCCTGGGATGCTCGCTAATTAGCGCGGTTGAAATTCTTTACTTTCTCAGCATTGACATTCCGAAATTCATTTATCAACGTGTCAAGCAGCGATGGGCGACTATGAAGGTGGTAAATCTACAGCAGCCATGGACAAGAGGAGGATATCCACCGAGGGACCTGAGACAGCAGAATCAAGGGATATTTCATGTAGATAATGGTTTAGTAGGGAGACATTTCAAATAAAGAACAGAAATAGGGAGTGGAGCATGCGTTTTTGTTCTTGTTCGTCCAAGTCAGCACAAACCCAATTTCGTAGTTCAAATGTAGTCCTCCTGTCAGTCTCGGGGGTAAGGTGTGTGTGTTCAAATTAACCTCGTATCCACCCAGGAGACTGCTTTCTATTTTGTTTTGTGGAGCCAAAAGGACCTCTTCAATTATTCATGAGAGTAAGTATGTACGAAACGACAATTGGGGTGCCAATTACTATGTCCTACCGGGAATGAGAAAATTCCATATTTCCACTGTCACAGGACATATTCTCACTTACTCAGACTGTGACAAAATGGAATGCACTGCTTTGAAGTCGAACGAATGAATTGCATAAAGAAGAATACCAATGCCAAAGAATCCATTCGAAGAACTGGACAAAGTAACATAAAAAAGGTGTAAATGCAAAAGTTTCTTTCTTAAAAGGATTCCTCTCAGATTTGACTACATATGTGAAACTTACTTTTGCGTAGACGTATGCAACTCCTTGAAAAAGGTCTGCCTTTTTTCTATAGCTATGTGTGCGATTGACTGACAGAAGGAGCAAAACAAGAAGACGAAACTCCTTTCTGGTGTACATTTATGTGGCGTTACAGTCTTTGAAAAGTTTTTGTTTTTCCAACGACAAGGGTGAAGTGTGTGTGTGTGTGTGTGTGTGGTGGTTTAGTAGACCAATAAATACAATCATAGTATGTATGAAAGTTTTGTTTATTTATTTGCTTAGAAGGACTACAACTGCTAAGTTAACTTGAATAGTGTTGAAGTTGAAGTTTTTTCCCTTTGTTTGATGAGCGATGGTACTTTGTTTAAGGAGCGTGAGCATTGATCCTGTGGTGGCTTTGGTTACTTTTAAGGATGTTGTGCTGTGTTCTATGCGGTTGGGTTTTTTTTTTTTTTTGTTTGGTTGCAAGTTAAATTGAAGACGTGCTTCCCATTGGGTAGACACTTGCAATGCACCGTGACAAAAAAAAATAAATAGAAAACTAACGACAGATATAAAGGAATTTCTCAAATCCTTGTGATTTCTTCTTTGATTATTCTTCCTTTATGTTGACATGGAATGCTGTGTCAAAGCAATAGACTGCTGTTTGTTGGGTTTTATTTTGTTGCCACTTATGCCTGGTGTTTGGAAGCGATGTCGTACGTGTAAGTTTATATAACTGATTTGTTGTTGGTCCTTCGAGCTGGATTGTAGTATTAAACCGTAAATGAACGAGGATATAACTTGAGTTCATAATGAGTTATCTCAAAACGATATAGGTATTTTTCTGAGCCAATCTAGATGTTCATGAGTTGTTTAGAAATTTTTTTAAATTTAAAAATGATTCCCAATTTGGTGGCCCAAAAAAGAGTTGGATTGGAAGACTAATGGAAATGCGTTCTAAATGCGTTCTAAGAACCGAGGAGTGATAATTTCCTCAGTTGGTTTCTGTAGTTGGGTCTATTGCCAAAGTTTGTAGGTGCAGAACTTGGCTGGGTACTGCCTTAATAACTAATAGCAAACACCTCTTGCGAGTTAAGGTTTAATTTACCAAGGAAGTGCGTATTAAGAAGCGTTCATTCGATTATTTGAATACATATTTCCTTTTAACTGTGTCACCCCAACCGAAGCTATCACAACCTATGAATGAAATGCTTCATAACATTCGAGAAAACTTGATTGTTTTTTAGGGTTGAAAATATGCTGCAAGAAATCTAAGTTAGTGCCATCTTGTTGGCATTACAAAATATATAATCATTTCGTTGGATGGATTTTTAAGGGATGTTTTAAAAGTTATTTTTTTGGGGCGAATTCAGGAATTTGGATGAGGGAAAATAGTAGTCGAACTTTGAGTCACGCATGATGGACTTGACGAAAAAGCTTTAAATTGGAAAAAAAGTTGAAATGTATTAAACTATTGATTCTAAAAATATATATACATAGTTCATTCTAACATTGACAAATTAACACTACTGAAACCACAAGTTTCAGTGTTAACTATGTAGGATAGGAGTAGATGGACAGCTGCAGAATGCATGCACTAACGTGTATTATGTAGTGCAAGACAGTAGA
The DNA here is from genome assembly GCA_963576555.1 of Ferdinandea cuprea. Classification (NCBI taxonomy): domain Eukaryota; kingdom Metazoa; phylum Arthropoda; class Insecta; order Diptera; family Syrphidae; genus Ferdinandea; species Ferdinandea cuprea. The sequence continues at coordinate 83,882,364 of OY754961.1, read as the reverse complement.
CGGACGACGACACCAACATGTACCAACGGGACATATCAACAGGCGACGGAAAAATACTGGACGAACACATACAGAGGACGACAGTAACCGATAACGAACAACAATTGAACCGTAACGTAAACAACCTGGACGAAAATATACGGAAGGACTGATATACTTTTGCATAGAGATGACGATGAGGTACACGCGCGATCTTCTTGCAAAAAAATAGATAAAATAATACCGGAGTTGGGTTTTTCTTTGAAGGATCAATTCCTACAGCTATGCTGAAGTTAAGGTGACATTTTTATTGACGATAGAAAGAAACATAAATGTTTCGAAAAATGCATAGAAAATCGTGTGCAAAATTAAATCAGGAGGCTGACTGGCTGCTAATTTTCTAATAACTCTCTATATTTTGGGATTTAGGTTGAAAATGGCTGAATGTTAACAAGATTGCACAGCAACAAATGTCCTCTCCTAAAGGAAATACGAAGAGGATTTCTAGGCAACGACGTAATATCTGAAGCAGAAATGATAGCACTCCTTAATTGTGAAAGAAATGATAAGCTACTTTTCAATTTCAATTAATACCAAAAAGCTTGAACTTTTCGAGACCAGAGCTAAAGAAAGAGAATAAAGCTTGCCATATTTGTCCCTCATAAAGTGTTTGCCCTTCAGTGAATTTCCAATTTCATCTGACGTACATCCATTATGTCTTATTCAGCGCACATGTGAGTGTGCACTGATCGACTGTGGCTTGTGGCTTCTGCTATTTTTATTGATGTGCATTCAGAGTTACCAAAGTGCGTGTGGTAACTCGTTCAGCTTTTTTCCTTGGGCTTCTGTTTAGGTTTTAGAGCTTTAAAAAAAACTTGTTACTGATAAGTGCTATCGTGGCTATTTTGTTTTGATCTTTGACATTTCTTTGAATGTGTGGAAAATACGTTAAAATTCAGTTACAAAATTGTAATCAAAGAAAATAGTACCAAAGGCCACAACTCGCCACCAAAGAAGAAAAACCAAACTGGTCTCAAAAGTAAAGTAGATGATTTCAATAAGTGTGCCATCGGGTAAATTGTACAACAGTTTTTTTCCAAATAACGAACTTCCGACGCTGGACGCAATGCAACGGTAGGACGCAATGCAAACATCACTACCTAAAGTTAGCAGGTCTTCTCTGCATACTGTTTTAAATTTGCCATCGTCAGTGAAAGAGTGTTCTTTTGGAAAGAACTAACTTCACAACATAAAGATAAATTTGTTTTAGTTTTCATTAATAAAATAATTTAAATGAAAATTTCAATCAAGAAAAGGCATGAGAACCCGACATAATATGCTTTCAGGTTTTTGCAGAAAGCATATTACGGAAACCCTGTAAGGGCTTTTGTTAGAATAGCACCTTACGGATAACAAAAGAGTGCGAATGAGATGCAAACATCCCTATCTTTCCTATACTGCTAATTTATGTTGGACAGAGTATATCTATCTATCTATTACTCTTAGCCCCACTCTCTCCGGATTTAAAAATCAAGTACCTGACGTGAGTTTGAAAGTTAATGGAATGAAAAGTGTGGGGTAGCCCAACTCGGATGGTCCGCGAACTTCCATCAAATTGCGAAACGCACATATAAGAGAAAATTAAAACTTCTTTATAGGAAATAGCCAACATTGACGTAGTAAAAATCACTTGTATTTGTTTTATCATAAAGACTCATGGAACCCTCGTAAAAAAACATTACATTAAATGACACCTAACACCTGGACCTACTGCTACTAATCATTAGCTCCAGAGCTTATCTAATGATGAGTAAGGATTTCAAAGTAAAAGTTTACTGGATTCCTCTGCAGATAGAAGAATATTTGGTAAATCGAATATATTTTTGTCCTAAAAGTGAAGCGAATAAATCGATATTTGTCTCAAATAAAATATTTTTTATAGATATGATGTTGAATTGAAAAAAATGAATAAGTAGTAATCGTTTTAGTTTCTTTTTCATTCCCTTGCCCTTAATAAGAAAGTGAGTGATAAATGTCCCCATCTCTGATTTTAAACAAACTCGAGCATGCGTGTGTTGAATTTCTCTTTTATCCTACTTTGGTACGTCATTCTGACCCATTTTAGGGATTTTATGAAAGACGGAAATGCTGGGATGAAATGCCGTCATTCAATGCGAAACTTCTATAATCTATTACAATATTCCAAAGCCTTTATAAGAAGGAATCTGACAGAGCTACCAACTTAAGTCATCGAAATTATGCACTTTTCAATTGATATTTTACTCAATAAAGCAAAAATATGATTTAGGAATAATTATTGTTTGGAAAATAATCCAAATAAAAAAATTCCTAAATTTTTGGTAGAACGTTATATAAATAGAATAATTCAACTAACCTAAGAATAGTGTACATTTTTGTTTTTAATAGCGCCTATCAAATTGCACATTTTACAGATGACTTCAGTGGGAGTCTGGAACGGTTTTACAGGTCTATCTGAACTCTCTTAAAAATAGTTTTCTTTTCTGGAATTTATCAGTGTTTCAAGGCGTGTGCTACGTCAACCATATTTTGAAACAGGGCCATTGGCCAATGAGCATTTTGTTAGCTATTAAAGGAATGTTTTATTTATGGAAACCACAGGCAGATTTGTTTTGCAGACTATTATAAAAAGCTGACAAAATTTCAACGTATACCCTGCTAGGACCCAAAGAGCCCGTTACTTTTACTTCCAAATAAAAATTAAAAGAAAATTTGCTGTTTTCATAAGAGAAGCTCATAGTTAAAACAAATAATTTGTTATGAAACAAAAGAATATTAAATGAATAAAAATAATTTAAAGTTAAATACAAAACGTTTTTCCTTTCGGTTTTATTAGAAAACGCCACACCATATATAATACAACAAAGTTTTAAATTTCTTTATAGATTCCTTATTACGAAAATGTGTCTTTGGGGGGTAGGCCCCTTCAAAAATATTACAAAGTTAATAAATAAATGGAATAAAATTCAAAGACTTTATATAGGATCCGCCAAATAATTTTTTTTTTTTTAAATGCTATAAAAAAAAAAATACTGAATATTTTCTCAAATTTCTACAATCCTTCCGGTTAATAATGGAAAATAATTTCATTCAAATTGTAGCCTTGGCTGGCCATGCAGTAGCCTACGCGATCGGTCCAATTTTTAAGCACATTATCGATCGTGTGCAGCTGTATTTCACCAATGGCTTCACGAATATTGTCCTTTAAAGCGTCAATTGTCTCTGGCATGTCGGCGTAACACTTATCTTTTACGGCACCCCACAATAGTAATAGTCCAACGGTGTCAAATCGCAGCTCCGCGGTGGCCAAACGACATCAGCTCTGCGGCTGATAATGCGATCTTCAAAAAAAGGGCGCAATACGTCGAGTGTAGCTTCGGCTGTGTGGCACGTAGCGCCATCCTGTTGAAACCAAATGTTGCCAATATCCTCCTCTTTAATTTTTGTGAACAAAAATTCGTTCAACATGGCCCGATAACGATCGCCATTGACTGTAACGAACACTCCTTGCTCATTTTCGAAGAAAAATGGCCCAATTATGCCTCTGGACCAAAATCCGCACCAAACAGTGACTCGTTTTGGGTATATCGGCTTTTCAATGTATGCGTGCGGGTTTTCTGTGCCCCGAATGCGCCAATTTTGCTTGTTTACATACCCGCCAAGATCAAAATGAGCTTCATCTGAAAAGATGATTTTTTTGGCAAAATCGGCATCTTCTCTCTGTCGCTATGTCGCAATATTTCCCAGCTTTGTTCAAGCGTAAACACAACCATATTCGTTCAGCAGAAGGATAAAACTAATTATCTGTCAAATCAGACATGAGCTAAGTGTTACCATTCGCGAAATAAGCACTAGTTGAAAAAAAAAAACGTTAAATGGCGGACCCTATATATACAGTCTCATTCATCGAATTTATTTTAAAGTTGACTACTTGATTTTTTAAAAATGTGCCCAAGACAAGGTTTCTTTTTTAGACAATTACACCCGTATTAATAAACACGAGTTAACGGTGAGTTACCCTTTAGTCATGAGTTAAGTGTAAAATATTATTAATAAAACAAATTTGAGACTAACTGACGTTTTCCAACTGTGAGTTAACTTAACTCACCGTCGAAGGTGGTTTAACGATGGCTTAGCAGGGAAACAAAAACATTTTTTTTATGTTATTTCTACAGAAATTTCTCACTTCTCTTTCGTTTTGTTTGTACGATTCTCCATTTTTATTGTCCACATTGTACTTTTAAATCTAAAATTGAAAAATGCTCTATATATAAAGAAAATTTCATTGATTGTAATAAAAAAGTAATAGATTTGCGCAAATTGTTTACTGAATGTCAGAATTTTTATTAATAAGAAATTTTAACTCGTGAGTTAAGACTTATTCCATCGCTTAGTTAGATGTGAGTTAAGGGATTTTTATTAATACTGCTGTCAGGTTAAAAGTGTCGAATGTGCAAAATTACTTCGAGTGTTTTAAATAAATTTGGTGTGTGATCAAATATTATCATTTTGTTTGAGGCGATTCAAAAACTCATCTCACGTACCGAGATGGTTGCCTTCCTATATATAATACTAGCCGGCCCATGCTAGCCTTGCTTCGCCTCCCTGCACACATCCGGAAGATCCACACCCGCAATACATAGTGTCTGTCTCTGGGTTTTTATACCCTATCCTAAGGATATATTAATTTTGACACATAGTTTGTAACACCCCTTATTTATGATCAGGACCGAATCCTAAGACTATTTAGCAATGTCCGTCCGTCCGTCCGTCCGTATCAACTTTTGAGGCCTTTAAATTTATGCTAGGAAGCTGAAATTTAGAGCATATCCTCCTTAGGGTCCCGAAATGGTAAAGTGTTAAAAGTTTTTAAATCCGCCCACTGCCACGCCCACAATTTAGAAAAAACCATTTTAAGGCTAAAGTTAGAGAGATATCTTTACAAGATATGTAGGCACTGCCCTCCTTTATAAGTCTGTCATATAAGATTTTTTGCCACGCCTACATTTTGTGGGCTTTTTTCACTAAAATGCTGTTTTCAGCGAAAATTTTCATAGAAACTAAAAAAAAAAATTTTAAACAAGATATTTAGAAAATATTTTTTCCAATATATCGCCCATACAAAGTTTTTGGCCAGGCCCACTTTTTGGGGCGTTTTTTTTTTCAAAAAAATTTGTTTTTGTAAATTTAATAGAAAGAAATAAAATGCTATCCATCATCTTCTCAATGCTTTTTTCTTTGGGGCATATAGGGATATGGATAGGGTATCGTACTGTTCGCCCCAAGCGGACTGTAGCCTTTCCTTCTGTTTTTTTTTTAAATTTAGGTTCATCAGTTTTAGAGTCATCCAAGTTTGACTATCTCATTTCACCTCATCTCATCTGTGCACACGACATACTCACACGTTGCCCAGCTGCACCGCTTAAAAAGTTGTTCATTTAAATATAGTTAATCGCTTTCTTATGAGGTTTGTATCAACAGCGTTTTTATAGCCTCTAACTTTTGGAAGAGTGGATAGACAGACACACATAACCTAAACGCTTGAGCAAGCGCACAAATTTATTCGCTCGGTCAGGCAAACACATGCATAAAACAGAAAAGGTAAAAAATAATCCGCTCTTGCTTTTGCAGTACTCACGTCACGCCCTGTGCCCACGCCACAGTATTTGTATGTGCTCTTCAAAAATCGCGAAAAGACGTCAAAAGCAAGTTATAAAAAGTAAACATCACTAATATCAATTTGAAAATCTTGGTCAATTTACATTTCAATAAAAACAGGAGTTTTGCAACGATTTTACTAAAATTTCGAAGCTCTTAGAGCATGTAGAAATATAAAATTAGACTTGAAATATGCGTAATTCAAAGTTCTAAAGACTGAAATCAATTTCATTAAATTAGACGCAGGAGAAGTGCACTTTTTTTGGTTCAATGTCTAATTATGAATTACTTGGTGTTTCAAACAAAAAATTAATCATTTTATTTAAAATTACCAAAATCCGCTCAGCCGTTCGCTGTCTAGGTCCAGTCAAAAGCATTTCAACTTGCTTTCATAGTATTAGTGATGATGTATGTATAAATCACAGCAGAATATCACAGTGTAGAAAGAACTCTTAGGATGGAATTTATAGAGACATAAATCCGAAGACAAGGTAGCGACATATCTAATTATCGTCCATTTTCATGATTCTCCTCAATTTCCACAGTTAAAACGAAAGTTTTAGCCTATCTTAATCATTTTAGTCCCAAACAGTTTGGTTGTAGCATACCAAAAAATTAGATGACAAATTTGTTTGCGATGGCCTTCTGGGCGACATTACTAAGGCGTTTGAAATGGCTACATGGTCAGCCAACCTCCTAAATAAATTACACAGTTAAAATATATTTGTCTTCTTAGTGTATTCGTACCACTCTACCATGGTAAAATTAATTAAGAGAAACAATGAAGAGACGCCTTGTTTCTTAGTTTCATTTTGAAATATAATTTGCTATAATTTGTTTAAAAATGTCATCTCATCGTTTCCTCCTTCCGGTTATTCAACAAAGACTACCTTGCCCTACCACACTTGAACTACCTTACCATATTGCTATTTTCAGAGGAATATCCAGTATCGCAAATGTCTTCCACATTTGGGACCTTTCGAGTAGCTCAGTTTTTCGAAAAATTTCCCTGACCATCTGGTTCGTTCCTTCGATCTGAAAAGGATTTTATTTTGCTTTATCCGGACTAGTGGTGAGGTTCTTGGATATACACATTTCAATTTCATAGTTTGAATATTGCCATCTGAAGGAAATTATGAGAAGTACATCTGACGTCATAAGATAAAGAAGAAAATTAAATTGGTCCTTTGAGAACTAAGACGCCCGCCGGTAATAAACTCAAAGCTCAGATAAGTCGACTACTTAACTTCTACGCAAAAGTGGACCCTACATTAAATTTGTCAATTGCCAAAATCTAAGACCGAAGAAGGTCAACTGCTATTCACAAGTAAAAGCTCCTTAACCACTTTTTGAAATTAATTTCTTTCCCTTGGCGCATTGATGCACACAATGCACACCTCCCATTCAAGCATAATAATTTAATTTATCATCCCAACAATTTACCAATGTAACATTTGCATTGTAATGTAAATGTACCCCCAAGAGACTTAGTGGGGCTGCGATCCGCCAAGCTCCCCTCCCCTGGTAATCGATTTGACCACTACCGTTCCAAATGATTTTCCAGTTGAATGGTTATCTCAGCAAACTATTGTCATAATAATCCTACAACATTCCATAAGGATCATCATATCAGCCATGGAGTGTAGTCAGTTCCGTCTCCCAACGAAGATAGCCCAGCCACCCACTCATGACAACGGGGCCAACCAATTTCACTGGCAGTCAAATTTCTAAAGCGAAAGTGGTGTGTAATCATTTTATTGCTACAAAGTTTTGTCATTTGTGTGTCTTCCTCTCGGTTGTCAGTCGTCGGATTCGGTGTGTCTTGCTTGCTTGCTTGCGACCGGGCAGCATCTCCAAAGAATGGGGAAGGCGGTGGGGGCTTATCGGGGTGGATTTCGACTGTTCTGTAAAATCGATTCCGAATGCCTGTTACCACTATCGCTTCTTGTTGATTTGGTTGATGGATGCTTTAGGTCGTTTTGTTGGTCGATGGTCAAAATCTGTTTGTTGTTTACTCGGTTTTCGAATGACAGAGAAATTAGGACGGGGTGGCATGTTAATGTAGCTACATACATGAGGAGGCGACAGTGGAGTTCTCAAACAGTCAACCAATTACAGCTAACTGGATTTGCTATGTTTTTTTTTTTTTATTATTCTCTTTCTGGGTAATTGTCATTTAGTTATCAGTTGACTGCGTACTAGTTAAAGGATAAAGCGATAATGTTTGTCAGAAGGTGGCTTACGATTGAGAGTTGTCCAAAAACTAGGTGACCAAAAGAAAATCAATTAATTAGCCTTGTTCAAGCATGTTTTGTGTGACTTGGTTGTTTTGCTAAGCGCTCAGGAAGAATGGTCTTTGTAATATGACTTGTCAAGCGCATTAAGTATAGAATCGAGCGCGCACGAGAGAGGGAGAAAATACAAAAAGGAAATCTCGGTATACCCCCACTCAATGGGAATAATGTTGGCATAAAATTCACAGCAATTTAGAAATTGGGGCTATGTGTGTTTGTTTTTGCAAATGCCAACCTCGTGCTGAGGGTTCCTGGAAAACACCAGCAATTCTTGTTTTGCCTTTTTCGTAATGTTTACACACGTCTAAGTATAATTATTTTCTATAAGGAATAGGTGCAACTTTTGTATAAGGTGAGTGAACAATTTCTTGGAATAATCTTTCATGGAATTTTGCAAAGGTGGTATCGTAAAAACTCGTTGGGTATATATATTATAAAGGCTTTTGTTCTTCACAATGCGATTACGGCATTGAAATTTTTGTGATTTAAACTTTTTTTTTTTCTGACATTGATATTTTTGGCCTCCTTAATTAAGATATAACAATGTACCTAGTACTGAACCTTGAAGGATACCAAATTGCAGGTTGGATTCATGGTGAAAAGATTTGTAAGTCATGCGTACACACAAGAAGGGATATACAGTGATGGCCAATATAATAAGACCAACCCTTATTTTAGTATGTAATATTTTTAAATTTTAGGTTAGGTTAGGTCGGAAAGAAGTTCGACTCACTTAGACCTAAGTAAGGTCCATTGTGATACCACGTGGATGTAAAGTTTCTGCCTACTCGCTGAACCAGTTTGAGCTTTTTATAAAGCGTGAGAGACGTTTTGGGTCGGTCGAGTTTAAATCGTTAAGATCATTGTAGAAGTAAGCTCCTAGATGGAGATTTCGTTTCCGGGAGAGAGCAGGGCATGCGCAAAGAAGGCGTAGAGTTGTCTCTTCCTCCTCCTCATCTACACAACTCTTACAAAAGTCGTGTGAGCAAGCGCCAGGTCTTGTTGCATGCCTGCCTATCAGACGACAGTGTCGAGTGATGACACTCTTAGAGCGTCTCAGATCTAGCCTAGGCCAAATCTGCTTCGTTGTTAGACAGGTAGTACCGCCTGTTTGCATGTGGAAACTGGTATGCCTAAGGAGCCTTTTTTAGGCAAGATTGAGAGGGTAGTTCCAAGCGTGACGAGTTCATTAGCCTTGCAGTTACCCGGAATGTCTCTATGCCCCGGAACCCAGCACAGGTGCAATGAGTTCAAAATTACACAGTGACCGATTTCATTTTCGGTCCATTGAGAGGTTGCTTTGAGGCGAATGGCCGTAGTAGCACCTGTCTATCAAGGGGTATTAAATCGAACAGAATGTCTAATGCAGCTGAGGGAGTGGTTCGAAGTGCTCCACTTATGCTTAAACAAGCTGATCTTTGGACCTTGCTTAGTTTGTCGCGATTAATCGCTTCCTTTAAGGCAGTCCACCAGACAATCGTTCCGTATGTTAGTATCGGCCTTACAAAATGAGACCTAAATATTTGGCTTCCTCTGAAAAGACTAAGCTGGTACCTCTAATTGAGGGCAAGTGTGCCATCTACTTTTATATCCGACAGTGCAGTTGAGGTCGCAGATGTGTTGACGTTGTTAAAAGCGCCTTCTATATCGAGGGAAGCTACCATTGTGTACTCCTTGTGGTGAAGGGAAAGTTCAACCGAACGTACTGACGTAGGGCTGTTTCTACAGATCTGCCCTTGCAATAAGCATGTTGGGTGGTAGACAGCAGCCTTTTGTCAATGTTGGTACGTATATGGATATCTATCAATCTCATTTCTTAGGAGAAATGATGAAAGACTGATGGGTCTGAGATTTTTTGGAGTATAAAGGGAATATTTACCAATTTTTTTATGAAAACCACTTTAACTTCTCTCCATATAAGCGGAATGTGAACCAGTTCTACAGAAGTTTTCAGAATTATCTCCAACAAAGGTGGAATAATATCCTATGTTTTTTGTAATTCGGCTGGTTTAATTCCGTCTGGTCCCGCCGATTTATATTTAATATTTATTTAATTATTATATTTAAATATAAGACCACCTGTACGTTAGGGCTTTCCAGTTAAAAAAAAGCCTATAAGTAGATCGATATTCCTAAAGATGAAATGAGAAAAATGTTGTACAGTGGTGGGGTCTTCCATCTCTCCAACTGAAATTATATCAAGTTAAAGTGAATATTTTCGATTTTGAGGTATTGCTACTCCAAATGTTATAACTTAAGAAATATTACAAAATCCACTTAACAAATTATGTAGACCTAATTCAATTGCACAGAAAATGTGCATGATTTTATTTACCCAACAAAAAGTTAAATGGCTCTAAACTAAATGTTCTTACTTAAAATTTATAGAAAATTTGTCGGAGATAGAATTTTAAGTCCATACCCAATCATTTGAAAAGCTTTATATATGAGAAGATGATTAACCATTGTAGGACATTTCAATTGCTGCTAAACACAATATTTCTAACGGGACCACTACCAACCTGTCTGAGTGCGTCTTAAGTTCCTTTCATTTATTTCGTATAAACTAATTTTGCAGGCGAAACAGTGCGGCGTGACCTGAGCCTAAGTATTATATTTAAGGAGCGATTATCCGAAAAGTGGTCCATTATACTTCGGCGAAGGCTTCCCAAATTAAACACAGAATACACGGGAATTAGATTGCTGGACCTGCCAGTGCAAATACAGGGCTTTTCAACAGGGATTCTACAAAAGTAGAGTGACAGGAACAGCAAACGACGCCATATTTCTTGCCGCTCTTTTGAAATTTCTCTTCAGTAAGATTTGCCATTTCATGATGGAAAGATATACGAGCCAACAACAAGTCGAAATTATTTAAATTTACTACCGAAATTCGGAGTCAGTGGCCGCAACGTTAAGAGCGAAACGTCCAATTTATAGTCGTCATAATCGTCCTAGCAGATCAACAACTGAGCGTCTAGTGGAAAAATTTGAATCCACAGGCACAGTACAAAATGTTCCCGTGCCAGTGAGACAAAGAAGTGCCCGTAGTGTCGAGAATATCGCTGCCGCTGTGGCTCCAGTTGAAGAAAGCCCAAATGTGTCTCTCACACGTCGTTCTCAAGCGTTGGGCATCTCTGTGACATCGTTGTGGCGAATTTTGCGAAAAGATCTGGCCTACATCCTTACAAGATTAAATTGACGCAAGAACTGATGCCGCTTGACCACCAGAAGCATCGTATGTTCGTGAATTGGGCTGAGCAACAACTTGAAAATGATTCGGATTTTCATCGAAAAATCATCTTCAGCGATGAGGCTCATATCTGGCTGAAAATATGCGGTATTGGTCAGGCAGCAATCCACACGTACTCCATGAGCCATCATTGCATTTTTCATCCCGAAAAAATTACGGTTTGGTGTGGTTTATGGGCCGGCGGCGTCATTGGGCCGTACTTCTTCCGTGATGATCAAGACCGGCACGTTACTGTGAATGGGAATCGCTTCAATGATAACCGAATATTTTTAGCCCCAATTGGATGATATGAACTTGGAGGACATGTGGTTCCAACAGGACGGCGCCACAAGCCACCCAGCGAGTGTCACAATCAATTTATTGGAAACCAAGTTTGGAGAACGCGTTATCTCACGAAATGGTCAAGTCGATTGGCCGCCTCGGTCGTGCGATTTTCGCCGTTAGACTATTTCCTGTGGGGCTACGTCAAGTCTATAGTCTATGCCAAAAATCCAGCGACGATTGATGAATTTCGTATGAATATCGAACGTGAAATTACAGCAGTATCGGCCGATTTATGCTTGAAAACCGTCGAAAATTGGGGTCAGCGTCTGGACTTCTGCAAGCGTGCCCGTGGTAGCCATGCAAAAGAAATCGAGTTCCATACATAATGGCATCGAACGTACTTTCACAGGAATAAAGAATTTCATTGATATCCAAAACCGCTTTTGTTTTATTTAAAAAAACTTTTATTGCGCTCTTATTGAAAAACCCGATATTTAAACCTGCTGAGTTTTGAACCCTCTTTCAATATCTTTAAATGTCTGCATGACGCGAGATCATGCCTGTATTCGGTATATTGTAGACGTATAAGCTCAGTCTTTTCACTTTTGTGTTGGACCGATGAGCAGCATCCTATGGATGGTTGTGGGGCAATAAAAGCTGACAATGAGTCCTGCCTGGCAAGAGCGTCAGTTCTTTCATTACCCTGGATGCATCTTCCCAACCTTTTCAGATTACTTATGGCGTCCGCTACAAACTTTCAGCTGGTCGTAGCAGCGGTGTAAGCTTTATTAGGAGCTCGGCTATCTGAGTAACATTTTTGTCTAACTGCCACAAGTTGCACACTTCAAGTTCCTTGAAGTCCCCGTCGACACCTGAGGCGAGGCTTTCTTCTACTTCGTTGTCAATCCGGATTGTAGTCAAAGATTCTCCAGCGTGGAGCGTTGGTGTTCATTCGCTCTACATGTCACAGCCATTTGAAACTCCCAATCAGCTTTGAAGATGATTCGTCTCCTTCAGAACCCGTCAACGCAAAAGGAACAAAATATCTTACAAATAAATATTTTCCCAAAAAGTTCTTTAAATACATAGAGCAAGACTAACTGAGATGATCAAGGTCTTATATAGATTCCACGTAGTTGTTCGGGAGATGGCCCTGCCGTAAAGTGCAATTTTTGTCAATTGTTATCTAAACCCGCACTGATAGTGCCCAATCAGATCGTTGATTGATGGTGTATATCGCTTGTATATTACGGCAGACATGAGCTTATACGCGACATGTGATGAGTGTCCTTTCTAGCGATTCGGGCAAACGATGTTGGGGTTCCATACATCTTTTGTCATCTCTCGGAAATAAGCTGGTGCCTGCACTCACCAAGGCGTCTGCTCCTCTAAATGCTTATTATCTCCGAATGACTCCAAGTGCTATCCACAAACTTAATCAGAAAACTTTCAATCGACTTGAATTTTGAGCGCTCATTTTTTTTTTTGAGCTGAAAAAAAAACATTTCCTTGTGACAAAAATCACGAAGTAAATATTCAATGAAAAGCTAATTTTTGTTTAATAATATTCAATCGTCATATACGCTCTGAATGCATAATATCCTTCGTCGGGCTCCCTCTCTAACCAAACCATCATCAACATTATCATCATCATGCAAAAGGACTTGACTTGCTAGCCCACTCATTCACATTTGGTTTCAATTTAACATTAGCATTCAGAAGAATACATACATTTTAATTTTTTTTTTTTGTTTCTTATTTTCTTATTTGTTTATCATTTGTTGAGACGTACCCTGAAACACACATACATACACACGTCGAATCGTACATCCAGATCCAGCGCCATCATCACGTTTTTGTTAAAATTCTTACTTCGGTGATCCTTTGGTACATACAGCCAGCGTACAGGTTGAGCCAATATTCTAATTTGAATGTTACATGAACCGGAACGAGACGAGTACCTACTACGGGCTTTGATATCTCCGACAGAGCAGACGACCGCAGCCAGGAGTATCTTCTTTATCATATCACCTACCATCATCATCTTATTTGGAAACTAAAATGTTTACATGTCGAAAAGTCACACAGTTGTGAAATGCTCGTTGAGTATCTACTCCTTGGTCCTTTGGATATACGTAGATAGAAGACTCGTTGCGTTTTTCCTCTGCCAGCTTCTTGTACTTCTGTGCAAATGCACGACAGGAAGAGAGACAGAGAACGTGACTAATGAGTTTTCAAAGGATAGCTAAACTAGTAAAGAGGAGTCAGCCAGAGGCAGTAGCTGTATAGCAGTACCAGTAGCATTTCAGTGCTGATAGGTTGCCCTGAGGTGGGTAACTTTATAATGGATGCAAGATATCATGTTTATTGGGATGTGGATATCATCAAAACAAAAAGAAAGAAGAATACCTGCGGTTTTCTACGATGTAATGGTGTAGACGGGGGTTGTGTGTCTTATTCTTTGTGTTTGCATGTGAAGTGGCTTTACAAGACATTGCATAGGTAAAAGTTATCCAATCCCAAGGTCAAACTCAGTTTCTGTGCCAAAAGAACTGTCACTAACAGAATTTGTGGATTTTGGATTTTCAGAAACAAACTTTAAAAAAAATGGGTTGCCTGCTGGGCTTTTAACGGAGCTAAGTAGATTTAAAATTTTAGGGAGGAGGTATGTGTTGTTATGAGAAATGGACATCTACCAGTAGGGGTCTTTAAATTGCTTCCAAAATGAAGGGTTTTTAAATTGCTTCGCTTGTGTTTTTGAGGTTTAGGATGTCTTTGACTGCATTTAGGAGATATTTACGTCTTAAGCCCACCCCAATTTGTTCTCATCAGCTTTGCTGCCTTTAAACGCACATTTTTGTGTGCGGAAGCAGTTAGATTTCGATTTTACCTCTTAACAACCTTCAAATTCGGGTGGTCTGGGTGTCAATCTCTGCAAAACTGAACTCTTTTCGAGGAAATATTAAACTCCACATATCCACTCCACCTTCCTTCTGTTAACTGCTTAAGCTTTACTTTCTCTGGGTCTGATTCTAGATAAACATCTGGAAAAATTGCCTAATATTCAGGAGACAGTTAAAGAAGCTACAATAGGACTTTTCTCTTGCCAAAAAGCCATTCATAAGCAATGCGATGCGAGAAGCTAAAAACTGTTTACATATATTCTTATGCAGGTCGCTTTCTCGCTTTACAGTGCGTGAAACCTTAGACCGCTTTTGAAAAAGCGATCAATTGCAATAAACCTAGCAAAGTCCAAAAATCATCTTGCATATTCATTGGCGTAGCACGAGGCACGACTCCCCTCGTGGAATTTGAACCAAAGCAGTTGGTCACGCTTTATTGATGAACTAAATGAATTCGCGATACTCCCAAGGACTACACCATCCACCAACTGCAATTCGAAAAATTCTTCTATGTCATCATCTTTGTTAACTACATCATAGGCCTAGACTGCCGATAGTCTGTTCAGGAGATGACAGAGCAGTTAAATATTAACCTTTACTGATCGCTAATTGTAAACTAGCCCTAAACAAACCTTATTTGGATAAGTAGAATCACATGTCTAGCGTCGAAACAGATCTGCCCTATGCTGACACGCTCCAAAGATTTGATCTCCCTAAGTAGACGGAACCGTAGGCAAAGGCATGATCTCAAATTACTTTTGGAGAAACTCCATGGACTAAGCAGAGAAGGGGATTATCTCCTCCCTACCTTTGCAAATGCCCTGCTCTCAGATCCTTTTTCCATGAAGATGTAAGTGATCTTACCAATAATGATTATTCCGCAGATCAATATATATAAAGGGTGTTTTTTTTAGAGGTATAGAACTTCGAATTGAAATAAAACACAAGAAAATCGTTTTAATGTCCATCAATTTGGCTTTATTGGAAGGATAATTTTATGCCATTAATGTTGAAATATGATTTCGGGCATGTGGCCGCCGCGACTGGTTGAAAGGTCCAATTTTCAACCACTTTTTCAAGCATTTGGGGCTGTATGCCGGGAATAACGCCACGAATGTTGGCTTCCAAGTCCCCTTACGTTTCTGGTTTGTTGGCGTAGGCGAGCGACTTCACATATCCCCAAAGAAAATAATCCAATGGTGTCAAATCACACGATCTTGGTGGCCAATTGACAGGTCCATTCCGCGAAATGATGCACTCATCGAATGTTTCCTTCAATAGAACGATTGTGACGTGCGCTGTGTGGCATGTAGCGCCGTCTTGTTGGAACCACATTTCATTCACATTCATGCCATTCAATTCGGGAACAAAATAGTCGGTTGTCATGGCTCTATACCGGTCTCCATTAACGGTAACTGACTCTCCACCATCATTTCGGAAGAAGTATGGCCCAATGACTCCACCAGCCCATAGAGCACACCAAACAGTCAGTTTTTGTGGATAAAATGGCGTTTCAAGGGTCTCATGTGGATTCTCTTCACTCAAAATGCAGCAATTTTGCTTGTTGACGTAGCCATTCAACCCAAAATGAGCTTGCGGTAAACTTCGCGAATTGAACCATTATTTTCGAAATAAATTTGCACGATTTGCAAGCGTTGTTCATTTGTCAACCTGTTCGTGATGAAATGACAAACCAAACTGAACATAAATGACATTTGAGTTGCCAGATTTGACCACAAAATGTCAGTTTTATCTCTATTCGAAAAACCAACCTCTAAAAACAACATCCTTTATATATGTATGTGCCAAACTACTTGCAGACATTCCATCTTAAATTGGAGACAAAAAGATTGCTTTCGCACACAATATGTGCGCTACAGAAACCCTAAACTTACACGTTATGTTGAAACACTTCTTCTATTGAGCTCTGTTTCATCTATCTGTAATGTCTTTAAAACGGATAACGCTTGAAAATTGCAGAATTTTGGCGTTCGAACTGTCATTTTTGGTGCAATTTTTTCCGCACACCCGTTTTTGTGCCATATGAATAGAAAATTCCCAACCATATTTACTGCACACGCTTGGAAATATAAACAAAACGCTTCCGCACACAATATGTGCGCTTAGCTTACCGTAAGCCTGGACTGAAAATTAAAAATCACTCTCTTTGGTAAATCTATAATTTTATCAGCTTGAAAATGTCCCAACTTTGGCTTTCGAGCTGTGATTTTTTGGGACACCTAATTGCACTCACAAGTTTATGTGCCCTATGACATATCACCTACACACTGTGGGAAACATGAAACCGCCTTCGCTTAGTTAGTCATAAGCCTATACAGAATATTAAAAGATGTCTTAATCGGCTTGATGTTGCGACCGCTAATTATAACATATTCTGCGCATAATAAAAAACCATCCTTATATTAGAATAAAAAATACCACCGCACACAATGGTTCGCATTTTCATGAATATTCTCATTAGAACATCATCACTGCAAAACTCCCAGCTCAAATATTCTTTTGTAATCTGCCACAAATTAACCGCATTCTGGTTAAAATATTTAACAAAAAAACATCCATTTTTGTTGCCAGCAATAACCAGGAATAACCTCATTAAAATAATTAATTTTCATAATTAAAATAAATACATCGGCCTCAGTGCGAGAAGAAAATAAAATCAAATTAAAACTTTCATTATTTTATATAAAAAAAAAAAAAAAAAAACAGGCGTTAACCCCAAAGTCGGAGTTCGGTTTTTTTTTATTTCATGTTTAATTTTTTTTCTCCCGTTGTAAGGCAACATATCCATTTTATTAACACATTCTCATCCCTCTGCGATTTTGAAACCAAACTTCATTCGATTCAGAGGCAGCCCTCTCAATCCATCACCCTTGTTGGCACATAAAATACGCTGCTGCTGCTGCTACGTCGAGCGGGAGAAATAAAAACAAGAAGGACATAATTACCATTAAGTAAAGTATACTTACTCTCGTCATTCATTGAAGCGAAAACTAGACTCGCGGGCATGTCCTTCCATTAAAAAATAATGAAACTCTCTCTCTCTCCTCTCTCTCTCTGTCTCCTCACTCCCTGTGTATATGTTGCACCCGATAGAATGAAAGCAATCACCCGAACAGACGACAAAACCCCAATTACCTTGTCAGAGGCTGTTTCTGTGACACCATCCAAGTAACAGAAGGGCCAACTTGTAAAACAACGACAAAAAGGACACACGGCGCGGCTGATAAACCTGAAACCCCTTTTTTTTTTTTGTGTGTGCGCGCTCTCGAACTCAATGAATTTTTTACGAATCTAACACAAAAACGATGAAAAAGAAATTGACAGCAGCGGGATTCCCGTTCCCGGTTTGGTGAATCAAATTTTTCATCACCAGAAATTAATAGTTAATGGACGGACAAACGGATGCGATAGAGGTATGCGATAGAGGTATGCGAATACGAGGACATACACACGCAGGACATCAGACAAAAGCTAAAGGATATTCGATGGGCTGGATCTGGATGGCGCTCTGTTGGTGGCTTTCTATAGCATTTACTTCTGATGCTGATGATGATGGTAACGTAGATTGGTTGTGAAATCCAAATCTGTGTTAGGATGACGACAGGGTCGACACGGACCACCGTGGAATAAAAAAATCGGCACAGTTGTTTCAATTCAATTCGAAAAAAAAAATAACAGAAAGTTACTAATTTATTATTCCGTAGCTCAAGGGCGTGGGTTGAGGGATTGGTTGACTAAAAATAGGGTTTTTGTTCATGGGTTTTTTTTTAGGCTGTGCAAAGTAATTGGTTTCGAATTTCCTCTTGCCTCTAGGTAATTTGTGGTCGAGTGTGGCTTCTAAGGAATGTTTAACTTGGAAGGATATGCAAAAAATTAACCTTAGAAGATGGGCCTATGTCTGGCAAATATGCTCTTTAAATTAATCATTGCAATGACTTTAAGTGCATACCAAAGCGCTGCACTGCAACTCATTCAGTATTCATAATTATTTTCATATGAATACAGGAATCAATTTCAATTCCATCGGCTTAATCCTGCCCCATACCGAACCTACCAAACGTATGTGTGATATTATACTAAAAAATAAATAAGACAACTAACCGTGTGATGACGGCAAACTCGCCACAAACGTCAAATAACAAACGTCGAGCCGAGAGTCCACTAAAACCCTGCGAAAGCTTGCGTAAATTATTTTCCTAAATCACGCACACATTTTCAAAATCAAATAATGTTCGTCATCCCGATGGAAGTGGGAAGGGTTAGCCTCATACCCCATTGAGGACCCCCATTTAAACCAATTCAAAACGTAAACGATTCAATTTCGATTGGGGATATACAAAATTACGTAGCTAGGTCGATACACTATGCAGACAATTGAAGCACAGTGGGAGATTGTTTGGACAATATTTGCCTTAGAAAGCTGGGAAAATCTGTTTGCAGATAAGATAAGAGTTAAGATGTACCCCTGATGGAGAAACCGAAGAGTTCCGAATCAAAGTCGGTTTCTTAAGTCGTTTGCTTTTTATTACTGCGCAGTTTTTTCCAGCTTGAAGGATGATCCCAAAGAACATCAGGTTTTCTTTGCTGACAATGGGGCCGTCATAAGCGAGAATCAAACTTCCCTTGATTCTTAGGTAAATGAGAATGTTTATCGTATTAGCATGAAAGCGACAAATGCTGCCCATTTTCCGATGAACTCCGAACTTGATAATAAGGTTAAATTTAAACTGTCTGGGTTCTATGACCAACAGAGAAGCAACCATGGAGCATATGAAGTTGCAGCAAAACTCTAATATCTTCTGTGACTCTAAAATGTCTCTTAAAATGAAATCAAGCATCTACACCGCGGTTGTTCTCGCAATGTTAGTTGTATTGTGTTCGGTTCAGACTTCGCCGTGGGTTATATTTTTTTTAGCATAAATGAAAAAAAAAAAAACAAATTTCTCCTTGGCACCCTTTGCAAAAATAATAATGGTTTGCATATTTGCCATGTTAATGCACAGAGTATTGGAAATAAGTTTGACGAGTTCAGAATGATATTTGAGAATAGCTTAATCGAGGTTGTTTGTGTCTTCGAAACATGGTTAAAAAGTAATTTATTTTCCCTAAGCGGATTCAAAAAGCCTTACCGTGCTGATAGAATTTACACAACTGGAGGAGGCGTTGCTATTCTGATGGCAACCAATCTTGTGACTATTTTTTTATTGAAATACTTAGTGGCAAAAATAAATGCATCGGTGGAACTTTTTATATGCCGCCATACGTCGCAAATCGACGTATTATTTCTCCAATTGTGGAGGAAATTTCTCAACTTGCGCCGAAATTTATTCTCTGTGGAGATTTAAACATCAATCTCTTCCATCCCTCTTCCAGTTCATTTAAAATGTCTATGAATTCTCTTGGCCTCTCTTTTGTTAACTCCTTTGAACCAACACATTTTAAGCCTAATTGTGTGCCGTCTCTATTAGATGTTTTTCTATCAAGCGATGAAAGTCTTTTAAATGTTTTAGTCAGTTGTCTGTCCCCATGTTCTCTTATCATGATCTCGTCTTTGCTAAATTTGACTTACGTATTCATAAAAACTCTTCCCAGTAATGTCAATATTGAAAGCCTGTTTACCGATTGTTCGTCATTTGATTGGAATTCAATATTTTTAACATCTGACGTTAATACTCAAACCGACTTCCATTTACCATTGCTATTAATTACCTGTTTAATATACATGTTCCTATTAAGTCTCGTGTTAATGACTCAGAAATCTGTCCATGGATAACTAATGATATTCTTAATGCAATAAAAAAGATATATATTCTTTTGGGTGCGCAGATATGCTGAGAAGCTTTAAAACATCTCGTAATCTAGTCACACTTGAGGTGTACCTCAAGGATCTTTTCTTGGTCCATTACTGTTTTCTCTGTTCATTAATGACTTACCGTCCGTTTTATCTCATTGTCAATTTCTTGGCATGGTTGAAGATGCTACATCAGAAATGAACGACGATCTCTGTTCTATAGTAAAGTGGTCAACACACATTGGTCTTACGCTGAGCCCTGAAAAAACAAAAGCCTTGCCAATCTTCAAACATCAAACTAGTTTCTCTGATGTTCCACCAATTTTGTTAAACTCCTGCCAAGTTGAATATGTCACACAAGCAAAAAATTTCTGAATCATTTTTAATAATAGACTATCGTGGGATTCTCATATAAAGTCTATGCTTTGTTACGAGGATTATCTATTATAAGAACTGTTTTACCCTCTAAAGTCAAGCTTAAACTGATAAAATCTCTGATTGTTCCCATTATTTTCTATGGCCGATCCTGATTCCTACTCGCTTCAAAAACTCAAAGCAGCTTTTAATTCAATTGCCCGGTTCGTATTTAATCGCCGTAGGTTCGATCATATCTCCTCCGAAACACGTCAACTTCGTTTTTTTTTAATTTCGGTGCTGTTCTATAGTATTGCGGCCTTCTCAATTGCTCTCAATTAGTGACATCACGAAGACAATTTTTCATTCCTGTTGTCAAACTCTGGATCGGTCTGGGATCGAACATAGTAAATTTCATATTGATTGTTTTGAACAATTTCCACCAGTGTGAACTGATCTAGCTTTTTCTTTTGATTTGAATACTCCTTGGTTGCGCTTAGTTTTTTTTTATCTTAGTTTTGAATAATTAACTTTTTATTTATTTCTTGCATTTGTTTTATGTAGTTTAAATAGTTTATTCATGTAATTTAGCATGAACATTACATAAATCTTGTTTATCGTGATGTACAGCGATTCTTTATCAATAAATAAAATCAATATCAAATACTCGGATGTGATTTATACAAGTAATATGCTGAAGGGACAAATTTAAAGTAAAATAGGCATACAAATCAAACTGAGTATGAGGGATGATAGGTATTACGACTAAAGAGAAGTTCAAAAAGTGGGTCCATCGGTCTGTCTGTTTGTCTGTCTGTCTGTCTGTCTGCCGATTTGCTTCAAAGTTCGTATATAAGGTTTTTGGGGTTACATCTCGGATAAAGGATACTCCGAAAAATGTATTGGAAGGACAATTTTGTGCCATTAATGTTTAAATATGAAGCCACGGCTGGTTCGAATAAAGACAAGTCTAGAGGTCCAATTTTCAACCACTTTTTCAAGCATTTTGGGCTGTATGTCGGAAATAATGCCACGAATGTTGGCTTCCAAGTCCCCTAACGTTTCTGGTTTGTTGGCGTAGGAGAGCGACTTCACAAATCGCCAAAGAAAATAATCCAATGCTGTCAAATCACACGATCTTGGTGGTCAATTGACAGGTCCATTCCGCGAAATTATGCGCTCATCGAATGTTTCCTTCAATAAATCGATTGTGACGTGCGCTGTGTGGCATGTAGCGGCGTCTTGTTGGAACCACTTCTCATCCACATTCATGCCATTCAATTCGGTAACAAAAAAATTGGTTATCATGGCTCTATACCGGTTTCCATTAACGGTAACTGACTCTCCAGCATCATTTCGGAAGAAGTATGGCCCAATGACTCCACCAGCCCATAGAGCACACCAAACAGTCAGTTTTTGTGGATGTAATGGCGTTTCAAGGGTCTCATGTGGATTCTCTTCACTCCAAATTCAGCAATTTTGCTTGTTGACGTAGCCATTCAACCCAAAATGAGCTTGCGGTAAACTTCGCGTACTGAACTATTATTTTCGAAATAAATTTGCAAGCGTTGTTCATCAACCTGTTCATGATGAAATGGCAAACCAAACTGAACATAAATGACATTAGAGTTGCCAGATTTTACCACAAAATGTCAGTTTTATCTCTATTCGAAAAACCAACCTCTAAAAAAACACCCTTTATGTATATCTTCAGAACTTCAAATTGGCAAGAAGTATAAAAATGGCAAAAGTATAAAAATGTATATGGGAAATTTTTAATAATTACAATACAAACTTTGCGTTCTTTTTTAGATCTCAGTACTCTTTGTAGAGTATTGCGATTTTTTTATACAAAAACTTGGCTATTCTTTAACATTTATGTTTTTGGCGTAAAGAAGTTTTCACCAGCATCACTCCATCCTATCCCACTGTACATCAAATTATGAAAATTTCTCTCATAAAATTTGCATTATTCTGCTACAAAGCTGGTAACTAAGCCTAGTTGTAGGTAGGTAGGTAGGTATAGGTACCTACTTTATTTAATTTTTCAAATTTGGTTTCATTTGTTTCATTTGTTTTTGTTTTTTTTTTTGCTGTTTACTACGAACGTTTTGTGTGATGCTGTTTTTTTTGTTGTTGTGATTTTTCTTGTCGCGGCTGTTTGGGGGTTTTCAGATTTGTTAATTAGATTATTGGCGGTTTGACAGGGCTTTAGCCACAGTGCTGTGCCCAATCGGGTGTTGAATTCGCGCAGTCACATATTGGATATGAATTTCGAGTGGTTTCGCACGCAAATGAAAAATTCAATACACGTGCTCCCAGCACGGGTGGATTTTTTTTTTTCATTTCTATTCCCATTTATGTATGGGTATTTTGTTTGGCGGAAAAGCGCTATGTATGTGGGTGGCGTAGGCTTTAATATGTCAATGTTCGAACGTGGCGAATGTGCGGAGATTATGTTAGAAAATGGATTAAAATCAATTTTAATTTTTTTTTGTATTTTTTGCGTGGTGTAGTAATTGTTATTAGAATTCAATCAGTTCATTGAATAGCAGATTTAAGGGGTATTATACACGGGTCGACGAACCAGTTATAGCTTTTTGGTTTCAGGTTTCACTATGCAAATAAAAATTCAAAAGTTGGAGTGTGGGTATAGCAAGCAATTCGCGACCATCCCCAAACAGATAAGCAGTACGCGCATAATACTTAAAGCGAAAAATTCACCTCAGGTAAACTGTTCCTAATCAGCAATAAAATCTCGAAGGAATCCCTTTCAATACACAACCACAGCGCCGCTAACCCCAATATTAGGTTCATTCCTTCCACCGCACGGCGAGTAATTCGTGTACAAATTTTATTTGTCATTTGCGTTATTAGAAAATTGGGTAAATATTGCCCCAAGGATATTCGCAAAACCAACACCTTTCCCTAAAAACCAGAAAACCGCTGCCGCCGCCGCCGCCGCCGCCACCTTGCCGCGCCGCCAATAGTATAAAATTTGTAAGATCCTATCGTAGTTCCATAGCTCCTCGGGCGACAAAAAAAAATCTCCGTCGTCGTCGTCTCCCATTTCAGAGAAATTAAAAGAAACAAAAGAAAAAAAAATATATAAAAAGGAAACAAGAAGCACGAATCGCCCCCCTTTTTATTTTAACTGGCAGATTAGTATGTCAAGTCACGTTTATTGCCGTATTTAAGCGGCACCAAAACGCAAATTTGTTTGCTAAACAGCGACAAAGAAGAAAAAAGAGAATTTTGTTAAATCTAAAGCAAGAAGTCGTCGTGTTCGTGTCGTCCTGCGGCTAAAAGTTCCTTTTCTCGTAAAAAAAAAAGAATGTAATAATCATAAAACCGTTTGGACCAACCAACCAACCAACCAAGCAACCAACAAACCCCAGCGCCAGCAACAGTCAGCATCGGCATCATGTCCTTAGGCCTATATTATGGACGCGGCCATAATACCACGGTCGTGTCGTGCACCAGCATCAGCACCACCACCACAGAAAGCAGGATGACAAAAGAAACGACATTGTACAATGGACAAAGTTCGGTCACAAAGATAAACGCTGCACAAAACAGAGATAAAGCGTCGTGTCGCACATCCAAACGCTGGTTGGTGGTGGTGTCGTCGTGACAACCATTACGTGTGTTATGTTGGCAAGGCACAAGCGACAGGAGTCATTTTCATTGAATGCTTTTTACCTTGATCCTGAGAACAGGACAATCTCGTAATTCACCATTCAGCTTTACCCGGCAATTTGGCCGCCGGCGAACACATGAAAAACTAAAATTCCATCCCCATAATGTTGCTGCTTGGATGAGATGAGGTGAGCCAAATGTGAGACAGATGTGCGAAGAAGCATTGGACGACACGCTACGACACGACAGGACAGTACAGGACACCCATGGTAGTCGTCGCCATCGTTGATGTTGAGCTCGAAAGTTCACCTCTCGCTTGTTCCTTTCGCTTCTCGGGGGATATTTCCAATCCTTGGAAAATTAGCTTCATATCCTGAGGGCTTGTGTGTCCTTTTACTATTTGTGTATATTTTGCCAAAGTGGGAATTCCGCTTCGTTTTTTTTGTTCGTTCTCATCTTTGCTTTGCTAGAAGCATAACCGAGTATATGTAAGGTATACTTACTTTTTGTTGGTGGTTCTTGTTCCCCTCTCTAAAGTTTGTTTGCATTTTCCGCTAACTGTATTAATTTATAATGAAAACGCATAGCAGTTCAGGTTAATTAGGTGAAGTTCTTTAGGGGCTTGAACTCCTCCGGCTGTTTGTTGTCACCCGCTTGTGCGTTTGTTGTTGGCTTGATGTAGTTTAGTTTTCGGCAAAAGATAAGAAAACTTAATTTAAACTTTGAGGTTAGTTTCTTTCTTCTGTTTTTGTGTTTTTTTTTTTTGTACGGGGGTGGGGGGAGAATTTTATGGTCAACTTAAGAATATTGAAGGATATTTTGACAAAGGAATTTGGAATGGTGATTTGCTTAGGTGGGAGGGCGTAGAGCTCATTTGGATGGGTTTTTTTTTGTGTTTTAGATGAACGTGTCTAATCCAATTTTTGGTGTCTTCACTGATTGACGAGGAGATAATGTTTGCTGAAAATTAACAAGGAGGATATTTAGTTGATGCTGAGCTACTGGCGCGAGATAAAGAGAGATGTTTATCCAGTTTAACGGAGTGATTGGTCCTTCGAGCCGGATTAGTGTATGGAATTTTGTTTTGATAAGGGCAACCATTATAGTCATATTAACTTTCTGGACCAAGCACAGAACGCAATTGTTAGAGAAATACGTATACAATTTGAAACTGATAACCACTGCTGACACCACTAGCTCTACCATCAGGCTCTGTAATAATCTATTTGCAATGTCGGTCTTCAGCAGCGCCTACCACTTCTAATTTTCTGAAATATTTTATTTTTACTACCACAAAAGAAGATTATAAAGCACAGAAGCATGTACCATGTTAATAGATTAGGGAAACATACAATCCGTCCGGCGGAGTGTGGAGCAGATACAACGAAGAACTGAAAATGATTTTGACCTAAAAAAAATATAAATTAACATCTAGCAAGGTGTTAAGGACTTAAACTCCATCACAGAGAATAGTTAAAGCAACCTGAAACGGACATTTCGAAGGAGGGAGGTCTTGCCTAAGGTTATGTGCACTGCAGAATGGTCCCATTGTGCCATTTGTGAAGAACGTGGCAGATAAAGGGTCTTGATTAAGAGGGAACAATATTTGTAAGCGCATACTTGACAGCTTCAGAAGTAGGCCCACGGCCACGCCCAACACTAGGTAGGACTTCAACAAGAATTTTGAAGTCATAACTTGACAGATATGAGTGGCACTTTCATCAAACGCATCTGGTTTGGAGAAGTTAGAGGGAGATTAATACAGAAGGACGAGTTTTCCTAGGGTATCCGATTTTTTTCGTGGTAAAATATCACTGCACTGTTGTCCTATCTAAAATGTATGCGTTTAAGAAGTCGGGTTGGCGATCCCATTAAAGCAAACAATTTGATCCTTCGAGCCGGATTAGGGCTTTGAATTCTCTTTAGTAATCCAATGCTGAAAAAGTGTTTTTCGATAGGGAAATTTAGTAACAAGAATAATCTGCCTTAGTCCCTCGACCTGGGTATGCGAATTTAAATACTTGAAGTGGAAATAACGATTTGAATATGACTCCGAAATTTGTAAACAAGAACTCCGACTCAGTTAGCAGTTTCCTAAAACTTGATTTATTCGGCTGTGTTCCTCGACACGTTGAAGTCGGGACAAAGCTGGGACAGCAGATAAAGTGATCATAATTTAAATGGAGATGAGAAATTCGTTAATTGTGTCGCAAAAAGTTCGGCTATGGAACAACGAAACATTGGAAAATTACGTGGTTTGGATTCGTCCTGTCATCGATTGTAAAAGTTTCAGATTGTAAAACCAAAATTAAAAATATGACTTAAAAACTAGGAAACGAGGAAGAATTTACGGAACATCATAGCTCCCCTTAAACTATTCTTACAAAAGAAAGCTTTTGAGAAATGAGAACCCTCGAATCTCGTAAATGAATCAAACAATTCCATAGTCATTCAACATATTTTTAGCAGAATTCCACTCCACTATAAACCGTCGATGATTTTGTGGCCAATTTCATCCCATCAAATACGGTAAGAATGTTCTCAACTAAAAACAACAGCTTCGCAGGCATAAAAAAGTCAAATTATCACTCTCGCAAAACGTTTCATCAAATTTCCTATTCCAAAGGTTTCGAAATCGCTTTCACATCTATCTAATCACTACACTCGTCGTAGTCCATTAAAAAAAAAGACAGACCAAATTCAAAGGATTCCAACAAGCCTCCACACATACTATACACTTGTTTCCCTAACCGCACACGCTTTGGTACCACATACTATACTCCGCTCGAACACCAAAAAGAGAATATCTAAACAAACGGAGGATCATTCGGGCCAAAAAGCTGACAGCAAACACATTCCCCGCAACCACACTATCACTATCATTGTGCATGCTCAGCACTGCGGTTAAAAGTCGACTTCATTGCGTCATATACACCCGCACCCGCACTCTCAATTACTCATGTCCTTATTATCAAGACCCCACATCTACCACCCAACCGACCTACCGTGCGACCGACCGACCGACCGACCGACCAGCTAGCCAACCATTCCACCCGCCTAATGCACGCAAATTTAATTATGCAAGGAACCACTAACTAGAGTGGTATTTGTTTTTCGATTTGTGCAGCTCGCTTTGCTTGGGGAATGTTGCATTTTGCCTCCACACAAACATACAAAACTACACACACACACATAGACGATGACGACTACGACGACGACGACGACGACAGACCGGGATCTGCGAACACAAATTCTACCAAATTTTAGGACTCGTTAGATGCGTTGATTGGTGCAAGTTACGGATGCTGATATTTTTGGTATTAGCAGCATTTATTGTGTCACAACAAACGGTTCGCAAGCCTTCTGCATGGTATTTTTGGTGCGTTTACGGAGGAGTGATGAGTGCAGTATAGCTGAAATATTTTCCAAATAATACCGACGCGCCAACGGGGGTATTTTAGACTGTTAGTTGTGGATGATGCACTTTGGATTATAAGAGGTAAAACAAAGGCTGAAATTGAAAACGTCCGCATAACAAATTTAACTATACAAATGCAATGATGGTGGCTGGCCACATAACAGAACATTAAGAGGACACCTATTTATCTAGAACTCGTACGTTGCATCTGTTGTTGTTGTATTGTAACCTTCTTTAATGAAATTTTAGATGAATTCGTTGCAGAGTCGAAAACAGTGTTCAACCGCCTCGGGGGTTTGGATGCCGAATCGGGAGGAAATTGAATTTAAGTTATTGAGAGAGGTTCCCATTCTTAAGTAGTCAGGAGCTTTGTTCTAGTCTTTCTCTCATGAAATTTTAATTAACGTCCGTCTTAGTATTCTTCGAAAAGGGACACGATTAGACCAGTCCCCTCATACGCATCGGTTGACGGGTGGAACAGGCTTTCGCGGAAACGTGTTACTGCCTTTTTTGCCAAAGAACTGCAAAGAACCGCCTTTCTCGTCTGCACAGGGGCTCTGCTCTGGCCTAAATGAAAGAAGGCCGAGTTCCAAAAGTGTGGCATTATTTCCATTTCAAAGGCGATATGAAGCTAAATTCTTAATTCCCCAAAGTTACCCCCAATTTGGCTTATTCTTCTACTTTATAGGGATCATGGCATATCGTTTTTAGACATTTATAGAGATATCTATAGGCAGAACGATGTAGTTTCTTCATCATTTTACGGGCTTTTGTGATAAATCGATGATATATTTGGCTTTATTTAAGATTAACAATTTTTAGGCTTTCTTTCTATTCGGTTTTTTTTTTCATTATTTCGTTTTGCATAGTGAAATAAAGCCATATTGACGGTTTGGTGTTAATGTGACTACGCGTAAATCTTGCGTTTAGCTTAAGATTTGCAGAAACTGGTCTGAATCGAAAAACAAATATTTTTTTGGGTGATTTAAGTTAACCAAATCCGGTCTAAATCCTTGAAAAAACAGTTTTCCAGTCCAATTTTAAGCCACATTAAAATCTTAGCACAAAATCCGATTTATTTATTTCAGTTCCGTACTACTGGATTGAATGAAACAAAGAAATAATTAAAGTGATTTAAAATTGTCTTAAAGCTACCAATTTTGTTATATCAAATAACAGAAAAATAGTATTTCTTTGGTCAACAAATTTTAAAAGATAAAACTATTATTAAGAGACGTTTGCGCAAGCGCACAATGTCTTGCATATTTTCAACATGCCGGTTAGACCTCAAAACAATTTCGTATCCATTGTTACATTCGTCTGATCTAGCTTATTTTAGATATGCCTCTTTATTGACGGATTTTATACGGGACAAGTTTTGTAACTGAAATAAAGGGTGGTCCAACCAAAACTTGTCGGCGCTTAGATAAATGCTGGTCTGTCCATTGAAATCGATAAACAGCAAAATCCTACTGAGACCGGGCTTATTTTAGATTTAGACTTTAACTTGTGGCTTCGATGGCGTTGTGCATCGCTGGTCTAAGTGAAGGTTCGATTCCTGTTGGGGGAAAGGTTTTTCGAATTAAATGACCAAAATATAGACCAGCACCACACAAAGGAATCTGAATCTAATTTGCCAAATTTTCTCATCCTTTAGCTCTTGAATTGTTCTTGGCTTATTGACGTACACATGATCATGTCACATGCCGTATCACATGATCGTGGCGGCCACGACGTGATATAAAACGGCCATTGAATTTCTCGCGCAAAAGAGCCATTGTTTCGTTGGCTGTGTGGCAAGTGGCACCATCCTGTGGGAACAACATATCGTCCAGGTCCATATCCCCAATTTCTGGCTCCAAGAAGTCCGAAGTCCGTTATCATCTCGCGCTAGCGAACAGCATTCACGGTAACTGCTTGGCCGACCTCATTTTCGAAGAAGTACGGCCCGATGACGCCGCCAGACCATAAACCTCACCAAACAGTTACTCTTTGTGGATGCATTGGCTTTTCAACAATCACTCGTGGGTTCTAATATTCCCAAATGCAGGAATTCTGCTTGTTAACGAATCCACTGAGGTGAAACTGTGCCTCGTCGCGGAAGATGATTTTCTTTGTAAAGTCACCATTCACTTCTGTCTGTTCAACCAACCATTCGAAGTTTTGGCGACGCTTGAAATGGTCAGTAGGCTTTAGCTCTTGAGTCAATTAGACGTTAAGGTGTGACTCACAATTAACATCGTGCATTAAGGTTGGACCACCCTTTATATTAGGACTTACCTATATTCGAATAAAATAATTAGAATTACAGTGGCGAACATATTTATTAGTTTTCAAGTTTTCAAAATTTGATTTAGTTGTTTCTTCTTCTTCAGAATCATGGGCTTTAAAAGCCAACTTATTCATTGGTAATAAAAATAACACCCTTCTTCTAGATAAAGTTCAAAGTTTTGAGAATAAAAATAAATTCGTAAAATATGTCACAAGGGTGTCCGCCGGGAAGGTATAGTACTTTGTTTTGCCGCCATTTTGGTAAACATTAGTCTTAAAAGTTCATATTTGGCAGTCGTGAAGTAGACACATGGAAAATTTATTATTGAAAAATATTTGATAAACGAACGTGTGTTTTTAAATCGTTGAAATATTTTATTAAAATCAATCATCGATTACTGTGAAGATGAGAAAGTTACGTGTAATTTTTGGGAGAAGCAGAATAGTCGGTTCTGGGCAATGGAAAACCCTCAAATTATTCATCAGTCACATTTGCATGCATTAAAAGTTACTGTCTAGTGTGGAATCATTGGACCTTACTTCTTTGAAAATGAAAACGACGTAACGGTGACTGTGAATGGGGAGCGATATCGTGATGTGATTGAAAACTTTTTAACGCCACAACTGCATGCTTTGGGCTTGATTAACATGTGGTATCAACAAGACGGTGCCACATCGCATACAGCCAGGATTACAATGGAATTACTGCGAGACCTCTTTCCACAACAAGTTATTCAAAGAAATGGTGATGTCGATTGGCCCCCACGGTCGCCTGATTTGACTGCTCCGGACTTCTTTTTGTGGGGATATCTGAAAAGCAAGGTTTATGCAAACAAACCAGAAACGCTTGAGCAACTCAAACAAAATATTCGTGATGAAATTAATGAAACACCGCGTGAAATGTGTGAGAATGTAATGAAAAATGTGACCAAAAGGGCTCGCACTTGTGAGATTAACAGAGGCGGACACTTACCTGATATTATATTCCATACATAATTGCCGACATTAAAAAAGACATTTATCAATATAAAATCGATTCTCTTTCATTTAATCAAAAATTATAACGGACACCCTGTACGTCATGTTGGTTGTGGTAACTACTGTACGAACTCTGGTCTCCAACGTCCATATCTTGGGAAGGCTCACCAGCTTTGTCCTGTATAAACTCTTAAAGATGACACACTTCGTCCATTTTAGGTGAAGTGAAATAACGCCAAGCTTAACAAAGTCAAATTCAAAAAATTTGGCATTATTTCCATTTCAAAATTGAAATAAGACCAAATTCCTAGTTTGGCTTTATTTCGTTTCAAAAACCGAAGTAAGACCAATTTGGCATTATTGCATTTGAGGGTTCAGGAGGGGCAGCATGCCTCCCCAGATTGCATTCGATTTTTTTGGCGTTATTTCGCTTTGTATTTAGAAATAAAGCCAATTTGGTCTTATTTCAATTTTGAAAACGAAATAATGCCAAATTTAAAATTTCGTTTTGCATTATTTCACGTCACCTCAATTTTAATTATCTTAAGTTTTGTGTTTCATGTCCTTGCATTACACATTTGATCTCATTTGATCTCAATTTATCTTTTTAGGTTAACAATGGAAAAATCAGCAGCGAATTATTCAAGAATGTAAGGTAAGTCCAGAGTTTAATTTAACTATGAAAATGTTGCTTGTAAAATAATTATTGGCAGAACGGTCGATTTTAAATTGGACTTCAGATTTTTGTTAGATACGTCATGGCCGGTACTAGAAGTAATCTGACGAAGGTGCAAGACAAACAAGGTTCGCCTTGGTATTATGCTCGAGCTCCAGAATAGGGGGGTTTTTGTTTTAGCCGACTGATCGGGATATTTTTAAATATTCAATAGAATTTACTTATTTCATTTATAAATCAATCGGGGAACATAGCCAAGATCTTTTATGTCTGAGGGTCGTTATTCAATTGTATATCTCTCGAACTGAAACCAACGACTTGCCATGGTAAGGAGAGGGATTTCAGTTATGGGGGTAGTCACTGTTCATTAATAACTAATGATTAAGGTTAAGATGACGAAAATCAGGCATAAGGCATGCTTCCTTCACCCATGATTGGTATCTTTTTTTTTATAATGTACGCGCACTAAAGGGACTTTGGATACGCCCAAAACTTGAGTACAACGCTCATATCTAGTCTGGTGCACCAATAACATATTTGGAGCTACTTGACAGGATCCAAAAACGTGCGGTAAAACTTATTGGCGATCGAGACATCGCGAAATCACTTGACTCTCTTAGTCATCGTGGTAATGGCTCCTGCCTGTCATTGTTTTATCGGTATTTCCACCACAAGTGCTCAAATGAAATAGCCAGTTGCATTTCACCACTACAGCAATTCAACCGCAATACTCGCCATGCGAGGAATGCACATCAGTTTACCCTTAAGCCTGTTTTCGGACGTACTGTGAAATATAAAGATTCCTTTCTCAACCGTACAAGTTTACAAACATTTAAAACAAACGTGCATCGGTATTTCTCCCTTTCTCTAATCCTTTATTTCCCTAATTAAGAGCTTTATAGGTAGACCATTCGGCGGCCTAGTTTTTTTTTATAACCTCTTATACGCTGGTTAGCGTTACTGGTTCTTAATTGACTTAAGTTACCATTTTACATGATAAACACGAGCACTTATATGACTAAGTTTTTTACACTATTTCGAAGAGCATAAATGTGATACTGGCTCCATCTGGCATTCGCATTCATGAATATTAAGTGCACAGCGTAGTTTTTGTTGTGTATAAAAAGGAGACGTATGGAGGTTGTTTAGTTAAACACAAGTGAAGTGATTGATTGTTCCCAGAATCCTGTTAACTCATTTACTCCGACTTAAAGTGCATTCACGTCTTTATCCCGAAATTTGTCCATTTCATCCGAAATTTGATTTGAACACGCTGTTTCTCATTCGATAATCGCACCTATTACCACTCCCCTTCAAATTGTCGTTCCAATGAAAAATACATCGAAACTTAACTGGAACCCATTTGCTAATCGAATTCGTAAGAACACGCCAGGATCATTCTTCCATATATGTGCCGTGACGATTGCTACTGCTGCCAAGTTTCCATTTTTTTACTCACAGAAATACAGCATCTATCTGTATGAGTTGTTTACTTTCTCTGCCTGCTGGCAATTTCCTACCCCCGAAATGTTATTTGTTGTCATCGTCCGTCGTCCAAATGGATGACAACCGACTATCTCTATCAACAAATTGAATAAGGCCTCGAAAAGTCCCTGCTTATTAGCCAAATTGCTTACGAATAAAATAAAAAAAAAGAAACAACAACAACAGCAAACAACTTCAAACAAACGCCCCCGAAAAAAGGCTAATCCCCTACTAAGCTCACATATCAACGAGTAGCAACTTTTAAGTCCCCTTAAACACCTACAGTAAGGATTCGTGTCATTCATCATTTTGATTTGTTCATAAATCCACCCTAGGGACAGATGTCTCGTGTTCGAAACTCCATATAAAAATAATAAAAGCAAGGATGTCCTTTGAGTAGGTCTGTTGATGTTGATGTTGATGTTGCCCTCGTACTACATACAACATTACGTGTGACATGTATTTAAGGTGTGTACTGTGTAGTTCATCTGTTGATTCACATATCCAACACCAACCTGACGTGTGACATCTCCAATCAAATGGAATTAAATGGCAAGACTCTAATAACACACGCACAAGCACAATCAGAACAGATGATATAGAGAAGAAAGAACCGCAATTCAACAACAAGTGTCACAGTGAATAAACCTCTTCTGGCCAACATCAGTGGGTGTGAGATTTTTCACAGGATTCACGACCGATGCCAGCTGTTGGATTTTCTATTTTGTTTTTAGCGAAAATATCCCCGTGGACAGCTTTAGATTACAGCTTTCCATATTCTACCTCAATATTCTTTTCCTGATTGCTTTGAGAATATGTACCTACCACTTCCGCGCGCCCATTATCCTTTTGAATGTGTTTTTTTTTCTCTTTCTTTTTCTTGAAAATTATATGCTAGCACCTCGCGCGAATTGCAACTGGAACTGGATAACGGCGGCATCATTATAGTGAACGACTCTAGTGGCGGAGTGGTGGGGGTGGAACACTTAAGCACTAAGGATAACCAAAGACCACAGACCTACCTCAGCCGATGGTGTTAATAGCAACATTAACAAACAAATCTTGTGGTTAGACGTGATACGACTACCTAATCAGGCAAACAGCCAGAAAAACCCGACACTCTCTTCCACAGCAAGGACACATTTAAAGTACTCGCGACTCGCAATATGCCTTCCTTATCAAAAATATAACCCCTTTGCATGGTATCCTTAAGACTATGCTGTAGTGGCGGTACTAGAAGTGGAACACTCCCCCCCCCCGCCCGTAGTTGCATTTCGTGTGTGTATGTTGTTTGCATAGGTGTGTTATATCCTTTTCCTTCTGCGAGCAGGATCCTTGTTGAATTTTTTTTTTCCAATGTTTGTCGTGTGATGTTAATTAATTTCACTCCTCATCTAGGAGGTGCTCTTGATGAAACGGAAATTCTAAGGAGCGTGTCGACCTTGCTTGTACCTAGCATCCAGCCCAGGCAGGATCTAGGTATAATATAAGGAGTCTTCGCTGCGTGGTGTGTGTCTTAACGGTGGTGTTTTCATTAAACAATTTTATGGTAACTATTAACAACTTAAGTGTGCGTTAAGTGTGGTTGGAATGAAAGTGAGGCCAAGGAAACTGATAAGCTTGTGCATATACTCCAGCAAGTGCGGATGCGGGACTTTTCTCTGTGCGTGTGCATGTGTGTGTGTGTGTTTGCCGAGATGAAAGAGGAATAATCGTTGTCATTAAACCTGAGGTTGAAGTCAATTAGCTGCCGCAAATGAAATGAAGGCTCTTCCAGGAGGGAGGAAGCTGAGAGGACAATGACGTGACGTATACGTTTAATTGTTTGATAATCGTATTTTTCAGTCGAGTGTCAACTTAGGAAGTATTTATTAGGTGGAAGGCAGCAGCACCAGTGTCATTTGTGGACTCTGTTATAATTGTGTTGTGTAGAAGTAGTTTTGAAGAGGTTTGACGAAGTAAATTTGGCAACTCTTTGTTTAGGAAAAGTTGTGAAGTAGAAATGAGCGGGTTGACGCGACGCAGAGTAGTTTGTAAGTTGAAGTAGATGGTAATCATCTAAATGGAAATGAGGAGAAGACGGTGCACTGGTTGTACGAGTTGATTGTGAGACCGATTCTGAGCAGTTCTTTGGTGCGATGAAATTAACACTAAGACCAATTACTTGAATTACGATAATGATTTTGACAAACCTTCAAACTCTTCATACTTGAGAGAAGGGACTGGAATCCTACAATCAATGTCATCAAAGGTTTACCTATCTTCACTCATGATTCGAAGACAGAGGAGGGAACAGGAGCAGTAGTCTTCTCAGATAACAGATTACTGATTAAAAGGGCTGCTTAGACCTTCCTAGAGATGTAGCTACTTGTGATTAACTCCAATCTGATAAACGTGAATAGCATCAGTTAATGCCTTTTGCCACTCGGATAATTCCACTCCAATGTGTCCGGGAACCCAGCATCCACCCATCTACATATATGACAGCTAGTTGACCTTTTCAACACTGTTAAAAACTTCATCGCCGGCATCAAGATAACTTTTGGCCGCCATCGATATTTAGAGAAGACTCGCTGCGGCTGGCTTCGAACCCGGAACAGAGGCTCTTCGAAATTGTTGTGGAAACCTAGTTAACGTAAAGCAAGGGAATTGTGGAGGTGTTCAAGCTGAACTTCCAGCAGCTGCTTAATGGGCATTATATTAATATGGAATAAATTGCACTTTAAAAGAGGTGGTATGGGTGGAATAAGACATACTCTATGACCGAACCATCGGTTCGATGTGCCACATCCGGACCGGAAAATCCGGAGTAGACCAAATTGTACCACTAAAGAAAATCATGGACATACGACACGTGCCTAAAATATTGTGAGATTCTTACTCACTAAAAATACCACCCTTCAAAATCCTTTATACTACAACTAGGATATATCCTTTCCTTTCTAGTACCCTCGCGTTTCTTCATAACATGCGACTTGCATTCTAATTTGCGTCAAGTATTTAGCCTCATTTGCGTACGGAATCTGTGTCAAGTCTACAAAAATGGGCAGGGTAGGGCAGAGTTTTAGCCCATTGGAGCTTGACCGTTGCTGATTCAACCGTATTACTCACGGCTAATAAAGCTGTATAATCCGCAAACGTAGCTACAGTTGTACCTTCTCCTTGCAAAAAATCTCGAGTACTTATAGATAAAAAATAAGATAGGACCTAGAACACCTAGAACGCTTCCTTGTGGAACTCCTGCTTACGATTTCTTTGAATTCGGAATATTCGTTTCCGTGCTTAATAATAACTTAGTATCTCGTAAAACTGCCTTCGAGAGGCCAATTACTAAACTAAAGAAACTAAAGAAAATCATGGAAATAGTCAATAAATTGCAAGTCGAGAGTTTAAAGCAGCATTAATCGAAAATTGCGATGGCCGAATTCAGGATCAGAGCAAAACTGAACTAGCTGTGTTGCGTGTGCGGCTGATCTGAACTGTTCCAAACATGAACCGGATTCCGGCAAGGAGATGCGCTATCATTGTGACTTCTCTAATTTTATTCTAGAGCAGATAATGAGAAGGGTAGCTTGCAACGAGGGAAGGCAATATATTTAATAGATCCTTCCAGCTACTGAGTTCTGCCGACAAAATCGTCGTCATCGTCCTCAATATGCAATGATAGAAGCTGTCACGGTTATTAAAGAACAGGTGAAGCTAGTTGGTGAAGACAAGTCGAAATGCATGATCAAAAAACAAACAAACTAGCATCTGCCTCCCTCCTAGGCCAAACCATAACTTTTGACAGGAGAAACTTCGAAGACATTTTATCTACTTCGGGGTTAACATCAACTCCGTAAACTACACCTCAGTGAAAATTCAACGAAGAATTACCATAGAAAACCGCTGTTCCGGTTTATTATTAGATCGGCCAGTCAAGAGCCAATGGCCAAGGTTCGCGGCAAGGACAGCAAACCTCTGTTGCAATGACCAAGTCATCGCGGCCGCCAGAGCTCTTGGTTCGGATCTTTTGCAGGATGTTGAGCAGCGAATACAAATCTTAGGTGGTTTAGGGGGACGAATTGATTCAAGCGGTATTTCTAAAACAAGCAAACATCTTAAAACGGTCTGCATAAACAATGCTGCCAAAATTCCCTAATAAACGCCAAATTAGGAATTCCTTTGACTAAATAAACCAGTGCTGCCACATCGAACATGCATTTTTCTTAAACCTTTCTTCTATTTGAGGAAAAACTAAAAAGATATATATAAACCCACATTGCATGAGTTGCTATCTCCTTACAGTTTGACGACACAAATTTAGTGCAACTGTTTTCATTTTGAATTAGCTGAAATTGCAAAGGACCAATCATTATCTAAATATGCTAAGAATATCCAGAGAGTTGCCAAGACAAACCATTGCATTCTCTTAAAAACTTTGTGCCACAAAACAACAACATCATGCATAGTATGTCCCCGTTGCTTTCATCTACTTAATTATTCTACACCTATTCGTTTGTTTAGTTGTCATGTCTGTTGCACAATTTTCCACCATCGCAGAAACCACAAGAAAGAAAAATAAAGACTCACTCAATAGCCCCATCCTCTCTACCACAGTCATCCTCACCTCACTCACCCTCTGCCTGAACTGAAGACGCAAACTGTCATTGTAAGCACGCTGAAACGTTTTTCTTTTGAAATCCAACAGCAGCAAGTAACTTTTTCCAGTGTGTCATTGAGTAGACACAGTAGTTAAGTCAAAATATCTTTAGGTAGGTAAGGTCTTCAGCCCAGCCCAGCCCAGCACAACTCACTCCATCGAAAACGACGAACGACGAACGACGATAATCAACATGCAATAAAGTTCGAATTTTTCTTTCTAACTGAGTTTCGTTCGGTTGCTCCTTAAAGCTTTACTTTGGCATGAAGTTCATTCGGTACTTGTGGGTGCGATCTCTGCCTGTGTGTGGGCTTGAGTGCGAGTGTGAGATAGGTAGACAACGAGCGAAGGTTTGGGCGTTTAATCCCGGAAGTTTGCTCTGTCATGAAGTTTTCTTTGCATGGCAAGATAAAAATCCTTGATAGATGTACGGATGTGTGGTCTTTTTTCTTCGCCTCCTAAGGAAAGAACTGATGGTTGATGAAGATGAAGACGACTACGACTACGATGACGGCGATGGAGAAAGAGCATGCAAGTGCTAGACTTGTGTCAGGATCAATCCGGTCGGTCGGTGGCAGGAACGAGTTGCAAAAAAACCCTAGTCAGGCTGCTTGCGCGTGAGTCTGTTTTTTACATATCATCGTCAGAAACAGCAGCACTAAAAGCCACAGCGGTAGAGGTCGATCCGTTGGGATGATGCATACGACTTATCCTATTATAGATGAGTCCTGAAGGATTCATATTTCCATTAGATGTGTTCAGTGAGTCGTTTTTTCTTTTTTTTTCGTTGGTACCCCATATTCCTCTTATCACTGCTGCGAGGGGAGTTGCAAATTTCGTTTACGAAAAAGAAAGTTAAGTTTTATTTTTTTTTTTTTGTTCTGTTAATTTTCATTTAACTTTATCGAATTTTCGTAGATGCTGTGATTTTATTTTGGAATATTTGTGTTAAGTTTTTGTTGAGAATAAATAGTTTTTCTGGGTATCGGTGTGTGTGTGTGTGTGTTGTTTTTTGTCTGCTAGTGATGGCGTAACGCGTTGTAAGTCGATGGATTTTCAACAGAATTTTCCTTTTGTCGATCAATTGATGGGTGATGACTTTATTTCGCAAAGATAAACGCAGCGATGGGTGTGTTTTGCTGTTTCTTGTTTGTTGGAAACTTTGTTGGCTTCTAATTTATATTATGTAAAAAATTTACAAGCGGAGAAGTTTCTCTGTCAAGATTAAGAAGGGAATATCGATG
Organism: Ferdinandea cuprea; assembly: GCA_963576555.1. Lineage (NCBI taxonomy): Eukaryota > Metazoa > Arthropoda > Insecta > Diptera > Syrphidae > Ferdinandea > Ferdinandea cuprea. Next base: position 83,843,455 of record OY754961.1, on the reverse strand, counting down.
AGCATGTTTGTTTAAATGTTGACTGGTCGAAAATGCAAGCGAGATAATTTCATTGGAATTAACAACATTTAAGAAGAGTTTGAAGTTTTGTAAAAGCGCTGCAGATTTTCCTGGAAATGTGCGATTATACACTACTCGTATTCGTAGCCTTAATTCTTGAAATACTGTAAAACACATACGTAGCAAGTTTTTATATAAAATCGATCTCTTTTTCTGGCGAGGTTATGATCTGGATTGAAGGACCAACACTTATCTGTTTGGATATTTGTTTCTTGAATCTTCTCGCAACTGAGGTCAATTCAATGCTGTGTGGTTGCATATGTTCGATCCTGGAGTTATTGAGCCTGGCCGTTGTTTTCTGTTTCAAAAGAGGCGATTTTACAAAAGGAGAGCTTAAGGCCATTTATATGGCGAAACAGACATATAACTGCTCAAGAAAAGGCGTGGTTTTTGCAACCTAAGTATGAGAAATGTTTTCAACTCCGCCAGCTGGATGATATGCTGAACGTCCTTCAGGATACTGCAATACCAGTTAGGTTAAAATCGACCACACGAAGAGAAATAACTCTTGGACGAGCGCAGAGCTCGATCCTGGGATCTGACTTGCAAATATATTTCCTACAATGGGATCCAACGCATGGAGATGCTCGTGTCTCGGTATGGCTGTGAACTCTGGGCCGACGTACTCAGGAAAGAGAACTATAGAGAGTGACACCCTTAGCGACAGAGAGAAAAAGCCGGTGACAAGACTGAAAAACTACGAAACGGAGCAAGATGGGCTTCACGGCTGGTCTTTACCGGACAAGATAGCAAAAGAAGGAAACGAGCGCTGCAAGTACGGCGAACATCACATCTTTTTCAGCTGTAGCAGCATCTTTGGAGTAAGGCAACATCTTCCCAGAAAGTGAATTAAATAAGATGACTTCGATAAGCGGCGTGTGGAACAAAATCTCGCCTTTCATAGCGTTGGTACTCAGACTAGTACCCCGATAGCACTGAGAAAGCCTCAATCGGAGAAGGCATCGGACAATGGTTTTAGACAGATACATTTTGGGCCACAGAAGACTAAGAAGACGGAGTCATTTTATGAACTTAAAAACGGCTCCGAAGTGTTAATGAAGGCATTCTTGACGGTACATATCGTACTCGAGTAGGAAATAAAAACTTCAGTAGTGCGAAGTAGTCGACTTTCTTGCCTTCTTTTTCGATCGAAGACCTTGTGAGCACTTTTTATCAATTGGCGGTTCTGTTGAGATCTCGGCATCCATGCCACTGGATTTCAGCTCTTAATGCTGGCTGCAAATGACTTCTCGAGAGGTTGAGGAATACGCGATCGGAAAAGGTACTGGCGGCACTCGGAGATTATAATCCCATGGTTGTAGCGTCTGATATATCCGTAGACGTACCTTGGCTGCAATTAGGTAGTGCTCAGAGTCTATGTCGGCTGCTCGAAATATTTGTAAATCTAACATAATAGATGCGTGCCTTGCGTCGATCGCCAAATGATGAATTTAACCTATTTCTTGCCATCTTGCTTTGTAAGGAGGTGAGGAAGCCGTGTGATCAATAAGTCCCTTTCCAGACATGCTTGGAAGTGTAGGCTACATTGTTTATAACTTTTGCCAATGAGTTCATTGAAACTTTGAAAGCGTAGGTTTTTACCGACTAAACATCACCGTCACGGCACCCTGCTCGTGAATGGGCTTTTGCCTTTTGTTTCTAAAGGAATATGAATATGGTGTGCGGAGCATTAGGTTCAACAGAAGTGTTTGATGGCAGTATTGTCCCCAAGATCGTGTGAAGCTGTCAAACTAGCCTGTTGGAAGTTGTTGATCTCTGTGGATACCCCAAAAACAATGATTCCACCCTTGGAAGCCCATATCAAAAGCACTATTCATAAGATGCAGTCTCAAATGCTGCAAACAGGGGTTTGACTTTGACTTCCTAGATGTCGTTTCTCAGACTATCCCCATTAACTTGTCTATCGAGTAACAATGTATATTTTACTTAAATCTTAAATTCAAGAGGTCTCAAAAAAAATCCCCATTTAAAAACATCTGAGAACTTTTGTGGAATGAGTGGGCTTTACTGAAATCCAAAAATTTGTATACCCTATCCATAGGGTGTATTAATTTTGACATGATCAGGATTAAAACCTAAGAATGTCCGTCCGTCTGTTCGTATCAACTTTTGAGGCTTTTAAATGTATGCATGGAAGCTGAAGCATATACTCCCTAGGGTCCCGAAATGGTAAAGTGTTAACATTTTTAAAAAAAAAACCGTTTTAAAGATGAAGCTTAAGAGATACAGGTTTAGGACATTTACAAAATTTGTAGACAGTGAACTCCTTTACAAGTTTCGCATATAAAGTTTTTTGCCACGCCTACTTTTGGGGGGCTTTTTTTTAACAAAAATTGTATGACAAGATATTTAGCCAATATTTTTTCCAATATATCGCCTATACAATGTTTTTGGTCACGCGTTTTTTTGGGGGCGTTTTTTTTTTTAAAAGATATTTTTTCTTATAAATTTTATAGAATAAACTTAAATGCTATTCATCATGTTCTTAACGCTTTTTTCTTTGGGGCATATAGGGATATGAATTAGGTTTCAGACCGTTCGCCTCAATCGGACTGTTGCCTCTCCTTATATTTCTAGATATGTGCAAAAGCCCACTCAAAATTATTCCCACTTTGGCGTTACTATTTATAAAAATTTATCGCAAATTTGCCTTAAAGCGTTTTGAAGAAAAGCAAACTCTCGAAAGAAAACCCTTCTATGGGGCTCCAAGGATTTAAATTTTAACTTCCAAGAAATCGTCGCGATTATCCCAGAAATGTGTGAAGCTGCCGCCAATAAGTCGACTCAATATAACAAATTGCTACCGGCAACCAACCTGAATGTTTTACCTGCTTATCAATCGATTAATATCAATAAACATCTCAGTTTATCTCTTTAAATTCACTTCCGCTGAGAAAGGTTTATGCAACAACAACAAACAACGAACCCAATAACAAAAAATTATGCAAAATTATTTATGTCAACAGAAAGTGCATGTGTTTCCGTTCAACATTCAGCTTTTTCTTTCAGTGTATATTCTCTTGCAACCGGATATTTCCGTTTCCCTGTGCAACCGGTGGTGGCGTGTCTGTTGTTGCAGTTGTATTTTTTCTTTGTATATTTTTTGTGTTATTTTTTTTTTCGCTTCATCGTTGTTGTTTTTGTTGGTTGTATCCTGCTGCTCTCTTTATGTGAACAAAGGTTAAATTATTTTAAATAACAACTCGTTAACCCATAGCCACAGTCGCCGTTGGCTTCTTTGTTGTTGATGGGGTGAGAATTGTTACCCATACTGACTCTCTGATGGGTATAATAACAAATGTATCTGCGGTTTCCGGGATAAAAGTTGACCACCACAATGGTCATATATACAGCCAGCACCATCAACCACACATACACACACAATGGAAGCCCATAGACAGTCATTAAATCGAAGTGAATGCCAAAAAATGGTCGACGGGACCGGGTTGATAACCGTCAAATTGATTTAATGTCATTTCGGTTGGTCTGACGATGATGATGATGATCGTGATGGGAATAATGCCCCAAGGATTAAATGTCTATGATTGTGTGTAATTTGTTTACCAAATAAAAAAAAACAAAAAACACCATCCAACCATCGCTGTGTGTGGGTTTTTTTTTATAATTCTTGCCTGAAATCCGTTATTTATGATATTTCAGTTAAACAGCAAAAGGCTATTAAAGGCGGCCAGGAAGTAATTGATTGGCAAGTGATTTCCATGGAAATTATTATTATTATTATTAAATTAAATTAACTTCCGGGACAATTAATATATATGTGTATCTGACCACTTTGTAATGGCATATGGAGACACGGATAGCTTCCTGGAGGAAGATAAATCACCTTCCGCGTGGGATTATTAATCAAAAGTCAATCTTCTCTTAAAGTCATGCCTTTGTCGCTCGTTTGACAGGTGTCATTTATCGGGGGCTTTATCTGACTCATGAAAATTTGCTTCCATAATGAAATACCCTGGGAAACTGTTGACTGTTCAGGAAATCTTTTGATTTCCGAACTAGCGCAATGATCCTTGCAACTGGTGAAGTGAGTTTTAAGAAGATGAAATAGTGTTCCTTAGTAGTTGATTCAATCCCTGGAACCTGGACCTCGTTTTCTTTACAAAAGATGGACTGGAGTGTGATTCGGAAAGCATCCTGCTGAGCTTATCGTAATTTATTGCATCTTCGTTAGATGGACAGTATTTCGACCAAGCTCTTAGGCCTTCACTGATCTAATCGAAAATTTGTAGAATTCAGGGCAGTCGTAGTACGGTTGCGAGAAGTTATGTCAGTAGCAGATTTTGAAAATATCTTTAGTCAACTTCTTGAGGATGTTTGAGTCTTCACTCCATCACGAGAGTAAGTTTTCTCAGATTGGGAATTGCGGAGAGTTTTGAATCTATAATTGGGAAAAAATATCTCTTTTTAAGGTTTCTGTGGTGGGTCCGAAAAGATTTAAGGTTGAAACCCTTCAGTTTTCTACCATCTGTAGATTATTATTTGTCTTAAGAGTGATGTCCAAGACCTCTTCCCAAACACGGAAGCTTTCGATATTCGGAAAGAGTAACGTTGGAGATACAACTCGTTCCTTAATTTCAGAGCTTCCCCAAAAATTTGGTCTTCTTTGGCGTCGCAACCCATTAGCAGGATCCTATGTTGTGGCTGCTAGCTGCTACAGTTCGGGGGGACATGTGACGGGGCTTGCAAGTTTAACCTTTATAGAGTGGTTATTGCTGTTGGTTGTCGCCTTATTGGCTAATATAATTTCGTTGTTATATTCTTCGCGACCCTCTGTTCGGAAGATCTTAAGTTTGTGTTTGTAGCCGGCTTCATTGAGTACGCCAGTTACTCTTGGTTTATGAGCCAGCAAAAAAGAAAATCCCATTAGGATAGCCAGATTAACAGGCAGTCAGATGCGCGCCAGATGTCTGGTGGGGATATAATTGGCAGGGATGAGTTTATGCTTTTCAAGCCAAGAAAATTCTTATGGAACCCATCCAAGCACTTCATTACCTGATACCCTGATTTCATCTGAATTGAAGCCAAATACAGGACCCAAGAAGGTCGTAAGAATGTGTTCCACAGTAATCAGCGCTTGACTTCAATCCAGCATCACATGTTCAGTTCTGCTCCCGTTCTTTGGCAGCTCGTCTATAAGCAATATAACGAAATTTTTAACTTTCTCGTATACATTAGTATACTTGCGATCGTGCGGAAATTTCGAACTCAAACTGAGTATGAGGGATGATATTACGACTATAGAGAAGTCCAAAAAAGTGGGTCCGCCAATACCGTCCGTCGGTCCGTCTGTCTGTCCGGGCGTCGTATGGCGAAACAGTTCGACGTATTTGCTTCAAAGTTCGTATATAACGTTCTTGGGGTTACATCTCGGGGCATCTTTCAATTTTTTGCTTTATCTTTTGAAATAGCGGTACCTGCCATACAAAGTTTTTTGTGAAAATCACTTATCACTATTTTTCTCAAAAGTGGTTCCAAGTATTTCGGTGTTGTTTTGCACTAAGGATGTTTAGGATGGGGTAAAAAATTCTACATAATCAGTTCTTGGAAAAAAAATCGATTTACGGTAATTTATAAAACGGCCAATATCTCGAAAACTAATAAAGGGAACTTCAAAAAAATTTATACTTTTTTTATACTTTAATTCAAACAAATCTGCGTACTTAGATTTTTTAAATATTGTTATTTTTAATTTTTTTTTCATATAACGATTTTTTTAAAATTAAATTAAATTCGTTTTCTCAAAAACGGCTCTAACGATTTTGATAATTTTTTTGTATTTCGAACAATTATGTTAGAAGTGTCCAATGTTCGAAATTATATCAAAATCGTAGGTGCCGTTTTTGAGAAAATCAAATTTTTTAAAACCTATAAAGTGATTTAAATAAATTTCTCAACATTAATTTTCGATTCAAAAACGCAACTCATGTACCGAGAAAGTTTCGTATGACGCAGTCGTGCACTTTATTTTGAATGAACTTAGTCGCCGTCCTCTGCAGCATCTGACAGGGTTATTCCAATCAAAGTTACCGAGGTGGCTTAAGCCCTCCCACCCGCCATCATGTCATTCGCCCAGATGTCATTCCATTGAAACACCTCAACAGTGGCACCCAGCATCATGTTTATTGTGAGCTGCCAAATTGAAAACACCCAAAACTGAAATGTCTGTCAACACAATAATTTATTGGCAAATAACCCTTTTACGATTTCAACAAATATTTTTCCCAATAATCTCGTCTATATTACTAATATCTTGACAGTAGTTAAAGTTAAAGAATTTCAATTGTTTTCTATGAACAAGAACCGCAAACTCGCATTCCCCATTTAATAGTTCTGTTTGTTTCCTTGTGAGAAGAGAAGTGGAAAAAAAAGCACCTACACTCATTTTTATGACAGTTGTGTATTTTAACGGACCAATATCATAAAAGAAACGAGCCAAAAACAACAGTTAATTGAATTATCTACTTGTCAATTAGGACCAAATCAACATCAATGTTGGATTCCTAGGCTTATTCATGTTAAAATTAAATTTTAAAGCTTGTGTGCGGACAGCTGAGTGAACATTTTTATTGCGCGTACCTTTCTATCCACTTGTATACATACATACATACAAATATAACGAAACGTTCCGCGTGTATAAAACAATGTCAATCCACTGGTTGTCATTTACATTTTAAATTCGATTGTTTGCATTATTTAGCAAATTGTGCCCGCACTGATGTCTGTTTGGTTAGTTTAAATGATCAATACAAATGGACCTCGTCGGATGCCAGAAAATATATACTCACTACTCATTCAGCTCACAGGTAAATGGTAAAAAAAAACGAACATTTAAATAGGACGGATGAGCTTTGAAAAAAAATTTTGAATTGAGGGAGTCAATTATTTCTGGAATATGTTTGGGACATTTTTTTGTTAAACACAAATAAATGGGGAAGAAAAATTTAAATTACTTTTCCATGACTTTGATATGATTTTTTTTTAATTTTAGAACAATTTTATGTCGAGCTTAAGGCTTTAATGCTAGCTTTTTGTTTTGACGCTTTTTATAATGGATATCGGACCCAATCTGTGTTGAGTGGCTCGTTCGACTATTAGGGGTACTCGATCCGTCTTCGCTTCAGTATCACCTACGATTTTTGTGCCACAGATACTGCGAAAGTCGGACAAACATCCTTCCATTCCTGTCAAAAATATATCTTCGGTTCTGCATGGGTCATAAGCCTAGTATTTTTATAAAGAAGCCACAAAGCATCACTTTGTTCTATTAGTGGTTTTACCTCCGAATCGGAAATATTCATTTTAACTTGAGTTAGGGTGATGGTAGGTCCCTCTTCTGTACTACTCTTTTCTAGCCTGAGCCTATCTATTTATCTTTAGTATTTTTTTGTAACTGGAACGTTCAAGGTGCCACATAATTAGGAATTTATATTCCAAAAGGAAACAACTTCAGTGTTATGAACGTTCTATTAATTTGCTACTTTATTTCTGAATGGTGATTCAAGCTTTAACTAATCTCTCCCAGATGAAATCTGCAACTGATCTTAACTTATAACACAAGCTTAGCGGCTTTGAACTTCTCTCCTCGCGATACAAACTGCAAGTGATAAATTTGAATATCGCAACTTGCCAGAATATCGCGTGTGTCCCGTCTATGTAAACGCAAAGGGTGTTTTTTTTTAGAGGTTGGTTTTTCAAATAGAGATAAATCTCACATTTTGTGGTGAAATCTGGCAACTCTAATGTCATTTATGTTCAGTGTGGTTTTCCATTTCAAATCGTTCAAATTTATTCCGAAATTAATGGTTCAGTTCGCGAAGTTTCATTGCAAAATTTTGTTCAGTGATGAGGCTCAAGTCAAGTCAAGGGTTGACTGGTTACGTCAACAAGCAAAATTGCCGCATTTGGAGTGAAGAGAATCCACATGAGACCCTTGAAACGCCATTTTATCCACAAAAACTGACTGTTTGGTGTGCTCTATGGGCTGGTGGAGTCATTGCGCCATACTTCTTCCGAAATGATGTTGGAGAGTCAGTTACCGTTAATGGACACCGGCATAGAGCCGTGACTACCGACTATTTTGTTCCCGAATTGGATAGCATGAATGTGGATGAGATGTGGTTCCAACAAGACGGCGCTACATGCCACACAGCGCACGTCACAATCGATTTATTGAAGGAAACATTTGATGAGCGCGTAATTTCGCGGAATGGACCTGTCAATTGGCCACCAAGATCGTGTGATTTGACACCACTGGATTATTTTCTTTGGGGATATGTGAAGTCGCTCGCCTACGCCAACAAATCAGAAACGTTAGGGGACGCGGAAGCCAACATTCGTGGCGTTATTCCCGACATACAGCCCCAAATGCTTAAAAAAGTGGTTAAAAATTGGACCTCTAGACTTGTCTTTATTCGAACCAGCCGCGGCGGCCACATGCCTGACATCATATTTAAACATTAATGGCATAAAATTATCCTTCCAATAAAACCAAATTGATGTACATTAAAACTCTTGTGTTTTATTTCAATTCGAAGTCCTATACCTCTAAAAAAAAACATCCTTTATAAATATAAGTCCCGTCGTCCTTGTTTCCAGTTTATTTGCGTTCCGGTTCAATCGTCGTTCGTTGGCTTCTACTGTTTACTTTTGCATTTGTTCGTCCAGGTTGGTTGCTGCTTCCAGTTATCCAGACAAAGCGCTCTAGCATCCGCGATGGCGATGTATCGTCTTCCTTGCCGTTCCGAACCTTGGGACTGGGATTTGAAAATCCTTACCTGGAGCATTATTGTCCATTCTCAAGAGGATTTTCCTGTCCTTCATACATGCTGACAAATAACTGTGTGATATTTATCGGTCCACCAGTGTATATTTGCACCTGTTGTTCTCGTGATCTACGTAACCTTTTGAAGTTTGTAAAGGAGCATCGATGAATCCAACGAATTGTCCTACATCAGGATCAATCAGCGACTTAAACATTACAGCTGAGCAACAACTGAAATCGGATAAAAGTCGCCTTTGACAATTTGCCTACAAAAAACACGTCAAGGATATTGAAGCAGGGATAAAGAAGGAAAAAGATCGAAAACTAAATCTTGCAAAAGTCCCAGAAGGAATGCCCTTTCGCACTAGCTAAACAGCACAGCAAACTTGCTTAAGCTAAATTTGGAGTAAAATTAGCCGCTTGGGGGTTGCAAACCTCAATTTTAGTTGAAAGCTCAATTTTAAGCTAATCAGAACCACCAGCAAAATGTCGTCCAGAACCTTGTGTCAATCGAAGAAATCGAAGAATGGAACAGGGTCGAGGGTAAACGACTCCACATCCCAGTTAACTTATCAATCTTTGCAATAGCAGATCACTTAGCAGCCCGGTCTTTATTTTGGGCAGTAAGAACTCAAAGCTAATCGCAGCCAGCCTCGAGGCTTAGCATGGAAATATCACATAACCGAGGAAGAAATAAGCCTCATAAAACCGCCACAATTAAACGAATGACAGTGCATCGATCGCAATCTTCTCCTCCAACTGATGAAACCTAACCATTGATCAAATCAAGCAAAAAGTTGGTATATCGATCGTGGTCGTCTTCAGCAGCAAGCAAATCAGTCCCACGTAACCGAGGATATTGAAGAATGGGACAGAAACTAGTAAAGAACGTGCAGCTCAACGAGTGGCAACTTAAAGAACGCGATCGTCTTCTGCAACTGGTTCCACTGAATCAGATCACACTTAAGCTGAAGTCGCAGAGTGATCGCCTACAGCAGTTCTAATCAAAGACTGGACCATTGATGAGGGCCGTAAAGTGGAGGTTAAGGACGAACGCTCGTAACACAGAAGAAGTTTAAGCATCATCCTGCTGATAATCGAATCAACGATGACCACTTCCACACCGCCATGGAAGAGACAATCAAGCTAAGTTTTGGGTCTGCATAATTCCATACAGAGTCCTTCAATATGGAGAAAACCCCCATCCGAATGACATCCGAACTGCAAACATATCGCCATAGTTCAACATTAAGGTCAACATATCTCCGACACCGAACGTTATTACATTATTCGCTTTTATCATTATTAAACACGAAACTACTTCCTGCCACATTCCATAGTTTTATTGCAACGCAAAATTAAATTTCAAACCAGTAGTAGTGGATGTATATAAAATTGCACACATTTCTCACAATAACAACAAGGAAAACAAAAAAAGAGGGTAAATGTCATTTTGCTTGTCGCACATGTAAGTTGCTTTATTAAATTGTTTTTTTTTTGTCATCTGTCCTGCGTGCGAGCATCTCTTTGTTTCAGCCAATTATTTTTACTAATAAATACATTTTCCACTTGTTACACACACACGCACATACACATAGCCAAAGGGTAACATCAGAATGCTACAAAAAAAAAAAAATAACGGATTATCATACAAACGCTATTACCGCCTCTTTGAGGTAAGCTTTTACGTTGTTTTAAATATTTTCTGCTTTATCCAACGTAAAGTAATTAATTGATATGCGTTGTAGTCCGCTGCGCCTTTGAACACACACACTCATCCCATTGTGTTCGATGCATAAGAGTGCCAGGTAATAAATCGCGCTGCTAAAAGATACATGTTTTTTGTTTTTTTTTTGGTTCATAATTTTTGTTAAATTCAGAAGGAAGAAATCTCTGTCCTCCTCTGATGGAGAACAAAAAAAATGCTGAATATTCGATTAATTCACGCAGTGAGTTTTCAATTTTAATCTTCATTTTCCGCCTCAGATGGGTTTTCAGTTTAAGGTGAAAGCGAATTTCCAGAGTCAGCTTTTATTTTTTACATCAAAAAAACTCGCTTTCGATGGAATTAAATACGAAAACGTGAAAATAAAGAAAAAAACAAAAAAAACATGAAATTCTTCAGGATTCGGCGGCGCAAGCTATCGAATCAAAAATATATTCCAAGCAGAGGAGCAGAGGGGACAGCAGCAAAAACAAAATAGCAGCGAATTTTAATTTATTAAAAATAACGAGATGATACTTAACACCAGAGTTTCGATATGAAATATCCTCTCTCTCCTTGTTTTTTTTTTCGTTCTTTTGTTTTTGGATGGATTTGGGGAAAAAAAATTTAAATGTTGATCCCAGAAGCACCGCAGTCATTTTATAGAAATATGCCAGACTGAATACTTACTGAAGTACACTGAGAGAAATAAGTTTGCTGCATATTGAATTCTGACACGTAGAGTCTGATGGTTGATTGATATTTCCTTTTTGGCGGGGTTCATGGGGTCACTTCCTTAATCACTGTAAAACCACCTGTACCAAGGCCGTGCTTCAGTTTGTTTCAAGGTGATGTCTTTGAACTTCTAATTTGGTCATCTCAACTGCCGTTAATTTGTCCTAATACTTTTTAAGCATTGTCCAACACTGCGAACCGTATGTAAACGTCGGACAACTGCGGTTAAAAACCTTTCTTTATTCATCGTTGCTTTGCTGTTGATCATAGATCACAGATATTTGTACCTTTCAATCTTGGGAATAACATTTTCATTGACTTCTGAGAATAGATACCCATTACTATCCAAAATATCTAGCAAAATATCAGGTGCTTTTTGGGGGAAGTGGTTTGATCCTCCATCATCAATAAATAATGATAATTGATGTACTTTGAGGCGCTTTTCTTAAAACGCTTCCTTCGTGCATACCGAATGGACCATTGATGTGGACGAACGCTCAGTCAAAGCTCGTAACACAGAAGAAGTTTGATCCTGCTGATAATCGGAAGAGATAATGAAGTTACTGAATGAATGAGAACAGTTCTGTACCTCCGGCGTGGCATTCAACTCATGTACTTGCTCTCGTAAATATCCAGGATGATCTGTACGTAGGTCTGATGAACTCCTCCTTGTCTTAGCTTCATCCATATAAAATCTGCCGCATGCAAACCCTTTAAAGAATCACTATGTTTTTCTAATATGATCCTTGTTCTGTGCACTGAAGCAGATCATCAGGAAGCCTTTTTTCGCTCAACGATTTTCTTGGTACGTGACGTAAGCTTGATGGAAAGGAATTTATCACAGTTTCACGTATCGCCCTTTGTCCTACTGAGCGACGGAAGAATATAGCTTTTACTGCAATGAGCTTGGATGAGCGTTATCGACAGTACTGAACAGCTTTACTGAGCTGAAAGTCACAGATCGACAGCAGCTATCACAAAAGCAGAGAAGAATGTCGATGTGTGGTCGATTTCTCTTCCTCAACGTGTCTATACCTTCTTCAGAAGTTGTTGGATGGTATTCCAATTGCCCTGAGCCTTGGACCGATATTTTTCCTTCCTTACGATATTAGGCTTTATTTGCTGACTGACTGTTTATGTAGTTCAATACCGGTCTTTCCGATCTACCCAATCTATCCGTTTTATAGAGAGTCTATGAGCCATGACTTCTGTCTGAAATATACTACAGAGGGCTGAAAGTCGTTTGGTGTTGTTTGAGGAGCATATGCCTGCTCCCGTTCCGTCCGCGAGTCATTCGTGCTATGGCGGCTTCATTATAATAACTTCATCCCTGTCGGATCGGTCTGGGATAAGAGTCTCTTGAAATCCCGAATTCAACAGATGAATATGGTTTACCCCACAACGTTTGAGACGCCAAGACTCACCCTGACCATTTCCTTTTGTATGCTTTGCTTATCTCTAAAATGGACATCCACCCTCTCCAGAGCCCCCTCTGATTTAATAAGACGGATGGCAGGACCAATTTTATCTAAAATAGTTTGTGGAGAGTTTTTACCAGAAACTTGATATAATTCGAGGTGTTTGTCGAAGGACTGAAGATTCATCGCTTCATGCCCCTGGATGTATGATTTTTTGATTTCCCTCAATCCCCTGTCGCAACTCAATCGGGATGTAACCCATCAGTGCAACATATTGCATATAGCTTTAATCAATCAGAACTACACATTGCACAATCGACTCGCAGAGGCAACTTTTATGCAAAATCACTGTTCCAAACTCAAATATTCGATTTATCCTTCGCAGAGGCAAATTTATCCCAGTGCCTTTTCATTATTCCCTATGAGTTCGTGTGTGTGTGCATAGTAGAAAGGCAACCACCCACATATCCTGTGGGTATCGCATCATGAACTGTTGCCCTGTCACTTTTCCGAAAATGATTCTTTCTCTTCACAGTTCCGTTGTTCGCATTTACCATACCTCCTCCAGAACTTTACTCATCATATCACAGTCACCTTTTTCGTGATCCAGAATAGAAAAACAGGATTATTCGAAATTAATTATAATTCTTATCGCCTGAGAAACAAAATATGAAAAAAAAAAAAAAACGAAAAAGGGCGAAGGAAAGTTGCTCCGGGACTCGTTAAAAGATGCTGCCGCAAAAGAAATGTGCTGCACGAAAGCAATTACGAAATCTTTTAGATTAGACCCAAAAAAAAAAAAATATGCTTTGCAATTTGATTGTGATGACAGGATAATAATAAGATCCCATTCTTCCTCGGCATAGCATAGCATAGCAATCCTGCCACATAGCTAATATAGGATTAACTTGTCATAGATATGATGACAATGACACAGTGTGAACGAGCGAACGAACGGAAGGAGTTCCCCGCACATTTGCCATTCCACAGTCCATTAACCCTGAACTCTCGGCAGCACAGGTTAACAAATGAAATTATTGTGCAATGGTCGGATATTAAATATTAACGTTAAAGGATGCAATTATCGTTATTAAAATTTCGCATTTGTACATGTAGATGTGGTGGTCATATTGCCATAGTGATAATGATAATGATTTAGTGATGTTTTGTTGTTTCAACTGAATGCGGCAGACACCACACCTCACCACACCACACCACAACACACAGACCACTGCTACACGTTGATCATTTCATTGAGCTGAGTGCGTTTATTTAAATTAAAGGTACAACAGGGTGTCACCGGCGTGTTTGGCAGGTTTAAAAATCTAAAGATTTAAAATTGAACCAGTTTTTGATGGAATAGGGCTTAGTCTTTTGTAGAAAACGTCGTTGAAGAAGTCGCAGCTAGCTTTGAAGTTACTTTTTGGAAATTCTTACCAGGAAATGATGCAATTAGCACCGTGTGTGACGCATGGGACGTTTAAGAAAAGAAGAAAGTGTTGGAATATAGCCCTTCCTAAGATGGCCTAAAGGTCATCAAAGAAGTTCGATACCTGAACGCTATCCTCAACCCTCTACAATCAACTGCGGTAGTTGGTATTGTGGGGGCTGCCAAGCTGTACGCATTCTATAGATGAGGTTCTGTGTTCCAGATTTGTTGTAAGCGGGCCACATCTTCTTGGATATTGCGCAAATCGTCATATTCGAGCACCTTGAATCAGGGTTTGAGGTAGACTGCAGGAAGATTTCTCCCCAGGGATCCTAACCGGGAAATTGATTTACTGTCTGGCGAGATAGTCTACTTTTTCATTTCCCTCTATGTTATCATCTATTGACAGGAATCTTCTTGGAAGTGATTTTAAAACAACGGCTAGCCCACGGTTAAACGGAGAGTTTTGATCGCGGCCTGACTATCAACGGAGATAGACGCTTTTATTTTTAATGTCGATACTTTCATAAGTGCCTTGCAGGAAGGTGGCCTGATGGCAAGAACTTATGCCTTGAAAACGGCAGAAAGGCTGGAACGATTTGGATATATCTAGTTTAGTTGTGACGGCGCCAGCACCGACTCCGCAGTCCAGTTTAGAACTATCCGTGAAGTGAAGTATTGTGAATCCTCTTGCAACGGTGTCTGACTCCCATTTCAAACTAAATGTGAAACTTGTAGCCAGTCAGTGGGCCGCTGTTTACCACTGGAAAGCGCAAAATAAATGTAGCTATGTCCATGGGGTCTTGCGGACCATCATCCAGATTCTTCAAGCTTTCGCACTACACGAAACTATGATTTTAATGTGCAGATCTTGGGAAAAATGTTTCAAATCACTTTGAGTTCTTCGGTCATGCCATGCCATGCCAACAATTTAGTAATGTTGCGGGCTCCATTCTGTAGAATCTTCGACTTCAATCGCACCCAAGTGGAGGAGGACCTGATTCAACTTGGAGTTCGTGACTGGAGGCAGTCAGTCTAAGAGAGCGCTAATTGGTGAGGCTTATTGGCTGATGACCAGGTCCTCTTCGGATTGTTGCGCCACCATACCAATCAAGCTGTGTACATTCAGAAGACAATTTTTCATCGTTTTGGTCCCCAATTTTTCCAAAAGTTTTACTGCAGGCATAAATAGCTACACTAGCTTTTGGTATATTTAACTTTCTTAAGTTTATAAAATAAATAAATATTATGCAATTTCCTATGACATCGATGTGAGCCGGTAACAAGCAAAGGGTGATGTTGAACTGTCTGGTTATCTCTATAAGAGATGCGCTACCAATCGTTCACAGCTTTGGATCTTATTTTTCCGGATTTGTTAGCTGCCAAACCGGATTTGTTATTTACGGCCAACCAGTGAGCAGCTTGGGGAATGCCGGTGACTTTTTCCTGAAAGCCACTGCAACAGTTTGGGACTAAAAACGAAGGCGAATGTCTACGTCTTCAGAGAAAATGCTGGCGCCTACTCATACTTGACTTGGGTTCTGGAACCATCCGTGAATACTGACAGCGAGAAGCCACATGCAGTACATCTGTCGAATGTATATCTGCCTGCACGTCCTATATAAAGCTTTCGCTTACTGGCTGACTTATTACGCAAAAGCCATTTTTGTATCAGGAAACTTAGGTTGTAAGAGAACTTGCCCCTGAATGTGATCGAAGTTTTAAACTGATCTTTTTCATTGGAAAAAAGGTCGTAATAAGGTTAACGAAAAGCAAAAGAAATATTATGTATTAAAGGCCCATACAGGGTTTTTCAGTTCCACGAAATACTTTTGCCAGGATTGGAAAGGTCCTACAATCGTATTTCGACCTCCTTTGCCAAGCCTTCGGAAGGAGCTCTAACTAACAGCATTGGGTGATACTCTGGAGAATTTGAAAATCTGAGACCTTTCTCACTAAATCTCCCCTCTTTGGATTGGCTTTCATTGCCAATTGAGTGAATGCATTGAGTTGGATCTGCCCTAGTAAGTCAGGACAGGAAGTTATTACCCACCTTTTTTCAACATCGTCGACAGCTTTTAAAAGGACAGGGATCTCCCTATTTCCCGTTCACACACCTGACACTCAATCAAGATTACAACCGTTCCTCAGTCAATCTTCATTCGCATCATTTAAGCTAAGACAACAGCGAAAACCAATTTTCTTCGCCACTCATAAACCGAAAGTCTGTCAATAATTTTAGCACCTTCGATGGTACTGAATTTCCCTCGTAACTTGTCTTCTTGTTTCGACACACCCACCCTCAGCAGCCAATTAATTTAACATTTATCTTTCGTTTCGGTAAATGTTACCCCGGCCCTGTTTTTCCATTTTCCATCTTACACCAAGGAATCGAACATAAAATCAAATTCAATGGCATTCCGAATATCCTTGCATCCAAGAGGGAACTCGAACTCTCCTGAAATTGACTGAAGCGATGATATCTACGAAATGAAATCGCATAAATTTTATTCCAAGAAAGTGTAACAAGAAAAGAACTCCTTCATCGTTGAAAAGGTGGCAGGGGTGAGTCTACTAAAAACACCACCACCACCACGACCCAGCATCAAACCATTCAGGATCCGTTTTCAGGTTTCTGTAAACGTGCCGACACACCGTGAACTGCTGCTTTCGTAAATGCGTCTTTAATCATGGATGTAAACAGATTTTCCCAGCCGCAGATACTTTTTTCACTACCCAGTTTTTCGATTCGAGAGATGCTGCGCTCATACTGTAACTGCTAAGGGATATAGATACGTTAGGCAAACCGTATATCCTTGCGCGTGATATTTGACTGCTGATTCAAGTTCGATATGCAGATCTCTGTTTTTTTTCTATTCTTTTCTTTTCTTACATTTTCTGCTGTTCCTTTATACTCTCATGACGTTCGTCCTTATTTCGATGCTTTTATGAATATTAACAAGTACCGCATTGCCAAATGCACATTTCTTGCAGACGGGTGGGGTAGATAGAGTATGTGAAGAAGATTTACTGCATGCAAGGATGCAAAGTAAGCAACATCTACGAGGAGGAGGACGAAACGAAGATGCGAAGAAACGCGCAAGCAGCAGGGAGAAATGTTTTCCTTTTTAAATTGAAAACGGATACAGGGAATTAGGTCCTTTTATTCATATTTTTCTTAAAAACGGTGACAAACAAAGTAGCATAGAATTTCTTCTATATTTTTTTGTGCTTGCTTTGTTGTTGTTATTGGTTGTGCTGCATAGACGACTACGCTTCGAAGCGCGATGAAGAAGGATTCCATTAAAAATCAAACACTTACCGCCTTATTGTCGTGACATCCGCCAAGAGGGCGCGTGGGTTACTTTTTTGTCTGTCGCCTGCATTTTGTGCGAGTTTCCAATTTCGCTTGTATTGACAAGCAAATTATTGTCTAAACATAATGTATGAATTGACGAGCAAGTCCTTTGACAGTGCGAAAGTGCGGATGTTTTGGTTGTTTTTGTTTTTTTTTTTTTGTTAGTGAAATCTTGAAATTATTGAGACAAATTGTGGGACAAAGATTGAATGTAGTTTGGTAAATAAACGGCGCCAGTTTTGTTAAGTTATTGAGGGTTTTTAAAGAAAGAAAGTGTGAACGGTGCATGTAGGCGTAATTTGGTTAAGCTGCCTTCAAAATTCAAAGCCTTAAATTTTTTCGAATCTGAAGAAAAACCTAACGAGGAAGGACAGAAAAATTCGCTGTGCCTGGTAGGGCTTTCAAAAAGAGTGAGGAAGCCTGAATAGTTCAATAGATCATCTTCAGGACCAGCTTCCAGAAAACAGTCACAAAGGTCGGAGTTTCTAACACTGTACGGGAACCAAGGTTAAAGTTATAAAGCTTGCTAATGGCCTCCTGTAAAATGTTAGAGATGATCGTAGCAGTAGAACAGGCTTTGATAGGACCTTGCCTATTCGCTCATAGGTACTATAAAATACACGATCATTGAAGGAAAGTTATATATTCACCTATCTAAGGATAATCATTAGGGTGGAGTCTGGCTCCAAAGAGATGAGGGTGCTATCTGTATACAGCATTGTATCACTCGACGTCAAGCCGATCCACCCATTGCTATTCCATTCCTGACAATCAAGAAGGAAGACTCGAGAGGGGCGCCCAAAAAACTGTCAAGTTGGGAGTTCCTCTCATTGCACCTGTAATGCAAAACCACGCAAGATAATACGTTGTAGCTTAGTAAGATGCCTCCTATCTGTATGCGGTATTTTAAGCTATACCCAAAGGATACCGATGCAGTCTTCAACTCCGCACTTGAAGGTATATCTTTTCTTAACCTTCATGCAATTAGTTGGAAAGAAATAGCCATGACATCAGTTTCTTCCTATCACACGCGGTGAATACCGATTCACTCCTGATTGTTCGTACCGACACTTTGTAAGTTGTCTCTTTACCGCTCCATTCCCGCAAATACCGAGCAAATCAGGAGGGACTCATTGAATTATGTACATGTCTAAGAGTCTTAGCTCCTGGCAACTAAAAAGCCGCACCAAACGTGAGGCAATGCAGTTAACCAGTCTGGGGCTTAAACCCTGGATTGCACTGAACATCCTATGGCATTGCCAGATAATGTTTGAGCCGTTTGTTTTTAGAGATCATAGCTTTCATATTTTGCGCAAACGAAAGTTTCGGGTTAAAGTGATGCTCAAATACTTAGGCTTAACAAATTCAGGGTCCAAATTTTCGTAGTCTAAGTGGTAGATCGGCTTCAATATAAACTTTTGCCTGCTTGGCTTGAGGTTCATTGAATTGACAAGCGTACATGCAGCTTTGTTGTCCAACGTTGCAAAATGTATAGACCTTAAATAAAAACATTATTTTCTACTCCTTTTCGAATCCAGGAAAGTAGACAAATGTCAATTCTCGCTTAGTCCCTTAGCCTCTTGGAAGAGCGTGCAAAGGAAACATAAAACACTAAGAATTAATGCAGATTGGGAGAAAATGAGAAAGGTGAGGATCTTCAGAGCGCGAGAATTTGTTAGATTTATAGAACCGTTGCGCGAGCGGAAGACCTTGAACGATTTCAACAATTATATTTTCTAATCATTATCGGATCGAGTAAGAGCAGAATACATCTATTACGTTTAAATATTGACAAGCGAAAAAAATAAATAAATATTAGGCATAAACGGCCCATACAGGACCTAAAGGCTAGCTTATCCATCCGTTGTGTGTGCGAAGCTATATTTTTGACAAGAATGGAATTTATTTTTGAGAAGCTTCTCGTAACATTTCTTTCTTTTGGATGTTTGTCAGACGTTCCCGGGAGGTTGGGCAGCGAATAAAAACTTTAAGGTGGTATAAAACTACAAACTTTAATATTTTAGGCCCAAATTTTTAGGCCCCACCTACATCAAGGTATCACATTCGCTTAAACCAAACAAACTTCCTCTTGACACCTCACAAATATCCTGCTCAATGCATTCACTCGGCCGTTGAACAAAGTATCTGATAGATCACCAAACCTCCTTTCTCTCTATATTTGTACCAAAAACTGACACTGTCGCACTGTTTACTTTATAAAGCACTTCTGAATGTGAACCTGAGAAACTTTCCCCAAGTCAAAGCTAAATTGGTAAGATTCAACCTATACTCTTTAGGATGACATTTCTTGAATGAAACGTCAGTCAGCTGCTCATCCTTTTCGCCGCCGTCATAGACCTAATTTCTTTCTTCAATAAATTCTCCTATATTTACTCAAAGTGAAAAGGTTTATAATTCCAACTAGGTCTAGGGTTGTTAACGAAAAACACCAAAAAGAAAAAATATGAAACACAAAAGTAGCTCAAGACACTAAATCAACAAAAACAGTGAAGAAAGAAGAGGAAATATTTTCACTCCAAGTAGAACGAAATTTTTGTGTTTTATATATTTTTTTTTCCTGTAAAAATCTTAAGCAGATCCACTTTGCAATATTGCTCGAGGGTGCATCCTTATCGCGGGCGTTTTTTATTTTAGGAAATTACTTTAAAAAGACGTAGAGAAGTTCAAGGCTGCTAATGAAGTTTGTTTCTTTAAAGAAGAAAAACCGAACGTTTTTCTTAGTTGGAATTTTGTAAGTTCCTCTAATTTATCCACACGTGCATCGTGTCGTTCAATAAATCTTCCCATCCGAGCTAACCGAATTGTCCCAGAATAATGTATAATTAAATTAGCAATCCCAAGCTCAGGAACTCTCTCTCTCTCTCTCTCTGATGGTCTCACCTCACCGTCACCACATGCAGTAACGCTGCACAGAGAGATGCACCCATAAGGCACAAAAATACAAAAACACAGACACATACACACACACACAATCAGTGTATTCCAAAACAAAAGCCGAAAAGTAATCTTTAAGCTATAAAATCATTTAGATACGAGAGAGCACAGGCACAGAAGAAACTTTGCCATGTTTTACTCAAATTAAGTTAATTGTACCCAAAAGTCGGTTTTTGTGGGTCTTGAGTGTTTGCGGTACCCGGCTGAAGGTGTGTTGTTCCCACAGCAAAAGTTCTATGATACCTCTGAGGATAAACAGGGACCCAGAGTCTGTGTGTATGTGAAAACTTGTCGCATGAGGAAGGAAATATAACAACAAGCAATATTGTGCGGGGCGGAGAGACTGCAAGAGAGAAGGGGATGTGTGCATCGGGAGATTAAGTTTTTGGGGCGAAAAGGCGCTCCTGCTTGCTTCATGTTGAGGCTTTCAACAAAAAATTTCTTGGAAATAAATTTGTTGATGCTATTGGGTATTACTTGGGCTCCTGAACCTGCATACACCAACATATACAAGGACAACTGCAGGTGCATTTGGCCTGCAAAATATTTTTCATGATTTATAGATGTGACTCGGTTTGTCACAGGACGTGGCAACGAAAGAGATGGCAGGAGTTTAGTTGTGAATATTTTGTAAATCATGTTTTCGACGAATTTTGTTTTTGAAAGTTTCGTTTCAGTTGTGGGGTTGTGGAACAGCAGCAATTTTCGGATAAAGTGGTACCGAAGGTGGAAAAGAAAGGAAATCAATTTCCTGATTGGAAAGAGAAGGCAAGGAAATGACATTGCTGCTTCGCGAATGTTATGCCGGAAATACTTCTGGGTTTGGGTGTGTGTGTGTGTTTTGGGAATATAGTTTGCAGCACAGAAAGTCAAAAATGATGATTTTTTTATTTTGTGTTTGTCTGGATTATGAATAAGTTAGTAAAATGCATTTTTAAACCAGAAATTGACAAACGGGGTTTGCATTTTTCGGTGACAAGTCTTTCGGTTGTCTAAAGGAAGCCACGCGTTTAAGTTGAATCGTTGTTGGTAAAAAATGAAAAGAAATGAATCTGTTTGATCAATTTAGGTTTGGTCTGTTTGAAGCTCGAGTTTGGACGGTTTAGTTCTTAATTATTCCTAACAATACCGCACCAAGCTCCAAAGTTCCCTTTTTCTAGGATGGGCTTAGTCTAAATATCTACTTAAGCTAATGTCTCGTCTAACCAAAAAATATTCATGTGTGATCACTTGGCATGAATACTGGTTTGTATTCTTGTATTTAAGTAAGTATCATGGCTAGCTATGGAAAAAGAGAATGATAATGACTCGGGTTTGGTCTGTGCATTTAACTTAGTTGGGGAATATTTTTGTTGACTTTAATTCCCAATCCTAGTGTCTTGGGTGTAATAATTTATCTCTTTTTTTATTTCTGCATATTTTTGCGAGCCTTTTGTCCGGGGCTGAGGTTCAGTCTGCAGTTAGGTTTAGAAGATTTCTGACAAACTCAATAAGCCCTTTGTAAATCACAAAACATTCGTGTTTAGTTAGGAATTAGCAAAATTCTACATATCAAGCATTTGCTTTGAGTCGATAGGTTTAGTCTGCACGTTTTAGTCAGGTTCTCGGCTAACCACTCAAAATTTGTGTTAAGTTAGGTTTAGGGGTTTGTAAAGCAAGGCGGACCCTACTGTACCACACTTAGATCCTAGTAGACCCATTGTTATGTCCTTTTGTGGGGGTTAAGGCTTCATGTAACTTTACCTGACGCCGTCCAGCCATCCAAATATCCTCAAAAACATGGAAAAATCAGAAAGTGGGATATTAGAAAGTTCTTGGAAGTCATGGAAATAATGACTTTGAGGTATTCTGTTCCTCAAGTGACGGAGGCATTTACCTCTTCGTCTCCATAGCCCTCTACATATATTAACCATTCTTCAATGGATTAGAAATTTCCTTTCGGAACGTTCAATTCAAGTTGATTTCAAGTCTGCAACTCACCAAATAAATGCTGATGTCCCCCAAGGGTCTGTTTTGTCTCCGACTCTCTTTCTCATTTTTATCAATGACCTCCTGTCTGTCACTTCCAATCCAATCCATTGCTTTGCTGATGACAGTACACTCAGCTTTACATATTAGTTTCCTGGGCAACGCCCCTCATCTTAGGGCGTTGAACTGGAACGGCAACATATGTTAAGCTCGTTAAATTCCGATCTTGACAGCATACTTAAATAGGGTAAAACCAACAGAATGGAATTTAATGCTTCGAAAACGCAATGCTGTCTGCTGTCATTGACGCGAACCCCTAATTCTCTGCCATTATCCATGGATGGCACTTGCATCGCCGAAACCGAAAGACTTTCCATCCTCGGTATGTGCGTTAATGACAAACTTCGTTGGAATGACCACATATTCGATGTCGCCAAGAACGCTGCGAAGTGTCTAGGCTTCCTTAAGCGATGCAAGAAATATTTCATACCTTCTGATCTGGCTAGAATCTACAAGGCGTTTATTCACCCAAAACTTGAGTACAACGCTCATATCTGCTCTGGGGCACCAATGACATATTTGGAGCTACTTGACAGGATTAAAAAACGTGCGGTAAAATTTATTGGCGATCGAGACATCACGAAATCATTTGACTCTCTTAGTCATCGTCGTTATGTCTCCTGTCTGTCATTGTTTTATCGGTACTTCCACCACAAGTGCTCAAATGAAATAGCCAGTTGCATCATTCCACCCCTACAGCAATTCAACATCAGTTTACCCTCAAGCCTGTATTCGGACGTACAGTGAAATACAAGGTTTCGTTTCTTAACCGTACAATACGAATGTTGAATGCTCTACCCCGCTCTGTTTTTTCTACACATTATAGTTTACAAACTTTTAAACCTACGTGCATCGGTTTCTCCCTTTCTCTAATCCTATATTTCCCTAATGCCCGCACTGTGTCACTTCATTATAAGGGTATCCAAAATCCCCTTAGTGCGCGTACATTATAAAACAACAAAGAATGTATTTAATTTCATTGTATGGTTCCTTAGGAAGTTATAATCTGTTAGGGCCCCTACCAGCTTAGACAGCTATAACCTGCCAAACTATAGAAAATATAAAAATTCCGGACATTGTTACGTTCTTGCCAAAGCTTCATTGATCCCTAAAAGGTTCTTAGTTCTACCTGTTGTTAGTTTTTATATGAATCTTATTATCCAATCGTTCTCTATGATTACAGAGTGGTGGCTTGACCGACTAAAATGCCCATTCCTCGCCAGTTCGTTAGCCCTCTCATTATCGGCTTTGTCTCTGTGTTCATGGATCTAGCTATGATTCGTGGTGTGCTGCTAACAAAGAATTTTGAGTTCTTCGCGGTAGCGTTTGGATTTTTTTTTAATAACAGCCGCCTGGCTGTCAATGAAAATGGAAATATCGTGGTATTGCCATCAATGACATCTTACTGCTATCAGGAAGCCTTAATGAGCAGTGTATGTCTAATTCCTCCGAGAATATTCCGTCACCGGTCTACAGTCTATGTTTGATGCATTTGTGTAGATGGATATTGATTTCCTCTTCGTGGGTTCATTTGTGTTATATATATCTCTGCTCGAAAGGATCAAGAGAATGGTCTATATAAAGTCTGTGCATAGCCAAAATTGCCTGTGTTCCAAGTGTTAGTTTCACTTATTCTTAAGGCACTTATGCCTTATCCTTACATATGCAGACTTTGTGTTTTGGTCTTGACTTGAGAGATTGTCGCCTTGCTTACTAAGCTAGCCACCAGACTGCTCTCCGCTGCGAGTAATAGACGGACTATTGCCGTGTACATCTACAGGATTATTTTGGGATTTGGTCCTCACTCTCATTAGCTGCTTTCTCCACTCTTTCAATAACATTTAGTTTCCAATTAAGTTTCCTATCGAGGATCGTTCCCAGATGTTTCATACTGTCTGCTACTCGTAAGGGTATTTCTTCAAGAGTCGGTGGATTGAATTGTAGTATTATTCTTTGTTGGTGAACAGGACAAGCTCTGTTTTCTGGGGATTGGCCACAAGGTCACATTGTGTTCGATTACCTGGTTTAAACATGACTTCCCTATATAGAAGTCTTAATTTGCGTTTCTGTAGACGTTTAGCAGAAAGTCGATGTACCTTTTAATACCCGTAATAGCTCGCGGTTATATATGTGGCGCTAACTCAAATCTGTCTATGTCTATGTTTCGTTAGCTTTTCTTCGTCTTTCCACTCATTTTCCAATACTCCTTTTGGGTTTGTGTTTCATGTGTGTTTTAACAGTTAACGATCTTTTCTTGTGTATATCACGCCTGCTCCATTTACCGACTCAACGTGAAGACGCATTGGCTATGATTTGGTTACTCCTCTCCTTTGTTGCTTTTTTTGAAGATTTATTGCGTCAATAATTTTTCATCTAACTTTCATCAAAGCTTTTGAGAAGTAATCGCGACGAACTTGGCTGATTTTTATAGCCCAGATTCTTTTGGTGCATTACTTAGCGAGTTTGGGCTGATCTGGAGAAGGAATTCATATTTGTTTTCACAGTATCGGGTTCCGTACTCTCGTTAGCGAATAGGGTGACACTAGATACGACACTAACTCAAGTGCACAATTTCACCAAAGATGCAAATCAAGTGATCCAAAAAGGTGAAATTGTGGCGCAACGCCAAAGTAGTTTTGGGTGTCTCTAGCCAGATGTGCCTATAATACTCAAATGCAGGGCGGATAAACGCCTTGAAAATGTACAGC
This sequence comes from Ferdinandea cuprea, assembly GCA_963576555.1. Taxonomy (NCBI): domain Eukaryota; kingdom Metazoa; phylum Arthropoda; class Insecta; order Diptera; family Syrphidae; genus Ferdinandea; species Ferdinandea cuprea. Next base: position 83,818,256 of record OY754961.1, on the reverse strand, counting down.
CAGATCAAAAGGGGTACACAATTGTATGCACAGGTAGAGCAAAGCTCTGCAGTTCGAAGCTTTGGTCTGGGCGTGCACTAAAGAATTGCATTACTTTAATCACGCAAAAATTTGTATTCCCCTTTTTAGCGAAAGATATAACGTATTAAACTGACTAATGAATTTCCAAGCACACAACGAATTGCTTTGCGACCTATAACCTCACGAAGGTCTTAAATTTCCCCTTTCCACATTTGGTTTAAAGCTTACATCTAGTGTGGATGAACCTACCCTGTCTGCTATATTTCAAACTTTAGCGACACAATTTTATACATCGCTAATATGCAGGACACCCCGAAAATGTTATAGTTCTCTTATCCCAAAAGAGGATACTCCGTAAGTGCAAGGCGAATCTAGAGAATGGGGGAGCGTGCAATACCCTAAATTTTCCACTCAATTGCTTTGCATGTGCGTCGTTTACACTCTCTTTCGCTACTTTACACTGTTAACGTACCATCATCAACGCTCCTATTCCGTTTATTCCACTTCACTTAATTCCGGTCCCAGATACTCCCTCCCTTTGAACCGTTTAAGAAAATTCAGTTGCGGTTTTTAGCCGAAATTCCACTAGCTTTCCGACGTAGTCCAATTACTCAGATTTTCTCTTTCGTTGTATTCTTTTTTTTCCATTGTCTGGTCTGGTCGTTTTTTCTCCCGCCAACGCCATGGAACTGTCACAACTTTTAACTTAAACAAACAGGAAAAAGCTAAAGAGATAACGGACCAAGGCAATGAAGGAGAGAAAACAGAGTTAGAATCCAAAAATAATGCCAAGGGATTATGCAGCCAACAATGCGCGCTACACCCGGACATGCACCCACTCAAAGCGAAAGCGTTCCTATATCGGACAGCGCAACGGTGTGTAGGAAGTAGTGCTGCGGTCGAAGCTTGCAAAACTAACACCAACACCACCACTAGAGAACACTGCATCTAGTTATCCTCTTTTGATTGCCTTAAAGTACCGACTCGCAGACACCATGACTATAGGGGAGCTGTTGGTGGTTGAATTCCGCCTTTCGTCCCTTTCCTTCCCTCCGTCCATACATCCGGCCCCACCTTGAAGTGGCAAACGTGGACCTAAGTTGAGGGTGAAATGTAGCACCATATTGTAGCCAACTTTTCGTCGTCGGCGCGCGATGGCACAAGGTCCTCGCTATTTTAATATGGAAGTGAAGGCAAGACATTAAGTCGGTGCCGCACAAAACGTGGAAAGAGAACCAAGGAAAGCAAAATAAAAAAAAAAAAAAAAATTATTTTAAATGTTCGCAAACTTCTGACATATTGCAGGATTTGAAAATTACTCAGTCCTCGTCGCCGTGGTTGGTTCGTTCGTTCGCTACTTGGTTGGACGTTGGGCGTTTTATTTATGTCCTGCTTTAGTGAGCGCACAGTCAACTGCTCGTATAGTCCGAGGACAAATGGATGAAACCGCGCCGCGTCAAAACAATTAGTGAGTGCTTTACTTGGTAGACAAACAAATTGATTTCATATAAAAATACGAAGCCTGAGAGATGCTCTCTACACCACACCAACAGAGAAAATGAGGTTAAGGAGTTTTTGAACTCTCTTCTTGGCCGTTCTAGTTGGTGAAGAAAATTTGCATTTTTGGCACAGGAGCTTGTGATGTTTTATTTGAAAATTGTTTAAAATATATTTAATTTTTTTTTTGTTTCGTACAAGATTCATTGTTTCCTTAGTCGAAAAGGTCATAAAGAGTGAAAGCAAAGACAATTCCTTACTTTGTTTGGCGGTTTCTGTAACCAAGTGAGCGAGGAATTGAGGAAGTCTAAGTTGTTTTCTGGAGAGAGACGAGATTGTAACAAATCTGTTAATTTAAGGACATCTTGGATGTCCGGAAAGCTTTAAAAGAGGTCGAAGTTAAAGAGTTTGAATAGTTGGAAAAGTGACACCCGTGAAGAGACAGTGCCTTTCAACTTCGTGACTTGTGACCAAGTTGGTCGTGCACTTTGAAAGAACTCTGGGACGGTGGAGTGGGTACTTGATCTAAAAACGTTTCCCTAATTATGACTCGTTGTTGTAGAGAAAATGCATCCTGCTCCGTACCATTCGTAGTCGGCATAAAATTGTAGATCCCCTTATTACCTCGGTCACACACAAAAGATAAACTATGTTTTAGACACTGTATAGGCCTTAGAGAATGCACTATGCGCCATCAAGAGCAACGTCAGTAGCACTTTGGTGTATTGGCGTTTTAACTACTAAACTCCTCCCACTTTGGGATAAGAAAACTACTTCAGAATTGCAACGATGCATTACTTCATGGTCAATCAGGTATTTCTTCTCCGTTTGGAGCTCATCTCATTAGTGGTCTAGGATTTAGTATTTTCCTTGCTTGATTTCGGATGCTGCCTTGATTTGCTTCCAAATGGTGAGTTTTGTGTCCAATCAAAAGCACAGATCTGGGACTCTATGGCCATGGCTCTGTCTCGCTGAGTAATCACCGTCAGATCGTCGGCATAGCCTTTCAAAAAATGTATCCTCGGGCACCCCCATTCCAAATGTTGCATACTTCAGGACCGAAAACTGATCCTTGTGCTGCTCCTTTGCTAACCGGAGAAGATACTGTGGTACCCTGAAGGCATTTTCTAGGGCGACTCAGACTTCGGGTCTGAGATCTGTCGACCAAAATACTGGTTACTTGATGTATTTGTTTCGGGTGACTGTGCGAGGCATCGATGTGCCACATGTTTTGAGTAAGAGTTACATCGTGCTCCTTAAAATCCTCTCTGTGATCCGTCTTCTTTTCTGAACTGCATCTTTTCGCGTATCTATTACATATATAGAATTTTTATCTCTGACCCTATCTAGCTAAATGTACAGGAGAATGTCTTTGGGTCCGCTGAGCCATATTCCGAGAAGTCGTCTTTCTATAGATCGTCGACCTAATCTCGCCGCTGTAACTAGTTTTTTCCTAGTAACTGTCTGTCTGTATCTCGAAGAATAGTGCCATCCAACGTGGCTATGGAGCAGGAATCAGCAGGAAGTGATGTAGTCTAGATTATATAACGGGTGATCCAAGTAGAGATACTTTTTTCAATAGCCTTTTTTGACAGATCACGTGTGAGTCGTGTCATGCTGTCATGTTATTTTTGTTTAGTATTGTTTGGCATTTCATAATGGAAAGACTTACGCGTGAACAACGTTTACAAATTGTTCAACTTTATTCTGAAAATTCACGTTCTGTGAGGAATGTGTTTCGTGCACTTCGCTCAACTTATGGTCAACATAATCGGCCTACTGAGCGTACTATTCGCAACACCATCACCCATTTTGAGACCCAGCATTCATTATTGGATAATATTCGACCGAATAGACCAAGTCCAGCACGCTGTGAAGAAAATATAGCGGCCGTAGCTGAGAGTGTTCACGAAGACCGTAGAGAGTCGATTCGGCGCCGTTCGCAGCAACTCGGACTGACGTATGGAACGACTTGGCGCATTTTACGTCAAGATCTTAAATTGAAAGCGTACAAAATACAGCTTGTGCAACAACTGAAGCCGCTCGACCTTCCCAAGCGACATGGCTTCGCTCTATGGGCTCTTGAAAAGTTCCAAGAAGATCCGACGTTTTCGAGGCAAATTTTGTTTAGCGATGAGGCCCATTTCTGGCTCAATGGGTATGTAAACAAACAAAATTGCCGCATTTGGGACGAAGAGCAACCTGCCACTTCATCCAGAAAAAAACAACGGTTTGGTGTGGTTTGTGGGCCGGTGGAATCATCGGTCCATATTTCTTTAAAAATTATGCCGGTGCGAACGTAACCGTCAATGGCGACCGTTATCGTGCCATGATAACCGACTATTTGATGCCTGAAATTGAAGCTCGTGATCTCGGCGACATTTGGTTTCAGCAAGACGGCGCCACTTCCCACACATCGCATCAATCAATGGACTTATTGAGAGAACATTTCGGTGAGCACATAATTTCACGTTATGGACCGGTCGATTGGCCACCAAGATCGTGTGATATCACACCGTTAGACTTTTTCCTGTGGGGATATGTAAAGTCAAAAGCTTATGCCGACAAACCCGCTTCGTTTCAGGCCTTGGAGGAAAACATCACGCGTGTCATTCGCCAGTTACCGGTCGAAATGCTCGAACGAGTGATCGAAAATTGGACTCAACGGATGGACCATCTGCGACGTAGCAACGGCCAACATTTGATAGACATAATCTTCAAAAAATAAATGCCAAAGAATGTTCTTTCAAATGATAATAAACATTCTCCATTAAATTTGAATTTGCTGGGTTTTTTCTTTAAAAAAGTAGGGAACCTCGAAATGGATCACCCTTATCTGCAGATTTGGTCGCTTGGTCAGGCGTAAAGAATCAAAGCTCAGCAATATTTGCGCGATTCAGGAGAGAGCCTACGAAAAGCTATCTGATTGGATCATACCGTGGGCGAAATGATCAATGATTCCATGCCATCAGATCATTTTCAAATTCTATATATTTTGGCCAAAGGTACAGCAATTGTCTCCTATTAAAATCAAATCGAATTTAAAAATGAAATACCAAAATTGTTTGCTCCTTTCAGGAACAACTTCAATCTATACAAATTCCATACAAATTGCTTTACCCCGAAAAACAAGGGTAACCGAATTACAAATTTAATTTCACATCATTCAAACAAACCAAAAACAAAACAAAAAAAAAAATGAAATAAAAAAGTCCCATTCTTGTTATGCCAATCTGTTGTTACAGTTTCAAGTCAGACATACCCCTCCAGCACCAACCAACCGCACTTGCATCGTATCCTTTGCCGTGGGATTTCCAGACCAAACAAACAAGTATTCATATTCCGATTCCCAATGGAGCCACAAAAGTTAAGAAAATTTGCTCCCCGCTAAAAGACAATAGAAAACCCATCAGGTGGTGTGCCCAGACAACGTTCCCCTCTACGCCTCCATATTCCCCTCACTCCAATTTACAGTGATTCCCATGCAGACATCACAAGCATTATTCCATTCCTCTGTGAAGGGGGGGAAGGTGGAATAAATACTCTTCGCATAGTCAACAACCACTACAGAACGGCGGCGCTCCAAAAGACGAAAGGTTTCGACGAATGCATTCGGTTCCGGTGGTGCAAAATAAGGTCATAAGACTTGAACTATACCTATGTGCCGGTGGTACATGTATAGACGCACAAATGCACAGTGTATCACCACGTATCACCTTATAAAGCCACAAAGGATATAAAGCTATTGAATCTGTATATGATTTCGGGAACGATTGCTGTTTGTTTAGGTCGTACCTATAGCTAGCTTTACAATAGGACTGGGGATCTGTTGATGATGGCAGTGGTAGTCGAAGTCATAGTGGTGGTAATGTAACCGAAATAATCGAGCAACCTCTTGCATTGTACATACTGTGTTGCTGAACTCCTGTCGCGTATCCTAGTCAAACATCAGATACATTCATGCAGAGATTGAAGAAAAGGATACACACACACAGAGCGGTGCATCTACCTTTTTGGAAATCTGAGGCACTGGCATGGCGTGGCGAGTGGCGAACGCCTGAAGGGGCTGCCACAGTTTGGAATTCTGGGAAATAAAAGAACGTGTGGGTTCTATGTCGTTGTGCACATTTTGCTGTTTTTCGTCTGCATATCCTCGGGTGTTGTCGTTTCTTAGAAGTAATTCACATTTCAGGTGGCGCATCGTTTCGGTATTGTTGGAAATCACATGCTTTGCCGTCGCAGGACGAGTTGTCAACATTATGTTTGCCGTTAATTTGATTGCATGAATTTCGATGGATTGGATCTACGGAGTAGGTTTAGTAATAGGCAACATTGTTTGGGATAAGTGATACACAGCAAGGCCTTTGAAGTCTTTTGTTGAAACTGAGGGCATGACTTTGACTTTTTATTCCTTTTATGAGCAACTGCACCGGCTTAAAACTCCTATGCTATCAACAAACAATCGGGCATCTGACCCCCGACTAGGACAAAATGTCATTCATAATAGCAGAAACTTGGAGGTAGTTAAGGAATACATTTTCCTCGGTGTAAGCATCTACTCCACGAATGACAACTTAGTGGAGATACGATGATCTGTACCAAGATGTGGATGTAGTTTAAAAAGCCAAAACACTTCGAATCCCAGCCTCTAGGTTGCCGACGACAACGAAGACCGAACCTTCGTCTTAAAGATCAACTTGGTTTGGATAACTGGAAGCAGCGCGCCCGGGATGGCGGATAATGAAGGGCTGCCGTGTAAGTATGCCAACGTCCTTAAACATCATTTGGCAGTAAGAAGAAGTTCCTCGACAAATTTTGTCCCATTTGTTTGGGAATAATTAGAAGATATTTGCTACTAGTTTGATCCATTCAACAATACAGCTTCTTTTGCTTTTCCTACCAACATCTTCATCTAGTAAGAGCTGAACTATTGGGAACTCCTTCAACAGCTTCACAACCAGCTAGTGTCCAGCTTACATTTTCAAACCACTCTAAATACCTGGGATTATTCGTAGATGAAAAACATAAGGAAAGGCTACAGTCCGCTTGGAGCGAACAGTATGATACCCTATCCCTATCCCTATATGCCCCAAAAAAAACCTTAAGAAGATGATGGACAGCATTTTATTTCATTCTATAAAATTTAGATAAAAAAAATACATTTTTTGAAAAAACGCCCCCAAAAAGTGGGCGTGGCCAAAAACTTTGTATGGGCGATATATTGGAAAAAATATTGGCTAAATATCTTGTTAAACACTTTTTTTCGGTTTCTATGAAAATTATCGAAGAAAACAGCATTTTAGTGAAAAACGCCCACAAAAAGTAGGCGTGGCAAAAAACTTTATATGACAAACTTATAAAGGAGGGCAGTGCCTACATATCTTGTGAAGGTTATAACCCTCTATCTGTCCATCTGTAGCTTTAAATCGGTTTTTTCTAAATTGTGGGCGTGGCAGTGGGCGTATTCCAAAAAATTTTACACTTAACCATTTCGGAGCCCTAGGGAGTATGTGGTCCAAATTTCAGCTTTCTAGCTTGAATTTAAAGGCCTAAAAATTGCGTACGGACGGACGGACGGACGGACGGACATTGCTAGATAGTCTTAGGATTTGGTCCTGATCATAAATATATATACTTTTATGGGTCTACGACGAATATTAAGGGGTGTTACAAACTATGTGTCAAAATTAATATACCCTTAGGATAGGGTATAAAAACTAAGTTGAAAACGGAATGTGTAGGACTACGTAAAGAAGGCAACGGTCAAAATAAGATCTTCAAAGTAGTTTACAGGTTAAACTTCGCGATTGGAAAACCAATCTTGTTCTATGGCATCGTGGGTTGGTGCCCGGCACTCAATAAGTTCAATAGAAACGCTATGAATCATGTAAAAACGTCGACTGGAAATGCATCACAGGTGCCCTAAAGTCCACATGCTGCCCTTAAATCCAATGGATTCAAAGATTTTAAAAACTTTAAAATGAAGTCTACAGTCAAGCAGCAATCAGAGGTCTGAAATTCCCAGAAATAAGATCTAAGTTGGTAAAGGAAGGCAGTGAATCTCTCAACGAGATTGCCAACACGTGCAAAATCTCCATGCGCTAGGCTGGGTTCTCAGCCGCGCATATGGAAATGCTACTTTAGTACGTCCCCACAAGCATGCAGGGACGATTAGTATCTTCATACAGAATATCGATGCAACAATTCTCATTATTTGGTGATAATATCTCCAGCCGCAGTGGCCTATGGGGAACCCCACTAACTTTCTAATATTTTGGATTATCTAAAGCCCGCAACACTTTTCCAGTGGTTTGGACGAAATCGTTAAGCTTTGCAGCCCAGTTGACTCTGCAATTAGGTTGTGGTCCTAAGAACGCAGATTCTGATCCTACAATACCTTGGTGGCCAGGCATCCATCCAGGTTTGACCTTGTTGCGCTTGGCTAGGTTTTGCAGGGCAACGAAGCAGCTCTTTGGTGTCATAGAATTCAGCATTAGATATGCGATGAAAGTGCTTGCAGCGCTGCTTAACTATCTGACTATGAATTCTGCTAATACTGGTGTTGGCTCACTCCCTTGAGGAATACCATCATATCTTTGGTGAATTGTGGACTCGAAACAGTTGAAAAACATTTGAAAGCATTTTATGCTCCATTAAAGAAGGGGAAAAATATCAAGGACAACAATCTTACTTTTACCACTGTGGTAAATATATATATATTTCCTGTTATTAAGAAGTTTCGGAATTCAAGATATTTTTCAATTTCATAAGCTGACGATCTATCAGCGTTCCCATGACCTTGGAAATATGGACTTAATTTCAAATGGTCAGTAGGATCAAAAGAGAAAGATTCGCCTCTTTTTTAAAAAAGGCACACTGGACCAATGATGTTTTCCATCTTCTCGGAAAGAACCCTGAACTTCTTCTTCTTCTCTCCATTTATAGACGAGATAATGATCAGGATTGTAGGGATCATAACTCTCCCACTTCACTGCATTCCTACTGGTCCGGTTGTGGGGTTGGGGTTCCCCGGTTCGACCTTAAATTTTTGGATTTTGGATCACTTTATCATTGAGGCGAATCAATTGCTGATGGTTCTGCATTTGTGTAATCCAGGAGTTTTTAGGCCTGCCTCTCTTCTGCGATTGTAAGAGAACGTTGATTGCCATTGCCTTTTTGACGGGGTTCGTAGGAAAGAACCCTGAACAATAGGACGCATAAAAAATCTTACGCAGTTCTTTTCCAGCGTAGAAGGACTGGAACGATTGGAAAAATGTTGTGCATGTTAATATCTTTACTGCGGAACGAGTGCCAAAATAAATCTGTTCCATAGAATGTTCAATGTGATGAGAGTACAGGGAGAGATTAAGCACAATTTGGAGGCAAAGACATAGCTGCAAAGTGAGTAGCTACTTTTTAGTAGCAGTGGAACTTTGTAGTATTTATTTTCTCAACTTTTTATCGTAAAAGAACTTGACACGATTCAATTAGGTATAACTGTCATTTTTAGATCGTTTAAGCCGGTATTTTTTTCAGTTTTTCTCAGAAGGGTTGGCCGCAAGGTTAACAGCCTGTTAGCAGCACGAGTCCCACTGCCTCAGATCAAATTGTTTACCTCAGTAAATTAGCATTTCATTCTAGAATTTAAGTTTAATTTACGACGATTATCTTTTTTGGTACTACAATACTGATTGCTCGAAAACAACGGAGGTAACAGGGTCAGGGATCTTCTCAAACGATCCAGAACTAAGAGAGTCTATAAGACTACCGGGAACAAGCAGCGTCTTTCAGTTCGGCTGAGCAAATACAGATGAGATCGCTATCCAGGAGGGATACTGCTATCTACATCGACAGCCAGGCCGCACTTAAGGCAATGGAATCAACTAACATCAATTCCGATACAATGAGGAACTTACGCACAATGCTCAAGGCTTTATGCAATCAGAATCGAGTGAGACTGTATCAGAACACTATCGTATTGATGGCAATGAGCAGGCGGATGAGCTTGCAAGAATAGAAGGGCTACTAGGGCTAATAGTGATGAGGTTGCTGACATAAAACCTCCCCTCTGCATAAAAAAAAAATATTAGGCGTAAACGGCCCATTCAGGACCTAGAGCCTAGCTTCTCCAACTATTGTGTGTGCGAAGTTATATTTTTGACACGAATGGAGGGACCTACCGTACGGCAATTTATTTTTCAGAACCTTCTCATGACATTTATTACTCTTGGATGTTTGTCAGACGTTCGCAAGAGGTGGGGCAGCGAATAAGAACTTTCAGGTGGTACAGGTCGGGATTTGAACCAGCGACCTCTCGCTTATTGGTCCAACGCACTTAACCACTAAGCCACTGCACCCACACTCTGCATAATAAAGGGTTTAATTGAGGAAATAACTATAAGGACTACCAACCTAAGGTGTTCAAGTCTTGGGGGACACACGGTGTCAAAAGTTCTATGGCCACTTCGACTTTGAGAGTCCCAGGAAGTTTATAAAACTTAGCAGGGATAAGCTAAGAATACTAATCCTGATAGGGGATTGCCTCTTGCAAAAAAATTTAAAAGAGTCTTGGACTGTCGGATACCGATATCTGCAGGCTGGAATGAATGTGTAAATACGATCGGCCCACGTCGATGCGTAGTTAACCTAACACAACCTACTACAATACTAAAGTTTCTCCGAGACGTGAACCCATCGCTGGATCGTATTAGTCAAAGTTAAAGTTAGGTACTCTACAAAGAAACTCTTCTTAAATGCCCAAATTTTTGTGATAAAATTTTGGTATAAATTCATTCTCTATTCTATTCCTTTGTTAGCATTGCAAGCAAATTCAACAAATCAAACATATAAAGGTCCATGACATTAGCCCAACAGCATTCTCCTCACATTTATGCATGCCTACAGCCTTAACCCAGCCCCATTGTTCTTTACCTAAACGAAATCTCTTTATGGTTGCTATATATATATCAATGATATTATTATTCAAATATTCAAGTAAAAATATGTATCTTCATAATGAAAACAACAACAGGTCAACCATTTCAGAAAACCAAAGGCCATTCATATTTAGCTTCGTACAATTTGTACGTTCAGTCATTACCCCCTCAGAAGAAAGAAAGAAGAAGAAGACCAAAAGTCTCATCGTTAGTAATAAAAATCCGATTAAATTACCCATGACTGGGGATTGCAGTCTCTTACCAAAAAAACACACAACCAAAAAGCAAACAAGAACAAAAAAAAGAAAAACAACCCTGTCAATGAAGCCAATAAATGTAAATATCCACAAACAGCACAAAAGGGCATAGCGTAAAAGAAGGACATCATCATCTCCTGGAAATCCAAAAATTGCACATCTTTCTCAGTGTCTGTCTGTTCCTGTGCAAAGTCCTTCCTTCCTTCCTGGGTGACTATTTTGCAAAACGCTCGACTGCTTGTGCACCGATTCAAAATCTGAATTCATGATTATCCACCCAAGGATCTAGGAGTGAGTGGGCTTGGCTATGGCTATGGCTATGGCTACCTGTGCTGTGAACAAGCATATACACAAGCATAACAGATTGTACCGAACCGAGCGAGAATGGTCGAGAGAATCCGTATAATTCTCAAGCGGGAGAACGTGAAGATTATTATCCTTAAACTTGTGTGTTGTGTCCTTTGGGGAATAATTTTGCTATCCCTCTCTTCTTCTAGAAATTTTTGCCATCTTTGATTTCTCATTGGAGCAAGCAGCCAAAAACCAAGTTCTAAATACATTCATCCTATTAATAGAATTTAAAATGCCTCCAGTGTGTTGGGGTGGCTAGGGGGAGCCTGATTTTTGCGGTATTCAATGTGTGGACAGGTATACGAATGTGTGTCCTGATAGTTTAAAATTAAATAAAATATCCCCCTGAAGATGTTTGCGAAATGTGAAATCCCTTAGTGTGCCTATCTCAGTTGGGAAATCAATTCAAGTTTTATTCCAAAGCAATCAGGGGGCCGGGCAGGCGGAACACATTCTTGAACTCTGTCAAAAAATGTTTAGTATTATTGCTGTCATGTGTGGCAATTGTCTATGGCTGTAGGAGTAAACTTCTGATGCATGAATGCACTATGCGTAAGTCCATCATAATTCACAATTGTGCTCCGAGTGACTTTGAAGTTGATTTTGCTTTGCCTAAGATGGACCGACGTCCAATTTACTTACCCAGAAAGTGAGACGATCATTGCCATACGCTGTAGACGATAATCTATTTTTGGGTATTCTTCTGTTCTGTCATCTTTCGTTTGAGGATGCAATTATTGGTTGGAAGTTGGAAAACATTACCAACACATTTCCGTAGAAGGAAGTCGATGGTGCACTCGGAGAGACATAAGTGGGAATCTCTTTCGGCTTGGAGAGTGATTAAAGACAAAACGAGCGGCTTGTATTCCTTTGACTTTAAGTGGCATTTGACTACCGAATGAAGTGATTAACTCGCTTGAATTGGGGTTGCAGTCATCGTGGAAGCAATTAAAAATTTTGCCGCCAGCGGTATCAAGTGACAGTGTGAGGAGGAGATATGGGAATTGGCTTGTTGTTTAAGGAGGTTCATTTTTCTTTTATTAGGGAACGTTACTTATTTTTTGAAATGTCACAGTTTGTATGGGTTCAACAAGGATTGTTGAATTTTTCGTCATATTTCATATATTTCTTAACCCTTAACGAAAAGAGGTCAAGCCACAAGAATTGTTAGTATCTTCTTTGGTAAATAAAATGCATTCAGGGAACCTTAGTGAAAGAAAGCATCTTCAAGATTTTTTGTCAAATGGAACAGCCAGTCCAACTTGTAATAAACATATTGAAGAAAGGCTTCGAGTATTTTTAAGCCAAAACTTCCCATAGTGCGAAAAATCCTGGGAGAGTGAACTTCAAAACTTTGTTGGTAGGATTGAAAGAGCTCTTCACCGGAAGGAGTGAGAATTTCTTCTCAGTGAATAATCTTAAAACTTCGATTGTTCTCTTCACGAGAAGGAGGAAGGTCACTGATATGACTCAACTCCCTATCTATCTGCGAGTAATCTTCGACAGAAATTATCTATGTTCCAAGCATGTGGAATCTAAAACCTAGAAAGCACTGCCAACTTTATTGCAGTGTAGAGGCCTTTATTGGACGACATGGGGTTTATCTCTGAAAGGTGTCCTTTGGATCTATACGACCAGGATAAGACCACTCCTCTCATACGCATGGGTTTTTTGGTGGAACAGGCCTTGGCGAAAAAGTATTGCTGCATCTTTTTCCAAACTCTAACGCCACCTTCCCTAGCGCGCTGGGATCTCCTCTAGCTGTTCTGATGAAACTCAATCCTTTGATATTATATATCATGGTGTGCATGCTGAAAACCATTTTTCGCTTAAAAGAGTTCTTTTTTCTCAGGACATTTGAATTTTGAAAACCTTGAATTATCATTCGACCGCTGTCTTATGAATCTAGGCTTTCTGCAACAAAACTACCACAACTTTTTTTTGTTTCCCTTGCCCACTTGGCTGACACTGCGACCAGAAAGGTCTATTGTATCTAAAAGGGACATTACCGCATGAGACGTGTGATTTCCCTGATGAAAGTCACCACGTCCTTAGTTGCAGAGTTCATCAAATCTGCTGTTGAAAGGACCTCTTTAAGGAAGATTCTTCGTCTTAACCAAAGAAGGGCCGGGCATTCACATAGAATGTGTTCAGAGGTTTCATCGTCCTCTAGACAGAATCTACATTCGATTCCTTGGAACAAGTTCATTTTGTTGAGGTGATACCTCACTTTACAATGTCCTGTAAGGAAGCCCACCAGCTTCCTAATATGCTCCTTACTCAAGAGTAGGATTTCTTTATAGGAGTAAGGCCTAATTAATCTTTTAGATTGTCTCAAACCCGGAACACTTTCCCAGTGCGTGAGACAAAGTTTTGTTTCCCAAACGTTAACTAGCCTTAGAGCAGAAGCCCAGTTGACACTGCAATAGGGTTCTGGTCCTAGGGGGACAGATTTCGATTCCTGGAGGGGGTCCACATGACATCTCCTTTCGTATTTTGACGTTGAGGCCGTATTGTGCTCTGGAGCAGATAGATTGACGGCCGTCGAGAGCCCATCAGCTTCCTGACTGGAGATCTCTATAGCAGTATCGGAGGTTGATGCGATTACAGAGGCATCTGTCCGTTTGTTTTTATTTGTTAGAGAATTAATTTTGTCCCACACTTATCCGGGAAAGGAAGGTCACCCGTGCCGGGGCCCGGTACAGCACGGGAAGGCTAATATTTAAACCGAATTTCGCCCGGTATTCGGAGTTCGCATACTAATGGCTAAGCACTCTCTTGGTCACGCATCCCTCAGCGTATGCTGTTCCACCTTGGAGTTAGCGTTTTGTTAATTAGGTTTGATCGGTCAGATACTGAGCTACAAATTGAATGCCATCGTATTTTTACAGATGGCTCAAAAACCAGGCTTTGTGGTATGGGAGAATGTTAGACTCCACCTACCCCTTAGGTAAACATGCGTCTGTTTCCCAAGCAGAGGTAGTCACTATTGGAGGGCAAATGCATTTGTGTTTGCAATGATAGCCAAAGTGCACTAAAAGCGCAGCGCAACCCTCTTGCCTCGTCCAAGAAAGTGCTGGAATTCAAGCTGTCTCTGAAACACAGTGAATCTTGTCGGGGTCCCGGGTCATACTGGCATCCAGAGAAATGGGATCTCCGATGAGCTAGCCAAGGTTCAGAATAAGTTTTCTCAGGACCCGAACCTGCTTTGGGTTTGTCTGCATCTGTAGTCATGACTTTCATTGATACTTGTGTTTCTCGTGAATACAAGTTTTGGTGGAGCTACTGCGATGGGTGCAGACACACCAAACCACTGAGTTGGGACATCTGCAAAAAAACTGCGTCTTTCCTTCTATCTCTTAGGAGAATGTTTGAATAAAATGTGTCTAAAGCGACTCCACTACCTGTCCTGCTTACGGTAAGGAGGATGATACAGGGGAACACTTCCTTTGAAGTAGTCCTGTCATTGCTCGCATCATGTGGCGGATTTTCGGGACTAACTTGGTGAGTGCCAAACATCAAAGCTATTTCATCGCTGAAATTCCGTCACATCTTAAAAGACGGGAAAACTAAGTATATTCATTTAAGGTGTCTGCATGGTAGTAAAAGAGACCATTACTTGTGTCTAGCTAACTCTTAAAGCCCCCTTAACGATTTTAAAAAATACGATATGATATTACGACTATAGAGAAGTCCAAAAAAGTGGGTCCGCCAATGCCGTCCGTCGGTCTGTCTGTCTGTCCGGGCACCGTATGGCGAAACGGTTCGACGGATATGCTTCAAAGTTCGTATATAAGGTTTTTGGGTTTACATCTCGGGGCATCTTTTTAGTTTCCACTTTATCGTTTGAAATAACGATAACTGCCATACAATTGTTTTGGTGAAAATCACTTATCACTAATTTTCTCGAAGGCAGTTACAAGGATTTCGGTCTTCTTTTGTACTAACGATATTTGGGATGGGGTGAAAAATCCTGCATACTCAGTTTTTGGAAAAAAAAATGGATTAACGGTAATTTTTAAAACCGGCAATATCTCAAAAACTAACAAAGGGAATTTCAAAAAAATTTACTGATTTTTTTATACTATAAAGTCAAACAAATATATACCTTGATTTTTGAAATAATTTTTTTAAAATTTTTTTTTCATATAACGATTTTCTTAAATTTAAATTAAATTCGTTTTCTCAAAAACGGCTCTAACGACTTCGGTAATTTTTTGTATTTCGAACAATTAGGTTAAAAGTGTGCAGTGTGTTATTGTTATTGATCCAATCACAGTCTTCGTGTAAAACAAATTACTTTAATGCTACTACAAGAAATATCTATCAATATTGAATCATCCCCTAAAAGCCTTTGAAAAGTCCATTCATAAGATATTCACTTTCAAATTGACCATCATTCACCGAGAATAAAGTCTAATTTTCTTTATATTGAAAGCAATTTACCTTTCTTCTTTCTGAAAGGTAGAAATGCACACCCTTCTTTCCTTCTTGCAGAAAATACAAATCTCAAGAATCAAACAAAAAATTCAACCACTACACTTACACCAATAGATTCATTATGGCCAATAATTGCCTGATCCACTCGAAAATGGAATTGATGCACCTCAACTCATCTCAACCTCCTCTTAGACGAGCACCAGAAATAGCTATCTTAATTCGACTTTCCAATTAAGTCAGTCTGGAGAGGATTTTCTTCTTCACTGAAGTAGCTATTCTAGATAGGTATATAGAATGTAATTTACGATACCTAGAACTTGGATTCCATCTCTCTAATGGTATCCACCTTGAACTTTGTTGTATATGTCTGTTTTGTATATTTCTCTGGTGCAAGCTTATCAGGAGAGGTGCTCCGATTGCAGTTCCGTCATCGTTGCCCTGTGTGCAAGCAAACTATGCAAAGTGTAGGAAATATGTTTACTTAGGCAGGAGGAAGAGCTGCTGAACTTGACCCGTTTTAGTGACGACGCCATCGTCTCTTGCTTGGCTTGCTAATGTAATTCACTTAAAGTATCTATTAAATCACTAGCTCCTTCGTTACTCAGTGATTTTGCATATTGTTTATGTGTGTGTGTGTGTGTGTGTGTGTGTGTGTGTGTGTGTGATGTTCGTCACCCGCTTTACTTTACTTTACTGGCCCTCGTATATGGCTAACTGCTGATGCATCCATCTCATTGTTAATATGGAAAATTTTCTTTGCGAAAGGAAACAAGTAAACTAAACTCGATGGGATTTCCATTTCACCCTTTCAAGTATTATGGTTGTTTATTTATGTACGTTGCATTGTGCTGAGGGATTTTATGGTCGGCCTAGTAATGAAGGGAGTGGCCTAGTATTGAGCTAAGTCTACTGCATGAACTTGCTTATATGTAGAATTTTTTTTTTTTTGTTATTGTTGAATCAGTCAAAGTGGAGGTAATGTAATTTTATTTGATTTAAGTTATATAAGAAACAAGAGAAGTTGGTCGACATTTGTCGACTTATGACTTGATGGGATGAGGTCATGGTTTCCTACTGCCATGACCACAAAAGAAGTGGTGCAACGCTAATGGGTTTTGACATTTTGCAATGTTTAAAGACTTTTGTTCATTTCAAAGAGCGGCTTGCGAAAATATCTGAAACGAATGACAGGGCAGCCCTGAATAGGTAGTTGTTTCTAAAATTTCTCGTGGCCATGCATACATTTAGAATTTGTCCTATATACCTTAATTTTTTTTTGTCTGGTTAATGGCATGCATTGTCGCTACTAGGGCAATTGGAACCACTTCCATACTCTCAATTGAAAAACTTCTGACAAGAATCAGTTGTAAACAGTGCTCTTCGTCTAAGCCAAGCAGGTAGTGTGAGACCCAGTCCGATTGGACACGCAAGGATTCTACAAAACTTCACTGGATCATTCCTTAAACTAGACCTAGGACCACAATAGATGTATATACGGGTGTCCCCAAGATAGATACTGGCTTTGATGGAGAATTTTCTTCCGAAATTCTCGGACTATCCACTTCAACTAGACTTCCGAATTATACAGCCTAACCTAACCTACATGGCGATATTTCTCGTTTTCAATTGTCTTTATTTCTTCTCGCTCGTACACACCGCTTATTTTAAAGCATTATAAGGGTATTTTTTTCTGCACTTGAAAGGATTCACTAGCTTCGAAGTGCGTCTGAGGTACAAATCATGAAATCATCATCGATAAACAATCAATAGCGTCTATGATCCTGTAGGAGAGAACGTTATCATAGATCCTTGTGGTAACATAACGGCCCAATACTGGTCTAAGTGTGTCGGTTCTAATGCCGACAGCCATTTCTTACCTATGATCCTGCGCCATGGAATAAGATTGGGATGTTTGTAGCTATCTATTAAGACCTATGAGAGAGAGAGAGTTTTATTATGCTGCTAGGCCACTGCTGGAATTCACCATAGAACCCAGATAATAAGTCCTCGAACTCACCATTCCAGCACTAGTCGCCTTGTGTGGCCTTATTACTCACAAAATCAAGTCCCATGTTGAAAAACAATCGCGCTTGTGCCTTAAATGGCTATCAGATCGGACAAATTCATGCTAACCACATATCCATGACGAAAACTTTTGATCGCAAGCAAACTTTTAGAAAGTTTTTAAAACTAAACAGGCTACAAAGCTCTTGACGTTCTAAGATTTAAAAAAAACACTTCATTTATTAATATTTTTAAAAAAATAGCAATATGAGACTAAGCAATGTTGTATGAAACCAAATTTTGTAGTAACGAATACAACTAAATGCAATACGAACCTTAGAACAAACATAGATCCGCTTTCAGACCGATCTGTAGGTTCTATAAATGTATTTACTATTTTTCTAGTATAACCAATTTTACAAATTTTATCCAATTGTTTGTATAATATGGATAAAAATAGTAAAACACCGAGGGGCTAAATTTATTTTTTTTAGGACGACTGCTGGCTGTTTAAAATTAAAGGTTGCTCGCGGAAATGACCAGCCATAACCCATTCATCAGCTTCCTACACACCAACATTAAACGATGTAGTTTAGTGAAATCTCTTGATGGCTTTACTTACGGAAAGGGTTTTTTTTAACTTTCTGGGTGCATGTCATGTATTTATATGAAAAAATTGGCCAAACAGGAGCTAATGCCTAAACGTAACCTAACCTAAAAACAGCCTCAAAATTAGTTATTGCTCAGTAGTCAGACCTTATTTAGAATATTGTTCTTTAATTTGGGATGATTCGCCATATGCAGTTTACGATCGATTCGAAAGAGTCCAAAAAAACTTCACCATGTACGCGGTTCTTAAATGAAATATGTTTGATGAGCTTCCTAATTATGGCAGAAGTTGCAATTTAGTTGGTCTGCAAAACTTGTGTTTCAGACGCTATGCGACTTCCGTCATGTTTATTTGCGATATTCTTAATTATCATATTATTTCAACAGAATTAATATTTTTTTTAAATACACATGCTCCGCAAAGGTCACTGAGGGTTAGAAGCTTATTTTACACAGATAGGCATAGATCTAATTATGGGTATAATGAGCCTATTACGAGGTACATAAGCTCATATGAATTTTGCAACGAAATTGATTTTTGCTGTCGCGAGCAGATGTTAAAAAGTCAATTTATTCATTAACTTTAAATTAATTATATTTGTAATTACTTGAAATAGTCTATAAGATGAAGATCTCCCTCCTCCTACCGACCAATTGTACTTACGTCCCTTCTTTCCAAGGTCATGGAAACGCTGATAAACCGTCAGCTTATGAAATATCTCGAATCTCGAAAAGTGGAACCAATCTATTCACCATGGTGTTGAAAGCAAGGTCGTTGCGCTTGATATTTCAAAGGCATTTGACAGAGTTTGGCATCAAGCTCTTGTCGAAAATGCGTGCATTTGGGATCGATGTTACCCTTCTTCAATGGATTAGAAATTACCTTTCGGACCGTTTAATACAAGTTTTTTTGGACGGTTTAAGTCTGCAACTCACCAAATAAATGCTGGTGTCCCTCAAGGCTCTGTTTTGTCTCCGACTCTCTTTTTTTCATTTTTATCAATGACCTCCTGTCTGTCACTTCTAATCCAATCCATTCCTTTGCTGATGGCAGTAGATTTAGTTTCCTGGGCAACGCCCCTCATCTTCGGGCGTTGAACTGGAACGGCAACGTATGTTAAGCTCATTGAATTCAGATCTTGACAGCATACTTAAATGGGGTAAAACCAACAGAGTGGAATTTAATGCTTCCAAAACGCAATGCTGTCTGCTGCCATTGAAGCGAACCCTTAATTCTCTGCCATTATCCATGAATGGCACTTGCATCGCTGAAACCGAGTGACTTTCCATTCTCGGTATGTGTGTTAATGACAACCTTCGTTGGAATGACCACATATTTGATGTCGCCAAGAACGCTGCGAAATGTCTAGGCTTCCGTAAGCGATGCAAGAAATATTTCACTCCTTCTGATCTGGCTAGAATCTACAAGGCGTTTATTCGCCCAAAACTTGAGTACAACGCTCATATTTGGTCTGGTGCACCAATGAAATATTTGGAGCTACTTGACAGGTTTAAAAAACGTGCGGTAAAATTTATCGGCGATCACGAAATCATTTGACTCTCTTAGTCATCGTCGTGTCTCCTGTCTGTCATTGTTTTATCGGTATTTCCACCACAAGTGCTCAAAGGAAATAGCCAGTTGCATTCCACCCCTACACCAATTCAACCGCAATACTCGCCATGCGAGGAATGCACATCAGCTTACCTTCAAGCCTGTATTCGGACGTACAGTGAAATACAAGAATTCGTTTCTTATCTGTACAATACGAATGTGGAATGATCTACCGCGCTCTATTTTTCCTGCACATTATAGTTTACAGACATTTAAGACCAACGTGCATCGGTTTCTCCCTTTCTCTAATCCTTCATTTCCCTAATGCCCGCACTGTGTCACTTCATTATAAAGGTATCCAAAGTCCCTTTAGTGCGCGTACATTATAAAAAAAAATGTATGTATATACCATGTACCACCTAATAGTTTTCATGAGTCTAATCAACATCCCCGAGTAAGAACTGTCATGAGAAGCTTCTTAAAAATTGTTCCTATGTGCCAAGAGATAGCGCATACAATATCTCGACAAGATTAAATTATATATTGTTTTTATGTGGGACTTTTAACCTTTTAATCCAACAAATTTGAGGCTTACCTTTAGACTGGTACGTTTCGATCATTTCTATCTTTTCTCTGTGACAAAAAATCCAAGCACACTAGAAAAACTTACCTCGACTTCCTGTCATCTCATTGCTATGCACGGGTTTTTCAAAATTCAAATCGTTTTCAGGATATAAAAAAAAAAACAAAACAAAACCCTTCTCATTTCTTAATAAATTTATTTCACTTTTCATTTCTCTTGTTTGTTTTCGGTTTTAATAATATATTACATTCTGCGTCGACTGCTTAGTGTATTTATAAATAATTGTTTCTTTGTTTTTTTTGTTTACTTTTATACATTTTCTTTTCGCTTTTTTATAACTTTAAAAATTTAATTTTTATATTTTACTTTAGTCACTTTAACACCCTAGTTCTGCATTTATATTTATTTATTTAATTAAATTTTCTTTGTGTATTTTTGTTAAAATTCACAAGTATTATAGTGTATTTTTTTTTTGTATTGAGAAACAGAGTATACAATCTAGAGCGATTATATGTTTATAATTGTATAATATACATATATATAGTTTCATTAAGTTGTGTGTTTAAGGATATTTTTTTGTTTTTTTTTGTTTTGTAGTATTTGATTTATTTGATTTTTCTCTATTTTTTTTTACAAGAATATTTTAACTCAGGTGTGCATGTTGTTAGTTTTCTGATAACAATGAATTTAATTCATTTGAAATGAGTATTTTGCTATTAATCGTTGTGTATCGTTTTGGAGTTTATTTTTTTTTTGTGAAATTTTTAGTTGTTTTATTTCTCTTAGTTAAAAGTGCGAGTTTTCTGTGTACAATAGAGAATATAATTTAATTAACTACATTGTTGTTAATTTCTATTTAAAATTAAAACTGAATAATAGGAAAATAAAATTATTTATGTATTTATTTATTTAATATTTTTGTTTTTGTTTTTTTTTTCTTTTAATTTAACAATTTACATAATATTTTGATATTTTCTTTTTTCAATTTCAGCATTGCAAATTTTTCTTCACTTTTATATTTGGGGTGAGTTATTTTGTATATTTTTTATTAATATTATGCAAAGTGGGAGGAGTTTAGGTTTGACATTTTATTATTTTATTTGAAATTAAGTATATGTTGTTGTGTGTTAGAATACATATGTGAGGCGGGAGATTCTTGGAAGTTGATATTTAAAAGAAAAGAAAAATTAGTTTGACTAAAAAATCATTTGAACCCAACTAAAAGTGCGGGTCTGAAGTTTTAATTAACTTTCCGATTATTTATTTTATTCCAAAAACAACCGAACATAGATTTCTGATATCAAACCCATCGTCATTTCTGAATTTTTTCTTCTTAAAATTTGAATTAGACAGAACACGCTATCTTGAACCTGAAATCTTTACATTCTACGTTAATCCCAAATCTTGAAAAGAACGTCCATTCTGTTCAATTCTGATTGACAAAAACGAAAACCTGAGCTGCTAATCATTTGTCAAGAATTTATTTCACATAGAATAGGGAGTTTTGAACTAGAACCCTTCAAAAAGTATGTTGATCGCAGTTTCCGAACTCGTCATCGTTTCGACTTAGACGTGCGTTAACCATCTTAAATAATAAAGAATTTTAGGTGTTGACCGCCCATACAAATCCTGAAGTCGTTTCCTTTTAACAGTTGTGAGTGGAAAGTTATATTCTTGAACATGAAAGTCCCTCCAAGTGGGCCCCATTCCGAACGAAACATTTTAAAAGTTTCCCATAATAGTTCTGACTCAGGCGTTTGGATAAGACCTGGGGCAGCGAATAAAAAATTAAGAGGTGTTGGCCGAAATCGTTGTGAGTGCAAAGTTATATTTTTGGACAGGAAAGTCCCTCCAAGTGGGCCCCATTCCGAACGAAACATTTTAAAAGTTTCCTTTAACACTTCTGACTCAGGCATTTGGACAAGACCTGGGGCAGCGAATACAAAATTAAGAGGGGTTAGCCGATTTTGGATCTGTCTAATTTTCTGCTAAAAGGACGCGAAGTAAGAGGATCGATAAACTATTGGAGGTAATAAGGAAATGACGATGCTGTGATAAGGGAAAGGGTCAGTTGACTAGACCTGTTTGAGGAAGGCAGAGTCAGTTTTTGGTACAGATAGGGAGGTTGTTCTGTAATCAGCTGCACTTGACAAAGAGACGAAAGAGACACCCGATCATACCTTTTGAAAAAGGTGAAAGTCGTGTTTTTAAGGAGGCTTTATTTGCTTATGTAGTTCGATGAACCCCCATAGCCTCTATCAGTCGCAACATTTACGGCCGACTTGACTTATGCAAGAAGAACTGTCTGAAATTAGAGACGAATTTTTTGAGATGACCAGACAAATCGATTTTGCAGGGCTTAACCAAAGACCAGCGCGAAATATTTTTGAGATCCTCATCAACACAGAGAGCACTGTGCTCAACAAAGCAAAATTGGAAATCAAGGACAACTGCAGGTCATCGACATATCCTCACTGTGATTGCTTATATATGCCAGAAGGTTGACGTACAAAGAGAATAGCAGGGGGCTTCAAATGGATCCCTGTGGCACCCATTAGGGTTGAAGTGGCTTCCCATCGTCGAAATCTTAATCTCAAATATCCATAAGACAACTGATGTCGAGACCCCAGCAAGCAGTACTGCTCAAATCTATCTTGGCCAACAGATAAAAACAACAATTTCCTCTAATTAGAATAGCGATTAGGAAATATAAATATAAATCCACATTCCATACATACCCTTCTCCATTTTGCCGCCTTCTAAATTCCCTCAGCTCTGAATCCCAAAACATTAAAATAAAAACAAAGGATACACCCACTCCATTCCCCCTCTGCACAATTTTCATAATAAAAAATATTTAATGCTCCAATATTACACTAAATGCACATAATAATTTTAACATTAAACTTTTTTTGTTTTTATTTATATTTGTATAGTTTAGTTTGATGTTTTTTTTTTCTTTTTTTATTTTATTTACATAACATTTTGCAACATTGGTATAAAATATTCTACAGTATGTTTTATATATAAATACTATACATATATTTGTAATTTTCTTATACATTATTTATAAATACTTTCTTTAGGCATTTTTAATTGTTTAATTTTATTTTTAATCCTTAATGATTTCTTAATTTTTATAGTATTTTTTTTTATTTTTTTTTTTTTTGTTTAGCTATTGTGTTAAGTTAATTTATTATTATTTCTTTTAATTTAATTTAAAAATAAAATAATTTCAGGCTTCCATGTGTTTATATTATATGTATGTATATAAATAATTTTTTTTTCTTTTGTCCATTTGTTTGTTTATTTTATAAATGCTATATATTTTTTTTTGTTTGTGTATCTTAACTCGACTTGACTAGGGTTAGTTAAGTGTTGAACAACAAAAACTTCTTGAATTTCTTATAACTATTAACTGCACTATAACCAATATGGTGGTATGTAATAAACAACTATTTGCCGTTGAGCTGAGGATAGATGTTGGTGTCGCTGAACTTTTATCCTTGGACCAGTCATAACCCTTGGGATTATCACCGGTTAGTTTCTGTTCGGATTTGTCAATTTCGTTTAGGTTTGATTGATACTTGGAACCTGCTGTTGAATGGATGCGTAAAAGATGAAAGAATTTTTGTTAGAGAAATATAGAATATATAGCTATAGATAATTCTTATAAAAGGTGGGGTTGCTTTAACTAATAATGAGACAAAGTTTGTATACTTAGAACATACTTAGTCATTTAATGTAGATCCATCTAGATTGATTTTCCAGCCAACACGAGGCAAGCTTGACAAAAAGTGTACCTGGTTCTCAGGGAATATAACTCCTAATTTTATTTCTGGTATGTCAAAGTGCGATAAGTGCCAGTAAGAGTTCGAAATATCCTCATTAGATAATCGGGCATATCGACAATCAATGGAATTGTAGGGGGCTAGCCAATGCAAACATTGAACTTAACTGGCCATTTTAGCTGATAAAGCTTCCCTAGGCATATTAATCGCCATCTGAAAACTATAGTTAGACCTGATTGATGCTAATGGATGCTATAATAGGTGTCATCACTGGCTCATAGCCCAACATCTAACAGGGTTTAGAGTTTATTCAGACGATTTCTTCAGAAGCTAGATGAACGAACAGAAGAAGCAGACTTCAAAAACAAAAACTCAATTAGGAAGCCTGCTACTAATGAAATACATTTCTACAGATGCAGACAGACCGCATATTCTGGTCCGGAAAAAACTTCATCTAGGCCTTGTCTAGCAAGCTCTTTGGAGATCTCATTTCGCTGCATGCCAGTTTGACCTCGGACCCAGACAAGATTCTCTGTTTTAACCTTACGACCAAGTTAAGAGCAAGCTTAAGTTCAAGCACTATTTTAGACTTGGTAAGACGTTTGAGAAGCGCCTTTAGTGCCTTTCACCTGTTCTCTTGAAAAACAAACACTTGCTTACCTAAGGGTAAGTGCAGTCTAATATTTTCGCATTCCACGAAGGACCTGCACCAGACCTCTGTCCGGTTTTGGAACCATCTCTGCCTGGCTCAGAGTCTGACCGAGGCATTTCCTTTGTCTTGGCAGTTTTGTCACAGAAGGATTTCTGGTGTCATTTCGTTAGACGGCGTATCCGTAAGGCAGGGTAAGGCGCATAAGCTAGAGATGGTTTTTTAGCGCACACCCCAGAATATATATATCAAATGGGGAGGTAACTCAAAACATCTGGAGCAGAGCCCGGAGTTCTAGAGAAGGCCGATGCGTATGAGAGGAGTGGTCTTATCATGGCCTTATAGATCCAGAGGACCCTTTTTGAAAAGAAACCCCATGTCTTGACAAAAGCACGTCTACACTCCCAGTAATTTGACAGTGCTTTATTGGTTTTTAATTCAAAATGCTTGGACCATAGAAGTTTCCAGTCGAGGGTTACTGTCAGATATTTGACTTCATCTGAGATCGGGATGGTGACACCTTCTCCTTCTCAAGAAGATAATAACCGTAGTTTTAAGTGGATTTACTGAAAACCAATTTCTCGTGCATCAAACATCGTAAAAATCTAGGTAAATGAGCGCCTAGGTTGAGAACGAAAGAAAACAGCGACATTATCCGAAAGACATTGTAATGCGCGTTAATGTGAATCTTCGTTAGAATTATCACTTATTCGATGTCGACAAGAACGCTGCGAAATGTCCCAGAGAAAGAAATTCATTACTAATGCATAATCAGACCAAAACTTAAGTACAATAGTCATATCTGACCAGGTGCACGCAAAACTACTTTGGTCGAGCTCGAACAGATAGAAAAATGAGCTATAAAACTCAGAGATGGCAGAAGTCGTTGCGGATAAACGAATGATTCAATTCCCTTATTATTCGACGTGCACCTATTAAGTTTCTCCTACCTAGAATTTAAAATGATCTGCGTAAGGTATCTCAGCTCATCTAGGATATGGCCAAGCTATAAAGTCTAGATTCAATTATGATTCAAAGTTGCTACTTACTTTTATCCAGCACAACTATCGAGTTCGTTGGAATATCTCCATAGCTCGGCGTATTGAAACCAAATTTAGTTGTTGTTGTCGTTGTGCGGCGAAGTGTTGTCGTTGTTGGTGGTGGTATTGTTGTCGGAGGTGTTGAAGCTGAAAATATATGAAAAAAAATGCCCAAAATTTAATCCACAGTCAACTAACTTCCATTTCATGTGTTAAACCGGAAACCTCCCTCATTCTCGACCACTAACAAAGCCTTAACTATTTAATTTGCCGACCTTGAACCAATACAATTAGCAGTCCACTTCACCAGCCAACACAAAGAAGCTTGCTATATATGTAGGTAATTGGAAAATTGCTTACAAGTCTAAAAGCCTCTTAGAAACGCCCTACAACATAACATCACACAACAAATTGCCTTACAGGACAATATCCTCATTACATGACCATTTCCTATACAGAGTACGTCCTCCTTTTTATTAAAGTGTTTCTCACTGCTACCGCTACCGCGCCTTCCTTTTTAGCCAATGTGTAAGGCAAAAAGGAAGGATATAAAAGAATAAAAGTCATTCACTTCATTCACTTTTCGGAATCACTGCTCGCTCAAGCCGGCCTCTTTGGAAAGTTTCAAATCGTCGTCGTTGTCGTTGTCGTTGTCGTCGTCGCTAAGGCCACAAAAAGCCCATAAATTATCACAAATTGTCGTCAATAATCCAACAACCAGCCAGTGAAGTGAGCGAGGGGCCAAAAGCCAATGAACAAGAGGAAAAGTATGGCAAGCACGCCGAGTATGGATGGTATAAGGTCTCCTCCAAATGGAAAGACTCTATTCAGGCCAGAGAGATAAATATCGACAAAGGAACTCATTGAACTTTCATTGCACACGGATGTATAGTACTAAATAGAAAGCGCTACTAAAATTGCTAGCGCCAGGACCTATCAGCCAGGATTCCTCACTTTATCACTACCATCACCGTTGTCGCCTTCGCCACCGCAGCCAGACTTTCATAGTGTAGGTGTTTTCAGTGGCACTTTACCACAATTGACACCACACTGGCTGTTGGTGGTAGGTATCCTGGTGGCAAATAGTAGAGCAAAAAAAAAATAAAATCATCACTCCAAAGTAGGTAGGCGGAGTGGGGACCATCGGGTGAGAGGAAGATTTATCTATTTGTTGGGATTTCGACACTTTTTAGTCGGGAGTTTATTTGGGTTTATTTCGGTTTATTTTCGGATAAATAAGCCAAGTGGACAGTCTATCTATTGGATGTCCTTTATTGGGATTTCGATTGTGGTTTTATTTTATTTTAGTTGTTTTTTTTTGGATTTTTTTTGTGTTGTAGAATTTGCCGATGAAATCCAGTGATTTAACAACCGATTTGATGGACTATAAAATTATGATTTGCTTGTAATATGGGTTTCATAACTTTTTCATTTGATGGGTGTGTTCGGGAAAATACTAGGCGTAAGCATCGAGTTGATTGAGGGATTCGTGTAATTTGAAATTATGGGATGGGATTTAATGGAACAATTACCTTAAAAGGTGTCGTTTAAAAGGGGAGTGGATGTGGAAGTTGTAGTGAATAAAATGAGCATGTGTTTTAGTTACTTCTGGATCTGTTTGGTTTTGAAACGGTTTATGTTTGAAAGCTTAAGAAGATACTAAAGGAATCGGAGCAACACTGAAAGCTATAAGAAAATGCTTAGCTTTCTTGTAGACTCCCTTGCTCAATCATCAGCGCATGCTGACATACATTCTTTTCATGCTTTAACGTCTGTGAACTGCTAAAGAATATCGAAGAATATAACTCTTTAGGAAGTCGCTTGTAAATTTTGTTGAAGTTAGTTTTTTGGTGATCTTATAATTGGACCGTCTAGGTTAGGTTAGATGGGTTGGCATGAAAGAATTGTTTCTTTCCTTCCACATTTAGGTCCCTGTGGACCCATTGTGATGCCCTTCATTGGGGGATACGCCGGTGTTGTGGCCATCTTTAAGGTTCTCTCCCTCCGCTCGTATTTACTCAGTTTTGTCAAGCTATCCTTATGTCTCCAGAAACCTGGAAAGATTAGAGAGTGAGACATCTGACAATTCCTCAATGTCTTGGAAGAAGAAACTTCCAAGTGTTCTGCTCCTCAAGTGACAGAGACCCGGGCAGAGACAGAGATAGTGAGGGGTGTCCTCGTGGAGCTCTACATCGCCGCAGCCTCTGTCGTCATTCTCGGGATATAGTTTCATCATGTGGCTTCTCAAAAAATTATAACCCGTTAAAGCACCAACCAGCTTGGACAGAGCACTCTCTCGTACTGTAGAAGTTTTTTGGTTCGGTTTTTATTTTTATTGGACCGTCTAACGCAATTTTTTTTTTCTGGAAGTTCAAAAAACTCTAAACTCGGATTTGGACGCGCCAAGTGCTTTCTTGTCATGCTGCTTTATCAGGTTTTTTAAATATTTTTTACTGGACACTGTCTTATAGGCAAGCATGCAATAATTCGTGGTCTGTATTGAAATGAGGGGCGAGGAGAAAAAGGAGACCAAAACCTTCTTTGCACTTGCCCTGCTCTTTTCCGAAAAAAGTAGGAAAAGCATAGATCCACGTACTATCACAACGGACCTCTTTCTGGTCTTAGTGGGTCGCCCTCACTGACGGTCACTTCAACCTAACCTAACCTAAATGAGAATGAGAAAGCAGAACCGATTAAAGTTTTTTTATAGCCCCACTTCTTGCGAAAGTCTGACAAACATCCATGAGTAAGAAAATGTCATAAGAAACTTCAACATTTTCCATTCGGAATCATCAGGTCATGGCACTCTCTATGGTTGAATGCGTTAGGCCCCGTATGGCCGTTAAGGCTAAAATATTTTATAGAAAAGCGGCGAAATAAAGAGCCATCTTGTTGACATTGATTGAGTCAGACGGTTCGGGATGTTTACGAAGAACGAAGAATTTGACTTTATTTTTAGATTTCAGTCTTTTTTAAGGCTGCGCATTGTCTATCAAAGACTCTTAATTTATTTGCTTCTAAACCCACATATCTCACAGAAGGCAAACATAAGTCAGCATTTGTGCAAGTAGGTCCGCACTGACTCACGTGGTAGTTTGTCGGTGGACTGGGTTTTCACAGTATTGCGAAGAAACAGTGATTAATTTACTAAATATGTTTTGCTATGCGATTTTGGAACTGAAGTCATGATTTTGCCATAATATTTCGGAAATGCTCTGTAGCCCTTGTCCAACAAATTGCCGTAAAAAATCCTCCTCGCCTGGGTCTTAAGCTTCAATGATGTATTAAACCGTTTCATGATGCTGATTGTGGTTTGTGAATTTCTGAGCAGAGCTGTCCTCTCGTAGTATTAAACCTCCCGACTTCAAACTGGTCAATCTCACCATAGTTTTGAAATAAACTGATGGTTTTAAGAAAGAACTTATTAAAATCAGATCTTTCCAAGACAATTTTCGGACATATGTGTTAATCTTGGGAAAAGACTGCAAACATTTTTTGAAAATATAATTTCAACCAAAGTTTATAAAGATTCAAACATTCTTTAAATGAATGAATTGACGAAAGGAGACTCTTTACCTTACCTTACCTTACTTCATTGAGTATAGAGGCTTCAGTCTCCAAAAATCTTCTCGGCCGTATTATGCGAGCACCTGAACAACAAACAAGAAGGTACAACGAACATCGCCGAATCGGCCCGAGTGTCACAGTCGGCAGTTTTAACTTTAAGGTAGTAAGGGACTTCGTCGTAAATGGCTCCGCTATAAAATCTGAAAATTGCATCTGTTTAGAAGCCAAACAAAAATTCTGTCTTACCAATCGCTGACTCTTTGGGCCCAAAAAGAAACTTTGTATAGTAAGGCCCTCTCTCGAAAAACTAAAGACATTCTCCAAAAATGTGTGATCAAACGGTTATCCAAACTTGGCACCCGGATGACATCCTGACGTCACTATGCCATAGAATATGTACTGGATGACAAGTTTAGTATAAATACTACGTCATAGCGACATCAGGATGTCATCTGGATGACAAGTTTGGATGACCGTCTGATTGCACCTTAAGACCTTCACAGTTATTTAATACGTTTCTAAAGAGGCAACACAGTAGAGGAATGTCTTGGCACATACAAGTGAAAGACGACCTCAACTAACTTTAAGTTCGCAACAGGAAGCAGATGGCGAAAGTTGACGCTAATTGAAGAGGTGCTTATCAATTAAAGCCCAGGTCCACCCTGAACTGTGGCGCCACCTACGTATGACATTGATTAAATGAGCAGGTTACGATTACGTCTAACAAAAGAAATGTAACCTTAAATGTTTCTTGGAAAATTTAAGTTCGTAAAAGACTAAAGAATGGATAGCCTGAAGTGAAATGTTTCTGAGAGGGCAATTTTGAGGGATCCATTCTTGCATTGTAGGAAAGCTACTTCGGCGGCAAAATACCTGTCCAACATTTCTTTAAGAAGGGAATAAGCATTCTGACCCGAGGCAAGTCTTTGAAAATTCTTCCTCAGCTTCTAATCAAAATGAACCCATTTTACAAATTAAATTTAAACTATCCGTTTACAAAAGCCCCTCATTGTTTAGTTTCAAAGCCTTCCACGCCTTCCACCATCGCTAAACGCCTCTTTGTACCCAAAATCCATTCAGTCATTGTTTCACTTTAACTAAACCCTATTAAATTTCCATGTTTTTTCGTTAGCTATCTACCTATTTTATGAGCATCCTTTTCAAGTAATTCTATTCGCACTGTTTAAAGTTAATTAAGTCCATGAAGCTCAACCTAATGCCACCGAAAATGCAATCTATATCCAATTTCCGGCCGTAAAACACCTAATTATCTCATTAAAATCCCATTGAATGAATATAACTGCATTGTACCTACTCTATACTGAGACAGTCATATTTATCACCCAAAAAGCCTAGTTATTTATCGAATTTTCCCAATCGAAATATCGGAAGCAGAACAGAAAACGTATTTAAATTGTCATCGCGCAGCAAACATACATAAATTATGGTATTTGCCAATTTTTGACATTTAAATTGCTGTCCATTGGCTTTGGACCTTTGGACCTTTGGACCTTTCCACCCCAAAACTGTCGCAATGATTTCTGTTGTTTCTTGTATGAGTGTAACAGATATACTATGTAGGTACATACTGCAGCAAAAATCTCTCCGCCACACATGAAAATATGAACTGAACTTGATCAGGGCCACACTGTTTTATAATGGCAAATTGCCTACATCCTTATGCCGTGGTTGGTTCGCCTAAACCATCACATTGTTTTAATATGAGAAGTTGGGGCGGGCTAATGTTTTATCCTGCAACAAAAAATAAAGGGGTAACAAAATATTTTAATGTGACACTTACTGTATAGTTTAATGGTGCCATCCATTTCACCACGAGGATTTTTGGCGACACACTTATAGCTGCCGTAATCACTTTTTTGAACATTCGTTATTGTTAGCCGCATAGTTGCCTTATATGACGGTATTCCGGGTAAAGTTTCTGTCCTGCAAAGACACACACACAAAAAAAAAAAAAACAAAGGCATTGGTAAGGACGTTCTGTGTGGATATTGGAGAGAGAGAATAGCTGAGCATATATGTATGCATTCGATAGGCTATACTTACTTGTACTTGGTCGATTCGGTGATCATTTGGTCATTTTCTCGAGTCCAGTAATTGAGTGATGTTGGATTGGCCTCAATGAAACACTCGAGGGTTATGTTGAAGTACATGGGAACACCGACCAACTGATGTGGTATCCATACCATGGGAGAGACTAAACAAGAGAACAGAAAGAGGCAATTTGATTATGTAATGGTTATGGATGGGACGTTCCTACGACATCCTAATGACAAAATAGGACTTGGCTATAGGACTTTTGATATTAAAATCTTTGTTTTTGAAACGAAAACTCACAATCCACACTGACTTTGATTCTTTTCGAAACACTGGGCGGCACACCATTCGATGCTATGCACAGATATGCACCCATGTGTAGGCGAGAGATACGTTCCAGCTCCAGAGCTTCACCTTCCATGTCAATTACTGTTACGATGGATAACCATATAAAAAGAAAGAAAACAAAAAACCACACACATGGTGAGTTGATGTTGGTTTTAAATTAAAATTCAGGGATACTTACTCTCCATGGTTTTGTTTATAACAATTTTATTACCATCATCTCGTTTCCATTTGATGGATGGCTCTGGGCTACCTTTTGCCTTACAACGTAAGGTTACATTGTCACCCTCACGTACGATGACATCGCTTGAGGTGAGTGAATCATCGATGTTGGGAGGAACTGTGAAATGGAGAAATCGTGGGGTATTAGATAGTATTAGATGGGGAGATGATGAAAGTCTAAGGAATTTCTAATATTCACGCACACCACACAATGGAATGCATTCAAAGCAGCTATGAAATAGTATCTATTGGAGGATAATCGCACATAATGAGCAGTGCTACTGACGACGATATTATAATTAGATGGTGAACGTTGGAAACAATGAACTGTCGTTGACTGTGTGTAAGTTCGTTTCAAGAGCTCTATCGATACTCTTTGCAGACGGGTTATTGATTGATTGAAATTCACGTATTGAAGTGAGTCGGGGGTTCTCAAAGTCATTACTGTCGGTAAGAAATTACATTATTCTCTTATTGCGAATAAGAAAAAACAAGAACGCACACATATGTGCGCAATCAAAAAATAATGGGAGCTTGTAAATAAGACAGAGTAAAGTAATATTTCTATTTTAAATGCTTTAATCGGCGAAATTGTAACAAAAAATCCGTAACGCACTCTAGTGTGCGCAAAAAAAAACGTTCGAAATGGTGAATACAATAAGGAAACCCAATTTTTCTAACTCAAATGATTAAATGTGCGAGTTTGATATTAAAAATCCATAACGCACAATTGTTCCCTAAATGACAGAAACTCCGTAACGCACTCTAGTGTGCGCAAAATAAAAATCATTCGAAATGGTAAATACAATAAGGAAACCCAATTTTTCTAACTCAAATGATTAAATGTGCGAGTTTGATATTAAAAATCCATAACGCACAATTGTTCCCTAAATGACAGAAACTCCGTAACGCACTCTAGTGTGCGCAAAATAAAAATCATTCGAAATGGTAAATACAATAAGGAAACCCAATTTTTCTAACTCAAATGATTAAATGTGCGAGTTTAATATTAAA
Organism: Ferdinandea cuprea; assembly: GCA_963576555.1. Lineage (NCBI taxonomy): Eukaryota > Metazoa > Arthropoda > Insecta > Diptera > Syrphidae > Ferdinandea > Ferdinandea cuprea. The sequence goes on along the minus strand of OY754961.1, from coordinate 83,785,323 downwards.
AATCCGTAACGCACAAATGTGTGCGCAAAAAAATATTATTGGAGATGCTGAAATATAAAAGGAAACATTTTTTTTCTGCGCCTAAAGCTTCAAATTTCGAATTTGTAGCTTAAAATCCATAACGCACATATGTGTGCGCAATCGAAAATGAAATATTTATATCTTTTAATTAGTAAGTTTAACTTTGAACTTTTATATTTTTCCGGTCGAACAATGTATAATTTTAACATATCCAAAGGATATATCGTTTATTTTATTTTAAGGAAACATGAGCATTGTATGCCAAATAGGTAATTCTTGCAAATTGTACACCTTCCCAAAATTTCAACACAACTTTTGTTTTCTTTTTTTTGCCAAAATGAATCCAACACCTTTGTCAAGTCAATGAACCGGTGCGCTGCGGCTAATGATCCTCTAGTCTACCTCGTTTCCAATTAGGAAACTTCAAAGCCAAACTAAATGTCACTCCACCTCGAAGCCAAATCTCTATGATTCGCGCGATAAATTACTAAATCCCCCGTCAAAATGCTCCTGCGTCCGACCATTAACCCATTCCTGTCTCCAGCGGTCAACTTAGTTCATACAATACCCAAAAAAATGTGTTGTTTTCTTTTGTTTTTTTTTTTTTTTTTTTTGTTTTCTGTTCATCCATCCGTTTCTTTCTGCACACATGACATCTCCCAACATCCTATCAAAGGACCAAAATAAAAAAAGAAAAAAACACAAAAAACTTCACAGAGATTTCCTCCTGACATTTCACTATGAAACATTGTCCCGCATTGTTGGTGTTGTGTCCAGCTTCTGATTCGGTTGTCCTTTTACATCCGAACCGAAAAAAAAAATCTCTGAAAGGATTTCGTAAAGGACGGTAAAATTTTCTGTTCTGAGTTCTGACCGTATGCGACACTCGCCAAACAAAAGGAAGCAAAAATCTCATCTAAAGGATATCGTTGGATTAAAACAGCGACTCAAACTGTTGCTGCGCAAAATTTTTATATGCAAAATGCCTTCTGGAATGCCAAGCCCTCACATATATGCCACGGCCACCGCCACCGCCACCCAGCACTCTGACGACTGGTCTCTGTGTTTTCCATTTCATCCTTACAGATTCCTATATTGGTAGTTTCCCTGTGTCCCCGTTTAACATTTATCCTAACTTTAGTTCGAGGAGACTAATAAATTGCGACAGCGGTAGTGTTGGTGGTATACACACAACACCGATGACCGCCGTATGTCCTTCTCATATTTTACTCAACAAACAAAAAAATGGAAAAAAGAAGACATTAAAAAAAAACAAAAAAGGACATGGAACCTATTCCCTATTTGAAGAGCAGGACAAATGTGGAATGCAACTTGATGTAGTTACTGTTGGTGTTGCACAAACCCCGGTGTTGTTGGTTTGTATAAACCATAACAAATGTGATTTGCACAGGACGCAACCCTCCACCTGCAGCCGTCCCCCAAAAAGGACAACTAATGGGTAGAGAAACGTAATTTGATTGTGAATTCGTGATTTAGGAAACAATTTTCATTGTGTGTCCATCGCTGGCTCGTCGTCGTTGTCGTCGTTTGACCGACCGACCATCCAACGTTCCAGTTTCCATTGGGAGACAGAAGGACCTCTACTGTTTTATTGTCATCAGGATAATTGAATTTAATAAATTGCCTCATTATGTCGGGGAAATGGAATTAAAAATATATATATGCTTGTCGTGTGTTTATACGTATATTTGTTGTCCCCGAGGGCACATTATGCAGAGAATTAAATGCAGTTCCGGAGCAGAGCAGGGCAGAGGTGGAGCGATGCTTCACTCGTAGGCTTATTTAATGAGATGCATTGCTATTGTTTCTCTGTTGCCATCTAGTGGGGCAACAACAAGAGTGTAAGTTGTTGTTTATGTTTTTCATTTTTGTTGTTGTTATTTTTTACTGCTCCTATCGAAATATTTTTTGGGAAAAACTTTTTAAACAGAGAAAATATGGGTTATGTCCTTTGTTTGTCCCTCTAGTGTTTCAACAAGCAAAAATGCCATTACTGCTGAAAAGTTAGACAACAGAGTTTGGAGATGCTATTTTTTTTGTTTTGTTTTGTGTTTGCGGAAAAATCCGTTTGAAAAATGAATGCGTCACGAGGTGGAGACATATTGTGATTTTTTTTTTTTGTTTTGTTTTATTTTTAACGGATGTTGAATCCTGCGAAATGCACAACGAATTGTTGAAGTTCCCGGGAAGTGGTGCATTCTTGTGGCAAATATAAATTGTTTTTATTTTCTCTTGTTTTTTTTTTTATCGTGCAACTTTGAAGGTCAAACAATGGCGTGTTGATGGAAATGGATTTGACATCACTTTCCGCAGTGTCACGAAGAAATGGCGCATATGTTTAATAGAGTTGTTGGGGTTAACATTCAGTCAGGGATATTCACTTAGAAGGAACAATTGTACCGGAATTAAAGCATATCCGGGTTTGGGGGACAAGCGATTTGCATATTTTCACACGGTCTTTATTTTTAGACAACGAGCATGTTTTGTGCTACTTATGAACCTTGCCCAGATCCTTAACTTAACTCCTAGCGCACTACGGAATGTTGAGATTCAATTAAAAGTGAATTTCGTTCATCAACTAGCAGTAGGGCGCATTACGGAACAATTAATGTTAGGTTAGCTATGCAGGCTGGCCTGGCGCAGTTAACCTTTCTACACCACACTTAGGTCCCCTGGTTCTGTTCCCTAAATGACAGAGACTCGGACAATGACGCAGAAAATTTTAACTCTCTTCGTCACCGCAGCTTCTAAAGATATAGTCTTTCTGGAGATATAGTTCTATTGCGTATGTTTTTTCGCAAGATTAAAGCCTTTGATGGCGTCTACCAACATAGAGAGAGATACTAGAGAATTTAGTTGGTCTGACCACAGCCTCCTTCATATGTCACAGCTGATCAATGTCTTCCGCCTTCAATTTGCCTTCATTCGGATCTTGCATTCCACTTGTTTCCATAGGTTGTTTCTTGGTCAAGTGCAAACCCTACCCTCTGCTCAGTTAACCAGCAGTCTTATGTTGTAGGCCTTCATTTCTAGGCGACAACGGTGAAAAAGTTTGGACTTTATTTCAATATCAGATACCGACTTTCTTGCAGCTTATATCATATCTTGGTGTTGTCGTCCTTAACACTTCTGTGATTGCAAGTTCTTCCGCTTGGAATACATATATATATCTCTGCTCATTTAGTTCCTCTCAGAACTGTCCAGCACTTATTTCACAGTCCATATTATGGCCATTTTCATTCTCCTACGGTTATGGCAGGATTTTTATGGTGACGTGAAATAACGCGGAACGAAATAAAGCCAAATTCTAAAAATTTTGCATTATTTCCGTTCTAAAATGGAACCGCCTACGGAAAGAGGGTTGAAGTCTCTTAATACCGCCTAGCGGGCCACTCAGGTACTGTTGCCGTAGGCGCCTGCCTGACGAAAAGCACATACCCCGAGCGGAGCAACGAAGTACCTGCCGCCTGCAGAAAGAGTGTTGAAATCCCTTAATCCCGCGTAGCGGGTCACCAAAATACTGTTGCCAAAGGCGCCTTATTTCAAATTTGGCATTCTTTCATTTGGCGTTATTTCACGTCACCGATTTTTATACCTTAGACTTCGCACCGATTTCGTGTTTTAAATTTCGGTTTATAATTAAACCGAGCAACTAACTAAAATTTAATGACTAATCTTTGCCGCAATAGAATGTTGAAGTTCTCTAACTGAAAATAAGGGTTATCGCAATAAATCAAGAAGCTTACATCATATGTGCGGAACAAGGTAGCTCACGTATTACCGTGTGCGCTTAGTGCATTTTTGAATCCTTTAACGAAATAAAACATATACTTGAATTATTAATTCACTTATTGTTGCCATGGTTCGGTGCTTTTGCAAGTAAGTTATGGTTTAACCTAACCTCTCTTTACATTTTTTAAAGCTAATAATTTCTGTCGACATTTAATCGTTCGAAAGTTCGAAAGTGCTTGAAGTCGCAGTTCACTGAAGTCTTTTATATGAGAGTATATCTAAATTTGGGACAACCGCTTTTTAATTGAAAGCATCACAAATTTGCAACCATATTCAGTACGATGTTGCGGCTCACTACCTTAGACCATCCTAACATATAGGATTATCGCAAAAAAATCGATACAAGCCAACACTTTGTGTGTGTAATATAGCAACTTAAATATTGAAATGTGCGCGAAGTGAGTGTCTAAATGTCTTCTATGCCTAAAAATCATACTTTTGGTACTCTCATATTTCCAGCCTGCCTGGAGGTTCTTTACGTCAGATTCCTTTAAAAATTACTGCAAACGCACATTAGTTAAGAGTATCGCACATTTTGTGTGCGAAACATTGAAACTCAGTAAAACATGTGTGCGTTTAATTGATTTTAAAATCTCATGACAAGTAAACGTGGATGAAACTTTCCAACAGACACCGTTCAATGAAAGTTTGATCTGAAAAACACTTAACTTCCCTTAATACTATTTTATGAATCAAATTGCGTTAAAAAATGCAGCCCAAATAGATTCGTTTGGACCGAACATGTTCCTAATTTGTTAGAACCACTCTAACAGAAAAAGAAAAAAACAACTTCACAGCCTAAAGTAAATTTCATTTGACTACTTGACAAGTGTCCAACCTTGTTGTCACGGTTAACCTTAAAGAAGCAAACTCTTCGTCTCTGAATTATTTTAAGAAAATCGTAAACACAAGACATCTGCAAATCAAATTTTGTACGATTTCGAAAAACCAATTCGTTTCGTTGCATGCAATGTCCTTGTTCGCTTTTACATCTCACACATGAACTTCCCCAAAAAATTGCATCAGGACTCAAGGAAAGGGTAAAATCGAATTCCACTCCAAAGAATATAGTAGATTTCCTTCCTTTGATTTCTTACAATGTCACCTCCACTCTCACGCTACTCTACGTCTGCTGAAAAATTTAACTTGCAAAAAGGACTAACCAAGCATGGGGAGTTGCACAACTAACCAACCCTTTCGGAATTGCAACCCAAAAACTATATTGCGAAGACTTCGCATCCTGCTACTGCCACACACACAGACTCACCACATCCAGACGACAGATATCGAACAGCAGGATTCTTAATCCTGCTACTGCTGCTGCTGCTACTGCTACTTCTCATTTGTTATTCTGCTCTCGATTATAATCAAAAGTTATCCCGAGACTGTGTGTTTGCACATTGAGATGGAGAGAGAGAGAGAAGCAAAAAAAAAGGACGACATAGGAGGTAAACTCCTGCTGGTGGCTCACAATATGTTGCCTTTATGTTACATTTTATTAACGCTTCTGATGTCCTAAGACATTATCCCTCATCTTCTGCGGTACATATACTACATTCGACGACGACATCATTTTGACCACTATCCCGCCTGATGACCGACTACGACCGACGACATCCACCACTGGCAAATGTGTAGATCCTAATTAAATGGAAAAAGTTAAGAAAGTGTCAAAGACAACAATTTTTTTTTCTCTGCTCTTTGTCCTCCCTTTTGTTTTTGGGTGAGTAATATGTCAAGTCATCTCTTGAAGATGGGATCAGAGGGCACTACTGCCGCACTAGGACGAGTAGGTACGGTACGCACGCCATAAAACTTTCTTTTGTGGAATTAAATGATAACGATACTTTGCGCTGCTGTTTCTTATTACTTTAGTCCTGATTATAGAGGAGAGAAATATGTGTTTGCAATTTTTGATGTGGGCGATTGTGGAACAAAGAAGGGAGGGAGGGGTAAGGCGATAGCTTCAAATGATGGCTATCGGGATATGTCATCTAGTTGCCATTAAATGACCATGATCTTTGAGAATTGCGGTCTTCTTGCATGCGGTGATAAAGTGGAACGATTTGCTGCTCCTCGAGAAGCGATAAGATCAGGAAAGTCCCAAATGTGCTACTTGGCTCTGGCACAAACGTGTGTGTTTAAATCGATATAGACGAATGGAAATGGCCGTGGTGGCGACGACGACGACAACAACGAAGAAGTCTTATCTGATATTTGTTGTGGATTTGCAATAAGTGGCTCTTTAATATCACGATTGGTTTATTGCGGGATCAGAGGATGTTTCGTTGGTCGCGATAACCAATTGTCAAAGGTGGTCATTGATAGTTGTTTATCCTTTAAATGGGTTTCGGCGCGCAATGGATTTGTTGCCAATAAAAAAAATTCCCGATTTTATGCGGGTGATGAGACAGCGGATGTGCAAAATACATGACGTTGTGGAATGCCTGTTTGTCTGAGGAATGCACCACGAAAAATGCAACCAAAGACTGTTTAAGTCTGCTTAGTAGTTGCTCCTTCGAGACGGGCTTAAAAGTGATGCAAGTTCCTAAATAAAAACCGGCTCTGCTCTACTTTGCAGGACCCTAAAGTTCATCACAGAAGTATCTGTAAAGCAACAGTTTATTCTTTTTAAGAGCTCGACTCTTAAAATCGCTACAGATTCAACAATAGGTGATATGTTGTTTTGCACGCAGTTTTCGGGCTAAACATTTTTGTGCGCCAATACGTTAGCGGTTAAGTCGGATTACTTGTTTTGATTCCTTTTTGTTTAGCACTGTCTACAGTTGTCTTCTGCGCCCGCAAGTCTCGAGGTTGGTCACTAAAAAGTGTCATTATATTTTATAGCCAAAAAGGCATGAATATCCAAACTTACTCATCGATAACCCTGGACCCTTAGAATATGGCTGCTGGAAGTTACGCTTAAAAGTAAGCTTAGAGCTTAAAATGATCCTTCGGGCTTCGGATATCAAAGCAGCCTTCTCCACACCAGAAACAAGTAAATCAAATTACAAATAAAACAAAAGCGTGTTTTCAAGCAATTCAAATGGTCCTTCGAGCCGGATACATGAATCTTACATCTGCAACCATCTTCGTGTCCCCCTTGGCTCAATTTAAAATCCATGCCACAATATTTCAGTTCAATGGAGCTTCTCATCAATTAAGGGCAATTGTAAACCTCGATGGCTTCCATTTTAATGTTGCTTAGTAAGAAAAGAAATCTATCCCTGCCTAGGCCTTCATTTCCAGGAACAATAAATATCTCCTGACAAATTAAAAACAAACTAACACAAATGCTCATGCATCCGGATTATAACCTCGTGCAAAACATATTTTTGGCAACTTTGCCAAACAAATTACAGCGAAAAACTTTGTCAGAACGAAACATTTCTCCCCATTCCACTATTATCCATCCCCTTGACGAATCCACCACAACACTGCATTCTAATATGGCTAATGCATGCATGGCAGAATGGGTAGAAACGGGGTTTGTAAATAGCTCCAGACACGTTGACAACAAATAAGCTTATCCATGTTTCCTCTTCATACAGAATATTTAATTTTATTTTTAAACAGGACCAACTGAGAAAAAAAAAACCCACCCAAACCACTTTCAATTTATTACCAATGTTGTCGCCCCTTTCCTTCATCCTTTGACTTTGAGTGGCCGACTAAGGGCTTGTAATCGCCATATCAGACGGCATGCTTGAAGGGATGATATTAAACCATTTTATAGCTAATCCTCATATTGTCCTCGCACACAAACACACACACATATACGAAAGGAAAAAGGTAAACAAGAAATAAAACGTGTGTAATCGGTTTTATTAGAAAAGTTTTTCGGCCGAACAAAATCGTGACACTATACGAGAACGCCAACGACAACGACAACGACAACGCCAACAGACAGTTCCTAAATATTGGTCTGGATGATGTCGTTGGCAGCGGGACCGGTCACCATGTCCCCTTTATGGCAATTCAAAGTTTTGCTCTCTCCTTGGTTTTCGGGAGTTATTCTATTTCTCTTTGTGGGGTGGTGGACATTGGACAATCATGTATGGTTTGAAACATTAATCACCCCTCGTTAACTTCCAGTGTTCGGTAAATCTTTTATGTGACAATCAACCTAGAGAAGGAGCTATCCGCATTGGATCAAAATTGCTACTGCTGGTGCTAGTCCCCTTAACTGACTCCTTAAGGTAGGGACGTATGCTGTCTTCTAAGTGGATATGTGTGCCGTCTTCCATCTCTCCTGCCATATTGACTTTCAATCTTCATACAAACAAACAAACACACACAAATTTTAGCAGAGAGGGAGCGATATACATACTCGTATACCTACGACAAACAAACATATCTATGTGAACTTACCGACAACTTTGACAAAACCGTATTGCGTCTTTGCTGTCACTGTATTAATTTGACACATATAACGACCTCGGTCCTCCTCTTGGACATTATTGATATGCAGGAACCATGTTCGATGCTTGTCGTGCTTATCATGTGTCACACTAATGCGTGGATTACGTGTGATCACATGATTGTGTACGGTAAGGATTGCTGACTGTTCGAAATGCATCCACGCCACCTGCAAAAAAAAACGAAAAAAAAAAAAATAAATAAAAGAAAGATTGAGAAAATTGCTTTGAGAAAAGTAAACTGCGGGTATAAAATGATTTTTTGTCGCAATATAGAGATGAATATTGTCAAATTGCAGCAATGGAAGTCGTGGGGAAAGTTTGTTGATAATTGAGAGATGAATAGAAAGTTGCATGGGACTTATTTTGTAGCATTTTTAGATTTTTTACTCAGAAGCAGTTTTGTTACTTTTTTCTTGATATCTATCATGAGGCAACATTTTATTTTGGGGGTGGTCGAGGTGAAGACTTATTCTATGTTAATAGAAAGTAGCATGCGAGATTTTAACAAAAAACCTGCCGTTTATTAGAAGTAAAATATTTGAGTGCTGTAAAACTGAAGGTTTACAAAAAAAAAGTCAAGATATATTTCATGAGAGAAATATTAAGAATGAAATAATCCGGTTATTATCTTACTTTAATTTAACGCAGTGTACATAATTAGAACTTATGGTAAGTTTAAAACGTACTTAACTGCTTGATATATTTCATGAAAGTGATATGTACTTATTAAATTTTGACAATTAAAATTTTGCGGAAAAATAGAAAGTATTTAAAAATTGAGAGAAATGGTGAACAGATTGAAATTAATAAACTTAAAAATAAACACAAACCAGTGAAATTTTTGGTTCAATTGTAAAATTGAATATATTTGCTTGCATGATATATTTAATGACAGAAGATTATTTTCTTTTCTATAATTGAATATGTTTTAATTTTTCCTTGAATACCAACTATTACCACAAATCCATCATAACCCATTGGTAATACGTTTTAATTTGTTGAAAGAGTATTTAATCATATAAAAGTAAAAAGTATCATGCGAGAATACATCCTTTTTGTCGGAATTATCGCTTATTAAGATAACACTCTCCACTCTAATATTTCTAGACTCTAGACTCTCATGGAGTTTCTTGTAGAATGTTGAATTGTTTAGATCAAGTAGTCATTGATAGATTTTATAACTTATTCGAATACATTACAAATATGTAGCTTGTTGAGATGAAAATATATTTCTTTTGAATTTCACCCCCCTTTCTAGACGCTAAGACAAGCCACGTTATGTCCAGTCGAAATGCCGTCTCTGAATATCCATTACCAAAATCTACTAAGAAAAATCCTTTGAGATAAGTTCAATCTTCCTTCAGTAAGGACATCATCATCATCATCATTATCATCCATCTACCCACCCACTTTGACTCATATGTATGTACGACTGCTAGCGATATAATAAACGCAAAAAAAATAAAATACAAATCACATGATAAAAATCAATTCCTCGACATGCATCTACTTCTAGGAGAAGTAGACCACCATCGCCAACGCGCCATACGTGTTCTATACAAGTCCTCCACTCTCATTCTCTGTCTAATTACGAATGCGTGAGCACGTCGCAAACATGTCCTCGAGGGTTGATTTGGCTGATTAGTCTTCGGTTTTTCCTTTTCATCGTCAAATATTTGCATTCTATTCCACCTTTTGAGTCCTAAAACAGCTCCTTGGGGGTGTACAAGGTATTCAAGATAAGAAATCCCATTCACCGCCGCTGCCATCGAATAGAATATACAAATCGTGCAACATATTGTGCCAAATTCGTGCCTTCACGGAATAAGGTTTGAGTGGAATTTACGATCGTTTGCGACATGAAGACGACGACCGCAATTATTGTTGTTCACTTAAAAGATGTCGCCAAAAATCAGAAAAAGAAAACGAAAATCTCCTGTTCACCCAATTAAGGATGGACAAAGTTTTTTTTTATATTTAAACTGCACCCTCGCCTTATGTACACATCAAGCCTTTTTAAAGCTACCTCATCATTGCCTTTTTGCATCCCAAGCAGATAAGTCTGATGGCGATGCCCATCGTCAAATTTAAGCGCTTTTTTACAGCTTTAATTATCCTCTTCAAGAGAGTGAGATCGAGGTACAGCTACGACGACGACTATGTACATATAATATTCGAAGGACGATGCAACGGATGGTAGGATACTCTTGTTTTTTTGCGCTTTTTTTGTTGGCTATCAGAGGGGAAGGGGGAGGGGAGAAGGATAATTTCCCAATTACACGGATGAAAAAGTAAACTTACACCGTTGGACAATTTGAAAAAGACCAAATGTTATGGGTTGAGAAAGAGAGATGAGGAGATAGGTGGTATACAAGAGGATGAGAGATGAGGGAATATTGCTGACGATAAAAATCTCATCTGGTTGGCCTAATTAATTTCATTAAAAACGTTTACCTTGCGCTCAGAGAGGAGAAGCTCAAAAAAAAAAAAAACAGTCACAGAGAAGACAAGCCACATGCAGGGTGCCAGAATGGCTTTCTCTTTCCCGCCGAGCCTGTGAGGAGTTCTTTTGTGGGCATTTGAGCGGCACAAATGTGATTTGCGGTATAGAAAGCGGCGACTGACATGAAAATGGGGGAAAATTGACATAAAATGGTAAATTATTGGAGGCGTTAATTTGCTTTAAGGAATGCGTTCGTCTTAGAATGAAGCAGCTGGGCTTTAATTTAAGGAATAAGTTTAATTTCTTGACCTACAAATCAGCTCCCATAATCAGATTAATTTAAGGAGAGGGTAAAGCCGCGAAGAGAAGAGTTTAAAGGCAAAGGTTCTATTACTGATATAATATGAAATGGCGCCCAGTGGATGTAATTCTTTGAAACTTATATGTTACAATATCTTGACAGCAGACATACAGAGAAGTTAGATGCTGTGCCCTGAACTTGCGGTCTCTGCTTTCGCCATAGGTGAATGACCCTCGCTAGCCTGCCTAGACTTCTCTCAGTCTATGTGATGTTATGTCTCACCCCTCAAAAAAGGAAGAACATTTTGGATAAAGGACGTCCTCCAATATGATCCAAAATCTGCGTTCAAAAGTAGTTTAACTTACAGGCTTAGTCCAAAGGAAAATTTTTAAGTCATAAAAATGGCGCCCAACGTGTGTCACGCGGGTGCACATTGTGATAATGTTTTTCGTGTTGTCTTAATCTAACAGGCTTTGGGTTTTTTTATCGGTTTCGATTTTATCGTATCCGAGAAGATTTTTATTGAACTCGAAGCCTTATTTGGCGCCCAACGTGGAGTAAGTGCCAGCACATTTGCTATGTTATTCATTTTTTCAAACGTGTTTCTTCGTCTTCTTTACCTTTTAGAGCGAAGTAATGCGCACGATTATTTACTACAGTCCTATAAACGCGCGGGAGCATAGGGGTTGAACAACATCTTTCCGCCTTCTTGCCTTCAGCTTTGCCTGCTTGAATGAGCGGATTCTGCGGAATTGTGTATTTTATAAGTCTTCACTCCGCAGGATCATCCACTACCGCTTTCTTGTTCTTCAGCTTGAGTGTGTCCATTGTGTCTATCCTCCAAGTACTTCAACCTAAAAGGAGTACCGAAAAGGAGGGCAGCTGGTGTGAAGCAGTCGCAGCTTGGTTCTCAACCATGCTCCAGATTTTGAATACCAATCCGAACGTAGCTTGAGCTTTCCCAAATCTATTGCACACAGCCCATTTTTTCTATATATAGGAAGTCGTCTACTTTATCGACCTGTTTGCCTCAGCTTCTAAATTGTCGAATATCAGATGAAGGTCCATTATTTGGTGTGAAGATAGACAAAGATCGTCAGCGTAGGCATGATGCTTAAGTTAACATGTCATGGTCCAACAAACTCCGCAGTTATCCTCTGACAATGCCTCACGGTATGAATCACTGATAACCGACAATAACAATAGTGATGAAAGAGCATACCCCTGAAGAACTCCGCTTAGCACTTTACAATAGCTTTGAGTTTTTCTAGTATGCCTTTTCTACGTAATTAGCTAAGATCGAAGCTGGTAAAGCAATGTTCTGTATCTCTTAACAAGATTTCTGAAAGATGTGATATCTCTCTGTGCTGTGTTCCCGGTCAACTCCAGAGTGGATGAGCTAGCGAAACTTGGTACGAACCACTACCTATATGATGTCAGAGAGGTAGCTTCCGTCCCCATCCAAACGATCAAATCCACACTATACGCAAGGCAGCCAATAATAGGTGGAACGACATCAGCACATGCTGATTTTCCAAACTACGAATGGTTCAAATCAAATCTTCCTAGTGAGGCGATTGAAGCTCTTGCTCCCTCTCCCAGTGGAATCACAATGAAAGGACTTCCGGTCTAAGTGCGCCTTGGCTTACCTAACCTAAGGCCAACCAGAAAGCATTCCGATTCAAACTGCAGAAAGCCTACTTTACGTGGTTAATGCAGGACGATGTGTGACATTATATGTGACTTTAGCTGCACCCAGCCGCTTCCACAAACCTTCAAATTTCCTTTTTTCGGAATCTCGATGAAAGTCACTCATTTCCACTTCTGCAATAATTGTTCGCTTGTTCTGTCCGTTCTGCCTCAAAAGCACTAGTACTGGTCCCCATCCGAAAATGGCCAGGATTAGAAGGATTTTATTCCATTCCATTTGCTAGATTCTTCAGTTTTTCCTGAATACCATTGGTAGAGTTTCCCATTTCATCGCTAATTTTTTAAATTAGATATCGTCAACTTAGTTGAGGCTTTCTCAAGTTCTTTTTACAACATGCACTTTGACGTGGTCTTGCGGCACAGTCTTTTCGAATTCCCACAATCTCTGTTAAGAGCGCTACACTCCTACAAACATGGATTTTATTATCTTGCCACATGCACTTAGCACAAATCTGCATTAAATTTGCGTCTTTGCTCAAAAGTAGCGCCCAACGTAGGACGCAAACTATTTTCTAATTTTCTCAGCTATCACTTCCACTCAATATTTAGTCCTTGTGTAACATCTACCATCACCACCACCACCACCCATCGTAGCTTCTAATATTTATTTCATTTTGCTCAATTTTTTGTCGTCAAATGTCATCGTCTCATCACAATGTCGTCGTCGTTGTCGTTGTCGACACCATCCACCGACAAGTGAATTGATGATGGCATCGAAAACAACACACGACATGTTGACAAAATGAATAAAAGTCAAACACAACATTAACATTCTTGCTTCACCATCCAAACTCTCACACACACACACATATACAATACTTACTCACTACTACTCCTCTATGCAGTAGAGTAGTCACATGTCATGTACGTGCTATACCATATAATCCGTAATCGATTCATGGTGCGCTGTCCTGTGTTGTAAAGGAGCGAACAGAAAAAAAAACAGTACTCCCTTTCTGATCCAACATCACACACTACACAACGAAAAATCTCACACCACTTGCGATTACAAGAGGCGTCTCAAAGGAGGTATGAGAAGTGGTTATAGGGTTCTTCTAAGCTAAGTGATATTATAGATTCACAACACTGTCTTACCCCGTCTCAGCGCGCAAAAGGATTCGATGAAAAAGTGTTGAACATTAATTTCTTTAGGACTCTCAATCTCCTTCTTCCAATGCATCTAACCCAACCGCCACCCGGACACACACCCGCCGGCACCATGTCATCCCCTTTTTAAGTTTAATTTAGAAAAAAAAACCCTCGACCTCCACCACGATTCTTGTCGAGCCCTCCACAACGACGAAGACGACGAAGACTGCAAAAAAAAAAATCATTCGTATAATAGATAGTGAAACGCTTAGCCATTTAAAGGACATTCGCTTGTCGTTTTATTGTTGCTGTTTGCGAGAATTCTTTTTTCCCCAAAAGTATCGCATCTGTCTGTATGTGTTTGTCTATATCTTGTTGTACCGGGGTTTTAGTTGGGAAATTTTTGTCAACGACTTTGTCGCATTAGAAAGATATGGGTGAGAAAGCTTATCGGACAGGACATCAAAGGAATCCTTTTCTTTTTTTCTCTAGTTCTATGCAAGCAGAGCTCTCCTGTGTTCGGAGATATGTATTTGTGTTGTCATCCAGTAGGTGGTAAATGGAGAATAGTGTGTCTAAGTTAAGAAGGCAAATCAACAAGGAGGCAAAGTCATTAATTTTAGTTGATGGGAGTTTTTTTTTTTTTTTTGAAAATGTTGGAACCAGAATCTTTAAATTGAATTTTATTACCATCACGAGGGTGAGAAATTAGATTTGCAGAGGCAATTTGCATTAGGTACACAGTCATAGATAGGATCAAAAGGATAACTGTTTGGCTTAATAGGGTATTTGAAGTAATGCAAAGGTAAATTTGTGACTTTAAAAAGTCTGAGGAGACGCATGCATAAGTAGGCTTGAGTGGTATTAAAATCTCTTCAGATAAAAAAGAATGAAAGAGATATGGTGAGGGGTGAAGAACGGACTTAACTTAGGCGTAGAGTAGAGTAGAATCATATTCGAATGCGAGAATCTCCCGGACTTAGCTTGGACATCTACCACGAAACCCAAACTAATCTTCTTTGTAGTTCAAATAATTGTAGTTTGAATAAATTACGATTCCGAAGCCCGAAGATAGTCTCGACATTTACCACGGGCCCCTAAAAAAATGGCCATATCCAGCTCTGTTGCAAAGCTGCGAACAACAAGGCAAAAGATATCAACGGTTTACTCTCAGTTAGCTCAGACACAAACCATCTGCAAGCAAACATTAATGCTATCGGCTTTTGCTGCTTCAAAACTTACAACAACAAAGACTCTCCAAGATTAGTTCCTTCGTTCCCTCAATTGATTTGCACACTTCGTTAGTCAAATAGGTGCAACAGGCCTTTGAGAATCGCATACCTACGTCTGCCAATTTCACTTAACTGCAACATTTGCAAAGCAAACAATCAATTTATCTCCATCCCCTCCTAAACAGTAAACAGTCACATCTTTAGCATAGTTCCTTCGGTATCTTTGGCAAAACTCTCTCAATTCCCTTTGCAACTTCCTAATGCCGGCAATAAGACGTTGTTTCAAACTGAGTTATTCTGTTACAACTTTCGTCATCAATTAGTGCAGGAGGCATTCGTGCGTTTGCTTTGCGACAGCGCTATCTACAGAAAGATTAATAAATTAATTCTCCATCCAACATCTGCATTTCGCATCCCATAGTGTATCTAGTAGAGTAGCAAAGCTGTCTACAATTCGGAGTGTACTTGAACCTTAGAGTTTTCTCACTGTCATGGACATTTGTGTTACTACAACATTCGATTGTCTATCTGGTTACGTATTTTATGGCACATCAGGGACTACAGTATTGGAAGAATTGTTGGCTTTGTGTTTTTAGCTGATTGCATTGTTTTGCCATATTTTTGAATACCTACCGCTACCCTTTGCAGAATGCATTGTGCATTGTTTTGTCGATTCATGAATATGTACATTTATATAGTTTCCAGATCTGGCTTTGTCAGGTGTTCAGCTGTGTTTATTCTTGTGTAATTGAGTGCTTGAGTTCCCTCCAAGGTGGGTATGTATTCTGAGCATAGTTATTCGACCATTGTAATATTTTCCTTGGTTTTTAATCTCGTGATATTTGTCCAAATAAGTGTTTCGCTATAGAAAAGTTATTACAATCAATACTGAGAATATTGAAACTAATCAAACCATTTTTTTTTATTTCGACAGTTCATGAAGTAAATTTAGATATATTTGTTTTGATTTTAATTTATAACTATCATGATATAATATATCATATGTCTATCGTGATATTTTCTAATAGATTGTAGCAATTTCATTCACAAGCAATCACGTTGCGGTGCCTGAATTTAGTGTATCCGTTGTGTCCAGGCCCATGAAAAGGATATTTGTCTACAGGTGAAGAGGGGACTGGTGAAGAGATGCCGAGTGTTGTATTGTTGTTACAGTCTTATAGCGGCTTAAGCGGCAACACGGCCCGGATCGAAATAGTGCCAGAGTTGTTCGAGTCGAGTCCGGCGAGTAAGTCATCGTTACTCGTTGGCTATTGGTGGAGGTTGTCCGCACAGAAAAATGTTGGCTTAGTATTCCGTAATGAGGGTGTTCATTTTGGTGTGGGACAGATCTTTAATAAGCGCGTATATCGCTGCTGACCGATGCCTCGGTATACGTACAATGTCGGTATGGAAGCCCATCTGGTTCCGATAGTGTAGTGGTGTTGATGTTGTGAGTGCGTGGTTGGAAGATGCTCTGGAAGATTGCATGCCAGTTAAAGTTAATGTGAAGTGTGAGTGTTTTGACAGGAAGCATTTTGGTATTT
The DNA here is from genome assembly GCA_963576555.1 of Ferdinandea cuprea. Lineage (NCBI taxonomy): Eukaryota > Metazoa > Arthropoda > Insecta > Diptera > Syrphidae > Ferdinandea > Ferdinandea cuprea. The sequence continues at coordinate 83,768,749 of OY754961.1, read as the reverse complement.
GCACGCAGATAGTCTTCGTTGGACATAAGGTAGAAACTTGTTAGCACGCCGTTCTTGCTGGATTGGAGGTTCTTCCAGTGCGTATCGCTTAGTTGCGGCTCCTAAATTTGAGCCGCAAAGCTTATGACTGAGCTGCCAATTACGTTGTAGTTGGCACGTAGCGTTGCCAACTGAGCATTCGAGTGTGTTATGTTCTTAGTCTTTCGCGAGTATTTGCGGCGTGAGTGCAAAAATCAGAATTTTATCAAAGGAGGCTCCCAATCGTTTAATAGGTTTGCCCTGAACTGTTTGGTGGCCAAGGCGAACGAGGGTAACATGTCTTAGTAAAGATTCAAAGTTAGTAGGATGATAGTGGTCTTATAGCAATGAGGGCTCTAGCTTTTTTTTCATCTATCATGGTGTCATAACATTTCACACTCAATATTAGATAGAATATTAGATATTTCCATTTGTTTCTGTCAAATAAGTTATGATATATATCGCGATAGTTTCGGTTTTTTTTTGTTTACTTGCTAATGTGATACATTTTTCCGATAATTTCATCAACGAATTGGTGGGCCCTTTATTGTCGATTTGATTATGTTTGAATATAAAATAAATGCGCGGCTCGAGTCTCTGGACAAAATCTATCATAAAATGTTTTGTCACTTTCGCTGAGAGACATTTCACAAAATTTTAATCCTGCAGATTATTTTTGGTGATGTTAAAACATATTCATGAGACTTATCTTCAGAGATTTTGATTTCTATCGTGATATTTTTTATGTTATATCATCATCATCCCAGTATACCCACTTCCAATCATCGAAGGTCAACTTGTGTAATATTAACATAAATTTCTTTGTTCATCAGCATTTTTATAAAAAAAAAAAAACCTTATAAAAATGTCGACGACCTACCTTCACCTCAAGTCCACTGTACCCTTTCCTATATCCACATCTTCATTCTATTTCCTTTAGCAGTAAATAACGATATGCTTGTCTGTCCTTGCCATCGATATTTTTGTAATCCACAAGAAAAAGCCATAAACTGGCCAAAAAGCCAGGGGTTAGGTGTTGCCCCCAACAAACAACCTCGAGGAGTTCTATCGCTCCATCGAAATATAATATGAAATGTTTGTAGGTATATCTACACCCCGCCGGGCATTTCTTCCTTGTTTATCTTTTGGACTTCGCATGCTTGTTCTTCGGGATTCTTTTCTCCGCCTCATCGATAATAAAAACCCGTTCTAAATAATAATACCAGCCTAAGGAATTCCCAAGCATCCGACTAAACGCACCCTCTACCGCTACCAGACCCCATAACGTTTGTTTACACATTTAGCCGAATGTTTACCATGTTCGTTTTTGGCAAAAGAACAATATGTCCTGCTGCTTGCAGTTTATGTTGATTCTCGCAGTATGTTGTTGCCTGCCTGCCTGCCAGGTGGCAAAGCATATCCTTACTCCTGACTGCCGTCTGCCCCGTCTTCTTAAAACGCACACACATACACTTACAACGTCGAACATATGGGAATTTCAATTCAAAGTATGTGTGTGTGTGTGTGCTGTGCGGTTGGGTAAACTGCCTCGGGGAGCATTTCTTAGAAACTCTACACATTTTCTCGCTCAGGGATGCTTGCTTGAGCTTTCCTCCAGATTTGTAATTCCACAAAGGTTGTCGCCTCTAAGCCAACTGAGATTAACTCTGCCTGCACACACACCGATAGCTATACGGATATGAAGAAATAGAGTCAAACGGCACAGGCACTGGCACAGGATACCTTTCATACGAGTTATATACGCACATCTTCATCTGAGGGAGATAAGGACTCGCTACGTGCATTGCATACTCAAAGCAGCAACAGCAGTAGAAAACTTCCCCATATGCCAAAATTGGTTAATTAATGCCTTGTTAGGGGCTGAGTTTATGGGGCTGCGCCCTTACTTTAACCGAAAATAATAATAAGGATATGTGACTTTTTGGGTGGCATATGTGTGTGGGAGAAGGGCGTAATAATAATGAACTCACCTTGTATGAGCCCAAATTTTTGACAGAACACGCCAGTTTGACATTCCTTCCGGCTGGCACGGTGATATTCTCTATCACATCCGTGAATTCTGGATCCTCCGTCACAACTGCAAAGAAAAAAAAACAAAAAACAAACGGGATAAGAAAAGGGAAAATAATTGATAAATCAGTTTTTTTTTGTTGATTCTCAGGACATGTTTGGCAAGAAAGAAAGACGGAAGGAAAAACCAAATTAATTAGGCAGTTGTGTTATGCTGTTAATATCAATTATTTTGAATATTCTAACGGAAATCCACTGATTGTCTGTGAGATGAGAATGGGGAGAAGAGAAAAGTCGCGTTATTGACGACTTTCTTGCGTGATTCATTGGTTCCGCACGTAATTATTTCCAAGGTGTCTTTCTTTCCTTAATTCGGTTTTTTTTTTTCGTTTGTTTAATGAGAGTGGGAGATCTCTGAGGTTGGCAGCATACGTGTATGGAATTCTGACAGAATTTCAGGTCCTTGGAAGGAGATGTAATTACTGGGCAGAAGGTACGATTTCAACTGTCTTGACAGTCGTCTCAGAGTGGTTAATTGGAAATATCAAAAAGTGACGATTGAATGTGGTGGCGAAAGCTGACTCTAACTGGTAGATTTGTTGTAATGCGAGTTGGGCCGGGAAGGTAGTGGTCGCTAATCGTTTTTATTTTCCTTTGCGGTGATGAACGTTCGCTCCACATGATGACAATTAAGTGATCAATTTAGAATCTTCTCTTATTAATTAATTCGTTCTTTTGACTTTTAATCAATATCTTGTAATGAATGTGACTTGATCCGTGACCGGGGACATGAAGGTTTGATTTAATAAGACCCCTGATCAATTAAAGGAATGCGACAATAGTCAGATTTGACAATGTGGATGAAACACAAGTATAGGGTCCGCCATCTAACGTTTTTTTCAGCTAGTGCTTCTTTCGCGAATGGTAACACTTAGCTCATGTCTGATTTGACAGATAATTCGTTTTATCCTTCCGCTGAACGAATATGGTTGTGTATACGCTTGAACAACGGGCCATGTTGAACGAATTTTTGTTCACAAAAATTGAAGAGGAGGATTTTGGCAACATTTGGTTTCAACAGGACGGCGCTACGTGCCACACAGCCGAAGCTTCACTCGATGTTTTGCGCCCTGTTTCAAAAAAAAAAAAGTTATTTGGCGGACCCTATAGAAAATTGCAATACCTATAACAGAAGCCTTAACGCACATCTATGAGTGCGCAACCTAGAAACTTGCTTAAAAAGGGTGTTCTTTTTAGGCGCATAGAACTTAAAGTTGTCAACACTATTTGTCAGCTGTCAAGTGATTTATTTTTAATTTGATTTGGCATTTCAACATAAATAGACTGACCCCTGAACAGCGCTTCCAAATTGTGTAAATTTGTTTTGAAAATCATGGTTCTCGTCGAAATACGTGTCGCGCACTACGTCCATCAGAGCAATTAATTCCATTAACTATACAACGTTTTCGTAACACGTTTACTCTAAATGATAATACGCATCCACAGAGACGTCGTACAGTGCGTTCGGAAGAAGTCATCGCTGCTGTAGAGCGTAGCGTAGAGGGAGATCCGAATCAGTCTATCCGCCATCATGCGCAGGAATTGGATATGTGTCCATCCACTTTATGGAAGATTTTGCGGAAAGATCTTGGTTTGCGTGCTTACAAAATCCAACTCGTGCAAGACAGGATCACCTAGCAAGGCGAAAAGATTGCTGTTGATCGCAATTTTCATTTTTTAACGATGAGGCTCAGTTTTGGTTGAATGAATACGTCAATAAACAAAACTTCTGTATTTGGAGTGATGATAATCCTCAAGTGTATGTTGAAATACCGTTACATCCACGAAAACTGACTGTTTAGTGTGCTTTATAGGTTGGCGGAATAATTGGTCCGTACTTCTTTTAAAACGATGCTGGCCAAAACGTTACAGTCAATAGTGACGCTATAGAGTCATGACTATTGACTTTTTCGTTCATTAATTAAACAACCATGATGTGCAGGAGCTGTGGTTTCAACAAGACGGCGCAGCATGTCACACAGCTCGTGGCACAACTGATTTATTGAAGGAAACGTTTGGTAACCGCATAGTTTTACGTAAAGGGCTCGTGAATTGCCCTCCAAGATCGTGCGATTTAACACTGCTTGACTATTTTCTGTGGGGATATGTGAAGTCGCTAGTTTACGCCGATAAGCCCGAAACGATTGACCCCTTGGAGGACAATATTCGTCACGACAAATCGCCACAAATGTTGGAAAAAATCCTCGAAAATTAGACCTCCAGAGTAGACTACGTCCGAGCCGTGGCGGTCAAATTCCAGAAATCATCTTTGTTTTATTCCATTTCAAAGTTCTATACCTCTAACAAAAAGCACCCTTTATAAGATCAATTGTACGAACATATGTACGCACGGTGGAAGATCCATAATTTTTAGTTATAACTGCGAAGTATACCAGCGCGAAAGAGAGGAAGGCCTAAAAACTCCTACGTACGGAAGTTTAGTATTGAATATTTCTCCTAGATCATTTATGCGGTTCACTCTGTAGAGTTTAGGCGTTGCCTAAATGTAATTGACTGACAATCCTAAACTCCCACATCTGGGTGAAACGCATTAGAATGCAATATGTGTAATTTTGTTTGTCTCGCACTATAAATCACGGCGCGACGGAGACCACAATCCGATTTACATGTAATTTTTGTTCATAAAGTTTTAAATCGTCCAAAGAGAGCAGAAATTATGATTATGCGATATCTTCCATTGATATAGGAATTTTTTGGGACAGTCAAGCTGCAATCATTCATTTAGAATCCGTATCCATAAATTAAAACATTTAACTCTGTTGGGCGGCGATGCATAGAGATACTCCTAGGAATATTAAGGCTTGCCTAATTAGGAACAACATTACATTTACCTAGGATTGGCTTAGTGAATGAGGATAAGACAAAATATATGCTATTAACAAACAAACAATCATCTGTCCACCGACTAGGAAAAATGTCACTATTGATAACAGCAACTTCGAAGTAGTTAAGAATTTCATCTACCTCGGGGTAAACATCAACTCCGCAAATGGCATCTTCGTGGAGATCGGTCGAAGAATTACCCTAGGAAACCGCTGCTACTTCGGTTTGGCGAAACAAATGGGTTCTAAACTCCTTACTCGATGGACAAAGTGCATGCTCTATAGAACCCTTATTCTGCCAGTTCTGCTATACGGCGCCGATTGCTGGACGATAAGTAGGAAAGGAGAGCTAATACTGGGATCCTTCAAAAGAAGAAGCATTCGGGGGATATTTGGTCCTGTGTGCGAGGAGGGCGAATGGAGGAGAAGATACAACCGCGAACACTATGAGCTGTACCAAGATGTGGATGTAGTCCAAAAAGCCAAAACTCGTCGGCCACATCGAGCGAATGGACAATAATGCTCCAGTTAAGAGAATTTTCGAATCCCAGCCCCCCGGTTCGACACGACAAAGAAGACCGAACCTCCGTTTTAGAGACCGCGAATGGCAGAGCGCTCTCTAAAACGGAGGACAACTGGAAGCAGCGTGCCCGGGATCTCAGAGGATGGAAGGCAGCCGTGTCCGAAGCAGGGACCCTTCACGGGTCGGTAGCCGGATAAATTGAAAAAAAAATTGAGATTGGTTTACATGGACAGAACAAACCTTATGTAGGTGGAATCACATGTCTGGCGACTAAGCAGATTAAGCCAAAAGCGCATTTTTAACGCTATAAGGACTTCATAAAGGATGTGCATGATAATTTCCTTCTCCTCTTAGCAGGGAGTTAGAGTTGAGCAGGAGAAAAGTTCAAAAGTTTGTACTTATTCGTTAATTCGCGTGTTCCCTGGTATTTAACTTAACATTTTTCAAGTTGAAAGGACAAGTCATATTCGTCAACTAAGTTATTTAAGCCGCGTTTCCACTTCATCAAGCCGTATTTTTAGATAATTTAGCAAGTGGAAATAGTAAAAATTGACTGAAATTAACGGACAGCGTTTGACCAAAAAATGTACGGATGTCCGTGGCAAGCGGAAATACATATATTTGTCGGCAGATCCCATCAATGTTGTTTATTTTCTCGAAGTGGTTTCACTTTTTTCAGATAAAATCAAAATCACTTTGATAAATACATTTCTTAACTTCTTTACACGGTCTGTTTCATTTGCGGTGAGTTGGGCTGATCAAAATTTATGAAATGTGGAAAAGCTAAGGTACAGCCTGAAACATTAGATAAGAAGGAAAATTTGTGCCAGAATTGTACCAATTCTTTTAATTTGTATCCTAAGCTATATAAAAATGGCATATGTCAACTCAAGCACCCCCCTGCGTATTTTGAGCTCACACTCAGCCTTCCTTCCATTTAGACGCTGAGTTTAAAATAGACTTCCTATCCAAAACAAGCTTTCTTTCCCAAAAATTATTTGTTACTCATCGGTTCTGTACTTTGGGTTCGATGCTTGTGGGCGCATGTATATATATACAATCGACACAATCTGTAAGATATCGCTGTGTAAAGCGAAGATTTGATTGTGGCGCGGCGATGTTTCTGTTGGAATTCATAAAATTGAAAAATAAGTAGACACCTTTCATCCCTAACCTAAGCACCTATTGTCTTTATACTCTGTCTATGCGGATCAGACTAGTATATTTATGTTTACGTTTGTTTCATATTACAGTTTTTGGCATAATATCCCCAAGAACCTCGGTTCCGAAACAAATTATTTAAAAAATATTCCTTCATCATTTCTTTTTTTTTCACGTCAGGATTCAACATCCGAATCGACAGCGCTAATGGAAATAGATGGCACTGAATTAAGAAAAGCTTTTGTAAAAATTGCATTGTCATTGAACTGTAGGGAGACATTTTCTTTTTGCCAGTAATTGATTTCAGTGGAAAGGAAAGCAAGAAGCAGTAGATAATGAAAAAAAAAAGCAAGAACTTTCAAAGAGCATGTAGATATCCAGCATAAGTCGCGTGCCATTTCTTTGCCAATTTGAATGTCCTAGTTTTTTATTCTCTACGTCTACACACTCACTATTGGTTCTCTGGGCGGCATTTAGTAAATTTACAGTGTTTTTGTAAGGAAACTAATTCTTTTCGCCTTTTCCCGAAAATAAAAATGCCTACTTCCTCTGCAAGTAGCACCAAAATCGCATTAATCTTCTCTATGATTCTGTTAAGTTCAAAATTCCCACTAGACTTTTCAGAATGACCAAATATTTCCAAACATGTCGCAATAGCCTCACAAATGAAATGAATCACTCTAACCAGATGTTCTTTCATTTTTTTATGGCAAAGTGCATCCTGTTAGCACCTTTTCATTTACTCCCCATAAACATAAACTTTTCGAATAAAAATCTTTCTTTCTTTCGGGAAACTTTTCCCTCACTTAAAAAAAAAAAAAAAACAAATGAATACTAAGCATTATGATATCCATCCAATTCCAATGTGCGATGTGATATTATATTTGTATCTATTAGTAGCTAGCGACATTAACAATAAATAATCGAGCGTTAAATGGACGTATGACAGGCGCACGAGCGAAGAATTGGTCTGTGTGTTTTGTGTGACGTAAAAGAACAGCGGTACTTGGTTCTACATTTATTATTGGTAGACGCAAAACATCCTTAGACGTCGTCATCATTCTCCCCTGCCCTCCGGTATAGTTCATGGGATCGAATACAGTATCCTAAGTCAAAGACACAAGACAAAAAAAAAGAAGCAGAAACTCCATTTATCGTGGAAGGAGACACACATAAAATCCAAATGGAAAATCACAAGGGCGCCCATAAAAGTTGACATAGATAGAAGTTGCTAATTGTTTATGGGATGCGTTGTCGTTGTCGCTGTCGCTGTCGATTTCGAATTGGCTACAAATTCCGAGGAATTGATTTGTTTGTCAGTTGTCGCGCGCGTTTTACCCAATGAAAATGGATACACGCATTCAGACCGATGAATTATAGCTTCTACTAGTCCCGGGGTAGGGGATAGATTTGTATCTTCTCTAGCTATCCACCGCATACCGATATACTATACCTATACATAACTTTATGAAAATTATCATGATGTTATTTGAAGAATTTTTCTATTTCAATTTTCGTTCGGGACTTATTGATGAGTTTTTACAAAAATTGGAATAATTGGAAAAAATCTTTGAAGAATTTTTTAAAATATTTTTAAAAGCAAATGTCTCAATAACGTCTAGTATCTATGAGCGAAAAATCACCGAGTGAAACAAGAGATACTGTGCATGGGATGGAGAACGAAATACTTCCGCTTGTGGGCTACTATGAAAAATTCCTTCAGAAAAGTCTTTGATTAAATGTTTAACCAGTTTGTCTATCAGTAGCTGACGGAAGAAATTGAACAAAAAATATAAAGTGCTGTATACATTTCTTGATGGGGAATGGAAGTTGCCAAGAGACAATTTATAAAGCAGATCACCCTTTATGTTGAGCGTTATTGTATGTAGACGAACTGTTTAAATTATCCTGATTCAGTATAAAGTGAATTATAAAGAAGAAGAAAAATATTTAACAGCAAATAACCAATCGAATATCATGGATTGTATCAGATCAGAGCTGCTGCAACGCGATGTTTTGTACAACATAACGTACAAATAACATCAACGCTGACGATATTGCACCTTACCCATAAAAAGGAAGAACATAAGAAGGCCAGCAATTAGTCACTACGTTTTCTGGCGAAAATATACGGAGAAGATCTCAAGGAAAGCCTAGTAAAAGTGTATTTTGCAATTGTGAGACCAATGATCACTTAAAGAGCGGCTGCATTTTAAAATACCTAGTTTGAGCTGTGTGTTTTGAACTATCACTCAGCCTTTTATTCAATAAAAAAGCTGGGCTGCATCAAATTTGAAAGGAGTTAAATATATGGGAGACAATAAAATTGGGGTATTTATCGCCAGTTTTGAGGTTAAAACTAGAGAAAGATTCGCTAGTTGAGGAAAATGAGGATATCGTAGTCGAGACAGGGCTTGATGTAGGAGTTAAATTGAAGGTAATGAGTTGACGCCGATGTTTGGGTTGCTTGATGTTAACTGAAGTACTCAATGCGATGGTGGTTGATTACGGATATAGGTGAGAGGCGCAAACTATTTGTTTTTAAAGTTCAATTTGAGTCAGATTGAGATGACGGGTGAGAGTTGGAGACCAGTGTTGCCTAGATTTAGATTTTACAGCATTTTTGGTAAGTTTGTCCATCCATCTAGTAAGTCGCATTCCAAGATTGAAGTTTTTGCCAGTTGAACTTAAAAATAACCATTCACACTTGGTTGAGATGTCGAGTTTGAAATTTCGGCTGGTTTTGTGGTGGGTGGACGGAAACATTTTCGAATAGCTGATGGTGATTCCAAATCTCTTTTTGAAGAACTGCGAGATCCAAGAGACATCGACGTGCTAGTGAGCGCTTTTAAGGAAAAAGGAACTGTTTAGTTTTCTGGTGTTGTTGATTTCAGGGATAGTTCTGGCGTTGAATAGCGCAATAAGTACTACTAGACAGCAATATAGATCTTTCTGCCAGTCTCTGCAAGTCCAAGTTTAAAAGTTTAGACAAGCAGCCGGTGAATTTTAGTGATCTGACCAAAAATTCGCTGGTAGATTTAAAAACTAAATTTGTGGACATGAGCATTTTAAGTGGTCTTTAATCAGACATTAACGCCACTCTTAATTTGCGCTTATCAACAATTGACGATTGCCGATGATCTAGCCTCTTTTCGCTCAGCCTGGATATATATTTTTAAAGCCCATCCACATCTCCTAGACTTGATTACCAAATTCAATAAGTCCCAGCTTTTCCTGTAATTCTTAGCGCTATTGCAGACGACGTTAGGCTGACCTCAAATAAAATGAGTTGCGTACCCGAACTTATTCAGCCACAGGCCCCAGCATACGTCGATACAGAACAAACCTGGTGAACATTTTCGAAGACCTTTGCAGATTCTTTTTGTAATCATGTGGCCTGGCCCCTAACCTGGAGGGGTAAAATAACATTTTCCAACCTTGGCTCCTGTATGTATTGCTTCTCAGACTTATTCAAGAAATTGGACTAAAGGATGTAACCTGCGGTATTCGTCAAAATCGCCTTGTTCCATCAAAGTAATCCGCGGAAAGACACAACTAATTGAGGACACACTATCTCTGGCAGTATCCGTGTATCGGAATATAAAACTGGGAAACAATTTCTTCCAAAATAGAGAGGAACTTTCCAATGTCTCACTTTCAGGTTTCTAAGGACATCAGAATGGCTTACTACAGGATTGGGTTACCACGAGCAAGAATAAAAAAAAAAAGGAAAGCCCGCTGCTTCACCAATCCACAACCGTAGACAAGCCTAACCTAAATCACTCGATCTCTTTGTCGCAAATAAATATTGCCCTCGGTCATACTTTCATACCGGAGATCATGATTGATATCGCAATCCATTCATCGAAGAAAGAAGGTCCAATAATACCTTCTGTCAAAAAGCTGAACAGTAACAAGCATCCTATACGACAATGTATTTCTAACTCCGCAGGCTGAATCGCCAGTTTTAATATTTGTCTTGTAATTCGAGCTACAGAGCTTTGAAGCCAAATTGCTCTGTGTCAGTATTTAACTAAACAACCTCACATGTGTGACAGCTGTCAGGAAAAATAACACACAATGATACCAACTCAGCCAAAAAAATCCGTCATTTCCTGGCGCCGCCATTTTTTCGCTTCACTTACTCCGTGCATTTGCATTCCTTGTGTCAATGTCCACGCATCAATGCCTTAACGAAACTATCACTCTGTCGAAAAGTCTCTCATGACATCTGCTAAATTCCAGCCAAGAGATTCTCCAAATAAAAGAAACCGCCACAAGAAACGTCAAAATGTCACACATGCGTTAATCACTCTTGATACAATGCAATCTGTTGCCGTTTTATTTTTCAACATTCCAGGGCCTCACAAGAAGTTCCACGAATCGGCTTATCTGCAGGCACAAGAAATCCATTTGAGATTTATCAAACACATTTCGCAGACTCATCATCATGCTAACTGCATACTAAATTAATTTCATTTACTCATTCGTACGCCCGACAGCAGCTTTAAATCAGTTCACTATGCTGACAATGTGCACAATATATATATATATATATCATTAAGGAGCTCTTTAGCATATTCACTCATCGATTGACAGCGAATGTGATTCTATTGAATGTGCTGTGCACAACCTAGAGGCATTTTATCAACAAATAAACTGCACTGAGACGTACGCAATTTATTAAATGCAAGACTATCTGCCTTCGGCAATCTCCTATTTTTCTTACTTCCATTTTTTTTTTTTTTTTTTAAAATAGCTCCAACTCGATAGATTTACGACTTAAACTTCACGTGCCATTGGAATACAGAGTACACTATTCGAATTGCAACTCATCATGACACGGAATCGAGGTTCACTTTTTGTTTCTTCGCATTTCAGCCCAACTCAAATAGAATTATCATCCCAGGGCTGTTCCCCCGAAGTAGACAACTTCATTTCGTTTAATTAATTAGCATCATCTGCTTTGGCTGGCGCTTCTCTTCCTACGGCTACCAACCAGCAGAAGTCGATTTATTTGTTTGGGTTCAGCATTAGAGTGGTGGTAGGGGTCAAAATCATTATCATCATCTACTATCCAAAGAATAATGTAGGCTGGGGTGGATCAGACGACGGGGATAGGCAGGGAGAGAAGTGCTCAAGAGAATAAAAGAAGAAACATTATGTTTCGCTCCAATTTTAAATTGACTTTTGAAGGGATTTACTGGGCGGTTGGCTGCTGTGGAAAGGAAGCGAAGAGTATCCTATTCGTAATTACGGGATGAGATAAATGTCACGGAGGGATTTGAATAAGTTAATAAATTTGTATCTAGTCAGGTCCTTGTGTTTTTTTCCTTTCCTTTCTATGCACGAATGGGATTGTGATGGTTTCAGATGGTACGTTATACCGAATACTTTTTGTTATGATGGATTGTATGTCGCCCAGAGGCTGTAAGAGGTCAAGGTTGGAAGGATTATTGGACGATTTATTACAGGATATTAATAATTGTAGACAAACTTTCGGGTAGATGGTTGATTTGAAAGTGAATTAGAAAGAGACAGCGAGAGAGAGAGAGAGTGTTTCGACCCAATTAGATGGAAATAAGGTAAAAGCAAAATCATTTACAATAAAGTTTGCTAGATTAATGGCGAAACCTTAGATTTTAGCTGGTGATAAGTTTCATCATTTGATGGTGCTTTGTTAGAGGCACAAGCGCCAACGACTTGCGCTAAACTAAGTGAGGTTAGAGTGTCATTAAATGGTGGAAAGCTTTAACATTTAGGTGTCGAAAGTTTAAGGGCGACGAACTTGCAAGGACTTGTGGGTGCAGTGGCTTAAAGTTTCTCTTGCGAACGTCTGACAAACATCCAAGAGTAAGAAATGTCATGAGAAGCTTCTCAAAAATTAATTGCCCTTCGGAATCGGCATTAAACTGTAGGTCCCTTCCATTCCTGTCAAAAAATATATATCTTCGCACACGCAGCGGTTGGAGAAGCCAGGCTTTGGGTCCTGTAGGCCTAATATTTATTTATTTTAACTTGCAAGGCCATCGCATTCTTAAACATTGCATAGTTAAGGGTCGAATTTGGCATGATGTATCTATCTGAACGAAGTACGTCCCGGACAAGCTAATTATTCGTCCAGCTCGAAAAAAATCCAAGAGAAGTACAGCTGTATGATAAAAATGATCCCTTTATGCAGTTCCAAATCAAGTATTTCATTTTGCCTGTTTCTTTGTTACAGTCTCAGCTCTATTTTGTCCAAAACAAGCAAATCTTTTCTCGTACACTCTTCATCAATTGAAGAAAACTTGGTTTACCACGAGGTTCCTGTTTTTAATGCTGTTTCAAGCTATACTACTCGCTGGAATCCTCCCCGCACTAAAACTAACTTCCCAGCCTGGATGGAAAAATATCACTCATTCTTATGTGCTGTGAAGTAGCTTCAGTTATTTTCTATTAAAAGTAGGATTTTTGCACAGCCAATAGAAGGATTAAGGAAGTAAAATTATTTTCCTCAAAAAAGTGGGGTTAGTTTTGAACTTTTAATTGTATTCTGACATCACTATAGGGACTAGCTTTGCGTTCGATCAATCTTAGTTTGGCGCCGTGCCGGTCTTGAAAGTGTCCGAGCCTCTTTTCTTTGCATGTTTCCGCAGGGTACAGCCCCCTGTCAGAATTCCTATTAATATTCTTAGCTTAACCCTGCTCAGTTTTATTAACTCCATAGATCTTTTAGTAATGAAAAGTGGCCATAGAGCCTTAGATACCTTAGTTTGGCATTTGGGTTTTTCCTCAATAATTCCCCTTATTATGCAGAGCGGAGGTTTTGAAGTCTGCAACCTCACTATTAACGAGTAGTCCTTCTATTACTCCCTTAATTCCACAGTGTCCTGGTACCCAGCACAGTCTCACTCGGTTCTGACTGCATAGTACTTTAAGCATTGCGCGACAGCTCCTAACTGTATCAGAAGTGATGTTGGTTGATCCCATTGCCTTGAGTGCGGCCTGCCTTTCGATGTAGATGGGGATATCCCTTCCGGATGCCGATATCATCTGCATTAGCTCAGCCGCCCCGAGTATAGCCAGAACCTCTGATTGGAAGAAAGATTGTGTCCGGTAGTCGTATAGCCACTTTTAGCTCTGGACCGTCTGAGAAGATACCAGAACCCGTTTCTTCCGCTGTGTAGGCATTTCACAACACTCACAGAAGAGTCAATGACAGCAAAGTCTTTTTTGTTCAGTAAAAGTGGAGGTAAATTGATTGTTAAGACTTTCAAGTTCTTACGAACGGCATAGTCAGCTAAGGTATATTAAATTGTGGAACGTCTTTAATTTTTAGCGTTAAGAAGCTGCGGTACTGCCTTTTTTGTGCCATTTGCTTTATTTTTCTCGCTTCAGTGAGTTGTATCGTTGACATTCGTCTTTTAATACCTTAACCATCCTTACCACTTGTTTGGATAATCTTTTCTAACAAAATGTTAAATATTTGTCAGCATTTATTCCAAGGCTTCAGCTTAAAAATTAATTGGTTTGCGCCTAATTGAGTGAGTCGGCAAAATATATTAAAGGCTCAAATATTCCTACAGCTCACCTTCCTATACCTTTGACTAAAGTCAGATACCCCGCGAATCACATAGACCGAAAATCACCCCTCAAAACCTAAATTCGTGGTCCTGACAACTGCACAATTTAGTAATGGCCACATTTTCATAAAGTTCGCCGAAAAGCTCTGTGCTCTTAAATATGGCTGCAAGGTGAACTTTATGCTTTGACAAACCGAAACCAATGCAAATCGAAAATATTTTATAACCCATTCATCTTGCTCTATCAGTGAAATTCCACAAAGGCACAAGTTTTTGAAATGTTGCCATTGTGACAACCGTCATGTGCCATTTCAAATCCATCATATCTCCGTCAGGTTTTGTGCTTGTTTTTCAAATGCTGCCTGATTTAACGTGCCCATTCTGCGGCACTTCGCATCGATTTATGCAATCACCCTCTAAAAACAAGGACGAAACCTGTACCGAAACTACTGCCGCTGCTGCTGTGCGTTCCATCAACATCAGCATCATCATCAATTGGGCACGACCCATCAATACCCTCTCAAGGGAACCGTGCGCTGCGTGGCGTAATTATGTGTGGCACGGGCGGTGCATTCCCCGTCTACCCCCAAAATGCACATACACTGTGTCCGCCACGCACACGTTGTTCAAATAATTCCCCGTCACCATCTAGCAGAACAGAACAAATCACGGAAATTCACCCGACGAAACCGCATGCAAATAATTGCCCCTCGAAATCACGATTTCCATTACGCGCTTCGCGGCTACGCGTATTATTCTACGTGCAGTGCGAGGAATGTCCCCTTGGTTTTTCAACGGTGCGTTTTTAGCAACAGCTGCACTACCCAAAATATCACCCAAAAGAGCCACTCTTCAGAGCCGGCGAGTAGTTGAATGTCAATCGAACGCGCGCTCAGTAACAGCCAGGCGTCATGTCACTGCATAAAAGCATCCCTATCCCCGGGTCATGATGATGCTCCAAAGGGGGAAAAACTATTTTTGGACTCCCCTTAAACTGCGGCGGCTGCGGCGGCGACGACGAAGAGCCTTTTTGTGTTGATTCCCAAATGGAAGCCACTTCGACGTCATCGTCGTCGTCGTCGTCGCCGTTGTTCATTGTCGACTATGTCATCTTTGGATGGAGTGGAGTTGGAGTTGGAGTCGTAGTCGTAGTCGGAGCAGAAGATAGAAAATAGTGAATGCTCCTGCGGGGTTCGATTGTTTGTTTTGCGCTACACTTTTGTGTGTGGATTATCTCCGAAGACTCCCTTCTGGAAATTTTATTTACGACTCAAAACAACTTCTGGTTCATTCGACGTCGTCGTCGTCGTCGTTGTATCTTGAAAGATGCAATAGTGGGGTGGATGGGGATGGCCTGGGCGCACTGATGATGATTATCTCTATTTACTAGTATTGTTCGCGGGAGAAGAGACAGAGGGCAGAGTCATGAGGAAGATTTATTTTGTTTTCAATGTTTATCCGAGGAATGATGCTTTATGGTGCTTCGGCGGAGAACAAGAAAGATATTTCAATTATATTTGGAGCTAGGAAAAAAAAAACTGAAAATTGTAGCCATGGCTAAACACCAGCTGCCCGGTCACTCGTCGTGTTCGCGAGGGAGCTGCTTTGCTGCATTTTTATTCTATTTTTGGAAAAAACGCAAACAAAACGTTGAATAAAAATAAACGTCAGTGCAATGTGGGATGTTTGTTTGCTCGGTATGGGAATTTACCGTATCAGGTTTATGTTTTTGTGTACCTTCAAACCGTTTTTGGGGTTTTTTCTTTTCTATTTTATTTCCATAGAACAATAAGGGCGAGCAGCCGCTACGCAGCAGCATAAGAAGGACGATGTGTTTATTTTGCGTCAAAATTTATGACATTCAATCGATGACAGAGATGTCACTGCGTGATGACAGGTGTTTATTAATGCTTCTGACAGCAAGCAATTGGGTTTTGTTTTGTTGATGGGTGTGTGTGTTTTTTTTTTTTTTTGGGCATTTTCATTTTCAGGCAATTTCGGAAAATCATCGTCAAATAATTTCGAATTGAAGTTGATAGATGAAGGACCTAACAAAAAATGTTGAGTGGTGTATTTTAGGATCTTGTGTGGTAGTGAATCGTGCTAAAACCGTGCCACATACATGAAGGGATTGATTTACCTAAGATCTAAGTTCCTTTGGGAGACTTTGTCAGACGAGACACCAAATGCAGGTGAATTTACAGAACTTTTAAACTATACCTACATGTGTTGGCGAATGGAAAGGAGTTGTAGAGATGTTAATTGAAGAGAGAATTTTTAAAACCCTCAAAAAATTATCAATGTCGATAGAATGGAATATCTTTAACAGGCGAGGATTAACTCTCCTCCACTAACCGTTGACACTTAGATTAAACCATAGAGTTGAGTCGCCTTTAAGTCCGTAACAGAACACCTAACCCCTTTATACTCTGTTTGGATTAGTTTGCTCTTTGTATGGTTAACTTCGTCCTTGGAGATTCTTCATGTTGGTAGAAAGGTCCAAGTACTTCACTGCGTCCTTGCTCCTTGTGACTTTTGGATCAACCAACAACTATCTTTATAACTATTTTCACATTATTTGTCTGCGAATCATTCCAGGAGTTAACTCTTCTCACGAGCTTGTGTCAAACTCGGTGTCGTAGGAGATATTTTACACTCTTCCTGTGCACTCCTCAAATAAATAAAGAATGGCTTACATCGCCCAAAACAAAAAATACTGTACATTCTTCATGGACTTGGAAATGGCTCGCAGTATACATTTGAATTTTATATGGCATGGCCTGTCCATCACCTGTCCTTGGTAATAATGGGCCATTTGTTTCAAGATTGAAGATTTAGCCAGAAGACCAGATAGTATCAGGCCAATAGTATAGAAGAATAATTATTCAGGATAGGGGGGCTCATTGGCTCACCTTCAAATATAATATATGCAATACATGAAGCATGGGACTACGAAAATGGGCAATTCCTTGAAACTTTGAAGAAGGTTTGAACTCTTTCCTAGAGCCTGTAGTCGTAGATGCTTACCCGTAAGATATTGGCCTTAGTGTATTTGTGAAAGAAACCACAGATACATGTTCTCGTGAGCCGCATTCTTTAATTATAGCTTCCGGTTCTTATAATATTCGTTCACCATCCTCAAAAGAAATCTTTGAAATTCGGAGTAAACTACCTAATTCGGTTAAAAACTTAATTCAGGTGACGAGGAAGGACCATCTAATGTTTGGGTTTGGGTTATAAGTTCTGTAAAGGCAGTGCTGGACATTCCTTGTCCCAGTAGCAAGCTAATTAAGGCCAAGACGTCGCCGAAACCTTAATTTGTTAAATGCATGATCATCTATTGTGCTCTTTCCAAGTCTGTCAGTTCGGTGCTAAGATCGGTATAATTTTCATTTTGACTTCACATTAAACCGTCAAAAGTCTGTTGATC
This sequence comes from Ferdinandea cuprea, assembly GCA_963576555.1. Classification (NCBI taxonomy): domain Eukaryota; kingdom Metazoa; phylum Arthropoda; class Insecta; order Diptera; family Syrphidae; genus Ferdinandea; species Ferdinandea cuprea. The sequence goes on along the minus strand of OY754961.1, from coordinate 83,751,118 downwards.
GACAGTCAACCGATATAATCTATATTACACAGAATTCCATCAAGTCCAGGTTGCTGATAGCTCATTCAATGTTTTCCTTTCCTCGCAAAGTTTTGGTTTGACAAAAAAAAAACAAGGATAGGCTTGTTGTCGTGGATGATTGTTACTAGAGTGCAGTCAAAATTGCAGTGTGAGGTGCACCAGGTCCTTATGTAGTTGGGGAGCTTTGATCGTGAAAATAAGCATGCCGATATCAGTACGTTTCAATTGCTGGTCTTCAATGTCTAATTCTTCTTGCGATATATCTTGACTATAAATAAGAAATAAAATCGGACCTAGAACGTATCCCTGTGGCACTCTTGCTGTGATTTATTGTGATCTGAAATCACATGTCGAACCTATGTCGTTCTATAGTTTTAATTCAACACGATTAGGCCCTGAGCACTGTTTAATAGCATGCAACTTTCATTTCTCTGCTTTTGCTTTGATTACATGCTTATCAGGCGCTTGCGCCAAGATCACTCTTTATGTTTCCTCCTTCATATCGTAAGGAGAAAGGCGAAATGTGGAATCGGAGACAGTCAACCGATTTTGACCACAATTTTGTTACCGTTCAACGCAGTTTTGACATTTAACAAAACGATAGCCTGTTGAGAGAATATGATAAGGTCTCCTACAAATCGAAAATATTGGGATCTTCAGTATATTGATCATTATCCCGAAAAAGGCTACATTGATATTGGATTTTAATCGTGAACCATTCGTAGGCATTAATCAGGGAACTAAATAAAGTGTACTGGAAATAGTTTAACTTAGTTTAATGGTAGACATCCTCTTGAAATTGCCTGCCAAAAGACAGCCTCTCCTTTGGATAATGATCCCTTCTGCTTGGTTATCTTTCTCGATAAACACAAATGCGTGCCTTTATATGGCAGATGCCCTTTTGAAACTCTAATTAACCATCTCATTCAACATCTAATCCACAATCACCACTAATTGCCTCCCAAGACAAACTACTCTCCAAACAATAGGTCAAACACTCTTGTGTTCCACTTTCAATTCAACTCAAGTACTGGTCTGTTTACGACCAATTGATTTTCAAAAACGATGTCTACCTCATCCCTCTTCTATATTCCCTAATTTTGATGGAAACTTTCAAATGATCAACTTTTCCCATTTCGGTTCATCCCAATTGACTCCTGTCACCCGGACAGTCATATCGACCCACTACTTGTGCTTCATTTGAAAAACTTTAAACGATGACCTGTGAGCAGAATACTGGACATGTCATTAAAGAACAAGACCATAGAATATGGTAACTGGTAACCCCTGTGCTGTGTCTACAATTCGTCGGAAAAAAAAGAGATTCCCTCAAGGAGGGAGACGAGCTATTTTTTCAAAACTGAAACTCAAGTTTGTTATTGTTCTAAGTGGAAGGAAGGATTTCTTTTTCGTTTCCGCAGGACTTGGTCAAATTTAATTTAACAAAGTATCCACGTTACGTCGTCGTCGTCGTCGTCGTTATACCGGTGCAAACTTTAAACCCACACACGCACGTTCAATTCCTATACACATACACTCTCTCTTTCTCTCTCTATTCCTTATAGCCACAGAGTAAAACAAAAGAAAATGAAAAAAAATTACTAAATGAATTTTAAAAGAAAAGTTTTTCTCACCAGCAACACAGAGCGAAGGAGCGAATGGCGAAAAAAAAAACTATAGAACAAGCTCACAAAAGAAAAGCAAGAAAAACGGCCGCTCTGCCGCCGCGGAAAGTTAAAAGTTGTTCACTTTCGCAAAACAAAGACGAGAAAAGAATGCATGGTTAAAGAATTGCATCAAGGACGAAGAGAAAAAAACGAAAGAAAATATAAAAAAAAAAAAAAACTTTGCAAAGAAAAAGGATTTAAGAAATCACTCAGGAAATAGAAGACCGTCGCCCAGGATGAATAAAGAAACCGAAGTACAGCAATACAAAAGTTTGCCCATTCACGTAGGACTATAAATTTGGAGAAAAAAAGAAGAAGAAAATAGAAAAATCATGTGACTGAATCATAATTCGTCGTCGCCCTTCTTTTTAGGAATGTCGTCGTTGTCCGCATGTTCTAGTGGCCATCTCTACCACCGCCGCATCGCTGTCATCTTCCTTCTTTGCGCTGCGGTCATCCTTGTCCTCATCTCCATCGTCTGCCCAAGGATACGTGAAATCAGGAACAAGAGAGAGAAAACGAAGAAAGTCATCCTCTCGTATCTAGTTATTATTTTTAGTATTCTTGTCGTGTCCTTTTTTAAGCTACCCAGCACATAGTTCGTATTAAAGGATATCTCGTTTTGGGAGTTTTTTTTTTCCAACCACCATCCTTTTGCAATGTGTCTTGGTGTCTTGTCGATGACCAGCAAGGGGGTATTTACGGATCTGTTTATTTTCATATTTTATCCCCTCTGGGGCCACCACAGAGACGACGACGATACGGGCCAGAGTGTAGGTGTAGTTGTAGGTGCGTCCGAATGTAGTTACGATTGAAAATAGAATCCAATTGAGGATACGTCTATGGATATTGGCATGTCTCCTTGAATTTGGAATCAATTTTTCAATCAAACGATATGATTTCATTGGGTTTTGTGTTTATCCGGAGGTGGCAGTGAGTAAGAATTGTTGGTTTTTTTCTCTTATTTTCTGGCGTTAGAAAATGTCCTTTATTTTTTCTTAACTTGATCCATATCAGGAGAAGATTTTATTCAAATTTCAACATTATTGAGCAATTAGAATAAGGGAGTTATGAAGTAATGAAGTTCTATGCTGTTGAATTATGTCCGTTGGCAGTTCACGCACTCAGATGTTAAAGTTATCCCATTCACGTATGTAGAGCATCTGTGCAATGCATCTAGGCATTTATACTTCACACAAATTCTTAACCGAAATTCGTTTTCTTTAATACTTTCAGACTAGGTGCTCTGACATCCCCGATAGAAGTCCTCTTAGCTACAGAACTATTATCCATTAGCTCGATGTGGCCATCCATTCGACTACGATACATTCGACGTGTCTTGACTTTTTGGACTGCCTTGTCATCTTTGAAAAGGTCATAGCGTTCCCGTTTGGATCTTTTCCTTCATTCACCCTCCTCGAACAGAGGTCTCTAAAGGTGATTCCTCGCTGTATATTTACTAAGTGGATTTATGTAAGCCCGATTTAGTTAAGCAGCTTAACCGCCTTGAATTTTCTGCTTTCAACAGTTACGTTTTGTCGAAGCCCATGGGCAGATGTTTACTTATTTGTTTAAAGAATGTATTTAATTTTGTCCTTACTTACCTCCTTACTTACTTCAAAGCAAACTAGCTTCGCCTGTTCTTTAATAGCTGCGAAAGCCTTTATAACAGCCAGATGATGCCGATATCTTGATAAAAGTCTAATCCACTCCATTTCAGAATTTACAAGGCATTTATTCGCCCCAAAGTTGAGTACAATGCTCATATCTGGTCTGGTGCACCAATATCATATTTGGAGCTACTGGATAGGATTCAAAAACGTGCGATAAAACTTATTGGCGATCGAGACATTGCGAAATCGCTTGACTCTAGTCATCGTAGCAATGTCTCCGACCTGGCATTGTTTTATCGCAACTTCCAACGAAAGTGCTCGAACGAAATAGCCAGTTGCATTCCACCACTTCAAAATTTCAACCGCAATACCCCTTATGCTAGGAATGCTCATCAGTTCACCGTAAAGCAGTCCACAGCAGCACACAGTTCGTTGGATAGGATCTTATGTGCGGCATATCCCTGCCTCCATAGTTCTCGCTTTTCGCTTCTCTAATGTGTTCTGCATCCTACCAAAACAGCACCAACAATTTTAAAGAGTCTTCGCCCTTAGAGCCTTGCTGATTTCTAGCTTCTAGCTTAGTAGTCGTAGAAGAGGTCCTTCTAAACTGGGAAATCAAATTTCTTTTACATTGACTGGTCGAGAGTTCCCGTTTCACCCTATCATTCTGTATCATTCTGTCAACATGAGAAGCTGCTAGAAATGCAGCTTGAACACCTCTTCGACACCTCTGCGCTTCGTTGACTAAGTTTCCATCACAATTTTAAAGAGCCTGTCCTCCGCGTTTAACGCCAGCCGCTAGTTTATGCCGAATACTGTTTCGATTTTCTTAAGCATGACTGCGAATGCCTTCTTCTTACTACGAAGTATTTTCTTCTCTTCTCCTCCCTTCTCCTTGGCGATACTCCTCCCTCGCTGTTCATTGTTTGGGGCTTGTAAATGTCTATACTCTGTCTAATTTTCTGGTAGGCGAATTCATCGTCATACGACGTAATCTATTTCTTCGTAACGTATCGGTTGTCTCGGCTACATCCTTGATATGTTGATATAATATTGCGATACTGGTTTTATGGCACTGGTGTTGGCATGGTGAGTGCACAATCTCATTCACACTCCCGCTTCACTTCGTTAGACAGTCTAGCTCTGAATTTAGCCGTTACGAGAGAGTGGTCAGTGAATGTATGCACGTTTCAGATGTTAAATGCTCCCCTGTATGCAATAAGCGTGGGTGCAGTGGCTTAGTGGTTAAGTGCGTTGGACCACTGACCTGTACCACCTGAAAGTTTTTATTCGCTGCTCCACCTCTTGCAAGCGTCTGACAAACATCCAAGAGTAAAAACAGTCATGAGAAGTTTCTCAAAAATTTCCGTTCAGAATCGGCATCCGCATTAAACTAGTAGGTCTCTCCATTCGTGTCAAAAATATAACTTCGCACACACAGTGGTTGGGGAAGCTAGGCTTTGGGTCCTATTTAGGCCGTTTACGCCTAATACTTATTTTTTTTTATCGATCAACACTTGGTTGATTTCGTTGGCATTTTGACCATATAGAGAGCGGAAAGTTGCTTTGTAAATTCATAGTCATAGGCTCAGGCAGGTGGTCATTAAACTCCTTCTTACTCGGGCCTTCAGCTCATATCACGCAGATTTTATAGAACGTGTACATGTGGAATAAATATCGAGGAAAAGTTGAAGGCCCACGAACGCCTAGATCTCACAAAATTGACACCTGAATTTCCCGAAAACGGGAGGCCTGAAGCAAATTGTTGAGGTCGACCTCACAGATGAACTATTAGGGATGCAACAGAAGTAAATAGAAAAGTTATAATCCCTCATTCCTGTTCATAACCTCATAGAAATAGGAAATAGGAAGGAAGAAGAAAAAGGGAGAAAAATGTCAAATTGCCCAGATCACGGTGATTATCAAACGACATCAAATACAGTTGGACAACTTGCTTAGATAAAGAATATTAATATGATTTTGGGAACAAGTTCGTGATCAGTAAGTATCTCGATCGCTCGGACCTATGTCTGTCGATATTACGCCGACGAAATATATATAAAACAATTTTGCAAAGAACTGCAGCACTTCATTGGTCTTCCTTAAACTTTCCTTAATCTTAAAACCAGTGAATTATTTCGAAACTTATATTCATAGATTGATCAAATTTATAAGTTTCCCGTGATCATTTGATGGTCTTCATCCAATCTACATTGTTTGTTGGGATGTACATTTCTTTGTTAGTTCCATTTGGAAAATCCATTTCAAAATTATGACCACCATTAAAGTGTACCTACCTCTTCACTACTGCCGCACAATAAAGGAACTCATATAACCAACGATAAAATCCCCAAAAATAGATCGATTTGTAAGAATTACCCTCGATGTTTCACAACACAAAGCACATTCGGTCATAAACCAGATCTGCAGACGCGTGATATTTCTCTCTTAGCCACGTTTATTTCACGATTCTAATTTTCGACTGTAAAAAAGCCTACTCATCTCTCTCTCTCTAGACGGATGCATTAAATTTTAAATGATTTAATTGAAAGTCAAGAGGGTGCCCCAATTATTCGCAACAGGCTTTTAAAATCGATTACACAATGAAACACAGGGAAGATGATATTTAATTACTGTTGCTGCAATAAAAGCCATTATTGGCGGTTTATATATTCTACGACTAAGTAGCCTTTGACTGGCATGAACCAGGGCCAGAGGCAAACCTGAGCAGATATTTTGTAATAATTCGGAACATGCAACTAAATGAGCTTCGCATTTATTTAATTTTTTGTTGAGGCCATTCCAGCAGCTAGTCACGATTGTTGGGAATATCAGGAATACCCATTGAATGTGTCAAATTTTCCATAACAAGAAAAAAGAAACAGAAACTGACAAAAAAAATATTCACGTTGCTGGGAAAAAAAGGAAGAAAGAAAACAGAAAAACAATCCTCCCAGGAAAAACTACCAACAGCAGGCGTTTTGAATGTCCTTATGGCTCCTCTAAAGTAAATAAATAAAAAATATATGAAGAGAAACAGTATAACAGACATATCAAACATTCATCTTTTTACTCACTCGTAGGGATGGAGGGGACGAGGAGGAGACACAAACATATGCAGAACTCATTTGGTTCCCGTTTCGGATGGGGCAATGGAATTGGTTATGATATCGTGTATCATATCATCCCTAGAGGGTGTATATTTCTCATTCAAATTTTTTTTTATTCTTTTTTCTAGTAGCAAAGCAAGCCGTTGCCACACAGACACCCGTTTTTTTAGAATAATTTTTTTTTTTCTTTTCTGTTCGCATATATCCTTTTTCTATATTTTTGCATCGCTATTTTCCGTTGCTGCTTGTGTTCCTCTTCTCAGCCATTACTTTGCAATTTGTATGTCGTGTGGTGTTAAAGTTTTTATCATTTTTGACTTTTTACTTGACAGCTCCTGCATGACCACATAGAGCTAGCTGGAAACTGACCCAAATTGCAAGAGTAGCAGAAAGAGTGTTGTTAGTGTTAGTGGTAGTAGTGCTGGTGGTGGTGGTGGTGGTGGTATAATTTATAGGCACTGAGTTCGATTTGGAACACAAAGTCGTCGTCTCACACATGGAACCATTCTGCCACTGTCTCGCATCCTATTCTGATTCTTCGGTGTGTGATACTGTCTCTGGAGGCTGTTTTCTACGAAAATGAAGGCACAGGATTGTTGCGGCCGACTTATGACATCGGACAGGGAGACAGATTGTGGAATTGTTTCCTTTCGGAAAGGAAATATTTTATGACCTCTGAAATGGGTTATAAAGCTGCAAATGGTATGATTTCGTCAAATTAAAGTTAAAAAAAGTCCTTTAAATTTAGAAGACGATATTTTTTGTAAAGGTTTTTTTCCATGAGCTGTGTTTTTAGGGGAATGGTCTGTGCGTGAGGGGTTTTTCGAATAGTTCAAAACACGTTCAGCATTGACTTTTGCTACCAAACTGCGAGCATATCCAAAGAAACTCAAGCTATTTGCTCTGCAGAAATCCAATCGAGGAAGTCAATTTTGAAAAATGCTTTGGTTGTTTCTCTATGAACGATGAAATGTCATTAACCTAAAAGTAATCAGCAAATCACGTCTAAGGCTTCATTAGATATAGCGCTTGACTCCATATCTAAATTATATATAAAAACTTCTCACTATTGTGGTCGGCCAGAATTGCACTGATGCATCAAAGGACTATACTCATCAATTATAGTGTAAGCGTTGCCAGGGATATAACCACAAGAACACATGAACGCATATTGTCAAAAGCAACCATACGTTGGGTTAACTGCATTTTAAATATTGACTTAATTAGATATACTGCAAAGGGTATCACTTGGCGAACTAGTACCTAGAGAGCCACAAAATATATAAGATGTACTAAGGAGAAAATGTTAACTACGCCGGCCGTATAAAAATGAAAAGACAAACCCATAAGGGATAAAGAAAAAAAAAAAGCTGAATGACGAAAGAAGGCTAAGAAATTGTCCATAGAATCCAAAGAAAGCTTTGTAAAGTTATCCAATCCTGGACCGAAGTCTAAGAAAATGTCTGAAAATTCATTAGATACCCATTTCTATTAAATCTATAGATGCCGTAGAATTGAAAAGATGGTGAAGACAGGGTTTCGACAAGATTTGATTATAAAGACTTTTCACCGAAACGAGCTCGAACTTTTCTTATAAACGGATGAGCCTAAGGCAAAGAAGTAGTGGAAACAACATGTTGGAAGGAAACAGGATTAGGAAAGGAACAAACTGGATCTAAAATTGTTACAAGAGTTTAATCGCTATTTACAGAGTTAATACTACAGTTGCAATAAACATAATGAGACCGCCTTTTGTAACATCTATATTTGTACACGTCTTTGAACTCGAACTATCCTGAATTTTAAGACTGTTCCGCAAAAGTTCCAGGGTTGACATGACTGGAGATCACCTGTGTCGAAAACGAAAAGGCATGCATGTGTCCACCAAACCAATCGGAAAAAAATGGGAGTGTATAAAAACTCGTAAATTACACGAACTCGAATGCAAAAACACCACAAACCCAGGATTTATTTGATATCAATGACGATGCCTGCCGAGCATTTCAAAACGTAGAATTAGTTTAGCAAAGTAGTCTTATACATTTTTTTGGCATGACCTCCCCTGCCCCGATAACTCACGATCCTTTATTAAAATTTATTTAAAATTTCACTTGTTGATAAGAGTAAAAATTACTTTGCTGGTGCTTGGAAATTTTTTCTTTCAGGAATGAATATTTCTTAAGAGTCATTAGGTTAGGTTATGTTAGGAGAGCAATTTTGCTGTAGACATAAATTTCATCCAGAGGCCGTGAAGGCCCATTGTGAGTCTATTTGTAACCCTATTTATACATGTGGCTAACAAAACCACTTAAATCTGTTAAGGAATAGTTTTATGTCTGATAGAGGTGCCCTAGCCAAGTCGTCCAGACTTTCGAAGAATCGTAGGCTGGGCAGTGGTATAGGAGATGTTTCATGGACTCTATTTCATTCTCGTATCTGTAGCTTCGCTTCTGCAAAAGTCGTTTGTAAAGAGCCCTAGCCTTTAACCCATGTTTCCTATGATGCAGAGTCCGGTTAATACCCCGACGAGCATCCGGAATTGACTTCTATTAAGAGAGACTTTGATCTTTTAGTGTCAACAACGGACCACAGACTACGGGTTATAGCACAACCGTTGGTGCTGCTCCATTGTTCCTTAGCCAATTGTGTGGTGACGCCGTCAATAAAAGTCTTAGCAGTGTTGAAAGGCTTAAAGAGGGTTCATATCTAGCCATATCTGACCAATTTTTTTCGATTTTTCGTTCCCTTCCACCCCTACGTGTCCAGGAACCCAGCAGAGTGGAACTGTGTGATGACGTGTAGCCCCGAGTGCCAAGAGGCAATCTGTAATGCACTTGGCAAGAGTCTTAACTCCTATGTCTTTAATTATAATAATCAGGAATCTTCCACAACAGGAAATGGAAAATATGTGGCTACATTTTTCAGTAAATTTTAAGTTTGTCCCTGTTTTAAAGTTTAAGGGAGAGCAAACCCCATTCTTTACTTAAGAGACATTTTCTTGATATTTAAAAAAAATTGGAGAGGTCAAGATGTTCTTTAAAAGTGTTGCCTGTTCATTATTCTAGTTTTGATGAGGGTAAAAGTATCACATGCGCGTTTAACCTATTTCTATTGTATCGCCTACTTTTCTGCCTAATATTTCAAATGCCCGACCGCGTATCGATCCTTAAAAGTTCTGTTTGGCAAGCCAATTGCAGCACGTTCCTTAAGTTCTAGCCGCATACTTTATTAGAAATGAACATATGACATTTTTCTTAGATTCACTTGTGCACTTATAAGAGCGCGTTCTGTGATTATTCATCATTCTTAAGTGCGCGCTTATTATATACAAAAAATGACTCTATTTAGGACTTATTCGCTGAAAGCGAATTTTACCTTCCCCGACTAAGATTTTTAAACAAAGTTAATATCTGGTGATTTTAATAAAATTACTTTAAGTATTCGCCAGGAATCATATTCTGTCAGCTTTCATCTATCTGCTTAGTATGTTTCCTTTTATTTATTATATATGTCATCTGTCACCAATAACTTGTATATTACAACGGCAGGGTATTTAATAATGAGAATTATATCTACACTCAAGGCAGTGGCAAAGACCTACACACCCATCTCAATGGATGATGACGACTCCAAACTAGTTCACCCAATAGAACCTTACCTTGCAAATAGTGTAAACTAGTATTTTTTAGAGATTCACTCATTGCGGTAAACGGATCGATCCAAAAGAAATACATTTACATTCTCTCTGCTATTAACCCCTTTGAAATCTGAAGCTGTCTAAAAGTGCTTAAAAAATTATCCAGCACTAAAAGAGTTGACGATTCCTCAACCATATTGCGATTTGTCTATCAGCTCTGTTAAAGATTCCATAAAGAAATGGTTGGGAAAGCAAGCACTGTATTTCTAGGCAGACGGCCATAACCTTGCCACCAACGCATTCCCTTAAAAGCACCAAGTTACTTGAACAACTTTCCAGAGGTCAGACACATACTTTTACTGCGGTCGAAAAATTACTTTGTGGCAAAGAGGAAACCTCAAGACAACACATGCTAAATGTGCAATGGAGACATGGAAACCGCAAACATAGCCAGTGGAACGAACTACTCAGCAGGCAAATTCTACGTTTCTGAAGTAAACTTTAGCCTGAATGAGATGAAACAACTGTCAGTTTTGCCCAATGATTTTGCTGTATTTATTCTTAAATCCGGCATCATGAATGAAATTTATTTCAAGAACCACAATATGGTCGTAGGGGAAAGGATACAACCTCCCACCAACTCACTGCTTATAAAGCCTTTACAGAAGTCTTATATCGCCTAATTTATCGCAATCATTTTATTGCTTACCATTTAACACTATAAGTCCGTCCTATAAAGAACGGTATCGTATTAAACACATCCAATTGTGTAGAACTTTTGTTTCCACTTTCTAAAGTCTTAGTCCATAAAGAAGATGATTGAAGTCTTTCTATCTCTTCCTCATTTTTACACTTTAAGCACTTTAATTTTTATCAACTACCACCTCTCTAAAATTCTGCGTCCCATTAATAAATGCAACCGATTCTGTATGTGCACAACGCACATAAAAGACGCACGAAAAATACCTAACCAACTTTAAAGCTGCAGCCGACCCCTTATTTGAAACTTTCCCGCTTCCATTCGAGTAATTAAAATTAAAAATTTAAAATAATTCCAAATTGGAATAACAACAGAATATCCAAGTGGCAACAATGGTTTGGGGGCTATTTCTCCACCTCCACTTCCATCGTTCTTGATTCTTGGAGCGCGAAGCCGCCAACTTTACCATGATACCAATTTACACAAAAATGGGTTTTCTACCCTTCCTTGCCCGCCGTGTCGTGTCGTTAATGAAATAACACTCACAAATTACTCTTAATGAAGTAACAAATCCACCACACACACCTAACGAGTAACCTCCGGTTTGGGAGGGAGGTTGCTCCTCGCCGCTTCATCTTCTTCTCACTTTGCATACTTGAAACCCTTCTTGATTTTTATAAGTTAATTTATTTCCATTTCCTCCTCCTCCTCCTCCTCCTCCATCTCCTCTTCATCCTCATGCCACATCCGAATGTGCTTGCGTGGAAGAACCCTTTGAGAATGCATTTTCCGAAACGCAAAAATAAAATAAAAAAAAAACCCTTCGCGCTGTTGTATCAACAATTTGCCGCCACCCCAAAGAGAAACGTGTATGGCACCGCAGGGTACAACGAAATTTCTACAACCACCACCACCACGCCCACTTTTATCCCGTCTTGTGCTACATCGCTTTATTCCGCATGGTGGCTCGCAGTCTTACTTAAGGGCGCGCACAGCATTTGTTGTACTGTGTCACACAAGTGTTGCATTAAAAAATTATTGCGTCGGTTCTGTTTTAATTTTTTTTATTTTTTTTTTTCTTGCTTTCTTTTCTGTTCTGTGAGTGTAAATCGTCTTACCTTGCTGCAAGGATTTAATGTGGGATAAGCGAACGGAAAGAACAGGGAGGGTTGCCTCCTTTCAATAATTTATATACGGTTTTACGTTTTGAGCTATGTTGATGATGATGATGATGGTTGCATGAGTGTAGTCTGCTTGGCCATAGTATGTATCTAAAGAAGGACATACCCTCCGGTGGGGTATGATCCTTCTTTTCGGTTCCCTTGATTTTAAAAATTAATGAGTGTACCTAAACCTATGTCTACTATTTGCATGCCGCCAAATTGAGCGCACGCACACACACAAACACACTTTATGGAAGGAAAGTGAATATGCAAATGGTATTGTCATTGACTTGATGTTAGAGGGACGCAAGGTCGTAGTCATTAACTTTTTTCTATACGTTTTTTTTCGGGGGGCGTGAGTGGTTTGCAATTTTATTTGTGAAATATTTAACAGTCGTTTGAATTTTTTTTTTCTTGTATTGTGTCAAAGTATCACTCTTGAAGGGGTGAGCAATTCAACGCGGAGGGTTGCTTGTGAGTGTCTGTGTGATTTTTATGCGCTCAGATGGCGCTAAAGGGTGCGATATGTGTAATTTGAGACCTCAAAATATGTACACATGTGATTAATTTGAATTTAAATTGGATTTTTGTAACTTTGCTTATGTAATTAGGCAGTGGCTGGAGAATTGTAGTAAATTATTCCTCAGATGTAGTGAGCGGCGGCGTCGGCCAGTACCTTAGGGATGATAGGAAAAGATTGGCTTTCATCGTAGACCTTGTTGTGGGGTATAGTTTGACTTTGGTGAAAAATTTTGTACGTATTTACGGCGAGATACTTTAATCGCTAGAAGAAGAGAAAACTTTTGGTGTACTTAAAAAAATCCTTGCCATTGTACAACGTCCTTGACTCAAAGTGCAGAACTTTCAATAGAAGATTGTCAACAATTTAAAGCGTATCTGTCCCCCGCCTGGGCGCCACTTATTAAAAACAATTAAAAAATCTTCCTAAATCTTTGCTTTTATGTTGGTGGTTGTCAATCATTCTCACTAACATTTTATTGAAATGTCCTTCGACGACACAAAATGAGACCATCAAACTAAAAAACAGTCCTCTGTCATAAGTTTTCAATTTTACAGTGGACTTAACTTAATGCCTGCACTGTTGCGGTATCCAGTTAGTTAGTTGGTTATCCACAATTTACGAGGAATCTGTAAAAATTGGACGAAGAATCGATGGCTAAGACTTATTGAGCCCCCACTGAACGCCACTTGCTCAAAATATTTAAAAACCTTCTTAAAACTTTTGTATAGGTTCAAATTCCAGTTTTCTCGCAAATTCTGTAATTGGGTGGTACTTTCCAAAATGTTAACTAAAACAGGTAATGCTATCTTTTTGGAGGCTTCGAAGTGTCTATTTGCATGGTGTCCGCTATCAAGCAAAAGCTTTATGGTAGGACATGTTAACAGCAAGACCATTTAGATCTGTTGATGAAATCTGTGCTCACGTACAGAAAGCATATGTATTGCTGTTTCTTCCCTGCAACTTTTGCGGAATTCATTTCGAAATATGTGTAACCATTTAGCCATGTCTCCAATAATGCCTTCCACGATTATCCTCTGCACTAGCAATGAGATTCGGTTTCTATAAAGCGCTCCTAGCATTCTTGATATTTTACTATTGACGAGCGGCCGCTAGTCTACGGGTAGCGCAACTTTGGAGGTCTAAAAAGTATGTGTAAGTCTCTCAAACTGTCATAGGACCTGCAAGATAAGCTCTAGGCTTTCTTCAAGCCAAACTTTACACGATTCTATCAATGTAGCTCATAGGTAGATTAAAGGCAGTTATAACCTCGTCGTAAGATAGTAGTAAGACCAAATCGAATACATATTTAGCCAGTCCTTCTGCTGTCTTGTTGCCTTCCACTCCAACGTGACCTGAAACCAAGAAGCCAAAAGGCATTCTTTGAATCATTTATTTGCCGCTTTAAGGGCTGCCTAATGGTCTGTTCTGGTTGTTCTATGGATTATTCTGTCTTTTATTTCCTTTTCTGTTCTTAAACCATTTCTTAGGGTAAGTTCTTGTTTAGTCTGTCATGCTTTTAAGTTTCTATCAAATTTATACTTAAGCTCCTCACAATCAGTAAGTGACATCCGCATTAAATTCGGTTATGAAAATCAGATGGACTACTCAGATAGCTTTTGCCAAAATTTCATCTAGATTCGTCAAATATTAAAAAAAAGTCCTCGCACTGGGCGCCACTTTCTCGACACAAAGTAAAACCCCCTAAAATATCGGTTCACTGGTCTTCTCGGTCAACCAATCCCAATACAACTCTATAAATCCCAGTGAACTCGAAACTATCTTCCACAATCACTTCTCCAATCCACAGTGGCACAATTAACCAGCCCCAGCAAATTTAGTCAATAACTACACCGATCAATGGAATCGCGTCATCTACAGCCAAAATAAATCCTCTATGCAGCTAGCAATGGCTGCCGCCATTCAACAAGTCACATGACAATATCTCCACTGGGGCAAGAACTATTCCCTGTTTTTTTTTTTTGAAATCACAGAGCTCATTCCATTGACCAATTAAAGCTCAAAATTTTAATAGCATCTGAATTTAACTTTCAGACCCAGGACGAAGGAAAACGACGTCCACAAAACAAACACGACAAAAAGAAATTACATAAAAAAACAAAAAAACGCACAATTCCCCAATTGAATTCAGAAAATGTGAAGCTTAGCCCGGAACACAAACCCGAGGACACTCACACACACATACACGTGCAGGAGCACACATTAGTTCAGAGAACGCAATTTTACAGCAATGGTAACGTCATGTCCTAGCGTGATAAAAGACCTGTGAGGTATTTAATCCTTGTATACGAAGCGGCTGCACACTCAACACACACGCGCGCAAACACACACTGAATGGATATGCTAATATCGTCCTTGATATGCGAGGTTTTCAGCGTGTAGGACAGCTTTTTTTCACTGTTCTAGCTCTAACCCCCACTGGGGTTACTTCGCCATTCGCATATATTTCTTCGTTGAAGCACAGGAATTGCGCTCCTTCTCGTTCGGGACGTTGCTTTTTTTTTACTGTTATTTTTCCTCTCTCTCCCAGCAGCTACAAATAGTACCTAGTCCGGACGATGTCGGCGGTGGAAAAAAATCGCTCCGGCATAAAAACACCATTTCTCACATGGACGTTTCCTTTGGTCCTTCTAGCCTCAGCAAGCATCACATATAGTCCTCACCACTGCAGCACACACTCCTTCAGTGGCACTAGAACAGCTCACACAGTACAACAGTTTGCTATTTGCCTTGAGTGCAGTAATTTTTATCCTCCAGCTGTACAGAGTTCAACTTTCTGAATGTGATAGGGAGTATCGTTCCAAGCCTCTTAGGTGGCTCGTTTATAACTGTAACAACACCGCACACTTTAAGGAGTGCCTATGCCTTGTCCTAAAGAAAGAGCGAAAATAAATAAAAAGAATTGCGAGGCTCTGGATGAAAAATAATTATTGCATTCAACATGTGCAAGTTCGCTGCTTTGTTTGAGGAAATCCTTTCTTTTTTTTCTGCTTAACGTCCTTGCCACAATGTTCGTTGGACCAATGAATTCCCTGTGTATTTGAGTGTGGAATACTCACTTTCTAAATGGAATAAAGGATGCATTTTGATTTGTATTTTTCTTGTTGTGTGTTTGTTTTTTTTTTTAATTTTTTTTTGTATTTTTTGCGAGGTTTGTTTTAGTCGGATTGGGAATGAGGAATTTCTTAAAGAAGAAGGACTAGGACTGCTGGAGAGGAGATTCAGAATAAGTAATCGATAGTTAGTGGAAATTTCTTTGAGAGCGGCAATGCTTTATAATTTGTTTTGGTTTTTGTGTTTTGAGGTTTTTGTTTCTAGTACAAATCTTAAGGACTCATTAAGAGTTTATAAATGAGAGAGAGAGGGAGAGACTTGTGGGATTTGTCATGAGGTCAAATTTGGGTGGACATTGTAGTTTGCGGGAGAAATATCACCTAAAAGGGAGACCGTTTTTGGGGTATTGATAGGACATATAAACGAAGAAGACGTTTTAAGGAGGCATCACAGTCTCCTGAACATTCCAGTGCAGTTGTCAATGATCTGATTAGATTGATTTAAATTTTAATTTTCAGGCCAAGAAGTCTCAATTTTCAGAAGCTTAGACACAATATTCCATGTAATGTTCGTGTCGAACAAGGCAAAGTGCAGCCTTGGTTAGCAAGGCCACAAGCAAATATTTGCTATATTCAAGTAGGGACATCCAACAAAATAGGCAATAAACTCACAATAGACACCTATATCGTTAAGATAGTATAGAATTTTGGTCTAACTCGGCTGTGCTGACACACATCTCGGCACGCGGCAAAATTTATCTGGTAAAAAAAACTGCTCTTTGGGCGTTAAAGATAGCAAGGACGACATGTAAATGCTAGTCCGGAGAGACAACGCAGTAGATGAAGGCCTGGTGGTAGGGCGAAATCTGCTAAAACCATGGATTTGAGGTATTTATACAAACTATTTGGAGGTATTCTTCTTGGAAGCGGGTGTAGAACCGCTCTCATACGCGAAACTGGTCCTTTATGCTCTTAGGCATTTACTTTCCTTTACTCCAGCGATTTACATTACTATTTCAGAAAGCCGAGAAGGCACTGCAATGAGCAGAAGGTTAGATGTTCAGCACTCACTACGTCAGCGCATAAAGCCTGGTTCGAGCAAAGGATAAACAATTACAGAGGAAGTGCACCACAATGTCTTCACCTCCTTAACAATTGTATAAGATTTTTAAATATATATTAGTAGTACACGTTTTTCCTTTAGATACCTGAAAATTCAGAGTTTTTACAAGCTGAAACCATTCGGAAAAAGTGTCTGATGACGTTTATGTATCTTCTGTTGTTCTTAAGATATCTTCATAGCCGTCGATGACTGCTTTTTGTACATAAGTGCAGATAACTCACAACAGATTAATGCTGTTGAACCCATCTTGTGGCACAAACCCTGTCAATTGTTTTCTTTGATCTTCATATATTGTTCATTATCATTGATGAATTTTTAAAGACTTATTTCGGATACCGAACAAATTGAAGCTAGAAGCAGCCCCCTGAGAAAAAAAATGTCAAGAGATATTTTTTTAAACTTATTTACATCTAAGCCTTGGCCAGAAAAATAAGTTCAAAGTTTGTACTCGCCAGTTGAAGAAATAACCGACTGCATTCAATTATTTTAAGTCCTTCTGAAAGAACGCGTGGTATTTTCCCCACTTTTTCTTGACTGACGAGTTAACTCAACTATTTTTTAAATTTAATCATACTTAATACTACTATTTAAAATGCAGTGTTTACTCAGGCAATGTACAATTGCTTCGTCCGTCCCCATCTTCAGTAGGCCTTGCAAGTATCACTCAAATCGAATAGAAGTGATTCAACGTAACATTGTTTGCCTAACCGATTTACTCTAGAGGACTTCAATGGGAAGGTCCATAGAACCTCCCCCCCCCCCCCCCTACAGTCCACGTCTACAAATGATACCCTTCTCTCAACGCAGAGTCAATAGTGATGTGGTTTTCATACAACAGCTTATATGCTGGTCATATTGATGCACCTGAGTTGATGTCTTCCATTCGCTTTAACTTTTGTAGAAGTCCTCAAAACTTAAGATGTGTGAACTTATCATAAGACGAATTGTGGCAGCAATGAACCTATTAGTCGCTTGAGTAGAATTTATAATTTATTGATATGATTTGTTAGTAAGCTGAAACTGAAAAATATTTTGCGAAGTCATGTTCTATTGTCGTAGACCATTTTGTGTCTCGAAAACCGATTCAACCGATTTTCTTAATTTTTTCTTCGCTTGTTGATATGTTGTCCATTGATTTTATGGCAACAATCCGGAAACGATTCAAGCACTTAAGGCCAATATTATCCAAGCAATCCGTGAGCTACAGACCGAAACCATCAACAAGGTCTTGGAAATTGGAGTGACAGAATGCGCTACTGCCAATAAAGCCATAATACATGGAAAAACATTAATTTTGTTCATTTTATTGCATTTTTAAAAAGAAACTGGTATTTGGCCCACCCTTTAAAATCTTTTGGCTGCGAGCTCTTGGACCTTAGGAGAAGGTTCAGCGGACCAATTGGTTTTAGGTTAGGTTGAAATGGCTGAAGGCATAAAAACCGACACACTTGCCAGTATTGGTCCGCTGAGATACCATAGGGATCTAGTATAAAGTTTCCCCCTAATCGTTGAACCAATTGGAGCTTGTGTACACGTTTGATGTCAATGTTTGTAAGATCAAATGTAATATTAGAAGATATTAGATGTATATAATAGAAGAAGGCTCTGAGATGGAGCTTCCTTTTTCTGAAGAAAGGGTCATGTACAAAGCAGTTAAGCAGGCGTTTCATCCTTTTCTTCCTCCATACAACTTCTGCAATAGTCGTTCGAGAATGCACCAAGTCTTATTGCATTCAAGACAGTGTCCAGTGATGCCACCTAGACCAGTTCCGTTTTGTCGCTGAATTGTGATACCACTTGTCTAAGTTATAATTTACAAGTAGCGAATGGTATACCTAAATCTCCTTTATCAGGTGAGAGAAGTAACGTGGTTATCAATTTGGCGAGTTCATCAGCATTACAGTTTCCAGTTTTCAATGTCCCTGTGCCCCTGCACCCAGCAGAGGTGACTGTTGAACAGCTCCGACATCGTCTGAAGAGACGACCGACAGTCTAGGGTTACTATAGATCTTACAGAGACTGATTCCAAGGACTTGAGAAAATGCCGATATACTCTCGATGATATCACGTTCATTTTTAGCCAAAATAAATAAATTATTTTCGCCTGGAATACACTACAAAAATTAGGAAGACGGAATTAGTCTGTCAGAGAAAATACCACAATCCGCCTCATCACTAGTTTTTGATTCAACGGCATAAAAATGGATCGCTGTGAGCTCGCTCCCAGAATTATCGGAATGAAATGGTGACATGGAAGGAGTTTCCGAATTGAAGTTGGGGAATGGTGTAATCTATTTTGCCAGGGATATTCCCTGTTGCATGGCTAATAGCGTTGTCGGTCCATTGTGACGAGCTTTGAGACGCACAGCTGTGTTGTGTGCCGTTTGTCTGCTAAAAATATCGAGGAGGTGAGGGTAAAACAGAATGTCCAAAGCAGCGGAGGGACTGTTGGTTTTAGTGATTGTTTTTTTCGACTGACGTCAATCAAGTGAAATGTTGAAGTTCAGAGAAACATTAAGACTCAGTGCCATTGGTTTCAAGTTCAATTCCTCTACTTAACATTTTTTAATTGCCCCACCTCGAACAAATTTTCTAAAAACGTAAAAAAATGCACACAAACTAGTTTGTCCGGGCCCGGTCTGGAAACTTACTGAACAATGAAGCCCTCGCCACATAAATTTAGAGACGCCTAATAATAATATAAAATAAAAATGTACCCTCACTCGCAGAAATTAATGCACAATCAGCTAATTGATGTTGCATACAATTATTGACAAAGTTAATTGCCCATCAGACTACCCTCTCAAACCTAACCTAACCCAACTAAAGTCATATAAACTTCGACAGCAGTTGCTGCAAATGTATACTAAAATCTCTGCCTACCTTTACCTATCCATGTATGCAACATTAACTCCGGTTCATTAGGTCGTAAAAAAAAAGTCAGCAGTGCTGTCTCTCTCACAATTTAACTGTCAAAACAATGCAACACCAACCATAGCAAACAATTTTTTATTTATTTTTTTTTTTCATTTTTGTGTTTTCCTCTGTGTGTTAGGAGAAGTCCCTTTCACCTCACCTCTGCGAATCCTGTTACATATTCCCTTCTACACAATTACATAATTCACAATGGAAATTTATGCGGATGCAAATTTAAAATCATAAAATGGAAAATTTTATATCACGTGTGCATCATCAACTACTCATTCTTCGTTTTCATATTCGTTCGTATTTGTATTCGTCGTTGTCGTTCTGCCATTTTCACATAACCACCCACCTCAGACCCACGCGCAAAATTATGCGAATCTATGTTTTTTAGGTGTGTGTATTTGTGTGGAAAACAGCAACAAAAAAATTAACAGAAATGTTTTTCTTTTTGTCAGACACAAGGACAAGGGACAGGAGTTCTTCTTGTCTTTAACAAAGTAAAAAAAAAAACCATGAAGAAGCCGTCCTCTGCAGCCAATCTTGGTACCTTTTTTTGTGCGAAATCATCTCACTCATTCCCCTGCCCGCCCCCCTGTAGTCATCTCCTGAGGTAGTAACCACCAACGACGATGCCTGGGAATCACATTTGCATTGTAAAACATCAACTTAACTGTCATACCAAACAATTTCCGGAAGTGGTTTACCTCAACGTGATGGCGTAAATAAGACTGAGAGGCCAACCTTCAACCGGCTTAAATCGCTTAAAAGCCATTAAAGCAGCACATAGTGCAGGGGAACCGCGTGAACACTAAAAGGGGGCGAAAAAAAAAACAACATACAAAAAAAACTTTAGTAGCTAATAGTCGTGTTTTTCTTTCCTCGAGGAATTACATTAAAGCGTATCAACGTCATCCGTAAAACAGAAAGATGACAATCGCGACAACAAGGGTTGAAGTTGAACATAGATACGAAATACGTACGGATACGGATACGGATACCCCCGCTCTTAGTGGGGTTCGCGTTCGTCGATGCTACTAAATGTCAATGTGCTGCTCCATCACTGATTTGTTTATAGGAAATAAAGGAAATGATCCTTAAATTATGGCTTTGTTTACCCGGGCGCAAATCAAAAATCTCTCGTGCTTGCTTTTCTAAAAATGGGAGTGAGCTGTTTTAGGGTTGGCAAAAACGCTACTGCGTATCATGCAGACAAATGGCAGACAGACGGTTGAACAGATTTTCCTTTTTTTTTTTCGTTTCCACATCTATTTTCTGCGTCTTTGAGTTGGTAATAGTTTTAAATAAATTGAAGGAAATTCAATAAATGGAGGAAAAAGGGCGAACGACGCTCATTTGAAGCGAGTAATTTCTAATTTTACGATAACTAAAGCTTCGTGCGTCACTTATTGTTTGGTGGAAGAACATTGAGTAGTGTCGGCAATAACTGCAACTAACTGACTGTGCAAAGAGCCGGAAAGTTGGAGTGGTGTTGATTAGGTGGAAATTGTTGGTTGATTTTTGTTGGGAATTAATAGGAGAATTGTGTGCTTGACTGAGAAGACGATTGGTTTAGGTTCGATTCCCATTGGAGGGAAGGATGAATAAAAATGAAGAATGAATTGACCTGCGCTACAAAGAAGGTATTTGCTAAAAGAGGATGTCTGTGTATTTGGACCCTATTTTTTGTATACATCCAACAAATTATAAGGTTGAGGAACTCTATGGTTAAGTCAGGTTTATGCAGAAACCGCATGTTGCCAGAAGTCCTTAAAAGTTGGAATAGGAAAAAAGAGCTCTTGAAACCGTGTCCATGTGGTAATTTATGGCTACATGAATATTGGCCCCAATGAGCAAAGGCCCCAAACCAAAAATTAACAATGGCCACTTGTACTAGTTCTTGACTGTTACTGAGTATTCGGGGGAACAAACAAGTGGTTAAGAGCTGGTTATATAAATGACTAGATATCACTTCCTCTTGCTTCTGGCTACTGCCGAGCATTTGCAAGAAAAAACGAGGTAAGCGCGGGAGGATTCGTGGATGTGAAAACTGAAATTGGCTAAGGGAT
Source organism: Ferdinandea cuprea (assembly GCA_963576555.1). Lineage (NCBI taxonomy): Eukaryota > Metazoa > Arthropoda > Insecta > Diptera > Syrphidae > Ferdinandea > Ferdinandea cuprea. The sequence continues at coordinate 83,729,499 of OY754961.1, read as the reverse complement.
GATAAGGGATCTTGTTGGTAATGAGTAGTGGTTGTCGTCCCCATATGGGAACAGAGATGTGATAGTGCTGCTTTAAGACGGTTAAGTAACTTCAAGTACTCAAATTTAGTGGCATTTTCGGCGAAGAAATCCTCTGAGGCAGATTACTGGCGCGTCAGGCTTTTAAGGTGTTTGTCAGTCTCAGGCCAGGCTTAGCTCTTGCTTTCCGATTCTCTTGCCAGCGTCCTTGATTTGTCCTTTAAATTTCCTATAATTTATTTATATCTTTAAAAGAAGAACATTGCTCTTTGTCTATAATGGTTTCTTCATATGACCCTAATTGCAATACTAAACTAGATAAACTTAAAGAAGACAAGTGGTCTACTTTAACTGGAATGCTAAGCACAAAAGCTTCACAGGCGGGCCCCAATACAACTATTGCTTCTTCTATTGATTCTATAAGGCAAACGAATATACGACCGCTTAACCGGTAGCAAGACTGTCATCGGAACCAACAAAAATCCCAGCATCATCTTGGAATAAGAAATAGAAAACGAAGGCGAAAACACCGAGCCCGCATCTCTTTTTCTCAATTGTTCTGCCCTTTGTGAATGCTGAACATCTAAGCTTCTTATGACTGTCTACAGTCATTTGTGTCTAAAAGTGCAATGGACCAGTTTCTTAAGGTGCGATCATACGGTCATCCAAACTTGTCATCCGGTTGACATCCTGACGTTGAATTTATACTAAAGTGTTCATCCCGTCTGAAATAAACAAGTTTTCTGACGTCAGCATGTCATCCGGATGACAAGTTTGGAAGACCGTCTGATCGCACCTTTAGTCTGACTGCTTCAACGAATGTTCAGAGCTTCCGGCAAAATAAAAATTCTGCTGTAAATTTCAAAACGCAGCAGAAAGTTATTGATCCTTCATTTCCGGTTGGTTAAAAGCCTTGTGACTAAGTGGTTAAGTGCATTGGACTACTAAGTGAGGAGTCTCAGGTTCAAATCCGACCCGTACCATCTGAAAGTTTTTATTCGCTGTCCCACCCCTTGCGAAAGTCTGACAAACTTTCAAGTGTAAGAACTGTCATTAGAAGTTTCACACGAAATAAGACTATGGGTCCCTTCCATTCATGTCAAAAAATATCTTCGCGCAGAGAATGGTTGAAGTAACTAGGCTTGAGGTCCTACATGGGCCCTTAAGGCCTTTTAGTTTTTTTTAGAAAACTTTGTACAAGCAGCTTTTAACCGTTCATACATTCCTTGCCATTTTCCACTCAAAACCTTGGGCGCCAATTTTCAGCATTATTTTAATTCCACGTCTCTTTCCAAAAAATATTGCACACCAGTAAATAACACACGATGCCCTTCACTCCAATTAGTCGATTTAAAAGAGTTATTTCCCCTCTCCGAACTAACACCAATTTGTCACTCTCACATTCCTCCAATCCAACAACAGTCGCCGTAGTCCGCTCATAATAATAAACTACCGAAAAACAATCTTGACACCTACTCAACCTCATTAGTATCTCATTTAGTGCAACATTCATTCCACTTAACACTTTCCGCTCGATACACTCCCAACAAAAACGAAAACATTTATTAATCCCAATTAATCATTATAACACTTAACATTGAACACACACGCGACACACTGAATGCTATGACATTATTACCAACACTTAACATTGACGAAGGAAAGGACGATGGCGCGGGGAAAACAAAACAAAAAAGTATCAAGAAATAAATTGTCAATCAAAGGGATTCACGCTCGGTTCAGACATGTTTGTGTGTGGTAATAATTCAAGTGTTGTATTTACTTTAGCGCCTTAGCGTGTCATTGGCACTGCCTGCCACCCTTCTCTGGCTGTCTGTCTGTCTGCGTCCCGTCTTTGTCTGACTCGTCGAATCCTGATGGTAATTGGTAATTCGTTACTTACCCACGAATGAGAGACACATCTCTGTGTTCTCCCGAAAATCCGATAAATACCTTCCGAAATCGGATTCATCATCCGCATCCCTTCTTCATCTCTCATTGAAATATATAAAAGGACTAACGACTGACTACGGGAATGTTTGTTTGTAAGGACTCCTCATTTATCATTTCATTAGAGAGCTGTTGTTTTTGGATTTTCGACTTTTATTTTGGCCTATCATCCTGTGGAGTTAAGGGTTTTGTTCATCTTCTTTTCTGTTTTTTTTTTTAAATAAATCGATCGTTATCCTTGTGGTGGCGCTGAGTTTTTTTCTCTGTAAGCGTGAATTTTCTTGTCTCGGTTTTTTTTTTCGTTTTTTTTGTTCTGCAGCCTTGTTTCGGCCGCTGACATCCAACATCCAACATCCGACATCCGACACCCAAGTGTAACCATTTCGACACCAGCTCGAGTGTGTAGCACCCTTAAACAATCGTTTTGCGTTTTCCTTGTTATTCGTTTTTGTTTTTTTTTTCTTTTCGCTTCCAATTCTATTTGGAGGGTTTTATTTTCCTATTTGTTATATTTTTGGAAGTGTGCGATGTACAATGTGATTGCTTCTTTGATGAGGGGTAATTTAACACCCAGCATACCACAAAAATTTGATTAGACAGCGTGCAGTGACGTGAGATGTCATTTTGGGAAACAGAACAGGGAAAAAAAAGTTTGAGGGTGTGATTCCACGAGTGGAGGGGGAAGAGTGTGTTTGCGGTAGTTTTTGGATTTTATTTGATTTCCTTCTTGGCTTTGTTTGATGGGTTGTTGCAAGCAGATGGTTGCTTTAAGGGGGAGGGATCTGTTAAACATTTGCTGCTGGAGGTTTATCAAGGAAATTATTTTGACATTTTGGGTAATTTGTAGAAATGTCACGCGACAAGAATTTAGCAGTGGAATAGCAGATATGCGCGATGTTACAAAGTGAAGGGCTTAATAGACATTGTCATTGAGTTACATGTTCCAGGTGGAAAGTGTATTTAAATTGAAGGCGGCACTATGCTATGTAAACAGAATTGAGCTACTAACCAGCGGTTTTACCTATTAACACCCACAGTTTTGTTCAGTGATAAACCTCTTATAAAAGTCTAACCAACATCCAAAAGAATAAACTGTCATATGAAGCTGATAAAGTTCGCCTTTTTGGAGGCGGCATAGTTGTAAGCTCTGATTAAAGAAGCTAGTCTTAAGGCCTTGTTTGAGCCAGTAATTCTTAAAATTAATTCATTGCCTTTTACACCAGCGAATTAGACTCTTAAGTCAAGCTCTTCAGCCAGATATCAACGTAAAGTTTGAACACATATGTATATGTTTTTTTTTTTTAAGAAATATTCCTCATAACTGACTTGGGTAGACATTAGGGTGGCTTTGAAATCCCTAAGTAGGACTCTAGGACTAGGAATTTATGCGAAACAAATATGTAATTTTTTTTAGCATTGCTTCGCTTTAGAGGTGACATCGAAAACAATTCAAGTTTAAAAAATTATTGAAAAAAAAATACCCCGAAATAGTTGTGACGGGCTTCAACACAATTTTCAAGCTAAACACACTAATTTGTTATTGCTCCGCATCACTGCAGTTGTTATGCAAACAACTAGAGTGTATTCCTGTTCTGACAACATAAAGTAGACAGGCAATTTCACAAAACATCCAACCGCCACCGGCAATTTAAAAATACACACGTAAGTGTTCTGGATAAAGGGCAACCTATTGCAACTAGTTGGGAGTTTTGAAATGTTTTGTTTCGTTTAATTAAAAAATTGGTGAGCTTTTTAGAATGTTAATCGCGATTATCTGCGTGTTCCCAAGTCCTGCAGTCACAATCACACCAACTTATAACAAAACAAGTAGTGTCTTGACTGTCAATATAACAGAGTGTTGCAAACTGTACGTTTCTTCTATGTCATCGAAAAGATATCAAAGCGAACGTTTTTAAAATTATATTTCAAAGATGAAAAACTCCAAGTGCAAGACTCAGGCCTTAGTCAATTCACAGGCCTTAGTATCATTGTTAAACGCGGTTAGTTGCAGCCTGCCACGTCATGAAACCGCCTACCGTTACCTGACTCACTTTTTGTTAGAGGAGTTTCAATTGTAAACCAACTTGGGACCGAAAACTTAGTGCACTTGTACAAAGGCGCTAAGTATTTCTACGAGATATTCAAAGCCAATAAATATTTTTTTTCTAAATTTCCTTGAACAACGTGAAAGTCGTGTTTTTCTGTTCTGACATGAATCAACCCTCAGCCAATAGACCGATAGTTCTTCAAGCTGAAAACATGTTTCGGAAGGTCCTAAAAGAGGTTATCAAGACGCTCGCCTTCTTTGGAAATAGGAAACCTGAGTTAGAGGAAAGCTTACCAATGGACATAAATTTAACAATGAATTATTTATGGAGAAGACATCACCAGACCAGGCGAATAAGGAGAAATAAAATGAAATACACAACAGAGCACGTCCAATTAACAAATTTAATAAATTGTAAAGAAAGCAACACTATTTCTAAAGGTTCTAAGAAATAAGGCCCCAAGAAATAAAGCCCCAAAATAAAAATGAAAACGCTTAACAACAACAACATTTTTTTTTAAATTGGGCTCTTAATTCATTTTTTTTTGGGGCCATATTTCATTTTTATTTTGGGGCTTTATTTATTGGGGCCTTATTTCCTAGAGCCATTTCTAATATTGCTCAGCTCTCAGAAAAGGTAGAAATATGATTAAGGGCTTAAAATATATTTAATTTAAATATTTTTTTTATGCGATCTTAATTTCAATAGACGTAACCGAATTTTCTTTTATTTGGGATAAAAGTCTAAATTTTGATTTTCGCGATCAGAAGCCTGCTCCATGTACCTACCTATATATACTAAATTACTAAAATCCAAAATTTCAATTTTATTTTATACTAGCTGGCCCGGCAAACTTTCTTTTGCTCGTAAATTGTTTAACCTGTTCCACCTTATGGTATGGACAATATTTTAGATTTCACTTGGCATAAATTTATGTAGATATATAAATTTTGTTAGTGACAAATTCGTGAGCAGGTCCCATACAATTGACCATGCGAAAAACATGACTTTTCTAATTCCAAACCTCGTTTAGTCTTCCGACTTTTTAATCGAGATGGCAAACACTTAACGAATTCGAAATTTTAATCGTTGAATTTGCATCTGTCGGAACTTTGGAAGTTTTTCAAATTTGAACAGTTTGAAAGTAACTTCTGGTAAAAAATGTGACATTTAAAAAACAAAAAGTTTTGGCAGTGATATGTCAAGAATTTTGCAGAATTTTTTTACTTCGGCCTTGTTATTCAGTTGATTTTAAAATTAATCCACAGCGTTCAATTTCATTCCTTGGGTTCCAAATTAGGTCCATATCAGGGTTAAGGTAATTCCTTTAGGGTGCCACCAAATGGCCCAAGCAAATGTCGATCTGCTCAGTTGGACTTAAAATTCTCAAATGTATGCGCAAAGTCTTTTGGTATTGGGATGAACGTTTCAGGTCGCATGACACGGTGATTTTCAAGGTACCAAAATTGGAAATATTTCGAAAAGTAGGTCATGTTTAAGGACTTTATTTGGATCATCTGCTTTATTTTATAATTATAAAATTCACTCCAAACGATGAGACGATTACAAATTTGACAGTTGATTTTCTTATGCCAAGCAACAAAAAACGAAGATCTCTCGAATCGCTAAGACGATCATTGTAAATTAGCAGTTACACGAAAAAGAAGTATCGCCAAGACAACGTCGTTCAATCGTTTTTTCCCTACGCGATGAGAGCTGATGATGCGATATCGAATGCAATATTTGCCTGCGATTGTATTTTGGTCGAAATCAGTGAAATTGAAAAGTTTATTACTTTGGAAAAACTATGTTGTATGATAATTCTCGACAGGGGTCACTTTAAAAACGTTAAATAAGGCCAATTTTTGAAAGTTGGTCTTATTTGACTTGCACCTCTTTCGTGGCACCGACTTTCCAATTAAAAAAGTGGGTTATTCGAAATCATCATACAGAAATCTTTCAATTTCGTCAATGCTTCATTATTTAGCTTTAAAAAAAGGGCTACAAAAATTTATAGATTTTTAATTTTTTTTTTCTTAACCATCCACATTTAATAAAAACATTATTTAAATCCACTCAGCCGGATTCTAGATATAAAGTCACACACAAAAGTGAAACTAGTTTTTATATATATAGATGAACAGGGATTGGTTTAGTGAAGAACTTAACTAATGCTTAATATTTTGTTTGATACTTGATACTTAATCTTTGGTTGACAAATAACCATGCAACGTTCGAAGCCTTGACTTATTCTCGGGTATTTTAATCGGCCCCAACCTAACCACCCACTCTTGCCAGCTATATGCAAGTGCTCCATATATCAGTTTTACTGATTATTAAGGCTACCTAAAATAGGGACCCTCCTTAAGGTATTCCCGCAATGACTTGACGAACCGGGGCTATTCTCCAAGCTATCTTGTGTGGTCAATCGACCAGGTCGACCCTCTTAGAAACTCATAAAATGCTTAATTAATTCGTTTCTTCCCCAACCCATCAATACAAGCTGGACTGAATTTTCTATTGGAGCAGGAAAGGAAACTTTCATCTTCTTTTATCAGGGCCAAGCTTCGACAACATTAAGCAGGATTGTAACGAAAAAGTCTTAAATATTTTGATGCTTCCTAGTTCATCGATCGGTGTCTTCGCTGATGTCAAATTGTGTGATAACCCCAGAGCTTAGGTAGGCAAAGTCATTAACTACTTCGAAGTTTTAGCTGCCTATGGTGCAGTTTTGGCATATTTGTCGATATTAAAAGCCCTTTCTCGTTGATGGATTATACATTTAGTTAATTCGTTTTGTTCTCATTTACAACCGAACCCATCCATCCAACCTTTCTCTTGCAATAATGTTAATATTATCCGCATATGCCAGGATATGCAGCACACTTTCAATAAAGTGTGCCTCTTGCCCCTGTGTGTTTGTGTATAATTTTCTTTCTACTGCTTCAAGCAAGCAAGCAAAGTTCTATGGTTGTTCTTAAGATATCAAATTGTAAAACGTAAGCGTTTGGCAGCATTCTAAAACTATAAATGATGCCTAGAGCTCGTAGTTTTATACGCTTATGCTATTCGACTAGGTGTCGATTTGAATCTCCTGCATTATTGCATAGATCTGTGAAGATCTAGTCGATGGTTGGGTTTTCAGACCTTAAACTACACAGGGTAGGGCCCCAAATGGTATTAGGCTTAGACCACACAATACAGCTGACAAGGTTTTATACGCGTTTAGGAACAATCGGGCAATGCATTAGATAGAATAGAACATTCAGTCATAAATAAGGATTCTACACTTATTGCCACTGCTTCCAAAAAGCTGTCGATCATTTCATTAAGATTTTCAAGTACACAATAAAAACAAACCAAGCATTGACTTGGCAAAATCGATTACACACTTTGACCCAGAACACAATTAAAAAAAACCCTAATAACCAATCCGCGCAGCCACAAGTCATAATCATAAAGCGAACCTCAATTCCCTCCACAATGACTGATGCTCTTCATCCAAGAAACCCCATTAAAATCCCATTAAACCGCCTTCCATCGCGTTCTAAAGTGTAAAATCTGTAATCAAAATGACATCGTAAAGCAACCCGACACCGTCACCGCCAGTCGCCACCCTTCCCTTCTTCCAACCATCCATCCATCCATCCATCCATCCTAGGGGGACTAAAAAGGAGTCACAATTTGCTTAACCAATAAAATTCAAATTTCAAATAGATATTTTCCCAAAGGGATTCCCTGCTACAACTCTAATAAATCTCGTGCATAATTAATTCAATAATAACTCCACTCACCATTATTGGCTGTAATCGCATTCGATGCAGCTACTCCGGAACTAGCTCCATTGCCACCGCCATTTACACTGTTGCTCATCGAAGATGACGTCGAGTCACTGGCTACTATAAAAACTGTCATCGAGAATACGCCAAGTGTGGCGTAGAATGACGCCATCATTTGTAATGTCATCTTTTTGTTTTCTTTTTATTAATTTAAATTAAACCAAAAATAAAAATATATTAACACTTTTTTTTGTTGATTATTTTGAAACAACTTTCATTGAGTTGTTAATTTGAAATTTTTTTTTGTTTTTTAGGCGAAAGCGAACAACTATAAATGAAATATTTTGATTTGAATAAAATTTTTAATTGTTGTAGCGAGTTTCATTTGCTTTTGTTTTGTATGTGTTTTGTGATTTTCCTGTGCAGTGACCCTTGTTATTGAAAAATGTTCATTTTCGTTTTGTATCCTTTTTTTAGTCCTGTGAAATAAACAAAAAAAAAAAACTGTGAACAAATAACTGGACGAAAATTTGCGTTGTAGGGATTTTTTTTTTTTTGTTGAGAGAAAGGAAATAATTAAAGGATTTCATTTCACAATTTGTTGCCCATTTAATCCGATTATATGTGAAATTCGGGAAAGAGAAGAGAAGCGGACGATGCAACAGATATGTGGTGGGTGGGCGTGGGAGCAGAGTATCGGTACACACCTAAAGCCGTGTGTGGATGCATATGTAGCTTATGCAAGGCTCTCTGACGCTCTCGGATATGCGCTGCGGTGTCCTCGAGCGAGATAATGAATTATTTGCTCATCAGAATTGTTATTTCGGACGAGCGAGGTTATTCGCGTTTATTTTTTGTATTTTTTATTTTTACTCACTCTTTTTTTCGCTGACGTGTTCCGTTTTTTTTGCCATCGTCTGTTTTTGTATGAGTGAAATTGATTGATGTGTCGAAAAATTGAATTCAAAACGAGTCATGATGGCACACACAGACGACGGATGGTCGGTGGTGGATGAAAGAGAGTGGGTTTTTCTTTTGTTTGAGCTTAATGTGACGCATTTGCAGAGGTTAACAACTTAACACACACAAACGAAAAAAAAAAACACCAAGTGATAAGAGGATAATTGGTGTGAAAGTGAAAGCAAAGTAACGTCATCACTGAAATCACAAGGATAATGAGGGGCGATGGCGATAATTTGTAATTTATTATTGCTGAGTTTTATGATCCGAAAAATGTATGCAAGCACATTCGCCATCAGACAGACAAGGACATCAGGGATAAAGTAAAAACGACAAATCCCAGGGATGTGGAGGGATTTCTTTATTTCTTAATGATTGTTGATGATGACAAAAGCATCCCCTTTGCACTAACAAAACTGGGCCCCTTAAAACAGAATTCTCTTTTTTTTACGTTTAATACGCTTAGGGGGTTTTATAGGTTTTTCAGGTTTCAATCAGGTTTCTGGACGACCCAAATGCTGACAGCAGATACTGCCTCCAAGAATGTAAACTGTTCTGAGAAGCTTTCCATTCGGAATCGGCTTACAAGTGTAGGACCCTTAAATTCGGGCCAGAAATACAAGTTTCCAACACGAAAAAGCTCGGTCAGAAGGTATGCGTTATGAATACGAATATTTTTATTCTATTTACTTTCCTGACGAGGATCACTCGTGAAGGGAGATTATCTTTGCTTTTATAACGGTTTGGATTGAAGTAAACTCGTTGCTATTCTTCATCAAATGTAAGGAACAGTTTTCAATTCTTGGAATACTCTTTCACATCTCAAATTTCTGGGAAAGTCTAAACTATTCAGGGTTATCAGGGTCCGGATTCCCCTATAAAAAGGTCCTATTAACATGGCTTAAATATATAATCAGGCCTACAAGTGGTTGAATAAGAATAAGTTAGGCATGTATGGGCTGTTAGGCGAAGATTGTGGGTTTATTAAGCAAAACAGTCCACGTAGGTTCTTGTTGATCTTTTTGTAACCGCTTCTGCCTCCTCCTGGTAACTATCAGAAAAAACTATAAAGATTAGAAAGTGTGACATCAGAAATTGACTAATTAGAGAGCAATAGAGACTCAACTAGTGATAACCAAAGGGATCTGTTTTGTCAGCGCCTCAGGTCGTCTTTCTTGAGATTTAGTTTTATTGTGTGGCTTTTTAGGCTATGTCAATGGGTTGACGAGACGAGTCAATTTTAGACCAATGTAAGCCCTATGTGGTGCCCTAGTGATTATTACTCTCATATCCTGAAACCTATTGAAAAATTAGGAGTTCCAAACCAGCCAAATGCATTTATAAATCTTAGCAGGTTATTTGCAAACCTGTCAGAATGTCAGCCTTTCAAGTATCCTAATTCCCATATGACAAAGTGCTGGGCACTAACAACGAAAGCCTGGACTGCCCTCTTGCACATTCTTATCTCAGTTGTTCCTTTTAACTTGATGTGTTATCAGGAAGCGGTTGTAGATCAATCATACTTCTGCTTTCCCCTTTTCAAGAAAAGGTTCTTGACTACGACAAAATGGCTCCTCTTGTCGCTTTCACGAAATGACATATAACTGTTTGTAATTTTTGCAGAACATGGCACCGGTCTTAATACCAATCTGCCATCCACCTAAGGATGCCAACTTCAAACTAAGACAAAACAATCCTTTAAAAAATTTCTTCTGTCCTACCTACATTGGAGTTTGGCATATAATCTTTTTTTGAGAATTTAGCCTTTCCTGATCTATAGATCTGAAGCAAAGACTCTTTCAGAAGTAGGTGAAGATATCCTTGGTCGTTTCTTAATATATTAGACCCATTAGACTATTATCTATCAATTATTCTGAATACCCTGCGTAATAAAACTGGCAAGAATCTAACGTTAGTCGAGTATTTTCGCAACGTGGCATCTTTTACCCCTCTTATCTGGAATTTAGTCGGGGAAAGGATATAGAAGGGAAGGGAAGGTTACAGAGTGATTTCTATTGCTGAGTTGGGGTTAACCTCCACAAGACCAAACTCGACCTTACCAACGACCTCCGCCCATTAAAGCCTCTAGCTTGATCTTCTCAAATGAAGCTTCGGGAAGATTTCTGAAAGGTACAGTAGCGATCTTCTCCTGCGGGAAGCCATTTTAACCTAACCTTACCTGAAATTTACGCACTGATGATCATGGTAAGATGCACTTTTAGGGGCTAAGAGCTGCAATTCAAAGTCGGTGGACACCAGGAAGCTTTGCTTTTTATTACTGTCCTAGATTATTTGTCTGAAGCAAAAGTGACGGGCCGTAAACTGCATGAGTTTTTTTTTGTATTGCCGATGGAGCCGTTTAAATAAAAGTTCAAACTTCTCTGTTTAGGTGGATATTTTGTAGGGAAAAGGTTATGATCTATAATATTGATTAGGGAATTCGTAGCAATATTCCAAGAGCGATGAACTCTGTGAGAGTTATGTGTAAAAGTTGCAGAAAGCTGAAACCGATATTGATAGGTGATCGGATTTGGAACGACTGGAAGAGATCTTCAATATTTAGTCCAAACAGACTATTCGAGAAGCTTCTTCTTTCAATTTATACTATAGGGGGAGTAAAAATAACGTTCGTTTCATATTGCCAGGGAAGATCTAAATTTGAGTCTCTTCGGTGAGAAGATTAACAGGGCTTTTACTGAGCCACTCACAGTTTAAACGCCATAGGGGTAGAACTTGCTTTGAACAGCAATGCTGATACTTAGGCGTCATTTGCTGACAAGAACCAATATTGACAACCGAATATAAATATATTAGTTACACAATTCAGCGGCATATAACTAAAAGAAGCCATGGACAACTCCAAACTCATTGCCTCTTCCTACTTCAATTCTTCTCTTAAAACTCAAGCAAAATACTTTACAAAAAAAAAACAAGCCCCCCCCCCCTGCATTTGCTCCAATTCATTTTAGTTTTCTTTTAAGATTTTTATTAAAATTTTCCACCTCTAAGATCACTTTGCATTTATTGTCTTTGTCTGCAAAATATTTTATTAAAAGTGTTAAAGCAAAATCATCATTGCAACTCGTTTAGTTTCGAGATGCAAGAAAATAAAAAACAATCCAAACATTTAAATAGTTCCATCTAGCTCAATAGCACACTTCAACGAGACAAACAAGTTTCTTCTAGTTAAGCAAAATTTAACTAACCCACAGCGGAAAATCACAGCTTCCCACTTTCACATTTCTTGCAAAACAGATCTAGCGCCTCAAGGCGATAGCCCCCTTCCCCGTTTCTAAGTGTCACTTTTGTTTTTATTCTGCTTCTTCTTTCTCACGCAAAATTTGTTTGCTACATCACATTTTTCATTCGTGGTGCTCCCTCTCGTTCTGTCATTCATACTTTCTTCCTCGGGTTAACTGCAATCCTTTAAAAACTGTTATCCTTTCAACTTGAAATACGAACATACATATATAAGAACGAAGAAAACCCGTCAAATATATTCATCTTTAGAGAAACAACTGTTCGCATTAGTCGGTATGGAAACTGCTTTCCCTCTGGCAGAAGCCCGTCAATAACTCGCGGGTTTTTCGCGACATATAAACCAAGATTTTTTTTTTGTTTTTATTTTTTTTATTCATCATCGTTGTCTTCATCATCATCATCTGATGAGAATCCTTGAAACAATAAAAATGTTTTAAAATTTCACCTAGAAAGAGGTTGCCCACACGAGGACGATGACGACGACGACGACGACGCCGAAGACACAATCGTCACTATCTAATGTCATAGCGAAAGAAAGCGGTTTCTATATGGAAGGTCCTTTCCGTGTTGCATTTAAGAGTGTGGTGTAAACCCAAGGATTTCGAATTTTATCCTCCACTCCATGGCTTTTTGGTTAATATGCAAATGCATAATAAGGATAAATAATGATCACCGCTTCTTGGGGTAGGGAACGCATGCTGTGATTTTTTGTATTTTCTATTTTGTATTCCAGAAAAAGAAAAAAAAAATGTAAATCCTTAAATTATCATCCTTGAGGTGTTTTTTTTTTTGTATATATTTACCTCCCTTCACATTGCATTAAAAGGATAATAAACATGAAGAGAAGAAGCAGGCGTGGCAGGAAACCCTCTTAACGCAGTTCGGCTTGGTTTGGCAGACCCAACGTCAATAGAGCGCCGTCTTTTGCACTAATTGAGACCTGTCATCTGCGTGATTTTGTTTTTGTTTTTGTTTTCTATTACATTCATCTGAGTCATTATCCTGTTTGAAAAGGGTTAAATTGAACCAACAAACAGCATGCAGAAGACGACAACGACAACGACGACGGGGATGGGTATAGGTCTTTTTTTATCCATCCAAAAACAAAACATTCAAAGACGACGGGCGAACAGTGTGTATTTCGCTTTCTAATGAGCGCTCAGTCTTGCAGGCATAAAGTTGTTTGCCATGGCGGGATATCCTGATAATTAGTGCAGAGATTCGCATTGCATTGATATTGAAAGTTGTAAGGAAAGAGCGCGACGCACGGTCGACTTTGTCCATGTCCTTGTGTACTTTTTTTCATTTTATTAAGGTGTTGGAAGGAATCCTATTGGATGGGGAAACATTTTATGATTTGTTTTTTAGGTTAAGGCCAGACACTGGCCTTTCTTCTTAAAGTTTTTGAAGAGAACTTGGTATATTTATCTTTTTTTTTTTGCTCAGCTAAGATTCATTAGAAAGAAATCGTTAAATAAATTCATTGATGGAGATTTGTTTAAGTGTGGATGATGATGCTGGTGGTAAATAATTGTATTTGTGGACTTTGAAGAGAGATATTAAAAATATGAGAAGAACTTCATGGTTCTATTTGGAAAATATGAGCTTTTGAAGAACCATTAAAGTTACGTAAAAGCAGTTGAAATTTTAAGTGTTGCTATTGTGTTTCTAAGTGCAACGTTTCGAACTAAGACTTTCAAAGTTTTTTTTTTATTTTAAATCATCAAAGGTCCTTATAAGTTGAATTCGCGTTGTCCCGTGTAATTTACCCGAAAATACATTTTACCTCATTTATGAAGCCGAGTACGTCTTAAGTTTAGATATTTCCCGGACATGCACAAAGAACATGTTCGGAGGAGTCGTCCTTTCACCATCAAATTAATTTTGTTAAGACTGCAATAGCATGTAAAGAAGGTTACTAGTATTTCATGTTAGGAGTATGGCGTGATCAGTCTCTTTAATTGTATATAGCCCGAATTATATTTCCAGTAGGCTAGACGAAGTTGGTATTCCCAATGGTTAATCAGCATTCAAAAAGAAGTTCAATTCAACTTCAAATTGACTGGCCCAATTCTGAACCAGCTTTTACTTATTCACCCACAGATTCGTTGCCTGAAATTCCCTGGTCAAAGATCAAAGCAGCCTTTTACTTATATAGAGTCTTCTGTGTTGGGCGACAACATTTCAAGCGGCTGTTAACTATCTGAAAAGTAATATAGTCTAGCGCCTTTGATACGTTTTTAAGGTTTAATCTAGCGCGGATCTCGATTGGGGCACATTCCCACTGATGTTTGGGTCCAAAGACACCGGCTTCTACTCCAGATTCCATTTTCGATCAGTCGCAAACCCCAGACTAGAACTTTGGGGTCTAGTGTCGAAACACCATTAGCCCAATTTGTACGGTTCATCTTTAAAAAGAGTTTAAGGGCGCCTTTAGCAGCTGTCTGTTTAATAAACATTTGTCGGGGACTAGAAGCCCAGCAATAGCTTCTAATTCCCAAAACTAGAATAGCTAGCCATGCAATCCTCTGAAGCTTCTGTCCGTTCGATAACTTTCGGGCACCATACGATGGCCGCGTTTGTAATAATGGATTTAATTATAAGTGTGTAATTTGTTTAATAAGATCAAATGGGTTGAAGACTTGAACCTTGCTGAAGTACATTAGGAAGGTACCTTTTATGGTGATGGGTTGTACATTCAAAAGTCTAGCCTTTTTGCAAGCCCACTGGCTCAGTTAGCTTTTGGGACAATATCCATAAGTATGCAATGACGTGTCTTAATTGTACCAAGTTTAATATCAATGTGACCAATGTATCGTGTCTTTAAAAATGTCCCCAAAGTGTTTCCAAATAGATAGGAAGGTAGAGTTAAACCTTAATACACCAAATGAGGAAATAAAAGTCGGGAAATTTAGTTGCGATTTAAGCTTGGACTGAGAGTTAGTCTAGTCTTCTTTACATTCCCTAATACTTTGACACGTATCTATTTTGAAAAATTACTTTGATCGAGTACGACGCTGACGAAGCTTTTAAAGTGTTTATACCCGACCAAGAGGCCTCTTGCTAGCTTTACAGATGGTTTGAAGATGGAGATGGGAACAGGAAAAGGAACACGATTTTTAATTCAATTCAATTTTCCCAGCTGACTGGTAAAAAACCGAACAGCGCATCATTGGAAAAATGGGTAAAGGGCAAGGAGTTATTCCTTAGTGACTTCTGCAGAAGATGAAGGAAACCTAAAAAAGTGCCGCTTAAAAATGCTGCATGAGAACTCCAGGTCAGACTTTAAAATATTCATTAAAAGATCAGACTTGGAATTGAAGTACCAAAGCGCCCTCTCGGCTTCTTGACTTATAACTGGTAGATTTAATATTTTACTTCTCAGTAAAAAATCTCTGCAAGCGCAAATAGTAAGTTGATTCCATGAAATTTGTCTTTGGAACCTTGAAGCGTAAAAAAGAACATTTACTTCCTAATTATACAGAGTAACGAATTTCGTGTGAATTTTCTAATATTTTAGGCATTTGTTTCCCTGTAAAGTAAAGTCCTTCACAATAAATTTTCCTTTATCCTTTTTTCAAATATGACTTGGGATAACTCCGTTTCATACAGGTGCACACCATAAAATTGGAACAATCGAATACTGAAAATCCCTTTTGTTTATGTATACGAAATGAAATGACAGGGAAGAGAACTTAATTCACTTCGAATCGATTTAATGAGATGAAATTCTATTTTACTTGTCATAATTCTCACGAAAATAAACTTTTTGTATTTAACATTTAACTAAAAAGCAATTATATTTATCAACAAAACTGCAATCATTTCATCATTAGGTTAAATTCAATGGAATTTGTTTAATCATGAAGCGTGTTGGTTGGTGGCAGGTTGACAATTTGCGGAGAAATGGATCGCATTAAAAATTGTTTTGTATTAAAAAAAAAATATAAATAGTAATAGTATTTGTGGCAAATTGCAAATATATTTGGATATAGTTAAATGTAATTTTGTTTGTTCCAATTTCCTGGTAGGCACTGCATAATATAAAACGAATGTTTCCAATAATATCGACTCAACTGATGTGAGACTAGATATTGGTTAATTTGTGATGCAATATTGAAATTTTGTTTTAATTGGAAAATATACATATGTTCGAATTGTTGCATCTAACATCATCATTTGTCAAATGAGTTTTTTCCAATTTTCTTTGGTAAGTTGGACAACATTTGCCACATAAAATGGTGTTTTTTTTTTTAACCCAGTACTAACTTCAGATAGTTATGTCTGTCAAACCAACTGTCAGATTGCAAACTGTCCGTGTAATTTTTATTCAGTTGCCTTTGCCAAAATGACGATCGTTTGATGACAGTCGATGATCCGGATCTCGTATAGAAGTTAATTACGAATATTATTTCATTATAGCAGAGCTACGGGGATAGTATTGTGCCGAATACGGTTGTGGACAAATAAGTTACCACCACACTATTTCACAAAAAACTAAAATTACAGCTCGGATTTGTCCATGAAGTGAACTACGATTAGTTTTTTTTTTGTCTTAGAATAAATTAAGAAGTGTGAAATAATGGGGTTATTTTTGAGGTTAATTTAATAACAGTTTGAAACCTGAGAGTCTTAGCGATGTTTAGTTGAAAATGTCTGGTGGTAACTTTAATTTGTCCAATAGTGTACATCCAATCAAATTGGCCACAAGAAAGATATCTTCCATTGGTGGGAAGGGGTGTACTTTCCCAATATCTCAAAATGGGTATTCTCCAAACCATTTCCATATTTCATCCTTAATTTTCGGTAAAGATTAAGTCTGAGGTTATTATCTTAGATTTTTGCATATATGTCTTTGAAAAGAAGATTTTCGTTGATTAAATATTTGTAGTCTATCCTAATCCGAATCGTTTATTCTTACTGAAATTATGTAAAAAATATCAGTGGCAGTAACAAGACAAGTTTTGAATAAAGGAGTGATAACGTTGTAGCGCCCACTTTTCATCTCTATTGAATCGACTTTCAAGCGCTGCATAGCGAATTAAATATCTTAGTAAATTTCTAATTAGCTACCTTCTTGAAACTTAGATCCTCTCATTTATGAACAAAACACGCTGAGCATGGAAATAAATTGCCGTTCACTATTTTGCTGCTCAGCACAACATGTGTGATGTGATGTGTCACAAAATTTAGAAAAATTGTGGTCTTCATGGAAACTTCATTCTCATCGGCCACGCAAAAACCTAAAGGTTGTAAAAGTTCTGTAATATAAGTGTTGGACAACTTATCAGTACTTGAAGTTATGATGGTCACCGCAACGGACCACTTGTGAAAACAGCCATTACACTCGTCAAATGTTTGTTAGATATTCATAAACTGTGTGGCAGTAAGAACTCTTTTGGTATTTTTAGGAGTTCCATCTAATTTTTTCAATTTCTTACTACACAAACAGGGTCTAAATTGTAACCCAGATGTCATTCAATGGATATCTTTAAATTTTTGTATTAAAAATTAATTGTTAGTCATTAGCTAGGCAGAATAGTATTGATTCAATAAAGTGAAAGGACTAAAATATATGTATCTGTATCCACATATAACTCGCCAGTGAAGAAAAAGAAAACTTGGTTAGATAACAAATAAAGACCTTAATAATCCCAGTCCTGCTTCAAGGGGTTAGGATCAATCAGAATTTTCTACTTGTTCTGAAGTATAATATCTTAAAAATATTCTCTGGAAATTTGAAGGAAATCCGACGAATACTTTTCGAAATATTAAACAATGAACAGCGGGCTATCTGACGCTAGAGCGTCGAGAGTAAAACTTTCAATGGGTTTTTCCCAAAACTATGTTTTTAAGGTCGTTAACCACTGTCTTTCAAAAACCGCTCGGTCGATTTGAATGAAATTTGTGCCCGATCGAAGGATTTTTAGTTTTTTTAAAAAAAAAACTCGATTTTTTATAAACAATTTAATTTAAGTTGTTGTTTTTTCTAAAAAAATTAAGAAACAAATTGTCCGAGTTCGCCATTTTGTTTATTTTCAGACACTAGAAAAAAAAAAGTACTAAATAATTTTTTTTTGACTGAATTCGGGTGAACCGAAGTTATGAAGGTCGCCGCAAAGAACTTCTTGTGGATACATATACCGATAACTTCTTATGTAATAAATATTTTATTTTATACAAATTTGGGTGAAATCATCTTGAAACATGACCAAATGATGTAGTAATGTAATTCGTATAGGGAATCGGTGGAGAAAATTATTATTGGGCACTTTAAATGTAGAGCGAATGAACATCAGCGCTCAAGCGGGCATTATCTTCGACACTTATTCGAAAGCACATGGCAGTAGAGTACAGGTAACTATGTGAAGATGACCTCAACCAAATTGAGAATGTTTAGCCAAAAAAATAAAGGGCCTTATTAGTCTTATTAGGCTCAGGTCCACACCAACCAAATAAGTTAGTAGGTAGATAAAATAAATCCAAAACTTAGCACCACCAAATGCCTTTACGATAATGAACCCAGTTCCTCCATTGATGAGCTTCCCTTATTGCCAAGGCTAAATCATCATCTCATTGAAGAAAACAGCACACAATCAGATCGTTTTCAACATAATTAGGTGCAATCGTAAGCTTTTGTCATAGACAAAGATAAAACTGTGCAACTAAGATTGCCACAGGGAAGACTTCAAGACTGCCGGCAATTCACTTAATAGAGAAATAGAGACAAACAATGCAAACGAATGACTCATTGGCATTCAATTTCATTTCAAAATCCTCTTTCTAGTTCTACGTTTGGCATTTTACGCATTGCCACCACACCGTTGCTGTCTCCCCCTTCCTCTCTCTCTAAACATCTTACCACTCCCAACCTTTCCTCCACATATGCAAATAGCATCGAACAATATTCATTAGATTGCCATGTTGAAACACTCAAGTTCAAGTGGAATTCCAACGATTATTATCCATCGTCTTCCTAGACATACCTAGACGCATTCACGAAAATTACCCTCCGAATATCTACATATGCGTATAATCTTCAGTTAACATGTCAGATAGAATGGGTAGATTATAATCTACTTCAGTAAAATATTCCTAATGGACGACGAAATTGTTTTGCAATTATCTATTAAGGTCAAAGACGTCGTTGCCGATTATATACCTACCTCAAGACACGTTTCACCCGATGCCCGGGCAACAAATCTCTTTTTAATGGCAGAGAGAGAGGTGTACTTTGGGTGCTTGAATCTAACTAACCTACGATAACAACAAAACAGCCAAAGCTGAAGTAAGGAACATAAGTTCCATTTAAATCATAAGGTCTTTCTCACATCATCACTTTTTGCAGAGCAACAATAATCTACGGACAATGGCTTTCCAAAATTTTGTCTATAAATATAAATTTCGTCTGAAGGTAGGTAAACTCTGTTGCCAAGGATCGGCAACATCGAGTAGTAAAGTATTGTTAAAGGGAGCAATTTTTTTTTATAATTTTTTTTTTTTTTTTGCACTTTAAACACTTACAATCGGAAATATTCCACACATTCTCTTGTATATATTTGAAAAATTCAAACAGTTTTCACAACAATTTTATTAATCCGCTTGTTTTTCTCTGCTTATTGCACGAGCAATAATGCCGGACCTCTGCTTAAATGATTCGAATAAAAATAACAACAACAACGAAAACAGCAGTAGGAAGGTAATAACACAAATTAATGGCAATTCAAACAGACGGGATAATAAAGTCCTTTATTGGTGATTAATTACCATGAAGACGAGAGGATTTACATTTTTCATTTTTAAAGAAAAAACAACAAAAAAAAGAGAAACAATAATCTTCCACGAAACACTGAAACACTGCCAAAGGCTTAGGACGTTAGAACCTGTCTCAAGTACGCACTCAATTTATGTTTACAAAGAAAAAAAAGTAAATACTAATCAATTTGACTCTAAACAAAAAAAAACTCAGCGAATTTCAAAGCGAATCACTTCATCCCTTGTCGCGCGAGAAACGAGCCAAAACGAAACAATACAACACGACGACGAAGAAGAAGAAAAAATTTTCAAGTGGAGCGCCCCAACACGTGCGACAGATCGTTCCCGACAGACCGACAAATACTCCAACATCCAATTGTGTAGACGACCGAAATGCCACTAACTTTCGCTGGCCGAACAGAATTCTCATCGGTGGTACATACTCCAATCGCATCTACCACAACAGTCCATCCACACCACATCCACATCCACAGCATCAGGCAAAGCAGAGACAGAGGCAGCAGCACCGCATTCGAGAAAAGCCGAAACGTTTTTACATCTTTTTTCTCAGATACAAACAAAAAATGTGGATAGGATTTACCAGAAGCCAGATACTGTTGCAGATGGATTTAGATACTGTACAGAGCGAGAGAGTAAGATAATGAGAGAGCGCGCGACTCATTTAACAGCCACCATCATCAACATCATCATCATCGTTAGGACAGCAGTTTTGTATCAACATTACCATTATCAACGGCATCCCAGCATCATCATCATCATCATCATCTGCAGACAACAAAGCATCTAGAATCAAAGATACTCGATGGCATGGAATGGCAAGTGTCAACCGGAGGTAAAAGTTAAAAAATGCTCTTTCACTCTCGAAAACCCACCCCCGAGCAATAAAAACCATCATGTTGACAAATGGATAAAAGCTGTAGCGAACAGAGAAACAAACCGATAACAGGTGACAGGAACAGGAACAGGATGTGGGCAATAGCATTTATTTTTCGGGGTGAAAAAGAGAAAGTTCAACATTACACTGTTAGAAGAGATTCTCTTTCTTTTGTTTGTTTGGCTGCAAAACTGCACAGTTAACAGAGGAAGAGAGAATTTGATGTTAAGTTACGGCAAATTTCCATCCAACATACAGTTGGCGATGTCAATGGCCCTTTCGAGAATGACAAGAAATGTGTATGGGAATGGGACCCACAACCAGACGTGTATTCAAATTCTGGTGTTTCTTTTGCAATGTAACTTTTTGGGGCAGGGAACTTGTGGTATTTTAATTTAAAGCAAATAGTTACCCATTTAATATACTTTTTATGCAAAAAGTTTTCAACTTGAAGGTGATTTTTCGCAAATATTTGTTGGTCGAAAAGAAAAAGAACTCTGCGAAAAGAATTATTGAGATGGAGAAATGTAAGAGGGTGTCTCATTAGTTTGATCATTTTGAATAAGTCGGTTACTTTAAGGGGTTACATGGGTTTCACAGGTTCAAAAATCGTCTTATTAATTTCTACTACATCTCGAGAATATTATCCTAAATTTTCAAGTCATTCCAAATAAAATTTTCGGAGATACAGCCTTGGGAAGGTGCGCACTCGATTGAATCACGAGGTTTATTTGAGGTTATCCAAACTTTAAACGCGTTTTTCTCGAAACTGGGTTTCCAAAGTCGGTTGTCAGAAGTTCTCGAAAACTACTTAACAGGTCTTCGAGATACAATTCACGAGGACTTGGACGAAGGATTTCTTTTTTTGCATTTTTACAAACACCAAAAATCCAATTTTTAATCTTTAAATTTTTTTTTCCCGTCGTCCAAAATCTAGTTTATGGTCTTAACTAAAACACAATTTTTTTTGTTCACTTTTGATGATCCTGTCACGAGTTGTACTGTCAACGCATGTTGACAATGACGGAGTATTGAATAATTCCCTTTGAAAATTTCGGGAATTCTTTTTCAAATGTATATCTTTAAGACAGTAAAAAGTTTGAATAAAATATTTTATTTTTTATATAACAAAAAACTGTTGCCAGAACAGTTCGCGACGGATTGGCAATATCGAAAAAAAAAATGAAAGTATTGCAGGCAGAACAAATTTGCATCACCCGAAAATAATGATGTTTCAAGCAAAAGTCTCCTAAAGGCTCGAGGTTTTCGATTTATCGAAGTAAGTGCCTTTGGGGCTTATAGAACTACTTAAACATATTTTTTTTAACTTTAAGAATCGTACTTTCGACCCTTTAAGTGTCTCTGCTGAGACACACCACCCTTCCATTCTCTTCTGTCCCGGGATCGGTCACGCTGCTTCCAGTTATCAAGTCTGGTATGGCTTGTTCTGTGGAATGGAATCTTACACTTTCTTGTCGGCTGGGATTCAAAGATTCTCTGGACTAAAGCACTGTTGTTCATTCGCTCGATGTGGGTGATCTAATGTAGATTTTTGGGCTACATCCATATCTTTGTACACCTCATAGGGTTCACTGCTGTGTTTTTCCCTACATTCGCCTTCGCCCTCGGACATATTCGTTGAAGAATTTTTCTCTCAAAAGAGTTTATCATCTGCTCGCATTTCTTGTTCATCGTCCAGCACTCAGGACCTTATAGCAAAACTGGAGAATCAGTTTTTTATTTTATAGAGCTTCATCTTTCGAGTTTTGAACTCATTTGTTGTTGCAGTTTCTCAAGGTTAATTCAATCTCCACTAACAACAGCAACGTAGATTTTTCCATATTTACTTCAAGGGTAAGCTTCGCGCCTGTTCTTTAACTGTCATATGTTCTTAATCGGCCATCCCCAATTCTCAGCTCCGATGATGATGTGTTTCGATTGTAAATTCGTTGATCTTCTCCAGAATTTGTCTGAATGTGCAAAATTGGTCTAATGTCGATATTTTCGGGCCAGAAGCAGGTTGTAAACCAGCAGGGGTTTAACCAGAATTCGTCGGAACCAAATATTTTACAGAAAATTCTTTTTTGCAATGACCAGGTATTCATCCGCTTTTGAGAGAATCTTTGCTTTAAATTTATTAAACTTTACTGGAGCTTGGAAAGTTCCGTCTTGCTTCAAAGTTGCCTGCACAACAGAAACGGCGATTGTCAAGAGATATTTTTCTTTTGATTTCGAATGAGTTGTCGTTTTTCGATGAAATAGCAGAACCGAGATGGGCAAAACTTCCTTATCAAATCATATTTATAACTTTCTACTATAAAGTTCTCTACTCCTTATTGACATCATATACTTGGTTTTAAACTCTGTAACAGCTGAACCTTTTTTCTGCTTCTATGGTAAGCCTTGAATGAACACTATGCAAAAGATAACAAATCATAAGAAATGCAGTTCCGCATGTTTAGTTTAGATGTAAAGTTGAATTGTGGTAAAGTTGCTATCGCATACATTGTCATACAAGCTGTGGCTGTGATGCATGCACCGGTTGGTGTTTACGATCTAGTTCTAATAATGAATATTTCTAAGGCCGCGCTTCCATTTGCAAGAAAACTTCTGCAGGAACTGTCTAACAGTCTGTCTGACAATGACTTGCAAGTGGAAACTGCGGAGCAAGTTCGATCGCGACAGTTCTTCTTGCGAGTTAATTGAAGGTTTAAACAGCTTTGCATTGACTCGCGACAGTTCTTGCTGCTTATCGAAATAGTTTCGTATATATCGCGCTCGCGGCTGGTTGACGACTTTGTTTATATCCTAACCCAGGGGTATATTAATTTTGACATGTATATAGTTTGTAACACCTCTTAATATTCATCGTAGACCCCTAAAAGTGTATATATGTATTTATGATCAGGACCAAAACCTAAGACTATTTAGCAATGTCCGTCCGTCCGTCCGTATTAACTTATGAGGCCTTTAAATTTATGCTAGGTAGCTGAAATTCTGGGGAGTACCGAAATGGTAAAGTGTTAAAATTTGTTAAAT
The DNA here is from genome assembly GCA_963576555.1 of Ferdinandea cuprea. NCBI lineage: Eukaryota > Metazoa > Arthropoda > Insecta > Diptera > Syrphidae > Ferdinandea > Ferdinandea cuprea. The sequence goes on along the minus strand of OY754961.1, from coordinate 83,705,794 downwards.
ACGCCCACTGCCACGCCCACAACTTAGAAACTAAAGCCGTAGTTGAAGAAATAAATGGTTAGAACCTTCACAGGATATGAAGGCAGGGTCCTCCTTTATAAGTTTGTCATGTAAGTTTTTTTTGCCACGCCTACTTTTTGTGGGCGTTTTTCACTAAAATGCTGTTCTTGTCGAAAATTTTCGTAGAAACCGAAAATAATGTTTACAAAGATATTTAGCCAATATTTTTTCCAATTTATTCCCATACAAAGTATTGTATTGTATTTGAGTTTTACTTTTAAATATTTTAAATAAAATGCTTCCATTTTCACCATTTCGAAGCTTTGCTTTTTGCTTTTCGAAGTCCGAGTGCAATTTGCCATTTATTTGTGTCACAGATAGCAAAGGTTCAAATTAAAAAAATTTCAATCATTTCAAAAAGTTGTTATCAACTAAGAAATATTCGCTTGGCAGTATGATGATTTCGAATTGAAAAAATTATATATTTAATACTTCGACAAAGAGTGGGGAGCAAAATTGATTGAATGTCTTGGATTTATCTACTTCTGTTAAGTAATCTTATAGTAAAGCCTTAGTGAGAAAAATGTCCTACAGTAGAGGGGTCTATCATCACACCAACTCAAGTAATATCAAGTTAAAGTGAATATTTCTGATTTTGAGGTATAAACACTTGAAATGATATAATTTTAGAAATATTCGATTTAGCTTAAAAACCGCTTAATATATTTTGTAGACAAGTCTCAAAATTTTTGCTAACTAGAAATGATTTTCTTGCTTAAAATGTTTTCTCCGACAAATTTTACATACATTTCAAGTAAGATAATCACTTATAGGTAGCAAAGGTTTTGAAAAAAATGTGTTTTAAATGAAAAGACAAAAAATTGTCTGCACTTACAGTGAAAGTAAATCAGCACATGTTCATCATCGAAACTAGTCTGAACGCATGCTCATTATCATAATGGGTGAAGTTGAAGTGGCTGTCGGCATTACACCGACACACTTAGACCGTGTCGTGTCCTCGAGATCTAGGATAAAGCTACTCCGTACTCGTTGAATCCATCGGAGCTGCTGACAAAGCGAAGGAGATGTTTAATGTCCTTGCAACTTCGTAGAAGAAGGCTCCAAGATGGAACTTCCTCTTTCTGGGGAGAGCAGGGCTAGTTTCCTTATCGACTCTACAGCTTCTGCAAAAGAATTCATAAAGTCTTGTTGCATGTTTGCCTTAACACAGTGTCCAGTGGTGACACCTGTAGTAGTGCTAATGTATTGACTGCTTAGAGAGATTTTATATCCAATTTAGGCCAGTGATTCCACTTGCCAACCTAAAATTTGTTTCCTCTATAGCAGCCAGCCTTAGCGACTGTTTGCAAGTAGCCAATGGTATATATAACTTGGTGGTTCCTAATTTGGCGAGCTTATCCGCCCTACAGTTCACCGAAATGTCCTTGTGCCCAGAGTCACCCAGCAAAGGGGAATATTGAGCTGATCCGCCATCTCCTGAGGAGAAAATCGACTATCTAGGGCTAATTTACTGTAGAGTTGATCACAATACCTCCTTTGATTTAAGTGATTTAAGCAACGTTGACATTTTCTGCATGAGAAATTGTATTACTAACTCCAAAGTTTTTGGCAGTCTTTTGGAGAACTTGAGAGAACCCTGGGGTGGGATTGTATCAGCCACCCCTATTTTTGTCTTTTTTCATACATTTTTAGGAGTGGACTGAGATTGACTGCATCATTCATATCAGCTGACTCCGCTCCAAGACGAAAAATTTGGGGTTTGCTTAAATTAATCACTCCACTCTTCTTCTTTCAAAGTTTCCGCTGTAGTAAGAGGTTTAAACAGGTATATCAGTCACCTAGCTCTCCTCTCCTCTCCTCCCCCCTCAATGATTTCAGGAACATATTTAGGTTCGACTGTTATAGTAACCTACTCTGCTATCATTCCAATCCGAAACCGAAAATTTAAGTTTTTGCCTTCTATTTAAATATTTGCAAAACAAATCGAGAAAAATGCGAACATTTGACACTTCTCATGCACTTTCGTCGGACAACTTCATAAAACAAAATGGTGTCAGAATGTAATCCAGGCAGATATTTAGCTCTGTTATATCCAGTGCGGGTCAGATTTAGTAAAGATACCAAGGGGTTTCCATTTATAGAAAAATATAAAGGATTTAAAAAATTTGTAAATCTAATAGAAAATATGCCTCAACCCAATGAGTTTGATTTGGCTTACTTTTGGTTAACATCTGACGAAAGTTGGGAGAAAACATTGCACATTTACCATTGAAAACCACTTTAATTGGAATATTTTAATTAGTTTTCCATAGCTTTTATTTTCGAGGACACGGATTCAAGACTAAGATGCGCTTCTTTTGGTGTTTAAATTGTGATCGTTGGGAAGTGTACAGTTGATAAAAATTAACTCGCTACTCGCTTTTCAGCTATGAAGCGCATCGGCATTGTAATATGTTCAGCAATAATGATGCATCGAGTGTTTACGAAAAGTATTGTTTATAACTTCCTTAGATGCCACTTATCGTAAAATTATTACCTTCCGGTTGGGATTTCCTTACCAAAACAAATAGGTAAACAAAAAGCCCCTCTCAAAATTTAAGCATTTGGCGCCAGCTGTTCGTTATTGAAAATAATACCTTTTAATTCTTGTTTTTTTTTTTATTAAAAATAATTTTTAAAAACAACATTCAATATCCGATCTATCTTCCCCTCTTCAATTCCTCACAAATCTTTTGTTTACAAAAATATTTCTAAGACAACAAGGAAATTCTGTATGTTTGCCGGTGGGTATTCTAATTTAAATCGAGGGGAAATCCAGAAAATTGGTTGTGCTAAACAGTGGGATATTTTTCCTTAAAAATATTTGAAGGGGAACATCTATTGTACTGCACTCTTAAATTGCGCTATCGTCCCCTATTTTCGAAAATGTGTCAGTGAAGAGAAAACCATGAAGTTCGACATATTGAACTTCACCATTTCACTGCTTCTCTTAGATAGGTTTGTGAAGTTTTATTCTAGTCAAGTGGGTTTAGGGTTTTTACTAATGCCTTGTTGTTTTATATCGTACAGTGAGGGAGGTTCTGGTGATGTTTTTTTTGTCAGCAATTTTATTTAGAAAAATACTAGAAATACATATATGCGACGTTATACCTATAGCTGTCAAGATTAACTCTTGGAATGATTAAGTCTTTATAAGGTGATTTAGTATCGCGACATCAATCATCGGATAAGCGTGTGGTAGATGAAGTGGCATGAAAACTCTTATCATCTTCTGTGACCGAAAAATGCTCCCTAGACTCCGGCGTTCACATATATTTTACAGTGTTGGGCAATGTAGAAAAAGTATGAGGGTAAATTGAGGGTAGCTGAGAGTAAGATGCTTCGCATAACAGCAAAAATAGACATCGCGTCAAAGAACCAATATAGAACAAATTTGAGCACGACCTCAGTTCGTGCACTGAGCACGGCTCAGTTTGTATTGCCATGTTCAAAGGAAGGACCCTATGAACCCCGTCAAAAGGGTTTTTGTCGCACGTATCAGACAAGATTGGCTGGTGGCCAATAAAATAGGGTCAACTTTTCTTTCAGTATGTAGTATTCTAAAATATAAGACTTTCCAGTTAGAAAAAAAAATACTTGAGAATAAAGATATTCCTAAGGCTTAGACGAAAAAGAAGTGGTACCTACTGTAGTGGGGTCTACCAACACCCTAACTCACTCAAGTTATATCAAGGAAAGAGGTGGTCTTATATTTAGAAATATTACTTACTAAGTGAAGAGTTGTTCCTATTATATTGGTCACCACTATATTTACTAAGTCTGAGTTAATAGAGTAAAAATCTGTCTCTCATGCCGTTAGTCAGAACAAAATAAAACCTTTAAAATTACATGAATGGCCTTGCTTAGTGGATGCAAAAAATGAATAGACCTTAAGTCAGTTTCTTTTTATAAGAACACACAGATTAAGGCCTACATCTTGAAAGTCTTATCTGAAAATTTTTAAGCTTGTAATAAGGATATAATCACGCCTCCGAACGGCAGAGTTAGGAAGTTACCTTGTCAGGCTCTAAGAACTTAAGTTAATACTATAAGCCCTTGAACCTAGAGCCCCCACAAGTTGTTCAAACCGTTTCGCCCACAGAATCTTGCATCTTAATATTCGACCGTACTTTTCCTTCAAAAGATCAATAAGGTTTGGCCAGCAGACCAACAATGAGATGATTTTTCGATAAAATTGATAAATTTCTTAAAATTTAGCAGAGCCTAATGGGCGAAGTAACGGTCTCTCGAATGATTCAGAGGTTTCCGTTCTTGAGTTAATTGAATTCTGTAAGGATAAGGAACAAGGTCTTTTATCTAAAATTCGCCGCAATGTGAACTGACAGAGTTTCAATTCCTGTGAACGGATTGGAATCGACTGATTTGATTCAGTTCGAACTTAAGCACTTGCACCGGAAATTTCGACTTGTGCGTTGTCTAACTGATACAAAAACATTCAATAGAAAATATTTATCTACTAAAGCAGAACGATTATCACGAGCGAAAATTGGATTAAGCGCTCTTAAATTTGCCACCAACGACTTAGAATTTTTAATAATATCGTAACGCTGCTCATGCGTGCGAAATGTTTTTCTACCTATTAGACTGGCTTTGTAAAGCGTTTCTTTTGACGTAGGAAATAAATCGCATAAAGGGATGTTAAAACATCCTTCTTTCTTCTTTTCGATTGTTGTTTATACAACGAACAGAGATGGTGAAAGATCACACTGTAATCTGTATTGGCTGTGTCTGGCTGTATCACATTGGCCTTTGTTGAAAATAATCCTACAAGTGTTACCGAATAGCTTAAGCGAACAATTTATTTCCTATGTCGGACCGTAGAAAAAACATATTGCAAAGGCCTTCGATTCGTGTAATCGTGTGAACATCTCCAAGATGTTCAAATTTTGGAAGGCACCAGAACGCATATCGAGCTTAGTCTTTTTTTGGTCATCATCCGCAAGATTCCTTTAATTTCTAACGTAAATCTTAACTAAGAATTTGTCGGAGAAGGTAACTTTAATTAAGCTGTCTTAAGTCGAAATAATACGGTGCTCCTGGGTCTTATTGTTAAATCTGTTCCTTGGTGCGAAATTCTTAAATTCATTTAAATGTTTAAGTTGCAAAGTTGAGTGCTTCCTTGGCTGTATGTTTTAAAATTCCAAACAAATGCAACAAGTTACTAACTTATTTAGGTGGCGTATGTTGAGAATGCCGACCTAGTTCTTTCACTTATAATATCTAATTAAATTGTATAAATCATTATTCCCTGGGAACATTTCTTTGAAAGCAACAGCCCACAGTCAGAGCATCCCTTTCAAAAGCTCTCAATATTCTCTCTTAGAAAAAATTCCCTCATTTCCCCACTTCTTCATCAAATACTCATTTAATATTTTCGAAAAAAAAAACACATTCGAACGAATAAATAAATCATCTTCGAAAAGAAAAAAACATACAACCGGCAAATGAGATGTCACAAATAAATGAAAGGCAGACAAAAATGAGAGAAAACAAACAGCATTATTATTCTTCTTCTTCTGCTGGCTAAGCCAAAAAGCTAACCGGCTATTATTTGGGAAAATGAGTACCTATGCGTCGCCGTGGAGAAGAAAAGTCAGCAGTGATATGGTAATGGTAATCGCTTGAGGACGGGGTAGCGCCAAACATATGTCAGTGGGGATGAAAGTTCAATCAGCTGACCAATGATATGCCTGTAAAGTATCTTCAAACTGTTAGGTCGGATGTTTGTGGTGGGGACAATGTGTGAGTAAAATTCACAAACACACACAGATGTGTGGATATGAATTTTCGAATTATAGCTAATTGTTGGTATTATATGGCGCGTTGTTAAGGATGGATAATTGTGTGGGTGTTGTGGGTTTATTTTTTTCTTTTGTGCTTTTCTTATCCAGGTGAGGATGGATGTTTATTTGACGACTTTACCTTGAGTTCAAATACACAAACTTATATGCAGGATTGCTGTATATTGAGCATATTTTAATGGTGACGTGAAATAATGCCAAATTTGAAATTTTAACCATGACGAAATCATTAAGAATTAGAATTTTATTTCAGTTTTTGAAACCAAACTAGGAATTTGGTCTTATTTCAATTTTGTAATGGAAATAATGCCAATTTTTTTGAATTTGGCTTTAATTTGTTTGGCGTTATTTTTTTTTAATAAAATTATAAATATATTTTATTTCATTATAACCAATTTAATAATTTTTCCTTTTTTGTTTTTCTCTTTTTAGGTAAGTTTCAACTTTAAGGCTTTTGGATAAATGCATTAAATTATCAGCAATTTGTTGCTGCACTAAGGGTAGGTACCTTCTATACGAATATACTGTGCGTGATACTTTTAATAAGAAATGTCATCTCCCGGTCACGGGGTATGTAGGCTCTTATCGTCAAGAAGGCTTCTACTGCAACAGTTTGCAAAATTATATAATCTGTCCTTTTTATACATTTTTACGGACCAGTAGAGTTGAAGTAAAGTGGGGTTGATAATACCATCATATAAAAGATGTGAACTGATTTCCCACTTGAATGCCTATGTAAAGTTATTTCCATACTAGAGTTGGCTAGCTCCCGACCTGTATAGCTCCTTGAACTATGTACTATGTCGAAAACATTTCCTATCTTTCCATGATAGGATGTTCAACCAACGAATCCATGCACCTGATATTACGATTTAAAGAAGTCTGATACAGTCACTCCGGCAATCCAATCAGTGTGGGTTTGATAGACTGTTCGTCTGTATGACTTTCCACAAGCCGCATGTTGAAACGGTTCGATGGATTTGAGTTATAAAAGTTGTTGGGTTATCATGTCGCAGCTCTTTTTGCGTTATCATACAAATGACACAAATATTCGATATTTTTGATATCTTTTTTTTTTTGTATTTTGGCAGCTTGCCACTTCAGGCACATATAGTTAGACCCTTCCACCTTTTCTTTGGATAATAATGCAAAGCCATTCGAATAGCATGCTTGGAAGAACGATGCATATATGTATGCCTAACGTATGAGTTTTACGATGTCATATTCGGCAGAAACACCTTTTCCTGGCTCATTTCCTGGACAAAACCATTCTTGAAATTAGTAAATTTTTCTGGGGGCCTAGGATAGTTCTCTCGGCAAAATTATTAAACGCCAAATGGCCTACAAGGTTGATCTACTGCCGAAATCAGCAAAAGTGGAACATTCACCTGAGCATCTAGAATGCAAGGGGCAGGCAATCTGAGTACACCATTCTTTGAAGTTTAGTTAAATCAGCAATATAGTGTTTGCGTGAAAGCTTATTCCATCAAACAACTGATGCTTGTGAATAGTAATCGTAATATGTGTGTGAAGCAAAATGAATTAATTGTAAATTTGTCATTATTTTTGCAGATAATAAAGATCAATAGAACTCGTTTGTCGAACTCCATTTTTTGCCAAATTCACTCTGCACTGGCAGGAAACTGTTTTCGCCTTATATGTCTTTGTCTCAACATGCGTGGTCCAAAGGAGCTTACTATCGAAGATTACTTCTTATATTTTTAGTTTTCCTTGTTAGTTTCAATGTGACGCCATTAAGTACTAGTTGAGACAAACTTTTCGATTTTTTCCTTTTCGCAAATTTTAGTGCGCCATTCGATCAAGTCTAACGCCGCCTGCGCTTTCGAACAAACATTTGCAAAGCCTGATCCGATAGAAAGAACAGGAACATCATCAGCATTAATTTACGTGAAGAGAACAGAAGCGTTGAGCATCGACCACTATGCACCAAAATAGGGAAGACACAACGCCGCCTTGTGGTTAGCCCAGTATTTCCCTGCTTTAAAGCAGAAAGTATGTTAGACTTATAAGTCCAAAATTTGTAGTGATGGAGTAGTCATACTTACCAACTATACGTCAGGAAGATGGAAAGTAGGCAGAATTACATCGTTTGCCATTCGGAGCACGCTGCTTCCAGTTATCCCGACCAAGCGCTCTGTAATCTGCGATGGCTTAGTTTTTCGATATTCTCTCTAGTCTCGAACGTGGCTGAAATACTGTTGTGCATTCGCTTGATGTGACCGAATCAATGTCGTCAACGGGTTTCATTTCTTTCGAAGGAGACCAATATTTATCCTCCTGTCCTGCTTATTGTATTTAACGTTGTATAGTACAACTGGATCTTTATTTGTTTTAAATTTTGCCTAAGGACGCATTTATTTAGTCTTGTCATCATTTACTTCAATAGCTGTGGAAGCCTCTATCATGGCACGCTAGAAGAGTCCGCTGACATCAATGTCCGCCGCATATCTCAGTTGCTGGAATGATCCGTTGAAGATATGCCTGACGCCAGCTCTGCGCAGTCAAGAACAAGATTGAAGAAGTCTGGTGCAGGTTTGAAAGATTTTACATGAGCTGCTACCGAACTGCACACAGTTGGATAGGTTTTTCCGGGATCCCGGATTCGGCCACCGCCATGTAAAGCTCCTGATTATAAATGATTTTATGATTTGCATTACCGTGAATATTATTCTACGGCCGATCGGGTGGGCTGAAAACCATACTGCGGTATGTGCCGATTAGTGTGACTCAGAAGGGTTTGATACGTTCATACAGAACATCAGATAAAAGCTTATGAAATTCCTTAGCAGAAATTTGCCTCAATAGTTCTTGCGAAACAACGTATAGCCTTTTTTGTAGACGCAAGCTCTAGGACCGTTAGTTCAGGTGCCACTAATCCACTTTGGGAACTGAGTAGTAGGAATTGATGGTGAGATGCTTAAGTGGGTGTGCTTGTGTTCTCATAGAAATGCATCACCAACCTTTTGACGGCCTATCGGCAGGCGACTGTGCTATGAGTTTGGTCCGAGTCAAACGTCACGAACGCTGCGCCGTCACTGATTCTATTTTTTCCTTCGATTTGTTGATACATTCTATATTTCAAAGACAAAGCTCGAATTTAAACACTGTGGCGTTTCATGTTTATCGAATCCGTGAATCTTTAGCTAACTTTGTATGCTAATATTGTTTGTTGCTAGCAACATCCCTTCCTATATTGGATGCATATTAGATTTATGTCACATTTATTTCTTCTATTGCATGTCCTCCCTTAAAGTTTAATTTTCAAACAATAACTCCTTGAAATCGACTTCTTGCGAAACTTAACAACTTTCAGCCACAAACACTGCATGTAAACCGCGCAATTCTTAACGAAGCCATACACTCATTATCACCAAAAAGGTGATGTCAAAGCAAAGAAACTTAACTCAACAACCCCCGCATACGAAAAGTTCCAGCCGGCCGTCACAACATTGCCAGGAGGCATGCGCCAAAAGTCAACTCTCTTCCATGACAGTCAAAACTTTTCCTCTATCTTTGTCTTCAAATCAGCTGTCGTTTGCTAACTGTCAAACGAATTATTTTTCAACTCCATTGTCATACACAGTTCTTTCATTATTGTTCATAAAAAAAAAGTCAATTTGCAAGACAGACGGACGAAAAGAAAAAAAACGCACACCATCAGCTCAAAAAAAAAATATATAAATTCAAAACTCTTACATATCTGTTGGTGCTCCTTTCCTAACATGGAATTGTGACATCTTCATCTTCGAACATATTTTCCCAACTATAACAGCTTGTCTCTGATAAATTCCAAAAAAAGGATGCGAAAATATGGACAAGCTTGAAACCGCTAATGGATACGCAGCTGGATAGTAGCCGCCCAGATTTAGCAGCACTACCAGTACCATCAGCACCAGCACTAGTACCAGTACCCATAGAATCCCTTAGAATGGGTGCCTGTATGGGTCGTTGCATTACGGAAAAGAGTTCCTGTTTGAAACGGTGAGTGGTGTGTAGAAACGACTATCTTAACCCTTTATAAGTCGCTCCCAACGAAACGGTCTATTGTAGTAAATTCTTCCAAAAGTGGAGAACTTTCATTTGTGGACCTAATTAAATGCTGTGAAGCGTGGAAGAATTTTTGCCACCACCACCTTATAAAGGGTTAAAGGAGTCTCAAGTGCCGCTCTGATTAAATCGATACGTAGCGCTGTGGAAACATCTTTTCTGACTTCCTTCCTCTACCTATTGTGTCTCCTATTTTAATAACCAATAATTTCCCTACCCCAAGGCCCTCTCCTCTTTGTAAGTGCACACGGTGCAAGCCGCTCCAATTTAATTAGAAGAGGAATGGAAACTGGAACAAAAGTGGCTTTTATGTTTTGCGTTACATCTATCCGACCGCACTTGTGCCTGTTTTTTTTTTTGCAATGTGTGTTTGTGTGTTCATTTTTTTTTTTTTAATTAAGTTAAATTGCGGTTGAGAGTTAGTGCTAGTGCCACCCCCATTCCTTAACCAATTTGATACAATACTGTAGGTTTTTATTTTGTCTCCCTTTTGACCGTTCTGAGCATCCTTGAACTGATTTTTCGATTATGCTTCGTGACTACGTGTGTGAGCTAATGCAGATTTTATTTGTTTCCCTTTTTTACTACATACTTTGACTCATTTTTACCACCACACCCACCATCCCGCAGATGGCGTTCAACAGATGAACATGAGACTGAACTGATGACGGACGAAGAAGAGGGCAAAACGCAGAGGAAGAAGAAAAAAGAACGTAAACTCATATTTAGAATAATTAAATTTAAACGAAAGGTGAGTGTGCCAAATTTATTGGCAACCAAAGGGTGTTGTGTAAGTGGTGTAAAGTGAATACCACCTGAAGATAGATGTCGCTAGTATATATTCTTAGTGGTTCCTTCAAAGTTTTAGAGAATAAACCAATATGCCACCTTTTCCAGAATCGCAAGCAGTTTCTGGACAAATTCCTGGAACGTCAGGACTTAAACTACTCAAGGCTGAGCCGGGCACCGACAACAGAACTGTAACAAATGCCAAATTTAATCACAAGAAACAAAAATGTATAAATAAAGACCTATTTCAGCACGGACATCCAACTGCAGAGTCTTGACGCTCAGACACTTTTGGTGACAGCTGCCAAAGACATTAATACGACCAACACCTTTGTTCCAGCGGCAGCATCACGCACCAGTTCCTCCCTCGATCTGGAATGGGAACATGAATACGGGCAAAATCACACGAATAGGGTTGTCTCTCGGTCCTGGCTGTTCATAGATGTCGCTGCGAATGATGTTCCTCACGATGATGGCGAAACCAGTGATGACAACAAGCCACTGTTCAGCTCACCCCCATCGGATGATGGTTGCTTGCGTGATGAATTTCTACCAAAACAGCATCGATCTGCTAGCGGACAAGCGGCAGCAACTAAAAGTTGTAAATCGAATCAACAGCAACAATCGAACTTCACTCGTACCTCGTCGCGGACAAGTTGGTCGCATATTTCGACACCCGAATCACTCGAATGGGACATCGATGAAGAGCAAAGAAATCAAATGCATCTGGAGGATGATAATTTGGATCACGAGACACTGGAGCTGCTGCATCAAATCGAAATGCTGAAGAACAAAGTACTCAATGAGACTGGCGATGGCTTGGATGGGATGGAATTTCCCAACAATGGTGAGAGTGGAGATAGTTGATTTAATTGAGGTCTTACGTGATTGATGTTCTGATTATCGCGACTTTCATCTTTTTTATACAAGAAATTTACTTTGCATTTCAATTGTTTGCTATGCCGTCCATTTTGTATATTGAAATTTTTTTAGATAATTTTCTTTGACAAAAGCTTTTGAGTTTGGCATTTCTTGTTTTTTTAATCTTAAATTACAATTTGTTCATTTATTTTGGTGATCTTCGACTTTAAACTCATCAACTGTAACTTTGTTGGGTGTTGTCCTGGATACTTGAAAGTTTCTTTAAACATATTTTCTCTCGTTTGAGTACAAACCAAGCCTTTTTGCATGCTTGCCTATGAAATCTATTCACTTTATCAGGTGAAACTAACAGTCGGGTTTCTAGTTTAGTGAGTGCAGTAGCTTACCAGTTTTCTGGAATATCCTTTTGCTCCGGCATTAAAGAATATTTAACTACTTTTACACCTAGAACTAACATAGAGTTTATGGAAACGGATTGCAGCTGTCCGAGAAGATATGAATATCTCTGGCTAATGTCACGTTGCTCATAAGCCAAGACGGGACTTCTTGGATCGCCATAACTGTTGTGCAGTGATCAGGTAGACGAAAAGGTAGGCAAAGGTTTTATCGATCAGAGAAAGCACCACTCACAATCCAGTGTAGAAGTGATCTTGATCTTGATCTTCCAGACCATCACCATGCCATTCCAACACCACCCCCAGAGTGCAGTAGAGGGAACTTGTGACTTGAAAGTTTCGGCCAAACTATGCTTGAGGTTTGGTACAGTCAACATTTTTGGAAAGAGTCCTGAAATAATTTAGGATAGCGGAGTGGCCAAAATATTTCTTTGCCTTACTATAAAATTTTTTGATACCAAATATTGGTGCAACTCAAATTGTTCGAAAATGATTGGAAAAAGTAAGCTCTTTCCGACAACGTTTCACAAGCTTAGGCTTGATTTTGACCACAACGGAGATTGTTTTTGGCGCCTGTCCCTCTATGATAAAAGTGGTAGTATCATTAACTCGTACTGGCTCCATTGAGCTCAATGCAGTCCAATGGCGGATTCTTGAATATATATGTATATGCCCAAAGGTAGCTGATTAAGGATGATTTCCGACCCCGCTGTTGGAGAGCTTTTCATATAGGAGTTCCTTTATCGAAATAGCCGATTAATCTAATGACTTAGTGCGATCTCACGCTGGATAATATAAGTCAACCCTCGAGATATTTTGTATATCGGTTAAGGCCCCTCATAACTACAGGAGCATCGCTCGTAAACAAGACAACCGTTTTGTCAAACCGTCAAACGCTGAAGGATTGTGGCTTTGAGCTGGAGTTTCTAACACCCTACAAGATACAGTACTAACTTTGGCAGAAACCTCTTTGTGAATTTTTGAAGACCAGATCCTTTATTTTCAAATATGTACGGAAAACTGGCTCCATATCACGTAAGGCTTCGATATCATTTCATCTTATACCCATATAATGTAGTCTTAATATAGGTAGAGATTGAAGAAAAGGCGGGACAAAGTACCCATATTACCGCAGCCACATTGTACCTTGTGAATAAATTCATCTAATTGTAAGTTTTTAGGCGAAGAGTCAGGCAGTTATGTCGTGTACCTCAAGGTAAACCGCAAATGTGTTTTTTCTAAGCAATCACAGTATATCCTCTGCTGTTTCTTAGTCTTTGTGACATAATCTACAAGTGTAGTCGTGAGCAATTCCCATAGCCATTAGGTATTTTTTGTCAATAAATCGCTAACTGTGTGTAATTGCCCTCTGGATAGATAGAAGGATAGGTAGGGCTTTTCTGTCGCTCCAGGTAATAAACAGATTTTGTTTCTTGCCAGTTTTTGATGTGGAATTTTATGGAGCTGATGGGTATACCACACCACGTCAGGTCATCACTCCAATCGAAGCCACCGTGTGTCTTGGCACCCAGATTGATTGAACTTTGTTGGTGCTGGCTAGTCTGATAAAATTTATTTGTCAATGACGTTCCTGTTTAGATTCTTTCCATTGCATGTATTTCGGCTGGCTCCCTTCCGTCCGTATACTACAGATCCCACTCCTTCATTTGTTTTGGAACCGTATACCAGACTAGTGAATTTTTAACAAATGTAGGTTTATTCTGTTCCCAGTTGTGTCGTTCTGGGAATGTAATCTTATGGCTGAAGTTTTATCGATACCGACATATGTCTGTCTTGCTCTTGGATTTCAGCGTTACCTTCATCCGCTGAGATGATCACGTAGGCGTTTAACATCAATTCTTTCTCAATAAAAAAATGAAGGCAGGACTTTTCTTCTGTTTTTTTTTTATATTTAACCCTTGCATATATGGCTGACACTGCGACCTTAAAGATAGCCCATAGGTAAATATGAAGGTAATTACGTATCTTGGTGGCATAGTTTTTTATCTCCGCTGATTAACGTATTTCTTTGTTGAAAACACATCTTCTCCGGGCACCGATTCATTTTGTTAAGAGCTTTCTTAAACTTTCCTTATCCAGTATAAGTATTTCTTTGTACGAGTAAGGCTTGATGAGTCGTGTGGATTGTCTGAGTCCCGAAACATTTTCCCAGTAGGCTAGACGAAGTTCGAACGATAGATTTGGGCTCTGATTTGTCAAATAGAACTATAGAAAGCCTTAAAAAATGACGAACAAAACTCCTAAATAGTGTACAAATTCCTGGATCCCACAAATGCAGCAACACTAACTTGACCTTAGTGACGAAGTGATTGAAGGTCAAACCGGCCAACACCATATGCCCAATAATTTAATATAAACCTCCTAAATAAAAGGAAAGAAGACGAAAGGGTAACTCCTCTGAATTGATTTTCAATTTTCACCACACCTCGCCTCTTAGCAAAACCTTCTTACCCAAAAAAATCAATTCCAAAGTTTATGTTTGTCCTTTTCATTTATTTTCAAATTCAAGTCTCACTTTTCATCACAAAAACTTACAAAACAAAAAAAAGACAAAATCAATTAAAAAAGTATTATATCTCCAGTTTGGCTACCATAGTCCGTAACATCTGATTTTAATAGTCCGCTTGGTAGTCGCTCTGCACATAATTTTCCAAAGAAAACAAAAATAATTAACATTAAAGTGCCTAGAATAAGAAAGCATAAAATGAATTCAAAATACAATTACAACAAAAATATTTTAACAAAATTAAGTTTCCCCTTAAAAAAAAATGTTTATTAGTTAAATTATAAAATTCTTCCAAATGTTAGAAAACAAACGAATATCTTTTATTATATTTAAAATAATTGAAAAGTTTTTAAGTTTAAATAAAATAAAAATTGTTATTTTCTTTAAATATTTAACAAACAAAAAAAAAACGGCTCGATTTTACTTTACTTGAAACATCTAAATACAAAAATGATTTCCCGTTGATTTTTAAGCGATGAATTTAAATATGAAAACCAAAAAAAAGTTAGTACCACCAACATTTAGAGGTCATACAAATCAATAGAAAACCATTTATTTTTTTTCAGATGGATTTTTTAAAGCAAAATTTTGCCAAAAAACCCACCCCCTTAATTAAAAAAAAAATTATTTATTAAATAATAAAATCCCTACCTGTATAGTTGTTAAAAAATAAAATAAAAGCAAAAATAATAATAATTGTTCTCTTCTTGCCTAGACCTTAGACATATCTCCATTTATGTTTAATTTAAAGAGAAATATTATCATACATCATTCAAAGAGAGAAAAAAAATTTTCTTTAATAGATTTTAAGAAAAGTTTAATGAAGCTGAAAAATGGTTCTCATCAATATCATACTTAAGTTTTTCTTGATTTTATTTTGCTTAAAAACTATAAAAAGAAAGTAAAACAAAACGAAGGAAAGTATTATACAGAATAATATTATCAAATTTAATGTTTTAATTTTATTGAAAAACATAAAGAAAATTATTAAAAACAAAGATTACAAAAAATAAAAACAAAATCGTAAAAACGAAAATATTTTGTATATACAATTATATATTCATATTTATTAAATAAAACAAAAAATATTTGAAAATATTTGGTGGTTTTTGAAATACAGACAGACACCTCCTTCTTTTAGTACGAGTTGGGAACAAACTTTTTATTCACCACTCTGGTATATTTTCTTCTCATCGCAACTCAATGCTTTCCTACCAACCCGACGTCCTCAGAATCATGCTTTTTCTCTAAGTCTCAAAACAAATTTGGACTTTATTTAAATCCTCAATCGGCCTAGCCGTAGCTCTTCTCTTTTCCTCAAATGCTCTTTCTCTTTCCTCTGAAGAAGCTAACGAACTTCCCATCTTTTCTGCTGGTAGAGCTTATAAGCCGCTCTCGCTTGCTAACGCCGCGCCGCTTTGTAGGTTACGCAGTTTTGCTGACACTCTTAATCAAACTAAAGGTTTCTTCGGTTGAAAGCAGGACATCAGTTGTGGCGCTTCCGATTAATTCTCTTGATACTCGCTACAAAGAAAGGTTGAGGGATACGTAATCGGCAAATGTTCTGGCGACTTTCAACATTAAATCTGCTTACAGTATTTGCCCGCATTTGTGGCGTCTGACTTATTCGTAGACGTAGAGAAGAAGCTGTAAAACTGCACTAGGCAGCAATATTTGAAAAGACCAGAGTGTTAACTGGCCTACGTTCTTGATGTTATTAGGTAGGTAGGCCTGATATCGAACGTGGAGTTGTTGGGTATCGTTCTGTTAAAGATTAAGTTACTGACTTCCTAAGTCGCCAGGACCTTCGCCTGTAGGACGCTGGATGACTTCGGGAAGCGGAATTATGTGTTCGGTTCACCTTCCGCTCCTACTCTACTCCACTGGACTCAACAGTGAAATAGTTTAAGTTAACCCTATCGAACCCGTTCGACAACGTGGACACCTCTCTTCTTAGTAAGAACAAGCTGTATGGGTTTTTCCGTTAGTCAAACTTTTGGAAAACTAATAGTCATTATTTTCTGTGATACCTACCGAAGTTCCACAGGACTGCATTCTTAGGCCCATGTTTTTATTCAAAACGTGGACACCTCCCTTCCTAGTAAGAACTAGCTGTATGGGTTTTTCCGTTAGTCAAACTTTTGGAAAACCAATTATTATTATTTTCTGTGATACCTACCGAAGTTCCGCAGGGCTGCTTTCTTAGGCCCACGTTTTTATTTACTTAATGTGGACTTTCACAAATTATTAAACATTGGGTGCATTCATATTACCAATTAGCAGTCATAGAAACTATGTAAACGATTTTTTCACCTGCTAACCTTTTGCAGTCAAATGTGTTGTCAAAAGCAAAATCTACTCTCTAATGCGATAACAATTCAACAGAAAAATTATTTGATTTCTTAAAATAATTTCCTTTATTATTTAGCAAAATTATTTGTTTGTTTTTTCTAAAAAAAAATATTTACTTAATTCGATTTTCAGTTTTTGTTTTCTTTTTATACGAGTATCTTTAGCAATGAGGCGATAACTTAAATTTAAATTTATATAAACAAAAGTATACGTTTGATATAGTTTATCATCCAGTCTCCAGTCTTAGCCAAACCATTTTGATCCTGTGGCCTTAAGTTTGCCCCAGACACCTTTTGGTGGTTCTGTTTCAGATTCAGCGGCAACAATCTGCAAATAAAATGTGAAAGTGTTAAACATTATGTCGAAATTTATTAAAAATATTTTGCTTACCGTTTCTTTCGTTGCCAGAACCTCAGTTTCTGAGTTGGACTGAGAAACAACCTTCGACGATGTTTGACTAGTATTGATCTTCTCGACTTCACTCTGTTGCAAGTCCTCATGTTGAACCTGCTGTTGACCGAGGTCTTCCTCCGTATATTGACCCAATTCAACTTGTTGTTGTTGACCGAGATCCTCGAGATTTTCGCTCTGTTGAACGGATTCTGAATTCCAGTCTTCAATTTGGACCTGTTGCTGACCCAAGTCCTCTTGATCGCTTTGAGTTGTCAAAGCGCCGACTTGCATTCTATTAAAGGATTGACCACGTCCGTCAGAGTAGCGGTTTTGATAACCGTGGCCTGCATTGGAAGCAGTTGGTTCTGGTGCCGGGGCATTGACGGGAACGACAAAGTCGTACTCCTTTTTGCTGTGAATTCTCTCCGAATGGATTCGCTGGTCGGGGTAGAAGCCATGTCGTGGTGGAGGTGGTGGGGGTTGATGGTGTCGTGGTCCATAGGCGGGAAGGTAGCTATGTGGCGGAGGTGGTGGTGGTGGGGGTGAGTGATGGTGAGGTGGTCCGTGATAGCGACCAAATGGAGGTCCGTCATGGTCAGGTCGGTGTCCGAAGCCATGCCCATGTCCAAATCCATGACCAGGTCTGCCACCATGACCGGGACCGCGTCCATGTTCACGATCACTAGTTGCTTCGTATGGTGCTTGAACCATTGGCGCGTTGTGGTCTGAATGAGTGCCTAAGCTTGGCTCTGATTCATCCCATTCCTCTTGGTACACCTGAGGTGGTTGATCGCCGCGATCCTTGCTGATCCCCTCGTTGTGTTTTGCTGAAGCTGAAGTGTTAGTATTCAATTCAATTCCTCCATAGCCACCCTCTTTAAAGTCCAAATCAATCAGACCTTGTGCCAGAAGGAAAAGCCTTCTGCGCCATTTGTCCAACACTGCTCCGGACAATCCCGTTTTTGTTGTTAGAGTGTTTAATCGCTTTGCTTCGCCTGCAGCCCATTTCTGGAGCTCCTCCTCGGAGAGTGCAACCTGGTGAGCGGCAATCTTAAGCCTCTCAAGCTCGCCATATCTAAAGTTTTCTAAGTGGTTCGGTGTCATTTTGTAGTGCTTCGCTATGTTTTCAATTCGCTGAATTTCCTGGTATTGCCAGTTCTTGATAGTCTCAGCTGGAATGCCGTAAAGTGAGCCAATCATGGTCAGACGATCGCGACTTTGCCACTTCGGGAGATCTTTAGAAGTAAAGCTTTGTTTGCGAATTAGATCGTAGAGACGATCACGTTCCCGGAGCTGCCAGTTCTCGAGATGCTTCAAGGTAAGTGTCTCTAGAACACCCTCGTTTTTCATGTTTTGTAGTTCCTGCCCCTGGAAGAGTTTCAGTTCATCGGATGAGACATTGTACTGCTGAGTCAAATTGCCTTGGAAGTAGGTGTCGGTGTCGTGGAATTGCGTAAGCTCCTCCTTTGTGATAATAACTTTAGCCGGAATTGCTCGAAGACGTTTCTTTTCAGCGATCCTCCAAGCATTTTGTTCGCCAGATTGATTTCCTTCGACCAATCCAAGGCTTCCTAAACGTGCAAGTTCCTTGCGCTGCCAATTGATGAGTTCCTCAATAGTAATATGATACTGAGCGGCAAGCCTCCTTAAAGCATCGCGATCGCGAGCCAGCTGGCGTTCAAACTCTTCAATGTCAATTTGCTGCTGCTGGGTGGTAAGGTACAAGCGCTCCTTCTCGCGTTTTTGCCAGTCATTAAGATTCTCTGAGTAGATAGTCTTTTGTTGAAGTAACTTTTGGAGCTCTACGCGATACCACTCCTCGATCTCATCGACGGAGCAGTGATATTGATCAGCGAGTTGCTGCAAATGCTGATGATCGTCTCGTAACTTTCGCTCTAACTCTTCGATGGACCATGTGTGTTCTTGCAGTACCTGCTGAATGCGTTGCTGCTCGACAGTTTGCCATTGAACAGGCTGCTGCACGATAACGTCTTCACCTTCAACAATGAGGTTCAAACTCTTGAGACGTTGGAATTCACTGCGCAGGAACTTGATGATCTCTTCAACGGTTGTGTGGAAGTGGCTGGCAACATTTTCCATTCGCTGCTGGTTATCAACCAGATGCTGTTCAAAATTCTTTTGTGTAACGAGGTTTGACTGAGCCAGTGCGAGGAGATATTCGCGCTCGTGCTGTTGCCATTGATTTAAGTAATCGCTGGAAACGGGTTTGATCACTTTACGACCCTCATCAATGATCCATTCCTCGATTTCTTCAATAGTAACGTGGTACCGATTAGCCAACTGCTGTAGGCGTTGGCGATCGTTCTGCAACTGCAGCTTAAGCTCATCAAGTGTGATGTGATTTTGTTGAATCAGTTGCAGAAGACGATTGCGCTCATTTCGCTGCCACTCGTTCAGCTGCACGGGCTTTAATAATTTCTGTCCCTCGTCAATGACCCATTCTTCGATTTCCTCAATGGTTACGTGGTATTGATTGGCCAGCTGCTGTAGGCGGCCACGATCGCTGCGTATCTTCTGCTTGAGTTCTTCAATGGTGAGGTCATTGTGCTTGATCAGTTCAAGAAGGCGATCACGTTCGTTAGTTTGCCATACACTGAGTTGAACGGGCTTGATCAGTTTCTGTCCCTCGTCAATGACCCATTCTTCGATTTCCTCAACGGTGACATGATATTGATTGGCCAGCTGCTGAAGGCGGCCACGATCGCTGCGAATCTTCTGCTTGAGTTCTTCAATGGTGAGGTCATTGTGCTTGATCAGTTCAAGAAGGCGATCAC
The DNA here is from genome assembly GCA_963576555.1 of Ferdinandea cuprea. Taxonomy (NCBI): domain Eukaryota; kingdom Metazoa; phylum Arthropoda; class Insecta; order Diptera; family Syrphidae; genus Ferdinandea; species Ferdinandea cuprea. The sequence continues at coordinate 83,685,711 of OY754961.1, read as the reverse complement.
GTTCGTTACTTTGCCATACATTGAGTTGAACGGGCTTGATCAATTTCTGACCCTCGTCGATGACCCACTCTTCGATTTCCTCAACGGTGACATGGTATTGATTGGCCAGCTGCTGAAGGCGGCCACGATCGCTGCGAATCTTCTGCTTGAGTTCTTCAATGGTGAGGTCATTGTGCTTGATCAGTTCAAGAAGGCGATCACGTTCGTTATTTTGCCATACGTTGAGCTGAACGGGCTTGATCAGTTTCTGACCCTCGTCAATGACCCACTCTTCGATTTCCTCAACTGTAACGTGGTACTGATTGGCCAGCTGCTGAAGGCGACCACGATCGGTGCGAATTTTCTGCTTCAGTTGTTCAATGGTTAGATCGTTTTGCTTGATCAGTTGGAGGAGACGATTGCGCTCGTTGCGCTGCCATTCGTTTAATTGTACTGGCTTTATGAGGCGGTTTCCTTCATTTCTAATCCATTCTTCAACTTCTTCAACGGTCACATGATATTGCTGGGCAACTTGACGTAGGCGGTACTGATTGACTTTTAGTTGAGCCTCCAGTTCGTCAACAGTGAGTCCTTTCGGTTGTTGCAATTGATCGAGAATCCGTTGTCGTTCGATCTTTTGCCACTCAGTAACGGGCGCGGGCTGGATGAGTCGTTTACCTTCCTTTTTGATCCATTCTTCGATTTCTTCTTCAGTGATATGATATTTCCATGCCAAACCTTGAAGACGGCTGCGTTCTGCTTTCAGTTTCTCTGCCCACTGTTCGAAATTGAGACCGGGTTGCTGATTGATTTGTTGTTGTAGACGTTTACGTTCGTCCTCTTGCCATACAGTGAGAGATTCGGGCTTAAGGAGACGTTTACCCTCATTCCTGATCCATTCTTCGACTTCTTCGATTGTCACATGGTACTGCTGGGCAACATGTTGCAGACGGTTCTGGTTAGCATGAAGTTGAGCTTCCAGCTCATCAATCGTGAGTCCCTGTGGGACTTGCTGAAGAATCAGTTGTCGTTCGTTTTGCTGCCAAGCTGTTAAAGCCTCGGGTTTAATTTGACGATTTCCCTCATTCAAGATCCATTCCTCAACTTCTTGCACAGTAACATGATACTGCCAAGCCAACTGCTGAAGCCTACTATGATCGGTCTTAATTTTATCTTGGAATTCTTCAACCGTCAAATTGTTCTGTTTGATCAAATCCTGAATTCGGAGGCGTTCCACCTTCTGCCAGTCTTGAAGATCGCCAATGATTCCTTGATTTTCGAGGCGTTCGGCTTCCTTTTTGATCCATTCCTCAATTTCTTGAACGGAAATGTGATACTGATTGGCAAGTACCTCCAAGCGACGGCGATCAGCGACTAATTTTTCTTCGAATTCAGCCAGCGTAAGTTTGCTCTGCTGTTTAGCTAGTGCAAGGAGGCGATCCTTCTCGGACTTTTGCCAGACGGTTAAGTTTTCGATTTGTAGTTTTCCCTCATTTCGTAGACGCTCTATTTCCTTCTTTATCCATTCCTCAACTTCCTCGACTCCGACGTGGTTTTGCCTTGCGAGTTGTTGCAGGCGATTTTTATCAGATTGGAGTTGTTGCACAACTTCTTCGACGGTCAAGTCGCTGCTTTGAAGGACAATTTGTTGGATTCGCTGACGCTCCTTAACTTGCCAGTCGGTGAGGTTTCCAAAATGCAGTTCACTCTGCTGGCGCAATCGTTGTGCTTCTTTGCGTATCCATTCTTCGACTTCTTCCAATTGGATGTGATATTTCGAAGCAAGTTGCTGAAGTCGGTTGCGATCAGCCGCTAGCTGATTTTCAACTTCCTTCACACTTAACTGAGATTGTTGCTGAATGAGGTCCTGGAGACGATCCCGCTCTCCTAGTTGCCAAGCGGTGAGGTTTTCAATCTGCAACTTGCCTTGATCACGAAGTTTCTGAACTTCCTTCCTTATCCACTCCTCAACATCCTCTACTTCAATGTGATATTGCCCGGCGAGTTGCTGCAGACGATTGCGATCTGCTTGAAGTTTCTCCTCCAATTCTGCGGCACTGAGATCACTCTGCTGTTGTGCAAGGATGAGTAAACGATCTCGTTCATTCTTCTGCCATTCGGTGAGATGTTCAATTTCTACTTGTCCCTGGTTCTTCATCCTCTGGAGCTCCTTATGAATCCATTCCTCGATCTCCTTCACTTGGACATTATTTTGCCAGGCAAGGTTTTGCAGGCGTTGACGATCAGCCTTCAGTTTATTTTCGAACTCAGTTACAGAAAATCCGTTTTGTTGCTGAGAGACTAGCGCATTCAAATGGTCCCGTTCGACTTGTTGCCATCCCTTGAGCTTTTCAATTTGAACCAATCCCTGATTCTGCAAACGCTGAAGTTCCTTCCTGACCCACTCTTCAATATCCTTTATCTGGACTTTGTACTCTTGAGCGACACTATAGAGATGTGACCGATCGTTCTTCAAGCGCTCTTCCAATTGATCGAGCGAAAGTTGGTCTTGTCCCCCCTGGACAACTTGGAGTACATGATCGCGTTCCACTTCTTGCCATTCGGTAAGCGGAGCATTGGGCTTGATCAGTCCCAGACTTTCGAGGCGGGTGCCTTCGTTTTTAACCCATTCTTCAACCTCTTCGATTTCGACATGGTGTTGCATGGCCAGCTGCTGCAGATAGTTTCGCTCGGCAATAATCTTCTGGGTGAAATCATCAATGGTAAGGTCATTGTGTTTTACCAGCTGCATAAGTCGCTCCCTTTCGATCTTTTGCCAGTCCTTCAGGTTTGCGGCATCAATAGCGGCTTGATTTTGAAGCCGCAAAACTTCCTTCTTCAGCCACTCTTCGATCTCTTCGACGCGCACTGAGTATTGATGTGCCAGCGAGTAAACATGAACTTGATCAGACTTGATCTTCTTCTCCAAATCACCAATGGACAGTTTATTCTTCTGAATGAGATCGGCCAAACGTTCACGTTCAACTTTCTGCCATTCAGTGAGTTTTTCTTGCTCGATCAGGCCAAGGCTTTGCAGACGATCGGACTCCTTGCGAAGCCAGGTCTCAATATCTTTCAGTTCTACATGATACTTGGTGGCCAACTGTTGCAGGCGGTTCTTATCGCTCAACAAGCTTTGTTCAAAGTCCTCGACGGACAATTTATTGTCATTGACCAGCTTGACGATTTTCTCCCGTTCAGTTCTTTGCCAGTCCTGAAGGTCTTCAATTTTCACAAGTCCCTGACTCTGCAGACGAAGAAGCTCTTTCTTGATGAAATCTTCAATGTCGTCAACGCGGACTTGGTAGGTATTGGCCAAACCATAAAGTCTTGTCTGATCGTTCTTAATCTTGGTCTCCAACTCTTCAATGGTAAGCTCGTTGTTTTGCACGATTTGTTGAAGGCGATCACGTTCTTGCTGCTGCCATAAGGTGAGCTTTTTCTCAACATCAGAAAACACTCCTTGGGTCTTCAATCGCTGTGCTTCTTCCCTAAGCCATTTCTCAATCTCTCCCACTTGCACTTGATAAGTCGACGCCAACTGCTGTAACCTAGCGCGATCGCTACCAATCTTCGATTCGTATTCTTCGATTGTTAGATCGTTCTTCTTAATGATTCCCAACATACGTTCACGTTCTTGCTGTTGCCATACTTCGAGCTCCTTTTGTAGATTAACTTTGCCCGATTCGTGAAGTCTGTCCAGCTCCGATCGCTGCCATTTCTCGAGGTCCTCCAAGCTGATGTGGTACTTTTGAGCCAGTCCCTGCAGATAACTGCGATCATTCTGCATCTTCAATTCAAGTTCCTCGACTGTCAGATTGTGATGACGAATGACGTCTTCCAAGCGAGTCCTCTCCGATCGTTGCCAATCGGTGATTCTCTTCATCTCTTCCTGTTGCTGGTTGATTACGTCCGTCAAGCGCTTCAATTCGTTCTTGAAGAACTTCTCCATGTCTTCGACATTGAGTTTGTACTGTTTAGCCAAATCCTTGTATCGTTCCTGATCGTTCCGAATCTGATCCTGCAACTGATCGACGGTACTGTTGTGTTGCAGCAAAATGCTTTTCAAACGATCACTTTCCTGCTGCTGGAAAACTTGCTGGTTATTGTGTTTAATAGTGTTCAACTGCGAGTTCTGCTGGTTGAAGATCACATAGAGACGATCGAGCTCTTGACGCTGGTATTCCTTAAGCTCCTCAATGGTAATATGATATTGTCTTGCCAGGATGATCAGCTTGGATAGATTATCCTTCTGCCAACGTTCGAGCTCTTCACGGGTGATTCCGTTTTGATGGATCAGCCAGTCAATACGTCCGCGTTCGCTCCTCTGCCATTCTTTAAGATCAGACGAAACAACATTATATTGATTGATCAGAGCCTTGTAACGCTCCAATTCTTGTCGCTGCCACTCTTCAATTTCCTCTAGGGTCTTGTCAGATCGGTGAGCTAGTGCAAGCAGGCGTTCTTCCTGGTTCGTCTGCCACTCTTCAAGTTCGTGAAGACTGACCGAACCCGACTGGAACAACCAGAAGAGTCTTTCACGCTCCTCTCGTTTCCAGATATCATCCTTAGTCCAGCTGACGTTTCCAAATGGAGCAATATGGTTGTAGACCAGTTGTCCATTATCCCACACCGATTTGCTCTCACTTCCGGTGACAACAGGTCTGCCATCAGGTCCGGTGATTATGGTGCGATTGTACTTCCTGATGGTCACGGTGGTTCCGGGACGGATGTTATACTGATTTCCAATACTAAAGGCCTCCGTTTGATCATCGCCACCATCGACGGGGATGACAATTGGGGGGGTGTAGCTGTTCTGATGGTTCATTCCCACAACTGTACTATCATCAACAGTAACTTCCGGTGAATAATTTGGCACTCCAACTTCCTGCCGATTTATATGGTTGTAGATGCTATGCTCACGGTTGTTTATGAAGGGTTGCACAATCGATGATCCCTGGGAAATGTACAGAGGCACTGTCGTGTGCGTTGTGGTTCTGTTCACACGAACGGTGGTGATGATCGGATTTATCGAACTTCCGCCATGCCTTGTCGCTGTTGTGTAGTTCTTGTTGGTAACGTATGTCTGGCCATTAACCACTTTGACTTCGGTGGGGTAGTTCATGTGCTGAACCTGGTCGAAGTTGCTCAGGTCAGATTCGACATTGGGCACCACTGACTCGAATTGTTCGACTTGCTGTTGCTGATTGTCGCCAATAAATTCAGCGTCTCCGGATAATTTTTCCAATGCCTCAGCAGCCTGAGACTCGAAGTAGTTGGGTGCAGCTACCACTCCATAGCTCAGTCGGCCATTTCGTAAGTCGGCAACAATTTTATCGCAGAGCTGTCGTGAGGCAGTGTTAATTTCCTCATTGGACTTGCCAATCGAATTGGCAAAGTTTGCTAAAGAACACACAAATTCTTCGTTAGTTTTCGGTTAACTACGAGTGCATAATAAACTTACCACTCCACGCTTGATTGGTATACCGTCCAGATTGGGCAGCACCCCTAGATCTCGCATTGTACTCCTCCCTCAGTTGATTTGCAAACTGTCGCACATCATCCATGTGACTGTATGCCCAAGGTGATAGAGTGGCACTCCCAGAAGACGATGACGATGACGATGAAGTCATTGAACTCGTTCTTGAAAAAGCGCTGTATGCATCACTCCAACTGCAGGCGCACAGCAGCACCAGAGCAGCTAGGATTAAGGACTTCATATTCGAAGTGCCCTGGAAAAAATTTTTAAAAAATGAATCTCCCTTGTCTGAAATAAAACAGTCTGCAGCTGACGGGAGTTTCTTTGCGATTGTGTCCCAAGACGAGATAAGGGAACTTTAAATAGGAAAGATTGGCCAGAGACCACAGCCAGATTTGTATAGAACTGGCAGAGTTCAGTAGGTCACTGTATTTGAATAGATAACAAATTATTTAAAGCCACTGCTGCTGTTGCCATCAATGTCAATAATAATTATTCAGGGAAAAGTGATAAAGAAAAAATATGCTAACATATTATGTAGCTGTGCGAAATGAGGACTTCTGGGAAGAGATTGGGGGAAAACAGCAAAGATATAATCAAAAATGGCAAGTGCCATTGGAGGTCAATAGTTTTTGAGTACCTAATTGTGTCATTTACGTTTTGATGTTCTTGGAAGAACGATTCTAAATTCGCGGTTCCATCTGTCACTTTGACAATTATGATGACATCCGTACTCTGTATTGCGCGAGTGAATATTTTTTGATATCTGAAAGTTGTTATGTTTAATTTTTACTCTTTGATTTGCAATTCATCAATTTGCTGGTTAAAATATTCAAGTGTGTGTATGAATTTTTTTACATAAAATAACCCAATTGCTAATTTGACAGATTACTCGTCAGAATAACACACGCCCACCCAAAGCAATCAAATTCCAAACTTAAAATCTATTACTTCGATAAACTTGACACCTGTCAAAATTAACAAAACACATTTTCGTTCCTAAAACTTCAATAAACAACAAAATCACTGTCCGAAACGACTCAATTGCAAAACTAAATTTATCACGCGATTTTCAAAAACCAAAAACAGCCGATTTCTTATCGGATGGCGGAATACGTGACTGTAATGCGGAAAAGGTGTTTCAGAGTTTCCCATATTTTCTTGTAATTTTATTTATTGTAAAAGTTTAAAAATAAATCCTTACCAGACACGCGCCAGTGACAGTTTTACATTTTAATGGCACAAGTTTCATTTTTGGAGGAGAAAATGTCTTAAATTTGGAATTCTATTTTTTTTTATTCTTTCACTGATTCTGAGCTATTTTCGAAATAGAAAAGGCCCTGATTTGAATTTGGATATTCGGGAATAAGAAAATGCTTTCAAGAGAACACATTAAAGATGGAAGCAAAATGTAAATGGAGGACAGAGAAGCGGTGATTTAATTTTATGAGGTCATAGTGACATTTTCTTGCAGAGACTTTTTAATATTTAAAAAATCAGCTGAGAAAAAAAATAATAAAATATTTTTTATTTTTATTTTCTGCCAAAAAAGATAACAGAATTCTGTTATCTCATAAAAAACGATTCGTAAACTTTTGCAGAATTTTGATAACCCATTGATAAGTGAAGGAATGAAACAGATCTACATACATACGTCATCGCATAGTTATCATATATTTTTTGCACAAAAATTTAGTTTAATGGCTGCAAAATTAAAAGTTTAGGTTGAAAATGTCACATTATAAATCCGTTTGAATTCATATGTCTAGACATAAATGTATGTCTAATAGAGACAGCAACAACAATCAAACTTAATGAGTAAACTAACTTTTTTGAAGACTCTTGTAGATTATAAATGGGAATAATATAAAAAATTTCTCGGACTAGAATAAGCCTTGGGGTATTTTACTTAAGCTATGATCTGTTCACGTACTTTTGTGCACTCAGCGAAGGATATTGCAGCTACTATTAAGTAAATTTTACAGTCAATAGAGAGCGCTACCGAAGCATAAATGATTAAGTCCAAATTGTCACTTTCGGGCTATAAAAATAGATATTAAGAAGACTTGACAGAGAAGCCCACTCTGCAAGTTCTGTCTTTCAACCCGACAAAGACGAAGTTAATCCTGGTTTCAACAAGAGAAAGCATATCTACCTAATATAAAAGCAGACGATTTTCTCAACTTACCCTCCCTAGAAAATTGATGTATTTGGGCATCATCCTTTCATTTGCCCAAAACATAGACGCTAGAACCGCAAACATTCTCTGGCGGTAATGAAAGAGCTAATCTATAGCTAATTTGGGCTCCCTTGAAATATGATGGTGCTTCTTGTCTTTTGACACACGGAACTGTACAGCTGGTGAATTGGCTAGACAAGGCTCTTCCGGTCCAAAAACATAACCGCTGCTGAAGATATCGATAAACCAATGGCTTTGAAAAACCGGCTTAAGGTGGAGTTTAGCTTAAACAATGCAGCATCGCCAGGTAATTGTGACCGAAGCAGATTCAACGGACTTCTAAAGCTCAAGAAAGAAACCCTCTTTCCCTTAACAAATACGATAACCGCACTTTAGGCCGGCTGGCATTTTCAAAGACTGGGAATCCAATACAAAGATATTTGGATAGCAGAAATAAACTATTTTGCACTTCAATGGCACATGTCCCGCACTTGCCAACATTAAATGGCTACAATTCCCATGTTTTACCGAAAAATTGTGCTCAGCGATAAGGCTTCTGTGCCTTAATTTGAATGTCAATAAGAGAAATTGTCACATTTGGGGTGAAGAAAATCCGCATGAGATTATACCGGAGTTTTTTGCAGTGAAAAACTAATGAATCTCATTTAGACCTGGCACTGTCAGAAAGTAAAAACTTTACAATTTCACTTTAATGTCTGCAGTTTTCACGACAAATGTTAAATTAGAAGGAATTTTGAAAAATTCTTCATCTAATTCGTAAAATTGATTTTTTTCGACGTCACTTCCTTTAGCATGTCTTAAATTTTCAGCAATACAAAAGAAAATATTTTAAATGGTTTTCGGACAGTACTTCCGATATTTCTTGATACCTATCATCTTTCTCTTCCATACAAAAGCTAAGCTTCGTCCCAATAATAGCATTATTTGTTTTTTAAACAGATTTCCTTTCCTTTTCTGCTTTCGGGTGGTGGTTTTGGCGAGCTCATATTATTTACGCAAAATGTCTGTATAGTTTTCTCAAGCAATTAATCGGTTTACAGTAATGGCGCATGAATGAACTAGCTAGACAACTCTCACCCGATAGAAATAGCAAAACCATTGCTAAAATTCATGCACAAGCTTTTCCACGTCGATGAGGCAGAAAGGGTAAACTCCGAGGATGGAAATATCTTCTAGACCATTTTGATCGATACTTTATCAAAGAAGATGCAACAGACTTTTTAAGCTAAATAGAGGAGCCCTCCCTATTCAATACTGAATTAAAATGTGGCAGAGACAAGACAAGTGTCCTATATAGCAACATTCCTATCATGCTTAATACGAACAAGCTTCAGTTGGGAATCTAAGAGGATGAGAGATAGGATGTCCTTTTTCAAACGATTCCCGACACTCTAGAACCAATATCACAGCTTTCCATGAAATTAAAAAAACTACTCTCCTAGTATGATCCAAGTTTTTTAATTGTTTCTAGATACTTCTGGCATTCATCAATTTAACTTGTTTTATTTAATTAGTTCGACTTTCGTGACATTTAACAGAAAGTTTCTGAATTATTTCTAGAGCTAAAAATAAGTCCTTTTGTACAAAAGAAAAATCTAAAACAAAGACATAAAAGTTGGAAATAAAGAATCAAAATTATTTTAAAACAGACCTAAAATTCCGTTGCAAGAAGTTTCATATCAAACGGCTAAACGGATTTTAATAAATTTTGGTTCTGATGTGAGGTAATGTTGACCAGGTGTTGAGTTTAGGTAAATTTTTTTATTGCAATTTGTTAAATTTGCAATGAATAGAAGTGACACTAAAAAGTGCAGCTACATAATACAAAAAAAATTATGTAAAATCTACGATCATTCACAAATCAAAATTCATAACTTCGTCTCTCGTCATCAAATGAAAATGTTTTCAAAAAAAATCTTTTTGTTTAAAAACTAAAATCTCAACACTAATACTTTTTCATATTTAAAAAAAAATAATAATGCAAAAATATGCACCAATTAAAAATATTCACTTGCAGAGATAACAACCAATAAAAAAATATTCTACACGACCGATAGTGCAATAGTAAAAATGTCTAGTGCACTTGTAATCTATTTAGAGCTTCTCCTCAATTAGTAGGACACTGGCTTTTCTTTAAGAAAAATTAAAAAAAAAATAAAATACACAATCAAAAACTCACTTTGTAGCACTTTCCCATTCAAATCCACAAAATATTTGTTAAAATTATTTCCCGCGAAGTTTGTATGCAAAAAAAAAAAGATACAAAATATCTCATGCGAGTGATGAGAGAGCTTTTTCTACACACTTTCTTCAAACAAAATATTCTTCGAGATACTATTTTTCTTATGCTGAACCGTTCAGATTAGATGCAAGTGGCGAACTGACTGGATGTACAAAATGATTTGGAACTTAAATAAAACTGTGCGCAGCAGAGATGTGCGAGATGAATCGCCTGTGCTTTTTCAATTTTAGTCAAGAGGTCAGACTTAGTATACACAATTTCATTGTTATTGGTGGTTTGATTCTTTGGAATCGAAACCAGATTAAATGATGTTGCCTGCTGTATGCGAATGAACGAGAGAGTAATGCTATATGATCGTGTTTTGCTATTACTCAGCGGCAGGAAGGTGGCGTTGATTTGAAGTTAGATCTTTTAGACTTTTAGGAATTAAAGAGGACACCCACCGCCCGTGAGTAATAATAGGTTGACACGAGTATTTTTGGAATAGGATTTTTGGGAGTTTTTGCTTTAAAATTATTCGTTTTTTTTTTCTCGAAAACAATTTATTGCATTGAGTTCATTGTCAGAGATATTTGTTAGCAAGATTGGGGACTAATTTTGACATGGTCGACAAGAATCTAGACGATGATGCTATATTTACATATTGGTGCTCATAGAATCTGTGTTTTATGTTTAACAATGATTTGTGGCAGTGTCAGTGAAATGAGATGGTGTTTTGAACAATTTCATAAATCAAAATGTACACCTATTGACATGTGGGGTGCTTTTGGGTGCGGAGGCTGATAAATTGTTTAGCTCTCGTGGTGCTCGGTGATGGAGCCAGTTTAATTCTCTTCAAAGTGCACAAAAATGTTTAGATTTATTGCGGTGTAGAAAAGGAACGCCGATCTTTGTCGATTTTGGTGATAAGCATTTTGTCAGTTTTTACAAATTTTTCAAGCTCGAAATTGGATTTATTCATTCATTATTTCACTTCCAGGGAGGTGTTTCTTCGTGTTTTAAGTCATTAAAGTTTAGCAGGGAATATTGGCGGCAGGGGAATTGACCATAAAGATGGCGATCGTAGATTTATTTCAATATATTACAAAGTAAACGCTGATGCTGAGTGCTTCGGTGTGGTTTTCAATTTATTTTTCTCTATAGTTCCTCATCCTCTGGAGCTCCTTGTAATTCTATTCCTCGATCTCCTTTACTCGGAAATTTTTTTGTCAGGCAAAGTTTTGTAAGCGTCGAAGGTCAGAAAACTAAACTAATATACCGAAAATCGGTTTTGTTGCTGAGCGACTAGTGCAGTCAAATGGTCCCGTTCGACTTGATCCCCTGGTTCAGCTTGATTTTGAAGACTCGACAGCTCCATTTTTAGTCACTCTTCGATTTCTTCAACGTTATCCGGCTTGATCTTCTTTTCCAGATCGCCGATGTAAAGTTTGTTTCTCTAAAGAGTCACGTGCGGTACCAAATTTTCTAGGTAAGACGCAATAAATTCCCTGTGCTTCTCAATTTCGCTGTGCTTGTTGAATATAAGCTCTCCATGTCTTCAAAACCCTAACAACAATTTAATCAGAAACTCTGGACAATATGTTTATGTGCGATTTATGTGTTTGTCTTAAATCTGAATGTTGTCATGCCACTGTCATATGAGTGTTTTCTCTCTCTTCTGGAAAACATGTTAAGGGGTCAGAAAAAATTTCTTTTGGCTGCTTGTGTTATTTTCTCTTTGTTTTATTTTAAGCATTCTCTACTTTATTGTTTGGGTAAAGTGAGCCTCAAACGTCTCTTTGTCGTACCGTCCCTATGCAGTGACTTAATGACTACCAAACGACACGTCTTCGGTCGGTTCAAATGCGACCTGATTTGAATGTTGGTACATCGACATTAAACTGTAAGTCCCTTCCATTCCTGTCAGAAAAATACATCTTCGCAAACAATGAGAAGCTACACTTTAGATCCTGTAGGGCCGTTTACGTCTCATATTTTTGTTTATGTTTCTTTTTAGTATACATACATATTTTACATATTTTATTGTGGAGCTCTTTAACAAAATACAAAAGATCTTATGGTTTCTTCGATATGACTAGATATTTTCTTAGCTTTTAAGAAAAAATCGTTTAGTTTGGAAGATCAACGTGAAATTTTCTCAAGATCTTCATCCTCATCAGTAAAACCAAGTGGGCAGCTCATATACCTTTGAACATTTGTTTATAATAGATGGTAATTCATTTACATATAATGAGAACAATAAGGGCCAAGTATAAAACCTTGAGGAGCACCACTTATAGTTGGAAGAAAATCTTTGCATTCGAAGTAGCTCTTTCTCGGTAAAATCTTCCAAGTCTTCAACGCGAATGCGGTAGATATTGGCCGTGTTATATAGACTAGTCGTTTTTGATCTTTGTCTCCAACTCCTTGATGATAAGCTTACTGTTTTGCACGATGCTTTGGAGGCGATCGCGTTCTTGGTGCTGCCACAAGGTGAGTTGGACTTGTTGTTGTATTCGGTAGCTCATTTGGTTAATCCGTAGGTTGGAAAATGTTTTATCGCCAAGCCAAGTTTTCATTTTCTATTTGGAATTGCCAATCGAATTTGCAAAATTTGCTAAAGAACACACAAATTCATTGGTAGTTTTTAGTTAACTATGAGTGCATTTTAATCTTACCACTTACCATGCTTTAATGGTTTACGTTGCAGATTTAGTGGCATCATCCATATGACTGCATGCCCTAGTTGATAGAGAGGCACCTGAACTCGTTCTCCAACTGCAGGCGCACAGTACCATCATAGTAGGTAGCGTAAAGAACCTATTGCTGGAAGTGCCTCAGGAAAAAAATAAATAAGTACGACTTTCAGAATTTTCTTTCCGATTGTGCACCAAAACGAGGTAATAGGATAATAGGAAAAATTTGCCAAAGACCAAAAATATTTTTGTTTAGCGGGGTTCAAAAGGCCACTGCATTTGAATAGATAACAAATTATTTAAATCCACTGCTGCTGATGACATCAATGTCAATTAAACTTATTCGGCAAAAAATGATAAGAAATTGAAACATTTAAATTGTGGCAGGACCCCTTAGCTCTGTCAGTTTCATTGTAGTGTCCTTTTAAAACTCCGAACGGCGTACATCATTGCGACTGGTCAGAAGTTGATCAACATGGTTATATCACTTTAATCATAACTCCTAGAAGAATAACAATTTTTCTAGATGAAGTCACAACTAAAACTTGTCCAGCAAATTCTTGAAGCTGTCAAACTTAAAAGTACGTTTTCTTCTTTTTAACCCAAAATACCTCTAGATTCTTCATATAGAAGGTATCAGTCCCAGCAAAGGTGTTTTGTGTCGCTCGCACTCAATAACAATGAGCTCATCGAAACCAGCCCATCATTCTGAGCTGACTAAGCTTAAGAACCGCTTTATAAGAATAAACCTTGAGAATTAAAAATAATAAAATACCTTCAGAATCTTATGACTAAAGCTCTTATGTTGTTTTGAAATATATTAATTGTGAACCGAAAAGAAGTTTGTTTTGCGCTGCCGAACTTGTCAGCTTGATCTAGTGATCTTGTCAAAACAATAAAATGGACGTCTTGAATGAGTCAAACCAGTAAATGATTTTTCCGTGCAGGGGCGGGATTATAACATCACTGCGATGAATTTTAAATTAACTACCATGAGAACTAAATATAACATAATTCCATTAGAGCACATTTTCTTGATGTCGGGAGCCCGATAAAAATCTTAGTTGATTTTCGAGCTTCCGACTAGCAGAGTTTTTTTGATACAGCTTTCGATTCTCTACGATCATAAACATGAAGTTTCACAGACAGCTGAAGTTCCACAAAACGTTCACGCGACTTACGTCACTTGGTACCTAACGACTGTCAGACAGGAGAGGAAAGGTCTCCCCTTTAAAAAGTTAGTCTCTACGCCGACAAATTATGCAGCCCAACCGCTTTAGAATCCGCGACGGCCTTATCTTTAAGAGAACCGAGAACTGTCAAATCGGCTGTCACAGAAAACAATGTTCCCAATTTCTAGTTCCACGCCTCTAAAAAAACACTATTTACTCGTAGTCTACCAGCCCTATCTGAGCGCGTTCGTTTAACAAACCCAGAAGAGGACAGAAGCTAAGTAGATTTAAGTCATTCAGCACTTCTCTCAAAATGTTTTTCTAACGTTTTCAAGCCACAGCTCAGGGAAATTCAGCAATTTTCATGAAAACAAAACAAAAACATATTTTCCGCAAAGAAAGAAAATATCAAAATTACCCAAAAAATTCCAATTTTTCAGCAAATTACAGATTGAAATTTTTTTTTCAAAACAACAATTTTCAAGATCAAAACATTACCTACAACTGTTTCATTGAACTTTTACACAAGCAAAAACTTTGTTTTGTTTATTGAATTTATGTTACAGCAATTATTACAAGCTTATCACTATTAAGAGCCGGCGAATGACGACGGCGCCCACCAGTATAATAAAATTATTTCCGGTTTGTAAGCTCAGTTAATAGATTAGCTATCAATTTCTTAGAAATACTTATCATACTATGTATTAATTCAGTATTAAACAATTCAATATTATATTTGTTTTTATTTAATTCTTAAACGAGTTGATAATAAATTTCTTCAAAGTTTTATCACACAAAGTCTGCGGTTGGGAAAGTTTGGCTCAAAATATACGAAAAAAAAACTAGCTAGACTTCTTAGAAAAACCTTTACCGAAAAGATGTCTTTCTGCAAAAAAAAAACCTTACCATTATTAATGATTCATATCTAAGGTGAAGGGTGATAGAAAAACCGAACCACCTCTTCATCGATTAATTTATGACGAAGAGATTTACGGACGTCAACATGAAAATCACAATTAGATACTCTGATGCTGTTCTGTCTGATGAATTTCATTCACGAAATCAAGTTTTTTTTTTTTTTATTCATAATTTTGTTTCGCTTTACTTTTTCGTTTCGTGCAAACTTGATTCTCATTAACAAATCCGGTGTATGACAGACAGTAGGTGTCGTGTGTGACTCAGTGCGGTTGTCATTTAATGACACAATTAATTTAATTCTCTCCCGCATTTGCTGCAATTTTTTGTAATGGTCGTTTACACTTGAATTTAGGAATTACGTTGGTTGCTATTCTTAATTTTATTACATACTGAGGAGAGGAAACGTTTATGTTTTGGTTTTTACTTTCTTGGTTGGATGAATTTTGGTTTGGGTTCCGGTTTTCGTCTTAAATTATGTCAATAAAATTTCGAAGAAGTGGTTTTCACCAAATTGCGATGTATGTTTTATAGGAAGCTGACAAGTGTAAACAAACTGACTAGATAGATCGTTGAACCCGATAAGTTGAGTGATTGATTAGGACAATATTCTTGGGTAATGTTTTTTTTTTCTATTTTGAAATTGAAATTGAAATTGAAATTGTAATTCAAAATGTGTGTCAATGTCAAAGGATAAACTTGTTGACATTGTGGATGATAATTTGCTACTTCAATATGCAATGCAAATTCTGATCTATTAAATTTGGTCAAAAATAATGTTCTAGTAATCAAATTTTATGTTTAAATAATGATTAGAATATACTAGTGAGTAGAATAGTATTATCGGGCGGGTTTAATGCACAAAAAAGACAATAGTGACCGCATAACTATTTTAATGGCACAGACATTGCTCTGTCTGAGTCCTTAAGCTGCAAACAGAAGAACATTCACGCTGACAAATAGATAAAAAGTTCGACGTAATGAGCAAAAGTACTTCAACTCAGCTGCAAGTTTGTCAGTTGTTAGTAATAAGGATAAGAGCTCAAAAATCACGATATATAACTTCCAAGCCAAAGCTATTAGCCACTAGCCACTAAGAACTGAGTGGGTGCAGTTGCTTAGTGATAAAGTGCATTGGACTACTAAGCGGGATGTCTCAGGTTCAAATTTGACCCGTTTCAACATTCCTGTCAAAAAAAATATATGTTCGCAGCCACAACACTTGGAGAAACTAAGCTTTAGGTCCTGTTAATTTATTATAACGAATAGAATTTATTTTAATAAGCACTGAGCCATTACACTGACAGCATAACTCAGAATATTTAGCAGACATGGACTAACCGCAAATGTCGACATAATCTCAGGAGGAGTGCTATATTCGATTTCTTGAAATCCGCCAATCTGAATTAATTTCTCATTATTAGTCATTTAATGGGTGATATTAAAAAAGTTGTTTATAATAAACTAGCTAGCTTCGGTAATAATTTTTTGTCAGAAATAGCAAAAAAGTAATATGGCCTTTAAAGTTTAGACTTTTCATTTCATTCTTCGAATGACCACTGTCCCATATAAAAAAGTTTTGTCAACTTACAATGGGCCCTTCATATAAGTTATTTTTACACTGACAGCTGTTTTCGCTCGAAATCTTGACAGAAAGTCAGTATCATACCTCCTCTCGGAACGAAATGAGTCGCCTTACCCTTGAACAAAGTTGGTGCTGTGTAGACCAAACAGTGAGTTTTTCGAAAAGAAGTTTTGGCTGTACCCAAGTTTGTTAAAAAATTTCGTGAGACTGGTATGATAGTGGAAAACACTTATGGTCCCCGTAGTCGTACGGTGCGCATCGACGGCATAGAGTGACAGTTTTGTGTGAATTGTATAGTGGGTGGCATCATTGGACTATTTTTCTTCGAAAATGAGGCTGGGAAAAACGTTTCGGTAAACGGTGGGCGTTACAGCCACTTAAACGACGTTGTGGCCCAAATTAATGGTAATGTTTGCTCTTATAAATAAAGCCATAATATTTACATGGAAAGAATTTAATTTTATTAATTTTATTGCATTTTTAAAAAGAAACTTGTATTTGGCCCTTCTTTTATACAACAAAACCAAAAATTCTCTGTACAAGTCTACTGGTACTCATGTGATAGCTTATTTATTAAGACTTTGTGGATCTGAAAGCCGTAAAAGAGGTTGAAACCGAAGATATAAAAATTAAAAAAAATATATATGTGGAAACATTAATGATCTTAAGGGAGCATAAGGCAACAATGCGTTTCCATTGCTGTCACCCCTTAAAGGGTTAATACTAAGTCAAAGGCAAGAGCTCCTTTCCGATGGCCAGGCTAAATTCATATTAAGAAGTACCCTAAACTTATATTTCCTTCATTGACATTGATAAACTGTTTCTGTTTATGTACTATTCACGTGCGGTATTGAGCTTCCCTTGCTCTGCAACAGAATTTCTACAGTTTTATTGAGATTTACTCTCATCGTATTTGTATATTATATTTGTGTCAATCAGATATATGTCTTAGTCATCTATACAGTTCCCTAATACTTAATTTTGCGAATTGTGATCATTTGAGTGAATATGAAAATACACCATTTCACATTTGACACACGAATTCCAGTCATTCCAGGCGTAAACGGTCCATATAGGACCCAAAGCCTAGCTTCTCCAACCGAAGATAAATTTTTTTGACATGAATGGAAGGAAAAGGGACCTATAGTTTAATGCTGATTCCGAACGGCAATTAATTTTTGAGAAGCTTCTCATGAGGCGGGCCAGCGAATAAAAACGTTCAGGTGTTACAGGTCGGGGGTTGAACCAGCGACCTCCCGCTTAGTGGTCCAACGCACTTAACCACTAAACCACTGCAGTGCCCAAATGGATAGTGTCAAATTCTGCTACGACTAACAATTTAGAATTCCGCTTCACTATCTATTCCGGCACTCATTTGCAATGATGGTAGCTCTCCTGACAAGGTCAATCTGCTTGCTGTGCAGTTTTGAGCTAGCTCAATGATAACAGAATGCGCTTTGTCTCGCGCAGCATTTGTGTAGAATACTTATCCGGAGGATGTTACCATTATGTTGCTGAAAGAATAAAAGCGACCAAGTAGCTCTTATCATGAACGTTATGAGGATTAATACGATTGTGAAATTCTTTGGAATACTTTGTCTTTTGCGCCCATTAACATTTTTTAACGAACGCGATATGCAATCTAAAAGTTTCATTATATTTAGTATACCAAAAAACTGAGGCATCATCATCTTAAATTTGTGACGACTGAAATAGTTCTGACTATTTTCCAACAGCAACTACACCTTCTCTTACGCATTATGCAATTGTAGAACTGCTTACATTGACGCAAAATTGCCAATTTCGCCGTTGTCCTTCGTTTAAAAACAAAAATGCAAGTGTTACATCCATCAAGTCTGGTAATAATTTGCGTATCATAAAACATTCGTTAACAAATCCGCCGCACGTATCTTCCAACTAATTGCTTGAACAATAAAAAAACGCCGGGTACTCATAACAAACCCAAAAGAGAAAAAAAAGAAAAACAAACACCAAAATTTATTAGCACTAAATGTCTAAACTAAAACAAGAAGCATCAACATTCTCACAAAACCCCAAGCAAATAAATTAAAAAAAAGGCGAATTGATTAGCTGACAAGATCCGCTTTACGAATTATTATTTACAGTCGCCGCCGCATCATCGGTTACATATTTTATTTTATCGTTGACATTGACATTCTAAATGACCAAACGAGTCGAGTAGGCCACAACGAAAGCGAAACGTCATCAATTGACTGAGACTGACTAACACATCGCATATCGTATCGCTGCGATATTTAAAATTCATACTCATATTTCAATTAGTATTTGTCCAACCTTCTGATGCCTTGGGAACTTCCAGATTATCCACAAGTCCACCGCCAGAACTTAAACCGATAAAACTGTCAATGAAAGTTTGTTGAAGCGTCTATTCCAGTGCGAACACTCTCCGCGAGGTCATGTTTTGCACGAATTACCTAAGTTCTAATTTTAGCAATTGCGGGCTTGCGACGGCTAAGTATGGCTTGCGGTTGCGTGAATTCGTCTCTACATGCTGTTGCTCTGCTCATCCATATTCAAGTGCAGAATAGAATTACAATCACAATATGCGACTGCGACTTACTTGAAATGCCAAATAGAAAGGGGGTGGGGGGCTAGACGAATAAGTTGGAATCACTATCCGGTATAGTTGTTTTGTGCGATTATTGATGGTGGCGGTCGGTACACACCGCCTACAACATGATTACATCGTGTCACTCAAACCGATTTATTACCAGTCAGAAAGAAAGAATTGCAAATTCTGGGGAATTATCATGAGACAGTTGACATATTTGACTTGAGTGTTTGGTTTTGTTCTCCCAAGAACAATAACTTCCGCCAATAACAAATGATTTGTCAAAAACTAGTTCTTGGCTTATTTTAAACGTTTCATCAATCAACCAATTCTCAGTGAAGCAACTTTAAGCTCATTGATAAGCAAAGAAACTGTTGCCAACAACAAAGGCAAAAAGTGAGTCAACTTCTTTAAACCAGTTATATTCATTTCAACAAATTAAATCTAATTTATTGGTGTTTGGTTGACTTGCATATAATTAATTGAGAATAGCTGGAGATTTGAATTTTAATTTTTTCCCTATCTGTTTGTTTTGGCATTTTTTGTTTTGTGGTGAACCTTGACTGATAAGCGGTAGAGTCAAAAATTCTGCGAAGTTTCATCGGGCTTCCCCCAACTTTTACTTTCGCATCACAAAATGATGCGTTGCTTGACCCTGGTCACGATTACGTTTTTTCGGGCTTCTTGGGAATGTTGTCTGAGTTGCAGCTGCCATCTGCAGTCATTAGCTTCCAAGAAGTTTTTTTTTTTAACTCCAAAAAGTAGCTCAAGGTGGTTGGTTTATGTATTCCTGCGAATATTCACACCACACAATTTAAAGGCAAAAAGGGCTAGCTGAGGCTTCTTCATTTCCAGTTTTGCATTGAAGCCTAAGTATAATTAGAAGTTGTTTGGGCCAGGGTATTCCCCAAATGGCGGTTTTTTCGGTCTTCAATTTTGGATTATGTTACCTTATTGTGGTTCCAAACGGTTATTGCTTTACCATTTCCAAGAACTCGCTAATAGAAGCTATTTGCCCAAGGAATTATTTGCAGAATAAAAGTGATTTGCATGGCTGCGTTAGCAAGTAGCTAGTGGGTACTTAATTTGATTTGTGTAAACAAATGATGTAGATATACAGTGAAGGTTCGTACCTCTTGCCACTCTAAAATTCGGGGGAATTTCTTAAACTCTTGACAATTAGGTGTAGGCTTAGCGTATGCGTAACTTTCATAAAGTGTATTCTTTGACCCACATTTGCGGACCCACCTACATACATCTACATAAAAGGCTTTGATTTTTATAAAAGTTAGGGAGGGGTTAGCTACCGTATTCTTAGCCTCACTGGAGTGTTATTATTGTTTTTACTTATTTTGTATTCCGGCAAATCTCATATCCTTTTTTATATTTCTTGATCCGTTCGTGCCTAAATTTAAAAACGTATAAATTTTGATTAACTTAAGAAGATGGGTTACTGCTTCCTCGTCACACTTAGGTCAATGTTAACCCATTCTGATGCCCATATGTGGTCGGCATGAATTCTCTTCCTAATCTTTCTCTAACCAACCGGATTTCGCTAAAAATATTTAAGGATGGTTAATAGGAATTTGAGGTTATGGTTTAAGTTTTTTTTTACATTTTTAAAATTTTGACCGATTAACAATAAAAAAATGTTAGAATGGCGATGGCGGCAGTTTGGCAGCAGCTCATCTGAAATCTTTCGAACATGTACCGGATTTTGGCAAGGAGGCTGTCGTGTGATTGCTTCAATCATGTTTTTGAGCAGATAGTACGTAGGGAAGGTTTCAGCAACTAAGGCGCTGGTAGATCAGTCCAGCTACTGGGGTATGCGGACGCTATGGACATTATCGGTCGCTTCCAGCATGCAGAGATTGAGGCTATAGAAGAGCGGGAGAAACTAGTTCGCATTGAAGTAAATGAGGACTAGGACTAAATGTCACTATTGATAGGAGCAACTTTGAGGAGCTTATCTATCTCCGTGTTAAGATCAACTCTACGAATAACATCTTAGTGGAGATCATAACGAAGAATTACCCTAGGAAACCGATGCTCCTTCAGTTTGGCGGAGCAAAAGAGCTGTACCAAGATGAATTCTAAAAAGCCAAGACATTTCGACTACATTGGCTCGGCCACACCGATACAATAGAACAATAGGTTTGTGACGACGAGGAAGACCAAACCTCGGTTTCAAAGACCAATTGGTCTGGAAAATTAGAAGAAGCGTGCCTGGGATTTCAGAGGATGGAAGGCTACCTTGTCTCAGGAAAAGACTCTTTACGGGTCGGGAGCCCGTTAAGTAAATTAAGTATTTTCTTAGTCGGCTGAGACTACAGTGGAGGTTTCCTTGTACATATGTTTCCTTATCACCGCAACCTCAGCTTTTAGATGATTTTTTTTATCGAACTTCTGATTTTTCGATGGAGTTTGTGGGTTCTGGCTATGTCATACTCTGGTCATAACTTCTTTGATGTTTATCGATACCTTTTACCGAATTTTAGTGGTTTGTGCCCCATCCGTGCTTTAAAGGTGGATAGTGGCGGTTGTGGGGTCACGCTGGACAGCCTGTTCTGGACTCATTGTAGATCGCTTTCTTTCTACTTTGTCACCAATTTCGTTACCCTGTAGTGTGTAGCCCGGATTCCAGTTTGATAGCAGACTTTAATATTATTTGACCGCCAAGTATCTTAAGCTCTTGGCAGCACCGTTGAACAAGCTTAGACTTGATTTCGACAGCGAAAATTGATTTAATTGCAGTCTAACTAACAGGGAATATCAACGCCCGGACGTCACTAACTAACACAAACTCGCGCACTGAGAGCGAACTTAAAAAATATTAAATTCTCTTCATGCAAAATTTCAGCTTTTGGGAAAACGAAACCTGTCAAACATGAAAAACTGTTGTTGCATTCTGTTATTTTACGTTTAACGGTTATTTTCATTGAAACCTTTCTCGTGTTTCTGTTAACAGTTTTCATTTTTTTTTTCACGGAAAAGTTTACGAACAGATTTATTGTTGTTAGTTATTGTTTTTGTGTTAGCATGCGACAGGTATAGGTATTGTTTGACTTCTTATTTTAAATGAAAAAGCCAAATTCTCTTCTCAGTACCTTCAGAATAGGTCTCTTCTTCTTCCAAAAACCCGAATGAAAACTACACAAGTTTCCTCGTTTAAAAATAACGAATTAAAATAAACTGAAGAAGCATGACGTATTTCCTCTCGAGTTAAGTTGGTTGCAGCATTTGCTAATTGTCTACAAAAAAAATTCCCTTTAACAAGGGGAAAAAATCCCATTTTCCTTCGCCATATGTTTTTTTTTGACAGTTCGTTGTTACTTTCATCGCTGTCATGTATGTTGTCATCCAGCTAGACAGATACACGTCAGATTTTTACACCCCTCATTTGCTACGTAAACTATTTGCATACCTCCTCTACTGCTGCTGCTGGTCCAAGTCCCAATTGTATAGAACTTTCCGTTCCAGTTAATTTTCGCGTGCTCGGTAAAGTGTATCCGCAGTGGAAATAATGATTCTTAGAATATCCCCAAGTGAATCGAAGTACTGTCGTCATGTTTGTACCAAATTTTAACATCCACAATCGTTTTGTTCAAATTTCCCGGAAAATGATTCAATCGCACTTCACAAACATACTTATCTTTCTGTCTGGCACTCTTGTCGCTCTCGTTTGCTATGAATTGTTCCGCAATAGAAGTGGTGGCATTCTCAAGCACTCGCAGCTGATGTACATACCAGACGAACGATATTTACAAGTTATCGATGAGTTTACAACAGTTTCCAAGAGGACGCTGCAGAGTGACGAAAATGCATTTAGAGAAGGACACGAGGCCAACGTCAAGGAAGCACTGGGTTCGCTGAAGTTGGCGCAAGAGATGAAAGGCTCGGGGAAGGATGACAAGGCCATGAAGTTGTTTGAGCATGCGTTCGCATTAGCACCGAAGCACCCCGAGGTGCTAGTAAAGTATGGAGAGTACCTGGAGCACAATAGGAGAGATATTCTGACTGCGGATCAGTACTATTTTCAAGTAAAAAGTTTGTCGCAGGAAAAAATCCAACAGAAATTATACAACTTCTTTATAGGCTCTGACAATCAGTCCAAGCAACAGTGAGGCATTGGCTAATCGCCAACGTACAGCATCCATAGTTCAAACCATCGATGAGAGACGTCTACAGACGCTTGACATCAAGCGAGATGCTCTATCAGCGATACACGAATCGAATTCGGCATTGAGGCGAGCGAAGAAAGAGGCTTATTTTCAGCATATCTACCATACGGTGGGTATTGAAGGAAACACCATGACACTGGCGCAGACGAGGTCCATTCTGGAGACGAGAATGGCTATCGATGGAAAGTCCATAGACGAGCACAATGAAATTTTGGGCCTGGATCTGGCTATGAAGTACATAAATGCAAGTTTGGTTAACAAGTAAGTGGGTGTGAGGATGGAAGTTTAACAAGATGTGACGAGAGAGATCGTTTTCAGGATGGAAATAACACTAAAGGACATTATGGAGATTCATAGGAGAGTGTTGGGTCATGTGGATCCCATTGAAGGAGGCGAATTTCGACGGACGCAGGTCTATGTCGGGGGACATACCCCGCCTGGTCCGGGAGATCTGTCGATTTTGATGCGAAGATTCGAGAGATGGCTGAATTCAGATGAGACCATGTCCTTGCATCCAATCAAGTAAGTTTGACTGTTCCAAGTTAATGTATTGCCATCAAAATGGTTTTCTTGCTAGACACGCAGCTTTGGCTCATTACAAATTAGTTCACATTCACCCGTTCATCGATGGAAATGGACGAACCTCCCGCCTTTTGATGAACACGATGCTCATGCGAGCTGGATACCCACCTGTTATTATTCCAAAGCAACAACGGTGAGCACTTTTCATCTATGCCCTCTGCAAATTCTTCTATATTTTTTTATTTAGCCACAAATACTACCACTTCCTCCAAGTAGCCAACGAGGGTGATATCCGCCCCTTCATCCGATTCATCGCTGATTGCACCGAAAAGACGTTGGATCTCTATCTGTGGGCAACCAGTGATCTGCCACAACAAATTCCAATGCTTGAGCAAACTGATTTCAACAGCGAAACGAAGCCGCACATTAATTCCCTTAATTCCGGTGCTGAGGAGCGAGAGCTGTATCAATCTGGTTCGGGCTTTTCCGAGTTAGATAATTTATTGTAAAATTAAGCTCAAACATGCTTATTGTTGCGCATTTGAAGAAGATAACAACTCTATGTTTGTCTCAATACAATTTACCCAGTGATAAATTTCCAAATAATCATCTAACACACAAAAACGGTAACAAAATACAGAAAATGAATGTAAATGTTAAACGTCTGTGATCTTAGCTTAATCAAATGAAACAAAAAAATACATAATCCGCCAAACAAAGGATATAAGAGATATTAAATTATTTATTTATTTGTCTTGTATAAATTCCATAAAATCGAATGTAAAACTTTTGGTTTCACAATTCCCATCTTTCAAGGATCTGTTGTGATTTTTGTGCGAGAATTGTAAGAATCTGTTGTAAATAAAAATTTGTAAAGTTGATATTGGACTTTTTCTTTCAAGATTTATGTCAAGTTAAGTTCAATTTCGATGAAGCTTAAGGTTAGGTTTGAAATTATTTATGCCAATCCTAAAATACATACATGCAGAGTAAAGCAATATGCTGTGCTTTCCTGGAAGCTGGAAAATACCCTTATATGAACATGTGTCTAGGCAAGCTTAAAACTATTCAACAGTATTGAATTCCTTAGTTCAACAAGTTGCTTTTGAGTCTCACCTCATACATACTTCCTTTTCAATTTCGTCCCTATTATGAAAGATGACGGGATGGAGATCGAATTGGTTGTTCGACTATAAATCTCATGAAATACGAACCCGAACAGGCTTTGCAGCCTTTTGAAGAATGAAATACGAAGAGTGACATAATTATGCGACTGAAACGAAAAGTGTTTGACCAATGCATACTGCCAGAACGGAGACCTTAACCCCAACAAGGTACACCGTCAAATCAATAAAATCAAAATATCGCAAAGAGCAATTGAGAGATCGAAACTTGGAATATGCAGAAGACACAGAGTGGGAAACGAAGAAGTCCGCAGAAGAACCGATAATAGATGGACAAAAAGACTGTAAGAATGGGGGCCAAAGGAAAGACTACGAGCTCGGTGGAGTGACGATATAAAGAGGATGGTAGCAGAAAACTGGATACTCAGAGAACACATGACAGAACAGTTTGGAAACATGTTTGAAGCTTGGAGTAGTATCTCAATGTCTTCAGCTGATAGAAGGAGATTTCTTCGAGAAAGTCCAATTGTTCGATATCCATCAAAAGAATAATAATGTTGATAATTTTGGATACTAAATTTTGATACATTCTTATTTGTTCTTTGAGAAG
Organism: Ferdinandea cuprea; assembly: GCA_963576555.1. Taxonomy (NCBI): domain Eukaryota; kingdom Metazoa; phylum Arthropoda; class Insecta; order Diptera; family Syrphidae; genus Ferdinandea; species Ferdinandea cuprea. The sequence continues at coordinate 83,660,434 of OY754961.1, read as the reverse complement.
CTCCTTCTCCTTTTTAAAGCAAAATTGCTGTTATTGAATATTGGTCCTAGACATACTTTCAAACTATGTATTGCATTTTTTAGTCATTGTATTAATCCAATCCCTACAATCTAATAAACGCTGTTTTTATTTATCTTTTAGGTAACGCACCACTGAAACATTCTCGGTGAGTACACTAACGTTAATTACTAAATATTCTTTGATTAAGATTTATTAAATTATACAAAAAGTAGGCAATGCCTGTGAGTCCGCTCGCGTGAAATGAAATCCCTAAGTAAATTTTACTAATACAAAAGGTGTCACCATTCCTAGATAGCCTCCGGTAACACCTAATTCCTCCCCCACGCTCCTAAACATCTAGAAGGATAGATTTCCGCCCCCTCGATAAGCTATATTGACCCGAAGTGACACTACAACGTTGAAGTATGTGGCATGAAGTTATTGAAATAGCTTTCTCCTCCTATAAACGCTCCCACTGTTATTGCTACCCACATTACATCTCTTTCGCCCTTATTCGAAGGATGATACCATAATAACGTCCAACGAAATTTTAAAGTACAGAAAGAAGTTGGAGAGATTGTCAATCTTCCACCTACATTGTTACCCACCCCTTCCTTACCAGCAGAATGGTTTTGGAGTTAAAGATGGGCAGAAAGACAGACGTTAAATTCTATAGTAGTAGCATGATAAATAACCTAAGATCTGGGCTACCTTCAATAGTGACAGTTTTTACGGAAGAGCGGTAATAGATTTGAAATTAATAGCCCAACTCTCTACTTTTCCGATCATGGGGTTTGGCGGTTTGACTTCAAAAAATATATGCAGGCCTTCCAGTTGTGATCCAGCAGATTCTAGGTCTAGAATTCTGAAATGTCAATGTGTTAAGTTTCAAGTCAATTTTATTAATGGCTTCTAAAGATCATATCCAAATGAAAAATTTGAATACTCTTACTCCGTGTTATAGGTATACTGGTGTACTCCCACCAAGTTTAATTAAGTTTGGCTGTGCCTGTCAGTCAATTAATCAATCAAACAATTAGGTACAGGAGCTCAAGACATGTCTTTGTTTTTAGTTCAAGACAACAAGCCTCTCTGAAACCGCAGTTCTTTCATTCACTATTGTTTTACAATGTTGTTGGACTCCCTCTAACTTTTGACTCATTGGCGCTGTTTACTTGTTTTCCGCGAGTTTTGCATGTTTCCAGACACACATTCTCGAATATTGGGATCAAATCACGTCATGACTTTCTTTAATTACATCAATCCGTGCGAACTCCCATTACCGATTCAACTAGTTCACTGATGTCTTAGTTCGACCCCTGTGCCTATACCTCGAAAACTCAATTTAATAAAAAAAACAAGTAGACTTTATTTCTTCGCCACAAAAGAAAGTATATACTGAGCATTGTTAGATTGCAAATTTCCCTAGATACGTTAAGACTGTTTAACAAATGATTGTATTAGAATTTACAACTGAACCGCTTGTACCTATGTACATTTCTTGTTGTTTTATAGTGGATATCCCTGCTCAACCATCCAAAAATAAAGCCAAACCGTTTCATAAAAAATAATTTATTGTTCTCTCATACCTCCACAAACTCCAGGATAATAGAAAAAAAAACACAACCTAACTTTAACAAATAAACAAATAACTACATGCAATATATATGTACAAAACCGGTATAAAAAAATTAACAACAAATGTGCTAGCTATTAAATTTGAATAAATTTTCCCATCCAAAAAATAATATACTGTCATAATACTGCCTCAAAGATTTGCCTTCAAAAACTGCTTATAAGTTACTTCCTGCCACCAACTGGGACGTTCCAGAACATTAGGTCCTTGCATGATTGTCTTTTGTAAATGGAGGTAGATCTGATATGGAAAATATATTAGCCAAAAACTTTGAAAAAAGAGAATAAAGAAACTTACATTTCCATCACTCATTCCGAGTGGCGAATTCAATATAAAATCACTGGGTGCAATGGCATCCACCAAACTGACGGCTTCATCCTTCAATACTGGCAACAAATCTAGAATTCCCTTCTGATATAGCTCTGCCTGGTTGTTGTTGCTGAAGAAGCTTCCCTGATACAGCACTGCGATATTTTTCACCACCAGATTTGCCCCATAGAACGAAAGAACCTTGATTAGGACGTCCTTTTCAGGGCCAGCGAGTAGTTGATTAACGAATTTGTAGAAAATGTAGTAGATTGTTCGCTGGAAGTAAAATACAAGTTATATATCATCCACCTGTAAAAATATAACCAACCTGAGCATAAATGATGGACAAATTGCTAGCGCTGAACACTTGTGAGTTGTTTCGCACTTCAAAGGCGTTGAGGCCACGTTTTTGAAGCTCTTCCACCCGTTTTACAGCAACATCTAGCTGGTAGGCACACAGCCAGTTGAGGGTGTTCATGAGGTCTAAAAATATAAGACACTTAAATGTATGTCCTTAAAAAGGGTTATTGTTTGAAACTTACTCTCCACGTTTAGAGCTTCGTTGACAGTGCGGAATTCGGCCTTGTACTTTAGTATTTTATCCATATCATTAAGGAAGCCAACCGATCCCAATGGCGATGATTCGGCAAAGTTATTACCATTGCGACGCATTCCAATCAACCAATTCGAAGCCTGTTGAATGAGGGTGTTATTTTCGCCCTCGTACGTGCAGTTGGCATCGTTGTCATTCCTCAGATCTCCGATTCCAGTTGCCTTGAGGTAACCATGTCCACCGCAAGCTTCGCGGCACTCCTGGATACCATCACGTGCTGACCAAGTGCACACCGGCTTGGCGGCCGATGACAGAGCATGAAGTTCCATACCCTGAAGAGAAACATCTTCGCCCATAAACGTCTTGACTTGGAGCTCCACGCTTTCAGTTCCCAACCACAGAGAGAACACCCTTAAAGCGTACGCTGTCGTTAAATAAGGTAGAAGACGGTATTGTTGCGATTGATACTCGATGACTGGCCATTCGTCTGTGCTGTCATCGGGACCGAATTGCTTCCGACATGCCGAGTACCTAGTGGCAATGGTCACGGCTTTTGTGAGAGCAATATAGGCGAGTGCTACAGAAATTTCACACGTTTTACTCTCTTCAAGGTTTGAATGGTCCGTTTTTTCTACTTACAACAAATGTTGACTCGTCCTGAAGAAAGTGCACCCAAAGATGCGCCCAACCGCTTCCGGCTGTCCTTAATTGGACTTGAGAAGTTACCCTGGGCGTCCACATCACCAGTCCTTGATAGTAGATTCTCCTTTGGAATGCGGTACTTGTTTAACATCAAGAAACTAAAACCGATACAAATATTTAACTGAATCGAAACGCAGAAGTGTTTCGCTCTTACCCATTGTCTATTCCATTGAGCCCAATCTTTTCACCCAAATCACCCACAGTAACGCCAGGGAACGACAACAAAGTATTGGGATCACGAATTGGCACCAAAAACGCATTTAAACCTTGATAGCTGCCATCGGGCACATACAGCTGGGCATAGAGCACCGCATGTGTGCAAGTCTTGCCCAAATTTCCAACCCAACACTTGGCCGCCTCGAAGTCGGGAGTGTGTAGAATGAATTCCTCGGTCTTTGGATCGTAGGTGGCTCTTGTTCTCATACCACGAGCATTTGTTCCATGAGATATCTCTGTCAAGGCGAAAGCGCCTCCAATTTTACCCTCTTGAATCAAGTTTGCGTATTTGAATAGACGATCTGTGCCCAGGGATAGAATTGTGCTCGTGAACATGGCAATGGACAAGGAGTACTTTACCGCAAAGCTGAAATCGTAGCTAAACATGCCTTGGGCCATAGCTAGCGAGAGGGTTGGTTTATCCACAAACTAAATGAATTTATTAATTATTAACAATAAAAACTATTCAAGTTGAAGACTTACGTCGTTAAGGGTGTAGAACTGCTGCTGCCAGATGAGCATCATTCGCTTGTTGGCCAATTGTCGTTGTCGATCGAGAGTAGGTGTCTCGGGATCATGTTGGAAGTCCGGGTGCGATTCCATGAATGCCCATATTTTGTGCTGGAAAGAAAAGGGGAGGAGTTAAGAGTTTAGGCTTTCGAAGGGGTAAATTTCAGTTCTGGGCCTTCGTGGGCAACATACATTTCTTAAGACTGAGATGCTTTAAATTGGTGGAACTATGAATTCTCTATTCTGATCGTTGCCTCGTAAGCAAAGAGAGAATAAAAAGGTGCCTAAAAGGCAACTTAGCGAGCTTAGTTTAAACATTTAATATTTATTTTTAGTACGGAAACTAACCCATAAGTAAATACAAAACCAAAATGGTCAGATACTCAGTAGTTTAGGAGGAGCAACTAAAAGCACTTGTTCATAACTTTAGTGTCTAACGATTACGTCAAAGATGGAAAAACACACTCATTCAAGATCTCGTGCTTGGGCTAATTTAAAGACGTCTACGACGTTTTCAGGTGGCATGAACAAGTAAAAGACTCATTTTATGACACCCTCCCCTTGATTTAGAGTGAGTTAGAGTGTACTGTCCCAAAATAAGCATCCCTTCAGCAATAATCCAAGTACATGCCCAATAAATAATTTTGCTTCACACCTTATCTAGCGATGAATGAACATTCACATCGATAGTAACGACAACTTTTCGTTATCGAAGAAATCACTTATAATAACATGATAAGATTATATATTTCAAACTTCCCACTATGCCTAAAATTTTATTAATTGTTAAGATCTGAAAACAGATTAAGTTAATCGTTTGCTTCTGAGTTTCTGCCACAAGGTTAATATCAAGGTCACAGCTCACCTTTAGACGTATAAAATCCTCTCCCTCCATAGCGATGTTCATGCGTTTGTAACAAAACGATGATTTCTTTCTGTAAACTGTCAAAGGGCCGGTCTTAAAGTCGGGAAAGATAGTTTTGTCAGTCTTGATTTCGTCATTGTTGCTGAAAATGATAAACAAAACGCATGGGGGTTAGTAACATTTTAAAATTGATAAGGTATTTGGCAGGCACTATCGTTTTGGACTTTCGTACAGTAGATTTTTGATATAACTTTTTTATTTTACTATTTTTGTTGTTTTCGACTTTGGTCTTTTAGGGACAACATTATCATCAGAAAAACTTTGGTCTATGGCATCTTAAACGACGATAATAACGTCAAATCCAGCCCTTAAACTTGGGCAAGTGTAACAGAGTGCAAAACGATCCATGAAAAAAAAAATACAAGCACTATCATTTAATACCTTGTCTGAAGCACAGGAATACAGCTGAATTCGCCACCGACGAAAAGAGGTCAGCTTTGCGTATTTTTTATTATTGATTCGCAATCGATAAAGAAAACACTCCTTTAACAGAGCTTTTGCATTCTTTAGAATAGTGGTTCTTTTGCCTTCATGATTTTTCAAAATTCGCTCATATACAGAGCTAGGAATAAAATCCTGTAAAGAAGCTGTCTGGGTTAAAGTGGAAAGCTTCCCTTTATCCCTTCCCTTTTCTTAATCTCAGTCCCAGAGGATCTGCTTTAAGAAAAAGTTATGGATTCTGAAGTGCATCAGTTATTCTTTGTTCATTCAAGTAAATAACACTTGATGCTTGAGTTAAAGTTTTGGTGAGCAATGGCTAGCGTATTAGTCCAAGAAAGACTTTGACCCACGCCAATTTTTCCCAATTTCGGTTCGCAATATATGGTTTCTTTTTCGAAACTAATTTGCAATTACATTTAATATCTTAACTCTTTATCCGATTTTCTTTTATCTCCCCCTGTAAAAATACGAGCGCGAAGAGCATGAAACAATTCATTTTTGCGCTCGTAAAGTGGCAAAAGTACTATAAATTTTAAAATACACAAATTTTTTACTATTTTTCTGATGAAATTTTCTTCTACGCTGTCGAATGCAGCGGTAGATGGATATGCAGAGTAGCTGGATGTGTGTATGAATATTGGTTTTCTGCAAAAATATTTCTTAAGCAAACTAATCGACAATGGATTTATTACTTTTAAATTCATTTTTATTCATTTTTAAACTAAGAACTAGACGAAAATGTTTAAATCTGACTTAAAATTTAATTCCTACTTATACTAGCTTAGTGATCCTTTATTTATACCAAATACCTTATACCAAATTTAAAATTCTAATAATATGTGTTTGCTAATTCAATTTACATTCCGGATCCGAAGAGTTCGTCGGGATCATAAATCGAAAACGAAATAAGTACCCAATACCCAAGCAATCGATAACCTTTTCGATTTATTGTGTGACTTGTTGACTCGTTTGCTTTTCTCTGTAGATTTTAAAGCATTGACTTTTAATAAATAGAAAACTATAGGTCTTTTTTTTAAATAAATTGAAAAGTGTCAAATATCAAAAACGGGAGAGGCTTATTTTAGCTTTTTTAAATGAGAAATAAAGTGCCCGAATCGGAACATAAATTAAAAATGAATGGTGACAAGTTTATTTAAATCACTTTTTAGGTTTTGAAAAATTAGATTTTCTAAAAAACGGCACCTACGATTTTGATGTAATTTCGCACATTGGAAAAATGTCCAACATAATTGTTCGAAATACAAACAAATTATCAAAAACGTTATAGCCGTTTTGTAGAAAACGAATTTAATTTAAATTTAAGAAAATCGTTATATGAAAAAAAAATTTCAAAAATCGAAGTATGCGAATTTGTTTGTCTTAATAGTATAAAAAACAGCAAAATTGTTTGGAGTTCGCTTTGTTAGTTTTCGAGATATTGGTTTTATAAATTACCGTTAATCGAATTTTTTTAAGCAAAAAATAAAAAGATGCTCCGAGATGTATCCCCAAAAAGCTTATATACGAATTTTAAAGCAAATCCGTCGAACCGTTTTGCAATACGGCGCCCGGACAGACAGACAGACAGACCGACGGACAGCATTGGCGGACCCACTTTTTTGGACTTATCTATAGTTGTAATATCATCCCTCATACTCGGTTTGCATTCGAAACTTCCGCACGATCGCAATAACTTTCTCTTTAGTATACTAATTTTTACGAGAAAGTTAAAAACGCAAGGCAGAGCAGCACAATTTTATAAAAAATGTCAGTTCAAAGGTAGAACAGAAAAATACAGCCATATCTTAGTTGTCAAAAATGACAACTTCATTTTCGATTGTAAGATAATTATTTGAGTTTTCATGTTTAGTATAAATCGTGAATTAAGGAACATTATCTTAATAGCTTACCGTTACTTTCTGTATAACAACCGATTTCCCTTTATCAGAAGATGTTTTGATTTCTTCCATTTAATTAATCAACAAACAACCTTTCACTTCGACGACAAAACAAATAATTTGCAATCACAGCTGATTTTGACGTTTCTTACAAATCTGTTCTACCTCAAAAGTAAGTGCAAAAATTTTGCTCAGAGCAGTGACCAGACATAAATTTTTGTCATTGAACACGAAAACCTTTAATTTACATGCTTTGGACTGAGCTGGACAGTCTCATAGAACAAAGCTTTTATTTCTATGAAAAGTATCGCTACACTTTCGCGTACAAAAATAAAGGAGCGTACGCGCTTGTCACCACTCAACCAGAAATCAACAACTTTGAAAAAACGATCACGTTTAATTAAATGTATCTCCGGTAAATTTGTATTTTCACTTTCGTACTTTCTTCCAAATAGGCCAACTGCAATAATTCCGCTTAAACCGATTAAACAAAAAAAAAATAACTACTCACTTTTGATTGTCACTTCCATTTGTAAGCGCCGTCATTTTGCGAAAGTTTTTCTTTTTTTTGTTTATCTGTCACTTTTTTGGTCTTGTACTTGTACACTATTATTTTGGGTGTCAAAAGTTCAAACAGAAACACCACAGGTTCACACCACCAGACGAAATAATGCGTGACCAAATGAAAACCAAAAAAGAAAAAACCTTAAAATTGTATTTTAATAAATTAAAGACAACACTGTGAAGTAGAACAGGTACAGTTTGCGGTTGCCAATGAACTGTCTAAAAAAAATAAGAACACTGAAACTAATTTGCACCTCAGCAGTGGGTATATTTTTGGACTTTCTTATTGGTGTTTAGGCTCCTATCCCCGTTTACGATTATCGATAGTAATAAAATTATGCACAAGCGTTCGATTTTGAGGATTTCTTTAAGATTATGGTTGATAATTAACGCAAATGATAAGCAATTGGTTTTAGAGGAGTAAAAAACAAAAACAATTATGTAAATAGAAATCAATAGACTAGGGCTACGATAAGGTAAAAAAAACACAACAGTCGAATGGAACCAGCGAACATACACTGGCACTGACACAACTGACAGATAATAATTAAACAGTGGCGATGCGAACGAATGTACTGGGAGCGGGAGGGAATGGGTTTGGGTCACGACGGGCGGACGCAAAATAGTGCTTCGATTTGCTGGTTGTTTATGCTTTGTTATAGTTGATAGTATTTCACATACGGATTAAGAAATTGCAATATTGAATTTTCGCTACAACTTGTTAAAGGAGTGGGGTAGGGGAGGGACAATCATTTTCACATTTATCTGTGAATCGGGTGCAATTAGTGCATTTGTTTGGAGTTTGGACTTCGATTAGGGTGACTTTTACGTTTGTGGAGTCTATTAGTCCAGTCGAGCTTTAGAAACTCTTTATCGAATTGGCAAACTTGCTTGGACACAGCTGATAGGAAAATAAGCTTTTTGCTATGGTTATACAGCATACATATTTTTAACGTATAATTTATGGATAGCAAGATGGCGACTTCCGGGAGGTGGAATGTTAACAAAAAAATGTTCGGTTTTCAATTAGAAAGAAATAGAGAGTTTGCTAAATATTTCGTTAAAAATCAAATCGCCTTATTAATGCTTCGAAAAAATTTTCATTAATAGATAAAAGAACGTGCCGTGCCGTCAACGAAATGAATTTAAATTATATTTTAAGATTTGAAAGAGCATATCGAAAATATTCATTAAGAACAAGCATTAACGCTTGAAGAAAACATAAGTAAAGCAAATATGGTTAGATTTAGTTGCTTTGAAGTGGTTTTTAATAAAAGCTGAATAAATCGCAAAAAGCAGGTTATTGTTTTTTGAGGTTGGAATCAAGTTCGTATTGAAATCGTTGCCGTATTGAAATCGAGTGCATTCAATGTTTGACAGCTCCATACGCTCAGCATGCATTGAAGCACCACTAGCTTGGTTCAGCCAGTAAAGCGACCAACTTTACAGTTGAAGAAAGGCAAAACTGGGAGGGTTATGTCTGTTATATTTGTCTCACTCTAGAAATTTTTTCAAGTGTAATTTCGGTCTCAGCCGATTTTTTATACAACTCACCAAAATACGAGAGAGCATTTTCCATGGCATCTCACCCATGAATAAGGATTTTATGAACAGATGCGGTCCGAATAAATTGCCAAAAAAAAATCTTTCTTGCTACTTTTGTCCAACTTTGCCGGATCTACAATAATTTTTTTTTCTATTCAATTTGCTTTTCTCGTAGCCAAAATATCGCAAGCTAACTTTCTGAACCATGAACAGATGTTTAATCTATGTAAAATGAAAAATAATACGTATACGCCCACGCGACATCCCAATGTGAATTCTACCGTTATTCAGTGTTTGTGGCAGCTTAACGTATGTTATCCAGTAAAATACGATTGCTCTCGATCTTCTTCTTTCGGTTGCCGACGTTTATGATCACGAATCACATATTTTCCAATTTTACTACAACATTAAAACAAAATGTCGGTAATTTTTATAGTTTCGGATAAATAACTAAAGCCAAGCAAATGCTGGCGTTGTTAGGCTCCTGCATGTTAAAATTGCTTAGTTGTGATATCTCACTTAACTCGTCTTTTACGAATAGATAAGTGTGTGGTTAATACCTGCTAGGGAGACTGTTTTCGGTATTTTATAAAAAAAAACATGTCCCTGCGTCGAATAAACTTAGTATTCAGCGGCTGCTTCCAGCCGCTACTTTTTACTTCTAAAATTTTGAATAGTAATATCCTTTTGAATGCTTTCATTTGACAACAACTAAAAATGCCTTATTCAGTTTGCAGCCCAACACACTAACTTCTTTACCTCCATCACCCTCAGAAAAGTCAATGTCATGGTCATAAAGCGATTTCATTCTTATTTTCGTTGCCGTTTACGGTGTTTGAAGTTGGAAGATAATGGAATTGGAATTTATCTTTGATATAATGATGAGCAGCTATGGAATCGCTAAAAAATGTTGAGGAGATTCGAATCCAACTTAAAAATACGCCATAAGAAGTTTGGTTTAATAAAAAAACTCAACCAACCCCAAGTACCTCTTTGCATTTCACTCTATTACTCAATGGGTTGTGTTGCTTATATTTATTCGAAATTACATTATGAGATACTTTATCGCACTTCACCAACGAAAGTAAAAAAAATAATGGACTTCAATTTCTCTTGTTAACAAATCGTTTGAAGAACAACTGAACGCGGCAAGTGTTCATTTTTTGCAGTTTTTTTAAGACAACCGCTGCATGCAAAGTACCTCATTACCTCCGATGGCACCTAGTTAAAATACACAAATTTGTCTGATACATACAGATCCCAACTGGGGCAATGAGAATTAAAATTTCAACACTGCATTACTGGGTCTCTACTCTACCTGTCTACTAAACACATGTTCCACTTCTTATTATTAACAAGGCACTATATTATTATGCTAATACTTACATGCATTGCAAATGTACTTGTTTTAAATTAAAAATATACCCACCAAAGCCGGCTGTGACATCAACTTCCATAACCAATACCATACAACAGCGCATGCTGCGTGAAATATCTTTTGACTTTCGATAGTTATCGATATATATTTCGATAGTTTTGTTTTACTCTTAAAGGTTGCAATAAAAAATGGTCATCAATGTATTAAATTCGCTTTTCTTATTGAGAGAGATTAGATTCTATGTTTTAAAGAAACGCGGTCGCGTATATGGAAAAGCTTTTTCAGTACGTCTCCTCTCGAGAACACTTCTTTTTGCGAAGCAAAATGTAGCATATGTACATCCAGCGTAGCGTGCAGCCAAGGTTTTGTTTTAATAGACGCAGGTATGGGGAAAAGTACATACACCGAACTGTTGTCTGGCGAAAAAGGCTTAACATTAAACCACAAAAAGATAAATTTTGTATCGAAAATCTGTATGAAGGATGCTAATCGGTTATGGTAATGAACATGCTAATTAAGTTCATTGCCTATCTGTATGGAGGGGACATACTGAAGTAGCTTTTCCATATACGCAAAACGGTCTAGCTTTTTGGAACATACCTACATCATAAAACGCATGCATACCTAGTTTCTACTTGAGAGACCAACTTTCCTAACCTTTATTTCGTTAAAATATCGAATTAACTTTTTGTTTACGAATCCATTATCCTACGTTGATGACTCATTAAAGGGGGAATCCCCATTCTAAGTTATAAAAATGTTCTTAGTTGGTTGACATTTTATAAAATGTCAATCGAAAACAGTCGATAGTTGCTAAAAAGTTTCGAATGTTTTTGATAGTGGAAACTATCGAATATAAACTATAGTGCAATCGATAATTCTCAACCTCTATACGCAAACAACAAATTGTGTCTCGTGTGTTGCATCTTGCATCAGTTGCTTCTAAAGTGAATAAATTCCATCAGACTTTCATCATGATCTCCAGAATCCTTACCAAAAAACCACCACTATCCTTAGTTTTCTCATTGAAACCTCGCTTCCTTTCCAAATGGTATCCGGACTCGGATTTCATGCAGCAGTTTCAATCGCCCCTTATGTACCCCACGCGGGAACAACAAAATTGGATTCTCCCTCCATGGAACAGCAAAATATTGCCAACAGAGAAATCCGTTCGAAATGTTACTCTCAATTTTGGACCGCAACATCCAGCTGCTCATGGTGTACTCCGCCTTGTCCTCGAGCTTGATGGCGAGACAGTAGTGCGTGCAGATCCCCATATCGGTCTTCTTCATCGTGGAACTGAAAAGCTAATTGAACACAAAACATACACTCAAGCTTTGCCGTACTTTGATCGCCTCGACTACGTGTCCATGATGTGCAATGAGCAGTGCTACGCCTTGGCTGTGGAGAAACTTCTAAACATCGAAATTCCCCAGAGAGCCAAGTACATTCGAACTTTAATGGCAGAACTGACCAGGCTGATGAATCACATAATGGCGGTGGGCACACACGCAATCGATATTGGAGCAATGACACCATTCTTTTGGCTCTTCGAGGAGCGTGAGAAGCTAATGGAGTTCTATGAACGTGTTTCCGGAGCAAGAATGCATGCATCTTACATACGTCCTGGTGGCGTGGCGTGCGACATACCAATTGGACTGTTGGATGACATTCATGAATTTGCAATGAAATTCTCAGAGAGATTGGATGAAGTTGATGATTTGTTGACAAACAATCCAATTTGGGTGCAGAGAACTGCTGGCATTGGAGTGGTTTCTGTGGAGGATGCTCTTGGATTTGGATTCAGTGGTGTTATGTTACGGGCGAGTGGTGTTAAATGGGATTTGCGGAAGCAGCAGCCATATGATGCTTACTCCGAGATGGAATTCGACGTCCCCATTGGTAGCAAAGGAGATTGCTATGATAGATACCTCTGTCGCATGGAGGAAATGCGCCAGTCGTTGAAAATCATAGACCAGTGTCTCAACCAAATGCCGGATGGTGAAATCAAAGTAGACGATCACAAACTCGTCCCACCAAAACGAGCAGAGATGAAAAAATCCATGGAAGCTCTGATTCATCACTTCAAACACTTTTACCAAGGCTACCAGGTTCCAGCAGGCTCCACGTACACAGCCATAGAATCTCCCAAGGGAGAATTCGGGATATACCTCGTCTCTGACAGTACATCTCGCCCGTATCGCTGTAAAATAAAAGCACCTGGCTTTGCTCACCTTGCAGCGCTGAGCCAAGTCGGCCAACAACATATGCTAGCAGACATTGTCACCATAATTGGCAGTTTGGACATTGTTTTTGGTGAGATTGATCGTTAAACAAATTGAAAAATGTACTAAAATAAAAGTTTTAAATGTTTAAATAAATTTCAAGTTTTTATTCGTAAATCTCATCAGAATCGGAATCAGAATCCTCACTGTGGCTTTTGTACGTTCCGTCGTCTGATTCTTTCAGATTTCGCAAAATTTTTGCTTTATATCGCGCATAGGCAGTTCCATAACGATCTACGTCATTAAAATCGACGTCATCTTCAAAGGCATCATCTTCAGCATCGATTGAGTAGACATAATTATTTTGATACGGCTGATGCGCTTCATCGTCGCTCGAGAGGTCATCTTCTTCATCAGAACCTTAAGTGGGTTTTTTTTTTGTTACTAAGCGAATCTGCTTGAGATTTTGAAACTTACCTAGATTTAGACCTTCGACGGCTCGTCGCATATCTCGTTCACCAATGGAATCATCGTCTTCCTCATCGGGATAATCGTTGCCGAAGTAGTTTTCTTCATTCGAGTCCTCAGAGTCATCCTCATCATCGTCGTTGTTGTAACGATCTTCGTAGACTAGGTCGTCGAAGGCGCGAATGCTATTAAAAAGGGAACATTTAAGTTTAGTTTCAGGTTTATTCTCCGTGTGTTTTGAAATTGAAAACAGTCCACGTGCAATCTTATTTTGGTGTTAGAATTGTTAAAAGGCAGTAAAAGCTACTGCTTTATGGGCAACAGCAGTCTGCATGCAGCCTCAACTCCAACATGACAATGTGGATGTATACTACAATGGTGAGACCCATTGCACATGACGCACGCGTCTGACGATAGAAAACAACTCAGGGATCCTCGAAGGTAAAGTTCAACAAACTATCCTGAACGACCCACCACTTCATTTAGAAATCCTGAAAGAACTATCGTAAATGCCTCTATGATCATTAAAAAAGATGAATCTTATTCCAATATAGTCCACACTGATATCTTACAAGAAATTTAAACAGACGCACTTCTTGAAGAACCTCTATATTACATTTAGACTAGAAAGCTATAGCTACCGATGTTCTTCAGTCGAAAACAAAAAACCTCTATACACAAAGCAGTTCTGTTTTTCAGGCTGAAATTCATACAAAAAAGCCTTGGGAGAATTTATTGAGATCTATAAATGACAAGAAACATTTACATTTCTAAAACAGCAGGTCAGCTCAGCTTGCAATTAAGTCTGTTTAGATCATAGTTTGAGATTGTCAGCTTTCTCTGACACAAGGTATGTTTAAAAAACCTGACCATTACCAAAAATTAGAGAAAACATTGCAATAGTTCAGGAGTTCGTGTTCCATGAGCAAAATCTCTGCCCTAAAAGTGTTCTACCTTATATCAGTTTCTCTTTCATTAACTTGTCTAGCTCCGTTTGGTACCTACAATAATTCATATTTTGGAGGAAGAGCAAGTGCGGAAGAAATGCGAAGAAAAGCCAATTGTTTGGTCGAATATATGGAAAAAGATTAAAATTGAGATTATTTCAATGATCACATCTGTCTAAAATTCGAAAGTGCACCAAATTCCAACTTATAAAATTTGTGTTTCTGACTTCATCTGAAAGTTTATACTCAATTGTGCTTTTCTGTTCTGTTGTGATACAGGAAACCATTAAAAGACAAAATGCAAATGCAAAAGTTAATGGAAAAGCTTAAAACTGTACGCCCAAGCATTTCCTTCAAACGAACGTGTCAGATTCGATTAGTCACAGACTTGCTAAAGGGTAACTGTCGTGTTAAACTAAAAACACCTTAAGACTATGGATAGGTTAGGCTAGGTTAAACAGGGGTGTGGTGAAAATGAAATCATCCCACAATACTAGGTACTAAAACGGACCCATCACGATCTCTAGAGAAGGGAACCAGCTGAATTCACCTTCAAAAGGCTGAAAAACCTAAAGAATTTCACTGGCAGAGCAACCCAGTGACTATGGATACATTACACGAGAATTTCCTGTCACTGCAGCAGTACATTATAGATCCCTGGAGAAAAAATCTAGTTAAACATGTCCATGTTTGGTTGCCAACGATCTTGAAGTTCAAAGTTCTGGATCTAAATAACCAACAAATAATCCACCCAACGAATGATACAAAGCTTGTTTTCTTTAATTTAATTTAATAACAATATCAAAATGCGAGTAAGGATTTCAACTACAAGATAACATAAAATCTGAAGATGAAAATGCTTTAATTGTTAAGCAGAAGACGAACAAAAGTCAAGAATTTATTGAGCAGCATTGCCTATAAAAACAGCCCTTTCATTTGATGCACCGTATGGAATACATGATCCTGCGAAATATAAATTATTGGCACACTTTATATGGAGACCGAGACAGAGTGTTTAACGATAGTCTTCAATGTTGACTGTGGTCTATTATATGATCGGTTAAATGAATGTTACTGTAACATAAAAATTACTAACACTCGTGTACATATTCCTTCAAAGCATCCAAATGAATTGTTTATACTAGGGAATTAATGCACACGATTCCGCAGTCTTAGCTTACTCCGTGAGTAATAACACTAACTAAAATCTTTCACTGTGAAGAAATAAAACTTGGCCTAAACCAAAACCAACAAAAAAAAATACAATACAAACCACGAGCCAAAGAATCCCAATTCGCAAACAGCACGCGTGGTTTTAAATAAAACAAATGGTTTTCGTTTTTTTTTTACATACATGTATGTATGCATTACAATTTGTTTTTTTTTTTTTTAATTTTATTTTTGTTTATTCATTTCATTTCATTTCATTTGATTTCCTTAAGTACTTTTTGGTTTTTCTCATATTTCTTTTTTTTTATTCGATCTAAACCAAGAATTATTTCCCACAACGAAAACAAAAATAAATAAGTTTTACCCTTCACTAGTCAGTCGTCGGTCTGGGCGCTTTTGTTTTGGGGGCAAGTGCACCCAGAAACGATGACGAAACAACAAAAATAACTTAGCTAACAATATTATTAAAAAAGAACAAAATAATATGAAAAACTTAAGGTCTAGTCTTGATCAGTAGAAAAAAGAACCCTAACGAAGAAGGAGAAGAATCTATCTAAAATGGCGTTTCTCTCGATTTCAGTTCGTTTATTTGTAATATTCAGTCGAAGTCGACGCGATGTAGGAGCAGATTATTGTGTACTGTATCGACGGATAATATTATGTAGTAGGTAGTAGAACTGTGGTTTTGTGTTAGTAGCGATAGTAGTAATACGGATAGTACAACCTAAATGAACCGACTGGTGAGATATATCTGATCGACTTGAATAACGAACCTTAAGTAGTTGTCCGTGTAGTCGACACTGTCTGCCTGCTGCTCATTCTCTGGCAGATACAAGTCGTACACGTAGCCATCGCTATCAGTCGGAGTGAAATTGGCAGCTGCCGCCTGCTGTGGATCGATGCTGCCACTTTGATTGCTGTTCGACGTACTGGTACTGGCTGCGCTCTCTGTTGTATTCACTGCGGTTGAGGGTTGCTTTTCGATGTCGACAATCGTGATTTCCTTAGCTGTTGATGACTCCTCAGCTTCTGTGTCGATGGTACGGAAGCAATTGACTACTTTAAAGCGATTCTCATGGCCATGAGCTCGCATCTCGTTTCGAGCACGCTCTGTCGTGTTGATCGGTTGACGATGTTTCATCGCCAACTCCTTTGCTTCGTCTTTTGAAAGACGGGCAATCTGTGTTGTGGCTTTTTCATCCTAATAACAATGAATGCGTTAGTGGGATTAGGGGAAGCCAAAACTATGTACATATTTCATTTTGGATGGGCTAAACAACATACCTGGGATTTTAGGGTGCCAGCGAATTTGAGAATTGTAGAAATTTCATCTTTGGCCTGGCAGAGATCATCATTTTCTTTGGAATCGGCGTTGGAATTTTCATTGAGACGTCGTTTCTTTCCATTTAAGACAAAGGCTCCGAGGGGCTCCTCGTCGATGCGACGCTTTACACGAACAACTGCTGGCATTTTTGGGCGATGTTTCTTTCCTTCTTACAATAAAAAAACAAGTGAAATAACTGGATTAGTGTGTGCACAGAATGTTTGGGTGGACGTTTTGTTAATATTAGGAACAATTTATTCCTCTTTACGGACGCAACATGCGGCTTGGTGATTTTATTTTCTGTACACAAAAACGATAACGATTCGTCCCAACGAAATGAAATGATTGACAGACGAAGCAAAAGAAAAATGGCTGAAAAAATGCAGTCTTCATGGATGGGTGTAGTCAGCGAGTAAGGGTGGGAAAAGGGAATTGAATGAACTTGAATGCGAACGTTAAGATTTCAAATTTAATTTGTAACTGATTGATTGTGTTGACTTATTTTAAAAGCATTTGTGTTTTACAAAATGACTTGTAATATTTTGGTAAGAATTGGATTTCGTTTTTAGTTAAGTGAAAACTGACTGGGAATCACTTTATATTTCTAAAGTTAATATATTCGTTAAAATAAAATATGCCCAGTCTAGTACTTAAACAAATATTATTTCATAAGAACTGACAAAGAAGTGAGCTAAATTGAGTGGAATTCAATTGTTAGAATTATGCCAAGTAAAGTAAAATGGTCTCACCAAATCGATTTCATCGTCAATCTGGTATACACCTATTTCAATTCATACAAACAAACGCAATTTTGTCCTAAAACTCTTTCGCCTAAACTTAAAACTTATGTAATTGCTACCACGAACAATGAAGGTTGGAATTACAACTGTTTCACGGCTTGCCACGCCCGATCATTCAATCCCTTGTGTAGTGCTCATTAAATTCGCAAATACTTTCCCCCTTTAGGAATCGAATCTATACTTAGACCAACAACCTCCTGAAGCAAGGCCACAAACTATGCACAATAAACCATGAACCCACAAGTTTAATAGTCAAAACCACTAACCACTGATCCATTATGCTGACATTAAGTTAAGCGCATATATTCTTGCTTCAGAAAAAAGTTATTTTACAGTGTTTTTAATTTAAAATTGAAATAATTTCTCTCAAACTCTAGTTTTTCTTCTTACTCTAGTATAAGTGGGAATGGGTAAGTAAATTCCTACAACTATACAACTCTTGGCCTTCTATATCTATAATCTCTGCTCTTGGCCTTTACCAAGCCAGCTGTAATTTTCTACGGAAATCGTCATTCAGTGAAACATAAAAATCTGGAAATATTTCATCTTGTCTTCAATGAAAAAACGCGCGTATTCACATCAAAATTGTGGTATTGATCAAACAATTGGCATGGAATGAGCCTGCGTAAACGGAATGAATTCCTCCGGATGAAAACCCGGTTTTTTAGAAGAGGGATGAGAAGTGTGCGGTATGAAACGGAGCCAAATCTTCCACCAAGTTTGAAGTGGAAAACTAATACATACACAACTTTCTAAATTTTCAGATCTGCAAAATGTTTAATACAATGAAAGGAGATTTATTTATAAATTTTATTCTAACATATTTATTTATCCCGTGTAAGTAAAGATGAAAACCGGTTTTTCCCCTGGAGGAATTCATCTCGTGTACGCAGGCTCAACCACCACGAAGCATACATAGAAAGTCTATACTACACCATTTCTTTGACAAGTTTATTTTATTCTATAATACAAGTAATTATATAATTGCATAATTATATAAACCCAAAAACAGTTGTTCAATTTCGTTCAAACTCAATCGAATTGAAGTTCCCCATTTCGATACTCAGTAGAGAAACAACCGCTGTACATTGCACAGCTGGCAACTGTCATTTTAGAAATGTCACCGCCTTTCCCGTTTCATTTTTTATTTTTTTGTTATTTCCTCTCATATCTTCATTCTTTCTGCAAGCAAAGCAAAGTTATTTGTTGTTTACGCGATGTTCTATGGAAGCACCACCACACCTCTTGATATTTTCTAAGAAAATATACGCACAATTTCGAATCGCCATTAACTTCACAATAAGTTAAATAATAATAAACAAAAAGAAGAAGAAGAAGAAAAAAAACACCAAAGTCTCTGGCCAGTGGGACGTGAACACAAAATACAATGCACTTCCAATGAGATTAAGAAAATTTAAGATGTTAATAGGGAAACCCTTGGTTTTGATCATTATCACTGGAATTTTTGCCACAACGTTCGTCTATTATTGGTTTCTGTATTCGGAAGTGCGCCTAGAAACGTTCCGTGATGGTATGATAAATTGTTTTTGCCATAAATTATGCATAAGCCATCTAATCGTGATTGGATTAAATTATACGCATTTTTATTTTTTTTTTAATTTCTTAGCATCTGCCAAGGCTAGTCGAATAGTTAACAACGACATTGACGTGGACTATGATTACGACGAAAATTTGGTGGTTCTGTACAATCGAGTGCCAAAAACTGGATCGACCAGCTTCGTAAATATTGCGTATGATCTGTGCAAGAAGAATAGATTTCATGTTTTGCATATAAATGTCACGGCGAATACGCATGTTTTGTCGCTGCCCAATCAGGTAGGATTAGGGACATAAATCCCATTGGTTTGCATTCGCATTATAAAGAGATATGGTTTTCTATAATCGCGTTTATAGGTAACATTTGTACGAAATGTAACTCTGTGGCGGGATATGAAACCGGCCTTGTATCATGGTCACATGGCATTTCTGGACTTCTCCAAGTAAGTGTTGTGAAGTTGATGATGATGAATTTCAATACTGATTGTTGGCCTATTGCAGATTTCAAATTGCCCACAAACCAATTTATATAAATATAGTCCGTCAGCCATTAGATAGATTAGTTTCGTATTATTATTTCCTTCGATCTGGTGATAATTATCGACCGAATTTAGTGCGTAAAAAGGCGGGCAATAGAATGGTGAGTCAGTTCGAGGGAAAATCCTTTAGAGGATTTGATGTTATAATATTTTTTTTTCTCCCCTAACAGACGTTCGACCAGTGCGTTGAAAAGAAACAACCTGACTGTGATCCAAAGAATATGTGGCTGCAGATACCGTTCTTTTGCGGCCATGCTGTTAAGTGCTGGTGAGTCCAGATAATATGTTTTCATTTTGTATTATTCTTTTCCTTGGCAATGAGGTTATAATTAAGATTGAATAATCATAACCCTTGACTGAGACCATTCAAATGCTGGTATTGCAGTATTTGTGTTATCTTGCCTCCCTTTAGTTGGGTCTCCTAGACCTCTTGCCTCGGTAGCTCAATCTGTCCATAATTGCCTAAGCTGGTTACACCTTGAGTTTCCCTTTTGGATTGCCTCCCTCCTACTTGCCTCCCTTTAGTTGGGTCTCCTAGACCTCTTGCCTCGGTAGCTCAATCTGTCCATAATTGCCTAAGCTGGTTACACCTTGAGTTTCCCTTTTTAACTACTACTGACTAGCGTGCTACATAGCACTATGTATGACACGCCACTGGTCTGGTATTTAACTGTCTGTATATTTGTAAGTTTGATGAATTGCAACAGTCGTTTCAAGCATTTGTAGCTGTCTGATTTTTTTTTTCACTATGCAATATGGTACGTATTTACCGTATTTACGTTCAAGTGTTTTATTGTGCCGAAGAGCATTGCGTTCGGGTTAATTGTTAACTCGGATGATTAAAAAGTAATGAAGTATGTTCCAAAAGTATGAGTATCAAGGAATTCAATTGAAAAAAAAAATTTTAAGTGTACCTGTTGCTCGAAAGTGCTTCTATAGTTTCTTATAATATTGAAATTCTTTGCCGGCGCTGTTAAACTCAACTCATGTGACCTAAAAGAAAAATAACATCAAATTGAGTAAGACCTCAAAACCATACTGTGTTTTGAGGAAGACAATGATGCTTCCTAGATCGATGGCTGCGATCTCAAGGTCGTCAAAGAATAGTTTACCTAGTATTCGTTGTCTAGTTTTAGCTTATGCCTGCTTGGGGAATACCGGCAGCATGCGTGCCGATGGTCCACTCCCGCGAAGTCGGCACCTGAATGAGATTCAATGTTTTGCATTTGTTATATGTACACCCTTCCTAGAAATGACGCAGAAGTTACTTTAACCACCTAGTTTGCGCCTTTGGGGTAAAGTCCAGGACTATATTTCTCTTTACGAAATAAATGGATAAACTTCCTTCGCGGATAATTCGCCCAGAGAAGAGCCACGCAAGCAAGTTCGTCTGTCCTCTCTATCCCCTCTATGTTCCTATGGCCATCTATATTACTGAAGATGTCATTTTTCAAATGCTTTTTTCTTCAACGCGTAGTTCCCTTACTTCTTTTTTTCTTCCGATTGCCGAGGAGGTTATGATCAGTTATAAGATATCATAACTTTCCCACTTCTACTGCATTCCTACTGGGCTGTCTAAGGAATTTGCGGGTTAACCCTCCGAAAAGGTTTTGGCAGACCTCTCAGTTTGAAATCTGGTGATCTCTTGTCGTGTTAAGCCCCAAAGAATCGTGCACATATGTGTTGCTAGGCTCACTTCGATATTCATATTAAATTCCAAATATCACAGTTCAGCTCGCCTTGGCTTTTTCGTTGTTAGTCTATGCCGTGCCGCATAGACTGAGACTAGCAAGATCAACATCCTATAAGTGCTTAATCCTTACCTTCAGCCAATAGCATTCCGGAGGAGTCAAAGTCGGCAGAGTACCAGCCTACTACAATTTTCTTATCCTCCTTTCGAACCACTTCATTCTCTTCGCGCAGGGCCTCTTTAGAACTAACTTCACCCTCACTCTTCCATTCCTCGACAGGGTTCCAACGCTCAAAGCAGCAGGAAAATTTATTTGGGCAGTCCTAATTTTATTCGACATAATAAAAATCCACTACTTCAACTTCAACAGAGACACAAGGTCAAGGTGACTATTCCGTAGTTACTTTGCGAGAAATTTTGTTTGGTTCGGTGAATGGTTCTTCGAATAAGCCTGATGTTGATCTAGAGCTGGATGCAGTATCCTTTATGGCCTCTTAACTAAAGCCCTCTATGAGTGTGACTTACACTCACGTAAAACTATACCATTTTGTTTGCTTACCTTTTACTTATTTGCATCTTATTGTCTTTTTTTTGTCCCTCTCTGTGTTGGACATCTCTTGAATACGTAGATTCAGTACACTTTGTCCAGATCATAAATGTTACGCCGCAATAAAAAAAAAAAGTCTCTGTAGCTGTTTCACATTTGCGGCCGCCACTTCCTTACTTTAACTATTAATTGCTTAGCTGTCGAGTTAAACCCCGGATAAGCTTTAAAACAGAGTCAAATTATTTAACACGGCTCGTGTATTTTTGTCCGTACCTCTGTCAAAGTGCCTATTAAGTTATTTCTTCATCTTGTGTTGAGTTGCTGTGTTTTCCGCAATCAAATTTATTTACAAACAAAATCGCATCTCTATCAAACACAGGGAACCCGGCAGTGACTGGGCATTAAACCAAGCCAAACGTAACCTCGTCAATGAATATTTCCTCGTCGGAGTCACCGAACAAATGGAGGACTTTGTCGACCTACTTGAACGGTCACTACCCAGGTAAGTCAACATTTTATTATGTTCTCTCATCATTCTCTAACATATTTTTTTTTAGAATATTCAAAGGCTTCCGCGAACACTATCAAAACTCCAACAAATCCCACCTACGTCAGACATCATGGAAAATTGCTCCCAGCGAAGAGACAACTGCCGCGATAAAGAACTCAAAAATCTGGCAAATGGAGAACGATTTATACGAGTTTGCCCTCGCACAATTCCAATTCAATAAAAAGAAGTTGACAATTCCGGACAAAAATAATCGTCTACAGAAATTTATGTACGAAAAAATTCGACCAAAGTAGTATTTTTTGTTTTTTGAACACAATCCGTATTGTTTTTTTTTTTTTTAATTTTTTTTTGTCCGTCCGCAGTATAGGTAATATTTACGTATGTGTTGATATTTATTGGTACCTAATTTGTATTAAATTATTTTTTATTTTTTCTATACTGCATCACATTTTTTTGTTTTTCTTTGTAAACGTAAATCAAAAGACTTCCCTCTACATTCTCACAAGTGATTTCCATTTCCAAGACAAAAATATTTCATACAAAAAGTAAAAAGTAAAAAAAAAACCAAAAAAATGACAAAACAAAAATCACCCCGAGTGCTTACGTGTACTTAACTTAAATTATTAGTAAAGCAATGTAAATAACGATTTAATTAGTAGTTAACTAAAAATGAATAAATAAATAAAACAATACATACTTAATCAATGACATAAAGAATAATTTAGTGTACACGTGGCAGATGTTGCCACACTATGTTTCTTTTTTAGCAAAATTAATTTTTTCTTTGTTTAGTATTTAGTTTCTCTTGTTTTTTTTTGTATATAACTTTTATATGTTGATTTAGTTAGATTATGCATGATCGAACGTAATAAATATTATGAAACTAAAACACGGTTTTTTAATTTTCTTACATACGTTGGTTCATCACAGATCGGTTGAACAAAGAATAATTTAGGCAAAACAAGCCGTCCTAGTACATAATGATTATTAAAAAACGCTTGTTTGGTGTTTTATTATTATTATTATAATTTCATTAAAGTGTAAATAATTTACAAAATGAATACGCTTAAACTAGTGTTAGCTACCAGGGCTTTCAACAAGGTCGATTTAAGAAAATGGGGGAAAATGTACGTAAAATTGTTTTATAGAATCTTCTTAATTTAAAGAGGCTACAATATTATAAACATGAATTATATTATTAAAATTTAATTGTTTGAAAGGAGATTTGAGAGGCTTTGGTCGAATGTGGCTTTGCTGGTTGCGAGAACCCCCCTGCATGATAAGTGTGGTTTTTTCTTCGCAAAGATGGAAAAATGCAGGCGTTTGCTTGTTGAAAAGATGTTTGTTCGTGGTAAATATGTGGCAGAGTCTAAGTCTGGTGTATATCCTTATTGCCTTCTGAAAGGCAATGATTGGGTAGGTTTGTTTAGGGTTTAGGTTTTTGTATGTATGGTTTTGTATGGTGGGTGCAGTGGTCGCTGTTTCAAATTCCGACCTGTACCACCTGAAAGTTTTTATTCGTTGCAATTTGTTGCCCCACCTCTTGCGAACGTCTGACAAATATCCAAGAGTAAGAACTGTCACAGCTATGCGCTTTGTTGTGAACAACAGGTGAACAGGGCTAGAGGCATTTGCATTTGCAGTGATAGCCAAGCTGCATTAAAAGCGCTGCTAAACCCTTTGACCTCGACGTTTTCTCATGACCAAGGCCTGTGTCTTCCACAAGATTTGGTGGCGCGATTGCGGTGGATGTGGACAGACCTAACTACTGCGCCCGGACATATGCAAAAGGTCAGCATCTTTTCTTCTATCTTTGAGGAGAATCGACTGTAGGCTGCTTGTAGGCGTCCTTTCGGGCTACCACACTATCTGTCCTGCTTGAGGTGAGGAGGATGACACAGCAGAACACTTTCCGACAAAAAAAAGAAAAGAACTCATGAGAAGCTTCTCAAAAATAAAACTGCCGTTCGGAATCGGCATTAAACTGTAGGTCCCTCCATTCGTGGCAAAAATATAACTTCGCACACACAGTGGTTGGAGAAGCTAAGCTTTGGGGCCTATATGGGCCGTTTGCTGAAATCCTGAGAGTAGATTTTCTGAGAAAACTCTCATATCCTACAATCAAGGGCGTACCGCGGTGTCCCTTTACCTTTACCCGACGCCATCCTGATATTGTCATCGTCCCTTTGTTTGTTTTATTGATTAATAAGATTACCTATTTTGGACCCACGAGTAAGGGGGAAGAAAATGTCGTTCTGTACTCACCCCCGGACAGAAAAAGGAAATTAATTGAAACTAGAGGTCCCCAGGTACCTAGAGGTCTCAACTCTAGACATCACAACGTAGTGCCATACATTCTATAGGCCGAACGAAATTATGGCGTTTATTGCGTTATTCCCCTCTAGATTCGTCATATTCAGTCGAAAGTAGTGTGACCTCGAGCGGGAGTGGTTCTTTAACACGTATGACGGGCTAAGGAACAAAGTTCCTCTGGTTTCCATTCCAATGTCGGCTCAACTGAGAACAAATTCTTAACTAGGCTGGCATCACACTCTTGGTCCAGTCATCTACCCTTTCTTACAGAAACCTTCGCTAGGAAGTGCTAGGAGTCTCAAAAGGACACTATTCTGCAAATTACTAGTTTTTCTGTCTATACTTTCCAGAAACCACTCTTAGCTATGAAACTGGCAATACAGCCAAGGAAGTTAGAAAAGCGGTCAAATACTTCAAAACGGGAAAAGCGTTTCGGCCGGACGAGAATCGGGACATCAAGTTCAGATAATTCTTATCTAATCAGTGGAGGGAAAGTTATCTTCTTCCTACGCACATATAATGATGGACGTGTTCGTCGAAACAAAGACGAGTGTTAGAGCTAAGCTAAGTCAGCGAAGGGTACCCAATTAAAGAAAGTCCTTTGCTTTTCCGAATTGAGCCTGAAGAAAATGCAATGGACCCTAAAGTGCAGCATTTATTCTTGGCTGAAAAAAGAGTCATGATGATTCCAAACATTCAAAAACTCATCGTGACTTCGCAGACACATCCTTTTGACTTTCATTATACTGTAAACATACTCCTTCTCCTTCTTCTGCTGCCCACACAAATCCAATTGTTTCGGAATTTTATTATGTCTCGCTTAATCGTTCTGGTTCATTAGATCATGTCGCGTTCGTTTCGAGAGCTTTTACTTGATTGCAAAATAAATAAATACCTATTAGTGGAACCAGCAGCGATAGCAAGAGGGACATGTAAAATTACTACCCTCGGGTGCTATTAATTGATTATATTCCGTTCGGATACACCTCAATATGTCCGCATTAATTGTGTACAATTACACCAACGACAATAATTTTGATTGGTCCCCGGCACGCACAATAAAGTCAATTCCCCTGCACGAAATCAATTTACTTTCTTCATCGGTTTTTTTTTTTTTTTTTTTTTTAAATGTGCTTCCGTGGAAACTAAGCGCATGAAAATATGCTAGCAAAACAATAGAAAGGAAAACTCTAAAGAAAAGGGGCAAAACACTCGACTTACATTAGCTAAATGCTAAACGAACCATGAAGGGCTCATGCCCTCTTTAAGCTTGCCAGTGTCTGTCAGTCTGCGTGCGTGCATTCCCTCAGCAAGTCAAGTGTATTTATTTTGTTGCAACAAAATAACAATCTTTGTCATCTTTGCAGTGACAAACAATATCTATTTCACCTTTTGGCCTTCAGTCGAGATCAAGTCTTGATCAACCTTTGAACCGGCATTAAATCAACATCGTTGTAGTTATTCTCTAGCGAATTAGCTAAAAAAGTAAGACTCAAAGTAATCTTATTAATCTATCCGTTCCCGCAACACTTACGTGGTCGCAACATTTAATTGAATTCCCCGTTCCGCATATGTGGCAGTTCGATATACACTCTTGTATAAAACCTAAACGCACCTAATTAATTCCTTTAGTTGAATTTGTGGCTGCGCTTTGAGACTGTCTATCTATCTATCTATCGCGTGCGTGTGTTTTTAGTTCTAATTTGAAAATCCAATTTCAGTCATACCGTGTCGGGGTTGTCGTTCGGAGCTACAAATTTTCTCTTTACATAAAAATCATCAGCGAGCTTTGGATTTGGATTAAATTTAAAAAAAAATTTGCATTAACCAATAATAAAGAGGTGAGTTTCGTTATAATTGAACCTTAAAAATGTTTCATTTTTGGTAAAGGATTTTTAGTTGGAAACTTTGAAAAAAAAAAAAAATTTTGCAAAATTTAATGAAATGTATTGAAGTCGAAAGTTTTGAAAAAAATAGGGTCAACTCAGTTGAATGACTAATTCCGAGTCAAGGATTTGAAATCGTATGACATGACACATGTGCCGTCGCGTCGCGTGTAGGAAGTGATATAATTAAATCGGAGTGTTGTTTGAATATCATGGTATTTGTGTTTAGTTTGGAACTCTTCTGTTGTGTTACGGTTTCTGTTGGTATTTACATTTTGTAATACCATCGATATGGGGTTGTGGAGTGTCTAGAAATGGGGGTTTTTGGGGTAATAACCTTCTTCTGTCTACTTAGTCATGGTTAAGGTAAAGGTGTTGTGGGTTTGTTATCGGAGGAGTAATTGTTTAAAAATAGTATGGGCTGGGCCCGGTACTCCATACCGCTAACAAGTTATCGAAAATAAAAGTATTTTGATAAAGCTTCTCAAATCTGCTTGCCTTGGGTTTGCCAATGGAATTGCTATACTTTTAAGGATGCAGCAGCCAGTGCTTACCCATAACAACGCTTTACTGATGTTATGAAAAGGGCTGGTTAGCAGTTCGTACTATGGGTTTTGTATAAGCTTCTTCCGATGCACTTCTTAGCTTTTCCTTTTGCCGAAGCTCATGTTATATAATTTACTTCCGAGACGTAACGGACATCGATGCTTATCTAAATCGGTGGTCACTTTGTTTTCGATTTCCTACGTGTCGTCCAATTATCGTAACTCCTCTAGGTAGACTTCATCGTAAGATCCCTTCGTTCGACAACAGTGCCCTAAGACTGGTTCGAGTGGGAAAACTTACAGCAACTGAGTCTAAATCCACACTTTTCCTCTACGCCAGCCAAGTAATAAATATCTTGATTGATCACTGTAATGCCTCATCAGTCTGAAACTATTTTTGGTCCTTCAGTTTCGCGATATTCTAGTTGTGTTTCGGAAATGACGGCTACGGGCTAGAGCTTCATGAATTGAGGGGTTTCAGTGTAGATCCACGTATGAGTTTTCGGTCCTTTTATAAATTGAACCTTCTCAATTCTTCTTATCGATAGAACTATGTATGCTCATCCCCTTCCTCCTTCACAAGCTATTTGAGGTGGTCTAAACTTCTTCCATTCAAGAAACTATCAGTTAGCTTTAATTGAATCACTTGCTTCCGTTATAGAGAAACCTTGTTATTGATATTGCGCCTGAGATCGCGGTGTTATGCACTGATGTTAACATGTCTAGCAACTAAACAGATCCAGCTTAAACTGGGCCTTAAGTGCTCTAAGGAATTGCTCTCACTATAAGCAGGCTTGAACATGAACACTACAATTGGTGTATTGCTACTGGACACAGTCTCCTTGCAGGCAATCATGCAACATTGCATGGACTAAAAGGAGGTACACCTTGTACATACTCTGCGTCCTCCTAAAAGGAAAACTTAATCTAAGATCTAAGAGAGCTTACTAGCAATGTCAATGTTTTTCGCTTCGCCAGAGGCGAATTGGTTCAGATTGTTGGTTGTTCTATCTCACATAACCCTTTTTATTTGGAAATCTAAATGGCTTCCATTACTTTACTAGACTCCAAGTGTCCATTTGAGTTGCGGGCTTTTTTTAAGGGTGCGCTAGATTGTGGTATCACGCGCCCGCTTTGTAAAACCCTTCAAAAAGGGTGTTCATCTTTTCGGAAATCATAAGAATATAGAAATTAATAGCTGTTCCGGAGGTCGACAGTTCAACTTTTTGTTTTTTTAAATATCAGCCCCAGTCAAGTTCATTCTTGAGACAGTTTGTATAACACCATAATATAGAGCTAGCGTCCTTACCACTCAATCGCTTTCGAGTTATTACCCATTTTCACAAAACGCTTGCGGAAACCGTGTGATTGATTATCACGTCGCAATTGGGCTAGAGAAAACTGTCTTCATCGTAGACAGTCTTAAAAAACTAACTTATATTAAGCCAAAGAATCAAAACAAAACAATCGCTTAACTTTCCTTTGCATTCAAGATTAAGAAACGAGTTTACGGTGCCGATTCGATTCATTCGTATATGTATGCCTACACTTATAACCAACGTAAACCTTGGCAAATCTTCGGTTCCTGATGTTAATAAATACATCCGTTTTCTTTCAACCAACTGCCATTCAGAGTCTTAAGCGTAGATTTCCCAAACCATTATACATATGTTCAAATATGGAAGGGAATCACAATTGTTCTGTCCGAATAGAAGGGGATAGGGCAACTTCAGATGGGACTGGAGGCATCAACCAATGAACTAATCTCTTAAATGATTTTAAAATCACAATAAATAGTCCTGCCATTATATAATCCACGAATATATTAAATTTGTAATTTGTTTAGGTCTATTTGACTTTCAATCCTGAGTTTTCGTTACTCAATTAGCCCATTTGACCGGCTCAGACATTTATATTCGCTTGGCACTTGCCAAGTTTCCATAGATTATCCTTGCAAAGTGACTAGTTTACTATTTAATCAATAGTTGACATCCATAGATATTTCACTTTCATATCTTCCCCTAAAAAACTTAAGAACATAGTACATCGCCCATATCCAATATATTATTTATTTCCTCATGAAATGGGAAAATACGAAAGTAGGGCGTACTAGAATAGGAACATACTTCTTCTATTTTTTTCAAACTCTGCATTTGACAGCATTTCTTTCAGGCAGAATTATAAAACAAATATATCGATTTTCTCCAAAAGCAGCAACCACATGGCGCAGCTCATCTTCAGCACGTGTTTGCTTCCCCGTTGTTCACCCCACGCAAGGTCACATCTTCGCCTCGTCAATGGTATGTCGCCACCCCCTCTGGATTCCACCTAACCTACATTATTATACACTGTGCAGTGTTTAACTTTCATTCATGAAAACAATATCCATTCAGTATCAGGCAACCGTTAGTTAGAACAAGAGTGCGAAAACCGAGAACGTGTAGTGTTGACCTACTTGAAGGATTGCGTATAGAGTCAGTTTGTTTATTTTATTTGTTTTACCTGTCTGTGCACGAAAGTCAAGGCTACCACTCTGAATTTGGTAAGAAGTTTCGTTTTAATTAAGAACATTCGTTAGCTAATAGAAAATGAATAAAAGATTTTTGTTGCTTGAGTGATTGTTGTTGAGTCATGAGACTAAAGTTCATCATCATTATTACTGCTTGTACGTGATGCACTTAAACCTAAACCACAAAATAAGATAAAAACAAAATTAATTAAATCGTAATCGTGATTCAGATATTAAAAAAGAAGTAAAATATTTCCTGTTGTTCATTTAATGGAAAAGTTATCGGTTCTTCATTCAGACGGACTTGCTTGGTGTTGCATGTCGTCCTCGCATTATATTGCATTTTGAAATAAACCTTGACAGTCATGTGTACTTATTTAGCGCTCGAGGAAACGAGTAAACTTTGCGGAAGGCCAATATGATTAAACTCACTGTCCTTCGGAAGTATCCCAACGAGTGTTTTGTTTAGGTTCAAGGGACAAGAGTGTTTGCTGTTGACATTGCTTGTGCTTGTTGATTGTGCAGTTAAAATGGAATAACGATGTTAAATTTATGGGTGACTTCATAGTGCTGTGTGAGTGGTGAGATTTAACTTCGATTTGTTTAACTTCGATTCGTGGAAAAAGTGACGATTCTCTGGAACAACCAATCAATAATATGTAAAGTAGTCTTTCAAGAAATTCTGCTTCGACATTGATATTGAAAGTGCACTTTTGAAGGGCAAGTCGTAGGTGAATGAGAGAACAAGTGTTTTCGGGAAGAACTCGGTATCGGTTCTTCATACATTCACAACTATTAAGGTTGTTAGTTAAGAATTGGTATTTGAAACTGAATCGCCCATTCACAGCTATTTTGTTTGCGCTCTAGAAGGAGTATACGTCAAAAAAGCAATTTTTCAGATAAGATAAAAGCCGCAAATTGTCAAACTGCTTCTACCACTCCAATTATTCCTTTGAAACGATGTATAAAAGTAATCGACTTATGCAGTTTTTATAAAGCAAGAGTTTGATTTTTCATTTACAGATCCGTACTAAAAAAAAAACTAAATATCAATCATTTTTAAATCGACAAAATTTATTTATATTGAAGCAACAGAAATTTTGCTGAATTAGAATTAAAATTTCAAAATATCGCAATTCAACAGTCTCTTTCGGAAGAAATATCTTGGAGTAGTTTTAAACCAATTAAAATGGTATACAATTTTCATTTGTAGATCAAAACATTAAGCAAGGCTTGAGATCTAAAACCGGCTTTATGCAGTAATGGTTAGACACATAGTTATACTTTTGATGCTCCTGAGTGGTGCATGAATAATCATCTTTCTGCACCTTATACGGCAAGGACTAAGAGACAAAGTACAACTGAATGTGTCTTTCAATCAGAAGATCTGACGTTCTAATGGGAATTTGATCAATATCGCCATAATAAGATTAATTCAGAAATCGTTAAATTCTGCCGCACAACCGAGTTAGACTGAGTTGGGTACCAGCAGCAGAAAGCTGTGTTGTAGAAGAAAATGAGCAAACTGATGAAAAGGAGCATGTTCGACCTAAATCACAATAACAGACCAAAATTGTAGGAGCCTTTTTTTGAGAATTTCGTCGCTTTCTGGGCATACAGTCCGATGGACGGCATCGGCAAATGAGCAAACTGATGAGCTGGCGAGAAAGGGAGCATTTTCGAATCAAATCACAATAACAGACCAAAATTGTTAGAGCCTTTTTTTTCGAAAAGTTTTTTAAAATATATTTATTTAAATTGAGATTTTCCACTATTGAAAGAATGTTTCGATACCTATACTTTGGCACTACCCTCAGTATATATACAAAGCCATGTAAGCCCAGTTACCTCAAAAATTAACCTTGACTATAATCTGTCCGAAAATAAATGCATAGACAGTCAAACGGACGGAATTGCATAGGTGCAAATAGCAAAATTATAGAAAAGCGTGTGCAAAGCACGTACCCTTATTAATTAATGATTCCATTGCACCAAAAGAGGTAGCATATCCTCACCGGGCTTTAGCTAGTAGTTTCACAACTTTTCGAATTTCCATTGATGATGTTTAGAGCAAAAATGTTTCGGAATATATAATCCACAGCACTGTAGAAGAGGAATTAACGAGGATTATCTTAAATAGTAAACACATATATGTGAGTCCAATATAAAATGCCCATAGAACGTCGTCAGGGGTAGTTCGTATTTAATATTTTTTTTCTTAGTTTATTCGCCGACAACACAAAAAGATTGCTATCCAATTTCCAACTGGAACAATTTCCAATTAAAATAATTGGAACAGAAAAGTGTCTTGCCTCTTGAACGGCGCCAATAAAAACAAAACCACATCATGGCGTTTTCAATAAACCTTAAAAAAAGTGAAGCAAGAAAAATGTTATCTCGAATAAAACCTTGGAAAAATATTTTTTTTGTCGTGGTCTATTAATTGACCATAAATTGTGGTCTGTAGTAGTAGCTACTGGCTGCAATATAATAGTATAATGCACTTCCTTGATTTGAATACAACTTTCTTTTTTTAATATAAAGGTGAAGGTAATTAACCGTTATTATAACAATTAATTAATTAATTAATAATAATTATATTAAATTACAATAGTTTAACACAAATTATTAAACAGGTTCACGCTGTCCTTTTGTCCATTGGCAGCACTTTAACCCTGGATTGCTTTTGTTGAACGCTTGGTCTGGTTTTATATTCGGTCGGTATTCGAATCTCGCTCACTCCCTTTATACGTTCATATATTTTAATGTACTGTCGTATTGAGTGAAAGTTTATTGGTCCACATCTCTATCAGAAACTATAATAACATAGCACAACGCCATCAACATCGAACTAAACCTGAATCCCAAATCATCAACAAGGGACGATATGAATAGAGCCATGTTCTCAGAGATTGCTTCTAATTACAAAGAAAGCGGATATATATTTTCCTCTTCACCGACGCCTCAAAAAACATAGACGGAACTTCTTTTGCTGTTGTCGACGAAAATGGATCAGTTGTCTCCAAGAGCCTCCTTCAACCTTTCACGCCAATCTTTACAACTGAGTCTTTTGCTCCTAACGGGCATAAAAGAAGCAAGTAACAAAAAAGTCGTGTTATTTACAGATAGTCTTTCTCCACTTACTGCTGTTAGAAACACTAACAATTGCATACCTATTGTTGAATCCATGCGAGACAAACTAATATCAAAAAAAAACAAAATTAAACTTGTTTGGATTCCAGGACACAGTGGTATCAAAGGAAATAAAAGAAATGAAAGAGCCGTTTAAAACATTTTACACCTACAACCGTAAGGACCTAAAAAATTACATACTGAACACCTGGAAGTACAAAAGAACAACACATTGGAACAACTATCATCATATTTACGCCAAATTCAACCCAGTCTCACAAAAAACTAAAAATATATATTGGATTAAGGTTGGGACACACCAGAACAACCCATGAACACATCTTCACAAAACAACCCCCGCCACTGTGTTAGCTGTGCATCGCGAAGCCATCAAACCTCACAATAAGTCACCCACCCGTCTGCAAAGAAGTTGATCGAACCTGCAAGAACATTTCCGACGAAAGCCTCCTAGAACTCTTGACCGTAGTCGCAGAAAAAATTGTGTAAATAAACAACGTATTTAGCCTAATTTTAGAAATTAAGTTTGAAAATTGTATATACAATTTTTCAGGCCGAAAGCCTATTATATAATAATAATAATAATAATAAAAATAATAATATTTCACAAGTTGATCAACTTTAGTGCCCGACCTTTTTGCATTTCGGATACTTTTCTTTCTAGCTCTTCAGCCATCCCATTGCCGATTATGTCCCTATGCGCAGAAACACAGCAAAAATTATTTTTCTGCTTTATTTTTGATCTATCTGATTCCAGCTGATTATTTTACAGATCATAAGAAATATTTTGGTAATCTATTCCTGAATGTTAGGCTGCAGGGCTAGCTTCTTGAGAATCGCTTCTAATTCAACGGGGTAGTTTATATTTTTGTAGTTTGGTCACCACTTTCTTTCGAAGACGGATACACTTGTTCATTACAATTTCTTAAAATATGCACTTTGAATGGCTATTACTTCGAATATCTAAAGACAAAACATTCGGAGCTAGAAAATCAGACAAGGTTAGCGAAGACATAAGTGACTGCAAATTTAAAAAAATTGTTGAAAGTTTCCGTTGAATCGTATGTTTCACCTCACGTTTTTTCAAATACACGATTGGCTTGAGTCTTTAAGATAATTTTCCAAAATATTGAACTTTTAACTGAATGATTTAACACTTCTCAGATTTTTACAATTGAAGTTCAAGTCCAAACATTATCTATCCAAACTTTCGTTACAACAGGCAAAGTACACCTAACAATTTTCTAATTTAAAAGCTTTTTTCCCACTTTTGTCTGCTTCAACTGGCACCCTGTTGCTACTGGTCAAGTGCTGCCAATAAGCAAGTATTCAATCGGCCATACTAAACCCACATCTATCTGTCATCTGAAATGCAATACACACAGTTCTCCCCCAGTTACCTCCGTCACCACGTGAACGCTCACGATTGGACTCACGCCTCACGCGTCATTGACATAGTGTAAAATGAACCTGCTCTCTCTCTCATACCAAATCAATTGATCAACAAAAGGAGAAACTTGAAAACCAGATTAACAACTATTTTGGAACACCAGGTAGTGCAGTAGTATACTTTATAAAAATTTAAAAACTTCCACCTAGGTTCAACTGTGTCCAGTGTAACCTTAACCATCGTCGTATTCGAAGTAAAACTCTCCTCCAATCCGTTCGTGCATTAGTTGTCGCGTTGAACCTTACATTTGGTTCAAGATCACAATCGGGCGCGGATCGCCATCAACAAAATAAATTAAAAAAAAAAAAAAAACAAACGTAAAATATTACTACCAAATAAGCGATTATTAATCTCTTTGTTTGCTGCTGGTTTGCCGACTGAAACTGACTGATGATCACCAAAACAGCTTCCGTCGAGTGAAACGTTTTCTGTGTATTTTTTCGTCAAACTATCACTGTCATCAGAAATTTGCTTGATCTTCATTCGGGTTTCAATTTCTGGACCTTGACACAGTTTTACACATTTTTTTATGTTCACTTCTTACCTTTCTTTTTGCGTTACAATTTTTTCC
This sequence comes from Ferdinandea cuprea, assembly GCA_963576555.1. Taxonomy (NCBI): domain Eukaryota; kingdom Metazoa; phylum Arthropoda; class Insecta; order Diptera; family Syrphidae; genus Ferdinandea; species Ferdinandea cuprea. The sequence goes on along the minus strand of OY754961.1, from coordinate 83,625,555 downwards.
ACAGTAATGTTGTCTGTGGTGCGGGTGGGGACTAATGGTCATGCTGAGGAAAAACAAAAGTGAAAGAAGAGAACAAAATGTCAACAAACATGTTTAATTGCATATTGTGTCATTTACATTGACTTTGTTGATGGTGCTCTTTTTTTTCTCTCTCTCAATGTTTTGGTAGCACGGCCGCTTTTAAGGCCATTAACACCGGTTTAGATGTGGTACAAAAACGCAGGCGATACCAAACTTGAGTACATTACATCGCTGATTGTAGTAATCAGTGGTTGGTCATATAAATAGTCGACTTAATGATTATTTAACTTATAAACTTGTCTTAAGGCGCGACTAGGTGTCTGTAGTTGGTCATCATAATAGGAAAACACGACAAAGAAAAGAAGTGAACTGCGCGGTTAAGGTGTCAGTCGGTCTCAGTCAAGGCAAACGTTGTTTTGATTATCGCGGTACTATTTTTTGTTAACCTAAATTTGTTGCAGTTTCTGGCAGTTTAAGACAGTGCGAAGAAAAGGGATTATCGTTTTTGTGAATAAGGATACGAAAAATCTGTCAAAATGAGTAAGTTAAAAAATTACCGGGAGTTCTTAGAGTTTTTATGGAGAGTTTTCCATTTGTCGCATTTGAGTGTCGCATTTGTATAAAAGTGTATAAAATTTCCCCTTAAATAAATATTTAATGGTCAATGATGTGTTAAAGTTCGATAAATTTAGGCGTTAAATTTAGACACGAGTTAAAAATGTGATCGAATATTATTTGGAGCAAAAATCGTATATGTTGAAACATTTAATGTATTTGATCGCTGTCCCTTTTTTTAGACAGTTCAAGTGGAGTGGAAGTGCCAAACAAGACCTTTTATTTTAATCCTTTTTTCGAAATAATCTAGAGTTTTGACCTTTGTATACCTTATGCGTCCAAAAAAGCCAATAAACGTGCTTTGAAAACAAAATAAAAAAGAAAATAGAAAATCGAAAATCGAAATATTTAGTTGCTGAGTCCACTAAAACTCTCTTCTCAATGTGTTCAATTGGAACTAGAAAGAAAAATACGCTTCTGTTAGTAAACTCGGAATCAAAACCACTTATTCCGATTTCGAAATTCAATCAAATATCCCATTATGTTTTAACCCTAGAAAGATAACCATATTTCTTTCTAGGGTTAAACGTGACTTATTTTATTATTTTTCTTAACGCAAATTTGACATGTGAAACAACTGGTGAAATGTTTCTTTTGCTGCCTATGTTAACTGCAATTGTTACTTTTTTTTTCAATAAAATCCATTATTTGAAATTCAGAAAATGTTAACTTTTTGCAGGAGTAGGACCAGAAAATGTATTCCTGAATACAAAGTAATTGCCCAGTTGTTTGTCAACCAATTCACTAAACATATCCAATATAATTTTGTCTTAACTTTGGTAGTCGCTGGAACAATAATTTTTACTAGATTATTTTACAAAAATGTGAAGCTGTATTTATTCATGAATAGAAAGTAGTTGGCAAGTTTTCTGCTAAAGAATTGTAAAATTCCATGAACATAACTTTTACTTTGCCTTGTTGCTACTAGAAATCATAATTAACTAAATAAGTTTAGAAAATATGTTTCATTACAATGTATTCATGAATACAAAGTAATTGTTTAAATATTCGCCAAACTATTTCGGCTTAAAAACGCAATGAAAACTTTGCTCAACTACTCAGTTGCAAGATTCAGTCCATCTAACTGTATTCTCCTTTTAGTAGATAATCTTACAAAAATGTGTCGCGTATGCACAAAATAACCCCATTTCACCACCACATCTTGATTGAATTTTATGCATTTATTTTGGCACCCAAAAAAAAGAAAAATGTCTTTAATCCCCCAATTTGTATGCACAACCAAAAGAATTTATTTTTATTATCTTATCCATCAAAAAATATACCACTATACACATAGGTACGCATTTACGATTTAATTAAAGTCAACGTTTCTGAGATAGCAACACATTTTACCAACAACACAAAAAAAATGTATTTATCAATTCAAAAAATGTCCAGACAACCATTAGTCTGGTGTTGATATAAAAAAATTAATGCCAAATATAAATTAAAGATGCGCAAATAACCAAACGTCTTATTTTACAAATAAAAATCGTAATTATGCTTAAGGTATGATGGCAGAATTAAAACAAATTTACAACCTGATCGACTGCATTTTATTACTCAAGTTCGCATTACTTGATTTTTGTTTTTATGCCAAAATTAACATTATTCATTTTTGTTTTTTTTTGTAATTGCAGGAGTTCCAACAATGCTGTCTGAACTAACTGAATTACCTTCAATTACATTGGGTGATTTTGTGTTGACTTTTGAGCTAAACGAGTTGACGGAAAATGGACGACAAGTTGCCGAAAGAGAATTACGTGAGACACCGGAAGTGAAAAAGAAAGCCATTGAAGATCTAAAACGATTGCTGGAAGGTGAGTGAGAATTTTGTTTATTTTTTTGTTTGTAGAATGTCATCTAGTCTAAAAATATCGTTAAATATGTATGGGGAAACTATTATGAGAACCGGTTTATTTTTTGTTGAGTTTATTGTAAAAGGTTGCCAATATGTTGGCAGGTGTTACTCTGGGCGAATTTTAGAGTTGTCTCACAACTTTCGGAGAATGCAAATTGACGGAAATCTTCTAAATAAATATTAATTTTGACTAATCAAATCCAAAATTACCAAGTCATCGCCGTAACCTAGTTAGCTGCGGTAAGTGGTAAAAGATCACTGGAATAATAATAATTGTCTGCTCATAAACTATATAGCGGTGTAACATTTCATGTGCCTACGAAAAAATAATCACCATGAGGTCAACCTAAACAAAATGTTTACAAGTCATATAATATATATATATTCTTTCATCAGTTGTAAAGTGTTGCATTGTTTTTACATTTTTATGGTTCTAACATTTTAACTCAAGTTAACTGGGAGCCCCGATGGCGTATATGAGATTTTGCGATTATATGACTTGCGATAACTTCATTATCGAATATAATCGTGCCGATTACTGAATATTGAGTAAAGACAAAAAAACGTATATACAGCTCCACCAAACATGGTCACACTTTAAACTCGCATACTATTAGGGTGCAACCCACATGAAATAGAACAGAAACGAGTATGGCATGACTAACACAAAGCCCCTGTCCCTGTTGGTTGAGACAAAAAAACTTAATCTTGATTTCTTTTGCATTTTTAATTGTTTCAATGTTATCGCTTTTAAGATGTCGTTGAATTTGACAGCTTCTCATAAGAACAAATATGTTTGACATCGACCCAATGTTATCGGGGAGGATAACATTAGCAAATCCGATTTAACAGAGACATTCTCTGGCATTGACGTAGGATGTTCAGCAGAACCTGGGGTCTTAGTTCCAGATTGGTTCACTCAATATATACGCATATTTTTAGATCTTAATTTAGTTCTGGTGCAGCTGCAATGAGAGACACTATTAACGCTACTGTGGTAGTTTTGCTCTATTTACCTCGAAAGTATCTGACACTTGGCAGATCGGTATTGACTAAGGGACTTGAGGTTGTAGTTTTAGAGCACTTCTGGATAACTTGCTTGTCCATCAGGGAGGTGCACTCGACTCCATGTAATCAATACACATTTTTGAGCGCCACTTTCGAGTCCTCTATTCCAGACCGGCTGGAATGAAACAGGGTTTGACTCAGCCATACCATTATGTATGAAGATGGTTTTCTCATGAATGGTTTCTCTGGGGCCGGAGTTTAGTGTCTTTTAAGCAGAGAAGAGTAGATAGACGATCTGGTATTAAAGACTGTTTGCTGCTGCCATAAGCAAGCTGAACAGGTTGGGTAGATGTAATACTGTTACTCTAACCTGGGTCTCCACAGAAGAAGAAAAGTAGAAATAGCTTTTGCTATCAGCCTTTGTTGGCCCACATCCACAGGTAGCTGCTCGTATGTTCATAAAATTTATATCAATGAGCGTTTAAGTCTACAGCATACCGAATACTGCCATGATCTTGCAGCATGCAGACATTTGAAGCTGAAGCTGATTGACAGTCCACAATTTAGCAGATTTAAATATCCGCTCAAACTGAAGAGACGTGACTTAAAATCCTTAAATTGCCTTGTCACTGATTCTAGTCTCGAAGCTGAAGATTTGCCTTCTTTTGCCAGAATCAGACTGACTTTCCTTTCCAAACACTTGCTCATTAAAGATGACCTCAATCATATTCAACCAGCCTAATTTCTTCGCTCTGCTAAATGGCTCCTATGTAAACTAATAATTTTGTAGCTAAACAACCTTCTTGAATTACTATAGTTGTTTTCTGTTGAACCCCTTCTACTTGGACTGTAAAGCTTAATCCTTAATTTAATATATGTCGATGTGCAACGAATAACCCCTCTTGTTTCCATTTTGAAAAAAAATTGTATCTGGCTTGAAATAGTTTATATTTTCGGGCATATTTCTTGACTTTACAAGACAAGTGTACAACTACGTGAACAACTACGTCATCTGCGTTATATGATTTTTGTCGTTGATTGTTACGATATAACCTAAAACATTCTTAAAATACTTCCTAAATGCAATGTATCTTTGACTGCATAATTTAAAACCATTAAAGAATTTTTCTGCAGTCCTAACCGTGCTTCGAAAAATAATGTCTGGTTTGTGGAATAATTTTTAATTAACTACTTTGTTCTTCGGTGGAAACACTTACCAATATCAACCTATTTAGGTTTGAATATTTTTTTTTTGTTCAAAGCATAACCGAATTGAACTTCCATTTTATTGCACCTAAGCTCTACAACGTATTTCCCACAAATTTCAAAATGCGCTTCAGTACAATTAACTCTCAAGCATTGTTCAGTATAATTTTAGCTTAGCTCTTGCAAAAGCAAATGCGTTTACAACTGAGAAAAGTTAATATGTATGCAAATTTCAATTTATATTAATTATGCCAGGGTTTCTGGCTACAAAAGAGACTTAACATGAAAACGAAAGTGAATGTCAGAAACAAATGATTGTCCGAAAATGTGTGCCATCATTAGGAAGAGTCGTTGACATGTTTATGCAATATTTTAATTAATTAATAGTTGCTTTAGTTTGTGTGGGGTAAGCTACAATAGGTGATCAATCAAATTGTTTTAAACAAATTAAAAGTTTGCTATTAAATTTAATCATGAAATTGAGATAATCTTTTGTGAATTCAATTGCAATTAAAATGCAATTAACATAAATATTTACTAATGGCGATTGGTAATCTGATTTGGGTTTCAATACTGATACAATTTTCATCGAGTGTTTAAAATTGTTTTGGATTTTTATGGATTACCCATCGAAAACTAAATTATCGAGCTGAGTGACAGTCACCCGTAAGCGTCTTTTTTATGTAAATAACAATTCTATGCTTTTCGTCTGTGCATCACCAGATTGTCTCCTGGTGAGCTGTCAACAATAGCTATCCATGTCAGCGTTGATTCGATCGTTTTTCGAAAGTATTTTTTTTTTGTATGCTAATTAGAGCGATACTGATCCTTCTACAATACTACCTTCCTACTGGTCTACATGCCAAATTCGGATCGCTCTGTCACTCCTGCCATCCAGGAGATCCCTCGTGATTTAACATATTGTGCGCATTTTGTCCTTTTTTATAGGATTCATGTCCATGATCCATTTATAACAATTGAACCGTATGAACTCAACTTACTTTTTAATTCCTTTCATAGCTTTAAATAGGGTGTAGTAAGGTCTTCAAGATACGAATATATATCGCAATCTTGTATTTTTTTTACAGGAGATGCTATAGAGATTGTTTAGAATTCTTTTCTCTTTTACCAATTCGGTAATTGTACACGAATCTTTCAACTAATCGCTCCTTGCAATTGTTTACCTTTGTAAGTTCCCGATGAATTGATCAATTTCGTCTTCAAATTTATATGGTTTCGGAGTCAATTCATTTTGAGAACATCAATTTAACCCGCGCAATCTTTTCTAAAGGAGTTACAGTTAGTTTTTTTGGTGGTGAATATAGAGGGACCACTTTTCTTTTTCCGATAGTCATCCGCTTATTGTCGAGTCTACCTCGAATTGCATATCAACTTATCAATATTGAAGCCCATAGGGTGTGTTTGGCACCAATAAGCAAATTCCGTCCGTGTGATTAGGAGATTAAATGACTTTAAAATATATAAAATCATTCTTCTCTAGCGCTTCCTGTGGAGAGCAATAAATAGACGCCAATAGTGGTTATCTCCATGCAATCACGCTTGTAAAGAAGCTATCAGAATTTGATTAACTTTTCTTTGCTGTCAGAACGTTAAAGTTTCCATCGGACAAAGTCACTGAGCCCGCCAATAAAAAACAAGAAATTAAGTGGTCAAATTAAGTCGGTCAATTCGTTTTTAGACACCTCAAATGATATTGCATTTTACTGGCTAAAAAAAATGGAAAGTCTGAGTTGAACAACATCTTAATATCTGTCGTACTTACTACTTCACGGAGCTTACTTTACGTCAACAAACAGAACGTTAAAATAAAGAACAAAAGGTAAAATGTAGTTTATCAGTTTATTACAATCAAAAAACCTACATTTGTTCGGTATCGTCCACTACTTGCCCAACTGATGTTCATGTAGTCAGCAATTGCAAAATTCGATCAATTCTTACCAGCCACTGAGGCGTATACTTACTTTGGTTATTGTCCACATTCAGCACAAGTTCAGAACTGTCAAATATGACGAGTTTAATGAACTTATTCCTTAATATTGTTTGCAAAATAGTAAGTTTGTCCTTAATGATTTGTTTTTTGTTCGTAGAACTCTTTGAAGTGCAGCATTAGTTATATATCCGTCTCTCTCTCTCTCGCTATACCAAAATTCCAATAATTTTTTTAATTTAATCAGTGCATTGGTATTATTGACAAGGTGAATAACAATGTAGTAGGTACCAACCTACTTTTAACGTTGTCATTTTGTTTCTTGAATAATAAATTATTTTCGGTCAACACCACAAGCAATTACAACGTCAACTTATAAATATTAAAACCGAATACAACTTGCACATTTCAATCGAACTGTAAATAACTTTTTCGAAAGCAAGTAGGTAGGTACCACCTAACGATCTGTCTGTAAATTAAGTTTTCTCAGCTTTTTCTAACCAGCTCAGCTTCCAAAGAGCAAGGTCAAGTAAACACCACTTGTCAGCGCGTATTGCATAGCGTAACGTAACACGAACAGAGCACCGAATGCGGCTGTGTGGACTTTGAACGTCACGTTGTTTAGTGACGTCCACGAACGACGATTTGGTCAACTAGTTTGTTTGAAAAATGTCTTAATTACCTTAGAAAACAAAACCAACCATCCCATGCATTAACTCGTCGGGACCATAAAAGCCTATTTTAAGCGTTACTAAGCCGCATTTACAATCGCTATACACACCGATGGAACCGATTTATTGGTATAATTACTGAATATATATCCAGCCCTGACATGAGCTTTGATCTTTTATGTATAATGATTTGCGCACAAGCTTAAGGTTTGTGCAAGTCTGTCGCGTCGTCATCGAGTAATCGAGATCATAAACTTGTCAGATTTAATAATGGTCCTACTGACGAACGTCAAATTATATTCATTGCAATAATGAGACCTTTCAACACTGCTAGCAGATCTAGCGTGCAGTAATTTTAATGGGCTTCGATGAAATTATGATTTTTGGTTTAATCTTCCAAGTGCCTATATTAACAGCAATTAAATAGCAAATAATTAACCTCTGTATATGTACGTATGCGATTGCGTTATTTGACGTTTTCACAGTAATCTTGGTAGTGTGAACGATTAAAGGTACTTTCTGCCATAATTTGCGGCGGCAATTTACTTAACCAATTAGGTTGATTTTAAACCGTTTATTAGTGTAAAGAGACGGACTTTACGTGTCGACTTGTGTAATTATTTATTGATTTAAGCGTAATTATTTGGCGAACTGTCATTACGTTAAGCAAATTTATTTGTAATTAGTTTCATTGATGTTAGTCATGGTGATTTGAAACTAATTAATTTTTTTAATATTTTACTTGAAAGTTACATGCATTCCCGCACAGTATTTTATTACATTTTTTTTATGTCATTTATGCACTTCAAGTTCCACTGTGAATATTTAATTTATTTTACGTATTGATGTGGAAAAAACCAAGATCTCGCTAAAACAAGTTATTTGAGATATGAAACAAGTTTACCCAAAGAATAATTCAACGCAAAAGTTTATAAATAAAATAATACGGTTTAAAGTACTGTACCTTATGAAGTGAGTCATTTTAAAGCGCAACGAAGATTGCAAGTTGTTTTACTAATTGCTAAGTCAAGTGCTTAACGAGTGATTGATATGTAAATTTTTTACAATTTTGTGCTGATTTTGAATTGAACAGTGGCAATTTCAAGATCTTACTAAAATTAAAACTGAATATTATTCGTATTGTTAAAGTATTTTACATTAAAACAAGTGTGTGTTCGACACGAATTGAAGTCGTTTTCCATTGAGTTCATTCGGGGATTCACTCATTCTAAAAACGAATGCAAAGGCAAAATGTTAGTTACAAAATATTTATCTATTTTAATTTGTTATAAACTCATATTTTGTGTAAGTAAATGTTGACTTACTTACTAGTAGTGTTGGCCACGCTAAAGTCCGGAGTGAATCTAGGCCTCAAATAATACACCTCTTAATTAGTGCGGCCTTTGGCTAACCTCAACTTCTCGATGAGATATTGTTTCTGGACTTAACTTATTCCGAATGTTAAGCATATCAAATGTTGTTTAAACAAATAATTTGAAATGAAACGAGCTAGGCTTGCCAGTTTTAGGTATAGATCCCACCTTTTAGTTCCCGCCAAGGTTAGTATCTTCGTATACAGCTGCTTACTTGATTTCATTCCCAATAAGTCCCCTTTCTGTTGCGTTTCGCGACACATATAAAGGCCTTCTCCAGAGATTTCGCGAAAATTTTATCAATATCCTCGGATGCCCTGGTTCGGGTTCGTGAATAACATTTACTTATTAGTGACCTATTTTCGGTCCCTACTTTCATATTGACAACATCCCTATTGTTGTCCTGCACTGACTACTCGCCATATTTGTGACATTGATTTAAAATACAAATATTAGGCCTAAACGGTCCATACAGGAACTAAAGCCTACCAACCGTTGTGGGTGCAAAGATATATTTTTTGACATTAACGGAAGAGACCTACGGTTGTCGATTCCAAACGCCAATTTATATTTTAGAAGCTTCTCATGACTGTTCCTACTCTTGAGTGTTTGTCAGGCGTTCGCAGGAGGTGGTGCGGGTCGGATTAGAAGCGGAGACAAAGTAGTCCAACGCGCTTAACTACGAAGTCACTGTACTTAAGGAGCAATCAGACAGTCATCCAAATTTGTCACCCTGACGTCACTATGACACAGAATTCATCGTAAACTGGTCATCCCGTCTGAAATAAACAAGTTTTCTGACGTCAGAATGTCAACCGGATGACAAGTTTGGATTACCGTCTGATCGCACCTTCTTTTAGGAAATTAAATCGAAATTCTAGACCAGTTAGAGTCGGCATTTGGATAAAGTGTTTGGAGAAACAAGATGTTTGTTTTCCTTTATTAATGGGTGACGTGCATTGTTGTTTCTCATTTGGGATATAACTCGCACCATGCGAGTAATAAGCCAACACACTAACCTCTGCGCTGTTGCCATCCACGACATTGACATGAGACCAGAATGACCCGAATAGGTACTTTGCGCCAGAATTTGAACCTATAACAGTAAGTTTTGACCCTACTGATGATAGGTCATCAATATGCGTCACCTCACTTTTGTGGATTTGACTTACATGTCATTACAGAAATTGCCCAATCAAAGGTTTACAAATATTTCGTCTGACATTATTCGGACATGCGTCCTAACAAGATTTGGGACTATGAGTCAAAACTATGAAGTCAAGCTATGTTGACGACTAGCCATGTTAGTTCTACGGCGAAAATCAAAAATAATCTTAATTTCAGTCGAAAAACTTTCAAGTAAATTTTTTGCTAACAAATTAAAGGAAACTTTAATATAATTTAAATATTAATATATCATTTAATATCCATCATTAAATAAATATATTCTAATTTCCATTTTATATCTCCTTTCAGATGAAACCGATCTTAAATACCCAAAGGACAACGAAGAGTATCTAGTTCGATTTCTGAGACCATGTAAATTTTATCCAGAAAGTGCACGAGATTTGGTAAGATAAATCAACTTTTTATTTTCTATTATTATTAATTTTTTTTCCATGACAAGCAGATGTGTCAAATGATTGTGACAACAAACAAATAAACGAGTTAATGTCAATGTCAAACAAAAACAAAGTCATATCGATGCTACTTTAACGAATTTGTTTGTTTCTCTCGCCACTTAAATATGGTACGAGTGTATAAATAAATAAAATAACCTGTAAATGCAATCAAAAGAAGAAAAAAAACAATAGAAAGATAAAAGTTATGGTTCACTCCTATTCATATGCAAATATTATGATATTGATCTTACGTTTTTATTTTTGTGTTTGCTGCGATGAGTTATGGGTTTTACTACGTGACATTGACAGATACACTTAGTCATTTCGCGTTTATTATAATCGATTACAAGGCGTTAATGATCGATGTGTAAATCGGATCATGTACGAGTGTGAACGATGCAATATGAACAATTAAAAAAAAAATCAATTTAGACAAAGAGTGATGTGTTGCATGAGCTTGACGTTTCCTGTGAACGTGAGTTTCACTAAAATATTCATGTGGTAAATAATATACATTTAAGGTCAGATGAATAACGTCTGGGTACCTACCTAGTAAAATTCGAATGCTTTTGCAGCTAAACCAGATTTTCGATCGAAACCATAAAGTTTTGGCTACCATTGCATTGATGGCAGAAAGAGTTGATCAACGCTTCTATACTTTCTTTTGTGCTTAAAAAAAAGAATTGTCATATCCAAATGCTTTCTAAGAAAAAAAATATATTCTATTTAAAATTGATTGGGAACAATCTACATAATTGTAATAGAATAATCATCTGCTCTATTCATGCTACTCTTGTTATGCGATCTTACTTGTATCGAAACAAAATGAAAACATATATATTTTTTTTTCATTCCAGATCAAACGCTATTATGCCTTTAAATTGAAACATAAGGAAGTTTATGATAATCTATTACCAAGCAGGGAACAAAATATATTCAAAGCCAACGTTTTGACAGTTTTTCCTAATCGTGACCAATGCGGAAGAAGAGTCTTGCTTTTGGAGCTTGGCAGTAAGTATGATTTGAGATAAATTCTTCCTTAGTTTTGATTTTACTTTAATTTCCCGCTACCCCATTTTTTTTCGAAAGTCTAATAAACATCCAAGTACAAGTGACATAAGAAGCTTCTCAAATTTGACATTCGTATCGTCCATTCCTTTCGTGCCAAAAATAGAAATTCATACTCTGTACTCTCAGTTTAATGTGCGTTTACAACTGATCAAGCTTGAACTCGTAATTGCAAGATTTACGAAACAAAGCCAGGAATTTTCACTCAGAGAGGTCCTTGGAACATCGAAAAAGATTATTGAATTCTTAAAAAGGACATGTCTCAAAAATGTCAGTGCATGTTTGTTCTACTCGTGATGCTCATTCCGTATTCCGGCATTGCCAATTGATGATGACGTCACATAGCGCATTTGGTTCTACTTGTGAAACCCTTTCAGCCCATATCATACATGTACACAGTGAAATGACCTATATTTGCAACTTGCATGAAGCTTAATTTTTTAATTGGATGCAAAATGCACTTGTCGTCATTTGCAGCTTACATGCAACCTGCAAATGACGCTGTCGTGGACAGTAGACCTAAGTTTCTGTTTATGAAGCGACCTACAATTTTCCGCTGATTCCGCGTGACAATTTGGAGAAGCTGCCTTTATACTCTTGGATGTCTATCTGACTTTCGCAGGAGGTGGGAGCATTGTGGGATTAGAACCACCCAAAGGCCGAAACACCTCACACAAAACTACTTATTTTAACTTCTTTTCTAATTCCCAACAGAGAAATGGAAGCACAAGGAGGTCTGTCTCGATGAAGTCTTCAAAGGATGTGTTCTCTTCCTCGAAGCGGCTATGCTTGAGCCGGAAACTCAGGTCAATGGTGCCATTGTTTTATTCGACATGGATGGTTTGAGTATGCAACAAACTTGGCAATTCACCCCACCATTTGCCAAAAGAATTGTAGACTGGTTACAGGTAATTTTACAAAAATAAATTGTCTCCTATCACTTTTCTCAAAAATTTTTTGTTTCAGGACTCAGTCCCCCTTCGCGTCAAGGCAATTCACATTGTAAATCAGCCGAAAATCTTCAATCTAGTCTTTGCGCTGTTCAAGCCATTCTTCCGGGAGAAGTTACGTTCACGCATCTATTTCCATGGAACCGATCGTGATTCGTTGCACAAGCACATTTCACCAAAATGCTTGCCACCAGCATATAAGGGAATTTTGGAACAGCCACGTGTCGATGGGGAACAGTGGTATCAGCTAATGATGCTCTGCGAACAGGAATATGCGGCAATCAACTCTTACGGTTACAAGAAGTAGTATAAAACGTAGAGAGTATCATTGGAAAGACGGTGCTGTGTATATTATACATAATTGTTTATTTATTATTATTTGAATGAATTTGACCTGTTCAATTTCTGTGTTAAGTTATTTGTTGATTTTTTTTATTGGCAAATCGGGTAAAACTTTAGTTTTATTGTCTTATGTCTTTAAACAATGAAATATAAAATTTTAACTATAGTGTACTTATGAAGATAAAGAGGGGCGCAAACGCACAAATTTTGTTAAAATTGTTAAAAAAAAAAAAATAAACTTAAGCGTTGGGATAAATCTAATGAATATTGTATAGTGTATTTTTTGAATAAAGTTAAAAATCTATAAATAAAGGAAATTATTTTTTAAAAAATGTCATCATTTGTTTTACTAGATATGGTTTCTTCGCAGCGAGAGAAAATCGTCAAAGGTGTCGTGTCATCAAATCGAAAGTAAATTTGCCAATTAAATAAAACTCGTTCACATTTAATCATAACTAAGTAGAAAAATCAGTAGCGCACCAAAGTGACAAAGAACAAACAAACCAACCCAACCGTGTTCGCGTTTCCCCATACAAACATTTTTCTGAGGTACTAGTCGCGCAGAAATCATAGTAGGTATATTTCTCACATATATGACAAGAAACATTTTTCGTATTTGCTCGGCTGGTACGCCACCTGAAATCGAATTTTTCCATACAAAAATCCAACTCAAGTACTAGGCGCCCAGCAATCGCAGATTCACAGAAGGTATATTTTTTCACATTTGCTCCCAGTAAAAGTTTCGCGCCAAATCGGAAGAGTGAGAGTGAGAGCTGTCATTTGATTTTTACTAGAGGAGAGCCATTCACAATGTAATGTAGCAGAGAGAGCGAGATTACAGTGATGCGTGCCTTAGTTGACACATTTATAAACTCGCGCCAATACAAAAGACTGACGACAGCAGATGTAGGTGTCATTTATAATGTGCTAATGCAATGAAATGTAGTAGAGATCTGATGCGAGTTTAGTTCACTATCAAGTACCATTTTTGTTAAAAAAAAAGCAGCTAATTTCTATGTAATTGTTCTATGTCGATGTTGTTAGGTTCTCTGATTTGATTTGCACAGTTGTGCCCGTCAAAGAGAGAAGTCATTACCATCAACACCTCTGAAATTGAATTTCCCCATACAAAAATCAAATTCAATAGCTTTTCCATTTGTCCCCAGTAGAAGTTAAAAGAGTGACGATAGAAGCTGTCATTTGATATTTGCTAGAGGAGAGCCATTGCAATGTGTAGCAGTCATGCGGAGCTTCTCACAGCTATAAGAAGAAACTTTCATCGCTTGCTTGGCTGGTACGCCACCTGAGATCGAATTTTCCATACAAAAATCCAACTCAAGTACTAGGCGCCCAGGAATGGCAGATTTGGCAGTAGGCATGTTTTTCGAATTACATTTTTCGCGCCAAAACAACTCGGTGACATTTGAAGTATGCTTAGAGATGTGCCATTGCAATGGAATGTAGTAGAGATCACAGTGATGTGAGTTTATTTTCAAGATTTTTTTTTAAGACTTGTGCGTGCCTTACAGCTCAGTTTTAGACATGTGATTGCAATGGTTTTTTGCTAGGTCTAATTGCATCCTCCTGCTTCCAAGTTAATGTGAATCATTTGGGCAGCAACATAAAGATAAAACAAAATTTTTTTGCATATTTTTTATAATTTGATTTATTTTCTTAATAATATTTTGTTTGTTTCTTTTTTTGCATGTTTTTTTTTTTTACTTTTTTCAATAATTTTATCGTCATCATCAATCAGAGTTTTTGTTTTATTTGAATACATAGCATTTTTCTTGTTTGTTTTTAACTAATTTCACTTTTTTTTCTTTTTGTTTCTTGTGTTAAATAGTAATAATAATTAATAATATAATAATAACCAACATATTTTATTCACGCAGTTTGTTGTTTGCAGTTTATACGCAACATATTTTCCCTTCATCCATTTATTTTGTTTTCTTTAAATAATATTTTTGCAAACAGCTATAATGATTTTTTCTTTATATTTATATATCGTCGTTATCCCTCTTCAAATTCTCAATTAATTTATTTATTTTTTCTGAATGAAAAATTTCCAAGCAATGTTATATGCAGCATTGAGACGAAAAAAAAACAGGAAAATATTTTCTACTGGAAATTTCTCATGCACATCAACTACAAAGTGTGAGTGTGTGTATACAGAGTAAAGTTTTTTTTTTTAGTGTAACAACATATTATATTGATGTGTATCTATATTTATATATTTATAATTTTTTGTTGTTGTGTTAAAAGTTTGAATAATAATTAATAATGTAGGTGTATAATAATAAATTGATTTTTTTTTTGTATTTTATTTATACAATAATAATATTTTTTTTAATGAGTAAAAATGCCTTTTTTGTCGACAGATTTGGTGTGGGTTTTTTGTTTTGTTTTGTATGTTGGACTTTATTTTTGGATTTGAATGGCTTATTGTGTGTTTGAATAATTTAATCTTATAGAATAAGGAGAGTTTACATTATTGTTTTTGTTTGTTTTATTTAGTTTTTTTTTGTTTTGCTTAAACTACTACATTTTTGTAACAAATGTTTTATTTAATATTGAAATATATTACAAATTTTAGTGCTTACATCAGAGTGCTATAGGAAATAAGAGAGAAGAAAAATAAAAACAAAAAATGAACAAAATTTGGTTCGGTTTCAAAATATACGTAAATAACTTTTAAAAATCATATATTTTGAAAGAGCTAAATTTGTTTGTATTGACTAAACATAATTGAATTTCAGTGGAAACAGAAACTTTTTAAGTACTAAATAAATTTAATAATAAAAATATTTTTGTTTGAAAATTTAATAAATATACATACATACATACTTATATGCAACTTTTTGTGGTATATACAAAAACAAGATAACAAAAATACGTGTGCAGTATTTTACAAAAAGTTGGGGTTGATGTAAAATACTGCAGATATATTTTTTTTTTTTTTGCAAATACATAGATATTTTTTTAAACAAATATTAGACCTATTGTGATTTAGGGTGTTTTACACTTTCATAGAGCAATGTTGAACTTAGTTAATCAAAAATGTTGCAATAGCTTTTGAAGCTCCCATTCGAAAGTACAAGAATTGCCTTGAAATAATTAAATTGCTTAATCTAATACGCAAAACTTGCGTCAAGGAAATATAAATTTTATTGTGGCTTTCGTTTGACTTGAAGCGGGAACCGAGGTCATAAATAAAAATAAGCATTTATCGCCACTCACAAACTGCATTATCGTTTCATGAGTTTTGGGTCATTTACAGGCAAAATGAGAGTCAACATTAATTAGTAATGACGTCGATCATTTTTGTTTTTGTCACCGCATTGCATGATTTATGCAGCTTCATATGTTTCAGAGTTCGTAAAGGTAGACAATGTCAAGAAAAAACTGTTTTTTTTTTTTCGTCAAAAGTCAAGTGATCGTAATTTTATGACGTAAAATTTAAAACTGTCAATGGTTTTGTCAGCATTTATGACTTTGGAAACTCATAAGGTTACTGTCGTTGACAATTAATTTAAAGATCTAGAGTTTTAACATGTCTCTCTATTCACTAATCGCGATTACTTCCTCAGTGCTTCATCATGATCATTCTTAACGATATTATTTTGTAGTTATGACATTTTTACTGATTGCGTAGAATGTGCATTAATGCTTCCGCAGTTCAATTTCGCGTTTTTAAAAGCATCATAAACTGCAAACAGAAATTTAAAACCCCATTTATAAACTGTCAGATTTCGTATGGAGAATGGGTTACACTGGTCTCATCAACGAACATATGTCAATTTTTTCTACGAAATGCAATCGTAAGAATTATTATTGTCGCAGTTTTCCAGAATGGTTTTATATTACTGGTAAAAATTCAAGTAAAGAGTGACTTATTGCTTAAATCTTTAGAAGTTCGGAAAGTTCATGAACAGCTGAGTTTGACAGTCGACATTTATTTTAACAGACGAAGTGAATACCCCTAATGTCATTATTTGATTGAAAAAAATGCATCATCGAATTTCTTTTTTTGGAATAAATTACTTTTTCAGTTAGAACTTTTGGCGAAGAAAAAATTTTAAACATTTTGTTTTAAAGGATATCCCGCTGACAATTGGCTTCTACAAATGGATGAAACGTTCGAAATATTTACAGAAAATTGTACTAAGTAGGTCGGCCGAATTTTGACATGCCACGTACAAAAGTGGAGCAAAATAGTAAATTGTAATTCAATATGTACTAGAACAATAAACGGTTGAATCACGCTCTTCATATGAATCAAAGAGAGATTATTTATTGCCAAAATCCAACTTAGTGTTATTTGGTTTCACTGAATAGTTTGTGTCTGAGCTAATGATAGGTAGGTAACCTTTCTGAACTTTAACCCATCCAGAGGATTGCTACGAAAACAGATCATACCTAACGCTTTTACAAAGAACTTAAAAAGGAAGAACATTTCAACTTGGACAGCCAGTGCCTTGATTGGAAAGATGTAAATCCAGCAAAGATATGGCGGCTGAAGTAATGTACATCAGGTGAAGAAAGCTGCTTTAGCAAGAGCATTCTTATCCAAATATTTTTTAGAAGATTTCGATTGCAGTACAGATAGTTTTCTTTTTAGGGAAAATATAAATGTAACCCACCCACACAGGACCTTAGGCTTAGCTTCCCCAACCATTGTGTGTGCTAAGATATATAATTCAACACGAATGGAGGGACCGATTCCGTCCTTTGGTTTTCCAGGCAGAAACCCTCAGACATTTATTTTTTATTAATTGTTGACGTGAATTGTTGGTCCCCTCTGCAGATTGAACCTGCACCTCTCGGTGCCAAAGCCAACAGACTAACCTACACGCCATTGCCACTCACACAAATGTCTTTACACAATTACGGAACTAAATCGTTTTATTAAGTTCTTGTCCAGATAGATGGCTCATTTGATGGCTCAACAAAAGAAACCTTGCTTAATTCCTTTTTGAGTCCATTATTCGGGTGCCTATGTTATTACACATTTAAAAGAGTGCACTTCTTACACGTCTACATTCAGCAATAATATTGTGACTAAAACAATAAAAACCAGATTAGAGGTCTAATAGTTGAACTTTTTTCCAGCTCAAATGAAAAAAAGTTGCTTTAGCAAACCGGATTGTGGCAGTTAGCTGTGGTCACAGATCTTAATTATTTCTAGTCTACGTAAGAGACATTGGCCATGCATTTTATTAGACATTTGCCAAGGCTATCGGGTCTTAACAAGTAAGAAGGTTTATGGTTTGTTTCAGGGAATAAAAAGTAGCTTTGGCGTCTACTTAATTATAGTCGCCGCGTAATGAAACAAAAGTTTCCTCAATCCTCAATTAATTGAGCAATTAGTTTTGATTTATAATTGAAACAGAAAACAGAGTGCTCAGTGAAGAACGAATTGAAAGCAGGGAAAGAGAACAGTAAATGTCGTTTACCAACCATTCGTTTCACCCGTGGGAGATTATAAAAAAACTCATGAGTTTACCAGCGAACACATTGTTTGCAATGGATGGCATTCGTTGGACATAAATTCAGATTTTTGTTTCATCGATTGCAGAAGCAGCCAGAGTAGTGACAAGCAGACATGCTGATTTATTTACTTTAATTCATGGCTTACGTCAGCTTTGACTAATAGAAGCATCTTTATTCTAGGAAAACGAATAGCAGAGCTTCAATTTGAAGTCTCACAAAGTTCGAATATCTGGGGTAACAAGTTTGGTTCTCACCCAAATGCAACATCATTGCTTACTTTAGTAATTTTCTGATGGAAAAAGATCAATTTAGTTCTAGTACGTTATGTAGTATTGTTGCCCAGAAGGTAACAAAATTAAGATGCAAAATCAAATGGCAGCAAGGCGACTTTCGGTAAAATTACCTAACGTGAGGTCAACTGCCACTGAAACCAATAACTCAGCGCAAATACATGCTGTGTTTGTGATGGAAAAAACCACTGCAAAAATTCTTTCGGACTTTTAGTGCGGTCACAAGCGAAGCGTATATTTTGAGAGAATTTCGATATACGGCAGTACCATTCTTTGATATAGTAGAGAAAGATGCTATATAATTTGAAGTTTACCCTTATCTCATGAACTACTTGCTTCGAAGATTCCCTTGTACGTCTCTAGCGAGATCCAGAGAACTATTCTTTGCGAATATTTAGCAGTAAGCAACTGCAACCTTTTATGTGATGTTCTCGGAAACTATACAATTTCTCGTGAGGTACAAAGTCAATACCAAACTAATTCAAAGCCTAATCTTGTTGTGGCAAATTTGAATCCGCAAATTTTAACTTAATTAAATAATTTATGAAGCAGCAATAATTTTTGTCGCCCCCCACTGATATCTAAGCAAACAATAGAGTTCTATATGCGACGTGGAACCAAGAAAAGAATCGTACGCGTACCCTTTTGTTATCTACAATTCCACACACACATATGGCTTATTCATCACGATCGTTTTTCGATTCCACATCACATATGTACACTCAGCCAAAAACAAAGAACATAATTTTACAAAACTAAGTACATACATACATACATAAAAACTAATTGACAAAACGTTTCCACTATAATTTGTTTTTTTTTTTTTTTTGTTCTTTAATCCAAAATCATAATAAATTGAATATTTGCACAGAATTTGCAAAGCTGTTTGTTGTAGAATATCTTTTGAAACTCTCCTTCTTCTACATGTTTTTTTTTGTTTTGTTTTTGTTTTTGAAATATGTATATTTTCTTTTATAATAATTTATAACATTTCTCTCTCTTGTGTAGTTAGCAGTAGTAATATTATTGTTGGTTTTGTGTGTTTTAAAAATTTGAAAATTTGCATTTTATTTTAATTTGAATTTGAATTTGAATTCTAATTAATACATTCAGTTGTTTGCTGTTGTGTATTTAAATTATTTGAGAGAATACCTGGTGGCATTGTGATTGAGAATTTATCATTGTAACCGTTTAATGGGTTATTGACATGATTATTACCGTTATTGGCAACAAATCCGTTTGCTAAACTATTCATGAATAGATTTTGCTCGTTACTAAGCCAATTAGCAATTTGTGGATAATTTACCTAGAAAATTTAATTAAAATATTTTTTGTTTTATTTTTGTTTTTTTTTTTTTTTTTTGAGGAAAAAAAAATGGAATTTGTTTTTAATTTTTCAATTTTAAAATGTGGGACAAAAAATATATTACCTATGATGTATGTAAAAAAAAAATATATATATAAACGAAACAAACAATTGTGTACAACAAAGCAACAAACACCGATTTTTTTATTATTTATTTTTTTGTATAGGATGAAAATGTATTTTTTTTTTTAATAATGTTGTATTTTTATTTTACAGAAAGCAAATCATTAACCCTTAATCATTTTTTAAGCAAGAGAGAAGTGTTAGAATAATAAAAAAAAAATAACCAACTCCAAGCTGTACTATTTCAAAAACAATTCCTTTTTTGTTGCATGCCAGGCATCATTTCTGTGTTACCAATCCAAATATGTAATATTTTCTTTTTTAAAACACAAAACAAATAAATGAAGTCCAAATAATGATATCTTATAGAGATAAACAGATAGATAGATAGTGAAAGAGAGAGAGAGAGATTTTTATAATCTTCTTGATCTAATGTGTTTGTCTGTTGTGTGTGTATGGTTTTATTTTCTTTTTGGAGGAAAGAGGGAGCAGGGAGCAGGAGGAGTGTTGTGAAAATATTATTATATTGTTTCATATAAATAAAAATTAAAAGAAAAAAAAAAATAGACAATAAAAACGATCATCACATACAAATCTACACAAATTGCCTATTTTTTAGATATTCTAACATTCCTTGAACGTTGGCATTTACCTGTGTTTGAGAATTCTGTTGAGGGTTTAGAAGATTATTTGGTAGATTGACGCCATGGTGTTGTGGTGGTTGAGGGCCAAAAGCTGCAACAAGAAAATAATGTTTTATTAGTAATAGAATCAATTTGAGGAGTACGAAGGAAGGGAAAGGAAACGCAGATCCATATCAAAGTTGTCCATGTACAAACATTGCACTATTTATTCTTGCAGTTTGGTGTTGAATTTAGTTTGACAAATTTACCAAGTTTTAAAAGAACAGACGCCCAAGACATGCTTAGACCGTAGAATCAAGAATGCTTAGACCGTTTTATGACCCATTGTTGTGTCACATGGTTTGGGCCCGAGTTTTTACACTGGTTGTAGATTGGGAGGGTACAGTGCAGTGACTACAAAAATCGAAACATAAGTGCTTCCAAAATAATGAGGGAGGAGAGCAAGGTGACTGATGTAATCCAACCTCGAACCACTCCCGACAATTTGAGAGAAGACGCGTTAAGTGAATTGATGCATTCACATCCCAAATCACACCTGCTTGTCTTGGAGCGGAATCAGCTGAGATGAACGATCTAAGCCTACTTCTAACAATTTATGGTGACCAATAAAATCCTACCCGAGTTCTTTCGAGTTTTCTGATACAACTAATGTGTGTGTTGCTGTTCGAAGAAGTATTCACCTAAAAATGTCTTCCTCAATCTAGAAAGTGCGGTACAGTTGTAAAATAGTAGCTTCCTCTTCTTCGACGTCTCTGAAACTTCTGTAAAAGTTGCTAGCGGGCAGTGGCTAGTGATTGCTTCCAGCACGAAGCTTGTATTTTTCCTTCTTATGGAGAGTAGTTTTTTTTTATAGTCTGAATGATGAACGTGCATGCACTAATTTAATTTCACCCATTGTAAGCTGTTTCAAGTGCCTTTGCGGATACACTGAGTTTGAAAATTTGCATGGGAGCAGATGGTTCCCCCTTCGGTTTACAGATGCCCGGGAGATTTTTGCATCTGTACGCAGTCTCGTTGAGAGATTCTCTGCATTGCTTTACCAGCTAAGATCTTATTGTTGGCGATTCCAGATCAGACCTTCTCTGAGACAATTTCGCTAGTCATTCATGTGGTCTGCGAATTGGTTTATGGTACTAAGGGACATCGCATTGAACAGTGATCAATCACAATAGCTATCATAAAACTTGCACAACAAACGGGTCCGAAAAAATCTGGTACCCGGAAAATATTGATGGTTCTTTTGATTAAAAAAAAAATCTTGAGTCACGTAAAATAAAAAGAATTCGTATGGATATGAACGGATCTGTAGGAAGTTGGGTTGGCATTGTCTAACTACACATCTAACTTACTTAAACTCACCTTGGCCATTCTGCTGTGTCAAATGCTGCATAAACATATCTGGTCCAGTATGTTGTTGCTGCTGTTGTTGGGTTGGTTGCTGTTGGGGATGATGTTGCTGCTGCTGTTGTTGTTGTTGCTGCTGCTGATGTTGTGGAAATGAAGAGAATTGACGGAATGAAAGTATAGCCGGATCCATGGCAGTCCAATCTGACATATTGCCATAGCCTATTAACAAAAAAAAAATAAAAATAAAATATTAATTCGCACACACATAGAAAGAAATTAATATCAATCGAAAAACATACCCTTATTGTGATTGCCACCATTCTGGTTTTGTTGGCTCATATGCATTTGAGGATCATGGGGATGCTGCTGTTGTTGCTGCTGGAAAGCTGCCATATGTGGATTCCAATTGTTTGGTTGTTGCTGTTGCTGTGTCGGCGGCATTGGTGGTTGTTGTCCACCTCCATTGCCACCGGCCATATTCATGAAGGGTAATATTTTACTACCCTGTGCCCTGGGTACACCGAATCCAAATGCATTCATATGATTAAAACCAGGTGGTGGCATGCGTGTTCGTTGCACATTTTCCAACAAGTGTTTCTGGTGGCCAGCGCTCTGTTGTTGAACCATTTCGTTTTCAATTAGCTCAGCTAAACCTTTCTGTGTTTCGATGAAGGGATCAAATCCTGTTTGATTGTAAAAGCAAATCAATTAGATATTCCTGTTTATTTGATTCTAACTTTTTGTTACCTAAATCATCGTCCGCCGATGAATTGTGTGTGCTGAATTGATTCAACAGACGTGATGGCGGCTGTTGCTGTTGCGATGATTGCGAAGGAGGTTGTTGTGAACTTGTTGGTGGTGGTGGTGGTGGTTGTTGCTGCTGCTGTTGTTGTGTCGCCTGCTGTTGACTGCCACTGTTACCACCTCCGCCGAGCAAATTGTGTGTACCCATTGGATCATATTTACCGGGTAGCCTTTGTTTTTGTAACGGCTGCTGTCCCATAAGGCCTGAAAACCAAATCGAATTGTAACTCAAGGACATTGTTTAATGTGGTTCAGCTCTTACCATTTGTGTGATCTAAGAACTGTGAGTTGATTCGGTTATTTTCTAACAGCGACGCCATCCTTAGGTGGTCATTTAATGGACCATTCGCTCCACCATGACCGTTTATCACAAACTGCAGAGGAAATATAAATCATCAACAATAATCAAAAGGCCAACAATTCGTGAAATTACCTGATGGAGTTGCTGTTGCTGCTGCTGATTCTTGTGGAAATCAAAGAATCTTGACATATTCGTACCGAACATATTATTGCTTAGTAAATGGTCACTTTGTTGCCGTTCCTGCTGCTGCAGGAGCTGCTGTTGTTGTTGAATTAGAGCGGTCTGAGACAGTCGGCTTAGATCGGCTGAGCTGTGGAAATTGTTGCTTATATTTGGGAAATCTGCAATAAAAAGAACATATTTTGTTGAGTATAACATAAAATGTTTTAATCACAAAAACCCGGTTTTTTAATTGTTACAGAATGTTAGTGTTAAGATATGTTTCTCGTCTCATGAGGGCCTTATGCCATACATAGCCAGTGATTTTCAAACCGTGTATAGTATTTTTTATTGACAACTTAAATAAGATTATTTTTTCATATATTTACTTAGTTACAGATGAACATGAGATTAAGATGAAATGTTGACCTTTGGGTCAGTGATGGCTGTCTTGTATTTACTTGTTTAGCTGAGCGTCTGCACGAATGTACAATATAAGTAAATTGCAATTGTTTTCGGGCATTTGTCCGAATTTGCCAGTACAGTATAAAAGTACATAATACCTCTTCGAGTTTAGTTTAAAAATGCTTTAATCTAAAATTTAAATTGTAAGGACGACCACAACTGACTCAATGACAAGTGTTCTTTTAATTTCACCGGAATTGCAGTGGTGGACAAATAAAAGTTACCACTAGCTAATCTCACTAAACTTCGCTGAGACTCTCTGGATTCGAACAGTTATTAAATTAAGAAAGTTGTGCTGGCAGTAAATATTTTCAGACATTGAGACTAAAATGTTCAAGTTCGGGAAGTCTTTTCGTTAATTTTTATTTCTTAAAACAAAAAAATCTGAGTTTTACGGTTTTTATTTTGTTTTTTAGGACCCCGCAAAAGAATTCCCAACATTTGCAAATCGGACAGAACATTTCTGTCAAAGAAAAGGTTTTTTTGGATATACTGATTGTTACATACAAACCCATGCTAAACACGCAATAGCATACTCACCTAATATTTTTGGAAAAAAACGCCAAATTTTAGGAAAAATAGCCAAAATGTAAAATGGAAATTAAGTCAGAAAAAGCTATTTTTTGGCATAATTTCCAAATTTAGTATGGAAGTTAACCCCAAAACTTGTTGTAGAAGATATTACCTGCAACGATAGGTGGAAAAAATACCAAAATGTTTTTTTTCCTCTAGGAGGTTTTAAGCTTTTGTCCATTTTAATTTGTTGGCTTAATTTCAGAGAGCATATACGGCGAAGCAAACATTTCTTGGGTGGCCAGCTTCGGAGGAGTAAGGGATTTCAACTTTCTTTCCGCAGGCAGCAGGTACCGGGGGTATGTGCTTTTTATCGGGCAGGTGCCCATGACAGCATTTTTCATAATGAGATTTCCAAGATAAAAAAGATATAAAGATATATATGCGCCTGACTGCCGAAAATCTTACAGTAGGTGGTTTCCGCCGCGGAAACATAATTGAAATCTCTTTTTCCCGCGAAGCGGTCCTACTGTTTGCTTCGCCAAACAATGCTCGTGAAATTAGGAAAAAACAAGTATAGTTATATTACTTTGCGAAAAAACAATACACATATAGTACACATAACCCAAACAGTTTTCGGTTTTATTTGTGTCGAAATAAATATTTGGGCAATTTTTCATAGGAAAAAATGCCGCAACTTTGTATGGAGTTTTTGGGCTTTTTTTTCCATTTAAATTTTTTGGCGTAATTTTAGGGAGGAATCACCCAAATATAAAGGGTGATTTTTTAAGATTTAAGTTTTTCAGTTTGGCAACACTGGTTAGTAATGGCGTCCAAACTTCATCTGTCAAAGTGAAAAGTTTTCAGTATACTCTGCCATTTAACCATGGAAAGACTTACAAACGCTCCATTAAAAATGTAAAAATCCGCTGTTTTATCGATGCTCATTTCTGGCTCAACGGATACGTAAATAAGCAAAACAGTCGCATCTGGAGTTATGAACAGCCACATGCCATACAAGAATTACCGATGCATTCCGAAAAAACGACAGTTTGGTTTATGGGCTGGTGGCATCATCGGTCCACTTTTCTTCAAAGAAGACCGTAGAAGAAACGTTACCGTCAACGTCGAACGATATCGAGCCATGATACGCGACTTTTTTTTTGCACACAGTTGGCTGAGTAAAACTTGGTTGACATGTGGTTTCATCAAGACGGGTGCCACATGCCACACAGCTCGTGAAACAATGGAAATGTTGAAGGATGAATTTGGTGAGCAGCTTATCTCTCGAAATTGCCCTGTGAGTTGGCCGCCAAGATCATGCGATTTAACGCCTCTTGATTATTTCTTGTGAGGTTATGTAAAGTCGTTAGTCTATGTGAACAAGCCGAACACGATTGAAGCCTTACAGGTTAACATAACACGCGTAATTCGTGGAATACAAGCCGAAATGCTTGAAAGTGACGCAAAATTGGACCTTCTAAATGGACCATTTGAAACGGAGCCGCTTTTTTTAAAAAAAAAACTACGCCAAAAAAATTACCCTTTATAGTTCCCGCAAAACCCGGTTAAACATTTTTCCTCGGTCTATTACAAAAGATCAAATGTAAGCTCGTGGTTTCTCTCCGTCTATTTACGCACAAGTGAATTTCTCTGTGTACACATTCACCGCAATCATGCAGATGAATTGGTGAGTTTGGACAGATATGATGTACGCAATTCAATAAATTTATTAACCCTTTTTCTGAGCCTGAATGTATGTGCATAAAATGCTTCGTTCTTGTATCAACTAATTACCTAATTATTTTTTTTAGCAAATGTGGCGAGTACAGAAAACAAATTAATTCCCATGAATTGTAATTGTTGTACAAAGGTAGCGAAGGTTACTGTGGCTGAGTGCATACACAACCGAAAAACTCACTCTTGTGGAATTGGGCCCTTGTAAAAAGTAATCATTTTTACAAATGACATTACCATTCACTTCACTAAATAGAAAATACCAACAACTTAACATCATTTTAAACAGCTAATATCAGAAAATAAAAATATATGCATATGCGTTCTACTACTTTATTATGGCCTTCAATTCGCAGTGGCACTACTGAGAAAGGAGTCCCTCCCAGGTTCAAATCCCCCCAGTACCACCATAAGATTGTCACCTTCAACTACTCGACAAAAGGCTAACAGATGTTTGTCAGCGCCAAAGCAACCCAAAAATGTGTTTTTTTATTTTGTATTAAGTTACTGCGAGTACCAAGTGCAAAAATATTAGTCCCAACAACTGATATCAAACCAACCGCTAAGGAAGACAGTGCGAATTGTAATCAGAGTCAGCATCATAGTTTCGTTTTGTGTTGTTAAATAGAGGGAACGGCAAAACGGCTAGGTTATATATTTAAATATATATTATATATATCGATTAGCTCAATAAAAGTTTTGGGATTCAACAGCTTCCGACGCAACAAATTGCATACACAAAAAACTAACTAAACTAAATGCATTACAATATTTATTATGCAGCTTACTTAAACTTTCGTTCCATGCAAATAATAAAAACAAATGAAAACTTTACTGGGAATAAAGAGCAAAAATACTTGTTTTTTTTTAAACTAAATGCAACCTTGGTCCTGCCCTACACTAAAAGGCGGCTTTTTTGAGGATCAAAATAAAATAAAAAGTTTTCAAATAACTCAAACACAAGATGAATAATTTAAAGAAAACAAAAAAACAACACAAACAGAACAAAAACTTAAAACAAACAAAAAACGAAAACATACCGTGTGGTCCGTTCATTTGCGACAATCCAATATTATTGATTAAATTGCGTTTTTGCATTTCTTGCATTCGAAGGAACTCTTCCTGCTGTTGTTGTTGGTGCTGTTGGTGTTGCTGCTGAAGTTGTTGATGTTGATGCGGCTGGTGTGGCATTTGCTGTTGTTGTAAATGTTGGTCTTCTATTGGTTTTCCATTGTTTCTCATCATCACATATTTGAATGCATCTTCCCAATCTTCAATGGGTTTCGTTAGAGTAGACATCAATGTCGTGGGTTTACATTGCAATGGCACAGGTGATGATGATGGAGGAGGACATATCGACGACAGATGGGATGGAGAGGAGATAAAATATTTTTCAGGATTTGTCATAAAATTTATACCATTTGTTGTAGCAGTGCCATTTGCTGTGCTATTTTGATATCCATCGATTCCTGTGTTTTGTACCAAATTTGTTTTGGTTTTTGATTTTAAGAACGCAATTTGTTTTTTTTTTTTTTGTTTTGGTTTTTTTTTATTGTTAATTTGCAGGAGTTGCCGGAAACAAGAAGAGAATAGTTTTGATTTGATCGAATTAGTTTTTTTTTTTTTTTTTTTTGAATGAATTTTGAGACAAATTTTTTGATTTTGAATTTTGTAAATTTTGTTTTCCATTTTTTTTTCAAACAAACAAACGAACACACACATATTTAATAATACACATAAAATCTACTTGAATTGAATAAAAATATACATATTTAGAGAAGTGAAGTATGTAATTGTTTTTTTTTTTTTTTTTTTGTTTAGTTTCGATTTTGTTTGAGAGAAAACTACGAAGTAGCAAGAACTAGCAAACAGGTTTACGAACGAATAATTAAAATAATAAAACAAAATTAAGAAAAAATTAAACAGAAAAATAACTATAAATTCAGTACAAAAAATGTCTAGAACATGATCAACTACACTAGGAAGAACGTTGTTCTTCGTCTCTAAAATTAACTGCTTGCATGGGCATGCAACCTGTCATGATGCTTATTTTTAATGGAATTTTA
This sequence comes from Ferdinandea cuprea, assembly GCA_963576555.1. Classification (NCBI taxonomy): domain Eukaryota; kingdom Metazoa; phylum Arthropoda; class Insecta; order Diptera; family Syrphidae; genus Ferdinandea; species Ferdinandea cuprea. The sequence goes on along the minus strand of OY754961.1, from coordinate 83,597,622 downwards.
TAGATGAGCATAGGACTACTACTGAAAGTCCTTTCCCTTTAAAAGAAAGTTTTTAATCTAAAGCAGCAACGTAAAGGAGTATGTTTAGTAGACTGTAGTAGACGCAACTATTGCGGTTCTTTGTGGTATAAGATCGTTGTAAACAGATAGTCCAAACTCTAAGCCAATTGAAAAAAGTAAAGTAGATTGCTTCCACGTCGTAAAGTCGCTACAAGCGATCATCATATTTTTGGCCTGGGTCTATGTGTTCCCTTACTGTAAATTGATCCAACCCTACGTATTTTGCCATCGAATCTATAGGTCAAGCTGTTTAATTATACTTTTACCGTTTTTGACTGATAACACACGTGCAGTGTAAGCCATCAAACTTCTACCATTTATTTCTTTTTGGACCGCTGAATGAAACAAAATTGAAAGCCAACCACCTATCGATGACGGAATCACCTGAATCATAACTTGTAGGAGTTGACTAAATCGATCGTTCAAAAAGAGTTTTTAGTGATATTTCCTTCCAACATAAAGTGCACAGCAAAGATATACAACCACCCCAGAGACTTTATTTTTCTATCTGCAGGATTATGGTCGACGACAATAAGTAAACTTATTTCTTAAATGAGTTCAATAACTTTGAATGTCTAGCACAATTCGACATAAAATGAGATAATGAATAAGACTTATCCGGAAATAAAAGAACAGAGCATCGAAGAGCTATGAAAGCCGACATCGGGTTGCCTAGAAGGCGCGCTGAATAGCGATTGTTTTTAAGTCGCTTAGTTGGTGGGTGCAGTGGGTTAGTCTTTAGGTGCGTTGGACTACTAACCGAGGAGTCCCCGGTGTAAATCCGACCCTTACCACCTGAAAGTTTCTATTTGCAGCCCCACCTCTTGGGAAAGTCTGACAAACATCCAAGAGTGAGAACAAATATTTTATCTAAAAAATTTCTCCAAAAAATAAATTTCGGTTTGTTTAGGAAATTGTAGGTCCCTCTCATTCGTGTCAAATAATATATCTTCGCAACCTCAATGGTTGGAGAAGCTAGGCTTTAGGTCCTACATTGTCCGTTAATACCGTATATTTATTTTTAATTAAAAACAGAAATATACATATCCATTTGTTCTACAACAGTTATTCAAATGCTTGAGGTCTTGCAGCGAGCAAGTCACGAGATTTAAAGTTCCATATATTTCAACCGCTGAAAAAAATCTATTTGCACTAGTTTAATTTAAATTTATGAATTTTAGCCACAAAGGGCAGTTGATTGTCACGTTTTATTGTTATTTTTTCATTAAGAACTTCAATTTCTGGAAGACTCTAAATTGACTCGTGAGTCGAAACAACGTCTTTTCCTCCTGACAAGAGTCTTGTCAGTATTAAAGCTGATGTCGTGCACAACGTAGCGAGTGGGCATCAGGTGATTGTAGTTTAAAAGTTTTAGAAAAGGCTTGATTTTTGACTTCTGCTTCAACTTAGCTTGCGTATCATCATCGTATGTCTAATACCAAACAGACACAAGAATAATCAAATGTCAGTTGCAAAGCAAAGGAAAGTTACAGTATGCTGGTGTGAACAGAATCTGATTATTACAAGTGATCATCTGACCCGATTCTATATTCAAATGGAGCATAGTCGCCCCATGTTTATGCGGAAATGGTTGTGACTGTGAATGAGGACAACACGAGAAAGAAATTTTGTTTAGGTCGACGAGGTACAGTCAGCTAAATGTTTAATCACTCGTTTTTGGGTGAATTACAGCAGATATGGCTGTTATCTTAAAGTTTGTCGCAGACCAGACATGACTGTTGTACTACAAATGAGGGCGCATACACGCCTTACAAAAACAAGAGCCAACGAAGTCATTCGCGCAGCATTTTCGTCTTTTAACTTTTGTTCGAATTGATTGCATTTAACCAACCACAAACGCATAAAAAAAGCCTTTGCACGATTATTACATCACAGTAAACAAAGTATGCAGTGTCATGACGAGTTAAATAACAAACAATATAAACCCAGCAAATATTCGGCATCATTACGTATTGAACAAACACATGAGTTGCCTCCACGAACATTTTACTTCGCACGTGTCGTGAAACAAATTCACCGCGTCACTATTGCTAGGCCCCTTAATCCCATCATATACAGATTCTAAGGGCAAATCAGAAAAAAACTAAAGACATCCTTCGTATCTCCAACTTGCGCATGAAACATATCGAATTACCCCCCTCTTTAAAATAATAACAATAATAATCTACTTAAAAGAAACCACAAGCTATTCTACGAAATGAAATTATCCAAACTAAATTGTAAAAGAATAGAAAAGAAAACTCACCATTGAGTAGATCCGGTAGATGTGACGTGATGACACTGCTCAAATGATTAGTCTGACTGTTGCGTAAATCTGTATCCAGTTTACCCAGTTTAAAGGGTTGAAACGATGACGATGATGAGAAAAAACTATTATTATCATCGAACAGATTCAATTTTGAGAGACATGCTAAAACAAATAAAATAACATCATTAGCAAGGATTCGTGCAGGAACTTCATTCAACTGAAATTTAACAAACCTGTCGTATCAATTATATTACTACTATTTTCAATATTTGTTAGTTTCTGTGTTGCTACTGCTGTTGTTGGAGTGGGTGAAACAATTCCATTTGTTTCACTTGTTCCATTCAATTCGACCACCGGACTAGCTGGCGTCGACGCTGACGATGATGATGACGATAGCTTACTGTTTGTGTCTTGATTGCTGCCGCCGCGGCTGCTACTACCGCTGCTGCTGCTGCTACTGCTACTACTGTCGCTGCTGTTGTTAATAATATGATTTTCTAAATGTTGATCAGTAGTCGGTATGGTTGTGTGATGGTCTGGAAAGCTGCCTGGCGAGCTATTACCGCTAGTACTGCTCTCGCTAAGAAACGGTGACACACGGTGATCGCTACTATTGCTGCTTGATGAACTATTAAAAGAGAAGCATATTCATTTTGTTGTCCAGAATCAATAAAAAAAAAAACAAAAAGACTAACCTTAATGATCTAGCATAGGCGTTCTCTCCATTCACATCCAAGTTTTCATCACTGTCATCCTTTTCGAAGTCTTCGATAAATTTCATCTCATCGTCTACACTTAGATGATTCGATTTTGTGTCGTTTTTCAATTTGCCAGCTATTGCTGCTGAATTTTGTTGCTGTTTATCGGATGATTTTTTATTATCTATACCGGTGGTGGAAGAAGATTTCATCTCCACACCACCGACCGTCGAAGAATCCTTTGTACCATTCATTTGCTGTGTCGAGTTACTTTGTTGCAATAGATTTTCCTTGTTGCTGCTGCTGCTGCTAGTTTGATTACTATTGTTGTGATTGTTGCTATTTTTCTTCGATTTATCTCCTTTTGATTTTTTGCCGCGACCCTTTTCTTTTTTACCGCTACCGCTGCCCGAGCCGTTTGTCAGCTCTTTAGTGTTTGTCGGCGATACGGAGAGACTAGGCCAGGCATCTTTAACAGGAACCCCGCCTACTGTGCCATTAGCTAAAAGAAATTATTCGAGTTTAGCAAACAATTAGATCGTTTTATGAGAAAACAATTACGATTTGTTGTCCCTCCAGATCCGGGGGCTCCACCAACAGATGGTCCACCACCTGGCGCTCCATTCGGTCCAGAAGAGGCTATCAACAAGTCGTGCAGTCTCTTCTCGTACTCTTGGTGCTTCCCTTGGTGCATTTCCTATAAAAACAAATTTGGTTAACGTACATGTCTATGCAGAGCAAATCAATGTGAAACTCACCTCCTTGGTAAAGCTAGCCTCCGGATCTCCCAGTTCGTGTAAATACATACAATCACCCTTCGGGCATTGCTGGTTTTTCATAAAGTGACTACAATACTTGGTTGTACCTAAGCTAGTCTTAATCAGTCGGCCATCTATTGATATATTATTCACACTTTGTATTGCTCTTAAGGCGTCGCAGTTATGCACATACGTGACATACGCTGACGCCGAAGGACCCTGCACAAACAAAAAGAAATTATGAGCTTTTAGTTTTAGAATAAGCAACGAAGTCTAACTAAATGTTATATTTGTCATTTGCAGAGTTAGAAAACTGATACTGCAATTTGGATCAAAGTTATTTGAATCAGGGACTTCGAATCATAAACAAGAAAGGCACACAGTTCTAGCAAATATTTGGCCGCACAAGATAAGAAAGAACATTGTCCTAACCATCTTAAATGACTAAGCATGAGTTGCAGTAACTTCTGATTGAATTAAGACGGTTTTTCTCTCCGTCTGGACAAAAGGCCAGTTTATGTTCGCAGTCGATGAAAGATTCAACAGAAAGGATACATTCTATAGGTTTAGGTATTTTGAATTTAATGATCAAAAGGATGGAAAATGTGGAGAAACGGCAATCAATTCACCAATTCTTGTATGCCTTTCTGGTCGTTTTGTAATTTTCTGCGGTTGCTGCATTTATGTTTTATGTGCGATCGTATTCGTTTAGCAGTTAGTTAAATTTCTGCCGCGAATTTACTTGTTGACTTACTTATCCTACAAATCGGGACTTACAGCTTATTAAATTACTAAATTAGTAAATAAATAAATAAATCGTCAATACTTACTTGCACACCGGCATAGGCGGTGCTGGGGTTTATCACAACTTTATGAATTTTACCATATTTCCCAAAGTACTCATGCCTCTTGAGAATCTATGAAATAGATACAAGACATTGCCAAAAATATACAAAAAATACAACCAACACAGCATAAGTGGTAAAAGGTATTGTAAATAGTTGGTTCTCACTTTTGCACTTACATCGGCATCTGCCAGTCTGGGTGGTAGACCAACAACAAATACCAAATTCTTTTGCACTACACGCACATTGGCTAAGTGCTTTCGATTTTCGGTGATTTTTTGCTTTCGTTGCTGATCCCGTTGTCGTTTTTGCGACTTTAGGGCAACCATCTTAAAGAAACATATATATATATTAGAAAAATATTCCAATCAAATGTATATGATTTAACACTTACTTCCTCTTGAGTCAAAGGAGTAAAATCGGCTGGATTCTCCGGATATGCCTTTCGACACGCTGGACACAATTCATTTTCATCCGTGCGAATTCTGTGCCAGCAGAATCTACAAATCTACAACAAAACACAAACAAAATTAGAACTTTATTTGAATAAAAAAAAAAACCAAGTATTACCTGATATCCACAAGTGCACGGATAAAAATTCAAATCATCAACTTCCAGTGGTTCCATACATAGTGGGCATTCGACCACATCATCGCTGCTATTGTTCATACCGTTCATAGTTAGTGGATATTCAAATCACCTCCTTATTCCGGTTTCACAGAGTATAAACACTATATCAATTAATTTCCCAACAAATTAATTGAACTTTCGTTGATACACAAGATACACGCGAAGTAGTAGTGATGTTGTTGCACTTTCTGTTGAATAGTATGTTTTGTTGTTGTTGCTGTTATTGATTAACTAGTTTACTTTTGTTTCTAGGTTTTTGTTGATGTGCGCGCAGACACACAACGTCACTTGAACTATAGCAACTTTTGGCTGTAGCAATTACCGCTGCTGCTTGTGCTGCTACCGCGTCGCAATAAGTCACAATGAAGAAGTAGCGTTTTAAAGGAGTGTTAGAGAGCGACAAACACACGTCCAAACAAACAAATTAATTGCAGTTGTATTGGAGATCTTTGTGCCAAGAGATACAAGACGGAGGAGTCCAATGCAATTTTTCTTCCTTTATTTTACTGCTGAAGAACTTCTATTGTAAAAGTGGCTGCAATGATAAAAATGTTGAAGAAAGTTTATTAGATAATTTTTAATAAAAAAAACTTTTGCTATTTTAGTGTGTTTTCGTGTCTCAAATGCTAGTATAAAAGGACTTTTTTAAGTGCTATTAGTTATAAAAAGTTCTTGCGAATTATAGCGTGATGCGAAAAAGAAAATTTGACAATCGAACAGTATTGATCTGCAATTTTTTTTATGACTTAATACAAGAAAATCTGTGCTGACTATGTAAAGCTCTTAAACGTCAATTACAATTTCTTCGACCCGAAAGTTCACTTTGATTCGCTATACTCAAATTCATTAACTTAATTACCCCTCCTAACAACGTAGGGACCTGCCGTTCTGTTCATTCATCGGCAAATCTCAGGTTATGTTAATGCGCATATTATTAACATATCACAACTAAAAAAATATATAAATAAATAAAACTGATGACCGCACCTTTCGTGGCACTCAGTTTTCAACCGTAGCACCTGCCGCCATAAAAACGTAGGAAGTCAAACTTAGGCTTTTAGTTCTAGTTATTAAGTCCAAGGTGTTAAGATAATTATAAGCTTGCATTAAGCCAACTAATGTCCGTGTAGCTATATACGTGAACCTATAGAAAGAACTAGTTTTTGTCTATAAAAGTCATAAAGAACTGCTATAGACATTTAACTAAGTATCTGTGGAAGTCAGGGTCTTTTTTGCTGTCATTATCAAGAAGACTTGTAGCTTGTAAAAAGACCATAAACAACGCGGAGCTTTTCCTCCACGACTGTTTTCTGTCTTTGGTTCATCCAATCTTCAGATCCTTGGTGATGGTGTGGTGAGCTCTAAATATCTTAGCTTTTTATCACTGAAGTACGTACTGTCCAAAAATATAATGGAATAGTTTCCGAGTATGAATGCTTCAGTAAATTTACACGACTGAAGGTTCATCAGTGAACAATGCGGAATATTGGAGGGCCAATTAACAGTCAGAGACTTTGGAACACCAGTTTCGGCGGAAACCATTAATAAAGCCCTGAAAGTATGCAGCTATTTTCGCAAAACGTTTGGAAGATCGAAAAACCAACAACCTGATTGATGGATAATGATTTAGGCTGCTCCCTCATATGCCTGTGCGGTATCCGTATTCGTTATGAATAGGCAGAAAGAAAACGTGATCTCTATTCGGGGAGGACTTAAGGCGTCTGCCAAGCGCTTTTACGGGCTATTAAGCTCATCGTAGAAAATGCTAAGGCCTTTTTAGTAAGAACATCAAATACCATGAATAGTAGTTTTTGTTTAAAAAAGTAAAATATAGACGATGGAGTACTTGAAAACGGTTCTAGGTTCCTATATAGGTACATATATGAACCGAAAAAGATAGAGCTGGCAAGCTGTCGTTTTCTAAGATAAGACGACTTTAACACCAAAGAGTCCATGCTAGGCTCAAACAAGGTTAACAAACATTTCCGGGAATAATGAACATAGATTGGCCAGAACGACACAAAGGAATCTTATGATCGGCTAAGGGGAATAATGAATCACCCTTCATTTTCAAGGGGTAGCAATCACAAGTTGTTGTATTTTTCGACCTGAAACCCCTAATAAGAACATACGACACAAAGATACGTTTTTGCAGGTTATTGGTGAAAAACTTTTCATTTCTAACATAAAAAACTTTTAAGAAACATTTTCAAACTTCCAAAAAATTTACTTCCATAATTAATAATAAAAAATCAAGGAAATACCTCAGCTTACTTTCACTAAAATAAATATCACTATTTACGTATATGTCATGTCCTTCGCATTACAAAGGTTCAAATCTCAGCCAACCTATTCCATAAAACAGAGATGACATTCGGATTTTTCTCCATTTAATTTTTTATTCATTCTTTCAGACAAATGCAACATCAGAGTGCATCATCATAGCAAAAGCACAAAGGCTCCACCAATCTTATCAAAAGCAATCTTAATATGTAAGTGTACATACATATGTATGTATACTATACACAACTGCAAAAAAAAAAAAATATAAAACAAAATAAAAGGAAATCAAACGAAATTTACGGTTACATGGAATGAAAACACATTTCAGCCTCCCGCAGCAACAAAAAACAAACAGAACAAAAAAATCCCCAAGAAGAAGGAAAACCTTAGAAAAACTAGAAAACAACACAAAGAGGAAAACGAGTGCACGAGAAAATGCATAAGTGAAGATTTCGTACAATATTCCAAGTAAACTGCAAAGTATATTCGCAATACGACCAGTACGATAGTGTAGTGAGTATCACGGCAAAACATCATATAAGCAACAGATACAGCAATAGCAACAACAGTACTAGCAAACAAATACGAGTAACCAACAACTAGGTCAACGACTTGAGACTAGTTTGTGTTTCTTTAGATTCTTGTTTGCACTTTTTTTTGTCTTACACTGATGTTGGCGTTGTTTGTTTTTTTAGATAACGCACCCCAATTATTCGAATATTGAGAGCATTGGCAGGCGATTTTGTATTGTTCCTACTCCGAGATCAAAGAAACACAGAAGCATATCAAGGTCATACACAAAAATATTAACTATATAGTTCCATTCCATCACTTGTAAGAGAAAAACAAAAGAAATATCATTTTCAGCAGAGAAAATATTAAAAAAAAAAAACACACTTTGTACCGTATTCCTCGTCGTAGCTCGATTTGCTTACAATCTCTTCTGTTGATTTGCGTATGCAAAGGCTTCGGCAACGACAAGTAATTGGAGTTTTTATTTCAAGTCCCAGTATTGGTTGGTAAATTAAAATAATCGCCACTCTGTTGCAATTGTATGCATGACCTTCTGCAGTCGCAGAAAGATAGGCTTAGAGACTTTCAAATATGTAGTGTTGATTAATGAATTATTGGATTAGCTTTTGATGTTTTCGATGAACGTGGTTCAGGGTCTGTGGAATGTGGCTCGCATCAATGGGAACTACTTGAGTGAAGTACCAAAACAGAAATTCCATTTTTATGTGTCAATCAATGTGAGCCGAAGCGAAGCCCAACCTGGTCTCATTGAAGATTTGACAAGAATAATGAGTTAAGATGCGTCCACTTTGGACTGTCTTAGTTAAGTAACGAACGAGTTTGATTTTCTTTTGGTGATCAAAGAAAACTCAAAATGGACATTATTGCCGTAAAAGAAACGCATTCGAACAAGAATTCAGTGATCTGACAACTTAGAAGCCCAACAGGGAATTTGACTAAAGTACACGCCTGATTTTCAGATTGATATTTAAATAAATTGACGTCCGAAACCGCGTGTAGGTTGGATACCACTTAAGGCTAAATCTTCTCAACACTTTTGACAGCAATTTCGGCTTTAAAACCAAGGTGCGGTCATTTCTATTCACCGTTGTCAAACTTTGCAGCCATGATAAACAGTTAGTATTCCCAAATTTGGTTTATGGTTGATTTCCAGAGCTTAAGGTCATTTGGGGAATAAAACACAGTCACACTCGTATGTGAAGATTGGTATGTTGCAGAAGAGTTTGTGTCATTCGCAGAGTATGCTGGTAGTTCTTGTCTAGTTGTGACACTGGTCAAGACGTTGGTTTCATTTATGAAGTATCACTCCTTTGGCATGATGTCCATTTAGTGTCCGCTGGGAATGCTGTGACGAAGTCTATATGAAGTTCTTTTCGTCTCAATCGAAACTAAGCTAAACTCGAAGCTTTAGCTAAGAAGTAAATTTTTAAAGTAAATATAAAACCACAAAAGATTGCCCAAATATGCGTCTCTCGCATTAAGTATTGACTGACTGTCTGAAGAACGCCAGGTTACTGGTGCTCCTGTTGTTTGCAGGCGTTTTATAGGCTAAGCGTTTTTTTAACATTGTAGCCCTTAAACATTACTTGTACATCGCTACGATTTAGTACTATTTCGGATCTTATTCCGATTTGTTCTCCGAGAATCCTTCTGTGTTCCTAATAACTACGATTGATCGGGGAGTTAACCAAGAGTCGCCTTTATTGCTTTATACTCATATAAACATTTGAGTCGGTCAATGGCGTCCTACAGTTTAGTATCATTATTGCTTTAAATTTCTTGAAGATGGACGAAAGTGAATAAAAAAGGACCTGGATAACCGACAATTTTCTCAATTTAATAACGAAAGACGAAACATGGCATTGATTGGCATGATCCAAAGACGCCGATTCAAAGCATGGACCCAAAAACCCCACTTCCTTTTTTCAATCTGTCTGCGTTATATTTCCGCACTAAACTATCAACGCGACAGACACCCTTAAAACTTAAAAGGAAAAAACTGACCAAAGGTGCGATACTGCTGTCAAGTGTCATGAATTGCGAGGCTCTAAATTAGTTTGAGTTGAATAAGGAATTGGACAAAGTTGGCTGAATGAGCTGGGCATGAAGTGTAGTGGCTGCGTGCACAGTGGTGCGTGCGAGAAAGCGATGCGATGCGAGAAGCAACTTATACCAAATAATTCGGTTTAAAACAAAATAATACCAGCCTATATCACTCCGAATCAACAATGAAACATCTTTCCATTAATTGAATATTCATCAGAGATATAGAGTCGCCATTTAAATTACTGAAAAAATGTTCGACTCAACAATTAAAAGTGTGAAGTGGCAAACATTTAATCACCTTCTTCCACTCACCCCTTTATTTGATGTAAGGGTCCTCTAAACCACGCTCTAAATACATACTAAATACATTCCATTGATAGTCGATTATACAATCTTTATTGCGTTCTTCTTTTTCACACACTTTCTTATCATTCAAAATGAGAAGCTTTCACTTATCTGGAACATCTTGCGTACACACAACAATAAATTCGAGTACAAACCACAAAATTTACCCCGCAATTTTTCCCGTTTTTTTTTTTTCTTTGTTGATGTTTATTGAAATTATCAGTTAACTTAATTACACCGAAATCATGCGTTTTGTTTACACCCAAAGTTGTGATTAAATTCTCTTTTCGAAAGTGATTAGCAAAAATTCTCTTCGCAACTTTGTATCTATGTATTTCGGTTTTCCAACCACATTTAATGAATGGAATAATTAGTACTAATTACATAAACCAAGTTTATTTTGTTTTTGTTTGAATGGTTTTGGATAAGCATCTACTCTAGACCGACGACCACTTGCAAGTTTCAGAATGAATTTTATGTCCAACCAAGCAACACCCTGACAATTGTAATTAATTAAAATGTAATTCAAGACGACTTAGAGATAATAAGTTTCATAACAGAGCACAGAGAATTGTGGACGCGTTTTGCCTATACACATGTAGTATCTAAGTGCGAGCTGCAGAGTGACATCATTGTTTGAACATGTGTTTCAGTGCGATTTTAAGTCATTTACCACCAAGTGTCGTGCAATCGATTAGAATAAACAGTTTCTCTCGTTTTGTTGTGTCTATGTTGCCGCCTTTTACCTTGACGTAGTTAAACATTTGTTTACGAAATACATTAGGTACTGTGTATGTACTTTGTATGCCAAAATATTAGCGATAGCGAATACTTTCGCACAAAGTGATAACGCGTTAGATAGTGTGATGTCCAGACGGAACAACGACACGACACGTCGACAACAAAACTTGGTTTGGGTTATGCGCACTTACGGTTTAAAAGCACGCTTTTTGGAAATACTTGACAAGGGGTGAATAAGAACAATATATGTACATGGAGCAACGCATGTTAATTGTATTTGCAACCGGAAGATGACGCAGTTTGATAAACAAGATACAAGGTTCGTTTTTCAGCTTCAGGTGACGATGTAGGACACCGTATCTCGAAGTGCGTTGAGAGGTTTTACATTAGTCAACGGTGGGTATTTGTTTGTTTGTTTAGTGGCTATTTAACTGAGTACAGCAGATGTGACCAGGGACTTGAGAGCAAATAGACAAATGACCATCCTCAACGTGCAACGATTTTGGCCTTAGAAACATTGGTAGTGGTACCGTTGTACCAAGTGAAAGTAACATCAAATTCAATCTCAAATAAAATTTTTATTTAGTTAAATCTATAGTAAAAGGCCGTAGTATAACCAATTTTTGGTTGCTGACTAAAATTGAAGCCCAAGTTCCAAGTTCCAAGACCATTATTCGTTTTTTTTCTCGCGCAACAATTGACTCGTTAGCATGCACACCCCCATTACATCTCATAGAATATAGAAAATACACAGAACATAAGACTTATCTAAATGAGCCCTGAATAAGGACCGCAATTATAGCCATCCGTAATACGGAACCAGAAAACAACTTCGTTTGGTTTTTTGAGACACTTAAAACTAGTTTAAATGCACTTTTTCACTGTTCACGTCTGGATATGACTGGGTCTTAAATGGATATGCAATTGGAGAACGAGCTAAACTAAGTGTATGTTAAAATACAGTGTGTTTCCGACTTAATATTTAATATTTGGCATATGATTTTTAATTTCGAACTAGAAATTTTATGTAGGTCTTTGTTTTTAGAAGACACAACATCTTATTGTAATATCTCAAAAAATTTGAAGCCACTTGCTAATTTCTTGCTTCCCTCAAGAAAAAGTGTTAACAACATATCGGTTTGTTCACTTTATCTTATGTGCCTCGCTCGAAAAATTGTCTACCACTTTCGTTTGTTGTGCCCAATATGACCTCAAGCGTCCGCTGAAAGTAATTAACAACCTTCTAAGAAAAGGGATTCTCGGTGGTTTACCGTCATCAATTTCTGTGTCTCTATGTTGACGTCTAAGTATGTTCAATATTTTTATCACTTTCTCACCACCTATAATTCCACTCGGAGAGAGGGAGAATATATTAATTGAAATTTGTGCTTTTGTAAAAACAACTCATTATTTTCTACACAAATAAACGCAATGCCTCATAGAAAAAAACCGAGTTAAAACGCAAGATAAGTCGTCAAGGTCGTTAGTTATTTTTTCGAAATGCAACGTGTGCCAAATCGAAATACTATACTTGTAAATTTTGTGTTTTAAAGTTCATTTTAGAGGCAGTAATTTTCAGCAAACCATTTGTCAGATCTAAGGAAACAATTTATTGCACATAGCCCGCCATCTTCTTTTTCGAGGATAAAACTGAATTAAGACTACGTCTCGAAATACAACTTTCTAAACAGTTTTAAGAGCCAATTGAATTTGAAAAGACAAACGTGGCAGAAACCATTATAGATCAAAGTTCCTTGAATGACGTGACTCAACACATGTCACCCCACCTTCAATGCAACAGAACAAATCGGCAAGAAAAAAAAACAATTCATTATTCTTATCAAATCTCATTTAACTATTCAACATAAAACAATCTCGCATTTGTTTATAAACAATATCCGAATGAGGAATTCCGATGAAATTCGTTAAAAACAAAAGAATGATGCAATATCTGATATAAATGTCATTTAATAGGAGATTTTAACTTGTGAATTTTAATTTCACCTAAGTGCGGCGACGATAGTTTATCAATGTTCTGAACAATAAATTAGACTGAAAAAGCTATATTTTATAGTTTTAATTATTAAGATAAATTATCCCAAATTGCACGTCTGTTTTAATAGAGACATTTCAGAAAATGCATACACTTATCTTTACCTAAATATGAAGCTAGCCAAGTGGACAAATTCACCATATTGTTCTACGTGCATCAAATGATAAATTATCGATAAGATAACATGCACCTTATACACAGAAGTCTATTCAAATTAACTGCGACGTTAAATAGTGCTTTGAATAATAGAGAAAAATATAAATCGATAAGACTATTTGAGATTGCTTACTTTAAGGTAAAGGTAATTAGGAATAATGCCCATGATATGACACATAGCTCATTGTCTATACAATATGCGACCTAGACAATGAGCCAAATAAATGCATTATAGTTGCCGCGCAAGTTGACGCTATGCATGTTGTGGACAAATTAAAAAATGACCCAGATGGAGGGAGTTATATACTACGAAGCTGTCAGTCATTTACTTAATCATGAGAAGCATTTCAATTAGAAGAGTAGAGGTTTGCACTGTCATTGCAGAAAGCACTAACTGAAGACGTATTAACAAGTTTGGCAGATATGATTAAATTTAATGACTTTAGATTGGAAAATAGCTATTTATTTCGAACTTATGATTGAAACAAACGCTATTTAGTAATAAGATTGTTGAAGTATTCAAGAATGCAATCTTGCACTCATTGTATTCACTCGTGCAGTCAATTGTTTGAATTGTTTTAGGGGTGGAAGGCAACTGGCTATTTTGTTTGAGCACTTACGGTGGAAGTAACACGATAACACAAGACATTACGACGTTGACAAATAGTGTCCAGCTATTTCGTAAGGTTTACTGCGTGTTTTTGAATTCTGTCTAAAAGCACCGAGTACGTAATTGGTGCACCGAAACAGGTATGACAATTTATAAATTGTTGTCAGATTTGACAAGGAGAGACACTTCGCAACAACTTGAGTAAAGTGCAATTGGTCGGTGCAGTTTTTCATCTTCTCGGAAGGAGCGCGAAGAATAAGACAGATAGAACTGATAGAAAAGCTTACGCAGGGGTTTTGCCAGCGTGTGGAAGAACACCTCTTCAGAACAATAGTGGACCTGCGGATTTGTTTACATTGAGATTGCTCCTGCAAGGTACAATTTAAATCCATCTCAACGCATTCAGTAGTTTGAAGTCAATGAAGTCATCAAAACCATGCAGCTGACACCAAAATACCTTGCTTGATCAGTTGAAGGTTGCTTTGATATGGGTTCTAGAGCATAATAACGTTGACCGCAACGATCATGCCGATAACAAAGCCAGCCTAGGCTCAGCTCTTCACTGCTTCCCTCGGGACAGTCAATGCAAAAATTTCTCAAGAATTGTCTCTTTCAGCTATTAAAACTAGTAACTAGCCTATAGGATACTATTCCACATTACAGTAGATTTATGCGTCTGTCCAGCTCTAGGGAAGCTAGGGCCAGATAAAGATCATTAGGAAAGCCCCTTTTTCGACTCGCTAGAGGAAGTCTCAAAGAAAAGTATTAAAAAATGTATACTTTTGGTGTAGAACCCTCACATACCTATTACCTATCTACATACCATGTACTTCGAATGGCTATAACGAATGGAATGCGTTCTGTGGCCCTGGCGGTCAAATAACCCGGTCCCCATTCTGTTTATTGAATGTATTCCACTTTTTGACTCAACTCCTTCTCCTTGAAACTAGACTTCCAATAACTTCGTCAAATATTCAATTCTTTCAAATTCCTTGAAACGTTTGATCCTACTTTATAGCGAAATCAAAAACATCGAATTTTTGTCCACATCTACATCCTGGCTACTCCAGCCATGACTTTAACTAATAGCAGAAACTAATTTTCGCATGAGGAAGCAATGACCATAAGTACTCGACTCATTCAAAAAACAAACCAACAGATGAATAACGATTAATAGGTTATGATGACTCAAGGTAATGGTTGCCTTCACACCGGATTGGATGCTAAAAGGAAGGTCGTTTAAAAAAGTGAAGGTAGAGAACTTGAATTTAAAAAATCCATCAAAATGGTACAAGCTGCCGTTCAGGTCAAAGTTGATCTAAAACAAAATTACATTCTTAGCAGTTTATTTGCAAGTCGAGGCACACTTCTCATCGTCACACAATTGATTTATACACCACAAAACGATAAAATCTGGTAGCGCCACTCATGTAGAACTTCACCACCAGGGAGATACTATATTTTCAGTTACATACTAGATTGTGTCATTAATCGATTTAAAACCGGCAAATGTAATCTGAGGAGTGAAACATAAACAAAAGAACACTGCTGACCACAACCAGCTGGCGTAGCATGATTCATTGTCGAATGTAAAAACGCGACAAAAACGATTATGAATGCTTTGTGAGGAAACATAAATGTTGTAGACTGAATAAGCCAAAAGTGATAATAGTATTACTATTCACAAAGACCACTCCGTAATGTAGCAACTATAATCTAAGCATGCTATGATACTGATTTGAAGAATAACGACCAATACGTGACTGCATTTATTTAGGTTTTGCTATATGAGTCACTATAAGGCATAGACTAAGCAATGGCCTAGGCTCAAGCGATTCGACACAAAAATGTACATTAAACAAAAAGAGGTTGCTTATAGGATTTTCTCATAGAATACGAGTACTTGACCGCTTTTTACGCTTTTCGTGTCGCTATTTTAGTACGTCTTTAAGCAAGCATCTTTATTCATGGCGGGTAAACGTCTTTATTGTGACCAAAAGGTTAATACGGCTACAAATCTTAACAGTGTATTTCTACAAAACCAGCAAACTTTTGATGAAGGTACGAATTTTGTCGAAATCCTGTTCGCATATCAAAATGCAGTTTTTTTTTTCATTATTTTGGGAGGATTACTTTACCATCACCTCGATTCGATTCCAACAGACTTATTTAAAATAAAAATTAAGCCAGCGAACTTTCAACTTCCTTGAAGTGATAAAAAAAAAGCCAGCAGATATCTACCTCAAGGTGACAATAAAGTCAATATCAAACCAGTAAACAAAAGTAAACGCAGCAACAGCAAAAAAAACAATCGTTTCAAGGCCTAAATTATATTTGTATTTTCCCAACAAGAGTTACCTACATATTTCATTCATTTTAATCAGAACACATAATGCAGAAGAACGAGGTCGTCAAATCTATTCCATCTGAGTTTTTATAACCAAGATTTAAAATTCCATCAGAAAGTTTACAAAGAACATTAAGATTGTGTAACCTGTGAAGCTAAGAACAGACAATTTGCGTCACTTGCCCACAAATCATCTTAACATATTTTGGGATGGTCCATAAATGATCATAAATAATTTTTTTGTTTAGCTACAAAGAGTGGTGCTCCTGGGCCTTACTTAATATGCCCCTCCAACCGGTTCGATCCCTAGCCTGCCATCTCCAATTTCGCAGTCCAAGCGGCTTCTTGGTTTCTCCTTCCCTCTGGAAAGTCGTCAAAGTCTTTACGCGCCGGAGCATCAATGTTCATCCGCTCCACATGGCCCAGCCATCTTAACCGCTGGATACGGATTATGTCGCTATACAGCACGTATAACTCGTTGTTGTATCTTCTTCGCCAAACATTACTTGCTTGGTTAAAGCATACAGGAACATAAACCGTTCGAAGGACTTTTCTGTCGAATACAGCAAGGGAGCTGTTAATAATTTGCAAGACCCAAGTCATTGAACAATTGCAAAATCAAGAATTTGCGAACATTTGTTACTATATGAAGGCGCAGAATTGCGATTGCGTTACATACGTCCGCGCTTCCCGATGTTATTTTTTTTTAGAAAACAGTTATGACTTATATAATCCGAGCAGCTATTCAAATCTACTAAGCAAATCAACATGACGTAAGAGCATGCTAGTATTCGATATGCAAAAAACACGTTTTTCAACAGACTCATAGCACTCAATTGATGGTTTGGCCAACAAAGGCAGACAATAACAATTTTCCAACCTGTTCAGCTTAAAAATAACCTCCTCCACAATTTAAGGTGATCGCTACAGCTTATAATAGTTTGGCCATTTTTTTTTTATTTTCACTCTTGATTTTATCGTTATCGGCGATCGCAAATATATCTGCTTGAAAGACAGTTCTTTGTTGACAAATCTACTACAGCATAATCACGCTGCCCATCTATTGCATCCAACATTTAGAACTGTCATGAGCATATCAAATTTTTGGAGAAGCTTGGCTTTGGGTTTTGTATGAAAAATGTATTGTGATGTAGTCGCTTATTGCACTCAGAGCGGACTTCCTTATCATGGATGTGCAATTACTTAAAACGTCATCGTATCAGTTATTTGCTGACCTTTCCGTCACTTTTCTTTCCATTCTTGTTGTCAAAAAAGTTTCGACTTTCGAAATATTATCACAATTACCAGCGAAACAATTTATTGTGCATTGCCAGATTGAACTGAGAACGTTAGAACGTGGAGAACGCTTTACTAAATAAGAAAACTTTGAATAAGTCACAGTCGGTGCTGAGGATAACGAAAAACCATTTAGCAGACTGCTAAACGGCCGCTGCCAGGCGGAGGGAACACTTCAAAATTGACGATTGAAGCCATCACCCGAAGAAAATAGAGTGAGGGTACAAATATGAAGTCCATCAAGGCTGCTGGACTGAACGGTCTAGCTACTACCTAAATCGACGCAGCACATGCCTTTGTGCATAACATACACCAACTTATTTCAAATATGGTCGAAAAAAGTATACCTGATGAAAGAAACTTCAGCATCGATTGCGGGTTTGATTGGACACTAGCAGTGTGACATTATGCCCGATAAGTCTCAAATTGATCAAATGTTCGCACTACTTTAGATCGGTAACAACTTAATTTAGCCCTTTCATACTAAAATAGTGTTTGGTCATTTGACGAGGGTAAGCCAAGTGTATGCTGTCAACAAAAATGGATACCCAACATAATTGAATCCGGCAAATGTTTACAGTTTCAACTTTGAGGTAGTAAGGGTCGCGAATGTTTCGACATTGTAAAAAGCGCTTTATACTTCCAGGAACCATTATGTTTTTCCTATTATGCAGGGAAAACTCGATGGATGGGAATGGGATAGCTATGAGATGTACCGTTTCAGCTCTCAAAATCTTTGAATCTAATCCGAAGGGACAACGAACTTTAGAGTAAATAATTGGAGGCAGTAAGCCAAAGATCGGCTAATTGGGGCGGCTAACTATTTTAGTCTTACTTAGTTTATACCTGGTCAATGTATAAAAAAAAAAACAAGAACGTCTCTGGTATTAGACACCGAAATGAAACAATGGACGTGGCATGACACAGATTATGCTCTTATCTAGTTCAAAGTGGGAGACGAAACAGGCCATTGCGGATGTGGCGCCTAGAGGTTAGTGCATCAGCTGATGGCCGAAGAGGTGCAGGTTTAATCCTCAACTAAGGACAACGATGCACTTTATCCTACAGTTTCTCCTGCAAGGCGGCAGAATAGATCAATACTTAGTATGCATGAATGTGGCACTACGCAAAAACCTATGTACTTGGTCCCATCACAAAAGGTCGAAAGAAAAGGTTAAACCTTTCTGCGATTAACAGAGTTAAAAGCAATAAAACTTTCAAAAATCAAAATAAATCATAAATATATCTTGGTGTCGGACTGACAGGCACTATGTGACTATGAATTTTAAAAAGAAAGCTTTTTTCTCATTTGTGTGGATTTAGACACGCAGTCAGAATGCACGTCAACTGAAGTGGCCGTCACTCTCCTGGTGACCGCTTCAAGTCCAAGCATCGCAGTTTGTACTGTTTGGTCTGTTGTGTTTGACAATTTATAGATTATGTCTTTAGCATAGATAAAATTCTCCATAAATATGCCGGGCCGGCGACCATAAACCACAAGGAACTACTCAACTACTCCCAACAGTTCCAATTAGTCCACCCAAACACAAATTCTTATTTATCTATCATTTTCATCGAAAAATAATGTTTCCATATGTTTTCCAAGAATGACACACCACCATCATCACTATCAACCTCTATCCATACGGACACCTCAAAGAGAAACAAAGAAAAAAAGTGAAGACAAAAAAAAAAACGATATCAACAAAAATATACTTTCACTCCTAAACGACCAACAAATATTTGTTTAGTTATTTAATTTATGTTTCATATAAATCAATGATGTAATTAGATGAAAGTCGCTCAGCTCCAACAAAAACAAAAAATAAAAAAATAAAAAATAAAATACAAAAACTCTTCCCACATACAGGCAACCAGCCAGCCAGCCAGCAGAGCCTGTGTGTGCAGTGCATACAGGTGTCTCTGAACCCGAATTTATTACGTTGGAATTCCGATTTGTACAAGTACAACCTACATAAATATGTATATCTGCAGCAAATGAGTAAAATTAGATAATAATTTAAGTCACACAAATAAACAACAAAATCGAAATGCAAAAGATGGTCTTTTTTTTCACAAAATATTAGCGGCCATCATTGCTTGTCGTCGTCAGTAGTTTTCCTCCTTTTCTTTGTTTCAATTTCAAAGAGGGCGACAGGAATTTATCATAAAACTAAAGGTGTGATCGCATTGCAAATGGGAATTTTATAAAAATAAAATAAACAAGTGTTTCTCTATTCCGACCGTATAAAGTTATGAAAGGTCTTTCAATACGACACAAACACAGGAAAAAAAATAATTGTTTGTTAAAAATAGAATGCGTGAGAAAACTCATCGAAAATATATTTAAATTTTTCTGGCAAAAAAAAAGAAAAAAAAATCAAGAAAAAGATACTTGCTAGTATCTCTCGAATGTGTGTTGTTTATATTTTTGCACAGGTGAATCTGAATAGATGAAATTTTTAGCAACAACTCAAGTGAAGAAAGAAAAAAAAAACACTGCTCTTAGGAAATTTCCCAGACAAGTCATATTCCACAGTACCACAGTGCAGTGGCCACCTCAGCAATGTGTGTACTGTGTGTGCCATTGAAAATGGATTTTCTTTGAATTTCCTAGAAAAATCCTTCTTACTTGATGTATTTTAGCAGAGAAACTTTTTTTTTCTTTTTTCGTCAAACACAAATTTACTTGGTGCAAATTTATTAAAAAAAAAATGTTTGTTCCAAGAAAAAATTCAATTCTTTTTTTATACATAACCCATTCACCAGTTACACAGTGTGTGGCTCTCTCCCTTCTTCATCCAATCCACACCACACACATTTTGCTGATTAATCTTTAGAAAATCTGTTTTTCACTACGTTTTTTTTTAAATTCAATTTTAATTCCACTTAGACGGACACAAAATTCACTAGAAAATCATTCAATATACTCTAAATTCACTAGATGAAATTTATTACCTATTATTTACGGTTATACGTTTATTGTGGGGGAGAAAATGATGAAAAAATTATTTAATTTTTTTATGTATGATTGCGATTGCTCTTCGACGAAAAAAAATTACTACTGCCTGATATTTTTCTTTGATTTTTTGGTTAGAAATAAAAAAAAAAAAATATGTTCCTCTTTCTTCTTTACAAAATCACAAACTACACACACACACCCATAGGCAGGAAAATAAACTGTTTGTGTTTGTCCTCTTCTATTCGGGTTTACTTCACTGTCAATAGGTTTGAACTCTTTCAACACTTGGTTGTCTGTCAAATGGCAAGTAAGGCGATCTCACTCACTCCATATAAACACTGCATTGTAAACGTCACTTTGCGAGGGGGCGAATATTTATTCGCCGTCATCATAATAATATCACAATAACACTACATAAAAGCTAAAAAGAATAATGAAAACTTACGGCACTTTGGAATTATTTAAAATTCCAAATAGTTTCGTTTCTAAATTTCTTCTGAAAATGGAAGAAAAAAAGAAAATCAATTTTCTCAACGTCAAAAGGGAGAAACAAAACGGAACAGCATCTCCCTTTTTGCCACAAAAATAAACACCACAGTAAAAGCAAGACAGTCCCATAATCATCATCATCATCATCACCATCATCACCATCATCATCCCCATCCACACATAATCACACACACAGTTAGTGCAATCGAGAAAGATAGCTTGATGTCAAAAGTGTAGAATTCAAATATGGATGTCTCACTTATTCTTGAATCACTTCAGCACAGAACAAAGAATACACTACTAAATAATTAGTCGCATCTCTTTCATTACATTCACTTGCTTTGTTTTTCGCACGTAATTACAAGAGAAGGAAAAAATGGAATAAAAAAAAAATTTTTTTTCTTCTTCGTTTTGAAATCAATAAAATTTCTGGTTTTGCCAATTTTCTTTTTTTGCTGCACAAAAATATGGACACTGTTGATTGGGAACAGAATTTAAAAACATTTTCTAGTTAAGAAGGTTTACCTTTGTTTGTAAACCAAGTTTTTGAAAATTTATTGCAATTGTTTTTTGTGTAAAATTGAAAGTTGCAAATTTAGCAGAGAGAGATGTTGCAAGAAGTATACAAGACACTCTTTTGACTGATGTTGTAGATTTCCGGTTAAAATGGGGTTCAAATTGGGGAATTTATTCTCTTGTAAATGGTTGTGTGTGTGTGTGTGTTTTGTGGGGGGAATTGTTGAGGAATTTTTTTGTTTGGATAATTGCAACCAGAATGGAACGTATTTTGAGGGAAATTGTTTTAAAATGGTTTTTGGGCGGATTAAAAGTTGAATAAGGGTTTATTCGATTTTGATCGTATCTTCTTTTGTAAATAAGAAATGTGTTGTTTTTAAATAAATGGTTTAAATATAACGCAAAGGGGATCAAATCAAACAAAATTTCGGTGGTACTAGAGTGGTTGGGTAAAATTCAACGGAAAAATAGTGTACTAGAATAATAAGTGGAACTTGTTAGTTTTTTAAATCACAAGGTGTGCGGCCCCTACTCGATTAATATTAATGATAATACTAGTAGGTACAGTAGAATCGCGAAAAGATGAACTGTGGATGTGTGCACCAATGGATCCAAGGGCATACCCTTGCAATAAAAAAATATCCTTGGGAAAAGCGTTAAAATAACAAACCTTATAAAATCAAGAATACAAAGCTATTTAAAGTATTGCGCTATGACGGCTTTATGAAATAAGGCCCAGAATCAAAAGGAAATAAAGACTCAAAAGTGGAGCTTCATTTTATATTGACATAAAGTCCCAACAAAATATTAACCTGAAGTAGAAATAGTTTTGACAAAAACTTGGATTAAAAGAGAAGCTACGGAATATAATTTTGTTATATTAGCTTTCGGCCATGTAACTGTTAACTTTGTTATATTACTTAGACCCACCGTTACATTTACTGCGCAATTAAATTTGATTTAAAAATTGTTTTGTAGAAATGTCTAATAGTTCGCGAAGTTACAATATTTGGGGTAGTTATACTTCAAAATCAGACATTTTCACTTTAACTTGATATAACTTGAGTTTCGGTGATGGTAGACCTCACTAATGTAGGTCTAAACTCGTCTAAACTATAAAGAATATTAAGAAAAGAAAGAAGAATTGCTCTTATTATATTGGCCGCCACTGTAAGTCCAAAATGTAGTTAGTAGAATAAACACAAATAAACGCACAATAATATCAAGTATAACAACGTTAAAATCGTCTGATATTTCTAACATATAGATGGAGCAGGGCCGACTTAGTTTATTGTTATGTTCAAGGGTGCCCTAGCTTCAAAAATTTAATCCCAATCAACGTACAAGCGCGAAGGAGAGGTAGGCCTAAAAACTTCTGAATCACACAAAAGCAACACCAGCATTTGATTGGCCTTAGTGATGAAGTAATATGAAACCAAGAGGACTTCAGTTATTTTATGATCAATCGCCGAACACCACATTCAGACTAGTAGGGAGGTTATGATCCCTAAAATTCTGAGTATAACCACAAAATCAGAAGATGGGATACGGTCATGCATCTGTGACAAACGTCAATTTTTCTGAATGATCAAATCTCGGTTGATTCTGTCAAAATTAAATGTCGTTCCTGGTCATGACAATCATTCGGTCATATGAATTATGCTGACCAGACTGTAGGCCACCATACGTAAGAAATTTAAGCAGTTTTCCTTAATATATGACCAATTATATGACCGCTAGCATATAGTAGGCCAAAAATGAAATTGCTTCGGACGCACTACATATTTTGAAATCAAATGTTTGTGGAAACAAAAGGTTTGATTTCAACAGTTTTGTATTTCATTTAGTACGGAAATTAAATGAGATATTATTTAGATAATAATATTATTATATAAGTACATATAAATATTTTTAATTATTTCTAAAGTGAAGTGTACTATTCTTTTAAATTTGGCATCAAATCAATTTAAAAATTTAATAAAGTCTTTTTGGGAAATATTGACAAGAGGCCAATAGTTAGTCTGGCAAAACTAAAATTTTATAGATTTTTTAAAGATTAAAATAACAGCCCATACGTGTTTAGTGCATAGTTTCTCTAACCATTCTTACATACAAAGTTATATTTTTGCCACGGTGTGGCGCAGAATTTTTAATTATACATAAACAAATTTTATTTTAGTTTTAAAGTTTTATTTAACAAAGCTCTCTATTTTTTTTTTAAATTTATTACACAAAGAAATAAAATCGCATTAGGAACAAATAAAAATAAAAATAAAATCATACAATTAATCAACTTAAGGAAAAAGCAAAGGCTTTCGTTGTTTTTTGTTTTTTTTTTTTAATAAATTAGTAAAATATTTAATTACAAAAGAAAATGCAGGAAAAAATGGCGATTGGACCCAGCCGCTGACTTAACAAAGAAACATCTTCAACAAAACAAAAACTTTAAATCTTTATCACAACATCATGTAAGTCCAAATTCGATGAGATTTTTTCCATTTTTTCCCGAATCTCACTGTCGATATCCATGAAATGCTTCAAACGTGTACCGTTGTAGGGTGCTTCGCTGCCAGGTGGATACTTTCTCATCTGCGAACAAGAATATATGTACACTGTTTGGTTAATAAGAGATCTTAAATGATTTATGAAAAGGACGAAAGGTGAATATCCGCAATCTATGTATTTGTGCAGATTAATATTTCGTTTTAGTTGGTACACTATACCTTTTGTAAATCCCCCGCTTTTTGTTTAATTTTTTTTATTGTTTAATTTAGCGTTTATTTAGTTTGGTTTGTTAACGTTGTGCGATCACTTTTACAAATCTGACAGGTGTCAGTTTGTGTGGAATGAGTGTAAAGCTTAGAGTTTTATCTAATAGAATCTCTTTAAGGAATCCATTTGTAATCCTTGCCATTGATTAGGGTCCGAGCTTCGTTTGTTTTTTAATATATTTTTTCTTTAATTTTGTTAACACTGAGCCAAATCATTTATGACAGTTTTGACAGAAAAGAAATGTAGACAAAAAAGAATGCTCTTTTGTAGCATAAAATAAAAAAAAAGTGACAGATGTAATTAGAGTGAAATGACAGTGATACCGAAGCCGCATTTTACAGTAAAATGGGAGAAATTTCGAAATCAAATAAAAAATGAGAGATAGAAAATAAAATACAATTTTATTTGTATATTTTATTCAAGATAAACAAAAAATAAACCCCACCCGAAATCGATTGCCTAGCACATTAGAAATAAAATAAAAATAAAAAATGTAATAGATCATTTATTATGTAGGTATTATTGTTATAGCATTAAAGTGTTAAGTGTAAAAAAGAAAGTGAAAATAATGAAGTGTTAGTGTGTTTTGCATTTTAAGTTTGCTTAGTATTTATTTATTTAGTTTTTGTTTTGTATTTTTTTTTAGATTTGTTTGCTTGCGGTGTTGGAATCGTCTTTGGAAAATCGTTTCTGTAAAAAATAAAACCAGCAACCATGTTTAAATAAGTTTTTTTACTAAACAGAGTTATTCTTGTTTTTGTTTGTATGTTAAATTGTTAAAATTAGCTCTACTGTTATGTTTCGATTACGAGTACCTATTGAAGAATCCCTATTATTACGTGTTTTTTTTTTGTAACTATTTATTGACTAACATAATAATTTCGAGCGGAATTTGTCTCCTGTCAGCAATGTCAATCAGACTGCATGTATATTTTGACGTTTCAGCTATCACATTGAAAAATACAAAGACCACCACGATGGTCTGGGGAAATAAAGCTCTATATTTTTAAGCTGCTCAAAGATGCGTTAAGCGAAATGTCTATGAATACGTCGTGTGCGACTGGATGTAATGTGTGCTTTATGCCATAAAGAATTGAATGAAAGGGTTTGTTATTTGTTTACAAGATAGTAAGATAAAATGGTGAATTCAAAGCTCTGCAAACTATTTTGTACACCAGTCCAATCCAGGCCTAAAAGAGCGCAAAGAAAACACAAGCTTGGAGAAAATTCGCAGCTGCATTGCTAAAATTGATTACATTACAATTGCCAAAGGATCATCATCGAATCTCGGCCCTTGCTTTCTAGAAGATAAAGAATACTTAAATAATAGCAATTAATTGTTAAATAAAATTGAAGCTCAGGATGTGGATAAGCAGCTGAAGTTTAGGACCGGAACAGTTTAACGAGTTTTGAAGTTCATATATGCAATGCAGACGAACGTTCAAAAATAGCACTTATTTGAAGTATAGACTTTCAGAAACCAGCTCTGCACTGGACGTACATATACTACAGCGAAAAGGAACAAAGTATTTCTTCTCAATCAAAGGAAGACGAATCACAGAGAACTGCTAACATTAAATATGAGCCGTTAAACTGCTCCCAATTTAAGGAAAATACCACTTCGAGGACATTTTAATTGTTAAAATTAATTTCCCCTGACAAGCTTTTAGTTAGGTAATATAAATTTTGATTAACGCTGTTGATTAAAATATTTATTGTTGTCATTGGAAAATCAATGCCATCCAATAACACTCACCATAATCCTATATTTCTCCTTGCACGCATAATCGGACTCATCGATATCCTGGTAACAGTCCGATTTATAATCCTCAGGTAGTGGCTGACCCTCGAATTCGCAAAGCTTATGAAGTGGACGGGATCTGTTTTTTTTTTTGCAAGAACACAAAACAAGCATAACCACTTAAAATCTCATTAATCATATCTTCGAAACGCATACCTCACAATCAACTTATTCATTGTTGATGGCTTTTGCATGGGACAATAAAATACATCCGGTGTCTTTTTATCGAACACTATCGACTTTCTCATCATGTCCTTTTCCTTTCCCGTAATTTTATCGCCAAATTTCGCTGAAACACTCCAACTGCATGCGAGCAAAAGTACTGCCGCGAATACAAGTCTGCTATTAGCCATATTTTCTCGCAAGCAAGACAAGATGTATCTGAAAGCAATAAAATAAAATAAAATCAATAAGTCAATAGCCGCAGTCTGTGTAGATTGATTCGCAGGAAAGTCCTTGAAGAAGTTGACATCTCCGTTAGCTACCTGCTTATCCAGTTTAAACCGATGGTTAGTGCATTTCTTGCTAAAATCAAATTCAATCAAGCAACAAAAACTACTTTCACAAGTTAACAAGAGCAAGCCGCTCGACGCCGCGCCACGGCGATAAATGTTGTTTCATCGGTCGTGAAACTTGAATATAGCTTCTGGCAGTAATATGTGCATTGCGATTGTGGTCAATGGGCACCAGCGGTAACATGGCAAAATGCCATTGTACGACCCCATAACTACAAAAAAAAAAAACCTGAACGTAGCTAGCTAGCTATAATGGATTGTTATAAGGTCATACATTATATTCACTGAATTGCATTATAGGTGCAGTCAATTATAGGGATTGTTCTAGTATAAGTACACGATTTAAATAAGGAAGTGTGGTATGGCTTATGTAACGATAACGACTGTTAAGTCAACGTGATCTGGAAAATGGAGCAAAGAAGTAAAACGTGACAGATGCCAGAGTGAACATCGATCAGTGGATATTGTTTTTGTAGGAACAAGGAGTGCCATTAACGATTGGCAGTAAGTTATTGCTCAAGTTGAGACCTTTAACATTAGAGGTCAACGCCTAAAAGTGGCTCTTGAGGGGTGCACTGTTTAATGTATGCAAGAAAAGGTTCAAATTTTGAACTCCAATTAAATTTCACTTTGTGAATGATTCCGCTTCCAAATTTAGCTGAACGGAACCAAAAACAATTTCCCTTTGCTCAATCGTAAACCTTGCATAACTATGCATTATTTATAAAAACAAAACAACGTCGGACATATTCACGCAATGTAGAAAGTTAGTTCAACACTAACGTGAAAGTGCAAGTTAACGTTATACATTTCATGGACACTTCTAGAAACTTATTTACTTACTTACTTAGGAGGCGTTTCAATCCAGGGTGGACCTGAGCATCAACCCATTAACCTCTCCAATTAGAGGGGTCTTTCGTAAACTGACGACAGTTTTGCAATTCAAGTTAGGCCTAAGGCCTTCCTCTACTGCGTTGTCCCTCCGGATAAAAGCTTTAGAGTTTATTTATTTAGGTCGCACATTTAAGTTGCACATCTCGTTAATTTCGTCTCCTCCAGAACTCGTCTTAAAGCAGACGGAACCAAATAATTTACAAAGCATTTTTCTATCGAAACGACCAACGATCATCGTCCACTTTAGAAAGAGTCCATGCTGGGACTGGGGTTATCAAGGTCTGATATATAGAGTCTCCTTAGTTGTTGGGGAGAGAGGGCCATGCTTTAAACTATAAAGTTTATAGTTGCCTTCTCAACAAAAAGAAAAAGCGATTGTCTAGTTATATTGTTCGTTTGATTTCTGAAGTGATGTCGTTTTCAGATGTGAAAGTAGAGCTTAGGTAGACACGGTTCTTCCGACCTTTAGCTATCGATTGTAAAATTCTGGCAGATTCTTCGATATACTTCTGTACTTGTTTTGCCTTCGTCTACCGCTACACCTAAATCCTTTTCTGACATGAAAAGTCATGCCGCAGCGAGCTTCCTCCATCCATGGCAACACTGTTAATGGTTCTGTCATTTGCAGCCTTAAAAGCGATAACAAGTGGAGAGTCTCGATATGAACTTCTTTTGTTTTCTCCAGGATCTGCCGATGGTAAGTATTTGGTCAATTGTGAATTTACTAGGGCTTATAGGGTCCAATCGATTCGTTCCAAACACTCGGGAAAATGCGGCATGTATGATCGAATACGCAATGTTTAAAAGACTCATGCCGCTGCAGTTGGCGCAGGTAGGGGTTCTCCTTTCTAGTGATTCTGGTTTCGAGCAAACGATATTCATCAAAAATGCTTTTTCCGACAAAATCTTGGAAATCGGTTCAGCGGCTAGAGAACTTCAGCTTTGATGTTGCCATCCCCACATATTGGTCGGGTGGACGTAGTTCTTGACTTTCATCTCATTGCCTGATAGCGAAGTTTGTGTCATTTTCGCCGTTAAGCTGTCTGCAGAGGTAGTTTTTCTATATCCTCACCATTGACTGCGACTCGGTGCCTCGTTTCTGATATTACGAAAAGTTGTGATCAATTACGGGTAAGGGCGTTATTACACGGATCCAGTTTGTGTCATGCAATCTAATACCGGGCTAAGAATCTCTCCTTTCTTTTATAAAGACAAATAAAAAAACCTGAACCCAGGTTCAATAGTAGATTGTTCAAACTCCTTAAAATCCATCCATTAACGACATAATTCTTTTAAATTAGTCAAAATTATTCTAAACAGAATTATTAGTTAACTGATTGCCGAATTATTTTGCTCTAAAAATTTTGGAACAACAGCTGCCGATACTGGTTTTGTAAATCAACCGGATTAGGACACTTAAAACCTGTAAATAATCAGTTTTCGGTCTGAATCGAATTTAAGAATCTCATTTGTGTTAATTTAAATTTACTGACAGAAGTCAGTCAGCGCCAAATGGATTCTCGTTTTGCAGTTGTGCTCCACAAATCGAACCTGTCGCATAAAGCAAATGATACCTGTTCCTGATACCTGATACCTGCATTTTATTTGGTTGGCTTAATAGTTAAGAAGTGTAATTTAAAAAAATATTAGCCGTGGGCGAAATACTAACACTTTTCTTGCACACTTCATGCCTTTTTAGATAAAATAACGACAAAAAAAACCTCTTCGCCTTCGTAGAAAATGAAACATATAATAAGTTTAGTGCTGATGACCAATATTCCCAGTCACTCTTGTACACTGATATGGAAGTGAAAAACTTGACAATTGGTAACACAAGTGGGCGCACAAGTTACCAATTACGGAACGTGAAGATGTTTCTGATGAAAAATGCTTGACGGTAGATAAATCTACAAGTTCTAATTATGTACGTTTATAAGTGAGGTTTATCTAATCGTATACATAGTAGAAAGGATGATGACAAGTATTTATTCTTAATTGAAACAACAAAGGTTTGACGCTGGGCCTGTGGGGTGTGGCTCCGTTCTCCATTTGTACGTTTTTTTTCTTCTCTCCTCTACGCAAATACGGCATGAAAGCAACATATTAATGACATACTTGTCTTTGCCTTAGCTGACTTTCAATTACATAAACATGTGTCTTTCTTGTTGGGTGATATTTTTTTTTTTGCGGGGGTTGATGGGAATACCATGAGTAACACGAAACGAAAAGTCGTTGACGTTTGCCTCTTCACAAATGTTATTGAACAGTTTTGGTTTTGCTTTTTTGGATATTTGTGGGATGGTTAATATGGTAATCAGCAGATTGTTACGTCTAGTTAATGTGTGGGAATATATTCAAAACTTATGAATAAATCAGTCATATTAAGGCAAGGAGCTGGTAAAATTTGGGTAAGTAAAATTGATGGTCTGATGTGATTCAGTTTGCAAAGTAGGATGTGCGCACGGAAACCCAACCCTTGTACGGTGCGTAGTGCACTTTGAATAGACTTGATAGACGGATTGTCCTCTGCATTTTGACTCAATGGACCATCGATCAAAACTGTCAAAAATTCTTTTCTAAGAAGAAAGAGTATAAAGTTGTCTATTTGTTAAAAATTTAGAATATTGTCTAGTCTAGAAGGTTTTATTTCCAATTTGACAAAAGTCGCCTGCAAGTTAGTTCAAACTATGTAATTGTTGATCGCTTTGCTTATCACTTCTGCTGGCAGCCAAATAATATTTTAATTTCCCTAAGAAACATCATTTTTAACGTTTGTCAGGGGAAGGCTTCCTTAGAGCTTCTATAAAGTTTTTAGAAAAAACAAACTCTTTGTCAACGAATTGATTTACATTACTATTCCACTTAAGCCTTTTAAAAAAATTACCATGAAGCTTTAGAGAGTATTTTAATTAAAAACTACCTCATATGATAAAAGGGAAACAAAAGATGCAATAGTACTTCCAAAAGCTTCCGGCAACAAACGATCTGAAATTAGAGAGACACTTAAATCTGCCAAGAAAATAATTGTTAATGCTTTTCAACTGGTAAAGAAAGATCGGATGTACATAGGTATGGTTAGGTTGAATTGGCTGTCGGCATAAGAACCGACACACTTAGAACAGTATTGGTCCTTTGTGAAACCACAGGGATCTGGGATAAAGCTTCACCCTACTCGTTGAACCAATTAAAGCTTCTGACGAAGCTAAATAGACATTTGATGTTAATGTTTGTGAGATTACATTTGTCTTCATAGAAGAAGGCTCCGAAATGGAGCATACTTTTCCTGGAGAGAGCAGGACACGTACAAAGCAGGTGAGGGATCGTTTTTTCCTCCTCTCCGTCCATACAACTTCTGCAAAAGTCGTTTG
Source organism: Ferdinandea cuprea (assembly GCA_963576555.1). Lineage (NCBI taxonomy): Eukaryota > Metazoa > Arthropoda > Insecta > Diptera > Syrphidae > Ferdinandea > Ferdinandea cuprea. Next base: position 83,566,634 of record OY754961.1, on the reverse strand, counting down.
AGAATGCACCAAGTCTTGTCTACCTATAAGACAGTGTCCAGTAGTGCTAATGTTCCGTCTGCTTAGAGAGAGATGAAATTTGTAGAGCGTTTCAGACCCAGCTTAGGTCACTAGAAATGTGATACCACTTGCCCACCTAAAATTTGTTTCCTCCATAGCAGCCAGCCTTAGCAATATCGGATGTGCTCAACTAGATCAAAACCCAATTTGTCATTCAAAACCCAGAAAAAAAATAATTCTCATTGATAGAACGAACAATGACATCCCTATGTCAGCCATCTCATTAACTGCTTTCTGCTTGTGTTCAGCAACCCAAAACGAACATGCATTGTGCTATAAGCCAAGAATCTTAAGCCTGTCTTCGTGACAGTGGTAAACTAGTTTGGGTGTCCTTTCACTAGCATTCATCGCTTAAATAGCCAATACTTAGTATTGCCAAACATTACAATACGGACCGCTTCTGCAATTGTCAGGACCTCAAAATACACTTCCAGCCAAAGAAGCGATTACATGCGAATAATGTTAGTTCCTTGTTCACTGGAATTCAACCTCAGATTAATTTTTCTGTCAGTGATTCACCACCTTCATGGGTATCCTTTAAAAAGCTGGTGGTTCGAATCGAATAGCTAGTGCGTTAATTTTTTTGTGAACAGCACAAGTTCAGTTTTTGGGAGTTAAACCTCCAAAGACCACATTGTTTTGTCCACAAATTAAATGATTAAATGTACGTAGTTTTCTCACTTCAGAAGCTGATTAAAGACTTGCAATTCTGGAAGTCACGCGCTTTGGACTGGCCCATGCTGATTTCAAATCAAAAATATTCATAATTAAGAGATTTTTTCTTTGTTCTATTGAAGTGTTCGGATTTCACTGTGATTTCAAATGACCACATCACAATCTGAAATTTATGTTTGAGCAAACTTTACGTCCTGAAATTGTGACTTTGTTTTTTTAGAAATTGTATGTTAAGTAACCAAGAGTTCTGGCTTCCGCTATGACTTGGTCTTTGGAACTTAGGGGCTGAAATTTCAATATCCACTAAGCTGAAGCAATATTCTTCATTCGCTTAAAGTGCCAGAAGTGCTTTGGTTTTTTTGATAATTGGCCTCGTCGTACACAGGACAAAATCACTTTATTTATTTTAATAAGAATTTCGGTTTTACACTGTAGTGGAAACACGTCATGTTTTCATAAAATAAAACTTAACTTACACCTGCCGCTCAAATTTGGCATAAAGCTGATGTTAGCATCTAATCACGTTATGGAAGATCCACATACCTTTCTATTCCCCCATCAGACCCTCGCTACCTAGCAACGCTTAACTTTAGTCAACACCTGAACACACTTGGAATTCCCCAACAACTGTGCAACTTGTCACTTTTTGTTGTTGTTGTTTTGTCTACCTTTCGAACACTCATATGCAGTTACATTTTTCATTCATAACTGCTTCTACAGTTCACAGATATAAAGATAAAAACACCATTACTCTGCTTTTCCTTTGTCGTGTAAATAACCGAAACAATAGTTTACCACTTTGACAATGGACTAAAAAATCAACAGAGCCAAGATAAGTACATACCATCGCGCGTACCTAATACTTAACGATACTCGTATATCCCATCGTCATCTACGGCACACATGGTGTACCGTGTACGTGATATAAAAAGAAGAAGAATCCATAAAGACATAATGCCGTGCTACTGTCTGACGATGATGTCTTACGATGATGAGCCACGCTGATGGTGTTATGTGAGTGCGATTTCAAGGAAAATGCTGATCGTTCACTGTTCCGACGTTCAAAGATTTCGTACGTCTCGTTTTTCCAACAATGTGAACGCTGTTTCATACAGAAAAGGGGAGAGAATACTTTTTAAGTAGACATATGCACGCCAACTAGCCGTATAATGCTTACAAATTTAATTACCACTTTCGCTTTCGGTATAGACGTATAAATGCTAATCAATGGAAGGAGAGAAAGTGCAAAGCAAGTGCTGATGAATGGGCTTAATCCAATTTGATGCATACAATACAGCGTTAATGGACTTTCAACTGAGTGCATGAAAGGAGGAAGGAGGCGCGAAAGACCTGTGATTCTTTTTTTCACGTAAGTGAACTGTCATAAACCTTTCAGGTTTCAATAAACCAACTTTTTAATTGGCTACAGAAGATGTTTTCTTAAGAAAAATTCTACCGCAAATTACTGAAGTAATCTTTGGGAATACTCAGCACATTTACACTTTATACGCTTAAAATTCTCACAGAACGAAACCCTACAAAATGTCAGACATGGAATACAGAACCTCTAATAAATATCAATATCCCTATCACGCCATGAAATCAGTGTGTAATGAGATTACATCTTCGCAGGGAACTCAATACGACTGTTAATGAAGTCAAAGTAAGATCAAGTTTGCCAGCGCAATTCTAGGCCTTCACTGCGTCTTACTAACCTGGTTTACACATTTTATGACACTTCATCAAATACTGATCTGTCACCTACTTCTGTTAAGTAAAGTTCAGCTTCGAAATGAAACAACTACGCGTATAATTTATTTTCTGCCCACTTACCCGATATTGTAGCTACTTACGACTAACTCAACTTATTTGGCATTGAATCTACATATTTGTATGTTTACTTCATTAAATACGCGTTGTGAAGAGACAACACATGACGTCATACTGTCAAGTCAAGTACATATATACATAGTTTATAGCTAAATGAAAATAAAGAAAATAAAGACTAAAGAGAAACTCAGATAATTACGAAGGCTATATGCTGCTGGTGATGGTGATTGTTTTTCAATTGCAGAATTGCACTATTCGGCGTTTTATTGAAGGTTGAAGATGACATGAAGAAAATAATTGCCAATAAACGTGACACAATGACAACTATGTTTTGCGGAGTTTAACGCCGTTCTTTTTGCTTTTTGCAAAACTCCGAATTTGCTTTCAAATTACCTCATTTTATGAAATGGGGTTACTTATGGGGTTACTCAGAGGTATTTGGCAAACTTTCAAACCAAATGCACAAAATTACATCGAAAACCTGTGAAAATTTTGAAATCAGCAACAAAAAGAAGAAGCACAAGGGAATGCGAAACCAGCTGTCAAGCCAAATTTTCAAACAAACTTATCTGCCCTCATTTCGAGACTAACGAAAACTTTCAATGCAAACTTCACACAATATTTCTCATGGATACGGGCTAATATTTGAACATACACATTTTGTTTATGGTTAAAAAAAACCTATTAATTTTTAAAATTGTTTAAATTCGAATAACACTGACACCGTTACATCATCAATCAAAATGCAGAAGCACGTCATGTTAAAGAAGTCATTAGCACATCCATTTAGACTTCCATTTAAGAAGAGTGATTCAGTTAATGACGCCAGCGGCGGCGGCGCGGCGCCTGTGTAAAGAGAACAATGGAAAATTGTATTGTCAAACAATGGCGTGCAATAATGCCATTCTAAGCGCTAATTTTAGGGACGTGTAAATATTTAGATATATGTCATTCATTCAAGCTCATTTTGTATTTTATTTAAGCATAATCAAACGCCAGACAGACGATCACGTATATAGGTTTCTTCTTCAAGCAAGCGACGTTCTCAACAGAAAAAAATGATCTAACCTACTTAGTTAGATATGCTGCAGGCTTGACTGTTATTGGATAGTTGATCGTGGATCGGGCAACAAACTTTGAGTTTTGATAGACAACAATAGGCTGGCATATTAAGTTCATTTTTAGGTCATTTTTTATAAAGCAGAAGATTTATCCAGGGACGTCGAAGAAGAGGCCTGCACATACACTGCCCCGCAAATGCTATATTGAGGGTGGAATTTTTAGGTGAATACTTTCTCAAAGGTCTTTCTCAAGTGATCTAAGCAATGTAGGTATTAGCAATGCATCTCGAAGTCCAAATAATTCGACCAGACCAGTGTGGTTTGATAATATAAGTCACACCTCTATTTCTCTTTTTCCAGAAATTTTTAGGACTAGGCTGAGGAGACAACCAGCTGACAAACTCAGGTTAGTACATGCGATATTTCGTTAAATAAATTGAAACTATATAACACAGCAGCAACTTCATCAGTTAAAGTCTAGCCAAACAGAATAAAATAATGCAACAGTAAAAAACAACAAAATTCTCGTAAAACAAGGTTTAATTAGCACAGGAAGGAAGTCGAGAGTTAACGTTGCTTTGCTAATGTGTTTCTCTTTAATAAAAATCACTAGCTCTAAACCATTCGCTATTGAGGTCAAAGTTGATGGTAAAGATTTCTTTCGAATTGAATAAGTGCTTCAAAACGCCTTTGAAAGTTTGCAAAAGAATTAATGTTTTCTTAATGAAGTGTTTTCACTTTCAAGCGAAATTGTTGTTTAAGATTTTGTGACGATCATTTAAAGTCTAAAAATTGTACTAGATTGAATAATGACTGCGTGAGTAATGGTTATGATGATGATGCAAGCCAATTGTACGCCGACCTTGAATGGAAAATTAACTCATGTATTCTAAATATAAGTACATACGTCACACAAAGTAAAAGAAAGGAAATTAACAATCAAATTACAGGGCAGAGTAAGTTCAAAGACGTCTACAAATTTTCATTGATGAAGTATTAATTCGGCACCGATGTAATCGCTGCGACAATAATTGGAACGCAACGACAATGCGAACTTTTTTAACTTAAGGCCCAACTACAATTTTTGTATTGCCACGTACCACCTCGTACGATACGTATTGACAGTTTGTTCCATTATGTCGAGTTTTCGTTCACTTCTGTCCACATCCCAACCTGACTTTCGGTACGTAAATTTGACATTTTGCTTATGTGTTTTGGCTTTAGAGGTTGGAAATGACTAGAAAATATTGTTTTTGATTGAAGTGAGTTGTTTTTAATAAAATGTTGATTCGCAGTAAAAAAAAAAAAAAAACACAAATAGTTTGTTCCATTTGGAAAAGCAGCTAAACAATGACAGATGCTTCCGTGCATTTCGAGCAGTGTTGCAATTAATAACTAACATTTAGTTGCATTCTATTTGCTCAAAAACCGTTCCTATGATTTTGGCATGTTTTTGTATGTTGGACACTTAGGCCGAAAGTATCCAAAATACATAAACATACCTAAAATCGTTTGAGCCATTGTTGCGAAAATTGTTTGCATTTAAATGTTAGTTATTAATTGCAATTGAATTTTGGGCAACACTGATTTCGGGTAACTTGCAATTAGCTGCAATTTTGTCCATTTTCGTTGGTTTTTGATATTAGCTTCCACTTGCTGCCGATAAATACAGTTTAGCCTTTTATCTATGTTTTTCAACTAACCACTGTTAGAATGTGCATATTCCCAAATAAATAAGAGTTTGTATCTAACCAAATTTTTTCTCTTTTAATTGTAAGTATCCGAGTATTAAATTGCTTTTCGCATAAATAAAACAAATGGAACAACAACAGCTGTGATACAAATACTAAACCAAATTTTCGTAGCACAAGTTTGGGAAAATATTTACTAATCTTTAGGCAAATATTGACACAAATTTGTACTAATGATATCGGCATATTGTTAACAGATTTTGCAGTTGTAAAGTTATATGCAGGCATGCGGATGATGCATTATGAAACGTTTTAATGGAACTGTCAGAGTTACATAAAAACGTTTTGGAACTCAGACACATTCCACCCACTTTTAAGTTGGGAAAATTATTCTCCTCGCAAGTTGTGTAATTTCAACTAATTGGGAAGAAGCCAAACGTTTTCTACGTTTTCCGCATTAATTGTGGTCAATTGCGGTATTATTTTTTTTACTACTTTTCGTTTGATAGGCTTAATACATTTAGCTACAAAAAGTTTGTTTGTTTTATTAACGCGAATATTCTTTTTAAAGCTAAAATTAACCGTCACTTTGAAGGACTACTTAGTGTCATTAATATGCCACTTTTCGACATTTTAACGACAAATCTTACATGACAGGTGATGGTGGGTGGAATTATAAGTTTCTTCAGTACACAGAAGGCTATGTTGATATCAATCACAGACTGTCGGGGTAAGTCAATGTCAGGCGGTGAAACTGTAAAGTTGACATATCTTAACTAGAGATGTGCAAAATAGTTGTCACATTAATTAAAAGTGCCATCGCACAACAACAGAAACATCAATAACCAAGAAAAAATTACATGTTTGTTAAGGACTTAAGTGTGCAACGGCATAACAATTTGTGAATACAGCAAGAACCTCGTATTTACTTTATGTACAGTGCAAAATTAGTGACCACAAAGAGAGCAAACAAAACACTGTCGGCTATGCTGTTAATGCATAGATGTACGTCGACGATGGATCCACACCGTGAATGAGTTTCTTTTGCTAGTTCTAAGCATCTAATAGTGAACATGCTGATGAGGTGAATGCTATTTGCTTTAGTCACAACAGCGTTTCTCTGAACAAAGCACAGAAGAAGATCTTTTAACAGGCAACAATTCGTTCAAATCTTCGTTCCCAAAGATAGATTTGAAGTGTCAAACATGACAAAGAGAAGCAATTTACCCAAAATAAAATTAATTGAATTTGAGTTCATCAAATCCGCATCGAAGGTCTGTGGATATTGAATAATCTCATTCGCAAGTTGTTTTCGTCATTTTATATTTTCGTTTTAGTTCAGGTTCACCAGGTACTTGACAAAAGTAAATAAATAATTGGCCAAGCTCGGAAGTACACGGTGAAGGACAAAACTCTGACTGTTCACTTAGGTACGTGCCTATTGCCACGAAATTCGGAAGCATATTTATCATGATTATCTTACCTGTTTGTTGCAATTAGCAATTAGGCTGGTAATGAACTTCCTCTTGACAGTTATACCTATTGTCGGATGCAAAACAACAAAATTGCTGCTAATGTGCTAGTCACCGAGCCACAACCGACAGAAGTAGTTAGTAGAAGGTGTCAACGAACAACCATCAACTTAATGGAAAGCACCGCAAAGAAATCATCAACTAGTCGTTGATCTTTTTCTAACAGCAAAAAACAAAAATGTATGCCGAAAACTTATCGAAACAACCATATGCAACCACACAAGACCAACTAAGTCGCGAACGAACTGTGCTCACGTTAACAAACTGCCAAATGATTTTATTTTAATTTCTTCTTAAGATAGTAGAAAGTTAATAACTGACTGAAATGACGTAACTGGCGTCAATAATAATAAAAAAAAAAAACACAGTTATATGGTCGACTAAATCAGTTTGGCAATTCCCATTAATGCAACAAATAAAAACTTGTTTAATTTAACTCCTTAATTTGGAGACAGCAGGTTTATAAGTACCCAATATGTATCTCATTTTATTTCACGTGATTTATTGCCGTGCGGATGAACTTTAAATTAGAACCACAGTTTGTTACTCAACTCTTTTGTCTTAGACACCAAAATGATGTCACATTGTTTCCGGTTGAACTTTCGAAACGACGCTTTGTTGAAAGCAAAATTTGCATGCTAGATTTCAAACAAAGATAGCCAAACACAAATCTTAAAACCAAAGCTAACATCCTAACCATTCAATCTGCATGTAAACAATGGCCCATTTGAATAATATTGTTAACCCGATGAATGTGCGCACTTTAAGCCAACACTCAGCCATATCGAAACACAGAGAAAATGAAAGAAAATGCTTACACTAATGTGAGCAAAATAAAAAACAAAGGAATTCCATTCTTTTCTGTTGTCTTGTGTGGGTGAAGTGAAAAACATACTGAAAAAAAGAAATTCTTCCACAGGAGAGAGAGGTAAGAGTTGAAACTCGGCCAAATCAGTGCGTCCGTCTGGGTCGAATTATGGTAGGCTGCAATTATTTGTTACCCTCCACTATACTTCTCTACTACTCCTATGGTGATGTTCTACCACAATTTACACTTAACATGGTTGTTACACTGAATAAATGGATGTGTTAATTGCTTGTCGCGTTTTTAAGGTCAGCGGTCGTTGACACACTTTTTCTTTTTTTAAAAAATTTAAAAAAAAAAAAATATTTTTTTTAAAATAATTCACAAATAATTTTCACTTTACGAAAATGTAGCACAAAATGTTTGGTAATTCACCTTTTTCCAACACGAAATTTCTAAATGAAAAACTCCGCGCAAAATGAGTATCCAAAGTCTAGCTCGTTTCTCGTAATACTAACTTGGCTTGGCGGTTTTAGCCGTAATGATTCACAAAAGTGATGTCAGATGGAGAAGGCATGAAGCAGACCGTTGAAAGAGAGCATTTACGTGTCAAGAGAATGGAACCTCCAGACCGGTTCTCTTAAAACAACTCAATTAGATAAGATAAATATTTGTCTGGAACTAAGGAATAAGAAAATGTATATGTGAAATCGCGGTAAAGGCAATTTGGTGGGAAAGAACGATGGGCAAGTGCATCTCTTCGGTGGGGATAGAGATAGATGTAACGCGCCGCGTTTAGGTCAGTACGTGATTGGACTGAAGATAATTGAGAATAATATTTCCGGTAGTGTGAATTTCAATCCCACTTGGGGAGGATGCGACGAAAGCTGAAGCGAATAGATATAGATGGAATGGAATTATCATGTAATGTGAGATTTCAAGTTTCAGCATCGACACTTTTGTTTTGATTAACGTTCGTTTTTCAGTTACGCTTTAACGCCTTTGAATTGGTTTGGGACAAATCTGAGACGGGCGATTAGTAAGGAATAATTAATGTTTTTGAAAAAAAAAAATAAATAAAAATTACTTGCGATTGTTTAATTAGTTATGGTTAAGTGGATTTTGAAGTCGTGTTGTTGTTGTTAATAGCATTTGGGTGTGACTGGTTCTTAAAGACCGGTTAGAGTTAAAGACCTTGAAAGTTTTATTGTAAAAAGGCGAGAGCTGCTATTGACATAGAAATATTATGACATATATTCCGACAATGCGGGCTCAACTAATAACAGCCGCTTCATAAGCTAAGATTTTTTGATAACTTCCTATAGTTGTTGCTCTCTCCAATTTGGTTGAGGTCTTCTGTCTCCATTGTGCGCGACGCACCACATAAGGCGAGGTATTCCCTTACTGCGTTCAGGTTCAGGTTAGAATCAGAGTTTCATCGGGCCGTATTTTGTATGTCCATTCTTGACTTGGAAAGAGCATTTGAATGAGACAAAGCCTCATTTCACCCTCTGTGATCCCGAGCATACTCATTTCAGTATTCAGACTAAGCGCTCTGGCATCTGCGATGACTTGGTCTTCCTTGTCGTTTGGATATCCTCTTGGCCGTCCATTTGTCGATGTGGCCGATCTAAAGTAGTCGATGTGTTTTGTGTTGTTGGACTTCACCCACATCTCACCTAAGAGTTCGCGGTTGTATCTTTTCCTTCATTCGCACTCCTCGAACACAGGATCAAATATTCGTCTAAAGAACCTTCAATTTCTGATCAAAGTCAACTTTTAGCATTCCGAATAGTTTTAACACCGTAACAAATCGGGAAGGGTACTTTTCAAAGCCTAAATCGTATACGTTTAGGGTTGTGGCTGCAGTAAATGAGTGCACTTTTGGCAGTAAATCTCGGCAATACAGGAAATTTTCTTTTTTTGCAGTAAATTATGTTTCCGTTTACGTTGCTGGCTCCACTCTTGCCGAACAGAATTTGCGACAGTAAATGTCCGTCTGGTGAGAGAACTGAAATAAGTCTCGAGTTTTTATTGCCGCCACAGCTTTAAGTTTAATACAACGTATATGGATAAACAGGGGTATATCCGGGTAGGGGATCTACATTTCTAACTGAATGTAGTAGTCCAAGAGGTAGGGAACAATTTCAGTAAAGTATTTTTACAAGGATAATAATTTGGACCCACTTATAAAGAAAATAACGGTCTGGCAGGCATTCGGAGGGTGCATCACTATGCACCTGATTTTTGACAATTTAAAAAATGGGCGAAGAAAAATAGCTTTTAAAAAGGCTACAATTTTAGTATATTTTAGTTTACGAATGTAATTACGTAAAAATAATCGTCTGGCAAGGTTCTGGCGAGTGCAAGGAGTGTATAGCTACTGCTTTGATTGATTTTTTGTTTTTTTTTATTATATACGCGCACTTAAGGGATTTTGGATACCCTTATAATGAAGTAACACTGTGCGGGCATTAAGAAAGTGAAGGATTAGGAAAAGGGAGATATCGATGCACGTTGGTTTTAAATGTCTGTAAACTGTAATGTGAGGGAAAAACAGAGCGTGGTAGAGCATTTCACATTCGCGTTGTACGGTTAAGAAAAGAATCCTTTTATTTCACTGTACGTCCGAATACAGGCTTAAGGGTAAACTGATGTGCATTCCTAGCATGGCGAGTATTGCGGTTGAATTGCTGTAGGGGCACTTGTGGTGGAAATACCGATAAAACAATGACAAGCAGGAGACATTACGACGATGACTAAGATGGGAGCACTAGAGCACTGTTTTTTGAAGTGCAATATCTTTGTGAATAATTACACTATCGATGTGAAATAAACACTGGGCCTTAACCTAAGCTTCTAGTTTTGATATCTTCTATCAGAATATTTTTATGAGCTATGGTTACTATCGCAAATATAAAAAAAAGAGTAAAACAAGCATTTACTCATTTTTTCATTTCCTATTTTAAGGTCCCACAAATGGCTCCCAGCATATGAAGCTGATATTTTTTCTACTTACTGGAAGTAGTTGATTAGTTGGAGTAGTCTTAGTTCAGGGTTATTTTATAGATACTGTCTGGTGCCTTATTTGGCTAGTTCATTCGCTCAGCAGTTGTCTGGAATGTAGCTGTGCCTATCTGTCAGTAATCTCGTTCAGAGATTCTCGGCACTGTTTTACCAGCTTAGTGTGTAGTTATAGCTATCATTCAGATGCCTCATTGGAACAAATCGGTGGAACAGATAGTTAATTTTTTTTTGACAAGTCAGTTATAGCAATCATTGAAAAAGGCCACTGGTACAGGTTTTAAGGTTAGAGTTTTATTGAAAGAAAAACTGACAGATGAGAATAAAAAAAGAATCGTAAACATCAGTGAAACGCAATCATCGATCGTTCATTGAAATCGATTTTAATCAGTGAAATAATAAAAATAGATTTATAGAAAAATTTTATATCAGAATTAAGTATTTTTGTTTGTAGAAAAATTCTATAAGTGATAAGCTTTATTTTGATACCATTTAAAGACATTTCAAAAGTTTCTTATTTACCAAGCAAATACTGCCTAGGATCAAGTTTTAATAATGTGAAAAACTTTTCATATCATTTCACACACGATTTCATAAAACTTTAGACCTTAGAATGTAGAAAACATTATACTAACCAAACAACAAGCTTGCGAAAAAACCGCACTCTACAAAGTTCATTTCATTTAGTAAAATAATCATCCGCATAGTAAACTCTACTGAAAAAATTCAAATTACAAATTAACTGCATTCTTACTACATTAAATTTGTCGTTTTATGTTTCTCAGTGGAGTGTAACATTTTTCACTATAGGTGCTGTTCAATTTTATAAATTTTTCGAGCAATGAATCAACATTTAAGGTGCGAGCAGACGGACATGCAGACTTGCCAACTGGGTGACATCTTGACGTCACTATGATGTAGTATTTGTACTAAAGTTTTCATCCAGTACAAATTCTATGTACGTCGGGATGACAAGTTTGGATGACCGTCTGATCGCACCTTTAGTAAAAATAAGTTAAAATTAGTTAAAACTTTGAAAAATTGACTATTTCTATGGCAAGTTGAGGTAATTCCCAAATTGTTTATCTTTTTCACATTAAGCAGTTTACATTCGACTTACGAATTTTCAAAGCAATTTCATATTCCATTTGAAAAGGTTTCGATTTTTATAAAAACAATTTAAATATTAAAACGATTACGTCACTTGCATTATTGGACGAAAGAAATTTTACAAATGGTTTATTTTCGCCAACGAAATAGACTACATGTACGATACCAACTGTCATTTTAAATCTGATTTCCAATAAGAAAAGAATTTAAAATTATTCTTTGCACAATAAGTCGTTTGAATCACTTTGTAGACCATTTGGTAGCAAACTGACAGCTATCACTTGGATTAGTGTTGTTGAGGAAAATCCGTCAAAAATCATATTTTCGCAATAAAAAAAATAGTTTTCTCTTACAGAAAAACATAATTGTCAAATTAAGTATTTTAAGAGATCTAAATAAAAAATTGATTTTCGGTCAAACACAATCACCATTAATTATCATAATCCAAAGAGGAGTTTATCAAACAATCACTTGTTGACACGGGCAAAAGATGTTATTTCATCTTCGACGGTTGCCACATCCAAATCTATGTGGATATCACTATTTCGTTTAAAATTCTTCTTGCCACTTTGTTTTGAAAAGCTTGGAACATATTGATGTTATTTGCTTTGGTACAACCTCAAAGTTGTTTACCATACGTCCGTCGCTTTTACAACTTGCTGTATAAAAGCAGCTTGTTTTACATGCTGAGTTTGGTGTACTTATTTGAGAACTGCAATGCAATTTGTCAGAGAGCGTTTAAATTGGGGTGAATCTCTTCAAAATAAATGACAAGAAAAATTTAAAAATTAATTTCCGAGCAATTTGACAAATTAGCGAGGCAGACAGCAATTGACAATGAATGAAAAAAAATACGCCGGCGTTATATTAATTCAAATAAATAAATTGCTAATTCTTGTCGGGGTTATACATGCGAACAAGATCGTGGATTACAAATCAGTTCCTATTGGTTGCCAGCGGTAAATAGTAAAACTAGTTTCCTGATCACAAATTTTGATCTTAATATGCAGTAATACTATGTATATTTGTTGTTATGCTCACAAATTCAAGTTCATAACAATAAATCTCTCTAAAATTCCACCCTCCGTACATGCCTGCTTTGAACAAATTTTCAATTTCACTCAATCCTTCAATCACTCCCTAGCAAATTCTACAACCAAACCAACAGTCTTACCACATTAGCCTCACGAAAAATATCCCACCAGCACAGCACACTTTGACAAAATACCACAATCACTTCAGTCCTACCAACTCCAAAGCATCCGAAAAATTGAAGAAAATAATAATTTTAATGTTTGGTGTTTGTTCTCGCTCAGACGTCGCCATTTCTAATTTCCAGTCAAAATAAAGTGTAAAAATCTGCGGCGAAACAATTCAACGACCCCGACAAACAATCAACTCACAAATTAGTGTTTGCATTTAATAAATTACACCATTTACTTAATTAATTCGCATTGCAGTGAAACGTGAAAAAAAAATACCCAAACCAAAAAGTGAGTTTGAGTTCTCTTCCCAAAACTTTTTTTTTATTATTTTCCCCGCACACGTACACCGTAATACCGCTGTAATACGACGAAAAGAGACAAACCTAGTGAACCCTGCCGTGTCTTGTGCAAACGAGTGAGTGAGTGCACCCAAATAACATCAAAAATTTCTCATTGGAAGAGGAAAAAAAAAAGCAAAAAAATTCTTGGTTAACAATTTTTTCTTCGAAATTTCTTTCGTCAAATAAAATATTCTCCTCCAGAAAAACTAGAAAAAAATGCAAATTGTATTCCACAATAGTGGATCAGCACCAGCCACCGCCAGGGAACATTTTCCAAGTGCAGTGAGTGCGGAACAATGAACAATTGTACGCTAAGGAATAGCAATTATTGTGGCGAACAAAGTCATCATCATCAGCAGAAGCAGCTAAAGCAAAAGCAAAAGCAATTCATCTCAAACAGCAGCACCACCACCAACAAGGCGACTAGAAGCAGAAGTAGCAGCAGCAGCACCATCATCGCCGTTGTGTTGCTGTCGCTTTTTGGTTTTTGGATTTTTCTTTGGACCTTAATGCTGGCGGTGCGAAGTGTTTGTCAAAAATTTGTCAAAAAATTACACAGAAATACTACATTGTGCGAAAGTGTGAATTCCAGGTGAGTGGTCGCATCGAATCGAATCGGGAATCGGGGGACTCCTCAATCCGCAAATTTATTATCGTCCTCACTCCATATTACATTTGCTGTGTGTGCCAAAAAGTGTACCTGGTGCGTGTGTGAGTGAGTGAGCCAGCCATCGTACACGGGTATTGGTCGATTGGAAGAGGAGGTGCAGCACAGCACCACTGTGGTGGGAAAATTTTCAATTTATTTTCCCATTTCTCATTTTTTTCGAGGGAAAGTTTTTTTTGCTTTTTCTTATGAATTTTGAGCTTCTTCTGGAAAATTAGAGATTCCTCGATGGATGAGTGTATTTTGGGTGCTTCTTGGGTGCAGATCCAGCAAGATGCTTGAAAGAAACGATTTTTCTCTTTTCCACTATCGCCACTGCAGCGATGGGTGGTAGGTATGTGTGGTGGTTTACTGCATGTAAAGTGGCGGCAAAATTTTTTTTTTCATGTCGAAAGTGGAATCGTGGTGTAATCTGAAAATGCTGTTTTTCTATGCCATTTATCTGGAAAAGGCGCTAAATTCACGATCAGGGATTAAGATTTTGAGGGAATTTTCCATCAGCGAATTAGGTTGCGAAAGAAAACAAAAAAAAAACATGTCGGGTAAAATGTCAGAAAAATTTGCGGAGCTGTCATTTTGCAGTAGCTAACCTCATAGGCGGGGATAGTTTTTTTTTTTGCAAGAATTTTGTAATATTTCAATGATAAATAAACAGTGAATAGATGATTCTAAATCAAAATTCTTTTCATTTGATGTTAGCTGAGCTTTTGCAAAAAATAAATAAGAAGTGCAGTCCGAAATTCATTTAATTTATTTTGATCAATGAAACATGGGAAATATTGACTTACTTGGTAGCTCCAAAGCTTGATTAAAAGGATAGTTCTTAACTATGGTTCATAACCAAGGTCAACTTAAGTTCAGCACAAAAGTCATAACAAAACATAAATCTCAACATATTGGAAACTTGTCGATATTTATTGGACAAGTCGCAGCTGTCAAGGCTAAGATGGTATATTTCGAATTATGCTCGAGAAGAAAAGGTCGTCATAGTACATGTCCTAAGCTACATATAACACGTAAAGTAGAAGTGGGTTTTATACTGAAAAAACCTTTGAATGAACATTTATATTCGCGACCGACTAAACTATACAACAATCTCTACATTCCAACATTGCGATATCAAGGGCAGTGAAGTGGAAACAGCGACACGACTTCTTTAGCACCATAGAAGAGTCACTTAAATACGAAATAGGTACGCATTGAAGGAGCATTACAAAGTCACAACAAGTGCGTTTGAGAGGGCACTACAAGGTAGTGTTATCTTCTCTTTACTCTGGGTTCTTGTCATTAAAAAATTTTCAAAAACAGAGGTGTTAAGTTAGTTGGTTATGTAAAAGATGTTTGCAAGAGGTAAATTCCTGTCAACAATAAACGAACGTTTCACTTGTGGTCTCACACTCAGCCAGGCCCAGATTTTGTCCCTAGGACAGCAAGCCGGTAATTCCGAGGCCCATAAACCACTTCGGGAATGTGACTGCTGCCGTTGGCCCATTTAGGGTTCATCGGCCACGATGTCTTTTCCAACACCATATCTTAGTGTTGAAAATCCCTATAGGTCGGGGATTCAAATATCTCGAAGCAGCTCCTTTAGGGATATCAGTTCAATGTTACTTACTTCATCTTTAGAACTCGGCCGCTGCCGTCCGGAGACGGGAGAAAGTGCATTAGTGAGATGAGTTCTTGGAATTTGTATAGAATATTTCAATTAATAAAAAAAGCACATTAACGCGTATTTATGCATTCCGTAGCGACATTCTATTTCTAGAAAGAGTCATCACTAATAACAAGTCAATTGTTTATATATTCCCTTCCGCCAAATACCCTCAATGCCTCAATATGTAGAATTCTGTATTTCCAAGAAAACTCGTAAAAAAGACACCTGCAATACGGCTTTTAACATAAATGGTCCAATGGTGGAACGAGATAAACAAAACAGATTAAACAGATTATACTACTGTTTTGTAATTAAAAAAAAATCATACCCTCCTGTCTTCAAAAACAAAACTCGATCTGTTTCAGTGATCGTTCCGAGACGAATTTCAACTGCAATCACTGGTGTAAAGTAAACACAATCAGAACACAAAACACAATTAAAAGTGCTACACGACACGTTCGCACTTTTCTTGAAATGAAGATTCTCTATGAAATGGGATTTGTAGATACATTTTTTTCAAAATGGGGACAGTAGGATAAAGCATCAAAACCATTAAACTACATACTTTGCCACCTTTGAATGTTTCTACTGCTCTTTTGAAATGGTTTAGAAATTATCTTTCGGGTCGTTCAATTAAATTTACATCTTTTTCCCAAGACTCCGTTCTGTCTTTGAACTTCTCATCAAATCCACTAAATTTCTATATTCGTTTTCATGCACTGTACATCCCTCGTGCTTTGGATTTGTAGGCTTTTAAAACCTAAGGTTTCGGGTGCCATTGCCTAAAACTCTGCCATTATCCATTTAGCACGCACGTTGCACCTTTTTTGAATAAAAACAAACCGCGCCAATTTATTAATGGTCAATGGTCAACGCATGCATTGACATCACTCTAGGGAATATATGATTTATATTTGACACTGTAGGGACGGGATGGATAAAAATAATACAAACGTCCAGGGAAAGCTTTGCAACACATATAAACGTGATTTGGAAAGGATGTGAGAATGCAAATTGTTTTGGTGGTTTGCTTACTGGGTACTCAGTTAATTTTTGACTTAACAAATAAAGCAATCAATAGATAAGAAAGCGAAAGCCGTGAGACGACTTAGAACTTAGAATTACCAACCAAACGTTTCGCATTTTACCCCACCTTTCTCACGTAAAAACGACAAGAAAAGGAGTCATATGACTGCCTATGTTAGGGTCATTTGGCAGTAGACCATTCTCCGTCACTTGAATTTTTCGACACATTTTCGATAGTTTCGGGACCCAATTTCACAAATAGCTTTGCCAACATTGGTCTTGAGTGCGTAGAATCGGTCTTTATTTTCAAACCATAGAAAAAGTCCAACAACGTCAAATCGCAGCAAATTATTTGCTTGTTTACGTTGCTGCCGAGATGGAAATTATTTTTGAGAAAAAATGTTGACTGCTTCGGCAACTCAGCAATATTTCCCAATGTTATTCTGTTTGTTTTGTGTCTGTTCTTAAGGCGCAAATAAATTGCATCAAAGGAAATTATATAGTTCATAGTTTTTGTAGCTTAAAAAACTTAATAAAAAGAGAAATAAAACAAAAAAACCAAAACAAAGCCTACTTTCATGTGTCTCACATACTCGCCCATCAGTAGCACAAACGGCCTTTCCACACATTTTAAAAACCCACTCAATTTAAATTCAAACATAAAATATCACAATTTCTTTTTACAGCAATCAACCGCTTCCACAACAACTATGTAAAGGAGAAAGTCCATTTCCAGTATCAACTTAAAATAAAAAAAAAACGTGGACAAACCCACCCACATATATATATATATAGAGATATTTATTTGAAAAAAAGAAAAAAGAAAAATAGAAATATATAATGAAAACTAAGTGTTATGTATAAAAAACCTTTGATAAGAACATAATGAGCGATCGAGACATACCAAGTGTACCGGTGACAACATTAGCCGGACTAACAAGTCTTTCAGACTGTAAGTCCACCCTTCCCATCTGCATACCAGGTAACACTCGATAACTTATTTCATTTCAGTACTAAGTGAGCTTCCTGTTTCCGACTCTCTATCGAGTGTGACATCATTAAACAAATCGCTGCTTTTTCACACGCTTGTAGCTGATGAATCAAATAATTTACTATCGGTTCGTGATGATAATTTAGTCAGACAATTGGTACATGCTATAGAGCAGACTAATTCTGATAATATGTAAGTAAAAACTTTTGATCATACAAGCGCCTGCAATCACTATTTATATATGGCTTTGTAATCAATGAGGAAACTTGTCTTCCCTTAGTGAGGTTAAAAGTCAATATGCTAACACACAACATGGAACAAACATAAGTACTTATCCTGAGCTTCTGCAAGGAATCTATACGTTTAGGCCGACAGTTTTTAATACTCCACAGAATCATCGAATACGTAAGTCAAGTAGTGAATATTAACAACGCTTGAATTTAATATGAGTGTGTGTGTGTGTGTGTTTTTTAGAAAATCACCAATCGCCCCAGCAACAGCAGCAACAGACGCTTCTACAACAGCAATATGTGCATCAATCGCAAATTGCAAACACACCACAGCTTCCGCAGCAGCTGCAACAACAGCATCACCGAATAGGAGTGAACGTTATACAGAATTTACCTGAAAATATCATTCAACAGCAGCAGGTATGATCAAAACAGCGCCTCCTTCCCAGTTTTTTTTTTCACTTTTTCATAATTTTTATAACTTGCAGATAAAAGCACCAGTAATCAACAATATAACAGTGCAGCAGTTTATGCCAGTTGCCTCTCCGGATGGTAAACTGCAGCAACAACCTCAAATATTGCAGCAAGTGATAATCAACCCGAACCCAGCATCAACAGCAGTGCAGAATAATTTTGTGTAAGCAAAATTGCCGAGAGTTATCTATTCTATTAAAAAAAAAACGTTAAACCATTTTCAGTGCTAATGCGGCTAGCTATCAGCCAACTCAACCGATTGTGGAAACCCCAACGAGGCGAACAAGACGGAGTGCAGCTGCTGCCAGCTTAGAACAGCAAGTTTCACCGAAGCAACGTGTTCCAAGTCCGCAGCAGACGATTATTGCTTATCAAAAGAAGCAAACCGCTGCTGTTATTCAGCACCCTCAACAGCAACAGCTGCAGCCAATTGCTCAGCAAACATCAGTGATACAGCCTCACACTACTGTTATTCAACAGCAAATCCAACAGAAACCGCAACATCAACCTGTGATCCAACAAAATCATCAGCAAAAGTCGGTAATTTTGTCAACACCCGCTCAGCAGGCGTCTGTTATTATTCAACAGCAACCGCAGGCGACTGTTATAAATGCCCAGCCTGTTGTTGTTCAACAACAGCAACTGGTATCGCCTATTCAGCAACAGAAAACGCCTCCTCAATCAGCGGCACAAATACCAAAGCCGCCACAACCGCAGCAGCAACAGCAGCTGCAGCTGCAGCCACAACCGCAACCTCAACAGCAACAACAGCCACCCAAACTGCAAGCGCAACAAAAAACTCCCCCACCACAACAACAACAAACCCCCCCACAACATTCACACACACAACAAACGCAAGCCGTTCAGCTCCAACAACACCAACAACAACAAAACCAGCAGCCACATGTGATTCAGGGGCAATTCCAAAACGTTCTAAATCTTCAACGGCAACATTTCGCCCAACAAAAACAGCAACAGCACTCCGCCTCTATTCAGCAGCCTCAAAAGACAACACCGCGCAACAGTGAATACTTGCAACAACAAAGCAAGAACTTTGATTTGCGTGGCCCATCGCCAGCTCAAGCTAGTACAGCTCCCGATTCAAATCAAATCGGACAAATACCACAAAACCAACCGCAACCACAACAGCAACAAATAGCTACTTCCGTTCAAACAAGAATGTCAAACAATAACAATGGTTCCATGAAAAATGCTACTACTCCAGTAATTACTCCTCCTCATAGCGCAACGGCACCGCCGACAGCAACAGCGACATCAGCCGCAACTGCTAACCCAACAGAAGCCATTCTACTAACACGATCCAATTCGGTCAACTCCAGCGTATCGAACGCGTCCAGATCAACAACAGCAACGACGAGTAAAAGCCACCCTCGGGTATGTATAAATCGCCTAAAAGCCGAGGACGAGCGTCTCATGCAACAGAGTATTAAAGAATTTGTTAAAAAGTCACCAGAATTGGCGAAAAAAATCGGCTTGGCCGCTATTGGAGCAACAACATCGATTCAAAATCCATCTGATCCGCTAGCAGCCACAGCTGCTCCTTCATCAAATTCAGCGAAAGAACAAAAGATGAATAGTAGTAGCAATAAAGTAGTATCACCGCCAAATCAGTCGACGTCACCTCAGCAGCCGCCACAAGCTGAAAGTGGTGGTGGTAGTGCTGGTGGCGGTGGCGGTGGCGGCGGTGGTGATATGTTTTCAATGATGAAAGCGGCAGATGATAAACGGATCGCAACAAAAAGGAAGTCGGCCATTAAACCGGAGGTGGAAATTCCACCCGAGCAGATTTGTAAGTTTTTCTTCTTTATTTATTCGTTTTGACTTTGTTTAGTGTTTGCATAAATTTGGGTAGCACTATTCTATGTATGGTTGTGTTTTGACTAAACTAACTTTCTATTTTTTTTTTCCGTCTCTGTGTTGTTGTGTGTTTCATTTTTCATTTTTCACATTTTTGTTTTTAACTGGTTTTGTTCGTTTCTATTTTGTTTTGTATGATCGTTTTGATAACTAATTTCATGATTCAGGGCAAAGATAAAAATTCATCAGTTCCACATGATGGAGAACGAATTACGGAGTTGGGATTTTTTTTTCTAAGAGAAACGGAATACTTTTGAACTTAATTCGTTTGTATATTATACTCTTTTTCGTTATACTTTAGGTGACACTGCAACTTTGCTGAGCAATAGTTGAGAGTTTGTTAGTTTCGCAATTATTGAGGGCCTTAAACTCGTGTCATTGAACAGAGATAGTGAGTTTCTGTAGGCAGCTTTTGACTCAATTACTTCGACTGAAGTACAAGTTTATTAGAATGATTTTTTTTTGGAATACGAACTGGATTGACAGACTCCGTCTGAACGTTACATAGAGGTTAACAAATAATGAGAGGAGTAAATAACGTCAAGTTTAACGAAAAGCATTTAGATGGTGTGTAATTTAATCCACTTGGAACTAAAAAACAGAATTCACAGAGGAAAAACTCGAACAATTTAGCACGGGAGTGTTTCCTCAATTTTCACGCAGTACAAAGAATTTAGCACCTAACTTCGTGAAAGCTTTATTCTAAAATGAAGGACTAGACTTGCTAGCTCTCTTCTTTAGGGATACACCTTCAACTAAACGGAGCTATATCACAATTGCGTGGAGTTTCATTTAGACAAAATATTGTGTGTCCCGTTTGGATAATGTTTGTATGAATCCATTTTCGTTTATTTTTGTTGTAAGCACACTCTCGTAAGCAAGCGTTTTTTTAGCAAGATTTTATTCGAATGCCGTTTTCAATAAGTAGAAGGGTTGAAGCAATAACTTAGCGTTTCGGGATGTTAGGTTTGGTTAGGTTGAAGTGGCTATCGGCATAAGATGGACTCACTAGACCTAGGATAAAGTACCTCCCTACTCCTTGAATCAATTGTAGCTTCTGACAAAGCGACAGAGACTTTTAATGTCAATGTTTGTAGGATCTTTTTATATTCGTAGAAGAAGGCTCCGAGATGGAACATTCTGTTTCTGGAGAGGGCAGGGAATGTGCAAAGCAGGTGGGGCATCATTTCCTACTTGTCCTGTAGGCAAATGTGTAGTCTGCTTACAGAGATCACGAATCGGGTGCAAACGTGCAAATTCTGAACAGACATGATCGTTAGAAAGAGAGAAAATCACTTTAGAGCAGAGAACAAAAAGGAGTAAGGCAAGACAAAGACACGTCAGAAAAATATTTCCTTCTTTTGTGTTATGTAAACAAAAACCGACGAAAGGATAAAGTTATTGTTTTTCTCTATGTTGTTGCTTCGTTCTTATTTAAACTATCACTTCGTAATACGATCCCACTAAACAACGAAATAAGCGAAATAACAAAAAAGAACACGGAACTGACGTTGCCGTCTTTTATTGAAAAAATCGCGTTACATACATTCAGTCTTTGAACGCATACACTGCATGCACTTCAAAACGAATTCCCTTAAAAAAAATACATTATGTTTCTCTTGAACGATTTTTGATCCTCTTGATTTTACTAAAAGAAAAACTCCGTCGCTCGAGTTAATTTAACTGCCTTTTTTGGTAAAGCTACGCAACAAGTAAATGCATGCGTCGAAAACCAAGCCAAGCATAAGAAGTAATGCAACATTTAGAACGGCCTCTGCAAGTTAAACCTCTTCGATAAGCCGAATGATCCATCGGAGAGGGTTTATATGCAGTGACACACGCAGTGTATTTGCAACTTGAATGCACGGACTGACGACAGCTGTGGATATCATCACACATTAATTGTTTTACTTGTTAGATTTTTTATTTTTATTATAATTCTAGGCAGAAACCATAGAAATAAATAATAGGCGTAAACGGCCCATATAGGACCTAAAGCCTAGTTTCTCCAAGTCCCTCAATTTAATGCCGATTCCGAACGGCAATTTTATTTTTGAGAAGCTTCTCATGACATTTCTTACTCTTGGATGTTTGTCAGACAGACGTTCGCAAGAGGTGGGGCAGTGAATACAATTTTTTTTTAGTTGGTACGGGTCGGGAGTGAACATCACCATAAAACGTCACATTAAAAAAGAAATACGCAAACAACGATTATAAGTTTAAGTGGTACCCGTTTTAGTTTTATTTCGTCCCCATACAGGCACTTTATCCTAACAACTAATAGCTTACGACACGACACCCACCCACCCATCCACCGACCAACCATACAAAAAAGGCTAACAATATTTACTTCATAATGCCATTCGTCTAACACAATTCACCCAATTTCACAATATTTCTATGCAACACAATTGTGTTTTATGTAAATAACATTTCTTTTTGTTGTAAATAAAATTAATATTTAAAACAACAGCAACAAAAACAAAAAATATATATATATTTTAATAAAAATGAATATTTTAGCCAATAAGAAAACGACGAAGCTCTCCGTCCTAAGAGTGGGTATTTTCCAAACGAAATTTTCCTATTATGTTATTTTTCTTCCTATTATGTCTTTTTCTCTACATGATTTGAGTTTTATTATATTTTAATTCTCTTTTCCTTAGCTCTGTCAAATAGATAAAAAAAAAAAAAAATTGTAGCAAACTTCGCAAACAAAAGAACCTCCTAATAAGTGTCCATTAATATTTTTCTTCCCCCAAAAAAAAAAAAAAAAAAAAAAAACATAAAAATTACAGTCTCCAAGCCAAAAGTTCGTCGGGTTGAACGGAATATCGCTCCACCAGCACCGAAATGCTCCAAGGAGGAAGTAATGCGCTCGCAAACTTATCAACAATTCATGAAGAACATGGAACAGATTATAGAACTTCTCGATGACTCGGAACAGCCCAATTTTGAATCTGGTAAGTTGTGTCACAGTAGTTAATCTACTCAACGGGATGAGAAATAAAAATAATCGGTTTTTTTCTATAATAGACGAAATTGATCAAAACATCGAATGCATATCATCGAAGATGCTCAACGTGATGAGCAATGATGTGGCCAAACTCAAGGCAAAAATGGTACTCGATTCAATTCCGAAGAATAAGCTTACTCTGCTTATCAACTACGCAATGAGGAATGTCTATTTGGCAAAGAACTATTCCGCAGGACCGGATGATGAAGACGATATAATAGACGAGGAAATTATGGAGAAGATTCTAAATGCCACCGAAGCGTGCTTGCTCGTGTGCAACATCTACTCAACGGTGAAGGATTTGAAGTTTCTTCAGGAGGACAACATCTCGTTGATTATCAAATTTGTGCAGTTTCAATTTCGTGAGACGATCTTTCCCTCTTACGATCCCGTATACACGGTGAAGAGTATGAAAAAGCTGGACAATCGCAAGAAGACAAAGGCCCAGCAGAATCA
Source organism: Ferdinandea cuprea (assembly GCA_963576555.1). NCBI lineage: Eukaryota > Metazoa > Arthropoda > Insecta > Diptera > Syrphidae > Ferdinandea > Ferdinandea cuprea. The sequence continues at coordinate 83,542,908 of OY754961.1, read as the reverse complement.
CAACCGCAGTCTTCAGTTGTTGTACTCCAAGGCGGTTGAACTGATGAAGGTCTTTGTGACACTGTTCGATAAGTGTATCTTTGTGGACACAATTGTACTGCCCCTGTCGACGCTGGCAATTGAACCGTTCTTTGTGGATAACATCGATACGTTGCAATTTGTCTGTCTGGAATTGGTTACCACGGTGAGTTTGTCCTTTGGATATCCTTTGATATTGTGTGACTAAATTGTGACTATTTTTTTTTGTAGATCTTTCGCAAAGAAAAATACGATAAAATGCGTAGTAGTATTCTCGGAGACATTCTCGCATCAATTGATCGCCTGCCGTCGTCGAAAAAGAATCTCCGACCCTTCAAACTGAGCAATAACGGTGGCAACATTCAAATGGTTACAGCTCTTGTGCTGCAACTCATTCAATGTGCTACAATACTTCCCGATGCAATCTATGAACCGCTTCGCAATTCGAAAAAGCTCAAGGTACCCATCGAGCCGATCGATGCGCCAGAGAAAAGCAGCGAAAAAGATAACAAAGACGTCCTGATACTCAAAAAGTACGACGTAGCCGTCAGCATAGGTGGCAACTTTTTGACCACTTTTCTCAACAAATGCAAAACGCGTTCAAACGAGACCGATTTCCGTCCGCTGTTCGAGAATTTCATTCATGATCTGCTCGCGACTGTGAATAAACCCGAATGGCCGGCGTCGGAACTACTGCTCAGCCTACTGGGCACACTGCTGGTAAAGTATGTCTCAGATAAGACTATCGAGCAGAGTATACGATTGGTTTCGTTGGACTATTTGGGAATTGTGGCGGCGCGACTGCGTAAGGACGCCGTCGAATCGAGGTGTAAGGTAAATATCATTGACTCGATGATAAAGTGTATCAAGACCGAACAGGAAAAGGAGGGCGATTTGCCCATTGTGAATGTAAGTAAAGCAAGCCATGTGAATTGTATATTATTACAGTTGAAAGCAACTCCTCTTTCGTTTTGTAGAGCAAAATCCAATTAGACCCAGAGGAGGAGCGAACCGAGTTTCTGCAAAGGATTCTGCTCGACTTTTTGGCGGTAAATGCCCAAGAGGAGGATCTAGTTTGGGACTATGCCAGGCATTTTTATTTAGCACAGTGGTACCGGGATATTATCTATCAGCGACGGCGAATAGCCGATGGCGAGAAGGGCTACGCATCGCGAAAAAAGAAGAAGACTGCCAAGAAAAAGAGAAGAAAAGGTTAGAAATCACCAATTGCAATCAATCAAATTTTAATTTGTCGTTGTTTTTTTTACACAGATGAATCTTCCGAATCGTCATCCGATAACGAAAGCAGCAATGACGATGGTGACTCTGAAAATGGTGGTGCTGGTGGCAACGCTAAATCTCGAAGCAAAAATGACACAACAGACCAAGAGTTGAATTTGGAAATCTTTAATGTACTCGAGGATCGGAAAAAGTATCTCCTTAGCAAGATAAAACCATACTCCGACATGAATTGCACATCACAACACATCAAGACTTACATAGACTATAATAATGCGCATTTAATTGCACAGTATTTGGCGAGTAAACGACCCTTCAGTCAATCGTTCGATAAGTACTTGCAGAAAATCATTTTAGTTGTAAAGTAAGTTTCTCATCTCAGTAGCTGATGTGTTGTTTTCTCTTTTCTCTCTCTCTCGCTCTCTCTCTAACAAAAGTGCTGTGGCTCTTCAATTTCAGTGAACCATCCATAGCTGTAAGAACACGTGCAATGAAATGCTTAGCAAATATCGTTGAAGTCGATCCAATGGTACTCAAGCGCAAGGACATGCAAATGGGAGTGAATCAGAAATTCCTAGATGCAGCCATTTCGGTGCGTGAAGCAGCCGTCGATTTAGTGGGAAAATTCGTGCTAAGCAATGAGGAGTTGATCGATCAGTATTATGATATGTTATCCACTAGAATATTGGTAAGTAGAGGTGGTCAGATGATGGGGGGTTACAAATTACTATTATGAACTGCACACAGGACACTGGTGTATCGGTGCGCAAGCGTGTGATAAAGATTCTCCGTGATATCTGCATTGAGTATCCCGATTTTGAGAAGATACCCGAAATCTGTGTGAAGATGATTCGACGAGTGAACGACGAAGAAGGCATTCAGAAACTGGTTACCGAGGTGTTCATGAAGATGTGGTTTATGCCGTGCAAGGAGAATGATAGGGTAAGTTTTCTCATCAACAATATATTATGTTGAATGTATTTGAATTTGTTTTTAACGATTTGCAGCACGGAATACAACGAAAAATCAACCAAATCATCGATGTGGTTAACACAGCCCATGACACTGGCACCACATGGCTTGAGGGTCTTCTCGTCAGCGTAAGTTGTTTCCAAACGGAGCATCAGATGCAATCTAATATTGTTTCTTTCAGATTTTTGCACCCAAGGAAAATATGCTCAAACCGGATGGCAGCGCCCAAGAGGCTGTGAAAAAGAACACCGAACCAGCACCGGAAATCGTGTTGGCATGCCAGCAACTTGCCGATGGCTTGGTGGAACGTTTAATTGAACTGGAAGACACCGATAATGCTCGGATGCTGGGTTGTATAACAACATTGCATCTGCTGGCGAAGGTTCGGCCGCAGCTACTGGTGCGACATGCCATCACAATTGAACCATATTTAAATATAAAGTGCCATTCAGCGATAGCGCCGAAATTCATATGCTCCGTTGCCGATATTCTAGAACAGGTAAAACATCTTTTGATGGCCCAACTTTTGTGTAAACTTTATTAAAACGTTTGTTCACTTCTAGGTTGTTCCACTGATTGTAAATCCCAGTGAATCATTCTTAGCTTCCTTAGAAGAGCATCTAATGCTGTTAGTTGTGTCGTTGAATCAGGCCGTTGTCACCAGTTGTGTGTCATGTTTGGGAGCGCTTGTAAATAAAATCACCAAGAACTACAAACTAATTAGGGATTGCTTTCAAAAGTGAGTTTGTAAAACTCTTGTAAATCTAACTTTAACAAAATGTGTTTGCTTTTGACAGGTTCTATCGAATTATCGAGAACAGTCGCGAACAGGTGGTCAAGAACAACCATTCAATCGACAGCATCTACACGCCGATCTTTCGACGAAGTCTCTTCACAATCGGCATCCTTATGCGGTATTTTGACTTTAAATCGCCCAAGGTCTTAGGTGGGTATTTCTTAATAGATGACGTACGTCATGAATTTGCTAATTTCTGTTTCACGCTTCTTCTAGGTGAAGGAAGTGGTTTCTCACCACAAATCTGTGATGAAGTCTTCGAATGTCTAATGTTCTTTACGCAATGCGGCAATATGGATATACGAAAGCAGGCCCTAATTGCGTTGGGCTCGTTCTGCGTAATGAACGATGATTATCTAACACGCACCGAACTGAAGAAATTCTACTGTGATCTGTTGCGAAGCGAAGGCGTCGACGCGTGCATAAAAATCATTTGTATGCGAAATATTTGGATTTATCTAACCGAATCTGAGATTTACATGCATAACAAGGAGAAGGACTGTAAGTTATACAACATGCGCGACACACTTGAATGTGAAATTGAATGGCATTTTGATTTTAGGGGAAAAACAACAGCAAACGGAAGATTTAAAGGAGATGAACGATGTCTCATCGGGTATGGCCAGTAGAATTATACAATTATATCTGCCAGATATTCTCGATTGTTTCTTACATCGCGACGATTCGGTGCGATTGTGGGCAGTGAAAGTGGTGCAAATTGTACTGCGACAGGGTTTGGTGCATCCAGTGAGGATGGTGCCATATCTCATCGCGCTTAGTACCGATGCTAAGCAGGAGGTGAGTGTGATATTGTTTTTTATACGCAGACATTCATTTTTTTTTTACAGGCGGCTCATCGCGCCGACGCCCTTTTGAAGGAGATCGACAAGACCTACTCGGGCTTTGTCAACATGAAAGTGCAATTTGGACTGCAGCTGTGTTTCAAGCTGCAAGAGTTGCTGCAAGGAGATCGAGGGAAAAATGTAGTACGAGGATTTTGGTAATTTTCATCTAAGAAAATGAAAAAAAAAGAAACAGTTTAAAAACATTTCTTTGTTTATTTTTTAGTAAACGCGAACACGATATAGTGCCACAGTCGCTCAATGACTTCCTCTACACACTGCTGCGCACAACAAAACCTCAGAGACGTGCCCTCGTCCAGACGGTCACCAAACAATTCGATGACCAAAAGACGACGCTACGTCAAATGCTTTACATTGCTGATAATTTGGCATACTTTCCGTTTGTCGTACAAGACGAACCTCTGTATCTCATCCATCAGATCGATCTGATGATATCGATGGCAGGCACAAATCTCTTGGCCACATTCAAAGAGTGCCTAAAGCCGTCGGAGAATGCCGAAGACATTCTCGAAGATGATGACGATGAAGAGGATCCCGATGTGTTGTTCAAGCGTTTGCCCGACGACATCACAGAAATCCAGAAATGCATTACATCAGCGCAAGCGTGTATGCTGCTGCTAATACTCAAACAGCATTTGAAGGATATGTACGGTTTGACGGATGGTAAAATATCCCGGTACTCGCCTTCGGAAACGCAGAAAATCTACGAGAAGGCTTGCACACGAAAGACAGTGCCGGATTTCAATCCCAAGTCAACGATAGAAGAGATCAAGAAGTCGGTGATTAAGACCAATCAGACGGAAATGAACTCGGACGAAAAAATGGATTTAGTTGTAAAATATTTAGATGTAAGTAATGGCGCCAATAGTTCCAACCGATTAATGTTTGTTAATTATTTTTCATTTCAGTTTAAACAACTTATGCTTAAGTTAGATCCAGATGATGCAGACTCGCTTGATGAGGATCGCGACAAGTCGAGGTTTAATGCAACATCAGGAACAATAGACACACCGTCAACGCCAGCTCTGAATTCAACCGGTGGTGCTAATCAAAGCAGTGTGGACGGTGTTGGCGGTGAGAGCAGTACGGGACCGGGCAGTGGGACGCCTCATGTAAATAGTGTAAATCATTCGACGGTTTCAACGCCAGCTCAGCAGAAGGTAAGTTGTGCAGACTTTTGTTCGATTTTGTTTACATCTTGGTACAGCACATAGAGTTCGCCTTCGATATCATCGAAAACAGAAACATATATCTGTTTAACATTTTTCTTTGGGATACTGCCATAAGAGCATGCATTTCCCCTTGGAGAGTGGTAGTTTTGAACCCAATTGTTTTGCCAAACCGAATATCCTAAGCTAGCTCGAAGTTGAACTTAAGTTTTATACTAAGCAGTGTGGGCAGATGGTTGTTTGTTGATAGCAAATAGTTATAGTAGTCCTTTTTTGTTTGGTTTGCTGGAAATGGTCAATCCTCCGCATAACCAAAAGCTCAACGTATCTGTTTGATTAGAGATGCATTCCGCATTGACATCTACCCTTGGAACTATCTGTTCAAGGACAAGATTGAAAAAGTTTAAATATAGCCAAAATCCTATTAAAAAAAGTTTGGATTTGCTGTTGCCAAACGATCCACGAAAATCAGCTCGAGGTCTCTGGTTATGCAATTTTAGTTTTACTGCATTTGTTAAGTGATAAACGCATCACGCATTAATATGGGAAGAAAAAGGATTACCAAAGTTATTGTATTGTCTTTCAATCCTTAGGAAGGTAAGGTCATGGTAGAAACAAGAGTTACTCTTTGGAACTCCTAGTGAAGGCTTCTTTTAGAATTATCAATTCTTGTCTTCTTTTTTATGTAAACAAAATAGTTAAACCAATAAAAATTAAAAAAAATGTCTTCTTTCCAGGAAATGCCAGCAACACCAACATCGCGGAGTACACGATTGGCGAAGTCATCCTCACGCAAACAGCCCGCGCGGAGTAAGCGGAAAAAACGAAAAATTGTTTCATCAGATGAAGATGAAGACGACTACAGTGATGCCGATTACTCATAATAACTTCATCATTACAGGTAACCAAGCATTCAAAAAGTAAAACAAAGTAACTCAAAAACAAATCGTTTCCAATATTCTAAAAAACGACAAAAAAAAAATGGCAAAACATATTCAATTTTTTGAGAAATCAAAAAAACTTATATCAAAATGAAAAGCAAAACAAAATCCACTGGATTCATTTAGTTCTTTTTTTTCTAAGTTCAAAAGCTAATATCCTACTTTTAGGTGAGTGTGTATAGGTTATAAATGCGAGTATAAATACATACTATTACTATAATATAATAATTATAACTAAAATCTTTTCTTTATTATTATTTTTTTTTTTTTTTTGTATAAAAGAATACTTTACTTTTGAAAACTATAAAACAAAAACCTATGTTTAGAGCAAATTAATAAAAAAAAAAAAAAAAAAAAAACAATTTAAATTATTAATAAGTGATGAACAAAACACAAACACACACAAAATACATACATTAAAGAAGAATTTAAAAATTAAATTAAAGAAAAAAAAATATATATTGTAAATGAAATCCCACAAATTTAAAAAAAAAAAATATTAATTATGTTAACAAAAGAAAAAGTAATAACTTACAAATTTAAGAAAAATAAATACATTTATTGGTGTTTTTTATACAAAAAATAAATAAAAAACAAACAAAAAAAATCTAAATCTGTACATTAAGTTTTGTTAAATCGATTTAATTTAAACTTATAAACAAACAAAAAAACACGTTTAATAAACATTTTAGAATTATAAGTGGAAAAATAGCAATTGTATATTTTTAACAAAAAAAAAAAAGTTGAGAAGGAGAAAAAAAAAAATCGTTAAGGCTTCTTTTACTTTCCGCCCTTAGACGAAAACAAAACAAAATGAAGAAGAAATATGTTCATCCAATCACACACACACACACACACACATACATACATGAATATGTTTTTCTTTTCTTTTTCTATATTTTTTATATGTATTTAAAATATATTTAATAATACCCTTAGTTATATTGAAGTCTTAAAAGAAATTGAAAAACATTATTTATAATTATGTAGTTATAACAATATATATATATATATATATATTATCTGTCTTATTATGTATTTTTCATTTGACTTTAAAACTCTAAAAGATACAAGAAAATGAAATAAAACAACAAACAAAATACTGAAAAAAAAAAAATTACATACTTCAATATGAATTAAAAGAAAAAAAAAATACTTGCTTTTGTTTATTTATTATGATTTTTACCTGAGTTGTGCGTGGTTTCGTTGTTACTTGAAGAAACGGGTTCCTTATTGAAATTACTAATCGTTGATTTCAACAATTACGTAGGAGATTACGTAGCGAATGCTGAGCGATTTTACTATGAATTTGAATAGTGTGAGATCTTCAACAAATGCAGCGGATCGTGTGCGTTGCATAATAATGCTAAAAATCCCCCAACCGACAATGGTAATCGGCTGGCAAAGGGCAAGGAGCACATAGTTAATCATTAAAAATGAAAATCAACTGATTGCATTTCCGGATTGTCTTGTTCTTGCCCGTCCCTGCAGCTTTTGCAGAGGATATCTAAATACATACTGACCTCACAGTGTTTGGGAGAAAATAAAGGGTTCCCCTCTTCTGCTTGGTAGACTTCTATTTGATCTTCTCTGGCACATCAAAGTTAATTGGCATCTACTACATTTGTCTGTTGGTTCCGAATGGTACATTTGAAAAAACTTTGAGTAGTAAGGAATGAAGCGTTTGAAACCGTAGGACCCGATGTGGAATTTCTGAACCATAACTGCGATCGATAATTGCACTTGCTTCTCTAAGGCAGCGAGACAAAAACATTAAGGCATTGTCGGCTTTTTTCCCCAAAACATAGGGCTTATCACTCAAAAGATTAATGAATCTCCACGACCGACAATGATTAGGCCAATTTCTACGACCCCTGTCTAATGGAATACGCCATCTGATGCAATGGTACTAGAAAGTTGATTGCGAAAAAAACTTCAAAGTCAACTTTCGACTTTCTGCTTTCGTGAAGTGTCACAAAGTCAGGCTTTACTCATCGTTTGACAACACATATGCGGGGATCAGTGCTGATGGCTTTGTATTGTTATTGTTAATACTAGGTCGACGGGTCGAAGTACATAGTCTATGTAGTTTGTTTAAGGTCTCACTTAATCTCTTAACCACTTCTAAGTTGGTACTTCAAGTTAGAACTCTTTAAATTTGGTCGAAAGGCTAAAAATCCTGAGTCAACTGGAATCACGCCATATGATTTCTTCGACGAAACTACGAGTCAAGGTTCGAAGGAAGTTTTCTTACGACCTCAACCTGTGTTGGGTCTACCGTCATCCCACTAAGGGCATTAATGACTGGACAATATTCGATGTTAAATATTTTTTGGATAGCAGACGTACAAAACTAGTTGAAATCACATTAGCATTTTTAAAGCAACTTTTTCAGGGAGTTCGGAGGGTATGTCGTCGTTAGTAGCGCAATTTATTTGCTCTTTCTACAGTCATGAGCCGAGTCCATTATTTGCAGCAAGAACAGCTTTTGAGAATCTATGTTTTATCTAACACCTTTTTCTTATTTTGGTACAAGATCGTTTTAAAAATCAGTTTTTAATATGTGCAACTAGGACAATCACGATAGGTACATAAGTACATATATGACGATTTATTTTTTGTTCGAAGTAATGTAAGAGTTGCATTGGGATACTAAAGCTACAAGCAAAATTGAAGTATATTTTTTTTGGGGGTCAATGATTTTGAGGAATTTACTTAAACATTTTTTTGTATTCTGCCTACCAGACGATTTGAATAAAAAGAGTTTCTGACAGTTCCTAACTATTCATCGTCAAAAAGATTTGCCAGACTTTACAATTTTTTTAAGACCGACGACATTGCTTGCCTCAAGTTTCAATGACCGCAATAATTATGCACATGCAGAATGGGCTCAAATGGTTCTGATGTTTGTAACATGAATTTGATTGGTTCACCATTGGACGCCATTTGTATAAAAAAAAAGCTTCTAAAATCTCATACCTTTCGACTTGAATGAAGTTACACACATTTTTATTTTTAGGAATTTTTTAAGCATGATTTTGTTGATTTTTGTGTCTTTAAATTTTCCTTAAAAAAATTGGATTCTCATGACCAAATCCATTTCTACACAACAGTATACCAAGCAATAAACTATTCACAAAGTAAAATATTTAACACCAAATACATAGCCCAATATCACAGCCACAAATATTAATCACTGTTCAATAGAGTGCATTGTAAATAAATAAATTAAAAGTACAATTATTAAAAGCTTCAAATTGCAATGTAAAAAAGTAAAGGCTTTTAATTGTACTTATATTAGCTTACTTCCAATAGACGAAAATTATAAAAAAAATGCAGGTGATAGATGGACTCGTTTAGGGTGAAAGCAATCATTTCCTACCATATTTGGCTATAGCTGAGCTTCTTTATTTCCAAACGTGTGCACGCTAAATATATCATATAATAGTTAATTTAAAATATAAAGTTACGCTCTGACAAGCTTCAAAAAGAAGAATAACTTTAGCAATCGCTTCTAAATTTTACTAATAATTTCACCGAATTCTCACCCTAAACAAGTTCGTCGACCATCACAACCCTATGTCATCCATAGCCATAAACAAATAAACAACAATTATAATCATCATCATCCTGTTCTCACTGCAATGTTACTAATTAAATATCCTTCCAAGTTATTTTTAGTAATTTTTTTTTTAAATTCAAAATACAAAATATTACATATATAACGTTTTCAAAATGAACGATACAAAATTTAATTTTATTGTAAATTGTAAATAAAAAACAAAACAAAACATTACTTTAAGTTTGGAATTATTATTAAGATAAGATTTAAGAGAACGAGCCTGTATCTTTAAAAGTAATTTTACTAAATGTGTAGCTGATAAAATTAAAAAAAAAAAAATGTTTTGTGGAAGAATTTTCTTTTGTAATACTGATAGCGACAGAGAATAAAATAAAAAAAAACTATAAAACCAAAAAAAAAAAAAAACAAAAGCAAGACATGAAAATACTGGTGATTTATATAAAACAAACAAAACTACATAATTTAATTAGTAAAAGTCGAGCAAATATAATTTCAAAGGGACATAAATAGTTTCGTAAGTAAGAAAAAAACAAAATATCGAGTAAGGAAATAAAAATACATTTTGAATGAACGAAATTTGATATTTGTTTTATTTTATTAAAATTTTGTTTCCCCGGTAATGTTAATAAACATTTCTATGCAAAGGCTGGCCTTACAAATTTTTGAATTACAAAAATACAACAAGATCAGTCAGCATTGGATTGAACTCAGTGACGAAGTGAAAACTGGGAGGATGGCAGCTTTTTGTTTTTAGGATCAAATCTCCGAAACCCCCAGGATATATTTCTATAATTTTGATAATAATCTCGTCGGTAAAAGGAACGAAGAAGATTCGAACTAGATTTTGTGAATAATTTTACTTTTTTTTAAATCGTCAATTGATATTTACTGGAGACCATAACTGAAATTGAAACCGAGTTGTTATAGCTTAAAACTGAAGTTGTTAACCTTGAAGCCGTCTAATTTCAACAAAGTTTCCTCAACGCATCATCTCTGCCATATGACTAGATGAGGCACCAAGGTCATCGGGTTTCAGGTAACTAGGCTTTATAAATTTACCGTTTTTAACTAACTTTGAATTAATTCTATTTTATAGTCCATACTTTGTATTTTGATATGTATAATGAAAAGCGAAACATTGCTTGTGGCGAGGCACTTTGCGGGAGAGAGGTTTTCAATGGTGACTATTTCACAAAAAACGAGATATAAGCTACAAGTATATGCATTGCTTTTAAAGCACGTAAAAAGGGATCTAAAGGTTTTTTCTTCTCGTATTTACACAATTCGTTCAATTTGTCAACTCTCCTTGTGAGTTAAAATTGATTTAATTTAAGAGCCGCAAATGTTACTGAGCAACATGAATAAAGAGCGTCAACACGGAAGGCAATGTCCTTAACATGTCACTCCATCTGCTGTGCGGATGGATGGATGCTTCCAGCTTGACGTAGTAGATGCTTTTGCTGTTATTGAAGGATAGGAGACGCGAGTTGTTCTTGAATTAAATGAGGAGACGACTAAATATATGCTATCAACAAACAAACATACTTACAAAGTAACTTTTGGGTAATTTTTCAAACATTCTGACACTAGATAACACGCGATGCAATGTGCAGTTTGGCAGCAGCTCATCTGAACTCTTTCAAACATGCACCGGATTTCGGCAAGGAGATGCGCTGTCGTGTGATTTCTTCAATCTTGTTCTTGAGCAGATAGTGCGCAGGGCAGGTGTCAACACGGAAGGCACTATCTTCAACAGATCAGTCCAACTGCTGGGGTGTGCGGACGATATAGACATCATCGGTCGATCCCAGCGTGCCGTGATTGAGGCTTTCAAGCTATTGAAGAACAGGCGAAACTAGTTGGCCTTGAAGTGAATGAGGACAAGACTAAATATATGCTATCAACAAACAAACATCTTTACAAAGTAACTTTTCAAACACAATGGTATTGGCCTAAACTCCAAGAATGAAAATTTAGTGTTGATCGGAAAAAGAATAACCCTAGGTAATAGCTGCCACATCAGTTTGGGAGAAAACTAATGGGTTTAAATGTCCTGACTCGAAGGACAAAAAGTATGAACGACAAGCAGAAAAGAAAGTTCAAATTAGGATCTTTCGAAATAATTCTTCGACAAAAATATTTGGTCCTGTTGCGAGGAGGGTGAATGGAGAATAAACAACCCTGACCTCTGAGAGCTATACCTGAAGTTATAGTCCAAAATACCAAAACGGGTCACTCAAAATCGAGCGAATGAACAATAGTGCTTCAGATTAGAGAATCTTCGAATTCCAGCCTGCAGGTTCGAGGTGACAAGAGTGCCTTGTCTGGATAACTAGAAGCAGCATGCCCCGGATCGGATAGAATGAAAGGCTGCCATGTCTCAGGCAGGGACTCATGTATTTTTTATGCAGAAAGAATTTTTTTAAATGCATTTATATCTATCAGATCCTTGATTCAATATAATTCACTTACCTATTTATTTGCTCGAACTGAAATGAGAAAACAAAATAATTTATTATGTACAAAAATATAAACATAGCAATAACATAATAAAATCAATAACAAAATGCGAACCAATTGACACGCTAGTTGCGAACGCTAGTCAGAATTTGATTGCTGCAAGCAATCCAGAAACACAGAATTTAGTATAAGATCAAAGTTAGATCAACAGACAATCTGTGGGCAAGGAATGAACAGATACAAAGACTTTACGCAGTCAACAGGAACCAATAGGAAATTTTGCACGTAAAGATCGATTTGTGAACAAAGTCTACACTGACTTCAATCACATTCTTCAATATTAAAAAAGTGTCATCGGCTACTGAAAACTGAAAGCGAACATATGTAGGTGCGTTCCCTTACTTGCAAATTCGTGCTAATTTGTACTAATTCTTGCTAATTTTTACTCAATGGCGTTCCCTAACTCGAAAAATTCATCGTAAAAGAGAGCGACATTGAGAGGAAAACTTACGAATTTTTACACAACAAATTTCTTGTAGTAAGAATGGTAAAACTGTCAAAACGTGGCCGTTGGCAGTTGATGAATAGATTTTTTTTATAAAATAAAATTAACGTTGCATGCTTGTTTCTCTGTCGATATAAAGTTTCCATGTTATTTAGACTGGATCAACATTATGTGAAAATATTGTTGCATTCATAAATAAACTAAAATATTTGCATGACTAACAATTTCTTTACGTTTATTGCTTTCGTTCACCAGTTCAACTGCTGCCATATTTGTAAATTTTACAACTTCTTACTACAAAAGTGTTCCCTAACTTTTTCGTAAGTTTCTTATTAACAGTCTATACAATTTTTACGAGACAAGTAAGGGAATAGACCTCATGTGTAATAATTTGACAGCCAGAGATAGGTTTGAGAGAAAGCCCAGATATTAATCTTTATACCCTATCTTAAGGGTATATTAATTTTGACACATAGTTTGTAAAATCCCTTAATATTCATCGTAGACCCCTAAAAGTATATATATTTATGATCAGGACCAAAATCTAAGACTATTTAGCAATGTCCGCCCGTCAGTCCGTATGAACTTTTGAGGCCTTTAAATTTATGCTAGGAAACTGAACATATACTCCCTAGGGTTCCGAAATGGTAAAGTGTTAAACATTTTTCAGATACGCCTACTGCCACGCCAACAATTTAGAAAAAAACCATTTTAAAGCTGTGGTTAAAGAGATAAAGGGTTAGAATCTTCACAAGATGTGTAGGCAATGTCCTCCTGTATAAGTTTGTTATATAACGTTTTTTGCTACGCCTACTTTTTGTGGGAGTTTTTCACTAAAATGCTGTTTTCTTTGAAAATTTTCATAGAATTCGAAAAAAATGTCTTACAAAATATTTAGCCAATATTTTTTCCAATATATCACCAAGTCAACTTTTTTGGGGCGTTTTTTTAAAACAAACATTTTTTTTATAAATTTCATAAAATGAAATAAAATGCTATCCATCTTCTTCTTAAAGCTTTTTTCTTTGGGGTACATAGGGATATGGATAGGGTATCATTCTGTTCGCCCCCAGCGGACTGTAGCCTTTCCTTATGTTTTTCTTTTTCGTTGGGAAATAATTTACTAATTTTATTTATTTTATTTGCGCGATTTCGCTTAATATATTTAATTTCGCTTTTACCGCGGCCGTAGTCTTACCTGTATCGGGCTTTCTTGCATTATTCGCAATAAAGCAGTATAGAAGCCCTTTAGAAATAATGCCAGAACGCTTAAACCTACTTTAATTTTAAATGAAGAAATTGTTTAGCAATTTTAAGGGTCTTTTGACATATCGCCGTTATGGTTTTATGGTTCCTATCGCAGGAACTCCTATATTAGTAGTTCAAAATCTCAACATATTACATTAACGACCACTTGAATATATTAAACGGCACTGCACTACCATTGCACTCATCCACCATTCATCCTTCTTCACTTGTTCCCTACCATTTACGATTTACCCTTCGTGATTCTGCAATTCAACTGCTTCTATACATATTTGCATATTTTCTCCAGCCACGTACAAATCCTCTCAGTTTTTTTTTTAGGTTTTAGACTGTCGTTCGCTTCTTTACTCACAAGCACAAGACTAAAACTTTGGTTGCAATTAATTAGAATTGAGATACAATTCCCCAAAGTAAACATTTAATTACTTAATTGAGCTTGCAATCAAATTAGGTTTTTTTTTTCTTTTGAATTTCCAATTTAGGAATAAATTTAGATATCTACAAATGCAAATCCTATACAGAAGGAAGGTTGGTTGATTTGATTGATTTCAAGACTAAATTTTAAAATGAACAAAGTCAATTGGATTGGAGTGCGCAAAGACTTCATTAAAATTCAATAAAAGGGGGGAGACCTTGTTAAACATGCGGTTAAAGAAAAGTAATAAAACAAGAGAAAACATTTGGCACCCTAAGCAAAATTAAATTGCTTAATGTAGCGACACAAAATGAAGTAATTACAATTTTGAATTATGACTTGCGAACTTTTTGTTTATAACTCTCCGTTAGGAAGGACAACACTATTTATCGCTTGCGAATTTTGAATTTTTGGCAAATGTTATAATTCTCATACACTTTGTATCATGAAGCATAAAATTTGAATTTGTAATTATGCACGCAGCGTTATAGCAAATTACAATGCGGTTTGAATGTTCAATGAATATTGTATTTTGTTAATTCGAAATTTCTTTGTTTTGCGATTTGTACGAGTACATCAGTGCTTTGGGGGCATTTGATTTACTTTCTATTGACGAAGTAATTAATGCCAACATGTAGGTGGAGCTGATGGCGGCAACATATCGTAGTTATCCGCAAGGTTGTTGATAATATACAATTTTTTTTGCTATTTTATTTTTTCGGGTCTGTATTAATGAAACGAAAATGATTCTTTATCCAAATTTACTTAATAATGTCTTTATGATTCTATGCTACTAAGACCTAATAGGTCGTAGGCGTAACAGAGATAAACTGGGTTTTTGGTAGCTAAACAAGGTGTTTCCTAGTTTTAAATCAAAAACATCATTCATTGTAGGTCTTTCGGAAATTAGTGAATGTATTATAAATATATGGTGAAGCCGCGTGTTAAGTTTGATCTGAATGGGATTTCTGTTGTTTATCAATATAATGCCCGGGCGTAGAATACAAACTTTCTAAGTTTCCACAACTGCATCGCATTTCATTCGATGATCTTAAGATATTCCTATCAGAGCAGCAATATCGGTGTCATTTAAGAAGGACAGTCGTTTATAACTTTATCGGTAAGAGTTAATGTGACGACTACAGGCAAATTAGGAACCAAATTGCTCTGGTCAGGGTGGGTGCTTTTTCATTTTTTATACTATATATAAAAAAACTCCTCAACAGCATTGCATGACTACGATAGGAAAGATACCATAAATAGACTCCTGGTTCCTCTATCGGCTAATCACCCATCCAATGATATAACATTAGGATAAAAGTATGAAGAAGAAGAGTTTGCTCCCTCAGCCTCTTATCAACTAAACGATAATAAAGAAAACGCAAAATTCCCGTTCCGATAAAAAACGACATAAATAAAAACTGTCTCAGTAAAATCCAGATAAACATCTGAACGAAAGTATAAAGGCCTCGTCAAACAGAACGCGTTTCAACGCAACATCAAAAAGCGACATTTTGTAAGAAAATTGAAACCAATACTCGAATATTATACGCGCTGCCGACAACTCTCTGTGTGAAGTTACAACGCCACTTTAAATAATCTGCGGCGTTCAGAAACGCGCTCTGACGAAGCCTTAAGAATATGTAGTTTGATGAAATAGTATTCAACAAAGCTCTTCAAATGTTATCAACAAGCGAAATCACATCAAGGATCTAGAAGTTAATTGGCTTCCAGGCCAATACAAACAGAACAACATGAACATAAATATAAAGGAAAAATATTGTAATAATACGGAACGGACAGGTACAAGACTGCATTCGGGCGCCAGTTAAAAGAAGCACCCATATTTGCTGAACAAATCAAACATGAATTTCCGTGCTATTTGAATCGCCTGTGAGGTGTTCTTTAGAAACTTAAAAGGAGCCTTGAGTGTAAAATATTCTTGTAAGGTGCGATTTGCCAAGAGTAAAGAACCTTCTTATAATTTCAGTGCAGCAAAAATCTAAGAGAATCATTTCAGTGCATTACAGGAATGGTTCTTATAAGAGACCGGCAGCGGTATGATTTAACATCCAAGCGACCATAGCGATACATTTCATTACTTAAAATTTACCCGAATTACTAATGCAGACCAGTTGGTATGCAATACAGGCGGAGGCTTATGATTATTTAATTCTGAATGTAACCTAACCTAAATCTAGAGTCACAAATATGCTTGGAAAAAATACAAAGAGACTCCAAAAATTGCCAAAGATTTATAAAAAAAAGACAGGGTCTCTGTACCCCCTTGAAAATTCAATAATAATCTCTTATTCAATAATTTTTGTCCAAAAAGTGGTACCATTTGCCTGTCATTGACACCATATTATTATTTTCAGCTTCTGTCAATAAAAACGAAACTAACACCCGCCCATCCTGCGTGTTGCAATGTGCTAGCATCTGAATGGGCGCCAGTTAAACCTGTTTCGTACCACCAACATCACTTTATCATTCCAACAAAACAGACTCGTATTAATTTCCACTTAACTCTCCAAATAAGTAGGTATCTCTGCTCGTAACCATTAAATAAATAGTATTACAGTTACAAAATAATACTTAATAACAATTTAACTCTACATCTAATATTAATTTCACAGCATTTACATAAATTTCCATCAGTCAGAGTCGTAAAAAAACCAACAACACTCTTGATTTACATCCATTACCGCGCCTACAAAAAAATACCAACACCAGCACCATACATCTTCGACCTACTTATCCATGATACCTTTAATATACATATTAAACAAAAACGAATCCTTTCAACAAAACTCCACCCCCTTTTGTTATTCAGTTGTTGTTGTGTTTTTTTCTTTTCTCCTTACAAGCACTGCGCCATAACCAATAATATTTAAGTAAGGTTGTAATTTCACCCCACACCCCATGAGTACTACGTGCCAAAAAGAAACAAAACAAACGGATAAGGGTTGGAAAAGGACGACATTTTCAGGGGATGAATACACATTTAGCCCAATGGAAAAGCATGCGCTTTTCTTACGCGCGCCGCCGGTAAATGCATGGTAGACAAATAAAACAAAAACACAAAACTCTATTCAAAATTACAAGCAAATTATGATTACAATAGGAAAAGAGTGTTCAATGAGGTGGAGGACATTTTTGGATATATGTTTTCCCTCGTAATTAAAGAAAAAGAGTGCGGTATATGATTGGTCAAATGGGCTCTTTGCTAATGGGATAAAATAAATAAAAGATTAATTTAACATTTATTGTTTGACTAAACACTGGAAAAGATTACAGCGAACAATGAAGTGCCTATTCTAAGGGATACCTTTCGCCCACTCTCGAATAAATCCCCATTTTGATCTTCTTTCTCAGGCGTCTATTGGAAGGCAAACAGAGACAAAGTCAAAGTTGGAAAACCATTTCCAAGGGTAGTTATGCGCATCCATTTGTGATTATCGCTTTCGACTAGCCTGGGTATTTTCATTCGTGCTGCTGTGGGGGTTGTTGTTGGCCATAACCGGAGCTCCAACCATTTTCGAAATCATAAAACAGTATCATTTGTGTCGGGTCGTTAATGTAATACGGATTGAAATAGCTTCGCGTCGTTTTCATAAGGATAACGATTATTATCATTTGTCGGGTGGGTTCAAGTGTGTGCGAAACTTTTGCAAGAAAATTTCAAAAACAAAAAGTGATTTTAGAGAAATAAAAAAAAAAATATATAGATTAAAATGGAACAACTAGCCCAGTTTGTGACGAAATCCTTTGAATACAATAACAATACGAATTCTCGCGTTCAAGACCTATTAAGTGCAATGTCTGCCACGCGGGTGACATCAAAGATCGAGGATTGCTCGGATGCGATATCGTTAAATGGAAATATGGAGACTTCCCAGGATGAGGAATCCGTGGATATAGACATAACAGATCTGTCTGGCACGGAGAATAAGGATAATAACAATATTAGCAGTGAAGTTCGTCCGCTGTCGCTGGTGAAACTCAGTCAAACATTAGATAAGCCACCAATTGAAACCAAGAACTGGCTCATTTCCGATTCATCGCCAAAGAGGAAGTTCCAAGAAATAGGTAGAATTGGTAATCATGTTAGGTTCAAGGATTTTTTTAGGTTCCATTCGAATTCTCATTTAGGGTCAATGGAGCCGACGGCTCTGTCTGTGTCGACATTTTCTGCTTCTTTGACATCGATAACGCAAACATCACCGAAAAATACAGCTCTTAATTTGATACGAGTATCGAATTTGGAAAAAGAAATCGACAGCGCTATGGATATTCCCACCCGGATGCGATATGGTGGAGAAACGCGTGCCAGCAACGCGGCCAAGGATTTCAATACCGCCGCCACCGCCACCGCCGCCGACGGGAATGTGCGAATGTTTTTGAGTGCCTGTGTAGAAAAAAGTGAGAAAGCTTCAACGCCAGCATCGGTTCCGCCGACGGAAGTTGAAAAATACGAAACGGAGTCGAACGAGAAGGAGAAGAGGTTTCACGGTGCAAAGGAATGCAGCAGTCGGGCTGAGTATTATGAAGGTAAGTTTTGGCGTTATCGTTATTAAATATATAAAAGAATGCTTAAGAGACAGAAATTCTGTAAAAGCTGTTTTCGAAAAATACCAAAACATACTCAAATCCCATCCTGGAAAGTTTTAGCCTTACATCCTATACATCTTTTATTGAAGGTTTATTTAAATATTTACTTATGAAGAGTTCTAGAAAAGGTTGAATAGTGATAGCAAAGAACCCTCTCTGTAATTTTTCTTAACAAGATGTATAGCATCTCTTGAAGATGTTCTTAAGTCCTTTTTTTTTAACATTGACATCAGACTAACTTAAAAAGTCGTTCATTTATTTGGGACGAAAATAAAAAAGATGCAAAGATTATACAGTGGATAGAGTGTTTTTTACAAAATATTTGGACACGTTTCCTCCTTCGGAAAGATAGTAAGACTATCTTGTTGGCATGCCCACTCTTTGACTAAAATGTGATTTCAGCTAATTATTTCTTAGAAAGCAAAACAGTCCCCAAACCTAAATGACTTGCATATTTCAGGGAAACAGGGATGAAGTATCAAACAGTCCGAATAAGTGGGTATATGATTTTATTCTATTTCTGTACAAATTATAGCGAAGTCAAGTTGGACATGAAAATTTGCGAAACATAAACTTGTCACTCTTGCTAGGCAGGAGATCATAATTGCGAAATTTGTGCGCACCTCTCAAGTTGTGATGGTGCTGCCACAATGCGAGTACTTAGGAAAATCGAATTCAATTCACCTTGTCTTAAAGTTGTGAGGCTGTTATCACTGAAAATTGGTGGCAATTGCATTACAATTCTTTATCCAAATATTGTCGCTGGAAAAGCTTACAAGTAATGACATTTTTTTGTGGTTTGTTATAATTCGATAAAACTGTGCGTACCTATGTATATTGTGATAACACTATTACGTACTGCACTTCTCATAGCTTCGTGAAATTCTTTTGTTTCACACCTTATACCTTATACATAAAGATCAGTAGGGAAAAAGATACGCAAAAAGGATCACCTACGTTGAAAATTTGTGATTTATTATTGATTTCATTTTTGCTGAAGGTGGATGCCAAAGTGTCCGTCAAAAGCGACATGTCATTTAGCAAGGTTTCTAAAGTAGTTATAAACATTTCCAAAATAGTTAGTTAGTTAGTAGTTATAATCATTGCCGAAGACAGCTTTGCCTCATAAGGACAGGACACACAAAATGCAGGAAACGAGGAATAGGTTTATATGAAATCTATTAAATTCACTGGTCGATTGTCTATATCACCCTATAAAATCCAACTTGTTAGGCTTTGTGGATTTAATTTCAGAACTTAAAAATTTATACGACATACAAAAAATTCGAAGCGGGTACAAACTTAATAAGACCGAAAACGATTACAGGAGTAAATGTAATTGGGTGTTCTGAATAATCATTGAGTTCGACCATTTGTCCAAGATTTTTGAGAAACTCCTCATTAGTTGTCAATACAGGTTTAGCGTAAAACCTTCATTTACTGGTTGTAAAGGGTGATTCATCATGGGCTTTGATTTATAATTAAAATAAAACACATAAATTTGAAATTGAACTTAAAATTCCTGAAGACCTGAGACTTTACATATCCCCAGAGAAAATAGTCGGCCAATTTACCGAAGCAAATCGTGAAATTAAATGCTCATCGAAATGATTTCTCAACAAGTCCATTGTTTCAAGCGCTTACCATTGAAGGTAACAATCTGATTTGCCTCATTTTTAAAGAAATATGGACCAATGATTCCACCAGCCCATAAACCTGCTTTAGTCTCATCACTACAAGCTGGAAATGTTCTAACCGGTCGAGTATCATCCACTTATTTAAACTGGGATTCGATTAGGTCGATTATGAGCAAAAAAAATTCTCACACAATGCTTATTTTCGGAATACAGCTGAACAATTTACGCGCACTAAAGGGTCTTTGTATACCCTTATAATGAAGAAACACAGTGCGGGCATTAGGGAAAGGGAGATACCGATGCACATTGGTTTTAAATGTCTGTAAACTGCAGTGAGTCTTTGCCTGATGACTAGCCAAACCATACTGAACAAAAATTTAAAATCAGTTTGATAGCAGTCACGCGTGATATGTCAAAAAAAAGAAGCCCATTGAAAATCAAACCTCACGATGAATCACCCTATACGTAATTTATAAGTTTTATCCACTTTGGTGTAAATTTAAGTTAAATTAATCGAAGAAAAACTACAAAAATGTAACTAAGAGAATTATAAATAAATTTTTATTCACCACCTATTGTGGAAAAGTGTTGGAAATATTTCCGCTTTGGCATTATGGACGATTTTTGTATGGAAAAAAGTTTCTTTTTGTATTTGGCGATCGTTAAAATTGTATGAATATGCAGGAATTGGCCTTTGCTGAGATGAAAGTTAGGTTAGGTTTAGTGGAGGTTATGACATGCATGCTGTCATGGATGAAACTTCCTTACAAAATTCATGCAATATCTCCCGTAAATCATTTTAAAGTATTCATGTGTCAGTTTCTTATAGCCCCTGCTTGTTTAGAAAAAAAAGTATACCATATATCATTCAAAGTCGAGTTCTGTTCAGATTTAAAATCCCTTTACATATGTATATGTATCTCCTTGTATTTTTTTCCTTTTCTCGCCAGTTCACAATCCATCTCATTTATTTCCATGTCACACTGCCCGGGCATCCAGCAAAGTATTACGAGGTTCTGCGCGCTTGATCATTGAGCGACAGTTCCAAACAGGCTAGAACTTCCGATCTTAAGCTGTAGGTACCCGTTCAACCTTTCAAGCCTTCGTAAATATATCCATGTCGTTAATGGTTTTATGTAGAT
Organism: Ferdinandea cuprea; assembly: GCA_963576555.1. Taxonomy (NCBI): domain Eukaryota; kingdom Metazoa; phylum Arthropoda; class Insecta; order Diptera; family Syrphidae; genus Ferdinandea; species Ferdinandea cuprea. The sequence goes on along the minus strand of OY754961.1, from coordinate 83,521,291 downwards.
CCACATGTAAATACCGACAGTTCAACTGGTTTAGTCACTGCGTTATTATTCCATTCTTTCCGATTATGATACACCGTTGAGTCTGAGTATGTTGTTTTGCAATCTCATCCGAATTTGTTTGATTTCCAATATGGAATGCCATTCAAAATAATCCAGTGGCCAAATTCATCTATTTTAAACGATATAAGTTAGGCGTAAGCGAAGGAAGGTAGGCGGTGCTGCAGCTTGCTCATCACGCTTGGTCCCATGTTGACTTATTGATATACCCGTAGATGGTGCACATGTTGTCCGTTCAGATCCTTTTGTAACCATCCGTCAATAGGCGGTTTGACAGACTGGTAAGCCTGAACAGGTTTAATGGTAGATCCTTTTCTTGCTTGAAAGTCAGCCATTTCGTTTCCCTTTATACCCCATTGTCCACGGACCCAGCAGAGTTTAATATTATACAAGCTTAGCCTGATTTCGGAAAGCGGCAGCTCATTTTTTTGCAAAATACTTCAGCTTCAACGCCGTAAATTTTTCAGGTTAGGTTAAACAGGCGCTATTGCCTCACATTCACACAGTATATGTAATATGTCCAGATCTCCGCAGTATCTGCAGACATCTGTATCCGATAATCCGAGTCCTTTTGCATGTTTTCGCAGGAGACAGTGCCCTGCCAGAATTTCTGTTAATGTTTAGAACATTGAGCTTAACCCTGCTCAGTTATGTTAACTCTATACATCTTTTACTATCGAAGAGTGGCCATAGAGCCTTAGATACCCTGTGTCCTTCAAGACTTTTCCACCTTAGATTGACAGATCTAATGGTTTTTTCCTCAATCATGCTCTTTATTATGCAGAGGGGAGTTTTGATGTCTGCAACCTCACTAGTCAACGAGTAGCCCTCCTATTCTTGCAAGCTCATCCGCCTGCTCATTTCTCTCAATGTACTGGCACCCAGCACAGTCTCACTCGGTTTTGACTGCATAATGCTTTAAGAAGATGATCATACCATGTCCAAAACTATTACTCCTGAAGAGTCATCTCGGTAGATGGATATGGATTCTTGAAGAAGAGTATGTTATCTTTAGAAAATCACCAATTAAAAGTTCTTATTAAACTTAATTTAACGCACTTAATAATCATTTTATCTCTCACCAGTTTACACCGAACTTTCATTCAAGGAATCTATTTGTATCGCTTCTTCTTCCCTCCCAAATAAACAACCTCCCTTCTCCCTCCTACTGACTGTGAAAACAAAATCTCAGTTAATTAATTAATTGTTTGCCATATACCTGCCTACCACTTCCTGCTTTAAGGAGAACAGTCCTTAATTAACTGACTTGTTCTTGGGCAACAAAACAAATTGCATAATGATGAAAGTATACCAAATGAAGTTCCTTTTGGCTTAGGGCGCCATCTTCAATTTTATTTGAGTGTGTGTGTGTGTGCATGTCGACAAGTGTTGTATAAGAGCGCACCCTCTTGGGATAAGTATTTAGATATACCTCCGTATAATTTCCAATAAGGATTATAAGGAGGCGCTGAAACATTCTCACAAATTATTTGTTTATTCAAATTGGCTTGGTGTTTCTTTTCGCGCAGTCTTTATCGTCGATGGTAACGTGTTGTTGCCGTGTATTACCTACCCAAACTGGTCTAATTACATTTGAAAACAAATTAATGTAGTAGCAGTGGATTCCTCGACTTAAACGGGTTGTTGTATGAAATTATTTAGCGCAACCCTTTTGGTGGGATTAGCAGCGCGCGAGAAGAGTCTTTAGCGTAAAAAGTAAAAGTTTTATTTTAATTAGCGAAATTGGGTATTGAATTTTCACTTAACTTTATGTGCTACTTAATTAAGTTGTAGATTTACGCTGAAGGCTTTTTCTTTTAAGTAAAAGACATTGGTTACCAGATGAGATTAGGAAGTTGAAATGGTTGTTTGGTGAATCATTCAAACTCATTAAAGTCGCAAAAATCATAACCTATATCAATATGACGGCGACCCCAACACGATCACTTCCATATGTTGTCAATAAAACTGAAATTGAACAAATTGTAAACCTCCCACAAATCTCTCAAGTCACCCTTATTTTATTAAAAATGATTACACCATATCGGCAATAAAATATGAAAATACATCCTCCCCTTCCGACCAAGAACAAACAAATCTCTTATTCACCCTTTCGCACCAGCTCAGCTACACGCTGTGAGTCCTTAAAAAGTCCTGTATCTCTGCATATGCAAAATGCAAACGAATGCTCGCACACTTCGGCTTTTACTTAGTATATCTAATAAAAACCCAAATCAAACCGAATCAAGGTCGATGTGCGAAGGCGGACATAATTTATTGCTCCCCAAGGATCAGCAGGATTTCATCTAAATGAATTTGTTCAGAATTGATATTTTTTGCGCAATGTTTTTTTTTTTTTACGTCCGCATTCTTGCTCCCTCTCTGTGTGTGGATAAACGAGCGAGCAGCGATTAAAATATCAATTATTTAAATCTCAGAAATTATCACATTGGACGCAATCATAATTCAGTCGTCAGTTGACAGCAATTACAACATCATTAATCTCGCCGCTGTCATTGCTAATGTGGTTGTTCCATGTTGTTAAAAATGGATATCCATAGACGACGACGACGACATGGCTTGACTTGTTGCGGAGTTGGAGGTGATAACGATGTGATGGAAGGAGTATTTTGATTTCATATTCGCACCAATCATTTATCATATAATTTTTGGGATGCATGAACTGGTGCTTGTCCTGGTGCTGGTGCGCAGTCTTTCATTTCATAACGACAGTCAGACAATCTTCGAGGGGTTGCTGCTTACAAGAGAATGTTTGCAATCGGCCGTGACCTATGCGTTTTGGTAAAAGATTAACCAAAATAAAAAAAAAAATTATTTCGATTGGACGTGTATAAATGTAATTGCAATTCAATATATGCATCCAGAGGATGGAGGGCTGCCGGTCTAAGACAGGTCTAAGGCAGGTACTTTTCACGGATCAAAACTGACCCGTGTTCAGTTCAGTTAAGTTAAGTTTTCGAGGTAAAGGTATCCGTTTTATTATAATCATACATATAAGGGATGTTTTTTTTTAGAGGTATAGAACTTCGAATTGAAATAAAACAAAAGAAAATCGTTTTAATGACCATCAATTTGGCCTTATTGGAAGGATAATTTTATGCCATTAATGCTTCAATATGATTTCGGGCATGTGGCCGCCGCGGCTGGTGCGAATAAAGACAAGTCTTGAGGTCCAATTTTCAAACACTTTTTCAAACATTTGGGGCTGTATGTCGGCAATAACGCCACGAATGTTGGCTTCCAAGTCCCCTAACGTTTTTTGTTTGTTGGCGTAGGCGAGCGACTTCACATATCCCCAAAGAAAATAATCCAATGGTGTCAAATAACACGGTCCATTCGGCGAAATTATGCGCTCATCGAATGTTTCCTTCAATAATTAGATTGTGACGTGCGCTGTGTGGCATGTAGCGCCGTCTTGTTGGAACCACATCTCATCCACATTCATGCCATCCAATTCGGGGACAAAATAGTCGGTTATCATGGCTCTATACTGGTCTCGATTAACGGTAACTGACTCTCCAGCATCATTTCGGAAGAAGTATGGCCCAATGACACACCACAAAGTCAGTTTTAGTGGATGTAATGGCGTTTCAAGGGTCTCATGTGGATTCTCTTGACTCCAAATGCGGCAATTTTGCTTGTTGACGTAGCCATTTAACCCAAAATGAGCTTGCGGTAAACTTCGCGAACTGAACCATTTTTTTCGAAATAAATTTGCACGATTTGCAAGCGTTGTTCATTTGTCAACCTGTTCATGATGAAATGGCAAACCAAACTGAACATAAATGACATTAGAGTTGCCAGATTTGACCACAAAATATCAGTTTTATCTCTATTCGAAAAACCTCTAAAAACAACACCCTTTGTATATATTATTTCTAAAGCATAGATCCCTTGTGCTGCTATTGCGGCAGACCAAAGTTAAAAGTCGAACTGTCAAAATTTCAGTATCATATACCTACTCCATTTCTGAAGTACAATTCTACGAAATAATAAGCAATCGCGAAAAATTGGCACTACCACTACCCAGCACAACAATGAGCGTATTCTGTGTACGATTTCTAACCTTACAATTCCCCTGTAAAGCGAGCAGATACAAAGCTCATATGAAACAAAAAATTCTTCGAAAAATATTTGGTCTTGAAAATGGATTTAGTTTAAATGGCTAAGCCACATCCACTGCAGTCAACTATTTGGTACGTTTGGAAAAAAATACCTACTCCAGCCCAAGAGCTTTTTTGAATCTATGCCTCCAGGTTTGTGGCGAGACGGCAGGGAAGACCTAACTTTTATTTTGATGACCAAGCCATCCTCGATACCAAAGCGCCTGGTCTGAATAACTGGAAACAGCGTTATCGAAACCGTAGAGGTTGAAAGTCTGAAGTGCCTTTTATGTCAACTGTCTCGAGGTCAGGTTTATCATAGGAAGAAATACATGTAGGATACGCATGGTCCTTCGAGACAAATAAGTTGGGTGACGCAATGAAGTCAAGTAATACGGGCTTGGACCTATGTTTTTAATACATTTAACTTTCCCCTTAGGTTAAAGGTACATCATTGATCTATTAGGGCATGCGCATCCTACTAAAGTGCTGTGCTAATTTTTAACAATAGATCAATATCAATGCACATCTTTCCAGTGTATGTTCTCCCCAACTCTCTATTGATACAAATGGGACTGAATATCGTGTGCAGCTCCTTAAATCCTTAAAATAAATGTAAGTATTGTTTTCGATTCCAAGCTCAGTTTTTAGAGTGTCAACCGTTTTTTTAAAAGATTTGCACTAGTGTTAATATTTAATATTTTGGTCGAAAACCAAACTTATTACATACAGGTGCTCACGATTTTTTACGGTTAAATTCGTTCATGTACTTGATACAGTATACTCAATAGGTCTCTATTTATACATCACTACGAAAATTCTGCTGAAAATATCAAAATGTCCTATTACAAGCGATGGACCAATCCTTTTTTAGAAGCATAAATAAGATTTAAATTGCTCAGTGATAAATTGTCGGCTGAATAGGGTCTAAGTCATATTACTCAGGTCTTGAGTAAGAGCTCTGTTGAATTTTAGCTTAGATATCTAATTCGGATTTTTCTCTAACATCATCAATATTTATTTCGCGTATAGATGACATTCTTCTTTATCAACGAAAATATTGAGGACCAATCCTTCCTCCTCCTTTAATTGAACTAAACAACTTTTAACAAAATGTGATGTAGTTTAAATTGCATTAGACGGTACTATAAAGATTTTATTTGCATGCAGTGAACAACAATTTGTCATATATTAAATATGTATTCAATAAAAAGCCATAATCACTACATAATAACAACACTCCCACTTCTCTAATCAAATTTATAATTGAAAAAAAAACATTCACCCATTATCGGCCACCCACAATGATTCACTAATTTTAACGTTGAATTCCCTTACAGACACACACGCACACACACACACACTCTTAACAGTGAATGCATTTCCCTGAAATTGAAAATGTAAATTTTACAAAATAATAAAAGCAAACACACAATGTCACAGCAGCAGCAGCAGCAGCATAATGTTTTACAATTTCATTAGGGAAATTTTCCGACATTTCTGCTCCACCACACTACTCCACTCCACACAGATCCGTTTGTATTGCCCAATTGGGGCCAACATTCCTACACTCCTTCTGTGTTCGTGTGTGCGTTGCGAACACGACGAATGAAATCAAAATGTCTGTGCCTTGGTTATTTGCTTAAAAAATTATAATTATCTCTCTATGGCTGTACGTCGGCAGAGGGGAAGGGCATCTGCCATCGGTACACATTTAATCAAGGATTGGGGTTTCAGTTCGTTATATTCCTCTTCCTACACACATGAATGATGCTAACTGTATGTGTGAATACAGAAAGAAAAAAAAATACCGTAAATTCAGCTACCAACGACTGAAGTTCTGTTTGTTTAGGTAAAACACTGTAAAATGAAAATCCCCAAATGAAACATCCCCAACAGCAGGATATGACAGGATGTAGGCTAGGATACGGAACGACATGTTTCTGCTGTAATTCTCTACTGTCATTCGACGTTTATGTATATCTTAAAAACAAAGGGCATGGGGAAACGGATAACGATGATAATTCTGATGATGGCTGGGTAATTCAATTATGTTATTTCAATTTCGTGCGCAGTCATCTTTGAAGGGAACCGTTTTATGTTTGCTTTTTCATTAGGATTTATGCTGATTGTGCGTCTTTGTTTGGTTTTTAGTTCTTTGAAGTTAAATAAAATTCTTTACTTGTATTTGGTGCTTTCGAAGTGGACGGCAAAATAATGAAATAGATTTGTCATTTTGCAATTTCAAACAATGTGACATTTTGAGGTTATTTTGACATCGATCTCTATAAAATGTTAATCTGCATGCATCCGAGTTCTGTTTCTGAAATTTGAGCATGCTCTGATTCAAATGAGATCATATGTGTATGTTAAGAAAGAGAAACATGGAAAGGAGCGACATCTTCTCAAAAGACATACAACTCATAGAAATAGGTTTTAACTTGAGATAGATGGGAATATTGGGCATGTACTCACTAATTATTTTTTAACGTTTCGCAACATTAAAACTGTCAAACTGTTGCTTTTGATAAACCGTTTCTTTTTTAAAGCTTCAGACCAGTTTTTGTTGCTGTCAGACCAGTTTGACCTTTCCATTGGACTCGACTGACAATTTTTAAGTTCTGTGTTTTCAAATTCCAGCTTTTGCGGATCTCCAATTAAACGCAAGATTTACTCGAACTCGACCTCGTTATCCATTGGTGACCAAAAAATATTAAATCTTAGACCAAATTTCAGCAAGCGCAATGGAAAGCCATTTTAATAAAAAAAAATGAGTCCTTAAGTTCAGAGAAACTTATTGTAGTTCTACTTTAGAAGATTGGTGGAAGAGTATAGTATTAAAAGAGTCCGGAGTGAACTTGAGCCTCAATCAATAAGTCTCCTCTATTAGCGCGGTATCTGGCTAACTGCTTCAATTGCAGTTGGTTACGATTTATTTCCTTTAGTACGCATAACCTTATGTTCGGTCTTTCTGTACTGCGTTGTCCCTTCGGATTATTGTCGAAGATTCAACGGGCTAAAGCGTTCGTGATCATTTGCCCCACATGTCCCAGCAATCTCAAACGCCCAATGCGTTATTCTTCTTTGAGATGTGAAAGCAGAGCCAAGGAAGACAAAGTACCTTACTACTTTGAAAGTGTCTTGTGTCATATATAAAGTTTTGGCCAATTCGTAAATGTTAGGTATTGACAACGCCTTTTAGGTTTTGCGCCTTTAACCACTGTAGACCGATTTATGCCGCTTCTGTTTATATACTCGCTGATGTATCTCACTATAAATAAAAATACTTTTTTAAAATCGTACCACATGTGTAGTCTCGAATATGGGGGCTGGGTTTCGAAGATCCAATTGGCTGAAGTACTTTTGCCCATTCCCTCGATGTGGTCTAGCTACATCTTTTTGGAATACAACCACATCTTGGTTCTATCCATTCACAATCCACGTTCAACATTAACTCTCCTTTTCTGGCAGGATAAGGAACCTATAGAGCATACACTTTGCCTTTCGAGCTTTGAACCGATATGCTTTGCCAAACCGAAGTAGCAGCGGTTTCCAAGGGACATTCTTCGCGGTGCTGGACGAATTTACTTTGCCTGTTCTTCAAGTGTGACTTACCGCACCAAAAACGGCGCTTATAGGGTTCAATCAGATCGTTAAGGAATGGTTTTAGACGTTCTCACTAGACTGATGCCTCTATAGTTTGCGCGGATTAGAAGGCCTTAGAAGGACAGTAGGTCGGTACGAACAGTAACACCTTTGCACCAAGTACAAGTCTTGCTTAAAGGCATTGCCATAGTTGAAGTTCTTGAAGCACACCATTCCACTGTCAACAAATTAATACAATTCCATATCAATTCCTTTTTCAGAGAACATAGATTCATCCTCCAGTCCAATAACAATACACGACCGATCAGACAACAGTAATTCACCGCATCCAACAACCGCCACCGCCACTATTACCGCCGCATCTGCCATCTCTCTACACCGGAACAGCCACTCGCCGAAGGATATTTGCATGTCACCAGATGGTGGACTTTCAGCCAATCAAAGCTCCAGCTTAAGCAGTAAACAACGTCGATCCCGGACAAACTTTACCCTCGAACAATTAAATGAATTGGAAAGACTTTTCGAAGAAACCCACTATCCGGACGCCTTCATGAGGGAAGAACTTAGCCAACGTCTAGGTCTTAGCGAGGCCAGAGTACAGGTAAGCCACACCATATCTACCTAAATACATACATAGTATAAATATCTTAAGTAGAATATCCATTAAAGAAGAGTGAAAATAAATGACCACTTAAGAACAATCAATTGAGATTAATTACGTTTCCTAAAATTCGACAGGCGATAAGTCACTCTAGGGCTATGGGAAGTTGACATTTAAATCTGACCGCATCGCTTAATCTCGAGGTGAAAAGGATATGGGGGTGTATGCGATTGAAGTAATTCTCTTAACTCGAATAAAAAGGAAATGAAAAAGAAAAAGAAGAAGAAGAAGAATTGGGTGTCTCATAAGAGAGACCGCGATGAGATTGATAGGGTGGATGTTTTTTTTTTCTTCTTGGTTTTGGTTTTGGTTTTGCCTTTTTTCGGGTTGGTTGCAACTTGAACTTGAACTAATGGAAAACTTTCGACTTTGCAAGGGGTGAACATGAATTTATCGCATAAAAATGGGATATAAAATTAAGTGTTTCTACAAATTGTTTCTTTTGTCCTTTTTTGTGCTTGTTTCTACAAATGGCGACACATTTATTTATGACTTTGGAAATTTTCTTATGTCACCCTATTAAGGATACAACTAACTATGTGCTGGTTTATAGCACTTAACGAATTATACTTGTATTTAATGTGACTTTGCTCTTAGAAGTAATGAGACAAAAATGGATATTAGGAAACGATTATTTGCTTAATAGATGTACAAGGCTATCGAGGAGGAAGAGAGTTGTTAGTTGGGCAAAGAAGAGGTCAAGTTTGTTGACCAAAATTGGGGAAATTTAGTGACAAAATTGGATAATAAATTGAATGGTGAAATGGGGAGGGCTTATGTTGGGCGCCAGTTCTTTTTTTTGTCGGTGTTTATATCGAAGTTGATTCCCTAACGTGAAATGACAGAGCACAATAAATTTACGAGCATGTTTTAATTTTATTCCATATTTTTGAGTAAAACTAGTCTAGTCACTCTTCAAATCAACTGGTAATTGTTGGATATTATCATAGAAGTTTCTTTTTACTTTAGACGCAAAACCTAGAGCTTCTTAGCGTATTAAACTTGCCCCGGCCAAGCCAACGTTCACCGTATGTAGATGGATTAGTATTGCTCGGCGAACTTGCCTGGTTTTTTGGCAAGTCCAAAATCAACTAGACGAGGATCGGTTCTACTGTCTGTGAGATATCACCGAGTCAAGAAGTTCTGTATGCTTTAGATTTACACAGCGCTCAGCGTAAACTGTCAAACTAGCATTGCTTGGTTGTGTATCACCTCCAATTGGTATATGACCCCCAAAATAAATTTTGAGCTTATGGCTCAAAATGGTTAATGCATCAATTTGTGGCCCCTAACGTTTAAAGAGGGCTTAAACAAAAAATAAGTACATTCTCATATTGATGAGAAAATTCTTAGGGGCAACTCATCGCTGGACTTTTCGTTGGTCTCCAATTCTCTAACCCTTGGGTGATCAGAACGCTTTACATTTCCTCAATCGCCTCCTACTTCAGTACGCCAGCCAATCCTAGTGTATTTTCCATAAACCAGAGTATCCAAATCGTTTCGTTCCGTTTGTTCTTCGAGGTCCACAACGGAGCGATCCATTTTTCTTGCGTTTCTATCAAAATCGTTTTCAACTAATTCACATGAATTCCATTAGAGAACGCGTAGCTGACATTCTATTTTTTCATTGAATACTCTCTGGTTTTGTCAACGATTTTGTTGTCAAGTTCGTGAATTGAAATGTCTTCATAAAAAGTTCGTATTTTTAGATAAAAAGGAGGGGGTTACGAAGATATTGATTGAGAGTCACCTGCAAGATTTTTGAACCTTTAAAATAATTGAATCACTGCAACCTTCAGGTGTATAGCCCTACTTCTAGAAGGTAATCCACATATAAATATATAGTTACCACAACTTTAACAACAAGCATTTTTAACAAAGTAGCTATAGTTTGCCAATAGTAAATATCAGGGATGGCTGAGGATTCTTCCGCACAAAATTTGTTCGCATATTTTTTAATTACAGATTCAAAAAGTATTAGAGTGTTGCGAGTATAACCGGTTAAAATAAATCATGATTAATTAAAGTTATTCAACGATGAAAAAGCTATATAAAGCGGCTGCAATTTTTTTTCAATAGGCATACCAACTGAACGCAAGTACCTCTGCAGCGTATTCGTAAGCTAAGTCTGTTTTAAAAGGAAATATCCTCTTTCAACCATAAATTCAAATTATGTACTAAAATTAAGTACAGTACAAAAAAATATCTGAGCTTCTTTCTATTGCAAAAGCTACTGTGAGCTACTTATTATCACAGAAGCTCCTACCAAAACTGAATGTAGCATTCATATATGATTTTAAGTTGAGACAACAATTTGCAAATTTCGACTAATTTAATCAAACAGGAAAAAAACAACCGTCCATTGTTGGGCGCCACTCCAAGTTTGTAAATCCATTCGCTCCCAAACTCCTGAAACAGAACCATGTAAAAGAAAAACAACAAAACCAACTTCATTTTCAATTTTCCTCTTTTCGAAAAACAAATTTCCAAACGCATCCTTCTCCCTCCGAACATTCAAATTTATATTCCATGCACATTATACCCGCACGTAAACATTCGTCCAGTTATACAGTTACTCGAATGAAATTGCAAAAAAAAAAGGACCAAAAAAAGAAAAGAAAAAGTGTCTGGTAAAGAATCTGCTTGCTACTGCAGAATATCCATTCTATACCCAGAGCAAGAGGGAAATAAAAAGATTATTTATAAGTTCCAACTACCCAGGATACATTCACATAACAGACAGAAATTGAAAATGGACATAGTAAATGGCCATATAACTTTACACGCAGATATTCGCCATGCAATTGGTGTAGGAGAGAAAAATAACTCCGGTATTCCAGAGCCAACTGAAGTTGAATTTTCTTCTTTTGTGCAGAGATGCAAGCTATGCATTATAAAGTTTACAACACGTACATAGGTATTGTTGATTTATGAGACAATTTATATGATTTACTGGTAGCCGAAGGATGAAGGAAAGATTGTTGAAAAGAATGACTAGCTAAGCTAAACCTGTTACGTTATTTTTGAAAATATGTTCTCTCCCTCTGTGTGTGTGTGTTATGTGATAGCTAATTTGATAATTTGTGGTTGTATGAATTTTCTACTTTTATTTTCAGGTCTGGTTTCAGAATAGAAGAGCAAAGTGTAGAAAGCACGAGAATCAGATGCATAAAGGTGAGTTTCTATTCATTATAAATAAATGCCACCATTTTGTTAAGTGTATCAACAAAGTTTTTTATGCATATATGGTAGGAGGATTACGTCTTCTGATGGGTGTTGAAAATAATAAAATCTTGAAGAAAAAACTGCTAATAGGTTTCTTCCTCAGCGGTAATAAAAAGTTTCAGGTCCTTCCGTTGGGCGCCAAACAACAAATTTATTGAAGCAACAAATTAAAATCTAGTTTAGAATTTACTAATGATCAATTAACAAATTTCTAATCATGCTGATATGGCCTCTTCATGGATTTAAAAACAAGGCTTAGATCCCCTCGTTGGGCGCCAGACCAGCACAAAATATGACAGATATGAAGGTCCAGCCAATGAGTGATTAAAAAAAATTCGAACCTTGTTGCGTCCGTCTTCTACACCAATGGATCAAAAACTCATGACGGAAGTCATGGCTTCAAAGAAGTTTTATCTTGGCTGAAGAGAAGAGAAACGTGATACCCGTATCTTCTCTTACAGCCAAGCAGCGTTAAAATAACTAGACTTTGTTGCTTTAAACTCTTGATTGCCGATCATCTGTTTAGTAGATATAAAAGTAGTTCAACATTCATCTATGCTGCGTGCCGGGGCATAGAGATATTCCAGGGAACTGGAAGGCTACCGACGAACTCACAAAACATGAAACCTCACCGCCTGGTATTTCACCTGATGAGAGTTTTTTGGGCATTCCAATCGCTGCATGCAAACTAATGCTAAAATTGAAAGCTATTGAGAAAGACAACTTTAAAGATTGCACGTCGGTTCTACAACAGGTATAATCACGGGACACTGTCTTATAGGCAAGCATGCAACTAGGCTTGGTGTATATTCAAATAACATTTGCAGATACTCCAGCTTCTTTTGACTTGCCCTGCTCTTTACTAAAAACGTAAGGCCTGATTGCAAGCCTTCTTCCATGACGATTTTGAAGATCTCTCCCTGACGTTAAAAGTCTCTTTCGCGGCATACAATTTAAAAATTGTTAAACGAGTACAGTTTATCAAATTCGTATCACAACGGCTTTACCGACTTCACTCAAAGTCAGGCGCAAAAAAACATATATTTCGAGTGAAATGGAAAACTAATATTGAGTTCAACAATGATTAAGCATATTAAGTCTCAACTCATAGTTAAAAAGAGTCAGAATCTCGAGTTAGCCGCCAGACAAGCCCTAACCTGTAGAGAAATAGAAATCTGGTCTAGAAGTTATTCCAATGGTCAATTATTAAGGCTATAATCATATTGATTAGGTCTTCTTTCGCAGTAAACAAAAGTCAAAAAGAGAAATTAAGACTTCCGATGTTTGCCAGGCAATTAGCAAATAATTAAATGTTTTCTAAGACAAATTTTTCAAGTTCATCCACTAACTTTACACAAATTGATGCTAAAGGGATCCTTCCCCTTGATTAAAGATTACACAAAGCCTTACGTTGGGCGCCAGACAAGCACACAACTCCACATACATGGAAATCTAGTTAACAAATTTTCCTATACTTAATCAATGAACTTCAAATATACATATGATAAATCAAAAACTTAGAATGTACGAAAGATCAACTAAGTTAAATGTATTACTGCTTAATGAACCTCCTGTTTGAACAAAAAGAGTCAGAACCTTTAGTTTTAACATAAACTTGAGAGTAATTCAAACGATATTAAACCGTTTACAAAAACATTATGCTGCATGAATGTACTTTGTATTTTAATGTATCCAGTTGCACAATATAAGCACATTAACCCAAACTGCAAATTCTATTCGTCGACAGTCCATTTTTGAGTTAATGATGATTGAATTTAGCCAACAAAATAAAATAAAAATCAAGTGACCTTATGATACTTCACCCAATTTCCGTCAAAATTAAACTGATTTTATTTCAATCACGCGCCTCTAATGTGTACGATAAACAATTTAGCAATTTATATCGTTTACCACCCGTGCCTCTATACTATCCGTATCTGTGCCACAAAATTTCCCGCTATATATTTATTATTGATTGCGAAGCAAGCTTTCGTTTTTTTTTGTTGCCACCACTAACAAACCAATAAACTCTATTTGAAGATTTTTTAAGAGGAATAGCAGCATTTGTTGTCAATCGTTTATAACACCGTACCCGCAGACAGGTAAACAAATACATAACAAATGTGATACACACATACACACTCATGTGTATACATATTGGCATATGTTTGCTAGCCAATTTGGAAATGTCAACAGCGGGAACGAAGAGAAAAACAATTTTTGTTAACATTTTGATTAAAGGTGCACCACAGAGCTTCATGTTTTTTTTTTGCATTGAGATATTGCTATTCCTGTCAGATATATCCAGGCAATTTTATTTCCTCGTCGTATGTCGACACACAGAGCAAATAAAAGTCAAAAACGGAAAATATCAATGACTTATAGATTTTTGTGTGTGAAGCTTCCTTTGGACTTTGACATATTCCGTGTGATGTTATGTCAAAAAGTAAATTAGATTAGGTTTCGCCGAATAGTATAGTGATATTTTTTTATGTGCTTGACGGCTTATTCGAAAAAAAAAAATACAAAAACCAAAACCAAAAGACATCTGTCATGACATCTAAAAAATGAAAGCGCAAAACGGAAAACACGACTGTACAAACATCCTAATTTGGATATATTTGCAGAACAAATTACAATCGTGGTGGATGGAATAAATTAAAATAAACTAACTTTGAAATGTTCGCCCTCCTGTCTGTCTGGATGACACATTGCACTGTGAATGTGGTCGGTTGGGCAGAGGGTGGTGCGAATTAAGCTAAAGTTAATACACAGGCATGTATGCAATGGGTGGGAGGCAGACGCAAAATACCAGCTAACCAAATGGACCAAAACGAAGAAGAGGTTATATACTGTAATGGATTTGCTATAAAAAAAGACATAGTTGAATTGAAAACTACCCGGCGGACGCTGCACTCCAAATGGTATGGAAATAATCATGTTAAAGTGCAAATTGCATGTTTTGCAGACGTGCAGACGGTTTTCAAATTAATTTCCACAGTTTGGATTAGAAAATTGATTTTCGAGAATCATTTTTAAAAATTAACAAATTAAGAGTAAAGCTGGGTGGAAAAGTGGTGATGTGCAAAATTCACAAGTCTGAATGTAATAAATCATTGAAAAACAACTAAAGCAAAAGAAGCGGTGTTTGCAATATCGGTTACGCAACATCGTAAAATGGTAGTACATGTGACTTAAATAAATAAATAAATATTAGGCTTAATCGGGCCATGCTGGACCTAAAGTCTAGCTTCACCAACCATTGTGTGTGCGAAGTTATATTTTTGACACGAATGGAAAGGACCGACTGTTAATGCAGATTCCGAAAGGCAATTAATTTTTTTTCATGACAGTCTTTACTCTTGAATGTTTATCAGACGTTCGCAAGAGGTGGGGCAGCGAATAACAACTTTAAGGTGGTACGGGCCAGGAATTTGATCCAACGACCTTTCGCTTAGTCTGCCAACGCACTTAACCACTAAGCCTCTGCACTCACCATTTAGATATGTTAGTGAATCTTTTGAGGTCTGAATGGGGTGTACCTTAGGTCGCCTAAGCAGGATAAGCGATGTCCATGGAGAGCTCGGCAGTGGGATAAGAGATGTTTCATACTAATTTAAATCAATTATCGTTCAAAAGCTTCTGCAGATTAGGAAAATTCCTAACCTTTTCGCCACCTGATGGTGATGTGTCTGGCTTATTCCCCGACAAATAACTGTATTTGGTTTCTCCCAAAAAAAAACGAGCCTCTTCGAGCCGTGAAAGCGCAAATACTTTGCAACGTTCTTAGCGACATCGAATATGTGGTCATGAACTCACATATCGAAAATGGGAAGTCGTTCGGCTTAGCAATACAAGTGATATTCATGATAATTTGCAGAGTATTACGGTTTGTTTCAATAGCATTAAGCATACTGTCAAATTCACGAGTGTACCGGAGGAAGAGAGAGAGAGAGAGAGAGATTTATTGCGAAAACCGTATTGTCCGTCACTTAAAACTGTTAGCGATTCAAAATATTTCACAAGCTGACTATTTATATGCGTTTTCATGACAGGGACGTAGGTGCAATAATTGGTTGGTAGAGAAAGATGTCACTTATTTTGACACGGGCTGACCAAATTATATTCCATTTTCTCGTAAAGATCTCGAAGTGTTTCTGCCACTGTGTACGACTGTAAAAATGAATAAAAAATTCTACGCGCTTAATTAAAGAAGAAGAAAAATCACAATCTAAGAGCGTAGCTCTTCGCCTGTTTCCTGTTAAAAAATTAGTGAAAATTTTTGAAAACGTTTAGTTATCAGAATTTCACAAGGACTGATTGTTAGAGATTGTTAGAGTCCGAAGGTCAATTTTTTGGCCGAAGCCGAAGCCCAACTTCGGCATTTTTAACACCTTCGGCCGAAGCCGAATGTATTCCAACCTTAAATACCAAATAAATCATCCATTTAATTTTATATTAGATAAAATAGCTCATAATCATAACAAAATGTATTTTACAAAGCAAATTTACAAGCAAATTAACATTCATTCGGATGCAACTTTCACTACAGAAACGAAACGAACCAGAAATCCTTGCTCAAAATCGCTTCTCGCAAAATCGAAAAATTTTCGGCAAAACGGTTGATCAATTCAATAAAGACTTCGGCTAAACCTTCCGTCTTTTTTCGTCGAAGCCGAATGTTTTGCCGAAGGAGGAAAATTTAGACATATTTAGCCAAAGCCGTAGCCGAATGTTCGGTCAGACTACTGATTGTTGCTCTCATATATTCCCCCTAACTGCAATAACTCCTTAAACTCACGACAATATCCGTTTTCCCTTCTCAAATGATCGGGCGCCAGTTAAACACAAAAGTGAACATCAAATCGGAAACAAAAAATGCAAATCATCAAAAAAAAAAAATTCACATAAAACACCTCTCGGTAAAAATCGATTCCACTCGAAAAAAAATCTCCTCCTTCCAAAATCACATCACAATGAAATATAAGTTATCATTATTTCCACCAAAGAAAAGCATCAATTGTAGTAACAAACTCGTACGCATAAAAAAAAACGCAATAAAACTCTGCCTAATTCCTTATTCCGAGTACATACATCCAACCCTCTAGAGGTGTCCAGACAAAGTCTATAAAAAAAAAATACCAAGCACCCGAAAACAACTCAATTGAGAAAGAAAACATTCTTCTAACCCGCCGATCCCCTGCTCCTTTTTGACGGGTAATATTTTATTCACTAAATCTTCTGTTAATCAACTTGATGTTCTCGTGAACAAGTGTAATCATCCCTTAAATGTGTTTAAAATGCCGGAATAATTCAGCTCGGGGTGGTGAACGTAGAAATCGCTTGTGCTTTTTTATTCCTTCGTTCCACTCATTTAGCCATGATTTTCATTACTTTAAACAACAACAAGCAAAGTTTGATACTTAGGCGTGTATTAAGACATTTCAATTTGTCAAACATTTTTTTCTTTCTTTCTTTCTCCTATTAATTGTAGGACGATATTTTAAACTGTGATTACATTAATTTCGATTGTAATGGAGTAGGTTACGCCCACAACCAATTTAATCTCTTCTTCGGCACTCAAAATGTAATCAAATTAATTCTTAAAAATACGAAAAAAAAAAAAATAAATCTACCACCCCTCAAAGTCATCGTCCACAACGAAAACTGGTAACTCCCACGGGTGTCATTTGTTCCCGTGGTGGCAATAAATAAGTGAATTCACTTTGAAAGTGAAAAAAAGGTTTAACAACCCCACAAGCAGCTTAATTTAATTTAGTATTTTTTTTTTGATTTACTGACAATCGTTTTTTATGCTCACCTTCCAATTCATTAGACGTGTCTTCTTTCTTTTGTCTTTTTAGGGATTCTGCTATCGAGTCATAGTCCACCGGTGTCAACCCCCTTGGAACCATGTCGTGTAGCACCTTATGTCAATTTACCAGCTCTCAGGAATTCGTCAAGTTCTAGTTCGCAGTCGGGGAGTAGTTCTGGACAGCACTTTAGTGCATCTTCGGCGGCAGCTACTGCGGCGGCGTTTTCCGCTTTTGATCCTGCCTTGATTTCGGCTGCTGCTCATCAGGTAATTAATTGAACTAACAATTGATAAATGCTGCTGTCAAACAAATTTTTTATTTTTATTTTCAGTATGCCGCCGCGATTAGCAGCAATTCAAGTGGACTCTTTCCTATTCCGCAGTATCCGATAAATTTGGCAGCTATTGCTGCAGCGCATAGTAAAAGTTCGAGTATAGCTGATTTGAGGATGAAGGCGAAGAAGCATGCCCAACAATTGGGACTTACAGAGAATCCAGCTTAAATGTGAATGCGCTAATGGAAGTGCTTGTAAAAAATTACTTATGGATTTAAACATACGAATAAGGTTAACCTCTTTAAGTGTATATTATAATGACGATTATGAAGACTAGGTATTTGGCTATAACTGGCAGAACGCAATGGTGCAGCAGTAGTTGGAGTAGCATGATGCAGGAAGCTACATATGTCAAAAACGAAATTTTCCCAACTGTTCTGAATTTTATAGATCTTAAGTAATAGGGGAACCCACTCATTTGTAAACCTAAAGGTGGGCTTCTTAATAGCATCTTCTAACATAAGCTTTTAATACCTAGATAACCCTTATCGGACTCAAAGTTTTCTGGAATATTCCTATCTTCTGTTATCTATCCACAAGAAATGATCCGCAGTCTAGGGATATCATAGAGTTCCGTATAAGCCATTTAAATGCAGCTTGGCTGTCCAAGAGGAAACGCATACAAGACTTCTTGTATCCCATAACCCCCGGCTGGAACACATTACAGTGATTTGGTAGGCGGAAAGTTAGACTAAGTGTAAAAGTGGATCGCTTCATTCTTCCAGAAAAACTCCATCCTTCTTTAGTTTTCGAGAGTGAATGGTGACTTGGAAATGTCTGTAGAACTGAGTTCAAAGCCAATGTTTTTTGAAAGTCTGAGTACACTGAACTTTCTTGCATTGAGACGAATAGCTGAATAAGTAGAAGCAGCCAATTGCCTGCTTAAATATCAAGAAGTGTCAGGTTAAATAAAATGTCTAGTGCTGCGGAGGGATATTTCAAAGAGCCAACTCATGCATAGTTAAGCTGATTTTTGGACTTTGATTAGCTTATCTGGCTATGTGTCTTTCTGTGCTGAGTAAAAAGATGTCCACTAGACTACAGTCTTTACAAAAGTATTTGTTGCACTAATGAGATATACTATAGGCGAATGGTAACACTTAGCTCATATCTGATTTGACAGATAATTAGTTTTATCCTTCCGCTGAACGAATATGGTTGTGTTTACGCTTGAACAACGCTGGGAAATATTGCGGCATAATTGGGCCATTTTTCATTTTTTTTTTTAAATAAGCAAGGAGTGGCCGTTACAGTCAATGGCGATCGTTATCGGGCCATTTTGATGCATTTTTTGTTCACAAAAATTGAAGAGGAGGATATTGGCAACATTTGGTTTCAACAGGACGGCTCTACGTGCCACACAGCCGAAGCTACACTCTATGTTTTGCGCACTGTTTCAAAAAAAAAAAAAGTTACAATTTCGTGGAATATAGGAATTTTTTTTCTTAACAATTGGCACTTAGGACTTTTTTTGATTTTCAGATATATGTCCAATTTCTGTTTTGATTTTAAGGCACTTCCAGACACAATTTTGAATTTCTGAAAGCGCTGCTCTTAACTCAATACAACTCATACATAATTGCTTACCTCGGCAGTATACTACTATAGCTTAACTCTCTATCTTTGTTTCGTTTGAGTTTTTCAGCCTAGCTTTCTATACAAGATAGGTCCCCAATATTTAGGTTCTCCGAAAAAGATCAAGCTATTGCCGTTAATACAAAAGGAAAAGTTCGGTTTTGTGGGGTTAACCCTCAAACCATTACCATCTGTCCGATATCTTAGACTGCTTAAGAGCGCCTTGAAGGAGTTCTTTTAAGATATTAAAATGCTTTCCTCAGAAGCCAATTGCAATGTTGTCAGTATTAACCATAGCTCTCAACTTAATCACACATTCGATTCACCCTTCCGATTCCCTTTCATTGAAAACTTTTATTTTGCTATCCGTCGGGTGAATGCGTTTGCGTTGCACAAGTGCACTATGTTACCGACATTTCTAAAGTAAATCAGATTCACCTCTGCTGATAGAAAAATCGTGTTAGGTGAATGTTCAAAGAAAATTCCACCCGATTAGTCAGAATAGGCCTGAAATTCCCTATTTCCTTTTTTGATGGTGTTCCAACTATTTGTAAAATATTTTACCCTATTTAGAATGCACCGAAATCGCAAGCATTTCCGTTGAATTTCACCTCGTTGAAGCATTGACACCAAACACTACCTGGGTTTTTTGACGTTTCAATCAGCCATCGAAAAATACAAGATACCTGAACAATATGTTTGAATATCAGTAAGCTGACTATTAGGTGACTTGCAGTCCACTTGCAATATAGTTAAAAACCTGGCAACTGCTTTGTGGAACTTTAAGAATATTTTTAAAGCCGCGTTTGCTTCGACAATCTGATCATTGCAACCAGAGTTTCACCGAAACCTCACTCTGAAATCGAAAAACCTCCTAACTTTAATGGAGATTTTAGGAGTTTTCGCGAAACTTGAGATTCTAGTTTTACCTTATACCCTAAGGTATAGGTTCCTAAGTTAGGCAATGTTCGATTTTAAATTAGGTACACAATATAATAAAATGTAAATATATTATTATTTGGCAACGCTTCATGCTACACTACTACAGCGACCGAATGATCCCTTATTTCTCATCAATGGTAAATTTAGTTCGGGCTTTTTGCTTTTTTCTTAAGTTTACCATTGCGCAATACATGATTTGTTAATGTTAAACAAACGGTCAATTTGTACCGTTTCTTATGCTTTTATCTACCCAAACATTTTTTGTAGTTTTTTTTTAAATAACACATTTAACTAATGCAAATCACTGTCATTGTAAACCTTACTAACGAGGTTTTTTCCTTAAAATTCAAACTGTCCAAAAAAAGATATAATATAAATATTTAAAGCTTAGTTGGTCAAATTAACTTAATAAAATTCTCCTGTCAATTTATTTAAAAAAAAAAAAAAAAACACTTATAATCTACCACTTAAGAGTTGTAAAAAAAAACTGTGATTATATTTATTTATTTCTTCAAAAAATTAGTATTTTACTCAATAAAACAAAAATTAACAAATAACTGATTGTACTTTATTTTTATTTAATCAATATATTGATTGCAAACAACAACCTGCTTCCGACTTTTAGATGCAAAAATGTCTAGGTCATCGTCTAAGATCCCTCAAGAGAATTCGGTCAAGTTCAGCGCAGATGTCCGAGGTTATAAAAAAAAGTAATCACCTTACGAGTAGATTGTATAACTCAATTCACTTGTCTTGAGTTATTTGGATCACCTCGCATCAACTGTCAGACGGGCGTAGGTATATCTGATGCTACTGCTCTGGTTATACTTTTTCGCTAATCATTATTGAAGGACTCAGGTGATGGCGCAGCACTTAAATGGATTTGATGTTTGTCGATAAAAATGAAGGTAGACTTTTATTTAATTGATTTGAGATTTGTTATGATGGCTAATTTTGGTAAGTGGCGGTGGTAAGTGAGTGTGCAGATGAGTTGGAGAAAGTTAAGGTGATGAAAATAAACCTCGCAGGAGTTTAAGTTAGCCATCAATTTAGTTCATGCGGAATAAATTCGATTTTTAAGTATGTTTTCTTTTTATAGACGAAATGGTGGGGAATAATAAAGACATGTTTTAGCCAAGACATACCATTGACAGATTCAACTATAATAATGAGGCTCAGGTGTGTATCCTAAAAGAATCTGCGTCTATTAAAATTGTGACTCTGGGGGGGCTTATCTCTCGAACAACTCAGTCGATTTAGAATTTATTAAAAGTTCCATCCGGAACTATATAGTTACTTCAGGATGTTATTCCACGAGAGCGGACATGTGAACAAAGTATAGTAAACTTACGTGAAATCAAACGAAGAACATAGTTATACCTAAAGAAAGAGATGAACGTCATAAGTTTCTCGCCAATAGCTCCCGCGAAAATAAGGCCCGCTTGCGTAATTATTCCCGAGAAAAGGAAATAACACCCAAGGGATTTATTTCCCCTTTAAAGATGCTTTAACAACAAAAAAGCAATAACACTCATAGTTTTTGTAGCCTTTCAGCCATTTTTTATACAAATTGTTTGCTGTACGACAAAGAATAAGATATTGTCAAGTAATGATAGTTCCTGTTGCGCAGAGTCAACAGTGGGAATTAAATTCATCCTCAGAAGATTCCCATCCTATATGAGGTAAATTCAAATCGCCAAGTAATAACTACTGTCACAACAAGGTATGTCAAATACATTGTCGAGTACAATAGACAATTCCGAGTGCAACGAACAGTAATAATGATACCTCCTCTAAGCGCTTTTAGATCATTACTACAACGGGATTGAAAGTTTCAGTCAACGAGAAGATACCATGAGAAATAATTTGAGAATTCAAATAAAGTTCAGCAGTTTTTAAATTTTGGAATCTAAACTATGTTTTTAAGAGAATGCGATGTGAATTCCTTTTAAGCATATTTTAAGGCCATACCATTGAAAAGTAATTCGAAATAAGGAGGAGGTGCTTAATCATCCGTATCAACTTTCACAACAAATAAGTGATCATTTTTTTAATCGGAGTTTAAACCCACATGAAAGACTGTCAAGCTACGTGAAAGAAAAAATAAAGCTCATTTTGTTTTGGAAATAAGACCCTACAATTGACTTCCTTACTTAAAATTCTATCCCCGAAAAACTCATTTTAAATAAGAAGCTACAAAACATAATTTTGTTTTATTAGTTTAGAGGGATAAATCTTTTTGTTGAGTAAATAAAATAGTATGGAATTTTTAAAATTGTCTGCGCAATTAAACTCGGCCTACAAAATGTATTAAGCGGTTTTCAAAGCTATGTCTAAAAGTTCGGAAGTTATAGAATTTAGAGTAGCTAAACCTCAAAATCGACAATATTTACTTTAACCTTATATAACTTGACTTGTGGCGATAGCAGACAATTTAACTATACCACTTTTTTCTTGTCTGAGCAGCAACAGAAATAAGAAGTACTCGGTTCGATTTAACTATTTCCATTGCCTCTTCAAAATCTGTTATTTTCACCGCTAAATTTATTTTGTCAAGACATACATTTCTTGTTTGTGTTTTATATTTCTATAATTTGTTACAAGTCGGCTTATGACCGAACTAACCCGATTTTCGTTTGTATTTTGAGAGAATTTTTCATTTTGCAATATAAATGTTTGGATTAGCAGTTTGGGTACTCTGAAGGCGGTGCGAAACCTCACACTCAACACTATTAACAGACGGCCTAAACGTCAATGATACTCACCACAGCTTAAAACGTCAAAAAACCGTTTCGGTTAATCAAAATTGAAAACCAGCTGAAAACCAAATGTTAAAAATTATAGAAATTAAACTGCACCGCTTTTGACCCCAGGAGTACACACAGCGACACAACTAGATTGGGATGTGTAAAAACACTTGCGGCGCCGATGCGATTAAAAAAACGCAGATGTGCATGGGCACTTAGACCGGTTAATATTCTACTTAGAATATCGGTTTCTCTTCTGGTAGAAACATATCGTAACTTTTAAATTAACATATTTTTAACAAAACCATAAAATTCAAAACTTGCACCCGTTTCAAACATCCGCTGTAAAAAATCAACAAACTACTACACTTCCATTGTTGTCTAGTCTACTACATTTTTCCTGCATCTGTCAGTTTTTGTTACTTCTGTCAGGCGCTAACAAAAAGTTACGATTTTCTTTACAAACACGGTTTGCAATACAATTTATTTTTCTCAATTAAAACAAACTGCAACCGCTTGCTTCGCTTACAAAATGGACTTGTACGATGACTTGGATACTAAGCAACGTGCCGGCCAAATCGATGGCTGGTCATCGGGTATAAAAATGCTCCAAACCCAGCTAGCCATAAAAAAAGCAACTCCGCAAGTTAAAAAGGAACTACCCAAGAAGCCTGTAAGTTTTTCGTGCTTCCATCTCAAGCGGCCAATAAATCCCATGTATTGCTTTTAGCTCCTAACACCAATGGTCAGTTTACGACCAAAAAAGCCCCCAGAGGACGACATTTTCACACCATCCGCCAAGTCCGAGCACAGGCCAATGAAAACAATGATTGCACAGTCCCTGCCTCCAGTAATTGATCATAAGCCGTCTGACTATGATTGGGATGTTATCGATGAGTACGACCCATTTTGGCCAAATGAATATGAGAAAATGATAAAGGAGAAGCGCGATAGGGACAAGGAAAGACGAGAGGAACGTAGAAAACGTCGGACCGGCGGAGGAGCAGGTGCCGGTGGTGGTGGTGGAGGTGGCGGCGGGAGTGGTGGAGGTAGTGGAGGAGGGGGAGACAACATTCGGAAAGACTCACCCACTGCCAAATATTCAGGCTTCGCAAATCGACATAACGAGGAAGATTCATACTCAAGATCTCCTCCATCGGGTGGTGGAGGAGGTAAGGGAGCTGCTATTGCTCCGCCACCATCTTTGCAGGAGATTTCATTGACAAACGGCGATGGGTAAGTTGGGAGGCATTTTTTGTTATTTGATTTATTTGTATGTTTTTTTGGTAGAACAACCGCAGTTACTATTCCATACACAACCAACTCGGTGGCAGCCAAGATTATGGCCAAGTATGGATTTAAGGACGGCCAAGGTCTGGGTAAGCAGGAGCAAGGCATGTCAATGGCACTCCAAGTGGAGAAAACCTCCAAACGTGGAGGAAGAATAATCCACGAAAAGGAACTTCTCATGCCACCGCCACCAACTGTGCCTAGTCCACCACCACCTTCGGCACAGTCAGGTGAATCCATACAAAAAACTGAACCCAGCATCACGGAGATCATGAAACAACCCAGCAAAGTGGTTCTGCTCAGGGTTAGTTGTGGAATACTTTAATGATTTGCGGTAAACTTAAAACGAAAATTCTTATTTTATAGAACATGGTTGGTCCAGGAGATGTCGATAGTGAACTCGAACCTGAAGTAAAGGACGAGTGCAACACAAAGTACGGAGACGTAGTGAGTGTTGTTATTCATGAAGCATTTGGCACGATACCGGAGGATGCTGTACGGATATTTGTCGAATTTAAACGGATCGAGAGCGCCATTAAAGGTAAACCTATTCTAAACATGCAGACGTGGGTGGTGAAGTAATTTACATTTCTTTGCAGCTGTAGTGGATTTGAATGGACGATTCTTTGGAGGCCGGCAGGTTCGTGCCGGGTTTTTCAATTATGATAAATTTAAGAGTTTCGAACTGCAGTGAGAAGATATTTAGACCACGAAATATATTGACATTCTTATTTGGCTCAATGGAAATGACTTTTGTTTAAAAAAAAAAAACTAAAAATGCAAATTAAACACTTTTTCTTGTCTCAAAAAACTCTTGAAATATATATATTTCCAATAAAATAAAAAAAAAAATTATACAACGTCAATGCGCGACAAAATGCATGGAACATTAACTCTGGAATGATATGTTTAGTAGATTCTGCTAGCTACGAGGTACGCCAGTTCTTTATCCCCTTAATCGATACTTAATTTTGGATCACTGATGGCAAACTTGGGATTGCATGAGAAGGAGATTGTGATGGCAAATCTGGAAAAAGAAGAGATACAAACCGCCGCATTTACTCCAGCCGCGACTTACCTAGCTCCATCGGTGACCTTTTCGACATTGTGTAGATTCTCTGCGCCCGAAGTAAACGCACTCACACGACCAACTTTCGGTTCAATAGCGGATGTAGTCCGATTCTTGTCCACACCATCGATGAATAGAAACCGTCCGCCTTTAAACTCCTTCCCATGGTCATTTAGGTACAACAGTGATGTGTAATGGAACGACTCGTAGGTTTCCTTCAATGAAAATATGTCAGACAGAATTGTGCGGGTAAGTTGCACCTCTTAAGCTACCTTATCCACATGTGGATGCCAATATTCATCGTGGATTGTTTTCGCTGTCTCATTCGTTATCCGCGAAAAGAACGTGGGATGTGTCAGATACAAGCTGGAGACATCGACATCAAATTGTTGGGCAATTGCTTGCTTGATTTTCGTCTTGATCATCTGCAAAGCAACATAATATTCAGACGGGGTGTGTCTTTTTCCTTTTTTGCTCTTACCCTGTATGTGACTAAAGAATCCTTTTTAAATGCATCCTTTGCCTGGGGCAGTGAGTAGACATTCACAAACTTCTCGCCTTTAGAAAGTGCACCCGAGTGCAGGTCTAAAATAGATGCTCCGCCCGATGAGCCGCCAAATTGAAGAAGTCTCTTCACCAGATCGAGAAGAATTTGCGACTCTTTTGCTGTGACTAGGGAATCGGTAACAAATCGACCACATTTGGCTGGTACACATTTGGGAAAGTCTCCCATTTCGGCGAGGTAGCTAGGTGAGCATGGCAGCTTTTGCATTCGCAGGGAGAGTGTTTCCTTTTGGAGAGCGAATTTGATTTCCTTCGGATCTTTGGTGTAGAAATAGACGACGATGATGATTGAGATTAACATCACGGAACGCGTCCAAATGCGGTGGGTTGTTGAACGGGCGGCTTTCCCCAGATCGGGAAATGTGATGCTGTTAAGAAGGAGGTGGAGATTTATAGATGTAGATGTATAACTGTTGGTGGGATGGAATGTGTGATGTGTTCGTGGCACCGGTGTTGGTTTCGGTACAACGGGAGATAAATGGCAATAGGCCAAATTTACTTTAAATTAAATGAAGATTGCCTGAACTACGAAGATCTGTTCCGGGTGAGAATTTAAGGTCCAAGTGCGCTTTTACACGACTTCGGGTTGAAATTATATCATTTTTTAAGGTGTCAGGTTCGTGCATGGACGTTAGATCGGTTTTTATGTCCCACGTAATTTAAGTCTTGCTACTTGACAATTTTCTAAGCGAGAACTTCTTCAGCGAAATAGTTACCTTAGGCTCATGGCAATATTCAATACAAAGGGCAAAGTGTGATGAAATCGCATTTGTCGGGAGATCAGAAAACTCCGGCATCATTTGTATGACAACATCCGATTGGCGATAGTTAAAGCCGCAATTAAGAACTTTATAACTAGTGGTAAGACTATAAGTCTGATTCCTTATGTCTTCGCAGATAATAGAGTTCCCAGGTAAGACAGGCGATATGATTTCAGTCGGAAGCAGTCTGCATGTTTTAAGTCCACCTTCGCAAGACATTTCGTGTGAATAACAAATATTTGTGTTGATCGTTGACTTGCCTTGTCTCCCACTGCCTCAGACTATTCGTCGCAAAATTAAAATAGGTTTTCACGTTTTGCTATTTAGTCTCCAGGGAGGGGATTAGGGCCATTACTTTTGAATAGTGAGGGCGAATGAGGGTGTACTTCCCCACATCACTTTGAACGTAACATACTCATCAACCAGAAGCAGAATCACGGCATCTACAAGAGTAAATCTCTGAATTGAGCATGTGCGTTGGAAGACACTCGCCATTTACTTGTTTATAGATGTTTGAAATTCTGCTCTGGATGGGAGTCCAAATCATTTGGCAGGTGCAGTGCTGTGGTGGTTTGGTTATCAAGAGGCAAATCATATAAAGGAAATCGACTCCCCACAAGTGTATCTCAACTTCAAAGACCATACTGCGACTAAGAAGACTACTTTGATGACATAAATTAGTCCCTAAAATTTAGATATAAAAAGTGTAACGGTTTAGGCTAATGGTGACCATCGTGTGAACAAATCTGAAACCTTAACGTACATAATGTGCGAAGTTTTCAAGTAAACATCTTTGATATAGCGAAGCGTAAAGTAGGAATCGAAGAAGTATTCTGCAGCACATGAAGAAATTAATTAAGGCAAACATAGGTTTGAACAGCACAACCAAAAAAAAAGAGACGAGTTCAGCAACAAAAATTGGTCAAGTCCATTCAAATTAATTAGAAACGAAAACGCCCATGTTCTATAACTTTCCGCATCGATAAAATGTAAAGTGTACGTCTGGGTTATACGAACGTTTTGCGAGGTTCTGAAACTGAGTCAATATTTCAGAATTGTCACACATTCCACATCTCCAAAATACAAAAACTGACCAAAACCGTGAATGCCGATATTTGGGATGCGTGATAAAAGTTTTATAGAACCAACTCCTGCGCCATACATTTTCTCGATACGAAGAGTTCTCGACAGATTTACAGCATATCTGGTAGACAGTAAACGAAATAATAAAATCGCAACCACAAGCAATTATAAAAAAGTAACAGCAAAAAAGCCGTTACTAAAATGCAATATCAAGAAAAAGGTAGGAAATATATTTAACTCGAAATTGACAGCAGAGCTGAGTTCCTTTTACTGATCCAAGTCATGAAATATTTCATCACAACAAAATAAATCAATGAAACATGCACACAGACTTAAGTTTTTGACTACGAAATTCCTACATCTACCGAAAAGCCATTAAATCAACTGTTCAGTCACTACAGCAAAGATAAGGGAATTCCCATTGAAAGTCATGAGCTGGCTTAAAAAGTTTTGTTATCTGAAACCCAGTTAACATGCTATTCGGCGAAAAAGAGTAGTCCCCGATTCTACTGAAAAGTAGAGCAATTTTCACTTCGCATACCTATATGCTTCTTCATAGACCAAATCGAACCCTGTCCATTCGACGACGACGACGAGTAGAAGACTTCCCAAAAATTCAACTCCGTGTCAACTCAATTCAAAGATGCACAACACAAGCCCCTTATCGCTGTCCGATAAGAAATCTTTGTTCAAGTGGTCGGTAGGTATATTCCCACAGCAAACACACATTCCACTCCACCGCTGCCAAACAACATATTTGCATATAAAAATCGATATAGCAATAGCAAACCTTGTTTTCTTTCCTTTATCGGCGTCAGCCTTCTTCCCACCAGACACATCGCTCTGCTTCTTCGACGGCGATTCTGTCTTTCGTTTGCGAAGGCTACTATCACTTGTCGTCGTCATTTTCTACAAAATTTATCAAATAATTTCAAATAAAAATTTTCAAAAAAAAAGACAGCAAAATCAAAATTCTACCTTTTTCTTCTTTCCCCTGGGTGAACGTGAAATGTTTTATTTCTACAGAAATCTGTCAGTTTTGTTTATCTCCCTCAAACGATGCTAACGCCACCACTAATCGATTAATGCAACTTGAATCAGCTGTGCTTGTCTCGACGACGACGACGACGACGATGACAAATTCCGAGAAAAATTGTCAAACAAAAACTTCACAAAAATAAAAGAGAGGAGTTTCTTGTTTCGTTCGAGGAGTTTTGTTTTCAATTTGTAAATTGGAAAATTGGATTTTATCCGAATCCAGGCCACCAAAATGAGCGAAGCTAATAGTGTAAGTTGTAGTAAGAAAGTAGATTCCACAAATTGAAGTCTCATAAAAATTGCATTCTCCTTCCTTTGGCAGGATACAGAAACAGAAAGCACAGAGGAGGAAATCGAACCCAGATTCAAATATATGCGCATTGCGAATGATTTACAAAAAATTCTCAACAACGATGTGGTCACTTGTGCAGCAGTTCATCCGAAGGTTTGTAGTGAAGGAACTTTCTTTTATGTTCGCCTGTTCTTAAATACTGCGTTTGCATTGTTTTTGTTTTTTGTTTTTGTTTAGTTCTTGATCTTTGGCAGCTTCTATGGACGTCTCTATTTGTTGGATCATCAAGGGAACACGGTGGACTCGTATTTAAATAAACCCACCTCGTTCTCGCATTCTGTCACGGTCAATCAGATATCAGTTGACTCGAAGGGGGAATATGTGGCAACATGCTCGGATGATGGAAAGGTATGACAAAGGTCTGGTATCATTTCTAAAGTCTGACTTACTCAAAAGTTTCCGCTTTAGGTCGTGATAACGGGTCTGTTCAGCGATGAGAACAATCAAAAGATAAATATAGGCAAATATGTGAAGGCAGTTGCTCTGGACCCGGATCCAAAGATGATTGCTGGCAAGCGATTCATTGTTGGTGGGTATCTTTAGGCAGTTATTGTTATTCTTAACTGATGTTGTGGCACTGTTAGGCGACGACAAGTTGACAATGTACGAGAAAAACTTCCTGAAGAACTTGAAACAAACCGAACTAGCTAACGCCGAGGGTTGTGTACTCTCCATGTGCTGGAATGGATCATTTGTTGCGTGGGCCAGCTACTGGGGAGTGCGTGTCTATGATTTGAATGAGAAGTGTTCACTTGGTCTCATGAAATGGGAACAACCACCAAAGTAAGTACGCCTTAGCTACATATATGTATATGGAAGGGGATTCTAATGATTTTTCTCAAATAGTGCCAAATTGGAGAGCTTTCGCTGCAACTTTCGATGGTCGAATGCTACAACATTGCTGATTGGATGGGTGGACACTATTCGAATATGTGTTATACGGAAGAGGAATTCAATAGAGGCTTCCACGAGGCATCTACCCGGATACATTGTCGATCCTGGTATGAATTGGAATTCAATTTAGTGTACCATTTTTTGATTTGGATAATTTAATTGCAGTTTCCACATTCCAAACGAGTTTCTTCATTTGTGGTTTGGCACCATTGACTGCGAATCAGCTGGTGGTGCTGGGATACCCAAAGGAAAAGGATGCCAATCGCAAGGCATTGCGCCCGGTGCTGTGTGTTATTGATTACAAGTTTAATAACTGCGAAGAAGTGTGCACAGATAGTCTGTCATTGAGGGGGTGAGTTTTGGGGGAAATAATATTCATTTTGGGTGGGAGGGAAAGATGCCAAGAAATAGTAATACTCATCGATTGGCAAACAATTGCTCATCCTCCATTGAACTCTTGTTAAGTTCACGACAAAATACACTGTCTTCTTCTTGCTCTCTGACTTCGACCATTTGGTCGCACTTTGCGGGACTTAAAGAGTTGGTATTGCTGAGAAATAGCTGTAAGATATAAGCGTTTTTACTAAAAACTATTTTGAGTGAAAATAGAGCCATCTATGCCAATTTTTACAAACAAATTGCTTTATGTATTTTTAAGCACTATTAAGAGACAAATCCCAGATGAAGGTGTTGTCAACTCTGTTTGCTAGGGACGCACTGCTTCGAGCACAATATCAACTACCCGATAATGCTACGAAAGGCTTCCAGACTTCTACTTTTCAGGTAATATTTGAGTAATGTGATAAATCTACTTCTGCACCAATGGATCAAAAACTAATAAGGTGCGACCACCTACAGTATTTTCACAGACAAATATCTAGTCATAATTTTTGACTCTATTAAATTAACGCTAAACTGCCCTGAAAAGTATAAAAAAAAAGGAAAAAAAATTGCCTCACCAGAAGACGAACATGAGAGGCATAAACGCAAACCAAAGAAAACTCCTTCAAACTAACAAGAGAAATTGCAAGCCGAATGGTACCGGCACAACGAACTACTACTGGACAGTTTTGAAGCAAAACAAATGGCTACCACCCAGCACTCCAATACGACTCCTTTGCCAAGGACAAGTAGTATTCGATTGGAATTTATTACAACCAATGAAGATTCTGGCTAAAAAAAATGTATACCAATTATAAGTAATGCGGAAGCAGTTTCCAAGTTATAGTGCCTGAAAATGAAGAGTGCGATACAAGTCCGACTGACCAGGAGACATGGTTATCATTGACAGTGCATGATGCATTTCCTATACAAAAAAGCAAATGAGCTCGCCAAACATGTCGGGAAGCGGTGCAGCATTTCTAGCTACAAAACTAATTTGCCTAATGCTTTCTTTTATATGCCGTACGATTTTTCCAGAAGCTGCTAAGAGATGATGAGGCACTATTTTAAACCGTTTTTTATAGTTTGGTCCACATTGCTTGGAATAGCACAACAGGCATTCTCTTCTTACGCCTTAGCTGTATTTTCGGCACTCAATTAGAAAAGGTTGCTAAAGGCAGTTTTATAAAGCTTCACCTCTTCGGAAATTTAATTTCTCTGACCTCTAAAGCATAGCAGTGTCTTTCTAGTGCCACAATTGATGTTACTTACTTCCTGCCTTCCTCATCAACTACCATTGACAATATAAAATAAACATTCCGGATCTAGTTCTAGGCTTGATGCCTCCCACACAGAATGATATATCAGCCCCTTTAGTCAAACCAAAGTATATGCAGTTGAACAAGGTGTTGGGAAATGCTTAAGAAGGAACCTCAGAAGGTCAAACTTTAAAATATTCTTAAACAAACAAGCACCACTCAAAGCTCTTGACTTTTCCAAATTTTACAGAAATACCTGTCTGAACAATCACGAGCAGCTGGCTGCCCACAATAATGTGATGCTTGTTTGGGTTTTATGTTACGAGGTCTCAGCTTAATGAGCTTTATAACTCATTTCCATAACCCTTATGGGTAATAGCTAAACTCTTATGAGCTCCATTTGCTCCTCTCCAACTGAAACTTCACCCAGTGGATGCGTCAAGCTAAACAATATATCGACCTCGCAAATGCAAAACAATGCCTTCAAATTCTTCCCTTGAGCAAAAGATGTTAACTAATTACCAAACTGACACTCTCAATTACCAAATTATCAAATTCCACAAAAGCTTAATAGACATACGCCGCTATGCCTTGAATATCAAGAAGTGCATTTAATGTGCCCAATTACCCAAACAAGTCCCAAATACTTGAAAGGATGCCTAGGAGTGCCTTAAGATATCAGAAGCTTCATCTGCTTCCTTAGCAAAAAAAAAAAAATCAAAAAAACACCCCACCAAACTATTTTTTTTTTCTTTTCAGTTACGAAGAATACACCGTCAACGACTACATTCTCGGGTGCATCATCGAAGAGAATCGCTACTTTATCATCGCTCCAAAGGACCTGGTCGTTGCCAGTCTCTACGAAACCGACGATCGCGTGCAGTGGCTGATTGAACACAGGTGAGTTCATCCAACTTGCTTCACAAGAAAAAAAAAAAAAAAAAAAAACCCAATTTAAATATTTCACACTCGGATATACATGTTTTTATTTGTTAATAACTTTGGCAAACTACACAAATGACTAGAAAAGTTTGATTACAAAAACTTGGCGCCCTAAACAGCGATATTATTACAACAAGCATCCGTTGGCTTCTTCCAGTCATAGTAGTACTCCAACGGTCGTTTCAACATCTTCTCCTTGTCACCCTCGAAGGTACACAGTTTTCCCTCGAACAAGTCCTTCATTTGCGCCATCGATCGCTTATGCAAAACCATATGTTGTCGCCGGCACTTCCTTGGCATGTAGCCCGTGTCAAAGCGTATGTCATGCCGCCGATAAACATTCCTCAACGGTGCCATCCACGTCCCCATTGATATGTCCTCACTCACGTACGTATTCAGTATTCTTGAGTTGGCCTCCACATATTCAGCAACCCAACGGCTAATCACGTATCCTCCACCCAGAGCGTACGGGGTGTATCGATTGCATATAAAGTAATGCTCCTCCTTCCACTGTCCCTTTGTCTTGATCTGCGCCCTGCCATTGAAGAATCCCCAATACAACTCTGGGATCGGGTTGTCCTTGTAATCGGTCGACTTTCTAATTAATTTCCTGTCAAACGACACCAGTTCGTTCAGCAGAAAGTCCATCTTCACGTACGAATCGTCGTCAACCTTCAATAAGTAGCTAAAACTCTCGTGATTTGTCAGCTCTTCAATGCTGCGAATTAGTTTCTTTGTGAGATTCGAGTATGAATCGTGCAAGTCGGGCAGGAACAGCATGTCATTGAATTCACTCTGCTCCTTGGCTAGTTCGCCCTTTAAAACCGGGCTGAGATTCTTTGTTCCCACGGCAAAGAAATGTTTCATTTTAATAAATCTCCTGCTGCCGACCGAGTTTTCAATGCTATCCAGCCAATCGAGGTAGTTTCGAATGCGGTTAGCTTGTTCTGCAACTGTCTCGGTTTCAAGGAACCCATCTCTATCGTAGTCGGGAACGTACATGAAATCTTCTGGGTAATACGGCTGGATGAGGGGACTTCCCAGCTTAAGCCAGGTATCTCGGATTATCTGCCGCTTTTCAAAGTAGTTCGGCGCCGACATAACCAAGACCATGAGGAATATCTCATGATTTTGTTCCAATTTCGAGATGCCCGTCTTTGACGATGGGCACTTTTCGATATTGGTCAGGATTGTTGTCAGAAAGGAACCGAAAAAGAAGGCAAACATTGCACTAAAGAGGGTTATCAGGTTGTTCATCCGCCGCATTCTGAGCGACAATTGTTTGTTTTTCCCTTTGCTAGGAGTAATTTTGAACCGTTTAAAGCTGCAAAGTGGGCGAATTTACGTTTTTAAGTGTTTTCGTCTGGAATGTTTATAGTTAATCTGGTAAACTAATTATAATGAAGAAATGTCAAAGAGGCGAAATGTTCGTTGTTGCTTTTGACGCCATCTGACGGGGTGCGATATAGATTTGAGGGAATGCCTACACTTTGGTTGGTTCGTTGTTTAAACAAACGAATTGTTTTAAAAGCCTTGTAGGAGGCAAGGTAAAAATGATAGCAAGAAATAATATTTAAGAAAAAAAGGAAAAATTTCACTCACCCATTCAAGAAGATTACAACTTTTTTCCTGCTGTCCATGTGTAATAGAATCAGTTGCGGGAAAAAGTTCGTGTCACAAGAAATGGCTTGAAAGTTAAATACTAAAATTTCAAATTCTCACGTCACAAAGTATTACAAAAATCGTTTCTTTGTCATACAAAATACCTTAGACAACACAAATTACATCTATTAAAAGCAACAAAATAACACGCCGAAACAAAACCGTTCAAGGGTCAGACATAATCGGACAATTTACTTTGATAATCAAACAATGACCCGCTTTGAATTTTAAACTCTAGATAAATTGTTGACAGCCGAATTTGATGAAATATCATTAAACACAATTAAATCACTTCCGAAATAAGACTTTTCAAGCCCTTGATTGAAAACCGCACACGTACTTACAGTTAAACCGAACAAAGACTAGGCTTGAACTTTAAATGTCGATTCAGTGTTCACAGACGAAAGGGATGATCCCAATAATGAAATACAATAACTCGCGGACAATTTTTTGTTGGTATCACAACAAATCACAACCACTCGAATTGAAAAGCAAAACTAGATTGAGTTTTTGTCCAAGATTAGCGTGAGAAGTCGAAAGAAATGGCATTTTTCGGGCAATAAAAAACCAAGAATGGGAGCGACACTAGCCTTTAACATTAGATCGGTGCTGATGCATTTTTTCTTAATTTTTTTTTCAGAAAATTTGAGGAAGCAATGGAAGTCATTTCAGCGCATGGCGGTAAATTGTCAATCATCGAAGCTGCAAGGTAATTTAACTCTTTTTTTAATACTGTCACCTAACTCTTTCCTTCATTATAATTTTGACTTCTAGGCTCTATGTAGATCATCTTCTTGCTTTAAAACAATTTGAAGCCGCAGCAAAGTTGTGCCTTCGGGTGCTCGGTAATAATAAAATTTTATGGGAAGAAGAGGTCTACAAATTTGTTAGACTACAACAGTTGCGCTCCGTAAGTGGGTATCTGCCGACGACAGACGATTGCAAACTAGACCAACAAGTCTACGAAATGGTGCTCTATGAATACCTTAAATTTGATGCGAAGGTAGGGCACGGTGTTACCTGAGTTAAGATCAGGAGCCCGATCATGTGAAGTGAAAACGATAGAATGAGATCGTTTCGAAGGTTTTTGTCTCGCCGAAACGACTTTTTTCAATCTTTGTAATTTTTTATTTCTTCCCACGATCAAAAGTTTTCCCCTTTTTTCTCCATCAAATCTTAACGAAGACAATGAAGTTGTTCAATCACTTGATCTGGCTCTAGGTTAAACCGCAGTCAAAATAGCGATAAATAATTTCTGTTTTTTTAGGGTTTCCTAAATTTAATCAAAGTATGGCCACCGACGCTTTACAACACATTGGCCGTAATCAATGCAATACACGATAATTTTAGAAAGAATTGGGCCAATGAACTTCTCGAATCTCTGGCGATACTGTACTCACATCAAGGGAAGTATGACAGCGCTCTAACCATGTACTTGAGGTAATTTTTAGCTTAAATTTCTTAAGTCTTCATAAAAATGAACCACTGATCTCTTGTAGATTGCAAAATAAGGATGTTTTTGAATTGATTCGACTAAGAGACTTGTACAGCGTTATCCACAAAATGATCATCCCACTGATCGAACTCGACAGGGAACAGGCAATATCGATGCTGACGCATAAAAATAAAATTCCTCCAGAGATAGTCGTCCAGCAATTGGAACAGAAACAGGAATTTCTTTTTCACGTAAAGCAAAACCACTTCAATCCGTCCCATTATGTATTTATATATTTAAGACCTTCAAATTTTAGTACTTGGACGCTTTGGACAAAGTGGACAACAGTGGGAAGTTTCATTGG
The DNA here is from genome assembly GCA_963576555.1 of Ferdinandea cuprea. Lineage (NCBI taxonomy): Eukaryota > Metazoa > Arthropoda > Insecta > Diptera > Syrphidae > Ferdinandea > Ferdinandea cuprea. The sequence goes on along the minus strand of OY754961.1, from coordinate 83,485,110 downwards.
AAATTGGTCAACCTCTATGCTAAGTTTGACCGTGATAAATTGTTGTCATTCTTGAAACGCTCAAAGAACTATCCCATCCAGGAGGCTTTTGATACCTGCAAGCGAGAGTTGTTCTATCCTGAGATGGTTTATTTGTTGGGGCGAATGGGAAATACGAGGGAAGCTCTAAATATTATCATTCACAAGGTAAGGATCATTATTTTGTAGACCAGTGTTAGTAGCTGACAAATTGTATTCCCATCAAAGTTGGAAAACATCGAAATGGCAATTGATTTCTGCAAGGAGCACGATGACTCGGATTTGTGGAATAATTTAATCGATGAATCTTTGGAGAACCCCGAGATTATGACGAAGCTTTTAGATGGAATTATAGGTAAAGCCGTTGCTCACATACAAAACATCACTCTCTTAACATAAAATTTTCCCCAGGCTACGTCAATCCCGAAGCGCTAGTTAATAAAATCAAATTAGGTCAAAAAATTCCCGGTCTGCGGAAGTCGGTGATTAAAATGCTCTGTGATTATCGATTGCAGGTTAGATAGAGGAGTCATCAGTGAAAGTACAAATCAATAAAAATTATCAAATGTGTCTCTATTTTTTTCTAGGTGCAAATACAAGATGGCTGCAACAAGATAATCCTAAGTGACTACTTTGACTTTCATGAGAAGGTTGTGCGGGAACAAAATCGTGCGATACTAATATCGCACGAAAACACTTGCGCTCGTTGTAAGCGTGAGTTCTTAACAAAAGACATTCCCCAACGCAATGACTTAATTGCCTTCAATTGTGGTCATATTTTCCATGAGAAATGTCTGCCCGATGTGTTTGTTCACGAGCGTTGTAGCATTTGTATAGCACGAATTGGTTAGGTTAGGAAAGTACGACGGAAATAAGAGGACATTTTTGTATAGTGTGTGAATAAAGAAAAAAAACCAATTGAAAGTTTTTGAAAATTTTTTACAGTATTTAAAATTTATGTTATGAATATTTGTTCACCCGGCCAGATATTATTTTGATAGATAGTTTTGTTGTGTAATCTCGAAATGTGCGGTTTTTTTTTAAATATTTATTTTTGCCATATTTGCCTGAAGAAAATATGCAAGACGATCCCCTAAGCTAACAAAGTTAAGAATACGCAATTGAAATGTTCTTTTTTTTATATTTGAAAGTCGTAAAACATAGCATACTCTATTCGTACATAAATACATTTGTAATTAAAAAAAAAGAAAAGAAAACCAAACAAAAATATATAATTTAATTAAAATAATTTAACCAAAGAAATGGAAGGGTTTGATTTGGTGTTTTTCTGCGGTCGCTGTGGAATAGGTGGAACTTTTGCCAATAATTGGAGAGAGACTGCATTGTATAAAGATGAGGACTTTCTTCTTATGACCAGAATTATATGGATTATAATCCTCCTAATTGACTGCATGCATCCCTACCAATTCGCCTGTAGGCTTCGCTGGTTTGACTTAAAAAATTATGGGCAGGCTTGCTGGTTTCGTTTTTTTTTCTCTAGTTTTGTTGCATTTGTTTGATCCAGATTGATTGATTGATTTGATTTGTTTGATTGGCATTGTTGACAGGGTTAGAAGGTTCCCTTCTTTAAACATGGAGGTGCAATTTTTTGAGATGTGTTGTTTGACATTGCTCGGATTTTGATACATCTAATCTATCTATCATCTCAGCTTCTGTTAACCTGCCCTCTTAAATAGATCCCTGGTACTTGAACTTTTCACACTTTACAACCACTTTTCCATTTTAATAAATCTTCTGGAATAAGTCGGAGTGCATCAGAGTATGGGACAGTACAGATAAAGAGTTTGGGCTAATATGACACCCATTCCTTCCCAAAACATCCTCCCAAACATCAAGTGCTCCTTGCACAGAAGTTCGATCCTCCTTCGAGCAGATAATCAAGGACAACAATTAAAAGCAAAGAGCTTAAGCATTGGTATGGGAGCATTTTCTCCCGCGCTACAATTGTAGTATTTTTGAAAACATTTTTTCGAACTAAGATTTTGTTTTCATAGACCTAAATTACAAGGTTATGTACACTTCTTAAGCACCGCCCGCCTCTTATTAAGTATGACCGCCCGTCATTTAACATCTGGGTTTTGTGCCTGATTTTGTTACAGTTCTTTGGGAAATGGCAAGCAAGATAGTTGGATATCAAATATCCTGTTGATAGCAGCAACTTGGAGGTAGTTAAGGAGTTCATCTACCCGGGGTACACATCAACTCCACAAATGACATCTTAGTGGAGATCCGTCGAAGAATTACCCTAGGAAACCGCTGCAACTTCGGTTTGGCAAAACAAGTGGGTTCAAAACTCCTAACTCGAAGGACAAAGTGCATGCTCTACAGAACGCTTATCCTGCCAGTTCTGCTATACGGCGCCGAGTGCTGGACGATAAGCAGGAAAGGAGAGTTAATACTGGGATGCTTTGAAAGAAAAATCCTTCGACGGATATTTGGTCCTGTGTGCGAGGAGGGCAAATGGAGGAGAAGATACAACCGCGAACTCTATGAGCTGTACCAAGATGTGGATGTAGTCCGAAAAGCTAAAACTCGTCGACTACATTGGCTCGGCCACATCGAGCGAATGGACAACAACGCTCCAGCCAAGAGGATCTTCGAATCCCAGCCCCAGGTTCGAGACGACAAGGAAGACCGAACCTCCGTTTTAAAGACCAAGCCATCGCGGATGCCAGAGCGCTTGGTCTGGACAACTGGAAGCAGCGTGCTCGGGATCGCAGAGGGTGGAAGGCTGCCGTATCTCAGGCAGGGACTCTTCACGGGTCGGGAGCCCGTTAAGTAAGTAGAGAATGTAATTCTTTCCCCAAACCTGTTCGTTTGGAAGGTCCTTTCTCCGTTCTTTCATGCCGCTTCTAATTGTTGACCTATCTCTAAGTGTCATAAATCGTTCTCCTGCGTCCGTACTCGTGCTTCTATCACAGGGAATGGTTAGGCGCAAACGCCCGAAAAGACATACTAGCTTCGGAGCCAAGAGAACTTTACCGAACGGGGACGCAGATTCTTGGTGCACAAGGTCTTTGATTGGAAACTTTTCGGTGCTGAGGCTAGGGCAGTAGCACTGAAAGTTGAGAGTATCTCTCTAGTGTTTTATCATTACCGCAGCCTCTACATAAGTCGTCATTAGTAAGATGAATTTTCAACTTTTGGTAACACTTTTCGTCCACTATTACACCATGTTATTTATGAATTAGGAGCTAAAACAATATAAACAAAAACCTTGCCTAACGAATGAAGAATCAGGGCGGAACACCTGTCAGCTATTTTAATATTTTCATCACCGTTTATCATTTATCGTTTTTGAATTGAAGCCCAAAGCTGCGATAGCTTTAACATTGTTGGACACCTTTTTTCGAATGGAGAAACCCATTTAAACGCTTTTAACGTCATATCCTATTACAAATTTGAATGAGTAGATAAGCGATTTTTCGCTACAAAAATATAGTTCAATACCACTTCATTAAAAAACAAGACAAAAACCCATCTACAAAAAAATATAAAGATAGGTACTACCCACAAAATACCAATTCGATCTTGGCAACATTTCTTCGCAAACACCATCCAAATCGAGTCCACAACAAAATTCCATCTCACTCTAACGAATGTCAAAAGTAAAAGAAAACGTCAATCAAAACACTCACACTCTTCCCACACCACATGTGTGCCCAATTCGCCGACGAATTTCATGCACAGAACGCAACTACCAATAGGCGGCCATCAGGGGAAAATATCTACGAAAAGTTTTTCCGTTGCCTTTTTGCTTGCATTCGAGTAGAATTTTTCAATACGGTCGGTTGTTGCCATTGTAATTCGCGGACAAGTCAACGTTTAGAAAACTGAAAGAAAATAAACTCTTTAACAAATCGTTTTCCTTTTTGCAAACACAACTTCTGTGTGTGTCGTTCGCTTTGGATTGTTGCTATTTTTCAAATTCTTACATATTTGAGAACTTGTTCAGTTAGAAAAGTTGTTAAAAACAATTTTTTTCTTTCTTCCTCGGTCTACAGATTCAATACATACTTCAATTGAAAATACTCCGCCCTTGTTGGGGGTATCTCTCTATCTGTGCATTCTTCTTCGTATCATCTTTCTCATTGTGAATTTTTATAAAAAAAAAAAAAATAATAAATAAATGTACATACAGTGAGTGTGTGTTAAAGTATCTCGTTTTTTTTTTGCCCTGTAGAAAATTTATAAATAAAAAAATTTACACCTTGTGGAATTTGTGTGAAATTTTTCGAATTCAGTGTCGTTTGGAAAAATAAAAAAAAAAAAATATCCTATCTGCCGTGAAAAAGGGGTTCTGTTTTCTGTGTTGAATTGAATATCGAGGAAAACAGAATTTATTTTTTTGTATTCGTGGAGATTACACAAGTTATTTTACATCGAACAATTAATTGGTGAGTTAACAAGTTTAAAATATATAAAAAAAAATGAATCACAGCCGGATTGGAAAGGAAGAAAAAAAAATTCATTTGCATTTTCATAAGATGAAAAAAACCTAGAAAGGAATAAGAAAAAAAGTTGGTCGCAAAGGGACAACGACGGACGACAAGACAAACCAAAAGTCAAAAGATGAATTCGCCGCATTCAAAGGGGGAAAGAATAATTCTCTAGGCTTTCCTTTTCCTTGTGTCATCTTCGTTTCGGTCGGCCTCGGGATTTCTTTATTTTATGTCTTTCGTCGTCTGCTTCCTTTATGTTCTTATGTTCTCTGTCATCTGCATCTTCTTCTCTGCGTGTTCTTTTGTCCTTTTTGTTGTCTTTTTTTTTGTTCTTTCCTGAATTATGTTTATTTCTATCTTTTTTATGATTGAGATTGTGAATGGCTCGGGTTCTTCCTGCTGTTTTGTCAAAGGGTTTACTTTTCAACTTTTGGAAAGGTTGGAATTTTGTATTTGCGAGGAAACCTTGAAGGATAATTTTTAGGGGTAAATGGGAAGAAATGGGAACGTATGAATGTTCGGAAGCTTTTAGACTTATATTTTAAGATATTTATCATTTTGTGTAGGTGTTTTTTATGTTAGGGGTTTGTATGTTATTCTATCAGGCAGCTAGGACTGGAACGGAATACAATTTGGGTGGGACTCAGGTTAACAGTTGGGCAATGTATTGGAATTTAAAATTTTTATTTTGTTTGTAACTCGAATGACATTTTGCGTTTATTGGCGTTTTAATTGGCTCGGAAATCATAGACTACCTTTAAAGTTTGTTAAAACATAAGGAAATGCCACAGGTTCGGTTTGCGGGGAAGTTAAATACCATATCCATGATCCTTTTACACAGATTTGTTCTGTCATTGACTCTTCATTCATATTCTATGAAAAATTAACTGAAAAAAAAAATTAGTAAAATTCTTCCCCGAAAATTGGGCGTGGCAAAAGGATTTTAACGCTGTGAATATTCGCTTTATAAGTTTTTGCTAATAGGTACCAACTACCTTGTCTTCTATCTCAAATTTTAGGACTCCTAAGACAGAATGATAGGAACACACATTCGTACAATTTAAAGGGCTATACGACAAATATTTAGGGGTGTTAAAATTAATACATAAACCCTTAGGTACCAAGAATTGGTACAAAATTGCAATTGGCAAAAGGAAACTGCACGAGCAGTTAAATGACAAAAATAGCTATGTGCACGGCTCAGCAATCCCCAGACGCTTCCTTTAGTTGATGTTGGTCGTCTGCGGGTTGCGGTTAAATCTTATTGGCTGTTAATTTTTCGTCGTACCATTTTCTAGCAACTAAGATGGTTTATAGCACTGGCTTCACACAAAGTTAGTAAGGTCACATAAGGATGTTCCGACACTGTATTGAGAAGAAATATCATCTTTCAAATCTAACAGCAGCAGCAGCCTTCAGCCCACAGCACTGTAGGTATTGCTAAAAGTCACCACAGATGAGATCAAAGGATAGTCTGGACTTAAGTCCTCGAATTTTCCATGTCCCTGATCGTGCTTAGAGCACAGATGTTTTTTGCGGAGTGCTGAGTTTTGTCCTTAGATTACGCTATGCGCTTGCCAATTGAATTACAATGGAGCGCTTCAAGTTCACATTAAATAGGAGATTCACTACCAGAATTTCTAATACGATAGAAGCGAATAAGAGAATAATGTATTCACAGGAGAGAAAGTGAATGTATGCTCCCTATAGGGTTCCAAGATCAAAGTCGGTACATGCGCCTGCATTTACTTTGCAAAACTCTGGGTTTGAGTTAATCTTTTGGTATCAACAAAAGATAGCTGCTATTTCCCAGTCCACTTGCTTACTATACTATCAAGTTCTTGAAACAACACACTAATGAACTTTGATAGATATTTTTGGATGAACTTGTGAATCAGATCAATTCTGTTTTTGCAATTCGTATTCTTACTAGATATGACCGAACTGATAGTCAATGATAATGAAGTTCTGGTATCTAACCTAAGGCACATATTTTGGCTTTGCTTGTCCTCTTCCGTCATCGCAATCAGGCACAAGATGGCTACCACATTGTCGCACCACATCGACTGGCTGATTATCCGAAACAACTATGCTTTCTTGTTGAAAAAGCGTGATGTCGAGAAGCCATTTAACACTGAACCCAACAACTTGACGAACATCAGTTCCTACAGGTACAGCGGATTAGTGCACAAAATCACTTTGGGAGTCGTCCCAGCTAAGAAGGGATTCACTGTTGCTCTCAAGAAGGATAAAAACCAGAACCGGCGAGCCAAAAATATGGTTTGTATGAAGAAGTTGAGGACATGACTCCGATCTGAAGCAGGCTGCTTCCGCTATCTTGAGGTCAAAGAAGTCATCTCCAGCTGACTAGGAAGAAGACTAGGAAGGCCGAATAAGTTCGACAGAGAGAACGATTTTTGTTTAAAAAAAGAATAAAAGTAATATAAAATGGAAAGGTGCGTGTTTAGTCACTAGCAAACCGTTGCGCTTTCTCTTCCACTAAACAGCAAAATTAAAAAAAAAAAAGTCCAAACCGAAGGCTACAAGGGCGATCAGGGAAATATTATGGAAGATGCGCAAATCGCCATGAGAATCGGAAAGAACTACGATCAACATTCCGCTGCCGGTCACAATAAGCCATTCGATTTTGAAAGACTAGAGAAGAATTCATCAACCCGAACGGGATAAAGCATAAATATACACATTTCATGTTAAATTTAAAAAAAATGCGCGCCTTCTAGATCAATCCCAGTATTCTACATATAAACCCATTAGTCACGTTTTTGCCAAGTTTAAAGTTGTCTGTGAAAACGTTTATGAACTGTTCCGAGCGAGAAGTGACATACCTGTAAAGGTCATCCCGTCTGTGAAGGTTGGCAATGGATTACTCCAGCCATTAGATTAAAGTTGATAAAACCATGAATCTGAAACCTTGAATTACGATAATATTCTTCAATACCACGACCATTTAAACCGAATTTAACCGAACTCGAATGGCAACACCAAACGTTTGCGAACCTCTCGAATACAAAAAGGAAGTGCCATATGAACAAATAATGTATTCATTCGTTGAGAAAACACAATGTTTTTATTTTATTTGTGTACCGCCGAAACGAAATTGTATTGTTTTAGAACACATGTCTGAAATGTGTCTAGAATTTCCAATCTCTAATACCATGCCAAATTTTTTTAAATATTCATTTGAATTTTCCAGTCACCCATTATTTAGAGTTCCAGTTCAGTGAAGTTAATAACTTGTGTCAGACAAAGGCTTTAACTTATGTCACATTTATGGAGGTGCAATATTAATTTTATTGTGCTCGCGATATGTACTAATCTTCTGTCAAATAAACAGTGTCAATCTTTGAGACCTAAATCTCCATCAAGTTGTAAATATTTATTTTTCTCGCAATGGCAAAGTCAATATTGAAATAATTTCCATGCTTGACAAAGATTAGTGTTTTGTTTTCCATAATTCTCTCATCACATTTGTTGATTGCCTCTGCCGATACTAATTCTGAATACTAATTGAATTAGGAAACTAATTAGTTCTTCGATGCTAAAAAAAAAAAAGATGCTAAGATGGTAGTTGATTACAAAAGAAATAAATTATGCTTGGACTTAAGTTGTGTTAACCATTAGATGTCAAGCGAATGTCACATAATACTTTGCCGGCTGTGGAGAAAGATTGAAAGGTCCATAACCTTGTATCAAGAACGGTGTGCATATTATTACGATTTTAAAGACTTAACATGTACCGCGGGAAGTAAATTTTATTTTATAAATTTAGCTGCGTATTTCGACTTTGGTTCACAGCATCATTGAGACCAATTACATGCTGGTTTTGTTGTCCTATTTTGTCGAAATGAGTTCTCTGACACCAAGTACATTTGGGATGTTTGAACTTCTAATACGATCAAGCTGAAGATGCAATTTGTTCAAATGAACAGCTGCGGTGTAGAACCTTACTTTAGCTCATATGCCTTTTAAACTTTCTCGTATACATAAGTATACTAAAGAGGAAATTATTAGAAGCTCATAGTATGAGGAATCATATTACGACTATAGAGAAGTCCAGAAAAGTGAGTCCATCAATGCCATCCGTCCTCTGGGCCATTTATCTGTCTGTCCGGGCACCCTATGGCGAAACGGTTTGACCGAACGGCTTCTAAGTTCTTATATAAGGTTTTTGCGGTTGCATCTCGAGGAGTTTTTTTATTTTTTGATTTATCGTTTGAAATAACGGTACCTGCCATATAATTTTTTTTTGGTGAAAATTACTTCTCACTATTTTTCTAGAGAATGGTTCGAAAGATTTTGGTCTTTTTTTGTACTATGGATACATGGAATGGGGCCAAAAATACTGCATCCTCAGTTTTTGGCAAAAAAAAAAAATCGAATAGCGGTAATTTATAAAACCGCCAATATCTCAAAAACTAATTAAGGGAATTCCGAAAAATTATAATAACAAATCTGCGACACACCCTGAAAGCTTCACCTTAGTAATCCGCCCTAGACTTTCAAAATAGTCCATTAAGTTCTTTGTAGCTGCTGCTGAGAAGGTGTTTGATGATGACCAAAAGCAGAACGAACTTTACAAAAGGTTTCCACGATCTTTTCAGCGTTTTTGAAGTGAATTTGTACTTATTCAACACTATGTGCGATTGTACATCCTTCCATATTTGATACCCTTAAAGGTTTTACTTTTAAAAGAAATTTAAAAGAACATCACTTCTTGAATGGCTCTTTTTTATTAACTAACGCGATTTTCATCATCTCGTTTGCTATTATTCTGTATGCACCAGAAAGAGCTCTTCACTATCTCAAAAAAAAAAATACGAAGAGGGAACTGTCTTCCTAAGAAATAGCCCCCTGTGCTTTCCTAGACGTCGATAGCGCTTTCAATAATACTGGATGGGTCCCTGGCCACGAAGGACAATGAGTCTGCCGATTTATTATTTATTAAAATTGGCGTTCTTTAGACCTGAACCATGTTGCAGAGGCAACTGAGGGTTAGCGGGTTAGCGATTGAGAACATTTACTTCGTCTAGCCTAATGGGAAAGTTTTCAAGAGCTAAGATAATCCAAAAGACTAATCAATCCTTACTCCTAAAAGGAAATCTTTAAGCTAGGTAAGGAAAGTAAAAGAAAACTAATTAGTCTTTTCTCACAGGCCATTGCGGTCTGAGATATCATCTCAACCAAATACATTTTTGCTTGAAATGTAGGAATAAGGCGAATTCTCAAAATGAATAGGAAGACGTTTTTTCCACAAAGAAATATGTTTGTCAGCGGAGTTTTTAACTCTGCCCTTAAGGACGTACTCGTCATGGAATTAGCTAAATTTTCGCATCGGTATTGAGGAAATAACTATTGCCATAGAACGAGTGACAAAACTGTCTGAGTAACCAAAAAAAAATATATATAAGAAGCGACGACTTGGTCTTTAAAACGGAGGTTTGGTCTTCCTTGTCGTCTCGAATCTGGGAGCTGGGATTCGAAGATCCTCTTAGCTGGGGCATTATTTTTCATTCGCTCGATGTGGCCGGACTACATCCACATCTTAGTGCAGCTCATACAGGTTGTATCTTCTCCTCCAATCGCCCTCCTCGCACACAGGATCAAATATCCGCCGAAGAATTTCTTTCGAAGGAGCCAAGCATTAACTCTCCTTTCCTGCTTACCGTACAGTAGAATTTGCAGAATAACGGTTCTATAGAGCATACACTTTGTCCTTCGAGTAAGGAGTTTTGAACCCATTTGTTTCGCCAAACCGAAGTAGCAGCGGTTTCCTAGGGTAATTCTTCATCGTATCTCCACCGAGTTGATATTCACACCGACGTAGATAAACTCTTATTTTTTTTAGTTAAATATTTAGTAATTAGCATAGCTGGGCAACCATTTCCTGTTTCTTTTTAATTCGATTAAACAAACCTAAACCTTTATTGAAACATGAATAAATTATACATAGAAAAAAAGGTTATTAACCTTCTTCGCAAAGAACACAGAATACAGCCCAAACACCCAGACTTAAAAGAGTTTAAAGCGCTTAAATCCGCTTTTCCAGCTCCAATTTATTCAAATAAGAAATCACGCGACATAAATGTCATCCACCTCTAAGCAATGAAAGAGGCTCAAGGGGAATATTCAGTTTTACAATTTTTTCACATAAATTATAAGATAAATTAGTTGGGGTAGTATTTCTGACAAGCTTCATGCAGCCAATGAAAATAGTTCGATTACCAAACTGACAGATGACAAGTACTCTTCGTACTCGTACGTATTTTTCTACGTAATTAACTAGTTTCATAGTTTCACGAAAAGTGTAAATGAATCAATCAAAACTCGGGAGAAAAAAAGAAAAAAACAAAAAATTTGCATTTTCTATAACAGATTAAAGCAAACACTCATTGCGCATTGCGCATTTTGCTGCTGGGAAACAGTTTTGTAGTGCTTTCTATTTTTGGGAATGCTGCTCATGTCATTTGGTGTGTACGTTTTTTTTTATTTTATATTTTTTTATTGGCATGATAAACAAACAGACTGTTAATGGTATGCATGCTTTGTTTGTCAATCGTGCAAACAAAATTAGTATTATAATTGAGATGGCATCCCATAGCCCCATATAGAGGGAAATGGTTTGGTTTTCTGTTTTTGTTTGTTGTGTTGGCCTAATTTGGAGATATAATGTTAACTGCTAATGGAGGGTTATATCGAAGTAATTTCTTTTAAGTGTGATGGAACTTTTTGTTGGAACTAAAATTATGTATCAAATGAGTCCATTGGGCTGGAACATCTTTGGGTAGTTTTGTTTTTTTTTTATGGTTTTGACAACATTTTGGTTACATTTTTTAAGCAAATACTGCCGGAGATGCATTGGGGTTCGGCGGACACGCAAGGATGCAGTAAAGTGAGAGGGTTATGATTCTTGTACTCCTAATCATAACCTAAAAGTAAATACTGCTGAGCTTATAGAGGTTTCATAAAAAAATGCAAGGTTGACAAATGATCCAGAAATAAAAAAAAATACGTACTAAGCTTAATGCTTTTTCATTTGGAAAATTTGCGATAGGTGGCCTATTATAAATATTGGAATTCCATATGTTGTGAGAGAAACTATTCTGTGAAGCCGGATAATTTCTATACTGGCATGTGCGTGGTACGTACTTGGACGACAGATGAATGCCGACGAAAGTACTAAAAGTACTGAGTTCCGAGAGGTAGAAACACTGTCATGGTCAAAACACTTTTTGGAGCGCTGCCTTTGAATCCTCTTTTTAAATTGTCTTCAGATCGAGTACCAGCATCTTAAACGGATTTTCTTCATAGACGGTCTCTCTCTCTGGAGCTGGAAGCTACTCTTGGAATAGGAACATTGGATGACATCGCCTTTTTAACGGTGTTCGAAGACCCTTTGCTTTAAATAAGGCGAGCAGTACCAAATAAGTCGATCATGCTTAATATTTGTTGAGAGGGGATCTTTGACGTGCAGGCTTCCTCGGGGAACTTGAATCCGATCCAGCTTCGTTACTCCTGCTGTCATTTCGCCCTCATACTTTCTATACATCCATCAACATTTGGAATCGTTGGACGAACAACTGCGGTGTAGAGCCTTCCCTTCAGCATGGGAGGAGTTTTAGGACGGAGAGGGTCAGAAAATTGGCAGTCTTTTTTTGGGCAAATATTTACGATACCTATTTCTAGTTGCAAATGCAGGGAAGATTGGCCTCTGTCTTCAGCAAGGAATAACCGATTTACTTTTCCTTTATAAAAAGCAATAAAAAGTAAAGGTCTTAAGACGCTTCGTTGGTGCACACCGACTTTGGTTGGCAGTTCTTCGGTGACTCGGTGATTTACCCGCGCAAAATCCCCACTTGTCATCAGATAGCTGTATTATATATCGCAGTCGGCCGTTCGATACCTGCTCAACGATCTTCCTGGTATGTGACATTGCAGGGATAGCAGTCTCGCAAAGTAAGAAGATCACTTTCATTTCATTGATTAGAAGTTGCATCGCCATTGCTGCTTTCTAACCTACTTAACGGGCTCCCGAGCCGTGGAGATTATCTGTCTGAGACAGACATACTTTCCATTATCTGCGATCACAAGGCACACTGCTACCAGTTTTTAATTCAAGCGCTTGACATCCGCGATGGCTGCAATCAATAGGGACATCTTATCATTGGCGTTGGGCAGATGATGATTGTTTGTTGGTCTGTTTGGGCGGGATCCCGAATTCGGTCGGAAGCCGCACTGGATTAGTATGTTCGTTGTTCTAGGAAGACATAGGATTACCTATCTTGCAGAGATGGATCACATGAACCTGATTGTCTACAGTTATCGGGCATGATTTCCTCCACCCAAACTTAGGTAGGTAGTGCTTACCGACTACCTTCCCAAAGATATTTTCATATTTTACTACCTGGCTTAAGTATTGACAAGCAGGTTTCGTAGGTTCCGTCGAGGACATCTCTACGTCATCTTTCTGACGTGCTCTCATATAGACTTTTGAGACTCGACCAGCCAGTCTTCCTAGACAGTGTTTCTGTTTTCTTTCTCTTCGAATCCTCAGGCTTAAAGTTTAGCCCGTAAGGATGAAGTTCAATATATCACTGGGCATAGCTACAGGTCGGTGAAAATCCTATTCTTCAACACTCAACCATCATGCGTTGTGTTCAGCCAGTGAAAATCATAAATTAACGACAGACGAGCGTGCCTATATTTTAAGTGCTTATAGAGTTCGAAAAACGTCGTTCAATTTGGAAGTGTCTGAATTAACATACTCTTATGCTACGTTTCTCTAAATGCCCTTCTTTGCCTCAAATTTTGACACAATCATCAATACCTCCTCCTCTTCTAGCTCATAGCCAAAGTACTGTCGTAAACTGTTTGAGCAAAAGTCATTCTTTATATTGAAAAGTTTGCCTTCAAAAATATAAAAAAAAAAATAAATAAAAAAAAGTTAATTCTGCGATCCTGCCAGGAGTCGAACCTGGAATCTTCTGATCCGTAGTCAGACGCGTTATCCATTGCGCCACAGGACCGTCTTATCGGCTTTGGTCTTCTTGTGTACTCGTTGACCACACACAATATTTTATTTTATGCCTCCGTCGAGCACTATATCCATCATGTGCGCCACTACACGCACACACACAGTCTAAAATTAGTCACGTTAGTCGAATACAAAAAAAAAATAGTTCCATCACATTACCCCCAGCGAGACTGTGTAGTGTAGTGGTGTTTGTTCATCGCAGTGAGAGTATTTTTTTTTTAATTTTGTTTGCTCATCTTCTCTTTTGTTGTAAATTTTCTATAATAGTCTACTAAATATGCGTGTGGATCGTAAATACATTGTGCGCGCTTTTGATCCATAAAAAAATAAATGTATTTCCGACTTTAGAAGCTTTCTTTTTCTTTTGGACAAACAACATTATAAGGAAGTAATAACCAACCGCCCACTTTCCAAACTAAAATGTTGACATTGAACTTCTGTGCTTATAGAAATGGATATACATATGTATGTATTTTCCCGCCTCTTTTTTTTTGAAAATTTAAATTTCCCTTCCAAAATAAGCGAGTTTGTTCTATGCGTTGTATTTTTGGTATTTTGAGCAACCCACACAACACGAAAGTGAATAAATTATATCCCCAACAATTACGTGTAAAATTGATTTACTCCCTTACGGAGACTACGTTACGTACACGAAAATAGTTTTATTCACTTAATGTTTTCCTTTTGTTTTGGGAATATCCCTAATTTCGATCAGTAACTGCGTGTGAATTGAATTAGTGAATCTATTTTTGGGGTAATTAACGACTTACATAAGACGTCAAGTTATAATTCTGTTGACCCGATTCATCATCTGTCAAAGAAGAAAACCAAACCAACAAAATTAAATGGAGCCCATCATGTCTGTGATGCAAGATGGCTCGTCATGTAATCCATCCAACAACACGTTTTTCTTTGTTTTCTGATTACAAAAAAAAAAAAACAGAAAATAATCATAAACATCTTCATCAAGTTTTATGACGAGATCAATTATTACGCAATGCCACTTGCATTCGTTTTAATCACAGGATCCATCCGAGCTTGATGAAGTTGTTTTTGGGCTTTTTGTTTTTTTTAGATGGATGACTTGTCAAAATTCGTTGGAAATTGAATTATCAAAAATTATGAAAAAAAAAAAAAAAATTGTGGTGAAAATTCAAAAGTTGATGCCATACCTGATCTCGTATGAAAAAGTGAAATTTCCTTTTTAAGCTGCAAACAGATTTTGAAGGCAGAGTTCAGTGGGCTTTAGTTTTTTGCTATTTTCTTTGCCATTGCAACAGACAACAGTGCCTATGCACAAATCTAACGATGTGTCGCTATTTTCTTTCCTTCCGTTGTTTGTTGTTTATTTTCTTCTTTTCTTTTGAATTTTATTTATATTTGGATAAACTCTCCAACGTGTTTATGTTGTGTTGCCTATCTATCGCAACTATCTGTGTGTCCGCTGTGACTTTGGGTTCGAATTCGTGTCCAATTGAAAACGATTTCCCCCCTTCACTTGGAACAACTCGGGCTATAAAAGTAACACTTTCCATTATGTTTCGTATCTTTATCTCTCCTTCAATGTGCAATGTGTATAGAAGAGTCGAGTCGAGTAGAGTAGAGTAGAGTGTTGTTAGCAATGTTTGTTGGTCGTGATTGCCCGATTATTTACGATCCAAGGAGTAATCAGTCAAGGTGCGTTCGTGTTGTCGCTTATGAAAGTGCATTTTATTTCAACAACAACGGCAGCAGCTGTCAAATTGAAAGTTCAATGCAACTTGGAGAAGGGTCTATATTTATATGAAAAGTCAACTGAATTTCTTTTTTTAATGGAAAATGCATTGCGACGAATTTAAGACAAATGTCACAGTGACAAGAGTGTGGAAGAAAAAAAAATTAATTAAAATTACTTTGGTAAGAGGATTAAGAGAAAATTGCTGTACGCAAAAAAATATAAATAGAGCAAATGGAATTATGAGTCGGCTATAAAGGAATTTCCCCTTTGTAAGAGAAACTTATGTAATAAATTCTCGCAAGTAATCCACAGCGAATTTATGGCGAAAAATTGTTCAATTCCCCGACGAATGTCGTCACCCCCATAAGTGCGGAGATACATATGGGAGTGGAATGTTGTTGTACTCAGAATGGTGATTGTGAAATTAATGGAAAATAATAATAACGTTAAGCACTGACAGCACATACAAGGAGTAAAACATAGCTTCTCCAACTATGTCAAGTGTACGAAGTTGGAACTTTTGGCATAAATGGAATGGATCTATAATTTTATGGGGACTCCAAACAGCCAAATGTTAGTCAGACTTCTGCAAGAAGTGGGACAGAGGCATAACGTAGGTGGTACTTGGGGGATTTATTGAACCTGGGACCACTGGCCTTTGTGAAATTACTTGCATGAAATATTTCAAGCTATTTTTGCACAATTTTCTTAGAGCGGTTAGCAAATTACGCTCAACTTCAGGGTCTGTGGGATTAAAAGTATTAGTCCCATTCCGGACTTAAAGCCTAGTTTTTCCAACCATCGTGGGTGCGAAGATATGTTTTTTTTGACACGAATGGAAGACATTGGATAAGGTAGAATGTTTAATATTTCGTATGCGATGCCACAGTGATTGACTGACGTCGTCACGGAAGTAGTAAAAATCTGTGCTACGTGTGCACATAAATACATAGAAAATGCCGAGATGTCCAAATGTTGAATATGCGACCGAATGTATTTCGATCCTTTTTTTGACCACCTCAGATTGACAACTCAATAACGGAAGACGTCATCAAGGAAAAAATGTCCAGCATAGTGCAAAACTGGGAGCTGTCGCCTCATCCGCCTTTTTGGCTGAGGCTTTTAGTTCCACATTAATGCTGTGGATGACAGTTGTGTATGTTGCAAAAGCTATCTATGGTGGTCGTTATCAAACGAAACGTTTGTGATGATCAGTATCTGCTTACGGTATTCCCTAAAATTTCAATATATAACAAGGAGCAAATATTTACTTTCAACAGGCTTTTGACGTTGAGTGTCACAGTGCTTTGTCAAGCGTACTCCTTTGTATCGTGAAGGTATGCTTTTATAAATGGATTAAGAATTTCGTAGACAATCGTGCAGACAAAGTTGGAATAGACAGTCCTTCGTCCAAGTCCTCGTGAATTGTATCTCAAAAACCTGTGTAAAATTTCATCAAGATCGGTTGAGTGGTTTTCGAGAACTTTTTACAAGCGACTTTGAAAATACAATTTCGAGAAAAATGCTTTTAAAGTTTGGATAACCTCAAATAAACCTCGTGATTCAGTTGAGTGCGCACCTTTCCAAGGCTGTATCTCCGAAACTTTTATTCGGAATGACTTAAAAATTTAAGATAATATTCGCGAGATGTTGTAGAAAGCTGTGAAACCCATGTAACCCCTTAATGGTAATCCACTGGATGAAACCACCTTGAAGCTATAAAGGTCGCTAAGTCATTTTATCGAAAAAAGTACGCCTGCGCCTGTTTCTACAGGAAGTCAAGTGTGAGAATTTACCAATCCTCCTCTAAGAGGAAAATCTTAAAATCTGAATCTGTAATCTGTCTGTAATCTCATCACCAGATGAGAGGTGAAAATGGCAGCTCTACACAAAATTTAAAACATTAAACCTTGGTATACAAACCTGGATGAAAATTAAAATTTGGGGGCAAAGCAATTTTCAAATACCGGAAGATTATAGAAGATCCAACAAAGGTATGATCTCATGGATCTTCTTTTTAAGGTAAATGAGCAATACAGAAAGGACAGTATCAACGAGACAATCACCAATGTTAAGACTATCCCTCTGTGACTCTTCTTTCACTAGTCATATAAGTCATTCACGGGTCATCACAGTCAAAGTCGAAATCCTGGCAAAAATAAACTGCCGATTGCCAATCAACGCTTAGGATTCCCTAAAAAAAACCATCAAGATCCTTGGTCCAAACCTGTATGGCATACTTGCTGTTCCTCGTTAAAAATGAACTCGTTTTAAAACGTTTCTTTAAATCTGTCCTGAAGAACCATTTTCGAACTTTGCTTTTCATTCTGAATTGAATTTTTAAAATAACCGTCAAAGTAATTGCCAATCAATTGCACTTCCGTTTCTTTCCTTCTTGTAATCCATCACACGTCTTATTTCGCCTCATAAAAATAATCCGTCAAAATACTCTGTTCCAAATGCATTCCAATCAAATGTCACCTCTTCAGTTTTACGTTTAAAAAAAAAAAAAAAAAAACAAACAAACAAGGAAAAGTCTTCTTCACAAAAATGTGTTACAAAACACAATGACATGCGATATTTTCCACTTTTTGTTTTTCTGTGTGTTTCGTATCGTAATGAAATTCGAGATACCTAAATCAGTCAGGGGCTCCTCCGTCTTGTTGAGTGTTGCTGATCTCCATCACTGACGTTTTTAATCCAAATACGTTCTCTGACGCTTTTCTGCGCTTGTAAAGTGCTTGCTTGGGTGACTTTATTCAATGAAGGTTGGTTAGGTTAGTATCGACGTTAGAGTTTGATTTTTATGGCGACGTTACCTTTTTCGAATTTTGATATTTTTTTTATTATTTATTTGGTTGCATCGAAATTCCGCAGCAGGTGGACATTTTTTTTTTTCTCTTTTGCGTACGATTCCACATCTGGTTAGTGGATAGTAAAAAAAAAAAAAACAAATTTTGTTGCCTGCATTAATTTTATGGTTCATTTTGTGGTGAGATTTTATGTGGTAGTCTACTCGAATTCTTGCGTACAATTTCAACATTTTGTTATTATGTCAAAAGGAGAAGTAGATGTTGCAAAATATTCGATTATGAACGTGTATTTCAGCATTTGAGCAAGATATGGCTTAAT
Organism: Ferdinandea cuprea; assembly: GCA_963576555.1. Lineage (NCBI taxonomy): Eukaryota > Metazoa > Arthropoda > Insecta > Diptera > Syrphidae > Ferdinandea > Ferdinandea cuprea. The sequence goes on along the minus strand of OY754961.1, from coordinate 83,466,728 downwards.
GAATTCAATTAGAGGGATTTTTGGTATCAATCTTTTAGAGTTACAAGGCTAACGACACCTGTCCTTAAAAACATAAAAGTATTAGTTGGGCGGCGCATTCTACAACTTCTTTCTCGGTCAATTTCAAATTTATTTTTACTAAATGGAAGAAAGCTCTAAGGGTCATATTATTCGAGTCAAATTTATGGAGACTCACTTCACTTCTCGTTGAAAATATAAAATGAACATTGATTTAAGGGAATAGCTTTGATTATTCCTTGCTAGGCGTCTTAATCTCTTTCGATTATTTTGGATACGACTTGATGCCCAGGGCAATCAATAATATTCTATTTCGATCAACCATTGCAACAAGTCCATGTTTTCGGCGTGGTCTTACTCACTTATTACTTGGTAATTCGAAGAGTGTCGGTTTCTTCAATTTTATGAGAATCATAGTCATCGACATCGACTGATGAATTCAATATTTGTATTTCTGGTAAGCACAGCTTCAACAACACACGTGTCGTCCATTAAGCTTTAGTAGACATTTTATTATGACTAAGGAAACAAAGTCATTTCAATCCCATCTACAAGATGGAAGCTGGGTAATTTCAACATACATAAATCACAATCAAAGTCACCCAATTTTGTCCACCTTAGTAAAGTTACATACCCCGAAGGATTTAACTGAAACACACACACATCAAGTTGGCCACATAGTATGCCACGTCGCATTTTGTGCTGCAGTAGGCACATTTACGGTATAACTTGTCTGACTGACATTCGATACTAAATAGAAAATCTGGTCTGGTTTTAAGACGAATCAAAGACGCAATACCCAAGTTTTCTCCGTGACTTTTTACATCTAAGCCAGGTTCATAATTTAAGAAGAATTGAGGTGATCGGAACACATTTCTTTTCGGTTAGTCAAGTAGCTTGTCCATAACTTTAAGCAACGAGCAAATTGCCAATATTGCTCCAGCCAAAAGGATCTTCAAATCCAGAAATCAAGAAACACCGAACCTTCATTTTAATGACCATGTCGCGCCTGTCGTGTCTTAGGCAGTGACTCTTCACGCTTCGGTTGTCCGAAAAGTTCTAGACAAAGAATCATTGGCTAAACTTGTCAGTGTTACCTTAGAGTCTGCATTCCTAAGACGAGAACATTATTGCAAAGTCTTTTGGGGTGCTGCTCTTCAGGCTGATCAAACACTTGATCATGTGTCCCATGTGAAAATGTTCCTACGCTTAGACAGTTCTAAGCCTTTAGTCTTGATTCCTAAAAGAAAATCCCATCTGTTTGTTTAATGATTGCAATGAACGCTCGAACGGTAAACTTTGTAGATGTTGCCGAAAGTTTGCGCCTCTCAGCAACTGAACATCAGTCGCACTAGCCGGATGAAGAGAATTTTTCATAACGATCTCGGATTATTCGCTTACAATGTCCAATCGACTCAGGAACTAAAGAAAAACAACCACCCGCTTCGTTATCGCTTCTCTGTTTGGGCTAAGTTCAATGCTCGTGTAATCAGTCGTTGCTTTTACGCTCCGGTTTTTTTTTTTTTTGTTTGTGGGCTGCCATTAAAGATCGATGACATGCGAACAATTCAGCGATGATTCAGGCACTCAAGAATATTTGTTATACTATTCGTGAAATCCATCACCAGTTGCCAATCCTTTCAACTCAATTTTTCCGTTCAATATTGGGTTAAAGCTTTATTTCACTGATAGTTGGTGAAGTGCCTGAATCGATAAACTTGATCCTTTGCAATACCCAAGAAGTAAAAGTTCAACGGCTTCGAATCGTAGATCCCCGCAGGCTGTGGGACGTTACCAAAATAGCCGATTAAACAAAGTCGTTTGTTATGGGAATTTTTGCACAAAGCCTCATCCTGGTAGAAGCAGACCTCGCCCAAGCCCAATCTCACTTGTCTACCCATGTTGCCATTGCCATTTTTAGTATCGAAGAAAAATGGGCCATACTTAAAAAACCACACTCCAAAGAGACCTGCACATGGCCCACCATGTGTCAAAAGTTTTCGAAAAAAAAATCGAACTCAAGAAAAAACTTTGACATAAACTGTTTCGGAAAGTAAAAAAGAAGAACAACCGAGAACCTGACCTGAAATTTGTTTGCAGGTAAACCACTCGCAAATGACATCTGTGATAAATGACAAGCTCTAATGAAAGAAAACTATATAGCACTTCCTGCTGAGCTTCACTTCACAGTCAAATAATTTAGAACAGAAAAAGAAGGTTCTTTGCCTTCATAATGTGATATTTCTCTGTCTTTTTTTTACAAAGTCACATTAGACCATTTTCACTCGTTGACATCCCCCCACCGGAAGTGAATCATTTGAAGGGAACTAGAAAGAAAAAATCGTGCTCCATTTCCATCCTTGATACATAAAAATGTCATCCCAGACATTCAATCTCTCTGAATGGGAACTTTTTCCAGTCCTATTCCTCCCTGCTGTGCAAAACGAAAGTAGTTCCACTCCTTTAAAGTTCTATAATTGGCATCTATAATGCTATGAAGCGTTACGATGACAGCTTTTACGAACAAATAGCCTCGAGGAGAAAGAAATGCCACAGCTTTTCCTTTTCCGGCTTCCCACGTTTTAAATAATTTCATAAATTTAATAAAAAAAAAAAAAAAAAGGATAAGAAAAAACTATCAAGGATACCAAATTGAATTCACAGAGAGTATGTTTAACTGCTGCTTATGATCCCACTTGACGCCTTCAGTTGCGGTTTTAAGTGGTTAAAAGCATGAAATATGATTATTATTTTTTTCTCTCTCTCTGTCTCTTCACTTTTTCTCTCGTTTTCATCTTTTAATTGCTTTAATGGTATTTGTTGTGTTTTTTTTTTCCTGAGATTTTTTTTTTCAAGTTCAAGGACTAAGAGCCATATCTAACATGAGTGATAGTGGATTTGGTTTTTTTTTTGAAGACGACGACATTCAGATTCAGAGAAACCTACTTCACGTTGAGTGAGTGAGTTCAACGAGACGCGCTCACTTGAAGTAATAAAAACCGAAAGGATAGACAAAACAAAACAAAGAATAAAATAAATTCAGAAATGAACGAGTTAACAACTACATTTTATATATATTAGAGACTGACTGAAGAAGAGGAAGAAGAAATTGATTTTGCTTGAAGAACAACGCGAGTGGTGCCTTCTTGAATTGGTGCCACTTAGCCTCTAATACGTGACTGGGGTTCTTGATTCTTCAGTTTTTTTTTTTTTTTTTTTTTTTTTGACATTTCATTTACGTACATATGTATGTGTGTGTGGTTTTGCTTATTTGTACATATAGTAAAAGTATAATGAAAGGAGAAAATAATTTTCTTTTCTTTTAAGGTTTTCTCTTGAAATAAAAACACCTGCATGGAATATGATTTGATCTGACCTCAATTTTGTACTTGACGTTTGTAACTACTTAACATAAGTTTGACAGAACTGTGGCAAAAGTGACCTTACTCAGGTCACTTTCTTTTTCCATACGAGATCTCTCTTGGTATTTTAAAATTTCGATCATGTAACAGAGATATAAATAAATTGACAGCGGCAAAAAAAAGAAGAAAGAATTCTTGACGATGACGACGACGTCGCCGCCACTATAAATGTCAATTGTCAGCGAGTAGAGAGATGGTTGTCTGTCCTTCTTTTTGAAAGACAAATTATGCGTGAAATTTACTCAATAATCACACCAGTGCGCAACCAAATTCGGATGATGTCATTTTGGCACATGGTTAAAGGCCCGAATAAGGCAACTTGCAAAAGGCATCAACACTGCATATGGTGTTTGGTGTTGGTTGATACCGAGAATGCTCTGGCTCAGCAGGGAGTTTAATTTACTTAAGTCAAGTAACATGTGGCGAAGGAGTTGGTTGGTTCATTGGTTGTGTAATCTTGTCCTTATTTATTTGCTGTTGAGTGTGAACATGGTTAAATCAATTAGGGCCAGAGGCAGTCATTGGCTTACGCGTCTAGATTTTGAGCGCGCCTTAGGGTGTGATTTAGTGACTGGGTGATTGTGCAATTTTGGAGAAAACGATGGGCAGTCGTATGTTGATGTCCTTTTGGGAAGAACGGTTGCATAAGGCCATTTATCTGATTTAATTTTATTTCATTGTCGAAGTTAGTTTATTTGTTGGGATAACGCAACGGAGATGCCCGTATCAGAATTTAAAATTTCCAGTGAGTTGGGGAACAGATGCGTTGTTGTACAACCGACACTTAAAGTGCCTCGACTTTTGCTAAAGTTAAATTAATTGAATTTTTTTTACAGGTCCGTAAACAAGGTACCTTGTCTCACACCTTGCGTGCGCGAATTTTGCCATATTTTTGACGCGAACGAAGGTTTTATGCCATCGAAACCATATGATAAAAATTGTACTTCAATAAATCCCTACTGTACCGCCAGTGGAGTTCACTAATGTCTGCTATCAGTTACGATTACGTTTACGATTCTTGTATCATTGTCAGCGGAAGAAACTAACCAAGTCTTTGTGAGCGTTTGACATCAGCTCTTAGCATAGTTTGAGGTTGGAGCTATGATCCGGCTGTTCGCAACATAGCAGAACGTGGGGTCTTAGCCACAAGATGTGTTCACTGCATTATTAGAACTTACCTTGTGGCTGTTAGATGTCCAAGATCTAACTCTTTCGGGCGACATCTAACGTAGCCACATCGTGCCTATAGGTGCTATGAGTGGAACTCCAACCGCTGGTATGGAGGCTTACCTTACATATTCTCATGAGTGTGATCATGGCAGATCGGTATCAGCAAAGGGACCTGAGGTGTTAGGTTCTGGGAGCTTCAGGGTGACATGCCCCGTCATCAAGGAGGGATACTCGACTTTATGCGCGCAATACCGATTTTTTAGTCCCGCTTTTGAGTCCTCCTTTCTGATGCCCGTGGATGGATCGGCGGCGAATATTCTCTAAGGAAAAATTAAAAGGCGCTGTCTGCTACTAAAATCTGCTGTGCTGGCACGATCGCCTCCAAAATTTTGGAGAAGGCCATGAGCTGGGTGAACCCATTGGGTAATTTCTCTAACTCTAACCTCGGACATTCGGATATTCGGGAATCCGGGTGTGTAAAAAAGCTGACGTTCTTGCATTTTCACTGATTTCATCTTCTCAGTGAGCACCGAAAAACCATTACGATAAGAAGGTCGGTCTGGCCTACTTGAGTGCTGTCTGGAAGCTAACAAAACGGTATTAAAGTTTACCTAGGATTGCCAGTCTTCTTCCATCAAGGCAAGCTAAACAAAATGGCCGACTGATTCGCTTTGCGAAGACTGAATAATTTAGCAAATTTGAGCACATACAGCAAAATAAAGCATTTTTAACCCCGAGAAAATCATCTCAAAGCAACTCACAAACTTGAACTTAACTCGACAATCCTCTAATCCAAGGCTAATCCGATTCTTAAAACTAATGAATCACCGAAATACTATTTAGCTCACCCCCAAAGGTTTCATTTTGCCTTTCTCTCTCTCTCGTGTAGTCTCTATGTATCAATGCTTTGGTGGATTAAATAGATCATTACTCACCCATAATGGTATGTGTATACTGTATACACTATAAAATGTAATCGAATTTAATTGAAGTAAATTGGGTCGATTTAGTTCCCCAGCTGTGTATCACTCTTCTTTTTTCTCTCTATGTGTGAGTCTTCAGTTGCATTCAGATCTATAGTGAATTTCGTAATTTAACTATCTGCGACTTTTAGTTATGACAAAGAAATGATAAGAAAACAAAAACATCTTTGCACCCAGCCCCGAAAAATAAGCGATTAGACAAAAAAAAAATCCAACGTCTCTCAACAAAGATCGCAATGATGCGTAATTTTTCTATATAGATACATAAGTTATAGTCAGAATTTATTTTCAAAGTTTTTATGTCATTTACCCAGATGTTGTGATTGTGATACATAAACGACTATCAAGGAGCAGATGCTGAATGAATGAATGATTATATGTATGTATCTATGTGCTGCCGCTTGTCTAAAATGCCGACAAAGTAATTTAGTCATGAAAACAATAAATGACGAAGAATTCTAAATTTAAATTGAGCGCATAAGAACAGAGAGAAAAAAGTGCGTGTCGGGTGAGCTAATTGTCTCTTTGACAGGTCTCGTTGATTAATCGACTCAGACGCTGAGTAAGGGTGAATGCAGTTTTGTAATTGCAATCAGTAAGTTGTGACTGAGGGAGTAGTTTAGCGTGACAAATGAATGAGTGCGCACTGGTTACAATTGCAACTTGTTGTTCTGAAAAGAGGCTTGCAAGTGTTTATTTATTTTTTTTGATTCTTCTAACCTAGGTTTATTTTGACACGTAGTTCGGAGTCCCATGGGCATATTTTTGATTAACATCAAGTCATTAGTTTGAGAGACACCAACTTTAATCCTTTAAGTTGCAACTGGGTGTTATAGAAGTGCGGGAACCTCTGATGCCCACTGTTTGAACTGGAATGCTGACTTTCGTTCCGCGTTGAAGTCATTAACTTTAATAAGTCAGAAGATGTTGGAAAAGAGATGACGACGTATGAGCCTTGAATCGGCAAACGACAGGAATCAAATTCCCTATAGGGAATTGCTGTGACATGTCTGGAAGCAATTATGTAATTGCCCGTCCAAGTAACTTCCTTTCAAGCAAGAAAATAAATATTTATAGAAACAAGCCTCTTGGACAATGATGGAGTCCACGGATGTCCAAATCCAGCTGTAAATAAGCAAGCGTAACATTCAACATGAGATAACAGCTCCCGACAGAAGTTTTTAATAGGTGGCACTAAGTATCTCAACGAGTGCAAAACAAAGTATATAGGGACACCCAACATCGACGAATCGGCCAGAATGTCACAATCGACAGCTATAACTTGGAGGTAGTAAGGGACTTTGTCTACCTTGCCATTAAAATTGTCATTAAAAATCAAACGAAAAAAAAACGCTTGGGCTAAGAAGGCAAATACGTAGTAAGAAACTCTCCCGAACAACTAAGGAAACTCTATAAAGAACCCTCATAATCCCAAACCTGCTCTATGGTTCCGAAGCATTAACTCCTTCTAAGGCGGATGAAGATATTCTTGGTCGTTTCGAGAGAAAAATTCTTCGTAAGATATTTGGTCCCGTATGCGTTGACGGGTTATGGAGGAGACGATTAAACGATGAACTCTACGAGCTGTACCTGGACCTGGTCAAAAAACTGCGCATTAGGGGTTCGAGATGGCTAAGACATGTAGAGCGAATGAACACCAACGCTCCAGCCCGCAGAATCTGTAGCGCCGCCTAAGTAAGTAAGTACTAAGGGAAATTTGGCATCAACAATGAAATCAGCCGCTCTCCAAATTGGTGATGGTAAGATTGGTACACATCAATATCTTAAACGGGCCAACACTCCTCGCAAAGGTAAATCTCAACTCAGACCTTTTTTCCTAGCGGCTAAATTGAGAACTTTACTTTCCAAGAAGAAGCTTCCCAAAAAAATTCAACGTTGGACACTCAAGCACGACTACTACGACTATGAGTACCCAGAGAATGGGGCTACAGAGCGTTTCCGACATTATCAATAAGTCAGACAACCAAGTAATTAGCTGGTGGTTCTTTGAAAAAGTGGCGCAAAGCTAATCACAAAAGCACAAAGGATCGTACATTTTGCATTGTGAGCATCAAATAAATGGATATTGTGACGAAAGAAAGATAGAGAAATATTACTCTTTTTCGAAATATGCACCGCATTTCACTTGCAAAAGGTGCTGTGACATCACTCACGAGATGTGAACTTAACCAAGAAGTACAAATGTACTTCAGATAGCCAAAACAACCACATTGACTCAACAATATCGACTGAACTCACCCATAACGACAGCGCATTGAAGTTATTCTTGAGATATATTTGACAGCACTTGTCAATTTTTGAACAAGTACGAACTTCTTTTTCTGAGAGTGGACGTAAAACTGTTCATGAGTATAGAAAACAATCTCTATCAATCCTTTTTAATTTCCGTTTTTAAACGAGTTAGGAAGGCAACTTTCCATAAGCCGGAGCATCCGTTCTTACCGCCAAAAGCCAGCGTTACATCTTATTCCGTTTTATCCTTTTTAGTCGGCATCCTAGATTGGTTTCGCATAGAATTTGTATCATGGCGTTATTGCAATGACCGTAGGTTAGGTTAGGAGGGCAGTTTTGCAGCAGATGCAAATTTCACTCGGAAGCCGTGAAGGCCCATTGCAATTACCCTATTTTTACATGGTGGGTTAACAAAACATGTTGAGGAATAGTTTTATGTTGAATAGATGTACCCTAGCTAAATCTTCCAAACCTAGCTAAGTCGAAAAACCGTGCTCCCATGCAGGATGAGCGGCGTTTCTGTAGAGCTGGGCAGTGGTATAGAAGATGTTTCACGGACTCTATTTCCTCTTTGTCTTTGCAGCTTGCAAAGAGCAACTGCCTTTTTGCCATACTTCCGATGATGCAGTGTCCGGTTAATTTAATACCTCGACGAGCATCCGAATATGACTTCTGTTAAGAAAGACTAGGGCCTTTGATGTCAACATCATGCCACAGACTTCGGGTTAACGCAACCGCTGGTGCTGCACCATTGTTCCTTAGCCAGTTGTGTGGTGACGCCGTCTATGAAAGTCTTACCAGTGTTAAAAGCCGGTAGCACCTCTCCGTCCGTAGTGGATTTATATCAGAGCAGTATATGGCCAATTCGTCCGCTTTTTCGTTCCCTTGCACCCCGATTTTGAATTTTTCTCGAAGTCATACCTGGGTTTCTCGCAATCAGTAAGTGACAGCAGCCCCTTCCGATCAAAGATTTCAAGTATGCTTGAGTGTCTGCAATAACCAGGCTTCCAAACTTTGTTCTCTCTTAATCTGAGAGCGGCTTCGGCTGTCACGTTCTTAGTGAATAGCTTAATAGGTTGCATGTTGAATACCGTTTCCAGACCTAGTTGCGGTGTGGATTTAATTGCACCTGTCATGCCCAGACAAGCAATTCTCTGCACCTTGTTCAGGTTCACAAGATAGGATTTCGTTTTAACCGCCTCCCACCAGACAACTGAACCGTAGGTAAGAATGGGTCTCACAATCGCGGTGTACAGCCAGTGCACAATGTGCGGTTCTACAAGCCCCAGTTTTTCCTAAAGGTTTATGACCGTAAAGGCGAATCCATTGCTGACGGTCAAATGTTTTAATTTCATCTTCGACGGAAGTCATACCACTCAAGAGTATTCTACTACGAATAACTAAATTCCATTGACCCTAACCCGCCATTGACCTGTAATACTATTTCTAATTGCGTATCTACCTATAGCTATTAAAGCCGTCACCTAAACAATCGCTGAATATACTTGATAGCACTTTGCAACTTTTTTCCAAACTTGGCAAGTGTGAATGTCCACTTCAATTAAGAACGCATGAAATAAATATTTCCGCTAAATAATTCTAAAAAAGATTCAAATCAACTGCCGTCTCATAAACAAACATCTCAACTTTATCAAGATTTTCAAATATAAGTGAACGCAACAAACTTTCCCACCAAATATTGACAGATATTAAACTCGCATCTAATTTATTTCCATCAAAGAGACGCAATTACTCTCCGACTACACCGAGTATTTGTTTTATTTTTTTTTTTTTCGTCATTATAAGCAATTTAAAACCAATTTAAAGAAAAAAAAAACAAATAAAGCAAAGCACGCGGAAGAGACTCTATTAAAAGCACTTCGTATCGGCTCAATTGCCACCCATAAAATACAATTTCGTTCGGGCATTAATTTAACTGGCCTGGCAATCCCACTTAACCCGGTCTATACTTATCCCCTTTACCACACAAAAACTATAACTTGACTTTAAATTATGTAAATTTTAAGTCACACCAATTCACTGCAAACATAAAACAAAGGTACCCACATTTAAGTCAGCTTTATAGTCTGCCATATTTGTTAACGTCTCCGTGCGCTGTCAGTTTGGGGCGCAATCAACTGAATTTTCTTCTTCTCTTTAGCTTGATTAACAATCGCGCAAAAAAGTGCCCCAACTAGACTAGATCTTATACTATATTGCTCCTCTATGTGCCTCATTTGTTGGCACTTACTCTTGGGTATATGAAATAATTTTTACGACAGAAAAAAAGAAAAAAAAAAAAACATTACTGCAACGGCAATTTGATTTCGGCGACATAAGTAAGAAAGCCTATTAAGACTCATTTGGAGTTTTCACTTTCTTAACGGGTGTAGCGTCAGCGAACCAAATTATATGCATTTCCAGTCCACTATTACACTCAATGACAGTTGACAGTAATAACAACAAGTAAATGGTTATGGTTATGACATATAAAAAAAAAACAACCAACAATAAAGTTTTCCTAGATGGCGTGGCGGCACCCAGTTGTGTCTAACTAACTGCGTGAAATATTTATGTAGTGCAATTACTTTAGTATGGATGGAATTGAAATGTAGCGCAAAAAAAAAGAAAGCGCACCTTAAGATAGTTTTTGCGAATTTTTATTTAAATGGCCGCACCAGTCAATCACGCTGTTTGATTAAACTGAAAGTGACAAAATTAATTTACATCGAAACGAGTTTATAAAATGAATTATGACATTTCTCTTTTTCCTCATTTCAGGACTTCATTGCCAGCAGCTACTAATTGTGTGATTAGTTTTGGTAAGTTAAAAAAACTTTTGCAATATATCGTTTTCGTCTTTTTTTTTTTATAAGCTTTCGCAGTTCCACGCTATGGCTCTTGAAATATTCTTTCATTTCTTATTCCGAGAACTCATCTTAAAGCTATATATATATCTTTCCAAAGAACGCTTTGTCTGTCGCTTCTTAAAACAGATTCTTGTCATAGAAAATAAGTGATTGTTAACCATACAAATAGGCTGACATTGTCGCGAAGTGCCCTATTCAGCACCTCTGTTGGCTTGCTTTGCCGCATCCGATAGCATTCTGTTCTTCGAATACCAAACTTATTTTGCTTGTTCATCTGCAGTTCCTCTTAATATGTTCATGTTGCCAGCTAGCACGCGAGCATTTCGGTGCCGTGAGTGCTCTTCTGTTTTGCTTGCGACGGTTTGGTGGTCGGTAATTGTATACAGATCTGAAACTTCGTATTTCATACTCCTTGATAGGCATTTGTTGGCAAACGTAAAGTCGATGTAAGAGCATACTCTACCCTTGTCAATGGTTGAGCTGTTGTCTTGATTAAACAGCACTAGTTCTAGGCTTGCGGAGGTTTCTAGCAGAATTTCGCATCTTCTATTTGTTGTGGTGCTGCTTTATTCTACTGCTCACGAGTTAACTCTCTAGTAGAGAGATCGCTTTTGAATCCTTCGTCACATTCGAGTCGGCTTTTTACGATGTGTGTCCAATTTCTGCACATCTCCGTTCCTATACGGGCTTTGGCAGTGTCTAGGTTCTCAAGTCACCTGTGGAGGTGCTAAATAAAGCTCTGTGTGGTCCCATTTCCTACGGGACACCCATTCTACACGCAGGCGTCCAGCAGCAATCATCTTGATCGTTTTCACGGAGAGGTCAATGAGTCTCCCCGCATGTCCACCATTTTGGTCGCTGCTCTGATATTACTTCGCAGATCCCTTGCGTATTTGTAACTTACTCGCATAAAGTCTTGACATTGGCTTTGCTTTGAAGAATTTTTTTGTGATCTTTTCCTTGAACTTTTTGTTGAGCTATCCATCGATTTGTGTTTCTTAGCTTTAAGAGGGACTTTTTTCCATCAATTGGCGGGACAGCTTAACAGATAAGAGCAGTTGACAGTAAATGCTTGTCATATTGACCTTTGCTGAGAGCGTAAATCCCCAATCCGTTTAAATCGCTATCACTATTGAGCAAGGAACAACATAAAAGTCGAGAAAGGTTTTTTAAATTTTAAAGAAAAACACCCAAAAATTGAAAAACATCAACCAAGAACAATCAGCTTTTGGCACTTCTTATTTTATTTTTAACGGAAATTCTCCGAGAAGATTTGTATTTTCGCAAACTTTTTACGACTTTCTCAGTACTTGAAAGGGTTTGCGAACGGTATCAAATAAGTACGCTATTTGTTCGCACATCAAACACATTTCGTCATTTCTACTATTTCTACCTGTCAAAAATGTGACCTCATCAAAATTAGCAAACCTACAAATGTTCACCTTTCCCGACATTACACTGAAACTTTCTACGTTTTTGTTTTGTTTTGTTGTTCTTTTTTTTTGTCTTTTAATAAGAAATCAACTTCTTATTTAACATAACCTTACCTTTGTGACACACCCTTGAACTTGACTTAATGTTTAATGATAAATTTTTCTTTTAGTTTTCTTCTCTGATTTAAGTTGTCTATTGTTATTGTATTTGATTTTTTTTTTAATTTATCGTAAGCCATGGTTTGGGACTGAAAGCGAGGTAGAAAGAGCGAACTAAGTTACGCAGCACAAGTAATTTAATTGAATTAATCACCAACTGTCACGCAATCACAACAAATTACAAGTTGAAAGGTGTAAGTCATGTCAGTGGTAGACAGGCCGAATGGCAGCACAAATATATAGGTGGAGAGCTAATAAATTAATTCCCCTGAATTACTACTGTTTACATGGAGTTTGGCAAGCCAAAAACGGATTTGTTTTGGGATAGGTTATGTTGTTCGAACTGTCAAGTGAACTGATTTAGTAGGCATAAATTAGTAGGTGCCTGGCAGGTAGGCAACAGGGTGTCCATTTAATAGGAAGACTAACCCAGAAAGTTAATTTAAAGATATTTTGCTAAGAGCACGTTTCGCAGAGCATTGATAGAGATATTGTGTGGAATATTTTGTTTAAATATTCATCAGCGCACAATTTGCTGAAATGATATAATTAGCAGAGCCGGTTGTCTGCTGCGGATCGTAGAGCAGAACAAAGTTTGCATTGAACTTTCTGATCAGAAGAAACGAAATGCTTGCTGGTATATATATAGGTCATAAACCACGTAGAAACTACAGCTCATTCATAATATATCAAAGATCACAAAGTTCGACGAGCTAAAAACTCCACGATCACAAAAAATGTTATACAAAAATGATTATGAAGTATTGACTGGGTCTTGAGTGTTTTAAAAAATAAAGACGGATGTCTTCACCCGACGGAGTTTGCCTGCAAATTGTAAAGCAACAAAACCCGACGAGCATAAATCTCATCGATCACAGCAATGATTCGTGTAGAGAATTGGGTTTGTTTAATACTTAAAGCTGTGGTCATCAATTTTCCTGTAAATTGTAGGGTACAACCCCGACAGAGCGTGAAACTCACCGATCACGGAACTGATTAAATGTGCACTTAAAAAGTTTGCAACACAAAATCTGCAGAGCATAAAACTCACCGATTTCAAAGCTGACTCACATAGAATCCTGGGTCTTAAGTAACGCCGGATGTCAGCCACCATTAAGCTAAACTGATCAAAGATACGATTCATGTAAAAATTAAGTAGCTTTTAAATAAATCTACGACGGAGGTCAGCACTGACTTAGCATTTTTAAGTTAAATCTCAGTTAAGACAGAGCTTGCAGGGCACACAACTCACTATTCCGAATCCCAGCAAGTGACCGGAACTGGTAGCAAAGATTAAGAAAAAAATCGTAGCTCGCGGGCGACGCACACCTCTCACACTTTCAAAGGTGATGCTCAAAGATCACGCATTTAAACCAACTTAGACGTACTCAATCTCCCAAGCACCACCTAGAACGTGTTCTATGAAGTCTACGTAGACACCCTTTCACGCCAGCTACATTCTAAGTGCAATCTTGTCCCATTCCAAAACGTCAATGCCCACTGGAGCCACTCAGTTACTTAACATCTCACCTCTAGCAAGAGTCTTCTTCTATTTCTTTTTCACAACTGTAAGCCTACACGTAATGTAATAGTACCCCATCAAAAAAAAAAAAAAAACAACAAAAAAACACAATATAAGCACATTCTTCGTCTTGCCTCCTTTCGTTGACAAAAGCGCGACGTAACACCATACTTAATGTCAACAGCAATTGCGTTCCCTCGTCTCAAGTGCATCAATGTTTGTTTGTTTATGTCCCATTCAATCCGCTCATTGGGTTAATGGACTTTGGAAGTTGTTGAATAATTAGCAAAGCAAAAATTAAATAACAAAAGAAGAACAACGAGCAAAAACTGACAGATAAGAGAAAAAGAAGAAAGAAATGCCTTACCACCATCAAGCAACTTTGCAACTTCCTCATTACATAATCGCAATCCTCCCACAAAAAAAAACAGAAAAGAATTGCTTCTGTGCCACATGCGACGACGGATATAAGCTGTGCCTTTACGAAACAGGAAAACAGAAATCAAATAAAAATTCTTTATGGGTGTTGACCTGCTGCCTGTAATGCAGTCAGTCCCATACCAGCAGAGTCCACTGAAGTCTTTTTTTTTTTTTTTGTTCTTTTCTATTTAATTTTGTTCTTCTAATAAGCGCATGTGAGAATGTGAATTGTTGCATTATTCCGCCGTAGTTGTCATTAGTTACAAAACTTACTAACCATTTTTTTTTCTTGGGTCTTATAAAGTTGCGATGTAATTTTCTTTTCTCTTAACCTGGTTACTGGTAAATAAGTAGTGCTACTATCATGCCATCCGCGTGTGATGTGAGGCGTCTATTGCTTTTATGCGGAGACGTTTCTTGAATGCTTTTGTTTGGGGCGTAAACCATACAAAATGGGTTCAATTGGTTTGAAATAAATTGGGTTTTACCCTACTTTTGAGTAGAGGAAATGAACAGGTTAGTCTGGAATTTGCCGAGATTTAAGTAAGTTTTTGCTTAGAGGACTAATGGGGTAGGAAACTTTGTTCATCATTTTTAGACCTTCGGTTTAGTTTAAGGGCGATTTGAATGAGTTCGAAACTAGAAGACCAAGGAATATAAACTCCAGGAACTTACCTAGTTTTTAAATAGCATACTTTCAAATTAGTTCAGCGACTATTTAATAGAGCTCGATACTTGTAGAGCAGTGAAGTCGAATCACATGGATTGAAGGCCTTAAGTAGGTTAAGATTAGAATTTAGTTTAGAACTCAATCGATACTAAAATGGTTAGAGTTGGAGTACGAAATTCGCAGAGCAAAATACACATTGCTCGAGTAAAAAAGATTTCGTACAGCCTAAAATTAATTTGACACATAAATCTTATAGCTTCAATTCATTGAGGTTCATAATTGTTAGAGTTTGGAGATCGTAGAGCACGAAATCGTTTTGAAAAATGCCGAAAAATGTGGACTACTTTCGTGCAAACATATTTGAACTTTGAAAGCATTTAATGCATTCCTTCGCCGATGACAGTACCCTCAGCTTTACATATTCGTTTCTTGGGCAACGCCCCTCATCTTCGGGCGTTGAACTGGAACGGCAACGTATGTTAAGCTCATTAAATTCCGATCTCGACAGCATACTTAACAGACAGAGTGGAATTTAATGCTTCCAAAACGCAATGCTGTCTGCTGTCATTGAAGCGAACCCCTAATTCTCTGCCATTATCCATGGATGGCACTTGCATCGCTGAAACCGAACGACTTTCCATTCTCGGTATGTGTGTTAATGACAACCTTCGTTGGAATGACCACATATTCGATGTCGCCAAGAACGCTGCGAAATGTCTAGGCTTCCTTAAGCGATGCAAGAAATATTTCACTCCTTCTGATCTGGTAAAAAATTAATAAGGCGTTTATTCGCCCCAAACTTGAGTATAACGCTCATATCTGGTCCGGTGCTGCAATTACATATTTGGAGCTACTTGGCAGGATTCAAAAACGTGCGGTTAAACTTATTGGCGATCGAGACATCGCGAAATCACTTGACTCTCTTAGTCATCGTCGTGATGTCTTCTGCCTATCTTTGTTTTATCGCTACATTTACCACAAGTGCTCAAATGAAATTGCCATTTGCATTCCACCCCTACAGCAATTCAACCGCAATACTCGCCATGCTAGGAATGCACATCATTTTACCCTTAAGCCTGTATTCGGACGTACAGTGAAATACAAGGATTCGTTTCTTAACCGTACAACGCGAATGTGGAATGCTCTACCACGCTCTGTTTTTCCCTCACATTACAGTTTACAGACATTTAAAACCAACATGCATCGGTATCTCCCTTTTCCTAAGCCTTCACTTTCCTAATGCCCGCACTGTGTTACTTCATTATAAGGGTATCGAAAATCCCTTTAGTGCGCAAAGGGAAAATTTACAAGTACACGGAACTCGTAGAGCACGGAATTTGCAGAGCAAAATAACCATGGTTGGGGTTTCCAACATTTGAACCTTTAAACTTATTTCTCGCATAACTGGAAACTGTAGAGCGCGTAGAGCTTTAATTCAATTATCTACAGAATTCACGGAGCTCGTGAAGCACGCATCTCGTAGAGCTATGACGTTGATGTATGCCATTTTGCTGTAGACTATAAATCGTATCGCACTACTCAAAATTCACATCATCTATCGACTAAATTGATTGTCGAGTTCGTAGAGCACAGAATTTGATGCTCATTTAGCTTGGAACGCCCAATTTATTGACATAAAAGTTACCTCTTCGTTTAGGTGCGACAAACTCAAAAACTAACCTTCCGATTGGGCTGATAAAGTTTTCAAGATGAACACCAAAATCTCGAAACTAGGTAATGAAAACTCAACAACAACAACTATTTTAAAAATTTAGTGCAAGGCTAAACCATGGTCTGGTCGGCTTGTTCTTAATATTTTAGAATCTGTCGAGATCTAGGGGCACAGCAAAAGTACTCTCTATTTTCAACTCAAATTACAAATCGAAACAAACATACCCTATTTGAATAAGGAAAGGTGAGTTGAGTTTATGTCTCTTTTATTTTATGGTTTTTAGTCATTGTCCCTCTGTTATTGTTTTTATCGCATTTCTGTGCATATTTTTTTTATTTAATGTTTCTATCTCTCCCTGTTTTACCGAGGTAAATGTATTGCACCTCACGCGGTCTTTCTTTTTTTTGAAACTGGAATAAGGGTTAAGGGTGGTTGCACTGTTATTGGTTGCAACAAAAACAAAAACAAAAACGACCCTTCGTGCTCATGTGTGGGTGTTTGGACATAGTAGTCGCGCACTTGCTTTGTTCACAAGCAAACAAAAAACAAACAAAAAAAACTATACCAACTTTTACAAAGGAATGACATTTCTGTATCATGTGAATATTGCCAAGGGGACACGGTATGTTTAATTTCAAATAAAATGGAAAAAAGGGTGCGGATAACAGTGCATCGAAGAATATATCCGGTGTATTTCACAAGGGGACGCGTACACACAACCGTACGGGTAATTTATAAAGGAAATTCCAACTCAACATTTCAAACTGTCATTCAATCGAAAGTTGTCAGTAAAATTCTGTTTTGGTTTTCGATTGTTTTAATTATTGCTAAACTATGATAATTATATAATTAAATTACTGGATACTACTGAGTTTTGGTGTGAGATTTTTGTTTGACAATTAAATATTTAAGTTTAACTTTCACTGATTGGACATTAGTGAAATGTCTAATGGCAATCGAATTGCAAAGGAATGCTAATGGCTGGCAACTGTTTAACGATTGGAAAATAAAATAAGCATTAAAATTTCGTTCCTGTGATATATATGTGTGTGTGTGTGTGGAGTTTAATTCAATTCGTTTGTTGAATATTTATGACAGGTGGTAGCTGTCAGTTACATTTTTTTCAGTTTCTGTCAAATTTTAAGTTTTTTTTTTGTGGAGGTAGACACCTTTAGGGTGTTTTTTTTCTGGTTGATGTAACAACACATTAATATTTTTGGGCTTTTCATGATGATGTTGATGCGTTTGACAGCCGGGTGATATTTTGTCATGGCGGAAGTGTTTTATGGTCGATGTCATTGAATGAGATCACATGTGAATCTCATCGGATTATGAGATTAGAGGAAATCGAAAAAATAGGGATCACAACAAGTTACTTCCGGTTAAAGGAAGCGATATTGGTGGCACTAAGTAGAGGACTGAGACAGTTAGCTGAGGTTGCTATAAAAAGCAGAGAGACGTTTAGGTTTTAAATATTTAACTTGAAAATTCTGAATAGGGACTGACATGACATCTGTGAACAAAAGAATTGAACAATTTAGACAAGGGGCTCTTTTGCTCAAAAAAATAATTTCTCTTTCCGTCAGCAAAGAAAAAACGCCGTCCGGAAGTAGGAACGCTAATAGCGCATAGCTGAACAGACAAAAGCGAAAAGCAAAGACCACTAAGGTTACAAAAGCCATAGATCACAAATCCCGAAGTTAAAAGGAAGAATTTGGTAGACCGCAAGTTCATTGAGAACTTTTCATTTGAGGTTCTTTCCTGAACCTGATCCTAAGCGATCAGGAACATGAAGCATGCATGTCAGTAGTTTATTCACCACCATGTTCCATAAAAGGTAGGAGACGACTACGCCTTGGGGCGTGGGGCGACGAAGAAAGTGTAAACGAAACCTGCAGTAGCTCAGCATAAAAACCATTGGAAACAAGTGGGTTCTTCGACTTTCCATTACTTACTGGCTAAGTACCTCGGTCGAACTGATGCTTACGTACGGAATGGGTGTTTGGGGGACCATCTTGTGCGAAACAGAGTCCAAAGATCAAATTGTTTACGCATCAGCGGAACATTTCGCTCGCCCCATTCCGCTGCAGTGGACATTCTGTTTCATCTGATACTCCTGAGCGGTTGTCAGGGTTGTTTAACTTAGAGTTACACCACAGTGGTCTAACAAAAAAAAAACCGGCCAGAATGAATTTGGGACCCTTCCAAGAAGCATCGACTACACCATAGCCCAACTATAATTTTATAAATTATATTAATAATTTTTCAACGGAGGAAGTTTTTCCTACACCATGTGATATCACAGTGGAGCAAGACACGAACTACTGACTCCTCGCATACTACGTTTAACTAATACCTTTTCGATTTCCATTTAAGCAAATGTACCCATAAAACATTACGGGCCGGTAACAGGTATCAACTAATAATTCGAAGCTTCGAAAGTTCTTAGACACGGAACTCGTGCCTCAGACAACTTTCCAGGGCATGTCCTTAAAATTCTGAGGCGCATAGCTCAGTTTTCTGCTACAAAACTTTATGTCGAAAGCATCCTTCCTGTACTTGCTACGCCCAAAATTTAAAAAGAAACGACACTCCGAATTTGAATTGAAGAAAGAAAGAAACTTATCTTATATTTTATGGTTGAAATCAGGTTGCTTTTGGTCGAGAGATCCCTTTTTCCTAGGTGGCTCAAAGATTAGCTATGGGACCTCAATATTGCCTGATGATTAAGACCTAAAATCTGTTTCGAGACATCAAGCACTTTCTAGTGTTTTATATCCAGTTTGGACCATAAAATCATCACCAGTCGGTTTCAAGCTTCCACGACCTGTGAAGACTAAACAACTCCAAAACATTACTTTCAGTCGGTATTCAGAGAACCAGGAATAATGTGATTAAGGCGCCAGAACAGTTTTTGGACCTCTCTAGTACACATTGGGATTCGAGGTGCTAAACCTCGCGCTGGTTTTTGCGAAGCGAAGGAGCTGCTAGTTCAATTTTATTTGAATCGTCTTCATACAGGAATTGAGAGTAGCGAGGGTAGCGAGTCTGGTTCAGTCACAGATAAAGTGAGCCGTCGTTTAATCATCTTCCAGACAGCACTCGCATAGGCCCGAGCTTCTAATTCTGATCCTTTTCAGATGAATTTAGATGAGTGGACTGAAACCAGTGACAAGGCCAATTACGGCTTTCAAGTCACATCTTCTCAGTCCGAGTAGATATTTTGATCTGCTCAGTTTAGGAAAAACTAGCAATGCTTGATTTTGGAATTTCAATGTTAACGCAAAAGGCTTCACACATTTGGAATTTACTAATGCACCTAAAAATTTCTTTCTTGATCTAGAAGTGAGTCTCAATTCAACGTGTCGGAGATTCTCTGCATTGTTTTACCAGCTTACATCTAATTGTTGACCATTTCAGGGCTTCGAATGCCACTTGACTGTCTATAAAAATGACTATATTTTTACCATTTAATGCTGCTTCTCTGATAGCTATAACTCCCTTCTTAAATTTTGAATTCTGTGATTCTAGACCCGCAGTCGCCGGTCTACATTAAGCTCGGAACAGTTTGAGAAAATACCCGCTCTAGTGCCGTCTGCTGTCTTGGCCCAATCCTTGCGTGCCATTATAGTGGAATTTTTTCGAAGACGGCCTTGTATTTTATCCCAAAATCAACTTATGGTATTAAGATGTCCCTAGTTTTCTGCAAGAATTCGCTGTGATAACTCGAACACTTCTCTGAACCTAAAAACTGCTTTAGATGGCACAAGTTCACCAGAGATATCTGTGGAATAAAATGCAGCCTTGTGGAGGTGGACTTTAAGGCCCTTGCGATGCTATTGCCTGCTGATCTTTGGACACGATCCAAGTCGTTGTCGTTGTCCTTAGGTAGTTCCGTAGAGCAAGATCTGTCTGACGACCGCTAAGTGCAACCAGTAAACTTCTTTAAGCTGAAGATCTTCCCTGCAACCTAGGTTCTTTTTACATGCATATATGTCGACCTTTTCCCTATTTATACATTCCGTTTCGAACTGAGTTTGCGTTTTAGGATATTTGGGTGGTTATAAAACCTGACCAAAGCCGGTGCTATCGCCGGAATTTTTATTTTCGATAGATTGACATTAAGTCTTAAAACTTATTAAACTTAAAAATCTAAATTCGGACTGACAGTCGCCAACATGGAGCGGGAGTAGCTGCAGATAGAAGAGTTAAAACCCCGAAGCCCGGAAATTATAAAAGAAATGTTACATAATAATTTTAAAACTTAAACTATTTCTGTAACATTTCGATAAGATTTAAAATTCAATTAATAAAATGAATATGTCTTGATAAACTTTCAATTCAACGCAC
The DNA here is from genome assembly GCA_963576555.1 of Ferdinandea cuprea. Taxonomy (NCBI): domain Eukaryota; kingdom Metazoa; phylum Arthropoda; class Insecta; order Diptera; family Syrphidae; genus Ferdinandea; species Ferdinandea cuprea. Next base: position 83,445,786 of record OY754961.1, on the reverse strand, counting down.
TCAGCTGACCACTCTCATCAAGGCTGCTCAACGATCAATCATGTGTCGTCTTTCGTATTTTTTTTTCTCTCCAAAGAATCAAGAGCAGCAGAATCACACCGAGCAGTTGTGGAATTTAATTAGTAAATTGCTTGCGATATCAATTAAACAAATTTTTCTCCTCAAAATAAAATAAAAAAAAAATAACCCAACCTCGGTTATGATTTTTTTTGTTTGCTTAGTTCTGTGCCTGATTGATGGCATGCACATGGCACTTTGTCTTTTGAATAGTTTACTTTTTTACTGTTTCGCTAAACAACAAAATACAACAACTTAATCTATGGCATACTTTTGAGGAATTTCACATTATTTTCTGTCGCTTTGGAGCGGCGTGGGATAAGCATTCACATCTCCGAAGCCCAAAATAAACAATTTTATTTTTAGCGAGACAACATCTTGTCGCTCGGAATTTTTGTCAATTATTTGAATGTTGAAATCGCTTACAGTTGATAATTGCAAAATATACATATACATATCTAAGTTGCAATCTTCAATGCTGGATCATAACTTACATTGTAATAAAATTTGAATATTCAGAATAAATTCAACAGGTTTTTGTTAAAACACCTGTTAAAATAAAATGCAAATATTTTGTATTATTATCGTCGATTAGCTATGTTCAAGGTTGTTGAGAATTTCTATGATAATCACGACAAATATTTGCGAAACATTTAGAGCGATCGTGCATAGATTGTGACCAAATCATGTGGCAGCGACCGAAATACCCAGAAGGTGTGTGCGGATGTTTTTTTTTTTTGTTTTTATAACTCACACTAAAAATCGATCTTCACGAAACGTTATTAATTAAGGAAGACAATAGGCATTGGCCTGGGGAGAAAATACAAGCAACAGGTTCTGCCAGCATACATAATATGATGTCATAATTTTCAAACCTTTGGTTTCTGTGTCATCACAGTTCAGTTCGTTGACATTGTTGTTATTTTAATTTATACAATATCTAAACTCATTTGTTAATGGTTTACGAAATGTGTTTTTCATTAGGGAACGGATGTTCTTAGGCCGGTTTTTATTTAAGATATGATTGGCAATTAGTTTCGATTGGATCCTTTGGTAAATGGTAACTAAACTTGAAAGCATCGGAATAGTGGCAACCAGCTTGGAACTATGCAAATTTTGAAGTTGAGTCCGCTCTTTAAATTGTATGTGACTATGCCACAGAGATGTGTTTTGATTAACATATGTTTTAGAGGTTTTCAAGTCGTCAGTGTAAGAATATGGTAATTGTGTTTTAATAAGCGCCCACTATTTATTATACAGGGAATTGAGTTACCCTTTTGAAGGAGTTTGACAGAAGGAATTGGATAAGAGGCCGAGTTTTTAGATTAGTTTAGCTTTTCGGCTTTCACTACAAAATCTATTGATCGTGCGTAAAATAGTTTCTTAACATAATTTTTAAGGAATTTGCAAGATTAAAAATTTCAGAAAGTTTATTAAAAAATATGCATTTTAAGTAAAAGAAAATGGAACAGAAAATATTTAGAATTTTGATTTAAACGACCCATAACTTTTTTGTTGCTTCACAGATGTACCTACCCGAGGCATTTAAGAAGACCTGTGTGCACTACGTAAATTAGAGGTCACCCACTTTGATGGGCTATAACTTGAAATAGAGTGAGAATAAACCCCCATTGCTATACAATTTTTTGTTCGGCGGCACTTCAGGAATATGCCCTAAAAGGATTATACTGCTAAACAGGGACAGCCTGTACAGGCAATCAAATTAGTGGATCTGTTGTTGCGGAATCCTTCCATACTGTCGATCATTAGGAAGGTGCCGCACTTTTCAAAAGCTGATGATTAATTAGAGTTTTCATAAAAAGAGGGAAAGTAAATGGAATTACTTGGTAGGAAAGGAGAGAGTAAGATTTGACTCATTTTCGAGGCATGGCTAGGGTTTCGCCAGCGTAGAAAATCATCCCTTCGCCTCTTATTAAACGATAAGTTAAATACTATATAGATTTTGCGGATATGTCAATACTGCCTGGCACGCTGTTTCCAGTTATCCAGACCATTCGCCGTCTGTGAGAGGGTTTTTCCTTTCGCGCTTATCGCTAAGCACTCGGCGCCGTACAGCATAACTGGCAGGATAAGAGTTCTGTTGAGCACACTTTTCGTTTTTCGAGTCAGGGGTTGCAAACCGAGATACCAGTGGTTTTCTTGAATAATTTTTCTTCGAATCACCACTTATTTGACACATTTGTGGAGCTGATGTTTACAGCGAGGACAGATGCTTGTTTGTCTGTTGATATCATATATTTAGCTCTAAATTTCATGAGGAGATAAGGAACACTCGTTTCGTCAAATGGCCTTTTATGACCGAAAGCTTTTTTGAAGCTCGAAGAATCCTTTGGCTTTCCGTATCCAATGGGGTTTGTCTAGTCCAAAGTCAATTCTGTCTGAAAACGTTAAATGCTTTTCTTGGACTAAGTTAAGTTGTTTCCCCCCCGGACTTATGGGCAAGCAATGTTCTTTATTTGTGACAGTTGTGGGTCCTTGGCTCAAACGTGAAATGAATCGATTTCTATCTACTGCCTCATTCAAAGAACCTGGCTGAGGTCTTAACAATAGGCGAGTTCTAATACCTGCCCGGACTGAATAGATGTAACTTAAGACTCTTAGTGTGTATCGTCACTGGTTGCAGTCCTTTAAACCATCATTTTTAAACACTTTGACTGCGAATGCCGGGGTTTTTGCCAGAAGCTGAGCTAAATAATATTGAACTAGCTAGTCCTAATCCCTTTGCCAAGAGCACTGGCGTGTTCAGCGATTTACGATCTAAAACAGTAAAATGGAAACTGAAGTTTACAATGGAACACTAGGTCTAAAATTTAATTTAATACAAGTTAAGCTTTTTTCAACTCAATCCGTTCGGCAAAAATTCTGCTGCTACCGAACTAACGGCGTATTATACCTGATTTACAGGACCTAATGTTTTCAAGGCTTCACATGATACTAACATCTCGTTCTTCCTTTTCCTGACGAGGTTATGATCAGGAAGATGAGGAATGATGACTTTCTCCTTTTTACAGTATCCCTATATGGTCCACTTGAGCGATTCGCCGGTTCTCCCTCAAAACAATATCGACGGCCTTCAGACCAACCGCTCTCTGACGATTTTTGTTCAATGCAACAAAACGACACCGGTTGACGAAAAGTGGTGTCAAACCATTTATCACGGAGGTATGCCCGCTTGCCGGGTGTAGCATTAAGATTTTAAATGGCTTGCTAGTCGCACCTGCAAAAATGTACATCAACTTCCTAATGTAATATCTCTCTACTAAAGTGGTCTTTTACGAGAGTAGCGCTACAGGGTAATCTATCCATTCCCTGATAAATTTCCCATGCTGACCCATAAATTCCACATATGTCCCAAATTCGTTATTAAATTTTCCCAGCCCCATAAACTTCCTATGCTCTTTCATTAAATTATTATTATAATTTCCCATGCCTCCCAAGCTGTCCCAAGGTCGTCGTACGATATGACAGCTTGCGGCAACGCGTCATCTCAATGAGTTCTGAGTACTGAAGCACGCACAGGCAGTGCCGCGCGTCAAAAGAACGCTTGTGTGCACCAGGACCTATATCGTGACAACGGCGTTCAACTGAAAAATCACACAGTCAGCAATTTTGCATTTACCACGTCTTGACATTGTCAAGGCAAATCTACAAACAGGCAAACTATACAATCCACCCATTGAACTACCTTTTACTTTTTTTAATAGCAACACAGCTGCGTTCAGCAACCGACAATGCTGCTGCATGTGTTAAACTTCACACTTGTTCTCAACAAGTTAAGGCCAAAGTCAAGCCATTCATGCCCCAACTTAACACTTGAAACCGCTAAACAAACCGAATTGACTAAATATTGACATGGAAAAGTAAACAACGTTTAAATTTTTCCATGGTTATTTGTTAAACAAATATGATTTTCACTTTAATTTTTTTTGGGAAAATTCTCCAAATGCAAACGTCCAAGAAAGTGATTGTATCCGCCAATTGCAAAATCAACATTTCAGTTCGTAAAACTTTTTAAAAGGAAAATAAAAGAAAATTGACAATTTAGCACGTAATTGGGCTAAAACTTTGCCCACTTGTTCGTGCACATTTTTGTCCAAGACCTAATGGCCCAAATTGTATCGATTCTCTATTGTAGTACATTCGTTAAGTAGAGCATAATCACCCAGTAGCAGCAAAAGTATCTCATTAAATACGAACTCTTCATAAGTTGTTCGAATCTATTTCCTCTGTGTCCCGCGCATCTACAACATCTCTCGCAGTCTGTAAAGACCAATCAAGCTAATCCATTGTATTTCCCATTCGACGGATCTAAATGGATCCATCTCTCTATTTAACACTCAATCGAAAAAGAACAGAACCAAAATGTAGGTCATTCTCTGGATGTGTGTAAAAAAAAAAAAAAAAAAAAAAACAAAGTTGTGGGCGAGGACGGAAAGCCGAAAGGAGGAGGATATGTGTTTTTTGTTTACCTCTCTGTGTACAGCCGCACCAACAATTGTGTGTAATCATTCAGATGACGATGAAATATCACTTAAAGGAGAAGAAAAGCGTACTTCATATCTCTCTTTCTGTCGTTTAGGTCGTCAATCAAAAGAAGTGTATTGCGAATATAGAGAGAATAATAGCCATGAGAGAGAGTGAATGATAAAGATGCCAAAAGGTGTTTTACGCTGACAATTTGAACTTTGACTCAATTGCAAAGATGTACCGCGATGATGATAAGTGGTGGTGTTGAAAATGATGCTGTCTAATGTACGTACGTGTGTGTACGTTATTCTCCAATGGATGAAAAGTACCCTTTTTTTTTGTTGAGATCTCAAGTGGATGTGGTTAATAAATCAATGGATACTTAAACACTCGTGTGTAAAAAAAAGTGAGGTTATTTCTATTTTTGACATTTGACCTAGATAGATGCGTTGGGATTGAGATATTTTTTTTTTTAATAATATACACACTTGTGAAATGTAGAGGACGTGAGAAAAATTAATTTGCGCGCGGGTCAAATTGAGAGGGAAAAATTATTGAATGCTTTGTTTTAAGTGGTTTGTCAGATACATAATATTCAGAATGCAAGGGTTTCATTGATAGAAGGTCAATTGGATTTAAAGACACAAATAATGTAGTTTACTTGTTGTGTAAATAAGTATGTAGGTATGTAATTTGTGTAATGAATAACTAAGCACTTACCAGAATGTTGGAGTCTTGTACCTGAAAAACAAAAGTGAGGTGGAGTTAGTATATGTTTGAATTTTAGTTTTTTATTTAAAAGTGAAATAATTCTTATAAACTAAGCCACAAAAAAAGGGGCCACTTCCAAAGAGGTAGCACGCTTTGAAAGTTAATTTTTTTTCTAGAGGTAGGTAGTGGCTGAAAGAGACATCCCCAAATTGTTAAAAAAATTTTTTAAATTTTTTGTTATAACCAAACTTTTCAACCAAAAAAAATGTTGTTTTGTCGTGAAAAACATATAAATTTTCAATCAGATGGAATAAATATTGCTGAATACAATATGGCAACAGTACCTGGGTGGCCCGTTTCGCGGGTTTAAGGCATTTCAATCCTCTTTCCGCAGGCGGCAAGTACCGCTCACGCAACTTCGTTGCTCCGCTCGGGGTATTTGCTTTTCGTCAGGCAGGCGCCTATGGCCACAGTGTGTGTGTGGCAACACTCACGCAAAATTGATTTAAAAAGGATTTTTAAACTTCAACAAAAATTCAACAAAAAAGGAAAAATTCGCTACAAAAATCCAAAAATAAATTTCGATTTTTGATCACTGAAACAAAGAGAAGTGTAAAAAATCCAAAACCAAACCAAAGAAAAAGTAGCTGCATTTCGATGAACGCAACCATACATCCATATTTTCCTGTGTGAACCAAAAGTGTACATTTGAACAGTTTTTCTATCGAATAAATTTATTCGTACGTGCAAATTCGTGCTACCTCTTTAAAAAGTTGAGCCAAAAAAAAATGTGCTATTGAATGCAATAAATGTTTAGGGTTTTAAAAAACTTGTCCCAATATTTTTAGACATGGAAAGGAGAATAATTGGGTACTCTAAGAGGTATTACTTAAAAAAAGGTTTAGTCGAGATATTCTTCGAAAAGCTCACTTTGCCTAGGTATGGAATTCTTCATGATTCATGATTAGAGTTAAGCTGTACCCGAAGCTATGGTGTCTCTTTTACAGGGTAATAAGGTGACTAGTGCCGTGTTAAAATACGTTTTTGGCTTTTGTCTGAAATCTGACGACTCTGCTAAAGAAACTCTTTCTTCAAAATTACTTTGCTACATTGTCGAACCTTTCCCAGAACCTTAGGTTTTTAGGGCACTTCCCCAATGCCCTACCTCTAGCTGAAGTATCATTAAAAAACAAGAGAAATATATCATGAGAAGCTTTTAGATTTGCTTTCAAAATCGTCATCTAAGTGTAGTTCGAAAGTACGAAAGAAGCTAGGGTCTCGGACAACTATTGTTAGTTTTGTCCATATTATACTAATTTTAATTAATGCTTTCTAACAAAATAACTGATGATGTTAAAATGTTGGTCAAAAACGATCTCGCGACATTCTGGCATTTATTTCGTTTGTTATGGCATTTGTTGCAATAATAACATTTTGAAATATGGATTTTGCAAAGTAAATGTGGGATAAAATTCAAAATTTCAAGCCATTAGTATTCATATTATACATCAGGCTTCTTCAAAGTTAGTTTTCTAGCTCGAAAAACAAAATTAGGTATCCAGACATAGGACAGAAATTGTAATATTCTCCTTTCATCGATCAACATAACATAACGCAACGATACCAACAATGACGACCCAAAATGACGACATACTCTTCTCTACGAACAGACGTAAGTGATGGTTCCCGGAAGGTTTCGTTCACTCGGAACATCAGCCAGAGTGTTAGCTAAGGATATGTCGAAAGGACATAAGGGTGGGCTGGCTTACGGTTCATAACTATAATAATTCATTTTGGGGTAGTTTTAGTCAGTTTAGGTTTAGCTAGGGCTTTTCCCAAATTAAGGTTAGCTTAGGATACTAAGCTCAGGGTAGTTAGGTTAGTTTCGAGTAGCATTCCCTTCTTTTTCTTGCGTATTAGGTTGGGTTTATGGGCCGTCAGAGCAGGTACACGTATGGCACACGTAGGTTGACCCATAGTGATGCCCTTTTGTGATGGTTAGGCTTCATGCCTATTTACCCAAAAGTGAGACTTCAGAAAGAAAGCTCATGTAAGTCATGAAATTAGTTGCTTTCAAGTCTTCTGTTCCTCAAGTGACCGAGACTCGGACAGTGACAGAGGAAGTGAGGTGTGTCCTCGTGGACCTCTTCATCACCACATCCTCGTCATCCATTCATCTTTTACACAATTCCCTCATTTCTTTTTCCTATCTTTCGAGGCTGAACTGATCGCAAGTATATAGGTTAGTGTTGGTCAGAATATGAGGTAAGAATGAGGGCGATTTTAAAAAAATCTTCTCCGGATAAGTATAGCTTATTTTTCGAAGGAGAGGGGAGAAGGGGGTCTATCTCTTTAAGTAAACATCTAATTTAAAACTCTTTGTGTTATTGTTATGCCGAAGCCCTACAGATCAGTATAGGTTACTTATGGAAGCTATTCCAAGCGAGCGAGCACAGTTTATTATTTGACATACACCAAATCCGAAACATTCACTTCAATGAAAAAGCTATAACTTTTGAAATTTACAAAACAGCTACGGAACGTCTTTCTAGAGACTAGCAAGCTCAATATATGCTGAAATTCCTGGGTAAATTTATGCACCTGGAAAGTTTCTCAAAGCTTTTACGTTAGTTTCAAAAGTATTTTATCTGCTTGGCCCGAAAGGGGTAGTAAGAGTCATATATTATAAATTGTTCGTGCCTGTCTACTTACTGTAGTTGTAAAAGTCATGTCTTCAGTTGGTTCACGTGTTCATTTTATACAATTTTAATATGTTTTTGGTAAATCGATCATTGAAGAATATTGTCTTTGAAGAGCTGTAGAAATCATCTAATATGTTTTTGTTTGAAACTTTTTTAATATTCCTCTTGGGAAAAATCAATAAATATATAAAATTAGGTTTCTTTCTTGACTTTTATTATTTGGGGTCACAGTGCACTTTGTAGATCTTCTTCTGAAGCACTCAGAATAAAAATCTGTTTCTTTGTCTTTTAAGACCTTTCGAAAAGTTGGGATGCTACTTCCATTCTTCCATATTTTTAAAATTCATCACAAGCAAAGTCTGGAGCCTCATAAAGCAAAGTAGAGAACAATCGCGGTTCCAACAGAAATCGAAATCGAGCTTGGTAAGCACTAAATAAGTGCTTAATTTTTGCATAACTCCTTTTCGTGTCGAACTATGCACGGGTAACGTGAAATAACGCCAAACGAAATAAAGCATTATTTCGTTTGGCAATATTTCACGTCACTCTATGCACGTCTTAGAGCTTAATAAAAAACACTTAAATATAGATTAAGAATAAGGCAGATGTGAGTGCTGTTTTACTCTAGCTTCCCCATGTGATGAACGAGCAAGCATAATCTCTGCTTTCGTTGCTAGTTGCACTAAGTCCATTCTACCAAAAGTCTTAAAAACTTATCGTCTACTCCCTGCATTTTTGGGAAGTGCTTGTTTTTTATCACAAGCCTAAGCCTAGTAGATAAATAAGTCACTTAAGACATCTACCAAATGTTGTTATTTCACTAATTTCATTTAACTGCGCAAAATACCCCTCAATTTACTCATAATCCTCTCACTTCTCCATTCAGATTTTCCTCGCTACATGATTAGCTTTAAGTATACTGGTAAACCACAAAATTTCTATGCGATATGCAAGTACACAACTAACTCATGATTGCATCGTGTTATGAGCCAAAATTAGTGACTAACGTTTGACCCAAATGTACATATGCCATCGTTTTCTATATGAACTTTTGGCCTTTTTTTTGTTTTCGCCGCCCAAAGAACATTTTTTCCTCCACTCTCTATAGCGCGAACAACAAACTTGCATGTATTTAATTCGCTCTAAAACAGAGAAGAACTGAAGAAGTGTGGTTGGTTGAACTTTTTATATTGTGGTTAAACTTTTGAACTCTGGAAAATGTTTGCTTGGCAGAAGAACGTCAATGTTGCGTGACTGTTCTACTTTATAATGATAGTAAAGTACAGTTGCTGCTGCTGCTACTGCCCTTATAACAATTATAATTAAGCCATCGACCGATGTCCACAAGTTGTGGACATAATATATCGACCGGAAGTCGTCGGAGGCCATGTGACAAAGGGATTCCATTTTATATTTTTGAATGAAAATTTAACGCAACACAATGGAGAACAAAAATTGAAGGGCTTCAGAATATATTATAAGTGTAAGTGTAACAAACCCATTGTTTAGTTCTAGACCACAGAGGTGGGGTTCGCATTGCATGTGGCGGGTATTTTATTATAGTCGACGCGGCAACTGTATTTTAACTGCGTATTTCGACAGCAGACTGTGCGCAGTTGGAAATTAAGCTACACTAGCGAAATGTGATGCAGTGGGGGTTGCAAAAAAGTTTTTAAGGGCGAAATGAATCGCAAAAAAAAAAAAACATGCGGTACACAACACATCAATCCGCTCACATCGAATGTCGAGAACATTTTGTTTGACGTTTCAATCAATCAAAACTGAGATGAGGTTTTGTAGAGTAATGAAAATTTTATCAAATAATCTATTGTTAAAAATGTGGAAAGCACTTCGGGAGTGGAAAAACAACCAGCTTTCCCCAAGCATTCCTGCAAGAACATTTTTTTCTTGGTTTTGACAGTTTGTTTAAGCGACTGATTACTGTCTAATCTGTCACCGAACCACTGAATATAATGATAAGGAAAGATTAGGTCCTGGTGAAAAGATGACTGCTCCTACTGCACAGTCTTTCGAGAAATCTATAAAGGCACATTTTTTAAGTATAATTTTGGGTATAGTGTAGACAGTCCTGAACAACTATATGGTGAATTTATATTAGATCTCTGAAGAACTGACGAAGGAGATGTTCCTCAGCAGTTCCATGTTCTCAATGATGAAGTATGCGGTTAATAGCTCAACCCAGATCTATTCAACGGCCATTGAGATTTGCACAAATTTAATTTCTCGAAAAGGAATTAATAGTGCCGGAATACATATCTTTTCGGATAGTCAAGCAGCACTACAGGCACTATGACAGTAAAGTGTTCCGAGTTTAAGACAATCCAAATGATTAAGCAAGCCGTACTTCTTCAAGGAAATTCTGTTCTTAAATAAGGAGAACATTAAGAAGCTGATGGGCTTCTTCACAGGCCTCTGCGGCTTCAGGTATCATCTTAACAAAATGAATTTGTGCCCGGAGACTGAATGTAGGTTCTGTCTAGAGAATGAGGAAACCTCCGAACACATCCTCTGTGATTGCCCGGCCCTTCATTGGTTAAGACGATGAATCTTCTAAAAAGAGTTCCTGACATAGTGACTTTCACCAAAGAAGTCACCCGCCTCTTAGGTTAACAGCCAATTGGGCAGGGGAAAACATTGTTTTAAAAGATACCAGCCATTCTGTGGCCCATTAATGGTCCTGAAATTGGAGTGGGTTGCTTTAAGTGGTGTCTCTTCTTTCTTCCTCATTGCGTAGATTTTTGTTGCTGCAGGTATGTCCGTCTGTCTAAGATAGATTTCACCAGGTTGGTTCTTTCGTTTTCCTCACTTATCTTCTGTGTCTCAAGCTGCCTCAGCTCTGGCATATAGGTCTTGTAACTCATTGCATTTCTCTTACCATTCGAGGCTAACTATGTTTTCAGGAGTTAATGTTTTCTTCAATATTCCTTTTACAGGGTGGTATAGAACTTCGAATTGAAATACAACACAAGAAAATCGTTTTAATGTCCATTAATTTGGCTTTATTGGAAGGATAATTTTATGCCATTAATGTTTAAATATGATTTCGGGCATGTGGCCGCCGCGGCTGGTTCGGATACAGACAAGTCTAGAGTTTGGCCAATTGACAGGTCCATTCCGCGAAATTATGCGCTCATCGAAAGTTTCTTTCAATAAATCGATTGTGACGTGCGCTGTGTGGCATGTAGCGCCGTCTTCTTGGAACCACATCTTATCCACATTTATGCCATCCAATTCGGGAACAAAATAGTCGGTTATCATGGCTCTATACCGGTCTCCATTAACGGTAACTGACTCTCCAGCATCATTTCGGAAGAAGTATGGCCCAATAACTCCACCATCCCATAGAGCACACCAAACAGTCAGTTTTTGTGCAAGTAATGGTGTTTCAAGGGTCTCATGTGCATTCTCTTCCCTCCAAATGCGGCAATTTTGCTTGTTGACGTAGCCATTCAACCCAAAATGAGCTTGCGGTAAACTTCGCGAACTGAATTATTATTTTCGAAATAAATTTGCACGATTTGCAAGCGTGCGAAATGGCAAACCAAACTGAACATAAATGACATTAGAGTTGCCAGATTTGACCACAGAATGTCAATTTTTTCTCTATTGGAAAAACCAACCTACTACCAAGTACTTCTCTTGTTGATTGGAGTCGCGGACAGTGGAAGAAAATATGTAATGCAGTACTGCCTTGTGACTTTTCATGTTCTTTCGAATGCCAGCAGAAGGCTCTGTTTCTTAGACCAACATGTCAATTTTGGATTTCACCGTCGCTTTAATGGCTGCGTTTTGAATGCCATCCAGTCATAAATCATGCGAGTGATCTAGGCTCAGTAGCTTCACACAAACGTGTAATTCTTTGTATATCCTGTTCAAATGCTTGAAATACAAATTGGAGGTAAGCGCCCTCTTACCAAACTTTTGCTTCAAGAACTATACGATTGCAGAAGGCAAGAAGGTATCGCCGAAAACTGCAAATTCAGGGTGAAAACTTTTTGTTTTGTTTTGTAAAGGTTTCGAAAATATACATCGTTCTAGGATGCCTAAAAAAATTCAAAATAAAACGCAATGCATCACCTTTAGAAAATTCCGCAATTTTCTGCGTAAAGCGTCAAAAAAATTCCCTTCGCGGTAGATTTCATCGCACCACAACTGACTCACCGATCATACACCTGTTGTATTTGTTTACCTTCCGCATCAAATCTATCATCAACAAAAAACCACTTATTGACACATTACCCAAATGAGTCATAGTAACCACCGCGCAACCAAAGCCGAGTTCAATTACACTCCCCATTCAATCATTCCACTTGTTACTGTCGGCATTTCGTTTCTACTTCTTCGTTTTATTTGAATTTCATGGAAAAATAATTCCATAATGCAAATGCAAAGCTCCACCATTGTCGTTGGTCGTCGTCTGTCAGTCCGCAGACAGCCACAAGTCACTGAAAAAAACTCAGTCAGTGGAAATTATCTATACGTATATGCACACTTCACCGTCGTACCGCCCGCCCTCCTCCGAAGGCAATAAACTTTAACTCGAATTTCACATGGACAACAGAATAGAAAAACGAAACAAAACAAAACAAAAAGAAACCTCAACACAGTAATAACTTTTTAGTGCGCGCCGAAAGTTTATTATGCTGAAGGCGAAAACCGATTACGATGTAAACAAGTCAGCCAAATGAAATCGATGAGGATGCCTCCATTCGCAGTGCAATCACTGACAACCCTTGATGGAAGATTCTATATGATTTTCGCACATCGCACTGACTAGCAGCAGCTACTCTGGGTCATGTGCTTCATTGTACTTTCCCAAGTTTCTTGTTTGTGTCTGGCACGCAATGTTCCAGTATGAGTCACCACCCACCATCCTACTATATACTTAGCCCACAATCAAGCAATCATACACACCCATCATCGATGCATTGGGAGGGTGAACAACAAACGAAATGAAAAAAACAAATGGGGTGGCTCCCAAGGAGTGTGCAAGAAAAACAAAAACAAAAAAAGGGGAGCACAACAGGGAAATCAGTAACCACGGCGCGCGGCTTTGTTTTGCAACAGGAAATTATAACTTTCACTGAAATAGAACGAATAACAATCTCGGATTTCAAAGTAGCAAACCAGAACAATAAACTATAATTTATGTTACACCTCCTCCCTAATCCGATTGTTGTAGATACATTCTCCGTTGACATTTTATGAATTTTGGCAGACTATAAGTGAGTCATGGGACTTTTAGTTTGACTGTTTGTTTCATTAAATTCGCGTCATTGCGCGTTGGTAGCAAAGAAATTTGGAAGAATTTCAAGAATGCTGTTGTTTTTATTTGGTTTCGGAGGGGAACGGAATTTCGATGGCGGTAGAGGAAAATTGTTATTTATAAAAATTTGATAGAGATGTCGGGGTGGGAGCAACTGGAAGATGCTTATTCTCTTTTGATGAGAGTTTTTTGCTTCTGGCAAAGTTTTTGTTGAGTCTTAGTTTTTTTTTATGACTAGTTCATCGCAAATTCAATTCTGGCAAACTAGGCAATAACCATCACAATCAAAAAAGTTAAAGGTTGTCCTCAAGGGGGTGTTCTATCTCCCCTTTTTTGGTCAATCAATGATCTTTTAGACGACCTAACTACTCAGGGATTACCACCCGGGGCTTTGCCGACGACCTAGTAATCATTACAAAAGGCAAACATGATCCCAAGATATCAGAGCTCATGCAAACTGCCTTAACTTAAAAGTATGGAACTGGTGTCAAGACAAAGTCCTAACTGTTAACCCCTCAAAAACAACAATTGTTCCCTTCACCCGGACAGCTTCTGCTGCCATAAAGGAACTCCTTGACCTCCCGCCGCTACATGTACGAATTAAGAAGTGCGCTACCTCGAGCAAACAGGGCGAACTTTCAGGACACTTAAGTATCTTAAACTCCTCAAAAATTATACATAGCAGTTCGATTCCAGTCACGGACCTCATGCTCACAAAAGTAAACCTTCATCGATAATTTAACGTCGCCATAGCTGACCGCTCGGTGTGGGTAACTGGAGGCCCTAGGCTAAATAGGTCCCACTCAGTCTGGTTCAACAAGGACACACAACATCAGTCTTCCTAGAGAATGCTTGAGACGTGATCTCGGAATTCTCGGCAATAAAGAGGCTGACGAGCTAGCACGCAAAGGCTTTGCATCCCCTTTCATCGGCTCAGAGCCCTTCTGTAAACTGCCTACCAGTAGTATCAAATTTGAATTTAACACATGGGAACACCAAATGCGTTCATCCCAATGGAACTCCATTCAACGTCATGCTAAAAAAATTCAATGGCCTCGCCAACAAAAAAACGCGCTCCTCTCTATGAGCAAACTTGATGCTAATATCGTAACTAACTTCCTAACAGGTCACTGCCTCCTGAACCATCATCTCATGAAAATGGGGAAAAGCTCTACAGATCTATGTAGATCTGCTGCAAACAAACAGGAACGGCAGAACACTTCCTATGCGAATGCCCTGCAATCATCCGAAAGAAGCTTAAATGCTTCAACAAAGAACTCATCGAACCTCAGGATATTGATAAATCATAAACATCAACAATGGTAAGGTTCATCAAAGCCCTGGGATTGTCGCCAGACTAAGACACTTATTTACATTCATAGGGAGCACAAAAGATCTGCACTTGGTCGCAGTGCTAATCAGGCCCATCTTTTATAATAAACCTTATCTCAGTCCGCAGTGAGTGCACACCATGATTCGCAAGGCTATCCGCGGTCACTAAGATAAAAAATGTGTATTGGAAAAAAATTCAGAATAATGTGGCTTTCGTCTTCACCTAAGACGAGCTCTGTGGAATTCATGACAAGCTCCTGGAGAGCCGTCAGACCGTAGACTAGCTCATATATTTGTCCCCTTGGCTGTCATCAATCCCAACCAAGGGTGAATTTGCAATCATCAAAAATGTCCCAATCTTTAATGCCTCAGAACCACCATGCTGAACATTTTGAACATATTTCCGTCCTTGTAAGGTTTGAATATCAAGGAAGTTTGCGACGTCATTTCCAAAAGTTTCAAGAAACTTTTTGCCATAACTCCCGCCACCACCGAGGATTAAAATCGATGTGGTAGAATTAGGATCTAAGGACAAGCTAGACTGCTGTCACTTAGATGTCACAGCCCCGCTCTTTTATAAAGAATCTAGGATCAGGAACAACAAGTCAAAGAATGCTTTAGGATTCTGTCTGTGTGCCACTATCTTTTAAACGAATGTATCTATCTAAGTAGCTTTCCGTCAAAATTTCCAAACAAATCTCCCGCATTGAGATTCATCAACTGAACTGAACCACATAGAACAATACATAACAGAACCTCCTGAACGTCGTTTGTATATCCGCTGCAATGTCTTACAAGCATAAAATCCAAAAGTGCCTCATTCAAATCAATTAGTTCCCCTACTAACGGAGCACAAATAATCGCCTGTAATCGTGTCTAAAGCAATCACTTGGTCCGTCTCATGGCGTTCAGTGACATCTATTATTTATATAGCCTCAGATAATTACGTTCTCCACCGGTTAAACGAACTTGCTACATTCATTTCCATTCTATTCTAATGAACCTGATCGATATGCCACATCAAACCCCGTTGTGAGCAGCTGCACAACTTGTTTGAATACACAGTTTGCTGCGCCACTTGTTGGTGTCTCAATATAGTGTTCCAAAACCAAAACCTATTCTCAGTGGCTTAACTAGAAAGTCAAAAACCGCCGCTAGGCACCCAACATGATTATTGATGATCATCCTGAAATTAACCACATCTGGCCGTTGCAGTACACTATCTATGGGGATCGGCAAATTTATGCGCTTCGCCTAAGAACAAGTGCTATTCTCTGTTATCTGCATCCAGTTTTAACCCAACATGGAGGAGTTATGAGGACAAAACTGTCAAGTCAGGGGTGATGTAAGTGTCACCATCTATACGCAAAGTTAATGAAGTGCTGTTCCACACGCGTAGATGGAGTAAATAAGAGATGTGTGCAAGAGAAATTGTGACTATTTTATTATTTGACAAATAAGCTGCGGAAGCTCTATTTGCCGCAGTTACGTCGCGTCGCTTCGCCACGATTGCATCATTATTCTAAATCACGTTGAGGCAGTGTCCCAACCTAACTCTCCCAATGGAATTTCTCGACTTGAAGTTTTGCGGCAAGAGATGATGATGTTAGGTCGTTGCGCGTAAATGAGATTTTAGTGGCACTTTGTGGATGTTTTATGTTCGCTCGTTTTTACTAACCATAGTTAGTGGTCCAATGAATGGCGGTGGCAAACAGCTAGACTGACACGTCGCAGCAGAAACCAACCGGGCGGATAGTGTGGTAATTTTTAATGCGTTTGGGAAGATAACTTGGTTTACAGTTCGAAGAATGGGGAATGTAACTTTCTGAATACCAAGCTAGTTTAGATGTTTCGCGTTGGGTGATTGTGGAAGATTACGTGATGATTTCAGTTATTAATCTTGTAAAATTGGGAGTGCAGGTTTTGCTATGTATTAAAAAGGAATCTATACCTACCTATAGGTGGGTACCCTCTTACGAATTATTTAAGCTGTAATTAGGCTCGGAGTGTTTATTTGGACCCAGCTTAGCAGTCCATGTCGCGAATTTATTGTGCGATTTTAAGGACTCCGTTTCACAGATTTCTTTTCTGCTCCCTGTTCAAGGTCAAAACTCAGTTGTTTTATGGCTTTCGAAGAGTTAAGCAAGTTCAAGTTATTGCTGGAAATGATCAAATTAAATTTAAAATCGCTATAAGTGGCAGGAGGATGATCAAAGTAAAAATCAAGGAAGTACGTCTTGGCAGCCAAGGCTAATTAGAAGAGTTTCGAACGCCTTCGACTAGGTTGATACAAAGGGCGTTGGGCATAGGTCACATAACCTTAAATTGGATAACATAAAGGTTGGGTGGCTGGTTTCATTGAAACAGAGACATATTGAGTTTGTTGCCCTGATTGACTTATAATTAGGAAATGGCTGGAATTGAAGGTGAGCGTGAGGCGAATTAAAGATTTTCTCAGGAAGTTTTAAACGTTCCTGAATCCTTTAAAGACACTAAATGCATTTCAATCGATGAATTCCATGCATGCGAAGACTTAAAACGTTCTTACTGACTGTGACTGCGCCAAAGCCAAAAGTAGTAGTGCGCCAAAAAGTAGTTTGAACAAAAACATGCATTTAAGATGTCGCTGCAAGTTGACTTCAGGGAATTTGGTGCAGAATTCGAATGGCCCTTCGCTATTATAGTGCTAAGTGGTTGTTTTCATTGAATGATCTGCAAAAAGTATAGGTCTTAATTTCGATTCTTGATCCTTAGGCTTCTTCGGTCTACCCAGGGAAGCCACTTATAATTTTACTACGTTTATTCAAACAATTGTTGTCAATGTTTTCGATAAAGAACTTGTTTTGTGCAGTGAAGTAGGTTTGAGGTTTATGTGTTCAACTATTGAAGAAGAGGTCCGAGGTCCAAATCCTCCTCAGGAGTACCACCTAAAGCACACACATGACCTCGGGGAACATAGATTTAATAACTTTTAATTTTTTTTTTGAATATATTTCTCGGGAACAAAGTTGCAATTTTATGTAACCAAAATAATTTACTTAGCAATAAATAACAAGTTGATGCAAATTGTACCTAAAGGAGTCATACAGAGTCAAAATAAAGAGAAATAAACTACAGAATTTTTTTAATTTGTATAGCTTTTTGAAAGCATTTATTTTTGTGACACTGAGCAGGAATGTCAATCTTAAACTCAGAAAGTGACAATTGTTTGTTACAAAAATTATACCAAATTTTATGTTCATCTGCTCATTCTGTAAAGAATCGCATCTTCCTTATGGTATCTAAAAGGTTTTACCATTAATCCGTTCAGAAGTTAAGCTACGTCAAATTTAAGGCAGGGTTCCTATAAAAAAACAGATTTTCTGTTCAAAGACAATTTTATTCTATTTAGCAGAACGAGAAATGATACCCATGTGGATTGATAAAAAACACCCATCACGGGCCAACGATGGTAGTAGACGAGACAGATTGGTTTTCTTTTAGACTAGGTGTAGACGAGAAACAAACAATTTTTCAAGTTTCTGAAAGTGATTTTTAAACAGCTGTATATTTGTATACTAACGGTTTAAGCCGTTAAGTTACTTGTTTTATTTTTGGTAAACATATGTGAGCTACACTGCATTCAGCATTCTTTTTTAGTTAAACTAGTTTAAGGGGTTACATGGGTTTCACAGCTTCAAAAAATCGAATTTTTTTTTATCGTCTTATAAATTTCTACAAAATCTCGAGAATATTGTTCTAAATTTTCAACTTCAAATTCAAAGTTCCAAATAAAAGTTTCGGAGATACAGCCTTGGGAAGGTGCGCACTCAATTGAATCACGAGGTTTATTTGAGGTAATCCAAACTGTAAACGAGTTTTTCTCGAAACTGTGATTTCAAAGTCGGTTGTCAAAAGTTCTCGAAAACTACTCAACCGATCTTGATGAAATTTTACACAGGTCTTCGAGATACAATTCACCAGGACTTGGACGAAGCATTTTTTTTTCAATCACAACTATTTGAAAAAAAAATGTTGAGCAAATTTTACCAAAATTAGCATTTTTTTGTAAAAAGTTCTGCCAAAAATCAAATTTTCACTTTTTTCTTTTTTCCTTCCTCCAAATTCTAGTTTATGGCCTTAACTAGAACACGATTTTTTTTTTTTACTTCTGATGATCCTGTCACGAGTTCTACTGTCAATGCGGAGGCGGCCCCTTTTTCGGAGGGAACACCGGAAATGACGTCGCAATGACGGAGTTTTGAGTATTTCAAAAATTCAGAAATTCTTTTTCAAATGTATATCTTTAAGACAGTAAAAAGTTTGAATAAAATATTTTAAAAAAATTGTTGAAAATGAACTTTTTTCCCCCGAATAAACCCATGTCCCTTAGGTGTCAAAATGGTTAGTTATATTCCCTGTTCAGCTTCAATTTTTTTTTAAAAAAAAAATATTTAAGGGTTTCATCGAAGACACTCTGACAAGAGTAACGCGAGAGAAAGTCTTAATTTGTAAGCTCACATCGTGGAGCCTTAAAAAAGGTCTATCGACTTATCACGTTGCGATTTTCTTTCCTCCTCCGATTCTAGGTCGAGCCCATACAATCTTTTCTTTTGTTAAAAAAAAACCCCAAGTAAACAATTTTGAAACAGCTTTTTACTTAAGAATATCCTTACTATTTTTCTTTTCAGATACCCCAGCAATCTACAAGGATCAAAAAAAAAAAACCAACCCAATCACAATGATGAATTAAACCAGGGTAAGTATCCTACTTCGTAAGACTCTCTCGAAAGCCCACTAGACAAAGCGCAACCCTATCAATAGCGCATTTCTCATATCTTTTTTGCTCCACATATAGGAAGCTATCATATGCGGAGCACACCAAACACACACAGACACACAATACAAAGCACCCATTGCTCATATGATTGGTTCGTACTATGGGTTCTAGGTCAAAATCGTTTATCAACTCCTACAACAGCGTTCACTGTTCACTGTTCACCCACTCGATTCAAAAATTCCACCCACTATATACAGTGGACTTTATGCCTACCCCTATATCCTATAGACATCTAAGCCAGCATCATCATCGTTGTCGTCGTCGTCGTCGTCGTCGTCGTAATTACCATACCAGAGAATATATATAAAATTCCACTCGCCTCGAGGGCATGGCTGTAGTAGATAGATATTGAATGCAATTACCAAGATATGTGACTTTTGCAATGGAACAATGTCCACTAGAGATGATGGGGGCGGCCAGCGGTTGGCCGGCAGCGGCACGCGGGAGCTTATGTCACATTGCTGTCAGACATATCTTTCTCTTTACGATCGTGTGTTCGTTCGAATGCATTTGGAATAAATTTGAATCGGAAAATCGAACAAGACGAATAAATATTAGGCACCCATATCGTTACCATTTCAAATTTAAATTTGAATATAGAAAATGTGTTTTTACTCCTGGCTGCTGATAAGAATACGGGATTGGCATTCCCGCAATGTTCATTTCATTGGGTTCACTGACAGCCAATTGTTTGATGGCCAAATTGTGCCACACACAACAAGGAAGTGCATTTTGACATAATGAACTCGGTGTGCATTGTGCCGGATTGACATACTTTTCCATAGTCGTCGTCGATTTTGTGTTGATGATGATGATGATGATGGATGATGGTTAAATCAGTGTTGAGTGGTTTTCTATTGTGACCATTGTTGGATAATCATCTTAATTCCGTGCAGGAGAGCTGTGAGCGATGTCGAAATCTCAAAGCATTATACATTTATTTGGGAATGCTTTTCCATTGCCATTAAGAAGGATGTTCGCTGTTCGCTGTTTACTGCCGCCTCCAGTAGCCGTGCCGTTTCTTTTCCATTAAGTTGTTAGTTGTCTCCGTAGGTGGGAGAGATTATGATGCGGAAATCTGGTCCAACAGGACCCCAAAGCCAGTTATCGCACATCGGAGTCTCAGTCTAGCTCTCACTCGCCACAAAGTGGATTAACTTGTTTGCTATTTTATTTTTATCTTACTATCTTCTGCATGTGTACCTATACTATCTGTGCTGGACCTGTGTGAACACAATTCTTTTTGCACTTAAAGTGGAACGAATGTACTACTTGACGCGATGAATTGATTCCGTTTTGGATACGCCACGCATCGAGTGATGGGATTTCTTTACAACAACAAAAAAAATCGCTATTCTATTTAGCAGGTGGAATGTTTTTTTTTATATTCTTTGCCAAGATACCGTAAAAAAGTAATAGTTTCTAGGTTATACGTAACGTTAGTTAATTTACATTATATTATGATGCTTGAAGTTTATCGTTGTTACGAGTGAGCATGGATTCATCAAATGAAATGGGTTGTTTGATTTAATTAAAAGAGGTCGGCCTTTTATACTGAGTGCTACTGCTACTGCTTCTGTTGCTGATGTGTGAAAGAGGCAATTTTTAACGAGGGTAGTCGGAGTTGAAGTTGGAGGCACAGAACAGAAGTTACTGAAACATAACACGCGTTATGACGAGGCTAGGTATGGCTAGGTGTTAGATGTGGGTGTTGAAGTGTTGGAAAACATGCATATACAATATTCTGTCCCTTTAAGTGAAAAGAGCTACCGAAAGCCCTTAATATGTGGTGGGAGTAAGGCCTCCAAAAATCTAAATAACTTAGGCTTAGGAACTAGAAGAAATTTAAAAATAAATTAAAGAAATTCAGTTTAAGCCGGGGAGAGCGATGGGGTTGGTATGGCTGTTGTGGGTTTACCAGAGTTCAAGTTGAACAACGTATGCAGACTATGAATGAATGAATGGGTGGGTGTTGGAAAATGATGGGCAATCAGTGATGTACAAAGAGGATGACGTTCAATGGATTGGATAGACTTGTAGATGATCTGTAAAGAAACATGCGAAGGGTAGAATATGTCATATCAGTGAACACCACGGAGAGCAAAAAGAAGAAATCTGCGCCGAACAGCTTTGAATCGAAAACAAAAGTTTTTTAGGGAGATTTATTGACTGAGGGATCAAAGAATTTTTTTAGACAACGCAAGCAAAACCCTCGAATTATTTATAAGATACATTCTGGGAGGAATTTAAAGAGGGTTTCGGGAGAAAAGTGATAACTGGAAATTTACTCACGTTCACTCGAATTTGATTTCACTTAAGATTGAGGCTTTTGGCAGGGGAAAATATAAATCAGATGAGTTCTAATAATAATACAGTCGACGTCATTAATTGTCAAAATAAATATGAGTGGAATGAGGTGGCTTTTATCATTCAAGGCTCTGCAAGATTTCTATTCGAATTTTTATAAATCTTGTTCCCCTTCTATTTTGCTCAAAGAACGTTTTTATTAGAGCTCTTTAGAGGCTCTTTTAAGGCTCAAGCTTCTGTTATAAGTACGCGAAGCCGCTACAGAAACTTTTGTGAGCACGATTCCATCCTGTTTTTATTTGAACTCCAAATATAAGCCATATCCATTTTCGTATATCATAGCGAATGTATAACGTTTTCTTGATTTTTGTAGCTTTGAAATAATATTACATCTTTAAGACTTCCCTAAGAAAATCGTGCAGAGCTAGGCACGTTGCTAGGGTGCAAAAGGAACCGCCGGAACCAACGGGATGATTGAAAGATAGCATAGTTGATTAAAGGCTGCCACTTCGAAAGTCACTTCATGAAGAGTTACAAACCTGCCTCATGTATTTTTGGAAACTATCGCGTCAAACAGATTTTGGGATTGACCTAAACCGACATTTCGACGAGTTGCAACCAGTTCCGTCTTGTAACTATTCTGCTCAAAAGCCCTTCATGTCTAAGGATTTAGTTGTTTCTTTATGCAAAGACGAGGTTCGTCCTTGTCTTGACTTGTCAAAGCGGAATGGAGGAATGTATCCAAGATCCATGGAGGAGAACTAAATTTTATACAGACTCTCCTTATTTGTACGGAAGAGTTGTCGTCCTAGTCCAAAGAAACAGCAATTCACAGGGGTTTCTACCGTCACTTTTGAATAGTTTGCTCTGCCTGTTTTTTTTTTGTTCATCTTCGTAAAACAAACTGATCTGGGCATGTTTCTGTTCGGCCATTCTAAGTTTGATACATATGTATCTGTGAAATTTTACAAAATCTTCGAACATTGCTCCTTGAGTAGCACTTTTTTTGTTCTTTAGTACAATTGTATTTAGTTTAGTAGATCTTTAGCATTGCTTTTCCCCCCAAAGTGTCATCAAATGCTCGTAAATTTAACGATGTAGGTATGGCAAACTTGAATAGACACATTTCTTGTTGCTTCTCACGAGCTGCTGCACGATTCTTTGTTGTTGCTAGAACAAGAAAAAACATTCTGCCCCCGCTAACGAAGTGATTTTCCACAATCCACTTATCCAAAGTACTTATCCTCTAACCGTAATTACAACACCACCCGACCTATATAAATACATTTTCTCAGGCTTAAACAAAATAAAAGAACAAAAACAAAAAGTTCACTAGGTTACGAGGTAAAATCGTAACAACTTCTCAAAACAAAAATACCCATCAAATGCTGCAGTCAAAACAGTGATTTTCACTCGTCGGGCGGCGATGGAAAAATAAAATAAAATAAAATAAAACACAGGAAAACACTCAGCGCACTATCCCCACACCTACACCACCGCACTCGTCGTCTTCACAAGTTATGTAAATAAAACCCTTGAATTCGAACTCGGCGTTGCAATCAATGCCACACCATACCATCCACGTGTGAAGTGCAACCTGACAGAAAAGAATACAAAAAAAAAAAAAAAAACTGTATCTTTATCCATAATATGCATTGTGAATGTTTGTTCGGTGCATTCCTCTTCGTTTACTCTGATTAAAAAAAAAGAAGCCAACAACATCAAATTATACATCTAATGGAGGCACACCTCTCCACCACTAAAGGTGCTGTTGCATAGAGAGTTCAATAACTTTTTAATTAGTCAACAACAACAACATACATTCAACCAAACCAAACCAAACCGAACCGAACTGAACAAACTGGAAATGGCTATCGTCGAACAGATTGACGTGCCCAACTGTGCAGCACACTCCTTTGGTTCTTCTAATACAGCGCGCCACGCCACGCCACGCCAATGTCGATTAATGCATTCAGCAACCTATAACTTTGTTAATTTAACATTTTCCAATCGATTGAGCCCCAACCTCACTCAGTCTTTTATGCAGATATACGACAGACACAGACTACGTGAATATCAGCAGCAGCAGCAGCAAGCGGCAATTAAAAACTTCTGATCCAGTTTAGCGGAAAGAAAGTGGCGTTTAATTTTATTAACAACATTTGGTCATCCGATCGAGATCATAGATTAAAACTAAACCAGATACACTTAGTATCTACGCAGGTTAATCACATTTCACATCGACATCGACATCAACATCGAAACGAAACGAAACAACGAGTAAACTTTCTATTTATGTCGTGCGTATTATTAGTAATATCTACGACAAACATCTCCATCCCCACAGTAGGTATAGTAGCGTATGGACTTGATGATTTTTTGTTGTTAATTTTATGCGCGCCGCTTGTTGGCCAGCGTTGTTGTTTATTTCGTCTGGCTTTTTCAGCAGCTCGCAGACAAAGTGGAGATATTTAACAAGATTGCAGCCAAAGATACAAAGATACATGCAAAAGATGGATATTATAATTTGTTTGAAGAGTACATTTAAACAATGGAATTTGCATTTGAAGTAGTTTGTTGGTTACGGTGTCGTGCTTCCATGTTTTTTTTTTATTTTTTTTTATTTTTACAGTCTCATTGTTTTTATTTTGAGTAAACAAATTACGATATATGTATGAAAAAAAAGGTTGATCAAATCAAACGGTTGTTCTTTAAAAGCAGGTCAAAAACAAAAAAAGGGAAAGTTTCCAAAAATACATTTTTTTTTTCTTTGGTTGACGTCTTGTTTTGATTCTGGTTATTTTTTTGCGCATATTTAAATTTTTCAAGTTCGGATTATTTTACCAAGTGTGGCTTTTTTGGGGTTTCACTTTCTTGTTCTTGTTCTGCTCACCTACATTCTACATATATATATATATATGGAATGGACGGGTGTAGGCGAAATTATGACTTTCGTCAGCGAAACCAAATGAATGAGAAATAATGAGACAAATAAAATACTTGATAAAGATCAACGAAATGTCCATTGGAATCAATTGAAATTGAAATTCGATCATTGAATGATGAAAAATTCACTTTAAAGTTATCATCAAATGAAACCTTACATCAGTCGTTGTAAGCTGATATAGTCCAGTCGATTGTTTTTTTTTTTTTTTTGAGATCATGCCACCGATGATAACCGCTTGGTATAGAATTGATTGACCATTTGTCAATATAAATATGACACATGAGAAAATTTATTCACAAAAACATTTACGTGAATCGAATTCCCATTTATGACGCGATGCTCGAATGAATATAAATGTTGAAAGGTCAGGGAAGTGATTGTCTTCTCGTAGTCTCGTGTTGAATTTGTTAATTTTTTTGCATTCGTCATATAGGACCGTTGAATGTTGAAAAACAAACTTTATTTTTTTTTATGTTGGATAAACATGAGTCGAGGTATCAGACCAGCGGAAATCTTTACTAACTAATGGCGCTAAGCTGTGTGCCGTGAGGAGGAAATTGTAAAGGTGGAGTGTCTTGCGGATGGCAATGGTGGTATTGGATTGCTGTGAAAGGTTACTAAATTTAAAGCCGCTAAACACCATTTGTTTGGGAAGAGAAGTCTATAATAAATATTAAGTTTAGGGATCAACTGTCAGACAGGCACCCCATGCCTATTCAATTAACTTATGTTTTTATTTACTTTATATATTTTTAATATTCATTTTCGAGATTTTATTAGTTTTACCAAACATCATGCATGGTGGTGTAGGTAAATTCTGCAAAACCTCGAATCGAGCTGAATACTTTTTCTTGCCAATTGGCACTTGACAGAAATATTTCTCTTTCCGCGAAGTTTTGTTTTTCAGTTTATCCTATAAAATCCATCCAAAGATGTGCCTGTAGCTTAGCTATGAGACGGAACAGAGAGCTGATTTTGTTTCCAAATGTTTGGTAATAGCACTCTTAAGGCATACCACCGATTAAACCGAGGTCCCTGAACTCTGTTTATTTACTAAGCTAACTATTATGCACTAGTTCTTAAGGTATTTTGGAATACATATCCTTAAAGTGTTCAAAACACAGAACGAGTGCCAAAAACAAGGGGAGAAAGGAAAGAACGGTACGTGTGAACTTTGTCTTTGAACAATTGTGGATTTTTGATGGCAAAAAACAGCAAGGCAACGCATGCTACATGGGTGTGCTGCGGCTTATAAAAGACTCTATATTTGACAGTATGCCCAAAATGAGGAGGCTTAAGGGTAAACCGAGATGAGTATTTTATGATATTTTATCGAGAGTTGCTGGAAACATTTTGTACCGCAAAATACAACTTTAGAGCTCTAATGATAAAAAAAGGACACGTTACCAGGGTGTTAAAGGAATTCAATGGGAATTCATTTGTATCACTTTTATCGCTCGTTTTTGTATAGTATTTAGCACAGCTTTCAAAATAGTTGTTCTCAAGTTTTGGGCGCATAAAGGCCTTATAAACTGTAGCCAGATCAGAATGGAGAAAGCATAGACATTTCGCGGCTTTCAACGAAGTTTGTCGTTTTCCGCGATGCAAGGGTCCTTCATAGCTAATGACATACTAATAAAGTTTCGCTTTAATGATAGACGACAGCATTTAATTTAACATGGTTGACTTAAAAAAATAATACAGGACCTAAAGCATAGCTTCTCCAACCATTGTGTGTGCGAAGTTTTATTTTTTTGACACGAAGGGAGGGACCTACAGATTAATGCCGATTCCGAAACTAATCAGCAACGAAAGCCAAGACGAACATAAAGGTTTGCTCAATTTTAAACTAACCCCAAGGTAGGATGTCAACTCAAGGACTTAATAAAAGAAGCACTTTAGTGACGTCGTTGTGGCGAATTTTGCGAACAGATCTTGGCCTACATCCTTACAAGATTAAATTAACGCAAGAACTGAAGCCGCTTGACCACCAGATGCGTCGTATGTTCGTGAATTGGGCTGAGCAACAACTTGAAAATGATTCGGATTTTCATCGAAAAATCATCTTCAGCGATGAGGCTCATTTCTGGCTGAATGGCTTCGTCAATAAACAAAATATGCGGTATTGGTCAGGCAGCAATCCACACGTACTCCATGAGTCATCATTGCATCCCGAAAAAATTACGGTTTGGTGTGGTTTATGGGCCGGCTTATGGGTGATCAAGACCGGCACGTTACTGTGAATGAGAACGTGTTACCTCACGAAATGGTCCAGTCGCTTGGCCGCCTCGGTCGTGCGATTTGATGCCGTTAGACTATTTCCTGTGGGGCTACGTCAAGTCTATGGTCTATGCCAACAAGCCAGCGACGATTGATGAACTTCATACGAATATCGAACGTGAAATTGCAGCAGTATCAGCCGATTTATGCTTGAAAACCGTCGAAAATTGGGTTCAACGTCTGGACTTCTGCAAGCGTGCCCGTGGTGGCCATGCAAAAGAAATCGAGTTCCATACATAATGGCATCGAACGTACTTTCACAGGAATAAAGAATTTCATTGATATCCAAAACCGTTTTTCTTTTATTTAAAAAAAAACTTTTGTAGCGCTCTTATTGAAAAATCCGATATAAGTCGTGAATGCAAAAGCAATTCTTCAGCGAAAATCCATTCAAATTGATGCAAAGGAAATTTTGTAGTTTTTGTTTAACCCTGAAAGCACATGCTTAGTCGAATCGACAATAAATATATGCAAAAAAAAAAACATCTAAATGTAGTTTTTATTTATGCTAGATGAATTAACATAGGTTAGGTGCATGACCACTGTAAAAAATGTCATCGTCGATTCGACGAAGCATATCCTTTACGTACAAAAAAATGCATTTACTTCCAGGGTTAATCAATGACATATGTATTGACTATTTATATTTATATAATTTACAAGTTGAAAGTTAACACATTTGATAACTAGTGATTTTTTTTTATAAAAATCTGTTTAAAAGAAAATCGAAATCAATACACAAAATTAGAAATAACATTAGTTTCTCTGACACAAGGAGTTATTGGATCATTAAACGCAAAATTTACCCCATGTTCGTTCTGTCGAAATAAAGAACGTACTCTTAATTGTCACCATGGAGCATATAAATCAATCAAGGACAAAAGAGAAGGGCACTTAATATGATGAGTCAAGATATCACTTGTATTAGAAGAATACAATCTTCAACAGATTTAATGTATCTATAAAAATTTTAAATCGTCTGCAAATAAAAGTCGTTCAGAACTTAAGGAAATATCAGGCGTATCATTTATAAAGATAAGAAATAGAAGGGGACCAAGGTGGGTTCCTTGGAGGACTACAATGTCTTTGAAGGACATAAAGGAATTAACAAATTTGACCACCAAAATCTCCTACACAACTACTTACGGTGGAAAGCAAAATTTGATAACAAATTCAAGAAAATTGCTATTCATTTCGGAATCATGATTGATTTTTGGCAATCAGAATGCTGAATTTAAAGATGATTCAATTTTAGACAAGTTTTTCATTTATTGAAATCAGTCAATTGGTTGAAGTCAAATTAAGTATTCAAAGTCTCAAAAAATCGTGTTATGATTTGTATAGACGTCAGTCAACTGAATACTAATGAATAACTGCACTCTAAGGACTTCGAATGTCTTCAAATTGCTTCAATCACAACTCCAAATTCTTAAGTGCAAAGTCACTCAACAGTTTTGCATGTATGTACGACTTCAATGCGGATCCATCACACCAACCTTTCATCGAACCGGCAACCCATTACCACCTCATTAATAAATGCTTTTCTGTTGAATTATTAACCTGCAATTAACGTGCTCTTAATTCATTTCAAATTTAGATTACAAGATTGCAATATCGCTTATACAATTACAGCCATAAATCGGAATCTATGTTCCAAGTCATCGTGTAAATGTCACGGCTTCTCATCCCGCATTCGGGTGTGTAATTCCACTCCTATATTTTTCCTCCTGCCTCTGCACAGTACCTATACGCCTCTCAATTAAAAATAAATAAACAAGTTAAATTGGATCACCAGTTCAATTCCATAGCACCATATAAAGATACAAAAGATACTCGGATTGCGAGTACATATCTGCATTCCACATCATTTGATCGTTCGTATTAATTACAATTGCATTAGTTTCTGCTTCTTTTGCGCTGTGTTGCTCTTCTTTTTTTTTGTTTCCTTTCCTCGTTTATATAGTTTCTTGGAGCATTTCTACTTGTCACTTGCTGCTCTATGTGGCTTTCTGTTTTTGTACAACATCTTGGCAATCTGTGCAATATTTCACTTTCGGAAATATTTACACAAGTGCGCTACACATTGCGCGGAGTTTGAGGTTTCAAGATGCCTATCGCAGGGATATTTATAACAAAAACGCACAAATACTTGCGTATGGGTGTGCTAAAAATGCGAATTCACTCGCATCTTCAAATGGGAATAACGAAACGATGCAACGCGATGTGGTGTGGATTTCAACATAATTTCAATCTAAAAGTGGAACGTGTGATGTTCTCCTTCTTAAACTATATCACCTGCCTATCATAATTATGTACAGCAACTAATCATATCTTAACCTACACACATTGTCTCTTAAACTAATAAAGAATTATTTTCCTCACAAGCAAGAGAGACAGAGAGATTTATTATCAACCTTTCCGTTGCGAGTTAAAAAGTGGGAGTCTCCGAGTGTCATCCCTCTGTGCGCTCACAAATCATTGACTTGCACTTCACACTTCACACATCACACACAACAAGCCACAGTGGAATGATAAATCAGTGTGTTTTTCTATTTTTAACCAAGGATGATAATGGAGCGCGAGATCCACCACAAAATGGGCTGCCATTCCACTAAATACGATTTAATACGCTCGAAGCTAGATGCATCAAATTCATCTTACTCATTTTGTTCGTTGCAACGCGAGCGGTAGCAGCGGGGGCAACACTTTGCGCTAAATTGAATAAGATTACTTGAGATAGTGGTTCGAGAAGAAACAAGAAATGGGAACGTGACAGCTCCGGAGTCAAGGAGTCACTTCAAATCGATGTGGTAGGTGATAAATTCTCATCCACCATTGAACAGAGATAAACTAAGCAGGTATTGTAAATCTGTCACCATGACCTATATATGTACATATATTCGGGTCGGTCGCGATTGCAATTCCATGGACAGAATAATAATCAAGGCCACAATTAAGAGACACATTTCAAAGGACTTGACACGCAAAAGACTTCCAAATGATGACAAAAAGCACTCTTGCAACTTCCAACTATGGCATAATTGAATCGCGGGAATACGATTTCGCCTTTTGCACTGATGCGATTCTTCTGTTCAAATGTGGGACAATGAAGGCAACATACATATATACGAACGAACTCACACAAGAACGAATTCAATTCAATTTAGAGAAAGAAAAGTGCCGACAAAACACCACTTTTGCTGGTAAATTCATGCATCTTGGAGCATTTCATTCGAGAATCGAGATGCCTGGCTGGCTGCGTCTCTGTACCCAAAAGGTAGATGAGGTAGGAAGTGTGTGTTGTTTACCCACCAGGAACGAATGGCCTAAAAAGAAACCCATCGAACATGAGCACAAGCATGGGAAACTAATGTATAATATCTCAACTTGAGTGTTGGGTTTGGGTATTTTTTTTATCTAATGCAGAACCGAGGTGAAGCGGTATTTTTGCATTTGGCAATCCTTAGGGGGTTTCGTGTTAGACACATGTATATGAAAATGTATCTGTAAATGGTATCAAATCTGGCGCAAAAAGATACCACGTATGGAATCATTTGCGTAGGAAGAAATCTAGATAGAAAGTGATGATCGATGGTTGGAATTTGGTTGACCTAACTGAAAATGCTGTTACGAACTCTGAATTAGCAAATTAGAAAAACCGGAAATGTTCTCGCAGCGGCGAGTGTGCTCTAGATTTCCCACGCGAAGAACAAATTGGTTGTACCAATTTTGCCTGTCAAAAGCGATTAGACAAACATTTCTGGCACTGTGGGAAGCAGCAGGAACAACTTGACTCTTGTTTGGAAGTTGCGACCTGAATTTTTTTTGCTGGTTTTTAGCTTTGCCAGATTTGTAGGATTTGGTCATATTTTTGTTTCTCCTCATGGTCCCATTTCTTGCTAAGGCGCTGTTTGCTTTGAGGGCGTTTTGTGTGGCATGTGGAAAGGCCTCGTCCTTAACTTTTTCAAGATGCAAGTCATCGACAATAATAAATATCGTATCCTTACTTGTTTTCTTACGAAGCTCTGCCGACTCAAGAATGAGAGCGCTGAAACTATAGATCATTCGGATCCATGAAGGTTGAGCTCTTCGCAAAGCTTCTCAGAAAAACAACTCTCCAAGGTGCACAAGCAAGAGACGCTATACTCTAAAATAGTAATTATAGGCGTTGAGCTGGGATCTTTTTGACTAGGCAGGGTTAGAGGGCTATCTTATTCTCAGGGATGGACCTGGTACATAAGATCAAAGACTGGGTATTGTCAAATGCTGTGGAAAATTTTAGCTAAATTCTTATTAGCGAACATGAAGAAAGGTCACCCTTAGCCTTGTTTCAAGTGCGAATACCTATTACTATAAGAAGAAGTCACAAAAGTTCCTAGAAACAGAAAATTGGGCAGATATTCGTTGAATATGCTTTAGCCGCGAGACAAGACAAACACGAAATGACGAAATTTCCTTATTTACTTTCGTACTTAGACGGCGCTACAGTCTGGGTGGTTTCCTTGAAACTGCTTTTTAGAACCATTTTCCTGAGAATTTTCAAGTGCCATAAAGCTTCTGAGCCTACAATCAAATCAATTACAGATTTTGTATACGAGCAAAGGCAGAATTATTCGTCAATAATGAGACAGATTCGAGATCCAGTTGTGCGTTTTGCTAATTCTCAGGGGCTAGAGATGGAGAATCGATAGCTTTTGCTATTGGCCGCATAAATAATGCCGTCTAAAATTCCTTCAAGACACGTGTGTATCTGAACTCACTACGTTCTTTCCTCGGCCTTTGACGTTTCTCATTCAGTCTTCAATTGAGGATATTTCCTAAAAGTTACGACCAAAGACCGCACTATTTTATGCACAGTTTTCTAACAGTTCGCTTATGGTTAAGAAGAATTTGAATGTCGCATGCAGTACTACAAGATGTGAGAATGCATTTACTATAACCTCTCTGTTGAACTATTATCCAAGGAAGCGAAGGTACCAAGTTTGGTGTCAATGATGGCAATACCAAGGAATGATATTTCCAAATATATTGAACACCAGGCGTCTATAAAAGCAATATCTGGTTTTGAAGTAAAGACCTCAAGGATCCGAGCAAGATCCCTGCCTGAGACACGGCAGCCTTTAAAACGGAGGTTCACTCTTCTTTGTCGTCTCGAACCCGGGGGTTGGGTTTCGAAGAACCTCTTAGCTGGAGCATTACTGTCCATTCACTCGATGCAGCTGAGGCAATGTAGTAGACGAGTTTTAGCGTTTTGGTCTACATCCACATCTTGATACGGCTCATAGAGTTCGCGGTTGTGTCTTCTCCTCCGTTCGCCCTCCTCGCACACAGGTCCAAATATCCGCCAAAGATTTTTTTATTTCGAAGGAGCCTAGTAAGCCTAGGAAGTTACTACATACATACAAGATATTTAAGAACTCTCCGAAGGGACCTTAGATAAGCTTGAAGAACAAGCAAATACACCATAAGTTGCATGCATTAGTCAGCCTGCTTACCTAAACCCCTTTGTTTTTATGTTTTACACTATTAGGGCAATAGCGCCCAGTCTTGCATAAATATTTCGTTCTCTCTCTTCTATCAAACTTATTTAAAAGAAAACAATTCTTACTATAGAATCATGCAAGAATAAATACTTAAAAACTCGTAGAACATCTCCAATAGCTATCCCACCTGGTGGTTCAAAGCCCCAAGCAATTGTTGTTCTTTGCCTATCTTATTTCAACGGTAGTTTAAAACAAAATTTATGTTAAAAATTGTGAAAAATCAATAAACATAAACACAATTTCTTGTCCAAAGTGTCGAGACTGAAAGCCGCCCCCACACACATGAAATAGCTTTCATCGTTTTCTTAATGAAAATAAATATTATTTTTTTTTTCTTTCTTAGCTGAAATGAAATGAAAATATTTCTGATTTTGTGGAATTTGTTTTTTTTTTGAACACATTTTTCTCCACACAATGTCAATCAAGTGGAATTTTGTTAAAAAGTGTTTTGCAATTCTAATTAAAATATTGCAAACACCTCTGGATGATCATATTTTATTTCTCTGAAATGCAAGATGCGCTCGAGTAATGGGAATACAGTTACATGTTGTTGGAAAAATACTGAATAAATATATATATATTCGCGTGTATGTGAGGTTGTGTACAGAGATGGCATCCATTTAACAAAGTGTCGCTCATTATAAGAGAGTGAAATGATTGCAATGGGAATGGGAAGCTTGTCATTTGCATAACAACAATAATAATCGCTGGGTGATTTGCAAAGAAGGTGTAATGGAGATGAGTCGTCGCATTGTTTTGTAAACGGGACTGTTCGTGCATTGAAGGAGGCGCGTGAGGGTTGCGGGCGAAATTTTGCAATATTTAGAGCAATAATATGAATACATATATGAATATGGGGTATAGTGTGGCAGCACTTGACATAGTATTAAGTTTCCGTTGTAGAATTCGTTGAAAGATGAGACGGATTGCATAAGAGAGGGAATTGATAATGTGTGGATTTTCAGAAGTTGTGACATTCGGTGTGGGTTTTCGTTAGCACATAATTTGTGTAACAAAGTAGTACGTAGGCCATCCTCATAGATATACCTTAGAAGAGGGTAGGTTGGGATTAGTGCTCCAAATCAAAAAGTGCCTAAATTGCCTGTGCTTCGGACTAAGTTACTTGAGATTATCAAGTGCTGTTCTTTACAGTTCTTTTGGGTGGTCTGTTTGATTCCCTTTTGACGAAGCGAAGGAGATCACTTGTATCTTCGTAGATAGAGCTTCCTTTTTTTCTGAACAGAGCAGGGCATGCGTACATAGCAGTCGGGGGACCGTTTTCTCCTCCTCTTCGTCCATACAGCTTATGTAAACGTCGTTTGAGAATGCACAATGTCTTGTTGCATGACTGCCTATAAAACAGTGTCCAGTGATGGCACCTATATAGCGTCTGGCCCTCTAGGTCAGATCTGTTTCGGCGCTAGAGACAAGTGATTCTACTTGTCCACATAGAGTTCGTTTCTCCTATAGAAGCAGACAGCCTTCGCGACAGTTTAAAAGTATGTAGTTTTAACTCTCTAGTGAGAGAGGTATCGTGGTTCCTAAATTTTCGAGTTCATCAGCCCTACAGTTCCTAGGAGTGTCTCTGTTCCGCCATCTCCTGAAGCGACAATCCAGAGTCGAGGGCTACTATAGAGTTTACAGTGACTGATTTCAAGGACTGGATTGAAGCTGGACCACTTTTTTTTAACATAATTTTTAGGGTATCGCAAAGGCTTTAGATTGATACAAGTCCCATCGGGACTCAACATGCCCAAAAACATGCACAATAGTCATGCCGTTCAACTACACAATCAATCGTCGAAAATTTTGCTGCCCTACCGACGACTAAACATCGATGTTAGTATCGCAATCGCAAAGTGTAAACCCAAATCCCAAAGGACGAGTACTTAATTACGAAACGGCAGGCAGCAAATTTTCTTTTATTTTTGGTGCAGTAGTTGGAAAAACAAGATATTGTTCGTCTCTCTTTATTAATGGGTGTGTCGTCCATTGTTATTCCCCGCTGAGAATTAAACCTGCATCGCCCGAGTCACAAGCCAACACACCAACATAAACCCCCCCCCCCCTTTTGAAATTACATATCACATTTCCACACGCGATTATTTATTTAACTTTCCGACGTACGCAGTGAAATCCTTGCACAATTTCTGCAATAAATGCAATGTGTCCATTAATACAACTCCTCATTTCAGTATGAGTAAAATGTAAAACAACCTTTTGAACTCAGTTGTGAGCACATAATTCTGAACTGTGTGGTATCCTTGAAAGTGTAGTGCATCTAATGTGTTTCGTACTTCCATTTCGAAAATAAACAATTCCAGTGCTTGCTTACAATAATTTTCACTTAAACCCCTCTGGCTATGGAGCATACTTGGTTTTAATTTTTCGTTTCGCTTCTTCAAACAGTTTCGCGCGATTGTCCAGTCAATTCAAGTCCACTTGGAACGTGTCACAGACTCTATTCTATTCGTACATACAATGTGCGAACACATTAGTTCTTGCTGGAAAGCTGTTTACAGAGATACGTATAGGCGTATACGTCAAACGCATTACAAAAGACCGCCTTGTCATTGTAAGTACAGTGAGGGACGAGTGCCATCGATTCAGGGTGTTTTTTCCGAGTTCGAAGTATGTAATACTAAAAAGGGTTACTAGAACGAAGAGTATTAATTGAATTGAGCATCAAACTTTAACACAATTTTGGTGTGATGAAAACGATCGAAAACGGTTTTGAACTGTAGCTCACTTTCGGGGGCCCTAATGTGTTCTACTTTGAAGCAGGTGTCAGTTCGCGTGCTAAGTTGGTATATTTGTCTTTAGCTCGTTGAGCTTAAAATGATGAGGTGTTAAGGTTAACTGCTTGTTTCTTTGTAAATTAAACTGTCTGCTTGAATGACGTGAATGAAGCAGAAATATGACAGCTTCCCACGAGATTTAAAGCATGAAACTACAGCTCTTTCACGGTTTGCCACGCCCGATCATCGGATTCCTTAAACGTGGTGCTTGACTATTTCGAGCAACACTGTCCCCAATCGGGCCTCGGCCCTTCCCCTCGATCTTGCACACTTTGCGCTGTGGCTTTGAATCCACACGATTTTTGTCGTTTTTCGATGTAATGGACAGACTAGCAATTCTAAACCAGTGTTGTGCCAAAGTGATTAAAAGTTGCTGGAGATGCACAATAAGGAAGGCCCAACTGAGTCGAATCGCAGCTTCGCCAATGCCGGTGACCAATTAACCAAACCACCTGATTATATGATGATTGAAGTTTATGTTTATGTCACGTGATACGTATCACCATCTAGCTTAAGCCAGAGCCCTTTATATTTCAAAATTTGAAGACATTTGGTGGTCATGCCTCTGTAGTGCTCTTCCTTTTGACCGTTTCGTAACTCACAAGTTGTCAATATACAAGCCAACTCCTCAAGAAAACCTCAAGCTTTCTGCGATGGTGCACTGTTCCGACTGTTTTAAATATTTTGAGTAAAACTTGGCAGTTGAATCTTTAAAAGTATCGTCCTCTTCCGAATTTCCAATAAATTCACTTCAATTCGCTATCTTTGCGCGAAAGAACAATCTGTGACCGATTGTGAACTTACTAAACCTCCTTTTAAAAT
Organism: Ferdinandea cuprea; assembly: GCA_963576555.1. Lineage (NCBI taxonomy): Eukaryota > Metazoa > Arthropoda > Insecta > Diptera > Syrphidae > Ferdinandea > Ferdinandea cuprea. Next base: position 83,409,693 of record OY754961.1, on the reverse strand, counting down.
TAAATCGAATTTAAAGAACCGCCACAGGCGTAAGGATATCTATGGAATTGTTGAAGGTGTCGAGGATATGCGCGATTCGTAAATCGTGAAGAACTTTCCGACATTCTCATTCAATTCTCTTTTTTTAAATCTAAGCATGTGAACTCAACATCCGTATAAGATATTAGATCAAGTTACAAATATTTTTCGAACAAATTCACTCATTAGTCATTATTTTGCAAATTTTATGGCAAGGTAACCCCCCTTACCGGTAAATTTCTTAAAAATTAACCAATTTCACTTAGTTCTAGTTTTAACAAAAATAAAGTACCTACAACCGCATTGTTGCGTCACAAAAATTTGCAAATAGAAAGTAGAAAATCCCCTGTATCTATAAAATCCGCTCCCCACTGTATGAGTTCTCATTTCAACTGCTTGGTGATGCAAAATGCGTATACAAACTCAAATTAAATCATGTCATCGAATCGATATGAATACTTGATGCCTCTTCAAGTGTAGTTTTCAACAATCGACCCTACAAAGTCCCCTGCGGGTGGTGGTGACGCGCGCGCGGGGAGACTCTTAATGATGGATGGAATTTTGCCAAAAAAAAAAAATTTAGGGCCAAGCGAAAAAAAAAAGAATTCCGTTTTTTTTTTAATGGCTCGTGTGCGTATGGTTGTTCCGTTCCATTGGTAGTTCAGTTTTTCAGTCTAACGATATCGCTTCCAGCGAACGGTTGCGAATACACAGTCCACTCCCCGGAGAGTGTTTGCTGTGTCCCAAGCTTCTAATTGATCTAACCCCCTTCTGTTTAACGAGGTCAGTGTCATTGGCATATCTTTGCACCAACTATCTACATTTGTGTATCTTTCTATCGTTTGCGAGTATCTTATGTATTCTATCTCCACCCGGTGACCTTGTCCGTGTGTGCCTGTGCCTGTGCATGTTTGTGCTTTTCTATTCATTCTTTTCATATAATTTCGCTTAGATAAATTAAATTACTCAACGGCGCGGGTGATTAAAATATCTAATGTTTGTTTGCCTACGATTGCACGAGTGTGTGACATTTTTTTGTGTTTTGCATCGAGATAAAATAAATTGAAAGTCGGATGTTGTGATAAGAGTGACTTCTAGAAGAATTCGAACAATTTTCGAAATATAAAAATTTCTCAAAATCGTGTTGTTGTTTCCGCTTGCGCGGTGTCGTTTTGGATGCGGTGTGTCAGTTGTGTCGCTGGGTGAAATTCCAAAAGGGATATGTGGCAATGTCGAGTTGGGTGTGACGACAAAGTTGTTTTATGAGCTTTGCGAGTTACAAAATTTTTGTGTGAATGAATAGTGCTGTGATTTATTGCAGTTGGAAAGTGGAAGTGTGTACCAATATCACACGTGGAGTGGGCTCCCGACGAATTGAATTTCACACGAAATGGAGCAGAATACAATTGCTAATTAGTTAAGGAAATAGTGATTTCGGATTTGAGAGTGCGTCTCGAGCATATTGGGTTGTGCGTGGAGGTGGTGGACTGATTTATCTGGTCGTTTATTTTAATGATTGGGATGGGAAGCTGATGCTTGAATTGAATTTGAAACATGTGGTAATATAGTGAGCTAAAAATATATTTTTTATTTACATAATTTACGGAAAACAGGAATGAATAGCGAGAACTTTTACTAAAGTTTGTTTGCGGATCTTTGTAAGTGTACGACTCGGTAATTGAAGGTCGCATTTTCAGACAAACTTGGTGAAGTGACGTAGAAGTTATTTTCAAATTGGCCTCCAAACTTTTGATCTTCAACATGTGGCAAACTAGATTTCTAATAACAGATTCCATCATGTTTCAATCTATTAGACTATCCACTTGTGCTTAGTCTTTTTCCAATAGACGCCTCTTGTTGATCATACAATACTTTGTGTAACTAGTTCCATGGAAACAAGTCTTGACATTGATACCGATTTTGAGAAAGATTTGAGTTTTGAAACCCATAAGGGAGTACTTTGCGCAAGTCAACAGGAAAGGAACTCGTTCAGCCAATGCGAAAATTGTGAGGTTCCCAGTGCCCGGGTTCTGTAACTCGGTGGAAAACTTCTCGCATCGAGAAAATGTAAGGCGCAGGAGTTTTGTTTTATGAAACTTTCATCTGGTTCTTAAGCCGCATCAATATTTGAAAAATGTCACGCATCCCAGATATCACCATCTACGGTTTTTGTATTTTGGAAACAGCGTTGCCGCTGACTTGTTGAAATTGCTTGAAATTGAATTGAAATTGCATCGCTACTACTCACAGAATACGTGCGATATATCCTTAACAGCCTGCAGATCACCAAATAATCTGCAGATGTGGGTATCTGACAGTCCGATGAGTAGCCCTCGTATTGTTGCAAGTTCATCCGCCTGTTCATTGCTTTCAATACCGCAGTGTCCTGGTACCCAGCACAGTCTCACTCGGTTCTAATTGCATTTCCTGACTATATTAGATTTGATGTTTGTTGATTCCATTGCCTTAAGTGCGGCCGATGTCGATGTAGATAGCAGATGCTTACCCGCCTCGAGGAACCTATGATTGAAAGACTATGCTTGTGCCCGGTAGTCTTATAAAAACTCTTAGTTCTGGATCTTTTGAGAAGATCCCAGCCCCTGTTCCCTCTGTTGTTTTCGAGCCATCTTTAAAAATTGCAATTTCGTTTGATTTGTCTAAGCATCGTAACAATCATCACTTTCGAAACTATAGTTTCGATGGTGGTTGGGGGGATCTGGATGTTATCCTGGTCAAGTTATGGATATTACAAATCCACCAAATTGCTTTTATTGAATAATAATTTATAATTTTAAAAATTATAGTAACATACCAACTTATTCTTAAAATTGTAAAAGAATTTTAAAATAGCAAAACTTAAACCACCACCAATCTATGACAACTTGTTAATAGTAACATACAGGGCAACTTCAGAAGGTGGTACAGGTTCAATACGTGAAATATTCTGAACGTTACGAAAACGAACAATTGATACTGTCAGATTTAAAAATTTATTTAAAAAAATTAAAAATATTGGCAAAAAAAAAAGAATTTTCAGTTTTTTGGTGAAAATTTAAAAACGTATCAAATCGAAGAAAAAACGAAAAAAAAGTATCTATGTATCAAATGCTTGCACGAAAGCAAAAATGTATCCAAATTGATACAATTGTATCTTTGTGGCAACGCTGTTTGGAAATGTGGAATGTGTAACATTTCTGATATATTGACGCTGTTTAAGAACCACGCAAAACTGTAGTATGACCCGTACACGCGAGAAAGTTATAGAACATGGACACTGGGCAGATATTTTTCTGTTTTCAAAATACTGCCAGGTATGCTGTCAATATGAAAACTGAGTTTGAACGGGTCTCTACTGTCAAAAATAACAGCTTCTACCATTTTTAAAACTTCAATCGTATTTCCGGAGAGTAAAGATCAACAATGTGCAGATCATGTAAAAAGGTTAAGAGGTAACGAGCCTTCTGTTTTTACTTGCGGTCTACTTACTAGCTAACCTCATAAGGACTAATATGTAATATTCTGGATTGAAGAACTCTTAACCAGCCTACTTTAAATTGCACTTAATATCGGTTTCCGGATCATTCATCGTTCATACTCATACTCATACTCATACTAATCGACTAAGTACAAGTGTTGTTACGTTTGTATGATTCAGAAGGGGCTAGTAATGCAATTTAGCCATTCAACAAAAATAAAGCATCAAAGATGCAATTATGGTGTACCGGACCAGATATGAGCGCTGTTATCAAGTTTAGGGCGTTGCATCGCTAAAGCAAGCCTAGATATTTCGCAGTTTTATTGACGACAACAAATATGTGGCCATTCCAACTAAGATTGGAGCATGAAAAGAAGCACTTCGTCTGAGCCATGCAAGCGACATCCATGGATATAGGCTTTCAGGTCAAAATTTTATGAGCTTAACATACAGTTCAGTGCCCGAAGATGAGGGACTTAGATCAGGAACGGAATATGAAAAGTTGAGGGTACTGCCATTAGCGTACGTAAGGTTGTCATTCAAGGTCATTTATAAAAATGAGAAAGAGAGCAACAACTTTGAATTGAACGATCCAAAATGTTATTTATTGAACAAGGGTAGCGTTGATCCCAAATGCATGCATTTTCGACAAAGAACCTTGAAGCCAACCTCTGTCAAATGCCTTTGAAGTTTCAAGCACAACTATCATACTTTCACCAGCCCTGCCATGCCACTCTTTTGCAATACCTACTCAACGCTAAAGTACTTTATGACATCGGTGATCTACAATCGAGTCAGTAGCATGAGGATTTGAAATGTTTTGCTGGGCTCACCTGGATGTGAAGGTCACTTAGATGTTTTATCCTTATCTCGAAAACTAGAATCGTTGTGGCGGAGATTAGATCGAGTTATAAAGCCTACGCTGCACTGTCCCACAGTGTTGTTGAGGCTTTATTAATTGAATATTTTATGTCAATTTCGAAGGACTGTGTTTGTTGAAGTTTCAGCCCTGGTAGAGGTAGAGAGTTGTGAATTAGATGATAGCAACGTGGGGCGATTGTCTAAGCTCGAAAACATTCGCTTGATAGATCTTTAAAGTGGTAGAAGAATTAAGAGACTGATGCAATCAAACCCCAAACCTCAGCATTTAAACTTTGTAATTAATTTACTGATGAAGCAAATGTGTTCCTTAGATCGCTCATATCTTTGAAGAAATACCTAGCTCCTACAGAACTCTTTAGAGAGTATGTAGGCACTCCCATTAGAAGGTACGAAAGGTGTGCTCGCAACACGGAGCTAATATTTTGATATGAAAATAAAAGTTGGTTAGATCATTTTCCAACGTCCTAGGTCCGGACTTGTTTGTATGACGTGAGGGCTTATACCTAACGATTTTGGAGCGCTGTTTCTTCAATGTCATGGTGGCATACCCGTAGTACGTCTAACTGTTTTTTTTTAATTTATCCTAATTATAGCCTAATTCTATGAAAATTCTCATTTTTATCTTTAACCACCGAAAACCCGCTTAAAAATTGTCCACTCTAAGCTCAATTACTTCACGGTCTCGCAACCATTTATTCCAATTTTATCGCGCACTCGTCATTCCTACAACAATGTGGAAGTTCATTACACCGTGAGCCCGTTTAAACACCCAGCAATTGTTGATCATCATTAAACGGTTCAAAAAATATATACGTTTTTTTTTTTACCACACCCACCCATTGGTAAGCATCACCCACTTATAACGAGCGATGAGATTAACTTCCTCTGAAGACTACCAAACCATGCCACTGCCACTGCCACATGCTACATGCCAGCCGGGTTCAATTAAATTGCTCCGCTCAAATGCATGCCTGCCCAGCTCACTCAACTTTAACACTCGAATAGGGAGATACTACTACATAGTACATACTTTGATAGTTTATTTAACTAATAACGAATTGAAAATGACAGCGAAAAAAGTGTCTTGTGTCTTGTGTCTCCCTGTCGCTGTCACGAGCTTCCTCCTCCTAATCTCCTCCTCATGTACTCGTCGTCATATATTATATGTACGTTTTTATCTATAATGTTTATCCACAGGTATTCGTAACTGTAAAATCGTTGCACATGGTTACCTTTCAGCTTGGAAGTTGTTTGGTTTGGTTTGGTTCGCTTCCAAATATTATTAGTTCCGGTCAATAACTTTCGATTGCTGCCTGCCTTCCGACGACGACGACGACGATAGATGATGATGATGATGATGATTTTTCATCACGGAATTGAAATCGTAGACACAATTTTAAAAACGGAAATAGAAACAGACCCGATAGCTCTATACATATAGTGCAGCGGGCAGGCAGCTGCTCTCATTGAAATTTGTCAATTGTTTGCGATTTTTGTTTTTTATTTTTTATTTTTGATTTCTATCAAATATCTGTCCACGGTAAAAGTAAAAGTATCTTTTCATAGCCAAACTAAATTTCTCTCGTAGCGCTTTTCCTGGAAAGTGATTTGTTATTTTTGTGATTTTCGGTAGTTGTTTTTTTTATTTTTTTTGGTTTTGTATCTTTCTTCTCAATTGCATTGAATAAAGCAATAAAAGATACGCAAAACAATTGAAGAGGCAAGGAAACACGAAAATAGAGATGTTCCTCGCGTAGCTTGAGGCGTATGTAACGATCAAAGATGCACTTTATGATTATTATTTTTTTGCAAACTAATCGTAAAGGTTTCTGCAGATAATGTTTGTTTTTTTTGAACTGAAGAAGATTCAGTGAAAGTAGTAGAAGATGAGTCAAGGAAATTTTGATAGTTTTTACACGAGTCAGTGATATGAGGTTTTATGAGAGTTTTAATGGCGAAAACAATTTGAAGTTTTGTTTTTATTTTGAAAGAAAAAAGAATTTTCTGTGCTAGCAACTTCTGAAGGTGATATTTGAATTATGTGGGCAGATTTTGAGAGAAACAGGAAGACTATTGAAAACTCAGTTAAGTCGAATAAAAACAATTCGTTAGAGGTTTGAACGTTGAATGCTGGTTTAGTTGGCCCTGACCTTTGCAATTTTTCTCTAGAATAGTAAAATATTGGTGCATATCTACTAACTGTTGGGCTTGTTAATTTTTTTTAGGGTTTTTTCGGGTTTAAGTTTGAAAACAACTTTCTGTGTACATTGACCCTCAACACAACCTTTGATGGACTGTGAAGTCGGAGTGAGTCCTCTTTTAACCACCTTCTTTAAGTAAAAGTTCTCGAGCATAACTCAATATTCCAACAAAAATATAGAAAAAAATCAAAAAGTTTAAAATCCAAACAAATTGAACATCTTCCAAACGCTTTAAGTTTACATTTGTTGTCCGCCAATGGTTTGCCAAATAATTCTGTTAATTTTGAAGATTGGAGCAAATTTCCAAACCATTCTCGCAGCATTTTCAAAAATCACAGTTTTATACATAAAAACGCTTCACAAGGTAAATTAACAAGCTTTGGGACATTTTGGTCAACTTTTCCAAGACTCTACTGTATAGTTTCACCAGATGTAACCAGAATTTTGTCCAAGTTGGTCAAGCACAGTGGTCCGGGGTAGTTGGCGCTTTAAAGTAATTCTTCTGTAGGTTCCAGGCAATATGATAACTGAGCGGTATTTGGTAGACGTTCTTGCGCAGCTCTTCGCGAGTGTATTCCCTTCTGGATTAAGTAAAGATAAGAATCTTCTGCTTAGTAAGGGGAAATAGTTCTTTTACATTTTGTAACTATAAATGCAGATGTCAAAGAATTATGAACGCCGAAAACCGCCGTGAGCATGAAGTGAGCGAAAGATTACTCTATAGTGCTCTATTTGAGCAAAAATTCATTAAAGCTCAGAAGAAGTGGCGCTAAGTTCCGGAGTGAACCTGTGTGTCAGCTAATAAGCCTCTCCAATTAACAGGGTCTTCGGTTAACTGGCCTTTCTTTACTGCATTGTCCCTCCGGATTAGAGTCGAAGACTCTGCGGCCTGGCTTGCTTTGGTGTTTATTTAGGTCTTCAAGTTCCAGCTATATCAAACGCCAAATGCGCAGTTTGTTTTATCAGGTCAATGTCGCTGTACAGCTCGTAAATTTCATCGTTGAATCGTCTCTTTCAAAACTCATCAACGCAAGCGAGACCAAACGAAAGAGTCCATGATTCAGATCCATAGAGAAGGATTAGGATTATTAAGGTCTTATAACATAAGAGTTTCCTGAGATGTTTGGGAGATGTGCAACAGGGCTCTATTCTTTGTTTGATTTCTGATACGAGGGTTTCTTTTTCAGCTGTACAAGTCGCTGTTTCTCTGACACGTTCTTTTTACCTTTTGGTAAAGCTTCCGCACATTATTCTTGGTGTAGCGCCTCCTCTATTTTCTCGATCGGGCGCTTCTCAAGCTATTTCTTCCCTTCGAAGAAGCTGGTGTTCCTCCTTTTTTTTGCTCGTAGAGCGCACAAGCCGCCCAACAAGTCCTTTTGTGCTGTACCGCTTTGAATAAGCTTGCTGTTTTGCTGCGTGTTTTAGTTCCTATGGATTCTCTTGTTCTCTTCTGCTTTTCAGACTTTTCGAGAGGTTGGGGGATACGTGATTGACCGAGGTTCTAGCGGCTTATTGCGATAGCAGTCTTTGAACGTTAAATCTCCTCGCCCATTGTAGTGTGGTCTAATATATCTGCAGACGTAACATGTCTGCAAATAGATAGTTGTCCAAGTCTATGTTGGCCGCTCTAAATGTTCGAACATCTACAATACTGGACGAGTGCATTACTAAGGCTTATGTAACTCTGCAAAACTTAAATTTCGTCCAACTCCTCCATTCATCAACTTTTCAATTGGTTAAGGGCACTGTTATAATTTATACGAAAATGATTAGCCTCTAAATACAATGTCTTTTGTCAGCAAATTTACATTTATTCAAACATAACAGCAAAAAAGTTCTAAATTTCTGAAGCTATTACATGCTTTGTGTGAATAAACAATTGGCCATTGAAAATCAGTCAAGAAACACGTTTTCTTCATTTATTTGCTTAAATTATTTAAATTGCGAAAACTAATTTTTTGTATCCGGATTAACAATGAAACCGTTAAATGTAAATTTTATGCATGGCTAATATATAAACCACATTTTTTTTTTTTTGTCGCATAATTTATAATCTGTGACCGATCACGACCCCGTCGAGTTTCACAAATCACAAAGCTGCGCTTCGATGACATGTGTAAATTTTGTGAAAATTCAAATTTTATCGATTCGATAGATGTTAATGAAGTGTTTTGATTAATGTGGCAACATGTATATCTGGGAGACAGATAAGTCACTCACTAGGCTTAATAAGCCCCCAACAGAGTATCAATGATTCTATTGTATTTTCTCTAGAGAAAAAGAAAGAAATTTGGGTTTGAAAAATGCCGTTCTACTTTTGCAAAAGACCGAACACTAAATCAGCAGCGACTTTTCGTGACAGCTGCATATTTCATTTACCCAAATAGAGTTCTATTTTGCCCACACGCAAACTAGGTATCATTCGTAATGTATCAATGTATCTCTCTGGCCGCTTTTCTGTAGCATAAACAATACTTTCTGTTTTGTTCGAATTAAAATCGGTTTAACCCTAATTCCCCGCTTAAAAGCCGGAAAATCAAGTCAGCAAGCCCACATCCGTATCGGTTTGCATCATATACTTTGTGTGGTTTGGTATGATTACGCATCGTGTACTTCTGAAATCGCAACACTACAAATAAACAATCTTTTTCAATTGTTTGCCGCCGCGCGCCGACCCATCTTTTACGCTAGAAAAATTTTGTTAATTTAAACTTTCACCCAACTAAAAATGGGATACAGAAAATTCGCAAAAGGCTTAGAGTCGGCCTATTATGTTTTTATATTCGAAGTCGAATTCAAATTGTTTTTGTTATTGTTCCCCTCCAACCGAACGAGTGCGATTAAAATGTACACTTTTTTTTTCTTTGTGCACTTGTGATGCTGATGATTGCTCTTTTGTAAAGAGGATAATTACCAAATTTGCGGAGAACTTTAAATTATTCGCATTTGGCAAGGTACCTAACTCGTATATTTATTTCGCGTTGATTGCAGTGCATTTTCAAGTTGCAATTTGCAAGAGTGCAACCAGAGACACCGTTGAAAACTGACGGTAATTTTGTGGTTTACGGCGCGTCGGTTGTTGGTTAGTTAATTGAGGATGGAAATGGTTTAGTTTCGAGAGACACTCACATGTGCATGAGAGGGGAGAATAAATTGTGTGGCAAAGTTTACCTTGATTAGATTAGTGACGAGTTCCGACTAGCAAATGGTTGCCAGAAAAGAGTTGAATTAGTTGAGGCGGCAATAAAACGAATTTTGAGGGGCATTTGAGGCTGTTGCGGTGCTCATTAGGATTGGATATGTGACATTTGTCACCCATTTAGAGGATTTTTGTTCTGATTCAGGTGGTTGCTGAACAAATTGTGGCAGTAGGCATTTATTTTTAAAGAAGTGACCTACATTAGTGTGCAATATAATAGAGCCAACTCTTCTTTGAGTATGTAATATTCATTTAAACCTGTACGCCAGGGCTTTCCAGTTACAAAAAAAAAACTTAAGAATCAATAAGAATTGGTACAGTAGTGGGGTCTACTATCACCCCAACAAAGTGAATATTTACAATTTTGAGGTGTCATTATTCTAAATGATATAACTATAAATATTAAATATTGCCACGAAAAGTACTTCACATATTTTATAGACCTATGAATGAGCCAATGAAAAAGTTAAGTTAAAGCAAAAATTAAGAAACTAGCTTTTTCAGCTTTTCATTTCAAATAAATTTTTCTCTAGGCTTAAAGCCAAAGGCCAATCAGTGCACAATTACAAGAGAAAGCTGAGTAGATAGTAAGTTCCGTCACTGATAAAAAGCTTCATATGTCACAGTGGAAACTAAATATCTTAGAGTAATATTCGACAGCAAGCTCCTCTAGACCAAGCATGTCGAAACAAAGACATCCAAGAGATTATTCATTTTCTGACAGTGCAGCGGAGGCCTCTGGCAAAACATGGAGTTTGTAACCCAAACTCTGCTCCGCTGAATCTTCCAACTCGCTTTTTTCATGGAAACGAGTTTTAAGGCCGCAACGATTTTATAAAGCACCCAAATGTATAAGGCTTAGGTGATACAATTATCTACGACGCTTAATGAGAAAAATAAGACACAAAAGAACATATCCTCTGTAAAAGCAGGCTTCATGCTCTTGTATAATATATGTGGTGAGGCTCTAAATAACTCAGCTTCTAATCACTGAATAAAACAGAAACCTGAAAAATTGGCTCGTGTAAATTACTGCAGTATAAAGAACTATCTGTCTAAAAGCCCACTGGAACGGTTTCTGAGTCTGAGTACTTCAATAGATGTTCAAAGCTGCACAGCTTTTCATCAACTAGTCAAGAAAATGGAAGGATAACTTGAGACTTAAGAAATTGCCCTATATTTCTTCGTTGCAAGGTCACTCGATTACACGTCATATTATTGCATTCAAAATGCTCGTTTTTGCGTAAAAACATGGATTTAGCATTCAAGGGTATGCCAAAGACCTTGTAACCGCATGAGAGGTAGATACGGATCAACTTTAGCGTGTCTCATGCAAATTGCTTTGCATTTAGTATAGAGTTGGTGGCGAAATAAAATATGTATGTACTCAGTGTATATTATTGAAAAACCGCAGAAAGTCCTTCACTAGAAGGAGAAATCATAACTAACTTTATTAAAGTAGATAAGGAATAACCAAAAACTATAAATTAGCTTCAAACCTATTTCGAAAGTAGTTGGACTAACGCAACATTTACTTTCCTCGCTTTGCTCAAGATGCTTAAGTAGCATATCGGATCAATGTCCAAACCATTTTGTTTATTTATCAGCAAAAGGCTATTCATGACGTATATCTTTAAGTGCATGTATGAGGAAGTAACAGGAAGTTGGAACATATTTTAGAATTGCAGCCCCCTCATGAGGACTAGAAAGACCGACCCTACTTTTCAAAAACCAAGTTACCGCAGGTGCGAGTGGGCTGTGTCTAAATAACATCATCAAAAAGGCTTTTTCGCAAGTCTCCATATGAAAAATACCATCGTATCAGGGGCATTTACACGACAAAGGCTTTTTAACAAGGGAAAGTGCGTCATGCATTATTTTCTCTTGTTTGACATGCACTTATTGTATTATGTTACAGGCCTCAAGCCTTGCTTACATTTCGTCAGTTGAGAATTACAAGGTCGTATGTAAATGGAATTTCCCTTTCGCACACGACCTTGTAATTGTCAGTTGACGGTTTGATTCCTGCGATAGCATTATGATGTGGGCATTCTGAAATTTTTATAGATGTAAATAGATGCAAATATTACACTGGACTGCTAAGGTGCTGTCCAATGCTAACGATCGGGATTCAAGTACTTGGCGAATTTTAGCTATTTAATCTTGTTGCCAGTGCCTAATTGTTTGAGTGGAGGGCTTCCCATCGCATACGTTTGACACTACACTCTTTTAAGGGCCTGTTACAAGTAAGACCAATTATAGAGCAATTGTGGCGTTAATCAATTGCCCCTGCTTACAAAAGTTTGACCTTCTTCAAACTATTTGAATGTGCTATCCAATCTTAAAGTAAATTTTCCACAAACCGAAATTGCCTATTTTCTTAAATTCGGCCCACCAAATCAAAGCCTCAGCACATACTCGTAGTAAGACCTTAAAACAATTCAACACACACATTCCTACAAAACTTCAATTTAATTTAGCTAAATTTCATGGAAACCATATCTTGTCGACATAAAGTACTAACCTTTATTTGTTGTGTCTGGTGGTGGTGGGTATAAATTTTCAATTTCCTAATTTCCGTGGAAATAACAAAACTATAAATTTGCTGACAACAGCAGTAAGCCTCTGGGTTGAGAAGAGAGTACGAATAAAATGAGAATGCAGGCTCACAAAAACCAAAAATATAAAGTGTACAACAGCAGCAGTATGAGACCCACTTAATGTTAAGATGGAATATTTTCGAGAGAAAATTCCTTTTTCACCAAAACTTTCTGCAGTAGTTTGTTCGGTGCCAGAAAGGATATTGCCCTTTGGGTGTACTGCGCTATTACCTTCTTCCATGCACTACATATTTTGGAAGAGTTAAGTTTAAAGTGCTTTTTTCTTATGGTGCTCTACTGTTGCTTCGTGCATTTTCGTTTTTTTTTGGCAAGCTTTACTCATGTTGTTATGGATTTTTTTGCTTAAGTTTTGTTTAAGGATGAGAGAGGGAGAATTTTTGTTTGCAAAAATATTTTGGGTATTTTTAATTCAAGTTCCGGAAAGTACGATCGCTAATCACTTAGCAGTTTATCATGAATTTTGATAAGTTTTTGGTGCACCAACAAGAGATTTGATAAGGAATTTTTCGCGTTTCGAAAAAGGAATAAATACTCAGCTTAACGAAGTTATCAATTTTAGTTTTCGTCATGAAAAATGTTTCAAGTTGGAAATTGTAGTATCAAAATGCGATGCGAAAAAAAAAATATGTTTGTGTTTTAAAGATACGCTTATCATTAGGACTTAACAGAAACTTGATAGAGTGATGATTGCATAACTCAGTCAAGTACATGACGCTTGCGTCAAACGTTTATCACTTACACTTTTAAGAACTTGCAACCAGAGCGCTATTGCGCCTGAATAAGTATCTGGTTGCATTTCTAGTTGAATTCCTAATTCATCTGGTTCCAGTCATTTGATTGATAATTTTGAATGCAATCAAAAGATTTCATTTTAAAGACTTTGAAGCAGTGAAAGACAAGACGTCAAGTAGTTGATAGACTTTAACTTCTTATACATTTATTGCATTCAAACGACTAAGGGAATACAAAAAAAGTTTGTTCTAGAAGAGTTGAAGAATTTTGATTGTTTGAACTGTGAATTCAATTTTAAAGCTAAACTATTTAAGTGAAGTCTTTACATTTTAGAAGAATCGGCAACTAGTTATCTACACCAAGCGCTCGTACATCCATCGGCGATGGCTTGGTCTGTAAAACGCATGTGGCTGGGATTCGTAGATCTTCTTGCCTGGAGCATATCTACAGCTACAACTTTTGGGGGTTGCGAGGACCGACAGTACCAAATATCCGTCGAAAAATATTTCATTCGAAAGATCCCAATGATAACTTCCTTTTCCGCTTTCGTCAAACAGGTCCAAGGGTTCCGTAGACCATTCAGTTTGTAATGTGAGTAAACCCATTTTGAACACATTTGATTTGCGAAACCGAAGAGTGTTTGTTCTAGATGAAGGATAGATGATCGTTTATTGACAGCATGTATTTGTTTTTGTCCTCATTTTATTTAAGACTAGCTCCGTCTAATCTTTAACAGCCGCGATAGCCTCTGTTACCAATTCTAGATAGGATATAAGGAGCTAATGGTCCCGTAATCGGGCATGCTTTTCTCCTTTAAAGAGCTTCGCTGGTAGACTATCAGAGCCGGTGAACTTGTTTATCGTAAAAATTTTCTTATAGCTAAGCCGCCAACCTATTAAATACTTAGTTACGAAACCGGTTCCTATCACTCTCTCTACATGATGCCAGTTTAACAAAGTTAGCGTTTCGATCTTAAAGTCTCTTAAACCTCCGGATGTTGTTTCGATCACGTGGCTCTGGGATCGACATTTGTCCCTCGAAAAGTGTGCAGCACGTTCAAGATGCTAGGTGAGTATCCGGCATCGATTTGTTTGGCGGTTAGACCGTCTGTGTAGCCCCAGGTCACTGTTGAATTTTTAGAAACCTAATGCTACTTGTCACTGTATTATCAGCTGTTGCTGCAAAATTAATTCCATTTCCTTACATCAACCAAGACTAGGCGAGGCTCTTCCGGTACAAACAGCACAATCATGGCAAGCAATGGTTCACCAATATCGTCTACCGACTATCTTGTCCACAGTTTTAAAAGGAACGCTAGATGGAACCAGAGCCCTATCACTTGTGTGACTAAGCTTCTTATGTCCTCTTTATGTTGCATCAAATGTTGGTGCCGTCACTTATTTTAAGACACGCATTGGTCAATCCAGACACTTACGTCTTATACTTTGAAAGCATAATAAAAACAACCATCCTTACTCTTACAAACATAGTTCCGAATATTGTGCAACAGGGATGACAAAATCAAATGCACAAGATTATGACGTCTCACGATTTATGACCTCGCTAGTGCATTGAATGTACAGTCAGATTCATGCCATCTTAAGGCCCGCTATAATGACGACGGCAACGATGGCGTAATCGGGCATATTTGATTCATAGGCATTCCCTGCAATTACATAATTGCGACGAGAGAGGAGGATATATGCGCGTGCCCATATCAGTAAATCTAAGACATTCAAAAATATCATCGATTCTATGAGCGGCAAGGGTGACTCACCTGGCGGCCAATGACATCACAGTAAAGATATGTGTCTAAATCTAAGATGTACCTCATCGAGAGCCATTCAAACCAAGTTCAAACGAAACTGCGCCATAAAATAGGTGCCAAACATAGTCTTAAACCCAAGTCCATCGCCATTAAAAATACTTCAAACCCTCCTCTGACGTAATATTACACTAATAACCAGCACTTCGTTGAAAACAAAAACAGACTTGAAGTTCAATACCCTTTCGCTTTAAACAATAGACCGTAAGCCAAAGTCTTATATCATCGTAATTAATCATCCAAAAGAAAATGCCGAATAGCAAACACACACACCCCACCTTATGTCTCAGAGCTAATTATGCAGCTGGCATCAGGAAAGGAATATACGTGTATAGAGATTCTCTCAAATTTTTTACATCCTCTCATTCTCACCGTAGGCCAAAACTAATGAAATGTCATTTATCAGCTATCGACGCAATAAATCACACGTGGTTCTCCAACTCTCCAAAGTGAGGTTAATGAGTTCAAAAGCTAAAGAAAAGACAAACAAAGTTATCTTCAGGCCAAAAACCATACTGATTGATGGTTAGCTTCTTCGATGACAAACTAATTTTTTTTTTTTTTGCTTTGTTAAGAATTTCTTGTGCGTATGTTAATTTTTTTTATTTTTCTCTTTCATTGCATCTTTCTAGGTGACCAAAACCAGCAACAGCAAGAGGCTCGCTTCTTTAGAGATTGATATCACTGTCGAAGGGCTTATCGGCTGCATATGTGCCGCATAGCACAATGACTGAGAGGCTACGTTCGATAAATATCGGAAGTGGTGGTGGTGGCGTTGGTCCCGGCTATGCAATGATTGGGGCGCCAACCCTTATATCGAGCACGTTTTCGGGAGCTACCTCATCGTCGGGCTTGACCTCAATTGGCGGCGCTGGCGGTATTGTCGGATTGATTGGCAGCAGCAGTGGATACACAAATGGCAATAATGGCGGCAGCAGCCAAAGTAATAATAACAACAGTGGGAGTGATACGGAACCAGATTTGTTGCCGGTGATGGCGCAATTGAATTTCCATTTGATGCACGATCTGGGCAATGCTGGACTGGATTGTAATTCAATTATGAATTCATCGCAAATTTCGACAGCGTCAAATGATTCGATTGCAACGGGAGTGGTCCGACAAGCATCGTCCGTATCGGGAAAGCATTTGGGAGCCAAGGTAAGTTGGGTTCGAGTGAACAATTTTAATTAACTTTTTTGATGGAATAGATTTATGGAAAATTGCCACTGGCAATTTTGAAATTTTGATTTATGGGCTTCGGGTATGTAGTTGGTTTGGTTGGGGACTAGCCAAAATTATATCCTTAGGGCTTGTAGGACGACAAAAAACAGCTCTTTCGTGCTGATAAATAAATATCATCAAGGGTTAACAACCCTTAAAGCGTCTAAAACTTAGTTTCAGAAGGTGTTTTTTTTTTTGGGGATTCTTCATACACTTGAAGGTTTCTTAAACGTTTGGACTAGGGAGGAATTTTTTTTATTACAAATTGGAAATTCAGTTTCAGTTTGCAAGGATTATATGAAAACGTGCTTCGCAACTCTTTCTCTAATCCTCTCCTTCCTAATTCACTACGGTCAAGGGTTGAACGACAGCAAAGGGCGTTTTCATTGCATACATTTAGGAGCAAGTGGTGGGAAAATGGCTACTATTTATACCCTATCCTAAGGGTATATTAATTTTGACACATAGTTTGTAACACCCCTTAATATTCGTCGCAGACCCCTAAAAGTATCTACATTTATGATCAGGACCAAAATCTAAGACTATTTAGCAATGTCCGTCCGTCCGTCCGTCCGTATCAACTTTTGAAGCCTTTAAAATTATGCTAGGAAGCTGAAATTTGGAATATATACTCCCTAGGGTTCCGAAATGGTAAAGTGTTAAAATTTTCCAAATACGCCCACTGCCACGCCCACAACTTAGAAAAAACCGTTTTAAGGCTTAAGTAAGAGAGATAAAGTTGTACAACCTTCACAAGATATGTAGGTACTGCCCACCTTTATTAATTTGTCATATAAAGTTTTTTGCCACGCCTACTTTTTGTGAGCGTTTTTCACTAAAATGCTGTTTCCTTCGAAAATTTTCATAGAAATCGAAATTTTAACAATATATTAAGCCAATATTTTTCTCAATATATCGCCCATAAAAAGTTTTTGCCCAAGCCCACTTTTTGGGGGCGTTTTTTAAACAAAATATTTTTTTTTCTATAAATTTCATAGAATGAAATAAAATGATATCCATCATCTTCCCAATGCTTTTTTTCTTTGGGGTACATAGGGATAAGGATAGGGTATCATACTGTTCGCCCCAAGCGGACTGTAGCCTTTCCTTATGTTTTTTTTTTTTAAATTGTAATCCAACAATAAGTGTTCCGATGAAGTTTCAAGTTCCTTTGCCAAACATACCGCGCTTCTCAATTCTGATGAAAAAATAAACTCCGATGACAGTTTTCATCTAACACCTTTTCCGAACGTTACTGACGAGCCTTGACTAATTTACATGCTCTCTGCACCCAGTACCTATCTAAAACTGATAGATCTCCATCTTAATGTTATCTGTCGACAATTTACCGGCAAGTCTCAATAAAATAAATGCGCCTTGTCGTCTGAAAAAAAAAAAAAAACTGCGCATTCCAGAGAAACCACATTCCATGCATACCAAGTTGTGCCGCTGTGCTTATCAATCATGAAAATATGCGCTGTAATAAAACTGAGTGTATATTATCCACGAGATCCATCTCATTCATGAATTACTAGAACTCATAACAATAAAAATAAATTTTTATCAAGAATTTTTATGTAATCCCATTTCAAGTTCGACTTCCTCAATTCGTATGAAATCACCCCACAGGGAGTAATGCCTTCGAGGTTGGGGGTCGCGAAATGACCATCGCCCAGTGGTTGAAAGTACACGTTGCGAATATTAAAAGGAAAAATATCAATAATTAAAGATGCAGCTATGAAGTCAACGCACAAATAGTCATCAGCTGAAGGAGCAAACAAAAAAAAATAACACACAATCCACTGGCAGATTGCCAAGGTTGTGATAAAAAAAATGAAAAATGTGGTGCCGAATGAACCCAATAGATACCAGTTGCTGTTGTTGGTGGTTTTGCTCATTAAGAAACCAGAACACATTAACATATATTGTCTATGGTATCTCACTCTCTCTCTCTCTCGGACGTCGTCGGACGGACCATACGTTGCTGATTGTAATCAGGTTGATTGTTCGTTTGTCACCGACCGACATCGATGTTGGTGGCATTGGCTGGTACCAAAAGATCATCGCAATATAGGTTGTCGATGGATGATGCTCAATGCGCTGCTAGCGATAATGGTGGAACTAATTGGAATAGGAACTAATTAATTGAATGTGCAGACAAAGTGACATTCTGGGTTTGTTTTTTGTTGGAACTGAACATGAAAAACTGGTGAAAGGGATGTCATTTGTTGTTTTAAAAAAAAAGAAGAAGAAAAAACAACTGACAAATGAACGAAAGAAACTGATTAAGCAGTAATTAATTGGGCTGTAGATACCCATGAAAAAATGTCCGCCCATAAGAAAGTTCCATCCGTTAAAGTGTGGTTAGATTAGAAATTGCCACGAATCTGAGAAGGTAGGGATCAACTTCTCGCTGGGAAAATGATTAATAATAATAATAATATATGGTCTATTGGAGAGTTTGCTGCCTTTTCCAGAGCCCTCTCACAGCTTAATTTTCCAGGAATTATGTTAGAGTATTTATGCTCTGGCCTTAGCCTTGGCAATGAGAACCTACTCAGAGCCAATCTTCCCGTCCAGTTTCGTTTATGAATCTGAGAATGAGCAATGGATCTGTGGATGGAAAATGCTTTTCTTGTATTTGGTGTTTTCCCAAATATTTAAACCTTTTTTGGGTCAGTGCCAAACATAATTGCAGTATGCGTCTGCAGTTTCTGTGGACTCATTACAGAATCTGCAGAGACATCTGATATCCTTATCTTCCTTAGGTGTTCCCTGAGTTTACAATGCCCTGTTAAGAAACCAGTCAGGGTGCGTAGGTTTTTTTTGCTAAGACTGATAAATGTTTTTAGTTTTTTGAGATTATAATCTCCTCAGAATGGCTTGTCTTAGACCTTGGAGATCCCAAAAGGTACTAGCCCTTTTCTACTTTTCCGATGTCCTGAATTTCTCGCTTAGGGTGTGTTTCCCCATTTCAGCGGAATGGTTCTGGTCCTATGAAGAGTACTGATGCCCCTTTTTACATGGTATAAAATCCTTAAGAATTCCTGAGCTGACTTGCTGTTAAATTGTTGGGATGGAGTAACTTGTAATAGAAAATTTTCCCAAACTCTTATTTTGTCTTGTTAAATTGATAGAAAAGACAATAGCCAAAAGGTTGTTCTTAAATTAGCTAAACTTGGTCCAAGATATTCCTATTTATTCTTAAGTAGCGCGGTATAGTCGCATGATTTTTTGACAAAGCGATGGAGGTTGGTTATTTGAAACTGATTCAGATCATCTTCACGGAGGAAGAGTTTCTCACTCTCATAGATTTGGGATGCTCATTGGGAGTACTAAAACCATTGACAAGACCGGTTAAAGATCGTTAGTCACCTCTTTTTAGTCCTAACAGATATTTAGATCTGCTGGCTTTGGACCGTCGATCAACAACTTTGAATGTCTGCATAATGCGAGATCATGCCAGTATTTGGTATGTTGTAGACGGAAAAGCTCAATCATTTCACTTTTTAGACTGATAAGCAGCATCCTATGGATGGTTGTAGCTCAACAAAGTTTCTGGTTCCTTGGTTGATATTTCTGGATTTTCTATCCATTAACAACAAGGAACTGCAAAGGAGGTAAACAAAGGAAAACTTGCAATGCAGGGGTTCCTCTCATTGCACCTTGACATACTTCTGATATTGACATAGCTAAATCAGCATTCATTTTGATGCTGATCACGAAAAGGGGGTATACGACCGAGGTTATGAACTTGGCTGTGTTTTGTGTACACTTCTTCGCGAAAGCCATGAAATACCTCATTTAAAAATATACACACCACTCCAAATGTAACCAAAATAACACCCTACTGAACCATTATTGGTATAGAGTTTGGGGGTTTGCTTCTGCTAAAAGCTTTACACAAGCTCTAAAGAAGCCTTGGCCCCTCCAATCTTAAACATTTGTGCCTTAAGGAAATTGAAAAGTTATTTAGGTAAAGCCAAGATTGAGTTTGTTCTGTTCGTCATATTTAAATGACTAAGTTAAATGGGGTATTGAAACTGACCCTGTCCGTCTATGCGAAAGATCTTGCCATTATTCTGGTTTGGAAAATAAACTGGAATCTTAATACTCGGGAACAATTACAGAAGAAATATTGTAACGCACTCTTCTTTATTGGGAAAGTGGAGACACAAATCTACGATGATGCTAAGCCCATATTTTGGACTTCTGCAAGGCTTTCAAATCATCTGTAGGTTCAGCAAAAAGAGAGTAGATATTCATATATATCTACATATATTTCTAAGTATAAGTGGACCACCCAGGAATATGTTAAAAAAAAGGTAAAGAAAAGGAAAATGAATAATTAAAACAATCTCTTAGCTGAGGATCTTTCAAGTCTGCGAAATACACATATCTTAAAGATTGCAGAGCTTTAGAATTCGTCTTACTAACTTTACTTAACCAGGTACCGACCGGATACAATAATTAGGCCAAACAGGTTGTTTTATCTTCTCCACTGATCCACGGACTTGAACGAACCAGATTCAAAAAGTGTCTTTTAATTAAAAGTCCCGTTTAAGCTATTCTTAGGGCGGCAGAGCTAATGGGGATACGTATCTGGTAGAAATATTTACAGAAAGGAGAGTACTTCTGTAGAAGAGGAAATGAGTAAGCTGACTGAAAACAGGGAAACGAGAAAGTAGGAAGTGTATTACACGAAAATTCTTCATAAAGACAAATACTTAGTTTCCGCTAAAAAAAGGAGAAATTTAGTGAAAAGCTTAAATTTGTTCACTCCTTTGCAAAGGTTGAAATCTGCCCTTGGTCATACCCAACTAATAGATAGAATTTTCAATTTTCATTGCATACTTTTTGTATAAGTTAAGATGTCACATCATCTATGTAATTCCAAATCGCTAGTTTCCTAGTGAATTTCCTCAGGATATCGAATCGAAACTCAATTACTTCATATTCCTCTTGAAAATTCTGCGCAATCTTTTTCCATTACAAATACATTTATATTCATTTTGGTATTCCGAACATGTATGTGGATATTTATTTTTCACCATAAACGAAACAACTCATAAAACCGAAAGGATGTAAATTTGCCCAATGCTTCAGCATCCTGCTAACATTGACAGTACACGTAACTGTTCAACATTAAAATGCAAAAAAAAAAAATACAAAAAAAATACACATGTTTCGAATGTATGCGCGTGTCGGCTTGCGGCAGACAAAATCGATACAAGAGCACTCCCTTAGTCTCCCCTATCACTCCCTGGAAATTTGTCAGTCTACAACAACCTGCCAAAGGTAGCAAAACATAGCATAGGGTTCTAGTATATTTCAACCCTCTACTGCCGACAAACGAATTTTCAGGTTCAAGCGGTGTGCAAGCTTTTTTGTTTTTTTTTTTTTAGAAAATGACATAGGTTGACTAAAAATTTATTTGGGAGTGAGTATGTGAGGAAGAAGTAGCGTCGTCTTAATCTGTCTAATGATCACCACTTCAACCCTCTCGAGTGGATGGTATCCATTGCTAAAAAATGGTTGAGTGGGGGATGAATTTTCGTGTGCATAAATTTACATTTACATTGATGATTACTTTCACTAAGGGTGGGTGTTTGTCTTGCCTCCGCCTTGACTACGTGTTACAATGTAAACGACCCGCCGCGAGGGGGTGTCTTTTCAACCCCATTTTTGAAGCTGGAGGCAATGACAAAAAAAACAGACGCATACGTCTTTTTTTTTTAAAGTAGTTAATGGAAGAATTTTGTTGATTTGCGGATGTAAATGCAGTCTTTTGGAATGACCGAGCACTTTGCTTGTTTGGGGGTGCATCACTCGGTACAGAGTGTGACAGGTTCTGCAGAGCCTGAAGGCCTAGTTTAAATTAAGATTAATGTGGCGAGTGGGTTTTTAAGCGGATTGAATTGGTAATTTTCGAAAAAAAAACGGATTTTCTGTGATACAGACAGACAGACAATGGATGTCTGTTTTAGCGGAGATAGCCGTCTTCATTGAGGGGGGTGGGATTGAGAAGTAATTGTGTAGTCCGTTTCTCGTAGAGGAAGAATGTCATTACTGTTGGGGCGGTAATTACTTCACTCACATGGAATGGATTTGACATGAATTTTTGTAAGGGATGAAGGGGAAAATTAAGGTTGTCAATGAATAGAGTTTGACTATGCGGCTTTCTTTTTAATGAAAATTCAGAATATCCTTAAGTGTAGGCATTGGAATGGGAATGGAGAACTCATTATGACATTGGCATTGTAGGGCATTGAAAGTAGTGAAAACTTTGATTGCGGTAAAAAGACTCTAAAAAATTGTCTCAAAAACTCACTAAGTCTTTCGCCGAAGTTGGCTTGCGCACCTTTTTTCAGAAAAGTCATTCCTTCAATCCTTTAGAAAGAAGACCACCGACGCCGCAAAACCATAAAAGTCAAAGCGTTTTTGAAAACGCCCAACGAACCATCTCATCCTTAAACCCTAAAGAACCCAAAACCCCAGGAATGATAAAAAAACAAAAAACGAATCAAATCTCGAATAACTGGAAAAACCCATTTCGTACCGTAGTTTGGCTACAGACAATTCAAGGTTTTTGCACGATGAGTCCATCAAAAACCAGTCGTCTGAAATCATCCGAAAAATTTCTAAGTCCCTTAGGTAAGTCTGCCTATTATTTTGCCTCACATGCGTCTCCGAAAATTTCAAAAACACTAAAAACCTCTCAAATTTAATCTATTCACCATTACGAATCGTTAGGGTTCGCCCTGAGTGCGTTAAAATTCCCCTAATGTGCGCTCCAATGGCCTCTAAAGTGACTTTTATCCAACCCAATTAACACCTATAAATAAAGAACACCTAGAACTTCCCCAAGACAAGGCCAACTGCTGAATAACTAAAAAATGATCCAAACTAAAAGCTTTTCCCCTACCGGGATGAGTACCCAACAACAACCCGCCAATAAATTATAACTCAAATAGTATAACTCAACCCAAAAAAAACGTCGTCTTGCTTAAACACTCCTCCCCGCCTTAAGGTAAATACACGACCACATCAATTAATGGTTCGCAGGTAAACATTCTCGTCCCATCTGCTGTGTGTTGTCCACTATCAAATTTTCGGCCAGAAAAGCTAAATTTACAGCCAAGCCCAAATGTGAACACAGCACCCTCCCTAGAGAGGCGAACTAATGGCTTTGGCAAACAAATCCATACCCATACATCCTCTTGTGTCATCATCAGTTGATGTAAGCGCAAAAGAAAAAAAAAGAAGAAAAACTCAGTCAGGATGTTCCCTGGCCCAATTAAAAGCAACCCAATCTAGGTCATGGGAAGCACAATCCCCCCTTTGGCCCTATGAAAGAATCTGGCATTCTGCCAACAGCAAAGCGAAGAAGAGAAGAACTGATTTTTGTTTTTTATTTTGTTTTTTTTGCAGAAACCCTCTTCAAATACATCCTGTCGGTTTCCAAAACTAGAAGAATGCGCCCACTTCCACTATGAACGCGTGCAGCTGGGTCCACTCTCTGTGCGCCTTGTGGATGACAAATCTGAGCTGCTTAATAGCAGCATTGCCTCCCAGTCGTTGGGTGGCGATGTGGCTGCGTCACAAAATTCCTCACTGCGGTCATTTAGTCCTTCGATTTGCTGGTTCATTGTGAAAGTGATACCGAATCGTTCGGATCCATTCCTGGTGCGGCGTTCCTTTGACAATATGACGCTGCTCGATGAGATGCTGCATCGGTGTGTGTACGACAGGAAGATAAGCGGATTGAAAGACCTGAGTGAGTTGGATTTCAAGTCTGAAGAAGATGTGGAATATGCGGTAGCTAAGTACTTGGAGCGGTTCTCGAAAATCGCTTCGGATTCACTAACTTGTGGAACGATTCTTACGTGGCTGCAGCTTGACAATAAGGGACGGCGTCTGCCTCTGGCGGATACCGATACTATGAAAAGTATCAACACTCCAGCTGTGGGCGCGGCTTATGGGGTTAGAAGGTGAGTTTATTTACTGACAACATCTTAGTCATCTCTTCTAATGGTGGACTTTTTTCGCAGGTACATAGCTCAAGCGTCGGATGAGATATCTATTGAAGTTGGTGACATGATCTCCGTCATCGACATGCCAAGTCCGGCAGAATCTATTTGGTGGCGTGGCAAAAAGTCGCATTTACAGAAGTCTCACTATGAAGTGGGTTTCTTTCCGCAGAGCTGTGTGGCAACAATTGGCGACAAGGTGCCACGACACTTTCCCATGCCAGCACCGTTGGTTGGACAGCTGGATGTTTCTCCGACAAAACCTGTTCTTCGCAAGCATGGAAAGCTGATCGCGTTCTTCCGGTCGTTTATACTATCGCGACCCTCACGACGTCGGCTGAAACAAAGCGGAATCTATCGCGAACGGGTATTCTCCTGCGATTTAAGTGAGCACCTGCTCAATAGTGGCCAAGAGATTCCGATGGTTCTCAAGTGCTGTGCGGAGTTCATCGAGGAGAATGGCATAGTCGACGGCATCTATCGACTTTCAGGCATCACATCGAACATTCAGAAGTTGAGGCGAGCTTTTGATGAGGAGCGAATTCCGGATTTGAGCAACCCAGAGATTCGTCAGGACATTCACGCAGTCAGCTCGCTACTCAAGATGTACTTCAGGGAGCTGCCCAATCCGCTGTGCACGTACCAGCTGTACAACAACTTTGTGGAAGCTATTCAGGCGAAAAGTGAATCGAATGAGCGGCTGAAATTAATGAAGGATACGGTGCTTAAGTTGCCACCGCCACATTACAGGTGAGTTGCAATCTCATTTCTCTCTTTTGTCAGTTTTACAAAATTTGCGCTTTTGTTTTGCAGAACCCTCAAGTATCTGGCTCAGCACCTAAACAAGATCTCGCAGCACTCCGCACGGACCGGAATGACTGATAAGAATCTAGCAATCGTGTGGGCGCCGAATCTTCTTCGTTCGCCGGCGCTCGAATCGGGCGGTGTGGCCGCTTTGCGTGGTGTCGGTGTTCAGGCCGTAGTTACCGAGTACCTGATACGGAATTGCCATCTTATTTTCGATCCCAGTGACGAAGGAGTGCGGCTGAGCTACGCGGGAAATGTCACAGTACCGGTGGCTGAACAGCGAATGGACTCGCTAACCGACTGTGAGAGTTTGCTTGTCGAGCAGCGCGAGCATGACCAGTCGTTGTGTTTTGTCGAACGACCAAAGTCACTCAGTGCCAGTGGACCGAAGCTAATAAGCCTCGAGGAGGCACAGGAGCGCCACGGTCGCTTGGACGGCCTTGACATGAACAAGTCGATGCCAATCAATGTGGTTTCCAATTCAACAAATATTGGTTCGTACATCGAAGTTGGAGGGGGACCGTCCTCGTTGCCGGACAAGTACCACACGGTCCTACCGGTGCCCCGGAGTTGGCAGAAACGGAAAACCCACTCGTGGAAGTCTCTCTTCACGAGGAATCCTCGAAACTCCAACAGCAACAACGACATGAAGGGTCTGAACACATCTTCGACTACACCCGCCCACAAGTCTGGCACAGCGGCTCAGGTCACCTTCGCCGATGACCATGACAGTGGTGATGGCGGCCTTCACATGAAGAGCGGCAAGCAAGACAAGCCCAAGTCGATAGACATTTTCGAAGTGGGCAAGCCCATGGACATTTGCGTAAGATCTAGTTCGATTGATAGTCTTCGCACGGCCGGTCACTCGCGATCGGTTTCTCATGATTCGTACTTTGACCTATTGCAGTCGCCACAGCGCGGTATGACCACCTGCCCATCGCGTGAGCTCTCCGAGCTGGGCCTCAACTTTGACAGGGAGGAACCAGAAATGCGTATCTTTTCCGAAAGCGAAAGCCTGGTCAGCAGCCCCAAAGTTGGCAAGGAAAACATACCTCCGGCTCGAAGAGTCCTACGCGCTCGACCGGAGGAGTTTTCCAGCACCACAAACTCGGTGAATCCCAGTCCGAAGAAGCAGCCACGGCTAAATCTGCTCTCTCCCAGCAGCGCTGCTGCTCCACAGTCATGGGGTGCCACAGCAACCACTCCCTGCTCTGCTGGCGGTGGGGATCACAACGATGAGAGCTGCTGCAAGCGTTACAAACTGGAAGATCAGCTCTCGGATATACAATTCATCGATTGTAGCACGCCAGAGCACACCATCAGCAATCCGAACACCCTGTACACCAGCGTACAGGTGCATAATCCGCCAAAGAAGTCAGTTTCAAAGAGTTCCTTGGACTCGATTGAGGGTAGCGGCAGCGGCGGTGGCGGTGGCAGTGGCAAGGCTAATAACACCACGTTTGGGTCGATTTTTGAGAATAAGGAGAAGAACGGTGGGGATAGCTCGCACATAATCACTCGCTACAGCTATCCCACAGTGCAGGTAGGTGCCAAACGGAAAGACAACGATACAGCGCTGAAGGAACGTTTCAGCTACCCGGGATCGGGAAACAGTGGCAAATATGTGTGCAGACTCGTGTCGAAAGATGTAAAGATGAATGTGAACGATGTGGAGCAGAAAAAGGGCCAACAGCAAGAGAGACAGACGCCCGCAACTGCAAACGATGAATTGCAAACACAAAGGTAAGTTCATCTGGTTATGGTATTTGTTTTGTGTTTAGAAAAATAAGTGTTGCTTTGCGGAACTGCTCGGGGTGGGCGGGGGCTTCAGATTTAAGCACAAGCTTTTGGGATTTTGTTAGCTTTTTTTTTGTTGGCTTTTAGCGGATGGTGAGGATGCTGGGCATAAGTCGATAACTGATCCCACATCGTGGAAAAGAAAAATTGCAGCCGATTCGGGCGAATCGCTTGAATTCTTCAGAAAAGCCGCCAGCGATTTGTTGAGACTTTTCGAGTTTAAGGAAAGGTTGACACTTCTCCCTGTTTCTCTCTCTCTCTCTCTCTCTTGCTGCTTTAGGTGATCTCTGCGTTCGTGAAGCTATTTCCAAATAATTACCGCTTCCAAATTTATCGCTCGCGCAAAAATAAATAAATGTTGCTTCCTTCCGCTTTAGGTTATTAGGTATGTCCGCAGCGACAATATGGGAATATGAATTAAGTGCAACCACTAACATCGCCAACAACAACATTAACATTTGTTATTAATTAAACAAAAAAAAAAAAAAAAAAAAAAACCAAATAATAATAAAATTTATGTTTTTCAATCGTGTAAAAACCAAAACAATTTTATAGCTTTCTACAAAAATGTGCCCAATGCATTCGTACCGTTAAACAAGGCCTACTTGGAAGGGTCAGGCAATTGCAACCGAAGCCGAGGCTGCAGCTTCTCCCCGTGACGGTCGTCTAAATCAAACACAAACAATCAAACAAAACGCACAGTCTTATTTCTGCTCCCAAAAAATCAAAAAAATCAAAAATAAAACCAATCAAATCTTCCACATTCCCAAAAAAAAACTATCCAACAAAAGTACAAAGTAAGCCGTGTGAATTGTTTTGTCATCTAAACTTTCCTCTCATCATTATGGTGCTAAAAAAAAAATTATCCTCCCTGTATCACTGTGCTGCGCTCTCTTTTCTTTACTCAATTCTCTCATCTAATCCTCTCACATGAAATCATCACACAGTTAAACACATGTCATGTCATTTTAGGGTCACACTAGGACCTTGTTTTTTGTCGTTTGTCCATTTAATGTTTTATTTATTATTTTGTTTTGTGTTAAGCTTGTGCCACAGTCTGTGGTCTGGTTGTAGTTTCTGTTTTTTTTTTAGTTTTTGCATTTTGGAGTGTGTTCTTAGCGCTTGGGTTCCATCTCTTATATAACTTGCTTTTCCCCCGTTTTAGAGTGACTTTTTCACAGCAACAACAGCATGCACAGAACAAACTCCTTCCCGATCTGCTGAAGCCCAAGAATCGCTACAGCTACTGTGATCCGCTGCAGGACTCGAATTCTTCGATAAATTTTCTCCTGCGTAGCAACTCGGCTGAATTGAGCAAGGACAAGCTATCAATCGGCTCTGGCAATGAAATGGAACGATCCAAGTTGAGTGTGACTCCATCGTCACCCATCCAGAGTCCACGCTATTCGCTGCTGGTTGGTGAGACCAGCTCTGAGAACAGCAGTGCTGTCAATACGCCACTGTATGAGCTGGATCCCATTGCAATGATGGCGGCCTCACAGACGTCGTCGAATAATTATGATGAAACCAAAGAATTCGCTGCCGGGAGCTGTTGCCGCGCCTCGGTGGATAGCATCTGCAGCAATGTGAGTTTTTGAATTTACATTAAAGTTCTCAAGATAATCTGTGTGTGTGTGTATCTGTGTTTTTGTTTTGTCTTCCAGCTAACTTCACAGAATGAGAAACGTGATATGAACGCTCTCAAGCGTGAACTTTCTCTCGACCTAGATCCCGCAAATGTATGCTCTAAGATGTCTGTCGATTTGACCGACAGTACCAGGCAACCACAATCATCACATCTCATCCCATCACCTAATACTCACACATCGGACAATACTAGTCAATCGGTAACGCCAAGTGAGTTCGGCTATCAGCACCTCAATCGTCAGTCGAATGCCGTCTCACTGGAGAGCTCGCCGAACTTTGATGACTATGAGAACATCGAACGGGCGTTCCTGAACTATGACAAGTCAGCGGTGACTCCAAGCAACAGCACTGCGCCGTTGATTGGCCAATGCCCGATGACCAATTCAACATCAAAGAAACTCATTCCGGCAGTGAGCCCTATCAAGGCGACAATAAATATAACTTACAACTTGAAGAGTCCTCGCGACGGTCCACAGATGCCGGAGCCAGACACTCTTCGAAAGCCCCTCCTGGAGACGAGTTTCGATGAAAATATCGTCTACGAGCAGGTAAAGTTCTTCCGCAACTCCGTAACAGAAGTCAACCAGCTATTGAATAATGGAAATCCGCTCTATGGTGGTGGTGGTGAGAAGCAGGAACTCAAAGAAGAGTCGTCCACAGACGAGGATGAGGATCGGTCTCCATTTCCAATTCCTGAGGTGAACAGCAACCTAATCATCCTTAGCGACGATGAAGATCAACAGAACTTCCACAACCTCTCCGACGACATACAGATGTCTGACAACATTGATAGTCTTGAATGTGACGCAAGTCTTTCGCTCTATGAAAATGTCGAGCTGAGGAAGCCAGCCATGGTCTATGAGAATATCGAGGGAGAATCAATGAAATCCGGCTCTGGGCTGGAAAAACTCCAATTAGATCCCCGTCGCTCCCCATCGAACTTCAGTGTCAAGCAGTTGGCAACCAAGTTTGAGGTATCCCCAGTGGAGCAACAGCAAGCCTTCGATTTCAATGTGCGAACTTCGAAAAAGCCCGACAAACCACCTCCACCACAACCGCCGGCGAAGCCCACTCAGAGCTCGTCCAACTCCGGTAAGCAGCTATTGAACAAAACCAATCAAATCACACGCAGTCTCGATGAAAACGCATTCGTCCGTGAATTCGGCCCCAAGCGCCTCGAGGACATCGCAAGAAGCGTCCATCAAATGGATAAGATCGAGGAAGCCAGTCGCCGCAAATCATTCGATTTCACCCGACCAAAGTGTCTAAATCTCCCAAAGCGTCTGCCTGGTGTGCCCATCAGCGAGGAGGTCTGCCAAAAGAACGCAAATTCCCTCAAGTTGGACCTCAGTGAGCTCGACTCATCATCCTCCAGTGAGACAGAGGGCAACGTAAAAATCACTCCCACTACTGAGAATAGAATCTCTCTCATTCAAAACAATGTGGCTGCCGATGATCCCAACAATCCCGGCGCACTCGCTACACCTCTAAAG
This sequence comes from Ferdinandea cuprea, assembly GCA_963576555.1. Taxonomy (NCBI): domain Eukaryota; kingdom Metazoa; phylum Arthropoda; class Insecta; order Diptera; family Syrphidae; genus Ferdinandea; species Ferdinandea cuprea. The sequence goes on along the minus strand of OY754961.1, from coordinate 83,379,745 downwards.
GTGTTGAGTGGTGTAAAACTTGATCGCGAGAGAATTGACAAAATCAAAGAAGAACGTCGCCATCAGCTGAAAGAGAAATACCGAACGGATTCGTTTAAATCGAAATCAAAGACAGAATTGCGCGAGTTTCAGAAGGACGACGATAAATTCCAATCGGAATCGCTAAGAGTGAAGTCCAAATCACGCGGCGATGTTCGTACAACTTTCTTCCAAAAGGACATTGACGATAATCTGAAGGGATGTGACGAGACGACTTTTCACACAGGCGGTAGAGTGAGGAGTATTAGCGATGAGAAGAACCAAAACTGTGAGCCAGAAAATTTGGTAAATCTAGAGAAAAGCAATGCGGATGCCGCTGTAGAGGAGTTTTCAGCACGAGCAACTGTGCAAAAGTTCGAAAGAAAAAGCCTTGACTACGCAAGAGAACGTGATGTGAACAGTTTACCTGGGGGAGATCTGAATTTGCGTAGTTCGACCGGAACAGCGCCGGCGACAACAAATACTGCTGCGGCTGCCATGCTATCGAGGAATAGTATTAGTTCAACGTGAGTATAAAGAACTGTGTGACTGCCTCAAAAGTCAAAATTCCACAAATCCAAATCCATTACCTAGCAAAATAGAACTAACTTGAACAATACTTGCGGACGCTTACTGTTCGGGGTGAACTCAAAGACTCGCGCTGATGTTCATACACTACACTTGTCCGATTCATCTTGGCCGCTACAGCTCTTCCTGCTAAATGGGTCATTTTGGGTTTAGACATTTTGGCTCTCTTTGTCCAATGCTTTATCTCCTTGGGTTGGATTCACAAATTTAGCAAAAGCCTTTCTGAATGTCTTCCGATCATTTTCATTGTGATCTTGTTCGATGTTATAAACGAGTTTTGGCCCTGGGTTTGGACTAAAGCCACACCTTTGTACAGCTCATAGAATTGAGATTTGTACACGCCGAAGAATTGTATTAGCACTCTTTTCTGGCAAAACGAAGCAGCAGTGGTTAACTAGATAAAATCTTCACCGGATCTCATAAAAATGTAATTCCTCATCAGCATTGACAAGGTATTTGTAACTTACTCCTTTAGATAGACACGCTTTTTTAAAGGCTCAGGCTAGTTCAAGACCAACCCGTTACGCCTGCTCTTCAATCGCTGTTAAAGCCTCTAACAAGCCTCCGACACCACCATTTCGAAGTTATTGCTTATGAACGACATTGATGATGCCATACGATAGCACATCTCCTTGCCTTGAGATCGGATGTGTTGTTTGCAAGACAAAGCAACGTCTTGAAGCCTGCTTTCATCCATAATTGGCTGATGATTTCGTACATACAGCCGGAAAAAACATCACCTCCAAATTCTACCGGTAAAATTACGGCCTTCTTGTTAATAGCAAAACTGCATCTTCATTCTCAGCGTGGGTTATCCTCTGGACCTCTCGTTCTCTGGCCTTTTTTCTCTTCATCTCCCTTCTTTCTGGCTTGATATACTTCCCTCAAAGAACTCAATTTACGCCGACCGTCAGCTTTTTCCATTGTTTGCTTGCATCATACTCAGGCTGTTGTCATTTGTGGCAGGCTAATGCGCCATGGAATGTTTCTTACTTAGGCGTTCTCTATAGATTCTGGTTTACCACTTCATAAGTTAGCAGCTTTTACGTACGTCTTTAGCCGATCTTCTCGCTTCCTTTTAGATGGAATACATTGAACTGATAGTCCACTCCTCGGGATACTCTGCTTCAAAAGTGAGCTTCATAGCTAAACAAAATTCGTGCGATACGTATTTCAAACAGAAACATGATTTTCAAAATAAATTTGCCCAATTTGGAAGCGTTGTTCAGGCGTCAGTCTATTCATGTTGAAATGCCAAACCAAACTTAAAATAAATCACTTGACAGCTGACAAAATGGCCGCCAGTTCAAATAGATTTGCCAACTTAAATTTCTATAGTTCTAAAAAAAACACCCTTTAGATGAACAAAGCCACTGATCACTGATTATTATTTTCTTTATTTTTCAGAAGAGAGAAGATCTCACCAAAGTTCTCAATACGTGACGTGACAGCGATGTTTGAATCTCGTTCTCAAAATCAACAATAAAAAATAATGAAAAATATTTAAAGAAAAATTCTCTTTTGCTAACATTATACATATAAACAATAAATTTTTACAAATAACAAACCTGTAAACAAAATCTATATATATACATATATATATATAAATTTAATATTTCTTAACGTAAAAAAAATATATATAAACTTAACTTAATCCAAAGAATTGTACACATTTATATAAAACAAAAAACAAACAAACGAAGAAAATTAAATAAAAGTTATACAAATTAAGCAAAAATAAAACAAAAAAAAAAAAATACTCAAAACATGTTCAACTTAACTCTACTAACAACAAATCAATATTGAGAATATTTTATTCTCTTTCTCTTTCTATCTCTTTCTCTATTACAATATTTCGTATTTGTATTTTAAAAATACAAAAATTTAATTTAATTTATTTCAATTAGAAAAGGACGAATTTTTTTTTTTTATTCAAATCAAATGAAAAATAAGCTTTAAATTAACATAGAATATGCCACATCATTAACACGTATCTTTCCATTAATACGAAAAAAAAAATAAAAAATAAAAAAATAACTTGTAAAGGGTATCTCGTTAGCCAAACTTAAAAAAAAAAAACGTTTGTAAAATTTAACCAACCCCAAACCAGACCATGGCATAATTAACAATTAAAAAAAAACACAATTTTTTTACTAACAAAATTTAGTGAGCTTGCTTTTTGTACATGAAAATATGGCGTGAAAATTTGTTGATTGGGAAATTATTTGAAAAAAAAAATAAAACAATTTGCATGAAATGATTGATTTGAGTTGAAAGAAATAAATGAATAAAAAATAAATTGTTTTTAATTTTAACCTAGACAAAACGTAAAAGAAAAAAAAAAAAAACAAAAGAAAATAATTATTAATTGTTAAATTATTTTAATTATGATCACGTTAGGATTAAGTTTTATTTTTACTTTTACTCGACAGGAGTCGTGTTTTTTTTTTCATTTATTCTGCAATAATGTTTTATTTTCATTTGTTCTTAAATACATATATTTTAAATTTGTTTTGTTTAATTTTTTTTTAGATGTAATATATGATTTTTATGATATTATGCGAAGTGATGGTTTTTATTTTTTGCTTCGATGTTGTTGAACCGAGTAACTATTGGATTGGATGTCTTGTCATTCATCATGTTTAGGATTAGAAGGATGCGCAACGCCTTTGAATGTGAGCATCTTGCTTTGTTTGTTGCTGCCTTTTTGCGAACCATCAAAGGGGATTTCAATTGGCCCAACGCTTTGCTTTAAAATTCGAACACACTTCTTCGCGAGAGCTTTACAATTACTATTTCACTTCGAAGCGATACCTTTAGTAAGACACTTTGACCAAGCTTTTTATACGCTTATCCTACTTCAGCTTCATCTGCCTATCACCATGATTATTTGATGTGTCGGAAGTGTCTTTTTTGTTGAAGTTATGGACTCTCTCCCCCAATTTTGCGTCGCATTCCAGTTGTGCATAGCAATGCTTTAGTGTCTCCGATTTACGAATCTCCGCCAACAAGCTACTCGGCCCTAGCGAGGTATCCGTCGGAACGGAAAATTCTCCGCAACGCATACTCTGTCGGAGACCCTAATTACATTCGAAGTATACGATTTCGGAAAAGAATAATTAAAATGCGACGATGCATTGATCTGACATGCGACAAATGTTAGATTCTGATAGAGATGTAGAAAATGTACCGATATATCGAAAAGCCGATATATGTCGACCCATATTTGTATTTACAGTACTTTAAATTTGTATATTTATACTTTCTTACATTTTTTAACTGCTTATCTGAAAATCGGAAAAAATTCCGCGACCACTTGCTGTCGGTGGAGATCGTACAAAAAATGGTATGCAATTGTCACAAATGTCACTGAAAATGCATTTCATCGCACTGCAACGCAGATCATTAGTTGTGCGTTTTTTTCTGTCGGAACAATGTTCCGAACAGATGCTCCGAAGAATACCTCGAAGCAAAAATCCTCCGAATCGTAGAAAATCGTAGAAATCGTAGAAAATCCGTTCCGACGGATACCTCGCTAGGGCCGACTATTGTGAATGCTCTATCACTTGTTCGATAGACGTTAAATGATCCTTCGCTACTTGCTAGGTAGCTCGCTCACAAGAATAATACCGATTGCGTTTTAATACTTTTTCGTTTCATAGTAGATAAAATTTTATGTTAATACTTCGGGACACTCTTAGGCTACATGGTGCAATCACAGCAGTCACTCAAACAAGACGAGCTGCATAATTTGCGATTTTGTCGTAACGATACCCACGACCAAAATTGATTAGAAATTTGACAAGAAGGCATACTCTGTCCAATTACAATTCCCTGGGACTCAGTAAAGGGTAACGGGAAAGTGCTTCGCTATCTCGTTAAGAAATACGTTGCAGTATTTCACCGTCTTGAATCTTTTTATGTCGGATGTAAGGGCGTCGAGTGAAGGGACATGAAGCCTAACTATCTTTAACACCAATGGTTGACCCTCACAAAAGGGCATTATTGTGGGTCCATGCGGACCTACCAAGCTTTAAACCTAACCCAACCTAAGAGATTTTAAGGCTGTTATCTGGTATTTTCTGGAAACCAGTAAGCCAGCCTATAAGACGCTGCAAGTTTTATGAGAGTTAATAATTAATATTACCAGCTTTTTCCAGAATATATCGACATCGACCTCTCGTGACTCTTACTTTACTTTTGGTTTCGCTTACAGTCCGGGGTGGACCACGACCTCAGCCAACAAGTCCCTCGCTAGCTGCCTCCAGTAACGCACACGAAGTTGATTAACGTTGTTCTCCAATTCCGCCTAAGGTTGGGTCTTCCTCTGCTGTGTTGTCTCGCAGGGGTGGATTTGAAGACTCGTCGTGCTTGTCACGTATCCCAGCCATTTCAGCCGTTGTTTTTATAGCTTTTTGACCAGGTCAGCGTCGCTGTATACCCTGTATAGTTCATCGTTGAATCTTCTTCTTCACACACCATCGTCTCAAACTGGACCGAATATCACTTTGAAGAATCTTTCTCTCCCAATATCCCAAAAGGTTTTCATCCGCTTTTGACAGGGTCCATGCTTCTGCAGCATACAGCAGGACCGGGATGATTAAGGTCTTATATGATATCTCTTTGGTTCTATTAGAGGGAGCTTTACTTCTTAGATGCCTTCTTAGCTCGTAGAGACAGCGATTGGCAAAGAGCCTTTGTCATTTTGCGAACTGATAGTGGAACCTAGGTAGACAGAGTCTTTAACTACCTCGAAGTTGTATCTGCCCATCGTGACGTTTTGTCCGAGTCTATGTTGAGAGTTTTTTCTCGTGACTCATGTGAGTAATATAGCAGCAATCTGTTGTATACATATATAGTGTTTGAGTCTAGATTAAAGACAATTTTATATAACAGTAGACAGTATTTGGTTAGAAGGCGATGCTGCAAAAGTAGAGAAGTTTAAGTTGTACTACTTGGCTGGTTTGTCAATTTGAAGAAGGTCGAGCTTAGTTAGGTTCTCAGTTCACCTGTAATGATGAGACATACGGTTTCCGTAAAAAGTCTAGCTACTTCTTATCTCGTCACTTATAATTGCATTTCTAAATTAAATATACAAAGGCAACGAAACTCATTTTAATTTCTTGCTGTTCGGCCCTCAATTTACCCTGGCTAAAAATAAAGCCATGCTTTAGCAAAATGCATCTTGCTTTTATATGACGCTAGTGTAACTAGCTTTAAATCGTGTTTACTTAACTTGGTTGTTCACTTGTAATCTTACGACGAAATGTTCGCCATGATTTTCACCCGCCGGAACCACATAAGAAATTGCTTTACAGCCTCTTAAACGTAGATAGTCAGATCTCTCCTGTTGTACCCGTCGAAAAAGCAGGAAATTTCAAGAGGCACTGAGTTCATACTGATTACATACCGATTCTAAGTTGATCTTTATTATTTTAATAATAAAAAACTTATATACTGATTAGCAATCAAAAAGCCCTCCCTTAAGAAACGTTATGCATAACACTCTTATGTATCATGTCCAACCACGTCCGAACCAATAAGACAACAACAAATTTCGAAGAAAGTATCTTCCTTCTCCCCCACCTTCAAACTTCCACAAATATTTCTCGCCAAATTTTTGTAATCTTTTTTATTTTCAGAACAAATTTATAAATTAAAAAAATAAAAACATTGCATAACTATGCTTCCTATGGAATGTGTTTACTTCTTGGACAATCCATAAATAAAATTGCGCAGACTCATTTATACATTTGATACATTGAAATTTAAAATAAAAACGTAAAAACGTAAAAACACCAAATAAAATTTAATAAACAAAAAAAAATTATACATACATGTTTATATATAGTATATTATACATATATATATATATATATTGTTTAGCTTTTCTTATTAGAAAAATAAAACATTAAAAGAAACAAAAAAAAAGTTCTGCGTTCACAAATAAAAATTTTCTTATTACAAAAACAAAAAAAAAAAACATATAACCAACCATACGCATTTAAAAAAAATTTACAACAATAAATCAATTTAAACAAAATTTTAAAGGTTTTCGAAAATGTACTTTATTTAATGCAATAATATAGCATAAATATGTAGTTACAAAAATAAAAAACAAAAAAATAAACAGAAATGTTTGCTTGGCAAATTAGTTAAATTAATAAACATATTTATAATAGGAATATGTATATGATATACATTTTTACTGATTTTTACATTAACAAAATTTTAAGTAATTTTTGAATTTTTGTTTCAATTTTAAAATTATATAGTTAGGTTTTTTTTTGTTATTTTTAGAGAAAATAACATTTTTATATGTTTTTGTGTTTTGCAATTTAGCTTGGGTCTTTGAGTTTATTTTTTTTTTTAAATAAATTAGCAAAATTATGGCAACGGTATAATAAATAAATATTAATGCAATTTTAAAGCAAGACAAACAGAAATAATTTAATAATTTTTACATAAATTAAAAACCAAATTTGGATATTATGCTATAAGAAAAAAAAAAACAAAACACAACAAAAAAAAGGAATAATAAATACAAAATATTTAAAGTTTATTAACAAGTATTTGAGCGGTGTGTTTTATTTTTATTCCAAACAAAGGAAGTTTTGGATGAGAAGAGAGCGGGCTTGAATAATAATTGCAAAGAAGATGGCTAAATCAAGGAGATAACATAAAAAACGTCATCGTTATTGGACAGGGATCTCAAACTTGTATTCTAACTCCTGATATTCCATCAAATTCAGATGTTTCTTTGCTTGCCTTTTTGAATTTAAGGAGAACTCTGGTTGTTGTTAAATAACTCCTCCATCCACGATGACTTAGTTATCGAAAAAAGGGATGAAATTTTAGGCTAGCATTAGCCAATTTGATTTTTTTTTTCCCAGATAAGTGGATAAAAATCACTAAAAACTTCACGAAAAATAGTTTTCAATTTCCCGTGTGTTTTCATCAATCACTACAATTTAGTGGCATTCATATGTTGCTAAGAGTGGTCGGTAGGTTAAGTTAGGTTAATGGGTTAACGAGACGGTGGCCTACCGATTTTTACTCCAATACTTTTGAACCTATAAGACCTGTCAAAATATTCTCCTTAACCTTGGAAAAATGAGGTAGATTCCGGGTAAAAATTTAGGGAATACCGTTATCTAATTGGCTTAATTGAAAACAAAAATGGTACGTTAACATAAAAATGACTACATTCTTTGAAAATCATCTGCAGAGAAGGGTAATCAAAACAATCGTATGTCATACTTAACCAACTAAAAGCGAAATAAAAAACTGCAAAGTTAACCCTGGCGAAATGCCAATTTCTTAAAAAAAATGATCGAAACGTATCGCAGAACCCTTAAGTTAAGATTAGATTGCATCCCAATTGTGCATATGAATGCCCACAAGTAAATGACCAGATAAGTGCCAAATGATAGAAAGGTTAGGTTGTATATTAGGCTACGTGACATAAATGACATAATAGGTCATTTGGACATTTGGTCATTTAAGAAATGCTCATTACACTGCATGACCTTATTTTTGACAGCGATACTTCCAGAATTGGTCATTATTTGATCACTTGGTTTGCAATCTAATCCTGCTTTTAGAATCGCCTTACTCATATCGAACATGAACTTGTCACTATACTTAACCCATCAATATAGCGAGTATGTCATTAAGGACCAGTAAAAATCGGCTTTGAATTAGGGGCAGCTCCAAATGAGACTTTGTATTCAGACTTCAATAGCGAGACTTTACTTTTAACGTATGCAGCTGTTTGGTCGCATAAAACGAGAAGGTCTGCATAGGTCAAGCTTAGCAAATTACACAATTTCACGCAGCACTTCTTTTTCCCTTTTAATCGACGAGATTATGCTCAGGGTTATAGGGATCATAATCCTAACACTTCACTGCCGCATCGACCTCAAAAAATATGTGCAGTCTTCTCGGTTTCGTATCACTTTGTCACTAAGGTCAATCAAATGCTATCAATTGCCGCATTTATGTGATCCAGGAGTTTTTAGGACTGCCTCTTTTTCGCGCTTGAATAGGAACGTTGATGGAGATTGCGCTTATGACGGGGTTCGTAGGGTCCCTCCTTTGAACATGGCAATACGAACTGAACCGGTCGTGCTCCAATTTTTTCGAGATTGCTTTCTTAGTGAAAAGGCTTCTTCGAATTTTTAAACTTGTTATTCGATCAAGCTTCGTTACTCCTCCTTTTATGCGAAACATCTACATCTCAGCCGGACGTACAACTGCTTTGTAGAGACTTCCTTTCAGCTTAGGGGCATTTTTTGGTCACAGCAGATGGTAGAGTTTTCCTACTGCATCATCCAAACTACGCTCACATGATGATTGATGCCGTCATCCACGGTTGCATTCCTTCATTTCATTTAGAAATCTTGAAACAATAAAACAAAAAAGCAAAGTGCCTTTTCCGACGCCAGTGTAAGTGCAAATGAATTTAAGCCAATACTGGTAGGTATTTTTTTACTCCCAAATACTTCTAACAAAATATGAATCAAATTCCAATTTAGTCCTAACTGTCGTCGTTATAACACATTCCAACATTATTTTATGTATTTGTATGTTCCACAGAAAGTTTAAGTAATTGTTTTTGGCGGTATGTCACTTATTTTCCTATAAATATTAAAGTTCCTTTCTGATTTCAAGTAAAACAGGTAAACTCAAAACATTCGAAAACAGTGAACAAAGTCAAAAGGCTTGCATGTAAATAAACTCTACCCCGCAGCTAAAAGGGTTACCTCTGCACAAAAATTGTTAAACAGTTTGAGGGCTATTGTTGTTCAATGTCAGATTTATCAGACACACAAACCCAGGTGGCAAAATTGGAATACCAAAAAGTGGTACAATCGTTAGAGAGAAAAGTGTAAATCCAATGCCATGCACTGTTAGGTATCGCAGATAAAATGAAAAAAAAATAAAATAAAAAATTTCCCATACCGGGAATCGAACCCGGGCCTTCTGGGTGAAAGCCAGATATCCTAGCCACTAGACCATATGGGATATATAAAAGTCGATGACATTTTTACAATAACTGTATGTTTCTGCATCAAACTGAATAATATATACAAAAAACGTAAAAATTAATAAAGCTATATAAATGGTCAATGAAAGTAAAGTTCAATGAAAGTAAAGTTCTATGGGAGTTTAAGTTGTTGGATTTACTCTATTTTCGTGAAAATTTCGGTCCTAAGAATACAATATCTTGGGAAAAAGGGAGAAACTGTCTTTGTTGACAATTTAAGTTTGGCAAGTTACAATCACCGAGAACCTAAAAATGAATACTTATACTTATTCATTTTTACTTTGGGCAACTTTCGTAATGAAAAATCACCCAAAAAGTAATAAATGAATATTTGCCCAAAATTGAGTTTAGGGCGATTGTTCATATTTATAAGCCTATCAATTTGGACCGAAGCTTGCACCTTTAAATTACATGAATGCTTAAAAAATGGGCATATGCAACTATTTCACTGTAAAATTTAGAGTAGGTGCGATACCTATAAATAATGGACAAACATATAGAAAACTAATCACAAAATTACCGTTTGTGCGGACATTGCGGACAATTCCGTCTTGACAGCAGATCCAAATTTTTAGGCGATTGTTCATTTCAAATTTTGGGTAAACGTTCATAATTTTTTTGGGCGATTCTTCGTTATTTTTTTTGCGATCCTGCATTTTGAATAACTGCCCCCTATTCTTGGGCAATTATTCATATTATGGTTTAGGGCGATTGTAACTTGGCCCATTATTCGGGCAGCCATCTTTACAGTTCTTTTTGAGTATGAAATAAATCCCAAACGTAATGAAACAAAGTTTCCTGCTAATGGACTGCTGTTATATATATTTGATTCAAGAAGCTAAAGTTCTGGTTTGTTGAATTAAGAGTAACTATTGATTAGGTCAAAAGCCAATCATTGATCTACAACCTGTCCTCGCTTGGTTATCTCTAAGGGACATTGTTGAACATTCAGCTTACAATATTCAAGAAAAATATTTACTTAATAAAAAGCGTGGAACAAGGCGTACCCAGGATCTGAGCTGGAGGGGGTGGAATCCATTTTTTTTTAGAAAGGAAGTATATAGATAGCGGTTTTCACGGTTTTCACGGTTTGCAATTTATGCTTACTGAAAAAAATGCACGCAATGACAATTTGGATAAAATATACCATTAACCAATATATCAGATTTTTAAAAAGCAGTATTGTTTGTAAATACTGTTAACTGATAAATGTAAAAGGGTTAAGGTTGATAGGATTTTCATATATGTATGTCAGTTCTCACAATTGTAAGCTTTTCATACACTTTGCGGAAGAAAAAGTTATAAATCTGAACAAATGAGGAAAGTGCTATATGAAAATCTCCAAAGGCGGCCGAATATCCTTTGAGCTTTGCATTTTAAACTTCTGAAATTATCATTCGGTTCTCCAAAAATACTAGGTTAGTTAAGATTCGTCACTTTGATATTTTACTTTTTAAATTCTGTTTTTCTGGCATCGACCCTTAAACCCAGAAGACTGTATTAAACCCTCTTCATCCCAGTTCTTCTTTGCCATACATGCATACGAAGGGACTGTAATGACGGAAGCTGATAAACATGTAAACGTAAAAAGCCAAAACCAACACAAAAGGTAAATTGCATTGAAATTTAAGGACTTACAGCTATTTCCTTACCAATTTTCACTAAAGGAAGAAGAAATTGCCTCATTATTACCTTAATTGCATGTAAAAAAAAATGTATTAAGACCTCACTCGCTTCTACAAAAGCGCCTTTGTACATAATAATCTCTACCCCTTCCCATTCCTGGTAGATAGTCCATTTTCCCTAATCCTCCATTAACATCCTTTTGCCGTATGTAGGTATATGTATATAGGTACACTTGCCACAAGGTGCTGAAACAATATAAACGTCATTCATTGTATAAGTATGTAGAGGTGGGGCATAGAGGGAAACAGAACACCAGGGACGAGAAGAAAACAGAGAGAAAGACATTTTAACAAACAATAGGTAGTGAGTGCTAGAATAGAAGATGATGACGCAGCTTCGCACACCCACCACAATTGTGTGTGCAGTCAGTCCTTCTCGTTTCATCTTCAATCACCGCACCGTTTCAAATGGATTTCGTCCAATTAGCGCAGATCATCTTAATGTCAGTTTTTCGTTTATGCATTTGCAAGGATGTTGGAAATGATGCAAACGGAAGTGGTTTGGATAACGTTTATACCTAAATCACTAAAGAGTAGAAATGATGCAGTGGCGGTCTTGTTGGTGGCGCACGAGTCAGATGTAGTGGAAATGTCAATTGTCTCCCTATGGATAATGAGTGGACTTATACATTTAAATGGATGTGTTAATATGGATAAGAGTGCAGTGCATATGAACTTCAATAATTGGGTGCTCGCCAGTTAACGCACGTGATTATCAAGACAAGAAGTAATAAGTGACAGTTTGAGAGATTACAAAGAGTCACAGTCAGTGTTAAGCGCTGAGATAAAACAATTTCCGATGTCAGGCAAAGCGAACTATTCAACCTTCATGGCGAAAGACAAGACTTCCATGCGCCAGACCAAAACGAATTGAGGACAGAAATATATAAGCTAAAGTCCAGTAGAAAGACTGATGGGGCAAAAAGAGAAGAAGTCCAGTATAGAAAATGGTGGCTTAGCTATAGGTACACTTAGCTCATATCTGATTTGACAGATAATTAGTTTTATCCTTCCGCTGAACGAATTTGGTTGTGTATACGCTTGAACAACGCTGGGAAATATTGCGACATAGCGACATAGAGAAGATGCTGATTTTGCCAAAAAAATCATCTTTTCAGATGAAGCTCATTTTGATCTCGGCGGGTATGTAAACAAGCAAAATTGTCGCATTTGGGGCACAGAAAACCCGCACGCATACATTGCAAAGCGGATATAGCCAAAACGAGTCACTGTTTGGTGCGGATTTTGGTCCAGAGGCATAATTGGGCCATTTTTCTTCGAAAATGAGCAAGGAGTGCCCGTTACAGTCAATGGCGATCGTTATCGGGCCATGTTGAACGAATTTTTGTTTACAAAAATTGAATAGGAGGATATTGGCAACACTTGGTTTCAATAGGACGGCGCTACGTGCCACACAGCCGAAGCTACACTCGATGTTTTGCGCCCTGTTTTTGAAGATCGCATTATCAGCCGCAGAGCTGATGTCGTTTGGCCACCGCGGAGCTGCGATTTGACACCGTTGGACTATTATTTGTGGGGTGCCGTAAAAGATAAGTGTTACGCCGACATACCAGAGACAATTGACGCTTTAAAGGACAATATTCGTGAAGCCATTCGTGAAATACAGCTGCACACAATCGATAATGTGCTTTAAAATTGGACCGACCGTGTAAGCTACTGCATGGCCAGCCGAGGCAGCCATTTGAATGAAATTATTTTCCATTATTAACCGGAAGAATTGTACTTTCAAATAAAAAAAATAAATTTGAGAAAATATTCAGTAGTTTTTTTTTATAGCATTTTCAAAAAAAAAAGAAGTTATTTGGAGGACCCTATATAAAAAAAACTAAAGAACAACAAGGTCATCGGCTCTGATAGTCTATCTGCAGAGCTTTTCAAATTCGGAATTGATGTTATGGTAGGGTGCATGCACCAAATCATCAACCAATGTTGGGTGGAGGAAAGCATGCCCGATTGGACTGGACCATCAGCTCTATATGTCCCATCTACAAGAAAGGCGATCCAATGTCTTGCAGGAACTATCCCTGATTAATGTCGCATGTAGGATCCTATCCAACGTACCAGTGTGGCTTCCGGCCCGGCAGATCAACTGTAGACCAAATCTTCACACTAATGCAAATCCTAAAAAGACCAACGAGTTTCAAGTCGAGACACACCATCTCTTCATCGACTTTAAAGCCGCATATGACAGGATTCATCGTCAGGAGCTTTTTGTGGCGATGGCCGAATTCGGGATCTCGTCAAAACTGATCCAGATGTGTCGCATGACACTAGATAACATGCGGTGCAATGTGCAGTTTTGCAGCAGCTCATCTGAACTCATTCAAACATGCACCGGTTTTCGGCAAGGAGATGCGCTGTCATGTGATTTCTTCAATCTTGTTCTTGAGCAGATAGTGCGCAGGGCAGGTGTCAACACGGGAGGCACTATCTTCAACAGATCAGTCCAACTGCTGGGGTATGTGGACGATATAGATATCGTCGGTCGATCCCAGCGTGCCGTGATAGAGGCTTTCACGGCTATTGAAGAACAGCCGAAACTAGTTGGCCTTGAAATGAATGATGACAAGACTAAATATATGCAATCAACAAACAAACAATTATCTGTCCACCGACTAGGACAAAATGTCACTGTTGATAGCAGCACCTTCAAGGTAGCTAAGGAGTTCATCTACTTCGGGGTAAACATCAACTCCACAAATGACATCTTAGTGGAGATCCGTCAAAGAAAGCCAAGAAACTTCGACTACATTAGCTCGGCCACATCGAGTGAATGGACACAACGCTCCAGCCAAGAGGATCTTCGAATCGCAGCCCCCAGGTTCGAGACGACAAGAAAGACCAAACCTCCGTTTTAAAGACCAAGCAATCGCGGATGCCAGAGGGCTTGGTCTCGACAACTGGAAGCAGCGTGTCTCAGACAGGAACTCTTCACGGGTCGTGAGACCGTTAAGTAAGTAAAGTCCAATATGTATGATGGGCAGGCTTTTTAATCATACACCAACTTATTTACAAGATTGAGGGGAACCAGTTAGTTTTAGCCTGGTAAGTTCACAATCGACAAAAAATTTAAACTACGGGACATGCTATGAACATAGATCCAAAGAAAAACCTCCATAAGCATTTCAAACTCCAACTCTCAACTTAAAACTGCTGGAAATCAAGTCAAGAAAGCTAAAAATTTTCTAAAGTTAGGAAGTATGACCTCAGCGGAGATGGTGACACTGTCCCGTCACTTTGTGCATCCCCAACTGGAAGCTAAAATGGCTATGAATAAGTCGCCCCTTAAGGCGCGAGAAAGGCTGCAGAATTGCAATGCAGTGGAATGCCAATGTCAGTATGTAAATTGGAATTAGGGTTAGGAAAAAGAACTTGTCGCCAAAAGCAATCAAGGCTGAGAACAGTTGTGGAGAAATTCAGAGCTCTAAGCATGAGGTGGCAAGAGCTGAAACGCGTTCTCTCTCTGAATACTATGGCGTTGTTTACTTTAGCAAAATATAGAAAGCCACTTCTACTTTTGACTTCAGTGCTAGACTTGTCAGTCTTTATAGGATGACGAAGATAAAAACTCACTAATGAGTCAATTGTTCGGACCAAGCCGAGACCGTCCACTGTTATTTAAGTTCTTAACCGTTAAACTAAACCGAATTCCGCAAAAAAAAAAAAATAACTTGTCGGTGATAGGGAATGTCTCACACTTAATATTGTGAGATTTTGTGCCACATATGGAACCTCAACTTTTTGGAAAACCTTTCTCGACGTCATCAAAACTTTAAGAAAAAAAAAACCCTCTCACTACATTCCCAGGCATTTTCGAGTGCATCACTTAAATTGTTCAAGCGCGCTGTCTTAAGCGTTGTAACTTTGAAAATTCGATACACCGCCGCCACTTGCTGCAGGGGTTAATCAATGGCATGTCCTCATTTACCGAGAACCAAACAATGCCCCGAGGAAGTAACCAAACCAACTACCTCGAAGGGGAGTAAAGTTCAACGACGAAAACAATCTATTCACTTGAAGAGTGTTTAAGGTGAATTTGTAATCGCATCTCAGCGTCGTTCATTCATCAATTTCCAGGATAATTCTTATTGTTATTGTTTTTGTGTTTTTTTTTTTTTTTTTTTGTGTCTCAGGTATTTCAGGATGTGTTTCAATTTGTTGCGGATTATAGTATAGAAGCAGGAAACATTGCGTCAGAGCAAGTAACTCGATACTCGATGTTCATTGTTAAAAAACCGCACAACCCAACCACTTGGTTTTTCGTCTCCGGCAAAGACAGAGCGTCACGACGTGCGACGTCGGCCGACTGTCGTTCGTACGATTATCCTCCACACAAGAGCGAATCATTACTTCAATTTGGATTAAGAGGTTTGAGTTGGAAGACTGACGCGGATTTTTGGAAAAAACAAACATCCACAAAAGTGACTTAATCCGCCTATCCTGCGCGAATGGATGGAAGAAGGTGAACTTCCCTCATAAAAAAAAAATCTCTCCTCTATATGGAATGTGATTGCGACGAGCGTCCCCTTTTTTTTTTGTTCGTAAGTACGAAAATGAAATTAAACCATCGGCTGCTGTTTCGGCGTGTGCCACATATTAGGTTACCATCCTCCGAATCGCAATCAAAATTACTAAATATTGTTATCCCCGAAGAATGAAGGAATGGGGTTGATGTGATGGTTGCACGAATTTCAGGTACAGTGCAACTATTTCGTGTATTATATTGTTGGTAATTCGTGTCCTTTAATTAAGTCAATGACAGCATTTAACTCGATCAATTACGCGCTTTTGGACGGAGTGTATGTGTAGGGAACGAACGCACTGTTGTTAAAGGACCGTTTATTAGAGCTGATACAATCGCCGTGTAAGTGCATTAAAATTACATTTTATCGATAGTTTCACATCTATAGATAAAAGGGTATAAATGTATACTGATTTGATCCTGTTATTAAATTATTGCTGGCAGCGAGCAAGTGGTGGGCGGTTTTGTGCAATTAATTCGGCAGATGGCAGAAAAAGGGTGATTTTGTTAAATATTTATTTTTCTTTTACGACAAGGGAATTGTTTGCTTTTGAGTTAAATTTAGCTTTTTAAATTTCAAAAATGAAACGTCAAGTTCGTGGAAAAACGTAGTCGCGCAGAAAGTTTGATCTTTTATGGATCAGACTGGCTTACTATGTTACTAGATAAAACATCAACCGCTAATGGCGTTTCATACACCCAACAGTCTAGCTCGTACTAAATTGAGGAAGCTAAGCTTCTGTCCACTTCTTCTTCTTTCAAAGTGACATACTTTTTCACTGGCTCCTAATAAAATTGATTCCCTCATAGAAACTCATGACAAAATACTGATCGGATGCATGTGAACATTCAGCGCCGATAGCCGCCGTCAAACATAACTAAATTGTATTGTGAAACTCCCTGCCGCATTGCAATTAATGCAAAAGAAAGTCACGTTTATGCAATTTTTATTTTTTATTTGTAAAGGTCCTTTTCACCGTTTTAATCAGATTCTGAATTAATTTTAAATGAAAACATTTTCATTGCAAAACTGCCTTATTAAAGGAACTTCAGAGAGTTCAATTTGTCCCCGTTGCAATGTCGTTGATTTCAATCTTTCAGGAGAGTAATTGAAGTCACGTGTCATATCTCTGACATCTCAAGGAGTGGATGACGCGCCATACGGACTTGGAATAGATTGAAAATGCCACTTTTCCGCATTACGTGGTGTTTACAGAGCGTATTTTTATGTTTAGTAAACAATTTGTTGTTATTAACCTGGTGACGGAACGACGGTGCAAAGCTTATGGTTCAACACGCAAATAAGAGGGATAAAGTACATCGAGACAATTTACTCATAATGAGGGTTGCTCTTTACAATTTTGTATAGGTATGGGTATGGGTAGCCTTCTATGTGATCATAATTAAGGAACGACTGCAAAATGGCAATAGACTTTGTTGCACTATATAGATGGCGTGATTAAGTGGCTGGGAAGTTAAGGAGTAACAGATTCGCAAAGATTAACACAAGGATAAGCATGGGCTTGCAGTGGGAAATCTATGGATGGTTGCGAATCAGCACATAATTGGTACTTCAGGTAGGTGCCCGCAGAAAAGTTGCGTGGTTTTTTTTCATTACTTTTTCTGAGGAACGTGACGGAAATCATGATGTTAAAGGCGAGGTATTCAGTCGTTAATGTGAAGAAACATTAAATTATAAGAAAGAACATGGTTCATGGTTCCCGGTCTTATTTAGGTGTCTAATGCAGCTTCACAATTGTAAAAATGTAGTCATTTTGAAATCTAGTGTAGTTTTTTGCAAATATACATTTCTGTCCCTAAGGAAATGGACCTAGATGGCTGGAAGGTTTGCTTATCTCCATTCTTACTACAAATGATCGGCGAAACCCTTTTTTTCGATTTACTCCTCGAGGTTTACTCTTGGACAACCCTAATATCTTGCATCCCTATCAAGACCGCCTCAAACTTAAAAACTTCAATACCCTCGAAATACGCAGGGACGTAGCAGACATTCTCTTCAGTCATCGACTCCTCTTAGTTTCTGTTGATCTCAAGTCTGTTGACAAATCTATTTTCTTTAACACTATCCCTAGTAATTTACGATGTCCTCCTCTTTTCTATTCACCGCACTTCTTATGGCTTTAATACTACTAATACTGCGGAAGGCTAACACCAGGCTCAACTGCTTTTGATTTCAACCGCAGTACAATCCCCCTCCCAATTTTTCTCATAATATCTTAGCTTGGCTTGGTTTTTATAGCTTGTTCCAAGCGGAATAAATGGGGCTTTCGCCCCCACCTAAATTGAAATTTAACAAGTTAACAAGGATATTTTGGTGACGTGAAATAACGCCAAACGAAATAAAGCCAAATTCTAAATATTTAGCGTTATTTACATTCCAAAATCGAACCGCCTGCCGAAAGAGGATTGAAATCCCTTAATCACGCGAAGCGGGTCACTCAGGTACTGTTGCCAAAGGCGCTTGCCTGACGAAAAGCACATACCCCGAGCGGAGCAACGAATTTGCGTGAGCGGTGCCTGCCGCCTGTAGAAAGAGGGTTAAAATCCCTTAATCTCGCGTAACTAACGAGTCACCAAGGTACTGTTGCCAAAGCCGCCTTATTTAAAATTTGGCATTATTTCGTTTGGCGTTATTTCACGTCACTGGATATTTTTCCATCTACTAGGACAAAACGTACCTGTTGAAAGTAGAAACTTCGTGGTACTTAAGGAGTTTATCTATCTCGTGATTAACATAAATTCCTCAAACGATAGGAAACCGCTGCCACTTCGGTTTGGCAAAAATGAAAGCTCCTAGCTCGAAGGACAACTGGAATAAATTCAAAATCACACAGCAAGTAAACAAACCAGGTGGGATTTAATATTTTTCACTGACTTGATCTACCTCAAAAAAGTTGTTGTAGAAAACATTGTATCAAACAAAACAGGACAAGTTCATGGAATCTATAGCGACATAAGTGGAGCCAGCCCATGTCAGTAAGGCTGGTTAATTTTTTGAAAATTTAAGGGAGCGAATCTATATTTTTGGCCAAAAATGAGAAGCACCAGAAGCTTTTTTTTTTGTTGTTGCTCCACTTTTTTGTCTTTAAGAATAACGTTAGAACGTCTGCATTATTTGACAACAGAATTATACTAATCTAAAATATTCGTTGAGCGCCCGCCGACTCCATAGATAAATGCAATGTTTGTTAGCACACTGACATAAGAAGTCTTCTTAGCTTTACCAGCAATTCCAGCTTAACAAGTTAACAATTTATAAAACATAAAGTTTATACGGAGAAAGAGAAAAAAATGTATGATTCGAATTCCGAGAGCAATCGTTCAGAAACACTAAAATAAGATTACTTTAAAAAATAGTAAAAAGTGAGAAAAAACTATAAACCCAGATCATAGGCAAAAGATGTAGAACAAATCTTAAAGCCTTTCCATCTATCGACTAGATAAAACTAGAAACTAGAAAAGTTCCCTCTTAAACTGCTCTTTGGTATTCAAATTTGTGCATAAAATGTTGGAAAGTTGGTTTTTCAAATTCCTTCCTCGACAACGAGAATTGACACAAAAAAAACACTTTTCACTATTCATTATTTTTTTCACGGCTTTAAAATAGAGACAGTCTTACTCGTGAAAGTTATAAGTAAGAAGGTAAAAAGAATTCTTAACTAAATATCTGGTTTATAGCTGTGGTATTGTTTGCTTGGAAATTGTTGTAGTATTCAAAATGTAAATATGAAATATTAAAACATGCATTCGCTTACCTTTATATAATATTCCATAGTTTGAAACAGGAACTGGTTATACATTTCTATTTCAAGCACTCATACGAATGAAAAAAAAACACACACTCTTCCGATATTTAAAAAACTTTTTATAGCAAAAGATAGGCCTAGAAAGACCAAAATGACAAAAAACCGGGGCACTTTTATTTTCAAATTGAATGGAAAATGGACAGAATGAATATTGATACACTCGCGAATAGATCACTAGACATTTATATTTTTTACGAGGCGAATAGAGCAAACTTTAGGGTGAAAACAAAATGCATAGAGAAATTGGGACTTTTTCACAACACTGAAATTTTGGGACTTTTATATAAAAAAAACACCACCATTGGTGGAAAGAAGAAATAATTGGGAAGCACTAAGTACGCACTTTTACAAAACTAGGGGAAATTTACAGAATGGGAATTATTTTAACACTCGCGAAGGGACCAGTAAAACACTGATTACTTTTTTATAAAAAAAAACGCCACTGGTGAAAAAATATAAATAATTTGCAAGCAAATATCCGGTAAATAACTAACACTAAATACGCACTTTTATGGGGAAATATTGATTAATCCAAGGGAAATGGACAGAATGGAAAATTAATTAACACTCGCGAAGGGACCAACAAAACACTGATTACTTTTTTATATAAAAATATGGACGCCACTGGTGGAAAAATATAAATAATTTGGAAGCAAATAACCGGTAAATAACTAACACTAAATACGCACTTTTATGGGGAAATATTGATTAATCCAAGGGAAATGGACAGAATGGAAAATTAATTAACACTCGCGAAGGGACCAACAAAACACTGATTACTTTTTTATATAAAAATATGGACGCCACTGGTGGAAAAATATAAATAATTTGGAAGCAAATAACCGGTTAATACCTAACACTTAATACGCACTTTTATGGGGAAATATTGATTAATCCAAGGGAAATGGACAGAATGGAAAATTAATTAACACTCGCGAAGGGACCAACAAAACACTGATTACTTTTTTATATAAAAATATGGACGCCACTGGTGGAAAAATATAAATAATTTGGAAGCAAATAACCGGTTAATACCTAACACTTAATACGCACTTTTATGGGGAAATATTGATAAAGCCAAGAGAAATGGAAAATTGATGAACACTCGCGAAGGGACCAACAAAACACTGATTACTTTCATATAAAAAAGACGCCACTGGTAAAAAAATATAAATAATTGGGAAACAAATAACCCGTAAATAGCTTACACTATATTCGCGCTTTTATGGGGAAATATTCATAAAACTATGGGAAATGGACAAAATGTGACATTTTTTAACACTTGCGAACGAAAAGAAGCAAACGGAAATTTCTTATAAAAATTGCAAACAATTCGGGAATATTTAAAGATAAAACCGAGGGAAAATGAAAGTTTAACTTTTACTCACACTTTGAGTCCGTTCTTTTTAAAAAAATTATATGACACGTTCTCCTGCAGCTAATAGCTTCCTGAAAAAAGACAAAAGACAAATGTTTTGTTAAATAGTTAAACATATCATAATTATAAGCATAAATTGAATATCCTCCCCCCATAAGCCAGAAACATGAATGTGTCAAAATGAAATGGTGAAATGGAAATCACGTTTGAATATTAATTGCTCTCGTAGAATTAGAAGGTTTTAGTTACTGAAAAATTGTAAAAAATGTGATGATTTCCTTGTACTCATGAAATTCTAAATACCAATGGTTACTCAAACCAACCAATTAATTAAATCAAAATTGGAAAATTTTCACATTCATAATTCTCATGCCAAAAGCGATAGATTAAATAATGTCAAAGTTGACGGCAACAGATGACAGAATATAACATTCAAATGAGGCTGAAAACATACTGACGCTGTGAGTTAAGGAGAGCGACGAAAACAGACACATGCTTCCTTAGGGACCGTTCTTTCGTACACTTAGGCGTAAAGCGGTTGTCATTAGAAAGCATGAAATTAAATTTATTGGCGACAATAAATAAGTTCTCGAACGAAATAGCCAGTTGCATTCAAACCCCACAATAATTCAACCGCAACACTCACCATGCTAGGAAGCAGTCCACCCTGTATTTTTCCGCCACATTATAGTTCACAGATATTTGAAGCTAAAGTGCATCGGTTTCTCACTTTCAATAGACAAAAATCGGCTTTCAAAATGTTTGGTACATTAGTCACTTGCATGACCACGACGAAAAGTGCCGTCGTCGATTCGACGAAGCATGACGTTTAGGTATAAAAAATGAGCATGAGCTAATAGCCAATTTTGTTTAAAACCCTCAAAAAATAAAAGAATATAAGACGTTAACGCTCCTAAAGGTTCCTAAAGCCTAGCTTCTCCAACCATTATTTGTGCGCAGATATATTTTTGAAACGAATGGAAGCGACCTTCAATCTAATGACGATTCTGAACGGCTACTTTATTTTTGAAAATCTTCTCTTGACATTTCAGTTCAGTTCCAAGATTAAGGATGTTTCCAAGATATGGGGTAGCAAACAAAAGCTTGTAGGTGGAACGGGGCGGATTTTAACCTAGTAACACTGCACGCACCTAAACCTTTTACCTCCGACAAATTCAATAAACTAAATTAATTATTTAAGTTTAATACGCCTCTAAAAAGTGGGTGTGGCACACAACTTTGAGTAGCTGGACCATAAGGAAGGATATAAAACTATTGTAATAATATATTTTCCCGTTTTTCAAAGAAATTTATACAAAAGAAGAACGTTTTTGTAAAGGAAAAATTGAGAACTTTGTATGAGAAATTTGTAAAAAGGACATTAATTATTATCAAATTTTCTAAAGGCCATATTCAGACAACTTAAGCTGTTAACTGTTTTTTTTTCTAATTGTGGATTGCGGATTGGAGTTCCCAGAAGTAAATTCTCCCTCTTAATGTTTTTTTAAAGATATTTAGCAAACAACATCACCAAAGAAAGAACGGAAAGGTGACCTCACGGTTGTAACTGATGGACAGATAGGCATAACTTTTGTTGCTGATTACAAAGTTGGGCCTAATTTATAGTTTAGCACGCCATTACGGCGATTCTCGAACTGACAATATTAAAAATGATTTGTTTTCAGTGTTTCCACATGTTCATTCGCTCTTAAACAAAAGTCCTTAAGCTAGGACTTCTAGATAACTAACCAATAACTTCCTATATAGTTTGCAAACCCAAAACCGTCAAAACTTATATCGTCCAAAAGAATTTAAATTAATTAATTTTCAGAGAGAAATGAGAAAACAAAGCAAGCCACCCCATACCACCCAGAATCGATTCTCCAAAAGTCTTTTATCGCTGAGCTCCTGTTAGTTGTAATCTTCGTTTATTAAATTTTCATTTCATCCTCGTCATATTTCGTCTTCATTACTCTTGTTTGCGCGCATCATCTCTACAACAAGCCCCAAAGAAGAAAAGATAAGTGTCCCGGATTCTGCAAACGGGGTGGCATCTTCAGTTCATATCGCGTATCCAGGTCGAATGAAAAACAGCAAAAAAGGATACACGAAACGCAAAGCAAAAGCAAAACGAAAAAAAAACATGATCATCATCTTCGTATTACATAAATGAGCGGGAAGTAACCACATAAAATGTTAAAATGATTTCTACAAGAGTGTTGGCATGAATAAGGAGTAATTTGCTTTATCACCCATTCATTCTGCGGGGAAAGGCGGAGTAAGAGTGAATAATATATATTGTAACAACAAAACTAAATCCCTCCGAAAAAAAAATACATCGAGATTAAACGAGTAAATTGAACCATTTTTGTTCTTCCCTTACCTACCATCCTACCGAACAAATTCTGCCATTTTTCTGTTCATCTCCACTTGGTCTCATTAAGTGGAGAATTTCGAGGGAGATGCAGTATATGCGGTGCCGAAGTGAAGAGTGAGACAGCGGCAGAGAGAAAATACATCCCCTGAGAGCTAGCTCGTCATTGGTTGAGTGTGAATGCGCAGAACCTCCCATGACTTTTTTTTTTAAATCGTTTGCGAAAGCAATTTTAGAGAGGGTGAATGTATATAAGGTTGGTCGACCCGCCACACTCCGTTACCGTTTGCTATGCCCGTACCCACCCACCCCGTTTGATGCATCAATTGAATTACAAGCAATTCAGGGAATTATGGGAGCAAAATATTATAATAATGAGAATCATTAAAAACGGATGTTGACGGTGATGGTGATGGTGGTGGGCGGTGGAAGGCGAGATAGGGCGACATGAATAATGAAAAGTGAAGGACTTTTATGTGGGCTAAGTTGAAGGCGAATTCTGGATCGTATTTAGGAAGGAGGCTAGGTTATTTCTATTTTCGTTAACCTCAAATTGTGGAGCAGTTATGTAGCGGGCTTAGAAAAGAAGGGCTTGTGGAGGAGATTAACTCTCCGAACTGTTATTAAATTCATTAAATACTCAGGAAGCTTATTGTTATAAAAACGATTCACGATTCAAAGACGGAAATAGAAGAAAAAAAAAACATAACCTGAAATACGCAGCAGAGCTCATTACCAAAATTATTTATAAATTCTGACATTCTGCAGTTGAAAAAAACTTATAAGAACTTACTTGGGAGCGATGTGGACGTCCATTCCAATTTATTTCAATTTAATTGAATCAATTTTGCACAAACTTTAACAGAAACACTATTCAACTTTTCTACCTTTCAACTTTCTTAAGCAGAAAAACATAACCGAGCAGTTAAATGGGCCAAATAATAGCTCGACGATATGCGTCGAGTTTTCGTTAATTTTGGTTTACGTCTGAAAGGAAAACCAAAATCGCACTTCCGATAAGTAAATTTGACATTAGCTTTGATTTTTTATTTGATTCAGAATAGCATTTTTGATTTTTAAAGTAAGAAGATAAAACTAACTTAGAACTCAGTTATAGCCATACGTAAAACGCAACCGGAATAAATATTGTGTTTCTTTTTTGAAGCTAGGTTGAGGTGATGTTTGTCTTGCGAAATTTAACAACACAATTTGGCGAATATTTAACATTTTGAAAGATTATGAATTTCGCTCATAGATATATTGAATGGGCTTTTCGTTCAGTTTTAACGTTACGTGACTCCTACTTGTAACTGTTAAGTACTCGCAAATTATCTTGAATTAAACATTATTGTATATTTTTTTATTCAATTTTTATTGTTGTTTTATTCATGTTTGTGCACGCGATAATAAATGGAAGCTTTTCGTTAAATTTTGACAACGTCCGAAAGGTGCGATCACAATAACAATTTTCCTAGGTAATTGTATTCGTTTGTGTGATTGATCTGATTTTGAAGTTTGAAAATAACCTGATAATATTGTTTTTTTATTATTAGTTTAAATTTACGATTACAAAATATAGAAACAGTTTAGTTTTTCCAATTATCTTTAAATCGAATATATTACTAAAAAATATTGCTGTACAATACGAGATCGAACTCGTTTGCGTACCGAGAAAGTTGTTAAAATATTTAACGAGAATAAAATGTAAGTACTTTCGTTCATTTTCATTCGTAAAAAATCGCAGAATTTCAGCTTCTAAGGAAATGAAAGCTGTCAAACGACCAAAACATATGCAAAAATGTTGTTATTTTCGTATTAACCTCCCTATGACGTTTTCCATTTTTTTAACGAAATTGTACAGGTGCCTAGACTCTTTTTATTAAAATTAGATAATGATCTGCGGCTATGATTTCGATTATTTTTGGACTAAATTTATGCACAAAACTTTGCAAATTTTTTTTTTGAGTTTGTTAAGGGTCTGTTCACAATCCAACATTCTATGACAGATCTATGCGGCTAAAACAAATTGGTGTGAATTTACATATAAGAAATTCGTCTTTTTACGACCATGAATTTTACTGTTGGAAGAAATTGATTCATGATGTAGACGAACCAATGATTTAGCATGACATATTAAAGACGAAGGGACGGCACGGCTAAGGCTCAATCAACCGTGCCAAACATTTTTCATTACAGGAAAGTATCAAGAAAATTGCAAATGCTTAGTTACGCATGAATGCGCATTTGGTTCACGATAAGGTGAGGAGGCTGATCTCGTCCGGGCAGCTTTGTGTAGAATCCATTGCCATCAGCAGCCAAATGGCCATCGAATAAATGTATTCACTCACACACATTACTTTTATATGGAGCTAAATATCCCACCATTTCTTAAATGGTAATTGACCACGCCTTGGCACCCAGAAAAATTATTTTTGAGCCTTAGCGCTCATAAAATCAAACGTAATTTTCTTGCCGGAATTGATGTAATATGTATGCCTATAAAATTCATATATTTAACTCACATATAAGACGTATATCAACATGGATTTGAAAAGTCAGCTCATGGGCAATGCTGCCAAGTTTCTGCAATGACATTGTTAAGCCTAATAAAAAAACCCCACCGCGATTAAGATTAAGATTAAGAAAAACTATCACTATTTCTTCATTTCTGCGAAGTGAAGACATGGTGGTTAAAACGTGCGGGATCTACACGGCAATTCGTTTTTGTTGCTACACGGATGAAAAATTGCTGGAAGTGCTTTCGTTTGGTTATACGTTTCTTGAATCAATATGACGAAATTTATATTTTCTCGTACACATCGTTTAGCAGGAATGTTTGAAGCTTACCTGCATTGATCCATTCTGTAATCTATACAAGCAAGGCAGACAGAGGAACAGCAAAAATGAAAAAACCGCAACGTTAAAAGCGACAGAAGAGTAGAGTAGAAGAAGTAATTTAAATTCCTGTCATCAAGGACTGAAATAGAGTAATCACTCATGCATATTCGCCTTTCCAAGAGCTTAAATAATAATAAAATAATGTTTAAGGAGGAAACTCTTTGTTTTGACGAGACAATTATAAAGCTTCTGTGAATATGAGATTAAATTGTAAATTAAAACAATCTGAAGCTGTCACCGCATCGAAACGTCAAAGTTAATTCTTTTTTTTAATTCAATGTTAACAATTGAGGTTTCGAAATCGACTTAAACTCAGTGGAAAAAAGGTTAATTAATTTTGCGAAAAAAGGATCCGCTCAAATTTTCTACTTGAACCGTCCTATTCACTCGCCAAAAAAAACCCCAACAAAAATGTTATATACCTATATGAAAACCATTAACATGCAACCATCCAACTGATTTCAGAATTCAACCCCACAATTTGCAATCCATATTGACAGAGTTTTCGTAATTTTACATTTCTGTCATTATAATGTGAAAGCAACACACCACACATACGCGCGTTCACAATAACCTTTAAAACCACGTCAATCGATATGGATATAATGAAAATATTTTAAGCTTTTTCCAATTAGCGTGCTATCGAACAATAAACTAATTACAATAATTGTGGCAGTGAAATGATTTAATTTAGTAGTCGATCTCCTAGAGGCCGAAATTTGTCTTTTTAATGGAACGCGCGGTTAGGTCAAATGCGCGCCAACCAGCCGCGTGAGTAAGTGAGTGTGTGTGTGTGTTTGTCCTGTCTGAAATAATAGTATGACATTGCTGAAAGGTATGAATGACTGGCATTTTGGAGGAAATTATTTAAATTTCAATTCTTTGTTACAATGACATTTGGTTGGGAAACTTTAATGAAGGAATGTCAAAACATTAAATACCAATTCGACTACATGACAATTGACCGTGAGGATGGCTTTAAGAAGAAAAAATATGGTTTCCAATAATTGAAATTTCCCTTATATCCTGCCATAGCTGCCAACCTCATTCCCCAGCGTAGATTTGAAAACAAAAAAAAAAGAACAAGATTGTGACAACATAATTCATGTCAAATCTCTTAAATGAATTCGATGAAAACCACTTAAGCCATTTTGGTTAGCTTTCAAGCTAAATATCTTTGTACACATACGTATTACGAGGACTCGCTTCCTCTGCGTTTCACATCCTCTTTTCTATCGCCCCCTCAGTATCTATATATTTTTCGTCCTGCTGCGTTGTGCTCAAAAGTATATTATATACTCAGGGGGTGTGTTCTAGGAATTCAACCCTCAACAACTCTGGAGGTTGGTTCTAAGGGATGACGACGATTATTTGAGGATGCTCTCTTGTGATGATGATGATGATGATGACGATTATGATGTGATTTCTCCGTTGATGGGTAAATTCAAACTCATTTCGACCGTCAACGAGTGTGGTGGTGCCGCTAAAGAGTGTGTCAGATTCGGTTTGAGTTTAACGCTATTTTCCATTGAAATATTAATAATGTCAATACAATTAAGTGATCATAGCAATAATAAACAAGGGACTTTGGTGGCTAAGACACCATTTTCAATTGATCACATTTTATGTCAAAATAATTTAAATAACAACAACAACAACAATAATAATAATAATACGGTGAATTGTGATATTAAAGTCAGTGCTGGTGTTGAGAAACTCAATTTGAAAACGACGTCGGCAAATTTAAGTGGTAAAATTGGTGAAAATGAAAAGCCAAAGGAATCATCACTAGCTGCAGCAGCAGCGGCGGCGGCGGCAGCGGCTGCTGCTACTGCGACGGGCCATCATCATCATCAGCAGCAACATCGCGATGAAGAGGAGTACCAAAGGATAATTCAAAATCATAGGTGATTATTATTTTAAAACGTCGCCGTCATTAGTGTAATAAGTTAGATCGTTATTGGAAAAAAAGCCGTCGGATGGTGATGAACATTTTGTCCATATAAATCTTAGGTGGAGTATAAATTCGCAGTATCGTGTATAAAGAGAGATTTTCCGATGATCTAAATTGGGTTTTATCGTAATCGCTTAGTTGTAAATGAAATGAACATTTTTTAGATACTCCAAGGAAAAAATTTGTTGCAAAACTAGATTTGAAATGTCAACAGGAAAGTGACATTTCAAAAATTATTGTAAGTCACACCAAAAAGTTGTCCGTTGCTAAAATCTAGTCAATTAAAGTTTTAAAATGCCCTAAAAGATAAAGTTTAACGTCTATTGCTATGGTGAAGCACCATATAGAACAGTTAGATTAAACATTAATAAGGAAATAAGTTAGATTTGTATGGAAAGATCGGTCTGCGAACACGCTTAAGTATGACTTCGGTTTTTTGACAGCTATTTCCTAGATATTTTGAACACAAACTTTTACAGTGGAAACAGTTCAAGTTTTTCTTTTCCATCTTTTGATTTGAAGCTCGGTTTATTTTTTGGTGGAAACGTAGCATAATAGTAGTATTTTAAAACCACATTTTAATAGACAAAAGTTCTAATATCAGGGAAGAGAAAGTCCGATTACTAGTACTCTCTTTTTATTTTTAAGCATTAACTAAAAGCTCAGGAACAGTTTAAATACGATTTAACTAGATTGTGCTTTCAAATTAACTCCGCAGTTTAAAAATCTTCCCAACATAAAAAAAGCATCACATTCTCAAAACAGAGTTGAAAAACGGGTACGAGTCTTACCCCTTTGACAATTTTTGTAGTAACTTTGGCACTACACTCTCATTTACTGAAACCATTTCAAGCATTTTCGCTCGCTTCTATCACACCTTTTAAATTAGTATGACTTTAGCTTAAATCAACAGTTAAATATTTTAAGAAAAGAATGTCATAGGATGCCTCAGTATCTTGTTAATAAAAATTATCCTTTAACAATAATTTCATAAGAACTTAATCTTTTATTTTGCTTTCAAGTTTCTGGCAACACTGACACATTACTTCAATACAAATCAATGACTCTCCTTATTTGAAGGGGGAGTCAAGAAGATATTGGTTATCTAAAATCGATTTTTTCATGTGAGGAAAACATTTAGAATTCCTTTTTTATTCAATGAAAACCCGACAAGATGGGAACCCTAGCAAATAATTATTGCAAAATTCGTTTTAACGTCATTGATCTTGGACATACATTTTAAGGTAGCAATAAATATCTTTTACAGGCACAGGCATTCTACTGTGATCCACAAAGATACTAATTCCATATGCGCCTGCCTAATGAAATTAGAGTCAGCGGTGTCTCCCACCTACCGAAAAAGAGATGATATTCCTAAATTCCGTGTTGCTGGCCTCTAAAGGATTCATATATCCAAAAAGCTCTTCTGGATAAATGTATTTAGAAAACGGTTTTTTGGGAATATGTTGGTTTGGGGCAGTGTCTCAGTAGCTAGTGCGTTAGACTAAGCAAAGTGTCCAAGGTTAAAATCCTCAAATGGACCACATAATGTTCGTTTTTCGCTACCCCACTGTCACATGACAATGGTAGGGAAAGCTAGATTTTATGTGTTGTATGTGTCGTTAAAGAGATCCTTTGGCAAATAGATCAAAACTTTTCATCAACGTAAAATGCTTTGGCTTCTAACAAAGCTAAGAACACAAAATTTTCAGGATATGTTCAGACACCAAATGCGGAAGTATAGTAAAATTTTGTATTTTCCAAAACGAAGGTCTGAAAGCCCATTTATCACTTTGCCTAACAAAGCAAGTTGATCTTAAATTTTTATTTAATTAACATTTTTAATACGTATAAGGAAACTAAGAACTTGGGCTTACCTTCGCGATCTCAATACCTTTTTTGTGGCAAAATTGTGAAAATTCTAGTCAAATATATTTTACAGTCACTATGATAAGCACATCATGTAGTCATACTTAATACATTTATGACTACAAACATTGGGGTTAAGAAGTAAAATAATAGACCTAATATTCAATTCTTATCCTACACTGATATAGAATTTTCAAACAGATGCTGTACTCGGGCTGCAATAGTAAATCCCATGAAGAATAAAATAACATGTCGCTTTGTTTTGTTTTTAGATTTAAAATCTCCGATCGACTTCCACCACCACCGCATGGTCAGCCACAACAGCAGCAGCAACAGCAAACACAACTGCCATCTAACATTCAACAGCCAACATATAATTCGAATCACCCGCCCAATTCTGGAATTTTATATCCCAACGCTGCCTATAGTGACCATGGATTTCTTCAAATGACACTTGGATATCTGTCACCATCGTCGGGTGCTTACAAATCAGTTGATCCATACTTTTTGTCACAAGGTAAGTTATAAGGTTTGTTTTTCTGTTCCCATTGGACTCGAATTTGTGTGACACATTTTGACAATTATACGTCTCAACACGACCATTGAACTAATATTCAAATGAAAATTTAAAAAATGAAATTTCTTTCGCTTCTTTTTGTTCACGCAGCATTTTGTAAAAAAATTTAAACTGTCAATGGATAAAAAGTTACACAAAAATTTATTTGTGACAAACATATATAATCCGCTCTCGGTTTTTGAATATTTGACACTTTTTACACAAAAGTTCGCAAACGGACCTATCATATACGATAAACCTTTAAAAATGATATGTTCTGGCTCACTCTCTTTCCCTTAAGGGTTGTGCCAAACTACCTTCTAGTGTTAATTGCATTTGGAAAGTGTGTATTTATTCGAAAACACAATATTCACCACACGTGGGTGTCACATTCATAATTAATCGATTTATATAGGAAAAGTTTCTCTTTTGGTTTTTAACAAGAAACAACCTACGCATTTCTCGGTCCACAGGACTCTTCGGAGGTGGTCATCTGTTCGGTGGAGCTGGTTGCGGTGTCCCAGAACTCGCCCTTGGCATCGGAATGGGAGTAAATGCACTTAGGCACTGTCGCCGACGTAAGGCACGTACCGTCTTCAGTGACCCACAACTCTCCGGCTTGGAGAAACGTTTCGAAGCACAAAGATATCTCTCCACCCCCGAACGAGTGGAACTGGCCACAGCGTTGGGTTTGAGCGAAACTCAAGTCAAAACGTGGTTCCAAAATCGTCGAATGAAACACAAAAAGCAGCTACGCCGGAGGGACACCAACAATGGTAAGAGTTCGAAGTCTTTCAAAAGAGTCTTTTTTTAGGCTAATTGAGAACTTTCTTGAAAACTTCTTTGGCCTTTGATTTTGCGCCATAGAAATGCGAAACAATTCAATTACTTCGCAGTTCCATACGAAAAGTTTGTCCAAGAAGAAGAAAGTTTTCTTTGAAGTCCAAGACGTAATGCATTTTGTGTGCATTTGTGTCGACAAAGGGATATTTTCAATTAATTTTCACAAATTTATTCCAGAACCCGTTGACTTTTCACGTTCTGAGGGTGGTGCGGACAAGACGAGCAGTGGCAGCAGCTCATCAACGACGGCAGCAACAACAGCAGCATCTTCAACTTTGTCTTCCGACTCGGAGAAGGGTTACCAAAGTTACGGTTCCAGCACGGGGACAACTGGGCATCACAAAGGCTCGTCGTCATCGTCGGTGGCACAACACCATCATCATTTGCAGATGTTGCGAACGATATCGGCTTCGTCGGGCGACAGTTTGCTGATGAGTGGCGGAGGGGGTGGCAACGCAGATCAGGACATGACAAGCGATGAGAATTCAGAGGACGAATGCAGCGATGTAGATATAGTGGGCGATGCGAAGATGTTCATGACGTAATAGTTTTTGAACACACACACACAAACACACCAATAGCGAGTTGTAATGTAATGTAATGTAATTTTGTAAATATTTTAGTCACTTAAACTGCGAGTGTGTACCTACATATATCTAGTCAGAGAATTCAGAATTTTTAGATTATAAAAAAAAAAAGAAAACCAAAATTAAAACGTAGATATTGTGTAAAACAATTCAACGAAAAAATGCTTAGAAAATAAATGCGAAATTAAAGCGATTTGTTATATTTTTTTTTTCAAATTATTTGTGGTCCAGTAATCTAGTAGAATTTTAATTAATTGATTTTTGGCGGCCATGTCGGATGCATTCTTCCTTCATAAATACGTAAAATGTTATGCGACGGCTTTGCAGGGATTTTCTATTAAGTTTAATATTTCAAAATAAGCGCTATCGGTCCTGTAGGATTCGAAAAGCATTACGAAAAGCACCTACCGGTACCTGCCGCTCTTGGACACACCGGTATTTTTCCATGTATAATAATAATTCTCATTGAGATCTCATATTAAGAAATTCATTTTTAAATCCCGTGTCTTCTTGTCCAACCTATGAATACTTCATACCTGGTTTCAAGACAACGCATCTGGATCTCAAGAACTGAGGGCTTATAGATTCTTTATATATAATTTTGGAAGCATTCATGTATTTACTAAGAAACCAGAAAGTCGAGACCCCCCTTGTACGATGAGAGATATTCGATGCCTTATTTGTGTTTTGCATTATGACTGCAAGCATTAGCTCAAACTACCTACCTTAAGAACAGACCAGAAAACAGCCAAACTTTCATAGGTTCATTCAATAAATAGAAGCACTTCAAGAAGAAATTCAAGTTTTAAAGTAGAACTGAGCTGAATCACTAAGTGAAAAATCTGAGATTTTCAAAGACCGAGGGACCCATGCAAGACCTAAAGCCTAGATTCTTCAACCATTTTAGTGCGAGGACATTTTTTTTCGCACGAATGGAAGAGACCTACAGTTTAAATATCGATTGCGAAAGGCAATTCTCTTGAATGTTTGTCAGACTTTCGCAAGAGGTTTGGCAGCGAAATAAAACTATAAGGTATCTTACGGGTCGGATTTAACCCGGCGACCCCTCGCTTAGTTAGTAGTCGAACGCACTTAACCACTAAACCACTGCACCAACTAAGTGCAGTTTTATTTTACTAAGCTCAGATCTAGAGCACAAGTATTTACTTGAAGAGATTTGAACATGACTTGACACTATTGCGCCAACGTTAAAGAAAATGCAGAATTGAATGGAAATGGCTTCCTGGCGAAATGATTCTTCGATTAGGTTAATACAAGGGCGTATGCAGGATTTTGATCAGGGGGAGGGGGGATTTCCCTCCTGCATACGCCTATGGGTCGAAATATAAACCAGAGAAAAGAGCTCTTAAAAAAATAACGACAGGTTTCAGGCGGTACTCTGTACCTTGAAGAAAGTTTGACCACTTCGCAAAAATCATTGGCTTTTTTGTTATCCCAAAATGTTGATTGGCTATTTGATTATTTCGACGTATACCTAATTGTTGTGCAGATGGATGGTTTCAGCCTTTTTATCAATTGAAATTCAAAAAAGGAATCTGGGAAAACGTATCCCTGATCAGCAATACAGCTCACCTGGAGACATTCCACATCCGCTGAAGTCGATTAGACTCAGAAACTGTTCTATTTTACTTCGGAAAGATACATCCTTTAACTGTAGTGATTTACTCGAATCTTATAAAAAGGCACTTCAGTGATAAGGAGCTTTGATGTTCAGAACTCACCACAACAGCACCTAGAGCCTAGAGCCCGGTTCGAACAAAGGCAGGACATTCACAGAGGAATCGCTTAATTCTATAAAATCTAGGTGCTTTGTAAAAGAAAAATATAAGTCAGATACTCTCTAGGTGCCTGCATTCTTTTTTCGCTAGTAATAGCGTTGAACTAGTTTCATCTGTCTGCAGTCCGAAGAATCATGCCATCAAATAGAGACATTTCAGAGACTGTCTATCCAAAAGTAAACCAGATAAAATTGCAAGTTTTAAATCAAACACAAACATAAAATGTATTTTTCTATAAAAAAAAACTTGTGTGGTAAAGACTTCTTGGGTCTTTGAATCTTTGAAAATTACTCTTAAAATAGAAACTACCCAAGTTATAAACCTGTTTTGGCAAAATATCGAAATCGAAATATGTGACATCGAAACAACTGTAGACACAATCCCGATTATCTAATGCCCCTATGCATTTAGTATATAGTATAGAGTTGCTATAGCAACTTTTAAACCTTGGAAACCTCTTGGTATGGCAACACTAGGCTTTTGCTTTTAGCTTTAAAAGAGCGATAAATTTGGAACTATTTGGATTTCTTTTGTTGGTGTTGGCTCGCACCCGCAATAGTCATGCATCCCTGAATGCAAATCAAATTGGAAATATTCATGCTGCTTGCCAGATATAATTCTATAACTGCTGTTTGGTTTTTTAGGAGATTTCGATATTTTTCTTCTTTTATATTTCTGAGGATGTCACGATCACAGGTAGCAACGATCAAAAGGGAGAGATCATTGCTTTTTTTTTTACTGCATCTCTACTGGTCCCACTGTGGGGTTCACCGGCTCTACTTTAATAAATTTCGTCAGTCCTTCAGGATCGAAATAACGTGTGTTAAGGAGTTTGTATGTCACTTAACAGCTTTCCAAAAAAGTTTACAAGGCCGCGTAAACCTTTAATAAAAATATCCAGATTTTCTGTCTTTAAGTTTGTTTTGTCTAGTTAACAACGACTTTGTCGTCGTATTCATTAACTGAGCCTTAGGACTATTGCCCGATTTGGATTCAGAAGGCACAGGGTGCTCACTTTCAATAAGCATCTTATAAGAGTGAGTGGCATATGTAAGGTCATAATGTCTGCCCTAGAAATTTTGGTGCCACACGTCACTATCAAATATTGTGTCTATCCCATGTGTAGATTCAGTCATCAATGGGCGGCGTGGAGGCCGTTACTAGGGATGGCAGCAGATACAACAGAGGTTCAAGTCCTGATGCATACTAAGAACAATCATTTTGGTGCTTTTTTTTTAATTTCTGAGTCACAATGTGTCGCTACACGTTGCATTTCACTCGTTCAAATTCAAGTTCAAATTAGACAATTCTTTTGGGTAGACTCATTAGGTCTGTTCTTTTACATTTCTCTCAAATTCTCTCAGAAAATGCTCAAGTTACGAAAAAGTAAAGGCATTTGTAGTAAGTTGTAGTAACTATACTACTTGACAGAAATAATAATAATAATTGTAATTACTAAGCGATTGACTGCACAGAAAAACATTTTCGTTTTCTTATGGTTTTCAGGGGTAGCGAACGTTTCTACAAGAAAGAGTAGGTGACTGGAGCAAGGGTGAGTGCCGCTGCTTCTCGTATTGAGTAGATCACAACCCAGGAAACCTGGTGCCAGCCTAGCTAAGATCTGGACTGGGCATATACATGGGAACCTCCCCTTTTCTGTATACAGGGGGTAAGTACAGAACTACATCTTCTTTCCCCTTGCTCCTGGGTCCCGAACGCTCTTGACTTTTTGGAAAGTCAGTTTTTGGACAGAGACTTTGCTAATACTCTACTTAAGGACAGAAACACTTGGTAGTTCTATCTTCCAAGGCATTGAAGAATTGTCAGATGTTTCACTAATCTTTACAGGTTTCTGGAGACATCAGGATGGCTTGAAAGAATTGAGTAGCCATAAGCTATGGAAAGTAACCGCAATGGAGGCCACAACACCGTGGTATCCCCCACTAAAGGTTATTACTATGGATCCACAAGGACCTAAGTGTGGCAAGGAGGAGACTGATCTTCCTCGTCGACCTAACTAACTAAACCTAAGTTATGGCCACTAGGCTTGCATGTTTGGGGATTAGGAAGATCGCTTTGATCTTTCCCTGTCCTTGGTGTGTGGTGCAGACAACTTTCACCTTTTTTTTAAACAGACTCTCAGAGGCACTTTGCTTACTTTTTTGTTTGATTTGCACACATAGCTCTTTTATGTGTGGCAAAGCGAAGTGAATTTCCAATGCAAGAGTCTTTGCGTGTGAAAATTTCACTTCAAAATAGTTTAACAATATCAAATGTGATATACCTTTAGGGAATAAGATATTTAAAAGACTATTTTTGTTCCATTTAAAAAGGCAAAAATTAAAATAAAATCACATATCATTTATTTGTAATATTGACAGCAAACAGCTTTTTACAAAACCTGCCCGAAGAAATTTCTTGAGCAGAATTTAGTAAGTTTCTCATTTAAGGGGAAGTTATTTGCCCTCTTTTTTTACTAAATTTATGAGTTGTGGAACAGCTTTAATCAGTTTTTAGTAACTTTGAGTAAGTTGAAGTTACTTGGAAAAAGAATAGGAACAGACCTATTATTGATTCTTTGAAAACTTTTGAAGCTTATAACAAAATATTTAATCAAATCTTTAGATCTGTCTAAAACGTTCTATCGCTGGAAAAAAGACTTAAAGCAATTCGTAGGTACCTATAAAGTTTTTGCCACTTCCACTCTGCAAAAGGATGTCAAATTCCTCTTACATTGCAATCCCCCTCTAATCGAAATATGTAATCTAACCCTTTCATATGCTTAACCCAAAATCGACATTGGATATCGAATTAAAATTAAATCAAAACTGATACATTTTAGGAAAGTTATTTCCCTATTTTCAACAAATCAAAAAATACTTATATTTCTTTAGTAAATCCACCGCATGGCATCTCCACTATCACTCCCAACGAGACGAATTCTTTTCAAAATGAACTTCATAAAGGCAAAATATATATCATCCCCCACTGGCCAAAGCCGAGCCAAACACCCCATCAAATGAAACATTTTTGGTAGCCATATATTCCCCATCGCATTGATGTACCTACATAGGAAGTATGTGCTATGCATGTCTATGTGGTGTTTCAATGGCAAAATTGGGAGGGTATGCCTTGATTTAGGATCATAAGAGATGGATAACGAACGTAATATGGAATTTAACTCAAACTGCATCGAAGGGAATGGAAGAATGAATTCGCAATACAAATCGCATACACACACATGTTAAGTAAAACCAACACACGTAGACTACATCATGATACAGAACAGAACGTCAACAACCGACAAAACGTTTTGGCTATATGTATGTAACGACATGATTTTTGGATTTTATGAGACATGTTGTAGCAATTTGCAACCCTATTGAGTGGTTGTAATTTTCTAGTAAATTGTTCATTATTGGTTTCTGTAATGAAATTATTCTGCGCTACGTTTCGTTTCGTTTCGAAACACACGCTTGCAAGGGATAAAGAGAAATAAAGCTTCGATGAATAAAAGTGAGGCTGAATGGTGAAAGTAGGAAAAAGTTTAGAAGGAAGAATATTTGCAACTTTTATCATTTTATCAATTCCATATTTTTTTTTTTGTATGCTTCGATGAATAATAAATTAAGGTCATGACTCATGAGGGATTATTTGATATTGGTAACACTTTGGAAGACACTTACTGGTTAGAGAGAAGTTTTTTTTTCTATTTTTAAGTTAGCCGAAAGTAGGGATCTACGAGATGTACATGTGGAGACGATCAAAGTTATACTGTCCTGAGCAGGATTGGACAAAATGCCATTTTCGGGCAAACACTGACGGAATTTACAACGACTGTCGTCTACTCAATTTTTGCGAACGAAAATTTAGACAAACTACGAAAAACCCGTTAGCGTACCAAGAAATTTTTTAAAAAAAAGACGTTAGATGGAGAAAAGAAGACAACTCTCAGAAATTCATGAAACTCATGAAACAATGCTTTTAGGTTAGTTTTTGTCGCGCATAAAACGTTCAATTGGAATTGCATTTGAGTCCTCAGCATGTTTTAACAGAAAGTACAATGGCAGCATTTAAATTTAATTTTTTTAAAATTTAAAATAGCGAGAAATTTGGATCTACTGATATTATCTAAAATAATCTCTATTTTATCCTTTGACATATGTATACCTCCTGGATGCAAATTAAATTTGCAATATTCATATTTATATTCATATATTTAATGAATCTTTTGAATTGAGTAAGATATAATTCTCTTACTGGAGGTTGGTTTATAAATAAGGTTGCGTTGTCGCTGAGGTTTTTACGTAAGTATACGATTTTTTTTGTATTTCCATAGATCATAATTTTTCACTTTTTTTACTGCATCTCTGGTATTGGTGTTATTTAGGTGCTCTTAAAGCTTGATGAGTATCTTTTTTCTTAGACATATTGAGCTTTAAAAAAAAATTTACAAAGTTGCGAAAACCATTAAAAATACATCCAGAGTTTGTGTCTTTATTGTTAACAGCGATTTTGACGTCGTATTCATTATCT
Source organism: Ferdinandea cuprea (assembly GCA_963576555.1). Lineage (NCBI taxonomy): Eukaryota > Metazoa > Arthropoda > Insecta > Diptera > Syrphidae > Ferdinandea > Ferdinandea cuprea. The sequence continues at coordinate 83,341,241 of OY754961.1, read as the reverse complement.
GTCCCCTAGGACTGTTGCGCGATTATGATTTAGAAGGCACAGACTGCTCACTTTCAACAAGCATCCTATAATAGTGAAAGGCATTCATTATGTCTACGATAGAAATTTTGGTCCCGCAAGGCACTGCTGGCCACTAAATACTCTACTAACAGTTCAACTAATTCGACATGCTTCTTGAGCGACTTTCGCAAAAAAAAAATGGCGACAATATCATGAGATTAAATTTGCATTTTATGAAACTTCGACCTGTGAGAGAATATTTTTGAAAAAAGGGCGTGGATCTAGGTAGGGTTTTTGGGGGGTTATCTCCCCCTCCCCCCAAAGTCGGACATTTTAGTATATTTGCAATATGTAGGAGAACAATAGAAGCATATAGTGTACTAAATGCTTTCAATGAACCAAAAACAAAAAAAAAAAAAACAAATAATGAGCCTTCCATGTGAAGTGAAGGCTGGAGTTAAAGCGTTGTTTCACGATTTTCCACAGCCGATTATCATATCCCTGGAGAGACCCAGAGTGCCCGCTATTCGGGTAATAGCCGAGTAAGATGATTATAACAATCAAATCTCGAACTTGTCGTTTTGAAGCGAAGAAGAAGAACTTTTGTCATCAATTTCAGCTTGTTCCGAAAATGTTATCGACTGATGCAATAAAACCCCAGATTTCTTGATCAAACGAATGTACGATGCTTAGATGCAGATTACTCAAATGTCAAATCTTCGAAAAAGCATTCGTCTAACATTTTTTTTACTGAATCTAGCGAGTTCGAAGCAATTGCCCAGAAAGCGTTGTGTGGTGTCCGCAGCACTGAGATATTTCACATCTGTAGGCAATTTCGTTCAGAGGGTGGTACTCTGTATTTTTTTAGCAGCATAGATCGTATTTTTGCCGATTCCAAGATCACGAAAGAACTATCGGTTAACTAATACCAACGAATTATTAGCGAAAATCTGATAGGAGTTAACGAACAGTTTAAATTGTAAACTTTGCGAAAATATAACCAGTAACAACTAAGCAATTAAAATATAGAAATCTAATTACATATTTATGAAAAATTCACATATTTTTTTTGTTGTTTTATGACATTTTTTGTAAATATTTAGTCAAACCGAATATAGGTTAGGTTAGGTTAGGTTGATAACCCAGAGCGGAGGGAAGGAACCACAAATAAGGCCACAACAGCGGCGTATCCCCCTCTGAAGGACATCATAAGTTGAACATGTAAGACAAGTGACTAATTGTTAGCCATAGGTCTAACCATAGGTTAGAATGGATCTCACGACCGCGGTGTATAACCAGTGTAAAATGTTCGCTTGTAAGCCCCATTTCTTCCCAAAGGTTATTCTGCAAGCGTTAAAGGCATTAAGTCCTTTCTTTATTCTTTATTCTTTCTTCGGTTTCCGTTTCGAAGGTTGAGGAAATCTAACTGGCTGAACCCAACAGATTGCTGCAACTGTGGATGGTTTCAGCTGGATCTGCACAATTAATTAAAAGTAAATGAACAATTCTCAACTGCTGCAGAGTGCCTAAAATGTCCTTGAAAACAACCTGGATGAAACCTATAGCTGTTTTCATAGGTGTTTTGCCAAAAGCTCTTTGCAACATTTTTTACTAAGAAGTAAGTCGCTGTACCTAACCTAAACTGTATTTAAACTTCAATTGTGATTTCACATTGACAAAAGTAAATCACCATTCATTTTGAAGTCTTAATGAACGATAAATACATTGAATTGGCTGAAGTCTTTTGAAGCCCTTATGGTCTTTGAAGTCAGGGATTGCATTCAGTTGACTAAAATCTCTTGCAGCCCTGGAAGTCTTTAAAGTCAGTATGTAAAGCATTCATTTGATTGACATCATTTAAAGTCTTGTAAAATGTTTTATGAATAAAAACTTCAACCAATTGTATGCGTCGTCAAAGTCCTTATGTTCCTTAATTTATTTACATCCTCAAATCTGTTTGGTATAACTTCAATGCTAAGTGCTTACACATACATAAATGGAGGCAGCATAATTACAATTAACAAATTGCAACGAAAATTTCGAATTAAATCTCTTCTACCCAATATTTAACTTTAGGTGTTTTAGAAGCTTGATCTTTAGCTTTCATATGGATGGCAGCAATCAAGCCTAGTCTTTGGGTTCGTTACTCTAAAAAAAAATGTCAATGCTATACTATGGGGCCTTTTTGGACCCATATAGACATATACTAAAATTCAATTAAATGTTTTGTTTTAAAACCTACAAAATTTTGATATAAAATGAGCAAAGACCAATGTCACGCTCACTTTGGCGGATTGGTCTAGCAGAGTCGCCAACAAATAAATTTTACCACCCATTTTTAAGGAATTTCTATTCGACTTTCAGATCACGTATAAAATGGCACACCCCCAATATGTTTAAAATTAAAAAATAAAAATATGTAGTAAAGAGTAAACTTTTTATAAAAAAAAATCTCACCGAAGTCTTCTTACCTACCAAACCGTTGTCAACTGCATTGATACCCAACCCAACTTACATCCCAACTTAATTGTTTAGCAGATTTTTAATTCATTTAAAAATTTGCAAAAGAACTGATGACACGAATGCGTGTATTCACCCGCGCCTCCATGCTGCTCATTGATAGTTCCCATCCTTTATCCTTTGAAAATGAGAAGAGACAAAAAACAAAAAAAATCAGGGCGATACAATTCCGAGAGTAAATCTAATGAACATACTGCAGTTTGATTTTGCTTTGGGAAGTTTTTTTCTTTTTATTATTTGGTTGACGAAAAACGTGCATCGACTAAAATAGTACCTACTCGTTTCTCTGAATGTCCTTATCAAGGAAATGTTCATAGGCAAGCAAACAGGAGACACACTTCTCATATTAGCATTGATAAGCATCTACTAATAAGATGGGCGTTTTGGCAACCTCCCTATCGGACTAATAAATGGTTTGACTAAAGTGAGTGGACCACGCCTACACTTTTTTGTTGTTGTTGTTGCTTGCTTTATCAAGGATCAAAGCAGCGGCAAGGGTAACAAGGCAAAGGCAACTAAAAGAAGGAAATAAATTCTTTGTAATAATTTGCCACTTTGTTCGGCGTGCATACTTGTGCTCACACAATAATTACAAATTTTAAAAATGTATCGCAGTCGCAGCGAGCGAGGGATGTAAATAAAGATTGTGTGGGATAATTTCATTATTAAGGGTTACATTCGGAAGTGGATGACATTAATTTGTAAAGGACTCATGCAGAGTTAGATGACATAAATTTTTAAAAGACTCATGCGGAGTTTGATTAGCAAGACTACATCAATGAAAAAATGTGTAGGTACAACAAAAATTCTTAAGATATTCACGTGAGAAAAGCTCTTCCATTATGCGAGGTGTTGTTTGAAAGAAAAATGCATCTGTACCTGTTTATCCCTTGAAATAAGGACATGTATACGGATGATGTTGTTGATTTAATAAAAATCACAGCGTGTGTTATGTTTTTACTCAATAAGGGGTTTATCTTTGCCCATTTTTCTTTATCGAGTAAAATGGTGATTGCAAGTTTTTAATTTATTTTTCTTGCAATGCAATGGAATTTCGTTTTATGACGAATGAGTGTATTTTTATCCTAGATATTTACACCTGTCACCAGAGTTGTCATGACGTCAGATTCATTATGAAATTTATGTGATTCTGTTTGCTTTGCATGCAGTCGAGTATAAAATCGTATTGCATTATTAACGGCGGGGGAAGGCATTTTATGGCGAACTTAAGATTAAAAATTAATTTGAATGTTATGAAAATATTAAGCAGGCTGAAAATTATGTTTGAATTCGGTTTAGGACATAAAAGACGAAAACAAGTGGATTACTCAGTGAGGGGTTTCAAGTTCAAATTAACCTTAAATGGCTATCAGCGAGAGATAACTCTACCCCCGAATCGTTCCTGGAGAATGTCCATTTAGGCTTTTCTGCTGGAACCATATTTCGTTCGATTCGCGCCAAAAGAATTTGGTTATCATTGACCAAGCAGTAACTTTTTGTGGATGCATTGCCATCTGGTGAATATAGTGTGGGTTGGCATTGGCCATTCAAAACATCCAAAAAAGGGCCTCATCGCTAAGGACATTTTTTTGCCCAAAATTGGCGTCCTCTTCCAATGCCGAGTTTTTGTGCTCGGCGAGGAATTTACTGCCTCAGATCCTCTCTGTTGGAGAGTCGAATTTAAAGGGCTCACTCGTCTGTTGTAAAATGGGAGCAAAGCGCGCAATGTTTACACTAACTGGGACTTACTTAGGTAATACAGTTTTATCGTTTGGACGTGCTGCTCAATTGTGTAACTCGCCATGGTGGTTTCTGATTTGGTATCAGCTACCTAATAATAAACAACCGATTTGAGAGACCTCGCCAAAACAACATGGCTGCTATAGACTGTCAACATCGACCTGTCCCTTTTGAAAAACCCTTTATTGATTGAACTCGCGCTTACGCAAGTAGGTATAGAAACAGAAGCGGCAAAATGGGTCTAGCGATTAACGAATAAGAAAAACCCAACGTTAATAAATTGGACAGATTGACTATTTGGGTTAGTAAGATCATTTGACATTTGACTACCTCATTTGACTACCTTTACCTGGGTTCCCGCTCATACTGGTATCCAGAGTAATGAAAGAGCTGGCGCTCTTGCCAGACAGTGCTCATTGTTTGTTGGACCACAACCATCCATAGGATGCTGCTCATCGGTCCACAAAAGTGAAATAGTTGAGCTTTTACGTCTGCAACATACATCTCGCATCATGCAGACCTTCAAAGTTGTTGATCGACGGTGTAAAACCCAGCAGATCTAAATATCAGCTAGGACTGAAAAGAAGTTAATCAAGATCCTAAACTGAACTGGTTTCAGTCGTCTCAACGAGCATCTCAAAACTTTTAGGGTTACAAACTGGGACCTTTGTGAGTGCTGTTTGGAAAATTACGAAACGGCTTTACACTTTATCTGGCTTTTTCAAGAATCAGACTGACTGTCGTTGGCAAACACGGAGAGAAGTAAAGACCGGGTACTTCAGAGAAAATGAACCGCAACCACCTTGGAGTTCTGTAATGGGGGCCATCTATGGTAGCAAAACGTAAGTAACGCACTATAATTTACTAGTTAGCATTTCAGCAAGATAGTGTACGGTTGATTTTGGTTAGCGAAATTTCTTTATTTTTCTCCAAAAATGTCCTACGCAGGACCACAAAAAAATAAAGTGCACGACTGCGTCATACGAAACTTTCTCGGTACATGAAATGTGTTTTTGAACCGCATAAGGTATCGAAAATGTATTTAAATCACTTTTTTGGTTTTTGAAAATTAGATTTTCTCAAAAACAGCACCTACGATTTTGATGTAATTTCGCACATTGGACACTTTTAACATAATTGTTCGAAATACAAAAAATTATCAAAATAAAAATTATCACAATCGTTGAGCCGTTTTTGAAAAAACGAATTTAATTTAAATTTAACAAAATCGTTATATGAAAAAAAAAATTATTTCAAAAATCTAAGTATGCAAGTTTGTTCATTTTTATAGTAAAAAAAATGTAAATTTTTTTTAAATTCCATTTATTAGTTTTCGAGATATTGCTAGTTTTATAAATTACCGTTAATCGATTTTTTTCCAAAAAGTGAGTATGCAAAATTGTTGACCCCATCCTAAACATCCGACCGAAATCCTTAGATCCACTTTTGAGAATAATAGTGATAAGTGATTTTCAAAAAAAAATTTGTATGGCAGGTACCGTTATTTCAAAATATAAAGCAAAAAATAAAAAGATGCCCCGAGATGTATCCCCAAGAACCTTATATACAAACTTTGAAGCAAATCCGTCGAACCGTTTCGCCATACGACGCCCGGACAGACAGACAGACCGACCGACGGACGGCATTGGCGGACCCACTTTTTTGGACTTCTCTATAGTCGTAATATCATCCCTCATACTCAGTTTGAGTTCGAAATTTCCGCACGACCATAACCTTCTCCTTAGTGTAATAATGTATACGAGAAAGTTAAAATAGAGATTTTATGAGTAATTCAATAGGTTCAATTCTTGTTGACCATTTCTTATGACATAATTTTTAGTAAATTTTGCAAGTAGATTTGTTGCAAAAGGATACTTTCAATAGTATGCACGCCTCAGCGAGTTTAGTATTTTAGAAAGATATTGTCCGGGCTGGTCCTATGATTTTTTGCGAATCTGGGGGAGACAGGCTTTAGGTGTCGAATCACGTCGTCTTAGGGAAGATTTGTCCCGCTTACAACAATTCAAAAAATTTCAGAAAAATTCCAAAAATTTAAGAAAATTTATTAAGTAAACATTTCAGAAAACAGTAAATTTTCATAATTTTGAGTTTAACGAACCATAAATTTTAACTGACTGTATAATAACTGAATTGTCTTTCCAAATTGTCCACAATAATTTTTTTTGTACCTGTACTTAGTCGTTCAGAAGTTTTAGCATTGAAAGTTGTTGCACCTCCAAATTAGAGGTCACCCACTTTGACAGATTGTAACTCGAAATGAAGTGAGAGTAGACCCCCTCAGGAAACTCCAGGAATATATAATTTTGTTATATGTTATTATTATTTTTTTATGATGAAAAGTACGTCATAAAATATTTTTAAGGTAAAATTGATAATCTTCATAAAATACGAAGACCCTCCATTCCTTTAGAAGTTACTCATAGACATTAAAATATTCTACCAGAAAATACTACAGAAATAAAAACAGCACAGATTTTAAAATGTGCTAAAAATATATTAAAAAATTCCCTTCTCGTTGTTGAATGCCAACACGCGAGCAATAATTAGGGGCTCGACTCTCTTAATCAATTTGCAAGAGTGATTAGGAAAAAATATGGTGCACCCATGCATCTTTTAAAGTTATTCGCATATACTTAAAGTTCGCTGTACTTACTCATATACAAAATATGGTGTACTTAACAAGTAAATATTTTATCACGGCATTACCCACTTGAGTATATACCATTTCCACACTCTCCCATTTAAACACGTTGATTATTGTTATTAGCTCTGCTCCACTATCTGTTTGTTAAAGAGAATTAGAAATACACAAAAAAAATATTTATAATTGAGGGTTCCCACTTTGGTCTTCGGTGTTATCTCATATCCGCCCTTTCCCCCTCCCGCCAAAGCAGCAATGCTAATAATTAACATACGTAATTATATTATCTCTTTTGAAAAACAAGAACTAAATTTTAGCCACCACCACTCTTGAACTGGATTTGGACAACCACGAGAGTGTGAGATACTTTTCTTGTTTCGATTTCCATTTTCACTTGCCGAATACGACAGAAATTCAGTCTCTTTAGCTCGTTCAGACGATTTAGACTTGCTCTATGCATTGTCTCCTCCTCTGGACTACTCGTGTATTTATAGTTTAAACATTTTTTTTAGTACACGCATTTCTTTGTTATTTTCCTTTTTTTGCTCGTAGAGTTTACCTAAAAAGCAGTTTCTTCAACACAAAAGTAAGTACGAATTGGTTTATCTGTAGTTATTGCTTAGCGCGCCCTTATAATGTTATTCAACCGGAATTTTCACGGTCACCACGGAAGTGAGTTTTATTTTCGGAGTCTCTCGATAAAAGTGAGAGTTTATTTTCGATCGCCAAATATCATTCATTATATTGGATACGCGTGTTTCGAAGAACATTTTGTTTGTGCCAAATAAAATCAAATCAATGACAAACTCAAATGTTGTGGGTGGAAGGCTGCTGATCTCGAGGAAGAAGTTTTCCTATCAGTTTTGCTTACGTATGAAATCATATGCTTCAAGCATTGTGACCTTTTGCTCTTGATAGCTAGATAGATAGATGGAACATGGGCTAAAGAAGGCTGGTTCCGGTTTGTTTTTGTTTTTCATAAAAAATGTTGATACTTTTGACAACTTGTCGATAAACTGGAAGGGAAGCTTAGTTGGAATTTGTTGTGTACTGATAAGGGAATAGTTATTTGTTGTTGTTTGGGTGCTCTTGCAGGTTATCACTCGAGTTATGAATGTTTTATATTGCAAATAAGTATAAAATAAATTGAAAATTTGTTCTAGGAGTGTGTATTTGTGGACTTTATACTCTCATATTTCATAATTGGAACAAAGTTTTCATCTAAGTTATTGTGTCATTCGATTGTAAACAAACTGCACCAGCCTCTAAGTCAGATCGGAACAGATTTTTGTATTGATAAGCGAAGTTTGATAGAATGTCTGGTTTTCAATATATATGGCTAACTTCGGTCTTCGAAGGCATTTTTAGACTTTCGTATTTGGCTAAATATTATGATTTCTCATGATTTTGTCACTCTCCAAAAAATTCGCATAGCAAAACTAAGAAGTAGAATTTTCCCATCTTGATCACTGTGGCTTGACTCCTCTATCGGAGATCGGAGAAAGTTCAGATCAAAAGTCGCCCAACAGATATGAACGTTATCGGCATTTTATATTTGAACATAAATTGCTTTTGTTAACTCGGCTTTCTTAACATAAAAAAAAAAATATAACCTTGTGATAAGAAGGGCATGAATCGCGTCAATGGTTCGGGTCTTCGCCGCAAAATTAGTTTTAAGTTCAAAAGTTATCACCAATTTTTGTTATTGTTATTAAAACTAATAATAAACTTCTAGATAGCTAGTTAAATATTTTTAAGTCTAATATTGAGGACAACCAGAATTGGGGTAGTATTGTGAAGGGCTCAAAATGCAGTTGACTTAGAGGAGGAGTTCAAGATGAGACTTCACTTAAACACTCTTACTTATGCATGTCAATTGCTTCTGAAGATTTCTATATATTCAGTTTAAGTTTAAAAGAAAACTGTCAGATCAGGTTAAAACGTTTTCTATGACTTTGGCAGTGCACCTTATTTCTCCTTTATTTCCACAGCGATTATAACCCCGTCCACTTTACTGCACACCTGTCGATTTCCATTATCGACGAGGCTATGATCAGGCCTTCCATTTTGGACAATAAAACACTGAGGACAATCAACCGCTGGGGTGAACCAGGGCTCCTTTGAGCCGTCACATTCAACGAGTGCATGCTGCTGTTGTGTTTGTTTTGAATTGACCTTCCTTTTTCGACACCGGTGTTCTCCGGTCGTGTCAATCCAGAGACTCTTGCTAGTATTAAGTTTTTTTAATGCTTTGCATGGGATATTTTTATCAATACCGTCCCCGCAAGGGTTTACTTTACTGCACATCTACTGGTCCACAAAAATTATCTGCAAGCTTGTCCGTGTTGTTGCATTTCTGTGATACAGGACATTACAATTTTAACGATGCTTTTCCAGATTTAATGAGAAGGTTTTGTCTGTTTTTTTTTTAACTTTTAATTCAATATGTGCTTAAAATGTGTGCGTATTGTCCAACCTTCCGAATCGAATGTGATGGCCAAACAAAGAAATGCCTCAGTGTAGAGCTTTCTTTTTAGCTTCAGGTCAATTTTTTCGGCCACCAAACGTAGCTGAGTGTTCCTGGAAATTCCATCAACGGTCCACGTGATTTCGACCCATGAAGACTTCTTGCCTAAGACATGGACGCCTTCAGTCCTCTCCGATCCCGGGCATGCTGCTTTCAGTTATACAGAACAAGAGCTATAGCATCCTCGATAATTTGGCCTTTAAAACGGAAGTACGATCTTCCTTGTCGTCTCCAACCTGGGACTATTGTTAATTCGCTCAATGTCTGCTAGCCAGTCGGCTTGTGTTTTGCCTTTGTGGACTAAATCCACATTTTGATCCTAACCTCTCCTCCATTCGCCCTCTTTGCACACAGAATCAATTATCCTTCAAATAATCGTTATTAATATTCATTTTTCTTTCTGGTTAAGGGTTCCATGGAGCATTTTGCATTTTGTCCTATGAATCGACTAGCTTCGCCAAACTGAAGTAGCAGCAGATTTCTAGGGTATCTGTACGTAGGTTTCAGGAACTTCAGAACCCACCCACAGATGGGTGCGGCGAACAACTTTGTCTAGGTGAATTTTTAAGAAGGAAAAAGGAAATCTCCAAGACATGCAGCTGCTGTAGATCGTCATAATACGTTTAAGGATAAACAGTAAACACATTACATAAGTTACTAATTTCGAGTAATCTCTACCTCAAATTATTTTTTTTTAAAACAAAAACAATGCTAACCAATACTGTGATAATAAAAAAAAGGTCTGACAGGTTGAAAATAACGTGTGGAAAATTTGTTGATATTATCTACAAAACCAAAATAGGTCAAGTTCGTGTTTTCGTGTTCCTACTTCTAACCACCGATTATCAGCATATGACTAACATTTAAATATTGTTTGATAACAAGACAATAACGAATATGAACACTTGCATTTTGCATACATAAACTGCTGTCAAGTTGCTATTACCGTCAAGTAAATTTTATAGATTCTCTACGAATAGGCGTAAAGTGAGTTGAATTACATTTTACATGTGCGTATTTTTTGTTTTGCATATTAAATTCATTCAAGGCACATACATAGATGCACAAAAAGTTACGCTCTCAGATAATCTACTTACGTAGCGTCCATCACGATACGTTCATTGCTAAATATTCAATAATCACCTGGCATTCAACTGTTTAACATTCTCCATACAATGATACTATGATAATCTTCATACGATGATAGTTCTTATCGCTGTGGTATCGCTGGAAAATCGCTATCAATCCATTTGTCGCGTCGTAATAAATTATGAAACGTAAACCGTGGACTAAGGAAAGGTATACCCAAAATAATGGGAAACCTGAATATATTCGCCTCCGCTGTGTCTGAGTGCGTTCATATCTCAAATGAAAGATCCAAGATTTAACGAATTATTTGGACATGTCAACGCACTCTGACTAGAGCATTGCATTTTGTCTACTTTAACTTTGTCAGCAGGAAATGTTAGAAAGCCACTGAAGCGTTTGTGGAGTCAAAATCTGATTTATTTTAATTTTTGTAGCTTCTTTTTAAGCTGAGGATAAAGCGGTTTTGAATGAGTGGTTCATATTTCGAATAAATCACGGGGAATTAGTACTACGATCGAAATATTTACAAGCTGAACGATTTTTTCAAAATAAAAAAAGTTCTTAAAGAATCTAAAGTTCACTTATAAAAAGCTGAACAAGCTTCCATGTTGTTCTTTCCTAACAAGCCTTAAAAAAGTAATATTTCATTCAAACCATCACAAACGTTGTAGTCGACAAAAAATGTCATATATGTTTTTTTTTTCGCCTTTTATAAAACTTAAACTTAATGGAGATTAGCTAAAAATGATTTATTAATTTATATTAAACTTTAAACTTATAAAGATATTGCGTCTCTCGTCATCATTTTTCCATTCATATCTGTGCAACAAGCACCATACACGGTCCTTAATAATGTCTTCATATGTCTTAATGAAATAATGGAAGTGTAAGAACTTTTTTCCAATATTGTTCTGCGTTCTTAGCAGACAGACAGCTGCTACCACGGCCATTCGCTTCAAAGAAATCGGCCATTCTGTAATTCTGAACACACTCAGAATCCTTCCTAGAAATATAGACTACCCCATAACCCAACAGCAGTTTGATAAAAACTTCCAGCTAACCATCCCCCCCGAACCCTTCTGGAAGGATGGTGCCTTGCTGGAGGAATAATCGATCCACTTCTAAGCCGATGGGTCAGTGGAGGCGTCTTCTCGGACGCCATTGTAGTCTTTTTCAAGTTGAAATTTGACGATCAAGGAAGTCTTGTCCTGGCTAAAGAATAACGTGGTATCCGTAAAGGATATTCGAATCTTTTCGGACAGTCACGCGGCCATCAAGTATCTGGAATCAGTCTCCATTAACTCTTTAGTAGCCCTAGATTGCCGATCGTGGCTGAGCAGTTCAACATTCACCCGTACTGGGTGCCGTGGCATAGAGACATTGGGGATAAATGCAAGGCTGACGAACTCGCAACTACCCTCTCAATCTTGCCTGAAAAAGGCTTCTTAGGCATATCAGTTCTCACATGCAAACTCTGGATGCAATAGAAAATACGATACACAGATGGACAGTCGGCACTACTTGTCTGACAATGAATAGCTGAATAGCCTAAGCTGAATAGATCGCACATTAATGCTGCAATTGGTTTCATCACTAGACACTGTCTGATAGGCAGGCATGCAACAAGTTTTGGCGCTTATTCTAAAGACTTTCGTAGGAGCTGCATGGATGAGGAGGAGGAAGAAACAACTCTACCCTTCTTTCCACATGCCCTACTGTCTGCCTGTAACAAAATCTCCATCTAGGAGCTTACTTCTACAATGATCTTAACGATCTATACTCGACCGATCCTAAATGTCTCTCACGCTTTATAAGCAGCTCAAAATGGTTCAACGAGTAGGCATAAACTTCAGATCCACGTGGTATCACAATGGACCCTACAATGGAAGTAAGTCGGACCTAACCCAATCTAGCCTCTGCCTTCTTAAATTCATCACCAATCGATAGCGAATAATTTTTCTTTAGACATTAGGTCTTGTCGCATACCTTTGTTCGTAGAAAGGTCAGAAGTGCAAAAAATCCAAAGAAGAGAGTCTTTCAACCAACCAGAAACCAAACATTTATATGGATATTAGATATTAGTCAATATTCATTTATCTTTCCCCAAAAATACGAGAACAGACCTAGCAAATAGTCCACAAATGAATGAATCGATGTTCCTGGCTAAGCAGAGAATTCATAAATGTTGAGTTGAGCGCAAACGTGCATTCGGGTACATGATTACTCGTTATTGCGCAGTAGATATTTCGTGTTTTTATCAATTTTAATTTATTTTTGTTAAAAATGTGAGGAAAGAAAACATGCACATGAACCAAACATATGCATTGCAAGCAGTGGACTTAAACTTTCGTTTGCGCAGCCTTTCCTTACTTTGCAAAACTTGCATATATGAATGGGCACCTATATTTTGTTTGAAGAAAATAGATATGTGATCGAGTTTGCGTAATTTCACAAGAAGGTTTATGTATATTTAGATCAAAGAGTTCTTAGGTATTGCCAATCGAAACATTCATTGCATGAAGTGAAGTAACGCCAACCGATTTATTTGACCGTACCATCTGACAGACACTTTACTGTAAAATGTTTACTAAAATAAGATGCCGTCTTATTATAGCCGTCTTAGCTGGTTTACTTAAGGTGCGATCACACGGTTGTCCAAACTTGTCATCCGGATGACATGCTGACGTCAGAAAACTTGTTTATTTCAGACGGAATGACCACTTTATGATAAATTCTACTTCAAAGTGACGTCAGGATGTCATCCTTTGTTATTTAAATAGCAAGTTTGTCGCTAAAGGTAGCGGGCACGTTTACACAATCAGATTAGATCTCAACAAAATTTTTAACATCATCAAATTTTACCTTTCATACAGATTAACGACTGCAAAAGAGCGTCAATCATGGCAAATCACGCGAGCAGTAAGTGCCAAATGTGACCGAAGTTGTTTTTTTTGTGTTTATTTATTTATTTCTTTTTCCGCTAGTTTTGCTTTGACTTTTCTAACCCCGCAAGCTGATTTTTGATGTTCCAATTCTTACCTTAATCTATCCTGATTTTTATTTACGTTCTATGTGACTAAAACAGTTTTATTTTGTTCTTGGTTTTTCTTTACTAACAATTTTCAAACTCTATCTTCACTTTTTCAGAAACCAAATTCTTAATAAATTTGCATCCCAATCTTTTTGTCGTTTCTTTGTTAAACAAATAAATAAAATTCTAGTAAAAATTGTATACCCCAACTTATTTGAATCTTTGTGTGTTCCCCTCAGTTTGTTCTAAAGCAGTTCCCTTTTGCCGCTTCATTACAATCAATATACTAATCCCTTTTCTCTTCCTCACAGACGAAATGACGCAACAAGGGCCGGTGTTCGACTCGAACTGCATGACCTTAACCCGTTTCGTGCTCCAAGAACAACGAAAATTCAAACATGCCACTGGTGATCTGTCGCAACTGTTGAATTGCATCCAAACCGCTATCAAAGCCATCGCCTCAGCTGTCCGTAAGGCTGGAATTGCCAAGCTGCACGGTATTGCCGGTGACACCAATGTCCAGGGTGAGGAAGTGAAGAAATTGGACGTCCTCTCAAATGAGCTGTTTATCAACATGCTGAAGGCTTCCTATGCCTCCTGCCTCATGGTGTCCGAAGAGAACGAGCACGTTATCGAAGTTGAAACTGAGCGTCAGGGCAAATACATCGTCACATTCGATCCTTTGGATGGTTCATCCAACATCGATTGCTTAGTGTCGATTGGTTCAATTTTCGGCATCTTCAGAAAGACAAGTGATGGTCCGCCAACCGTTGCTGATGCCTTGCAGCCGGGTAATAAACTTGTTGCTGCAGGTTATGCACTCTATGGATCAGCTACCGCTATTGTGCTCAGTTTGGGCAGTGGAGTGAACTGCTTCACTTACGATCCAGCGATTGGCGAGTTCGTCCTCACCGATGCAAACATGCGAGTCCCCGAGAAAGGTAAAATCTACTCGATCAACGAGGGATACAGCTCCACCTGGGAAGAGGGCGTCTTCAATTACATCCAAGCGAAGAAAGATCCCACAAAGGGAACTCCTTATGGCGCCCGTTACGTTGGAAGTATGGTCGCCGACGTACACAGAACAATCAAGTATGGTGGAATCTTCATTTATCCCGCTACCAAGTCAGCACCAGGTGGCAAGCTTCGTCTTCTGTACGAGTGCAATCCGATGGCTTTCTTGATAACACAGGCCGGTGGACTGGCCAGCAATGGAAAGATCGACATTTTGGATGTCGTGCCGCAGAAGATACACGAGCGGCAACCAATTTTCCTGGGCTCAAAGAAGGACGTTGAGGAGGCGCTAAGTTATCTTAAGTAAACACTAAACCGTTTTAATTTAAAAAAAAATAAATTTTGTTTCTAATAAGAATTTGCTTTGTGTTTTGAAAGGAATAAATTAAGTCGGGACCAAGTCCGGCAGAATGGTTGGGCGTTATGACATGGGTTTGCAATGTTTGGTGATAAATAAATAAATGCCAAGTAAGCAAGAAGCGATGTGTATTCTCGAAGGCTTTCATGTTCCAACTCAAAAGCACATAGCGCCCTAGAGAGGTATTTATAAGGTTGCAATGGTTCAGAACCTCGTCCATTGCAGATGTAGCGAATAATCCATCATGCACTTCGTTAAGTACTTGGTTGTCCTTGATGTAGACAACGACAAACTTGCTCGTCAGGGTTCGGTGGAAATTTTTCCATACCTGAACCTGTGTTAGATCTGCCGCACATCTCTCGTAAGAGCTTCCTATAAACACAATATTCAATAGCACAATTCTTCGAGCTGCAGACAGACTCAACTAGTTCTACCGAAAGTCTGTTGGTAATCTGCGGCAATTTGTTGTCACAGTGCCAATTAGGCACCAGCTTCTCTTTAGAGCGCCATCTTGAATTATTATCTTATTGGGTATATCCTGCTAGACTTTCTGTTCTCCAACTTTTTATCCATTCACAAACAATTATTGTATCTCTCAGGTTTGAAATCCGCACCTTCCCATTTCCATTTAAGATCTCTCGTATACTCTAGAGTCTAGACGACAATGCCCTCAGATCTCAGCTCTCCATGCTTTGATGGGATACCGTATATTTAAATTCATTTTCGTCGTAAGCTATTTTCATTTACCAGTGTTTCAAGGTCAGTAGTCAAGGCATCCTTATAAGAGTAAGAAGTTCTTCGATATTGCTGCATTCGTACATCTGCAGCCCCGACTCCATTGGCATCCCAATTAACTTCGAACACGCAACTAAAGGGCAGTAAGCCAGAAACCACATTAACTTCAGAGGCTGATTGGCCGTAGCACCACCTATGTACATAAGTAAGTGCATCTGCAGTTGTTCAACTCATTTCATAACTTGTCCCACTGGATTTTTTAAATGCAGCATCCAGTTCAGAGATCCATAAACAGAATCAAAGCCAGCAGATGAATTTCTCTCCGACTTGGAGACAATTTTACTCTTGACCAAAAGAATCAACTTTCTGTTAGCCATCATGCAGCTAATTTCTAGAATCAATATTCTCCCATGAAGTTGGACTTTGTCAGTTTAATCTCAGTTCTAATTCTCTGAGAACGATGATCCAGTCTTGAGCATTTCTTTAAGATTAAATCCTTTATTGAACGGCCTTAATTAACGTCTCCATAGAAGTTTAAATTATGGTATCCTCGTCGTTACGATATAACAAATCAAGTTTGATTTACAATAAATTTAACAAAAAGTAATAAGCAATGCGTTTAAATATATATTTTAAATTTAGCTTGGAGGGCTGGCAACTTCAATCTGCCTAATGTCAGTTTGTCAAATGGGGCAGCCATTTTTTTTTCTTTGTCTATTTTCTTTTTCGCATGTCTATAAGGGGCAGTGGATTAGTTTTGAGGTGAAACATTTTTTATTTAATAAACAATTTTTTTCCACAAGAACATAAAAACTAAAAATTTGTATTAAGAAAACTTGGCCGACCTGAAACCAATTGTCGTTCACTATTGGCCGCTCAGCCTCTGAGACAAAATTCAGAACATCAGAGCAAAACATTAAGGTGGTGGTCATGGAAACTTATATGAAAATATAACAGCTTCGATTAATTAATGGGAGGATTTAATAAAAAAAAATGAATCTGTCCTAAATTGCACGCCAAAATTTAAAAATAAAAATAAGGAAATATTAGGCGTCAACGGCTCATATAGGACCCAAAGCCTATCTTCTCTAAACAATGTGTGTGCGAAGATATATATATTTTTTGACAAGAATGGAAGGGAACTTCAGATTAATGCCGATTCCGAACGGCAATTAATTCTTTTGAGAAGCTTCTCATGACAGTTCTTACTCTTGGATGTTTGTCAGACGTTCAAAAAAGATGGGGCAGATGGGGCAAAAGACGGGGATTTTAACCAGCGATCTCTCGCTTAGTAATCCAACGCACTTAACCACTAAGCTAGCACGACCGAGTAGAACACATGAATAAAGCAAACGCAGCATTTTTCGAAAAAAGGACAAAATAGATACTTTCAAGAATCGGATGTGAATTTGCGGATTATACGTGTTTGGCTATATCCAGTTTTTTTTACATCCTTTTCCCTTAAATTCACGTCACATACGACAAAAATCGTAGCGTATAAAACCTGACTAAGCGATTAAACAAATTATTTCAAAAATCGTTCACTTAGGCGCCCAACGTGCGGCTTCGAACCTACGACTCTGAGATAGAGTAAGGCTATACCGAGTAATCAACAAGCTAGACGACAACATGAAACTGAAACCGTAAAAATGGCAGATGAGAAGCATACGTCATCAAAGGCAACGACAGAAATGTCAGATTGGCTGTCGTGAAGTCAGCGAGAACTAGGTTTAAAATAAGTGCTGATGCTGAAAAGAGCGGAATGTAGCGACATATTTATACCATTTTTTGGTGTAAATTTGCGTGAAACAAAGAGGAAGCTTTTACAAATATATACATTTGTTATTAGTCTAAGGTATAAAGTCTTAGAAGAATCGTACACTTCAACACCAACCGGTGCACGAGCTAGTATTATTTACTGATTTTGCTTGTATTAGTTTTGCTTAGGTTCATGTTTTTTCAACGGATTTGGAGGTTGGCTATATGTTTTTGCATTTTTTGGATTGGAAAATATTCAAATAAATAATAAATTCTAATAAATGAATGGCATATAAAACGTTGACTAAATATTGATGGGCCAATGATCACCTTAAAACCGGTAATGTGTGTAGGAACTAACAAAGAATAAAAGACTGCCAACATTATAGAAAGCCATGCTGTACTTTCCTGTTCTATCTTTATCTGACACTTATCATTCACTCGTTCTGTTCCTGCTTATTTCTTGTTCATTAAACACACCTACCAATTTTTTTTGTTTGTTAAGCGCTTGGAAATTGGGAAAATAAATTGCATATTGACTCCAAGAACCACGATTGATGGGCGCAAATTTGTCTCGAGCCGGCCCTGCCTGTATCGTAGTATTCATCCCGATTAGTCACCAAAGTCGTGTTCAGAGAATGAGAAAACACTTTGGACCTTAACATTCAAAAATTTAATGGTTGTATTTTGATTTCATCCACAACCAGCTCAAAGCGAAAAATTCGCTATCATTTTCAAAGTTCAGTTTCGTCTAGACTCTAGACAGTAGTTAACACCCACGCAGTTCGTTTGTTTTTACAACAAAAATTATGTCTGGCAGGTTCAACGAAATAAAAAAAAAGTATTTAATAACAATGGAAAATTGTTTGGGCTTATCACTGGAAAGAAATCATAATATTACTTTTATCGCCTTCCGACACGAAATAGGTCAAGATCATGTTTTGATTCTTTTCCACCAAAGAATATGAAAATTTAAAATTTGCATATATAAATTGCTGAAAAATTGATATCACCATCAATAGTAATTTAGAATTGTCTCTGAAAAGATCCAGAGTGAGTTGAATTTATATATTTTGCTTTAAAGTGAATGAACTCCGTAAAATCCTAACCACGGGTTCATATGTACCTATTTATCGTTTAAAAGAAATATTTTTCAAATTTGTTGAGAGCATACATTCTGCAGATACAAACAAGTGTAAGTAAACTTGCATATATCACAGCAAAGGAAGGCTGTTTCGCAAATCATAAAAAGTATTTCATCGTCCGTTTCATTGTACCGTTTAAGCGAAAGCGTTTTAAAAATCCTTTATGTTTTTAAACTATCAATCATGTCAAAACGCAATAACATTCTACCTGAAGAGTTTAGTTACAGATAGGAAACTTAGTTATTCGCCCTTCAATAAAGGCCACTCCATCCATGGTGCTTTCATCTCTGAATATTCGTTAATCATCCGATCATCTGTTCGACAAGTGTCATAATACGATGATAGCCGTTATCAGCAGAAACCGACATCATCCGCAGTCATGAATCATGCGGGCACCGTAGAGGCTACGAAATACGAAGTTTCAAACAAGCTGTGAATGTGAATACAGCGCGTGTGCGAGGTTTTTGATTTGATTTCATTCATGACGGAATCTACACAGACGAGCAGTACATCTCCGGGCTAAAATCGAGCATTACAGTCATAATTGGACAGGTGCTACTTTTAAGATGCTGGACTGGATACGAAAATGATCGATAAAAAGAATAGCGAACAGACGTTTTACGCAAACGATTGATTTACTTCAACATTATTTACTCCTATGAAATCACTGTTTTCATTTTCAGTTCGATCGCATTCCGCCCATTCAATATTTTTCTACTTTTCGTACTTCACCGGATGCCTTTGCGTCAATACTTTAGCTTAACATTCTTTTGAACACCAGACAACGATCTAACCAGGAACATACTAGTCCTGAAACATGAATGCCTATCCGGGCCAACTGCAGCCTTGACTAATAAAAAACTTATCAAATATTTACTTACCGAGAAGTCTACATTTTTCTTTCACCCGGATCTAGGTACAATTTGTAGTCTTAATTTCGTTAAAAGTTTCTTTCCTTAACTGGATTTCCTAAAATATTTTCAAAAAAAAAAAAAAAAATTTGAAAAACTTTTCATTTTACCTTTCATCCAAACTTACCATTGCAAAAGAACTTCGAATATGGAAAATATGTGAAAATGAGAAGTGACAAATGTTATCGCAATTGCTGCACTTGTTTGTAATTTATTTCTGCATTTTCTTTATTTAACTTTTATTTAATTTTTGCGAGCAAAAGCCAAGAATGTTAACTTTCCTAACCTCACATATGACTTGACGTTTAAGATATCGAAAGATTGAACGACATCGATAACTTTTTGTATTTAATAAAACCCAACGGGGTGGATGGTGGCAGTTTCCTTTTACGTTATATGCCCCCAGATTACGGAAGTAGTCCCAAAACAACCCACTTTTTCCACTTCATGAAATTCGATCAAAATAAAGCTAACCCCAACCTCACTTTCCTTTACAGACAAAATGACAGAGCAAAGCCCCGTGTTCGACTCCAACTGCATGACGTTAACCCGCTTCATGCTCCAAGAACAGCGAAAAAACAAACATGCCACCGGTGATCTGACCCAACTGTTGAACTGCATTCAAACCGCCATCAAAGCCATCGCGTCGGCTGTCCGTAAGGCTGGAATAGCAAAGCTACATGGCATTGCCGGGGACACTAATGTCCAGGGCGAGGAAGTGAAGAAATTAGACATAATTTCCAATGAACTGTTTATCAACCTGTTGAAGGCATCCTACGCCACCTGCCTGATGGTGTCCGAAGAGAACGAGCACGTCATCCAAGTTGAAACCGAGCGACAGGGCAAATATATTGTAACTTTCGATCCCCTCGATGGTTCCTCCAACATTGATTGTTTAGTGTCGATTGGTTCCATTTTTGGAATCTTCAAAAGGACAAGTGAAGGTGCGCCAACTCTTGCTGATGCCTTGCAGCCGGGTAATCAACTTGTTGCCGCAGGTTATGCACTATATGGATCAGCTACCGCTATTGTGCTCAGTTTGGGCAGTGGAGTGAACTGCTTTACTTACGATCCAGCGATTGGCGAGTTCGTCCTCACCGATGCGAACATGCGAATCCCCGAGAAAGGCAATATCTATTCTATAAATGAGGGAAACAGCTCCACCTGGGAAGAGGGCGTCTTTAATTACATTCAAGCGAAGAAAGATCCGACAAAGGGTAAACCATACGGCGCTCGCTACGTTGGAAGTATGGTCGCCGACATGCACAGAACAATCAAGTACGGTGGAATCTTCCTTTATCCCGCTACCAATTCAGCACCTTCCGGCAAACTTCGTCTTCAATACGAGTGCAATCCGATGGCTTTCCTGATAACACAGGCCGGTGGGCTGGCCAGCAATGGAAAGATAGACATATTGGATGTAGTGCCGCAGAAGATTCACGAACGCCAGCCGATTTTCCTTGGCTCCAAAAAGGACGTTGAGGAGTTGCTAAGTTATCTTAAATAGTCAGTAAATTGTTGTATATATATTTTAAAAATAAACTGTATTTCTAATAAGAATTGGCTTTGTGTTTGGGGAGGAAGGTGAAGCCCTCGGGAACGGGACCGAGCAGCATTTCACTGAGCTTTATCCAGTCCTGAGAGTTGGGCGAACAGAGGAGCGTTTCCATTTCGTCACGGCCGCGATATTTCTGTGGTCTTTGGTTGATTTTTTGTGGTGGCGTCTCGAGCAGACTCACCGGGATATAGCGATAGAGGAATGATTGCCACTCGAGAAGGAAGCGACGGGTGTTCTCGACGCCTTTGGTGTCCGAACCCCAGTGCTCCAGGCCGTAGTAGGCATACTTTTTGAGAAGATCAAAGCGCTCCGAGCTGGTCGGATCCCATGGTTTCTGCTCTTTGATTTCCTTGAAGATCCACGGTTTGATGAGGGCACCTCGCCCTATCATCACGGAGGTGACATGCGGAGCGAGTTTCTAAAGACAGGATAATGAACGACTAAATGAATAAATTATATTTGGCTACACTTACCTTTCTCTCGTTGTAGTCTTCGAAGCTGAGAATATCCCCGTTGCCAATGACTGCGATGTTCTTGGCCTTTGAGGCGCATTCTTCGATGTACTCCCAGTTGGCGTTCTTCGTATAACGCTGCTCCCTAGAACGCCCGTGCAACTTAAACGAACAAATCAAATATTGAATCCGATCTCTGCGTGTTTCAGAGAAAAAAAACAAAAACTTACTGTTACAGCACCAGCGCCCCATTCTTCCACCTTCGGTATCAATTCATGCGCCACACTCTTATCTGCGTACACTCCCGTTCGCATTTTTACCGTAAACGGTGTGGCACCCAACAAACTCGAACAAGTACTTACAGTCGCTTCGAGGACGTTGGTTCGCCTCATCAGAGCACTGCCGCCACCCTGTTGAAAGATGAGATCGATCGGGCAGCCGATGTTTAGATCCACATAGTCGACCTTGGCATTGTCCTGCAGCAACTGTGCCGCTTGAGCAATGAGAAGGGGACTATTGCCGCAAATTTGTACACCAAAGATATCTTCACATTCGTGGCGTTTTGTAAGTGCCCACTCTTGGGTAAGTCCCTTAACGATTGGCACAGCACACGCCATCTCTCCACAGGTTATATCTGCGCCAAACTCCTTGCAAATCCTTCGGAAGGGCAAATTGCCCACCGTCGTCAGTGGGCTGAGTATCAGTTTGTTGAAAAAGTCGACGTTTTTCTTTGGCGCAGCATCCCGGCCGTTTGATTCTTCGTCTACGGCACAGCCAATCGGCTTTTCTTCTTCCTCTTTTGAATCAACGTCTTTATTCTTCCTTTTCTCCGCCTTTTGTCGATCAAACTCAGCCAGTATGTCCTTTGACCTCGAAAAGTCATACTCTCGCTTTCTTAGCTTTACCTGCAAGTCTGGTGAGATCCCATTAAATGTGGTTGCCGCGGCACTTTCATCGTAAATGTCAGCCTTCATGTTGTTGCGATTCTCGTCCAAATGGCCGGTGGCAAAGCGGCACGTCAACCCTCGTGCACAAAAGCCTTTGACTTTGTAGATTTGACACGTTTCAGCTATGTCCTTGGGCTTCGACTCCAAATACTTGTCCAAATCGTGAACATAACGACAGTTGGGGTAGGTGCATTTATTTCCATCCGGGCCATTCACCAACGAATGACAAAGGTGCAGTGTACGATCGTCTTTGTAAACGGGACGGTGCTTGTTTTGTCCTCTCTTCCGGTCGCGTTTGCCACCGTGGTCTTGTTTTTGGAATTTATTTGATTCCTTCGCTTCGGGATCGGCTTCTTCGAGTGGTCTCTTGTTGGCGCCTTTCTCTGTGGCGGATTTTCCCTCCTCGGCGAGGGTGATTTTTACATCTGGGATGAGGAATCTGTATAGAAGGTTTTCTTACTTCGGAATTCAGTTGGTTTTTTCTGGTACTTACTGTGGTTTAATGTAGCAAATTCCAGGATCCATTGCTGCAGTTGATTCGATGTCGAGCGGATTCTTTGAAGCTGAAGGGTCGACCCAGCTGATTTGTTTGACATTTCACCACGTGAAGAAGGTTGTTCAGGAATAGTAGTGATAAACAAAGGAATAGGAAACACAAAACGGAGTAAGGCGATGTCACATCGTTTTTATATTTCGCAGTTAAATTTTGCGTTGGAACGTTGAGTGTGAAATAAATTATTAGATTATAATTAATAGATTTTTTTATTGACAATATTTTAGTCGCTTTCTATTAGTTCTGACGTAAGTACCACACGTTTAAAACGGAGTACAGAAAAAGGAGCTCAATTGATATTGAGCTAAAAGCTGAAGCATCTTACGATCCTTTTTTTGTGAGGAGGCTGTATATTTATTCGGAAGTTACTTCGTTTGGTATTCATGTTCGCACCTGTCGCACAGCTTGTCAAGTAGCGCTGTCAAATTTCAGGGTAAAATACAATAAGATGTTGTCACAGTGGTAACCCTAAAAGTTATATCAAAATATTATAAAAATTCTGTTGAAATATGTATGTCAACATACCTTTTATTCTGCTCACTCGATGCGTCTCGTTTTTACAACAAAAAAAATTTCGAGTGTAATATCCAATCAATACCATCCCTGAAGGTTCATGTCCAATTCACTGTCAAACAAAATTTTGACACTTCACAGCTGATGTCGTATTCCGGCTAAAAAGTAAATAATTCTTCCGCACATTTTACCCTTTAAAAATGGTAAAACTCTTCAGTTTCCTACTGAAAACTCCAAAAAAGGTAACAACTCTCCATTCCCATGAATCGCCCCATAAATCAACTTTCTACTTTACAGGCAGTCCGACAGCATCTTCGAGGAACATTCGTTGACAGTCTTCGCCTCACAGTTCATGGCGGTCATGGTGGCAATGGTGTTCCAAAGTACGGTGGTGTCGGTGGTCAAGGTGGCTGCGTGTACTTTATCGCCAAAGAGGGAGTAACACTGAAAAGTCTCTCGCGCAATATTGAAAAGAAAATTCAAGCGAGTTCGGGGGAGGATAGCAGTAAACTACGAATCCTCGGCAGACGTGGTATGGACGAGAGAATCGAAGTGCCAGTAGGTGTTCAAGTTATTGATGAAAAGGGCAAAATCATTGCCGATCTGAATGAGGAAGGTGCAAAGTGTATAGCAGCTGGCGGTGGCATTGGTGGTTGTTCGGGTACTGGGTTCATTGGACGGCCGGGCGAACATAAAGCACTCAATTTGGATTTGAAGCTAATTGCCGATGTGGGTCTGGTTGGGTTTCCCAACGCAGGCAAGAGCACTCTGCTTAAGGCGATTTCCAATGCGAGTCCGAAAATTGCCTCATATCCATGTAAGTTGTTTTCTCATATCCAATTTTTAAATTTCAAGTAATATCGTCCATCGTTTCTAGTTACAACAATCCGCCCGCAGATTGGCATGGTGGGCTACCCCGACCTGCGAACCATCTCCATCGCTGACTTGCCGGGTCTTATTGAAGGCGCCCACGCCAATTTTGGCATGGGACACAAATTTCTCAAACACATCGAACGCACCCGCCTCCTGCTGATGATTGTGGACGTCTTTGGATTCCGTCTTAGTACGTCGCACATGCAACGGAATTGCTTAGAGAACGTGTATGCGCTCAACAAAGAACTGGAAATGTACGACGAAACTCTGCTACAGAAGCCTTGTGTTTTGCTGGTGAACAAAATGGATCTTGACGGGGGGAAAGAATTGCTTGACAAGTTCCACCCCATGATCAATGACCTGGAGAAGGGTCTTGCTGATTGCCCCGAAGAAATCCGCCCAACAAAACTCATCAACTTTGAGCGCATAATTCCGATTTCGGCCAAGAACTCGGCACGTATCAAGGAAGTCAAACAGGACCTGCGCGAGGTGCTAGACGAGTTGGCCGAACGCGATCTTCCACTCGACGAAGTGCGGCTGGACCTCGAAAGGAAGCTAGGCGAAAGAGGACCGCGTGTCACTTAAAGGGGAAACTGAACCAGGTTGTTTATTATATTATAACGTTTTGCGCTTAGCATCTATTCTAATGTAACAATTTGATGAAAAATAAATGAAATAAAACATGATTGAACTTAAGTTAGACAAATGCAGTTAGCTCTCCACATTGTCGCAGTTTTCGGGGCTACCATTCTCTTTGGTATTCTCCTCTTCATCTTCATTACTTCGCGAGTAGGGATTGAACTTTGGCTGCGGTTCGAACATAACGTTTCCCCTGATTACCCGAACGCGTGGGCCCACAGCCTGAGCGCTGAATTTAAATTTGCCACACGTGTTTACACGATTCTCGCGATGCATTTTAAGTCCAGAAATGGACGCAAAGCGCATACTACATCCGGCGCATTTGTACCGCTTCATGTCGATGTGACGCGACAGATGCGAGATGAGGGTTTCGCGATGGGTGAAGCGCCGTTCACAGACCTGCAAAAGACAACTCGTTAGATAGTTGAAAGACAACATTTGCACTGCTTCTTCTCACCGTGCAGGGGAATGGTCTCTCGCCAGTATGCGTACGTCGGTGGACTGTTAGTTGGCCTCGTGTTCGCACCCGCTTGCCACAATACTCACATTTGTGCGGCAGCTCACCTGTGTGTATGGTTCGATGCAATTGCAGTGTACTCCGCGAGTAAAAGTTCTTGCCACAAACTTCGCATCCATAGTTTGGGTTTCTACCGCAGTCTTGCTGGACATGATCCGTCAGAGTGGCACGCGTAGAGCAGATCCTGCCGCACTTTGGACACTGGAACCTACAAGGTCGCGGTTTTGTGTCCTCTTTATGATATTCCTGTAAATGCTGCTCATATAACTGCTCGGTGGGGAAAGCTAGACGGCACGTAGTGCAATAAGCTGAAGCTAAAAGAAACAAACGTGAACTACATGCTCATTTTAACTTATCCTCGTGCTAGACTTACGCCCGGAAGGTACAGGTATTATCTCCGGCCTCAGTTCAAAGACTGTTTCAGAGATTTCTTCCTCTTTTTTGCCGTGGCCACGTTGGTGTTTCACAAAGGTATGACGTTGGACGTACTGGCGCGGACACTTGTCACACATCCATGCATAGCGATAGTTACTGTTTGGTTCGAGAGTAGAGACTTTTTTATATTCGGACACCTTGCAAAAAATTGACGGCAAAGCCGAGTTTTGACTACTCTCGTCCGAGGACATGTCGGAATTGAGTTTCGCCTTTTGGTATTGGTCTTTGAGACTCTCAATTATAGCGGATTTGCGGAATGAGTTTGGAAGTTTATTTGAAGTGATCATTTCTTCGAAGTCTTCGCTGGACAAATTGTTCGTTGTCGCAGTGCCCTCAATGGTTTCTGGTTCACTTTTAATAGTTTGCTGAACATCAGAAACGAATATTTTTTCAAAGTCTTCTGTGGACAAATTTGGACAAGAGTTTGTTGTTGTCTCCATTTCCGTGTAATTATCTGTACTGGTTTCTGGCTCGCTTTTAATAGTTTGAAGAATATCCTTCTGATCTGTTTCTATGGGAGACGATGATCCGCTGGCAGCTTTTCGTCCCTTCGCCATTGACTTGGTTTTGCGGTCGAAGAGCTCCTCTAGCAGCAAATCATTATAGGGCATCGAATCGGTAGATGTTTTCTTTTCAGCTGCTCGATGGAGAAGAATGGACTTTTTCCTCGTATAGCAGTGGTCCTTGTTTACAGACTCGATATCTTCTCTTGGTCCTAGTTCCTCGGTGGGATTTTGTGTTATCGTGAAGCTATTTCCTTGGGCATCCACAACAACTTGTTGGTCGCAAACCGTTTGTACTCTCGGATACTGCAGATCACCTGTGATGAGATCTTCTCTTTTCATGACGAATGCGTTTCCGTCGCCGTCGACAATTACATCTAGGCGTTGAGGTCTTGGTTGCGCGCGAAACTGAGGCAGGCTATTTGTTAAGGTGTAAGCATTGCCCAGGCTATCGACAATGACGTCTAAACGTTGAGGGGTGTGCACTGGTTGATATTGAGGAAGGTTATTCGTTATATTGAAGGCATTTCCCTGGCTATCAAAAATTACTTCCTTTTTTTGAGCGGAGAAGCATGATTGTGGGCGATCGAGCTCTGTGCTTAGTAACAAGTCGTTACCACCCTGAGCACAGAATGTGAAGTTATTCTGCTGTGAGACACGAACTGTTGGTTGCAATTTAGGAATAGCAGCTACGAGGTAAGCCGGCGCAGGGTTGCCAACCACACTTTGTAGGCTACTATTTGCAGTTGGTTTAGGAATATCCACGTCTGGTAAGGCAGTTTGAGGTTGCTGAGCGGGTACGATAGATTCCGCAGCTTTCGGCGGCAGCTGAAGGTCGTCTACATCTTTAACGGCGTTGATGTCAGGTACAGCAACTGGCCAAAAAGAAGAGTGGTTAGTAAAAATTTTATAAAATAATAATGTTGAGTTTCTCAATTTCCCAACTTACCTACGGCTGTTTCAGCAATCTTCTTCTTCTTTGAGGCAACTCCGTTTTCATTTACATTTTCCACTAAAAAAAGACAGAAAAAAATAGTAAAAATTCTTAATCAAAACGAGAGTTCCTTACCTTTGTCCAAAACGTCAACGCCGTTCTTAGTGCTGCGGCTACTTGTAACATTACTCGAATTTTTATTTTTACACTTCTTCCCCTTCTTATGCTGTTGCAAACCACCTTTTGTTTTAAAGTGCCGGCCACAGTCTTCGCAGATAATTTCAGGCCCATGCGTCTTGTAATGTTTCACCAAATCAGTATTGACCATGAATTCTAGATCACAAATCTAAACACAAAGTATACATCAGATTAGGACCTACGAATTGGGAGTTACAAACACCTTACATTGCAGGTAAATAAATTCTGTTGGGGTTGCTTTGGGGTGAATTTTCCATGAAGAGGTTTTCGCCTGTTTATGTGGGACTGAATGTGCTCCTGGTAGACAAGCGGCGTAACAAACACTTGTGCGCATACCGAACACTTTTTGAAGAATTTACATTTGGAGGGTTCGTGATTTTTCAGCTGAACAGTTGTTTCGAAATATTCTTCGCAATTTTTGCATTGCTTTGCCTTGCACTTGTGTGTGGCGATGTCATTTTGGTTCACGAATTTTTGCAGGCAATCTGTGCATTGCCAGTGATTGGATGTCTCGTGTAGGCTTTCAATGCAGTTATGATTGAGCAGTAAGTCTTCGCTGGAGAAGTAACTTTGGCAGGCGTAACATTCGAATTGTGTCGATTCAGTGATAGGTATGAGTGATTGCTGGGTGTCCTCTGTGATGTTTAGTTCGTCTTCATGCATTAGCTCTTCTTTGATGATGAACTGGAAAGGGAAAGCAATGTCATGTTAGGTTTTGTGGATTTTAGAGATGTAAACAGAGACTTACTGTACAGAATCCGTCGGGGAGTTCATGCTGTGGCACTTGGGTGTGTGAGTTATCTTCTATTTCAGCTGTGGAATAAGAAAACAATTATTTGTTTAAGGAAAAAGAAGGAAGAGCCATGGAAATTAAACACTTCATAGTCAGACGGCAATTAACTTTTGTTGCCCATGAAACAAAAATCGTGCTCCAATGATTTACTAGAAAAGATCTAAGAAATCACCTTTGTTAAGTCTTCAAGTCAAGGGTCCCTTTCAAGTTTCAAGGAAAACAGTTACATGATTCTTAGGGCATATCTCACCGAATAGACCTTGAAGACTCAAAGAGGGATATTTCTCCTGGACTGCGACCCAACCCTCTAACGGACTCCCAGTAAGACAAACTACAAAACAGTCTTTATTCTACTTTCTAATCTTTTTATTGGGAGCACTGAATGTATGTTTTGCATTAATCTATTTGTGTTAAGTAAGCTTATAACATTTTAACAATGTAAACAGCTGCCCGACTTTGAGGTTTTTATCGTAAGAAGAAGTAGAAAGACCTCTACGTTTTTTAAAAATTAATTTCATCTGCCTTGATGATGGCAACCAAACTTCGTTCTTAAGATCGAAACCAAATCTTACTAACTTAAAAGAAAGATCAAACAAAATAACAGAAGCAAGAACGTGTTGAGTAAAAAAGCAGTAGTGACTTGACGAAAGTTGTTTGATGTCTTACTGACGGAACCTCACAGGCAGGCAAGTTGGGATGCATTAAAAGAGAGAGAGTAAGGATCTCTCATTTCTGATCAGGACCTCGTGGCTTACTACGAATACTGCCCAGAATTGTTATTTTTATGATTCAAAGAACAGCACCTAAAAAGAATCATCAAATATTTCGGACAACAATTAAACAATGACTTACTATTCACTTTGATTTTGGCCGCAACATCTGACTTTTCCTTTAAAAATTTATTTTCCTAACCCATATGCAACGGCTCGAAAACTGTTGTTTTTCCCTTTTTGGGCCAATATACCGGCAAACCAAAAAATGTCCTACTTTAAAGTATTACGTCATGGAAAACTTTGCTTGATTACATTAACTATAAGCTGCGTACTTAAGTCGAAAGCCTACAGGCATATGACTAGGAATTTATGGACACAACCAACATTCATTTTCTGCAAATTCAGCGGAGATTAGTTTATTGTTGGTTAAGTTATTCCGCAATTTACACTAAGGCTAAAACTTATGTTGCATCATTCGAATAAAACTATAAAACGTAACGTAATTACATCGATTAACCTAGACTCGAGGCTACAAGTTGGATAGGGGCTAAAACATCTTAATGTACAAACTCACTTGGATCGATTCAACCAGGCTTTAGCAAAGCACCTCAGTTTTATACATCTAAGCGAAACAGTGATTAGCCACGCCTTTAAAGGTTGATGAAAGCTCATCATCACTGAAGTGGCTTTTCCGACTTTTTAGAGAGGTGTCTGCCAAAAGTGCAATAGACTAGTTCTTAGGCTTTTTGCTTGGCAATAATTTCTAATAAGATGAATATAATCTTAGCAAAGCCAATACGCCTTAATGTTAAAATTTACGGACGATAGCTATAGCTAATCAATCGTGCAGTGGCGATTGGTGTGGAGAAATCGGTTGCGATCGATGGCGTGGCGCTGCTCGACTAGCTGATACTTCTACCAACCTGACACCAAAGGAAAATAGGGAGTGGCACAAGAGCAGAGAGAAATTGATTATGAAATTCAGCTTCACAGAACAAAATATGGGGTCGTTGGCAAGGCATCGATAAACTTGTAACTGCAGGACGAATTCTAGACTTCGTAAGGTGGGAATGGAATGCTTCAATTTCGAATATAAAAATTGACCATACGATCACATATAGCCAAAGAATACAGCGTAAGATGTTCATGAGTGCACTCTGCACCTGTTAACACTGCAGCAACCTAAAGCTGTCTCAAATTTGTCTGCTTTCTCAGACTGATTACTTAACCAACCCTCTTTAATTCTTCGCAATTAATAGAAATTCAATCATCTAAAGGTTCAACAGAATTTCCTCTATCCAATAAATATTCCATTGGCACCAGCCTTCTACTTGGAGAATTTACAAAAAAGCATTTCGCTGAACAAACTACGCGACTCCCAAAATCACACTTTACAAAACCAACTGACAAGTAAAGACGCAAAATACTGTTAAACCACACACAAACTCCTGTGAATGCAAACAATGTGCTTTCGTCCATTAAATTCTCAAACATCGTGAGAAGCACTCACCTCTCGTTAAACTCATGAAAATCCATAAGACAAAAAAAAAAACACATTAATTTCACCATAAAATAAAGAAAAACTTACTTTTTATATCGAGTTCTTCTTCTTTAATTACTGGAAATTCCATATCCATGGGTTCGATTTTAATTTCATTGAATATTTCCGTCATATTGATAATTTACATACTCTCAAAAAACTATCCAAATATTACAAATTGTCTTAAATACTAAACTAAACTATTTATTAACAAATTAAACAATAAAATCTTTAAAATATAAACAATTCCGCAAACATTTGCGTTTAAAAGACAAAATCTTTTATTTTGTATCTTCCCAACTGACAGCAGCAAATAAACTGTCAACTTGTTCGAAGGGGAAGTGCAAGTAAGTTGTTGAATTCCCCACACCAAATGGCGGAATAAAGAAGAAGAAAATTGACAGTTGTTTAGCGGTCTGCGGGTAATCGTTGTGGTTGAAATTGAATTGAATTTTTATTAAATATTTGCTTTTTTTATTTGTTGGAAAATAATTATCTGTTTGAGGAGAAGTTGTGACGGATATTGTGCGTTAATATATATATATTGCTTTTGAACAACGATCGTGTTTGAAAAGACGAGGTGCGCGAAATGTCGGACTTTGTTTAGAGTGCTGATCATTTTACCGTAACAAAGGGAATTGAGACTGAGAGTAGAGTTTTGCTGAATAACTAACTAATTTTATATAAGCGCGTAATAAAATTTACCGTTAATAAATGTTCTTTGTCTGGCCGAGAGGAGCACTGCACAGCACATAATTATGTCCGGGGTAAGTTTGTAAGGTCGCCTTTAAAAAATCTATCGGTCAACATTAGCAACTTCATTGTGTGCAGTTTTGAATAATTTATGTTTTTGTTTCTGGTTACCCTTCGGAATTTTTACAGTATTGTGTATTGAAACGTATTTTACTCTAATAACAAAAAATGCTATGGCAAGTTTAAAACTACATTCTGTTGATTCTGTTGTTTCGGTTTTTTTCGAACACCAATTTTCGTCACATTTTGTAATAACAAAATCAACAATTTTCATATTCTCTGTTTTGTTGCAAAAAGTGATAGTTTCTGATTCTGTTTCTCTTGTTTGATATGAGACGTCTTTACACACATTTTGCTTTACATAATAAAGTACTGGTTTGATTCAACAAAATGTTGCGAGTGGTTTTTAACGTAGTTTCTACGATACCTTGATTTTTCACTGATGTGAACACTATCGGAAAATTGATGTAGTTTTACTCGGGAATTCACTAAAATTGTCAATATCCAAAATTAAGAGAGAGTTATCTCATTTCAATAAAAAGTAACCACCCGTGCATGAACAAATAAAAGGAAAGGCTAATCTTTTTATCACTTTTTTGGCGGTCCACTATACAAGAAAGATAAAGTGATTTTCTGTTGGAAAACTGATAAAATAATTATTAAGTTATTATTACTTGCGTGGCTTTTGCAGTTTTTTTAAATACGTTTTCATATTCAAGGCCTCCTTTAAAATATTTGAAATTCCAAAATTCGTCTTTGTTTCGCACTGCTTTAATGAGTGTATCATTGTCTATTGCACATATAAAACTTAAATGTCAAGTTGGGCCCGAATAACATCATTAAATATGTAAATTCAAAACAGATAATATTTTTGAAATATACGAATCAGACGCAGAAGCAAAAATGTCCATTTTGGATCAACTCCTAAAATGTATCTACTATATTCTCTCAATTGACACATAACCCCAGGATCCGTGCTCTTCGAATCTTTTTTTATACTGTGCTACATTCCCATCCAAAAAGAACTCATAATTATAGGCGAAAATGCTATCTGAAGGAAGTTGATTTTAATTTATTCTTTTGAAGAATAAAAATATTAAAAATGGCGGCAGGTCTCGAATTTAATGCCTTTGCACCTATTAGTTAGCTCGTCATGCTTTCAATTTAAAGAAAATTGCTTAAAATTTAAGCGTAGTCTAACCTGTTATTTAACGTTCTCATTACGACATAACAAAACAATTTGGAAATTTTAAAATTCGATTCTCTCTCACACTTTTAGAAATACTTCAAAACCAAAAAGTCAAAACGATTTATTCGATTGGGCCTCTGTGTTTTTTAATTCGATTCCACCCGCTGATTTGTTGGAAAGTATGTTACAAAAATAAATTCGAAAAATTTAACTGTAACCAATGCGGAATCTTAATGACTGCTCATTTCTTCCCTTATGACAAAAAATACTATCATCTAAATATGCACAAAATCACAACTTATATTAAATTCGATCATTAAAAACTTAAGATATTATTTCCAATGGAGAAATATTTTTGGCATTACTAATTTTGACAGAATCCGCCTTTATTTTTGAATTGATGTAAATAAAAACAATTTGCGAAAATGAAAGAAGAATTAATTGATTTGTGAAGACAAATAGGGTTTTTATATGATAAAATCTGCTCATCGTTTACCAATTTATACATGAGATATACTAAATTTCATAAAACACTAAATAGAAAAATAAAAAAAAAATGAGTTTTGACAGAACCATTTTTCAAAAAATATGCACGTGTGTCTCGGGAGCAGCGATGCATGCAGCCCTTCTGCACATCTGTTTCAACATAAATCTTTGAAAAAAGACAACAATTTTTCAAAAGTTTGGCAGCACTGCTTGTGTGTAATTGACCCCAATCATATAGCTGCTGTTCCCACAAAAAGTGAATACTTTTTAAAATAAGTTTAAGTAGTTTGAAAGTCTGTTGCAGTAAGCGTAAACATTTAAGATGCTATTGTCGTTTTTAATTTGTTTCACTCCAGAAACTTCAACTTTATAATAATGTAATTTGCGAATATCCTGTTCTGATTAATTGTGTTGAAATGTGGAAAAATCAGATATAATTACTTCCTAAAATACATAAATTATTATTTTGAGAACAATGTTAGCTTCTTAAACACATGATCATATATTATGAAAACACTACTAAATAAAAAAGCCGTTTAAATGACAACACATTCTATAGAAACACTTTTATCAAATTCCCACTGAATTTGGCAGCACTGATTGTTTGCAATTGTGAGTTGACCCTAATACCTGATCCAAGTAAAAACCAAAATGTGAACATTTTTTTTTTAAATTTGTGTGTTTAAAAAGGCTATAAAACTTAAAAAAAAAAGTGATTCAATTTGAGATGTTGCTGCAGAACATAATAATCGGATTCATGTCGGTAAGTTCACGAACTTTCTTTTTTCGTAAAACATTTTTGAATGCCTAAGAGGTCCTAAGATTTAATTTTCACATTCCCTTCAAAAAAAACAGTTAGATTCCGCAAAAAGATGAAATCTATTATTTGCTTGTTTTAAGATAAAAAAAAAACACATTCTGAGCTTAGAATGGGATGTACATATGTTTTTCTCTTTCGTTATTCAAAAACGTCTCCAATGAAATTCCCTTCAACAATTTTTTTATTTCACATAAATAAACGTAAAATATTCAAATGTAAATCTAAATAAAGCAAGCGACTTTCTTAGAAACTCGGTTTGGCTCCTATTAACAAGCGACCCTTCTGCACTCCCATATAGTGACTCGCTTTTGAGTTTAGCGGTTGCAAGCCACACGTATCGGCGTACACCTTCCGATGAGCTTGAAGGTTGGAAATGCATGTAAATCGCTTGCCGCATCCGTCACAGGCGAAGCGCTTCACCCCCGTATGCGAAGCAATATGCGTGAGTAGACTTTCCCGATAGGGATATTCCTTTGGGCAGAGCTGAAAAAGAAATTTAAAATTCTTGCAACATTCGGCAAACATATTAGAGCTGCAACTTACATCACACTTGAACGGCTTGTTATCTGAATGTATGGTCTTCATGTGGGCCTTGTACTGCGCCTTTACTTTGAACGCCTTTCCGCATTTGTCACACACAAACGGAGTCTCGTCCTTGTGCAGCAGTAAGTGAGTCTTCAGAATTCCCGCTGTTGTGAATTTCTTATCACACTCTTCACACTGGTAGAAGGGATCTTTTCCGCAATTCGATCGCGTGTGGTCCGTCAGAGCAGTGCGACTGGCAAACGACTTGGCACACTTGTCGCAGATCAAAGTTCGATCTGCTGTCTTTCGACGTTCGGTGTGCGTTCGTTTGTGGATCTTAAGCGATTCGGGAGACTGCGAGCACTTGCCGCAGATGTTGCAGTAAATAGAGTCTCTGTGTTTGGACTTGGCGTGATCCATTGCCTCGTCCTTTGTGCGGAAGTATAGCCTGCAGTAGCATGGACATTTGTGTATGAGACTTCCATCGGGGCCTAGAATGGGCGAGAAAATGTAATCATAAAAGAGATGAAAGTGGCTGACTTACCGTGGTACGTTATGTGGGTTTGAAGTCGCTTAGCCATCAAGTAGATTTTGGAGCAAATCGGGCAGCGATGCACCAAATCGGCGGGAATGTCATCTTCTTCGTTCTTGAAGATCGCGCGTATCTCATCGTAGGTCTTGTGGTGATGATCACGGAGGTGCGTTTCGTAGGGCTTTCGGATATAGTAGACCTTTATGCAGAACTGACAGTGGTAGATGCGGTCTTTCTTGAACATGACGAGATTTTTGCGGAAAGCTGTGCGACGGCGCTTGGCTTTCTGAGTGGGTGGTACCGGTATTTGTGCTTCCAAAACCACTCGACATGGCTTCATTACAGGAGTGTCTTCTTTCTTGATGTCTGGCAAGCTCTCATCTTTAGCCTGTGGTTCAGTTTTAACTGCAATTTCGACCAAAATTGGGTCATGTGGAACTGGTGGCTGCTCTTCTTCCTCCATTTTCATTGCGCTTACAGGAAGAAGGTTTTCTAGAGCTGGCGGTTTAACATCTGCCTTTTCATTATCAGTAGAGTCATCCGAGTCTGCCATGGTGGTACATTCGAATGGCGGATCGTCGCAACTGTCGTCAGATTCAAAGTCACTCGGTGGTTTCTCCTCGGGTGTATTCTGTTCCTGTGTACGCTGACTTCGCCTTGGACGTTTGATGATCACCTCTTCTGTGTCAGAGTTGGACGACGCGGGTTTTGCCTTCACGGCTTTTGGTGGTTTAGGTGCTTTGGGAGCTCTTGCTCTGACAGGTTTGGGTTTTTTAGGTACCTTAGGAGCCTTGGACTTCTTTGGCTCCTCGCTGGGGTTTAAAACTTTGCTAGCCTGTACGATTTTGATCTCTGACAGCATCAGACTTGCTGGAACTAAAAAAAATTACGAACAATTTGTTATTTTGAAAAGCAAAAAAGAATTGAATGTGTACTTCTCGAATTGCCGTTGCGTTTTGTCTCTTTGGTCGAGTCGTATATCGCCAGACCACAGGAACTCTGCCTCGCTCTTCGGTGCTTGATAAGGTTCGAATGACAGGAGAACCGTGACCCACAACACTTGCACACAACCAGCTTGACTCCAGTATGGATCGAGGCGTGAGTGACAAAACTCTCACGATGAGCAAAGCATTTTCCACAGACCTACAGCGAAAGAGATGGTGAAAATGATCAAACGTTATGAGAGAATATCGTCCTTCTACCTACATCACATTTATACGGCTTCTCTCCGGTGTGGGTCCGCTCGTGTATCACCAGCCTTCCATTGCTGAGGAAGCTCTTGCCACAGTAGCTGCAGCAGAACTTCTTCTCTCCACCGTGGATCTTCCTATGCTCGGCCAGGTTATACTTTGTGTAGAACGCCATGTTGCAAACATCACATATATGCGCCTTTATTTGGCCGCATTTTGTTTCCTTGTGTCTTTTGGCCGCCTGAGCAGTCTTGAATTCCATTCCGCATTCTTCACAAACAATCATTTGGCGGTCCACCCCCTTGTGAATGTTCTGAATATGCGTGCGGTATTCGTCTGCGCTGGACGATATCTCATGGCATATCTGACAGGCAAGGACTTTATGCTTCTCATCCTTGTGCTTCTTCAGAAGTTCGTCCAGACAAAAGCGTTCGTCGCAGAAGTTGCAGCAGAATCCGCCTGGTGGTTCGTGACGCTTCATGTGCGCCATGTAACCATTCAGTGAAACCAGCGACTTGCTGCACACTGGACAAACCAATTTTGGGCCGGTTTTGTCCGTTTTGATTTGAACCAACATTGTGGACACATCTTCAGCTGAAAAATGAATGTTTGAGAAAATTTTTGAAATTGCAAACTTTCCCTTGTGTAGCAACCCTTAGTAAAATCTGTCATCCTTCTTATTAGAATTCAACAGTTGAGTTGAATTCAATTTGGTTCAATCACCCACTGAGTCTGACAAGAAAGAGACAGTTGACAAATGACAACAAATCAAGAAAAAAAAAAAAAAAAACAAAACCAACACCGAGAGAAGAAAATGAAATAAAATTAAAACAAAAATTTCGCCAACTTTTCGGTAAAATCCCAATAGAACAGCTTAATTTTTGAATAAACAAATAAAAAAGCAATCAGTTCGAATTGACCCCACCTTTTGGTTCGGCGTTCTTTTCTGCAGAAATCTCCGTCATTATGTAGATTTATAATTGCTCTTCCCAGCTACGCCTAACTATAGTTTACTTATTTTCATAAAATGTTTTCAAAATTCCGCGCGAATACACAGTTTAGAACTTTGTATAATAAGCATCCACATTTTTATTTGTAAACAAAAGGCACTGAGAAAAATGCTTTCTTAAAAACATGGACAAAATTTGCACACAAAAAAATGTCTATCCTACACTACACTTGAAGAATTTGTCTGGTCAACTTTGTAATTGGATTTTCTTCGTTGACGTTGGGCGAGGTGACAGTGACAGCTATAAATTGAATTCACCATTTTTGTTGGTGTGACTGACTCTTGTGGGTAACTAAAAAACAGGGATGTAAAAGAGGAAAATGTCGGATGGAAGGCAAAATAATGTACACTGAAAGGAAAGTGGGTGCTGATAAGATAAGTTTTAACATTAAAGCTGCAAGTGTTGGCTTTAGATTTAATTGGTTCATCAGATTCTTTATCTTTTATTGCAACTAATGAGTAGTAGGAGTTTTCGATTGCGAATGAAACTTAAAACTAAAAATTCTCTCAACTTGAGGGAGAAATCTTCAAATTTGGAGAAAGGTAGATTTTTTTTTATTTAGTTTCGACTTGCCGATCGACCTAAAACTTTGTTTTGCTTAGGTGAGTAGAGCTTCTAACGTCTTATACCATCAGCAGAAGAATTCTTTATATCTTCGGTGCTTATTATGTGCCTAAGAAAATATTTCCATTTGATACCGTAAAGGGCCGGCCGGCTTTCAGGGCAGTGGTGGTTAGTGCTGATTAGCACTGCGACCAAGAATAGATCTTTTGTGCTCCCTATAAAGTTAGTAAGTAATTTGTGTCTGGCGACAATCCAAGGTCTTTGATGAACCTTGCGATTGTTGAGGTCGATGATTTAGCAATATCCTGAGGTTCGGTGAGTCCTTTGTTGAAGCATTAAGACTGTTTTGGATGATTGTTCTGCCGTTTCTGTTTGTTCGAGGCAGATCTACACAGATCTATAGAGCTTTTCCCCATTTTCATGAGATGATGGTTCAGGGCGCAGTGAACTGTTAGGAAGTCAGTTATGATCTTATGATCTTAGCATCAAGTTTGCTCATAGAGAAGTTCTGAAGAGCTCGTTTTTTGCTGGCGTTCCGATGTGGTTAGTTCAAATTTGATATTACTGGGTGGTAGTCCACAGAAGAGTTCTGGGACTCTTTATTACCAAGAACCCCTTCGTGTCCTGATACCCAGTGAATAGTTTCTCTGTTATGTGACGTGAGTTGTTTTAGAATAGTTATACAGTTCCAAACAAGTAGAGAGTTGAACTAAGAGAATGTAGATATCTGATCTTCTGATATTACGTCTTGAGCATTCTCTAGCGCATCGTTCAATGGCATAAACTTCTGTTTGGAAGATTGATGTTGTGTGTCCTAGAGGAACGGACATTTTACAGTTGGGGCCGTTGATGCCTGCTTCTACACCCGTTGGCATTTGTGAACCATCCGTGAACCAGACTGAGTGGGACCAGTTTAGCCTAGGGCCTCCAGTTTCCCACACCCAGCACTTCTTAATTCGTGCAAGTAGCTGTGGGAGGTCAAGGAGTTCCTCTATGACAGCCAAAGGAAAGTAGCGCATGGCACCTGTGATTCCTATGCAAGCTAGTCTTTGTATACTTTGAAGTGCTTTTTGGGCAGATATTTGATTTACCTTTTCCCACCACTCTAGAGCTGAATAAGTAATGATTGGTAGGAATATGGTTTGGTAGGTCCCATGTATAATTTTTGGAGGTAGACCCCAAAGATGAGCATTCCAAGTAAGCTTATGATGAAGTGTGATACGGAGAAATTTTACTTCCTTTGAGAATGGTATTAGCGTGTTTTTCAGTGATAAGGTTGGCAGGATGTGAAAGGAATAATTGTTGTTTTTGAGGGGATAAAGTTAGGCCTATGTCTTGACACCAGTTCCATACTTTTGTTAAGATAGTTTGCATAAGCCCTGATATAGTGGGACCATGTTTGCCTCTTGTAATGATTACCAGGTCGTCAGCAAAGCTCTGTGTGTGCTAAACCCTGAGTTGTTTAGGTCGTCTGTTTTGATAGGTCTAAGTGAGTCGGACTTCTATCCGACTGCCACTTCAACCTAACCTAACCTTAGGTCGTCTAGAACTTCATCGATGACGATTGACCAGATGAGGGAAGATAGAACACCCCCTTGAGGACAACCTTTAACTGCCTTGATACTGATGGATGTTGGACCAAGTTTGGCAGACATAAATCTGCTGCTTAGCATTGATTGTATTCAACTATTCGTTAGATTGTCTATTCCGTTGTTATTGGCAGCTTTTTTAATGGAGGAATACGACGTATTGTCGAAGTTTCTAGCAATGTCTAGAAAGGAACAGAGAGCAATTTCTTTGGATTCAAGCGAGCCTTTTATCTTCTTGACTAGATGATGTAGGGCCGTTATCGTAGATTTGCCAGATTGATTTTTGTTGAGGGGCTGGTATACAAGAAAGGAATTACGTGTACAGTCGGCAGGTCTGTGATGACATGTTAGGTATCCAGTTAAATTTTTTGATATCGTGTCTGGATAGATTAAATAATTTTTTAGCATCGTCTTTGAAATGCTGTGATGACCTTGTTGGTCTGTCTACCGAATTTACCGCTGATTTGTTTATTGCAGTTAAATGTTTGGGTCCTCGTCGAATAAATGGACGAGCATTTTCCGGCTAGTTCCACGGACTCGCACGCACATTTGGGAGATAGCATGAAGATGATTTTATACGTTGTTGGGCTCACCTGCATGTTAAGATTGTAAAACTTTCTCGTTTCTATTATGGTTCAAATTCGCCAAAACTGTCTCTTTCGAAGTTTAACATGGCATGGATCTCATCATGGACTACAATGGGACACTTTTCCATTGGTATCGAGTGTTCGATCTATGAACTTTCCATCAAGGAAGAATTTGCCAAAGTAATGCGATTGGGCTTTATTTTTCATTAGATGTGGAAATGCCAAAATTTTCTGCCATAAGGCCCACCTGCCGATCCATGTGGCTTTATATCCTTACTTCACCAAGCAAATCATGTTATATTTTGGGAATTGATTCAAGTATTTCAAGGCGTATCATATGGTCACATGGTCTTCTAACAAAAACTCAAACATCTAGCAGTGCTGTTGGGCTGTAAAGCCTAGAAAACTTCTGTAACTTTTTTGCTGTTGTCTCTCTTAGAACTTTTTAATACCATGCAACGTCAAGGTTGCAAGGATCCTTATATTATTCGAAGTTTAAAATAGCAATATGTACGCATTTAACCAATTTTTCCTTAAAAAGTGTAAATCCATGTGTTGCTTTTCCATCTCTTCCTCTCAAAATAGCGT
This sequence comes from Ferdinandea cuprea, assembly GCA_963576555.1. Lineage (NCBI taxonomy): Eukaryota > Metazoa > Arthropoda > Insecta > Diptera > Syrphidae > Ferdinandea > Ferdinandea cuprea. The sequence continues at coordinate 83,300,750 of OY754961.1, read as the reverse complement.
GGCAAAAAAAAAGAAAAGAAAAGGAAAGCCTTGACAACTAATTGTTCGTCTGCCGGAACAATGTTTCTCTTGTATTGCCGCCTTGCTTAACAAGGTAACTAGCCTCCCCTTTTTCTAGAAGCCATAATCTCTCACTCCACGACAAGTCTGTCAATCAATCTTCTTTTGGACTATTTATTTCGACACACGGTGAATAAAGTTTTCTTTAGCTCACTCTATATGCTTTTACCTTGCATTTTTAATTTCGTTCTTAAGCTGATATACGAGTAGTTTCAGTTTTGTTGTTCGCGATGAATGTCTACTCACAGCAAGAGTGATGCATTTATTTTTTGTGGGAACTTTGTTAGCCTTGTCTGCGGCCATTGAGTGAAATAAATTCTATAGTGCGCTTCCGCTTTCACTCCCCGCGCCCCAAGATCGCTTATGGCAAACAGGATGTAATCTCTAGGCAGATTTTTATAGTGATTATAGATTTTTCATTTTGAAAACATTGACGAAGGATGAGGGAAAATGAATTGAAACCTTGAAGGGTTGTTCTTCGCAAGAGGACGACATATAATCTTCTTGGGGGTGTGTGCGCTCGCCGAAGGAAATTGTTAAAAAATTTAAAATGCAATCAGGAGTGTGGCATTGATTTGCCAGTGAGCTAAAGGCTTGTCATCTTGACATCTTTGCTTTTGCACTTTAATGAGACTGATCTCATGTCAAATGGGATCCAGGAAGGTTGTTTATTTGCCTTCTAAAAATAGGTTCGATGGCAACGGATGGATTTTTTTCACGTTGGACTTTCATTATTTCGGAAGAGTTCGTGAATGGAATTGGGAGCTAAAAAGTGTGGCTAATGAGTGTTGAATAGAAAAAATTAGGAAAAACGGAGAAACCCCAAGAATTTTTTTAGGTTGAAGCCCGAAAGCTGGAAACGGCTAGCGATAAGAGCCACTGGAGAGATTTCACAAAGAATCCAGGGACAGAACCAGGTCACCTTAGAAGGAAAATACGATTGGATTATGTATGCAATCCTAAGAGCTATTTCTGAGTAAGCTTGGTCCGGAGAACTGTAAGACGAGGAACGCCAACAAGAAGATGATTTTTCAATCGATCAATTTTATTCAGCTACGACTTTTTACGAGGACTGTAATAGATAGAAGGCTATTCGTCGCTATTTTAGCATTGAAAAAAATTAAGAGAGCCGACGAACTGCCAAGACGTCGTTCTGCTCTTCGCGAATTTTCTGAATTTTATGAATATCTATATTTGTTTTGATATGGTGGCTTGTGGAATCAGGATCGGGTGGAGCATGGTTCGAAGTGTTTGCGGTGATGCTGAGACATGGTTAGGTCAATTTAAAAATATTAAATTCTCCTCCAGTTTCATGTAATTAGCCAGCTTAGAATAATGTAGGTCTTGTGTCTTGTTAAGTTTTAATCGAACATTAAGTCATTGAAACGGGTTGGGAATTTTCGCCTGCAGCCGCCTCATCTTCTAGGTTACTAGGTTTCCTCCTGCTTCCTGAGGGATCACATTCACACAGTATGTGTGCAACGTCCTCTATCAAGCATAAGCCATCTCAATAGCTGCACTCATCTGTCTCTCGGACACAGTTCCAGTCTTCTGACATGTTTCCTGCGAAGGCAATGTTAAGATAGGCCATCGGTTCAGATTCAAAATCCCTCCATTGATACCTTTTAAAGCAGGTATAAGGCTACTTACTATGGACTTCTGGGGGAAATCTGCACACCGTGCATGTGCATACAACCATCCTAACCTACCGCAACCTTTAGACTAATGAAGCATTGACTAACTACTTCCATTAACAAAGAGCAAGATGCCTCACAATCGCTCAACCCCAATTCCATTCAAACGACATCATCAATCCAAACCGGATATCCATCAGTTAGTTATTCTCAAATTTCCCAACTATTCGCTCTGCAAAAAAAAAAAAACATACACACACACAGCAACCGCAAAATCAATAAGTTTCAATAAACCGCATCAACTGAATTAAAATCTGCAGAGAATCGATTACTTTGGATCTTATAAAGGCATAAAATTGATGAAGACCTCTCTTCGCTACCATTCGGCAGCCTGAAATCCTGATTGAAATCATTTCATGTTCTCTCGTCGCAAATTCCTTTGATATCTTTATCAATGTCTACAACTATGCCATTGAACGACTCCATTCACGTGCGTATACCTTGATTCCACCTCCATTTGCTAGCTATTTGCTTCTTTTTTGTTCGCCGCCAAAGACTACCGCAGCAGCAGCAGGACACATTTTCCGCATCCTTCTTCCTTGGGTTTTCAAATTTCAATTCCGAATATTTCTCCTCATTCACTGTGCACGATGAGATATAAAGAGTGTATACATAAGCGCCCCCCCAGGTCGTTTCGTTGTTCAGCAATCATCCATTACTCGCTCTTTCGTTTCGTCCTATGTGTGTCCCTGAATCGATTTAGGTCTTCTATACCTAGGACAAAAAAAAAACCGCCACATCCTTCCAGAAGTACAACCAAAATTAGATGTTGCCTATGTTTCGAGTGTCGTGCTCCTCCTCAACCACCACGACCATGATGATGATGATAAAGTTCCAATATTTTCTGTGATATCTCCTAGCATGAATGTGCGCCCCAATTACGGAGTCTTCTTGACTCAATTTCGACAAAGAAACAAGAAACAAAAACAAAAACAAAAAAAAAAAAAAAAAAAATAACACACACAACCGGATATTCGTTGCTCGTTTGTAGGTCCTTAAATTGCAGAGTAGGTACATATGCAATTGCAATCTGGGTTATCAATAACGGTTTTTGGTGTTGCATCCATCCACTTTTGTGATGCTGCTGCGATGATGCATTCAGTTCGTAGTTTTGATGCGCACACGAAACGGTGCCAGAGTTGATTGTTTTCAATTCAACAAAATGTCGAATCGATTCAGCCCCCGTGTAATGCGATTTATACCGGGGAAAACCCATCTACAACACGAGATCACGGTAGGTATTGCCTAAAAATTGCATCTTGATGTCGATGCAATGTTTTTTTTTTAATTTTTTTTTTGGAAGTAAATGTAAAACGTTGATTGCATTTCCGTTATTCTTGTTTTTTTTTTTCTGTTTTGTACGTTCATACAACAAACATGGAGCAATGAGGCTGTCATTCTTCCCGGAAATGGGTTCAAGGATGAAGGTAGTTCTTAATTTGAACCGAAAAGAGATTGATGGATTCATTTTTGGCGCAGGGACCATTGTTATTATGTGCACTTTACTTTCGGAGGGAAGGGGCTAGTGTGGATATTAAATTGCAGGTGGTTGTGCAAGGAAAGCAGCGTTCTTGGATGAGCGTGATTAATAAAGTTGCTGCAGGTCCTGTGGGAGACAGGTCTTGCTTTTAGTCGAATATTAATAGCAAATTGTGGTTCATTAAAAAAAAAGAACAAATAAGCCGTAGATTAAAGAGTTGGGATTTAAAAATAAATTTACGGGTGAAAGTATATCCTTGTGGCATTATCCCAAAATAATAGTGCTGTGTAAGATGCGACTAAAGGGTAGAAGTCATTTCTAGCCAATATGGTCAGCAAACTTAGGTCCAAGTATGCATGAAAGAAAAACAAAAAACTTAAAATAAACAAAATCCGTTATGGTGCAGAAAAGGCATTACCCGCCAATGCTTATGTCATGTGTGGTCGGCGCTATTGGGTTTCCGGGGGATAGCAGGTTGGAACGTTGGAACTGTATAGAAGTATGAGTGGAAGCTCCGAGCTGGAAGAGGTGATTGCTGAAAGGTGATTTGACATCATATCTATTTGACCATTTTAAAGTTCAGTGACCGTTTGATGTCGAACCCCAGATTGAGTGCGAGCAAAGCGGAAAAGATCCATTCTGGTTTGATTTCCACAACACCTCAAAGGCTTTGCAGACTGCCATGGAGAACTAGGATACTGTACAGGGAAACACCTATGGCATTAGCGTTAATGAAACCCAGATTGACTACCATTTGGTGGCCAGTTTCATGAAGCCTATGTTGAGAGGTTTCAATCACACACCAACACCGCCTCATGGAGCAAAAGAATAGACAGAAACAAAAAAAAATTTTGGAAAAAGGCTAAATCGCTGATTGGGGCATCCGTAAAGAGCGCTACCAACAAGGAAAAGAAACACAGTGGTGGATGGAGGAAGCAAGTGAAGTGTAATGTCAAGTAAAAGCGGTATTCAAAGCTTGATCAGAGTGCCCTTCTAATAATAGAGACTACACAGTTTACCTTGAGTTGGAATAGAGACATGGAGACCCTGAGTCGTAGGTAGAGGAGGTACAGCGGAACAACTTGAACAAGGACATTAACGTCTTCAAAATAGCCGGACAGAGAATGAGAAATCCTTCGAACTTTTGTTCGTCGTGTATGCACAGATGGCGGCAGTATTGTTAGGGACTTCCAAATAAACAATTTTCTCCGGCTTTACTTCTAACATTGAAGACGTAACCGTAACTTAAATCGAAGAAGTTGGGAAAACGGTTTGATACTTCAGTTGAACCCCACGCGATACCCTCTGAGTATTGAAAAAATTTGATTGTGTCGTGAAGACAACGGGGAGTCATGTCCGAGGGAGCAAAGAAAACCGATAGATGCCCCGATGGAGTCACCAAAGAGCTCCCAATAAAAGTCGGTGTACACCAGCGAAGCTTCTTAAGTACTTTGCTTAAAGGACAAGTGACGAAATCTTTAGTTAACCAGTAATTCTTGGCGGACGATGGAGCAGCTCTCTGACCCATTTCGACCTATTCAAGACATTTATTTGCATGGAAAAGTCATTCCCAAGTGCGAAAAGTTGAAATATCTGAAAGCTGTGGTCAACAGTGAAGCAATCGTGAATAAAGACAACAATCATCCTGTAAGCGCGAAGTGGATGAAGTAACAGGAACGCCTTCTAAAGCCTCTACACTGGCCGTCGCCTATCGGTCAGAATTTCAATCAAAGTGCCTTCCCCAAAGCGGGTCTAAAACATGACCTCAATGGCGAATTTATACGGAACCATGAGGCATGCAAATATAGCAACAGGAGCTCAGGAGGTTGATGGCAGAAATCGGAATCTCCAACAATGTCGCATGACAGTGAAAATCTGGAAAATTTGGCCAGGAGCTGCGCTACCATGTGACTGTTTCAATGTTTCAATTGCGTTACTGAGCAGGCGCTTTCTTCAATAGACCCGGATTAAACGGATAGACAGTGATAGTCCTTTCGCGACCATTGAAGAACAATGAACAAGTGAAACTAGTTGGCTTTAAGGTAAATGAGGACGAGACAACGTAAGTGTTCTTTAGAAGAAACTGTGAAGTGGCAGACCTATGTCTGCGTTAGCGTGACTTTCGCAAACAATACCTTAGTGGACATTACACGTAAAATTACCTATGAAAACTGCTGCCACTTCGATTGAAAAAACAAAAGTATTCAATACGTTTAAACTTTAAGTCGAAGTGCAAGCTTAAAACTAAATGCAGAAGGTCGTAGAGGATGAAAGACTGCTGTATCTTAGCCAGATAGAGACACCAAATCATAAAGCTTAAGCCAATCGGCCGGGGATTTTTCTAACCCTCGGTGATTTTGTTTTGAGTCCCATAGCTAGATATTGAAGGGAATTCATTTTTTTAAAATTACTAAGCAGTTCATCGGTCAGTCATCGAAATATCGGCAGAGACACAAGTAATCTAAATCATTCAGCGGGTTCTTTTCAAAGAAATTAATAAAAGTGAAACACTTCTCCTTAAAAAACGTCCATTAAAAGTGGACAAGGTCAGAATTTTTTTTAGGTTGAAATTTAAAAAAAAAAATTATTTTCCAAAAACTCTGATAAAACACTTCAATTCAAAAGTATTCCTATCAAGTTTAACTTAATTATTTCATCTACCGATTGACAACTACTTCACATCCATTTCCTTGTTTACTATAAGAAAATATTTACCACACCTCCACCACTCCGCATTAATCTCCTTCCATCTTACCGTGTCGACTTTAACTTTCATTTAAACCAAACAAACACTATCTGTAACTAAGACCAAAGCACCCTGGTCAGATTACTAGACAATTTTGGGCAATTTATTACACCCATAGTGTAAATATTACCATCATCTGATAACAAACACGATAAAGCACGTCAGCATCACACCTATAGCTAGGTACACAAACTCACAAAAAAAAAACCTAGTAGGTCCTCGATTATTAAACAGTTCCCAAGCTTACCCCCGCTTGCAACTCCCTTTCTCTACTGTCTATCAAAAGCTGAACAATCCTAATAGGTAAAATTAAGCACTATAAACACGAGATATTCTCCATGCCAAAGCCACCCCCAAAAATGACAAATGAATACGAAAACATAATGCTATCGTCCTTAAAATTAATCCTTAACGTCATAGAGCCCAAAGTCCGAACACAAACCAAATACATAAACAAACGCACAGCACAGCACAGCACACTCTGTTGGCTGACCCTTGTTGTTGACGACTTTGCATCTGTTTTCAACATTCCACTTCATCTTATGTCCCTCTTGCTGTCTCAGTCGTCTTCTTTGCCTTTATATGGTCTGATGTGACGTTCGAAAATGTATTTTTTTTTTCATAAATTCCCATGCTTTCAATGTCACTTAACAATTTTAACCAAAAATATATTGCGTGAAAGTTCAAACCACAAGAATCATAATATTATATCGTACTACGGCTACACCATATCATAACCCCATGCTTTGGAACACTCACTCTTTCCCACTGTCTCTGTATTGAGGTTGTTTTTTTTTAAGGCAATTATATGGTATCGGTATCCACCACAATACTTTCAACAAATATGGGAATTCCCCAAGAATTGTATTGTAAGGTGGAATTTGTAGCCCCATGCGCTTTAGAGGGAAGGAAAGAGCGAAAGCTTTTTTAATAGAAATTCCTTAGACTTTGTGTTTTATTTTTTTTTTATTTGCTTTTAGAGGAAAAATGATATGGTTCACGGTTTTGGTCTAGTTATCTTTTTTATTAGGACAATGACAGTTCCAGAAAGCTCTTCTCAAAGAGGGAATGTTGGGTTGGTTTTTGAATTTTGCTAAAAAGACTCCTAAATATTGGAATAGAAAATGTGTGTAGAGCGCGTTCTCTAACGAAGAGATTTTAAATTTGGAAAACATAGTTAAGTACTAACATTTTTAAGAAACTATTGGATCGAAACTAAATGATGGTTAGCCGTGCTTTTATAGGGGTTGCCCATCGGTGTTTTATGAGTCCAAGAGATTTCGAAAATGTGTAGGCATAGACTCTGTCGCTAAGTGCTATAATATTGTTCTTTCAAGGAGAGGATAATGGTCTAGATAAGGTATCCATTCCATTTCCATACATTCGTACTGGGCCATCTGTGAAGCTTGTCAATTTAATAGTAACTCCACAAAAAAAATCTGAATAATTCGATATGTCTTTCATTAAACTCACTTCCATATCCTAGATCTCCCTTCTAATGCTCTCAAAACTTAAAAAGTGTGTCTTCATCTTGCATGACAAACCGCAACATCTTCATCAATGGTATGACGAAAATACACGTTATGGTTTCGATTCAAGAGGCAAGCAAGCCTTTTGTTACACTCGGACAATACAAGAATATCTTTGTTCCATTTTATTTATTTTCCCTTGTCTGATGTCAATTCCCAACCCCCCTCCTCCCCTTGGAAAAAAACGCGATAGTTTTAAAAATTATTTGCGTTCCTAAAAAATGTACTACTAGAATGTAAGATGGTTGCGTCCAAAATCTTCGGCTGTCTATCTTAATTTGCAAAAGCTACTCGCCTGAGACAAAACTCAGAGCCATGCTCTATAATTTTCATGTTTTCAACTTTTAATTTTCAACTGAATGAGCTTAATGAGCAAATTGCAGATATCAGGGCCCCAGGGCCTGTTTTGCAAGTCAATTTGTATCAAAAATGTCGCCTTAAAGTTGCCGTGGCAAGAAACTTTGATTGGGCGAATTATTAAAAAGAATATTCTCCAAATAATTTTGTATACAATTGCTCAGTTTCTAACCGATGTGTGCGAGAAGCGATGACATACCAATAACAATGGACGCATTGCAAGTCAACATGGCCGCAAATGCAATCAGAAAGCGGTCAAAAACTTTGCCTCTCGGATGAAATTCATCAGATCCAGCCGTAATGTTTTCGTCTTGTCTTAGTTTATTATCAATATCTTTGGTGTTGTGGTTAATTTTATTGATGGAGGCGAACCCACCATGCACCTAAATTTCAATCTCTCCCCTTCTTGCGACTATTCGTGTACATTCGAAGGTCTGTCGAACCGAATTGCTTTCCGTATGAATTCGGCCCTCAGATCCCTACAGAATGTTCGAGTTATTAATTAACTTGAACAGTCTTCTATTGGTTGCTGTTGGTCTTCCGACCAACTTGCGAAAGAAGTTGATTACTTATTAAGCTCTTTCAGACGGTGCCTTGATATCTCCTATGGTAGCTTAGTCCGTTTGTATCGACGGAACATGGAGAATTTCAAGCACAGTTCTGCGACATGGTGGAATCCATCAATGTGGTTAGTATAAGACGGCTGAGTCAATGTCTTCCGAGAGAAGTGTATGAATAAGAAAAGCAAGTATTTTTGTGTAGCACTAATGTCCTTTTTATTAAAAAGGCTGTATAATCAACCGAATAAATGCTGGTGTCCCCCAAGGATCTAATTTTTTCTCTGACTCTCTTTGCCATTTCTGTCACCTCTAATCCATCCATATTCGTTTTCGCATATGCGTTGTCGGATTTCATTATCCATGAATGGCACTTGCATCGCTGAAACCGAAAGTCGTTCCATCCTCGGTATGTGCGTTAATGACAACCTTCATATTCGATGTCGCAATGTACGCTGCGTAAAGTGTAGGCTTCCTCAAGCGTTGCAAGGAATAGTTCACCTCTTCTGAGCGTTTATTCGCCCCAAACTTGGAGTATAGCGCTCATATCTCGTCTGGTGCATCGCTTATGTACGTATTTGGAGCCACTTGAACTTGACAGGATTTAAGAACGTGCGATTAAACTTATTGGCGATAGAGACATAGCGAAATCGTTTGACTTTCCATCCATATAAAAGAGTTATATATCTCTTCTTATTATTGCCTTAACGAATTTAAAGTGCAGCGGTCTGTTTACCCACGGATTTTAAGAGTTTGCTTTTCTTTTTTGACGTCTTGAGAAGGTTTTAATATCGAATAAGATACCTGCAAGTAGATTACTTTCCAATCTCATGAGTTAATTTAGATTTTTTTGCATTTTGTTTCATTAAACCAAAAAACGGAAATATATTTATTGGTTTCTCAGATATTAAAACGTTCTATACCTCTCTCTACCTTGGAATGTACATTTTGCAAGAAAATGTTGACCTTCTGCTTATGTATTCAGAACGCCACAAATTATTCTCTCAAAATACATTTCCAATGTAATCCCTTCTGACTCTAATATTTTTCTTCTGATAAACCAACTACCAATTATCACTCCCTTTAAGCTAGAAGAAATATAACTTCTAACCAAGGAACTTCCAAGAAACTGAACGAGCTTGTTTGTTATCATCACTCTGAATTCTGATACGATAAATTATTCAATAAGCTTTCCAAGAGAACCTACGCAAGTTTTCCTCTCACCAAAGCGAACAATTTACTCCTCAAACTATGCTATGCACCTTAAGAGATTTCCACACAATTCAAAAACCATGTTATCACACCTTACTATCCCCGATTAAAAGGACACACTCTCCAGGGTTTCGAAAAAAAAAACAACCCAGTTTTCCTATCTTCACTACTAACGGATATCCTACGAAAATCGCTCTCAAAAATAGGCAGTTCTGAAATAGGTTTTTTCCTTCTTGCTTTTATGATTACCTCTAGGATATGTAATGCGCCGGCGTTTTACTTGTGTATCCTAGATAAAAATCAAGTTTTTTTTTTTTTTTTTGTCGTGTATGTCAAACATTTTCGTCGGAGTTTTAGGATTTTTTTGTTTAATAATGTGGATGGATATTTTTTTTTTGTTCATCTTCCTTGCATAGGAAGGTAATCGTAGTCGTATTCGTCGTCGTCGTCGTTGTCGTCGTTGTTGAGTCCTGAGGCTAGAAATTAAGGAGTTCTATTTTAGGTTTAAGGACTTTTGCGCAGAGATAGTAGTAAATTTCTTTCTGATAGTAAAGTGAAATTCTTCCACTCTGTCGTGTATTTATATCGTGGAATGCTTTTATCCTTGTACTCCATTGAAATGGAATAAGGAATAAAGGCATTTATAATACTCGATATGACGTTGGCGAGGGGTGGCGACGGCTTTGTGTGCGCTTATGGTTAGGCTTTTGTTCGGCGAAGGGATGAAATTAATTGCATATCGAAGGATATATAAATGATAAATATATCATATAATGGAGGAGGTTTTTAGCAAATTGAATAATAATGCGAAAGGAAAATTGCAATCAAGTTGGCTGCGATTGATTTGTTCTTTCTTTCTATCTATCTTTTGAAGTTTTGTATTTTTGCGAATGGAAATGTTTATTCATTTTGCTAATCCCTATGGATTTGGTTAAGGTGATCCCCTCGATAATAGAGAGAACTTTAATTCACTTAAAAAAAAACGCGGGATAAAGAAATGGTAATAACAATAGAGAGTGGATTCAAGATTGGAACTAATGTAAGTTGGGAATATTTATTCCCTTTGGGATGATGTTGGTTTCTTTTTTCGTAATTATGTACTTTGAAAAGGACACTCCTTTGGGCTTTGTTGGTGCATTTAAACTTCGATAAGTGGAGGTCTGTTTTTAAGTAATTAAACTTTATATTTTTTTTAGCTGATAAGGACTCTTTTTTTTAATGGTTTTGTGACTGAACTTTTTGAGTTTACAAGGTCCGGGTTTAGTGATTGGGTTTTATTTGTTTTTCAAGTGCTAGAAAGTGTCAATTGAAATTTCGCAGTGACCATGTCGTTCTCTCGTGAGAGGTAGGGATCGCATATTTTTTTTTTAAAGAAATGTGAGCCTTTCAATGAGTAAGATAAGAAATCAATCAGCAGACATTAAGGGTACAACACCAAAGTTTTCTTAACAGTCTACAACTTGTGTAAAATACAATAACAACATTTCTTTTAAAACTTTACAGCTAACTAACTACCTCCGGGTAGAAGCTAACTACTGCAATTTTACACTCTTGAGATGTGTGTATTTAAATACCCGATAGACAAGTTTCAATTCGGTCTATATGTCTCATTCACCTCAGTAGCTAAATTTGTACCCCTTAGGGCCTTATTGCATCAAAAGCCCCTCCAAAATATTAGTGGTTTTCTGTCCTATCTCGTTGTTGTTTTAGTCCTTAGGCGGCGTTAAAGTACGGGGTGGACCTGAGTCTCAACCACTAAACCTTTCCAACCTTCTGCCTCCAGTTACGCACTTCAATTTACAAAAATTTGCAATCGATGCAAATGCTGCCGATTATTGCCGATTCGTAGTTGTTGGGTGATTCTTCTTGATTTTTAGATTTTATTTCAGAGACGCGTCTATTGAATTTTGAAGTTATACAATGAAATCTCTTAAATGGACAGTCACAAGACTAATATTTTGGCGCTGAACCTGTTTATCCCAGCTCGTTGTTAGAAAATAATTCCACTAGCAGATTTGCCTTCGGCATTTTTGAAGCAGCGTAAATTTGAGGATTTTCCAATCACAACCAAACAATTCGGTTAGTCCATTCAGCAACGGTTTCTCAGTATGAAATGTTGTGGATTGTAAAATATCACAGTAACCATCCAGATGACGGCTTAAAACTTTTGAAATTGATCCTTTTCGTAAAATCGTTGTCTATCCTTTAACCAATTGATCCATAATTGCGAATGTGAGTTTTGACAAACCATTTACTGCTAAGAAACCTTCGTTTTTATTTAGCTCATTCGCGCCACTGTCTGTCTGTCTGACTGTCTGTCCGGGCGACGTATGGCGAAACGGTTCGACGGATTTGCTTCAAAGCTCGTATAAAAGGTTCTTGGGGTTACATCTCGGGGCATCTTTCAATTTTTTGCTTTATCTTTTAAAATAACGGTACCTGCAATACAAATTTTTTTGTGAAAATCACTTATCACTATTTTTCTCGAAAGTGGTTCCAAGGATTTCGGTCTTTTTTCTGTGCTAAGGATGTTTAGGGTGGGGTCAAAAATTCTGTATACTCAGTTTTTGGAAAAAAAATCGATTAACGGTAATTTCTAAAACGGGCAATATCTCGAAAACTAATAAAGGGAACTTAAAAAAAATTGCTGTTTGTTTTTACTAAAAACTCAAACAAATCTGCGTACTTAGTTTTTTTAAATAATTTTTTTTTAATTTTTTTTCATATAACGTTTTCGTTTTCTCAAAAACGGCTCTAACCATTTTGATAAATTTTTGTATCTCGAACAATTATGTTAAAAGTGTCCAATGTGCGAAATTACATCAAAATCGTAAGTGCCGTTTTTGAGAAAATCAAATTTTTAAAAACCTAAAAAGTGATTTAAATTAATTTTGCGACTAAAAAACGAATTTCATATATCGAGAAAGTTTCGTATGACGCAGTCGTGCACTTTATTTATCAAGATCCCCGATTCTCAGATTATGTGAGATAAGCTCTAGAGTGGGTCAGAACTGTTTAGAGTTCCTAAAACAAACCAGTCCAGTCTGTTTACTTTTTTGCTGTGCGACCCCCCGTTTTAAAGAACTCAAAGGACACACAACAGTCACAAGAAATCGATAGCCAAACCAAAGCATATCTAATTCGTACCCATCCTCGGTAAATTAGAACCACACAAAATCTTCATAGTTATGGCAGTGAAAGTGTTCGCCCGGGGTCGTCTAGCTATGGTTTAAGTAGAAAAAACAAAAATTCTAGTCCACATCGCGCAAACAGATCCAAAAGCCTAGCTTCAATTCTGTGTGCGAAGTTATATTTTTGGCACAAATGTAAGAAAATTTGAAAAGAAATTTCAAAACGTGCTTATAATCCTGGAACGTTGGCGATTGGGGATTGTGAAGCGGATTTGAACCAGTGACCCTTTGCTTAGTAGTTCAACACACTTACCCCTGAGCCACTGTTCTTGACTACTGGCATTAGTAAGTTGTCAATTTTGTAGCAAATTTCGTTAGTTTACGGACTTAGGAAATGAAAATTTTAATAATAAAGCCCCTGAAGGTTTTAGAAGAATATCTCTATATTTCATATTGGATTTGTATACCCTATCCTAAGGGTATATTCATTTTGACACATAGTTTGTAACACCCCTTAATTTTCGTCGTAGACCCATAAAAGTATATATATTTATGATCAGGACCAAATCCTACGACTATTTAGCAGTATCCGTCCGTCCGTCCGTACGCAATTTTTAGGCCTTTAAAATAAAGCTAGGAAGCTGAAATTTGGACCACATACTCCCTAGGGCTCCGAAATGGTTAAGTGTAAATTTTTTGGAATACGCCCAATGCCACGCCCACAATTTAGAAAAAACCGTTTTATAGCTAAACTTAGAGCGTTAAAACCTTCAGAAGATATTTAGAAGCAAAAAAAAAAAAATGTTTAACAAGATATTTAGCCAATATTTTTTCCAATATATCGTCCATACAAAGTTGTTGGCCACGCCCACTTTTTGGGGGCGTTGTTTTTTTCAAAAAAATATATTTTTTTTTGTAAATTTAATAGAATGAAATAAAATGCTATCCATCATCTTCTTAATGCTTTTTTCTTTGGGGCATATAGGGATATGGATAGGGTATCATACATCGCCCCAAGCGGACTGTAGGTTTTCTTATTTTTTTTTTTGTAAAAACGTTGTCACCCCTGTCTAAGGCATTTGCAATAAAACGAACTTCGTCTGCTTTAAAATGTCAATGTTGAAAAGAAGGACAGGACCTCAGCCTGGACGGCTGTATTCGCATGTCCATGGATGGTTCCAAAACTTGGCAAGTACTTTGTATAGTATTTGATCTTCCAAGAGGATATCCAAGCTCTGCTAATGGTTATGCATTACATTTTGCAAAATAGGTGGTGAAGTCGGACTTTTTATTTTCTGTAGTAGTGACAGCCAAGCTACGCGTACGACTTTGCGAACTGTGTTTTGTCCAGTATTGCTTAAGAAAACTCCTGGACTAGTAGGGATGCAATGAAGTAGGAGAGTTATGATCACAACCTCGTTGAATAAAAGGAATGGTCTCCGTCTTGCTCTTCAAGGCTCTATTTGGTCTGCCAGCATTCCTTGTAAATGATTCATAGATGACTGGATCTTTTACACCCCTTTAAGGTCCGCTGTCTTACCACGAGATACACGCTTTTCCTTTATCGGCTTTATTAGTAAGAGCAAACATTCCCATTCTTTATGGAACACAACGTCGCCCAAGTGGCTGTCTCGGGTGGCAGTAGCGCATTCTGTCACTCCAATTTTCCATTTTCCAAGACCTTATTGATGGTTTCCGGCTGTAGCTCACGGATTGCTTTGAATTGTTGGCATAACATCGGTCCTTCATGGTTCCCCTCAAAAAGATTCGAAAAGAGTCAAATCGCAGCTCAGAGGGTGTGAGGGAAACAGCTTTCAGTGTAAGAACAAACTATGCTTTAAAAATAGATCACTGTACATAAAAACAGCAAAACTTCATTGCAGTCTTTTAAGCTTTATGACGTGACTACCACGAAATAAGCGAATGGTCACTAACGTTTTGTTCAGCTGCGTTCTATTTTAATTAACAGTTCAAAGTTAATGTGCCGTAATTTAATCTTTGGACAATATTTTTCATCTATGCATAACATACAAGTGCAACATACATACATCTACATATCAATTCAATGAAATCATCAACCGCTCCACATATGCTGATATTTAAATTAATAAAACTCGGCTCATTTAGAAGCGATAAGTGAGGATGCGCAGTGAGTTATAATTAAATATCAATCTGCACATTTATGAATAAGCATTGACCATATTGTTTGCCTTAGTGCATGAGTAGAATATTTGTTCGAACTCAGTTCAAATCGGGCGGTGCTACATAATCGTTCCTTTTCTTTCGCATTCCAAGAATTCCGTTTGTATCGCTTCTCATGACGCCACTATCGTGGACGTAATTCTTAAACGCACTGAAAACATAAATAGAAAAAGTTGAGTAGTAGTTTATGCCTTTTTGAATGAATTTCTAATCAGTCGCGTTTTGTTTGCTGGAGAAAATGAAAAAAATGGTTACGTTTTGAAATTTAATCAAATTGTGGAAGTTTTCGGTGTAAAACAGTTTTCAAGGCCATGCGACACATTATGGGGTAATCTTGATGATATTTTAGTTCGTCTTGATTTACATTAAAAAAAAAATACAAATTTTAGGTGACGACATTTTTTGTGTGTTTTTTGGCTGTGGCTCGATTTCAATAAACCATGGAAACTGATTATGATATGGACTATTTGTGGGGTGGTAAGTTGAGCTACTCTTTATATTTTTCTTATGTGAGGGTCTCAATATTGTTTTTATATTTAAATTGCCAAGTTTGTGGCAAGGTTTTGAATACAAAAACATCCCAACACGACTTTATGTTCTTTGATAAATTACTACTTATTCTCGAACTCTAATGGATTACCTTTAAAAGACATATTTGACATTCAAAGTTGGAAAATTAACAGACGTTTCTAGTTCTGTATAATACAAGTAGGTACCAAGAGGAAGAAAAATGCAATAACACAAGCCACTTGCAGCTATGGGCGACCGGAGCGGAAGTAAGAACTGAGTCCCGCATATTCGTATTTATTTTTAATCGAAATGTGCACTTGAAACGTGTAGCTTAATGAATGTCGGCCTCTATGACCCTAACAATTACTGGGAGATCGGTAACTTATCCAGGGAACTATTTATTCAGTGGAACGATTCTTCCGTCATTTTTATGACATTGGGTTTGCTTGCTTGCTGGGGCAGCACTATGGTCTGGGTGTATCTGACCCTCCAATAAACGCCGTCTTTGTTTTTGCAGTTCAACTCTCCTGGTTGAGTGAGGTCCCCTTCCACTTGTGCTTCCAATGAGCTTCCTCCATTGTCATGCAGTACAAACGGACGATTTTTGCAGGGATTCCAAAACCAGACATGATCGAAGAAATGAGTTGACGTATGCTTTCAACCAAGTCATCTGCTGCTTTAACCTTTTAACGCCCAAATGACGTAATTTCGACTTCGAAGTTATATTTCTTTTCCTTTCTTTTAATGCCTAAAATCCATTAAAATCGCGACCTCGATGTCTAAACTACAAATTTGTATTTGGTTATTTCTATGTCAGAAAATGGTGCTAAACATCTATATAACTTTGAGGTAGTAAGGGACTCGTCTATATTGGCTCTGCCATCACATCTGCGAAGGACAACTCCTCTGAAATAACACTTGGCAATCGCTGTTTCTTTGGGCTTAGAAGACAACTTCTTCCGAACAACGAAGGGAACTCAATATAAGCCCTCGATAATTCCAGTCTTGCTGTATAGATCTGAAGCATGGACTCTTTCTAAAGCGGATGTAGATATCCTTGGTTGTTTCGAGAGGAAAATTCTTCGTAAGATATTTGGTCCCGTATGCGTTGACCGGTTATGGAGGAGACTCTACGAGGTGTACAGCGATCCAATCGACCTGCTGGGACATGAAGAGCGAATTAACACCAACGCTTCAGCGCGCAGAATCTTCGACTCCAATCTGGAGGGTACAACGCAGTAGAGGAAGGAATCGCCTTAGGAGAGGGACCTCAATCCGCTTGAAGTGCGCAACTGGAGGCAGTTAGCCAAACACAGCGCTAATTGGAGAGGCTAATTGGTTGAGGCAGAAGGTGCACATTGGACTGTAGCGCTGACTAAGTAAGTAAGTAAGGAAGTAAGGGTAGACCATCTGGTCAAGCGGCCTAATCGTTAATGTTGAATGGTACGCTTTGTCTGACGGCGGAATTTGTGTCCTCTTCGCTGTTTGGCGTCGTGCAGAAATAGTTTCTGCAGCACCGATTGTGACTCTACTAGAAGGTTTGTTTATTCAACTCTACAAGAGTCTGTTCGGGTCTTATTTCCTTAAAACGTTCTTTTTACCTTTTGGTTAAACTTCTGGACTATTTCTGGGTGGCGCGCTTCTCATACACTTTTTCTTCGAAAAAGCTGCTTGTCCTTCCCTTCTTTTTCTTGTTCGTAGAAATCACGAGCCGTTCTTCAAAATGTTCGGAAATCTTAAATACTGGATGAGTGCTTTACTACGTTTGCAATATGATCAATCTGGGAGACGATTTGATAATCTGGTGACCGCCATGTGTGCTTGCTATAGCCTAAGTTTGTAACCAGATGTGGTGTCATTACCCTACGCGACTTTCCTTTTGCAAATCTAGACTCAGGGATTATATTTTGAGTTAGGGCTAATTAAGGGATAGTTGAGGGACTTCAAGAGTCTTTTGCTGGCGGCAGCTACTGCTCTCGTACCTACCTTTGTTGCTCTGCTCTGGGTAAATGCTTTCGGTCAAATTGAACTACATAAATATAAAGAATAAAATGCTTAGAAGATCTTTCTAAGCATTTGGTTCTACCGAGTCTACTTACCTTTGCCCCTCTTCAATTTTGTGTGCACATATCCCTTTCATATCCTGTGCCCGTGTAACTCGGTCGAAAATGCTTGCATCGAGAAAGTGTAAGGCGCAGGAGTAGGTCCTACGAAACTGTTATGTGGTTCTTAAACCGCATCAATATTTGACAAATGTCACGCATCCCAGATATTGGTATTTACGGTTTTTGTCGGTTTTTGTATTTTTGAGATGAGATGAACAACGCTTCCAAATTGTTCAGATTTGTTTAGAAAATCATGGTTCTGTTCGAAATACTCATCAGCAAATTTTGTTTAGCTTTTGTTTGAATGGATACGTCAATAAACAAAACTGTCGTATTTGGAGTGATAATAATTATCAAGTGTATGTTGGACCGTTACCGTTACATCCACAAAAACTGAATGTTTCGTGTGCTTTATGGGTTGGTGGAATAATTGGTCCGTACTTTTAAAACGCTGGCTAGAACGTTACAGTCAATGGTGACCGCTATAGAGCCATGATTACTCACTTTTTCGTTCATTAATTGAACAACCATGATGTGCAGCGGCTGTGGTTTCAACAAGACGGCGCAACATGTCATACAGCTCGTGTCAAAATTGATTTATTGTATGAAACGCTTGGTAACCGCATAGTTTCACGTTACGGACCCGTGAATTGCCCTCCAAAATCGTGCGATTTAACGCCGCTTGAGTATTTTCTGTTGGGATATGCGAAGTCGCTAGTCTACGCTGATAAGCCCGTAACAGTTGACCACTTGGAGGACAACATTTGCCGCGTTATTGCCGATATACGGCCACAAATGCTGGAAAAAGAAATCGAAAATTGTTCCTCCAGATTAGACTATGTCCGAGGCAGCCGTGGTGGTCATATCCCAGAAATCATATTTAAATTATAATGCCAGAAGATTTGTTTTATTCCATTTCAAAGTTCTATAACAAAAAACCCCCTACATGGTCTGGCTATGACAGCAGAGTCTTCTGAATACCTACGCCATCATAAGCGGATTGAAACTAGACAAGATTGGGAATATTTTCAATTCATGTTGGGTTCTTCCAACTAGTATTTTTGGTTGTATTTCTTTTCATTTGAACCATTTTTATCTGAAAACATCAACGGCAATCTCCGGAATCTACCTCTATATTTTCCGCTGCAAATAAATTGAAAGAAATTGAAACATGAACATTTTTTAACCAGCAGAATACCGCACCTTTTTGCCAAATTGCATGCACTTATAACAACCTACTTACATCACAACGAAGTAGGTATGACATTTTTACTTATAAAAGCGTCCTTGACGAAAATATCTTTTCGTTGAAACTCAATGTCCATCTCTTGGAGTATACTTGCAAGGAACTGGCAAAACACAGCTCACAAGGAAAAAAGAAACCTTGAGACAATATTTTCGCACCGTCATGTGTGGAAACTTTTACACCATCAATCTCAAAGTAAACAATGCAATTCCTATTCATGGTCACCACTCTTAAAGATGCACTTACAACGAATCATTTTTTGTTGTTGTTATTCTTTACTTCGAATCTCACGGCAAAGTGAAAACATTTTATTGCATCGCCAAACTAAAAAGGTTTTCAAAAAAAAAGAAAAACAGAAAAAACATAAATAAAACTTTATTCAAGCAAAATGTGTGCGCACTTATTGTTCCATTGACTGGATTTGGACAAAAACTAGAAAAAAAAAAACAAAAATCATGAGAGAAACGCTTCCATTTACAATCCCACAATCAAGCCACTACTGCTCGAGCTAGTCGTGTGCTCGGCAATCTGCATTACATTGTTCTCCACGATGTGTAATACCCTTGAAATGGAATATATACGATAGCAAGCTCATGGATAACTATCACACATTCAGTCAGAGTTCCTTTTCAGCAGGAAACCAAAAGAGAAGGAAAGAGAGCAAGTGATTGAGGGCAAACTAAAATGAACTAAAATAAAAAATAAAACTCAAACCCTTTACCACGTGCTTCATTCACGATGTTGTCGTCGTCGTTGTCCCCCTCTCTCTACTAATACTATGCATACATAGTGCAATCGGAAAGCGTACATACGAAAAAAAAAATATATATCCTCCTTCACCCAACAAATCCTTCTTCATTGTACATGTCCCTGAAATCTACTTTTATCCTTTTCGACTAAAACGTATCCACTAGAAAATAAAAAGAATTGCAATCCCTCTCCAAACACAAAATCCCTCTAATTAAAGTGCACACAGATTGTTTATCTATTTCTTCACCCACGGTTTGTCGATGGGGGGATGGGCTGTCTCAATCTTAGTTGAAAAATAGTATATCCTTAGAGAAGACAAAAAAAAACTAAATATATATATATTTTTTTTAAAGACAACAAATGAACGACACACAGCGACAGGACATGAAGCGGACCGACACAGGCGGACACTCATACACAGCTTGGTTGTCGGTTTGCTCTCTCTCTCACAGGATAGGTAATTGCAGAAATTGCTAACTGACAGACAACACAAAACAAAACAAAACAAAAAGTCCTTTTGTGGGTATTTAAGCTCGAATAAAAGCTTATTTTCTAAACTGCGCGAAGCAGAAGCAGCCATCCGAAGCAGCATATGTGTGCGTGAGTACTAGAATTGACGTTCTCGTTCTCGTGCTATTGCTCGTGCCCGTGCCGCCCACAATGCAGAGATTTTCTGTGCACGAAAAACGATGTCCTGCTGGAGAAAATTAATTCACATGCTGCCTAGGAAAACTAGGTGATCCAAATAGTGTACTTGGCGTTGGCTCGATGGGTAGTTATGGTTACTTTATACATTTTGTGCTCACTCGCCGCTCTTGCTGCTCTGCGTGTGCAGGCTTAAACTTTAATGAGGATAATAGCGCGATAGTACACAATAGTGTAAGGATATGGATGTACAGAAAAAGAAAAACGCACGAGTATTTGTTTTTGTTTCATTTTAGCTTGAAAGTCTATTTTTTGTTTTGTTTTATTCTTTAATGTGGTGTGGTGTGGTGGTGGATGCTTCTTGGGGTTGTTTTGTCCCAAGAGAGAGAGATATAGGTTTGGAATTCAAGTGCGGTAATGGTAGTTGGGGTGGTTTGTATTTGAAATTAGGAATAACACATGTTTTTAACGATTGCAGTTCAGGTATTCAGTGTGGTTACAGTTGGTGGTGGGAGTTTTCGGACGTCGCAAATAATGACTTATTTTCTGTATGCCTAGTTGTTATGTGTGAATCGGCATTTGGAACTGTATGTTCCTTTAATATGTTCAAAACCTAACATCTTGGCACGCATAATGGTAGGGCCGTTGGGCCGTTTACGCCGAATATTTTTAATTTTATTGAAAGACTTAAAGTTTTTGGGTGCAGTTGCTTAGTATTTAAGTGCGTGGGACCACTAAGCGAGAGGTCACTGGTTCAAATCCCGACCTGTACTACCTGAAAGTTTTTAATCGCTGCCCTACCTCTTGCGAACGTCTGACAATCATCCAAGAGTAAGAAATGTTATGAGAAGCTTCTCAAAAATTAATTGCCGCTCGGAACCGGCATTAAAGTGTTTTCATTCGTGTCACAAAATATATCTTCGCACACACAGTGGTTAGACGAGCTAGGCTCTGGGCCCTGTATGGGCCGTTTACGCCTAATATTTATTTTTCAAGTTTGACCCGTTCAAAGTGAACAGCAAGGTTTCCGCAAGGTTCAGTGCTAAGACCAATATGGAACATAATGTTTGATGGCGTATTGAGAACGTTATTGATAACAGTGTCTGGAAATTGCAGTTGCCCATTAGAAAATAGAATACAGAACTGGCAGTCCTTAGCCGAGCATCCGGGGCAGTAGCGGAGCTGTGTGAGTTTATTCCAAACTTCAAAGGACCCAACAATCAGACGAATTTATGCCCTTTGGAAGTCTGCAACTGAGGAAAGAACCGTAGTTTTACCTGCATTTTGTTTTTTCGCATTCAAAGTTGATGATGATTCTGAACAGAAGATCAGAGTTAGAAGCAGGATCAAATTTAAACCAATGAATGTTGTTTAGGTTATGTTGTTTGACTAAAAAGAGCTATCTGCTCCTTAACAAGTTTTGGTCATTGTGGACCCATTGTGATAACCTGCAGTGGGGGATAAGCCGGTGTTGGGGCCTCGTTTGTGATTCTTTTTCTACGCTCGCGGCGCAGTTCAATTCAGATAAAAGATCAGAGAGTGACAAATCTAAAACTTCATTCAAGGTCTTGGAGAAAGAAGCTTCCAAGTGTTCTGTTCTTGGCCGTGGCAGAAATGGTGAGATGTGTCCTCGTGGATGTGTCCTACGTTGCCGCAGCCTCTTCAAATGCTGTCATCTTTGAGATTTAATTTCATCATGTGGTTTCGTTGGAAATTATAGCCATTTAAACCTTAAACTAATTCTTCATATTCATAAAAAAAGATGGGACAATTTTTGAGCCAATTTTTAAAGTTAACTGTTTGGAAAACTATCACCTTTACGAACGCGCACCTGTTTGGCTATATACCCTAAGCCTGTGTGACTGCATTTTTTCTAAAACTAAATAGCGGCTCAAGAAGAACATACTCTTCGACTATTAGTAACCTACGTTGATCCACATTGTACTTCGTTTGAAATCGAACAGTGCGCGTCTTCCAAAAACTATATCCTATTTTTTACCAAACAAAAGTGGACTAATAGAACTCCCCTTTGGAACTCCATAACTTTTATTGTCACAAACTATCTTCGAGTGCAATACTTTTCTTGTCCACTGTTTTAGTTTTATGTGAAATCCTCATGCTTAGGCTTATAAACAACATTCATGTTGAATTAACGGACGTACAACGCGCTTATTCATACATACACTATACCCTTGTATATGCGTGCATAAAAAAAGTCATAAAATAGTAGAAAATCAAGCGAGAAAAAAAAAATACAACCACAACGAAAACTTGAAAGCAAAAAAAAAAAACAAAACAACCAACGAGGAAAAACATTTCCTTTTCGTGCGAAGCAAGGATATTTCATTAGCATTGGATTTTCTATATTGCTCCGTGTGTTATCCTTTCAAACTTTGATATTTCGACTTTTTGTCTAAACTGGTTTGGGTAAGGGAGACAAAAACAAAAAATTCCGTGAAATAAAAGCAGGATCAGAATGGTGGCAAGACACATCTACCATCTACTGAGTTGAAAAATCGTCGAATTTGGGGCAAATTCTTGTGAGTTGTATGGCGTATGGCCGCCCAAAAGAGGCCTCTCCTGTTCGTGCGAGACTTCATTAAATTGGGTTACAAGAGAGGGATGGACGAGGGGTAGCTACGAAATTAATGTCTGTAATTCAAATGTTGGGTGGTTTGGTGATAAAGATGGTGAGTTTGTAAGTGAGCGCTGTGCAGGTCCACATAAAAGGTCACATGTGAACATTGTGAATGTCGTCCCCGAAAAATAAGAAGGTTGTTGTCAAAGAGTTCATTTTACAACTTTGTTGGCACGCTTGCGACTGTTTGGAATGTCCTCGGATAGACATTAGATTGTAATTTTTGTGCTTAGTGGACTAGATGAGAAGCAAGTGTTTTTTTTTTTCATTTTATCGCTTTTAGAGAGGCGATTATTCGGTGGAGGGTCGCAATAATCTTTGCGAAAAATACGACAATCCATCGTGTTGATGTGGAAATTGGGAAAACGGAAGAAAGATTTGGAAAGGAATATTTTCAGTGGTCATTAATCCCTTCGCTGCCTAAGTAAATTTTGAATCTGTTAGAGCTAAAAGTTGGATTGAACTTGTGGCCGGATTATGAAGAAACGTGTGAACGGGACCTTTGACGAATAGAACTTAAGTTGGACCCCACCTTAGATGCCGAGCTCAAGTAGACGGAGACCTCAAAAAACTTCAGTTGAGTGCACGACTGGATGCAGTTAGCCAAAGACCGCGCTAAATGGAGGGCGCGTTGAGTTGAGACCCAGGTCTGCTTTATCTAATCTTTTGATTGGTATTTCTGGGGTCGTTTGCTTCTGTATGCATCTTTCTTGGATAGGAAAAGCCTACAATTGCTCAATTTTGTGCAGCACATTTGGTCTATAGGCTGCCTCTAGAGTCTAGACCTTCCCTTCGATAATGGTAACAACAAGGTAGCAACCAATATTTAACGGTTGCTACCTTCTACAACTCAAAATGCGGTTAAATCCAATCCAATTCAGAAAGCAGACGATAGAACCGATAGACCGATAAAAAAAAAAATAAAGATGTTGTTAAAAATACCCCAAACGGTATAAACCTTATCAAAGAAAAACCTTTT
Source organism: Ferdinandea cuprea (assembly GCA_963576555.1). Lineage (NCBI taxonomy): Eukaryota > Metazoa > Arthropoda > Insecta > Diptera > Syrphidae > Ferdinandea > Ferdinandea cuprea. The sequence continues at coordinate 83,276,909 of OY754961.1, read as the reverse complement.
GACACTTCTTCACCGCCTTTAAAAAGGACGTTGGGGAAAAAATCATCAAACAATTACCCTCGCATACTTGACGTTAATTAACAGCATTCTTTTAAGCCAGAACAATCCACCCTCCTGCGGTACAAGTCATGGATATAATTAAATGCTAATTCGGCATGTTTTTTCCTGCCAACATCGACTTTACTTCTTATCAGACGAAACTTTTTCTTCCATCCAAAGAGACACGAAAGTCCAGAAAGCTTTAATTTTTCCCACTTTGATATCGAATTTAACGACACATTCTTCTTCTTCTTCTTCTTGATGACGACGTAAGCTTTCGCCTGTGTGCGCTCTTTTCTGCCTCCGCCCACATTTTCTAATTTACTATTTACCATCATCGAATTTCGTTGAACTTTTTTTTCCACCTCTTGTTTTTCTAGTATTTAGGCCGAGAAACAGCGCCTACTGCTCAATTTTTACTCTACCCGTATTTTCTATCTTCTACTATACTATGACCTAGTCCTGTTACATGCGCAAAACTACCAAAACACAACTCCAAACAGCACATCCAAAGAGAACCATGAAAAAAAAAACAACAACTGAGCGAATAAAGAGCACCCTACTTCCCTATATTCTATATTCTCACTCGAAAGGACACACACGGCGCAAATACATCCAACAAAAAAAAAAAACAGCGTCAAGCAAATCTCGTTCACTAGGTTTCGCGAAAAAGTCCCCATTTCTGCGATAAAGGATATACAGCCAGTCACACACCTAAAGCTCTCAACTCTCAACATAAGGACATGCCGTCACTTTTCTCAATACAACCAGTTTGTGCGCGTCCATTCTGATTAAAGGACCGACAACACACTACACTCTATCCCCCTTCAAATAATAACCTTGTGTATATGTGTGTGTTATCTAATAAGGAATTTTTAGAAAATAAAATAAATTATAACAAATAGTGTTCTAATGTGAAAACTATGCGGCCAACAATTACCCAAAGGCCCTGCCGAGGTCCTTTTTCCTCTCCACAATGAAAATGTGAACACAAAATCAACCAAAAAAAAAAATAGAAAGAAAGAAGAATATTTTTATATAATCATAGTCTTAAGAATGGGTGTGTGTTTGGTGGCAAAAAATATAGAATTATACATATATCTCTAGATAACATTTATTAAGTTTTAATCAAGTGTGTTGCAAGGATATATTACAACTTCCCCTTCCCCCAAAAAATATTAAATCTAACAATTAATTGTTAAAGCAACAAAAAATAAAAAAATATATACCCAGTGTTAAAAAAATATATCAAAAGTGTTACTTGTTTATTGAGAGTTTTACTACTACTTATATACGTATATAAACAAAAAATTTAGGATAAGATTGCAATTGTATGTAGATAAGAAAAAAACGGTTACATAATAATAATTTTCAATGGAAAACAATTAACTCGATCAAACCAAAAAAACATGTCTGTCTGTTACGCAATCAAAAAAGGATAAGGTGTTGTTTTTTTTTGTTTTCGGGAAAACAACATTTTTGCGAAGAAGAAGAAGAAAAAAAAACGGAAAAGTAGAAAAATCGAAAGATCCTCTTTTTACATATCTCAAGAGAAGAGGTATATAAAAGCCCAGAATAAGTATATATGGCGCACATATATACAAAAAAATAGAGAAGAAGCCAAGAACAACAACAACAACCACAGCGGCAGTAAAAAAGTGCTCTTGTGTTTTTGTACCTAATTTAGATGGTATACATAAATACATCTGGAAATCACAACAACTCAGCGAAAAAATACAGCGAAAAACGATAACGTCGAAAGAAAGAAAACCCCCCAACTGGAAAATACAACCCCCAAAAGCTTTTCCAAACAGAGAGATATAGAGAGAGAGAGCGAGAGAACCGGATCCCCAGTGAAAAACTCAGCGAAAATAAATACATAGATGTATAAAACAATGGCTACCACCGCTTTTCACCAAACAAGAAGAGATACAGCGAAAGTTTTGCAACCCAAACTGAAAAGCGAATCCATTAAATTTGCCGCACAATAGTTGTTCGCGTTTCGCGAGCTAACAACGTTACCTTTACACGGAGAAGAAAAATAAAATTAAATAAAAAATTAATAAAACACACAAAAACTAAACTTGGGCAGACTAACATGGATCCCTAGTATAGCGAGCTATTCAGTGGTCTCTCTATAGTCATCGAATCGAATTAACACACTCCGCCTTAACTATGGAGTTTTCCAAAAAAAAACATCGTCTACCTAAAACTGCCTCTAAATAAATATCGTACACTGAACAAAATAAATGAAGAAAACTTGTAAAAATGTAAAAAAAAAACAAAATATTCAAATTCAAATTGAAATTGAAATAAATTAAAAAAATAAGAAATACCAAAAATGCTAAAAAGCGTCAAAAGAAGAGAATTCAAAGTGAATATGAATTCTTTCGAAATGGTGTGACACTCCTACTTATAACCGCCGCTATCTTTCCCCCAAAACTACCTACTATAAACTACAACACTATATTCAACTACTATTTTTGAGGCGTGTGTAACAAAAGTTTGTGGTATTTTTTTGTTTATTCTTTTTTTTTTTATAAAAAAAAAAATAAAAATACGATTTTTTCTACAACCAAATTATTTCAGTGTATAAAGAAAATAAATAAAAATTCAAAGTGCATCAAGTAAAAACTAATGTAAAAAAAAACAAAACCAACAATCTTCTTCTTCCTTTACTTTCCTACCTTACCTTTTAACCTAACTCTTAACTCTTTAACTTAAAGAAAACTTTTTAAAAAAAACTCTCTACTATTACTCGATTCTTCTTATCTCTATATATTATGTTTTTGATGTGCAGAAAGTTGAAGTAAAAACAAACCTAAAAAAGAAGAAGAAAAAGTTAAAGAAACACCTTAACCGAGCGAGCGTATTATGGGTCCAATGTTGCCAGAACAACCAAAGAATAAAATCAACAACAAATTACAATGGAATACCGATAATCATCAAAGCACAATTCTTGAATCTCCTCACAATGCAAGTAATCAGCTCGCTTCGAGCGTACTCTGTTCGAAACACGATGGAATCAACAGCAACAGAGATGATGATGGTGGAGAAATCGACTCACAAACAAAGAACAACAACAAAAATTACCTAACCGATGAGAATGATCTTGTAGATTTTACTATAAGACATCAATTTTCTTCGTCGTCGTCGTCGTCGATGTTAAAAATGTTGCCTCCGTCATTGTTCCCATCGTCATCATCACCATCATCATCAGTCTCACTAGTCGAAAACAATAAAAAAAGCCTTCAACCAACAAAAAAACGACGAAACAAAACAACACAGCGTGAAGAACATGCGGACATGGAATTCCAATTGGATTTTCCATCTGAAACACCAACTGATGTAACAAACAACTATGCCCGTCGACGACGACGCGGACGACTAAGGCTTCAGTCATCAACTCACTCAGATTATCTCCTAACAGCAATAACAACAAAACCAACAACAACAACAACAACAGGCAGAAAAACAACATCAAGAAGCGAAATAATACCAATAACAAGCAACAGAAATTCAACCGCACTTACAACAATAATAAATTTAGTTAATAATAATAATCTTCTTCGAAGGAACAAGAACGAGGACAAGGAGCTGGAAGGACTACAACAAAAAATGAACAAATTATTACAGAAATTCATCACGTTACCGTTGCTGTTGTTGTTATTAGTTATCACATCGTTATCGAAATTTTATCGTTATGTAAATATTATTACTAATAATAATAATAATAATAATAAACGTCGACTAGCAGCCAATATAAATAATAATAATAAATATAAATTAAATAATAAGATTGTAAAAAATTATATATTTTTAATTGGTTTATGTGTTGCCACAACAATACTTCCATTAAATTTAGTTAATGCAGCATCACCATTTCAAAATTCCCAAAAGCATTCAAATCATAATAACAACAACAACAATAATAATAATAATCATGTTATTAGTGACGGCATCGGTAATGGCAATGGTAATGGTAATGGTGGAGCTGCAGCTGTATTAACACCGTCACCATCATTTCCTGTCTCATCGGCATCATCATCATCGGAAACGGAATTTTTATATCCATCATCACAATCGGAGGAGAGTTTCGATGATGATAACAGATTATCAGAATATTCGTTTTCGGGAAATGGTGAGCATCTATTTTTTTTTTTTTTTTTATTGCATATTTAAGTAATGGAAAAAGAAATGCCTCTTTAAATATTTGACCATTAATGTTGCAATTTCATTCATTCGTCGTACTCGGGTATCATAAAATCTCTCGTTAAATACGCAGGAATCGAAATTCCTCCTTCGAAGTATGACAAAGTTTTTACACACACAGGAAATTCACTGCAGATTTAATATCCCTCGGGCGGATTAAATATACAGAAGTGAATAAATTTTCCTGATGTGATTAAATTTTCTCTTCAAGTGGATTTGAAATGTATGTTTTACTTTTTTTTTGTATTCATAGTTCTCCAGTATGAGGTTTTAGTTTAAAAAAACAAATTTCACATTTCACATTTGTTCGATTTGTGATGATGATAATGGAAAGATAAACACTTGAAATTGTTAAAACTCACTACAAAGTTTTTGAAAGTTAACCCCTGTCTCGGTCGACTCTCTCGCTTGGCAACTTTTAAGATGGCTAACAAATTTAGGCTATTCGGATAAGTGAGACAACGAAATCGTGCTTGTGTAGCTCGAAGTCCTTGGTCCTGGTCAGTCAATAGAACAATACATTATCTAGCGTGTTCTATTTCATATCCAACTTGTTTGTTGTACGACTAAGAAATTGGACACATCACTTTTCGAAATATTGCTTAAAACTTAGAGTTAAGCCTGCTTGTGGTAACACGTGCAACACAAATAACGAAAACATTGCTATTTTGAGAGTGAAAAAAAATGGCTTAGCGCCCTAGATTAGATACGATTGAGATACTAAGGTGGGCCCTAGTAACATAGCATTGGGGCCACCTTAAGCCTGTTGTTATTTCCTCGTTTAAAATTCGCCCATGATGCCGTATTTGTAAATAAGTTCGGCAAACTCTTTGCGGGCGAAGAGGCAGTTATGTCAGTTACCTAAAGGTAATGTTAAGCTAGAAATCCTGGGCGTGTTTTGCTAAGCAGCCACAGTGGCACAGTATGTGCTTTGCTGTTTCTTCGTCTGCGCCAATTCCCATAGTCAAGAAACCACTAACTGTGTGTAATTTTTCTCTGGATAGTTGAAGGAGTTGATAAGTTCTTTTTGAAGAAGGAGATGGTAGAAAAGGTTTCGCTGGTCTCTTACTCTCGGTTTCCCTCTAGCAATTAAGGTTTCTTAACAGTTTTGATGCGAAATTTTATGATGCCAATTGGTACGCAACTTTTTCATTCCTATCGAAACCACAGTGTCCTGGCACCCGTATTAATTGAACTCTGGTTGGTGCTGTGAGAAGTTTGAGGCAGTTCCAAGCTAATTTTGAAGTAATTTAAAAGGCGTTAATATCAAGAATATAAACGTGTTTGTCATAAACGTTCGTATTTAGATTTTCTCTGATGCAGACCTCTAATGCATGTATTTTGGCTTGAAATACGGATATGCTCTACGTACACTCCAGCTCCTGGGTGGGTTATTCTGTTCTCAGTTCTGTCGTTACTTGTTCTGTCCTTAAAGTTGTAACTGAAAGGATGTGTCGATTTATTAAACGTGATACTTAATAGATCTACTGAACTCCAGTGCAAGGTAGATAAGCATTTAGGCGTTGACCATTGCTTCTTTTTGAATATAGAGATGAAGAGGGGGAAGGTTCGGTTCGCATTGCTCTCGACGTACACACACATTAGCTCCTTGCAGTTTGTTGAGCCTGGCCTGTGACGTACCCTAACACAACAACCGTGTTGTTGTCGATTGATAAATAGACCGTCAAATATGAACAAACATTTAATGAAACATTCAGCAAAAATGGCAATTTTACAGGAGAACGGAAAAAAACGCTCCCTTTACATGCTGCCAAGCATTCGTCAATTATATCAAATAGTTGAATAAAACAATAACTTGTAACTGTCAGCCTTCCTGGAGTTACACCTGTTTCACGGCTTTTAGATTCCCTTCTGTGGTGCTGGTCTAACCGTTGGTCATTTAGAAAAACCCTTTTTGTCTCTTTAAAATAAAATGAAAAGTAGGATTTTATAAAAAAACTAAACCAATTAACTGTTTTTCAAACTATTTTGTATGTTTTCGATAGATTTAATAGAGCAGCTTTGGTTCACTTATGAGCAGAATTGATTGGCAATGAGTATATCAGACGATTCGCCTTCATTCGGCCGTTTTAATAGTAAATTTGTTGATTATATATCAAATATAATAAATATGTACTTAGCCGATTTACACTCTTAAGCCGACGATTTGACCGATAGGTGTACCGAAAGTCTTGTACAGTAAAATCTAAGAATTGGATATTAACCTTTTTCCAATATCTTGTGTGTGTGAAGCTTAAAGTTTTGCCACATTCAATAGAAAGGATCAAATTTTTGGGATTCTCAAATGTGAAATTGACAAGAATTTCATGTTACTGTAAAGTTTTGGAAGTTTGTCAGTATATCGAAGCACATCTGTATCTACTGAACACCGAGCGCCGAATTATGAACCCTTTCAGTACCGACAACTACTGGATCTTTCGCGGCAGCTCAGATATCGCGTCTTCCTCACTTCGCTGATGGCACAAAAATGGTAAATGACAGCACAAATGATGCACTTGGATATGAAAAAGACTAGAATTAACAACCTAGCAAATAACGAAAGAGATACCCCAAGCGTTTTGTTTGAATGAACTAATCATGAGTGATGTTTTTTTGTTTGAGAAAACAACAGTCTATATTTTTTTTATTGAAAATCAAAAAAAAAGGAATTTTTCATCCTTTAATGTCATCGTTCAAATACTTACTTTAATTTAGGATGAATTCGTCCAACCCAGAGCTAGAGTTGTCAGTTGAATTTTAAGTCAGTTATTAATTTTTTAATTTAAATAAGAAGAAGAAAATAAATAGTTTGTTCCTGTTTCTTTTATGGAGAAGGTACAAGTGTTAGCTCACTTACTAAGAGAGAGAAAGAAAATTAATTTAAGGAACTGTTTGTTAGTCAAAAGTAGTACATAAACGTTTTTAGTTAAACTTTGTAAATTTGGAATTTTATTGATCCCTCTGACGGTATACGAATATTTTAACCACGTAGTAAAACAGAAAAAAACACGCCTTGTTTATTGGTAGCTCATGAAATCAACATTTTCATCATCCTCCACCTCCAAAACCGGCGGCAAAAGAAATTCTGCCAGACTTGTGAATTTGATATAGCAGCGCTATCGGATCAGATGGTTTAGAGTCTATTAGACCACTCTCAGCAAGACATTCTTATCTAGCAAGAATACCGATGGCTTCTACCTTCCGGGTTGAATGCAATTTTTCGTCAAACTATGATTTCTTGAACATTTATGAGTCTGTATGGGTCATGAGTTCCATTTCCTTGCCATTGCTTAGTTTCCTGTTCAAAGGCGGAGGAGTTCAAACGAAACCTTAAAGTTGTGAACCAAATGTATGCATAGTCTTGAGACCGCAAGTTAAAACCGTGGGAGGTTCTGTTCATTTTATGTTTCTACCTCCTTAAAAAGAGCGAGTCTATGTTTTGAATAGTGAAATCTGCTCAAGTGCTTTAGATCTCACAGAGTCTACAACACCGACAACTTTTAACTGGCATCGAAGACGACTCCTTATCGTTTGTGGTTGGGGCTTTAAATTTGGTACCTCTGCATATTTTTGTACAATTTTCAAAACCTGTGTTTGTAGTAAAATTTCTTTGACTCAAACGCAAAGTTCTTTCTCTCTCTTTCTCTTACTTTGCTGAAATCTACTTACAGAAAATCAAAATTCATTCCTTGGAAAGCCTCCTTAAAATCCTCATTTGCTTATAAACTTACCCACATTGACCGACATGTCATTGCAATATTTAATGAATAAATTTTAATTGAATTAATTTTATGCCTACAAACAGATTGACAATAATTCCATCAAGTTTGCCAACCGCAAAACCATAAACACAATAAAAAAAACTTTATCCTACAAATAGGTTAATAAATTTCAATCACGAATTTATGTCAGACGCACCACAAAATTAGACACAAATATGTACCTCGATGCATACACTCGTATCATAATTTTAACATTTTCACAACAATTATACTCAAATATACTATTTGCGCCTTCCTTCCTTGTTCTGATTGACTGTCCATCGGGAACTGCAATAGCTGGTTAATCAAATACAAACATCAATGTTTTTGAGATATGTTAATGCTTTGCAATTTTATTGCGAAACAAAGCGCACAGATTCATTGGTGACCAAAAACATTCAATAATATTGATTTAGATTTTTCATTTAATTAGAGAAATATTTTACTTGCAATTCGATTGCACGGTGCTACTTCAAATGAAATTTATGTTTCACACAGTTTATTTTTGAGCGTTTTAATCAACAACCATTATTTGTAGGAGTTCGGCAAATGTTACACAATCCCGTTTGGATACTTTTGGTAAGCCCACTCGTAAATCACACCGAGTAGATAGGTAGGTATATTTGTTTTCAATTCGCCGAAATACACACACACACCCTAGATTTGGATTAATAACAGCACCACGCCGGCCACCCTCAAGGGAGTACGATGAGCGGATTAATGTGAGTTGCGGGAGTTTGAGGACATTTGGTTATTAATTATCAGGCGACATGTGTGTGAAGGTGATAATTAAATGGAATTTTGCCAAAAAAATGAAATAAAATAGGATTGTTGATGAAATCCGACAATTTGACACATTCTGTGGTGGAATGTCATTAGTAATGAGTTGTCTGTTGAAGTAGGCAGCAGTGTGGGTTATTTTAATCCATTAAAAGTGAATAGTATTTATTTTAGATTTGCAATTTCGCATCTGCCAAGTGGTTTTTACCTTCTGTCAAACTGGGTTATAGTCAAATAATATCCGAGCATTTGAATCAAATTATTAGTTGTTTTGGTTTCGAAATTTTCAAGGTTTGTTCAGTTTCATTGGCCCAAACTGAATTTCGTCTTTAAACCCTTGATGGTTATGCTTCGTTGAATCGATGAAAATATTTTTTTTGAAAACTCTTTTCGTACAATGATAGTTAGTGATGGTTAATAAATCTAGTTAAAGAGATTCATTTAGCAAAAGCAGTGTTTAAACTATCACAGTGTAAGCGGAAGATACGCTTTAAGACTTACTTTGAGGGTTGACAGATTGACTTCGACAAGAAGTATAACCTTAAAAAACTTTCAAAACTATTACGCTACGCCCTTCTCTATAGGTCAGTAGGTTTCCATTGCAAGCAACTATTTCTGACCTAATTCTTTTGTTATCCTTCATGTAAGTGAAAACAAGCGCGCGTTTTATGCGCCGCCATTCAGAATATCCCATTTGCTACGAACTTTATTATGTGAAAATATTGTTAGAAGCAAAATATTTGTGACAGCTTGCTAGGACCAACTCGAAACCCAACCTTGCGCGTTTTAAAAGTTTGGGTCTTATGTTTCTTGTCTCGAGCTTACTCAAATGGTGAAAGTTTTCTCAGCAACTCAGCAACTATTCAAACGACTTTGCTAGGAAGCGATTTTTTGTCTCAACATTGCGTTTTTGTGAAGAAAATCCGAACCTTCAGATTTTTGCACAAAATATTTGTGGCACTACACAACGATTTAGACTTACGGATGACACAGTTTTGAAGACACACCTAAGTTGCTCATGAAAAAGCTCCTTCTTCGAGCGAAAGTATCTGTCTGAGTAGCAAGTCGATTTACATCCAATCTAATTTGTTCCTTGGTCCATCAGAGGTTATTCCATTTTTATATAAATGGCCCAATTCATCAACTCTATCACTAAATGAGAACCTAACAAACCAAAAATGCGCTCACACAGTCAATATTTCGATCGCCTGGAAACTTTTATCAACACTGAGAATGCAATAAAAAGTAAGGTCCTAAGCAAAGACCCTTGTGGCAGTGCACTTTGAATAACTGGTTTTCCAAACTTTGGCTTCGGCCAGGCAGTGAGTGACGAGCGATGATGCCGCGAATTGGCGATTAGCGATTTTGGTAAACGTCCGAGCGGCGTCTTTATCGTCACTCAGTCGCTCACTGCATGACCGAAGCCATACACTTAGCAGGCTCTCCACCTGCTGGGTTCTCTGTCTTAACCTACTGATATTAAGCAGTGTTAGTGGTTCTCAGCAATAAAGACTTTCACGAAGCAGTTTATAGCTAATTTTCACTAACGATTTACATTTGCAGACCAACAAGATTCTTTTGACACAAAAAATTAGAGTTATCGATGTAGATTGGTCACCGAGATCACGGGTATTTTTTTTAGAGAAAGGAATAAGAAAAATTATTGAATTCCTGAACTGAAAGATGAGGTTCGGCGTGCCACTGATTAATTTGATTAAAGTTTTGTTCAGCATGTTCCATCAGTCGCGGGGCAGTCATTTATCGGATATTGTGTTCCCTACATCACCTATTGTCCAATCTAATTCATTTTTGCTGTAGTTATCGATTTCAACACAACCTTCGATGTAACGAAGTACATATTCTCCTAACAATTGTCTATGCGTATTTTTGTATGTGACACAAATGGAAATCTTAAATATTTATGGCATTTTATACTCCTGGAGGTTTGTCAGACAACAACTTTAATTGTTACTTAGAGAATTTAAATTTGGGAGCTCCAGCGGTCCATAGCGCTACTCACTAAAGCATGGCACAGTATAAGCGACAAATCTACGTCATTCAAGCCACAGCAATAAATCGAATCGCAATCAATGCCCTCGAGAGTTTTTAGCTACTGTTTACCAAAAACCTTATTTGAGAAAGCTCAACTCCCGCAATGCCTTGAGGCTACTAAAAATAGCTGCCAAGCAAATACTTTGTCATGCGAATGAATCCACAGCATAATGTTTCCCATTCAAAGCAAGTAAAAATAAAGTACGAAAAGTTTGGAGTGCTATTAATATCACTACCACGCCCACTACACAACACTTGATATCCCCTTTTCGCCTTCAAATCGATAAATAAATGTCGTGGATCTCATCATTAATTTGTCTCAGCCCCTTACACAGATCAATTACAATCAATCGAAGTCAATATGCAATTACAATTTATCAAAGAACACATCTTTTCCCTCGTCATCTATGTCGACAGTCGACAGTCTACGTTTGCCTTACACAACCCCATGTCATTCCTTTTCCCAAACAAAGACAGTGTCACAAAAGTGAACAGTCATGACAAAACCCTTTCCTATTTCCCATTTGTAATTATCCCTGAGAGTGCTTTAAGCAGCAGCAATTACTTTTGTCTATTAAATCTTATATAGCAATATAATTAAGAGTTTTTGCGCTTTTGTTTCTCTATAAAGTTGTGCTCCTTCCAAGTGAATGATGTTCACGATGCATTAAGCATTAGTCCTTCGTCTGCTGCCACTCCTTCATCTGCTCATATATGGTTCATTTGATGGTGCCAAGTCACATCGTTGTGTAGTTTCTTCTTCTTCTTCCTTAAACTATAACAAAATTCTTGTGATGTACTTTTTCCTTACATAAATCATTTCAGCACATAATCATTCCATAAACACCGAAGAGACAGAGACAGAGAGAGAGGGACTTTAGAAGTAGTGCAAGTGCAAGTGTATGCAAGTTTAGAATTTTTTTTTTTGCTGCAATTTACTTGCTTTAGTTTAGTCCTTTTTTGTTCTGATTGTGTGCGGTTGTGCAGTCATTCTTCTTCCGCTTTGTTTGCTGATGGTGACTTAATGAATGGTGACTTCTTAGTTTGTTAGAAAGTAGGGGATTCCCCTTGGGAAAAACCTAATGACATGAACTTTGCTATTTATGGCTGTAAGACCCAAGTCGAAAACGAACTTTGTCGAATGTGTGCAAAGAAATTATGTAATTTTTTTTCTTTGTTTACAAATTTACGATTGGTTGATGCTTCGATGGGTTTTTCGTTGTTGGTAATGAACCATTAACATTAATGGTGGCATTTTGTACTCATAGAAGGTCGACAATGATGTCGAAGTATACTCAAACTTTATTTGTCTGACGATTTAGGATATCTCCATAAACAGTAGATCCCTCTGTAGCGATTAAAATGTCATGAGAGAGGGAATTCATATTATACAAATAACAGACAGAATTTAGTTAGATCCTTTTTGCTATTGTTATACCCTATCAATCTTTAAAAATTAGGTGTCAAGAGAGAGAAAATATCTTGGAGAAGTGACGAATTGCATTTTATTTTATAACTTTTAACAATTTATTGAAAAATTTGGTGCAAAATTACACTAGTGCGTCTCTCACATCCGTCTAATCTCAACAAATTAAGTGTCAAGACGAATATCATTTCTTGAGTGGATGACGAAGTGTACCTTCGGTTAATAGTATCGCCATATGATGAGCGACGGAAAAATAAATTAATCCTACGGATTAGGCTACGTAGTTGTCGGGCGACAAGTGAAGTGGCCAAGCTACAACAGTCAGATTCGTCGATTAATGGCAAAGACTAAGAAAAGACACGTTCACCAGCTTTATGACTGACTAACCTACGGAAAGATTTCCCGCAAGGGTACGCATAAACTTCCTCTTCCAAGTTACATATATTCCTTTAACATTTTGAAGATGCTTGATGATTGAGTTCATTTAAAACAATTGCATCATTTCCTCTCTCATCACTAGAGAAATAAAACTTTTGGGGTACACACTTCGAAGGACCCTTAAAAACTAACCGAGCATTCGCCTTGTTTGTACTTGAAGTGGCATCATATTTGGGAAAACTCCTTGAATCTGTCTTCACTTGCCATGTAAGTCGCATTACGAAACTGCATCGAATTCAAAAGGTACTAACACATGAGTGGAGAAAGTCATACAGAAAGATTTTGAAGGAAATGCAGAAGAATACAAACATATTTGTAAAGTCATACAGAAAAGGATTGAAGGATGAATGCAGGAAAATACGAATCTTTAAGGGTATGGATGGTTTATTAAAGAAACCAACAAGAATTTGTCATGCAAACATGAAAGTATTCAGCATCAGTGCACAAAATAAATGCGTACTTTCATGTAATTTCTTAAAATAAACAAAGTGCATGTAATTTGATTCGCGGAAAATTGTTGATAAGTTTCTCTCCTTGCTGATTTAGTTAAAATGTTTTTCAATGAGTTGGTATAATAATTTCTTTGACGCAACGTTTATTTAGTTAGTCAGTCAGTCAAACCAATAAAATTGCAAGGACATCTCATATAAATTTCATTTGAATTTGAATTGATAAAAAAAAACCTTAACAATAAATGGAGAGGTTTTAAAAATTGAATTGACCTAATCATTTAGAAAATTCAATTCCTTAAATGTCCTTTTAGAAGGTGTAAAAAATCCCACACAGTGTTCCTTTTAATGCTTCGCTTCAATCATTTCTGAAAGTCAACATTTCTGAAAGTCAACAAAGTCAACAAATCAGTTAATCAACATCAATCAGAACGCCGAGGTCAAAGGGTAGATTGATTTTGAATTCGCTGCTTCTATTGAAGTCACTTTAAGACCACTAGCCTATTCTGAAGTCATTCAAGTCAGTGAATGCATCTATTTTGGTTAACGTTTTTTTAAGATTGAAGTCTTTTGAAGTCGAAAAATAAATTCTATAACAAGTCAAATGGCTTCAAAAATTGGAATGCATTCAGTGACTTTCAAGACTTTCAAAGAACAATTGAATGCAGTCATTTAATTCAAAAGTTTACAACGAATTGAATGAATGCTGCGACTGCAACGATTTAAACTAATTGCATGAATTCAAGAAATTTGTTGGACTTCAAGGAATGCAACGCTTGCAAAAAGAATGCATTCTACTACATCTTTCAGGTTACTGAATGTGATCGCCTCAATCAATGAATTTGTTCTTTGTTTATTGTAGGGCTACTACATAGACTTGATGTTTACTGCAAACAAGTCCTAAAATATGTACAACCGTTTGGGGTGGTAACGTCGTTCGGTGTTCAACCCTATAACTGGAAAACCCTGAAAACCGATTCTTGCATTAATTCAGGGTGTTGTCTTTCTTTAGGGCCTCGATAGGAATTCGTATTCTGCTGCCTTTCCTTCGACTTAAGGTTCTCTTTGGCTTTAATCAGGAATGGAGTTTATTCCAGTTTTCTCGTTAGCGAGAGAGATTTTCTTGTCAGTGTCTTGACCCGAGTCATGCTAGGGCTAATTTTATACATGTAACCGTAACCTTCCCACAGTTTAATTCCGCATAATTCCCTTCAGCCAAGTAGTTCATCTGTCCTTGTTATTTCGGACCCGGAATTCGACTGAGGGCCTATTGGGCTTCCTTCTTAATCTCAGATTTTCTTGCATCGATGCACTTTCTGGCTGCCGCTGTAATTGAATTGGGTTTCTGCAGCGACTGTTACCACAGCACAGGTAGGAACTTGCAACCGAGATAGTTCATATTCGTTTTACCGCTGACATTTGTCTTCTATATATTTGATAACTTTTGCCATCAATTTAGGCAATCAAACCCGGGATTAATTTGAATACTTTTTACTTACTTACGAATATCCACTGTGTATAAAGCGGCGCTCACCCTTCATCGACATCCTCAGCTCCCCTGCAGCTCCCTCCATTTTCCCCAATGTCCACACTGTTTTACCTTCACCATAAAAGTTATCCAAACCCCTTTGGCGTGCGTAAGTTATTTAACAGAAAAAATTAAGCTCAATTTTCAACTTGTTTTCGAATGTAAATTCTCTCACACTGGCTACTTCGTTGTAAAATGCAAATTTCGTTTTAACTACATTGAATGATGGTCCTCCTGTCAATCATCACTCAAACCCAAATCTCGCCATCAGAATTATTAAAACTCTTCCGGCGGCAGTGTCAGTGTATATGTTAATCATTTGCGGAATAATTTAACAACTGTCGTCATTATTCGGAAACCCTAATTTCATTAACATCACCGTCAGTAGCAGAGGTGTTATTATCCGTGGCATTTATACCGTTTACGTGAATCGGGAGCGGTTGACACCGTTCCAACAATATGAAATCCCAATTCATTATGAGTATAAACGATGATATGAGCGGTTGGATTTCGTGCTATAGAAACGTGGATGTGTGTCCTTGGAGTTTTCAGAATTTGCAAAACAAATTTTAGTTAGATCAAAGTGTATTAGGGGCGCTTTAGCCACTGGAAGCCACTTCTAACGAATCTAACTAAACGTACATTTCATTTACTCTGGGAAATTTGTATTGAAATCATTTAAAAATTATACAATTTTTATTTGTGTTCTTAACGATCTTTTTTTAGCTCTATTTTAGCCCCAGGGATTATCATCTATCTTTTTGGGGTAGACCAAGTTCTTCTGGAATAAATCGAGGTTTTCTCCTTTTTTATGATGAGAACAGAGAAGTTAGTCAACACAATGTTAGGTATTTCTGTAAATCTGATATCATTGCATCGACATTGAGCCTAAAAGGCTGCAATGAAAATATGTTAACTACTTACAACGCTATCTTAGGCGCAAATATAAAAAATATGGTCTTATGTTATTTTGCTACCCAAAACGACTGAGTAGCTACCAAGACGACTGATTAGAAAACCAATAGATTTTACAATGACCAACCCGGTTGACGTTGCTGACGAGGAGGCAATTTCTATCGGAATATTTTTTCTCGGGAGCTCTGAGTTTAAGATAGTGTAAGCTTATTATGCCGCATCCGATTACATCTCGTCCCACTCTTGTGCATTAATTGTGTACAGAATACAATGCATGAATAACAGATCACAACATTTATTTGGGTCTCCTAAGCATACAAACAGAGTGCTGTGCAGTGTTAAATGCTGAAAAAGGGTTAGGATACAAAAAAATCAGAACATTCTAAGTAATGCGAAACAAGTTTTTACCTTTCATTCTGTAAAAGTTAAGAGCGGTGTTTGAACCGTTGAAGAACATACTGACTTTAGCAACTGACTTTAGCGCAGTTGTTTAGGACTGCGACTGAATAAAGAATATTTTATTCTTTCCTTCTTCTAAAGTATTTTTGTTGTTATCCTAGTGTTCCACCAGCCACTATGGCAAAGTAAAATCTTTTCATTCTGTAAAATAGCCTGAAATTATAGATCCTCCAAACAGCACAACAAAAATACTTGTCTTTAACGAACATAAAACCAATCAAAACATGACCTAGAATTGGTATCTTTAGAAGACGAACCATTTAAACCTAATTGACCATTATACTATCGGAGCTTATTCCCACTTGGAGTCAATGCTGATTTTACTATATAGCGAGAACAGTACAGACTTAAGTTAGACCAGCACTGACAGCAGTTGGAGTAAGCTCTGAAAGTTGTAGAAGGTTCAATAAAAATCGACATGAGCCCGGGTTCCTCTTTGCACAATCGATCTCACATGTGAGTCAGGGCTAATGACCTGAGTCTGAGATCGTGCTTATATTTTTGCAAATGACTCAATAATAATATTGTTGCCGGTATAAGTTATAAGTTAAAGTTATATTGTTGTAATTGGGCTTCGTTATTTGGCTCCGATTTTGGGGCTGCAAAAATTTAGAAAGCGAGTTCAAGAACTGGTTCAAGAATTAGAAACCCCCACTGGTTTTTGAAATTGTACAGTCGCACCAGCATGTTTTGTTTTTGTTCCCTATAAGTGCGTGCATTTAATGCGCAAACTAATTCGGAGGTATTGTGCAAACTTTATTGCAAAATATTGCATTTATTTTCTTTAAAACATTTAGTGCTCTTTTACATGCCGTAAACGTAATATATATACATGAAAGTTATATCGTTGGAAAGTACTCAATATAAGTACTTTTAATAGATGAGGCTAAAGGGATTTAAATCCTCCCAATTCAATTCGCCGGTTCGACCTAAGCAAAATATCTGAAGGCTCCCGGTTTCCTATCACTAAGTCGCTGAGGCCATTCAAATGTTGGTGTTACTGCATTTGTGTGATCCAGGCGTTTTTAGGCCTGCCTCCTTTTTGCGTCCCTTCTTGCATGAAATCTGCAATTGTACATGTTGATGGGGAACAGCAAATTATTGTACACATGTTTCAGCAAATTCTCATTTTCGAGCTTGAATAGGAACGTTGATCGTCATTTCCCTTCGTAGGGTCCCTCCTACGGCAATACACACTAAGCCGTGCTCCAATTTGTTCGCGATGGGTTCTTTGATTTAAAGGCTTCCTCGTGTTTTGGAACTTCTTATTCGATCAATCTGCGTTCCTCCTGCTGTCATGTGAAGCATTTTCATCTCAGCTGCTGTCAATTTGCTCTCAAAAATTTGTGTACGTCCAACACTCTAAACCGTATGTAAGCGTCGTCGGACGCACAACTGCGGTGTAGAGCCTTCCTTTCAGCTTAGGGGGCATTTTCGGTCACAGAAGATGATTGATGTCGTAATCCACGGTTGTTTCGCTGCTCACAAGTAAAATGAGTAATTAGTCAATTAGCCCTTTAGAAAACAATAGATACCAACATCCAATTCTTATAAGTTTATTTTCGCCTACCCCATGTGGGGTTTCAAGGGTCCCTTTCGCATTTAAGGGACATTTTCATGATATTGGAAAATTTTGGAGTGTTCAGGAAGTTACTAAATGGGGCAATTGGGAATTATTCGAAAAAAGAAGTGTAATTTTCAAGTTTCAACTATATTTCAATAAAACCAAATAGTTCCGTAGTTTTGTTAAACCAAATCGAAACCATGTGCCTTTGCTAAAGGCTCCCTAGAATTTAATCTTTCATTCTATTTTATAAAGTCAATAAGCACTCTAATAACAGATATCAAGACGCACGAAGTAGGCTTGATTAATATTTTTAATACATCCCTTCCGCCTTCTTCACAGCTTCCTACTTTCTCCACTTATAACAAAAAAAAACCCTCCCCACATCCTAACGCGTATAAAATATTTATAATTAAAAAGTTATAAAATAGGGTGCGGCCTAACAGCTTCACAACAACGGAATCATAGAACAAATCATATCCTGTGTTATAAATTTCCTCATTTTTTCCTTCGTGTGACAATGTCCTCAACGTGTGCAATTTGCAATTTGCATGTGCTCAGTAAGTTAGGAAAAAAAAAAAACTACTTTTTTATAGTTTTCAATTGCAACAGCAAAAAGCTACTAATCGCCGCGGCGAATGTTGAAGAGTAAGACTGGGTGCTAGGCAAACTGTTCCACTTTACACCATGCTCATGCACTATGTTCTATGCACACATGTGACACATTACATATACACACATCTAAACGAATAATAGAAAAGAAAAAAAAAAAAAAAAACACCTTCATTACGCGTAAGACTTACACAAAATCTATCTTTACACAAATTGAAAGAACATTCGCTAACAGAAGTGCCTACTGCTGGCGAAATTTATTATTCCACTACAGTGTCTTGACGTTTGAAGTGTAGGAAAGAGAGCTATCTACTACACGCATTGAACTTGGCAGGCATTCTTGGCCCATTAATGCTCATTAGTTGCAGCCGCCCTAAACGTTCACTCTCGCCATAAATCCAAAGCTCTGCCGAAACATAAATTTCGCATTCTCTGTGTGTTCGTTTATCGTGCCTGTTCTTATGGTTTTCCTTGAAAAGAAGGACACCACTACTGCTGGTGCTGCTGCTTAGAGTCAGTTCTATACTGATATGGGTGGTTGTGATGACGACGATGATGGCGGGTAGTGGTAGTGGTGGAGAACGAAAGATGCGAGGTTACAGCATGGGTGATTTGAAATTCAGCTCAACTACACTGGAACTACCTCATGCACGTTACGTACACCACTTGGGCGACAGCATTTTCCTTTTTATTTTTTGTTTTTTTTTTTTATTACTATTTTCTCTTTTTAATTGTTTTAGTAAACTTGAAATGAGGTCACACTCTAAGGCATTTATTGTGTAAGAAAAAGGTGGCAGGTTGAATGAAGTAGCAGAAAAGAGTGGTGTAGGGGTGAAGGGGGGGGGGGGGGGGACTAGAGTAAGCGCTTGGAACTTGGAACTTGGAAGTGTGACAAAGAGAGTCAAGAAAAATGACCAAAAAGGAATAGAGTTACCACCATTGTTATTTTGGCAGGAGTGACACGTACTTTACGATAAAAATGTAAAAGGTCGTTAAGTTTTAAGTTGGGGGCTTTATTTTCTTTTTTTTCGGGTTACACATGCATTTTGCTGTGTTTAAAGTCAGTGATTTGTGCTTGGAAGGGGAAAAGAAAATTATTTCAACTTGGCGTGTGACTTTTACGGCAGGTGCGTTATAAAAATTGGTTAAGATAAGAAATTCAATAAAATTTAGAGGTCCTTTCCTTGGGGGCATTTGTGTGTAGAGGAATGTTGATGGCCTCGAATGTAGAAAGGTGACCATGTGATGGAAAGCTGTGAAAACGAATGGAGGGCGCAGTTTTGTAATAAATTTTTAATCGAATACAAGATTTATAGCTTAAAATGGGTAAAATTGAAATAGTTGAGTTGGGTTTAATGTTTTGATTGTGGTTGCGCGTGCAAACGAAATAAAAATCACATTTTTGAGGTTTTGCATGGCTTAGGTCACAGTCCTTCACAAATTTGAATAATTTTTTAATTTAAAATGGGAAGTAAAGGTCTGATGTCATTTAATCCCACTAGACTCCTCTGCTTGAAATTTTTTTATGTGATAGTGTATGACGCCTGCTAACGAATTGTTTAGGACAATGTCACACGAGCTTCTTCGCTTTGAGAATAGAGAAAACAATAGAAATGATCGAATTCGTACTTTTTGTCGGTCAAAAGCGGTTTATTGGTTTTCTGTATATTAATTGCAAATGTGACCTCTCCAATTCTTTGAGGCTTGCATTCTTTTGATGCTTTTTTACCCTCACCAAGAAGCTCTTATTTTTGTACACCGAGTTGGTTAAGGTCATCTTCCAACTACTCATTTAATGAAAACTTGTCTAAGACAAATTTGACCAACATTTTAAGCCCACAAGTCCATAAAAGAATTTCTGACAATAGTAGAAGCATCCTTTGCCTCACGGGTTTTCTACGATAACAGCCGCCCACTTAATACCTTGTACATAACATTAAGACCTATGTCTCTGCAGTTAACGCAGTTCCTTTCCAATCATCTGCTATGTTATGTTCCATACTTCTTACCAAGTTACCTCCTTTTGTGTCTGAGCGCTCCAGTAGCAACCTCCGACAAAAAAAAAAGTTACCTCCTTCAGTTCTTAGAAGTTCGTCTCGGCTAGACCGTAGCTGTGTTAGATGTGAGCTTAAATATGTCATTCTTTACTTTATCCTGGTTGGATGGAAGGGATTATTTTCTGTCTGAGACTCAAGTCTGGACGACTTGGCTGGGGTACCTCTATCAGACATAAAACTATTTCTCAACAGATCGAAGTGATTTTGTTAGCCACATGTCCTTATATGTACAAACAGGGTACTCACAATGGGCCTTCACGGCCTCTGGGTGAAATTTGCGTCTGGTGCAAAACTGCCCTCCTGACCTTACCTTCAGTATTTTGTAAGTCATGTTTGCCATTAAGTAATTCTGTATTCTTCAATTAAAATTTTCAAATGTTGGCAACCTTTGCTTGGATCCTAAACCACAGCGTCCAACTCCACGTTATCATAATTTTAACAAAAGAGCTAGTCATTCATTTATCTTAATTTACAACCTCTTTCCAAATTAACTAGAAATTTGCGATCCTCACTATGTTAAAAAGGGGCAGATGGTTTACTGATTTAGCTTTGATCTAGCCTGGCTTTTAAAAAATATGCCAAGGCTAATGCTATCCGAAGTTCTACACCCGATTTTCAACTTTCAAAATTGAATATTTGCATCGAAAATATTCCTTCAAAAGTAGGCGGCGTGGCTAAACGCCCAAAAGTTCTTGAGCTCCAAAAAGTGTGTGTTGCTTTCACTTTGTTTTCTAATTTTTTTCAGCTTCGAAAGACTTGAAGGAAAACAGAAATTTTTGGTTACAGCTTTTTCATTCCTGAAATTAAGTAGGCTTATTATTTAACAAATATGGCTTTAAGAAGGACATTGTCTTTATATCGAAGAGTATAACCTTCAGGAAATGGATGGAAAGTCAATTCTTGCGATGGTTTTTTAAATTGTGGAGTTATTTCGAGTGGATTTTAAAATGGCGACCGAAAGATAGTATGTGGATATCCCGACAATCAGCACTCTATTTCAAATTTATAGACATGAAGAACACTGAATTACGGACTAAATTACTTGACACCTTTATTGTCTCAACGACGACGTCCGTGAATATTTCCTAAAATAAAAAAAAAAAATCTGCAAACAAGAGTAGCCTCCACTCAACCCTGCGGTATCCCATTACGCACAATATCATTTCAACAATGCGAAAATCCATCACAATTAAGCTGCATTGATTGATTGGTCTTAAACTGAAATCCACTTAAAAACTATGACACATAGTTTTGCAGGCGAGCGACCTTTCCGCAAGCTGCTAGAGGTCCAACATTTGTCACCTACTTGTGAATGGAAATGTAAGTGAAACTTTTGCCTCTCCTGTGATTGAGGTTGACAGCGGTTTTGAATATATTCCATTTTCACTATTCTTCTCTGTGTCCTTCCGAACACAAAAAGTGTCCAGCGCGCTGACATCACTATTTTCTAATTTCTCCCACACAAACATTTATTCCCTGAATGAATTCTTCTCAAAGGGCTAAGACGATAATGCTATGTATACGTTGGCAAATCCATTAAGGACAACGGTTTTTGTGGGATGATTTGGCAGGTTTTTTTTTGTTTCTTGTTTTTCCTTTTCGGTTTTCGTTTTTGTATCGAAACAAAGTGCCACCCCGAAATAACTCACTTTCAGTCCCAGGATATCACATGATAAATGGTATTGTCGATCTTATTTTCCTAAAAAGACATTGTATCCCTTGTGCGCATTGATAGTAAACCAAACTGGGAGTATATCCTTTTTTTTCCTTTTTTATTTTTTTTTTTTTTGCAAAAAAAATCGAATTGCAATGTAGTTGGGATTTGTTTCTTGTGTTCCTTTTTCCTGATCAGGGTTATTACCCCCCAAGGGCTTGTATCCATACTACCCACATTCCCAGATGGGTCAATCATTATGAAAACGGGAGGAGAGTGGGAGAACATCCTTGGCCACACCATTATGAACACTGAGATAAGCTCGAGTATTAAAACTAGAGTAACTATAACTCTAAAGGCTTGGAACAAGTCATGGCTGGCTGGTTGGTTGGTTGGCTGGTGGGGATCGTTTATTGTTTTCGTTTTTTTTTTGCCTGTAATGGTTATTTTGTGGTTGTGAATACAAAAGGGGAAATAAAACAGGAAATGCCAATAGCAGAGAAGAAAGGAAATGGTATACGAGTTAAGAGCTTATTTTCATGTGAACGGCGCGAGAGGGTTGTTTTTCTGTTGTTTGAAAAGGAATTTATAGCTTTTTACTGTGGAAACTATGTAGTTGAAGTAATTTTACGAGAATGGTCGAATGTGAATTGTTGTTGTTGTTGCTGTAGTATAGGTAGTGTGAGAGGGTGGGTTGGTTTTTTTTTTGACCTCTTTTCGATGGTGTGAATCGGAGAAATTTTGCACTTCGTTGTTCGTAGGACACAATTCCAACGAAGCTATGAGTGAATTGGATTGCAAATACGAACCAATTGTTGGCTTGAATACCACCGTTTACTGGCTGACCCACATCGAAGTGAAGTTTATTAACGAAATCAGCTGGAATCTCGACAAGCCAACTGCTGGTAACCTAAAACTGAAAATGTTTTTGCTTTTAATTCATTTTGCAATATGTATTTGACGGGGTTTTGTGGATGTTGTTGGCAAATAACATGATGGGCAAGGTGTTTCGATAAAAATATTTTTTTTTTCAAATAAGGAATGTTAATCGAAGTGAAAAAAAAGCATTCAAATTGGTTTCTGCGAAATGTGGCCGTCAGGCTGGTACATTTCCATGGTATTCGTTCTTCAATCTATTGGTGTTTTGGTTAGAAACATTTACATATTGATTAGCTGCTTTCTGGGATGGGAGAATTTTTGTAATACTGAAAAGAGGAGATCAACCAAAGACTGAAGGAAAAATTTAACTAAATTTATAGAATATATTATTGGTTGTGGTTGGTACAATTGGCTGACAGCAAAATGGTAAACACATACTCATGTCGGCTTCAGAGCTCTCTTCTCTTTGGAGCAGATCGTAACGCGGACAATTGTTTCCTACTTCTCGTCATCTATAGTCTCTTGTTTATATGCTATGAGACATTGTCCAGTGATAATATTAAGAGAGAGCTAAGTAGAGTGCTCAGGTCCTTGTATCCATGTATAGGGAGGACGATTCACGTTTATTTAAAAAATATATTTCTCCGTAGAAATGGCCTTTCTGTGCACTTTCCGTGTGCATTGAATTCTCCAATGAGTCCTTCTAGTCGTGAGTATAAACTATAAGGGGTTGCAAAAAAAAAAATGTTTAAGATTTAGTCTCCCAAATCAAGTGCTGGAAAACTACTTGCTCGCCTGCAAAGTGAGGGCTGGGAAGCACCAAAATACCTTAAAAGAAGTCCTACAAAACGCTCTTAACAAGCTTATAAGCTGGGCTGATAGTTGTGGTCTCTAGGCCTCAATCCCACAGAATTGAACTTGTCCTCATTCTCATTACTAGGAAATACAAAATCCCACATGTCGATCAGGGTATCAGCTTAATCTTCTCTAAAAAAGCCAATTACTTTGGGGGTATACCCCATATTGGATAGAAAGCTCAGCTGGAAATCTATCATACAAGAAAGAGTTCGGAAATCTACGGTAGCTCTCTCTTCTTGCAAAAAAACAGTTTTTAACAAGTGGGGATTATAACCCCGAATCACTCACTGCCTATTCATCTCGGTTCTAAGACCGGAACTAACGTATGGAACGATTGTCTGGTAGACTGCTTTAGAGAAAGCGATTAATAGCGACAAACTAAGGAAGGTCCAAAGATCACCTTATTTATGCATAAGTTCAGCACTTCGCAGCACTCCCTCAGCTGCATTGGACACTTAATACTAAACACACTCAGAATCCTTCCTAGAAATATAGACTAAACCATACCCCAACAGCAGTTTGAAAAAAACTTCCAGCTAACCGTCCTCCCGGATGGTGCTTAGCTGGAGGAGAATCGATCCACTTCTACACAGATGGATCAATAACAAAAGATGGGGGGTGAAGGCGTCTTCTCAGAGAGACTAAATCTTGGTCTCGCCAAAAATTATTGCGATCAAGGAAGTTTTGTCCTTGGTAAAGTATAACGTAAAGGACATTCGAATATTTTCGGACACTCACGCGACCTTCAAGTATCTCAATTCTGTCTCTATTAACTCTTTAGTAGCCCTAGACTGCCGATAATCTCTAAAGAAGATGGCGGAGTGGTTCAACATTAACCTGTGCTGGGTGCTGGGGCATAGAGACATTCCAGGTAACTGCAAGGCTGACGAGCTCGCTAAACTTGGAACTACCCTCTCAATCGTGCCTGAAAAAGGCTCCTTAGGTATACCAGTTTCCACATGCACGCTCTAAATGCGATAGGAAAAACTAACCTTAGATGTACAGGTTGTACTACTTGTCTGACAACGAAGCAGATTTGGCCTAAGCTGGATCTAAAATGGTCTAAGAGTTTGGTTGCCCTCAATACATCGCGCAGTGGTTTCATCACTGGCCACCGTCTGAGGCTTAGCGCTTTTTCAAATGACTTTTGTAGGAGCTGCATGGATGAGGACGAGGAAGAGACAACTCTACACCTTCTTTGCGTAAGCCCTGCTGCTCTCTCAGGTCCATAGGTTACATAGGTCTAAGTGTGTCAGACTGCCACTTCAACCTAACCTAACCTGACCTAAGTCTGGCAGATGGTGGCCATTTTTTGCTTCTCGCATTTTTGCTCTTTCGAACGAATTTTTGTTGATTATTTATGATCGCTTGCTTATTAACGCACGCTCGTCCTTTCAATAAGTCCAAAGAAAAAAGTCTGAAAAGGGTAACTTCGGTGAACTCGAACTAAGTAAGCTCCTGTGCAAAATATTGCGATCGTCGAAGGTGTTCCATAACGAAACCCTCGCGTCCCATGTAGTATGATGATTGGGTCCCATTCTCTTGGAACCATAGTGCGGTATAGTTTTACACAGCTATCCTAATAAAACGTTTCAAAAACATCGCCCGATATTGAGTAGCATTTATGGCATTAAAATAAGAACAAAAAATATTAGAAATTTTGACGTCTCCCTTGGGACGTTGAATGATTTTTGACTATCTGGGACGCCTTAGAATTGAAGAGTGGGTCTTGATAGTGAGAACTCTAACGTATCCGTTTGTTCCGGCAGTATGTTTCTATCACTCGGCAAGTTGGTGTTTAGTAGGATCACACAGCTCGTCTACTTTGACAGGTTTGAATTGAAGATATTGCAGAGACCACATTTTCCAAAATCTTTCCAGCTTCTGCCTTAGACGAGATATTCTTGGCTCTGGGGTATGAAGCGGCGGTAGCTCAGGTACGGTATTGATGGCGTTTCTAATGATAATGTGACCAATGTAGAGCTAACGCTGCCATGTCCTCGGGATCAACAAACTGTGGGGCTGGCTGGGAATTTAAGACCTCCTCTCTTTGTATGGAAAACTCTTTATAACGCCCTCCTGAACCCAATAAGTTCTTCTTAATGTTGCCAGCATTATCTGCACACCACCATATAATGAATATAATTTGGTAAATATCGTATGGCGCTGCCCGGCAACGGCACATGTATTTGAATATTTTGAAGGTAGTTCGTTGAATATCGGCAGAAAAAATGTATAAGAGGACACTCCGCTCTTTTCCAGCAGGGAGATTGTGCGTTTGTCAAACGAAAGCAGCTTCTGTTAGTCAAAATTTGCTATTTTTATTTCCCTTACCTGAAGGTTCAGCCTTCCAACCAAATTCCATAAATTTATTTAAAAATTGAAATTTTATGAATAAATCTCACGTTTCCAATGGGCTTAACTAATCTGACATTTTCCAAATTTATCCCAAAACATTTTACTCATCAACAATCCTTTCTTTCTATTTTTGTACTTTAAAAATAGCTCCTGTCACACAGGAAGACAACAACGAATAAGTAAAAAAAAATTGTTTCTCTATATCCTGCCTTTGTGTTAAAATTAGCCCAGGAAAGTATACTGAAATAGAAATTAGGCATACCCGACCGAATTTTGTTGCATTGCAGATGTTCCCCTTTTCTATGTTAGTTCGTTTGTCAGGAAGCAGAGCGAGAGAATAGCAGTAGCAATAGATATACTTTACGCGCTATGTTGCTACCCTCCATCTCCTGCCACCGTCAAACAATTTATCCTTTCTCTCACGTCCTGATGTGGCACACATTTATTAATATTATATTTTTTTTCTTTCGCTTTACTACTGCTATGATCTACTTTTGTTTGCACAGAAAAGGAAACGAGAATAATAAAAAAAAACAAAAACAAAAATGGTATATTTAAACTGAACAGATGAGTAGAGAATATTGAATAACCACTGTTGCACCACTGACACCTTCTTGGTGAGTGTTCCAGAATCAAAAGACCGCAATGCATCTAGAGAGTTGTCCCAGTCTAGGACATCTAGACATAAGGTGGATTTCATCGTTGAGTAGTGCTTTGATGGAGTTTTTTTTTTTGTTTTTTTTTTATAACGTTTTGCAGATTATTTCTTTCTTCTTGTCATATTCCATGACGTTGCATGTTAGCAGAAGTGAAAAAAAAACTTAATATATAAAAAGATGATGAAAATGTGGTTGTCAAAGGCATTCACCAGAGGGGTCGTCTCTCCTCTAAGCCCACAAAAGGCGACGACGACGACGACGACAAGGTATTGCTAGATAGCTGAGAAATCGCCCCAATGATAAGTAGTGTAATGGCGATATTGATATGATGATAGTGCTGTTGGTTGCGGTGCAGATGCTGGTTGATGTTGTGATAGGTTGATGGTGGGCAATAGTATTTTTTATGGTTATAGTTGGGTGGAATGTCGTTTAATGTCGGGTTTATCGTTGATGAGGACGATGGGACAGTATAAGAATCCAGATGCGAAAGAGTTCTTTATGGAAGGATCACACTTTACTCCCAATAAGTGGAGGATTTTAATAGAGAATGTTAAATAGTTACGAGCCAGAATAATATGGTAGATGTGGAATTTGTTTTGCGGGAAGATTCAAGAAGATACTGGATTTGTAAGCAGTTTACTTTTATGTGGCGATTTACGTTATCGAAAAGTTCCTGAAAAGTGTGGACTTGGGAACGGGTTGGTTTTATAGGATTTTATTTTATTATTTTTTGACTCTTTTGGTTTAAAAGAATTTGATTTTGCTACCATAAAAAGTCTGTAGAACTGGTGTACATGTGCGCATATGGTAATTCATCACTGCTTAAGGAAATTATTTTTCTATTCAAATCGCATATGTTAGGATTGTTGGTTATAATATACTTGCGAGATAGTTCCACATGCATCGAATCCGACGGACGAACTAGTAGGAGTTTAGTAAAGTGTAAGAGATATAATCCTGATTTTTTATTGTTTTATTTGACTAAAAGTAATCACGTCTTAGCTTTCGTAGGCGCCAACCGTTTACTTCGAGAATATGATGAAGTCATGAACTTGGCGCATGAACAACATATTTATTACTCCTATTTTCCATATTGAAGTGCTTAAGTCATTTAAGTCTTTGGAAGACCAATGAGTGGAAAAGTCGTTAGACTCCACGGTTGCCAAGGCAACTCATTTTACTCACTCAAATAATTTGAAGTCCTAAAGTCATTTAAGTCCTTGGAAGACCAATGCATGGAAAAGTCTTTAGACTCTTCAGTTGCCATGGCATACTCATTCTACTCCCTCAAAACATTTGAAGTCCTAGGGTCATTGAAGTCTTTGATAGACCGATGGATGGAAAAGCCTTTATACTCCTAAGTTGCCAAGGCAAACTCATTATACTCCCTCTATTCATTTGATGTTTTAAAGTCATTCAAGACCAATGAATCATAATTTGAAATCATTAAAGTCATTGAAGACTTTGAAGTCAATTCGTGGGAAATGCTTAAAATTATTTTTAGGAGCGGAACCACATATTTTCAGCTTATCGTTTCGGATAACTTTGTGAAGTTCAGGATCTCTGCTACTGATGCATATCAGTCTTTAGTCTTTTTTTGAACCAAGTTTTGGTAGTATTTTCAGATTCGGTAGTATAGGTCTACATTTAAGCATGACTATTATATAGGGTGGTACCGACATAATGATTATTCAGAAAAAAAATCGTTCTAGGTTTATTTCCATTAATGTGGATAAGGGTACACCAAAGTAGGTAAAAATTGAAGACCCTTAGTCTATAACAATTTTTTCTTAGAATATATCCACAAATTATGTCCCAACGTAATGAACATTAATTCGGAAACACCCTGTGGAACAGGCCTTATCTAGAAATTTGTAACAGTGGTAGTTAGACCAGTATTGTGTCAGTACAGTTCTATTCGAGTTGTCGAATGACTAAGGTCGGATCTTGTCCTTCGAAAATAAGTGAATTCCGAGACCAATTTTATACCCGAAAAGATTCCTCAATCACGGAAAGCGATTGTTCATGATATGTTCCTTAGTCTCTTAGGTAAGTGTTTCGAGGTCCGTAAAACGTTGGCAATACCTCTTCACAATCTACAAGACAATCACTTCGCTTTCAAAGTCTCTCTCTCTCTTTCTCTCTTTCTCTCACTGTGTATATTTTTTCTAATTCCTGCTAATTGCTTTTTCTGTTTAAATTTTTATTTTTATTTTAAACAATTAACACAATCTAAACTAAATAAACATAAAAATCTTATTTTGAAACCACAAATTTCTTGTTTTATTCATTTCTCTGTTGTTATTTTTCTTTCCAGAAACGGATCCTGATAACTCCACAGTCCTTAAAACCCCCCTATTTCCCACGGACCTCTTTACAAAGGAACAATTAGAAAACGGTGCTGTTATATGTCATATAATTGGTGTTATATATATGTTTGTCGCATTAGCGATTGTTTGCGACGAGTTTTTCGTGCCTTCATTGGATGTGATCATCGAAAAACTAGGTATTACAGACGATGTAGCCGGTGCTACATTTATGGCCGCTGGCGGTAGTGCGCCCGAGCTCTTTACATCCGTTATCGGTGTGTTCGTATCGTTCGACGATGTTGGCATCGGTACAATTGTCGGTTCGGCTGTCTTTAATATCCTATTCGTGATCGGTATGTGTGCGCTGTTCTCGAAAACGGTGCTATCGTTGACGTGGTGGCCATTATTTCGGGATTGCTCATTTTACAGTGTTAGTCTGTTGATATTGATATATTTTTTTCGTGATAATAAAATTTATTGGTGGGAGGCGATGATCTTGTTCTTCATTTATCTGGCGTACGTGGGATTCATGAAGTGGAACCAACAAGTGGAGAGATGTGTTAAGAAAGTCATAACGAAAAATAAGGTGACTCGCGTTCGAAGCACTGATCAACTAATGCCTGCAGTAAGTAGTTGGGAAGTTTTTTGTGTGTTTTTTAGTTTTTTTGTTTTTTAATTTTTTTTTTGATTTATTTTATTTATTAATTAATTATTCTTGTTGTATGCATGAACGGAGAAATTTATAATTTTGCATTTCTTGTTTTGTATTTTATTTCGAACGTTTGTCATCCTGTCATAGATTTTTTTGTTTTTCTTGATGTCACTCACGAATCATATGGTTTGTTTGGTTGGTTTTTCTTTTATCACATTTTTCAATCAGTCGTGCATCTCTATAGGAAGATATTGTTGAGTCGTAAAAGATAATTCGAAAACTACCTTGGTGGTGCTTCTAAAACTCGTAAATAACTTAACGGAATGTCCATTTTCATATTACTACAATATCGGCGATGAGAGCTCTAGGGCCTCTGAATACTTGTAAAAGAGTTAGCTATCCGCCTTCTTCGCTTCTAAAAAAATGAGCGACCTTCAATAAGATTCTTCCATCAGATTGACTTAGGCATTTTTCATAAATTGCCAAGAAATTGCTCGCTGTTGCTCGATGAAACAAATTGGTTATAGCTCAGTAAACACAGACTGTGTACCAGCAAATCGAATAGATTCATTCGTCATCATAGAAACTTCTGAAATGTCCTTGCTAACGTGCCCTTCAAACTCTTTATAAGTGTATAAAACAACGTGGGGCTGAGTTCTTTTTATCAGCAAGCAAATACTACCAAAATTCAACCTGCCAGACGGAAGCAGACGTTGGGAAGCTACTTCACATGGGAATTTACTCATCTCCAGGGAGAAATAAGTAACTAATTTCGTATTCGATTTTTGAAATGTAGTCTAATTGCCCACTAGCCGTGCATTAAACAATGTCGCTTTTAAATAGTAGAATGTGCCAAGCCCCTGATCACAGAAGTGTCTTCCAAGCACCGGTTTGAGCAGTATCTAGTCGCATATTAAAAAAAACAGATAATCGGCCAAATTGCCCTGAGTGTAATTAGGAAGCATCAAAACTTTTTTTTATAATGTCATAAGACGTAGACATATTTAAAAGGAACTTAACACCGAAGACAACGGGAATTAAAACAAATCTAAACTACTGCGAGTGGGTGGCTAAAAGTCTATATTCGCTGGCCCACCTCTTGCGATAGCCTGACAAACATTCAAGAGTAAAGGTGCGATCAGACGGTCATCCAAACTTGTAATCCGGATGAAATCCTGACGTCACGATGACGTAGAATTTGTACTAAAGTTGTCATCCAGTGTGATCGCCTGTCAACCGGCATGTCATTGAACGTGTCATCCGAATAACAAGGTCCACGGTTGACATCGCTCGATTTTCAACAGTGTCATCGGATTACACTTTTGTATCGCTGAAAGTTCATGCGAAAATACTAAGACTCGGATGACCTAACGGATGACACTGTCTGATCGGGTGTCATTTAGCAGATGACAACCGAATTACCGAAGTTCTCTGACGTCAGCATGTCATCTGGGTGACACGTTTGCATGACCGTCTGATGAGAAACTTCTCGAAAAATAAGTTCGGAAACGGCATTAAATTCTAGGTCTCTTCCATTTGTGTCCAAAAAATACAATAGCATCGATCGCATCGGTTGGAGAAGCTCGGCTTTAGGTCCTGCATGGCCCATTAAACCCTTATGTATATATCCGAATGAGGTGCCTTTTTTAAAACGCAATTGGAATTTTTCTGGTGTTTCAACCTACATCCGTCGTTGAGCGACCGTGGTAGCTCCTTCCAAACTTTCAACACAAACGAAAATTGTCATCATCCGTTTGATTATCCAACTACTTAGAATAGAGTCAACTATTTATATATGTAGTTGAGAATCCACCACTTGATTGGTGATTGCTTCTCAAAGAAAAGTACATATACCTGTGACGCGATCTTCTACGTCGATGTCCGTTTATGGATCACCGGTTTTGAGGCGATCACCTATTACATGGGAAATGGAAATTCTAGAATACATTTTTAGGCCCCCGACGCCTCATGCCTAATTTTTTAAGAATCTAATTTTATACATAACAATTTGACGAATAAAAATGTATTGTCGCTCATACAAAATTCTTTGCAATTCGCCCACTTGTAAGGGCGGCTTTCTCCAAAAAAAATTTTGTTCGCGCTATCACAAAATCTATAGAAAACGTTCATTCGAATAATTCGCTCATACAAAGTCCATCGCCACTGGAGCTAAAAATAAATAAATACTCAACTCAAACAGGGCCTTTTAAAATTTCTATGTGCAAAGCTATATTTTTTTGCCCCAAAGAAGAGGTTCATTTCCCAACCTAAAATCGAAAAGGCTTAGTGAAAGTCCTTTTGTCTCTTATTGCACACATTCGATCCATTATTTCCGCATTAAATCTGTAATTCCCAGCCGATCCCTCTGGGATGATCCAACATATTTCCAGATACAAAAAATTACCGAAATCCTCCCTTTCTTTATCCTTATCCGATTAAGCTTACGCTGCCATTTTTATCATCGATAATAAAGACAAGAGTAAACCTAATTTAATGTGATTATTCAAGCATCCACATACGTAATTCTATACGTATCGAATGCTAAAAACTTTCTCGCTTTATATATCTGTTGTGGGGCACTGGCATTGCGTATCCGTGCAGGAAAATCATAAAAATTCCCACCGCCATATATGAAAAATATTATTTAACTTTATTATTATGGCAAATCAAAAATTTGCATTTTTATGGATGTTTGCACCATTCGAATGTATGAGTCGCTCTTCACTCACACACCCTCAAATACCATTGATAACAGCTTCGCCTAACTTTATTATTTTCAATTTATCCCTAATGACACACACATAACGCGCCGGGGCAATTTTCTTCTTCAAATGTAAATGACAATATTGTCAGTTGAGATAGAGAGAGAGCGGGCAGGTCTTAAATGAGTGTCATAAATCAAAAAACGTTATAGCATTATTAAAAAACTTCCTTGGCATGAAGTTTTGTCAGGTGCAAAGAAAGGCAGACAGGAGGTGCACGATGATAAAACAACTCACTTTATTTACACCACTTGTCATGCGTTTATTGTTATATGTTTTTCTTTTTCTTTCTTTTGTTTACTTTTTTTTTGTTTTTAGTTTAAATTTATACAATAATTCAATTTATCACCAACAGCAGCTAACAAACAAAAAAAAAAAAAAAAAACAAAAAAGCAAATGCCTCACATGCCTGCAATGGCTTTCAGCATAAAGTAAATAAAAAAAAAAAAAGCAATTACAAATCTGAGAAAAAAGGCTTTGAAGAGTAAGGCTTTCAATAAGTTGGCGTTAAATGTTTTCAGAGTTGGTTTTGCGTTAGTATTTTTTTTCTTGTTTACATAGTTCTATCTAGTTTGCTGATTCTATTGAGCTTGTTTGGATCTTTATTTTGGTTTGCTTATTTGATTGGCTTAGCCAAAATCTAGAATAGTTTAGAATAGAAAAACATCATCTTGAACACCTAGTTTTACTTTGGTTTTCTTAGTTTTAATTTTAATTGTTTGTGTATAAAATTTGATGAATCGATTTTTTTTTTAATTTGTTAGGTTTAATGAACGTGTGCATATCTTTAGGAATTATGATAATGGACATTTTTTGAAGGGTATATTCTGACTATTTCTGTTAATAAATTTCGCGCATGTGAATATATTATGAGCTCCTATTTATAGGGCTTTATGTACATATTTTTTGCGGGTTTCTAAAAATAAATGGTGCTTTTTTTTCCATCCCATACAAGGGATGCATTTCTGTTTCAGTTACTGAGAACGATCACTTTTGGTTGCCTGTCATTGGAGACCAAAGCCAGCATTTTTGTGAGCGCAATCACAAATTCTAATCAAAAATCTCTAAAAATTGGACGGACAGATTTTGTTCAAATGGCATCGCCAAATCCTTTTCATCCAGTTTTTCTTAAACGTAAACTTAAACTTTGAACTTTTATATAGCTTCCTTAGTCAAACAGTCGATAAGTTTTTGTAAGTTTTACCAGATTATTAAGTCCTGGACGGAGAAAGTTATCAAAATGATTTTCTCAAATTTTTTGGAATTTTTACAAACCTTTCATTGAAATTTGTTTAAAAACTATGGGCTCCCGACCAGGGGAGATTGTTTGCCTGAGAAAAGACATCAGTCCATGCTCCGTGATTCTGGTCAAGCCACTTCCAATTTTCGAGACCAAGCGCTCTGGCATCCGCGAAGGCTTGATCTTTGAAGCGGAGGTTAAGTATTTCTTCTCCCCCATACACTGGGGGTAGGGTCTGAAGATTCTCTTAGCTGGACCACTTTTGTCCATTCGCTCAAATTGACCGAGGTAAGGAGGTGGTGGACGTGTTTTTGATCTTTGGACTATAGCCAAATATATCTTTTTTCGCTCTTCTCATGTTCACGCCTACTTACCTTAAGGTGGCGCTATAGTCCGGGGTGAACCTGAACCTGAACCTAAACCTAAAGCTGTCACCAGTTTGGCATGCTAAGTTGGTTATGGTCTCTTTACACTTGCGTGCGTCAACTGAGTCGCGATCTTCCTCTACAGCGCCGTCCCCCGGGTGTGGATTCGAAGATCTTCCGGGCTGGAGCATTCACGTCCATTCGCTCTAAATTACCCAGCCACCTCAGTCGTTGGACCTTCACTATTCTGGCTAAGTCGGTGTCGCGCTGTACGTAGTTGTATCTCCTCCTCCATTCGTCGTCTATGCAGACAGGAACCAGAAATTACTCGAAGAATTTTCCTCTCAAAACAACGAAGAGTCCATGCCTCTGCACCATAGAGAAGGACTGGGATTATAAAGGTCTTATAAAGGGTCACTTTAGTTGTTCTAGAGAGGGCTTTGCCACTCAACTAGTTCCTTAGCCCAAAGAAACAGTGATTGGCAAGAGTTTTTTCGCTTACTCATAAATTAAGCGTACTGTCTGCATACCCTAGGAGCTGAACGGTTTTGTTGAAGGCAGTTTTTTCCGTGTTAAAAGCTGTACCGCGCTCTATCTGCACAAGATCAATATTAAAGAAGTCACACGCTGCTGTTAACCTTTTTTTCACAGTTGGATCAGTTCTGCTGGGATCCCGCAGGGTTCGTTCTCACGCAAGACATTGGACAGCCATTCTTGTAAATGGGGCATATGAAGCTGATTGTCAAGTTATCGGGTATGGTTTCTTCCACCAATACTTAGTTGATAATTTGAAACATAAGCCATACCAAAATTTCACCATCATGTTTAAAGAATTCCACTGGCTGACCATCAGAGGTTGCGGACTTATTTTTTTTTAGTTTTCCAATTAGCGTACCGACGTCTTTTAAATAGGACCGTGAATTTCTTAAAAATGACTGTACGTGGGTTATATTTTTGCCCTACTCTCTCTCGAGATTAATCCCATTGTGACTAGGTTTCATGAAGCCGGCCACCAGCTGCTGGGCTTTCTTATTAAACCTCCGGTTGTTATTTCGATCGCGAGATTCTTTGATCTCCTACAGCTGGGATTTTGTTAAAGCTTCTGACTCGCCGATGCGTTAGGAAATACACCTCGACCGATCTTTTGTGCTTAAAGTCAGAAAGTTGCACTTCGATGAGTCGAATATTTTTAGTTTGTGAAGGTGATATCCTAATTTGCGATGACCTGTTAGGTATAAGTTTTTTAATATCATGCATCCTGAAGAGCTGTGTAACCTTTTTGGTCTGTTATCTAAGACGTGGGATGCTTTCCCATTATGAGATGCACATTTTGTGTTCCCATCTTTTTATCTTCAGATTAATAGCTGATTTGTTTATTGGACAGAATGGTTCGAGTCCTATAAAGGGAGTCTTTGAGCTTTTTCTGGGCAGTTCGTCAGCTTTTTCATTTCCCTCGATTCCCTCGTGTCCGCGAACCCACCAGATTTTTGGTTTTGTTCCTTTCAATGAGTGCTTGGAGGATTTCAAAGCAGTGCAGTACTGATTTGGAGACATTACTTGGCGAGCTAAGCGCTCTTATAGCTGTTTGAATGTATAGAACACGAGACAAGAACTGTCGCTTTTTGCCAAGTCAAGAAGGACAATTTTAAGTCCAGCACTAGTTTTAAATAAAAACTATTAACAGTCACTTTGGTTTACTTTTGGGCAAATTCAACTTTTCACCAAATTATCCGTGAAACATGAAACTTTCTCCCCCTTAATTTTTCGCCAAAAAAAAAGTTCCTTCCGTCCAGTAGTGTGGGTACAGAAAAAAACAATAATAATCAATTCAAACATCCTTCTATCGCATGATACAAATAATTAAATCAGCAAACTTACAACCGAAAAGAAACGCAAAAAAGAAAAACAACAATATCTCCACCTCGCACAGTTTCAATTAATTTACCAATACCGACCCGCAACCCTCTGCGCCTTCGAATCATAAAAAAAAAATAACAAAAATCACAATCTCTTCTTCTACCTACAAATTAACTTTAACATATCATGTCTCGACTTTCGTTCTATGCAAAACTTTCTTCGCAACAAACAAGAAATAGACAGAGAGAGAGATAGAGAAAAATACGACTTTCAGCACACCCTCCCGCTCATTCCGCTATCCAAAGTCCACTTGGTAAATTGTACAACCATCGCGAGGAGTAAACGCGCGCTCTCGGCAACTTAATTTATTATAATTTAAGTCAAGGTAACCTTCCTCTTGTTGCGCAGCACAAAATAGTAGTAGTGAAACCAACCGCCACTGCCACTACCACTACCACAGCCAGCGCGACTAACTAGGACATGTCAAAAAAACTTGTTTATATACTTCGAATTGAAGTGGATTTTCGGTTTTATTCCTTCGCCCCGAAACTAATTCCTTTGATTAGCATATAATACTTTGGCAAGGACATGAAGAGAACGTAGAGAGCGCTGCTGAAGTTTCACATTAAAACAATTATCGATTACAATTAGTCGTGCGATTGAATCGCAAATTACATATAGTTTCGTGTTAATTGTATATTAGAGTGCAGTGCTCTGCGGCGCGCATAGACGTTAGACGGAAGTACTTAATGTCAGTTATGGCAGTTAAACCCATTTAAATTGCCATGCCAAGTGGTTGAATGGCAGGCTGGCATTCAGTCAGGTCAAAGAAGAAGGGGCTGACGTATTACCGTGATTTGATGCTTCTGCGATTTGTTACGCATGAAATGTAAAGCATTATGTATTATGCGCGCTGCTAAACACAGAGAATAATAATTCTCCATAATGGCCGTGGTATTAAAGAATTTCGAATGTTAATTGTGCAAGAGGGCCTTTCCAGGTCACTGTGGCGTATGCGTAATTTTTTTTTCCCTTTTTATGAGAACATTTGAAGAGTATGTTTCTTATGGGGTTGTGGGGGGGGGGGGGGGGGGTAATACGGATACGACCCAAATAAACGTGTTACTGTTTCTTGAATGGACGATTTTAAGTACCACTGTTAGATCATAAAAAAGATCGGTGATTAGAACGGTTGAGGGGTTGAAGGTGCATAGAGGACATGATTGTTACAGAAATTCTCTTCTCTTCCAATAAGAAAACAACTTGTACTTGACGATTGCTTTTGCTGGGCAAAAACTTTAATTGAAAAATTGTGTTTTCGACGATTACAAATGCTCTTGCCTTACTTTCAGTTGATGGCACGAGCAAAGACTCTTTGTACTTTAATTTAACGATTATTTCGAATTTATATTCACTTTTACCCAACGAATGCTTTTATTCGACGATGACTTGTACTCAAAGATTATTCCTCGACAATTTCGAATACTTGAACTTGATGATTACTTGTTCTCTACAACTACTTGCGTCGAAGAATGAACTTGAATTGATGATCGCTGATTACTTATACTTATTGTTACCTATGCTCTATTTCTGCCTGCATTTGCCAATTACTTGAAAACTCATTTCTCGGCAATTACTTGCGCTTGGCGATTATTTGTACTTGAAAATTACCTGTATTCGGCGATTACTTCTATTCGCCGAAATCAATCGCCTGCGATTAGTTGTCCGCGACAAATGAAAACACTTTGCGATGTTCACTTGTTCTTGCAGAGCCTTAGCTAACGCAGGACGCTTTCGAAGAGCATAAAACACGATTACACGCAAATGCGGCTGTTGATATTGTGAGGGATGTTAAGCTTGACTAGTGACCCATATTCGTCGCCGTAAGCCACCAGCCTAGCCCTGTTCTAGATTTCTTCTAACCGGGGGCCACATCTTCTTGGATATGGCGCAATTCATTAGATTCAAAAACCTATGCTCAGCCTGTAGGGTAAAATGGCGGAAAATAAACACCTTTCGCATATGTGATATATGGAGGGCAGATGGTCCACCCAAGAGTGATGTTAAAACGACGGGACAATGTCTGACGGCATAATCCTCGACGAGCTTGGTTGAATCGATAACTTTTATCGCGGCCTGACTAACAATAAATGGTTCCAATTCCAGCTATTTTGCTGATGTTGTAGGCTCTGTTGGGCCTACTAAGTTTGAATGGTACGTATCACGGCTGTATTCATACAGTTTTACTGCAGGCTTAGAAAGCTCGATATTTAACTTTCAGTCACTTTAGAGTGATACCTAGGAACTTTGTACTAGAGGTTAATTTATGGTTGGTATTTTGGTTTTTGTGGTGAAAAGCATCACTTGCTTGGATAACCGTCCAGACAACACCTTGTTGCCAATGCTCCTTTCTTATATAAGGTCATTTCCATGATTTCGCTTATCAGGTCAGTGATACTACTCATACTAGTTCCAATACTAGGCAACCACTTTATTTCTGCAGTCGCATGATTACTTTTGCTTGCCGATTAATTCTATTCAACGACTAATTGTACTCGGCAATTACTTATGCTCGACGATTATTGACTCTGTGATTAACTTTTATTCCTCGAAAAATTCTATTCTTCTCGATTACCTGCACTCTAATCAACGAATTTTTCGAAAGTGCCTGTACCCAAAAAACTCTTTTACACATCATCTCCTCCAACAATATTGTTTCTTAAATTCTTATGTCACACCAAATATAATATTTCTCAGGAGCAAATATGAACTCTTCAAATAAATATTCAATACCCTAGCCACCGATGTAGGGCATACAAATCACAATTTAATGTTTGCGGTTGGATATTTGGTTTAACTATTTATTTTTGTTTTGCTTTCACTACAACCACATGCGAGTGGATGGCTTAAAAGTAGACAACAGTAGAAAAAGAGAACGAGAGCGAGAGTGAAAGAGTCAGAGAGTGAACTCATAATTAGTCGATCAGTAGGATAAATAAATAAAATCATGCTACACACGCACATTCACAACAACTGTGAAATTATTGATTGCCTTGCGTAGTCCTTCATCGAGACGACGACGGCGATGTCCTTGGGTTATAAATATTTGAGGATGAATTAGGTAAGGGTTGGTTGGTTGGCTTTTTTTTTTTTCTTTTTCCTTCTTTGTTCTTAGATACATGATTAGGGGGCTATGAGGCCAAAAGAAAAAAAAAGGGACAAACTTACGTCACTTGAGATTACAAGCAAGTGAGCAGTTGGAGAGTTAAAGGAGTCTTCGACGAGCGTAAAAAAACGTTGAAAAAAGGGTTATTTTCAAAAGCAATGCAATTAAGGGATATTGAAAAGGCTCTAATGAAATCTGAACTATTTTATTTTTTGTCTCCAGAATTGAAGGATACAACAAAAGTCACAAAGTCTTAAAAAAAAAAATCCGAATATTACACAATCAGGTCCTCTCGGATTCATCTATTTTGTTTCCTATTCCTCTTTGCACGTTCACATCTGGAAAATCATTATTTTCCGCAATTACTCAAACCCATGGAATTGTAAACAACCACACTAACTGTATCCTAGATACCTGCAGCAGAACACATTTGTGCTCACCATTCGGTCTAAAGCGGGTTGGTGTCGAAAAGAAAATACCGAAAAAAAAGTATATACAAAGGTACATGCGTAGAGATAGGCAATATACCTACATTCATTCCATGTTTTTTTTTTCTTTTTCGTTCATTTTTATCGAGTTTTTTTTTGTGAATTTCTCTTTTATTTTCTTTATTTTTATTTATGCCGAGTATGGCTATGTGTGTGCATTTTTATTACCAGAAAGAAATAAAAGCTATGAATGATGGGTGAGCTTTTTCTGTTTTTGTTTTACGTATGCGTGTTTATTGTTTCTTTGGTGTTTTGATCAGCTTTTCGAATGAAGGAATTTCTGGTTTTATATAGTTTTTTTCGGTTTTTTTTTTGTCTTGTTTTGAATGCCTGACAGGGGTTTTGTTTGTATATTTATTTAGTTTACGAAATTTTTAA
This sequence comes from Ferdinandea cuprea, assembly GCA_963576555.1. Taxonomy (NCBI): domain Eukaryota; kingdom Metazoa; phylum Arthropoda; class Insecta; order Diptera; family Syrphidae; genus Ferdinandea; species Ferdinandea cuprea. The sequence goes on along the minus strand of OY754961.1, from coordinate 83,236,992 downwards.
TTTATAGTTTCGCTGAATGAATTGGTACTTAGATGCATGTTTTGAGTGGTTTGGAGAGGTGTCCTTTATTTTTATATATACCTATATAAGTTTTTGTTGAAATGGCGTTTAATGTTTAAGGTTGGGCTTTGTTTTCTTATTTCTATTTGAATTAAAAGGTTTTACGGGATTCGATACACTAAGTCTATTTTGTTCGTTTGCTTTTGTGGGTAAGAAGCTGAACCGGTTTGGTAATATGAACTACGATATAGGCATTGTTAAATATTTGTTCAAGAAGGTTCATAGGTTTTTAGAAAGACGTGGGTATGTTTTATCGTGCGATAACATCAACGGTACACATTTTGACACCTCAATTGTTAATATTTCTTGAGTGCGAGGACTACAATGGGGATCTATGCTATAGAAATAAAGTACCCGTGTCATTTGTCTAGGATATTCTTTACTATTCACTATTCTTTAAATGACGGGATTTTTAATAAGAGCGCTACAAAAAAATATTATAACAGTTCCTATAAAAGTCGTTCGAATAAGCCCCAAGTCTCATTGCGCATGCCTGCCAAATGGCACCAACTGCTGTTGGTGTATGGTCTAGTCCATGTTTCTAGGAAGGATTCTGAGAGTGTTCAAAATTAAATGTCCAATGCAGCTGAGGGATTGGTGCGAAGTGCTTAACTTATGCATAACCAAGCTGATCTTTGGATTTTCCTTAGTTTGTCGCTCTTAATCGCTTTCTCTTAGAGAATCGTTCCATACGGTAGTACCGGTCTTAGAACCGATATGAATAGCCAGTGAGTGATTCGGGGTTGTAGTCCCCAATTGTTACCAATGAATGTTTTTGCAAGAAAAGAGGGCTATCGTAGCTTTCGAACTCTTTCTTGTATGTTCGATTTCCAGCTAACCTACCTATCTAAGCTGAGACCGAAGTATTTGTTTTCTTCAGAGTATATTAAGCTGGTACCCCTGATTGAAGGGAGGTCGACATGTGGGATTTTGTATTTTCTAGTGAAGAGGACAGGTTCAGTTCAGTTCAGTTCACTTGTCGCCGTATAGCAGAATTGACATTTTAAGGGTACTGTAGAACCCCTGTCTTTCGATTCAAGTGATTTTGAAACCAAAGTAGCAACCAAATTCGTTGGTCTTTTCTAGCATTTGCCTTTGTGTGGAAATTTGATCCGAATGAATCTATCAATAGAACAAATAATTAAAAAAAAACACCGAATTTCTATAATAACTTTTTGCGGTGGCGTATACGTAACATTTAGTATTATATCGTTTTTTATTTAAACAATTTTTACATTCAGTGTCGGCTCATATAATAAATATAAACTCACATTTATTTAACATAATTTCGTCATTTACATCTTCAAGACTAAATTAATATTTCTAGATCAATGTCAAATAAAGAAGGCGTGTTCTAATAACTTTTTTTTTTTGCATTTTTCGATATTTTTGACGTTAATTTTCACCTTCTTTGTGTTGCTTTGCCATTTAAGAATAAAAAACCCCATAAACGCACTACAAAAAACCATACGCCTGTCTTGTTTTAATTAACGGCGAACAGCGATCTCATAAACACCACATTTAGGTGGCGTATACTTAACATTCGACATCAAATTGTAGGTCCTTCCAACCTGCGTTAGGTCTACCTTCATTTGTAGTCATGGCTTCTGCTGATACTTGGATTTCTCGGGAACACAAGTTTCGCGCGCTTGCGATAGATGCAGACAGACCGAACTACAGCGTCCGGGCATTTGCAAGCATTCTGCTTCTTTTCTTCTATCTCTCAGGAGCACCAACTGCGGGTCCTCGTTGGCGTTTTTTCGGGCCACCAATCTTTTGCTTAACACTTAAATGCGTTGGGCTTATGGTGAGGAAGATTAAACATCGGAACACTTCTTCTGTATTAGTCTTGCCTTAGCTTCCATCAGGTGGCGGATTTTCGAGGCTGACATGTTGAGAGTTTTTCATCACTGAAGCTCTTTATCGTTCTTCGAAAGAAGGAAAAGCTTAGTACATTAAGGTAAGGTGTCTGTATGGTTTTACAATTAGCCAGTAGTTGCGTCTGCGCCGTACAAAAGCCCGGTTCTGAAGAAATAGACCCTTATACCTACGCTTCTCCTTAAAATCGCTTATAAAATCATGTAAGTCCACAATTGACCAAATATTGACACTACGGCAAGAGTGAAGAAGAAAACTTAAAAGACATCCCTTCCGATCTCGCTTGAGGTGGCTGGGATATGTAGAGTGAATGAACACACACTTTGCTTGGGGGTATGACAATACTTCAACAATGTATGTAAGTCCAAAATAGTTCTGACAAATTAGAAATACTTTTCCGGATTATCTTTTGCACAAATTTGATTTAAAAAAGAGCCAACATCGATTGTTATCTCCCCTCGTTAACTGAAACCGATTAGAAGAATAATTCCATTTTAATCCGCCCGCTCACAACTTGAAATCCCCTATAAATGGATAAATTTTAAATATGTCCCTTTTCGCAGTACATTACCTCCTTTCAAGTGCATTTTAATCGAAAAGTATTCCCAACGAAAGGGTATTTCCAAGTTCAAAGTGTTGACATTATTATTTAATATTTATCGATTCCATCTTTGTTCGTCCTGTCTATTCCTTCAATAGCTTGTGTCCGTTTTGGCAGAAGCAACAAAAAAATATATTCTCTACTAACTCAATCATCTACTTAAAAATAAAACTCCAATCGACCTTTTTTTCCTTTTTTCGGTTTTTTTTTTGCTCGTTGATAATCTCCTCAGCTTAAAAACTAAGTACACGAAAAGTACATAAATTATTATGGCCCTTCAGTGTAACATTGACATGACAGCTGCTGTCAGCTTTGAGTTGAATGAATGGCATAATACATTGCATACATACAATAAGCGAAAAACGAAAAAAAAAATATCCTTTCATTTCCTTTTTTTTTTGGTTGTTGTTGTGATAAATACTCTCGAAAGCATTCAATCGGACCGCGGCGTTGTCGTATACCTTGTCGTTAGATTTGACAGCCAAGTTGTTGTAGGATGAACAGTTGTTTTGTTTTTTTTTAAGGACGTTCCTTTTTATTTTCACACTCAAAACCAGATGATTAAAAACTTTTTAATATGAGTGAGTGGGAGAGAGAGTTCTATAGGTTGGACAGGAAAAAAGAAAAACAAAACATTAACACAAACCCCAATTGCACAACATGACTACCAGAAACAATAAATATCCCAAAATGTCAACCAGAAAATGTCTGCTGTTACAAAATGCTCGCCAGTAAATTATATCGCAGATTGAAAAGACCACACAACGTTTATTTTGTGTATTGTTGGTGTTGGCAGTGGGACATGACCCTTACTAAAGAGGTGGAGAGGAGGAAGGGCAAAAACTTGGTTTAATTTTTAGAGAAAATGTTATAGTCTGCCGGGTACAGTAGTCTTTGTATTTTGGATCGTCGGGAAGTGAAATGATTAAGTTAGTGTGTGTTTAACCACAGTGGAGTTATTTATTGTTGCGAAATGACACGTAAGTCTGATATTGTGCAGGCGAAGAGAGTGGAAAAGGGATTGAGATTGATTTTTTTTTAAAAAAATGAAAAGAACGCGGAGGAGGCGTGGGAGAGGATTTTTTTTTTTTTTGTATCTACGATGAAATATCCCAGAAGTTGTTCCTAAAAACACAAAAAGTTCCAGGACAAAGAAGAACATTCACTGGTAGTTTATTTTCGAATTTAAAAACTTTTCAAGGAAGTAAGGGAGCGAAATAATAAATTTAAGAGGTTTAGAGACTCTGGTAATAACCGCGAAATGCACTCCAGCCGATTGGGTTCCATCACATCTCCCCAGGCCATACGATGAGAGGGATGAAATCGGCTGCAGTAGGAAGAAAATCTCAATGTTCAGTAACAGAATGTATGTATGTGAGCGGGAAGCGTTGGACATACATATATCAACGCGGTAAGATGCATTGTAACCTACTACAACAATAAATCAACTGCGAATTGTGTTGCACGCTAAACTTAACGCTACACGTGAATAACTACCCACGGCTACAGTCCGATTCATATTTTATCTTTAATTTTAGAATTCACATCCAAGAACACATTTTTAAAATGACAAATAAACTATAGCAGGCTTGCAGCGATGCTATAGCTTCAGAATGAAACTTTTAAGAAAATTAGAAAATACTTCCACACGCGTAGGTGCAATTATTGCAAGTTTTGTACGATGAGCTTCTATAAACTGGCCGTAGTCCTTTTCCTCTATTGGGACGAATATCAGTTGTAAGGCATTCATTTACGTGACGATAGGTTCTTACCTTAGTTTACAACAAATTCGCACCCAAATAGACGCGAACATCGCCTACAGCAGCTTAGGATCTCAGCTAATTGTTCGTTGCTGCACGGGGCGTTTTAAGGGGGCAAACAATTTTATTTCGTAGTAGTTTGCCCAACTTATAACCCCCAACCTACTAGTACATTCCTAATATTATTCTATTGCTAAATTTTATTAACTCCCTAGATCTATCTCTGTCGAAAAGTGACCATAGCTTGAGTCCCTTAATATTTGGCGGACCATGTGGCTTTTTCCTCAATAGTGGGAGGTAGAGGGGATGTTTGACATCTGCAACCTCACTATGTACAAGAGAGCAATCTCCTAATCTCGCAGCCAAGCTCATCCGCCTGTTCATTTCCCGCCTGTTGGTATCCCGCCTGTTACCTAGCTCCCAGCACAGTCTCACTCGATTCTGACTGCGTAATGCTTTAAGAATTGCGCAACAGCTCCTGACTGTATCAGAATTGATATTGGTGTAGACGGCGATATCTTTTCCGGATACCGATCTAATCTGCAGTAGCTCAGCCGCCCCGAGGACAGCCAGGACCTCGGGATCTTCTAAGAAGATGGCAGAACTTTTTCCTTCAACTATTTTCTAACCTTCTGTGAAAATCGCAATTTCTTTCGATCTATTAATTGCATTTCTTTGCCAATCATTTTTGTTGTTCTTAAAACGTGTCGTTTTCCATCAGTCTTTCACGTTCAAACATATTGCATGCTGACCCACAGGACCCGCAGCTAAATTGTATTTGAAAATTTTAGAGTGTTAAATGTTTGATAGCTTCAGCAATAGCTGCATCGTGTTCTTCTGTTTCCATTTAGCGTCAACTGACAAGCAATTTGACTTTTGGGAAAAATTCTTTTTTATTTTGGGAAATTTCTACAAATGTCGTATGATAACACTGGGAAGAAATTTTTTAACATTTTCATTAAACAATATTATTCTTTCATCGGGGAATTTTTTCGGAAATACATGAGGTTATTTCTCGTCCTGACTCTTTGACGACTGATTGATTGCTTCTAGCTTTCCACTGACATTTCCCCATTTATTCCCTCTTCCTCAATACAAATGCTTCACATAAATATTCACTTAACAAATACCTCACATTTCTATTCGCATTGAACAGAACAACTATTGAACTCATTATGAGATCTGGAATTCTGCAAATATCAATTCAAAGCTCTCGTCGTACTAACCTTTTCGAATAAAATCCTTCTAAAAGCCATTTCATTCCATTGACCTCCCGATTCACCTCCCATATGACGTGTGATATTGACATTTTCCAAATTCATGTCATCATTTTCTGTTTTCATCAAACCTCCCACATCATTCTCATGTGTGTTTATGTTCGGTGTTTTTTTTGTTTTTTTTTGATAATTTTTTATGGGTTAATATATTCGATTTGCCGCGCCTGCCTATCTGATCACTACGAATCGGGACACGAAGCTAACAACTGCTGTTGGCTCCTGTTCTCACTCACTGGCATTTTTCTTTGAATATTTTCCCGCATGGCAAAGGAATGTAGAAGAAATTATTAACGAGTTTGAGTTGATTTTTCTCCTTTTCATCCTTTTCTATACTACTTCGCCGTTCCGTTTTATGTTCGGCATTTTATTATTAGAATTCTGTTCTGTATGTCGTCTCTTCTTTGTCTGGGCAAAAATTATAATTTCACCAAAAAAAAAAAACGGAAAAGAAAAAGGGCAAACGATGGCAAACTCTGCAGAAATGAAATAAACACACACCCACACAGAAGAACTGTGTGTACGAGTTCAAGTAGTGTTGAGGTATGTGAGCGAGCGCAAATGAATGAATTTTCTTTTTGGTTCAAGGTAAAAAGATGTGAGAGTATTTTTATTGGATATGGACGGTAATTTTTTTTTGGAAAATTAATTTCTTTATTGGATTTGTGATGAAACTAGGTGGGGTGGAAGAAATCAAGTATTTCGAGAGATGCCTTCACTTCTTGAATGGGCTAAGTCTGCATGATTTATAAAGCAATCCTCAGAAAAACCTGTAAAACTAAGTAGACGCTTGAATAGGTATAAGTCATGACGCAAACTAGTCTTTTTCTCCAGTTGCGTACTTTCTTTGCTAAAAAAAATGCACCTCCTAAACATCACTCACACAAACTGTCCTCTTGGCTGTAAGGGTTTCCGAAGAGAACACAGCTTTTGATTGGGACATCGCCTTACGTTCAAAACTGTTCGTTGGTGCTGCTTACCAAATTTAACTGCCAAATACCGTATTCGAAGCACTTTACGTACCCTCCCTATCCCTCCGTACCCAACTACAATGAAACTGGGTTTTTTTTTTTTTCAAATAAGCTGAAAGAACAACTTTTGAGTGCCCATTCTAGATCACTTTAAACAGCGTTACACACCTCAACCACCTTTCAAAACTTTATTGACCATACAACCCATTGGACTATTTACGAAGAACGTGACAGCCAAAGGTTTTCTCAGACTGAAAGAAGAGAAAAATTAAAAGTTTGGCAGTTGTGGACATTCGCCATTTTTAATCAGAAGGAACTTTCCGATTATGACAAACCTGAGTATGACTCTTCAAACTAAACTTGTAAAGACTTAGTATCTGAAAGACAAGACTGGAATTCAACACTAAGAAGGCTGTTTAGAAACTTACGTACTTGGCGCTGCAAAGCGTGGTGCTCCTGGGCCTTACTTAATATGCCCCTCCAGCCGCTGTCACCAATTTCGCATTCCAAACAGTTGGAAGTTGGAGTTGGTTCTGCCTGGTCGCTCCATCGGAGATGAGGTCTTCCAAGGTGTCTCCTTCTCTCTGGCGTCGAAGACTTTATGCGCTGGAACATCAATATGGCCCAGCCATCTTAACAGCTGGATACTGATATTTTTTTAGAACTAGGCTTACGTTGCTGTATAGCTCTTATAACTCGTTGTTGTATCTTCTTCGTCAAAGATTGTTTGCTTGGTCAACGCATAAGGGACCATAAATTGTTCGTAGGACTTTTATCTCGAATACAGCAAGGAAGCTTTCATCTAACTGGGTAAGAGTCCATTCTTCTGCACCCTATAGCAGAACCGGGATGTTGAATGTTTTGTATAGCGTCTCCTTGGCTCTTCTCGATAGGCCTTTATTCCTCAATTGCTTATTTAGGCCAAAGAAACAGCGATTGCAAGAGTTATTCTACGTTTGATTTCCGCGCTGATGTTGTTTTCCGCATTTACAGCAGTGCCCAGGTAGACAAATTCACTAACTACCTCAAAGTAAAAGCTATACCTGCTTAGACGATCCTAGATGTGAAACTGCCAGTAATGGAATTGGACGTCTACCAATCTGGTAAACACGAAGTGCTACAAGGAGGACAACTCTGCTAGGTTTCACAAGTCAGATGCCATCCTGATTGTAACTTATAGCTAACGTGCATGTTCAACCTACCTTCAGCATAGAAAAGAGCTTCACTTTGAGTTCTGCTGAGGAGCAATAGAGCACTGTTTGCACCATTATCTGCAGCCTTCTGTATCGTCGCCATACCGACAGCCTCGTTTTTTTTTTTTCAATTTTTCAAAGGTAGGTGTCAGAACATCCTTGACCAATAGAAAAGTACGTCATGTAACAGTTTATTTCCTCATACCTTCGCTTCATGCATTCAGTGTCACTTCTGATCAATCTTGCAGTCCACCTGCACCGATTCCCAATCTCCATCTCTGCCTGATGAGCAAGTCGTTTTATCAATTCTAACTTCTTCTCGTGTATATTTTTTTCTTTATGCTGCCAGGAGTCGATTAGGATCACTTCGGCCATTACGGGAAACGATCCTTTCTGCTGAGTGTAGGTGCTTTCTACATTTGAATTCTTTGATAATTTCGCACCAAATCTGAGAGTCATGCAGAAGAATGACATTAGTAGTTTTGTCATGCTTCCAATAGCAAGCCTCCATCAGCTTGTCAGCCTTAACTTTGTATTTATTTTCTGTCCTACAGCGTTGGTTTTTTTGACAGCTGACCTGTTGACACCTGTTCAGGCTTCGTCATGTCGAATAACTAGCAGAATAACACTCACTACCCAAGTGGTTAATTTTTCGACCACCATAATGCGCCATCTCGCCGCACATTGGTCCGATTATTCAAGAAATTCCAGACGATTGGGCCAGTTCAAACCCAAAAGAGCCACGACGTGTTCCTGCAGTAAGACTGTCAACTATAATCCTTCCCTCTCAATTCGCCAATTATTTTCAGCATTCAGACTTGAGGCGTAAAAAGGCTCAAAATATCGTAGATTGTGTTCCCTACATAACCCCCATCTCTAGATAGAGTCTAATGAGAAACCCTATCGTAAGTTATGGAACAAAAAGGATAATCAAATAATCACTAACAATGCGCATTTGACGAAGTCATCCAGTGATAATTTCTTCTTTTTTTTTTTGTGGTCCTTCGTAATGATACAGAGATAAGCTGGAACAGGATGTCTTTGCCAAATTCCCTCGAATCTTACCGCAAATAGAATGTGCGGGAAAAAAACATTTCTATCGAATTAGTTCCTAAAACTATCATCATCGGCTGCAATCACTTTGTCCTGCATCAAACTGCAGTCTTTTCACGATTATAAGCTTCAAAAGTGTGGTTACCAGCTCAAATGACTTTCTACCATATCTCCCTTCCGTTCGGTTTTTTTTCTCCCTCTCTGTGTATTTCCTTCTTTCGGAACTTTTTTTTATTTTTTTTTTTATTACAAATGAGTGGATACCATGTATCCGTATCTTTTCACTAATCTGCCTATTCACCAATTTCTACCAATTTTTTTTTGGTTTCTGTTTCTGTTGTATCTATGAGTGTGTGTGTGTGTGTGTGTTCGTTATTCAAACAATAGAAAAGAGAAACAAAAAACCTATCTCGCTTTTCTCATAGTTTTTCTCATTGTTTTCGTATCAAAGAGAATAAAAAACGAAACATCTAGGATGGGTTTTGTTTAGATATTTTTGTCTCATCTCTATCTCTATTCCTTAACTAATGTAAGAGCAACTGAAAATATATTATGTAGATACATACCTTTGGATATACAAACAAATACAAACACAAGCACAAGCACAAAGAACAACAGCAAAAAACCCTAGCAAAACAAAATATAAACCTAAAATGAATTAAATGAATTGCTTGACCTGGTTCTTACGGTTGTTGTTTTTTTTTTCTGTTTGGCGCTCGAGATATAGGCACATCACGACGGTGGGTGGGGAGAAGGGGTGTAACTTTTCATTTCTGGTCTTTTTCCGGACATAAAATCTAGATAAGTAAAATGGCAACGTTGTGTACCTATATCTCCATGCGGACCACCACTCTTTTGAGTTTCCTTTTGCAAGTCAAACGAAAAATTCTTTGCCATTTCATAGCGCATATAAACCCCTTAAAGATGGTTCAGGTTGAACACGACCAACATGGCAATAAAAAAAAAAAAAGGTTCCTTAAAAAAAACCACACACACACACACGCAGAGAAATTACGCGAGGGAGGTAAAACAGGGAAAAAGACATAAAGTCACCCCTTTCACAATTATATCGTTGGGGGTTGTCATAAAGTTTTTGGTCTCTGCACAAAGTTTGCCTTAGAAAATGGTTGTTGGGGTTGTTATGCTTTTTGTTTTCTTCGTCTTTTGTTATTGATGTTTTTTTTTTTTTGTTTTCGGTGTGGGAAGGAAAAGAATGTTTTCGATTTCTCACAACCTCTCGACATGCAAAGCAAGGAAATTTCTAAATATATATTATATATGTATATACATAGGTATGTCCTTTGAAGAGTTATTGAATGGATTTGGAGGGATAAGTGGGAGATTTTATGCGGCTAGGTGTGTGCACTTATGTCGATGAGGGACCGCTCTTTATTGCCTTAATTGGGCTATAGCACAAGAGTGTGACTTTTCATAGCCCATGCATGCCTATCTTTGGGTAATTGCATTTATTGCAATCGCTCCTCTGACGGATGGAAAATGTGTAAAGATCTTGTGGACCCAGTGGTAGGGTAGTTTCTAAGGTCATGCCTTATACTCTATAGTATTCATAGAACTCGAAAACTTATGAAAGCAACGAGGACCGGAGTATTATAATTTATATATGTTCCAAGCACCAACAAGGAAATAGTGATGAAATTTGAGGCAATGTTAGGAATTATGTTTGTCAAATTTTTTTTTGCTTGTCTCGTTATCTCCTGCAAAATGTGTTTAAATGAAGCGTCAAGCTTAGGCAGCAGACACCGAATGATACCCCAGAATTGCTCCAAACAAGTGGACTTTTGAATTAAATTAGTTTTAGTATTTAATATCTCTAAAATTGACCACTTGCACATACCTAAAGGTGTTCCAGCAGAGTGGTAAACTCCAGTAGGTGTAAGCTCCTGAAGTTGTACCTGAAACAAAGTCGTATTGTTGTGCGATAAATTTTCACCCTATCTTAAGATGTAACTACTCTAAATACCATAACTTTAGAACAACTATAACAAACAAATTTGGGCAATTTAAAGTCCTTAGTTAACTTCTCGTTGTCATTGCAACTTGCTGTTCGTTGATGATCGTTTAACGATCCAGCGTTAATATGCTGACGTTCTGTGGACTTGTGCAACTTGTGGATGATAAGAGCCTCAAGGGCCAACCATAATAGACTTAAGTGGGATTAACCATATGTCGAAACCGAACGAAAAGTCCACTCAATATCTCTAAGTTTCTCTCAAAAGTTCTAGTTACCCACAATGAACTTAAGCAAAATCACGCAAATCAAGCAATCTGTCAAAAATTTTATATTTTTGTATATATTAACTTTAAAATTACCATAATTGTGTCTTACAATGCATTTAAAAAATATAGTGACACTATAAAGTGATGTAAAGTACAAAATATAAATTGTTGGTGTCAATTGTCGAATTTCCTTACTGAACGTCTCATTTAATTTACACTTCCACTGAAGTCAACGAAAATTTGACGAAACTGAGCATAATCCCATTATGGTCATGCTGTACTGTTAATGAGTATTTAGATATTTCATTAAGCTAGCTTAAGCTCATGAAAGTCTATTATGGTTGGCCATTGAGTGTCTTAATGATTTCGATAAGTTCAGGGGCATCCTTGGCACCTTCAATTTCGTAGGCGTTTGAGCCATATATTAATATGAAGGAAGCTAAAACTATAGAATTGCCAACGCTTCTGAGGCCTTAAAATTGGAACTACGAAGCTGAAATGTGCAATGTCAGCTGACACATCCACACTTATTGTAGACAAGAAGAACTATGACAAAGTGGTCAATTGTACTGCAGGAAGGCTGCCCAAAGTAGCCACAGCACTAATCGTTAGTTTCGGAGCCCAAATTGCTGAACCAACTGACGGCTTGTTACTTACATAGGCACGAGCTCCTAAGTCTGATCTGAGATGTTCTTGAGAGAACTTCAATTAGTGTAAAGACATATTAAGACTCTTAAGTCACATCTCTTTAGTCTGAGCCGATATTTAAAAATCAGATGAATTTTGGACCGCCAACCAACAGCTTCAAATGTCGAAATGATCGAAGATCATACGCCGGTGTTGTGTCCTTCTTTGCGGTTCCTTTCATCCACTCGTGGCTATTTAACTCTATCAAGCCATCCTGATGTCTCTTGAAATCTGCTCAAAGATTAGAGAGTGAGACATCTGACAATTCCTCAATATCTTGGAAGAAGAAACTTCTCAAGTGACAGAGTTAGTGCGGAGTGTCCTCGTGGAAGTCCTCATCGCCGCAGCGTCTACAAATGTCGTCATCCTTGAGATTTAGTTTCATCTTGTGGTTTTTTAGAAAAAGAGCCTTAGGCTCTATGCGACAGCGCTGAACCAGCTTGGATTTGATTTCAATAGCATTCATTCATTATGATCTGGGGTTCTGATAGAGGTGTTCCTCTGAGAATAGACCGGCCCCTGTTCCACAACATTCATTCGTATCCCATTCCTCTCTGCTCGGAAAGGAGCTAACGTTGTCTCCTACATACATTCTTAAAATCTGTGCGTGACAGCTGATTCGTGCAAGTATAAATCCAAGGGTAACAAATTTAGAATCACATAGAAACCAGTAGTTGTGTGTCGTTCTTACTGCACCAGTTGTCCCTATGCATGCTAGTTTCTGAATTTTTGTCAATAACTTAAGATTGGTTGATTTGTCTGCAGTTTGCCACCAGTGTACATCCACAGAATTTATTTTAGGTTTCGGTCCCCACTTTCTGCCGAAGACGCGGTTGCATGCTGCATTTGCTGTCTTCCTTAATCGTTTATTGACAATAAACCTCCAGTTAAGTTTCCCTCAAGTCTAACACCTAGATACTTCGCACTCTTCGCCACCTTTAGAGGGATCCCCTCGATAGCTGGTGGTTCGAATTGTTGTATGTTCCTTTTATTTGTGAACAGCACAAGTTCGGTCTTTTGGGGATTTACCCCAAGACCACATTGTTTTAAGTGTCCGAAGTTAGTTTGCTAATAGTTCGCTTATAGTTGATAAGAACTTGCCTAAGGCAAGCAACACAAAATCGTCTGCGTAATTATAACCCCTGTGTTTTTTAAATTTCATTGATGACTCGGACCCATAGTAGTGGAGAGAGATGAAACCTCCTTGTGGTGTGCCTTTGGATGCTGTAACTCTTTGGTCAGCGCCACCTAGTTCTCGTACGGTTGCTGAAAAGTTTCGATTTGCTAAAATGAGTTTGATTTTGGTCTGTGGCTCAGCTCCTGCATTAAGCAGAAAGCTGGTTGATAGCTTAAATACTAGGAAGGGTGGCTTCCTTAAGTATTTTTTTTTAGTATTGATTAATAATAACTATTTGAGTAATGACAAGATTAGGGCAGTAAAGTCAGAAAAAATACAAGAATGTTCTGGTCAAAAACACTCTCCAAAATGTACATATGTAGTTCAAGTACGCAAGTTCATGGCCATTTTCGCCTCCACTTCATATCTTGGTTTGCTTTTAGTCTTGTAAAATCGTAAAATTCGTCATTAGTACTTAGGCCCCAAAGTTTAGCTACTTAGATATACGACACTTAAAGTATGAGGCAAGATTTACATGAACCTTCAAAAGAGCTTTGGTTTAGTTGCATGACACAAGACCGAAGGCATAACATTTCGTCCAAAAGCCAGTAAAACTTACCAAAGCTCATGCATAGGTTTCAAGTTGGAGAAACACAAAACGAAAAAAAATCATTCCTATTTTTTTAAATTATGCTACGTCAGTTAAAAATAGCTCAGACCCTATCGAAGCATTTTGCAGCTCTCAAAGCAACCAGTCCCGTCTTATGTCGACATTATTACGCTTGACAAAGAATTGAATAAGAAACCACAAAGAGTGTCATGCAATTCAATTATAAACACTACATAACAAAGTCTCAACGCGTTGTCGGTCGTCGTCTCCCTTGTTTTATTGATTCAGATTGCGTGTGTCTGGGGGCGAAGCACAATAGCACATGCAATATAAACTAACAACAAAAACGAAAAAAAAGGCCAAACTTTCACCAGTCTGATTCTATACTTTCTGTCTTATTGTTAGATTAAAATACATACATATACATAACAGGTGCGCATTAAATATTAAAATGGGCGATAAATCGGATAAATAAGAGAGCACGAAGACAAAAATATATACATAAATATATCATGACCTTATTGGCATACAGCACGTTTTGCTACAACACAATTCTGCTCTTACGTGCTCCTTCAATCTATTCTTATAAAAACACACACACACACACACACACCCAGAACAATCCAATGTTTGGTACAAGGACACTACACACACAAAGTACATCTGTATCCTGCGTAAAGATGCATGCAGAATAAAAAAAATATATCTGTGCCATTCCGTCCATCCATCCATCCATCCAAGCAACCTCGCTGTCAGTAGCCCAGTGGCACTGTTTCAGCCATTCAGTCATAGTATGTACTAGTAATAAACATAACACAGTAAAGCAAACGTTATGAATGAGAGAAAGGATAATTATTCAGCTCCTTGGGGCGTTAAAAATGACTGTGCTCTCGTAATGTCCCTTCTTTTTGTGTCTCTGCTTAATTACGAAGCTGAACTTTTGTAAATAGCGCGACAAGGATATCCTCGCAGGACACACACTCGACAATAAGAAAAACTAACCCAAACACATATGTGTGTGTAGAATGTGAAGTGTAGCTGGCTGACAGCGCGTATTCAACAAAGTTAAGAAAGGATAGATGGTGTGTGCTGTCTTGTGTCCCTAGCGCGTGTGCACATATATGGCGTCAGTTTAGTTCTAAATGTCATTATCATTAGAGTGTAGTGAGCCGCTTACACATTCACCCCATTCTCATGTTAATGTTCCCCACATTTTCACATGATAAAGTTTCCTGCATCCATTGTCGAATTTATTTGTCGTCGTCCTTGGAAGTGCATTATTTCGAATAAAATTTTTGTAGAATCTACACCAATGATTGCCGCAATAATTTTAAACCGCGATACGAGAGCCCTCTTTCATATCGCTGAAGGACGTTAAGTTTAGATGGTTGTACATAAACAAGGTTTTTTTTTTTTGTTTTTGTTGCATTTTATAGTGTACGAACATTAAGACCCATAAAAACTCAATTTAACGATATTCAAACACAAACACTTCCCCAAAGCACACATGTGTTCCTTTATTCTTTTTTGTTTTTTTTTTGTTTGGGTGCAAATTTTACGGTTTAAGTGAACTTTTTATGATGGTATGCTTTCGAAGTCATTGTTGCAATTGTTTGATGGTTGCAGTTTTGATGATGGAAGGTCCTTTGTATTGTGTTTTGTTTTTTGTTCTTCCTTTTTTTTTTGGTTTGGTTTTATCGTTTTATCGCCGCCGGTCATTACCCAAAAGAGTGATTGCTTAACCAAATAGGTACTAAGGAGAAACAATGTAGATCGTA
This sequence comes from Ferdinandea cuprea, assembly GCA_963576555.1. NCBI lineage: Eukaryota > Metazoa > Arthropoda > Insecta > Diptera > Syrphidae > Ferdinandea > Ferdinandea cuprea. Next base: position 83,221,772 of record OY754961.1, on the reverse strand, counting down.
TATACAATTTGTATGGTGAACAGAAATGCCATAGGGTGCACCGCATATCAAATTTGGGGGAAAAGTTCGCGATTTAATGTGTGAATTAAAACGAGCGATGTGAAGGAAGTTGTTACTTTTGTGGGAGTATTTATTACGGGACCGTATTCCACGGAAATGTAATGGTTGGAAATATCCATTTGGCGGAAATAGAGAAGGGATTTTGAAAAAAAACCCACAGGAGCTTGGAACTTGAACTTGTTTACCTAATAATTGCGTTTTTTGAATGCTAAGCTACTAATGCAACACTTTAAAAATCTTAGTCTGTTTATTAATACTTTTTATACTTTTTAATCGCGTTACTACTTGTTACGGATGGTCCAGCCATCTCAGTCGGTGAATTGACAACTTTTCAATAAGATGACATGGCTGTTAAGCTCGTAGAGTTCGTCGTGGTACAAAATGGCCTGAATTAATCCGAAAAATATTTCCTGGGTCAGCTATCATCATTGTCCATGAGGGAGGCCTTTTTATTTCGGCTATACATTTTTAACCAAAGAATTGACAGGAGTATTTCTTCGTTTGATCTTTTCGTTGATGTTATTTTGGAAATAAATAACCCCCGCAGCCTAGTTTGACAACATTCTTCGAAATTGTAGCTGTCCGCGTGTCGCTGATGTATGTATGTCGTTCTGTTCTCATTAACAGTCAGAGCAGTATGTTGCTCAAATCATTAAGATTTTCAAAAACGGGTTTTTATTTAACTTTGTACGTTTTGTTCGAAGAATAGTGCATTGAAACCGACACCAACTTCTACCCCTTGACTTTTACATGAAGGCTTCCAAAAGTGGCTTGAGAATGAAGCAGATTTTGATATGAGCCACTTTTAAATGGCGTTAAAAGTGTAAAACCTTGAATTCAGGTTTGGGGTTGCAGGCTTAAAGCAAATGTTCGATATAGGTTTTTTTTTAATATCTAGTTGTTGGAATGGTGTGGGTGGGGGTTTCGAAAAAAGGGGATTGACTTTCTTCTTTAGGTTCACCATATTTCGTGCTTTTGATTACATTTATGGTTCAAATTCTCCTCCACCCACTTCTGAATTGGTACTGACAGCTTGTTAAAGGCTTGTGGAGGTAATTCAAAGAACTGCTTATTTCGGTGAGCCGAAACCTGCCGATTTCTAGTGATCTTTTCAACTTCTCTATCTTTTTTACTTCAATTTTTTTTGTTTTGTATGAGGTTGAAGCTATCTCTTACTGTAGGCGGCCCCCTGCTTCTACCTTGGAGAGTTTTGTTTTCTCTTCTAGAGCCCCTTCAGAAGGAATTATGTTTGAGTGTCTATGATCTGACGTTAGCCTTGGCAAATAAATTCCACTCATCAGCACATCATTCAATCCAGTTTCTTTCATGAATCTGAGAATGAGTGGTGGATCCATGGTTGGTAAATCCGTATCTTGAATTTGGTGTTTTTCCAAATATGTTATCTAAAGTTATCTAAAGTTTTGGAAGTCTGACTGCAGGATCTGCAGAGACCTTCATCTGATAGTCTTCCTTAGGAATCGTATATTATTTTTGAAAAGACTGATGCGTGCCTTAAATCTTTTAAAATTATAGCCTTTTTATAGTCTTGCCTTCTTTTTCAGCCCTTGGATATTCTTAATGGTTCTGGCCCTTTTTTTCCTTTTCCGATTTCCTGAATTTTTCACTTAGGGTATGTTCCTCTATACTGAAGAACTATTCAGGCCCTATGAAGGGTTCTGCTGCCCTTTGTATCGCTGGAGAGTCCGCCGTCTCGTTCCCAAAAACGTCCACATGGCCTTTCTTGCCTAGTTTATTAATGCTTTTTAGGGATTCTTACACACGTTTGGATTTAATGACAAAGGAGTCGAGTACCTTAATGGCTGCTTGACTATCTGACATTATTGCTATTATACAGTTTCTGAAATTCTTATTGAGATTGATTCGTACGCATCTTTTTATGGCACATTTTAAAAGGAACCGTGAGGACCTTCCTCACATTCTCGAACCGTCTATATATCACTTTATCTCCTACCTGAGCAAGTAGTCCAAAAATTGTGGAATAATCGTTCTATTCTTTTTTTTTTTTGCTGAGTTTCGTTTGGAAATTTTTTTCAAAGTTGAATTTCATTATGCTCTCATCTCTGGGAATATTTAAGAGTGGAAGCTTTCCGAGTCATGAGTCATATTTTCTCAAAGTTATGCATTTCCCCTTTCTTTTCTTTTGCCATTCTTAAGATAGTATTGTCTGCCGTCTTCGAGAACATGAGGTGCAGATCATGTATGCATTTAACCAGTGCTGCACAGGCACGCCAGACTTTGCACCTTACTGCGAGATTCTCTTGATGTGACCAGACTTCTTCATTTGTTCGTAGCATGATAGGGGTGTACCTTACGATTTTCCTCTGCGCTTTTTTTTTCCAAAGGAGTAGGCCTAGATGCCCTTTTTCATTGACCGTTTTCAATGGCGTGCATTAAATTCTATAAATACTTTTGTAATAGCTCACAAAGTTTGACTAAATACGAATAAGAGTTTATCCCCTCAAAAATGGGAAGAAGGCCTTTAAATGTTATGTTGTTCGGTATCAAGTTAATCAATCCAACAACTTTAAGGTTGCTCATTGTGCCAAAATCAAAATATTTTAAAATCTAAATGCACTTATATTTTCTTTAAAATTTTACTTCTATATATAAGGAATTGGTTGGATTCCTTACGAAAAAACAAAACATATACATGCCCCCGTTAAAAAGGGCAACAAGTACTCCTATTGAAAAGCGCCGCAAAAACGACAAACAAATATTCTAACAAAAAGTTTAATGCTTTTTCCCTTAATTTTGTTTTTTCCATTAAATTAAACTTTTATAAATCATTTCTCAATCTCAACCTTATATAAGAAACATCTTCATTTCATTTTAACTATATATTAGTTTTTTTTTGGGATACCAACTCCTCTTGCAAACGTCTAAAAATAATAATAATTTTTTTCCTTTTAAACTTTTCTAATTTTCCCGTCTTTTTTAAAATCGAAATAAGTTAAAAAAAAATTTTCTTTTAATTTTTCACTTTTATTATTTTAAATTTTATTTTATTTATTTATTTATGTATATTTTTTTTCAGTTGCAAACACAGAACGACATGTTGTTAAAGCCGACTACAGAAAGTGTTGTGAGTAAATCAATCAGTATAAAATAAAAAAAAAAATAACAAATTTTCTTACGCTAGCCACTAACTTTGTAAATTTATTTTACAAGTTAAATTATTTAAAAAAAATATTTTATTCAATTCAATCGGAAAAGTAACAAATTTTAAATAGTTGCTAGCATGAAATTCCAGTTTTTTTAAATGGTTAAATTTTAGAGTAAAATAAAAAAACAATATTTATAATAGAATTAACCTTTGACACACCAACTCCTATTCTTATTGCAAATTATTCGCATGTTATTCAAATAAACTAAATATGTATTCCAAAACATTTATTAACGCACAAGAATGCTGCAGTTAATCAATTTGCATTTACTATAAATTTTGGAGAAAGTTGCGACCATTGTCGTGCAGATGGAGCTATTTTTAAATATTTTTTTTTTGTTTTATAAATTAAAAATCACTTCTTAAATAATGAAAATTTCGGTACCGGGATATTAAACCGATCAAGGTCTGTTTGATATATGTGGTTTGGTATCATTCTTATATCCTTTTTTATGTAAAAGTGAGATCAAAAGAAAACGGGTTTTCTCCATATTGTAATACAAACTTCTTACTGTGTTTCGTGTCGTGTTTTATTATTTCAATTGTTTAGCCTTTATTTGGGGTTATGTGAGGTTGAAGTGGCTGTCGTCGTAAGACCGACATGCTAAGATCAGTATTTGTCCGTTGTGATACCACAGGGATCTAAGATTAAAGCTCCTTCATACAAATTTCGAGGTTCTAAAGAAGCAAAGGATACGTTTGATGTTAATGTTTTGTTAGACCGCACTTGTCTCTTCGTAGAAGGCTCCGCGGGGAAGCTTCCTTTTTCTAGAGAGAGTAGGCTGGGGATTCCTTCCCTCCTCCTCTTCGTCCGTCCATACAACTTCTTCAAAAGTCCTTTGAGAATGCACCAAGTCTTGTTTAACGTTGCCAAATGCCAAAGCTAATTTTTCCCGATTTAAACCTTCCGTTTACTTTGTACAAAAATATGAAGAACTTAATTTTCTCCTTCCCTCAGTGTTGGGTTGACATTATGGGTTTCCAACTTGCAATTATTAACCCTTAAGTACCTACGTCTTATTTCAGTCACAAAACTACTTACCTAGAGTATATCAGACTCTTTTCTTCTCAGTTCGTGATAAAAACAAATAAAAACGCGCCCGCGCACGTGTTCTCGACGGGCTCCGACGTAGTATTATAGGTAGAGAGGAGAAAGAGCAATGAGGCGTGAAGAATAGAAACGCGCGTGCAAATAGTTTAACCAAAAACAATATCGCCAGAGTCTGAGAGACTTTAAAAAGTTAGTTAAGAGTTAAAACTGGCTTCTTCTTTCCGATGGCCGACGTGGTTATGATCAGGAATGAGCGATCATAACTTTCCCGTTCTTATGGCATCCATACTTCGATGTCAACATCCGATGTCGACCGCAAAACATGTTTTGGCAGTCAAATGCTGGTGTTGTTACCCCGGCGTTTTATGACCTGTCACTATATTTCGCGATTTTAAACTTAACCCGGGCATGCGCCTGTTTTTTTTCTGTTGTTGTATCTTTCTTTTACAACAAAGGTGATCGACAGTCTCCTTAACCTACAGACCTTCATGCACACTTGCGCGGTAGTCTTAAGGTTTCAAATGTGTTGCAGAACTTACCTGGATATTAGAATCGACTAGATGTGAAATCGTCCTTGCACTCTTTTTTAGAGGTGACTTAACTCTTAATAGCTACGCTTTTTATGTACCTTCTTTGAAAACTCATTGATTTATTATTATTTCAGCTTCGATTTTATTCGAATCGACAGCTAGTAGAACTTTAGTACTATCATTTGTGGAAAAACTAAGAATTAGCACCTTTAGTGCCTTTACTAGGTATGAGGCCCTTATTGTTCTTAGCTTTTACTTCAAATACAACAAAAATCAAACACTATCACAAACTTTTAGACACGAGGTTTTCACAATACTTAACCCTAGCTTAACGTTTATTGTAATCAGTTTTTGAGTACCCACAAAGCATGACTTACCCCAGTGACCAACCCCGAAGAATTTACGGACCGAACTTTCCAGTAACATCTAAAGCCAGCTCTAGAAATTTTTTTTGAAAAACGACACCAAACAGTCACTGTTACACATCAACTTGAAACTCTTTATTTCCATCATAGAACAACTTAATACTAGTCACATACTTGTCCGCCTTATCCTGGCAATCATTGTCGTGTAAGACTTTGCGCGCTGGCATCACCTCATTCGTATGCCTCTGCTCCTTCAAGATGAATTTGCTTGTGATATTCTTATCGTACTTTGGATTCGCTTGTATCGCCTTCAAAAGACGACTTGTTGCAGTGCCCTCATACGGACTCCTAAAACTAGACATTGGTCTCGGCTTCCTCACATTTGGTTCTGGATAATATTCATCATCATTTTTCCCTTCCACCATTTCCTTTCTTCTGTCCAGCCTAATTGTTGTTGACTCCGGAACATGCGTAACTTTGGACAATAAATGCTCCTCAGACGATGTCCTATTTCCATTCGCAGCACCTTCACCCAATGTTTGCATTTCCTGCGGCCCTGGTGCAGAAGTTTCCGTTCTGCACTTTTTGAAGAGGCATACTACAATGCAATGCACCATCAGATACACGATAAGCAGAAACAATGCGAAGAGCAACGCTTGATCCAGATGATTCACTATGCTCGACGGACGTATAACGAACCATATTATCGGGAAAATAATGAACCAATAGACACCAAACACACAAATTAGAACTTTATTCATTCGAGAAAGTTTAGCCATTTTGTCTCCTCTGTTGCAAGGTTGTGAACCAACACCGGTGGCTTGGAGAGGTCGTCGTGTCCGAGTTGAGAATATAACTAAAATGTTTTGCTGACTAAAAACTTTTGTCAATGTTGAAAGTTTTTGTCGTTTAGATGATGTGGTTTCGAGATAAAATTATATTTCATTTCAATTTGTTAAGTTAGTCCAACACGATAGAGAGCGTTCCTGATATGTGCTGTGTGTTTTCTCATGGCATTGACGCATATTTGTACCCTTGGGTCACTCGCTTATCAGTTATGTGGCTTGGGAAAAAGTGAATATCGTTTTGGAGTTTCACTACACGATAAAAGAGTCAGTTGGTCAGTTTCAAAAAAAAAAAAAAAACTAAAAAGTTATTTATATAACTGAAAAAGTTAGACTTGCACCCGATTCATTTCTAGATAGGAGGTGCTGGGTAACCTCGTGGTTTATATTAACTTTTCGCTGTATCTTTTGTTTTTTGCGTAGTTGGGAATGTGACACTTCCTGTTAATGAATTACGTGAGAATATAGAAAAAAAATCATTTACTCCAAGTGAATGAATAGATTAAATAATTTTTGTTAGATCTTGAATTTATATTAACTCGCCCATTTGCATACTTAATATTAAAAAATACTAATAACAAATTTTGTAGAAAATTTAATTCTCTAAATTATTGGGTTTGAAGGGTGAAACTATCTCATAAATTAAATGAAAATAGGTTAGGCCCGTTTACAACTTTAGACTAAAAATGGAAGTAATAAAATATAGAAAATATAATCGCTGTTGCATAAAGGTACGATAACACGGCCATTTTGGCGAGTCATTTAAAAGTCGCTGTGACGTAAAACTCATGTTTAAATGTCGCTCGTATGATCGCCATTTTTAGGACAACATTTTCGGCGTCATTTAAATGACTAGAAAAATGGCGGACCAAAGACTTGCATTTTGTGCCATTTAAATGACGGAAGCAAACGGCCGTGTGATCACTCTTTAATGATGCTTAGAACAAATGAATAAACTTTGTTGTGGTTGAATCAAGTACCCCTATCCCTCGGCCTGACTGTCAACAGAGGAGATATTTTTCTTGACTAACTTCCACGCCTGTCTTATTGACAGACTTCGCATTTGACAAGCTGGATGAAATGGCGATAGGAAAGGACTTTGATAGTGAAAAGACTCCCTTTTCCACTCCACAGTTCATTTTGGAATCGTGTGTGAAGATAAATACGCGAACCCTTCTTTGCAGTGTCTAAATACTAAACCAATATAGCATATAGGGTTTGGCTATAACAGAAGGCTCTTTCGGACGACCTCGCAGTTTTATTGAACTTTGGGATACGATGGTTTTAAAACGGCAGTCAAAGGGTTGAAGTATAAGAATCATGTTGCGCGCTTCTATAAGACTTGGTCTTATAACTCCCATGGTTCCAATGCTCAAAATTTTCTGAACTCTGCTCTTGTAGGCTTTGCATAAGACGGGACACCATATCATAATTGAGAAGAGGACGCCGTGATACGTCCTGCGTTCATCAATTGCACTATTTCTGTTTAGGCGCTACGTTGAGCTTTGCTGGCTAAACAGCATGTTGAATTAATAGCGCCTTTTCCTGTTAAGGTTTCAGTCTTGCATAATCAGTAAGTTGTTTGCGCTGGAGGCCATTAAGGGTAAAAAGGCTGAAGATTGGTATTTTGGTTTATCAATTTAGTAAGGGATGTGTACTGTTGTTTGATTCTATTTCGAGGGTTAGTAGTTCTACTAGGTCTAGAATAGGACGCATGAGTTTCAGAATAACATCTAGTTTCTGCAACCGCCAGAGGTTGGTTTCTAAAAAAGAGAATCTCTTTGTAGAAGCACAATAGACCTTTACCAAGTTTTAGTGCTTTTAGCTCATAAATTCTTTTAAAATGTTTTTCATGGCCAACACGACGCCCTAATGGACGAGACTAAAAATCTAATCAAGAAGTACATACTAGGTTGAAGGCTTTTATTGTAATTTAAGTTAATAGCTCTCATTTATTGATCGAAACGAATAAAGAAAAATAGAGAACAAAAATATCAAAACTAAAAATCTCGCTTTTCAAAACACTTTACCTCATATAACACTCATGACCTTTTTCCAAAAAAAAAAAATAGTATTTCCATTCCTCATCCCCCTCCCTGTCAGCAATCTGTTTTCGCATACAAATTTTTTTAAAAAATACCCTCACTTCACCACCCCCAAAAACCACTAAAGTCGTCTCAAGGAAGGAAGAATCCCATCAAACGTGAATCGTTTGTAAAAAATGTCCCTTTTTCCATATGATTTCATCTTTTCTGTCATTTTTACATTTTTCAACGGTTATTGCTGGATATAATCGTTTGGGAAGCATCGTCCTTTCGTCCACATAGTGACATGACAAAAAAAAACACGACCAAACCCAAGAATCCTTTGAGTAATCGGAGAGTTATAACTTGAAAAACATATTTTTTTTTTATGTTCAAAATAAGAAGGCAGCTCTGAACTTTGACATTTGTTTTGCACATTTCCGGGAAATTTTAAGCGCCATAAGTCTTGTACGCTTCTTCCCTCGTTCATTTCCATTTTCAAAAATGTCGAAAGTGGTGCAAGTACCTCTTCTTCCAGAGAGTTATACTATATTCTTTTGTAACAGATACTTTGTCGGGAGGCAAACAGGAAAACAACCAAATCAGCAGGTCAAGGCATTTAGAAAAAAAATAAGAACCATATTCAACTAAGAAAGATGGTTTGGGAATTTCTGTTCGATATCTGTGTCTTTTTATCTAACAAATAATGGACTATTTATTTGAAAAGGTCAAGCGATGAAGAGTTTCTACACAAGTTCTACTTTTCTGCAAAAGGTTGCACGTTGTCTGGGTTTTGCGCAATTGTTGGAAAATAAAATTTATATTTCGAGCCTCGTGAAATACGTTTTGGGTTAAACTATTTGGCAAGTGGCCAAGTAAAAGTATGCGATTGAATGGGTAAACAAATTGAACATTCAATTTGTGGCAAAGATAGCAATTTGGGCGCTGGCTTATTGTGTGTCGGGAATATTAGGGTATCTATACAACGTATGTAGAGACATACAAGTGTGTATGTTTCTGTTTCGTAGAGCAAAGTCGCCACAAAAATGGCTGAATTATTGATTGAATTGAGGGAATCGTTGCATGGAATCGATGAACTGTTGGTAGTAAAAATGCTATAAGCGTAGTATTGGGTCCCACTGCGAAGGCTTGAGAGAAAGAAGTCAACACTAAAAAAATTAAGCAATAAACCGGAGAATATTTGAACTGTAACTCAAACCCCGCTGTGTTGGAATCTTGCCTGCTGAGCTCACCCCACTCAGGGCTTCGAAAGCAATACGGACCACGGACCTGCATCTTTGCATTATGTCGTGGTAGGCCTGTCCGTTTATGCTTATCCGTTTGAACACCATCTTATCAATAATAAAATCAATTCTATTTCGATAATAGAGATGGCGCAACCCTTCAGCAGTCTTCACTTGCCACCGCACTTTTTTAATCTGTCTGTGTTTTCAATGTCTGGCTTTCTTGTGACCACCTTTAAAATTCGCCCACTTCCCCTGTCCTGAACCTAAGCCTTTTGAATATATATTTTCCTGATACAGCTGTATGCGGAAGAGCAGACTAATTCTTAAGGATGTTTTTTCACAACTTGAAATATGGCTCCGAGTTAAACTCACCCGATGTCAAATCAATTTCTACGATATAAACTTCGTAAACAACCAGCCACCTCGGTCAGTACACGGATGTGTGAATCGAAATCCGCTGTACATATCAACAGATTGTCCAAGTAAACGAAGACCTGATCTCGGAGCCGTGCAGGAATCATGCCCAGCAAATGCCGTTTTGTTTTTGGACATTTGTATAACGTCTTCCGGCCTGTTGGAAGCTAGCTAAAGTCATTCCTGTTCCTGTTTCCCAAGCTTTTGATACGGTAAATCACTCCATCCTTACTCAGCAAATAAAAAGTTATTTCGGATTTTGTAAAAGTTCGCAGGAGATCGATGCGCATCACTCCAACAACTACAAGTGCTGCTGGCTTGCAAGCTGTACCCTACGATAACATCACCACCTCTTCTCTGTGTCGAAGCGATTTGCTTTCTGTATTCTCCTTGTTTGAAGGCATTGACCGAAATCTCACATTTATAGAGAAATATGAGCAGTCTTCTCTTGTCTGATGTTGCTCGTCCGACGTTTGCCATAAAGTTACAAAGTTGGTTGTCTTGTGAGGTTTTTTGGACGCCTAAATTTGCTGCCAATGGCCCGACCTGCAACTCCATATTCCTAAAAATTCTACGTACTATTTCTGTCTTTCTTCCACCGATCTCAGCTCACGTTCTTCAATCCAGGAATAGGCATGGCGCATACCTTGGTTTAACTTTCTCTAAGCATCGTCAGTCTTCCGGACTTGGATCACCAATAACCCCACCCCACGCCCCTAGTCAGTCTTTTAAATACTGTTCCATATCTCTACTCGGGAATATTTTGATATGACTGAAGTTTCGAGAAGGTGCATCAAAAGTAAGAGTGGTCAGCGAAAACTCACTCTTTTCCGAATCATTTAGTGGAAGCTGGAAGGAATTTTTTTAGGAGTTAGTTCAAGAGGATTGCCTTCTCACAATTTAGTAAGTTCCTTGCAAAGTCGCACAGGCTCTTTCCCAGATAATCTGTCTCCTAGGGGGTAAAAGGGACTGCCTCATTAAAGATTACCTGTAGCTCACTAAGATTTGTATAACTACCTTTTCTGCTTTCAACAATATCTTCGTGCACAAAAGAAACTTTACCAATTTCGTCGATTTGCTATTTCTCAAAATCCATTATCTATTATTTCCACCATCCAAAGCCCGTAACCTTCCGTAACTTCAAGAAGCTTGCAAATATATAAAACTGCTCCCATATTCTTTTGTTTCCTTGCAAATAGACAGAATATCTGTTTTATTCTCATTTTTTGTATCTTTTGGACTTAAATTTTTAAGAACAAAATTTCATAAAATCCTCTTTTAGTGAATTTGTATTTTTTTTTGTCATTTCTCAATCCTTGAGAGAAAAATTGGGGAAGCCAAAACATAAATTCAAGACGACTTATTCAATACTTAGTAGTTGTCTTGAGTTTGTTTTTCTTTTTCGTCAGTTATTTCCGTTTTTTTGGTTCCCTTAAGGGGATATTCTCGCAGATTTCCTTCCCATCCGCTTTGAATGAGAATAAGGAGGGTAAATGGGACTATATCCACCCAAGGATGTAGTTATTCTTATGGATTTTATTCTTTTCTCAGTTATTTTTTTTTTCTTCTGGTTTTTCTCTCTTTTGCTCTGCGGTACTGCTGCTGCTGCTGCGGCTGATGCCGCTATATGAATTGTGCAATTATCCGCAACACTTGAAAATACTTTATAGCTAAGATTGAGGTTATGTAGATTTGTATGAGGTTTTTATTTTATGAATTCCATTTTAGCTTTCGTAGAAAAACGAAACACATGTGCATACAATTTTCAATGGGGTAGACTGGGAATGTGTTTTTCGTTTTGTTGAAGAGCTGCAGGAAGGGGTTTTTGTTTTATTTATTTACTGATTTTTAAATAAGAGACGCAAAGTTGACGGAGGGTTTTTTTTTGTTGTTTTTTTTAGGAAGAGACAGGGAGGGGAGGAAATAGTTGATTTAGCTGTGCTGTTGACGGACTCCTGTCAGTTAGGAGGGTTTATTTTAATGATTTTTTTTTAGGCTACAGTTGGGGAATATGTCGGAAAAGGCAAAATATTTATCGATGTATGATCCAAATCCTTGACAGGTTCCTGCCGGAAAATTTGCATTGTGCCAACTAAAATGGGTTAAATAATACGTCTTAATCAATCTACATTTCTTCCTTTACTTGTCGAGAGGTGAGATAGTCTTGCAGGGATCATATGGTTCTCACTTAATTGCATCCTATCAATCTCAAGAAGTATTTGCAGCTCCTGGTTTGGCTCCTATGTTTATTTGGGTCCTTCCTTTGAACATGGCAATACTGGAGTAGTTCGTCGTGCTCCAATAATTTCCCGATGAGTTCTTTAACGTGAAGGCTTTTTCGAATCTTTGAACTTCTTCTTCAATACTTTTTCGCTACTCCTGCATCTCGGCTAATTGTCAATTTGCATTAAGGGGTTACATGGGTTTCACAGCTTATACAAAACAAAACAATTTTTTTTTAAATTATTTCTACAACATCTCGAAAATATTATCCCAAATTTTCATGTCATTCTGAATAACAGTTTCGGAGATACAGCCTTGGGACGGTGCGCACTCAATTGAATCACGAGGTTTATTTGAGGTTATCCAAACTTTAAACGCATTTTCCTTTCAAAGTCGGCTGTTAAAAGTTCTCGAAAACCACTCAACCGATCTTGATGAAATTTTACACAGGTCTTCGAGATACAATTTACGAGAACTTGGACGAAGGATTTCTTTTTCAATCACAACTATTTCAAAAAAAAAATGTTGAGCAAATTTAACCAAAATTAGCTTTTTTTTGTAAAAAGGTCTGCCAAAAATCCAATTTTCACTTGTTTCTTTCCCCTTCGTCTAAATTCTAGTTTATGGTCTTAACTAAATGACGATTTTTTTGTTCACTTCTGATGATCCTGTCACGAGTTCTACTGTCAACGTCTGACATAGGAGCCACAATGACCAAGTTTTGAATATTTTCCTTTGAAAACTTCAGAAATTCTTTTTCAAATGTATATCTTTAAGACAGTAAAAAGTTTAAATAAAATATTTTATTTTTTATATAAAAAAAAAATTTTTGAAAATAAAAATTTTTTTCTCCGAACAAACCTATGTAACCCCTTTAAACTTTTTGTACATTGCCTGACGAAGAAATGCGGTTTAGAAAGTTTCTTTCACAGAATGTAGCCAACCTCGGTTGCTCTATGTTGACTATAGATCCCAGACAGATCTTTGGCTGATTGTGCATCTGGGAGGTGTCCATTAGAGCTGCTCCGTCGGTCGAAGCAATATACTCAAACTGCAAAAAATCCTCTACTCTCTCTACCGATTCGATTGTCCATCAATGCGTATTTCAGCTTATGAAGTTGCAACAGAAGTATGAGGCCTCTCAATGAATTTAACTTCACCATGCAGCACTTCAAACGCGTTGCGTCCAAACAAACGAAGACAGGTTGGTCAAACCCGATTCCACTACAGATGGTGATGCCCAGTCCACCTCAAATTCTTCTTGCCTTGAATGTCAATCTCTTGGCGTACACCTTTTTATAGTTATTCTCCTTACTAATTCGCATCAAATGAATAAACAAATTCGAAATCTCTTACCAATAACATGAAGTTACTGAACGATAGAATGGAAACAACCAAAGTTACAGCCATTTTCTGCGAAGGATCACTGATTCCCGGCTATAGTTGAGTCGTTTAAAAAGTTTTGTCATAGAACTTTGGAGGTACACGAACAAGCCTCCCTACTTCAATTGCAAGAAAGTTTTCGAACAAATTCCACTTGCACAACAAACAGCACCAATTAATTTATTATCTATGGCCAAAATCAATGTTCAGTGAAATATGTTTGTTCATAAGTCTTGAAGTCTTTCTCTGGAGGGTGGAAAAGGGGAATGGGAAAGCCCTCTCTAAAAACCAAAAGTCGTGCATGTCGTTTGACAAGCAAAGCCTTAATTACAACTAATAGCCCTGGCGTCTCATTAGGTTTCCTGCAACCTCTGAATCATTCATCTTTATATTTCTGCGAATAGGGTAGGCGGCGGTGGCGGCGTCGACGGTGGACCCAAATCCGATCGTATTGCTCCATGAAAATGTTGAATAATATTAATTTTTTTTGCAGAAAATTATAACCACGGCAAAGCAGTTAAGGTTACGGTAATTTGCATTTGAAATTCATTAGGAGCTGATTGCCAAAATGGCAGACAAGGATAATGTCAAGAGGGCGATGATGATGATGATGGTGCATCCGAGTTGGAAAGTTCTCTGACGTGTCAGAGGAGGAAATGCAGATGCTGCCAAATGGAGTATGGAACATTTAATTATGTTTACTGCTGAGGTATAAGGTCGCATAATTAGTTTTGTGCTATTTGCCGATGCGGAAATAGATTACTGTTTGTGCTTGGAAATCGATTGTTGAAATTATAGTTCTGTCCTTGGGAAATGGTCGTCGATTTGGTTTGCTATTTGCGTAGTGCAGGTTGAGAGTTTTTATTTCGGAACGAATTTTAATTGGACAAACAAAAACGAACATTATTGTAACGTAAGCGGTAAGATCAATTTGATTGCTTTGTTTTAAGTATACAATAAAGGACCTATTAGGTTCAATCGAGTGTTCTTAAGGACTGCACATCTGTTTCATGTGTTTTTAACAGTCGTCCTTTTATTTTCTTGTCGTCCTTGTTTGTAACATCCCGTCATCGGGCATGCAAAAGAACACACGATAGAGGCGAATTCATATTTTATTTGTCCGTCCTGTCGGCCCGGTCTATGAACATTAATGGTATTCCACAAGACAGCCATTTAAGGCCACGTTTCTTTATCTCTACTATAAATGATCTCATTCACCCCCAGATTCAAAACGTCTTTAACAGGGCACTGAAGGTTTTCTCCAAATGTCAAACTATAAGCTTATGCAACCTGCTCCCAGAATTTATCTTCTCCTCAATCAACCTATATCCGTGGATCAATCCCTTGACATTTTCTATGACAGCAAGCTTTATTATGTGTTTTATAATCCTTTAATTAAGCACCAAATAATGTGACTTCTTACTTAAGTATGATAGTTAAGCGTCATGTCCTTTTGGTTGTTTTTCCATGTTGACTCTAGAGCGATTCATCTATCTTGCATCCATTTTCAAACCGTCTTAACTAATTAACTTAAATACCCTTGAATGCAGGGACGTAGCTGACATTCTTCTCATTCAACGACTACTCTCTGAACTACGTCTGTATATTACTCGATCTCCTTGAACACTAACCCTCGCAATCTGCTTTGTCTTCGTTTCTTTTGTCTGTCAACCCAAGTCACTTCTTACGATTCAAACGAGCTGAGATATTTTCCAATGCTGCGGGCAAAAAATATGATCCCACGTTCCGCCATGATATAAGGGGTGCACCATCCATTCAACTAAATTTCAGAACTTGCAAACAGCTTGTAAAGGGTAGGTCATCTAGTGGTAGGTTTTTTTGAGACTGACAGGTGTTTCCCGCTCGAAATCTCGACAGAAAGTCAGTATCATACCTCCCTGGAACGATGAAGTGAGTCGCTTTATGCTTAAACAACGTTGGGAAATATTAAAAAAAACTTATTTCCAAATTGAGTTCTGTGTAGCGCAAACAGTGCGTTTTTGGAAAATATGTTTTGGCCGAAATGAAGCACCCACCGCGCCTGCTGTACGCAAGTTTGTGCGAAAGCTTCGTGAGACTCGTGAGTATGCTTGTGGATAACACTCATGGTCCCAATGTGGCTGCTTTAGCCGAAAGTGTGCGGATTGTGGAGTGGTGGCATCATTGTATCATTTTTCTTCGAAAATAAGCTGCGTACGTTTCGGTCAACGGTGGGCGTTACAGAGTCATGTTAACCGACCTTTTTTTTTTACTGAAATTGAAGACATGGATTTGAACGACCTCTGCTTCATGCATGGTGGACGGCCATGCCACACAGCCCATGCGACAATCGTTCTTTTGAAACGTGAAGGAGCGATTTTGTTCCAACAATTCTTAAACGATTCTGAGCTACAGCCCGAAACCATGAACAACGTCTTTAAAAATTAGAGTGACAGAAATGAGCTACTGCGAGTATGAGAATGTTTGCCCTTACTAATAAAGCCATAATACATGGAGAAAAAATAAATTTTCTTTATTTTATTGTATTTTTAAAAAGAAACTTGAGTTTGGCCCACCCTGTATATCCGTTGAACGCAAGCAGACTAAACCTCGAAATCCCTTGTTGATTAGAAAAATATTGCATATGTGACTGTGGCGCAGTGTACAATCAAATCAATTCAATATGGAGCAGGGAACTGTGTATATATTTTTATTTCATTTCAGTTTTTAAATTAAAACTTAGACAATTTTCCTGCAAATTTATAACTCTACCACATCTGCACTGGATAAAAAAACAACATCCCAACTGAGTCTTATTTAATTTGTTAATCTTTTGTCTTAAAAACGAAAACGTTTCCCATATAAAATAATCCCTATATCAAAATGAAAAGCGAGATATATTTATTTTTTAATAAAGTCATATTCTTTACGACTTGGGTCAGCTGAAATCTACACAGAAAAAAGAAAAAAAAAACAAAGCAAGTCATTTGAAGAGCACTTAATCCGACCGAAAATGCTAATTTCATTGCATAAACTTTATGATTTTATATTTGCTTTTGAAGCGGAGCAAAAAAGAAAATTAATAAAAGAAGAAATAAAAAATAAAGCCGAAAATCGCACATTGTTTTACAGAGGGGCAGGCACTTTTTTTAGTTGGCGAAAATATTGTTTTTTTTTTATATTTTTAAGTAGGAATAAAGTGATGCAACACTAAATATACTCTTTCGCAGGGATTGGGGGAATAGCGAAATTTTAGAGTCCTTATCTTTTAATTCTATTTTTAAACAAAATTAATAATTTTAATAAGAAAAGAAAATCCCAAAA
Source organism: Ferdinandea cuprea (assembly GCA_963576555.1). Classification (NCBI taxonomy): domain Eukaryota; kingdom Metazoa; phylum Arthropoda; class Insecta; order Diptera; family Syrphidae; genus Ferdinandea; species Ferdinandea cuprea. Next base: position 83,205,143 of record OY754961.1, on the reverse strand, counting down.
TATATTTACTTTTGAAGTAGACTTTTTTGTTTTGTTTTGTTTTCTTAAAATGCAGTTTGCTGTAAGGAGTCAAGTCAGTTCTTATGAAGCCTTCAAACATACTCGAAAGTCTTTCATTGGAATCAATTTTCAAAAATTTTTCCAAAAGCTTTTTTGCCAAAAGCTAAAACATTGCAAAGTTGATAGCAGTCCTTTGTTCTTCTTGCGTAATTCAAATTTCGTCAAGCTATTGAAATTAAGAATGTGCACAGTCATCAAAAAGCTCAATCTTCTCTTTCGCGGCAATGTTCCCTACATCTGCTTCGAATTTCACTTAAATTTTGCATTCCAAATCCATGTCAGTGGTTCTTGTGGACATTTGGAGAAGTTAATGTGTTTTCCAACAGCAGTGAAAATTTTATGAAGATCATATAGTGACTGTTAATACCCTACTCACACCGCACTGAAATCTGAGGTTTTCACAAAAAGATTTCGAAATCTCGTTAAAGCATTCACACCGAACACTAACTGTTTGACGTTTCAGACAGCCATCGAAGAATAAAAGCGCATAAGCAATTATTTCGTTTAAGTTGCAAGTGCACTGCAAGTCTACTATAAACTGACAATGCCTATATCGCCATAAAATTTGCGTGATCATCGTTCAAGAAATTTGTAATTGGTAATCATTAAGATGACTTGCAGTTGACTTGTAACAAAGTTAAAAATCTGTCAACCACTTGTCAACTGCTTTGTGGAACTTGTAGAATGTGTTAAAAGGTGCGTTTGCTTCGAAAACCTCTCCATTGAAATCAGATTATGAAGAGGTTTCATCGAAACCTCATACAACAACGAGGTTTGGAGATCTGAAAAATGTATGGGAAATCTCCTGATTTCGATGGAGGTTTCAGGAGTTTTTGCGAAAACTCAGAATAGTGTTGCTCAGACGAAGCAAAGGTGGAAGCGCACAAAAATAAGTCAGTAGGAGTGTAATAGCTGTGGCCACAAAGAATAACAGCCTAAATCAATTTGTCAATTTTAAAAAATAAATAAATAAACAAATATTAGGCGTAAACGGCCCATACAGGACCTAAAGCCTAGCTTCTCCAACCATTGTGTGTACGAAGTTAAGTTTGAAACGAATGGAGGGACCAACAGTTTAATGCCTGTTCCGAACGGCAATTAATTTTTGAGAAGCTTCTCATAACATTTCTTACTCTTGGATGTTTGTCAGACGTTCGCAAGAGGTGGGGCAGCGAATAAAAACTTTCAGGTGGTACAGGTCGGGATTTGAACCAGCGACCTCTCGCTTATTGGCCCAACGCACTTAACCACCAAGCCACTGCACCCGCTGTCAATTGTCAATTTTCACACGGCTATAACTTAAGTAAAGAATTTGAAATGAATACAGGAGAATCGAGTCATAAGTCGACGTATGCTGTTTTTACTTGTTCGGCCACAGATATGTATGTGGATTTTATGGATGCTCGTATTTTTTTTAGATAAATATGTTAGGTTTTTGGGTAGATAGAAGCTCTACTAAACCCCTTATGTAGGTTCTTGTAAAACGTTGAAGGTAGTAAGACATCAAAAATGTTATTTATTTTCTGAAAGTAGTAGGAACTCCTCAAGTGAGACAGACTCGTGGCTTAGAAATTGATCTAAGATCATCCATCGCTGTCGTTCTTCTTAAAATGTTGTTCCATTTCAGTGACTTCTTCAACGGTTATGACAAGTAAGAACGTCTTTTAAGACAGTGATGTTCCGTCAACTAATAAGTTTGTTGATCCAGCAATGAGCAAACTCTTGTCACAGCTTCCTTGATATGTTGCAGGTGATTTAAACGTTACACCTAATATTGTCCTTTATTCGGGTCTTGCCTATCCATAGTTCTCTAGTCTGTTCTTGGTCTAAAGCAGGCGCCATTTGCAAAAGTTTTACCATCTTCCAATAGAGTGATACATTTTTTGCCAAAGTCTATATAATATGTATATCCAACCAATTTCCGATATCCGTTTGTTTCCCTCAATTCAGCTCCGTCATAAACCCTATGAATACATAAAAACAACCACCCTTTTTAGCCAATCAATTGAAACTAACAGCCCACTGTTCGCACTTTCCGAAGGCAACGTTAAATACATAAAAACGCAATTTGGTTATCTTGTTATTTTTTATGCATCCTGAATTGGCTTTTGTAGAGTGTATTCAATTACAATCCTTCCTCGGCTACAACTAAATTTTCTCCTCTCTCACTCTTTATCTGCTTGCGGTGTGTGTATTTTTGTATGATTCGCAAATGATTCCCAAATGGTTTACACAAGGAATTTTGTTAGTGAAGAATTCAACATTCCTAAAATATATGTAATTTTTTTTTTGTGTGTGTTTTTCCTCTGTTGCAGTCAGCTTTCGTTTTGTTTATACAAAGGACGACATACTAATTGAGAAATAGTAACATCCCTTGGCCGCTGCTGCCGCCAGAAATCCTTCGTAAAGTTTATTCGTAATTTGCACTATGTAGATCTGTTGTTTGGTTAGTGTTATGTGTGCATATTTTAGATGGTTTGCTGCGAGGCGAAATGTGACTCCAAAGGGATTTTTATTTTGTTTTTTTTTTTTTTTTACTTTGCTATGTAGCATTTTTTCTGTTTTGGAGGTTGGAGGTGGGGTAAAATTTTGCTCGTGTTTACTGATGTTGTTTTTTTTTTTTATTTTTTCTCGTTGTGCGTGTATGTTGTACGTTAACTTTGGCTGAAATGAATAACTAAATTATTCAGATAAATTAACAAGGACAATTTCTAGAAAATGGAGCATCGTTAAATAAATGGGTTGATGTTGTTTTTGTTGTTGTTTTTTTTTGCAGAAACAAATGGTGTAGGTTTGTTGTTTTTTATGTGAATTTGCGATATATGTAGGTATATACCCGGAATTTAACAAATCGTGAATATTTATAATGTTCGGAATTCTCTTACTTTAGAGACTTTGTCTGTTAAAATTGGTTGGTTGGAAGTGCAACCCATTTTGGATGTCTCATCTCTCGTTCAATATAGGCTCAGAGAGAAAGCCTCTTCCGACGCCGACTTATTGGCATAGATCAATGATTTAACGAAGCCCCAAAAGAAAATTCCAGAGGAGTTAAATCACACGATCAAGGCGGCCAATCGACAGGACCATTTCCATATAATAATTCGATTGTTACACCCGTTGTGTGGCTTGTGGCTTGTGGCTTTGTCTAGTCGATGCAATTGACCAAAGAAACATTTCTCTGTATCGATCTCCATTGACTGTTACTTGATGGTAATTATTTTTTAACGTTCTTCGTCCCATGATGAAAATTTACTGAATGTTTTGAAATTGATAATTTTGTCATTGGCTAAAGGGTGGGTCAACGGTAAAAGTTCAAAGCTCAAGCAGTCAAGTTCCAATTGGAAAACCTCTTTCCAATTGTTAGTGTAGTTCTACTTTAAGCAAATGAATGCAGTTCCCTAGAATTTTGATGGCTGGCTGTTCAAATAGATGCACACAACATGTTACCCAGAATTAATTTCCATTGATCGCAATTGTTATCTGCTTATAACACGTTACAGTCAGTTATCAGAAAAGCATAAGAATAGACTAAGAAAATGCCTATTAAAAATGCACCTCGACCTCGTCCAGTCATAAATTTTTTAAGGTTTAGTTTTGTTAGTTAAGACACCAACCTAATAGGCCTAATTATTCTTTGAATCAGAGTTTATTGCTGATACTAAACAAAGTTCATAAATCCTGGCCGTAAGCTTAATTTGTCGTTCAAAAAAGCTAAGAGGGATCTGCCTTTAGTCTGATTAACCTTTTTATAGACGCAAAGCGTTGTGTGAAAAATATCCGCGAGTTTAAAGTAAAACAGAGTTCTTTCCGATTATTTATGAAATATAAATGGCTTGGCAACAACTCATTCTGCTTATCCAAATTTTTCATTACATTTTCCATGGAATGTTTTGGTTAAGTAATTGAATCGTTCAATCATTACATCGTCACCACAGCCTATCTCGAGCGACGTCACGGTTTTTGCACGATTTGATTGATTATTTTCAATTTCTCACTTTCTGGCCTTTGTAAGGCTTCCCGTTCTGGCGGGAAATGTTGCCAGGTTAGTCGCACACTGGACAAAATTGTGTGAATTAAAGAGAGGCATTCCTTACAGAGTAGGAGTACCCACCAACGACTTCTATAAGAGCTGCAGAGATGTTGAGGAAGATGAATCCATAAAACGTTCTGTGAACTGACCCATGGACCCACACTTGCTTTGTTGAGAAAGTAGATTTGAGCGACCTGTGCAACAAAAACTTGCAGTTCTTTCGATTGTGTCAGAGAATGCTGTTGTTTGACTTAGACTGTCACAGTCTAAGCTCCTGGTATTTGCCAGTAATTTGAGAGAAGTTGATTCTCTCGTCACTTCATAAGCTCTTCTCACTTAGCTTGAGACCAAAAAGTCTCCACGCTCCACTGATCTATTCGTAAACTCTGTAAAACGTATGTACCCGTGCGGATGTCACAATTCTTCTATTTTTCTATTTTTTTCTCAGACCTTATGTACTTAGATGGGTTGCATGTGAAAGACCTAAAAGGGATTGAAACTTAAGGTTTAAAAATTTAAAAAATTACAGCTTCTTATTTGTCACGATTGGTAAGGTGCAAAGGGAACCTCCTGCCCCCAGAATTTTCAGAAATCACACTGATACTGACTCGCGGTATCTGCAGTCTAAAATAACGTTTTTAAGATTTCTCACAAGCGATTCAGTTCGCACTGTGGAGTTTCATATCTTTTCGTTCACTTATTTGAGAATTAGCTAGGTAAAGAAACCTGCATATGGCCGACCCGTTTGAATTTGTATCTTCAGTAGAAATACTCCAAGGACGTATGTGTCCAAAGTCATCAGTCAATGGTTAATTTTTGGCGTCATTGAAACATATTCCTCTTTACTGCAAACTCTGTTTAGGAACCGCTTGACTTGTCCAAGGCTCCTAAATGTGGCAAACTTTCAACTTTAGGTCTATTGCGATATTTCAGAGTCGGCTTTCGGTATATTTCAACATAAAATCTATAAAAGTTTAAAGCCAAACAAATTAAGTTCCCCACTTTTTGGAGTATAACCGCCTAAAACTCACATCCGATTAAGATCTAATAATTATATCTCATTTAAAAATACTTCTTTCTCTCTCACCATTCGCAAATCGCAGATATATAATTTACTCGTATATTTTTGCATTCATTTAAATTGCCGCAATTGTCAAAACGACATTGCCTTGAAAATAAGTATCACCCAGCAGCAGTAGCAATGTTGGCAGAATGTTGGTATAACTGAATTAATTAAATGTCATTAATTGTCTTCCTTTTTCTCAGCACAGTATGTTGTTGTTGTTGTTGTTGCTGGTGTTGTTGTCTGTACCATTCCATTTCATTTTCATAGGTTCTTGGTACTTGCCATGATTATTTATGTATATAAAGGACGACGGTATCTTTCATCTTGTGTGCGTGCATTTAATGGAGATATATAGCTGAAGCTTAATGCGGAACACGCACAAGTTTGCTGTGCTACCACCCGTTCCCACGGGGTATGAGTTTTCAAAATACATTCTAGTATGTACATATAATGAATACATACAAACGTACATACATCCAACAATATGAAATTCGTGAGAAGAATTCTAAAATATTCCACCACAATTCCATGTCAGCGGAGAATTGTTGTTCGTTCGCCTCATCTCTCTCTCATCTGACAGCAAAAGATTGTTTATATGATAAATATTTACAAGGGTATTTCCGTCCGTCAAATGCGGTTAAGGGTTTATGGTATTTTTTTTTATTTAACTTTCTTTAAAGGTTAAAACCGCACCGCACACACATGGCGGCGCACAACAGAATGTCGAAAATATGTTGTTTGAGGCTTTACGCCGTTTTCCAAAACTTTATATTCAACTAAAGTTGGAGAGGGGGGGTGAAAGAAAGTATTTTTGGAATCCTTCCAACTAAAATTTCCCGAGGAATAAAATCCGCAATAATTGGATTAATTATGATTATATTTACTCGGTAAGTACCTAAAGAGAAATTCAATCAAATATTATAATAGTATAAATTATTCAGAAGGTACCCGACCCGACCGACGACTGTATGTTACGAAATTTGAGCGAAGAAAATGTCAAAAGATCATTAAATCCATTTTAATACTAAGTTGATTAAAATTTTGGTTATTTAACGCCATTTAAAGGATAAAGAATTTTGTGTATAGTTCGATTAATGGTTGGAGGTTGAATTATTTTGAACGTTAAGGTTTATGTTTTTTTAATTAAGCGATGGAAGTATTGACTATAAACCAACTGGGGGTGCGCTGAAGTTACTAGAATTACTTCAGAAAATAGTCCTTACCAGTTCTTTGCAGATATACTTCGCAAATATATCCAAATGTGGAATAGTGATGGGCCTTGTCTAGACTTTTCTATCTTTGTAGGTTTTTTCTTAGTACCTACTGCATGAATAGCACCGGTGGGAACAAAAAGTCCCGACGCCCACCGCTCTGGTCTTTCTTGCCATGTATGATAGCTTTACGGTTTCCGGGGGCTAGGAAATTAACACAAAGTTTTAGGCGAAACCTAGGAGCAGAGTAGTCGCGTTTATGATGGTTAGAGGGTGATTGTTTGTAAAAGAAACGAAAATCGGATTGACATTTATTTGGTGGCCAGTTTCAAGAGGGCCAGGGACGGCAAAAACATCTCCTCCTTACAGAAATATTTATGGAGAAGAGCATAAAAAGAAACAAACGAAAACTGACAAAAAAAATCTGAAGTGTTTCGAAATTACTTCCGTTACGCCCCTAAATCATTGAAACGCCGATGAAGTTGAGGCTGAAGAGTGCAGAGGTTTCCATTCATTGGTCTTGCTTAGACACAAATGAAATACTGGTCGGAGCTTTAAATGGATACTACCAACACTGCAAACAAAGGAATCAAAGATTCATTGACGAGAAGTTTTCTTGGGATTTAAGAACTTCTAATTCGATCAATCTTCGTTACTCCTGCTGTCATGCGTTGCATTTTTACATCAGCTACGCTTTTGCGTATATTGTCTATTATTGCGGAACGTTTGGGAGCGCCAGATGAACAACTGCGGATTTCTTTCAGCTTATAAAGCTGAAAATATCGATGACTTTCCCTCCTTTTTCATCCACATTACGAATTTCTGTTCTTCAGAAATCCCAGTTATTTGAAACTTTCTCAATTGTGAATCATTTTTCAATTTAATTAAATGAATGTCTTCTTTGGGTTAGTACGAATATAACAATTCCCCTCCAAAACATCCTCCGAAACATCAAGTTTTTGGCTTCATCATTCCCCTATCAAGTCGAATTATTTTTCAACTATGATCCTTTTACATGGTCATTAAGTAGCCTTATTATTAAATAGCCTCAACCCTCAATTTGCCGTCTTCAGATCGAAAAGTAAATATTACAGTTTTGCGTATCATAAGCCTCTCATGCGCTTGCAGATAAGAACTATGAACCATCTGGACGCGAAGTCTCCCTACTTTTTTCAAAACTCATATGATATCTCGACCGGCCCAGTAGGTTTTTGCTGCTTGGCTTTCCCAAGCTCTTCGATAGTCATGCCGTTTACTTCTTCATAGTTAGGAGGAGTTAGAAAACCATAGCCGGGTAAATTATTTGTTTAAAAGTCGCCACAATACTGCCGCTACTTTTATTGAATTTGTTCGTTTGTTAGTTGTTTTCTTCAACCAAAGTTGCAATATCTTCCGTTTATCATTATATGCAAATGTCGCAGATGTCCCTTTTAAAGTTATTCGAACTCGTGCATTGCTCTTTGAAGTCTCGACTTTGTACTACTTATCCGGCTCCCGACCCGTGAAGGTTCCGCCGCAATCCCGGGAACGCTGTTTCCAGTTGTCCAGACCAAGCGCTCTGGCAAAGATTCCACTGTACAAAAACAAACTGTTAACATTCTTCAATATGGATGATTCTAACTGTTCTTACGTATTTTTTTATTATATAATATGCTCCTAAATGCATGCAATGTAAAATTTAAAATACATTTTATGGCAATTTAGGCGCATAATTGAAACAACTTTTCGTACACAAATTTAACCGTAAAGTGTCGAAATAGTTTCGCCGTCTCTTGGTTTTTCTTATTACTTAAAAGCGTAAAAGTTGTTTGAAAGAAATATGCAATTTGGAAGTTGCAGAGAACCGTTAGAAACTCAGCATTGCTTTTTAAATGAAAATTGGGTTCAATTGTCAACTTTAAAAATTAAGAAAATTCTATCAAAAAGACCGCCCTACTGCTATTTCCAGCCAAAAAATATTGCAATGTCAAGGGCACTCCATTCCACACAACCCTCACTTATCAAGCAAACTCCTTTTGGCAACTAATCGCTTTGCCAAAAATTTAACACATACTTTGCTCACCTCCCTACTACCGAGTGGTGTGTCACATCCACTGAAGATAAGCTCCAATAAAAACCAACATTCTTAGTTCCGTTCCGACCAGAGAGACATTCCCACTGCACTCTCCTTCTTAATCTCAAATATCATATATCATTCTTACCTCCTCCTGCTACTCCTCGTCCTCGCCTTCCGCCCGTTTATGCTTGTGTCTGAGCGTAGCACTCCATTATTCCGATAACCGAAAAATTGGGTGATTATCCTCTATCACACGCACCCAGAGATGAATAAATAAAGCAAAATACATAATTAAACCATTAACTTTGGCAAAAAGTCGATTGGAGGACGTCGACGACGACGAGAAGGACGCAGCCGGAAGTAAATTCCAAAACAGAACATCCCCCCAGTCATTCAGTTCCTGGTAATAGTATATTCCCTTTTACGATGTGCCATTAAGCCCAGCAGCCGCCCCCCTTACCAAGCGAAAATGAACTAAATTGAACGGAGCTTATATGTAAAACTATCATCAACCCTATCCATAATCTATTTCTCTCTCTCTTTCTCTTTCTCTCGTTTTTAGTATTTTCCCTTCGATTAATATTGAAGAGTCGAAAATTGTGTTTCGGGTGCGGTGTGATGGCAGCACTTGGAAAAAATTCATCTGCTACTTAGTACACAAGTTGTCCTAGTTCTGCGCTAGGCTCTTTTACGGTGGATAGGATGGTAAAAGCCTGCTCATGTCTCTTCCTCATGCTCCTCCACTCTATATATCTACTTTCCGTTGCTAAATGATTTTATGCTGATACAATTTTCAAGCTAATGAAACACTGTAGTGTGTGTAGTGGTTTTTGGTGCCGCAGATAGTGTCATAAATGCTGTTAATAAATATATAGAGAGATTACAGGGTCCTTAAATGGCATAGGATCGTAAAAAAATAAACCTTCAGAATCAGGTATTTTGTGCTACTTCCAGTGGTTCTGAAACGGGGGGAATGATGTAATCACATTTTTACGGATTGTTTTAAAACCGCGTCTAGTGGCGGTGCTTTCGTGGTCCTCTAAGCGCAGATCTATGCCACTCTTATGGCTATGCATTATTTTCTCAAGAACAGGTGGGGTTGTCGAAGTACATGTTTCTGTAGTGACAATCCTTTACCCACTTCTTAGTTGGTACTTCAAATCAAGAACTGTTTAAACTCGTTCAAAGGGCTGAACACACTGAGTCTGGTTTGGGTTCCCGGTCATACTGGAATCACAGGAAATGAGATCCCTGACAAACTTTTTCCCTTCAGGGTTTTAAGGACCTTAACCTGTGTTGGGTTTGCCGACATCCGTTGTAATGGTTTCTTATAGACACAATATTCGATGGCACGATTCTTAGGGCTGCAGACACCATCACTAACGATAAAAGACTGCAGGCGCCTAGAAGTCATTCCTAGCGGGCACCAAAAAATCTACATGTCCTGGGTTTAAGTGATACAACTCTCCCCACGACCTCTTACCTTAGGATGTCCTGTCTTTGCTTGGAGATATGCTTCCAACTCTAGGTGCTTATGTGGTTAGTTCTGAACATCTAAGCTCCTTATCACTGATTCAGCTGATTCATCACGTACAAAGTTTTCGGCAAAAAAAAGTAAGATCTCGAGGTAGATGAATTTGATAGATGCTTTTGGTTTGTCCAATCGGTATTATATTCTCCGATTTTTCGGTTGGATTTTGCATCTTAATGTTATTGGGTCCGGAATTCAACATGTCCATATATGTTTCATTGGGAGAATGTCTTCTTGATGCATCTTTGTCACCTAGGGGTTCTTAGGCCTGCTGTTCCTCTGTGATGCTTATTCAACGCGTTCACTTTTAGGCTCTTGATTCCGTTAATTTCCGAGCGCCATTAAATTTTAAATAACATAAATCGTTACTATTTTTATTTACACTGAGAATTGCAAAATCCCACTCATACTACACTTATTTTTTTTTTTCCAATCACGAGCACTTTTTTAACCCCCACGAACCACCCTGTGAAACTACATTTATGTATGTTGGAAAATTCATAATATATGTATTCTGAACATAATTGCCACAGGATGCGGAAAGCAAAGAGCTTCTGTTATTTTGTATTACATTCTGTGGGGTGCTTCAAAGATGGTGCCATAAGGGGACGAAAAAAAAAATAATAAAAATAATTGTATCTCCCCGCGCGAGATAAAATTGCCTTCACTATCTGTTTCACCACTTTCGGTTCAGTAAAATAATGAGGAGAAGGACGACGATGACGACGACGACGACGACGACGATTACAAGTGTTGGAACATAAATGCAACAAAATATGAATAATGTACCAGGATCCATAAAGATATAAAGATAGCGCTGATAAGTTCGTCCTGGTTCGTGCGGTGTTGGTTGGGTTGGTGGCGCGCATAAATGCTTTCGAATGATTTTAATGGTTTCCTATGATTTCATTTAATGCGTCTCTTGGGCGAACAAACAAAAAAAAATAAAAATAAAACCGTCGTCCGTGTATACTGTTTGGCAAGACTGATCAAAAAGTTGGCAACCCTCCCCGCCCCATCCCTGTGTTCTCATCATTGAAATTGGCAAACAAATAGAAAACCGCATATGCAAACTCATGAAAATTACGATAATGACTGACTCGTATGGGGGAGGTTGAGAATGGTGGGTTAATGCTGATTACGGAATGGTTCCACTGTGCTAATTGAAATGCAGCTGCAAAAAGGTTAACAAGAAGAATTGAAATTCAATGTTTTATTTTGTTTTTATGTATTAATTTCGGTGATTTGGGTATTCTTTTTTATTCTGTTGTTTTTGTTGTTGTTCGGTTAACAGCACTCTGGGAATAATATTCATTTGGGAAAGTGATTTACAAAAAATTGTACATAAATTTATTTACGTGTTTTGGTGTGTTGAATTGCATGTTGCACATCCACAAGCAAATAAATAAAAAAATAAAATTTGCGGTTAAAAATATAGTTGTGTTTGACCTCAATTAATTAAAAAAATAATGAGCATTGAGGGTTGTTATTTTTGTATGGCTTAATCTGGAGCAATTAAATTTTTGTTTGCGACACAACTCTTCTTTGGCGAGGGTTTTTTTTTTAGATATATATGAGAAAGGAAGTCCAAGGATAGTTATTTAACGAGGAAAGTAGCTAATTGATGGGATTACGAACTATGGATGCTATTTATCTTAAGTTTATTATATTTTTTTGACTCCTCCCTCTTTAAGAATATATTTTCTTACTACCACAAAAAATGTTATCAAAAAAATAGAAATGCATAGATAAGTTCCGTTTTAGATTGCCTAAGTCGACTAATTGGCTTAAGAAAAGTATCATGCACCCAACAAAGTAACGAGAATTGAATGAATTTTCCAAGCACTTTTTTTTTACGACTAAACCAAAATGTTTGACGTAAAATCGACTGAAAGCGAAATGCAGGCTTAGCTTCTCATTTCATTACGATTCCAAAAGGCTCCCTAAATCTATGCCAACAAATTAAAATGGAAAAATAGCCCAAAAATCTGCTTACAAAATTTTGGCATTTTTTCCTATGAATAAACGCCCAAAAAATATTTGATGCTATTTCCATTTTGAAAAGGAAATTATGCCAAAAAAGAGAGCTTTTTCTTTTTCATTTTACTTTTTCGGTCTTTTTCTTAAAATTTTTAGTAATTTCCTAACTTTATGGCGAATTTTCCAAAAATATTGCAGGGAGCCATTCCAAACTGCAAATGAAAAGTTTTTTAGCGACATTCGTTGCTCTTGCATGTTTGTCAAACTTAATGGCAAACACACAAAAAGATACATCGGCGTCAAATTGTAGCACCGTAGCGGCCAAGCAATATGACCAAAATGTCTGATTTTACGATTGGTGAACAAATTGTGCAAGAAATTGATTGTTGAGAGCCCCGTCAGGCACGAAGCTTGTCGAATTCCTTCATTACTTCCTGAGTCAATCGAACCTTGTAAGCGAATTATGCAAGATTTTTTTTTGCAAAATTATCCTTCTCCGTTGAACAGGACAAGCACTTGAATTTTTTCGGTTATCAAACAGAAATTCGCACTGTTTCGCAACACATCATCCAATTCGGAAGTTAGGTTGTTCAGGGTGGTCAGCTGTCAAAAATCAAGCAACACATGGCCCACGCGATACATATGTTTATGATCAGTATCAAGAGTTACGTCCACCTAGCAAAGTCCAACTGTCCGTCCAACCGTCACTGGTTTAGAGGTTTTTAATTTTAAGGTAAGGTATCTTGAAATCTAGAACATGTACTCCCAAGAGACCCTAATAGTGAAGTGTACCTATATTTCACTGCCATGACTAGAATTCCACGAGGTTATGAACAGGAATGAAGGTTCATTACTTTATCTCTACTGGACCGTCTATATAGGGTTCGCCGGTTCGACATCAAAAGCGCTTCGGCAGGCCTCCCTCTACGTTTCGAAAAAATCACAGAGGCCAATCAAATGTTAGTGCTATTATATTTGTAGGATCCAGGAGATTTCGTTTCACTCAAAACAAATATTTTATCATTCAGTTGAAGAAGTCGCCGCAACTTCAGCATAACTATAAGAGTCTGTTTCTTTTTCCTAGCAAGTTTGAGACAGTTCCGACATTTTATTAAAAAAAAATTAGCATACTTTCATGCAGTTTTTAATTTAGGGCAATGGAAAACTGATTCTGATAATGGGAAGCGTGATTGGCATTCACCACGCCCAGATCCAATTTCAAAAACCTTCGTTTTGATTTTGAGCACAATAAATTCCACTAAAACTCTTAAATCAACGCCATCGACCTACCCAAATGCAAGGTCACGTTAGACCTGTCATCTTGCCTCTTATATATATTTCTCGATCCGTATCCTTTAATGATATTTTAATCGGTCTCATAATATGCATTTCAGTTCTGCATAAAATGAATTTAAGAACATCCTGAACACACATCCGCATGCATCCCCTTGACTCTCTGTCTATCGCCATACTCGGCGCAGCATTATATCCTTCATTTAGAGTCCACATCTCTATTGAATTGAGTGCAAGAAAGATTAAGGCTGGATGTGCTACCAGTTTATGGACAAAAAGGCAGTGCTAAGGCCGAAACGGAACCGTATACGAAAGTTGCATTTCCAGAGAAATCTATTTACATGTTATACGTAACGTAGCCTCCCAAGTGCCAGGAGTACATTTGCATATCGGAGTAGTGAACAATGTATATTTCTTGAGAACATACGACGAATATTTTATGAAAGCGATTTCATGCATAAGTTGTGCATTCTTCTTTCAGTTTGTTGTTGTCGAATACTTTCATACATAAATGAGTGTGTGAGATGATCAGGAAGCGAATTATGCATGTTGCTAAGGATATAAGTGCTTTCTATATTGAAAATTTGTGAGTATAGTGTTTTCTTTTTTGCAAAATTTTTTTTTTTTTTGGGCTGAGGGACTGCTGCACCATCACACCACCTACACTTTGGAGAGTGGACTAAGCGAAATTATTCAGAAATGAGTTCTTATTCAAGTGCATTGCAGTTTTGGAGGAGGAAAGTAGAAGAAAGAGGAGGAGATTTGTGAAAGGCTTCATAAATAAATCATTTTGGTCAGCAGGCTTTTCTTGCATGCTTGGGTTTTAAAGAGGTTGGCATTTAAAAAAGGACTATACCTATGCAGTCGTGTGTGCTCGTGCATTTTGGAGTTGTTTGGGATTTTTATTTTTAAGTCGATTCAATCGATCTATTTTACGATATTATATTAGAGCATTATTACTTTTCATTCTGGAGCTTGAACATTTTTCTTGAGGGTTAGTAGGACCGGGCCGGCCACACGTGCTAGCAATAAAAAAAGTGCCCTCCTCCAATATAATTCATACTACGATTTGGGTCAAGATATAGAAATAGAAAAGAAAACAGACGGTCAAATCTTACTGCGCTAATTCAAATGGTTAAGTTCAAGCTATTTAGGCCCGTTTGAGCTTATTTTTTGCCCAGATTCTTACCAATGTCTAGTAACGCTTTATATCATCCGCAAACATTGTACCTTGTTCTTACGGCATATTTTGAGTGTAGAATAAAAACAGAATCGGACCAACAACACTTCCTTGTGGTACTCCCGCGAGAATTCAGAGTATTAGTTCCCGTGCTTGAGAGGGCTCAAGAAGACGCTGGTAATTGTTTTTTTTTGTTCTTTTCTAGGACATTTGACATTTACTTACTTTACTTACTTAACGGGCTCCCGACCCGTGAAGAGTCCCTGCCTGAGACACGTCAGCCTTCCATCCTCTGCGATCCGGGGAAGCTGTTCCAGTTGTCCAGACCAAGCGCTCTGGCATCAGCGATGGCTTGGTCTTTAAAACGGAGGTTCGAAAACCCTCTTGGCTTAAGCGTTGTTGTCCATTCGCTCGATGTGGCCGAGCCAATGTAGTCGACGTTTCTTGGCTTTTTGGACTACATGCACATCGTGGTACAGCTCATAGAGTTCGCGGTTGTATCTTCTCCTCCATTCGCCCTCCTGGCACACAGGACCAAATATCCGTCGAAGGATTTTTCTTTCGAAGGATCCCAGTGTTGACTCTCCTTTCCTGCTTATCGTCCAGCACTCGGCGCCGTATAGCAGAACTGGTAGGATAAGGGTTCTGTAGAGCAGACAATTTCGTTGATTAAAACCTGGTGTAAACCTGTAAACCTGGTCGATAGTTTAGTACTTGATTATGAATGCGAATGCCATTTTGTAGGCGCTTTTATTTTCTCTTGCTCCTTGCCATTGTTTATTGGGTGTATTATACCAAGTAACTTCTCCTTCAAGTTCGTAAGGTATTCGAAGTAATGCCTTACAATTGAGCTCAGTTGTTTTGCTAGTTAGAATGACAGGCGAGTGATAAGAAAAGAGATCGAAAAGATACCGATAGCAAGAGTGTACACACCCAATCATCCAATTCGGTCAGCGACCTTTTAGGGCAAATCTAATAAAGCTACGTTGATTTAATAATAAAGCTAAATTCGATTTGAGTGAATGTTGCAGTACGGAGGCCAAACTTGTGAAGCATACTCAAGATGCGGCCGGACGAAGCATTTGTATAATGCGTGAGCAACGTAGGGGTCATCAAATTCTTTGGACCACCTCTTAATGAAGCCTAGCATAAAATTGAACTTATTCACAATTAAATTGATATGTCCTATAAAGGTAAGTTTGGGGTCAAAATAAACTCCAAGGTCGCTAAAACTGGGAAGGAATGCGCTTTCTTGAAAATGTCAGATGTTGTCAAGAATTACACCGTTCATAGCACACCAAGTAGCGAAACTATTATTGTCGGTTTGGAGAATATTTCTGCCATCCTGGTTGTTGACAGATTTAAATTTTTCATATTTTATCAGCATATATTAAAATATCGCTACGTTCGATACATGATTTAACATCATTTATAGCTAGTATAAACAATATGGGTCAGAAATGACTTCCTTGGGGAACATCCGACTGAGCACAGAAAGATTCTGATAACGAACCTCTAAATTTGACTCGATAATCCCTTTGCCTAAGATATCAGTTAATCCAAATGACAAAAGGCGGGTTTAACTGGCTCATAACTGGCCAAAACCCTTAGCAAGTGTATATGCAAATTTGTATAAGGACATGTAGTATTTGCTTGAACCATCACTGTACCTGAAATATGACAACTATGTACAATTCTACACTAGATTCCAAATCTCCATAGCAGCATTCCATAACGAAAATTAATGAATAATAAAGAAAGAAAACTTTTAAAATCAAGAACAATCTTATCATATCCTGACAAGCGTAAAATTGCCTATCAAGGATAATCAAATGTAAACTTCTTAATAACTTGAAACAAAAGAAAAAAAACTGCCGTTATCCACTATTGCTGTCATGAAAACTTGTCTCCTTAGCACGATTCATTCATGTCTTTCATCAACTATTTTGTTCCTTTCTTTTCCTTGTTCCTTTAAAAAATAGGAACAGGAAGTTTAAAACTTGTTGAAAAAAAAAACAGAACGCATTTTCATTGTACCAACTAATTGTCTCTCTGTTGCCATTTGCTATGTTGTTTTTCGTTCTTTTTTTTTTTTGCTACATTTTACCAGCTAATTAACAACAGAGTTAAATTGTGTTTTTTTTTTAAATTAAAAAAAAAAATTAATGAAAATACAAAGTTTTGTCTTGCTGCGATGATACATATCCAACTGCGACACTCCTCGTTGGGAATTCCATTCACTTGAATTCTTAATGATTATTTCTCGTTTTTTTTTACTTATCCTAGAAACGTATTTGGAAAGGATGCAGTCAGAACTGAACTGGTGCATTTTTCTTGGAGTAGTAATTTTCCTGCATTTCCTTCTTATTCTGTTTTAGCTTCGCTCTTCAGTCTTTATTAATTAAATGAATGAGAAATAGCGCAAAACCAACAGATGTCGGCAAATTTTATAACAGAAAAAAAACTGGGGGGAGAAACTATTTTATATGGTAAAATATGAAATAAATGAAGTTTCTCTGACGGAAGAATGTTGTGCTCCTTAAAATCATGCAGAAAAGGGAATAACTGATGGTTGACTGGTTGCTAAAGACTTTTAAGATTATGAATCTGCAATGGGTTGTTGTTTTTTTCTTAGTTGAATAAGTTAAGCAAACCAAAAAAAAAAAATGTTTATTGAATGCAAATGATTAGATTTGGACATGTAATTAGTTTTGAAGTAGATTCGGTTGGAATTTAGTGGAGTGGATGAAACATGCTATTTATATAATTTTTCGTAAAAAGATGTCGAAAGCCTTATTCTTTATAAAATATGTTTTTGCTGAGATATGTTGTTCTATGGTTGATGGGGAATGACAAACCTTGAACCTCAGAAATTTCTTCAAAGTATTGCAAGAAGTGCCTTCTAAGTACGATGGTGGGACAAAAAGACTTTGAGAAATAATATAAGGAATAATAATCTGGAGGTCCAATTTTCGATGACTTTTTTCAACATTTGTGGCCGTATATCGGCAATAACGTCGCCAATGTTGTCGTCTAAGTGGTCAAGCGTTTTTCAGGCGTCAGTCTATTCATGTTGAAATGCAAAACAAAATGTCCCTCAGTTAAAATATTGTTGCCATCTAAACGTTTTATACCTCTAAAAAAAACACCCTTTACATCATCCAATGTTTTTTTAATGTTGTTGTTTCGCTCAAAATAATACGATCTCTCAAGCACCTGAAAAAAATAAGCGTTTGTTTCACCGATGACCTCTTCATTCGATTCAAATCTTTTAACTGTGAGTCATATCTTTATGTTTAGAAACAAGAAATAATCGCAGGGGGCTAAACCTTTGGTGAGGGAGGAGTTAAACATGCAATTTTGCGGACCTGTGCGCCGGTACGTTTTAAATCGGCCTTTTAAGGTAGTCGGTTTGAATAACATCGCGGGCATTTCAAAAAGCTGTCGCCATGGCCTTGTTTGCTGGCCAACCCTCCTTGGCCTTCTTCGGCTTTGATTTACCATGAACGTCCATTGTATTTCGATTGTTCCTTGGTCTCTGCTGTGTTGTGGTAAATCCATCCATGTTGCATGCACGGTTACGAAACGGCGCAAAAACTCGGTCGAATTTTTCTTGAACATCGCCAAGAACTCCTTTGAAGTTGTCAAACGATTGCGTTTGTTGTCAAAAATGACCAAACGTGGCACCCATCTTGCGCAAAGCTTTTTCATGTCCAAATTTTTATATAGAATCGAATTACAAGCTCGCGCACCTTTACTTGCTGGTCGTTTATTATATGATCATTTCTTTTGTGGTGACCATAATTGGGCGATCAGAACGTTCGACGTCACTTGTGCTGGAATGACCGCACCGAAAGCATTCTTTTCTAATGTAGAAAAGTTCAGAATGGATTTAAAACTACAAAATACTCATAGCAGAAAATTCCTATAAATTGATTTGAAGCATATTCGTGTTCCCTAAGATTTTGTCACATTTCCCGAATTTCGAACAAGTTAGGACTTTGCAATTACCACCCCAAATGACAGGAGAATTTGCGAACCAAGCAATATGTTTCTTGGAAATATTTCGTTTCATTCCTAAGGGAACCCTAACGAACTTGAATGGCGCAACTGGTAGTAAGAGAGCGTTAACAAGTGAGCTTTAGTCCCAGCTTTTCCCTCGAAAAAGTATAGCTTTCCATAAATCCTCTTTAACTGCGGTAAAAATTAAAGATAGACCCTTTCTCTAAAACGATTTTTCCTTTCAACATTAAGAATAAAAACTAAATATTAGACATAAACGATCCATAAAGTCTAACATCTTCAACCATTGTGTGTGCGAAGATATATTTTTGACACGAATGGGGGGACCTACAGTTTGGTTTAAAATGCTTCTCATGACAGTTGACAGCTTTTAATCTTGGATGTTTGTCGGACTTTCGCAAGAGGTGGGGCAGCGAAGAAAAACGTTAAGGTAGTACGGGCCGAGATTTGAACCAGCGAACCCTCGTGGTGGTCCAACACATTTAACCTGTAAGCCAATGCACACACCAAAGCCACTGCGCCCACAACACTTAAGAATTGAAAATATTTCAGTACCCGGTCGATCAGTGCATATGAGAATATATGTTCAGACCTTTGCAAAACGAGAAATGTTAAAATAACCAAGAGTCTTCATGTTGGGAAGAATGAGCTCGTACAGCACTCTCTGACATAAAGTAAGACTATCATGTGAATGATTCTTAAGAACAAGGATTTCGTTACTAAATTTAGGATTTATGAACCCATTTGTTTTGTAATTTTCTTTTTAAAAGCATATGTCTCTGTTTCCTTAGAGACCAACCACATAGCTTGCCTATTTTAAAGTAGACATGAAGGCCTCTATCATTGATATCGATGTCGTCTGAATATCGCAGTGGCTGAACGCTTGGTCCTAAAGCCAACTAAATAATGGTCGGTCTTGGCTTGAAATTCGTTTAACTCTGAAAGTGAAAATATTGTCCTTGAATTTGGAAGTCACACTACCTGTTCAATTAATGCTTGAGGCATTCGCATAGTATTTTCAATAGGATCGTGCAGTTCTTGTTTCTTCCTGAATCGACTGAAAACCCACATTTGACGTGTCTAATTCTCCGACCTCATTATTTTACACAAACTGCATTTAATTTTTTTCGTTCTCCAAATTGCCAAATTGCATTTGAAAAGCATGACTTTGCACGCCAAACTCCACCACACCACCAAATGTCCTTCAACTAAAATTTCGCCCAAAAATTAATTCGATTTATGTTTTCACAAAACGTGCCATGCACACGTAAAGAGACGAGCATCTGCATCTTAATTTTATTTAAAAAAAAAACCACCACCAAACGATATTATACATTTTCGCCAGGCACACACTCTATTATATCATGTTTCTCATAACAAGGACAAACCATTCTCAATGAATCGAAATAATACCGTTAAACATGATTCACTCTCATATATGAGAACAAATTACACACGCGCACGAGTGATTGTGTGGAATCCTGGCTGGCACCATTTATAGCAATTTATCTAATGATATCCCCATTCGTTGGTGGTGAACTCATTTTACTGTCACCGCTCGAACATTTGCCGAGAAGTCAGCAAATTGAAGCAAAAGTCAGCAGCAGTAGCATCCCAGGCGCAAATATACGCCCAAGGGTTAGAATATATATGTAGATACGTTGGTAGAAAACTTGGAGAAGCGAAACCGTCCGGAAAGGATTATGCTTAGGACAACTACTACTAAGGGCGAACAAAGGGTATACAAAATAATAATAATAATCTTCTCCTTCTTTTATGAGCAAAGCACAAGAGATGCCTGCCTGCCTTGGGTATTTCTTCATTTAGCAAAGCATATCTACACATCTTCTTGAAACGTAGTGGATGCATTAATGTGCAGGATATGTTTGGAGATGCATCATGCATTCTGGTCGTATCTCCAAGGATATTACATTGCACTCCCATTGGATGTGCGTCGTTTTGTTTGTTTTCATTTTACAAAGGAGGATATTCTCAAAGTGTTGTACATTTTCTGCATTCAGCGGACGGGATAATTTTCAAGGAGATTTAAGGACGCATTTAGAAAGGGTAATGGCTCTTTAGGAGAAATCAGATTTGGAAGTAAGGACACAGAATTAGGAGTGAGATCGAACTGTTATGGATTGTTTATTTTGGCGTTGAAACTGATGTTGTTTTGTAGTCTTGATTAGTCTTGGTTGGTTGGTTTTAATGCTTGAGGTTTGGTTCCATAGCATCAGATCGCGCATTTTCTAAAAGCGAGCTCAGTGTTGGCTTGCATGTCGCGGACTACTGTAGTATAGAAGAAGCTTGATTACAGAACAAGTTTGGACAGTCAAGCCCTTAGGTCACCATCAATAAAATTGAAAATGGTAAAACCCAAAAGCAACACATGTATATCATCCAGGCTTGTCTACACTAAGTTTGAACTACACTCCAGACTGCCCTACACTTGCTAGATTCATCACTGAGTTAAAATGGTTTGAATAGACTAATTTGGATTCTTTTTGGGTGTTTGATTGTATCAGTGAATTCACTCCTTAAAGTTTCGCGAAATGGTTCGGGGTTCGATTACATAAGTCACCTCGCTCGTCAGATTCTTTATTATCAGACTCCCCTCATTGTCCGGAAATCCAAAAACCTTCCGGTCGTGTATTTCTGTATAATCTGTGCGTCACACATCAGACTAAGTTTTCATCTTGCAGTTTGCCTTAGCTTTTCTCCATGGATTCCGCAGTGATTTCTCCTGAAAGTCATGGTAGGCCAAGTTAGGCTTAAGAGGTCCAAGAGGTCCAAAGAAATTTCAAAGGTATTTTTAGGTATTTCTGCCTACATGTCTGGTTTTAAGGCATTTCACACATCTGCAGTCAACAGCAATGTGATTTTCCTTAAAGCAGAACTTTTTAAGAACCCTGCTCTAATCGTACGGCGCGGCGTTAATTTCTTAAAACCGTGCTGTTTCTCGGATAAATCTTCTCTCAGTTAGCTGCTGTAAGCCTCGGTCTAACCACCTTATCGAAATTTGGCCGATGAGCCCGCCACACACTAATGGGGAACCTAGTTTTCCGTTTTATATCTTTATCAGCGCTATGACATCAGACAGAATATAAACAGAAAGAGAGTTCCTTAGAAATTAGCCAGAAAAATCAAATACGCATGCGAGCCTATCACTGGGCGCCACTTAAGTTCTCGTTCAAAATGTCAGTATTAAATGTGAAACAAAATTGTATTCCAAGCCACAAGCTCCTTAGTTCGTTTCATTAATGAACTCTGCCAAAATGGACTTAACAACTCAGTTTCTCCAACAACCCTATGAACTTTGTAGAAAGGTCAAAAGTTGTGCGTAGAAAAGCCTGTCTAAAGCTACAGATCACGGGAGAGTCAGTCCCGCTTAACCGTTGACACGTGTCCACTTAATTATTTAAATCATTTCGTCTGGACGACGACAACAGCAACCGAACAACAAATTTCCCATTGAAATCAACTGGACATATACCTTTCCCTCATCCTAAATTGACCTTAAAATGTGTGCACACAATGTCGGACTCACCTGGTGCAGCAGGTGTTCATTTTAATTAAAGGACATTCTCTACGATAAATTGTCATCCGCCGTGCCGCCCTTACTTTATCCAAACACTTGCATTGCATCGGTCTATTGAATAAAGTACCTTCGGATTTTAGTCATTCATTTTGCTCTGGCTCTGGCTCTGTCCTCGATGAATGGTTACAAATTTATTGACTTCCTTTTTTTGTCTCATATTTCTCTCTTTCTCTTTCGCTTACACTATTTAGGTAGATAAATGTTGTGTTGGTTTGCTGTGCTTGTAAACGTTGATTTGTGATTTTCAATTTACGATCAAAAATTTGTCTTCATCTTTTAATGAAACACACACGACCTACATTTGAGTTGGGTTGGCGGGGGGTTTCGATGCGGAAATTACATCGATTCCCCTGACCGGAACGTGTTATCTGTTATCAGTTTCCGGACGAACGTACACACACACACATAGTGAACGTTTGACCGCCATTTTAATAAAAATAATAAAAAAACTCCCACTTCTCTATAGGACTACGGACTACATAATTTCCACCAACGACTATCTATGATTTTCGCTTGGAAAGTTTGTTTTATGGTCACATTTGCATCCAAGAACAAAGTTTTGAAGGTGATTTAATTAAAACATTGATTTTGCGAAGGACCTTTCCCGCTGGTTGTGAACTTTCATCGTTCACGTTGCTCCGCCGCGTAACCTCTTCTTTTGTTTGTGACGATCGTTCAGCATTGTTAGGATAATGAGAAAGTTTGCTACACACACTGTTATCATCGCTTGAGAATGATTGACGTATGCAGACCTCGAACTTTGGAGGTAGAATAAATTAAAATTAAATGCGCCGAACTGTTGTAAGTGTGTCTGTGTGTGTGTGTGTGTGGCGGGGCTGGTTGCTGCTTGCATTGTGTTAAGCACCTCTAAGGAGGGTTATAAATTCCCAATTTATCTAGGATGTGCAGGCTCTTCGCACTGGATGTACCTATTCGTGTGTTGAGTGTGCAGCATTTGGTGAATAATTATACATACATATATGGAACTTGCTCTTGCTCTATGATTTGTGATTGGGGAGGGATGGCACGGGGGATTTACATTTGGGAAATCTGTAGAGAAGTTTATTGAATATTCATAGCTATTCGGTACCTATATCTACTCCAGTTCTCGCCGAGATATGGTCAAGTATGATAGGGGAAATAATTTATGCACAAGGATATCCAGTCTTGGGAGGAGTGCAAAGATGAGATGTCTTTAATTATCTAGCAGATGATGATTTGAAGGGCAATCGAAAATCGTTTGGAAGTGAATATCATTCGAGGGCTTGTACTTACAATTTTGTCTTAACGGATGTGCAAGGCAAGAGTGTATGCTTATGTTGCGTATTTGTGGTTACTGGCGCCCAACGGTGGACATTCTTTTGGTGCTCAAACACAGACACTATCAAATTGTTTGAGCATTTATTACGTAATGAATACCAATTATTTTTTTTTTGTACTGACGTGCACAACTCGCAAACGCGAATCGATCTAAGAGTGCGCTCACGTACGAATCCGCAGCACTACGATTTTCAAGTGGTAATTCTTCCTGTTTGAACATTTGTAACGAGCCCGCAAATTTAGATCCAATTGTCCTCCCAAGGCAGCAATTGGACTGCGGTGGTTTGAAAGGGTTCATTATCCATTCTTGCGTGCTTTGTATCTTCCTCGTGGTCGGCCGAGGAGGCAGCTATTGTGTCTAAATTGATGCGTGCATTTTGGATTGCCCCATGTTGTGTTCTGTACATGTTCTCCGTTTATGCATTGTCGAAAAGAAGTTTTAGGCATAGCCGCACAATTAGAAGCTGTCTTTTTCAAAAATTCTAATTTTGCTTGTATCTTGTGCGTCTATTATTCCATATATTCCATATATGGCAGCGTATGAAGGTATTGAGCCAGCTAGTTGGCTTTGGTTTGGCATTATTCCAGAAAGTGGAACCTGAAACATTATTTACTTAAGTATTTCGTGTGCGGTTTAAATCGTTGCGATACGTCTAGGTAATATATGGCTTAAATGATGTCCAAATCGAATTCTTTCACATTAAACAAATTTCCAAATGGTTATTTAAGACATCCTACGTTTTGTGGACGGATTCCCAGTCTCTGATTCGTATGACTGCTTCATTCAAGTCTGACTCTACCCAGTTAAATGTATGTTTCGCCTTGTTACAACAGTTATGTCGTCAGCGAAAGCAACCTTCTGACAAGAACGTTAGTCTTAAAATTTCATCATGCATTTTGTTCTATAAAAGGGGAGCCTAGTACGGATACTCTTGTGGGACCCTTGCAATGTCGGTGTATTATTGGCGTGCGATATGACATCTTTTTGCCAATAATCTTCACGCTTTAAGAGGATTTGAGTTCCTTTTACAGAATCAATTAACTAGACACTATGGAATGCATAAATAATGGAATGTAGATGCCTCGGCAATGAAAGATGGTCATGAGCGCCAGATTTCCATCTACGGACTTATTTGCGGTGCTATTTAATTTTTGTGGAGGCGAAATCCCATATTTATTGGTCTAATACAAGATACAACTAATTTATGAACTAACAGTCAAAACTTTATTGGTGAAGGATATTACCTCTAAAGATGGAAGTGCTGCGAAAATAAGCACTTATGGGAGTATCGTAAGAATAGATTTCTTAGGGTTAGTGTAGAGTTGTTAGCAGATCCGAGAAGCCAATGATTGAATAGAATGTCTCCGGCCGTGTGGTATTCGAGGGTATTCATGCTAAGTAGTTTGTGTCTGTCTTGATGGGCGGCAAGTTAAAATATTGAAATCTCGCGATGTTACGCTCGAACCATTTTAATTATTTTGTTGAAGATGTTTAAGCTCTTGGGTGAAGAAATTACTTCAATTTCGCATCATTTCAAAATTAATTCCAATAAAAAAAAAGTAAGGCTAAAAAGGGTACCATCCCGCAACATTTGCAAATTTGGCAGAGTTAAAACTACAGAGTTCAGAAATTCATTGTGGTGGCTGATAAAACCTTCCTTCAAAACCGGTTTGCTGGCTTTTTATTAAAAATAAGGTAGGAATAGGTGTCGGTGGCTTCCTGACTGACTCAACCTTAATAAATCTCATTCCGTCTTCCCACCTCTAAAAGGGAATTGTCTGCGATTAAAGAAGTCTTATCTTGGTAAACGAAAAGTTTCAAGTCAGCGAATGATAAAGCTCGCTGCTACTGAAAGAACAAACCTTATGCGGTCACATGCTTTGTGACTAAACAGATCTGGTCAAACCCAGTCTATCTTAGCAAACTTATTATTGTCCCTAAAATTGATGTTATTATTGCAGACTGCCTAATAGGCAAGCAAGCAGAAGAACTTGGCTAAATTTTCATAATATCTGCAGAAGTTGCATTGTCGGGGGAGGGGGGGGGATCTCCCACCTCATCTGCAAAGCCCTATTTTGTAGCGCATTCTTCTTTAATGAGGATCTAAGTGACGAAACTACTTTTCAAAAGAAGAAAACGAGTACGGAGAACGTTTTTCTAGAGCCTTGTGGTTCTACAACGGATCAATTATTGGTGTAGGTGCATCAGTTTTGCCAACATAACCTTGATGTACACCTAGCTTCAGAGACTAGTGGTGCATAGTTTACACTCTTTACCGATCTCGAGTTTCCCTAGAGGCATACGAATTTCTTGTAAGACATGCAAGATTGCGACATCTCTTCTAGCTCTCCATCGTCAAATTTAGGTTTTGGGCCGACGAGCGGGGAAACAGAATATTATTTATAGTTGGTTATATAAAGTCGGGGCTATAATTATCGCTTTGGTTTTTGCAAAATCGAGACTCCTTCCTTTACTCAGAATCAGTTAAATTTTGTGTGGTTATTGGAGAAACTAGATGTTGTTTGTTTCTCTCTTTATAAGTGGGCGACGTGCATTGTTGTTCCATTGCTGTTGGATTTAAACCTACATCGCCAAGTAACAAACTTACTTCTACATCGCCTTCACGCACCTCTATGTGTCTGGCAAATTCCATGAACGCAGGGAGAAGTCTAACAAGACATTAATCGCTGTACTACTAAAGAACGTTACGGAGAATTTTATTCATCAAAAATCATCATGAGCTATGATTTTGACTGCAATATTGAACCGTTACAGTCTTCTTTTTGTGGGTTATTGTTCTCCAAAAGCAGAACCAAAGTTATTTTAATTCATAAAAAAATTACAACATTTTGCGCTACCTCAGAGTATTCAAATTGTTACGTTCTTAAAAAATTCTCGACTCTGGCCACCGATTGTCTTCGTAGTCACTATCATGCAATAACAGCTTGAAATGGTTTAATTTGAAACGAGAATTATACTTTGACCCCGGTCGTCATTGCCGTATGATGCAATGACACCAGAAATCCTACTGCGTCAAAACTACCACGTCAACTTTCCTCAGGTAACGAAATGTCTTCGGTCAGACTCTGATCCATGGAATTAATGCCATCGTATTTTCACAGATGGCTCCAAACGTAACAAGAGTCTCTTATCTCGTCCAAGTTAGTGCTCGAACTCAAGCTTTCTCTGAATTTGGTCGGAAGTCTGAACATAGTGAATCTTGTCTGGCTCTTAGATCACACTGGCATCCAGGAAAATGAGATCTCCGATGAACTTGCTAGGCAAGGTTCAAAAGAAGTTTCCTCATAACCCGAACCAGTGTTGGGTCTCATACCTTCATCCGTAGTCATGTCATCAAAGACAGACCAAACTATTGCGCCCGGACATTTGCCAAAGGTCTTCGTCTTTTCTTCTATCTGTCGAGAAAGGCATCCTTTCGGGCCACCAAGCTTTTACTAAACACTTAAATGTGCTGGGCTTAAGCGCTACCACCACATATCCTGCTTGTTGTGAGGAGGATGACACAGCAGAACACTTTCTCACCACTTGTCCGGTTGATTTTCGGGGCTGTCGTGGTCAGTGCCTAACATCTTAGCTCTAAGATCAGTCAACTCAAACTCCTTCTTATTTTTCTTCAAAAGACGGGAAAACTAAGTACATTAATGTAAGGTGTCTGAATGGCCAGTAGTTGTGTCTGAGCGGTCCATCGGATAGTAGCATCCTCTGACAGAAATAAAATTCCCTGCTGGAAACAATACCGACAGTGTTCTCTACAGTCAACAATGATCCACTACACCTTCAACCACTTTGATTTACCTGTTTTTTAACATCCTTTAAAAAGAAATTGTCTCTCTCTCTTTAATAAAAAACCAAAATCTAATTTCCACAACAAAACAAAAAATCTCTCATAATTTTGTTAACTTCTTGACAAGACAAAAAAAAAAAGAGAAGAAAAAACATAAAAAGATTATTATTAAATTCATTTTGTTTCCCTTCGCAATTTATTTGAAATGGAAAAATTCATCTACCTCTTATCTTAACCCAAAAAATCGTTTCTTCAAAACATATAAATAACATGAAAACTGCTTAGAAAATGAAAAGAGAGAAAAACAAAACATTTAAGAAAAGCCCAGCCCTGCCAGTTTTTATGGCTTTTTTTTGAATTTTGTGTACGCAAAATTTTGTACAAATATGAAAACGGACAAATAAAAGTTTTTTGTTTTGTCTCCTTTCTGCACTTTAATTAACATTCTTTGGGGAGTAATTTTTGAATGGGGCAAAATAAAATTAAATAAAATCCTCATTACTTTGTGAAATTAATTATCATATATGTGCGCCCTCGTGTGTTGGGTGTGGTGTGGTGTGGTGTTGTGGCACCAGGAAATGGAGAAGTAGAAAGGTGGTGGTGGTATTCAACTCGGTTTAACAACTTTTTTTGTTGTTGTTTGGTGTTGAAATGTTATTTGCTCTCTGCTAACTGAAGAGCTTTCATTTTGACTTAATTGTTTGGAAAACACACACATAACGAGGAGATTTTTAAGTAGCGATTTAAAATGTTTATTACACGTTTTATTTTATTTTTTGTTGTTTTTGTAATTAAAGTTTGTTTAGGAGTTGTGGGATGCGTTTGTTGGATGTATGTGTTTTCGTCGTTAAGTGGATATGATACAGGAAGGTATAATGATTTTAATAGTTATTTTCGTGTTAGTCTCTGGGTCGCCTTTGTGGATGGGATGCGATGGGAATAAAGTTTTTTCTTCAAATTCGATTAAATATGTAGAAGTTTGTGAATTCTTTGCAGTCTTTACTAGCTTAGACCGTGCTGGAATAGTTCGTCATAGGTGTACAGTCAAGTTTTTGTCTGCTTGGTAGTTTGTTTATACACCCCACGCGGAGATATGGTTCCGATATGATTTTATGACTATAATTTACTTGACTCGTCGAGAAGCCACATTAGACGGCGTTGGTTTCCTTGAAAGCGTTGGGTGCGAAAGTAACGTAAAATGGTAAGGAGCTGATGCTCGCTCTCATAAACGACTTTTATTCTCTTTTTTTGTAATTTGCGCATAGCTAGGGTAGAAGCAATGGAAGAATCAGCCTTATTTTATTTTTCAAACAAGGAAATGGAATAACGTCTCAAACTATTCAGATGCTCTCTTTAAAGTCATTGAGAAACATAGAAATAAAAACCAATCTTCTCTAAAATGGGCCAAAGCGATGCTTAAAAGTTCGATGATTACTTCTTTATCAGGGCCTTTAAGATTTTTGCAAGGGAATTCGTTGCCTTAACCAGGGAAATTGTTTAGGTGTTTCTGCCTTTTCAATGTGAATTCATCTGGTTTCCCAGGGATCGCGATGGGCCCGTTTTGGTGTCTATTGTTGTTTGATAACTTTGTTTTCACCACAACACTGTTTAACCTAACTAACCTAACCTAGTAATCATTATTAATCGCAAAGAGTCTTACGAAGGCACTCCACCTATGCAAAATGCCTTTAAGATGGTCTGGTCCATCAGAGAAAATCTTTCCATGAACTCCATCAAGGTTGTCATAGTTTCTTTAACGATTAAACAGAAACTCTCACTCAAACACTACAATGACTAAAGCTATAGCTATGTTATTTTGTCGTTGAGAGATCACTTACCAAACTTACACAATGATGGTCTGCCGCTATAATATGGTGGACTAACGCTACGAAGGAAATGCTGCAGTCCGCTTGGAGCGAACATTATAATACCCTATGTTCCCCAAAGAAAAAAGCATTAAGAAGATGATGGATAGCATTTTATTTCATAGTATGAAATTTATAAAGGAGGGCAGTGCCTATATGTCTTGTGAAGGTTGTAACACTTTTTTTAAATTGTGGGCGTGGCAGTGGTCGTATTTGAAAAATTTTAACACTTTACCATTTCGGAACCCTAGGGAGTATATGTTCCAAATTTCCGCTTCCTAGCACAAAGTTAAAGGCCTCAAAAGTTGATACGAACGGACGGACATTGCTAAATAGTCTTAGGTTTTGGTTCTGATGATAAATATAGTATATACGATGAATATTAAGGGGTGTTACAAACTATATGTCAAGGCTTGCAAGAAGCTGTACGCTGTTAAAAGCGCTGTTAAAAGCGTACAGCTTCTTGCAAGCCTTGTAATTTACAAAGCTTTACAGTACTTCCTCACAAACTGCGTGCATTTGGAATCGATTGTACCTTTCTTCAATGGGTAAGAAAAGAAATTCCCGTTCGAACCGATCAATACAAATTATTTTGGACGTATTCAAGTCAGCAATTCACCAAATAAATGCTGGTGTCCCCCAAGGCTCTGTTTTGTCACCGACTCTCTTTCTCATTTTTATCATTTTATCAATGTTCTCGCTTGTTAGCATTCTTAAGTGGGAATAGAGTAGAATTCAATGCTTCCAATGCTTCCAAAACACAATGCTGTCTTCTGTCATTAAAGCGCAACACCAATACTCTGCCATTATCGATGAGTGGCACGCTTCCTCAAGCGATGCAAGTAATATTGCAACCATTCCCACCTGGCTAGAATTTATAAGGCGTTTATTCGCCCCAAACAAACAAGTGGAATACAAGGATTCGTTCCCTAACACTTGGTAGGCATATCTATAAGGATCACATTATACTTATTCATCTTCGCCTTCGACAGGAAAAATATTTCAGCAGCAAGCCGTAATTTACACCAAGGCGGAAAAGTGAACACAAACAATGATCTTAGAAAAGAAAATCTGTTTTAAATTGATGAAGCTTAGCCACTGAATGGAATCGAAAGATGAATAAAAATATTAAAAT
Organism: Ferdinandea cuprea; assembly: GCA_963576555.1. Lineage (NCBI taxonomy): Eukaryota > Metazoa > Arthropoda > Insecta > Diptera > Syrphidae > Ferdinandea > Ferdinandea cuprea. The sequence goes on along the minus strand of OY754961.1, from coordinate 83,174,989 downwards.
ACTTAGGGGAATATTGTCTAAATCTAATTCGAACCCATTTCTACATAAGATTTATGGAAGAAATTGGCGAAGTTTAAATTAAATTAAATTTCCATAATTATTTTATATCTATTTACCTTGCTTCATAGAGTTAGATGTGGTATCTTTATGACAATTTGTTGTATATTTTAATAATTGAGGAATATTAAAACCTATCGATTAAAGAAATGATTTCTCTTTAAAAAATTCGTATTTAGAAAGTATTTTCAAATTTAAATTTTGTATAATATTTTAATATTAAAATATATTTTATATTTATTTCTATTTCAAAACGCATGCGTTATATAAAAAAACTTACATTTTTACTTCTATCATTTCCATCCACATAGTAGAAAACTACTTTTGTATGAATTAAATAAAAAACTATAAAAAAATACATAACTTTTCTAAATTTTCAATAGTTCATCCACATTTCTAGAAGTTCCTAAACTATTTCTATTCTTTTATATATAATATATTATATATATTTCCAGTTCTAGAGCGTTTTATTTTTAACAAGAAAAAAATATATATAAACTATATATAAAAAGTTGTTATTTATTTTACTAAAAACTTCCCACTGCGCTTAATTGATATACAAAATAGAAAAACAAAATAAAACATATATTAAATATTTATATTAATACGTATATTTACATAAATTATGTCTAAATAAGAATTTTATTAATTCCATTTAATTATTATTCTTAAGTTTTTTTATTTATATTTTTTTGAACAAAGAAAAATGCTTTGTATCTATCTGGCAATGCTTTTTTAAGATTTGACGTGTTTTTAATTTTTTTCTTTTTCGTTTCACAAAAAAAAAAAACAATACAAAATAAAATAAAATCACTAAATTCAATTTTTTAATTCACAATTTTTTATTTTCTTAAAAATGCTTTTATATCAAATTTTCTTATATGATTTTTCTTTATTTTTTAAACAAAATTCCAAAACAGAAAATGAAATTTAGAACAAAATTCAAAATTAAAAAACCTCAAAATTTTGCCTCTGCAAAAACTAAAATGCGAACAATTTCTTATTTCCTTAGGGTAATGCGGCGAATTCCTCAGAGACCTCAATGGCCACACAACCCGGTGGTTCGGTAACATCTCGGGCAGCATCGGAAACACGTTCGGGACCCGCAGGCTCGAGTAGCGGAGCGACAGGTAATAGCAGTGGTGGAACTGCTGGTAGTACACAGACCGGTGCAAAATTTCGTCATGGCCTATTGCAGCTTATGATTCACACAATAGATCCGCTCCATGATGGTGAGTTCATTATGTTTGCACACGACGATCCATCTTGGCAAAAAACAAAACAAAAAAAAGAAGAAAAAAAAACAAAATTTGTTTTTTAAAAAATATATTTATTTATTTGGTTTTTTTGGGTTTTCTTTTTTAATTTGTTTGTGTTTTATGATTGTTTGTGTTTGAAGACAGAAAAAACAAAATGTATATTATATGTATAATGTTTTTTGTGTTTGTTTTAATGGAAAATTCGCTTAAAAGTGTACATTTTTTGGGTTAACCAGTTTTGTTTATTCCTAAATGTGTCCGTTTGGAGTTATTCGTGTGTGTTTTTTATTTTTTATTTAATTTATTGGAAAAAAGAAACAATTTAATTTAATTGAAAAAAATAACAATCTTTTCCAATTTCGATGATTTAATTAAATGAATTGTCCCTTTTTTCCAAAACTTGATGTGAATTACTATATAAATATATAATCGAAACTATATTTATTTATTTTTTTAAATAAGTGAATGAAATTTGTTCGAGATTCGTTGTTTGTTTTGTTTTTATTTTTAAATACCAACGATTGGGAATTTTTTTCGTCGACGTTTTTATATTTATTTATTTTGTTTTGTCAATGGTTTCATTTTTGCTTTATTATTTTTATTTAACTTCAAGAGCAAACTTTCGTTCAGACTTATTTTTTATTGACATTTTGTGTGATTGTGTTGCCAAAAAAAAAAAATGATGTGAAAGCAATTTTATATTTCATATTTTGTCCCTGAAATGTTTCATTTATTTTATTTTATATTTTTTTCGTGGTGCAAAGATATATGAATATTTACAATGGCAGTGATTTATTTTTGGTGAAGGGGATACAAAAAGGGAAATTGGGAAATGACATTCATGGGATTTTTTCTGTATTCGCCGCAACTCTAAATAGAAGTAGTTTACTTATTGAATATTTGTGGGGACTTCGTAGCGAATAGGTCTTTGTTTTGTTTGGAAACTTTTTAGATCTGTGTCGAACCACTCAGACCATGCAGCAATTTACTTAACTTTTCAGTAAGCCGATTCATTAAGCCTCAACGACTCAACTCCAGAGACCCCTTACCAGAGACACATAAGGAATCATTTGAAATGTCCAATTTTTCTTAATTCTGGCGTATAATTCAGACTGTTTTTGAGCAATGGCATTGATTATGTTGCCTTTTAGGGCATTGGTGGTTCGAGGTTTATTTGTATAGACTCGTATCTTAAGAAAATCCCAGGAGAAGAAGCCTAACTGACAATCTCGATGGCCAATTCACATGAGATAACCATGTTCGTAAATCACTGGTGCAAAATGTTCACTGGCGTCCTTCTTGTCGTCCCAAGCCATACGGTGACTTTCTCTGAATGCATTCTAATTTGGTGGATCTCGTGTGGGTTGTTATCATCCCAAATTCGAAAATCTTGCTTGCTGACGAACCCATTTATACATAAATGAGCCTCGTCGCTGAATATGATTTTTCAACTGAAAATGAGATCAACCTCCAACTGCTCGAGGGCTTAGTCAGCAAAAAATAAACAGAGTTTTCTGTAGTCATTAACTTGCGGTCTGCGAAAGACCGGGTTCTTCTGCGCGGCGCGGAATTGACCCGGAGAGCAACGATATTTTTTCCAGATCTTGCGATTCCTTGACGTACGGGTGTTGCCAGATTGTTCACTGAACCGGTCTCTCTAATTTATATACCATGTTGCAAATAGTCCTCTTGGATGGACAATAGTGACAACCGTAAAATGGGCAAAATTTTGCTCGAACAGAAGACCCACTTTCATAAAACAATTTAATCATTTGCACATCTTGCTGAATGCTATAACTCTCCATGATGATTTGGCAAGACAGAGTTCTGGCTGCAGTCACCTGTCAAAGTTCGGATATCGCTATTGGAAAACCCTTTAGATGCAGTTTAACGCAGGTACTTTCTCTTCGCCGTTCGTGGTATTAGGTGGTCAAAATTTTTAGTTACCATCTCAAATGGTTACGTCATACTGACGCTCTTCTCAGACAGAGCTCATTGTCAGCCTCTGTTGGCCCACCACCATCCATAGACATTCATCATGCAGACATTCAAAGCTGTTGTCGATGGTCCAAAAACCAACTAGATCTGAAGTTCCTGATGGCTACTCGTTGAGCCATTTTGGTTCGGTCGAGTTTAGATCGAGTAATATCATTATAGTAAGCTCCCAGATGAAGATTTCGTGTCCGGGAGAGAGCAGGGCATGCGCAAAGAATGTGTAGAGTTGTCTCTTCCTCCTCCACATTCATGCAGCGCCTACAAAAGTCATTTGAATAAGCGCCAAGCCTTGTTGAATGCCTGCCAATGATGACACCAATTGTAGCACTAATGTGCAATCTATTGAGGACTGAAAAGAAGTGACTTCAGATTTTAAACTGGCTTTTTCACCGTCTCAGAACTATAGACTTAGAAACTCGGGCCTTTGTGAGTGCTGTCTAGAAAATAAGGAAACGGCATCATCTGTGTATGTCCAGACTGGCTATCCTTGGCCAGCACAAACCTCCTTTATATGAAAACAAAAAAGCATTTAACTTAAATGCAATTTCAATATTTATCCCTATCGATTACTTCTTTCTTCTCCTCAAAATCCAAATCCAAATCCCAAACAGAATAAAATAAAAAAAAAACATAAATACAAATTAAATATTTTCCAATTATACGCTCCATTATGTTCATATTTCTGTGAACCCGGTCTATGCCCAGTACAATGTAAGGACTAATCGCATTACTGCACACATGGCTAGGTTCTCGCAATGGGAGTCGAGTCTCTCTAATTTTGCCATGCTAAGTTGTATGTATGTCTCTAACTACCATGTTCGACGATGAGTAGGTACCTATCCAGAAACACCATTAGCCTCTGAACAAATTGACAAGTCAATCCTGCAAATGAAATATGCACACATTTAACACAATTAATCGCTAACACACACAAAATTCTAATTACATAATAAATTCATTTAAATAACACTTAAAGCTGGAGAGTATTTTCAACTTCATGTCCATCGAACCCCAACCCCAACCGCACCCAACCATAATCAATAATAATTAAAACATAAAATAAAATCATAAAATTGCCCTCTTTAGAAGAGCGCGTCTTTTTCGTTCATAAAAATTAAAGAGCCCAAAATAATCACCCCTTTTAACAAAGAAATTGTCAAAGGATTTCAAATGCTAAATGACCATTTGCTCATTAACAAAATCCTTAAAGGATGACAATTGCTGTCTTTTAAGTTGAAAGTTTTCTATTCAATTGAGTTCGGTACCATCCTTTTGCTTCTATCGATTATTCTATTATTTTTGAAAAAGGGGGTGGGTTCGGTACGGTGCGCTGGTTGAATTCATTTGAGGTTAAACTGTGGATCTTGTTTTTTTTTCATCGGTTTTCCTCTGTTTAATTATAAAAACATTTGTGCATGTACATGTGAAATTTATTGGCCAACTAAGCCAAACTAGAATGAAATGCATTGTCTTGTTCGAGACAATAAAAAAAAAGTATGAACGTGGTTTTTGAACTGGAAATTTATGCGGCGATTAAAATTTGTTTTTTTTTTTTTGATAGTAAAAAATAGAAAAAAAAAACAAAATGATTAAATGTGCGGAAACCTTGTGATGACCACAATTTGTGATAGTGATATATATTTTTAAATTATTGGCGCCGCGAATCTGAAATCAATTCACAAATTAAAACATAAATATCACCTGTGTCATAGTAAAAAAAAAGGCAATCAGTTTTTTTTAGGTTAGAGTCAAAAAGGGGATGAACAAAACAAACAAGCTTTTCAGGTGACTGCGGTTCAGTGATAGATTATGTTAGGTTAGCTACGCGCTGAGTGCTATGGCTTATTGTATCCTTGTGGTATATATGGTATATGAGAATATGTGACCAATGTTCTGTACTGAGTTATTCATTTTGGCGTAACGGCTCGGTACTTTGTTTTTTCGACTACCTCTTGCGAAAGGACAAAAAGAACAATCAAAGAGAATAACTTTTCAAAAAAACCTTTAAACATTTTCGCTGCACCTCACTGTCAGTTTAAATAATATCTGAATCAGGGCTGCATCTTACCAATTCTTTTATGTCTGCTGCCTTACTGTCTTCGCCAATTGATATATTCACGGCGGCTTTCTTAACCGCGAAGATTTTATCTTCGAAAACACTGCAGTAATTTGATTGATATTCACCGCTTCTTGAAGGTCTCCTGTTTCCGTCTCTGTTTTTGCGCCATCTGTGGAAGCAAACCTAATCCTGTCTGTCAGGTACCTTTAGACTTCAAAGACATAGTCAAATATCATTCCAAATTCGGATTTAAATTTTCTTGTCTTAAAACCTTAGCAGGAACTCCATGAAGTGAATCCTAAGAAAAACGGCAATCTTTAACGATCAGTCAATGTCAAAACGTCAGTCAAGGATGACATTTTTATAGTTGTGAAGTTCATTAAACGAGCAACGTTTGGAGACTTTTAATGAGCATATCGACGATGAATACCTCCTATGTCGCATATTTTCAGAAATTCACTTTTTGATGTAGTTCTGTTAAGAATATCTATCTGCGTCTCTAAATGCATAAATTATATCGATAGCAGCTGAATAACTAGTCCAACGTTCGATTGTGCAAAGATTTGCAAGGATTCAAGAGCACGAAACGGGTGGAGGCAACAAAAACAAAATACACCCTCAAAAGCTGTGAATTTGTTTTTGTATCTCTCTAAATTCTAAAGATCTTCAGAGAAAGTTAAAAAGACCTGCGCAGAAGAATTGACAAGAGAATTCGCTTTCGTTATATCAATATCTAAATTTTGTTCCCTGTAAAGTGTAGAAAATGCGACATAGGAGGTATTCAAGATTTGTTATATTGTCAAGCCTGAGTTTACAATTGTCAACTTACTCGCCGGAGAGGTCATCAAAAGTTCATGACATGTTATTTGCTCCCTTTTACTTCTCATAAAATCCGTCCATTTCAATTTCATTTATAGAGTTTTTATTATATATAAGTGCGAAAAAGAGACAGGCTTTAAAACTTCTAGATCACATAAATGCAACAACACTAGGCCATTGGATTGGCGCCTCAGTGACGAAGTGTCACGAAACTGGGAGGCTTGCATATATTTTTTAGGTAAAACCAGCGGGTCGGTAGGTATGTAGTGAAGTGGAAAGGTTATGATCCTTATAATTCGATTGATGTGATTTTGCATTATTTAAGCTTAAGCCAAACTTGACAATATTTATTTTGACCGCTGTCAATGTGAGACTATTCTCGTAGTAGGGATTAAAGAACACTTCCCCACGATAATTCTCAGCCATTGGTGTCAAAATGTTTCCACATTAGGTATTTTTAGCTTTGTCGTTCAGCGCATGATTAGAGCGCACGCTCCCTACCACTTGGCGGCATTTTACCCATGATGTTTTCAGGAATAATTTCACCTGCCTGAATTTTCATTTTTTGCTTTTTTTGTAACCTGAGTCTACCTCCCACCTTGGTTGCTTCTTCAACCTTCTTCCCGCTTATATACCTAAGTAGTTTTGCCAGGAGTAAACTCAAATAAAAAATACTAAAATCTTCGCCTCATTTTATTTTATTACTATGCTACCATGATCGTAAACATATTTATCACTTTCATGCAGCTGCAAGTTATTAGCTGCAGAGTAGAGGCTGGAGTATGCACTTTCTATGCTTTCTGTCCAGCCATGCTATGCTCGCACTAAGCCACTTGAAGAAAGAGCGATTATAAACATGTTTGTTTAAAAAATGCTCACCACCGTTACAACATGCGCCTTCGATTTGTGCGTTGCTATACTAAGTTGCTTGGAGAATATGTAGTTAACTTTTTTACATTGAAGGCCTATTTAATATTTAGCTGCATAATATGCATAATTACTATGGTTAAGATCTATTGAATGTTACTCCGGGAGTATGAGTAGTACCTATTAATTAAAATGCTGACTACAGAAAATGTTAATTTGCAAATAGCGGACGAGATTTTTAGCGTAGGATAGATGGCAGTTAAGAGAGTTTACAAAACTTATCTTTTTTGAACAACATTTTTATGCATTAACATTATGCTCTATGGACTGGTCAGGGTGTTGAAGCTTCAACAAATCAAAGCGCTCTGAACGCTATTAAAATGTCAAGTGAAATTCGAATACAAAGCTTACTGTTATAGGTCAAGGGGTTCTATCCGCCTTTACCTTCTGCCCGTACTGGCTGTATTTAATAACTGTAGCCTAGATCTGTGTCTTTGAGCGACCTTTTTAATCTCATGCTCAGCCAGCTCGGCGTTTCTTATGTTTTTTTGAATTGTTTGTATGTTTATTTTGGAAGTGCATCCCCAAAGCTGAATCCCGTACGTCCAGCTGGCTTAAGAACTTGCTTATAAAGCAATAACGTATAATATTAAGCTGTATTTGAATGTTCCACTACATTGTTATTTATTTACACTGGTATGTGTGGTACCTACATTCTTGTAACTGAAATTGATGTAATCTAACATAAGGTCATTTAACCGTATTAGCCACTTTGTTGTCCAATTGCAATTCTTATTTACTGCCTTTGAAGCTTTTTTGTTGCTACTTCAACAGTTTCTCCCACAGCACGTATAGCAGTATCATCTGCAAAAGCTGCTATAGTTATTTCTTCCCCTTTTCGCGGAGATCACTGGTATATAACAGGTATAGTACTGGACCCAGTACACTTCCTTGTGGTACACCAGCTTTAATTTCTTTTAAAGTTGGTTTTTTTGTTTCTTCTTTAATTCTAGAGTACAGTTGGGATATATAACTCTCAATAATCTTGGAGAATCTGCTGCGGCAGTTGCTTCTTTAATTTGTGGACCAGTCCTTTATGACTCTATCAAAAGCTTGTGTATGCCAACATATTTTTCGATCTGTTGGGTTGGGATTATCGATTTTTCTTCAATTATGTTTTGCAGCCTTTTCGCCAGCATCTTTTCGAATAATTTGGACAACATTGGAAGTATTCAAATTGGGCGGTCTGAGGTTACCTCGTTAGGTAGTTTGGCAGGCTGCGGAATCATTATAATGTGTAATTATTCCCCATGTACCAGATAATTTACCTTTACTCCATGAAATCTGTCAATCTACGAATTTCAGTGCAAAAAATTACTCAAACAGACCTACATTCCTTTCCAGCCACAGTATTTACATAAATGGTCGGGTCATTACTTTCACGAGTTTTCCCTCGTGACTGTTCCAAAAAAAACCACTCAGATTAACTGACTTAAGTCAGCCATCCATTTCACCATTTCACTCGGCTCCCTGAAAATATTAACTTCCTCTTAAATTTAACTACACGTCGTTTGCGTTGAAAGACTTAACTGCAATTTCTCGCCACCACCAGTCCAATTCAAATTTACATATTTCCCCGAAAACTTCCCTTAACAACTTCAAACCGGGGTTTTATTTCGCCATATTCGAATCGACAGCGACCTTCCAACAAAAATCAATTACACGAGCGAACTACGTTCAAAAGTTTGCAATTCAATTAAATGTCCTTATTTCCGAGTGACACGCAGACAAAATGGCTTAGTTAAGTGCAATCCTTTCCATCCTGCGCCGACTGCCGACTGTCGGCCACAACAATGACACCAATGAATTTTGTACAGGTACATGAACAGCGCTGGTTACATCACTTTTTATCTGGGAAAACTTTAAATCCTTAAAAAAAAAAAAACAAATGCCCAGAATCCTTTCAGCTTATTTTCCATTACAGTCCGCCATTCAGTGGCTCGCTCCGCAAACAATACAATATCTGTGGGCATAATTTTCAACAGAACAAAAAACAAGTAAAGTAAAACTGAAATTACTATCCTTTCTGCAACATCATCATCATCATCGTCATTGGCATCGATGTCACTTGCCCCCCATATCGCCATTAACTACGCCACCGTTGTCGTCCCTCTCATGGGATTATGATCGCTCCAACCAAGCAGGAAGTTAACAGCACTCTGCGAAAAGCTTATGTCACTTTCATTCTATTTTGACACCTAAAATTGAGAACAGTTTCACATTGCAACTACTGTACTCTGCGTTATTGTGTGTGTGTGTCTCTGGAAGGGACTTAGGGATTTCACCAGAAAAACATTGCGTGTAACAAAATAAGGAAGTGTTACGGGATGAAAGAGATATCCACCGAACACAGAATGTAGCCATAAAATAATGCCTTCCTAACTCGACTACATGTAGACCATATGTCAGCTTGGTTGGGGGTGGAAGGGAATGAGTAGATTCGTTTTCGCCAACTAAATAGGCATGGAACATTGAAACATTGGACGTAGAACATAGAACACGAGCCATGGACATGTGTAAATTGGAAATCAATTTCGTACCCGCACATGTGGCTTTGGCATTGAGATGAAAGTTCTGTTTTGTTTTGTTTTGAGTAGACATGTTTTCTGTGGATGCGGATCTGACACAGGATATTAAATATTCAACTTTGCATCTACTCTTAATGGACGAATGGTTTATTTATGTTTTTATTTTAGCACGAGAGAGTGTGGTATCGATAACGAGGTCGGCATAGCCTAAAGTGCTATACTGTTGAAAAGGAATCGAAAGGCTCTTTCATTTGTGTTCTATTTTGCTATTTGTCCAAAGAATTTTAGTAACGTTAAAGAGTATGTGAAGTTCTCCACCTCAGTGGAGTTGAAAGGCTCCTTTTGAGTAGTCTTCTAACTAGATTTTCTACGACAAGCAAAGCCTTCGCCTCAAAATATTTATTCCAAAAATGCCTCACATTCCTTCACTCTCATGTCTGTGTGTCAAAAACTTATAGTTACTGCCGTCGAATTCGGAGAAACAATCCTTCAAGCATCGTACAAATGCGGTCTAAGCATTATATCTTTTGGAAAAGTGTAAATAACACAAGACTTCATTAAAGGAACCTTACAAGCGTTCAGTCTGTATAAAACCACACCGCTTCCTTAAATAGTCTGGTTTATAATTCGGTTCACTTCAAGCAGGGAAGAGCTCGAAACACTTTCTCTGAATTATAAAACACTTACGCAACGCACAAGAAGCAAACATAAAACCACCTATTTTACGAAAAGCATGAACGACTCTTGTGTGCCTTTAGGATGATTTCATTTGGGGCTACAAGGTGCGAAGTCTTTGAATGCACGTACAGTTGCAAGTCTTCACTATTAATTTATCTGTTCGGTGTTTAGTTTGTAACATTTTGAAAATTTAACGAACTTGGGGGCTTTCGAATTATCTTAGTCGCCAAAAAAAATTTATTAATTGAAAAATGCTTCCTCCAGGATTTTCCGAATGGAAGTAGAAGGTGTTCATTATAGGCAGCACTTTCCGGCTTAAAACATTTTATGCACAGAGAAAGATTCATAAATCTTGACCTAAACCTCAGTCAGTTTCATTCTGAGTTGAAGTGTCTTTCCGAAAATGTAAGAAGTCGTCTAGCCGTTACAATTGTCGACGTGGAGCCAATATTGTTAATTGCAGGCGGTAGATGCTTTTCACAATACTTCGTTGATTTTGCATTCTTTGGCAGAAGTCCCGATAAGGAGCCTCAAAAAGAATAATCCCGCACCTCTGCTGACGAGCAGGTCTACTAGCTCTTTGCGTTGCAGCTGAACATTGATTGCTTTTCCAGTCATCAATGGGGTCTTTCCATTACTACCACTAGCATCTGCATCATCTGAAATCCGAGCACTAGAGGGGCACTCGTTGGGGGACGTAATCTGGTGGCTTTCGTCCTTCGTTTCTTTTTGTTCGATTTTTTAGAAAAGGTGGTAGCCATTGGTATAACTTCCGACGACCTTCCTATTTTTTCCTTTCACAACCAAAGAAGTGTGGTTCCTTTAGTGACAGAGACCTGGATGGGATATTGAAGTCGGAATCCTCTCGCCGCAGCCTCTACAAATCTCTGTATCCTTGAGATTATATTAAATTGCATGATTTCTGAGGAAATTATGTCTTTTATTGCACTCTTACCATGACTTCCACGATATTTAGGCGATGGTTAACAATTTCTACCTTTTAAAGGCTTTCATTCTGATCTTGCATTCTACACGCATTCTACTCTGAGATTGCATTGTGGCAGTTTGATCGACTGAAATGTCCGGTCACGATTCATTTCTGATCCTTTTCTTTCTATCTCGTCAGCCATCTCATGGCCCTGTGACCACAAACCCAACAGAGACATCTTTCGTGCTGTGACTATGAGCCCAGATCCTTGAGCTTTACTGGAAAGTTAGTCTGTACCATTAGAATCCATATCCCTGTCGTAGATGACTAAACTAAACTACTGGATAGTCGCTGATACTAGTACCACCTCTAGTATAAATTATAAAGTGATCGTCCATACATCCAGACATTTGCAAAAAGGCTGCGTCTTTTCTTCTATCTCTCTGGAGAAGTAGCTGCAAGATGCTTGTTAGGTTAGTTTACTGGTTAGGTTTACTAGTCGGCAGAGCAGGTCTGTCCTGCTATGCCACACTTAGGTCCTCTTGGACCCATTGTGATGCCATTTTATGGGGGATTAGTCATTGATGTAAGAGATGGTTAGGCCTTTACCCGACTCCGTCCAGCCAGCCATCCAGTGAGACATCAAAAAGTTCATGTAAGTCATGAAAGTATTAGGTTTCAAGTGTTCTGTTTCTCAAGTTATTAAGGAAGTGAGGTGTGTCCTCATGGACCTCTTTATCACCACATCCTCGACATACATCGTTATTCTTGAGCTTTAATTTCATTGCATGATTTCTTAGGAAGTTATGTCCAGTTAGGTCCCCAACTAGCTTAGACAGTGATGACCTGTCAAACTGTAGAAGTTTGATGGTTCGGCCACTGTTGTATTCTGGCCAGAGCTTCCTTGATACTTCACAGGTAGTTAGTTCTTTCCAGTGCTGCGATCAGAGATCCTTAAGCTCTTCACGGCAGCGGTGAACTAGCTTGGATTTTAATTCAATAGCAGAAACTGTTTTTATAGCTGCTTGACTGTCAATGAAAATGGTATTGCCAACAGTAACAGCTTTCGGGCCGCTTCCGCGATCGCCAGAACCTCGGCATGGAAGATACTACTGGTGTCAGGAAGCTTGATTGAACAGTGTAGCTTGAGTTCTTCCGAGAATATTCCGGCACCACAGTCCATCTTAGATCCATCTGTGTAGATGGATAGCGATTTACTTCTCGTGGGTTCATTCTTATCCCATTCACCTCTACTCGGGAAGGAGCAGGAGAATGGTCTGTGAAGTCTAGTTGGGGAGTCATATAGTCAGAATTGACTTCCCCACTTAGAATCCAACTTAGAAGAACAATCGTCTCAGGGAAGTACAAAAGGCGAGTGCGAAGAGTTCACAATAGTCAAGTTTTCGTTCTGTCTTAATACGCTTGGCAGGCTTCCATGGTATTTTTTATTTTTATCTCTTAAGAAGCAGAATGCAATTACCTACCAAAGCACCTCAAAGAAATACATGAACCCGTGATTATGACATTCCAAACTTCCTCTTTTAGTCTACAAAGAAAAGCAACCTAAAGAAAGGAAACTCTTTAAATTCTTGATGGCCAGACGCCTTTCTCCGCTACCATCAAATGTCTTTTCATACAAATTCCAAGCTTTAAAAAAAAAATCAAACAAACGCCTGCTTCCACTCATCATCAACATTCAATCTCCACAACACGTTGCTGCATGCCTCACACACATCCTCCAAAGGCAAAGTGTAATTTTATTTCAATCTCAATGCAGATTGCACCACCAAATAGTCCGCATTTTCCTTTGACCACTCTGATTGTATTGTTTCCCTCTCCTCTGGATTTCCATTTTTATTTATTTTTGCTGTTCCTGGTTCAAACAACATTCATCATTCTGTATTCGACAGCGACCCCGACCTGTTTTTAATTAGGCTAAGTACTATGGCAAAGCAAAAATTTGATTGTATTTATTTTTCTGCCACTGTCTGCCTGACTGACGACGACTGCCATCGTCATGTCGCGCTCTCTTATTTGTATTTATTTTTCCATTAGGTGGTGATATAAACCGCACACGTATGTGTATGGAGTATGGATGGATTCGCGAGGCGCATCGCTGTTGGCATTCGACATTAAGACCGCACATTCGCTCTCAATACAAACAGTTTGTAGTATTAAATCCTAGAGTAGATAGACGAATCAATACATACCGCAGCAAAGTTGGCACTGCCGCCACGCGTTTGTTGGCTGTATACTTGTATATTGACCAACTTTTGTATGTTTGTTTTTTTTTTGTTGCTCGTCTCGAAGTCTTTGCTGGCAGAAATCATTTGTTAGCTTCCTTCACTGTACTGTTCTGTTCCATCCTCATTTCTCATTTCTTCAAATCTAGTGTTTAGTTCACACTCGTACTTTGTAGTATTTATTTTTTTTATATATAAAAGAAAAACAGAATTCTCATTTTGGATGAGTACGTGTGTGAGGAAAGTGGACAACGCCTTCGTATAGCGGTACAAAATTCACTTTTGCTTAAAGAAATGCCTCTGGATGGAGGAGGAGGATATAAACAAACAGCGAGTATGGTGGAACAAAACAAAACAATCAAAGCCACATATATATTTGTTTGTCGTAAAGTAGGAGGACGGCCACATTCATATATATGGCGAGAATTTTTATTTTTCAAATGTTCTTTATCCGGCGAAAAAAGCTTGTTTTGTTCTCCATGATTTATTATTTATTTGTTAAAGTTTTTTTTTTTTTTTTAAATTATTCGCGCAGCATTTAAAGAAGGATATCAAATATAGATTTTGGTTAACCTCTCATGTGTAAAATTTAATTTTCAAAACAAATTTTCTCAGTGCTTTGCAATGATTTTTTAATAATATTGAAGTACGTATTCGTACGTACCTTTTGGCATACATTATGTCAAATGTCAAATGGCATTTAGAATATGCTTGACATATTTGGAATAATATAACGGTGGTTGATTTAAAAATTTACTTGAAGAAACAGAGGAATAGATGTCGTGTCAGGGGAACAAACGGGGGGATGGCCAAAAATAGAAAATAAATTCCATCCAAATTTGGAGAAGGCCTACCAGACGTTCCGTCTCGGATGAAGGTCTCAGAACGAAAGCAGAAACATACAAGCGGGTGGGGAATTTATGGAAGCATCGTAATCGTTAGGTAAGAGTGCAAACCTGCGAACTCGTCTTGGGGCAATTTTACTGGAGTTTATTCCTCAAATACACAAAAATGCTTTTTGTTCTGACGTAAGGCAGACCGGGGCGCCCGCATAGGAGGTGAAATAGGGTTTCATTTTCATTTACGCCATCACAACTACGGCAGTGGGTTTTATAAGGTTTGCCGAGCTTGCCAGCGTGGGTGCCTACTGCCCAGTGGCCCGTACTTACGGCCACTAGCCTAGCGACTTCCACACGAGTTCTGTGAATGAGGTTTAATTGTTGGTCCTAGGTCTGTTGTTTTTGGCCAAATCTTTCAAGAAATGACGCAATTTGTCATGTTCCTCCACCTAGACTCTGCTCTAGCTACGGAGTGTGAGGGGATTATATCCTTAGAAAAACCTAAGGATGGGTAATTAAGTCCGGCATAAGATCTAAGGGCATTGTGTCTACACTAGTGGAATCAATCCTGATGATGCTTAAATAATGATTGTTTCATTGTCAGAAGTAACTTGCCAACTGTCTGTTAGCGTTCGGATATGATGCAGAAAACGGATACCAAATAAAAGGTGGCCATCCATGTGCCAACCCTACCTTGTCAAATAGCCGTCTTTTAAGCAGAAATCTTCGCCAATGCAACTGCTGCGAGCCTCGTTTTAACGAAAAGAAAGAAGGTCGCTTTCGTATAAATCTGCTCACATGGCCAAGCTGCTATCAAAGCCGGATTTCGATGGACCAACTGGCAGGCCCATAACCATCCATCCGCAGGGTGCTTCTAATCTGTGCCATATAGATAAAAATTAAAATGTCTAAATATCCGCTCGGACTGTAGAGAAGTGACTGAAGATTTTGTTTACTGCTTTCAACCTTCTTAACGAGCGTCTTAATACTATCAAAGTTAGATGCTTGGCTGTAAGTGAATATTGCCTGGAGACTGACGGAATGACATCGCAATTTATCTGCGAATATCCGGCGTTTGCCAGACAAGCACTTTCTCCATCAAGATGCACTAAAAGCACTAGTAGGTTCAGCGATTTAGGTTTCCGATCTAAGCAAGTAGATCTGTGACTAATTTGGCCAGCTTCTGCCCGACATGGGAAATAACTTCGCATCAAGTGAAGTTTTTTCATCTCATGTGACTAAGCAAAACTCTTATTTTCGAAAATTCTTTAGGAATAGACAAAATGGCAAAAAACACCTAAATAGAGCGGAGCAACGAGATGCTTCCATCCGGAAAAAGAGTTAAAACACTTTACTCCTCGTAGCGTGCTACAAAAGTGCCTACTATTTGATTCGCTGTAAATTATTATAGGGGCGCTATTGTTCGCACAAACAAGAAGGTGCATTTTTTTGTTTAAATATAAAATGTGTGTCTCCAAAAATGCAGCTGTTTGTTCGTAATTTGAATTTGACCGAAATTTAAAATAAAAATATCACCAAGTCCTAGCAAAGTCCGATAGCAATAATTGTAAGTCGTAGGTCTTCGTACCAATTATGTACTCTGAAAGAAAATTTAATGTAACCGCCTGCCAGGCAGTCAGTTCTTGGCTTACCTCAAGCAGTAGCAAGAGTTTTAAGCCCTTGCTTTCTTCTGCTTTTTATATTATAAGGGACTCGTAAAAACTCTCTTTAAAACATGAGAACACAAACTAAAATTTTGTTGAGATTCATCGATTGATGCGATTCTTTAAATTTTTGACCTCGAATGCGTAACTCATTTAACTTCTGCTCTTATCCAAAGCTGTCCTTCATAATAAACTGTCCAAAATTTTGAACGGTGAGCTGGTGTAGAGTTTTTATGTAATCGACCCACCTTATTATCTGTCAGCTGTTTAATATCATCGACCACCTATCAACTGTCGTCTAGTTTATGTCATTCATTTGACATTTGTAACTAGCCAAATATTATCTGTCATCGGTCAATTATCTGTGGCCATTCTCAGAGTATTATAATTCAACCTAAGTTAAGGGACAGGTTCAGTGCTTAGTACATAAGTACAAACTTCTGAATTAGTGTTCCCAGTTTCATGCGCCAGAGACCGCCTAAAATCGACTTGAGTTTACTGAGTCAAGGCTACAGTTTGGAATCCAATTTCAAGGTACTTATTGCTCCGCCACAAGCATTCAATTCAGTACAATTCTCATATTTGCCTCTAAACCAACGTACTATGTTCTTTTACGAATGATAACACTATCCGAAATCCCACATTTTGTTCCCACTCGCCTCTCATTCCAGTAGTATCATTCACATCTCCTTAAATCTTATCTATTTTTCTGTTAAATAAATCAATGGATTTCCTTCATCCAAGCGAGTGGAAACTTTTCACTTCGTTGCAGATACTTAAACTTATTCCAATAACAAAGCAAAGAATGCTCTCTCTCCCTCTCTATATATATATTTCTTTCTTCACAGTACTCTAGTATCCCACTTCAGCCGCGTCATAATTCTATATCAGATAACGAAACTCTCAAGGATGCTGCTGATGCTTCTGTTTCTGCTAGGGTATGAAAAGAATTTGAATTTTATGTTCTCGTTAAGAAAAGGACCAAACGCCTGGCAACCTCTATAATAAAAAAAAAGGATATCTATATATTAGAAAAGCAAAAAGGACACGGACAAGTTTCTCTACTATCTTCTTCACCGCCATCTTTGGCAAGATTAAGAATGCAAATAATTCCAACGGGAGTTTCTGCTGCAATCCCCGAAAACCCCTTCATTGCCCCCTTAATTTTCATTTTAAAACTTGCACTTGTTGTAATAGAGTTTGGGCCTGGCAATGCACCATCAAAACTTCTGTTGCAGGTGATTTGCGGTTGTGTTTTTGTTTTCTTTTTTGTCTCTGTAAGATTCTTAAAGTCTTAAGAATCCCTTTTGGGAATTCACAATTGAATTATGCATTTGAATTCGTCATAAAAGGATCTGTGTCATCATCATCAGCGTCACTGAAAGTACTAAGGCACTTTTGCCGAGATAAACTCTTAATCTTGACAGTGTCCTTTTGTCCGGGCCGTAGAAATGCTATTTGTATACGCTTTTCTCTCGTCACAAGACACACTTCGCGCATTAATTATTATGCGACACACATAGTGCGGACAGGGATCCACCACAGAGAGATGACATTCAGCTTATGCAATAAATATGTACACGGAAATTGCATAGTATAGTAATTTAAACATAAAAAAACACAAGAAACGCGATTTAAAAATTCCATTTATGTTGTGCGTTTGTGCGAAAGGACAATAACAATAGAAAAAAAAATCCATTTGATTGGGAGAGAAGGAAATGTGCGATGCGTGATTCGTGATGTCCTTCATAATGCTTTGATGCACACATGTTTATGTGTATCCAAACGCATATCCTTCTTTTCATTTAGTAAAGGATTCATCCGCCCGCCCTTCGTATTTATACATCTGTATGCATCGTTTCTAGCACAAAAGGCGTCAAGGGATTAAAAATGTACAATAATGCATTAGAAGTATAGGAATCAAGGACATCGTTTTCATGACATAATCATCAGCATCATATTCTTCGCACATCCTCTTTCCATGAATAGGGTTGTTGGTGAGTAAACAGAATTTTCCTTTTTTTTTTTTGTAATTTTGGAAATTTGCAAAATGTTATAAGGACA
Organism: Ferdinandea cuprea; assembly: GCA_963576555.1. Taxonomy (NCBI): domain Eukaryota; kingdom Metazoa; phylum Arthropoda; class Insecta; order Diptera; family Syrphidae; genus Ferdinandea; species Ferdinandea cuprea. Next base: position 83,156,929 of record OY754961.1, on the reverse strand, counting down.
TCGAGTTATGCAACGTCAAACCCCATCGAGAGATGTGCAGGAAAAAGGGAACACTGTAACTGAAACCAATTTTTTACGGTTGAGTAGTTGTAGTTGTGCTATTTTGTAGTTGCACGATGTGATGTGGCGTGGTGCAGAACAGCAATGCAGCACACATACACAGAGAAATATAGATTGTCATTTGTTCTGTGTTCTGGCGCGCGGTGGTATTTATATATATAGATTAAACGCCAGCGAATCCATTTTGGAAGATAGCCATTTCTCTGGTTGTGTATTGTCTGTGCGGTTCGGGTTTTGTCAGGGATTTTTCCTTCTAAATTGCATTGTCCAAAGATTCAAGTAAATTGAGTTGTTTGTTTCGACAGAATAGTTATAGTTCGAAAGAACAGAACGGGGTAGCGCATTTGTCAATTTATTATGGAATGGAAGGATAAATGTTTGGAAAATTCATTTACAGCTTCATAGGGAGACAAATGACGGAAATTCATAGAATGACTTTTTCTTTTTATTAGGGATAGATACTTTGGTGGAAACTATGAAGAACGAGTATAATGAATTGCATTGTCTTTGCTTGAATTTTGCAATTTGCTGAAAGTGGCAGATATGGGGATTTTTCGCGGAGGCAAGTCCCACTATGGCAGTAATTCGATTTCGGTAATGATTCGAATATTCAGCTGAAAGTCTATTAAAAGATTTACGTTACGTTTGTGATATTTATGCAAAGCAAAAACAATTTCCGGATAACGGGCTTCATATCCCTGGAGTCCCTCCTTGAGACCAGGTATCCTTCCATCATCTTCTTAAATGTTTTTTTTAAAGCTAAGCCAACCTCTCTACATTAATTTAGAGTTTTGTTTTTGACGTGGCCAGGGCACAACCGTCAAATTTAAGGGCTAGGACCTGCCTTTAGCTCTATAACGAGCTGCCCGTAAAGGATCCATCCGTCACAATCTCATTTTTAACACCCGGACTAGTCCTGAAGACGGCTTATTAATCGTATCTCCAAATACGTGCAAATAGCTCAAGCCTGACTGTTTTCTTCATTCTCGTTTTTGCTCTGAGCACCATCTCGGCGACGAGTTCTAAGCTCTGCTACCATAAGTCATTGTATTTGCGGCGTTTTCTAGGATCGCCTATCTCCAAATCCTTTGCTGCATATGAAATAGGTATTGATTTCCCCAATCGCGCTGTCAAGCTCCATTTTCTTCTCTGCAGTCACTCTTTCAGGTCCTGTTTCCCTCGTTTTTTCGCAACTAACTAAGGACGGCTGGTTTCAAAATTGTTCGATCTGACCTTGCTACTCGGAGTACGCTTAGTCTCTGCATTGTGTCTTCTTCAATCGACACAGAAGGATGGGTCATCTACACTTGTAGTCTTTTCTTGTTTTTCTTTGGACCGCATACGTTCGTCATGAGCCCGCTGCGTGATAATGTAACCTCTACGGCTCGCTCAGATACGGACTTTATTTGCTGCCAGAAAGTTAATTGGAGTTTAAGTCTATCCAAATGCTCGAAACGGCTTCGGTGGCATACTATACGATGGTCCACATTTTCAATGACTCTGAGACATAGTTAATGTGCCGAATTATTTCATCCTTTAGCTCTTGAGTTTTTCTTGGCTTATTGACGTACACTTTTTCTTTTAAATATCCCTTAAGATTGAAGTCCAACCGTGTCAAATCACGTGATCGAGGCGGCCAAATAACATGGCCACGACGTGGGAAACGTGAATTTCTCGCGCAAAAGAGTCATTGTTTCGCAGGCTGTGTGGCAAGTGGCATCATCCTGTTGGAAGCACATATCTTCCAAGTCCATATCCTGAATTTCTGGCCACAAAAAGTCCGTCCACGGTAACTGCTTGGCCCACCTCATTTTCGAAGAAATACTGCCCGATGACGCCGTCAGCCCATAAACCGCACCAAACAGTCACTATTTGTGGATGCATCGGCTTTTCACCAACCACTCGTGGATTCTCATTTGCCCGAATTTGGCAATTCAGCTTGTTAACAAATCCACTGAGGTGAAAGTGTGCCTCACTAAGTGCACGAAATGCATTTTGATTTGACCGCCCATTTTCGCAAAAGGCTTCATCAAAATCATTTGTCAAAACACTGAAACAAGGAAATGTCAAATTAAGGTGTGACCCGCAATTAATATCGTGCTTAAGGTTGGACCACCCTTTACATAACTACCGTCTTAATTTTTATGACTTTGGACCCAACCTAAAATTCAGCAATCGTTGCAATCGTCTACAACAGCAACACCCAAATGCCTCATTGACTCATTTTTTAAACCTTTCCTACATCCAATTCATGCTAAATCTAAAGCTTCAAGGACCAAGGTTTTAGACGGGGCTGTAATTATTAGAATTGTTTGACTTCGGTTTTATAAGGTCCAAAAGGTTGCAAATTTCATTGTAATTGTTTACGTAATGCCTGAATTTTGTAAGCCGAAACTTACGGTGATTATGGATAACACCATAAGGACTTATATTGCGTATCCTCCTTGCGTACTTGTGGCAAAAATACGTTATTATTACGACCCGAAAAAATAAATGCATTCATCAACAATGAATGAGTATTTCGTTGGAAAAGTTGCCACTTCGTCGATATGCCTTTCCGAAAGAGCCACTCAGGTACGTTTTAATTGCTGTGCTAAAGGAAATTTGAGGACAGAGTTTTGCTTAAATCACAAACCCTCTCGTTCCTATAATAATTAGAAAGAAAAAAAAAACTATGCTTTCCAGCTGCAAAAGCTCCAACCATACAACCTACATGCTAAGTGTCATCTATTGAGCAGGAAAAAAAACTGCACCTCAAGCAAGCCCCCCACTTTAATTTCTCCAATACAATCGACCTAATTAACCAGCAACAATTTCTGCCAAACGGCCAATTACACTCAGAAACAAAATCTGATCCATACTGACGCGTTAAGCGTGTGTGCGGTGTGCGGTGTGCGGTGTTCCCTTGAGGGTACAATTCAAGCATAAAATCACATTGCAAGCCGGTCTAATGCACCTCAGCACATACAACCGATACTCTATGACGACACGACGACGCCGACGGTGGTGTCACAGGATAACAAAACTCTGTGTGCATTGATTGTTTGCAAAATTCATAACCGATTACATGGCTCCCCTGAGGGTGTCAAATTGCAGTACTTTACATCGACCACCAGATAGATGGCTGGCTACTCGCTCTCCTCTACAATGGGATGGATGGAATAGGGAGCGCAACTAGATCCTTCTAACACATCAATAAGGGTTTGTTTGCAAATAAAACCCATTTGCGCAGTGTTGCAGTGTGTTGTGCCCGCCGCCATCTGAGAGCCAGTCCCGAACGTTGCCGGGCAATTAACCAAACAGTAGAAAAAATGAAAATGTTGTATGCACTTGTTTTGTGGGAGGTAGGGGCGGGATAGTTTTTTTTTTATATTTTTCATGTTTTGCAACAAACTTTAAATCCTTTCATGTGAAATCGTGGGTAAATGAAATTATAAAGAGGTGAAAATGACTTGAGTTCGTTCTGGTTGGAGGAAAGGAGGCCTAGGAAAAATGAGCACAAGGCTGCAAGTTGACATATTATGATTGGTTGCATGTTGCGACGCTCTCTATATATTTGATACACATGAAGACATTATGGTAGATTGACTTTCATTTCAGTCGTCATTAAGGGTTAAGCTTTGCATGAACATTGAAGACGAACGGAAATGAGCAGTTTATTTTTTTTTTCTTTTTCTCCTCTAAAAGGTTAAAGGTGCAAATTCAGGGCTTTTCGTTCGTTATGATGGTTTTCGAGAAATCAACGAACGCCTATTTGAAGGTTTGGGTGGCATCTAACGATTTCGGTTTAGCAATTTACCAACCCCTCAGCTACACACACAATTCAATCGCACTCGTGTTTGACATCATAAGAAAGGTAAAAAATCCATCACTTAATGAGGTAACCATCCCTCTAGACACAAAACCAGCATAATCGGCTTATCAGTTCTCCCAACATTCTTCCGCCTCATTGGACTTTTCCCATCATTTTAAGAACACAAAAAATGCTATCCTCCCCGCTTTCAATTGTCGTTTAATTTTGCTAAGTTCTATTTACGTAACAAAACAATTTAAAAAAAAAACGAACAAAGATGGAGGAATGCATAACCAAAAGCTTGCACTTTTATACGCAAATCGTTTTGCACGTGACAAAAACGATTTTAGTCACCTTTAAGGGGAAAAAATAGAAATCGAGAATCGATTAGGAAAATGACGTTTGACTTTGACTTGTGGTCAAACTGTCACACGTTCTAGGTGAAAGTAGGATGTATTCAATAATCGGCTTTGACATGTTAATTAGGTATGGTTTTTCCTTGCTTTTTATTTTTTTATTTTTTTATTTGTCCAGGTGAAGTGGAAAAAGTACGCTTTGACGTATTGCCAGCTAGGCTTTTTGTTGTTTTTTTTCTTTGCACTCAATCAATACCGATGAATCGAGCAGAGTGTGTTGACGTTACTCTTCACCTTTATAAGTGATGTCGATGTCGAAAGAAGGAGAAGGAGATATTTGCCTATAAGGTGTATGTAACATCATTTGACCTCGAAATTGATGTTGACAAAGGTAAAAGTAAAGTGTCATTCGTGATGGAGTATAGATACGTTGTTAGAACGTTCTTAGTGAGTCGCTAAAGGTAAATTAGGGATTATGTAGATTCAAGTGTGGGTTGTTTTTTAGTTCCTTGATAAGTATTGTATGTGCATAGTTTGATGAGGGAAAGTTTTGTATATCTTAAGTTTAAACGGAAAGCAAGGTTTTAAAACCTAAAAAAATCAAGCGGCTGATTGATGATCCAGAGTTGAAATTTAATGTCCAACCACGGGTTTATCGGAGACTAGCCATATTTATACTGTCAAAGAAATCTTGGTATCTCTAGTTACCGGAAACGCTTTTTTAAGTTATCCAAACGAAGTACTTTTTGGTCCGCGATGCTTGGTTTTTTCGACGACCAGAAAAGATGCAAAAAAGTGAGAGGTTTGTGATCTTATACTCGTTGGTATCCATGTAACACGAAAAATGTTATCTGATTTTGTGAGCAGCCAAAGGCGCTCTCAGACTAAGTCAATACAAAATTTGGAAGCCTGGGTCCAGATCAAGTAAGTCAATAATAACCGTATGACGATATCGTTTTGGCAATAGCTGTTTCTACCTTTCTGCATTGATATGATAAATTTTGAGCTATAGGTACAACGATATCGTCAGACTATTGTCGACATATGTGACTGGTCCCTGTTTTTTTGGACTCTCACACATGACTTTGACAGAAACATAAAAGTCTTAATAACGAATCGACAGATAAGGCAACAGGAGCAGGTGTTCTTTTGGAGGGCTACGTATCAACCGGTCCTACCGGTGATAGAGCTATAAACTCTATCTGGTAACCGCAATGGCAATGAGACAGCAGACTTGCTGGACGGATGCGGCTCTAATTTGGACTTTCTATAAAGTTTTAAAGCTTCATCCTTACCCGCGAGTCAATTGTTAAATATCAAAGATATACGAATTCTTAGATAGGAAATAAAATCCATGTAGGCTTTCTGGATATTACATACACTGCTGAATTGGAAACATGCCTTAAAGGCTTGATGCCCTTGCAAATTACTTCTGCAGAAGAGAGCCACTGTCAAGCTCTACAGAAGAGCCTGTCCTACATGGGAGCATCGGTTTTTCGACAGCCTGGGCGACTTAACAGAGACACTGTTATTAAACGTTTTATTTTTCACATGCCCTACCACGTATTGAATGGTATTGGGTGCACACTCTGCAACAACTGACACTCTGCACGAAGACCTCGGTACATAGGTATGAGGAAAGCGCTCTACGAATAACTTTTATTTCGAATGCACTTGTTTGGAAAACTTGAGCTTCACATTGTAATAAGAAGATGGCGCTAGTAACGCCACTTGCATTGGCTATGAAATCAAACTGCATTCAGACCTATTTGTAGTTTCAGCTGATATTTTATTGTATGGAGACTCCGTGGTAGCTATAGCAAAGCTGCCTCTGTTTCTCTTCCTAGGAGGAAGATGATCTTCTGTCTCGTTCATAACATTTTCATAGGCCTAATATTCACGACAAGCATATTGTTGCATCGAAGCACTGTCCACGAAAAATCATCGAAGCTTCATTCCAGCTGCAAATATTGGTTATTTAACTGCCATAGCACTGGCGTAATGACCAACGGTAGCTCAGGCTACATTATGATTGCGTATTTGCCGCTCGGTGGACAGAGCTTTGTTTGTTTAGATGCAAGCTGCGAAAACAAGCTGGAAACAAGCGTATAACAAACTGCAAATGACGAAAGCGTGCTTATGAAGCGCAGATACGTGGACAGTAAGCCTTTATATGCCAACTGCCACGCCCTTTCGAAAAAGTTAAAAATCAATTTTAGCTAACGTTGTTGGTGCCATAACTAAAAATAGACGTTTTAACCTAATTGTATTTTCGCGATCCCTACAAACTGAGCAAATACCAATGCCACATCCTCTGTGGTAGATAAGAATATGAAGAGCCTACCATACATAAGTTTGTTTAACAAGAATGCTTAACCAACCGTTGTTCAATGATTTCTGACCATTTCTAATTTGCTTTTAAAGCAATCCACAAATGAACTCTCAAAATGAGTAAAATTGCGTTGTACAGCTTCTTTGTCTCTCAAAAAAGCTTTATAAATAAAAACATTTAAGCTCCTATCATTCTAAATGCTTATTCTTCGATATACCTAACCACCCTCTTAACACATGCCCTTAAAGTTCAACCACATCTTAATTGCCTGTTCATCCTCAAACATACCGTTCATCCATCTAAAGGTTGTCTCCCTTCAAAATAGAAAAAATCCATCACATTCTCTCCCGCTGATCCTTAAACCACTCTAAATTCTTTTTTACAAAAATCCCAACTCGTTCCTAATTACTTTATATATTTACACACATTGCATCGATAGCACCGGGGTCGTACATACATATATGAAACGAATACACGCCTCAACTACCCTTTCAGACTTAACGTCTAGCGCTGACCCAATTTAGTCATTAAACAGAGACTTTTCTATCAATTCTCTCTGGTAATATCCACTTTAGGGAATTTTCAATCTAACCCATCACACACAAACATACACTTATATAGGATGAAAGGAGGACTATATCCTCTTGTACACACACGTACCCTGCACTTGGATATTGATCCAAAATCCTAACCATTGCAAGGCAATAACTCACACTCAAAGTACGACAAAATCCGTCACAAGTGCACATTGGGTAAGAGTCCTGTGTGAGTATCTTCTTCGTTTAATGTCGGTTTCATTTTTTTTTTTCGTATTTAAAAGGAATGCCATCATTCATCATATAATTTGTGTTTTCTTTTTTTCTTTTCTAAATACGAATAAAAAAAAAATACGAGACAAAAGTATCAAAAATTGCTCATGTTTTAACACTGCGACGGGATGACACCACGTACGTAGCAAAGTGAGTTAAAGTATTTGATTTGAGATTACTATTTGCTGGCGCGGGTTTGGCTAAAGGAATGTTCATACAAAAGAATCAGAAGAAATGAAATGAAAATAGTAATTCACAATTCTTCTCTAGTTTCATTGTTATTCGTAAATGTCATAAAATGTCCGTGTGTGGGTGTCGAGAGACTGAAATGTCTTTTGTCTTATGTCTGTTTTGGTTTTCGTTTTTTTTTATGTATTCAAACTTGTCATTGTCACTCGAACTTGGATAACAGAAACAGAGACTGACATTAGAGTATAATTTTGTTTGTTTTGAGCATATTTATTATTGGGACGTGAGGATTAGTTTTTTAAGACTGAAATATGTTGGATTCGATGAGACACCTAGAATAATAGGGGTTTAGTAGAATTCGAGTATATATGATGGTTTCCCTCAATATTACTGTGCAATCGATAACGGATAAAAATAGCACAGGCCCTAGGAGGCTTCCTTGATGTACACCGTCTTTGGTTTGGAACTCTTCGGTGATTTTGGCGACGGATTTTGGGATTTCGCTCTCTAATACATGTCAATGGTATTCTATCTGGAACTTATCGTTGTCTGAGCGCGACGTATATCTTTCGAATATGTACTTTGGAAACCCCTTCCTATTTTCAGCAGTCAGCTGCCTAATACTAATTATCCGGTACGCTACATCACCTTGATATAATTCATTCCTTGTCCCATTTTTGTGTAGGAAGTGTTGTGTTTTTAATGAGCCATTGGACCGATCTTTTCCAGACCTCAGAAGGTATCTCTAAAGAAATCTTTTCGGTTATTGGAGTTGTTCAGCGCATAGCCAAACTATTCCAATGTTATGTAGGGTACTTCTTTACAGTGAAGGCTGGCTTATGTAAAGTAATATAGGAAAAGCTGATCGTTTAAATACCTTCCCAACACTGTGGCCACATGTGACGGATTTTTTCGTCAACTTAAAGTATGCCTTAAACAATTTCAATGATTTCTGACGAAAGGATCTTCTTTTATAAATCCTATCGCAGCGCCGGTCGATAAAGAATTTAATCGGAATCGCGACGCAGGCTTCCAATTTTAAATTGGGTGCTCTTGCACTTGGCTGTGATTTACCACATACCACACCATAGAGCAAGGTATTGCTCTGCACTCTCCATCCTTGATACAGCAAATAAAGCATTATACTTTTCTTACTTTTTAATAATGTGACCCATCAGTCTGGGTGATCATGGGCCTGGGCCTACGGCAATAAGCGTCTCCAGTTAATGTCAGGTCTGCCTTTAATGCTTTGTCCCTCCGGATTTCAGTCGAAGAAACGAAGGCATTTTAAACGCAGGGCAATGGATATTACTACGAACGTCATATTCCCTTTTTCGTCCAATGAATCCAATTTTATCAGAGCCAATTGCTGCATTTTCATTTTTAGATTTAAATGTGTTCGAACAGTAATCCCAATGTTCAAACCCGAACTTGGATGCCCAGGCGCTCTCTGTGACCCTATAGACTGGAATCAGTATATTGGGGGTACGCAAAGCAGCACACTCTCAGCTGAGGACGAACGCTTTAGCTGATTTTTTTATTATGTGGCTGCTATGGTATATCACACATTTGCTGACCTCCGTCAACTATTATATTTCATACATCAGTTATCAAACTCGGTCCCTGTTTTAAAACAAAAATACAGAGCAAGTGAAACATGTGATTGTTTCTGTGGTAAGAGTTAAAAAACCTCTACCGAATTAGCCCAGCACATCAGTCCTCGACTGAAAATTTTTTTATGGTGGATAACCCGAAAAATTCACAAATCTAACAACACCACTTTTGAGTTAAGCACGAGTACAGCACTCAACGGAAAAACTTTCCAAATTGCTAAGTGGTTTTGTCTCGTGCCCTCGAAATTGCGCTGCTACTGCTCTTCAGTGTAAGTAATTACAAAGCCATTACTGCGCCACTTACAGTGACTGCTACTGCTACTTTGGCTCGTTTGAATTTAAGTCCATTTCATGATATACGACCATTTTGAAAAGTAAGTCAATTCGCTTTTACCTAAATGATATAATTGGATATTTGCCATCGCTTCTTGCACTGGAAAAACATCATTTACCATTTACCATTTGCAACAGCACACAAAAGCGCCGTTGTTAGCGGTAGGTACGTTCTGTACTCACTTTAAGAAAGAAAAAAAAACTAAGAGAAAATAATATATTTTTCCTTTGTCAACTTGGCCGACCAAATAAAAGTTTCTCCTTTATGCAAATAAAAGCACTTCTCTTCTCTTCGCCTTTGTGATGTTGAAATTTCTTTCATTTTCTGTTTGTTTTTCTTTACTCGAGACAGACATACTGCACTACATAGAAAGGATTTCCCGCATGTTTCGTTGCCAAAGGACTGTGAGTAACCCAACAACTCAACAACTGGCAAAACAACGTTTCTCTCTGTACTCAATCAAAAAATCCTTGGCACTAACTTTGACTTGGGCCTTTGTTGCTTTTTCTGTTTTTTCTTGTAAAAACAAAAAAAAAAGAAGAAGAAAATTAAATTCCTTCCCAATAAATTAGAAAATTGAAAATATGCACACTGAGAGAAAAGTTTTATCTCTTCACTTGCCAAAGACAAATAGTTGTTGTTCTCAGTTTGAATTAAAAGGAGAAGGAGGAGAATGATGATGACGACGATTGATGATTTAAACTTAACCTAAAGGCTATTGCAAAATTCCCTAAAATACTTTTTAATTGATTCTAATTCGAATCGAAATGGAAATCGAAGAGACACAAAACGACTGTCACTTTAAGGAATTTTCAATAAATCGACCGAATGTCAAGACAAATGTCACCCACATACCAAAGCAAGCATCAATGTTCAATGTACGAGTCGAGTTTGTTTATGTTTATGTATTTTCCATTCCTTTTGCTATTCCTTGTCGAATCAGTGTTTCATTTATGAAAAAGGGAGGGGGGTAGTGGGAGGGGAAATGGGTTTTCTTCCCTTCGTTGTCATGTTTTCTTTGAATTTAATAAACCACAAAATTGTCCTGACAGACAGAGAGAGTGAGGGCGAGAGAAAGAGGTGGAGACATTTCATACAATTTTGAGTATCAATTTGGGAATGACAGTTAATATGCATTTTGGATTTCAAATGCACATCTGTGTGTGTGTGAGGTTGCATTGTGAAATCTATTTTCGAAGGAGAACTCCTATATTTTGAGTGCCAATTTAAGATGCCTTTGTCCTACATTGACATGCCATGCCGTAAATGTGTTTGCAAATTTCTGTTAAAAATTTGTTGATCTTCAAATGTCAACTGTTGTAAATATTTGAAATGGCAAATAGTCTGTAGCACATTGTGGTGAAGATAAATTTATTATTTAATGTGTGTTTTAACGAAAGGGCAGAGGATGTTTGTCAAATGGGAACAAAGCTGGGATTTAATTAACGATAAAGAGGACATTTTATTTATTTTATCTTATCTCACATGAATTTTGTTATGCAAATTTATCTGTCTGAAGTATTAGCAAAAGGACGAGCTTAGAGCAAGGTCGGTCCTGCAGATCCTATGAAATGCAAAAGCATATGAAAGACCTAAGGGTTTATAAATCTAAGCAGATCATGCAGAAGTGCCTTCCTACTTTTCTGCTTTTAATATGACAGAGTGCTGGACAGTGTTAAAGAAAGTGTGCAGCGGCCTCATGCATATCTTCAGGTGCGATCAGACGATCATTTAAACTTGCCATCCGGATGACAACTTTAGTACAAATTGTACGTCATAGTGACGTCAGGATATCATGCGGATGAAGTCAGATCGCACCTTTACCATCGACTGACCTTCAATGCTGAGTATTCGGCAGAACAGAGAAGAAGATGTTCGATGGTCAGAGCTGTACATCAATGGCAGCTGCTGAGTATTCGGAGGAACAAACAAGAAGGTGTGCTCGGATGTGTTCATGGATGTGCCAGTTCAAAGCTGTTCACCGCTGGATAAAATCCCCATAGGTCATTTAGAGCATGGTTTAGGGAAATATTTAAACTTTTTCAGTATTTTTAAGGATTTTAAACGACACTTAAAAATAAAAGTAAAATTTTTGCTGCATGCATCGCAACTGCAGGAGTTTCAAATAACAGCTTTCATTTTTGGTTTGTGATAAATAATAATAAAATAAATGATTTTCCCAGGTTCTATTGCACTATTCCCTATGAGATAGAGCCTAGTACTAACACATTTTGTAATGCCAATGTAAAGCCTGCTTATATAGATCATTCGTCAGAGAGTTTAAGGTCCCATATGCTTAGTCGCTAGACATGTGATTCCACTTGTCCACTGTTCACGACAAAGGGTTTTTCGCTCCGTGACAAGCCAAGCTTAAGCGATTTGTATCTCGAAATAACATTGTTTAGGTTTGAGTGGTAGAGAGAGTGGTTCCTAATTTGTCGATTTCATCAGCCAACAAATTTGTTTTTTAATTTGGTGCGGCAAGTCTAGGGCCACAATGGATGAAGTTTATGGAAGCTGGTTTCAAGGACTGACTTTCATGTCAGGTATCACGTTTCTTTAATCGATTTATGTGATCGAAATTATTTGCACCTGGATCACGCTACAATCGTCAGAAAGGCGAAAGGGAAGTTTATTCTTGCAAGGAAGACAACTCCCTCCATTAGTCTTCGACCCGTCTGCATATGTGTAGAAGTAGATCGATGTGTCTTCCATGACAGCGCCCTCATCCCAGAAATACCTGAGGGAATCATCAAACTGTATTTGGGATGTCTTAAAGTCTATACCAAAAGTCGAATTTGTAATACGATTTTCGTTATACAGCTAAACAATTTGGAGACGCTGTTGTGGTGTGAACACAAATGACAAAGCAGTTTGATACGAGTCACGCGTGATCCTTAAAAAAAAAAGCCTATTGAAAATCAAACCTCGCTATGAATCACCCTATATAAGACCACACGTACCTCAGGGTTTTGCGGTTAAAAAAAACTTAAGTAGAAAGATATTTTTTAAGTAAAGACTAAAAGAAAATGGTATGGTAGTGGGGTCTACCATCACCCCAACTTAAGTTGTAACTAAATAAAGTGAATATTTTCAATTTAAGGGTATAACTACTCTAAATCAGATATAGCTATAAAAACTACGTAACATATTTTGTGGACCTAGACGTCATGTAAGTTTATTAGCCCAGAAAAAAATGTTGAAACCTTAAGTAAAATGTAAAATGTAAAAATGCATTTTTCTTAAAAATAATAAATTCTCACTTATAATATAGTTTTCCACACATTTTACATTGTTAATGAGTTTTGGGCGAATATGGGGAAAATGTAATCCTTTTGTTTTGGGCGTCATGCCACCATACTACGAAAAAATGTGTTCTCTCTTTTCATCATTCTCTCCTTGTTTGGTCTACAATTGAAAACTTGTATTCCGTATAAGGTTGGCAAAACTGGTAAGTTTCAGACTATTTTTTTTTCCAAAATCACGTATCTGTGCCGTCTCTATTGCAAAATGTTTGTGTTTATTTTACCTTTATTTGTATGGCTCTTGAATGGATGTGAATCTTCTTCGTATATGTTCTTTGTTTACATGTTTTTGATTTTTTATTTTTATTTTTTAATTTATTTTGAAAAATGTATAATATTTGGAATTCTCAATCAGAAAAAAAAAATTGTTAAACAAATTTTGAACCCGCTTTACTTAGATACCATTAAACTGCTAACCATTTAATCAAAATGTAGCTTTTTGCTTATTTAATTACAGTTTCATTGTGTTGTGTTTAAATACCAAATGAAATTTGCAGCTACAAGCCTCTCTTTGTAAAATATAAAAACAAAAAACCAATAACACATTCAATCAACTAAATTCTCATTCTCTCACACACATGAAACACTAACCTAGAAAAAAAAACTAACCACCACACTCACTTCATCTGTACACTTGTAAAATAATCTCCATTTACAAAATCAGAGAAAAACAAAACATAGTTTTGGTGTTTAAATTAAATTAAAACAAAAAAAAAGTAATGTTAACTTAGTTTTCATTCTTTGCAACCGATTTGCTGTGCCGAATATTTAACCAAAAAAAAAAAAAAAACAATTAATTGCAAGAAAAAGTAAAAAAAAAAAAAAACAACTAAATGTCTGTCTAATTCCAACTGAGATACAATTTTCAAAATTTTTTAATTTTTAACAATTCTTCATTTTCTTTGGGTTTTTTTCCAAATGACATATCAAAGATGATGTTCCAGGCAAAGTGGACGAAAAGGCAACACAACTGCATGCGATCGCATCGCTGAAGGTCCTCCTCGATGCGACAAAGCCTCAACGTGGCGGCGCTACCACCTCGGCAGCGAATCATGTGAAAATCAATTTGAAAGAAACAACACTGGCCGATCGTCCGAATGGAAATATCGATACCACGTTGGATTCGGTGAGTTAAATCGTTTATTTAAAAATTCTATTTATTCAAATATATAATTTATATATTTTTTGTTTAATTTTTAATTTTTAATTTTAAATTTGCAAAACGAAACAACAATTATTTATGTATCAACAAAAAGTCGTGTTCACACAGTCTGTTATCCACAATTTACAAGTTTTTAGTTTTTATTCGAACATGTAATGGACTCGTCATCAGTCACACACTTCTCATCCTTATTTAGTTTTCTGAATAATTTAGTTCACAATAAAAAAAAAACGTGTCTCCCAGATTGCGTGCATAAACAACATTTTAGTGTATCATTTAGGAAAAAAAAAAAACGTTTAAAAGGAAATGCTCAGAATATCGTGAATGTATGAACGAAACATTTTTCTTTTCTTTCTCTTCTTCGAGATGACATGTAATTTTTTGTCAAACGAATGCTTTTGAATTTTAAAATTGTTTTCTTTTATCTGGATTCTTCTTCACATGTTCTACTTTTAAAATTCTTTAACAAAAAATTAAAACAAGAATAAAAGGAACTCTGTGCATTTATGTAGTGTTTTAAAATTTATTTCATTGCCAGGTAAAGGTGTTTTATTTTTCTTCAAATATTGGGTGTGGTGTGTAGTGGTTTTTGTGTTTGTTGTTTTATGTTTTCACTTTAGTTTTAGTTTTTACATTAAGGAAACGCATTAAATCTGAGTACCTACTCGGGTGTATGCGCACTATTGAAGTGTATACTACGGCGTATACGTAATATTTGTTTAAGGAAATTTCGCTACATACAATCTGATTCATTATTTTTAATGTAGGTAGGCAAGCGTTAAGATGTTCATGTGACTTTTGTCATACTTCACTTTGACTATTTTGGATACATGAACAACGACGTTTTCAGCTAATGATAATTCCTTCCGCTTTTTTCTTTTGAAGCCAAACAAATTTAGACATCAGACTTCGGGGTCCCTTAGTTTGGTTCCGAACCTCCGGTTTATTATACCTTGACTGTTGAATCGAAGCTACAAATACGACAACGAATACCAATGTATACTCAGCCTCTAAGAGCCGTAAGAAGAATTTGTATTTTTTTCTGTAAGGGACTTTCGACAAAAAGATTGCATTAAGTGACTAACATGACTTCAACTGATTGAAGGTTTTAAAAGTAAAAAGAAGAGAAAATTATTATTAAATAAAATACATATTTAACAGGAGATAGGTGTTGGGCTTTTTAAAATCTGCTCGCAACAAGCATCAAAATCAATTTCGTTGCAAAAATTCATTAAATGTGCCAATGCGCCTCGTAATTGGGTCATTATTACCATAATTGGTTCTGTGCCTATCTGCAAATATATTTAAAAGAAATAATATGATAATTACGAATATCGCGAAGTTGTATCGCGTCTGAAACATAGGGTTTGCAGACCAACTAAATTCCAACTTCTGTCATAATTAGGAAGCTCATCAAACATATTTAAGTTACGAACCGCGATATCGTGAAGTTTATCACTCACTAACTCGTTCGAATCTAAGTCCGTGAACTGCATATGACGAATCCCAAATTACAGAACAATATTCTAAATAAGGTCTGACTAACGAACAATAAATAATTTGAAGGCTATTTATGTCTCGAAAATCCTTACTATTACGTTTAAGGAAGCCTAACAATGAGTTAGACTTGGAAAGGATTGTCGAAAATGACACCAAGAAATGTCACTTCATCAAAACTTTGAACTCTAAAATCATTTATAAAATAATTATGCAAAATTGAAGTACTAATACGATATGCCGAAAAAACTTGACATTTAGAAATGTTGAGTTCCAAAGCATTTCGATTATTCGAAAACGAATGCATTCAGTAACATTATCTATCCGAGAAAATAATTTTAAATCATCCGCGAAATTCAAAACCTTAGAAAATTGAAAGATGTCATTAATAAATAATATAAATAGCAACGGGCCCAAATGACTGCCCTGTGGAACACCCAAAGTATCTTCTATAACTTGAGAAGCCAAACCATCGACTTTAAGCATTTGCTTTTTATTAGTAAGGTAATTGCAAAACCATTTTAGCTTTGAAGAATGAAAGCCCAACGACTTAAGGTTAGCCAAAAGAAGTGTATGATGCACCCTGTTGTCAAACGGTTTTGTAAAGTCAGTGTAAAGTTCATTAACTTGTAATCGTTCATCAAAACTATGAATCTAAATTAAAAGCACATTATCTACTACGGATAAAGCCATGCTGACTATTTGAAATAATTTTTTTACCGCCGAAAAGAGTTTGTCCTTAAAAATACTTTCAAACAATTTTGGTATTGTAGAAAACTTTTTTCATCCTAAGAGAATACAATTTTTCATTGGCTTGCTTTCGACAAGAAATATTTTTTTCAAATCGATCGCAACTCGTCCGCGCACTCATCATAATCAAACATTTTGCTTTGAGCGAAACATATAATTAACAAAAACATGCAAGCAAGGACCTCCCTGTGGAATAGAAAGGTGCGTAATAGCTCAAAATCATAAGTCTACGATAGGTTTTAACCATTTTTTGCTGAAAAAATATTGACAAGTTAAAGGAAGCGAACAACATAAAAATTTGTCTCTGAGGGTCTGCATTAATTAACAAATCATATTTCTTATGAAGACAAACAGTCATTGACTATCAACCTACATCATCATTTGCATTTTATCTTAATTTTCCTATCCTTTAATAACTTCCTTAACTGCTCTCATTTCCCAAATATGGTTGCGGCGGATATGCTTCCGGCAGAACAAATTCAAAATGTGCAGTCTTTCCAACACATGCATGACATGTTTGTGTATGTAGGAGGAAAATTTGATTTCTTTCGTCGCTTTACACAACTTTTCGACAAACTAAAATAAAACAAAATCCAACTTTGTTTAAAATGTTGTGAATGCCAACTCCACCCTTTGAAATTCATTTTGTTCACAATGTGCGCCTCGTATGATTACAAAAACCAAACAAATTTTTATTTTCAAATAAAATAAATAAAAAAAAATAGAAAGAAGTTTTAAGTTATTCGAAGGTCGAATGTGTTTTTCTTCTAAGCCAGTTTGTGAGACAGAAGACATGATTGAACATTGTATTTTATGTTAATCCTCTGTTTCCTCGATACAAGCTTTTTCTTTATACCAAGTGAGGTGACATCATGCGGCGGGTAAAAAAGAAATCACTTACCAAGCAGGTTTCCGACTTGTGAAGGGTCTGTGCTTAAGACACGGCAGCCTTCAATTCCCTGCAATTCGGATCATGCAGTTGCGCTCCCAGTAATCTAGACCAAGCGCTCTGCATTCACGATGTCATGATCCTTGCAATGGTGGTTCCATGCTTCTTGTCGTCGTCGAACTGGTGGCTGGGATTAAAATATCCTATCACGATTGAATATTTTTCTTCATTGTTTTTACCTTGATAGTATACTTGCTTAAGTCTAGCAATCATTAACTTCAGGACCAACAAGCTCCGCCTGCTTTCCTATTCCCATCAAAATTTTAATCGCGGTACGATGGAAGCGGAAATTGATGTCAAATTCGTCCGCATGCTCCAGAATTAGATGTGCCGATTTGTGTGCTGCAAAAAACTTTAAAGCTCTTCCATAGTACGTAAGTTGATGGCGACCTTAGGAAAATATTGTACTGTATTTAGAAAGGGTTTTCCGAAGATAATTAGTACTTAGACCTAGTGGTGCACAACCCTATTCGCTTATATCAAAGCCTAAATTACAGAATCTGCCAGCGTTTTAAGCAAAGTGAAGAAGCTTGGCTATTTTAATTTCACTAAGATAAAACGAAAGTTATGGGTCAAGAGTCAATATAAGCGGAGTGCCCAAAAAACCAGCAACTTTTTCTGGTTGTGCACCATCTCCATCTTGGCCAGGGATTGTAAACTCCATCAATGAATTGTTATCGTTCTTCGCCTTGTGACAACTTTTCGCCAAAAGTACTACTTTTGTTAGTCTACACTATTGGTGACTTTATTACAGCCAGGGAAGTGGGTGTTGATCCATCAATAAGTTTAGTATATCTTCTTGGAATTGGAAAGGATCCTGTCAGTTTTCTTTCCATTTTAGGGTCAGCAAACCGAACTCTCTGAAGGTTAGTCACCGTACTCACATCCTTCCAGTTGATCACAAAATCTTTGCCAAGCTATACCTTTCCCCATGTCCCTCTTAAAATCTATCGACCAATCAACTTTCTCAATAATTCTGACGTCGGAAAGAAGGTGTTTTTCATGTCCTAGTAGGGCAAAGCAGGGCCTTGCTCGACTTCTTTGCCAAGCTAGCAACTTACCTTTTGAAAACCATCTGCACATCCGCATTAGAGGACCAATCAACTTTCTCAATAATTCTGACGTCGGAAAGAAGGTGTTTTTCATGTCCTAGCAGGGCAAAGCAGGGCTGTGCTCACCTTCTTCGCCAAGCTAGCAACTTTCCTTTTGAAAACCATCTGCACACCCGCATTAGAGGACCAATCAACTTTCTCAATAATTCTGACGTCGGAAAGAAGGTGTTTTTCATGTCCTAGTAGGGCAAAGCAGGGCCTTGCTCGACTTCTTTGCCAAGCTAGCAACTTACCTTTTGAAAACCATCTGCACATCCGCATTAGAGGACCAATCAACTTTCTCAATAATTCTGACGTCGGAAAGAAGGTGTTTTTCATGTCCTAGCAGGGCAAAGCAGGGCTGTGCTCACCTTCTTCGCCAAGCTAGCAACTTTCCTTTTGAAAACCATCTGCACACCCGCATTAGAGGACCAATCAACTTTCTCAATAATTCTGACGTCGGAAAGAAGGTTTTTTTCATGTCCTAGCAGGGCTGTGCTCACCATATTCGTTCACAATGACTTCTCTTTTCGCCGTATTTTTGTAACATTTTCTGGCATTCTAAGCTCAATTTCGACAAACTTGTCAGTTAACTTAAGTATGCCATTACACAATCGATATATCCTTTAATGGTTAAGATTATATTCTTGCCATACATTATGTTCCTTAAATGTCCTCTGCCGCCTTCAAAAAAGAAAGAAAGAAAAAAAGCCTCCCCAACATGATAAACATCCCATTAATTCGTAATATAACTCCCTGTTCAATTAATTACACAACTAAACTCGACGTTACATCAATCTTGTACCAGAGAAAAAAAACAATCGCAACCACACAACATTACTCTACATTATATTGTGCTCTGTGAAGTGAATGAGTGTGTCTCACTATCGCACATCAATCAAATGCCACATAAAAATAAATATATTAATGTTTTGTCGACTTTCGTCAGATGCTTCACGCTACCCGCTCTCGTATTGTGGATGTGCAATATCTCTTTTCTTAGATAAATGTTTTATACGCCCATGAAAACGGGGCCATTGCTAGCTTCAGCTAACTCACTGTGGGAGTAGTCGTCGCAGTTTAATAGGAGAGAAAATACTCGTAAAGTGATGCTGATGCTGATGATGATGATGAATATTTGTCAAGGATAATGTTAATTAGTAATTGGTGCAAATTAATTAATCCGCCAGTAAAGCAAATGCATATAGCTACTAACTAAAAACCATTGTGGGACCATAGCAATTAATTAGGAGGCCGTATAAAGCAGGCGCCTACTTAACCTTAAACGAACGCAATATATGCAGATGATTTTTTATTTATTTATTTTTCTTACAATTAGATGGCACCCCATTGATTGAAGTAGGATATATAATTTTTTTTCTGTTCTTTGTTATTTATTTACCTATATATGTGTATTCAAATTCACACCACACCACAAAACAAAACAAAAAATGTATACACACATTAGCAGGGATGGCATTGCATTTCTGCATGAAAAAAGGATTTAATGTTTCAACCTTCATCATAATGTTTTTATTTGGTTTAGATTTGTTTTGTTTTCTATTTTTTTGATATTTTTTGTCAAACACCACCGTTTTTTGATGTATTCAATGAATTAAATATATATAAATGTATTATTTGTGTTCATTTCACAATGTGTCGATAGGCTACAAGGATGCAAAACTAATATGTTATAACAAAAAAAAAAAAACAACCAATGATTTTACGCAAATAAATAAATTATACTACACCACCATCAGTATCTACCGTATATGTTTAACTTGTTCACGATATTTATTTTATATTTTTTAATTTATTGTTTTGTTTTTATTTAAATGAAAGGACGAAATATGTTGGGTCTTTCTTTTTATCAAACCACGTAAGTATGGGCACGAAAAGTTCTCGTGTCAGTTTCTTAGTGTTGGATGTTTGTTTTGGCCACACTTGGACAGTGCAAACTAAAAAGTGAACTGCTGAGGAGAGCCCTTAAAAAGTCTTAAGCTGACGTAAACATATATAAATGCAATGATGACCGCTTTTAACGAAGGTGGTTATCATGACCATCAAAGGTAGATCGATGGCAAAATCACAATGAAGCTCTTCCTGAACACACAGCACAAGCACAGAGGGTTGTTGATCCACCAATATCGCCTGCGTAATTCACCTTATTCACGCGAATGGAAATATAATACTAAAGATAAAACCAAGCAGTGGTTAACTGCTGACCAATTTCGACGAAGTTTGCATTAACCCGGTCTTTTCTAGCAATCATAATCACCAGATACTGATAGGCACAATCAGGGAAAGTACAGTGGAGTGACAATCCTGCACTCCCTGTGCACGTTTGCCGCAATTGCCAGCATCAGAAGAGTCACCAGTTCTACTATTTTCATGATTCAGTCAAACAATCTGATTTTGGCATCAGTTACTGAATTCTAGTAGAATACCGACCCCTTCCTCCTCTTCAATTTTTGTGAACAAAAATTCGTTCAACATGGCCCGATAACGATCGCCATTGACTGTAACGGCCACTCCTTGCTCATTTAAAAAAAAAAACAAATTAAAAATGGCCCAATTATGCCGCAATATTTCCCAGCGTTGTCCAAGCGTATACACAACCATATTCGTTCAGCGGTATAGCGGTATATTATCTGTCAAATCAGACATGAGCTAAGTGTTACCATTCGCGAAATAAGCACTAGTTGAAAAAAAAAACGTTAGATGGCGGACCCTATAGTTGATTTTGTTGTTGCAAGGTGTTTCTACGTAGCTGCTTAACCAGTCCTATGCACTTTTTGCTCACAAGCGACTTAAAAATGCACAAAATATCGCATCCAATTACCAAAATCCAGTGAGTGTTTAGAGTAGGTCGAAAAAGTGCCTTGCGTCACGCTCGAATTTGATATATTTATATATAGAGCATCTGCGGATGGATGCTATATCATATTTGCTTTGAATTAAGGATGACCCTCGAATTGACATTGGGTACATTTTTTGGTAGATTCGTTTTGCGCCTGCTTCAGACAATGTTGAAAATCAAGCCTCATTGAATGGTGGTTGCCGCACGTTTTGACCATAAACATTGGCAACTGCGGCTTTTCTTTGGATCTAAGAACGTGACTGCCTGAAAGGCCCGAAAACAGATTAAAACGTTCACACTGTCCCAAACACAGTTAAATGAGTAACCGATTTCTAAACCGTAGTTCTTCGAGAAATATACAAAGTGTCCGGCTGGATGGTTAAACTACTAAATTCCTTATTAAGCTGCGCTCTACAGACCAGTCCATTAAAGAATAAAATGCACAAATGTCACTAGCAACTAGTATGTAGTTCTTTTAACCTTTTTTTAACCAGCTGGGGAGCAACGCAGTTAAACAAGACTAAAGGGGCAGCATTTTATCTCCAAATTGGGTCGACATTTTTAAAATAACTGCAGCTCGTGGTCGAAGCATATTTTTGAACTTAATGCCATAAACGCGACTTTATCTCCTTGTTTTGTTTGGATTTACAAGTCATAGAGTACACTGACTCTGCTGGAATTGGGTTCATTGTCTTATAAGGCACAATACCCCTTTTTGGTGTAGTGGTTGGAGAGACTAGGTTATTTGTTCTTCTTTATAAATGGTTTATGTTCATTCTTGTTCTCCATTGGGGGTTGAAACTACACTATCTGAAGTCACAAACCATTCTCAATAAATGTTCAATAAATCCCATGAAGTAGACCCAATAGCACTAATTATAATTCTTTACAATTATAGCTAAACTTGCTAACTGCAAATGTGTAGGTACTCCCTGAAAATCCAGAGAAAGTTTTCGTCCTTTCACTTAATAAAAACAAATCATCGAACAAACTTGTGACCCAAACAAATTTTTGTTTTAATATTAATTTTAGTTTCAATTTTCATTTACTCTGGAAATGCTTCATTTACTCTACCTTCTGAATAGAGCTGATTCGGAAATGAATTCATCAAACAAAAATAGAAATTAAACTAAAATTAAAAACCAAAGAAAAAAAAAAATCATTGCTTTGTCCCTTGGTTTGGCTTTGCTTAGTTCATAAACAAAAAATCATTAAAACAAAAAAAAAAGTAAATCATTCATACCAAACTAAAGTTTATGAAAAGTGTTTAAATCTTAGAAAAAAGACTTTAACTTTTGATTTTGTAGTTCTTTTTTGGCTTTTATGACGTCAAAAACTTTATTTGTTTTTCTTTTCTGAAATTTGAGTTGACAAAGCAATCGCAAATAAAAAATTTAATACAATGCGACATATTCCGAGTTGGGCCTAAATCTTCAACAAGAAATTTACCATATATCTACTCTTCTTCTTTCTCTTTCTACTTTTGATCTACTAAATTCCTTTATCTCTGTCTTGTATATTAATTTTTTTTTATTATCTTTAATATTTTTTTTTTCTACTAAAATATATTTACAACTATTTAAAACAGAAAAATCAAACTTAATCGTATTATACTTTTATCGTATATACACAAAAAACAAAAACTTAAATTAAATTAAATTAAATTAAATACTTAAATTAAATTTAATATAATACACAAAAAAAGCCATCGTTGAATGCTCGTCGTCCTAGCTGGATTGAACAGAGGGTCAAAATTCAGACAAGAAGATTTAGTACCAAAGTTAGTTTTTATCAATTTTTTAAAATTTTTTCAAAATAGTTATCTAATTTTTTTTTATTTACGTATTTGTTTTTATTTTGGAATAATTTGCGTTTTGAGTTTTAATACGAAAAAATATATATAAAAGTATAATAAAGAATTTTTTTTAGCAAATGATATATATAATTAGCTTGGTAAAAAAATATTTATATATAAAAATTGGCTTTTTATATTAAAAATTTTTTTTAAAAATTTAGATAATATAATAATATTTTAAGATAATATTTAAAGTTTTTTTTTCTCTTCTTATTTTAGTTTATTGAGCTTCCATATATTTTAATAAAGAAAAATAAAAATACACGAGTCATATTGCTATAAATGTGCCTTCCAATATCTAGATGTGTATCTGTAAATTAAGTGTAATTATTTAGAGGTTGTATTTGTATTTCAAGTGTATAATTTGCATGTAATGTGTAGTTAGATAGAAAACACTTGAACACTATCAAAATATTTTATTTTATCGCTTTTGGGAACGTGAGAAAAATACGCTTTTTTTATTTTATTAAAGTCTTAAATTTATTCACGACTGTCTGTTGCTAATTTCTTACTAACAAAATATATGCTTACAGCTTTAAAGTTCTTAGCAGACCTTCCTATAGACAGGGAAACTTGTCAAATGAACAATTTAAATACTTTGCGATTGAAAAGGAA
This sequence comes from Ferdinandea cuprea, assembly GCA_963576555.1. NCBI lineage: Eukaryota > Metazoa > Arthropoda > Insecta > Diptera > Syrphidae > Ferdinandea > Ferdinandea cuprea. The sequence goes on along the minus strand of OY754961.1, from coordinate 83,133,359 downwards.
GAGGGATAAACATAACACTTCGACCTAAGAAGATCGTTTGTGTTTTTTTTTCGATTATTAAAAAGAACACAGACCAATTGGCAGATAATCTGAAGATAAAAATAATAGAACTCAATTCGGGGCTTATTTCTCACTTGATTGGGACATAGATCCCATCATTTTATCGTCGAAAATGGGACGGTACTCTCGAATGAAAGCAAGCAAAGTAATATTTTTTATATTTTGATAATGTTCATGAATTAAGAAAGACTTAATTAACAAAAAAAAATTTAAACAAATCGTTACAACTAGGTCATTTTACAAATAAATAAAATAAGTGTATTTTCTTTAATCTTTGTAAAAAGCTTATAGCAATCATTATTTTTCCTTATACTGGGCATAAAGTTTGTCATTCTAGATGCCTTCCTCTTAAGTGCCCTTATGTAATGGAACCTGCAGCGCCTAATTTCTGACTCGGGATGCGTTTAATTTTTTTTTTCAGTCCATTTCGAACGCTTTTCTCTAAGTCAGTGGTGAAGGAAGCAGGTCGAAAATTGAATAAATTTGCCTCAACAAATTGAAACATATATGTAGTTATATGTCTCCTCCCACTTGCCTCTGGGACTTATGTCCATTCGGCTCTCGTGTCACACTTCCATTTAAAGCTTCATGGGAGACGTGTCGCATTACACGTGTCATTCGTGTCTATTCTCCTTAGCCTAATTGTGTTCTTAAAAAATTACATTTGGCTCTTAGTAAGTTCCACTGTCGGTGCAGTCCGGATGCAGTATGGATCCTATATGGGCCGTTTACGCGTAATACTATTATACTCTTAGTGAGTTCATTCAACTGAAAATCTGCGCGGGTAGATATGAAAATGTCTTTTCCGATGTGTCTAAACGAGTTCTTATGGTGTGGTGAACGTAGTAAACTTGAATTGAATTGTTGATGGAATAAGTGTTTGTTTTCGGGGTCGGATAATGTTTTCGTCATCTAACTGACGTTTGATTTAAGTCACCCGCTCTTGGCAGATGGAGTAAATCGATTCCTTTGTTATTATTTAAAAGAAACATATTGAACATTAGTTCTGTTTAGGGCAAGAATTTCTCTCTAATCTAAAAAAAAAATTTTTTCTCGATCAACGTGCTATGGAAATGCTACTTCAGTACGTCCCCGCAAGTAGTCAACGAACTTGACTAACATACATTTATCTTTAATTGGTTTGATGTTAGATATAATTGGTGATCTCGGTAACCCGCTACGCTTTCAAGTTTCTCGCCGCAGGCGACAGGTTTCGCTCACGCAACATCGTTGCTCTGCCCGAGTAAAAGCTATTAACTATGTCATCCTCCTCTCTGTTGTTGTTATTGATAGCAAACCACGGTTTAAATTTCTGTAAAATGAACAAAAATTCTATCCTCGTTCCATATGAGATGGATCTAATATCAAACAAAAAATATCAACGTTCCCACATTTATTCGCAATAAATGAAGTCTACTCCATGATCGGACAACCACAACCCTCTACATGTCAAAAATACAAGGGGAATCTTTTCGCACAATCAATTTCTACATTGCAATACATTAACCACACCACTCCGGGCTGTTCACGCGCCTCAAATAATATCCTTTGCAACTTCCGCATAGTCACGTTTCTTCTATCTATCTATCTCTTAGCGATAAAAAGTGAGTATAATTCACTACCGCTTCCTTCCTTCATAAATTACACTATCGTTCACAGCACGTGTTACGATTCATTAGTGCAAAAATCTCCATATCCTCCCCAACTGCCGCCAAAGTGAGTGCGGCCGTCCAATGAGGGTTGAACAAAATTTAAATTTTATTTTCATCCCAAATATCCTCAAGGACATACGACGAGTACACCTAAACACATAAACGAAATGAACGAGAGCAAGAAGAAAAACAAAAAAAAACTAAATTTTGGGAAATCAAACAAAAAGCCAATTCGCACGTAAACCCATCGAAGGACATTAATCAAAGTTGATAAATTGAGTTGGTTTGATTTTTGTCTTTAGGCCATCGGGGAAAGAGGGCATAGGGAATACGGCGGACTACTCTCCGCGATAACTGTGCAAATAATTAGTGGATTATGCGCCTACTACCCTTTAAATTATAGATCAGGAAATTTTAATCAGTGAACACAGTCCCTACATTGACCGTGAATGAGCCAAGAATCGGTTTAGAGTTTTAAATTATTCACTTTTCAAGCAAAGATTAAGCATTGATTATGTACAAGTCGTTTATCTCCTTCTGCTTCTTCGTACAAAAACATCCTGCTATGATGGTATTGCAAACAAATCGTAAAGTTATGTAATCAATTTCCCTTCGCAAGATGGCGCGGCACACCCCTAATGTTGCATTTATAATCCTCGTGTGCACCTGTTTCAGTGATTTGTTTTTTTTTTTTATTGGTATTTTTTAGGAGTAGTTTTGAAGGCAACAAACGTAAAATGTTGTTCACACATGTGAAGGAGCATTTCCACAACTGGAAAAGCTAGCTGTTTGTGTGTTTTTTTTTTTTTTTCAATTTTCCTAAAGCAAACTTTTCAATCAATTCACCTTCTATGCGTTTGTTGTTGGGTTGGGTGAAATTATATACCTTTTGCTATGCTACCCCTATTTTAAGTGCTCATATGAGCGCAGGATAAAGAGGATTCAAGTAGAACCCTCGTGACTAAAAAAAAAACCGAAGACGAAATAAAATCGATTGAGAGAGCTGCAAAGAAGGATTGATTGGTTGTAATATATTGCTAAAGAAAGTTTGATTTCTTTTTTTGTTTTTTTTTATCTTTTCGCCAACTGATGGGGTAATTGGAAAAATGAATTAAATGAGCCTTGTAAGGAGATAACTGTATGAGATTTTTTTTAAGAAGTTATAGCATGAACGTTTGCTTGCATTACATGGAGATATTTGCATCCAATTAAGAACGGAAAAGTGAGCGTTTATCTTCTTTTGTTTTGAAGGAAACTTTTTAGCTGGGCCTATAATTGAGTTTAGAAAGTTTGCAGGAAGATAATTGCTTTTTAGAAGGGGTGTAAAGTCGTAATTGAGGTAATACGGATAGTGTGTTGGTTTCGGATACCTAATTGGGGTCACAACTTGGGTGGCTTTATTTCATTGAATACGTACGGCAGACACCCAATGATGTCTTCTTTCGCATTGCTTTCCTTTTTCAAGATCAACGTTTTGGGTTAGGTCTACTTCAGTTAGGTAAGGTTTTCCCGAGTGGCTGGACATACGCCGACTAACCTCACCAAATGATGTTTTATCCACTCCAAACATCAGGACTGGGATGATAAGTCTCTCTATATCATTTATAGAAAGATATCAATTACCTTTACTAACTCGAAGCTATACCCGGCCGTTGCGGCGTTTTTTTTTCGATGTTGTGTGGACAGCATAAGCTCCGTTTTATCTTCATTTACCGCTAAACTCGTCTTTGGCACTAATGCCGCAATCCTTTCAAATTCCACACTGACAGTTCCATGGGTTCTTCCGATGATATAAATTTCATCATCAACTGTGATGGATCAGCTGAAGTTTTCCATCGACATCCAGGATAGATGGACAAGCCTGCTAAGCTTGAAGAGATATCAGATCAGGATACAGCTCAACCTATCACCCGTCCAAAGTAGACCAAACTGAAAACTAGCCGTTGACGATATGTTTATTGATACATCCTTCCTTATCCTTAACGACTTATGCCTCTATAGTTAGAGTAGTTCAGATGATTTCATTTCTGAAATACTGTCATCAAGGAATCTACCATTCTCCATGAATGAATGCTAAAAGATGTGTTAAGGAGATATGTACTTTAACGAAACCTTTAAATAAAAAAAAATTAAATTCGACTGTTTCTCCAGGGATCGCGATGGTCACGGCTGCTTCGCCAAGACTGCTGCTTCCTTAAATCTGGGCAAAAAAAAAGTTGTTTATAAACTCCAATCTTTAGTACAATTCTCATATCTAGTCTGATCAGAAAAAGAAAACGGTCGATGAAACTAAGTTGTGTTCGAGTCAACCTCAAATCGCTTGACTCTTTAAGTCATTGGCAGAATGTCTTCTCCCGTTTACCGCTTTTCGCTATCTTATCGGATTTTCCACTTCTACCTAGTTGCACTTTAGACTGATATAATTTCAACCGTAATACACACAAGGAATGCCCATTATTTTACTCTAAAGCCCAATATCCTGCTCGCACTAAATTTTAACGAGCCACGTCTCTAGCTAATTTCTCCACACCAAAGATAAATACTCGCTAAATTTTCTGTCAACGCAGAAACGTTGGAATTGACATATTTCTGCTTCAATCAATACAAAAATGCCGCCGAAACATTCCTTTACTAGCCCTGCCTTTTTTTTTGTTTTTTTTTATTTATTTTTTAAATATTTTCCGATTTTATCCATTTTTAACAGTATTATTATTTCAAACAGCTAATAAATTTTGAAATGGCAAACATTTTATCGGTGTTGACATTTTTGTATGGGAGACAAAATTTAGCTGGAGCAGGATACAGGGCTTTGCGCTTCTATTTAGTCTTGCAGTGAGAGGTGTACCACGGTTTCAAACTTCTGAGTTCAGTTTCGAATGCCAAATTGTGTCCGCTAACTCTTCAAGTATAGGCACCACCCGAGGATGGATCTTTTATTGCTGCGTTTTCCCTGGTTAGGTGGAATCAAATACGCTACAGGCTGTTGCGCTGTTTGTCCATACGCCCTAAGTGGTTCACTCATTGAATTCGCAACTTTTTGACTAGATCGTCGTCCATTTTACAGTCCGTTGAATTTATCCTTAAAACGTTTCCTCTACACTTCCGAAAGGTCTATGCCTCGGCGCCATATAGCCGAACTTGGATGATGAAGGTCTTTAATAATATCGCCTCTATGCCTTCATAATCCAAATAAGCAGCGTTGGCAATCGTATTAATTTATATTGACGTAATTTTGTGCTTAACGTTTAAGCCAAAGCTTAGGTAGACGAAATCCTTTACTTACTTTGACTTTTCGGTCTTCTATACCGCCTCCGATACAATACTAATAGTTTAGCAGCCTTATCGGATTACTTTGTGTTGGTTGTAAGCTCAACCTGCAGAAATGTTGTTTTCAAATGCTCTACCACGCTCTTTCTGATCTTCGTGTTGTAGTCTATAGAAATTCTACAAAAGCTTAGCTGCATCACAGTCTCATCCTTTTTTAGAATCCCACATTTCTTTGACGTCCACCCTACTGTGATTGTTCATTATTAGGGTAAATATAAATTCTACAGAGTAGAGGGTTTCGATCCCTTAATCTAGATCATAACCTTATACCTCATAACCTAAAAGCTGAAGTAGAACGGTATACACAATTTTTTTATTCCGCGTTTATTATACAAAAAAAAAATAATATACACCGAGATTTGCTTCGATTATATAAACGTGTGCAGCTATTTGCGAACATTCTCAATACTCAATTCTTCAACACAATCTAAATTACATAAAGCCAAACAACTTAACACGTATGTATTTTTCTTAAAAAATTAATAATTAATGCCTGCTAATTTTAACTCAATTTTATTCGTTTTCAATAATCATTATTATGGAGCTCATGTTTGCTTGCAAAAATATAACAAATATTATATCAATCACTGTATACATTTTTCACTCATTTTTGCATTCACTTTGCTTGTCATAACATTTTTTTTTTAATATAAATTATTCATGTTTTCATTAAACCATTGCGTTGTTTGTTAATTTATTTTGTTTTCTTGCAAAAATTAAAAAAATTCACATAAAACTTAAATGTTCAAAAAAAATATTTCAAAACATTATAAGAAAAAAAAAATAACATTTAATTCAAAATACATTTCTTCTTATTCAATTTTTTTTCTTTTATTTTGTAATTAAAATTAAAAATACAAATATTATTTTTATTATTTTCTGACAGAAAAATAATTCAGTTTTTTTATATTTTTATTTTTCTATAAAAATTGTTCCCCATACAATTGGATATAAAGCAGGGCCACGAAGTCGAGGATCCACCAGAAGCCTTAAGTATGGCTTGGCCATCAACCGCACGAAAACGATTAACTTACGTTCTGGTGGCACCGCTTCTGGTTCCAATGTGGCTAACATTACCAGATACACGAACACCCAGAGGTAAACGATTCTATCCGGTGACATTTATTGGTTCCATTCTATGGATAGCCGCATATTCATATCTTATGGTGTGGTGGGCTAATGTAGCCGGTGAAACTGCACAAATACCACCTGAGGTAAGTCGATAATTTTTAGGTAAAAAAAAATATTAATTTAATAAATATATAATAATTGTAAATTGTAAATATCCTGACAGTAATTTGAAGTTGATACGAAGTTTTATTTTATTGAAGACCGAGCAGAGATAGGTTGTGCAACGTTTTGGTTTTTCATGAAACCCAATTGTGGGTCTGGGAATACGTGGGCAGGTCCTCAAGACCTGGCATTAGAGCTCATATCTTCTCATTTCAACCACAATTACTGCGAGGAAACACTTTGTATTGCTTGCTTTGCCTAACGGGCTCCCAAACCAAAAGTCCCTGCTGAGACACAGCAGATTTCCATCCCCTGCGATCCTGGGCACGCTGCTTTCAATTATCTAGACCAAACATGTTGAAATCATATATTTAGTTTTTTCCTGAATTACTTTACAACTAACTTCGCATGGTCTTCAATAGCAGTTAAAGACTCTATCACGGCACGTTGAGAGCGTCCGATGATGTCTATGTCGTTCGTATATCCCTGTAGGTGGACGGATCTGTTGAAGATTATGCCTGTTAACATCTACCTGGCGCACTAGCTGCTTAAGAAGATTTTTAAAGAAGTCTCATGATAGCGCATCACCTTGCCGAAATCCGGTGCATGTTTGGAAGAGTTCAGATGAGCTGTTGCCAGACTACACCGCATATTCTCCAACGTCACGCGACACAGTTGGAAAAGCCTTGCTTTTTTCTGGGATCCCGAATTCGACCATCGCCATGTAAATCTCCTGACGATGAATACTTTCAAATGCGGCCTTAAAGTCCATGAAGTTGTATTGTCTCGACTTGAAATTCGGTCTTTTGGTCTTTTCCAGGATTTGTTTAAGTAAGAAAATGTGGTCTACAGTCGAACTTTCGGGCCAGTAGCCAAACTTTAATATGCGGATTAGTGTGTTGAAGAAGGGTTTGAGGCGCTCACACGGTATCCATTTTTTTCCAGATGGATCAGGACGGTCATGTGTGAGTCCGTAATTGTGTGAGTCCGTAATTGATAGACCATTAGAGCCGGCGGCCTTCATGTTCTTTTTCTATAGCTAAGTCAACTTATATTTTATGGTGAGGGACTGGTTCTCCGTTAACTAGACGTGGATTCTCTTCTTTCCCCATCACTTGTTGAAACATGATACTCGTTAAGCAAGGTCTCTTCTTAAGGTCTACAGTCGGTCGAACTTTCGGGTCAGTAGCCAAACTTTAATATGCGGATCAGTGTGTTGAAGAAGGGTTTGAGGCGCTCAAACGGTATCCATTTTTTTCCAGATGGATCAGGACGGTCATGTGTGAGTCCGTAATTGTGTGAGTCCGTAATTGATAGACCATTAGAGCCGGCGGCCTTCATGTTCTTTTTCTATAGCTAAGTCAACTTATATTTTATGGTGAGGGACTGATTCTCCGTTAACTAGACGTGGATTCTCTTCTTTCCCCATCACTCTGTGAAACATGATACTCGTTAAGCAGCTGCTAAAAATGCTGCTTAAATACCTTCATGCACGTCGGTGACTAGGTTTCCATAGCTGTTTTGGTACAACATGAACTTAATACGATGTTCATCGTCTGTGGGCTTTTACGCGCACTAATGTTTGGTCTTCCCCAACACTAAAGGGGGCTTGATTTTTGACACTTCCATTTTTGTTCGTTCCATGCTAGCTAACTTTAACAAACCGCTTTTAGGGGCCAAAAAGCAAAATCAAAAATTATATAACTGCTATAACTGGTTTTATTTGGTGACAGATATTTATTCCAAAACTAATATACTACTTTCCTTACAGGTTATGGGTTTAACATTCCTCGCTGCTGGCACATCAATACCTGATCTTATTACCTCAGTGATTGTTGCTCGAAAAGGATTCGGTGATATGGCTGTTTCCAGCTCCGTTGGTAGCAACATATTTGATGTAACTGTTGGGTAAGTACTTTAGCAGACATACAATCTATTTTTATTTCATAATTTTATTTATTTATTTACTCATGTTTACTCACGTTTTTTCATTCAAATTTCCACACCTCCTATATTTTTTCATAAAACAAAATTTAAACACTCATCCACAATTTTTATTATATTAATAAATTTATGTATTATTGGTCGTTTTTGGACCCCATTTTTTTAAAACGAATTTTTGCATTCGGATTTGGATGGTAACCCTACCATTATCATAAGAGAGATTCTATTTCAAAAAAATCGACAGGGTTCGGCGCATTCGTCAATAGGACAATCTTATATTTCTTTTGTTTTTTACGGGATTCTTGTTCAACGCGTGCAATTTCTTACTATTGGTTTTTCTTTCTGAATTTTTTTTCCACAAAACGCAAACTTTGACACATCAGTAAAAATCGGTAGCGGAAACGTTACGATGATGCGAAGATATACTTCAATTATTTGTCAACAACTCTAATGTTGTTTTGGGTTCATCAGACTAGTTCGATTTACAGTCACTCTCTAGGGTATTTTTTCACCCCAATGCAAGTTTTACAGCTACATAGTAGTGGAGGTAGAACTACAATAACTTGCAATAACTTTTGAACTGTCAAATTGTCGTGTTCTTTCCTATCAATTTCGCATGGCTTGGCAACGTTTTCGAAATTGTTGTTTTTTGACGCACAAAGCCGGAATTCAAATAAATTCAACTTAAACTAAGCGGCAAATAGGAAACATCTTTCAAAAGGATTAAGAAATCGTTTGTTTCACAACTGAACTCACGAGTAGGCTTGAAAGACTCTCCCTTGTGATCGATTGTTGACATTTATTACGAAATCCCCTTTTTCAAATGTCATCACTGTTACACATTGTCAACACTATGCGCTATCCGCTCCAATTCTTTTAGATTTATTCAAATTGATTGTAAGTAATTCATCGCATTGATCGATTCTGCAGAATTTCAAATTCCACACTCCATCTTCACCTTCACTCTACAATACATGTATGTTCTAATCCACATGACATACATATACATTTGAAAAAAAAACAGCTTAGCATACTCTTCAGCTAAAAGTCACTCACTACGATTTTTTTTTCTGTTTTTTAATACACCTGTGTGTTGAACTGTCTTCAATTCTCCTTCGGTTCGTTTGCATGTCAATCTACTACCTCCTCAATTATGAAACATTGACATTCTTCCCACTAGTGTAAGCATCTCGGCAACAATTTTCTAAAGAATGCACTTAACAAGCCGCAACACATGTAAGACCTCTAAGACTCGTTGGGGGCGGATTTGTATGCGCTCCCGCCCGAAACGATGTCACACTACTTGTTAAAGTTGTGAAAGGTGCTGTTTGCTATACAAGTACCAAACGGGCATTGTCGGTTGCGGGTCGAGCGCGGGACTAATGAAAACTTACTACTATGTGTGATTCCGGAAAAAGAAAACCATTCGATCCATCGTAAAGGCGTTATGTAACGAACTATGACGACGATGGATAAGTGGGTGCTAATGGCTTTTGCGCTTCCCTTGGCTTAGATTTTTGCTGCGTATACCGTCTATCCCCGCCCGGCTTAGCTTTGGCAGAGATGATGATGATGGTACACATGAGAATCATAAACGTATGAATGGATTGAGATAGATATGAAATAGGAACGAGAGAGAAGAGAAGAAAAAAACCGCCCTGCTGAAGGTTGTTTAGTTAAATTCAAATTTCTTTTCCTTTTCTTTTTTTTTTTTGTGTGTGTCTTTATATTTCTTTTGCACCGGCAACGATGACGATGACAACAACGACAACGACTAGCACGGCTGGGGTGAAGGTTACGTAAGAGATACCTACTACATGTGTTGTAGCTAATGGGGTAGGTACTCACTCTATGGAGACGGATGATAGGGTATCGTCTTGAATGTCGACACTGATGAGAGGAACGGAAAAGTATCCTTCGCTAGATTTTCAAAAATGTTGTTTTCTCTATTTTCACGACGCTGGTAGTGCTTTTTTGAGGATTGTTTCTTGCTTATGCTATCACAGCCTTGGCTCACCTCACCTCTCGAATGGAAGCGAAAAAAGCATTTGCTAAATAATTACAACATACATATATTGTAGGTGCTTGCCGCCTTCTCGTTAGGAGGAATTGTGGGGTTACTTTTTCGTAGGGCTTAAGTGCCATTTGAATTGTCAACCTGCTCAAGTAGAGGTTTACTATACTGATAGCGATACGCTCTAGTTACGATCCTCTAAAGAACAACTTAAAGCAACTTTAAAACGGTTCGTCGCGGCGTGGGGTGACACCGAAAAGACCATTCAATTTGAATAGAATATGTTTTATTGTAAATGTAGAAAGCACCTAGATTCCAAAAATGTATGTTCTCTAGAATTTGCAGTCACACGAAACATTCTTGCAAAGCTATGGCGTCTACTATGCATCCGGTGTGTCCCCCTAAATTCCTGAGAGAATTTATTACCACAATATGGTTCTGGTTTTTGTTTTTTTTTTTTAGCTGGATATTCACTTATATTGCTGCCACTAAAATGGACGACAGAAAAGATGGCGGTTGCCCAGCGTGAGGTAAACCCTCCTCGATGGTATTAAATTTTCGGTGAACGTGTGCAAGGGAGGTAATGGGAGTTTTGTTTGGAATTTAATTTACTACTTTCATTGTACATTGTTGTTGTGTCGTCGTCGTCGTCGACGATGAATTTTAAAATGGATGTGCAGATGATAGCGAATTTTCAAGAGATTTAACAGAATAGAATCATTTACCCAAGGTGGAAAGGGGTTCGACCAAAACGTTAAATCTTTGTTGCTTTTATGTAGAGTTTTGGCTTAAAAAGGGGTTTTATTTGCAGTTAGCTCATCTTGGCTGAGTTTTTTCCATGATAGCCTATTGGTGAAGGGTGGGAGGAAGGAAAAGAGGTGTCTTTAATCTGCCATTGCCATCTGCAATTGAGCTGACCTAGAGACAAAGAAAAATTTCGACAAAGCTAAAACATATCGCGTCGTTATGCTTTTGAGTTTCTCTGCTGCTGTGGACCCTCTGCTATGTTTACCTCTCTCGAATCTCTTTGTTGGAAGTAAAGGTAAGGTACCTTGTTCGTGGATGGTACATCAATGTAAGCCTATGAACCAAAGGCGCTAGTTAGACTCAGGGACCTTCTGTTTAAACAGCGAACTGTTCGGGTTATTCGTGTTCGTCTGGAACAGAATAATGAAGTGAGGCTTTGAATGGCTTTCGAATTTCATGTCTCACTGGAGCCGCCTTGTTTATTTGCGATTCCCACTAGTTCAAGGCTTATTCTGCTGCTACAATTTAGCGTGCGTCAAAGGGGTTTTGCTCTTGTAATAAGCGCATTTATAGGCTTTAACCATAGATAATAATAAAGATTGCCAGGCGTTATGTTAAAAAACGTTCCAGCTTAAAGTTTCAAGTTCTTCTTTTTTTAGATATTGGAAATTTCAAACTTTCCTTAAAAGGCTTTCTTTTTTGTGTTAATTATTTGGTCATATGTGCTGGCAACCTGTCCTCTGAGTTTGTATTTAAATTGAATCTGCGGAAGCACATTACTCAGCTATCAAATGCAAAGGGGGATTTTTTTTCGTCTTCATATTTAAAAATATGGAAACTACGGAACCGAAAATTTAAACTTTCGACCGAATCTTTGTTATATGTTTTGAGTTAGAAGCTTTAGTTTTCATGTTATGTGTTCTAGGTCTATTTACACTTGGACGAAGCTGAGCGGGACAGCTAGTTACCCATATATTAAAAATTATTACAAATTAAATATTGTTGATGTGATCTTTACTCAAGAACCGCTCCGCATTCCTATTCCTTTTACACAGTGTCCGATAAGGACTCTCATGAGTGTGCAGATATCTCAGATATATCAGATATCTGATCAACATTTTTGATTCCTTTTTGTCTAACACTTGCCACAGCTCTTATGTATGTCTGCAGGTCTCGAGATCGGTCCATCGATAGGTTAATTCTACTCATTTGTCCTTCCGTGTGTATGTGCCGAAGTTCCTATATCTGCATGGCCCGGCACCCAGCATAAGGTAATCGTATTCGCAGCTGATAATTGGTCTTAGTGTTTCATTCATTGTCTCTACAACTGACTTTATATGGTGAAGTTGCCATCGGTGAAACTATATCTATTGACCTCCTTAGCTGAATTATAGCAGCTATCTCTGCCCTGCTATTCGTCACGAATCCATAAGATTTTAAAGATTTTATCCCCGTGTTATTGCCGTTAGTTAGTTAGGATAGAGCTATTTCTTCAACTTCTGTGACTATGTCATTCGTCCATTTGTGCCTAAAAAGAAGAAACCTATACGTGATTGTGGACCATGGTGCATGATTTGAACAGATTTTCTCTCTCTTAAAGAAATATGAGGATTTTACTATGTGCATTGATCTTGCACAATTTTAATAAAAAAATCAAATTGTTGGCAGCATAACTAACTCTATATGAAGAAATAAAAATCGTTAAGTAACATACTTATCCATTTTAGCCAGACACAAACAAATTGTTTTTAGAAAAACTCCATTACCTATCCCCATTCGAAATCTAAAAGGCTAAATCTAAACTCTAAAATATTTGTTTGCATTATGCTTGAAAATGAACTTATTACTTATCTTAATTATAAAACTAACATTTTTAAGATTTTGGGGAGCCATTCTGATTACGAAGGAGCCCAGTGCCCAGCAAAGGAGCCAAAAGCTCCCCAGACGGCGCTGCACCCAAATAGCCCGAAGTTCACCCTCATACATTTTGTTTAGCCCGGGAAGCGAACCTTCCACATCTAGTATCTCGTTGATTAATTTAAAAATTAAAGCTACAAATTGTAGACTTTGATTTTAACGCAATTTTTGGAACAAACAAAAATTTGTTAATAGAACAAAATAATTTTTGATATGACGAAATGTCAATTCATTAATATTGCTATACCGATTAAATATGTTTAACTCACAAAAATGTTTTGTAAGAAATAGTCATCGAGTAAACTTAAAAAAAATATGTTAAATTGACTTAAATTTTCTTGAATTTGTTAACCGCTTTCATTTTTTTTATTATTTCAACAAATTAAAGATCCTTACACTTTAGTGTAGTTTATGAGAAGAAAATTTGAAAATATGATAATATCTAATTAACAGCGCGCGATAATTCAATTATCCCCCATTTACCCAGTTATCATGAAAAAGAAATATTTTTATTGAACCATCGCTTCGGTATGCCAAATCTACATCACAGGATCCAATTTTATTTTTGCTGCCATTCTAGGTCAGTACTATTGACCACTCTCTGCACAGATTTTAATTCGAAAAGAATAAAAAAAATCAATAAAGGGAAGAGGGCAACTTAGTTCTCATATTCGTTTCGTTGTTCCAATGGGTTCGGTTTTTTTTTGTATGTGAAAAATGTATTTTCAATTTAAATTCTCATCCATCCACATCACTCCCTTTATCATGAACTGTGCGGTGTATTTGAGATGTACCTTGCGTCTGTGTGGTGTATGTGTCTTTCAATGGATTTGTGTCCCGGACCGGCCATCTCTAGACTACTCTGACTGTGAAAAAGGATTGAATGCTAGATAAATATTTTATGAAATAAAAAAGAAATGTATATGCATCTATATGTGATGGAGACATCATGGCGATTGGTTGTGATATAATCTCGTGTTTTTTTTTTGGTACTTGTTCTCTCCTCTTCCGCTATATGCATTCAATGACTTGTATAGGAGACCATAGTATCTGACAATGACTGCAGCTGGAGAAAGAATGAGAACTATGACAGAAAACTACTCTATCGTGTTCGATGGGCATTCACAGCAGAACGATGAGTGAACCATCTCTGGCTGTGAAGCTTCACCCCCACTAGTCTGACGTGGTTGTAGTTTTTTTTTTTGATTTTTTTGTTTGAAATTTAAAATGAAGAATGGCTTGATGAGAACATATACTCATATCGTAGGTACATATTTTGTTTTAATTTAAAATAAAACCATAAAAGGAATGATTTGTGGTTGCGAATATCCTTCGCTAGAATTTATATTTCTCCCTCAGGTAGTCATCATATATTCGAGCAAAAGCATTGCAATAATCTCCATAAATTTAAGTAAAGTGAGATTAATTTCTGAGCAGGAAATGAATTAAACAGAAAAAAATACATTTACATAGATAGCTTCTCATATAGGTAGGTAGATAGAAAAAATGCATACATTATGCTGTTTCCAGAAAAAAAAATAAATCCCTATCATTAGACCTGCCGAGGAACGAAGTATGCGATTTACAAAAAGGAATTTTAGGATTAATCATAACGATGCCCGTGTGGAAAGTGAGGTTTTTTACTTGGATTTAGAAAAATCTCCAAGTAGAATGTTGAACATTCAAATGAACGTTTATCTAATTGGGAGTACATACTTTCATTTTGGTCAAGTTTGTTTGGTAAAGTTTATTTATAGCAAGGTTTTGAGTTGAGTATCCAATGGGGAAAAGTTTAATGAATTATTTTCCTTTATCGTAAGAGCGGAGCTGCTTTAATTGGGTTTTCTCGGTGTGCATTTTCGTAACGAGGAAATGTGTAATTTTTGCGGATTTTACAAAACTTTGTTTCCCTTGCACTAAAAGTTTGATAGTGTTTTATGGACTAAAAATGGGATAAGCTGACGGCTTATGGCGAGGAGTTATGATTCTCAAAGTGGTAATTTTTTTTTCGGGTAGAAATGTAGGTTAAAGGAATACGCCAATGTTGTGTACCTAGATACTAATTGAACTGTATTTAGGTGCAGCTGATTTGTATATTGCAATACATACCTCCAACGAATAGGCACAATACTTATAGATATGGTGTAGTGCTCCTTGTGGTATTTTGTGCCTATACGTTGGAGAGCTTTATTCCATTTTTCTGGGGGCTCCCCTCTCATTAATACTCTTGTTGAGAATATTGAAGAGTGAGTGATCTAACTAACTTAGCCTTGTAGGATGTAATGAGACTTTTCCACAATGTCATTTATAATTTTAATGGTGACATGTAAACATCATATCATAACTCTTTGAAGGATTTTGAGTAAGACGTTATAAGATTCAAATTCACATAAATTAAAAGCGAAAGCTAAATTTCCGTGCACATTTTTATGTGGTACTTATTTAAGACAGCTCATCCGTTCAATCGTTGATCTATCGCGCTTGATATTTCAAAAGCATTTGACAGAGTTTTGCAAAGGGCTCTTGTCGAAAATGCGTGAATCCGATACACGGTTTAAGTCTGCAACTCCCCTTTTATATGCTGGTGTTCCCCTTAGGCTCCGTTTTGTTCTCGACACTCTAAGTCGAAGTATTCCTTGATCCAAAGAATGTTTTATCATTGGCTAATATTGTTGTACTCCAATTTGTGGTTTAAAGTGTTAATATTGAACGAATTTTAAAGCTTGAAAAGTGAAGATACTGACTAAGAATATTGAAACCGTTGCAAAACAATTTTTTTAAAATTTCTTGTGAAACGTTTTAGAGAACTATCCGACAATGAAACAAAAAAAAATTTGTTAAATAAAAATCAATATATACCTATTTGAGACATTATGTAGCTCCGCGGAGCAACTTGTCAATGAAAACAAAAGACATCATTGGTCGCGTACCGTGATAGAGCTTTCACGGCTATTGACCGGACTAAATATATGCTATCAACAAACAAACAGGCATCTGTTCAAAGACAATGACAAAATGTCACCATTAATAGCAGCAGTTTCGAGTTAGTTAAGGAGTTTATCTCCCACGGTGTAAACCTCCACGTTACGAATGACATCGCAGTGAAGATCCAGCGAGGAATTACCCTAGAAAAGCGGTTTAGCGAAGCAAATGGATTCAAAACTTCTGACTCTAAGGACAAAGTGCATGCTCTGCAGAACCCTTATAATGGACGATTAGCAGAAAAGGAGAGTTAATACTGTGATCCTTCGAAAGAAAAATTCTTCGAAGGATATTTGGTCCTGTGTGAGAGGACGTCGAATGGACGAAAAGGTACAATCATAAATTCTATGAATAGTACTAAGATGTGGATATAGTCCAAAAAGGCAAGACACGTGGACCACATTGACTCAGCCACATCAGGTGAATGGACAATAGAGCTCCAGCCAAGACCTTGGGATCGCAGATGCCAGAGTACTCGATCTGGCAAATTGGAAGCAGCGTGCCCGGGATTATAGAGGATGGAAGGCTTCCTTGGCTCAGACAGAGACTGATTACGGGTCAAGAGACCGTTAAATAAGTAATCATCACTATTTCCTGAAATGTTAAAACAAAAAAGCAAAATTAACAGCGTACGGGGTTCCGGGTTATAATATAAATAATAAAGAAATATATAATCTACTGTTCTGTAAGCCCGTTCCTCTCCTTCGAACATCTGGTCATCTAAATGGGGGAGTTTACTTACCTATCAAGCTACCAAATTACTTTTTATCTTTTTTTGATGGGCTTAGGAATCCGGAAAGCGTTCCGCTCTTGGCTATGAAAGTCTTTGTGTGCGAACGGAAACAAGAACTTTGTGGCATTTTATAATGCAGTTATATGTAAAAATCTAAAATTAAATGTTGTATTATGATGATAAATATAAGCAGTTCGCTTGGGCGGACTATTGGATATTCTACTGATCTCTTGGTAGCCCTGAATTGTGATATGATAATTTCCAAATAGGAATGTCTTAAAATTTTTTTATAGTAGTAGTAATTAGTATTTTTTGAAGATAGTAAAAGTCGGGAAGCAGTCGTGCACTTATGTGAAAAGCTCTCTTCGAATGCTATATCTATCTGTGTACCTGCATAATCAGTTTTCTGATCAGCTCTATTTCTGATTCGGTGTTGCAGCATGGCATTGTGTTTACCCAGTAGTTCGATCCGCTAATTGCCATTATTTTGGCTCCGTACAAATAATTCAACGGTCAATCGTATACAGTCGTATTCTCAGTAGTCGCTTTAGTTTTCAGTGTGATAATTGCCTTAAAATTTTTCCAAACGGTGGAAGTGGTAAAAATTAATTTAAAAATATTAAAAAAAAAATTTAATAATCGTGGTCAGAGAAGAATATAAATGAAAAATATCATCAAAGTTCACAATACAACATCACTTATCAAACAATTGCACAAAAAACATCATCCTACACACATTAATTTTCTGTTCAACATCTTTGTAAGTTTTTATTTGTTTCCATATTTTTTTAAACAAGAGATCAATTTTTTAAAGTTTTTATGTTAACTTTCAGATTACCAATCCCCTGGCTACTCTATGGCATAATCTACGATCAACCCGTTGAAGTTAATTCCGTTGGAATGGTCTGCTCTATAACAATACTATTCATGATGTTACTATTCGTGGTTATGTCAATCGCGTGTTTCCGCTGGAAAATGAATAAAGGTCTTGGCTTTACAATGTTTTTATTATATTTCGTATTCGTAGCTGTATCACTTATGTTCGAATACAAAATTATAATGTGTCCAGTGTAAAAGGCATTATTATTACTCTTACTTATACATACTTATATATATACTTCTATATATATAAACTTAAAACAAAAAAACAATATTTAATTCATAAGATTATTACGAAATCTTTAAAAGAAAATAACAATCTAAGTACTAAAACTTCCCTTACCCCAAAAAAAAAAAAAAAAAAAACAACAACAAGAAAAAGAAACTATATTTCTCCTGTTAAACGAGTTCTGTTAATAATTTCCCTTATTATTAACTAAATACATATATTATTAACAAACACTATCCATACAAAATGATAATTATCTTATAAACAAAATGAATGAACAATACCATCGTTTTAATTTCTTTCTTTGCGATTTTTATGTAGATACGAAAATATATAAATTAAATATATATATATATATACATATATTAATTCATATTTAAGTTAAAAATAAAACAGAAGTGAGAAAAAAAGGCACAATTTTTCAGTATAAAAAATAACAATAAAAGAAATTTCAAAATCAGCACAAGATGATTTCATTATTCCTCGTTTTTTTTTTTTTTTTAACCAAAATTAATATTATTTCGATGAATTAATTCCAAAATGTTCCGATAACTCAGCTAATTTGAAAAGAAATAAATAAAAAATTAAATCTATATAGTGAAATTTATTATGAAACTTTTAAAAAAAATACATTTTAAAAATGCCTCAACTATATATAGACAAAAAGAAAAAAAACTTAAATACTCTACTTCACACACTTACATAACTACGAACATTTAAATAGAATTTTATCTAAAAAATCAAATTCTTAACTCGCATGCTCATTTTAAAGTGCTAGCTTTATTATAAAACTAAAATAACTAAAAGGTTTTATGTTGCTTTTCAAAGTTATAAACAAAAATAAAAAGATATATCAATAATCTCAAAAAATATTTAATTTTCTGTTGGTTTATTATGACACACTTGCCTTTTTAAGTCTACCACGGACGACGGTCTGCGTGCACGTCCGCCAAAGAAAAAAAATTATTCAAACAAAAACACTAGGAAGAAACGAGTGAAGTAGTTAATTGTTTTGTTTTTTGATTTTACTCCATATATTCTGCAATTTTAATAATAGAGTACTCGAACATTAACTCCACTTAAAAAATATTATAATTAAAATTGTGATAATCCCATTCGAAACACAGCATTTCTGGCAGTGCTCTAGTTAAAACCTAAAAAAAATAAACCACTACGCGACATGTTCGAGAGAATTATTTCTTCTATTTTTGTTTGTCAATTTAATGATGTTATATTCTCCAAATTTTTAATGAGAGACCCCCGCCCCACCCCTCTTTCAGTTGCAGCACTTGATTTTATTGCAAAATATTAAATCGAAAATTTGCAAAAAAATAAAACCAAAACATCTTCTATACTTCTCTGCCAATTTTTCTATGAAATTTAGTACTTTCAAAAAAAAAAATAAAAAAAAACTGCAACAAAATATCTTATAACAAAACAAAAACTTAACATTTAAAACAAAAAAACTCTAGCTAATTACAAATTGATACTAAAGAAAAACAGAAAAAAATCAAACAAACACACAAATACGGAAATACAAAGAAGATTACATATTTTATAATATGAAAGCAATAATTAATTATAATGTATTTATATATAAAGAAACAAAAAAAAATAAAATTTAAATTTTTTTAAGAACATAAACAAAAACATAAACAAATTAACAAAAAAAAAAAAAAGAATGTACTAGAAAGTAGAATACTTGCAGATAATATTTGAGAAAAAAAAATCCTCGTATTTTTTATTCTAATATGTTTTTCAAGCAATGAAAACATATCTAAGAAAAATAATGAAAAAACTTGCTTTAAAATAAAAATCTTCAAATTTATATATATATTATATATACATTATGTATCTAATGACAAATTATATACCCAATCTTAACTTTCAACTAAAAACAAAAACAAAACAAAATACAAACATTTTAAAACAAATTAAAAACTATTACTAAACTAAATTATTAATGAATATCTATAAAAAGAAAAAAAATACGAAACAAGTTTCAACTGAATATTTAATCTTATTAGTTATTTGCTATATATTGGATTGCCTAAACTTAGAGTTAATTGAAGAAAATTTTTGCTAAGCGAATTGTTAAGTGTTCATTTTATTCAGGTTTTTCGTTTTTGCTTTGGTTTGTTTTTTTCTTTTGCTTGTGATTGTGCTTGTGGTTGAGAATAGTGATAAAGTTAAAAACTATATAATTTTTAAATTCGATATGCGGTCGATTGTGTTATCGGGTAGAACCTAGGGAAAATTTTTCAAAGAACTGATCAGGATCCAAACCTTTTGTCTACCTAAAAGCCTTGCTTCAGTTTTTTAGGGTGGGATTTTTTCTTTCAACTACTATTGGCACAATTTCATTCCTTCCAACCATTATGAAGTCCTCAGGTAATTGTTAGATACCCGAGGAGAAAGTTCAGAGATTTCTTGGAATTAGCAAATGTCTCGAGACTCGGGCATCGAAAGAGGAAGAATGGTGTGTTATTTCAGAAAGTTATCCAGTGATATGGCCTATGAATATTATGTTCTTTCATTCCAAATGAGTTGGTTTGTCTGAATTTTATTATACTCTTGCCACAGCTTCCTTGATATATCCACAGTGATGAATGCTTTTCACCAAGTATTGGACATCTTTCTTTTATTCTGATTCCAATCCTTCTCACAGTGAAAGTTCGATCGTTGCCGGTTCTAAGAACTAAGAACTAAAGGTTGGTTGGTTAAAGTGGCTGATTCGCGATTATCCATCGGGAAGACTTTTGTTTCTCTATTAGGCACCAGAGGATGAAAATTTTCGATTCGAATTCGTACATTTTCTCTGGATAACTCCGGTTAAATCGTCAATCAAGTGGGTATATATATTTTTTTTTATTCAAAAATATAAAATCGTTACCAATCTATTGCCCTCATCTGTAGATTTGCGTGTACATTTTCCTCTTGCTTCCAAAAATATTTTTGCGATATACATACACTTCTGTCAAATGTCTTAACCACAAATATTAGTTAGTATTCTTTAAAAAATTAAAAATTTAATTCATTTCCAAAAACTTCTAAAAATTTCCTCCAATTAATAAAAAAATAAAAAACTTTTTGCTTAAATTTAAACTTAAAAATCATAACTTAAAATATAAACACATAAACCTTCAGCTTAAAAAAAAAACAAACATTTCTATAAATTAAAAAAAATATTCTTAAAAACTTAATTGAGTCGACTCTGTTTCTTCCTTCAAAAAGTACATTTTTGCTATACCAAACCCAATTTTCACTCTAACCAAAACAAAACAAACAAAAGTAAAAAATCAATCTGCAAAATCTAGTGAAATATTTCAAAAATAAAATGCGGTGCAAATGAAAAAAAAAAAAATTATTCAAATCCATTGCGTCCTAAATAAAAATTATTATTTAAAATAAAAAACAAAAAAATCATGTTAAAGAAAAGAAAGTGTTTCAGATAGGTTATTTAATAGTTCACTAGCTTAGGCCGCGTCAGATTTAATAAATAAAACACACAAACCCACACTGACAAAATGGAATGTAGCTTAACATAAATTTAAACAAAACAAATTAAACATCGGTAAACCAAATAAATATTTAATTTTTTCAATTTTGCTATAAAACCAAAAATAAACATGAATGAAAATTCAACGAGAGCCTTTTTGTAAACTTAAAAAACAAAAATACCAACAATATAAACAGCAAAACTTAATACACAAAATATGTATAATCAATAAAGTTGAAACAAATATAATGTACATATATATTTAAAGACATTTTTAGTTTGCAAAAAAAAAAGTTATATACAATAAATAAATACATATAATATATAAACTGTTAAAAAGGGGTTATAAAAAGACGTATATTTCTTTTACATTTAAATTAAAAAGTTTATTTATTTTTATTTCACATAATAAGAAAAAAAATTTAAATTTTACAAAACCAAATTATAAATAATAAAATTAAAAATTACGGAGGAAGATGGAAATAGTTAACATTGTAGCTTAAAAAAAAAAACTTTTTAAATACCAAAATTTTATTAAAAAAAAATTATATATATTCTTTTCCTCCGATATTGTATTTAATATAAAAGAAAAAATTAATGATGATACATATATATGTATATTGTTTTTAATTATTTAACGAATAAGACAGATCATTGTTATGTAAAATTTTTGTGGTGAGTTTTTGAGGGTATTGTTTTGTACGATTTGCTTGTGATATTTTCGTCTACATATCTTAAACATATCAAAGTGCACTGACATTTTATTTATTGTTCCCCTAAAAATCGATCGATATCATTCAATTGTGGTTCTGTTTCGATATTTTAGTAGCTGTCTTAGAAAAAAAAATCATTTGATGCTTTTTCGATTGGTCGCTCGTCGTCTAGAAGCTGCATTGGCACTTGCCCACACGAATGACAGAAACTTGCGTCATCATTTGAATGATGATCAAAATCAATCGGGATAGCATTCAGTTTAAAATACTCACTCGAAAGGTGTGCCCGGCACTCGGAGGCAATGTTAAGCGTTACGAAGAGATCCTAGTCAAAAATTCTAGTTTCGACAGGCACTTTGTTTCACTTGGTTACTAACTAACCAATTGACTAGGTAGACGTCTATGGAATGGACAAATCAACGGCCCTATTTCTTAGGGACAAGTTACAGAAGTAAGGGTCCTCCATGAATACCACTCGAATCGAATCAAGCTCCTTACATGTTCTATAATACTGTAATTTTCTTTCATTAGTATCAGGAAATATTCCGAGACTTCAATGTCGTACTCTAGCTCCTAAATCTATACGTTCTTTTCAG
The DNA here is from genome assembly GCA_963576555.1 of Ferdinandea cuprea. Classification (NCBI taxonomy): domain Eukaryota; kingdom Metazoa; phylum Arthropoda; class Insecta; order Diptera; family Syrphidae; genus Ferdinandea; species Ferdinandea cuprea. Next base: position 83,110,834 of record OY754961.1, on the reverse strand, counting down.
GAATTTCTCAGACCTACTCTGATAATGAATTTAGCAATCAGAAAAAAATTCAAACGAAATTTATTCAAAATATTCCTGCTTACTTTCCGGCTAAGTATATGGAAGTCCTGTAAGTCCTCCTTCAATAAGTATCTATGCCAGTGCAAATAAAAAAGCGAAAATAAATTTTTCGTTCAAAGCGTACTGCTAACGTTCATTTCTTTAAACCATAAATAAGAACATCTTGATGCAACGTCGAATTCGTGATTTTCAAGTTCAAATTTTCGCATAATGGGGTGTCGTAGGCACAATTTACCTTCTTTCTACTTAATCAGCTGCAGACTTCTGTCCTTCAAGGACGCTATTGCTTTAAATTCTCCAGAGTAGTCTAGTCTTTTTTTAGTATCTGCGTCTTGGATGCGAAATTTGAAGTTTGGTCTTGACATCCTCGTCTGCAGTTTTGTATGTTCATAAAAGCGTCAATGCCTGGTTTGGTTTCCAGCTCCTGGAATTAGCGTTTTAACGCCCACTTAAAACCACAGCCCACAAGCTCTACAATTAAAATATTATATAATGTAAAATGTAAAGCTTAAAACGTGCCCGTTGAGGTGACGAATTCTTTAAATTGACTAGTATGAGTTGAGTGTTTTCTATCCAATTCGGCTGCTGTTTCATTCTGATCTATGTTCTTGTTGGCAGGAAGCCAGAGAGTAAAAGTGTAGTAAAATTATGAATTAATTGTGGACTGTAGCGGTTTGATTAACTTTATCTCAATCCCATTATTGTTGCACGTCCGGCTTTTTGCGCATCTAGAGCTATCAGTGATTGCAGTGATGCAAAGTCGAACACCCAAGTTAAGATGCCTCCATAGTCTGAGTTAGTAGAAGAACGCAATTTACAAAAGCACAATCGACATTTGCCAAAGAGTAGTCCATATTTTGACTGAGAAAAATGAAAAACAAAAGCTCAACATTGCGTCTATCGTTGTCTAGTTTTTATTTTGAGCTGAGGGCCTATTCGAGGAAGCTATCGTTATCGCCTTTGATGGCGGATTTGTATACAAAACAATTGAAATTTTCTAGCCCTACAGTGCATCTGACGTGCCTCTTTCCCGCCTCCAGAGAAGACGTTCGATGTAAGGTCTAGAAACTACTGATGGAGTATCTCTTTAAATCAGCAAGGATTTTCCTCTTTTGATCCGTTTTGTCATTTATTATTTTCTAAGAATGTATCACTCTCTCTCTCTCTCTGTACACACGGCTAGAAAGACCAAATTACACCTCCCATCTTCATGGCTAATCTTGTTCTCTTCTGAATTAAAAAATAATATATGAGAAGTTATTGATAAGTATTATTCGCAAATGAAAACTATTGTTTTAAATAGGATTTCGATTTGACTAATTCTCAAATACGTGAGTACCTTTCCAAGACGGGCCATGAGCAGACTCGTCGCACCCCCCCTTCAAACATATCTGCGTAAGCATGGAAATAATAAATGGACACGTAGTCATGTGGGACTCCATTTGAAATCTTAATTTAGGACGCAAAAGTCAAATATTCTTCACCTATCCATATCTTGCTTTCGATTAGAAAAAAAAAACAAAAACATACTTCAACCCAAAACTTGCCACAAAAAAACTACGCTAAAAATGTGTTTGTGGAGATAAATTTTTGAATAAATTCATCTCTCAAAATAAAGAAATAAAGAAGAGAACTACCTTTGTTGAGGACCTTAGCAAATAATAGTTAATAAACCTAGTTAAAGTTAAAATGAAAAACACATACATATGTATAAGTAATAAAATACGCTTTTACTTCATAAGGACTGTAAAAATTTAAACAAACAAATTAAATTCACATTTAGACGTTTTTAGTTATTAAATGAAAAAAAAAACCCAAACAAACAAACACTAAAAAGTTAAGTTTATAGAAAACATAAAAAAAAATGAATTCATAAAATATAGAAATAAAAAAAAAAGTTCACGCTTCTATTTAACAAATATTTAGAAAACAAAAAAAAAATCGTTATAAAAAAGTAATACAAATATTTATGAACATAAATAAGAGACAATTTAATTGCATTTATTCATTCGCAAATCCAAAGTTAAACTATAGTTTTTAAAAATGACATTTTGATGTAGAATTCGTTTTTTCGTGTTACTTACTTACATTATTGTTTCTTCTTTAGCTGTTTCTTTATTTCTTTCTCTTTTCGCTGAAATAAAATGTGTGTGTACATGTGTAATCCGGCACTAGTTTTTTTTAATTCCATTTAACAAAAAAAACAAACAAAAATCATTGAAAAGTTAAACACAAAACTAAGGCCGAATATACAAAACAAAACAAAACAAAAAAAAAATAAATAAAAGTACTTAAAATGCAAAACAACGATACAATTAAAGGACAAACAAATATTTCTAGTTGAATGATTTTATTTTACTTTTACAACAGGAAACAAAAAACCAAAAAAAAAAAATTAAAAATCGAAATAATGGTTTTTTTTTATGAAATAAAAATAAAAAAATTAAATGAAATTATAAACGCTGAATTATAATCCCACAAAAGAGAAAGATCTTATATATACATTTATAGAAAAATAAAAACTTATTATTAAATGAATAAAAACAAAAACAACAACAACAAAACAAATTATATAGAGAAAATGAAGAAATGAAATAAAAAAAAAAAACAAACAAAAAAAATATAATAAACAAAAAACACCCAAGATGGAACATGAACGATGAAGAATTATATTATAATGTTAACTAGTTATGTAGGTCAGTTAAATAATATTTATTAAAAATCATTAAATTATTATTATTACGATTATTATAAACGAATAAATAACAAACAAAAAAAAAACTGAGAGCAACTAATTAGCAGTTTAAAGCAAAAGTTGTAAAAAAAACAGTTAAAATAAATAATCAATGCGGGCTTAAAAAAATACAGATATAACAAAAAAAAAAACAAATCAAACATCCCGAATATGAATATGATTATTTATTTTTAAGATAACAAATTTCAAGCAACAGAATTCAATTTGTTTGCTAAATTAAAACAATGATTATATAGTTATTAATATAATTAAAAATAATTAATAAAACAAAAAGCAGATTAATAAAGATCAACTAAAAAAAAATTAGACTGTGTGTTGTTTTGTTGACTAAATAAACTAACAAAAAATTTTAAATAAAAGAATTATGTAAAATTTAATAGAAGAAAAATAATAAAATAAAAATTAATTATAAAGAAAAAGAAACAAAACAAATTCAGAACAAAAAAATGGTGAAATAAGAAGACAAAACGAAAAAAAAAATATATATAATTTATTCCATTCTAAATAAAAGAAAAATGCGTTTCATTTCTCTCATATAAAACAGCGGTGTTTTTTTTTTGTAAGTTTAAATTTAGAAGTTCAAACTGATTGTTTGTAATTATATGACCCAGCGTTTGTGCTAAGTCTTACTGTCTTAAATAATTCGGCGGGTAGACCGTCGGGCCCCGCAGCCTTGTTCAACTTAAATTACGATATTTTGCTATTCTCACGGAATTCTTGGCTTTCATCGGCAATCTTGAATGGTTCGCACTGCCTGACAGCATAATTTGATTTCTCAGATCTTATTCACCTGCCACGTTATTGTTACCTTTTGGTATAACTACTGACCATTTTCCCTGGACTAGCACATCTGTATTTCCTCATTAGGGTGCTCTTTCTTTATCCTTCGAAGAAGCCGATGTCCTTTACTTCTTTTTCACTTATAGAGGTTACGAGTCGCTATTGATGTTATACAGATGAGAATTTTTCTTAATTCGCGATCCTGGTCAAGAGGGGTCAACACAACCCGACCTAAAAATTAAGCTGTGGAATATTTTTTTTTTAATTTTCTCCGTAAATAGCCAATTTGATGATGAGAACGCTCGTAAAATCAATTGTTGAAGAAAAATTGCATTTACTCCTCTTCCTCGTATTTCAATCAGCAACTTTCGAGTAGTCTGAACGGTTTTAGTTTTCGTGGAGTGATAATGTAAGCCAATGTGTTCCGTAGCGAAGGAAAATCTGTATATTTTTATTATTTGTTAGGGCAGAGAGGTGTCTTTTGAAGGAGGTATTCCCAATAAATTCATTTGCTAAGAAATCCACATTTATCATTAATTTATCAAATCAAAAGTTTTATAAAATTTAACATTCTTCCGTTTAAGTAACAAAACACGGTATGCAACCAAGTGAGCTAACTCACAAACAAGGAGCAGGTGCTCTTCCCGACAATCAGCATGTGCTTCTGTTTATTCATACCTAACAATATAGCAGGTACTTACTTTGAGAGGATGTGCTCATCAAACACGTAGATGCAATTCATCATCTTCTTTTATTCATAACAAACGCTGATATTGCTGCATTTGCGTGATCCAGGAACTTTTATGAACAACTGCCTTCCTTGCAGCTAAGCAGGCATTCATCGTTGAAAGAAGATAGCGGAGTTTTCCTGTTATTATTTTTCAAACAGAGAGTAGACGTATACATGTGTGCTTTGGGCACTTACACCAAGAAAACAAACTTAGTGTACTTAGTAAACTTAGCTACGCCTGTAGGCGTAGGTAACAACATAGGGGGGTGATGTCAAAACCGTTTAAAATATTACCAAAGAGTTGATCATCTCATCAGAAAAGTATTTTTTACGGTTCTCTACTATGTATTGTAGACGCTCAATGTGGACCAGAGGACGTCCCAAAGTTTCCTTCTCCTTTCGCCTCATCCCACTTTAGGTTTCATCGCAGCAGACTGACCGTAGATGTTAGTAATATTCAGAAAAATCCTGGAGGAGACCATTGGAATTGGAATCCCTTTTTTGTATTGAAGAAGTCTTTGGTTTTAATGTTAAAAGAATAATATTTTATTGGATGATAAAAAGGAGTGTTTGTTTTATTTATAAAATTCACTAAATCAACAATCAACAGAAGACCGTGACAGGGCAGGACAGATGCAGTTTTGTACTCCAGGTAAGCGAAATTAATAGAAACCCATATTATGATATGAGGTTTTCCTGTCAAACTGTTTATGACCTCGCATGCTGCCTGCAAAATGTGCAGCATGTTAAAAAGAAAGTCTGCGTAAGTTAGGTAAGCTAATGTTACACTGCACTAGAGATATATCACTGGAGTTATTTAGATTTCAAATAGGAGGTCAATCAAAAATATCTATTGAGAAACTGTCAATTCTGGACAATATCAAAATTCAGGCCTCTTAATTGTAAACAAACATCACAATTGACCATTATTTGCATGAATCCTGAACATTTACCCTTTAAAATGACATACGAATCACTAAAATCGGTCATGCCGTTCTCGAGCAATTCCATAAATAAAAAATACATTTCATATTTACCACCTTACCGATTATTCCCCATAAAAAAAACTCCCCTTCCATTTTGGGTTCTTGTACCCACTACTCGTTTCGTATATACACCATCCGTCGCCTACTCGCAGGCGCGCTTTTTTCTGAAACCGGTTTGTGTCTGGAATGCTGACGCGAATTTTTTTTTTTCGCTGGCTACCTGCTGCTTTTTTCTGATTTCTGGGCGCCTGGTGTTTTACCAGAATTTCGCAGACAAATTTTTAGGAATTGTGAGAGAACGCGTGGACCGATTTTAATGAGTGACCACTCATTTTGTAGGTGACGTTTGTGCGCGACTTAATGAACGGGTTTTAATGATCGGCCACTCATTTGAAAGGTTAGAAATTTAGCTTTTCCACGAAAATATGTTCATCTGCGATAAATACCGATGATGTGGGTGAACGTTAAAAATAAAAAAAAGACATGTTTTATAATATCCATTGTAGGCAAACGAGTGAACGCATTTTAATGATCGAGCACTCGTTTTAAACGTTAGAATTTATTATTTTTAATGAATCCATGAACGTAAAATGTGGATTTTATTGAACTCATTTTTTGACAACAATAAAAATACATTAAAAATCATAACTTTATTTAAAAATTATTTATACATTTTGAATTGTTTCGATTACTTATTTTGTCATTTTCTAAAAGTTCTTCAACCGTGTGTAGTCGAATTTTTTGCCGTTTTCTTCAAGTAGTTCCCAAGTTTAAAGCTGAACATCAGATGATTGGCTGCCTAATCAATGCGAAATCCTCTTTCCAGTCAGTGGAAACATCAAATTAGATTTTTGTCAAGCTGCCTGAAAATAAATAGAAAAAAAAACTTTGTTAAATAGAGGTTTACTAATAAATAATTCTAAAGTGTTAAAAAAATACATATATTTCAAACTTTTAAAGTTATGAAGAAAACATGATGGTATTGTAGGGGGTAAATATTCACCCCAACTCCAGTTACAGTCCTTCAAAGTGAAAATGAGGTATAATTACTCGTATCAATTTGGAACTACTATAGAAAAAAACAAGTTTGAATATGAAGTGAATAAAACAAATGCAGATGGTTTTATTTTGGACAAAGCTATATATCACTTCGTGCTAAAGATTTGTCCTTGTAGTTATAATATATGCAATTTACCTCATTTTTACTTTGAAGGACTATAACTGGAGTTCATGACAGGACTATTCATGTTTTCCACATAATTCAGGAGTATTGACATACTAAAACTTCCGACAACCTTTTTTTCCCTGTACAGCGGTTTGTTTTTACAAAAGAAAATGTCACACAAACAGTTTCCTCATTCATTCCCCATTCCATGTCGTTCCCATTGTGGCAAACAGCCACACAAACAAGCCTATAGGAAAAATTTTGACGTTTCAAAGAAGAAAGAAAAAAATAAAGCTAAACACAAATATTTTGCACTTGCGTTTTACTTTCGTACTCTTTTGGATACAAATTGTTTCGAAATTAAAACAATTTTCAACCATTTTCGCATTTGTTCTCTTCTCTGTTTTTGTTCTTTGGTTAAAATTAAATCTCAATTTCGACATGAGCACAAGTGGCGATTCAATGAACAATGCACCGTATCTGGGAGATTACATGGTCAAAGAAGAAGACGATGGGTCTGGTAAGTTATACAACTCTTAATTACTAACACCTCAGGTTTCATTATTATTTTTTGTGTGTTAATAATTTTCAATTTTAAAGATGACTCTGGTAAGAATTCGAGCTCGTTTATGCTTCGTGAGCAGGACCGCTTTCTACCCATTTGCAACATTATAAAAATTATGAAAATGCCCGTCCCGGATAATGGAAAAATCGCAAAAGACGCCCGTGAATGTATTCAAGAGTGCGTCTCCGAGTTCATATCGTTCATCACCTCCGAGGCCATCGAGAGGAGCATTTCTGAGAATCGAAAGACTGTCAATGGCGATGATTTGCTTTATGCATTCGCGACCCTCGGCTTTGATAACTATGTTGAGCCGCTATCTATCTATTTGCACAAGTTCAGAGAGGTAAGTTGATTTGGCAGCGATACAACGGCGAATGGTAAACCAAATCAAATTCGTCACACGTCCTTACTTCTCTCGTTGCAGTCGACGAAATCGGATCGCAATCTCGCCTACGGTGATCCCTTGTTGTTCGATGATTCATCGGATGACTTTCGCAAGCCTTAGCTTCGGATTGAAGTATTTTAAATGTGACATTTAGTTGGTTTTATTATTTTTTTTTTATATAATATATATAAGATATTGAACAAAAAGAAGAAAAAGAGCAAAAAAAAAAAAACAATAGAGATATCCACACATCACGAATGAACGAACACCCACCCACCCAAGAAATATGAGGGTCTGTTCTGGGTGTCGGGACGCCCATAGACCCCTTTTGAATTTTATCGCTGATCGAGCAGAAAGGCGCGCGCAGGCACACATTACAGAACAAAAAAACAATAAAAAAAGTAATCGATTTATGTATTTATTTTTGAAAGAGAAAAGAAAAATTTGTTTGGTTTTTTTTTTTTTTTTTTTGGGATTGGAGAATCGATGTTGTCAAAAGACAAACTGAACTTCCTTTTAACTTGGTTATGAGGAAAGGAAGATCAAGATGAAATTTAACTTAAAAAAAAACATAAGGAAAGGCTACAGTCTGCTGGGGGCGAACAGTATGATACCCTATCCATATCCCTATATGCCCCAAAGAAAAAAGCATTAAGAAGATTTTATTTCATTCTATTAATTAAAAAAAAAAAGTTTTTTTGAAAAAACGCCCCCAAAAAGTGGACATGGCCAAAAACTTTGTATGGGCGATATGTGGGAAAAAGTATAGGGTAAATATCTTGTTAAACTTTTTTTTTGCTTTCTATGAAAATTTTCGAAGAAAACAGCATTTTAGTAAAAAAAAACGCCCACAAAAAGTAGGCGTGGCAAAAAACTTTATATGACAAACTTATAAAGGGGGGCAGTGCCTACATATCTTGTGAAAGATGTAACACTCTATCTTTCTAACTTTAGCTTTAAAACGGTTTTTTCTAAATTGTGGGCGTGGCAGTGGGCGTATTCAAAAAATATTTACACTTAACCATTTCGGAGCCCTAGGGAATATGTGGTCATTATTTTAGCTTCCTAGCTTAATTTTAAACGCCTAAAAATTGCGTACGGACGGACATTGCTAGACAGTCTTAGGATTTGGTCCTGATCATAAATATATATACTTTTATGGGTCTACGACGAATATTAAGGGGTGTTACAAACTATGTGTCAAAATTAATATACCCTTAGGATAGGGTATAAAGAGTCCATTGCAACTGTTAAGTTGTCTTTGGCACTACCTCGTTACCTTTTTGTTTTACTTCTTAAAAACATGCCAAAACGACTTATTAGGTTCTGCACTTTGACCGCCGATATGTTACTTCGACGTTTTTATTTTTTAATCGAAGTTTTCATTAGGTCTCATTTTTTTCAATGAGTACCTAGTTCTAGAGTATTTCAAGAAACGTCGTTAACCGCTCCGAAACTAATCTCGCATTCCATTGGACTTTTAAAAAATTAATTGATAGCGACGGAAGAATTTAAATACTCGAAAAAAATGTCATTGGGAAACTGGTCTAAATCTAAAAAAAAATCTCGATTGTTCCTGGTGAATGGAATGACAAAACTGATCTGACAACGGCAAATATTTTTAAAATCCTTTTTTTCGGGTCCAATTGATGCGACATAAATGACAATGAAGTGCCGGTAACTTGCCGCGTTGCAATCTAACATAATTACACAACAAACATCCTTAAAACTGGGGAAAACTTTGGTCTGTCAAATTTGATTTACATATATGGTTTAATATGTATGTGAAAAGTTACCAGGGAAGACGCCGTCAAACAAGTCGAATAGGTGATTAAATTAACAAACTTTTCTGTAACTTTCCTATTGACAAGTTGCAAGTCCACAGCTAGTCAATCCTCATTAAGTGATATGAGCCAGATATGAGCCTTACCTCTTAGTAGACTTAAGGATGGAGGACGCGTTCTTTCTTTGTCGTGGTCTAAATAACTTCTACTTTTTGTGAGAAGCTCAGAATTTATATTTAACAAAAGAGAAATAAGCTTTGAATTCTCGTTGGCAGATGTCCCATAATCCCGAGGGTCTATCCAAATTTATAATCCAGTTATGTCCATCCCTACATCCATTTTGATTAAAAATCAATACAGTTTTTAATACAAAATTCAAAGTAGTTCCTGTTCCTAGAGCGATTTCATGGCGCAATTTTAAAAAAATATTGGCCAGAAACCTAGCTTCTCCAACAATTGTGGGTGCGAAAATATATCTTTTGACACGAATGTCATAAACAGGCTACAAAATAATAACCCAAGGAATGTGTGTATTTAAAAATTAAAGCTAATTTAGCGGATTGAAGTAAGTAAAATTCGCTGTCATACAAATTTTCTCCTTCAATGAGAAATTTCTTAACAAAATATGTTAAAGACATTAAATTTGTCACATTACATTAAAGAAGAGACAAAATTTAACTTTAAAAACAATTTCATTACAAACAAAGCTAGCCGTTTCTGTTTCGACATTTCGAGGTAAACACACCCAAATCGCTTTTTGACATTTCTGTTCATCCAAACCTTTCCCATTCCTTTCCACAAAAACACACACGACACGAATTCATTTTCGTATTTCATCAACTGGAAATAAACCAATGTGGAAAAGGAACCATTAAACCGTGTGGTTTTGTTGGATCTTCCATTTGTTCTTTCAGTTTCGTTTTTTGAGTGGAAAATTTCTTTAATTTAATTAAACACCTTTCGTAGAGAAAAAAACAAAACGAAATCAATCAAAATGTCCGCCGTTGAAACGAAAATCGAAGAAGTTCCTGTCGCCGAGGAGACAGTTGCCGCCGATGGCGAAGTAAAAAAGCAGAAAAAGCCAAAGCCGAACAACAAGAAATTGCGACAAGGTGAGTAAGCCCACCCATCATCGCCATCCATTTGGGCTTAAATGTGTTCGCACTATATTTTTTCAACGTGGTGGTAAAACTATCCAAAATTGAACAATTGTTTGCACAAGGTGCATTGAGCTCTTCAAGCAGCAATATTTCCCATTTTTTCTTCGCTAAAAGGTTATGTTGAATTGACCAGAGAATGCGGTGTGGGGGTTTTTCTAGCATGCGCGATCACGGGACGTATCTGCATAAACAACGTAATACATTTTGTTTTTCTCCTTCCAGCTGAAGCTGCTGCCAAGCGTACCGATGATGGTGAGGCCGGCGAAAATGCCGCCGCAGAAGAAGCAGCACCCAAGGAAAACGGCGACGCCACTGAGGATGCCGCCGATGCCGATAAGAAAAAGAAAAAGAAGCAAAACAAAAGCAGCAAGCCGAAGGGAGCGCCCATGATACCAATTGCTGCGCAGTTTCCCGATGGTATTTTCCCTGAGGGAGAGGTAGTCAAGCACCCAGTGCCTAAGGATGTCGATGAGCGTACAGCCAAGGATCGCTTTACCAGCGAGGAGAAACGTGCTCTAGACCGCATGCACACAGACATCTATAACGAATTGCGCCATGCCGCAGAAGCTCATCGCCAGACTCGTCAGTATATGCAGAAGTTCATCAAGCCGGGCATGAGCATGATTCAGATCTGCGAAGAGCTAGAGACCACCGCCAGAAGGTTGATTGGTGAAAATGGCCTCGAGGCGGGATTGGCCTTCCCGACGGGGTGCTCGCTAAATCACTGCGCAGCCCATTACACGCCAAATGCTGGCGACACGACGGTCTTGCAGTACGACGATGTATGCAAGATTGACTTCGGAACACACATCAAGGGACGCATCATTGACTGCGCCTTCACTTTGGCGTTCAACAACAAATACGACAAATTGCTGGAGGCCGTCAAGGATGCCACAAACACTGGCATCCGCGAGGCCGGTATCGACGTCAGGTTGTGTGACATTGGAGCAGCCATTCAGGAGGTCATGGAGTCGTACGAAATCGAGTTGGACGGCAAGACGTATCAAATCAAAAGTATTCGTAATCTTAACGGTCACTCAATCAGTCCTTATCGTAAGTTGTTCGTTGGTAACGGTGGTTGTTGTTTGTTTAATGTGATTCTCTTTGTTTTAGGCATCCATGCGGGCAAAACAGTGCCAATTGTCAAGGGCGGCGAGTCCACACGTATGGAAGAGAACGAATTCTATGCCATCGAGACATTCGGCTCAACTGGTCGTGGTTTGATCCATGACGACATGGATTGCTCGCATTACATGAAGAACTATGATGCACCGTACGTTCCGTTGCGTCTGCAGTCATCCAAACAGCTGTTGGGAACAATCAACAAGAACTTTAGTACGTTGGCTTTCTGCAAGCGGTGGTTGGACCGTGCTGGAGCAACGAAGTACCAAATGGCGCTGAAGGATCTTTGTGACAAGGGCGTGGTGGAGGCTTATCCACCACTGTGCGACATTAAGGGCTGTTACACCGCTCAGTACGAACACACAATAATGCTGCGACCGACATGCAAGGAAATCGTTTCAAGAGGAAGCGACTACTGATCGGTGCACTTTGCTCAGTGGGACGGCGAACGAGAGAGCGCGATGATGACTCTTCGATGATGATTTATACTTATTCTATAATCAACTTGAAATTGTATTGTTTTATTTGGCTGGTTTGAATGCTGGCGTTCTTTTTTTTATTATTGACTTGTTGAAGAGCGAGGAGAGAAAAATATAAGTTTTTGGAGATCAATGAAGCGATGGAGGTTTTATTTACAGTTTGGAGAAAGGAAAGGGATAATCTAATTTTGTGTTTTACTCTGGAAGCTCTTGTACAGACAGGAAAAAAAAACGTGAAAGTACCCCAAAAGGCAAAAGTAGCTGAAAGGCTTTTCAACACTACAAACCACTGACTTGACTTGATATTTCGTAACAGGAAGAAGTTTGGTGGACGTCGACAACCCAAATAATATAATTTTTGCTGTAGCGGTAAAAAGATCAATTTCGGATACCAGTATTTTTGCGTGCACATGACATTGAATCAAATCAAGTTATTAATTGAAATTCCATACAATCTAGACCCCTAGAAAGTGTCTGCATTTTTTTAAAATCATTTTTCTTAACAACTAGTCGCAAACGATTTGCTGGCTCTTTTAATGCAAAGGTATAAAAATTGAAATGTTTATTTCTTACCAAATGTTTGCTCCAGTTGAGTACTTTTTCTATTTCGGCCATAGGATGTAGGTTACCCAAGAAATCAAACATTTTGTCTTTCACTCGTTTAAAAATAACTTTTTATGGATTGTATTATGTTGTGGCATTATTAAATGTCATATATACAATCAGAGCCATCTGGGCGTCAAACAAAATGCTCGTTAAGATATTTGTTCTCCAATTGTTGGAGACTGGAAATAGATGTCCCAGCAGGAACTGGAAGCTTCTAGAATTGACTGTTTATCGTATGACTATGTAACAAAAACTAGCTTGTTTCAAATGGACACATTTCATGAACTTTGGCATTCGGATTACCACAAAAAAAAAACATTTATAATAAATTCTGATTTTTTAAGGAAATTTTTAAAGAAGTATAAATTTCTCCTTTTTTTAAAGTGTTCAAAAATATTTAATCAGTTAACAGCTACTTTCTAATGGCATACCTGCCATCAATAAGATAAAAAATGGCATTCAAAATGCCGTTATATCACGCAAGGAAAACGCTCGCAACAAGGGTTCCAAGAAATCAAATTTTGAAATGTCCGTGTAAGTGCTTGCAGTCACACCGTCTAAGAAAAGTGCTTGCTGCAACTACTTTTTGCCGACTTTCCAGTACTCGCAAAATGCAAGCAGCTGTAAGTGCTTGTTAATAAATACATATAACAAATACAATGCCCTTTCTTTTGCCATTCCATATAGTTTTTAGTGCCAAGCTGGCATGACGTTAGAAAATTCGTAAAAAGATGAGAATGAAGTTAAAAGTCAACACGATTTACAAAGTAATCGACTTAGATACCACATCACGACGACGAAGTTCGTATTCTAAAAATATCAGTAACAAAATTAGAGAAAACAGAAGAATAAACTTGGTACTAAAATGTACCAGTAGAATGCAAGGAGTCAATACAAAATAAAACCATCAATTGCAGTTTAAAAATATACAAAATAAAACCAATTGGTCGAATACAAGGGCAAGAGAACAACAATTTTGAAACGACATCTTTCGTGTGTTTTAAGTTTATAATTAAAAAACCGACTAGTTTTGCTTATATATTTCACCTAAATTCCATAAAATATACAACTTGGCAACCACCTATCAACAACATATTCATTTCTTTTATACAAAATCTTTATCTGTCACATATTTTGACTTCAATCCTTGTTTTTTTCTCTATTTATTGGGCATGTGGAGTTGGATTACTTTTGAGTAGCGAATGATTACTTCAGCATCTGAATTCGCTATAAAGTATTCGATACATAAAACGCTCTTATTAAATCCGCCGAGGGGAAACCCATTTATGAAATTCGTTCATTAAAAAAGCGCGGATCATACTTTTCCATACAAACGGGAAGGTGTTCGTACATTACAAAGCATTGCGGATTTAATTATAGGGAAGATATAGAATTTTTCCTAAAAAAGAATTTATTTATTGGAAAACCTTTCCTCTGTTACAGACAGAACATTATGAAAGGCTGCATATAGCATTTAGATTTAAAATGTATGCCAAAACAAACGGAACAAATTATTTGAGTGTAGTGGGCGAATAGTCACTTTAACATCCAAATACTAATTTTAAATGAACGAGACTAAAACGCAAGGATTAACCCATAATCCCACCAATAATACGCTTCGGATTCCAATTCTAATTAGAATTCGAAATAAGCCCATGCAAATCAGTCAGATATATACTGATTGGAAATGGAACAAAACAGACCTACAATTGTTTATTTTTAAAAAGTAGCATAATATATGAAATTCGGTATCGTACAAGGTTGACTTCAAAGACTTTGCACAAGTCGTACAAAATAGGGGATTTCAAGAAATAATAAAGCACAATAAATTGATGCGAAATAAGTCATTAGGAAAAACTAGCCCACTACCACAAAAATAATAAATAATAATTTGTTTTTATTGTAAAAAAAAATGTGTTTAAAAAAAACGGTCAAAATTAGGCGCATAAGGGTAGCCCTGGAAATCGATACTCGGTTCAAGTAACGAATACTAAAAACCGAATAATAACTTTGTTCCCATCTCTAGTTCTCCTACGATTTATTGGAATTCCAATTCGTCATCAGATCATAGGAGAAATCTGTCAAGAACAATTTGAGTGCAAAGATAAGAAAACAATAACCCGAAACTCGCAAAAACGTCGTCACATTTTGGTATTGTGTATGTGCTCTTTAAAAATAAGAATTACTCATCTATTTTCCCTAGTGTTCTTTATATAGGAATAGCAGCACTATGAATATCTTGCGTTGGGCTGGAGATCTGTCTCATACGCTGGCGATCATAATTTTGCTGGTTAAACTTTTAAAAACTCGCTCCTGCGCTGGTATCTCGGGCAAGACACAGATTCTCTTTTGTGTCGTGTTTGTGACCCGGTATCTGGACGTGTTCACCACATTTATCAGTCCATACAATTCGATTATGAAAGTTTTCTTCGTCGTCACAACGGGAGCAACTGTCTATCTGATGTATGTCAAATTCAAAGAGAGCAATGATAAAAATCAAGACTCATTCCGCATAGAGCTTTTGTTGATACCGTGCGCCTTACTCTCGCTGGCCATCAACCATGAGTTCACGGTGATTGAAGTGCTTTGGGCATTTTCGATTTATCTGGAATCGGTCGCCATTCTACCGCAACTGTTCCTCGTCAGCAAGACGCGCGAAGGAGAATCTATTATCATCTTCTATCTGTTGGTTTTGGGCTCGTATCGGACACTGTATATGCTGAACTGGGCCCACCGATATATTGTGCATTCGAACTTCGATCTGATTGCAATAGCGGCTGGCGTTGTACAAACAATTTGCATTCTGATTACCATTATAAAAACTAAATTTAAAAATGAACAGGAAATTTTTGTTGAAGACGGAGTCGTTAAAGAAGTAATTCTACCCGACGACGCAGTGAAATACTAAATGACTTTATTGCAAAAAACAACATATTTTTGAATCTGTGTCATCTACTTGTGCCACATTTAAGGCATGTTAGATCTCAAAAAGTGTTTAAAAAAGCCCAGATATAATAAGTCTATATTGATTTTCTTTTTTTTTTAAACTGAAATTTTTCATTATACAATCACCATATGTATTCAAATTTATTTTACAAATATATATTTTGTATTCCATTAGATTTTATAATTGTTCGCCATGACAAAAAAAAAATTACTACAATTTTAATCATATACCCTATGTACTCAATTTTATTTTATATATATATATATATTTTGCATTTCATTAGATTTTATAATTATTAAAGTGGTTCGCAATGCAAAAAAAAATATACTTAAAACTTATGGACATTCAAAATCGGAAAGTCCAAAAAACCAAAATTCAAACCTTTTACATACTACACATATGCAGCCATATTAATAACAATATTCAACTTGCTCGTTAAATCATGTGTTAGATAGCATACTACTAAAAAACTTATCCGATTGTTAACTTTTCTTATTAATAATGGATGGTTCCTCCATACAAATAAGTAACTGGCAATTTTCCTGAAAAATTAGCTTGAAAATGGCATCACTGACATAAATTGTATTAAGTCTTTTATATTCTGGCTGACATATGACTTATCCAAATAACAAATTCTAATATCATTAGGAAGTAATGTACGAGAATTACGAGATTGTTCAACATGATAACGAACAAAATTATTTCAAAGTTATCAACTTGTTAAACATCAGTGAGTTAGTTTTTGACAGTTTTTACGCTGTAGATAAATCCAAAATTTTTGGATTTTTGCGTTAACAGATCTTCATTAGATCTGAACCTTTTGTGAAATTTTCGTTTTGTGTATCAAATTGTTGTATATTGTAAGAAATTTCAGCTAACGTGAACTCGGCTGTTTTTACCTATATAATTTGCACTTTTAAAAGAGTTCACGTACAAATTGAATGGCGAACTTGCGGACTTCGCGCACACATGAAATGTAATTTTCAATAGCTGATATCGTACAATTTCGGAAATACAACAAAAAAAAAACATCAAATCTCTGACTACACGTATTCACAGAAAGATAAATGTTAAACATTTATTTCTATTGTGAACGCATCAACATTGTTATTGGCAACACTCTTTTTACGAAAACAAATCTCAACCAACTTCACACCTACCCATCAACCATTTATCTTTTCAATTCCAAATGTGTCAGATTTTTCGACGTCGATCTTTGTGTTTGTGTGCTTACGACTGAAAATCGCCCAAGGAATTTATGTATTGAATCAATACCCATAAACAATTGTGTCCAGGTAAACTAAATTGCATCCCTCCGCCAGCCAACTAATTAAAATCCAATCCCTTTTCCATTATAGTCAGCATTTACGAATTCATCGTCGTGTTCTCATTTGATCCATCGGCGTCGTCGTCAAAACACAGCACAAATCTGTCAAAAAGAAAAAAAAATTGCGTGCGAAGAGAACAAGAACCCGACACTCGCAATTACATTCGAGGGGAGCAAGTGCGAACGAGAAGACCATCTTAGCAGCCACGTCGGCCACGTCACTTTTGGTATCGTCTATGCGGTCTTTCAAAAAAAGAATTATTCACTAATTTCCTTTCGTGTTAATTTTTTTTTCGTGTTCTTCATTTAGTTTGTGTGTGAAATAAAAATAGTACGCGCGGCGCATCCCGAATAAAAACACAATGAATATCTTTCGATTGGCCGGGGACCTGTCCCATTTGCTGGCGATAATAATTCTGTTGCTTAAAATCTGGAAAACTCGCTCCTGCGCGGGTATATCGGGCAAGTCACAGATCCTGTTCTGTATTGTGTATGTGACCCGGTATCTGGACTTCTTCACCACCTATGTCAGTCTGTACAATTCGATTATGAAAGTGGTCTTCATCGGCGCATCGGGAGCAACTGTCTATCTGATGTATGTGAAATTCAAAGCGACCAATGATACTAATCACGACTCGTTCCGCATAGAGTTTTTGCTAATACCGTGCGCTTTACTCTCGCTGGTCCTCAATCATGAGTTCACGTTCATGGAAGTGCTGTGGACATTTTCGATTTACCTTGAATCCGTCGCTATTCTGCCACAACTGTTCCTGGTCAGCAAGACGGGCGAAGCGGAATCTATCACCAGCCACTATCTGTTTGCTTTGGGCTCGTATCGGGCATTGTATCTGCTGAACTGGGTCTATCGATATGTCGTGGAGACGCACTACGATCTGATTCCAATATTTGCCGGCGTAGTGCAGACAATCTTGTACTGCGATTTCTTCTATCTGTATATCACCAAAGTGTTGAAGGGTAAGAAACTTCAACTTCCTGCCTAAACACGCGACGAGAGCCTGGCCAGAGGAGGGAGTCATTCGATTGTAGTTTCTAGTTATAATAGTAATCGTTCTTTAAAACAAAAATAATATCATTCTTCTCTCCCGTCACCCACTCTCTCTCTCTCTCTCTATCACTGTAAATCTTCTTAATTTTAAATGGAACAACAACCGAAATATAAATAAACAATTTACACAAGAAAGAAAAGTATTTAAGGCAACCACCAACCCTACCGGAAGCTATTTTAATGGTAGTTTAAGATTTTTAAGGATGTAAAGAGAAACATGAGGATGAGGCGAGGGAAGGCAACTTGAATTGATGATATTGCATCCTCTCTCTTGTGCTGTAATTTTTTTTTAATTATTGTTTAAAAAAAATAAAACAAAATATTTTATTGTAAAGTTCTTCTTTAGTTTAACCCGAGGAATAAAAACAAAACGAAAAGAGATGAAGACAAGTAAAACCGAGAATCATTTGTAATAAAAAGAAACAAATAAAAAATAAAGTTATAATTATAATTCTTAGCGATAAACTTAAACATAAAAATAAATTAAATGAAAAAAAAAAAAAAAAAAACCGAATTTGGATGGTTTACTTTTACTGGAGTGACGTTCTGCTTTGGTAGTAAAACGAAGATCGAATTGACCAAAAGTGAACTATTCTCGTCAAAACGCAAGAATTTGCTGTTACATGCCAAGGCTCTCAACTATAAACAGCTATCTGTACAACTATATGTACTGTTTACGTTTAACGTGGAAAACATTGGAGCTCTCAGTCTTAGAATCCTTAAACGTAGGAACACTTCTCGAAATCTGAGAAATATCAGTGAGACGTATGAAACGCACAGAATAATTCACTTTGACAAGTGAACCTGACAGAAGTGCCTGACGTAAGCGGCCCATACGGGACTTAAAGACTAGCTTCCCCAACCATTGTGAGTGCGAAGATATAGTTTTTGGGACCCACAGAAAGCTTTTTTATTTTTGAGAAGCTTCTTTCTCATGCTTCTTAATTTGGGGGCGGGGAATAAAATCTTTCAGGTGGTACATGGTAGTACAATGAGCGCTCCATCGAAAAGTAGCAACCTCCGACAAAGAAAAGGTAATAAAGAGAGGAAGAGAGATTTTATTCTCCGAAAGTAATACAATAGAGGTTTTTCTATGTAAAAAACGATAACTTCAGGTATTTTAGATTTAAGAGGGGTCTTACACATATATGTTTAAAATTTCATTGCTTGTTGCTAAGTAATTTACTGGTTTTATTCTTCGTTAGATTTCTAAAGAGTTGTCGTTTCCAGATATGATAGCAGATACGAGGTAGATAACAGTTCCTAACTACCTTAAAGATATAGTTACATACATTCCGGACGATTCGTCGATGTTTGGTGTCCCTTCTTGTTCACAGCATATACATATATTTGATTTGCCATCGTTTACAGCTAGATCCATTTTTCATTATTGTAGCTATACTACAACTACACGAGTGACAGCTTGCTGTGTTGTTTGAAAGGCTGATACCTCCAGAGTATCGTTTCTGGTGAACCGGGCAAACGATGCTGAGATTCACCAGGCATATATACTTTTGACTACTTTGGGTCCTGCAGCGTCGTCACTTATTTTTGGTCCATTGGACGTAATTCTTGACTTGCATCATCAATGTTGAATAATTTGCTCTACCTAACAGCGAAATTTGTAGTGTCTTGGCCGTTTATCAGAGTTGGTTTTCCCATATCTATAAACACAGACTGAGTCTATCATTATTCTATATCTATTATCGCGGGCTTTTCATGTTATTTCTTTTTCCTACGGCCAATGTTCTTCCCTCCTCTTTTGCTCGTAGAGCTCATGAGCCGCTGTTGTTTTGCTGCATGTTATTGCCGCCACTCAAGGTGGTGGGCAGGTGAAGCCCAGCACAACGCTTGCGGTTTCTGATGGCTTCTAGACATTTAAATCATTGAGCTTGAGACTGAGACTAATATTGAGGGATACGCGTACGTCAAAGGGTCTGGCGGCTTGTTTCGAATGCAACCGTTCAACGTTAAATCTCCCAAAGTTTTTCCCCGTTGTTTTGGCGTCTAAGATATTCGTAGATGCACCTTGGCTGCAACTAGGTAGTGGTCCGAGTCTATGTTGGACGCTCGGAATGTTCGGACATCTAAAGTACTTGAAGATTGCCTTAGCTCGATTGCAACATGCTCAATCTGATGAAAGGTTTATTTATCTGGTGATCGACATGGCATGTTACTTTGTAAATATTCATGTGAGGGACACCGTTATGATAAAATATATAATATATAAATTTGTTTTTCAATCTAAAGTTTCATTTAAATTCATTGAATTAATTGAATCATATCCATGAGATTTTTTATGACTACGACTTTAATGAGTGCAATGTACTCGAATAATTTAACAGAAAAGCATATATTGCACACGCTGCAACTTTTACAAAACACCTGTGTTTGCTATGCGTGCCTACCACTTGCGAAAATATAAAATATAAATTATTTTACTTGTTAAATGAACTTTAAAGTTTGAGTCAAGTTTTTCCTCAACTTATTACTTATTTATTGACTACGTATTGTTCTTTATTTGTAGAGTGTGAATATTCATTGCTTGACTTTCTTTAGAGTCGTTCTAAAGTTGTTGCCAATCGTAGAATATCATTATTAGAGTGTATACAACAGCCAAGCAAGTAAACTTCAAGATAAAGTTCAAGATAAGAGTTGCGAAACAATGACGTCAGTTCAATATTTTGCCTATAATGTACTTCTATTATATGAGCCATGTTATTTGTATGTAAACAAGCGCGTTCTAATAGTCGTGTCGCTTGAAATTGTTATCGAGCAATAGGACTTTACTTTCCGGTCCTCAAAAATGCATATCGAATAGGAGAAAAGTTTTTCAATTAATTGTTTATGTATTTTACCAATAATAAATTTTTATCTCAATTGTTTAATCGCTACGAAATCGTTGTTAATTCTCATAAATTAGCTTACAAATGATTTTCTAGCTTATCAGCCTGATAAAGCACAAAAGTTCTCGGGTATCAAATGAATACAATGAGAAAAAAAATTCCATGTAAGCCCCAATCCACCCACACAGCAATAGTTTTGAAAAGAGTGAAAAGAGTGTTAAAGTGATTAGAAGCATAATCTAAGAAAAAGAAAAAGGTTATCGAACTCTAAAACTAATCTATGAGAAAACTAGAAATACCTATGTACTAGCATATCACGAAACAAAAACAAAGAGAGCGTATCATGAAATTGCAAATAAAAAATATTGAATTTGAATTGATCACGTGTAATATGTGTTGTGCTCTTCTAACTGGCACGTACCTACCTAGATTATAATTATTGATCAAAGGGGAATGTCGCCCATGCAAAGCAAACCACATCAATGTTATCAGTAATATACACGATTCAACTATTAAGTAATAATAGTTAACATTTCCTCATGCAAGGTCAATGAGATGAGTTGTTATAAGAAAACCAAGCGAAATGGGGTTTGTAGGTCACTTGTGTTTATGAAATACAACAAATGTGCGGCAAGTTAAAAGTATGTAGATACCATACACATGTAGCGATGTAGTCTATATCAATAAGTAAATGAATTAATATAAAATGAACATGATCTGGGGTTGAGCAAGTACTTTTTGCGCAAACGGTAATTAGTCTTTCCTTCTACAGCTTAGAATAACGATAGTGCAAATTTTACTGTGGTTATGATAAAAATAAAGAGAAAATCAACGGCTGAATAAGGATTTTTTTTTTCAGGGAAGAATTGTAACTTTGAAATTAAATTTTGTCTGCGCCATAAAAAAAGAAAATTAACCCTACAGCCACAAAAATTGGAAGCTCATAGAGTACATAAAGCAATGCTTCTCTAGACATTTGAGCATGCGAAGCTATATATTTGGCACGAGCAGAAGGAAGATTGATATTTAACCACAGAAGAGAGAACATTGAGATTTCGATAAAATTTAAGGGTGGTTCGGTTCTTATCCATTTCCAATACCGACTGAAATGCAGGATATCCAAACTGGCCTTTTTTAAATTTTTTTTATGAATTAAATACACAGTGAAGTAAATACCAAAATGTCTATATATTAAACCGTACCACCTCAAGGCGTAATAAGCCAAAAGCATGCAATATATACGATTTAACAAAAAATTGGCTAAATGTTAAGAAAGGCGGTATGTACTTACAGACTGAAGAAAGAGACTCGGAAATACATTTATCATTCGTAGCGTGCCACGCGCTATTGTTTGATTGATCGTAATTAAATGTATCCAAATTAAACTTAAAAACCATGAATTCTAAATGAATTGTGAGGACCTTTCCATATTTTTTAACCGTGTTCCCCTTTTTACTTAACAATTTTCTTATTTAAATTAATATAAATATATGCGCCTAATATATTTCTGTTAACAAAGGAGGTAGGTAGTTATCTTAATAACGATTAAGAACCTTACAAAAAAATGAGGATAGTATGGCATTTGAAAAAAAAAAATCAAAAAACCTGGTAACAAAAGTCAAAGAAAAAAAGAAATACAGCTACAAAAATTAGAGGGTATTACATGAATCCCGTCAAAAGGTTAGTTTTAATCAACGTTCTCTCAAAGCAACAAAGAAAGACAGGCCTGAGAACTATCCTCGATCAGATGAATGCGCCAATACCAGTATTTGTGTCGAAGTGATACCAAACCAGGTGGATTACAGACAAATTTTGAGGTCAAACGGGTGAAGGTCATCAATAAAAGGAGAGTAGAATAAAATATACATTTCCTTCTGAAAAATGACAACAGTGATATTGCAGGTTTCCCGCATAGACTTCAAGAGAAAGTTATTCGTATCATAGTCATAGCTCAAAACTTATCTGATCTAATTGAATTGCAAATATCTACACTATTTCTAACACTTACCTACAATTTTATTGTCAATACTGTTGCTTCCTTATTCCATTCTATCACTATATTTTTGATTTTATAGAAAATTTCTGGCACACGTTCGCAAACACTATACATACAAAATAAAAAATAAAAATATAAAACTTATAAATGTAATAAATTTGTTTTTTCCCACCTTTAAATTAATAAATTATTTGCTTCGTTGAAAATCTTTTCCCGCTGAATGCATTCAAAGAGATAAACGTCACTCTTGGAACAAGTCCGGAGGGAACAAAAATTACCCCCGCGTTTGACAGTTTTCGCAAATTTCCCTTTCACCGGCGGCCGTAACTTTGGCAACAAGAAAAAAATCGACATAAACAAAACTCCTCCAACTTTTGATTCTTTGTAAATTATTCTCCGCTCCACGGCGGAATTCAAATTCCAGTTGATATCCTTAATTGCAAGGCACAAGTACAATGTTCAAGAATACATTTCAGTCTGGATTTTTATCGATTCTGTACAGCATTGGCAGCAAACCGCTCCAAATCTGGGACAAGAAAGTGCGAAATGGACACATCAAACGTATTACCGACAACGATATCCAAAGTTTGGTGCTGGAAATAGTTGGCACAAACGTGAGTACGACGTTTATCACTTGTCCCGCGGATCCAAAGACAACATTGGGCATAAAGCTGCCCTTCCTTGTGATGATTATAAAGAATCTGAAGAAGTACTTTACATTTGAAGTGCAGGTGAGTTAAGATACATGTGCTTCAGTTACTCAAATTATATATTTTTTTCCATTCTTGCTTTGGTGAAGGTCCTCGATGACAAAAACGTGAGAAGACGCTTCCGAGCGAGTAATTACCAGTCAACAACCCGCGTAAAGCCTTTTATTTGCACAATGCCTATGCGACTGGACGAAGGATGGAATCAAATCCAGTTCAATCTGTCCGACTTTACACGACGAGCATACGGAACCAACTATGTTGAGACACTGCGAGTGCAAATCCATGCAAACTGCAGAATACGACGAGTGTACTTCTCCGACCGACTCTACTCCGAAGACGAACTTCCACCCGAGTTCAAGCTGTTCCTTCCGATTCAAAAGCCTCTGGCGAAGACAACCAGCCAACAGGTTGCGCTCGTATAAGCGGAAAGGGACCAGCTTAAAGCCATTTGTAGACAGTTAGGACAATGATTTATCACTTTGCAACTAAAATTTTAATAAAATGCACAAAAAACAGGAGAAAACTCCTTTCTTTTTCACATTACTCGACAGCGGTGAGAATTTCGGGCCCTTTCTCTGTGACAAGGATTGTGTGCTCGAATTGGGCACTCCTTGCTCCATCGACACTGATAGCTGTCCAGCCATCCTCCTGGATTTCTACATCAGGCCCGCCCAGCGTTAGAATCGGTTCAATGGTGAAAGTCATACCTGGTTCCATGGTGCCGGGCATGCTGTTCTTGTAGTGTAGAATCTCCGGTGGCCCATGGAAATAGCTGCCAATGCCGTGGCCTATAAACGCGGGTATTAACCCCAAGTTCTTCTCCTTAACAAACCCAGCGATGAATCGCCCAATTGCATTGAATTGCAGCCCAGGGTGGCAAAGTTTAATCGATTCCATGAGACATTCCTCCGTGCATTCGACCAAATAACGACCCCGCTCGTCCACATTGCCAACGATGAACGTTTTCGAGCAGTCCCCATGGTAACCATTGTAATAGACCGTGATATCGATGTTAATTATATCCCCATCCATGAGGGGCCGACTGTCCGGGATGCCATGGCAAGCAACATTGTTTACCGAGGTACACACCGACTTGGGGAAGCCGGCGTAGCGCAGCGGTGATGGATATGCATTGGCGGCGATAATTTGCTCATGCACAAAGCCGTCAATGTCGTCGGTTGTTGTTCCAACCTGAAAGAAAACAAAAATACTTGTTTATATTATTACAATTGGGGAACTTTCATCGTACCTTGACAACTTCCTCGCAGGATTTGAGAATTTTTGCCGCTAGTTTGCAGCTCGCTCGAAGGCGGTGGATTTGCTCGCGGTTCTTTATTTCCACCTCGCCGATGGTATTTCCTGGCGGCATGTATTCAAAGTAGTATGCAGGTTTGCGAATTTTTTCTGGGACGGGTCGTTCTGGGGATACATTACCGATGGCGACAGTGTTGCAAAAGCCAAAGTCTCTGTGAAAAAATGGTAAATATTAGCAGGGAGTAAATGGGTAAATGTGGCTATTTATGTACTTTTTTTTGCGTATATTGAAGATGGAGCGGGTAGGCGGACGTACAATTTGGTTAAATGGACGAAGGAGTAACATCGTTAACACACAAATCAAATCACCTGCTGCCGATGCCGACCTAAAAAAACCCAAAACATCTTCATTTTTTTTGGCAAGCAGCTAATTTACCAAACACCGCTTGAAATGTCAAAGTGAAGACATGAACCTTTTATTAGGGTTATTGAGGAAATTTCCCACAAATAAATTAAAAATTTCCCCTTTATGTAATTTATTTTTTGTTTGAAATGCTTACAAATAGATTTCAAACCTCTACAAAATCTCTATTTTGTTTCCAGTCTACAGAAATGTTTTGTTAAGAATAATTACATTTTTACTGGGGAATGTTTCCAAACACAAGTGTAACTAAAACTAAACCAAAAGGGCCCATTCCAAAGAAGCCTTATGTAAAAGATAAAAATACTACAGAAAAAAAGTTATGTAAAAAAGTAGGAAGCTTCAAGTTTTAGTTCATATTTGTTTGGAACAGTTTGACAGTTCACACATTGACATTGATAATACTGTAATCTCTATTCAGTAAAAGAAATTCGCGTTGTTTGGCGCGAAGAAAAATAAAAAAATAAATCTTAGAGCCAATATGTAATACAAACGTTAGCGTAGGTATGTACATATCCAAATGATGAAAACTTTCAGATTTCATAAAAAAAAGAGAGATTCTCTCTCATTGAAATGGGCAAATACCCGCACATTTTCGCGTTCCTAATACGTAATTAAAAAAGTCAGTAAGTTTTTTAGCAAACATTCAGCACATTGCCCAGTGTGCCGAAAAAATATGAACAAAGTATCGGAAAAAGAAGAATACCAGAAATACGGTACAAATTGAGACCGTTTTTTTCAAGTTGGTTGGATGTGCATTCTACGCTCAGAAACCGTCCAACATTTTAACGATCTAAAAATCTTCTGCATTTATATTTCTTTTTCCTTCAATTTGAAGATGGCCAATGTGTTTTTACCGATGAAGATGAATCTAAATAAGTTCTTATTGTTAATTCTTCTAAAATAATTAAATTTTAAATGCTAAATGCTTATAAAAAATAAAATATGGAGTTGTTCTGTTTTGTTTTTTCAAAAACAAAGTTGAATCTGTCTTGTCTTTGAGCTGAATATTTGCTTATTAAAATTCATTAACTTGCTTCGTTTGTTTTTAAATAAATTCAATTTTTAATTAATAAAAATAAAATTTTGTTATTTTGATCAGTAAAAAATAAAAAAATTAGTATGTTTAATAAATCAATTCAGCAGTAGAAAATAGTCACTTTAAAAAAGTAATAGTAAAATTATCCTCAAATGGTAAAGACTTTTAATATTTGAACAGTTAAATAATTAAGCTGGTAACTGGCAAGAATATTACTATTTACATTGACTGTCAGGCCGCCCTCATGACCCTAGAAACATGTGTTATCAGATCCACGCTGGGCTGGTACTGCTGCTTAATGATTAAGTCATTTGCGGGGAATATTTTGCGAAGGATTTTACCTTGTGATAAGGTCCATGCATGAGCGCCGTACAGCAGGACTGGGATGATAAGGGGTTGTATAGGGTTACTTGGTGTTTCGGGAGAGGGCCTCACTACTCAATTGTCGTCTTAAACCAAAGAAGCAGCGGTAAGATATTAGAAATTGTTAATAATTTGTCCGGTTAAAGGTAAATCCAACTTGGTTGGTAATATAGTACTCAATCTGGACTTAGGTTTTTTTTTTGCGAAACATTGAAAACGTTTCAAGAGAGAACATTATAAATGGGTAATTTAAGGTCTCAGTACACTATTTATTTTATGTTTTTAATTTTAGGATGATTTCTCACTCACTTCTAGTTCCGTGGTTAGTTTTTTTTTTTTTTTCTAAGTTCAACGAATGCCCGATGCCCCAAAAGAGATTTACAAAATCATCACATCTTCCATCAAAAAGTCCTCATTATTATTGCAGCATCGTACATCTGACCAAGGCAAAGAGCAATCTGATGCAATACCAGGAAGCCTAATCTGAACTGAAAATCTTTCACATCGCGCAAAAATCTTGTATAATGGTCATTGCAAGGGCAGAACAAAAACCATCCCCAATCACACACATTTATGGATATGGTGTCAGGCTTGGTTTTCATTCTGAGTTGGTTCCTCGCAGTGTTTTTTTGTTTTTTTTTGTTTGTTTGTTTTATATACCTTTGATGAGGTCGGACACTCTGATGATGATGACCATTACAGTTTCCAAGAAATAAAAAAGGCTAACTTGTGCATTGGCATTGGTATTTTGTGACGGCCAAACCGTGTAATTCCCGCATCCCTCACTCCGACGAAAATGCAACCGCACTACAAATATTTTGTTATCATTTGACAAAAGGACATAAATCATGCTGTGACACACAAGATCACAAGCATGATTCCTAAAAAGGGGAATAAAAATAAAATCAACCAAACGAGACTGGACGAGATTCGCATAAAAAAAAAACAGGACCAACCAACCGACACACACTTCATTCGTTATTTCACTCATATTTGTGTATGCGCGCGCGCACGCCAGCGCGAATGCCCTCCCGAAAAAATAATGAAAAGGAACACAAGATCATCGGCATCATCATCAACATCGTCGTCGTCATTGTGATAGTCGTCTGTAAAGTTTCGTC
The DNA here is from genome assembly GCA_963576555.1 of Ferdinandea cuprea. Classification (NCBI taxonomy): domain Eukaryota; kingdom Metazoa; phylum Arthropoda; class Insecta; order Diptera; family Syrphidae; genus Ferdinandea; species Ferdinandea cuprea. The sequence goes on along the minus strand of OY754961.1, from coordinate 83,083,167 downwards.
CCGATTGTAGATGCATTGCATGCCACTACCACCACCTCCACCACCAACCGAATCTTGTGAAAATTCGGTTCACTAAAATGGTGGGAACAAGCCCACAACAGCGGCAGAAGCTCCAGCAGTGAATTAACCGCATTATAAATATCCCATGCAGTCCTAAGTGACTGACTGAATGACTGACTACCAAAAGATATGCCTTCAAATGTTTGGCCCATATACAGTCACAAGTAAAAGTATTGCGGCAGGTGACATATTGATTAATACCTATTTTGACTTGGAATATTAAATATGTTACGTATTCGAACTCTACACAGGAAAACCCTTATTGGCTTTCGCATAATGAGGCGAGGATGTATGAGATTTATGATTCAGCGAATTACTTAACTAAAAACGTCGAAATTAATAATTGTTTGTCGGTGGAACCACTTTAAGCCATCCTCTGTAATCCCGGGCACGCTGCTTCTAGTTATCCAGGCCAAGCGCTCTGTCATCCGCGATGGCTTGGTCTTTTAGACGGATGTTCTGTCTAAATTTGCCTCATACTTTTTGTAAATTGTCCAAATTTACAAACCATATGGGAGCACTAAACGAACAACATTGACTTAGATCCTTCTTTTCAGTAATAAATGTCTAGAATAGGTCGGAATGTGTCAGAGAATAGGCAGTATAGATACTCTGTCTTTTTTGAATCAAAACGATATCGGGTCCTTCTAAACTCGCCCACAACACGGTGATTTGGGCCTAAAACTCGCAAACTATGCACAGCCTTAGATATCTAAACAATTGAATTGCTATATATATAGGGTCCGCCATTTCACGTTTTTTTTTTCAACCAGTGCTTATTTCGCGAATGGTAACACTTAGCTCATGTCTGATTTGACAAATAATTAGTTTTATCCTTCCGCTGAACGAATATGGTTATGTATATGCTTGAACAATGCTGGGAAATATTGCGACATAGCGACATAGAGAAGATGCCGATTTTGCCAAAAAAAATCATCTTTTCAGATGAAGCTCATTTTGATCTTGGCTTGATCTTGGATCTGATCCTCACAAGGAGTGGCCGTTACAGTCAATGGCGATCGTTATCGGGCCATGTTGAACGAATTTTTGTTCACAAAAATTGAAGAGGAGGATATTGGCAACATTTGGTTTCAACAGGACGGCGCTACGTGCCACACAGCCGAAGCTACCATCGATGTTTTGCGCCCTGTTTTTGAAGATCGCATTATCAGCCGCAGAGCTGATGTCGTTTGGCCACCGCGGAGCTGCGATTTGACTCCGTTGGACTATTATTTGTGGAGTGCCGTAAAAGATAAGTGTTACGCCGACATGCCAGAGACAATTGACGCTTTAAAGGACAATATTCGCAAGCCATTGGTGAAAAACAGCTGCACACAATCGATCGTGTAGGCTACTGCATGGCCAGCCGAGGCAGCCATTTGAATGAAATTATTTTCCATTATTAACCGGAGGGATTGTACGTTCAAATAAATAAAGAAATTTGAGAAAATATTCAGTAGTTTTTTTTAAAGCATTTTTAAAAAAAAAATAGTTATTTGGCGGATCCTATAGTACCTATAGGTACCTTCTCTTTTTCGTTAATTTTAAGCAGTTATTTCTTCACTTTGCACCGAGATTTGGAAAGAGAACTTACTCCGAATGCAGAGAGTGTTACTCCGGGTGTACCTTCATGTTTACAGTAGAAAACGACGTAAGGCATTTTATATTCCAATACACAACATTTCATCTCCACTGTACAAAAAAAAAAACCAACATATCCAACGATTTTTTTTTATTTATTTGCCTTTTTGTGTATCCTGTGGGAATGCGCGTATCTTTTTTTGGGACATCGTAATTTTGCTTGGCTCTACATTTATAGATGTACTCCGCTCAGAAAGGTCTTAGGTGGGAAACCCTAAGACTTAAAGAGAGACTCTCAGATAAGGTCATTGTTCTTTATTCTTAATTCCTAAGTTGTAATAATAATGACGATGATGAAGAATCTCGCATTCGCAATCGAACCGAGAAAAAATACGAACAAAAAAATAAAAAAAATAAAACCCAAAGAAGATTCCCCAAAATCCATCCAAAATCATCGCCGTTTGCTTTTTATAAGAAACATATGTATATGTGGAAGTTACCTATAGAACTGCTTTAGAAAAAGAATTATTTCTTCATTTGTCTCAGGTTGACCATCCGGACATGGCCTGGCAAATGAAATTTATTCAGTTGCATGGAGCGGTTTGTTTGGACTGTTTTTCTGCTGCTTCATCATCTCTCGTCGTCTGATTGCGTCGAAAAGTGCAACAGCAGCAGCAGCAGCAGAAGAAGAATAAGAAGAAATTTCCTTCAAGTTGTTGCACTGATGATAGAATTTTTGCTGAATCTTTTCTTAGACCTTTTTGTGACCCTTTTTAATATTTTTTTTTTAAAAAGTCTTTTTGGATCTTTTATATATGCTCCTACGTTTTCGTGTGTGGAGGTATATGCGCGCTCGCGCAACGGATTACTTTGAACTGCTGTGCACAAAGTTTTTTATTTATCAGACAATTTTTTTTTATCAAATCTTTTTTTTTGGAAATAAAAATGAATATCGTTTTTGGGATGCATTTCTCGGTGTCCTTTGATATCTCGTTTCGCGAAAGTGGGCTGTATGTTGCGCGTGGTAATTGTTTTTGTTTATAAAGAAAAAAAAAAGGTTTCTCCGGATTTGGTCAGAATGCATTTGTAGCTTCAAGTTGATGCGTACTAATGGATGCATGCATTTTTTTATACCCTCTTCTTCGATGAGGAACGACGAGTGAATTTGATGTAAATAGCTATTGTAAATTATACAAAAGTAGCTGCGTGAGAGTTTTTGTCAAGTTTAAAAAGAAAAATTCCACTTTTGTTAAAAAAGGAAAGGAAAGGTCGATTGGTATTTTGGATCGACATAATTGGGACGTTGGTAGAGTTATGACTTCAAGAGATACTTCTTTATGTTTATTATAATTAAAAGAAAATCGAAATACCTCTGTTACTCTGTCCTTTTGGTGTCATTGGTGTCAGAACCCGAACTAAGTAGGTGACAATGCAGTATCTTTACTCGACAAAGCATTACTTTCCCATTAGCCTCCGTCTAACCCTATGTCTATTATGCTTCATCATTGAAAGAGCAAAATAAAACGTGTATATTCGATTCAAGGAGGGCGGATACCGTCCATAAACTGCATCATACGCCGTCAGTATACTTAATTATATTTAATTATGCATTAAATCAGAATCTATCCACCGGTCAGATTGTAGTTATAAAGATCAATCACTGTGATGAGCCATAATTTTCCTATAAATAAACGCTACCCCCGGACTTGGAAATCGAATAAAAATAGTTCCAGCCGCGCGCAGCACTCTTGGCTGAGCCTGGACTCTGCTGTGGCTCTTCAAGATCATGTATTGATTAAACTTGCAACAGTAGTTAGTTCGATTAAAATTTCGTTGGCAATCCATTGTAAGGACACAATCACGGCAGTATAGTTAGTTATACCTATACCCTCATCTCGTCTACATATAGGGACTGTGCGCGCATGTAAATTCATAGACGCAAGCAAGATCCGAACACAGTCATCTATTTTCAACGACGACCCACAGGGGCAGGATGCTAATTCCAATCTGTATAATTAGAGCGGCTGGTTAGTAGTTGCTGTCGCGAACTGTGGCTAGTTGCGCACTCAGCTCTAGTAATTATTATTATCATGTTGCTGGTAAATGTCTATTAACATTATATAACACAGTGGAATGTTGAATGGGACATGGTGTGGGACAGGTTCGCCGTAGTGGGTTTCTGATGTAAAGTAGACGTGAGAAGAAATTTTTATAGATATCTTCCATATACTCGTCAATATACATATGTATGTATGTAGGATAGTGTTGATCTAAAACAAATTGAGGACAGGATATGATGCTCCATCCTTTACATGTACCTATACATACATATATACTTTCCTAACATCTAATCGATTTTATGTTGACTATGTTTTTTTTTTTGTAATATTTTCTTCAATCTGCACATATACTTTTATTGGTTGGCCACATTTAGTAAGTTATTTACCATTGCTAACTTGTTTACGACAAATCACTCTTGTTGTGCTACTAAGCTAATAACAACTTTGCTCGGTAGGATATCGATTTTCAAACAGTAGTAGCTAGGCTTGTGTCCATGGAGTGGAATGGTGCACTTTGCTACATTTTTATGATGATAATTTTTTTCTTTATTGACAGGCTTTGACTGATGACATCCGTCAAATATAATGACTTACGTTTAGTAAAAATTTTAATTTGAACAATTATGTTTCTAGCTTTTCGGAATAGGTAATGCACTGCGTGAAGTGAGTTAGTGAAGAATGTTCGTTTGCGCACTGCTGAAACTAATTTGTGCGGAATGCTCATGAATGCTCACATAGAATTCAGTTAGGTTCATGGAGTTTGCGATTGTGTCTAAGGTGTCGTTGGTGCAGGTAATGTTACCGCTCATAACCACATCGAAGGTTCGGCTCTAACCAATTGTTTTGTCCTTGCAGATTGCCAGATATTTGTTTGTTGAGAGTATGTCTTTATTTTTGTTATCGCTAACTTTAAGAACAATTTAATTCTGATGTTCCCCAATCGGCGTAAAATGCTATCTCAACAAGTTAAGAGCGGACGCTATATATGTACGTGTTTCCGTGTTTCGGGAACGAAGCTATATCGAATTAGAAATGCAAATACCGGAACTCTTTATTTTTTTATTCTTTATTTTTTTTATTTTTTATTATTTTTTTTAACTTTTTTTGATTTTCTTATCCTGTCATATCCTGACTCGATACGCTTTCCGCGTTGCCGCAGTCTTCTGCTGCAGAGCTTGTTAATGTAAGTAAGTGAATATTTTTTGGGTCACGCACCCATCATATCATAATACCACGCTTTTTCTTTGAGGTGGCTGCAACCTAACGTTGCTCTCAGCTACCCCATTTATTCGCACCTTCCTTAGATTTCTACTACTTCCGGGCGGTTCGCGGCTTCTTTTCGTCGAGCTTTGAGTCAGGACAGTAATGCAATATGTATTGACCTTTAAACTGCGTGACTTGCATCGATTAGCACGAAGTTGATTTGGTTGGAGGTGGAGAGCGCCGGGTTTGTTTGTAAATTTGCAGCCCTAAATACGAGCCCATTTGTTTTCGTTTTTGCGTTGAGGTCCTTAAGTACGATTTTGACATCGTACACTGGACAGGTTCCGAACGATGCTTTTCAGGAGATTATCTAATTTTTCCTCGATTCAATTTTATTGGTGGGAGCGTGCATCCTATTTCTGCAAGAATATTTCCAATCTATCTTCAAGATTGCGTTATATCAGCTTTACATCTGTATAACAGTTACAAGCATTTACAGATTTATGCGTTTTGGCAATGTTAAAGCACAGAAAAGTAGCTTGAAAGCTTTATTTGATTTGATGAGCCCAAACAAGAAGTTGTAACCATTTAAGAGCATTATATCTCATTACGGCTAGTAGCGAAAAAAACATAAAAACAGGACTCACTGCCTCGACGACATTTTTATTTTGTTTTTTTCCGAGAATATGTGGAAAATCTTCCATGAGACATTATTAAGACCAATAGTAAGTGCTCATAATAGTTTGAGAATCTTACCCACTAAAAACACGTGTCTGTCTTTCAAAATATTTTGTACAGTAGGTTATTTCTTACCTAATAGTTTCGATAATAGTTTAGATTTTTTTGATGCACTTAGTTTAACTTTAAGCCGAAATAGTAGTTTCTCATAAAATGTAACTTGTAAGATTTACAAAATAAATTTATCAAAACACAGTTTCACTTGAAAAATTGCAGAAAAGAATTTATTTATTTTTAGGCAATAGAAAATGTTTTCTGCTCGTCAAAAAAATACATTTTTTTTTTGTGCAAAAAAATTGTTTTTTTCTGACAAATTTATTGTTAATTTCATAGACTAAAATAGCAAAAAGGGTTACTATAATTCGAAACGTCTTCGCCGGTAGACACATCTGGGTACCGTAGATACATCTAAAATGGTTTAAAAACGTAATGTCATTCGCAAATATTTTGCTTAATTTCCAAAGGTTTACTGCACGATAATAATTTGTGAACTTCTTATTTAAAAACAATATACAGAATATCGCAATGTGTTAGGTTTTAGGCGAAAAGTGTGACGTGCTGCAAAGCGCACAACAAAATCTAATTGCGTGTACTTTTGAACACAAAAGTGGTAACTCAGTGGGGGCATGCAGTAAAAAAGGCACTTCTGCATCTGTAATTGTGGCAAAAATGTCAAAGCTGTTTGCAATTCATGAAAGACCGCAGGATATCTTAGTATCTATGTTTGTAGCCTTTTTGAAAAAGATTTATTCCATTCTAAACTTAACTGTTAATAATGGAGTGTAAGTATTTGAGAGAATTGGGTGTTTTTCTTAGAAAAGTAGTAGTAGAAAAATAAAAATTCAACAAGTTGTTCTCATATCTAAAAATGTAGGTGTTCTAGTGAAGAAGTAAACGTAAAAGTAAACTCTGAGAAGTAACTTATAAAGCTTAGACGAAAACAAAAATGGCATTGTCTCGAACTCATCCAATATTCAGTTGAATGCAATGCTATAACTACAAAGTTAAGTACAATGCAATAGAAAAACAATGTTTTTTTTATTTAAATAAAATATAAGTTAATACTGAAAGCTCGGCTAGATTTTACTTGACTGCACCATTTCGAAAATCGCTCAAATTTTGTAATTCAGTTTCTTTTTATGTCATAAACTCAAATTTGGCGCTCTCTTACCGTTTGGGCGTGGCACACCCCCAAAGTTTCGAAAATGGCCTATGAAATATTACCAAAATTTCTGGATTTTTTACTCGGGAAAGAGTTTCATCAAAAGCGGTTTATACAAACAAAAGTTATCCAACAAAGAAAAACTAATTTGTTTTTTGTTCGGTTCGCTGGAAGGAAAAATGAATTGATGTTGTAATAAATGTTTTTTACCCTAACAGGTGGGTGAAGACATCCAACTTTAATGAGCTCTAAAGAGTTTATTAATTAAATAATTATAGCGAAGGAACTATTTATTTTTGATCTTATTAAAAGTCATAAATAAAAACCTAAGATTTTCGCTTTTTCCCATGAAAGAATTTAGTTTGCATACAATTTCCCCCGAAAAAGGAAATGGTTCTAGAGTAAAATCGCTCCAGTTCTACCCAAACTTTATTCACTGTCTCATCTGATGTGAAAGTGTGAAACAAAAAAAATATATATCCAGATAAGTGACGTCCTATCTGATATTAATGAAATTTTAGTTAGTTGTACAGAATTGCCTTTAACCTACATATCTGGGTAGTTGCAAGCTGTTGGAATTTACGACACCTGAATTAACCTCATAACCAAGCATCCATAGGGGTGGTTTGGAGTGTAAGAGACCGGTCGCCCCTACTTCAAAATAATGCTATATAATCTTGCAAGCTGTTCGATTGTGACCCCCCAGATATCAAAGTTCTTAAAAAATGTGCTTAACAATATTAAACGCTTTTCTTGATTTTTACTAAAAAATATTTTCGTATAACTACATATATGTATGTATTTACCTATCAGCTACACTTGTGTCAAATAAAATAACTTGGTCACAAACTACGCAATTAAACAATGGCGTAAATAGTTTAACACTATGACCCTACTCCATTCACTAGATGACAAAATGAATCAACTGCGATCTGTCGAGAGTAAACAACAAAAACAAACATCTTTAAGTACTTACAAAACAAATTCCAACGATGACTGTTGTAATGTCGATCTTCATTCAAATCCACCGATGGAATCCATTAATTTAGACTAAGGGCAGTACCACACGATAATTTCTTTACTTTTAATTGTCACAACTCGCGAAATAGAAACAAATAATGTTTGTATACAGAAGCCGGCTTTTGTTTTTTGATTAAAAGAAAACGCACTACAAAACACTACAGACCAATATTTTGCACAGTTTACGATACATTTATGCGGACTTAAAAAGAACCAAGCTTTGATTGCCATCTTTTAACGGTTGTTGTTGAAATTGTTTTGACATTTGGTAAATGAACAAAAATTAACTTGTCGTGTTCATACACAGAGGGTATTGTTATGGGCATAAAAAAGTACCAAATGAAAGTGTCACTGGTAAAATATAATTTGTGAAAGGTTTGAACTTTGGTAATTATTGAGTTTTTCGTAAATAAGTGTCATAAGTGTCATGTTGTGACAGAAATTATACTTATCAATTCTTCGATTACTAGAAAAATACCAAGAAATGGGAACTTATTTTTGGGGACTTTTTCTATGCTTCAGCTTAATGCGCAATTTTGCTCTTGTCAGAAATGATTTAACAGTAAATAACTTCTCGATTTGGAGTACACAAATTAGGGAAAATAAGTAAGTTTTCAATAGTCACTTATTATATTTTTCATTTCCCTATATTTTACTTACCACATTTGCGATCTACAACACCACGAACAAAAATTAAAAAAAAAGTCCAAACACGTCCACAAAAATTAAATAAAAAAAACATTTATTTATTTTTCACATATTTTACATAAGTTGAAAGTTGAATTCCATTTATTTTTTTCATAAAACTCTTTCTGTGTTAAATGCATGGTACAAATTAGTATGAATAAAAAAAATAGTAGAAATTATAAAAAAAAAAATATTCTTAAGGGCAAACAAAAAGAAAATATAATAAGCTGTAAAAAAAAACTTTAATTAATTTGATTAGTTATCTTCAACTGACCTAAAAAATTGTTCTAAAAAGTTCGTATTTCTTTTTTTTTCTTCAATTTTTCTAAATAAAATTAACAAAACAAAATAAAAAAAATTTACATAATAAGGAAACAGATGAATCACAAATAAACAATGGCATTGGTCGAAATTTTGATCTTAAATAACTACAAGATACATTTCCTTTAAATATAGTATACAAATACAAAAAAAAAATTAAACGAAAATAAGATTAATTTCAAATGCCTTTATTTTTAAAAATATAATTTATTAAAATTTTGTTAGAATTTTGGTTTAGCTTTTTTAAAAAAAAAAAAAAAAAGTTTTAAGCGGGTTCAAGATGGAAACAATTAATTCTTAAAATTAATATTTTTATTTTAACTAAACTCTATATGTATTTTTAATAATTTTTAAAGAAGTAAAACAAAATTTACAAATCAGTATCTATGTTGTATTTATGTTGAATATTTTGATGAAGGGTAGTTCTGGTTTTTAATTATTTATTTATTAAGTTAAAAACTGCCTGCACCGGAAACTGTTTACTTTTTATTTTACTATTGTTGAAACCAAAACTTCATAAGCTGATTAGATACAAATGTTTATAAGGTTTTAAGGGATTCTGTGCTATCCTTTTTAGACAAAATTATAGAATGTTTGCGCGGTTTCATTTTTTTTTATATCTAACTATGAAATATTTTAACTAAAATTTGTGTATTTAATATAAAAAAAAAATAATTGTAAAAAATAAATCACATTCACTTGAGCTTCAAATTCTCTTCGTGTTACTTATGGGCTAAGACTTAAAAATTATTATTTTTTATTTTCGTTCTTTTATATATGTATATCCAAATTATTTTAAGTTAATTTAGTTCTATAGTTTAATTATGAAAATTTTAATGAACTATGTTCACATTGAAAAGTTTATATTAAATTGTGTTTTTTTTTTATTCTAAAGTTTACATTATAATAATGTATGCAACTTCAAATGGGCCGAACAATTTGATACATGCTTAATAAAGTATGTATGTTGGGTTGGGGTAGAACAACTAATCAAAAACCTACTTCTAAAAAGGGTTTTGAAATATAAATATTGAGTTTTACATATGCGAGAGAAGAGGTGGTGATATTTGTGTTATTATATATGTGGTGATTTGCGCCAGTTGTTAAGGCAACAGTTTATGGATAAGAACTGATTGGATCAGGGAATACCAAAAATACCACCGCTTTATCGCTATCTTGTGATTACTTCAACATCATACTTGAATGAATTATACGCTACTCGACAATTAATGGGTGATTCTGGGAAACTCGACAAGGAACAACAGAGATAAAATCGTTGAAAAGACCAGTGGGCTATCGGTGGTGCAATTGTAAGTAATTAAGCAATGATAGTTTTAGGCTGCTAAGAAGGGAAACCTTGCAAGGAAAACAAAATCCAAAGTAGTGAATGACTTAATTTAGCGAATTCCAGTGATGAAATCAGTGAAGAGTCTCTTGACTTAGAGCAAATAAATTTAAAAGACATTTTTCTTGGAACAAAAACATGGACAAGGGTGGATACGAATATTTTATGCTGCTTCTAAAGAAAAATCTTGAGATTGATATTCGGTCGCACACTATGGAGCCTTGGTCTCCAGTCCTGAAAGTCTTCCAAGTCACCCCATATGGCCATATGGATAACGCAACAGAGGAAGGCCATAACTTCGTTGGTGCGTGACGTTGGAAGACGTACAAAAGACATTTAGGTAAGAATCAGTTTGGCAGGAAGGGCACGCTGATTGAGCTTAGTTCCGTACAGGACTGTAAGCGCAATCGAAAGGCAATGATATCGGTAAGTACATAATTGTTGTCTGTATTAAATCCCCAGTCCTCATCAGCTATGATTCATTCAGCTTAAGTTTGTTTTTATAACAAATAAAGAGCTAATGTTTAGGTTTACTTTGTGACTTGTGCCCAAACTATCAGCGGGTACTGAACAGCTATTTTGGACGCCACTTTTAAAATCCTAAAACAAACGCTGTTTTTTTGACTTTAGAAGGCAAACTAACTTTGATCACAAAACTGACTTGCCTTTGCTTGCGGTCCCCAACGAACTTAACTGAAGGTTGTGATTTAAAAAGAGATTTTGCTATTTGCAACTTTAATCCTGCCTGGTAAATTGTTCGTGTAAGAAGTTCGAATGGAGAAGCGGATTTTATAAGTTGTCATAAGTTTGTATAAAAGGAGAACACACACTCATTGAACGAATGGTCGGTCTATCGGTCCTATCGCTCGTTTTCAAGGCGCAAAGAGTGACCAAAATTGCATTCAAAAGACATAGATCCCAATTGCTGAAATGAGAATCAGTTGTTGAGTTTAATTCCCGCTGGCTGTGTTGCACTTACTTTCACGTGGATACCTTTGTCCAACGGTCAGTTCTCGTAAGACCATTATAGTCTAAATTTCTTCACCGATATCATTGCCTTACGTGATCTGGGCCTTGATTAGGATTAGTTGAGGATCCGACGTTTCTCTCACAAAAAACTAATCCAAAAAGCGGGTTTTTTTTTAAAAAAAAAAAATTCTCTTACCATTTTAAGCATCTCAAAACCCCTCCCCGTACATTTAAAACTAAGAAAAAAACTAAACTCCTGTGCCGAAACATCTGTGGTTGAGATCATCTTTCTACCAAAAAAAAAATTCTCTAGGCACTTGTATAAAATAATTGTAAAAAAAATCATACGCCATTTTAAATCCCGCTTCTCATTTGTAAAATGCTTTTTCTTGTTGTTGATGGTTTTTTTTTGCAAGTTATAGCAGGACTACCATTATACTCTACCTTTAGCTATTCATAGCATTCCCACCGCCAAGTTGAGTATGCGCCAACATCAATATATCCTTTTTCTCCTTTGGAAATCTCAGCTCACGTCCAGCCAACCGTGCAGTCTCTAATTCTCTCTCAGCTTGTGCCAGCTCCCTGCCCAAAACGCCGGGATTTTCTTGTTCGCGGGCAATCCAATCCAAAGCCATTTGGGCGCGCATATCATCGTCCAAGCTGCGATTGGAGTAATGTGCCACAACTTCCTGCCGAGAGCATTGACGTTCGCGCATGGCTTTCAACGAGCCATTCCAATGCAACAGCTGAAAAACGGTCATAAGTTCTTGAAATTCTAACATTGTTCGACCTTTGTTTGCCTCCAACATAAATCTTTAAGGAAAAAAAAAAACAAAAATGAAACACAACAACTCGTATAAGGAAGAAGAATTCAAATTCTTACCGAAAGGCTCCAATACCAGTATCGGGACCATCACCCTCTTGGGCATCACCCTTAAATGATGCTCTAGCTTCTTGTACAGCTTTCTCGATAAACTCATCGCTTATTCGTCGCGATGGATGCTCATTAAAGACGGAATTCATTAAAGCAATTTTCGCTGAACTTCGACGGGCTTCGGCCTTAGTTGGACAGTTCTAAATGGGAGGAAATTTCATGAAATGTCTATATGTTAATAAAAAACAACCTATTTTCTTACTTGAAAACTTCCGAAACAGCTTCCACCGGGCAGTGTCACATAGCAAACATATGGCTGACTGTTCGACGGCACAGACTCGTAAATCACAAGGGCACCATTTTTTAAATCGGCACCACGAGCCTGCTTCATTTGCCAGAATTCTTGAAGAGCTTCCACAACGTTAACTGAAATAAAAGAAGAAAACACAACAACAATGGATTAGATTAACGATAATGGTTAAATGTCATTCGAGAACTAAATAAATAAACAAGTGTGACGGGTTCGAGCTTGGCTAAAACTCATTCGGCAGGATATTTAAGGTCCGCCTTCTGAGCCAAGACAAGACAGCCCACAAACACAAAATCTGTCTAATTAAATAAAACTCCTCGTATCTTCGCTCAGACGACTTTCTTTTCCTTGATAGATACACGCTGATAGATGGACACACTCGCACCTCCGTTTCCTTTACAATTTTTTATCAATCAAACTGCAATTTCCAGTTAACACCATTCAACAAGTCCATGCCGTGAATGCCTTGATACGGATGCGTCCACTTAATTAGAACATAAGCGTCCAGGTTAATTTGGATTCATGGCAATGAACAAATATACTTTATGGGCCGACGATCCTCCTCTCACACTACCAACTAATGCTTTGGCGGACACATTTTGTGTGTGTGTTTTGTTTTCTTTTCCTTCTTCTTCTTCTTCTTCTTCTTCTTCTTCTTCTGTTGTTTGTGTTAATTAAAACAGTTTCCGCAATGAATGCGGGCACGCAAATTAATTTACGATGGCATATAATCGCTATCAACATTTGCTTATCTTCATCGTTGTCCGCACCGAGTTGTCCGCACAGTCACACAGTCCAAGTCCAAGAATTGGTATTGAAATCTGCTGTAAATCGGTGTGGAGGATTTACGCTTTTATGGCGGGGATTCATGCTCCTTTATTTCCTGAATGAATAATTTTAATTTGCTACATTTTGCAGATAAGAAAATGTGAGAAGTGAAGGTATGTATTTAAAAGGATTTAATGGCCGGCGATAGGGACTCATTCAGGAAGGCATGATTTCGATGGTGAATGTTTCTTAGTATCCCTTTTCGCATGAATCAAAGATGATGACAGACAAATACAGACCAAAAATTGCAAAAGTCACTCTTACAAGAGACCACCACCCGGTCCACTCATTGAGGAAACTAAATCTGTTTAATATGTTCCACATTCGGTTGCACTCCACTGCACTCCACTAGGAGGCTACAACGGACTCCTTTCATCCAGTTTGCATCTGGAATGGTGCTGGACAATAAACTCGATTGCGAATTGCTTTCGATCGTAATAATTTAGTTAAGATGGTTTCTAGAGAATAAAGTAGATAAAGAGATACTCCTCTTAAGCTGACTCAATACGAGTTTTACATTTGGCGTAGATTAACGCTACATGAACCTACGCAATCGATAGCCCATACGAAGTGGGTTGCTCTTAATCTCACTCATCTTTAGATATCTTTTTTCAAGAAATAAGATGTTATCACTCGTTTGGCGATTTATTCTTGTTTTGAAATATGACTACGAGTAAATTGCACGACGCAGTGCGAGAGAATTTTCCTTGAATAACTAGCATTTGGACTTGTTTTGAAGAGCATTTAAGTGGGTCAGTGTTTGATTTGAATAAATGAGAGAATTTTTGAAAGAAAGTTCGAAAGGACACTGGAAGAACGGTAGGGGGCAGGAATGGTTGCAACAATTATCACAATTTACTCGAAAAACCCTCTAATTGGTCAAGGCGCGATACGGATTGATGCGTGCATTGATACGAACTTAAAGATTAGAGTAAGCATCGGACGTTCAGCAGCAAGTTGTGAATTGTGACCCTAGTTACAACTTGTACTGATCCAATTTATTGTTTTTTACTATTTATTTCGGCGGCCCTCGCTCTGATTCTCTTATAATTGCCTTACATGAGATAAATAATAACAAGATAAATGACGCTCTTTTTCGCATTTGAATTTCATCGCACTCTAATCAACGTTGTGGTACAACTATCTCCAACAAGAGAAACATCAGCTCCTTCTGCACTTACACTTGTTATATCTAAAAACTATTTATCTCGTGTATAAGGACTCTGGAAGCCCAGCAATTGACATCTAAGAATTATATGAAAGCTAAGTTAAGATCCATAACCTCGTATCAATAATCTTACACTCATTATAAATAGGAGTAGAACACAAATTTTAATGGTTTATGGGTCTGTGAACACATTTGACTTGTGCAGAAAGAAACTAAGAAAGATCATTAATGTTACAATCATAACAGACGAGCTAATGACTTCGATCATAAGACATTACGTACATTGCGAAGTTCTGAACAACTTTTGCAGTGGCATCAATAAAAATCAGGAAAAAGGGGGGTCCAAGGAGGCTACCCTGTGGAACACCTGAATTTTCGGGATCACAGGGAGCTTCATCGATACATACGAACTGGGTTTTTCCAGAAAATACGACCTATACCACATAAACTAGAATTTCATGGCTGACTCACATTGATGGCCTTCTTCAATTGATCGACATTTAAGATATTGGAAGGTTAAATATTAAAACATCTTGTTTCCGTCTGTATTTATGGATTAGGCTGATGATGAAACAATTGACGGACTTCTATTCATTTCAGGTTGTAGATCCTCTTTTATAGAGTAAACGGCAATCTCAACATATGTGAAGCTTATCTATGTATATACAAACTGCTGGTATTGATAACATTTTTGGGGAAGGCTTTCAGAAGTCATTGTGGCTGGCGGCAGTGGGGATTGAGGAAGTAGAAGGGTATAGACTAATTTGATTTTAGTTTGCAAAAGTATATATATATCGATAAACGGAATTGAAAAAGTAAACGTAGAGGGCTGACTTCGCTTCAAGTAGGTAGAAAAAATATAAACATTCAAGTTGCTATAGCCCTTCTCTATGGTCTATTTTCTAATCGTCTTTCTCTATCGCTTAATTAATGTGACATATAGTAATCATACGTAACTTTGTATCAAAATTGGTGATCTTAAGTTGGGGTCCCACAAGGTTGTATTTTAAACTCTGTCCTTATTGAACTTATTGACTCTTTGCCTAAAGCAACTTATACAGAATATGAATCTCTACTGGATGACCCACATTTGTGTGGAAATGAACACACAATTCAGATAAAATCATAATATTTCTTTTCGTAAATTACTTAAATATATATATGCAAGGACAGGGCCCAACAAAGACTGCCTTGATTAAAGTAATACAATTCATAATACGATCATTTACAAAAATGAGTAAATAATAAAAATCACATTTAGCTGGAGGGAATTTTCATCGAGAATAGCGAGCGAAATAGACCAATAGATTTAGACTCTATTTATACAGTAATGATTCTAACCTGGAACTCCTTGGTCACGGTACTAAGCGATTAATTGTTGTTACTTCCATTCTTTTCTTTTCAATTCAAATCACTTTAATTAAAAGAAGAATATAAAGCCATTAACAATGCCTCTACTCAAGTACTTTTTCAACTTCGTATCACAGGTCACTATGTCAGACATTACTCATCCTGTGACGCAACCTAAATCTAACTCTATTGTTACGTACCCACAGATAGTACTTAGTTAAAATGCCAGCAATAAACTAGGAAATTCCAGAGTCTTCATAAATTACATGTCATCTTTCGTAGCCATCGCGTACCGATACAGCGACCTGCCCTCACAAATATCCCTTCCCATTTGAAGAAGACCACCACTGAAAGTGGGTTAAACACCCATTTACTCAATTAGTTAGCGCATAAATTTTAATTGTTATTGACAACTTAACAACTCATATTGTATCTCCGACATAATATTGTACTCCGACAATATAGTCATTTTTTTTCATAATAAATTTAAGTATTTGTCAAAATTGCCTAACAATAAATATATCTTTTTCTCGACTTAACAACACACATACGGTGTGCTTTACTCTCCTCATTCGTTTTGCATTTTCCCATAATTTATGAACTGCCAACATGAATTTACGGATATATGTATAGATGGATACACCTTTTCCTGGCGGTGTATCTATACGGACCGGGCTGGGCCCTACGAAAGAAAGATCCAACATTGGATCGCCACCTTCTCATGTACCAATCCAGTATACATGCAGATATATAACAAATTTATTTATTTTTTTTTTTGCTTATAAGCTAAATGTATGTGAAACGAATTAAATTTGTTAAAGCATGCAGATTTCCATTAATGAACCAGTTTGATGGTGTGTAGAAGATACAAAAGTATCTATATAGGAAACAAACACACTCTCGCGAAAGACATTCGCATCACAAATTAACCTACTTTAAGGTATTAGGCGGTGTTCAACTTTTCTCTGGTTTTAATTGATCTTTAGATTTTATTTTGCATTCTAACTGTAATACATGTTGGATGATCTGCAGCAATGTAAACGACGAACGAGTTGTAGTAGTAATTCGTTTTTTTTTTTATTAGTTTGTTTTCTTTATTCAAAACCGTTTTTTACTAGTGAAGAAGAAAAAAAGAATGCAAACCAAGAGTTAGTAGAACGCAGACCACTTGTTGGACAGATTAACATTTTGAGATAGAGAAGACATTTTCTACCTCTCTTAATTTTTTTAGCTGTTTTTCTTTACAAAAAACAAAAAAAAATGACGGAGAGTTCATTTAGAGTTCTAGATAAACAAAGTAACAATTGTAGAGAAACTCGGACAGTCTGACGATGATGATTCGTTAAGTGCTGTCGGCCAAGTGGGTGGAATTCAATTAAGATAAGCTACATATGTCTTGTGTAGGTCATCTACATTTTTATGGAATCTGAAAGAATACATATAGATTTGGTGCATATGAAGCGGTTATTGGCTTCTGGAAATGAAGAATGGAAATTAATTAAACAAAAATATGACTACATATTATTATGAGTGTATATCTCTGTTGGTGGTTCTTTGTTTCGGATCGAATACTAATGGAGAAATTAGTTAAATGCACGCAAGATATTGTAATTTGAAACCCGAATCCAGTCATAAATCAAGTCAACTAGATGATTATAGGATTGAATACGCGGTCTTCGACATGTTATTAGGCCGAATGATGTCATTAGGTTGAGGCGGTGAATTATTAAATATTGAATAGATTAAAGGGGGCTGACGTGAATTGCTACTTGAGTTTTTTTTTTTGTTTTAATTTATTTATAGTTTTAGTTTTGGGTGTGGGTGTTTGTGGGTAAGTTGTGGTTATGAAGAAGTTTGTCCAGTTATTGGCAACAATTATATGACCATGTATTTGAAGTAAGAACGATGTTGGCAATATTTTGAGTTTAATTTTGAAAGGAGGTTTGTCGGAGGTTGCTACTCGCTCAGACACAACTACTGGTCCATTGTACTATCATTCAGACACCTTACATTAATGTACTATGTTTTCTAGTCTTCGAAGAACATCGCATAGCAGATTCAATTTCTTCAACGTCCCTGCAGCTTCTGCAGCAGTCGTTATGCAGTATGCCCAACCTTTCCGCATGTAGACCTACAGCGCAGTGACACGTAAGGACTCCCGTGAATATTCGGATGTCCTTGCGGTTTAAGCCGATCATGAATTTTAATCTCCTTTTGTTGATAGCTGGCCATAGGTCTTTTGTTTGTCTGCACGTGTCGAATTGTGTCCAACGTAGGTTAATTCTACTCAAGGACTCGGTGTCGATTCTACGTGCGATTGCACTAAGCCTAGTTATTACTGTTTTAAGTGCCAGTGATGCATCCAGATCTTGCAAGGTTATCTGCTTCCTCGTTACCCGGGATATCAGTGTGCCCTGGCACCCAGCATAGGGTTACTGTGTTGACAGCTGATAGCTAGTCTAACGACGTTCGGCATTGCCTCACAGCCCTTGACTTCACCAACCGCTTGACTAGCGGTGTAGATGGTGACTGTCCTGTTTGCAAGGTCATGCCTTCTCAGTTCGATTGACTGATTCGAGCACTTAGCTAGCCATAAATCGCAAAATAAATGCATATTCTTCTGTAACTAGCAAATTAGAACGTATAGACTATGTAGGGCGATATGTTTTGGATACGCTGTGTCTCAATAAATTCGCTTTGGTATGAGAAGCCTTTTGAATCCGCAAAAGTATATATAACTTCCAGAGGTTTACTCACTCCTCCAAAATTTGTTACTATTGCTCTAGCTTAGCCTTGACTTGGATTTTCAACTTCTAGCTCTATAAATGACTGATCGCAGTTCAGCTGTGTGGCGTTAAGTGCTGAGCGATGCATTAGTTGATATTTTCCCAAATGCTTGATCCTCTTGTGGCCATTGCCATCGTACAGGTTTGTATGATATGAACTGGAGTTTCTGCCTTCGTTGCTAGGTAAGAAAAGCAGTAAGTTATTCTTGCTCAGACGGAAAAAATGCCTGGAATCTTTTCTTGATATATGTTTTAGAACTTGGATGTTCTGAAAGATTTCAGCCCTTTTATTCCCTAACTGTCATTATTTTTCTGGACTTCTGGTCGTTTGGGGTGAACTTTCCTATGAAGAGTTCTGCTGCCCCTGCTGCCAAGTATCTAACAGATGTCATTCTTCCATATATTGTTCAGTCAATGTATGCATTCAAACACTAGCCTTATATATAATAACAAGGGTGCTCGACTATCTTAGCCTGTCTATAAGGCCGACATGGCGAGTTAATGTTGTTGATGTGTTTTGGACTACATCCACATTTTTCTAAAGCTCATAGAGTTTCCGGTTTTATCTTCTCATTTGTTATGTTCTGCTTTCTTGCTTATTATCGTGTAGCACTCAGTACGACACAGCACAGACGGGATCAGTAATTTATAGAGCGATCCGCTGGCAGACCTAACTCATTACACTGTTTGCAATCGACCTTATAAAAGAAAAATTGTCCTCATTTCTCGCAAATGGTTATTGTTACTCAAAGTAGGTCTTGCAAACAAAATAAAACAAGTCCACCGCAAACCAAAAAAAAAAAAAAACAAAATTATAAATTAATTTTTCATAAATCATCTCATTGAATGATATTGTTACTGCTGTCATTATTTGCTATCGATATACCAACTCAATCCCTGCGGCTATCATGTTCGCACACATAAGAATGAAAAAAAAAAAAAACAAACCCGAAAACCGGACAAAGTGCCAAATACCTCGAGGGTACTCATTGACTGCTTAGTGGTTAGTTTCTCTTTTTTTCCTTCCTCTCTTTACGGTCCACCTCGACTCGACTATGACTACTCGTGTCGTATATTCAATTATGATCAACAAAAGATCAATTCATGTCGATCCAATGATGGAATTATGGTTTTCTGCACGCCAATCGCACGCAGTCGACACCAAACCCCATAGGCTAGACCAGCACTAGATACTTCTTAGTGGCATAAAGTACCCCTGGATACACTCGTCTCGCATCCACAATCATGTCATCGTCGTCGTAGTGGTCGGGCGGGAGAAAGAAATCATGATTTGATTTACAAAACAATTTCATTCGACACTTTTGAGAGTTAAAAAACAATTTTCACACGCAATTCCGAGAGATCGAATCAATTTCTGCCGGCTAAACTAACGACGAGGGTGATGGTGATGGTGGTAGTGGTGGTCTGCGGTCGGTCGGTCGTTCAACACCGAGCAAACACTTAATTTACGTCGACAGTTTTGACTTTAATTTGAATTTGAAATATTGCAAAAAAAAAAAAAACAAAAAAAAATTTTGTCGTCGAACTACTGTTGCATATATGGATGGGCGCATTAATTTAGTCACTTCATGCTACCTACTACTTCGACTTGTACCTGTGGGAAATGGATATAAGACCAAACCTCATTCGATAGACATACGATTGCAAAATACTTATATGCGAGCTAAATAATTGCATCATAATGAGTTGAGGCAAAATAAAATGGTAAAACGTCAAACCAATTAAATTGAATGAAATTCTGCTCCACTTTTGGAGCGCAGTAAATTAGTTGAGTTTATGACTTTTTAGTTAACAGTTATTAACAAATGCTAAGTTGGTTGTTTATGGCTAGTTGCTAACTAATTGAACTGGATTTTTGTGCGACGTTAATTTTTTATTTTTGATGCGTTTAAATGGGGTGGTATTAATTACTTAATAAATATTTTAAATAAAGTGCACTAGCAGCATTTTTTAAGGCTTAAGCGCAAAAAGTAGGACTTATAGAAGGCAAACCATTTAGGGTAGTTTGTTGTTTTTTTTATACGAAATAGTCCCTTGTGCAGTAGAGTGGGAGGGTTATGACCCTTTAATCTTGGTCTTAATCTCATCTTCTGAGAAAAGAAGGACGAAAAGTCTTATATTCCCATAAAATTAAATGTTCACATTCACGGAAAAAATAAACCTAAGCAAATAGTTGCTCATGTCCTTATGATTTTGTTGTTTAAACTTAATTAATAGTACAAAGCCTTTGATTGCGGTCAAGGGGAAACGGCCTCAACGACGAATCCCAATCATCCAAGAGATAGGGGAATGCAGATCACGCAAAGATTTTAAAAACATTTTAAGGGAAAGGGGCTGTGGCCCTAAGGTCTGAAAAGGTCTTGGATTCTTGTAGAGGGCTGACCCACGGGAGTATTAAATATTTGACAAAATACCAAATACTAGATGAAGATGAACCAAGGACCCTCTACTCATTCTCGGATTCTTGAAAAAATTGATTAAAAGATCTGCCATGCCAACGCCAAGTTATAGCAGACGTGAGGAGTTCAAACATAATTCAGGAGGGGTGCTCTGGACGAGGGAACTAACCTCTCCAAGACGCATATAAAGGGTCACAATAGATTACAGGCGTCGCAGAATTACAAGGTATACAACGTATGTGAATAGGAAATTTCGTTTTGCACATATTTTGGTATGATATATGGCACCTAGGGTAGGTAGCAAGATGAATTCGATTTTTTGAAGTATGAAGTGGATCTGACATTAATTGATGAATTACTGGGGCAGGAAAATTTACATAACTCAAACAGCGTCTTGATATTATTTAACTATGAAAGAAACCTTCGTCCCGACAAAACAAATATATTATGTAAATATGACTTAAGTCGGTTAAGGGGTTACATGGGTTTATTTGGGGGGAAAAAGTGTCTATTTTTAACAATTTTTTTTTATATAAAATAATAAAATATTTTATTTAAATTTTACTGTCTTAAAGATAAACATTTTAAAAGGAATTTCTGAAATTTTCAAAGGCAAATATTCAAAACTTTGCTATTGTGACGTAATTTCAGGTGATCCCTCGGAAAAAGGTGGATCCGCGTTAACAGTAGAATTCGTGACAGGATCAAATGAAGTGAAAACAAAATTCGTGTTTTAGTTAAGACCATAAACTAGAATTTGTTTGGAATTGTATCTCGAAGACCTGTGTAAAATTTCATCAAGATCGCTTGAGTAGTTTTCGAGAACTCTTGACAAACGACTTTGAAAACACAGTTTCGAGAAAAACGCGTTTAAAGTTTGGATAACCTCAAATAAACCTCGTGATTCAATTAAGTGCGCACCTTCCCAAGGCATAATCTCCGAAACTTTGATTCGGAATGACTTGAAAATTTAGAATAATATTCTCGAGATCTTGTAAAAATTAATAAGACAATACAAATCAATGAAACCCATGTAACTCCTTAAGTCAGTCACAACTTGTATTATTCAGCGCCATCTATCAGAAAACTTGCTTACATAAATTTCTCACATTATCAATCAATCATCATCAAATGGATGTTTAGTTTTTAAGATCTTACGGCAGAACCAACATCGACATCGATTCGATAACTTTGAGGTTTTTTCCGTCTAAAATTATACGAAACGCTTGTCAGCGATTGTTTTCTTTTGGGTTAAAAATGCAACTTATAAGATGGCGCTGAAGTCTGCTTCGCCTAAATATGCAACTATGTAGTGAGGCCCTCCCTCAGACAACTAAGCAAACTCTATATAGCACCTTGTTAGTACCAGTCCTGCTCTATAGATCTGAAGCATGGAATCTCTCTAAAGCGGATGAAGATATCCTTGCTCGTTTCGAGAGAAAAATGGGCGGTCATAAAAGTGGACCTCAACCGACTTAAAGTACGCAACTAGAGGCAGTTTGCAAAATATCACGCTAATTGGAGAAGCTTATTGGTACCCCCTAAATAACTAGGTAACCTGCAGAACTAAACTCAGGTTACCACAGCCAATTAGCAGGTAGCTGACTAGCGATAGATGTCAAAGTAAAGTACGTGTTTTCATTTTGAGACTTGCCAGTAGATTTGCACCAAATTTGTACTTTCTATTTTTATTTATTTATCAATCGTTGTTATTGTTGTCAAAGTTTAAAGTTTTTTTTTAATAGAAAATAAAAATAGATTTTCAAACGAAGACATGGAGTAAATAAATAAATGTTTTCATCTGCAAACAAATGTTACAATTAGAATTTTTCTAATTATTTCAGGAATCAGGATTCAGATAATGTCAGCTTCAAAAATTATTGCTTTATCCATTGGCAGGGAGCTATGCTCTGCGTTCTTCCAGTCATATTCGTTCTTGCCATGTTAACTAATGATACCCCGGTAAGTTTCCTTACATGCAACTAACTAACTTAAATTAGAAACAAATTTCCTTCCAGCCGTACCGCTGCTTGTACGTGATAGTTGCGACGTTCATTTGTTTACTAACAGAAATCTTTCCACGTGCAATCTCTGCCATGTTTCCAATCATTGGGTTCCCCTTGTTGAATATTATGGTAATGAGATCATCAGAATCGCGTGATATCATTGAACGACAATTAACAGAACAACAAAAAGTGACTTAAATTTGTTTCAGATATCCAACCTGGCATGTTCCCTATATTTTAAAGATACTTTGGTAATGTTTATGATAAGTGTTATGATTGCGTGTGCAGTAGAATTTACTGAGTTAAACATTCGAGTTTCGATATATGTTTGCCATATGTTGGGATCAAATTTAATGAGGTTGGAATTTTGTAAGCCAAATATTAGGCAAAAGCTTTGATATGAAATATTCTAGGCTTCATCTTCTACTTGTTTGTATTGCAACGTGCCTTTCCATGGCGATACCAAACTCTATCTGCGTGGCATTGATGTATCCTTTTACATTGGGTATTTTGGAAACACTATCAAAGGTAGCGCATTTTTAAGCATAAGAACTTACTAAATCTTTCTCTTAAAGCAAGGCGTGTGCAAGGTGTATGAAAATGACGATCCAGCAATTCCAAAAACATCGTGAATATAATTCAAGATTTCCTACCATAAAAAGTTATTATTTTTTTTGTTTTTATAGGAGAATACCAACGAGGATCGCGATTTGCTTCTACTTCAGTGTTGCATATGCTTCGTCAATGGGTGGAAGTGCAACCCTAATAGGTAGTTCGACAAACCTTATATTTAAGCAAATCTATGAGAAGTTAGTAAGGCTCTTTCGAGGAATTTTTGTGACTGCACCTGTGGAGTTGCTGTTTTTTTTTTTTTTTACAGACGATTCCCAGATAGCCCGGACAAGATTGATTTCAAAAATGTTCTACTCTATGCACTGCCGCCGATGTTGGTGTATACTACATTGATGTTTTTAACTATGGAGTTCGTGTATATGGGATTATTTAGGTAGTTGTGGATCGATTTTCTTTGCCGACGACATTGTTAACAAATTTTTTATATTTAAGACCAAATAGCCCGGATGCGTTGTTGACTAAAGTGAGTTATGAACAAAGCGAAACAATCCAACGTATAGCAACTGAAGATTACGAAGCAATTGGAACAATAACATTGGCTGAATGTACCATTTCGGCGCTTCTTGTAGCAATGATTGCAATGATAGTTACAAGGAAGCCGGAATTCGTTGATGGATGGGCCGATGTCTTTAATGAGAAGTACGTATGTTTGCATAAATTTTTTAAATAAGGAAATGTTTCGACGACGATTGTCGTAAAAGTTGTATATCCGCAAAGTGCAACATCTTGAAGATGTTAAAAGTGCATTCAAAATAATTACCATAAATGTGATGCAATCGGCGCATGTTTAAGAATACAAATTGCCCCTATTTCATAGGAGATGCGCGTATATAGGTCAAACGTGACATCTCATAAAGAAGCGGTGCACAGACAAAAGTTATTTCTATGAATTATATTAGTACTTTTATGGCTGCTTTATGACTTTTTAGAACACATAATACGTGTTGGTTTCCTTAATCTTTAAATGCGACAACAATTTAGAAAAGAAATTTGTTCCATTAGAAACGACAAAGGAATTTAAAAGATAAAAAAAAACCTCCAGAAGTAACGACGTAATGTAGGATTACGGTTTTATTGCCAGTTGAGGAAACCCCCGTATTCCCTTTTAGAAAAAAAACATTTAAGCTTAAATGTAGTTTTCTCTTACTTGCACTAATGAGTGTTGTCTTATTCGAAAAAGACTCGACTCGACTAATTGGTGTTTGATGGGGTTAAATGCTAAAACTTTACCCAATTCCTTTTTAAAAAAATTACCACAAAAAAACAGCAACTAAGGTGATCCCGATATCTAAAAATGTTGCCTTCCATCCTTTACGGCTCCTAGCACCAAGAACTGTAAAAAGTTATTCTAAGAATTTTTCTTCCAAGCGAGTTTAGTATCTGCTCTACTGCTTAGCACACAGAACTATAGAGCAGATCCAACAGGTCTGTAATTTTTTATTCTTTTAGTTTGGCCAAACGAAGAATACAACTCTTGCCAATCGCTGTTTCTTTGTGCTAAGAAACCAGTTGCAAGGCCCTCTAATAATCCTAGTCCTTCTCTGTGGTGCAGAGGCATGGACCCTATCAAAACGGATGAGGTCACTCTTGATTGTTTTGAGAGTAATTTTTGGTCAAGTCTCAATAGACGGTGAATGGAGGAGAAGATACAACGACGATCTTGGACAAAGATCGTGCTGGCTGCAGACGCTTGTTGGTTGAGGCCAGAGTATATCTACTTACAGTGAGTAGGGACCCTCTCTACGACTTAATAATTTGAAGTCTCACATACACGAGGAATAGACGGCAGTAAGAAAGTCTTGCAGTGAAAGAGAGATAGAAGAGGAGTACAACTTTTTCGAACAGTGGCATAGGGTGTGGCGTAAAAAAAGCAAAAAATCAATTCGTCGTTTTATTAAAAATTTCAGAATATTATGTTCACAAGTGTGATACACTTAAAAATTTGTTGTTATCCTTATTAAACTGTTTAATTATATGATAAACTCGTACACGAACATAACATTTTATGAGAAATTCTTTATTTTCATTTTTACAACAATTGTAAGTGACCTAATTTTTCAAAATGTTAAAAATATTCTTCTCAAAGTTTTTAAGAAATAGGTGTTGGAAAAACAACATATAAATTTCTTTTCTAGATTTTCTAACGATTTTAAGAATTCTTCAGAAGGTCATTTTAAATTTACACCCTCATATTCTTTAAAATCTGTAAACATCAGGAAACTTTCGGTTGAGGACTCAATTTTGAACTCAAGCGGTATATTTTCAAAATATAACCTGCGAAATAGTAAAATGCATTTTCAATTCCGACGGCGACAGTTTTATAATCGGGTTCGGTTTTGAAAGCGTAAATCACATTGTCGTTATTTTGCTCTAGTGGTTCCATCTGCACTTCAATTTCTAGAAGTTTTTGCAATTGGCTCACAGTTTCGACAAGTAACATTCTCCATGTACTTAGCCAAAAAAGATCTTTCTATTTAAAAGAACACATGAATTGAAATGGAGTCAACAACTTATTATTTCCCCCTCGGTTGCGTAAGACAGCAAAGGTTTGTTCCCAGCAATCTTGATTAAGATTTCTTGTTAAGAGAAATTTAAGACCGTCTTCTTTAATTTCACTGAACATGTTTATTAATGCATTAATATTCTACTGCCAGCCTTTTATTTGTTTTGCCAGTCTTATATTTCTAGTTGTTCCTAAAAATACGGGTAAAAAAAATTTAAACAATTTCCCCAACTAATTAGTGTGACCGTCTACCATACAATTTAGAACATAAAAAGTGTTGACAATAAAACTTAAAATCGTTCAATATATATAGAAATTAATAGAAATGCCAAAAGGTTTAACTTCATATTCTTGAACGAAACATTTATATTGAAGAACCATAACTAAGCTTTTTTAATAAATAGCCGATGGAAAAAACCACATAGAAAACAAACTTTAAAAAAGCAAACCTGGTTACCTGGTCATTTCAAGTCATACTCGAATGGCTGAGGGGAAATACTACTACACTGACAACAACTCCGGCCCGCGTTTAGAAAAACATTAAGGGAAAACGGTATTTATGTATCTCACGCACTAAAGCCGGCTGCATAAGGGTTAAAATCAGTCGTTCTTACCTGTTTTCACTTATGGTACGTATTTGTTGTAGTGTTTTGTTTGTAGTAGAATGAGTTGCATATATATAGAGAGTGTCCCTACTTACTGTAAGTAGATATAATCTGGTTGAGCCCAGGTCCTCCCCGGACTGTAGCGCCACCTTGAATAAGTAAGTAAGTTTGGCCAAACCGAAATAGTGGCGGTCTACACTCTACACTGTGTATTGTATAGACCTACTTGGTTTTGCCCAATTTTTTTTAGAATGACTTGAGAAGTTCACTCACTTAGTACTTAAGTGGTAAACCTGAATTTAGGAACAGAGTTTACGAAGAAGAGTTTTTTTCGTGCATGGCTGGCAAGGCTCTGCTGCCTTTTTGCAGGAGTAAAAAGTGTGTTTAGGTCTAACTTTAGTTATAAATAGCTGCCACAGTTTCAGAGATTAAGAGTGGATCCTCTTAAATAGGTAGCGTAAAGCATGGGATTTGTGCTTCCGGTACAAGTTCCATTTCGGTTAAAAGCTACAGCTACATTTTATTAGCTTATTTAAGGCTGGCTTAACAAATTCGCCTTACTGATAAGCTTGTTGTTACATGAATATAAAAACCTAAGATTTTCGAAAGAGTTTTGAGCATACAAAATGTTTGTAGGCTGTATGTGAGGTTCTGCCAGCCATAGGAGCAGTTCCTAGGTATGGTTTAAAAAACCAATCAAAATATTACCACTATGTTTAAGAAAGGCTTGGTATATTCCCAGGAGCTTGTTTGGCTTTCTTGTAAAACCACCAGATATTGACTCTTCGAATGGTTTCCCATATTTTCAGAGAAATTCAAAATACATCGATAACAACCATAATCATATATTTGGCATTCAGTTTACCAGCAAGTTATAAATTTCTTAAATGTTGGGATGGTAAGCTCAAAAAAAAAATCGATGTTAGTCTGCAATTACTTCTCACTACCATTTCGTAGCAAGCTCGGCTGGAAAAACGCCCGGACTAGTAACTTGGAAATACATAAATTCGCTCGTAGCATGGGAGTTAATTTTTATAATCGGTAAAAATAGGAAATTCATTTAAGAAACATTAGAAATCTAATTCATTTGATTTAAGGTTCTGGCGCTACATTAGCAGAGGGAAGCAAAATTAGTGGCTTGGGCAGACTACTGGGTGACGGACTTGTGAATCTTAAAAATCTTCCGGCACCAATCGGTCTTTTCATTGCAATTATTGTGATGATACTGTGCTCGAATTTAACTGTCAATGCAGCTGTTATGAGTGTTGTTGCACCGGGAATTATTGAAATGGTGAAATTTTGTTCAGATAATTTAGCTTTGAGTTAAACATTTATCTTTATGTTTAAGGCGGTTGCATCAAAATTACATCCATTGTATTTATTGATGCCGACTGGCATAGCCGGCAGTATGGCATTTCTTATGCCAGCAGCTACAGCGCCAAATGCTCTAGTGTCATCGTATGCAAATATTAGGACCATGGATATGGTAAATAGTGTCTATAAGTGTAAGTGTTAGTCTATTGAGTTAGTTTTTGTTTCTTTTGCAGATTTACGGTGGAATTGGACCTACGATTGTGGCCGTGCTTACTATTTACATTTTTACTCAAACATGGGCACTTTTTGTTTATCCTGATTTGATGAAATTTCCCGATTGGATTTCACAGTTGGATGCTGGGGTAATTTATGGAGATGAACAAAAAATAGCTAATTAACACCTAAGATGGGAAGTTCAGAAATAAATAATAGTTAAATACAATATCGCAAACAGTGTAGTGTAACACATGATTGGAGCAATAAATCTCTTATATATTAAATTTAAATTTTCAAAAAAATCCTCACAGTAGCAGCACTTTATGTCGCCCGGTCAGATAGGCAGCTTGTAACCACAACAGGGAAACTAAGTTGTTTGGTTTTCCGTTGGTGCGCCGATTGTCGGAAATTGACCGATTTCACAATGGATTTCACTAGTTCAGGAAGAAACAAATAAATCGAAGAAAATCAATGATGAGGAAAAGAAATCGTGAATATTGAGTAAGTTCCATGTACAGTGTACCACCATTGTAGTGTGTAGCGAAATAATGGCTATCAAAGAAGTTTAATCTTGACTAAAGAGCAACTTGGTATTTGATTAAGTCACCATTGTGCCTCTGTGCTACGGATGATCTCATAGTGATATAGCGCATCAGTTTAACATTCACCTAGGGATTTATCGCATCGCCTTTTTACAAGAAACATGCTTCGTTCTTACCCGAAAAATAAATCTCCATCTATTAAGATCTAAATGCTCTAATAATACTGATATTGAGTTCCCAGCACACTTTGTCTGACGATCTGATTCATACGGATTTCAATTATTCTAGGACCGTTTTGACATAAATTTGGCGGAATTTGATTATTGTTATAAACCTGAGTCCTTAAAAAAATCCAAAGAAAACTCTCCGACAGCAAATTAATTTAATGATCAAAGAGCCAATTGTGAATTTTGCACAGACTGAAAAAGACTGATGTGGTAATTGAATTGTTTCTAGGGCTGCATGGCTTGTGGCACCGTCTTGTGGAAACCACATTTTTTATAACCCCAAACTGTCAGCTGTCACCTTGTTTTTTTTTTGTAAACGTTTTTTCGCCTGGAAACTACCACACCAATTAATATTGCAAAATTAAAAATTTAGTGACAGTAATAGCAGAAGTGCGGAAGTAATGGAGCTCCATATGAAGCACTACACCGACAAATCTATGCTCGTATTTTGTAGCGTTGAACAGTGTTCCATTTCTATGAACACCACTGTCCCGCAACACCTACTTTTTGATTTCTACATTCCCCCAAAAACTTAATTCTATTCTATGTAGTATCTAGTATATGTATTTCACCAACCCGTCGTCGTGTGGTTAATCTAATAAACCAATCTCGTCCTATCCATAAATTAGGAGATTAGTTTTAAATCACAAATATCCATCTACCCACTCGGGTGTTCAAGCCCAAGCTGTGTTAACAACTTTCAATTCGCTTTGCGTCCAATATTTCTGACATATTCAAGATATCATTTAATCAACACAACATTTTATTATAATAATCTGCATGCAAGCGATCTCAACACAAGTGTGTAATTAACAAAAATTAAACCATTTGAATAAAAAATAAAAAAATATATATAGCAAAAAACGAAACATGACGACAAGTCAAGTCAGATTGTGATTATTACAAAAACAAAAAAAAAATATATAAAAAAGCACCAAAACCATAACCGCCTCCGTCCTGTCTTGTCCTGTCTATCTGTCTGTCTACATTGCACGGTGTGCTTTTTTTTTCTCCCTCTCTAACTTCATGCGCTCGTGTAGCGCAACATAATTCAAGTCAATATGCATTTTTGTATATTTCAATCAGCAAGCAATTTCATAATCAACACAGAAAATTTGCAATTTATCAGCACTGACAGTTGAACGGTTGTAATAGAGTCATTATTGCAGTGTAACAACAGCGAAAAAAAGTAGTTCAATGAAAAAATTTGTAACAATCTTGTTACCATACCAATTTGTTTGGTACAACAACAAAAAAAAAAGTATGATTTTAAAGAAATAACTTACCACGATAATCACTTTCGTCATACAATCCTGGTACGGTGGGTAATGCCCAAAAGGGCTCTTCCGGATAAACCATCATCATTGAATAATTCAGTGTACTTTTGAGTCGTAGAAAGGTTTTTTGTTTAGACTTTTGGTTTTTTCAGTACTTTGAACTTTTTACCAAATGATACTGCAAAAATTTTGTTTTATAGTTTTACCTTCTTTTGTTTTTAATTTAAAGAGAGCGATTTTTGTGTGGTTATTTTAGTTTCAACTTAATTTGAGGCGTGTTGAAATTTTGTAATACGAAATAATTTTCAAATGTTTTTGAGAGAACCCTAAATAAACCCAATTACTGAAGGCTAAAGGATTTTCAGCATTTAGTACTGCCAGACGGGCATATTTAAAATCATTCTTATTATCTTATTAACGTAGGATTCACCCGGTTACTTGTCATTCATGTTTGCGAACTCTCGGTCTAAACACAGTTACCGAAGTCACTCGAAAGATTGACCTAATATGAGACACGTTTTCGTGAGAAATTGATTTTAAGTGACGTAAATTCTTTCACACATAGCGTAACCAAAGTTCACGATATTTGCGGGACTGTCTGGCTTTTGGAACTTTGTCTCGCTACAAGCTACCTTTAAGCTTTAAGCTAAGCTTTTCATATCAATTCCTTTACATAGGAATGTCAAGGTCTTTGACAATGGTAGTGTCTTCTATGGAACAGCAAACAAAGGATGCCCTCAGAAAGCCACGGAACGAAATTCTGTCTTAAAATTTATATAGCTTAGCTTCAGAATGAAATTTGAAGGTGAGTGATAGCTCAAAATACGAAGGCCCTTATTAAATTTTATCAAAATCCGATGTCCGATTATCTATACGAATCTACACGAATCTATAAGTAAAAGACAGATAAACATTAATTTATTACTTGCTAAATGTCGCATATAGGATATAGGAACGCACGGTGTGAACGTCTAAAGCCTTTCTGCAACACACTGATGGGCACGTACCAGTGTGGCTTCCGGCCCGGCAAATCAACCGCAGCTCACCGTAGATTTTCACACTAAGTCAAATTTTGGAAAAGACCAATGAATTTCAAGTCGAGACGCATCATCTATTCATGGACTTTGAAGCGCATATGAAAGCATTAATCGTCAAGAGCTCTTCATGGCGATGGCCGAATTTGGGATCAGTCTGGTGGCATATGCAGACGATATAGCTACCCGTGGTGGAGGCATTCACGGCTGTAGAAACTAGTTGGCCTTCGAAAGAAAAATTAACGGATATTTGGTCTTGTTTGCGAATGGAGAAGAAGATATAACCGCGAACTCTATGAGCTGTATCAATATGTAAATGTAGTGCGAAAAGCCAAAAACGGTCGACTACACTTTCTCGGCCACGTCGAGCGAATGGACAACAATGCTCCGGCCAAGAGGATCTTCGAATCCCAGTCCCCAGTTCGAGACGAAAAGGAAGACCGAACCTCCGTTTTAAAGACCAAGCCATCGCGGATGGTCTGGACTGGAAGCAGCGTACCCGGAATCGCTGAGGATGGAAGGCAGCGGCGTCTCGGGCAAGGACTGTGACTGATTGACTGTGTGTGCAGTGAATTAGTGGTTAAGTGCGTTGGACTACCAAGCGATGTGTCCCCGGTTTAAACTCTCTGTACGCAGGTTCTTGTAGGACCTCCTACGCAACTTCGTTGCTTCGCTGATAATAAGTGCTTTGCTTCAGGCATTTTTGTCAGTTCAAAGGTTTTAATAAACCGACATCTTTGTATTTAACAGAAAAGTTAAGTCTAGGTAAAAAGTGAATTACTAAAATTAGTACCGTTTCAATCTTCTCTGTAGTAATCCCCGAAATGTAACCTTTTGCTTCATTTGTAATTTTCGCATAACTGCCTGCCAACGTGCATATATTTAATTTTTACTGCAGATTGACATGCACCTACTTTAGAAAAAGGTCACCACCAAACAATCCAAAACCCAATCCAAAAAGAAAAAGGTCAACAATTGTATGAGTGTTAAAAAAATCCTATCCACCCAATACCGCCTTCCTCCAATGTGCAATACCTGTTTGCATATATGCGCTGCAATCCATGTGAATGCGCAAGCTCATTTCATGGCTCAATATGCTTGTCAATCAAATCGGACATGGAACAAATAATAGCACAAATCTTAATGCACTATCAAGCTCACTTGCATTGACAGACGCGCATCTTATTTTATGCCTTGCGCGCTCTGCTATTGCTGCTTAGTGAGTCTCTGACTCTGATCTGCTGCCGCCACTTATCGGATAGTAATGACAGTTTAATTGAAAAGCGTGTTTAATCGCCAATGTATGGGGGCACTTAAGTGTAAGCAGCCTCATGGCATTTTAAATCGAAGTCGATGTGGTTTTTGTTTTGTTTATTTAACTCCTACTAAGAGTATACATAGTATATACCTACCCATAATGTATGCAATTCCACTTTCAATTAAGCGAGTTTTTATAGTGCATTAGGGTTTTGCTGTTTTGGTTTTATTTTTCTTTGGTCAAAGGGTAAGAGACAGGCAGTGTAGACAGCTGAGCTTTTGAATACCCGCAACAATGGCTTTTTGAACTTGGTTAAGAGGCCTTTGAAGGAATAGGCGCATTTCTAGACATTTGCCGTGATTCTACATTAGTACCTAATTTTACGACACGGTTTGACAGGAACTTTCAAACACTCACATCTTCGAAGCACAATGCCAGTCTAATTTCAAGAGCATTTTCCTACCTCAAAAGACATTTTCGAACAAAGATTTTGCACGTTCAAATCAAAAAAAAAATAAAAAATCTAAAGCGAAGAATCTTGTTCGGGCACTTTTTCTTTACCAAAGAGGTTCGTTATCAAACGTGTTTCTTCTTAAAATACATATCTATATATGCATGAAAAAAAAAACTAAAAGAACAAAGTTATATCTCTCCAATATCTGAACCACTTTATATTGGGTCGTCCGCCACAAGAGATTTAAACATACGCACGTAGTAGTTGGCCGTTTCTCATTTTAATAACACTCGCATGACTTGAAACCAATTTATAACCTACTTACTTGGACACAGGGCATCATGGTCTGTCGCTGGATGAATTTATGTGTATTGAATAAAAAAAAAAAAATGGCGAAGAAGAAAAAACCCTCGCCAAAGGAGACAGTGCAAATATATTACTTATAATTGTTATCATACAACTTCTGGGTACGCGGGTAATTTTGTTTTTTTTTTTTATTTTGAAGCCTTCCATCGTTTCGTTCTGTTGGTTTGTTTTGTTTTTTTTTGCGGTATCCTTGCAGATTTTCTCATTTTCTCGACAGCGCAGCAGAATGAAGAAGGAATAAGGTAAGCAATTGCTTTATCGACTGTATTTCATATTAAAGTTTATGTACGTTAATTGACCCTAAACTGATGAGCGGTGTATCAGACTGATGTTGAACGGGGGTTTTTTTCTTCATATACAGCAGCAGCAGCAGAAGAAAAATAAAAGGAAGTGAATTTAAATTAAATCAAACGGTTTGAGACAGTTTATTAAAAATGGAGTTATGACTGGCTAAATGAAGTTGAGAAGGGAGTGTAGTACGGTTAAAATTTTGAAATATTTCATTTCCTTGGTAGTTTGGAAAATATTGTGTCAGTTTGTACGTGGCTGGGGGAATTTCTAGGATCTACAAGGGGAACAATTATCTCGGGGCCGATTGAATGCTTTCCTTCACGTTATTGCCGTACTTGAGGTAGACAAAGACAAGAAAATTAAAGAAAAAAATAAAAGCTCGTGATTTTTGGTGTTCCTATATCGGTCATTTGAAGAAAACAAGCATTTATACCTTGTAGGCCATTGTAATCCAGCAAGACTACCAAAAATCAGTCACAGAACTATTCGTTTATATCGGAGTATAACCTGGCATTAAGCAAGGCGGAAAAGGTTGCTTAGTTCAATTTCATATAAATAAGCTTAACCGAGAAAGTGTTTGCCAAGGGTAGCCAGCCTGATTCTGGTAAAAGTTGGACAATCGTAACCGTCGTAACCCTGAGATGTTCGTCGAGAAGACTTATAGCATTACGGTCGTTACATTGGACTATTAATAGCTGCCGAGTGCTAGTATACGGTATGATGTGGACGTAAATGTTCAGTCGTTTCGCTTTTATGGATAGATGAACAGCCTCCTATGGATGGTTAACAAATGCTGTTGTATGAAGTGCTTGAATGGTATCCAGGTCTTGCATTACCCTGTATACCCGTTTGTCAGTATTACCGAGTATCTACCCAAAATCTTTAGCTTGTTTATATCAACTACAACAATTTTGAATAGGCATTAATTGGTAACCTTCTACTCGTCCCGTAAAAATGATATCCGCAGCAGTTGCGATCACCATGACAGGTAGACTTGAAGGACGATTATGGGTCTACCATGCATTCAGATAATTTCATTTGACAGAATTTAGAATAGACTGTGGCCCCAGATGGTCCGATTATGGGGGAACAGTCCCATATATACCATGGTATCATTCCGTCTAAAGTGAACTTAGCACCTCTAGTACCTTTGAAGATTCTAATCTGCCTTCAAACAGACATTTGGCTTCATTTTCAGCAAAGAACTGCAAGGAAGATTAACAAAGGAGCAGTGAGTTCGTCTGTTGAAGAATGAAAGTTAAGGGGCTAGAGTGATGCCCAAATACTTTACGTTCGGTGCCAAAGAAAACGGGTCACCCTGCACTTTGTTGTACTTGCTTCATGTGCTTTCCATTATTCATTGCATTAAAACAGATTTTTAACAAAAATTTTAACCCTTTGCTAAATAATGGGCCATAAAGCAACATAATAAATCCTACGTTTATTATCTTAAACGGTCTATAAAATTTCACGAATAAGTCTCTAAAACTACATATATTGACTAGATCAAGTAGTTCAAACAAAAATCGTCAAAAGACTATTCATATTTCAAAAGACATAGATCTTTCTTTTAACGCGACCAGCGTGAAGTGATAGAAACTTTTACGGCAGCTTATTGAACACCATTACAATTAATTGGAAACAAATCCAAGTAGATAAAAATAAAAAAATAACCAGTGGATACGACAGAAAATAAAGAGTTTCAAAGGAGTCGGAAGTAAGAGGTCTCATGGTTACGGGAGTGAGAAAGAGTGAATGCGGAAATTGAAGTGAAAGTGGCAACCGAAAAGGCTAAGATGAAGAGAGCAGAGGTGGCGCGGCTAATTAAAAATATTGAAAAGTTCAATTTCGAAATGGACTATCTCCAAGGAGGCAATCAAGGAGTCCAGTCACAACACAACATTGGGTCCAATCGTCCAATTTGGCTGTATACATGTGGCAGCGATACGTAATGTAAGATGGTAATGGAAGGAATTTAAACTTAGGCCTCCTCTGCCTCAGTTACATTCCTGCCACATTTTTACATGATGAACTCAGATATGTCTTATAATGTTTGCTGAATTGGAATTCCTCCCGAGTGCAAACCATCCTAAGGTGGATGGTGGAATTGATGGAAAATGTCCACTGTCGCCATCGTACAAAAAGTCAAAGAAACGCAGCTGACAGTGGAATAAAAAAATAAATAAATATTAGGCGTAAACGGCCCATACAGGACCTAAAGCCTAGCTTCTCCAACTATTGTGTGTGCGAAGTTATATTTTGACACGAATGGCGGGACCTACAGTTTAATGACGATTCCGAACGGCAATTTATATTTGAGAAGCTTCTCATGACATTTCTTAATCTTGGATGTTTGTCAGACGTTTGCAAGAGGTAGGGCAGCGAATAAAAACTTTCAGGTGGTACAGGTCGGGATTTGAACCGGCGACCACTCACTTAGTGGTCCAACGCACTTAACCACTAAGCCACTGCACCCACAGACAGTGGAATAACGAACCTAACGACTCCACTTCAAACCAGACGTTCAATAAGCAAAAATTAATACACCAAACACAAAACTCATAGAAAGTGAAATCTTGTCTTTTCGATCGGATTAAGAAGAGTTTCAAGTTGAAACTAAGTCAACAAGTGGTTACGAATTATCGACAGAATATGTTCCTTTCATATACCTAATCATGATATTGTCTTCTTCTTCCCTTTATCCCCGGTTTTTCGCATGGTAGAGTTCTCGCAGAGGTTCTCTCGCATTATTCATTTTTGTAGTGTATATACCTTTTGCGGCACACAACGCACTTAGAAAATAAGGTAGCAAAATAAAGAACAAAATATAATAAAAATCGACTCCACGAACACGAAGCCCTAAAGATTAAAATTACCAGTATTGTTCTGAAGCCAATTTCCCTACCCAAATGAAGATAACAAAAAATACAATTGTCATCGTCCAAAGTCTGTCTCAGCGTCATAATCCCGCCGCAAACAAAGCAATTACAGAATGGAACTTTTCCAACTATCTACTACCCACACCCGCAGTTAAAGTTTCTCGACATCACCTAAGCCCCAATAATGTTATCTATCTCATTTAACTAAACCGTTCTGTGAGCAGCAGCAGTGAATAACTTCTTCCATAAACATTATTATGACCAAAACAGCCATCGTTTCAGGGTGACTTCGAAACACATTCGAAACACAATCAATTTCATGAAGTTTCTTTTAAATTAGATACACCAATCCGAATGGGCCAGTTCGTGGAAGCACAAAATGCCCTCTAACTACACCATTTCAATTTTTTATTGTCGATCATTAAAACTGTCCACTACCACCCACCCACTCTTTGACTCGTCTCTAGTTCTTTCTCTATAGCTTTCGTAGTTTGCTGAGGCGGACGGTCGGTCGGCCGGTCGACCGGAGCGTCGTGCGCAGGGTTAAGCAAGACTAAATTTGCAGCACTTTACTTCCTCCTTCTTCATTTCTTCCCAACTCTCAGTTTGTCCAGAACACACGAGATTTTAACTTCCCGCATTGTGCCCTCCCTCCAGTCGCAGTAGAGGCAGAGTTCACCACCAAGACTTAGTTCGCGCTGGCTGGCTTCTGAGCTGTTGGCTCGGCTCCAACTTGATTTGCGTTGTGCGATGAACATTTTCCTGCTGTTGCTGCTGCTGTTGTTGCTCTCTTAAAGATGCCTTACAAAATTGTATTTCTATTTTGCAAGAAAACCAAAATCCAGCTACACAAAAAAAAAACAAACTCGGCTGGTTATATAAAACTAAAACTACCAGCCAATGAGTATGTGTTTTATTACCCACAAAGTTGAGTGTCGTTTCAGTTAGGAAAAATCACCCCAACTAACTTAACTCTCCAGCGATTTGTATCCCCGGTGGTGTACAAAGAGGCCGGAGAGATGCTGCAGGAGCAGGGCAGCAACAGCAGCAGACAACACACCGACCGTACACACAACATGCAGTATAAATAGTTGGCCTTTAAGGCGCACTGTGCACTGCACTGCACTGCACAACACTGCACACACACGGCCTCTTGTTCGGATCTCTCTCACTACATAAGAGATATAGATACGTAGAGGATTGGATATATTTTTTTTTTTATTTTTTTATTTATAGCATGGAACAAAAGTCGTCCTGCAGTTGTCTCGTTATTCAAACATAGATATATGGAGAGCATATAAATAATAATAAAAAAAAAAATCTCAAAAATAACTCAACTTTTTGCAAAAATAAATCGAAGCGCAGCAGCAAGCAGCACTGCAAATGAATGGAAAAATAATAATAAAAAAAAAAATAGAATCCACGGGCTCCAACTCACAACAAACGAACTCTAAAAGATGAAGAATCTGTGTGGTTGGACTTTGCTGTTCGCGAGGTGGTTTGTTGTTCCGATCTTTGTTGCACTTTTTGTTTGGTTCAAAGCGCGAATATTTTTGTGTTCGGAATTTTCTTAGTTTTATTTGCTTGGACGATATCGTTTTGTATTTGCTTTTTTTTTTCTCGGTGTATCCATTTTGTGTGTATGTAACATAAACCAAAAGAAGATACATGTTGGGGTTTGTTTGGTTGATGATGATGATGTTGCCGAGAAATTTAATGAATTTTGCAATAAAGAAAATATAAAAAATGTTGCATGGAGTTTAGCAACATGTTGCTAAGCTAAAGAATGTTTTTGAATACGGTTTGTGTTTGGATCTACTGCTAGGTTTAAATGCTGTATAAAAGTTTTGCAAGCACATATGATGCAAAATGTTACTTTGGTCTTATATGGACTTGGAACTCAGTGAAGTAAGAAGGTCTGTTTCTTTGTCTGTTTCTTTTCAAACTGCTATTGAGAAGCAAAAATTCCTTCCTAAAGAGAGATTAATGCTACCTTTTCGTTTATCACAGGCATAAGTCTTCTGGGTACGAGAAAATTCTCTGAACTGCGTCAACACTTTGACAGAAGTCGCGATTCATCCTGAGTTAAAGATGAAAATATAAAATTTTCTCAGAGCATGATCTGAGTTGGGATGCTAATGCTCGCCGCTTTAAATGTACATTTTCCTGTATAAAGGTAAATATTCTTGTATTAGATACTATGTTACCTCAGAAGAATATTTTATCTGCTCAGGAATACGAGATGTTGTTTCAGTCTCTGTTTTTCTTGAGAGAACAGAGTTCAAATTTGCTTCACCATGTTACTAAGTTTCGTCGTCATACACAGAAATGATAAAGCCCGTCCCCACATTTCCTTTCAATATAGAAGAATTTGTTAGCATCATGTTGCTGCAACCACTTCATTAGACAAAATGGACAAAGCTTAGTAACTTTATTCCATAAGTCTCTTTAGGGATTTATCGAAAGAATCTGTGTCATGATAATCGCTTCAACATAAAGGTTTCCATGCAATACCAAAGGTTTTCGAAAATAAAATGACTTGTATTGACAAAGTGTTTCCTGTAAACATGTTGCTGAGTCACATTTATCCTTTAATCGGACAATACTACGGAATAAATTTACAACAATTTGTTGACAGTGATGCTGATCGTACAGTAACAAAACTTTTATTAGCATCATGTTGATTGTTACATTTGAAAATGAAAAATTTTGTTAAGCAACATGTAAAGCCTTCATGACAAAATTTAATCAAAATATCAATTTTAAGTATTTTAAGCTGCTGATACTTCTTTTCCCGAATTGCCTCGTATAACAAAAACTATTTTACGTCATCAATAACATTCCCTGCCAACATTTCGGTTCAATACCAAACACGTTTGATTAGCAACATGTTGCAGAGTTGAAACTTCATTACAAAATTGAATGAAAAGTTCGAATTTTAAGTATGTACGAGTACTCTATTAAATAATTGATCAACAGCACTAAACTGAATGGTTTTCAACCACTCAAGTTGCCCTCTCAGCAACATGTTGATTGTGCTCTTGCTACGATGCTATTGCCAATAAGCAAATGAGGAACGTACTTAAACAATTTACGAGTCTCTCAATAAGACTTTGACTAGCATGTTGAGGCATTACAAGTATATTTTTAGTGCACCCAACAATTCAAATGCTAACGCATTAGAAACTACCAATTTTTGTTTAAATAAGATAAAACAGCAACAATTATTTTTATATAATTTTATCAAGTGCTCTGCTAGGTAAAAGGAAAATAATAAAAATTAACAAAACAAACCAAAACAAGTTGAAAACTAAAAATAGCCACACAAAGGAAACCCACAAATGGTAGTATCGCCGACAAAACAAGTAACAAATAAAAAAAAAAAAACAATATTTTTTTTTTGTTTTACTCTGCTTACACTGAAAATCCAAAGCTCTTCTGTTATATACACGTATTTGCAAATTAATTTTTCTATTTCACGTAGAAATGTGGCACCAACAAATCAAAACAGTGAAATAGTAAAAAACAAAAAAAAAATGAGTTTTTGGTTTAATGTTTCTTTTTTTCTACTTTTTTCTTTAGAGATACACTGAAGGTAACACAAAATTCACGTCAACACACGCTCGGCAGATATCTAAGACTAAAAGGAGAGAGTTTTACCTTTATCCCAGCCCAGGTACACACTATACATTAAACCAGATGCGATCGGGTTGCCAGGGTGTCTTGAATATTTGGATATTCCTACAGGTATCACAGAAACGACAACAGCAACGAAAAATGAAAACAAAAAAAAAGGCTTCCAAAAAACTTGCCCAGGCGTCTGCAATCAAAATCACCCGAGAAAAGAAAAGAAGGAAAATCGATGATGATTTTTTTTTTTGGTTCTCTTGTTATTTTTCTTGGTTACTTCGTTTTAGCCGTCGTCTTCTTCGAGTTGCTGGTAAGGTAACCTCCGGGTATCCAGAGAGCGGAAGGTACCTGTTGTATGTTTGTTTTCTTCTTTTTTTCTATGTATTCTCTGAGAGGCTATGTTTTTTGTTGTTTTTCTTTTTTGATCTCTTTTAGGTTTCTTTTTTTCGTGATTTTATTTTCTGTTGCTCTCGTTGATTATCATTTTGGGGTTTGTATTTTTTTGTTTTGGCATTTGTTTTTCTTTTCATTTTTTTTTATACTAATTTCATTTGAGAGGAGAGTGTAGTAAAAAAAAAGAATTATCGGTACTCAGATAAGAGTTCATATCTTGTGCTTGAGCAATATTTTCTTTGCTTAAGTTGGTTTTTTTTTTTTTGGTTTCCTGATACCTATTTTTTTTGAAGGAGAAACAACGGAACGAAATTAAAAGTAATCGAAAAAATTTGATAACGGCGCATTGAGTGAGGCAAAAGGTGGCTCTCCCTCCCTCGTTTCGTGTTGTATCTTAAGTGCAACAAGGGATCGATAAATGTATGTAAGGTATGAATTGGAAGAGGTGAATGTGCTTTTGATATTCAATTCGAAAATCTTGCAGGAGAGAGGGTGAAATTGGATTTTTTTTCCTTCTGCTGTGAGCGAAAAAATAATTGTTTATTAGTTAAAAGAAGAAAAACAGAGTGTATAGTTGTGGTGTATCGAATTGAAGCACACTTTAGGGGCACTTAACGAAAAAGTGAGAAGAAAAAAAAAAAAAATCTGAAGACGAAAGAGTTGCGCAGCAAACTGGATATTCAATTTCTACTCTTTTTTTATTATTCTTTGCTAAATTGTTGAACTTTTCAAAATAAATGTTAATAAGTGAGATATTGTTTACACTTTTAGAAATTTTATATTGATATTTACCTATATGGAAAGTAGTACAACGAAAAGAAATGTGTAAACATTTTTAACATAAAAATTAAAGTATAAAAATATAAGTATAACGCCGAGCTATTCAAAGCGGCAGGCGATGACTTGGTCAGGAGCATGCACCAACTCATCTGTTATATATGGTCGAAGGAAAGTATGCCCGATGAATAGAACCTCAGAATTGCTTGCCCGATCCTCAAGAAAGGAGACCCTCTGATCTTATCTGCCGTGCTGTGTAAACGTCTGAAGCCTTTCGTCAAAAACCTGATTGGTCCCCATCAGTGTGGCTTCAGACCAGGAAAGTCTACCATCGACCAAATATTCACAATACGGCAGATCTCAATAAAGGATTTACCCATCCTTATTGATATAAGGATGGGTTTGGCGGTCAATGAGGGCAAGACAAAGCATATGCTGTCATCAAGAATGGAAAAAGAATTTGTCTCCTTAGGCTTCGCAATGAACTCAGGCAATGATACCAGCGCTGAGATTAAACGAAGAATAACTCTTGCCAATCGCTGTTTCTTTGGGCTAAGGAAGCAATTGAGTAGCAAAGCCCCTCTCTAATAACTAAAGTGACTCTTTATAAGACCCTAATAATCACAGTCCTTCTCTATGGTGCAGTGGCATGGACTCGTATCAAAAGTAGATGAGGCCATTCTTGGTTGTTCTGAATGGAGGAGAAGATACAGCGACGAAGATCGTGCTGGCTGGAGACGCTTGTTGGTTGAGCCCCTAATCATTCAGTATGGGACAGTTCATACATATCGATAGAACTGAGCAACTTTTCGAATTCACTCTATGTACCGACCTCATTGCCTGGAAATAAGAAAGTGAACCCACGTTCATAATCAAAACTCGACAATAAGTCCTATTTATTTAATCAATCCTCGTCAATCACCTTTTAGAATGCATCGACAAAACATATTGGTGCAAATGCAGGAGGTTACTACACAATTCAGCGAACTCTGAGTATATTAGTGTCCCCTTGTTACACCGATTAAACCTTTATCTGTTTAACTCAGCCAAGGCACTAGCTCTATCTTATCCGAAGAAGCAAAATATTTGGGACATATTTGGGAAAGAAAGCGAAGATATTCAGAGAGCTTCAGTGGGCTACTGATATTAATACCAGAGTAAAGTGGTAGTCTATTGGACTGCCTTAGACGCAGTGACATATCGCGATAAGCTTATCAAATTCCAAAGATCAGCTTGTCTATGCATGCGATATACTCTGCGAGCTACACCCTTCAAAGCTTTCGATATTCTGTTTCACATGACTTCACTTGACATCATAAGCAAGCAATTAGCGACTTATACTGCTATTCACCTCAACGCAGCCTTCTTTTAGACCCAAATGGATTTTGTCCACTCCGCTATCCTACCTCAACCCTAGTTTGACAGAAACTTCCAAGTCACCATTCCCTCGAGAGCACCCTGTTAGAATTGTGAAGGGATGGAGGGTGGTGTTTTCTCTGACAATATCTGCAGTGTCTTATAGGCGAAAGTTATGTGGATAAAGTTGTGCTTAAGATAGACGTGATATTAGACAGAGCTATTCGTACCCTCTCGGGAAGACAAACTGCATTATAAAATTACTAAAATCGATTTCCAAAAACTCTACGGTAGTTCTGACTGCTAATCATGTGAAAACGTCGAAGAATTACAAAAAATAGCTATGGGGTGCTCGCCAAACTTATAAATTAAATGGTTAAACTGAAAACGGAATCTGGAGATAGAGCTGGTATCTACGTATCCTACCGGAATATGTCCCACGGTATTTCAGGCGGAAACCCATGCCATTTAGATCTGTACAAATTTAATTTCTCAAGAGGGAATTAAAGGTACCAGAATACATATATTCTCGAATAGTCAAGCAGCACTACATTGTCATCTGATACAGTCAATTCTATGACAGTAAAGTGCTGCTACGATGCATTGAAGAACCCAGGCAGGTACCGGGCTGCAGATGAGCTGGCTAGAGCTGGATCAGAATCTGCGTTCAATTGGGATTCTGCTTCAAGGCTTATTAACGATTGGGAACAACCAATTCGTCTTAACCACTGGGAAAGTCTTCCGGATTTGAGACCAAAATATCCAAAAGATTAACTAAGCCCTACTCATAGGTCGGCATCCTCACAAACCACTGCGGCTGGAGGCATCATCTTAATAAAATGAATTAGTGCCCTGAGACTGCATGTAGGTTCTGTCTATAGGATGAGGATCTTCCGAAGGATCTTCCAAAATAAGAGTTCCCCTCGTGGGCGAAGTTAAGAATCTTTGCAACTAAGGACGTGGTAGCTTTCACCAAAGTTATGTTAACATCCCTTTTATTGGTACGATAGGCTTTTTGGGCAAGGGAATATATAATGAACATGCATACATATTTCTTAAGGGCCTTTAACTCCAAACCCGCTTAACACATGTAAATAAATTTTACACGCTGATGGGAAATGAATTTTATTCAAATAACCCATTTTAGAAGGCAACCCCAAAGAGGATGCACAAGGAAAAATATTTTTTTATCGGATTTAGTTGATATTAAAACACGTATTTCACGTTTTTCGACACAGGGATGGTTATAAATGGCGCCTAAGGGTCTTAGGGATATTTTCATAAATTTACAAAAAAGTAAAGTGGGCGAGAAATTATTAAATAGGACAATAAAAAAGAATGAAATGTAAATTTCCAATCCCAAACACCATACAAATTTGTCCGTGAAGCAAAGTATAAATAATAATCTAGGACTATGAAACCCGAGTCTCACATTCATCACCAATACTTGAATAATTCTAAAATTCATAATGTCCCTGGTGCCTAACAATTAGAATGATTCTGATAAATTTAAACTCTTCGCCGCGTGTCTCCAATATCTCCACACAATTGGGAACCCTGTTGCAAGTGCAAGTCCTATTCAACCACGTTGTTCTTTCAATCTCAACAATAACTTTGCGTTCTCAGTCCTCAGTCCTCACTCCTCATCGCCAACTCACACACATCGAACGAAAAGCAGAAGAAGACGAAACAACAAGAACATGTTTTATGCAACCTCGCAACAGAATCTGGTTTATTTATGCGAGAGGTA
Organism: Ferdinandea cuprea; assembly: GCA_963576555.1. Taxonomy (NCBI): domain Eukaryota; kingdom Metazoa; phylum Arthropoda; class Insecta; order Diptera; family Syrphidae; genus Ferdinandea; species Ferdinandea cuprea. The sequence goes on along the minus strand of OY754961.1, from coordinate 83,038,774 downwards.
TAACAGCGCACAGCGCATCTACCACACGAGCAATTGAATCAATCGTCATGCTCACAATTAACAAACTTTTTTAACAGAAAATTAAAACAAAAAAAAAAAACACGAAATAAAAAACACAATTTATATCCCTAACAAATCGATTGAACCCTTCCCCAACTCGCATCGCATCGTTAAGTATTATTTTTTTTTTGGGTGGTCTAGAGTTGCCATACTGTATGTATATATTAAAAAGTGATCAGTACACATATCGTTAAGTTGTTTTCTCGTCGTTCGCGGTGTAATAAAATAGTGTACAAAATTAATCCGAGCCTTTCATGGAGTGTACGACGATTGGTTGGCTTTCTTTCTTTTCTTTTTGAATCTTTGGTTCATTCTTGGTTTGAAGATTCAATTTGGTGATAAAACGGAATTTTATATCACACTTGATAAAATTGGTCTGCTATTTAACATTTATTTAAATTTATTGATTTTATGGTTCTATTACTGTTGTTTTTGGTTTTTATATTTTTTTATTATAACCTAAGTATCATGTTATTTTCGAGTGGAATATGGCTTCATAAAAATGAGTAAAAAAAAAGTTTGGGTTCTTTAGACAGGCACATTCACAGATACAAATACCCAGAGAAATGATTACGTATCCGTATATTGGATAAGAGATCTACAAATTTAGTATGGAAATAAATGTTGATTGTTTTTTGCATGGTTTCGCAATAAAGGTCGGTAGAAGATAGGTTTGTGATTGATGTTTTAGTGTTGACACGTGAGGAAAGCATAAAACTTTGGCTTCATTTCTCGAGACATACGAATTGATTGAATTTAAATAAATTTACCACATTTTGGTAAGTGGGTAATAAAATGCTGAATTGGCGAAAAGGAAGCGGCGTTTTTTAGATCTTTGTTGAAATAAGATTCCAAATTGAATGGAATATACATTTTTTACGGATTTTTTTTTTTTTGGTTTTTTGCTCTTAATAAATTTGTCGATTGTTGTGATTAATTGGTAATCAGTTCAAAACTTGAAGTCCGTAATGCGGAATGGAAAGGTATGTAGGTTGCGATAAAGTGAGTCTAAAAGGCACTTCTATAGAGTTATAATATCCAGGAGAGCTTGGCAAAGCAACACATTTTAAATCTTAAAACTGACAGTACTAGAGACCATGCACTTATAAAAGTTTAGAAATGAAAGGCCAAAAAAAACGGAAGCGAAAGGAACAGGTTCTGGTATCTTCTCAGAAGATACAGGGCTGAGAGTGTCTATACGACTAGCGTAGTGTCTTCCAATCAGCGGTTCTGGCTGTCCTCAATGCAGATGCGATCGGTATCTGGAAGGGATATCGCCAAGGTAATGAAATCAACCAAACATCAATTCTGATACAGTTAGGAGCTGTCATAACAGCGTAATGCAGTCAGAACCGAGTGAGCGTGTGCTGGGTGCTGCCAGGACACTGCGGTATTGGAGGGAAATGAGCAGGCGTATGAACTTGGAAGAATAGGAGGGTGAGCTGGCAGGCATCAAATCTTCCTCTTCGTAATAAGGGATGGTATTGAGGAAAAAAACATAAGTTCTGTTAACCTAAGGTGGTCAAGTCTTGAGGGATATAGGGTAGCTTAGGCTCTTCGGCCAGTTTTCGATAGTAAAGTTTCTATGGAGATTATAAAATTAAGAAGTTATAAGCTTAGAACAATAATAGGAATTCTGGCAGGGCATTGTCTCCTGCGGAATCACACAAAGAGGCTCGCATTATCGGATACAGATATCTACAGATTCTGCGGAGATCTGCATGCTGCTGAGGACATGGCACATATACTGTAAGAATGTGAGGCAATAGCGCGTAGCCGAAGAACATTTTTGGGGAACTACTTATTTGAAAACTAAGAGGAAATAGATGGACTTCAAGGGTCTTTCTGAAGGGAAATTTTTAAGGTTTTAAATTGTGAATTCAGCTGGTTCCCCAGGGGCCCGTTTTGGTGCCTAGTGTTGTGTGATGATTTCATTTTCACCACACACCTGACCTAAAGCACCGAGAAGGGAAACTTTACGCACACTTTAGGGATTTCAATAGCAAGTGCATCAAGGAAAAGAAGACTTGAAAGCGACTCAACTTTGTAAAATCTTTGTATGGCTAACTTATTAAGAGGGAAAAAAAAATTATACACTCAACCATTTCGGTACTTTACAGAACATATATATGTATGTTTCAAATTTCAGCTTCCTAGCTCTAAATTAAAGGCCTCTATGTTTCTTGCTTTTTAAGGAGCGCAAAATATGAAATAAAATAACACAAAACCGTGCTCCAATTATATTCTGTCCCCTTTAGAGAGAGCGAAAATCTTCTGCGCCTATGAAAAATCGTGTACGCATCCGGTTTCTATGGAGTTCGCTTATTGGAAAATTATTTTTATGGAAAAACTCACACTTTTGCCCGTTATTTGGAATCTGTCCGCTTATACGACGTGTCCGTAAGGACAAATAAACGCCTTATTAATTGTGGCCAGAACAAAAGGAGTAAATATTTCTAACATCGCTTGAGGAAGCCTTGACATTTCGTATTGTTCTTGGAAACAACAAATAAGTGATAATTCAAACGAAGATTGCCACAAACGCTCATTCCGAGAAAAGAGAGTATTTCGGTTTCAGAAAGCCAAGTGACATTAATCCAATGACAGAGTCTAAGGGTATCGGTTCAATGACATAAGATAACAATGTATTTTGGAAGCGTCAAATTCCACATTCTATAATTTATCCCTCTCTAATGAGGAAACGATGAGAAGCTAGTACCATTAGCCATTACCATTAGTCTTCAGCGAAGGCATGGATAGGTTCGGTAGTAACAGATAAATCATTTATTAGAAAAAAAGGGACGGAGACAAAACGGAGGTTCGGCAACAGCAGCAGCATTTATTTAGTATGTTGCAGATTGAAGTTCCGGAATTTAGTTTCTAAACCATTAAAAAAGGGTATTATCGGTTTTCGGGATTCCAAATATTTCTTTCAACTTATCATACTTCTCCCGTGCCTAAATAATTAAAAAAAAAGACTCACAAATTGTACAAAGCAAAATAAAACCCTTTGCATTTCAGCTTCAGAAAGAAAAATAACAAGTTCGATAATGACTTACAATTAGACCATTACATATGATTATGCAGCTAAAAGCTACATTCTTATCTCGCCATGCTGCGTACAAGACCAAAATCAAATGGTCAATGTTGACAGAATAAAAAAAAACAAATATATGAACCTAAAACTTTACACTACCCCAATAGCCGTGATCGTCTAGTGGTTAAGACCCCACGTTGTGGCCGTCGTAACCCAGGTTCGAATCCTGGTCACGGCAATGTTTCAAAGCATTGTCACGGAGGAGATTTTTTAATTTTTTCCTTTTTTTTGAATATGAAAATAACTTCACTTTGTGTAACAACATAAAATTTATATTCGTATTTTTTTAATATTAAGAATTATTTGTAAACAAACATGCAAACTAACCATAAGCATCCCTAAGACCGATTCAACAATGAAGTCTTATTAAAATGCAAAATCTGTACTCATAAAGGAGTTTAGGAAAGCACTGTCCAAACCTCATATTGTACAGTCATGAAACTTGAAGGTTATATCCCGCTATCTATCGAAAGACCCGCACCAAGAAGGGATTGTTTTGTATGACCTCCCTATAATTTGGATACACATTAATTCGGTTGGTCACATTAATTCGAAACTTCGCACGTTGAAGTCAACAGTTATGACTGAAGCTCAGTCCCAAAATGTTCGGTTGTGGAGACAGCTTAGGTATCGAGCTGCAAATTGAGACAGATGAAAAGACCTGGTTGGCGCCCTATGCTCCAGGAGGAGGAGTTAAAGTGTTGCTGCCATCAATAGGTTCCAGAACTATAATAAATTACCAATTACCTCTGCTACAATATAAATAAGGTTTAGGATAAAGCCTATGTGGGATGGTCTAATGTCTATCAAAAGGACACTCTTGTCAACACGATAAATAAAACATCACCAGTGAAGGTCGATCTTGTGTACTAGTCAGCTCAGACCAGAGATCTGAATTTTAAAAAGGGGGTTCGATTTGGCTGATTTTTAAAGAGTCTTCTGCCCTATCAAGAGAGGTTATACTCAATCCCAAGAAGTCCCAAAGGTAACTATGGATTAATAGAAAAATGACAGTTTTTGCAAAACGCAAGAACCTGAAAAGTTGGGTAAAACCTTACCCTCATGTATATCAAGCTTCAAATAGCCATTTAACTATGTAGGTATTTTTAAGTCTAAACTCTAAAGCGCCTGTTGAGAAAGAAAAAAAACTACACCCTCATTGCCAGCCTCAAAAAGATCAAGAACACGTCAAGTAATTTCGATTTACCTCAATGCTCAGCCCAAACAATGCAACAAACAACGTCTCCTCTATGTCATCTTTTAACTATATTTGCTTTGTGTGTCTGAAGCCCTCCGCCCAATATCCCTATGGGACCACTAAAAATACACTCCTATTGTCTTGTGACAATCAAAAATCATTTCAAATGATCAATTGTTATATCATAGAGCAGTTGTCTGGCAGTCTCTGGCTTTGAATTACGTTTATACAACATTCGATCGAGCACCAGCGCATAGTGGGTTTGCCGCATTAAGTTAACCCTTCAAGTTCATCTCACGCTTCTCGTGGACGAGGAGGATTTCTTGAAACCCAACAAAAAAAAAATAAATAAGAGAAATAGAAAGAAAGATCATTATCGCTTTTAAAACATTTACTTTCTCCGCGCTTGTTATGCTTCCGCGCGCGTTCACTTTGAGATATTGTTTCTCAACAAGTTCATAGAATTTCCATTGTTAGGACAAGTCCACTCGTCTATCTCTATTTCTCACTCTCTCGTTCTCTTGCCATTTCTTCATTCCACAACAATATTCAGATTAAGTCATTCAGTTAGTTTTTCTATATCAATCCATTTGAAATGTATTTTCTAAGTGAGAAGGTAACAAAGAGAAAAAAAAATATCTTGTGGGAGGCTGTCATGCAACACTCTCTAAAGTCTGGAGGGAGTCTCCATTCAAAAATTTATATTTTTTTATAAAGTATTTTTTTTTTTTCGTTATGTCTCTACCTGTTGTTGACGACGCGACGTTGCCTTGACGGATACTTAGATTTTTTTTTGTTGGTCACCTTTTTTGTTTTTTTTTTTTTGGTAGGCGTATCAGAATCAAAATGAATCGTAAGTAGAATAAGAGATAAGAAATTGGGTATTAAGTTGTTAATAGGATTATGAACTTCTGTTTGTTGGGATACTATGTATGTGTATTTTTTTTTACTTAACTACTTAGAGGGATTTTAGACGATTGTGATTGCAAAATATACGTATGAAAAGTACTTAGATTTTTCAATTGTATTGAGTTTGGTTTTGAAAAAGAAAAAAATGAAAGACTTACGGATTTGGATTTTATTTAAATATGTGTTTGGTGTACATACCTGGAAAGAAAAGAGAAATACATTTGAATAAGTTGTGACCAATTTTTCAATGACTACAAAGAGGACATTTTTTTTAATGAAATGTAAATAATATTGAAAGTAGTTAAAAATATAATTTTTTTAAACAATAATTTTTGTTTATAACACATTTTTTCTATACACTACTGTGGACAATATAAAAACTATCAGGATAACCAATCCCAAACAAGAAAATGCTGTTAAAGGAATAGGTACGAATAAAATTGTGAGGGATGCCATAAGCATTCTCAACAGGTTTGGTAGATGCAACACTGTTAATCTAACCTGGTTCCCGGTCATACCGGCATCTAGTGTTAGAAAAGAGCCTTTGCTCTTGCTAGACAGGGCTCTTTGTCAGCCATAATCTCGAATCATGCGATCCATAACCCAGCAGATCTAAATATCTGCAATAGGACTGAAAATAATTGACTTAAGATCAATAACTGGACTTGTCACCGATTTCAATCCTCTCAATGAGCATTTTAAAACTATTAGAGTTAGAAACTCAGGCTTTCCTAAAATCAAAATAGCTCCTGAAATTTTTAAAATGTTGGACTTATACAAAGCAAAAGTAAGTACATTCTAATGCCTAATGTCAAAAAAAGAAACAATTGCCTTCTATTACAACTTGATAACAAATATTCGTTGCATACAAAATTTGCACATCTCTATTTCGAGTATTAAATGCACCTCCCTAATCCATTGTCAATGTCAAACACGGTTCATGACGATTATGCAGTTTTCCTAAGAACAATTTGTTTGTGTCTGACTAAAATGGATAAGTAAGTTGCTTAACGATTTTTATTTCTTCGTATAGCGTTAGTTATGCTGCAACCAATTTGTTTATTTATAATGTTAAATAAGAAAACCGAAGGAATTTGGGCAGACAGAAATAAAACCATCTCCGGCGCTGTCCTCACAATCCAAGGCAAAAGGACCAAAGAAGATTCGACACCAACATCTTCATGGGTTAATCCGTACACCAAATATTTGATGCCTTTCGGTGGCTCCTCTTTGACTAAAAATGTTTTTTATTATTTGGGATATGTGAACAACCCAACCGATGGGTTCAATCGATGTTGGTGCGTAAAGGTTGTCCACAAAAAAGATGATCCTGTTCAATGTTGCTTTTTTAAAGCAATTGAACAGGTATTACTGGCTTGAGAGGAGAATAACTCCCTCAGCACGGTCATGTCCGTCCAATAACGCTCTGACGAAGCTTCAACTTCCAGTGAATCCCTCGCGTCCTATCGATTTAGCTTGGTACAGTCAAGTAGCAGTCTGCCTCCACATCCTTGACTATCAGTGTGGTCCTCAATGAAAATTGGGTCCTCCAGACTCCGTTACCTTGCCGCTTTCGCGAGTGGATTTTCACATATTTACGTTCCACCTGGAGTATTAGAATACATTTTTTTGTCCTTTCATGTTTTTGGGGAGGTCGCCCTGTCTGCCATTCGAAGGCCTGCAGAAGTTTTTTATGTTATCAAATGCTTTCTTTTGATTCATTTATTCTCCTTGGTAATGGAAATGCAATCTAAGAATTAGCATGGAAAACGAATGACCCAACGGATGCAGGTCCAATCCCCAAAGGAGATTGACAACAGTGGTTGTACAAAGCAATTGTGAGAACAATGAACCAAAATAGAAAAGAGGTTCTAAAGAAAGTATCAAAAAGAAAATAATAATATATTCCCGCAGCTGTTTTTCAAATGATTAACCTCGAACCGAGGATGAAGGACAAAGGACAGAAAATTGGCATGACTATTATTTATTATATGTTGGATAAATACGCTTTTGTCGTTTCTCACGCCAAGGCTTACCATTCTGCTGTATTTGGTTATAATTTAATTAATTTGGATTTCTTGTTGCCCTTCCTTGTTTGCTGTTAATCTCAATCTACTATAGAATAAAATAGATGGTGTAGGTGCATGTAGCATTATATCGCATTCTTATAGAGCTCATTACTCAGATCGTTTCACTACAAAGTAGGCATGGTCCTATCTCCGCGCTAATCACCTAGACCACGCTACGTATGTAGAATTTCAACAAATTGCTCCATTGCTTTGAAAATACAAATAAATCGAAACCACATATACGAATCAATCTTGCGCCGAGTAAGATACACGTATTCGAGTCTCAGTACAGCAGCCACTCAAGTTAGTTAACGCCCACAGGTATTGCCCAACCGCCATCTACAAAATGAATATATCTCACAAAAGTTAACAAATATTTTTCACTCAATCTAATTACTATTCATTACCGCATAGTTGCCTCTCTAGCGCGCTTGATTGCCATGCCACAGATGCAGATACGTAGATCTAGTATCTGTTTCTGCTTCCATATGTTAATCGGTCTGCGGCAATCACCCTCTTGCGCGCTCTAAATCAAACATAATTTACATTCATTCAAATTGACCGACCTAGCGCTGTAGTACAGCAGCAGCAGCAGTAGTGCTGCGCCGGATTCGGTTTAACTTCATCACCTCCTACTAATACTGCGCGGGCTTTGCAATCCCAATCCGTATGTATGCCTCGCAGGAGGATCGACGAAACTGAAGCTGGCTGTGAAACCGAAAAGAGAATTAGATTCCTCGGGCTTTATTGATCATTGATTGCTTAGTGCTTACCGTTGTGCTGTTGTTGTTGCTGTGAACTGGTATAGCCGTTTTGCCGCCGCCACCGCAATGTGTTGGTGTTGGCGTATTGACTTGCAACGACTATCATGATGATGATGATGATGATGCTGCTGCTGCTGATGATGATGATGACGATGATGATGGTGGTAGAGTGCGCTTATGATTTTTCGATAACTTTGTTTTTTTTTGGTTTCTTCAAAAATAATCGCAATAGCTCATGGAGTTATGTCTGCTGCTGCTGCTGCTTGCTGTGCTACCATAAGCGACTTTGCGAAAGAGAATTTCCATGATTAAGTGATCATTTTACGCCCACTTCTTATGTGGTGGGCGTTCAATTGAGCTGAAATCGATTGGCATACACAGACACACGCCGATTCATTTGTTTACATTCATCGGTTCCAATTTGGTTTCGCAAAGACGCATGTTGGCATAATGAAGACTTTCATTTTATGGCAAATGGAATCGTCATGGAGTAGTCATCCACGTGGAGGATGAAGTGGTAGATGTTACGTTAAGTGAATTAGGTTGGACTGAGGCTGATGGAGCGGTTTGATGATTTATAGCAAATGCTAATCCATAAGCGGATATACTCTCGCGGTTGGTAAGTGAAAATTCACATCGAGCAAATTTCATAAAGGAAAGTAGTCGCTCGGTGCTCGTGCGGTTTTTGTATTAACAAAACTGGATCGAAAAATCTCGTTTGATGTTTTGTTTCTTCAGGGTGAATGTATCAAACAAGTTGAAAAGTGTGACTTTTGCGGTTGAAACGCGGTTGAAAATGAAAAAAACTCCTTTACGAGGGAATAGCTCTCTTCTTTTGGGAAAATGTAGGAAGATGGATGTTAGGAAAATTGAATAGAAGCCGTCTTTGAGTATTATTCTTCGAAATGTCAAAGTATCTCATGAATTATAACAATGTGCCTTGTTCTGGGCAATAATGAATATGAAGATACTAGCTCAATGCCCGGCCTAGCCCGTGTTAAAACAAATTAGTGTTACTATCCAACTAAATAAACCAAGGCTCAGCAAGTAGTTTTAAGTCGGGTCCAGATACGATTGAAAAATTTGGTCGAGGTCTTTTGTTTATTTTGCCACATAATGGGAGAAATTACAACGATGATTTTGCGCCAGTTTTTTTATGGTTTGGTTCATGCGGAAACAGTAGATGCGAAGAGTGTCTTCAATCTCGAACGATATTTGTTCTTCAAAAAATAAATTTTCAGGAATGTGATTCACATATGTATGTCGATCCAAACATAGTAGCCATGTTGATAGCTAATTTTTTTTTGCAATTTTCATACAAATTTACCCCAAAATTTATTAGTGAATGCATTCAATGTAAGAGTTCTTCAAAAATTGTTCGAAAATGAATAAATTCTTGTCTAGTAAAATCTTTTTAAAAAAATGTCCAGCTTGCGACGTGATCACATATTAATTTACCATTTCCTTGTAACTCAGTGTTGAGCGTAGAGAAATATTTCAGAACATCTTTTTAAAAAAAACACATCTACCACATTGCGCTCTTTTGTTATGAACTCCAAGTGCTTCCTTGCTTCCTGTATATCCAAGTTTTGAAGGAAATAGATTACTTTGTTATTAATTAGGCCGAAACGTTACATAATTTGACCTCAGAATCAAATAAACTCCTTGAGCTGTCGGTGCTAAGGAGCAGAACGATATCTGTTCATTACTTCTTTCAGTGTATTTTTCCACAAGGGGATGTCTGATGAATTATACACTGACAAGATTCTGCATTCTTATCTCTGATTCTCTTTACTAATCCTTTTTCTTTGCCAATCATCACTGGAGCCCCGTTAGTTGACAGCGGCACCATTTTATCGTAGCCAATGTTGGATTTTGTTAACAAAAGTATGCTATAGTCTCTTTTTCGAATCCAATTGAATAGGTAGGTACGTATATTTCAAAATATTTGGCGTTCCCAGGTTCGACCATCCGCTGTCCGGAAATGGATCGCGATTCGCCTGTTGCTGACTGCTGGTATAAACCAAAGGTGAATGACGTTATAAGCCAAATTTAGCTGAATTGCAAATATAACCACGTTTTTCGTTTCTTCTCTGGCATTACATATTTTTTTCTAACGTAACACTTCTACGTGATTAATTATGTAAAATATTTCGCAAGTTAACTTTTATTTATTACAAACTGATTTCGCACTAATTTACATTTTCATTTTCTTATTTATCTCCAGCGTATTACAAAATGTCGCATTTACTTTGTTAACGTATGACAATCAATAATGTCATGCCGCTTTTCCTCGCGCTACATTTAGCTTCCATTCTGTATTATTAAATTGAGACTAGATGGCGCTATTTTTTATATTTGCCGAGAAAAAAGGACACCCATACCTATTTTGCTGCAAGTCAATAGATAAAATGTTATCAAGCAGCAATAGCTCTTGTTTTGCAAAGTCGATAGAGGGTATAAAATGAGATTCATCCTCAGAAGATTCCCATTCGATATAAGGCAGATTAAAGTCGCCAAGTAGTAAAATAGTGCTGTCACAACAAGATATGTCAAAAAAATGGTCGAGTTACAAAGACAGTCCTCTGAGCGGAGACGATACGACGGAATGTACTTATTCTCTAATGTAATTTTTATACAAATAAGTTCAATATTAATGTCGAATGGAAAGTCGATCTTACATGACTCAAAATTAGAACGAACAGCAATTAAGACACCTCCTCCCAATCGTGCAAATTTGTTTCGAAAATAATGTTTCAGTTCGCGAAGTTTAAAAAAGTTTAAAGTTTAAAATTTTAAATTTATTTTACATTCACAAAAACTGACTGTTTGGTGTGCTCTATGGCTGGTGGAGTCATTGGGCCATACTTCTTCTGAAATGCTGCTGGAGAGTCAGTTACCCTTAATGGAGACCGGTATAGACCCATGATAACCAACTATTTTGTTTCCGAATTGGATTTGGATGAGATGTGGTTCCAACAAGACGGCGCTACATGCCACACAGCGCACGTCACAATCGATTTAATGAAGGAAACATTCGATGAGCGCATAATTTCACGGAATGAACCTGTTAATTGGGGATATGTGAAGTCGCTCGCACCGCCAACAAACCAGAAACGTTAGGCGACTTGGAAGCCAACATTCGTGGCGTTATTGCCGACACACAGCCCCAAATGCTTGAAAAAGTGGTTGAAAATTGGACCTCTATTCTAAATGCAACATAGTAATAGATCCTAAGCTCTTTTTTACAGATACAATTTAAAGTAATCAAGAGTCTGTCAAGGTGACAGCGAACAGAACAGAAAAAAACAACAAAGCTCTGTTGTGGACAAAACATTCGTGAATACGAAGATATATTCGACTAAAAGTAATCACGACTAAAACCAATCACTAAATATATTAAAAATACTCATCAAATTGGACTTCGTAAAGCCTCTTCGCATATTAATCTTATGAAATCGCAAAGTCTGCATACTATTCTCATTCGATTCAAACAAGTGTTCTTTGCAACAAAAGCCACCACATTTGATTAAGGATCCTACCTTCTATTTTCTTTCCATTGCCAGCTCTTAATGCCAATAGACCGCTTCACCACTTCACCGTGCTGGCCGGTGAGGAGTAAAAGTAAGAAAAATTACGAAAAGACGACTAGTCGGAATAAGGTATCTAGAGCAAGTAACTCCTGATGATGGTGAATAGCGATCTCCTTCATTGCCTCACCAACCAAAGGCCAGATCATCAAAGTGCCAGATCTGGTTTTATGATTGCCATCATCTTAAGATAATTTGTTAGGCTCTTTGTGTGCTGTACACGCTGGCTGGTTCTTCTGATTCACATCCATTTTGTCGCATCACGCATCGTATCTAAGCATTTGTTGTTGCGATCAATTTAACCGAGCCGCCGGCCGCCGCCGCCGACGATGACTATGACTATGACGATGACGATGATGATGACGACGACGACAATGATGGCCAGCGGCAGCAATACAAATTTTATCAGTCGACATATCGAACGAATATTTGTCGCATAAACGATATGACAATGATGGAATTCCGTGCATTTGTGAGCCTATATGAAGTTTCGTGCGAAATAGACATAGCTCACATTGGTCTGCGCAAGCGCGGACGATATGTCCGATCGAGGGTTCTACGAATTGTACGCGCACTCGTTCGCAGCGTCCCGTTTGTCGGGGACTATGCCTTGTCTGTCCGAGACAAGAGAGGTACGTGGCTCTTTATGATGAGACATTTGCTTTGATTTCTTTTTAATTGCGGAATGTTTTATGTAAGTGTTGTGTATCGTTCAGTGGCGGATATATATCTATGGCGGACAGCGTGAAAGGAGTGTATGGGAAGCATTTTTTAAATGCTTCACTGGCATCCGCCTGGAAAGCAGGTGTTCTTAAAAAGGGAAATAGAAATCGAAAAGGCATTGCTAATGGGTACATACGTTGATACAGATATTTGATGACTATTAAGGCATGCATATTTGACTGGTGGATCCGTGATCCAGACAAGGGAATCGAGAAGCCAGATCAGTGATCTTCAATCTTCTTTGCCTGCTTAAACAGGATACAAACTCGAAGACTTACATAGTTCTGTTGAATCACTAACCTGGCACGATCAGTAAACTCTAGATGATTCTGCGACTGATCTCTGTATGAGGTCCGACATCTCTAGTTTAGAATTGCAAGAAAAAAAAAATAATAATGATATGTGATCAGTACCTCAATGATCGTGCATATTATTGCCAATTGTCATTCTACTGTATCAGTGATCGATCGATATCGATCGTATCAAGTATCTCTGGAAATATTGCAAAATATATTGATGATCAAATGGTGATCAATAATAAATTGTGAGATCAGTATTCTAGGTATGCACAGCAGTTGCGCAATTGATCAAACAACAACTTTGTCAAATAGCATTCCTTTCGTTATACCTTTCGGAGTGATACCTACTCCTCCCCTCAAAATCAACTCGGTTTCGATAACACCCTTCTCTTTTCTGTCTGCAACCGGAGCTCATAATTTTTGTCATACCTACATCTAGCCAAGGTCGACTGCTTATTGCTATGTGCTGAATGGCTGAGTTCATTTGTTTTTCTTTTACTTTACACCACCTCCCTCTGTGGAATTTTTATTTTACTTTATTTTTAATTGGACTTTACTTTACACCGAATACGATAATATCTTACAAGGTGCTCGGTAGGCAGCCCTATCTATCTGTCTGTGGCACCAAAGACTGATGGGGCCACCCCTTTCCCGCTAAAACACGTAAACTGACAGCGTAGCACTTGAGATATGTATACCACCACCGAAGCAGCTGATAGGTCACACGTATCTCAAAATGCAACCGACTTCTTTTCAAATCAGAACACCATAATCCATTGGATCTCTGATAATGCAGACAAGCGGCAGCAGCAGCAGCAGCAACAACACCAACAGCAGCAGCAGACGGAGATCAACAGATGGACATATGAATGTATAGATAGACATACGTATAGACCAACCAAGACATGGTGTCGAGGTAAACGTAATCTGTGCAAGAATCTCTTAAAATCAATTGAAAGCGGCTACAAGAGCGCGAACGGTGGACTTAAATTATCGATCACGATCTTACCGACATGGTTAGGGGTATTTTTTTTTATTTTTTTATTGTTTCTGATCGCTTTATTTTTTTTTTTATTCAATCACGTGCGCAAAGATAATTCGGTCACTCCTCTGGACGAACGCGATATACATATGTATATATATATTTGAGTGACTAGTGAGTAGTGACTACCAACGCCGCCGCAGCACCCGAGAGTAACGCCATCTTCATGTCTGTCTGTTAGGACTGGCACTGGCTGCGCTGGGATGAGTTGAAAGTGCGTGCCATACCTTCTGCTGGATGGGATGTTTCATTGATAAAGCAAGATACAACACTGATCACGAATTTGTACCAACTTAAAGTGTAATTACTTTATCATACAGGCGCGCACGCGCGAACCAGTAATTTCAATTTAAGAACCACGGAGAGATGCTGCGAATAAAAAAAACTGTTGCTGCTGTTGCCCAGGTGAGAAATGGATAATGGGTGGCATTTTGATGAAATAGGCGCAACCGAAACGAAGTAAGAATCTGGATTTAGCATGAAAGGGAAACCTTTGGCAGGGAAAGCATCTAAAATGGAATTGAATTGGAGAATAGGTATTTTAAATTAATTAAATTTGGGTAGGTTTTACTATCTTTTGGGTAAAGGAATTCATTTAATTCCATTTAGGCTCTAATAATCCTTGAGCGTTTAGCGGAACTTTGTTGGGACTTACACGAAGAACCCGTTTGGTCTACCTGAAGGATGTCGTCGTGGTTGAAAAGACATTTCAAAAACTTCAAGGCAACTTAAAGAAGTGTATTAAGAACTTCGACCCGAATCGACCAAATGTTAAATATTTGCAATATGCGCACATCATCAATGTTGATAAACCCAATGCCACAACCAAAATAAGCTTACGAAATGTGGATTACGTATCAAAGAATCCTCTTAAGCGAACTGTAGCCTTAAATATTCAGTCGATGAAAGGTTAGGACTCGAAAGGTCATTAAGGCTTTACAAAAAGAGAACGGCTTGCAGCTAGAGACGAACAATTCGCAAAAATCCATGTTTCAGATTATTAAAGAAGTTTTGGAAGTTAGTGCATAATAGATATACCTTCACTATTGTATTAAAGCAAAAATCCAAACTTCTGAGCACATGTTAGGCTTCTTAAATCTTCCCATTTACACGAATCTTTCAATAAATAACCTAATTCGACGGTCGAACGTTATCACTATCCCGCATAATGTAAGGTTTTGATGAAGAGTGAGCCCCCATAGGGTTACAGAGGTTACCGATTGGACCCTATCAGTGCGGTTTGACCAAATATTTTCATTACGGGAGATCATTGAGAAAATCCAAGAAGTCCAGATCAATACTCAGAACCTTTTTATCGATTTTAAGGCCGAATATGACAGTATATACACAGACGAGCTTTAAAGAGTCATGTCTAGTTTTAAAGCTAACCGAGGCCTTTGATGTCGATCGGATCGGATTTCGGTGAGGCTATGCACTGTTGTGCATACTTGAAAGAATTATGCAAACCTCACAAGCCAACATACGAGGTACGATAGGAGTTTAACGATAAACTCTACGAGTCGTACAGCGACATCTACCTGTTCAAAAAACTGCGCATTGGGCGTTTGAGACGGCCGCGACATGTAGAGCCAATAAACACCAAAACGATTCAGCCCACAGAATCTTCGACTCCAATCCGGAGGGACAATAGGCAGTAGAGGAAGGACTCGTCTTAAGTGGCCCGCACAAGTGGAAGGGGAACTCAAACAACTTGGAGTGTGCAAGTGGGGGAAGCTTATTGGTTGAGGGACAGCTTCACACCGGACTGTAGCGCCGCGTAAGTAAGAGATTCTATACGTTGTCATACATAGAAAGTTAGCTTCCTTTAAAAGGACACCTACAGAGTACCCAGAGACAAGAAAGAAGACAAAGAAAATCTGGACATTCTGTGCAAGTGTCTCGCATTTTCCAGGATCAAAAAGGCTTTAGCTAAAAATGTAAACATATTCAAAGCTGATATTTTTAAAGCTGATACGAAAATTGGTTCAGAAAGGTGACATACCTGCCCTGCCCTTCCCCAATGGAATCATATTCTTCTCAATCAACCACCAACCAATATATGATTATTTATGAAACTGTCACTATACCGGTTTTGCAAATAATTCCGTATAGTTTAGTAAGCCATTTGAAAAACAAAAAATATAAAAATATATGGCGCCCTTTAAAATTTAAATTATCTACTAAAATGACTCATTGTAAATTCTGAAAACTATGATTTGTGAAGAAAAAAACAAAACAATCCGTAAAAGGTGTGACAAAACAAAATAGATCTATGTTAACGTTTCCAAAGCTTTTTATTGCTGTTCCAAAACGAACTTGAATGAAACAAGAAAATCGAATAAAAAACCAATAAAATGAAAAACAATCAAGTCGATTAGTATTACAATAGATTTAAGGGTCGCATGTGCGGTGAAATTAGCCATATAGCACGGTGGTCTAACTATTGAAACATATTATTAACTTCGAATAAAGCTCGTAAAATCGGTGATTGGTATAGGTCGTTAAATTAGCTAATATTCCTAAATGAATATTTATTTAACGCAAAATTATTTGTCCATGAGAAGTAAATTTTGTTGTTTCAAATGCCCTTGGCGTCTATCCAATGACGAACTGAGTAGTGTTTTTATGATAGAAGTTGTTAAGTTGGCTAAATCGCAGCTTGAGAATTTAATAAGACATAAACCACTAATGGTTCACGTTACGTGACTATCGCCTTGTGTATCGGACACTCATCATCAGAATTTCCCATTTAATAAGAAGTAAAATGCGATAGATCAAGACCTGTGTGAATGTTCAGTAGAGAAGATTAAGTCTTAGTTTTGTTCTTTCGAATTTCATTTTGTTTGGGTGCGTTAGCGACCAAAAATGTGAACTGTACATCAAATTTGTTATTCGTATCAGCCCTAGTCAAATTTTTCGAATAGTCGAAATCGTCTAGAGGCGACATAAAAGATTTTATTTCTGAACCAATAAAGCTATAGAATTGACTTTTAACGATTTTTTGGGGAGCAAATTTAATTCGAAAACCTCGTTGATTTTATAAGCCAAAACGAAGAAAAGAAGGACGTAAAACTTGTAGAATTAATTTGAAGTTACGCTGAGTTAAGATTTCTTAGAAAACTCTATTAAATTTAGAATTGTGACGCATAGTCCAGGTGGCCACCTACTATGTACTTGCAATGCTCTCTCCATAAAACTGAACTATAAACATTGACTTCAAGCGTCTCCTTCGCTTCGTCAGAAGCTACAAAAGCTTTTTATCCCAGATCTCTGTGGTATCACAACGGACCAATACTGGTCTAAGTGTGTCGGTGTTATGCCGACAGCAATTTCAACCTAACCAAATCTATTTCTTTAGATATCGAAAAGAAGTCGCCCGTAGACTAGCGTCTTTACGTACGCCCAAAGACAATAATCAAAAGGCGCCAAACCACAATGTATGGAAGATTATGGCAAATACTGCTGACCGTAACATGGTAATAAGCCTCATTTTTGGAAAAATATATATACGCGCTTACTCCACTAGTCCACAGACCGCACCAAACTGTGCATTTTTTGGGTTGCAAAGGCTATATAACCATTGAGGTTAAAATGTGCCAGTTGATTTTGTGCCTATTTACCCCAAATTTCGACGCAAACGATGACGATTAGCCGGCTTTAAATGTTACCCGATCTGAATATTGTAAGCCTTCAAACCACGCTCTTAGCATACAATATTATTAAATAAAGTTGACGAATGATATCGAATCGAAAAATTAGAATAACCTTCAACACTCCCCTGAACAGATGCAATATACTATTCAACTGCAGCATGCACTGCTCTTATGCGTCTCGGTGCCACTGCATCTGGCAAAGAAAATGTTTTGGAAAAGCGGGTAAGCAATGCGTCTCAGATCGGATCGTCGATTATGCGGGCGTAATATGGAGCAAATTGTCTATAAATTTGGGGCACAGAACCAAACTTCTGATATTTGTTAAGTTTAAATCGAACAATTAGTTTGACAGATATAACTGTCTGAAAAAAAAATCAACGGACCAAGATCGATTCCCGCGGGACAACTCTGCTTTAAAAGAGGGATTCGGCGCGGAAGTCATCGCGACAACTTCTTTATTCCTGACATTTAGGTTATGAGCTTTCTACGCGGAATTTTATGTCATGGAGCTGCGGGCTATGGACTCAGCACCAAAATCGTACACCAATTGGAATTGAAATGTGTCCAGGCTAAAATACATGCCATTGAGATCTGCGCCAGGTTTGACTTTGGAAATTTTCAAAGGTGACTGAATATTCATAAAGTAAAGCGGGGCTTCACGCACTTTCGTCGATCTTAGGAAAATCTTTGACAACCAAGTACTGCAGCTATGTGTTTCAAATTCAAAACAGCCGCTTCCCGATCTTCACAGCCTGAGCATATTTGTGGTTTTATTATACATTTAAAGCAAGCGTGAATGAACTATAAGGTCTGTTCCAAGAAGCATGATCTAGTACTAAAGTTCAAACTACTACTAACGCAGTCTAATGAAGAATTAGCTAAAGTGATAGTATGCTCACAACAAAATTCCGTGCTAGCCACAGACTACCAACAGGAACACAATTCCTGTTTAATCAATCCTTTCAGCTATTTAATTTCTTTTCACAAGAAAAAAAATAAACAAATCAATTCGACATTTCATTAGCTAACCCACGAGACGACTGCTTAACTGCCACAAAAGACCACCACCAGATTGCGCCTGCTATATGACAGCTAAATGCGTAATTCCACCTACGATGAAATCCGGTTCAACCACCAACGCTGGTCCAGCGACGGCGACGACGACGGCGACGACATTGACCGCCAGAGTTCCAGCACAAATAAGCACCACCACATTTGCACAACATCAGAGCAAGAGCAAGAGCAACCAACAATCATCACCATCACCATTAATTAAGTGCAAAAAACCAATTCGCACTATTTAACAATATTTTATTGGAAGGGAAATAACAGAACCTCCGGGTACATTAAAAAATAGTTTACGCCAAAACGTTGCGTCACTTACGTCACAGGCGTTCAGCAGGCATCAGCAGTTGTTTCTGCGCTGCAAATTATCATAAAAATACCAAACGGAATAATTTCCCGCAGAAAGGAATCTCACGCCACCACCAACAAGCGCCTTAAATAATCTAACAGCTCAATCGACGGCAATGGCTTAAACCACATATCGTCAGGACCACGCAAAGAATCAACACAAAAAAAAAAAAAAAAAAACAACAACACACCATCAAGAAGTAATCCCAAGCAGCAGGAAGCTGAAGCTGAATAACAGCCCCGGTCTTCCTGTTTCGCCCCACTTCAGCACTCCTTCGAAATACATTCTAAGTTTTCAATGTTAATGGGCCAATTAAAAACAATGTTTATATTGAATGTTTATATTATTGCCATTATGGATGCAGATATAACCGCCAAGATATTGGCAGCCCAGCTGAAGGGTGTCCTCCACACAGGCGGTCGGTCGGTCGGTCGATCGATCGATTTCGCAGAGGCAGGGGCTGCATTTTTGAATTCTGTATTCCTGTGCGCGCTCTTTCGCACTTTAGAATTCAATTTTCCAGTCCAGACGCACAGCATCACCAAACCACCACCACCACCACCACCACCACTTGGAGCAACATTTGACTACATTTTATTTGGCATCTCGTACTTCTTTGGCCAATATACAAATTGAGTGCCACCAATAAAGTCAGTATGTTGCATATGAATGCAACGGCTGCCGTACTGCCGCTGCTGATGATGCTTCTGCTTGCTGCACACAACATACAGCAACAGCATATGCTGCTGCAAGACGTATGTGTCACTTGCATAGATATTTAATATATGTTATTGGCATATGGTGGATTGGCCGAATGTCGCAGCTATGCGAGCGAGTGAGAACGCAACGCAGCACAAAATATGTTAATGACTTCATTTAGTGGATGCGTTGTCGGTCGTCTCGATTGCACAGCACTACACCAAAGCAGGGGGGCAGATGTGGTGTATCTGCCTGTGAATTGAAGTATCTCAAAGAGCCGCTAAAGAGGACAGGTTGTCGCCTGTGTGTGGCTCGGCGGCGATGTGATAAGACCATGGTTTTTGAGTGAAATATGTTTCGGGGGGCGATTTATCAACAGAGACTTTGATGGCCGAGCAAGTCGGGAACTATCTTAGAGACGTTTTTATTGAAGGCTGGGTGTTCGTTGAATGGGTAGTCGAGCTTTGATACATTACACTCTTTAAGAGCAAAAAAGAAATACACAGAGGTGAGAGAGTGCTAAAAACGGAACGAGCGTACTGCAAGCTAACGACGTTAGCACGCAACAGAGGGCGAAGATATCAAGCAACCATCATACTGTCAGCAGAAAGCAAGGCCAAGTATGCATCAGGCAATGAGAGTGGTTTTTAGCGAGCTTCGAAACGATCAGAAAAAAACGGAGTTAGCTTTTAGCAGTAAGCGAGTATAGATTCAGCAAGCAGACACGAGGCGTATATTTATCAAATTAACAGAGAGCACAGAAAGCAGTGAGTTTGCAGCATTGGACACCAGCAGTCATGCAACCATAAGTGTGGCTGCAGCCTGCAGTAAGTGTAGTGTAACAAAGGTCAAACACAGAACTACCAGTCAGCAAAGGCACGTGTAGCAGTGACAAAAAACACCAAGCAAACAAATGAAAGAAATGAGCCAGAAGCAGACAAAGATCATTGCACGCATCAAAATTAGTTTGCAAACAAACTAGCGCATTCAAGACGTCTCGGCAGTTCCAGTTGCGGATATTTCATATTCAATCACGACCTATTTGCCGTACATTTCAATGGTATATTCACGCGGAAATCAATCCACGTTCACATGTAACTCGGCATGTCCATCAAAAAGACACTCTCCCGGCAGCTTCTCGTAACATCATCTAACTTGACTTCATCTTCAAATACCATCAACTGCAATCGCAAGGATAATCATCGTTTTTTTTCTGCTCCATTGGCAATTCGTCTTCCAACTTGAGAATAAGACTCCCAATCTCCAGCCATAAAGACCCCAAACGATAGCTCTGCTCTGTCAAAGCTTCAAGCAGCAAGTAGCGCCACAATGATTCCGTGTCACAATCAATTACAATTCCATTCCGATGCATTCCGACCATGACTCTCGTCTTGCTGAACTACTACTATTGTGACACCTGTAATTTAATTCATTTGCGCGCAATTAAAATTAAATTCATCTCTTTCTCTCTCTGCCGCCGGCTGGCCGGCTGGCCGGACGGGATCGGGACACACAGGGACCGGGAAGAATCAAATGCTCGCTCGCATCCTCATTCTTCAGGCTAAATGTGCCAGAAGCTGGCAACAGATGAGCGTTCATCATCGTGCTTCACTACACCAAGTATCCTATCTGTCCTCTTGGTCTTGGAGATACTTATTCAATTACGCGCAGCTGACTGAACATGGTAAGAGCACAAATCTATCCATGGAGCAGCAAAGCAGATACGAAACGAAGATTCCATGTGACACGAGTTGCCTGCAATTTGTGGCCGTGCACAATGAACAAAAAAAAAAAAAATAAAAAAAAAAAAAAAAACAGGTGCAGGAATTATAATGTCAAATGCAATGCACCAAGAGCCACATCAACCGGTGAATGATGATACTTCTACTTCTAACTTTAGCAGTGCAGTGCAATAGTCTTATGGCAGTGTCATCTGGCTGCTAGAAATGTGGCGCAAACTTTTCAACACTCTCCTCTCGACTTACGGCAATGTCAAAATGTGTATAATTGCTTGTGAAGATGTCATGACTGGAGTGGAGTGGAGTGGAGAAAAAAAATGAAACTTAGAATATTGTATAGAAGACGATGTTGCGCAAGTTGCATATAGTTGGCCTTTCCAAGATGCAGCATGCCACAGGCACTGCCACACAGATGACATTTACAGATGCAGGTCAGCCTTTAAACTTTTGATGATTGTTCTGCAGACACACGGCGCAGCGACGGCGGCGGCGGCCCAAGGTGCTGGTGGCGAGTGGCAACTAATGGAATAGTGTTCTACTCCAATATCGTGCACCGAATCGATAAATGTTCATTCAAGCGACATTAGTTTCGTGCTGGAGTAACTCGATATGACGCAAATTAGATCGTGTTACGACGACGACGACGACGAGGACTAGTTTCAGATTTGGCCTTCTGCTGCGGTGTTTCGTTTTTTATTTATATTTTTTTTTTTCGTTTGCCAAAACATTTTTGGTAGTCGATGTGGATAGGATGTGTACTCCTGTGGTTTTCGGGAATCAGGTTGCTAATTGAACAAATTTGGATAGAATTTCAGTGCCCAGACATTTAGCGAACTTTTAAAACCGTGGGAGAAATAGTAACCAACGTGGTGGGACAGGAACTCAATATACCAAATATTGAGGCAGAGGGAACGGATCGATTAGTCGCAGTGTTTTAAACGTACCCAGTTCGGTAAGCATTCAGGGCCCTCTATCAGTGAATATGAGATGAACTTTGAAGAAACATCATTTGAATTTATCTTTCATTTTCACTCCGCAATTGACATTTTTGACATTTTTTGGTGGTGGCCAAATAGAAAAGTGACATGTCATGTAACCAAGACAAACTATGTTGTAAGCGGGACTTAAATAGTCAAAATATGCATATCCAACTCTGAACTTGGCGGTTAATACTATAGAAAACTAGACAGGAACCTTCTCAATTAAATAAAATCCGAAGCAGACATCTGAAAACTTTTTTCATATTTTTAAAACTTCGGCGGCCAGTCCTAGGAGAAAGGTTAAAATGTCCGCGATATCAACTAAGAGTAAATCCGGTCACGGTATGTAGGTAGAAGTGCTTTTAAAAACTATTTGGTGCTTTGTCATAGCTAATGGATCTAGGAAAACTGGCCTCCCTACTCGATGAACCTGTTAAAGATTCTGATGATGAACATCAGTGTTATTTAGATACTCATAGATGTTAAACGAAAATTGAGTAGACTTTCCTCCTTCTAATCATCCATGCAGCTTCTACAGAAATAGTTTAAATTGCCTGAAATAATACTTGTCTCTTTTTCATAAGTTCAATACTGCAAAATTAGAATTTTTAAAGCTTCCCCTTTTGAAAAATAGATCGATCTATCTAATTTTTGATAAGTCTACCACTATATAAGTTACCTTAACTGAATAAGGTCTAAAGTTAAACCTAAGTTGTTAAGGCGTTCTAATCCACTGCAAGGTCCAGAGAATGTCTTAGAGAACTACGTCTATATCTGAATGAGGATGATTGGGCTTGTATGAAACTTGATGTTGCCTTTTGGATAGCCAAGGCTGTTTATTCGTTCAGTGAAAATGGCATCAAAATTATGTTATGGGTGGCCCCTTAAGTCTTCGGAACTTAGTAAGTTCAAAAGCAGATGTAAGAACCTTTTACATAAATTATTTTTATTACCATACAAAACCTTAGCTTCTTAATATGCATTGGCTTCAATATTACGAATTGTAATCTATGACAGCTATGCTCAACCTCTTCAACATATTGGTGGCAATAGAATTGGCTTAAACAAGAGCAAGCGTTAACTGAAGTGTTAAAGACCTATAACTAGGTTTGAAATTTGTTGACTTTTTTTGGTTCTACTGTCGTTTTTCTAATATCATAGGTCTAGGTCTGAAAGTCCCAAGTTACTAAATTGAAGGTTAGCTTAAATAGGTTAGCGACCCAGTGATCAATTCTTGATCACTGAGATGTTCTTCGATTTTCAAGTATTTTTTTAAAGGTCACTCTTAACCCTTCTCTTCCATCTATCTAAGAAATTATTTACAATGTCTACGAGGTCAGCCAAACAGACTTAAGAGATTTTCTGGCAGTTTGGCTACCCGAGGAGATGCGGATTGCATCAGAAATGACGGTTTTCTTTAACCGAAATAAACATAAAGCGTGCCAAACACCCTTGCTAAAAGTGTCGTGAGATCAGTTTTCTTCGTTATTTAGTTCAAAATGTTCCACTATATACAAAGAAGCAATATTTAATTATTGATTATTAAGTGAAATGACAGTTAAACTTTGCTATCTTCTGAGACCTTAGCCTTCTGAAGCCTACAGGTCAAAGAACGCCATACGTTCAAACTGGGACGCCTGCAGATCTTTTTGGAGGTTAAACTGGCGAATCCCATAGACTCAGAGTTGAAGTGGAAGAATATACTTTTTCTGAGAATAACCCCGTCAATAAAAGGAGAGAAGATTATCCGTTTTATCCAAGGCCATCCCCCAAAAGGCGATATATAAAAATACAAATTGCAAGTCCCTTCGGTTCGTGAAAAAACAGCCCACAAATATGCACAATTAGCATGATTGGAAAATTATTACTTCGCCCTCAATTGAAGAAAAGCAAAAGAAAAAAAAAACAGCCCACCTCTTATTAAGGGAAAGTTTACCCAATTTACATCGTTCAACGCAAAAACTGACTCCTGCTACGCGCGTGCTTTCTGAATTTACTCCATGGCGTAACCCTTGATTATTTACGCGACACACATGCTAATAAGTATCGATATGCAATTACGTTTAATGGAATAATACAAAGTCTGAGCGTGGAATGTTGCTGCTACCCGCGAATGTGGGTTTTTTTTTTGCAAAATTCCAAAGGACATTGTCTTCATTGGATGGTATTCTCCGAAAACATTCAATGCAAGGTGAAAATAAATGAATTCCTCCTCCTTGATTCATGATGATAATGATTCAACAAAACCGCACGCACACACTCACATACATACATGCATATACATCGTCCAACCAGTTGCAGATTAAATTTCTCTCTATTGAAGAACTGGGGCTTCTGTGGTCGGCCGTCTGTCGTCGTCGTGGTCGTCGCCGCAGCCGCCCGGCAGGCCTTTGCTATTTATAAAAAATACGCAACGCACAACTGAAACTCCAAGTGAAATTATATTTTCTCAAAAGAAAGGAGGCAACACTACCAGCCCGCATCTCTAAGACAAATATGCGCGCAGCAGCAGCGCTATACAACGCGCATCTCCGTGAAACAATTAAACGTAAAAATTTCCCACGAAAATTAAATGAACCAGCAGGAAAGTTTTCTTCGTCATCTTCTATGGTGTGTAGTGTAGTGTAGTATGTTGTTTTTTCGCCTTGCTTCTTCGCCTTTCAATCCTTTCATGATTGCATTTTACCATAGGGTCTCATGCCTTGAAGTGAGGAGGTGATATAATTCGGTGAGAGTGAGCGAGAGAGCAGGTCTCGGTGGTATGATCATAACTTATATGTCATGTCCGACGATTATTTTGTAATTAAGATTCAAGGAACTTGTGCGTAATTCATCCACCACCAACTTGCCCGCCCTCTTTGGATGCTTGGTCGGTGCCATCGGGCGCAGATTATAAAGAAACCCAAAAAAAAAAAAAAATTATGAAGAGAATCTCTTCGGAATCAGAATTATGAAGAAGCAAAGGGGGAGGAATAGGGTACAAGTATAGTATTGCCCCTTCCTGCCTGCCGTTTGTGCTGAAGAGGCATTATTCTGTATAGTTGAAAAGTTGAGGAGCACACGAAAGTTTGTGGATTTTGAATCTGAATTGGACAGTGGCTCACGGAATGCAGTGTGGATAATTTTAACTTGTGCGGCTACCACTAGCCCAGGCAAATAACCTGACAGGAAGGGAGATAAATTCCGTTTCAGGGAGTATATTTGTTTAAGGTGTAGCCAAACCACTAGCTAAATCAGCTAGGTGAGTGTAACCAAAAAATATTGAGGCCAGTATTGAAGGAAGTATTGTATAAATAAAAAACCTTGCAACTCCTTTTCCACCGCTTGGGGTACATACTTTCCAAAATCCCTGCTTATCTTACGTCTTGAGAATTCAAAAACCTTCTACCATATTTTATGTTTATAGATCAAAGACTTAGGCGGGGTAGTGATTATTGGAAGTATTTCCAGATTTCGTAAATTTCAGACAAGGGCACCTACCGTAAATGAACCAAGTTATGCATAGAACCCTCCACAAAATGTAAAGATTTTCATCAAGAAAAGCCTACAGTATGATACCCTATCAAAATCCCTAGGTACCCCAAAGAAAAAAAGGCTTAAGGACATTATGCATAGCATATTATTTCATTCTATGAAATTTATAAAAAAATTTAGTTTTTGAAAAGAAAACCCAAAAAGTGAACGTGGCTAAAAACTTTGTATGGCAATCTTGTGAAGGAGTTCACTGCCATTATATTTTGTGTTGGTTCTAACCCTTTGTTTCTTAAACTACAGCTTTAAAACTGCATTTCTAAATTGTACACTTTACCATTTCAAGAGCCTAGGGATATACTCCCTTCCAAATTTCAGCTTCCTACCATAAATTTAAAGGACTCAGGGGTCTAAGACGAATAATTATTATACCCTAAGGATAGGATACTTTATTTTTATAGAGATCGAAATATGCTTTACTTTAAGGTCAAATTATTGTTTACGCTTTGAGCGCATTTTGAGAAGAATTCTGAAATTTATGTAAGCATATCAGGAGACCTGCAGACCAGTAGATCTGCCTGTGGAATTCGTCGCTTCAATTAAAATTAGCGTAATCATCTAAAGCGTCTAGATCTGCCCTGATGTGTCATATCAGGTATCTGCCATGCTCAGGCCAGACGTTTTCTTATGTTCGACTTCAAAGAAGGTTCACAATTAGTTTTAAGAGAATACAGGCCAACGATTCAACTTAACGTTTGCTCCACTTGTATAAAATGGATATTGACGGTCAAAGCTCGAAATGAGATGACTGGGACTATCAAGTCAGCTTAAAGGTCCATATTGTTGATTGGAAAAAATCTCAAAAATGAATTCGAAATTGAATGCAAAAATCTGTAAGCTCGAATTACCAAATCTTTCAAAAGAAAATCGTTTGGCCAATGGATCGGATAATTGATATGGTCTCTAGATTTAACTATAACGTCGGTCTTTCAGTTGACAGGCTTTACAACTTAAAGAGCAGGTCCTCAAACTAATTTCAAGTATTTTGGTTCAAAACCAGGCTTTCCGCTTTGCCTGACAGGATTTCAAATTTTGTTAATGGTAACCCTATTCGCATGGAAACCCCCTTCCGCCAATTACAACGTTTTTTCTTATTTGTTTGGGTGGTGTTTTTAAGTAGATTTTAGTGTGATCTAAGACACAAATCGAGTTATTGACTATAGAGTAGCTAACAGTAGTAACTCTTTACCAACATAATTTGCGTGGTAGGTGCTTTGCACATGGGTAATCCTGTTTGCTTCCCAAAAATATGTCGATTTAATGGTTCTTTTTGGGTTTTATGTTGCACTTAAGTAGGGCTCTAATCTTACAAATAATAACAGGAACTTATGTCCTGCGCCACGTAGGATCAAATAAAATTTATTAGAATTTCTTTGTATCTCAAGTTTTGGATAGCCCGGAATGCTGAGCGATAGCTCGTCTTAAAATATTTTCAACCTGTTTGTATTGAATAAATAAAGTAATCTCAATTGAAATCTAGAAAAAAATGCTATTTGTAATTTGCCACTTCTCCTATAAATGAGAGCCAGCGAAAGGAGCTACAAATCCAATATAAATATTTCAATTTTCCCCTCGACAATGTCTCTGAGTGCCTGTACTTTCATCGATTCGGTTTTTTCGTTCATGCTGCATCAAATTTTCAATGCACTGAGACTTCAGATATTATACGAGACTAAAAGGAGCGAAAATAATGTTCTTTTCTTAAGATACTTATTACGTATGCATGCATGTCGTTGAATTTTGTGTCGTCCTTTGTGGACACTTGTGCAAAAATTCTGTATGTTTTTTTTTTTGTTTCACTAGTCCCAGAGCTGCTGCTGCTGGTCGACATTCTCATCTCGCTTTTATTTGTTGTATATTTTGTTTTTAACTCATCACGCAGATGGAATTATGATGAATTAAAAGGGTAAAGAATTATTTCAAGGACATAGAACGATGAGGATGACAAACGAGGTCATCGTCATCGTGTCGTCCGTGTTTGGGAAGAGACAAAACTCTAGTAGCCGAGTAGTACATATAGCTAAACAACCAGAAGCCACATGGACCATCATCATCAGCATCAGCATCTTAGGGACGACCGACGACGACAAGTTAAAGGAGAACACTCATCTCTGGCTAAAAAGTGGATTTCAGTTTTCGTGTTCCAGGGTACAACATTGCTGTGTTGCGCTGCTGTGCTGTGCTGGTTCTGTGCTGAGGTGCGGAATCTTTTTGTGTGCAGTAATTTAATGATTCCCTGGGAAACTACTACCACTACTACTACTACTACCATGGGGGAAGGAAAGGATTGCGTTTTCTTTGGGCCAGTGTTTAGCTGAGAGCTAATAACTTTATTCAAAAGGGAAATACGTTTTTTTGTTTGTTGGTTTTTTGTTTTGCGCTTTGTTGTTTCTTTTGAATTTATGAAGAATTATAAATGACCAAAGTTGTTAGGTTTAATTTGTTGAAGTAGGTAGGTATCTATGGATACACAAAGTATGTACCTACATACGTGTGTGGTTGATGATGAGTCATTAGAAAGAGAGTTGTTAAGTTGGGGGTTGCAATTGAAAACCATGGATTTTTTGGATTTTTATCCACCGCTGTACTATGAGGCTTTCTACTTAGAATTAACCTAGGAGAGCGGACACAAAATTACAAGGTCCCGGAACTAAATCCTCTGCGCACGAGCGTCACTCGAATAATAAACGGTTTGCGATGAGCAAATTTTTGTTTGCGGTTGCATGAAGAAATGCAAGCTTTACAGAAGCCTTATCGTGTTAGTTCTGCTTAATGTTGCCTAGTGTCGGGCGAAAAGCAGAAAGGGAGTGTTACATCGATTGATGATTGGTATCAAGTTGTGGTTGGGGTCCGATAATGTGAAAATACGTCAAGTACTTCCGAGTGGCCACATCCAGGAAAAATGAGAAAAAAATGTTGGAGCCAATCACAACCTTACTGCAGGCAGTACCTTAGCCAAAAACTACTGGTTCGAAAGCCAGACAAGTAAGCAAATATGTACGACTTTGTTAAAAAAAATCCTTTTGGCTACCAAATTCGCAAAGAGTCATATCCTGAACCTGAAAAGACCCCATTTAAAGTGATTACTCAACAGTTTAACACCTCTCCACTACTTTTCTCTGTCCTCAGCAGAGAGTATTCCCGGAATTGTTTCTCCAATGGCTATCACGTTGTCCTAATCACTATTACAAATATGAAATTCATTCCTATGACCCACGCAACACTGTGATGCTCCAATTAACACATTTAGACCAGGAGCACTGCGTCTGCATGTTCCAAAAAAAAAAAAAACAAGAAGACAAAATAGACAAGGCAAAACCTCTAATAAATTGAACAAACGCTTCTGCAAGTGTGCGCAACGCGCAAGTATCCATATCACATGTACATATAGTGGCAAACGCTAAATACTAAAAAGTTAAACGCCGAACCATAGCGCTTCCTGGATTTCTTCGTTGGTATCTAAATGCGTAGACAAATATTTACGAGGCATCAGTGTCTGGCTCTGGAGTATGTAGCAGCAGCAGCACTACGACCGGCGGACTGTCCAAGTATACACGCTTCGGTGCCAGCCGCTGAGTGAAATAAGCGCGACTGGCGTGCACGTCATGTTGCATCATTCATCATTGGGTACACAGAAGGATCAAAATATGTCTTCTGCCCATCATATTCCTCGCACATAGAGCGCGAGAGCATAAACCGGGCAGATTTACATCGAGAGTGGTGTCGCCATCGCCGCTGATATGTGCGCGCCTACCACCCATAAGGAAGCAGCCGCCCTCTTTCCCCACTCCTCTGTCCATTTCCGAGGTGTTTCTCTTCTCTGTCGCTGCCACATGGTTTCAGCTCAGTGCTGCTTCACGCATCTCATGTGCTGTATAATTTAATCCCGTGGAATTTAGTTTAAACATTTGTAATGCGGCGGCGACGTCGACCGTGCGACGCTACAGGGCGAGTTCCAGGAAGAACTCCCTGAAGAAGAAATAGTAGTAGCCGAAGCAGTAGCAGTTGCAAAAGCACAAGTGCGCTTATTTGCAATGGTCTTTGTTTTTTTTTTTGTGGTTTGACTTTGCTGTTTAAGTATTCTATCAGTTTGATCATCATTTGTCCATAGTCTCTTAGGAAGGAGGAGCATTTAACAAACATGGGGTGCACCTGATTAACATGATGGTCTCATTGTTGCGTCTTTGTGGATGGGATGCATTTGGTGGAATAGTTGGTGACGATGTGTGCTACATGTTGGGTGGTGGTGGTCATTTATTATGCAACAAAAAGTCAGATGGGTGAAACAACATGGACCATGTGGAATGCCAAGTGGTATTTGAGGAGTAAATATTTGCTGTGGAATTTTTTAAACCCTTACATGGGTGGTTGTCTGCCACTCGTGTCCAGGATTCCATAGCACAGTAGGCTGGTGCGTGTTACAACGATTCGTGAGATTTTATGATGAGAAAGGGAGATGCAACTGCAACATTGTGTTGAATAATTTTTTTTCTTTTAATTTAGAACGGAGATAACTGACAGGGGATTGCATATGAAATTGAATACTGGATACTTATTTTTCTTGTGCAAAATTCTTATTAAGAAAATTATTCACTAAAAATTGTAGTCAGAGATCTGAGGTCGTAGTGATTAGCAAAGCAGCATTTTTGGGTTTAGAAAGAGTTAGCAAAGGTGTAGTAATACAGTGAAATCCAGACACTTCAAACTGGAGCAGTTCAATTAAAATGTGTCATTTAAAGACTTATTCAGGCCTATCACAAGTTCCCTTCGGAGAAAGCTCCGAATGAAAAATTCCGCTACGAATCTCGAAAAAAAGCAATCAAAAGATCCGAAGGGATTGCCTGATTGGAAAAATTAGTTTCCTTTTTCGAAGTAAGCCGATTTATATCATTATATAAATTGAGGTTATATCACAATCGAAACAATAGAAAGAAAACTCCCTGTACTTAAAAAAAAAATTCCCTTAATTTTCCCAAAATAATTTTGTTACCTATTTTTATTTTCTAGTAAAAATTGAATTTTTGTGACTTAAATGAGTTGTTCCAGATTTGTAACTTTGACTAAATTTAAAATATATATGTAATGAACTATTTAACTGTCGAATATAATAAAATAATTATGCCTTCAAGTTAAAAATTCCCAAAAAAGGATTTATGTTACCTGGTCCCTGAGTACTGTCCCATCTGTCAAATTCAAATTCAAAAAATAGTTTGTCCCGCATATTTTCGTTTTTTGAAGTGAAAAAAATAATAATTAATGGAATCAATTGCAATATTGCTATCGTTGCAATTCATAAACAGGCGGACGATACTCTGTAAGTTATTCTTGCAATTAATTAAATTTGTTCATTTAATTGTTATTTTTCGCAGATTTAGAAAAAATTTCAGACTAAACAAAGACGCCTTCAAATACGTGCTTCAAAAACTTGAAGCGGAGCTAGAGCCAGGCGTGTTAGCATCATCTATGACCCCAATCTGTCGATTGAGTGCGGCGCTGAGACTTTTAGCTGAAGGCGGCTACCAGCATAGTGGCACCGGGAACGATTTCGAAATAAGTATAGCCCAATCAACGTTCTTAACGAATTTTAAGAACTTAAAACATGTATTATTAAATACAAATAAATAAAATTATTTTTAAAAGAACGCAGATTTTGTTGAAATGTGATGTGACATTGACAAAGGATGTGTATAGATGAGTTGAAAAAGGTCCCGCACCATATGGCGTTCATCCTAGACCCATTCGCGTAGATAGTGTATGTTAAGTCTGTACACTACCGCCTGTGTATTTCAGTAGAATCTGCGAATGGCCCTTCAAACTCGATTTATAGCTTGTAATTTGGCTAATTGCATTGTTTGCAGCCGAATTCGGAGTGCCGGTTCTCTTTGCCTCTCTCTGTAATGCCAATTCAATCAGATCTTCAAATACATCTTGGTCGCAGTCTTAAGGTTAGTAGATTAAATTAGATTGTGTGAGGGAGGTGGTATAATGTATCCCAGATCACTGCGGCCTCACATGGGCCTATTGTGATGTGCTCCGTTAAGAGCTCATCAATGCTGCCGCAGTTGGTTATAAAAGCGACTTTCTTTTTGAGTGTTGGAAGTTGTAACTTAAGGTTAGTAACATTTCCCATCGCTTGCACCGTCGCTTACTACTGTGGTGTAGAGTCATCGAGCAGGCATAAAAGGATATCGCAGCCTTTTTTACTCTTTCCTTAGCAATGAGACGTGTTCGAACATTTTTTACCAAAAACTAAATCGGTCTTTTGCGGATTAACCGCAGTCTATTGTTCAGATATCAAACACTCATGATGCTCCTTCTAGTTGATCACTAATTCTCGTTCCTGACAATTCTCCGTCATCTGCAGCTGTCACTGCTTTAACCTCACTAAATCTTAAATTTGTATAGGATTTTTTGAACCACGACAGCAAAGGAAGGAGGTGGCAAGACCCAACATTGTAAAGTACCTCCAGATGATCTAGCTCCTTGAACTTCTTTGTTACGGTATTGAAAGCTTCTTGTGGGTGCAGTGGTGTAGTGGTTGAGTGCGTAGGACTACTAAGCGAAGGGTTCAAATCCGACCCTTACTACCTAAACGTTTTTATTCGCTGCTCCACCTCTTGCGAAAGGCCGACAAACATCTAAGAGTAGGAACTTTCATGAGAAGCTTGTCAAAAATGAAATTGCCTTCAATTCTTTCCACAATGGTTGGAGAAGCTAGGCCTTAGAATCTATATGGACCGTTTACGCCTAATATTTATTTGTCGATGTCCAGAAAGGCAACAAAAGTGTATTGCCAGTACTTCCAACACTACTCACAACACTATAGAGTGCTGTTTCAACACATTTAAATAATGTCCTCAAGACTAATGTTCATAGCCCTTTAGGATAGCATAGATCTCCATTAACGAATGAAGCAACTGCACCCAGATAAGCTCTTTTGTTTGCATGTCTGGAAGGAGATGGTTGTCAAGTGGACTAGAAAAAATGTTAACAGTTGATAGCAGCAATTTCGAGGTAATTAAGGAATTTATCTACCCCGGCGTAAATATTAACCACACGAATGAATGACAACTCCTAACTCGAAGGACGAAAGGTATGCTCTATACATACGGCGCCGAGGAAGATAAGCAGGAAAGGAGAGTTAATACTTGGGTCCTTCGAAAGAAAAATTCCTTGCCGGATATTTCGTCCTATGTGCGAGGAGGGCGAATGGAATAGAAGATACAGACACGACCTCTATGAGCTGTACCAAGATGTGGATGAAGTCCAAAAAGCCAAAACTCGTCGACAACATTGGCTTTACACATCGAGTGAATGGACAATAATGCTCCAGCTAAGAGAACATTCGAATCCCAGCCCCAGGAACACCGAACCTTCAATTTAACTGGGAGGAGCTCATAGAAGGCTGCATAGGTCGGGAGCTCGTTCGGTAAGATAATTTAAGATATGTGGCGGATGGCTTTGGTACTAGACTACTTTGACTGGAAAAATGTAGACATCAGAGATTGTTAATTTTTTTTACCGGAAACTCAGCCAAAAATTAAGACATCCCATTTGTCATCATCTTATGAGTTTTGTCAACATATAGCCTGCAGTGGTATATGTAACCACCCACATTGTTTCTCCTATATCTCACTTGTATCAATTTCACAGATTTGTCTTCATCTCAAACTCCAGAAGAACCATCTCAGCGTTACACACTCACTTTGGAATTTTCATCATTTCCATATTATCTTGGTATGCATTCTCATTAGATTCACGCATAATTTATTCAACGTGATTGCTTACATTTTAACCGGAATTAGCCGGCCTCCAACTGGTTACACATTAGGCGCAGGCCAAATGAGAAGAAGACATCTCACACCATCAGCACACACATACACGCATCCAAATGAAACGTGTGTGACTATTTGTTAACATTGTCATTTGTGACATTCCTGTTTAGAGAGACAGAGAATGTCCCAGCCTAACAACATCATTTAAGCCGAATGCATTGGAAACATTTTAATTTTTATCATGTTTGTCTTAGCACGGAAGGCAAGGCAGGAAGACTATTTGATTTGCATTTCAAATATTTATCAGAAACACTAGCACTCCTCAGAGAGTGCTCCGCCGCATCAGTGTCATTCATAATCGAGAATCATCGCGATTGACATCGTGTAAATTATGCAAATATTTATGCCGCTCATTGGATTTGGTTAAATGTTCGCAATTCGCAATTCGCAATTTTTGTGCGGAATGCAAAACTATTGAAAGATTCCTTTTATATCTTCTAAGCCGTTCATTAAACTGGTTCTTCTTATTCAATACGCGCTTAATCATCCAAAAAATAAAACAAAAAACTACAGTCAAAGCGAAATTAATAAATAAATCCCCGCAGCTAAATCAATCAATTTATTGTGCGCATTGCATTCCACTGGGTTCGCTCGCGCGTACGCGCGCAAACAGTTCGCAAATATCCTTCCAACACATGGGCAATGGGCATTGGTGGGCAGCCCACTGCCCAGTCATCTATCCGACCACTCACTCTCGCGTCGTATCTCCTCCATCCATCTGATAAATGTGTCCTTTGAACCTTTCAATTTATCATTGAGTGGTCGATGTATGTCAGATGGAAAGATGGCGAACAAAAAACACAAAAAAAAAAAAAAAGAAGAAGCACCAAGCGAACCGAGTGCACGAGAGAGTGGATTGCTTTGCTTTGCTTTGCTTTGCGAATGTGAATGTGAATGCACCGATTCTGGGATTTGTAATGAAACCAGTTTAAAAAATTACTACCTTTGCTGACTATAGTGCATTTACCGCAGGATGTCAAACTGAGAGACACCACCAATCATCCATGATTCGAGATGCGAATATAGAAGTGGATTGGTGCCTGCGCGGATTACACGCGCTGTCTAAAAGTATTAACATCAAAGAGAAGAAAAATACAAAATTGGCCTAAACCGTTAAATAGTTCTTCTTGCGAGTGTAGGGGGCATTATTTGATTCTTTTAATTCTTAAAAGACTGTTTTTTTTTTTTGTGATTTGGCTAGCTCCTCGTATTCACCACAACGGGCCGTGATCTGCCAACTTTAATCTATCTTCTCGCAGTTGAACATGAGATGATGAATAAAGATGCGAATATTCTTCGGTTGATGACTAACCTAGGAAACGGCCGGCGATGAGTAATCATTTCTCAATTTTTCGTCGGCCAAAGTTTTCCCACGAAAATGAATACCTTTTTGGACGTGCGTGCACACGCAATGCAATCATATTGCTCCTGAGGAAGCGCTTTGAAGATGCTTCGTCAGGTGTCGGTGTAATTGCCTTTAAAGTTCGCCATTGTTTTAAGGTTGTGGTTTTTCGGCTTGTTATGTGCATTCTGTTGAAACATGCGTGTAAGTCAGTCATAATTGGTGGCAGTGTTGCATTCGAACAAGGGTACAACATAGGGTTGAAGGAATAAATCATTTATTTAGACCAATATTTTGCAGTAAGAATCAAAGAAATTAAGCAATTTCCTTTCTTTTGGGGGGTAGGTGGATACACATTTGAAGGAACATGTAAGAAAATGTCAGATTATAGCTCAAAACCGAAATAAAAGTTTTTGCCTGAGACGTCCAAGAAGTATATATCTACTGTGAACTATGTATTGCTTAAGCTAAATCCGGACTTCTCAGATAGAGCTTAGATTTAATCACGATTCAATCGATAGCTTTGATCACAGATTGGCTATCAAGAGCTCTAGACTATAGCCATCGATTGAAGCTTAGATGTCAGTTAATTCAAAAACTAATTCCCTGATAGGAAGGGAAGGACTTATGCCTGAGCTGCTGAGACTGGATTTTTAATTTAGTTGAGAAAACACCAGCACCAATTCCGCAGTCCAGTGAAGTGAAGATACATACTCCGAATTCTCTTGTGACGGTGTCTGACTCCGAGTCCAACGTAGAGAAAGTTTAACGGAGGTTAATATTGTATAACCAGTGGAGCTCGGTTCACCACTGGTTACTGAAAATATAATTTTGCTGTACAAATATATGCCTTTCCGGATAGTTATCCTCATTCACTAAGCCTTTCCATACTTCACGATGCTATGGTTAAGCTGCGGAAAATTAACTTAAGCAATGGCCGTAGTGCCGCTTGGGAAATATAACCCACTCATCACCTTCTATGCTATTGTCTAACGAGCTTATTTTCGGGTGATAGGCTATGGCCTCGTTGCTTCGCTAGTTCTAAACAATCAATTCTAAGAAGTACATCAAATGATCGGGTTAACTGGAAGCAGACCTCTGTATTTTAGCCCATAAGTAAGCAGTTAGACCAAAAATGTAACTTTTAAAACTGATCACAAACACAGTTGTCACTTTTCGCATTCCTTAAAAGGTATATATGGACGATGCCACACAACGAAGGCAAATTCTGTGGTCTGCAGTTTTGATCGATTGAAGTATCGTTTCGAGAAAGGTCCAAGTCTTTTTATGGAAGTCAATTCAATTATCTTAATAAGTCCTCTATTAAAGCCCTCAGTTTGCACTTGGTTTATCTTTAACAATTAAGATTTGGAACAGTTAAAACCTTCAGCTTTGCATTGAGCTTGATGTTAAAAGTCAAAAATGTATCAAAGCGAATAGCAAATCAAAAAAATGTGTGCACTACCCTTTACCGGTCCACAGGCATCCATATGCTTGAAGACGTTAAGCGACAGAGATTCGAAGCTTCGTATCGTCTTGGACGGAAGGACTGACTAGTAAAGACATCAAAATGTCGCGCTATTCAAAATTGGGCCTTTGTGAGGGCGAACGAAACGTAGTCGAAATATATTTATGAGTGTCCAATTTTTGTTGCAACCAGTTACTTCAGATTACTAAATCCGATGAGCATCTCAATAAAAAAAATATAAATACATATTAGGCGTAAACGGCCCATACACGACCTAAAGCCTAGCTTCTCCAACCATTGTGTGTGCGAAGTTATATTTTTGACACGAATAGCGACTAATGGACCTACGGTTTAATGACGATTCCGAACGGCAATTTATTTCTGAGAAGCTTCTCATGACATTTCTTACTCTTGGATGTTTGTCAGACGTTCGCAAGAGGTGGGGCAGCGAATAAAAATACCTTAGAATTATTCTAGATGGAAACTGAACCTAAATGACCAGGACAGCATAGAGAAGGCATCGATCGCCAGGCTCGAAGTGGGGCAGTTTCGTAGCTGGAACTACCTAAGTAGTGAAGAAGCATTGGATTGCATCAAAAGATCAACATGCAATTGCATCCTTACCGACTGCTGCCCTTGTGGTATCTAAAGAAGCTTTAAGTCTCAGAGAGTCTATTAAGTGGACAGTTATCAAACTGGATGCATTCTCGCAGATAAAAATAACCCTTTGCGGGAAAATATAAAATCGATCTCATTGGGATCAATTTTCATCTCAGCGGACTCTGCTCCAAGACGAGAACGAGTTAGAATGAATCGAAGCTGAAATCCCTTCTTGACTGGCCGCGCATTTATAGACATGTAAGAGGTTAGGAATCCCATTTAGTACTTATGGTGAACGTTTTGTTGGAATATTGAACAAAGTCAGTAGCTGTAGACCAACAAACCTTTCGATCGTATAACTCTCAAAATGAAATTATGTCCGAAGTCTTTTCTAAAACAAATTCCCTCTAATGATTGCTTT
Source organism: Ferdinandea cuprea (assembly GCA_963576555.1). Taxonomy (NCBI): domain Eukaryota; kingdom Metazoa; phylum Arthropoda; class Insecta; order Diptera; family Syrphidae; genus Ferdinandea; species Ferdinandea cuprea. Next base: position 83,001,341 of record OY754961.1, on the reverse strand, counting down.
CCCAAAACCGAAAAACCTCCTAATACATTTAGTAACATGATTAAAATTCCACTTCTTATGCGAAAAAGAAAAAAACAAAAACTGTAACTTAAAATTCACATTAATCCCACACGTGAGTATGCGCCACCGCATTCCACGCATATCGAAGTTGTCATCATGCCCAGACATTGCAAATTGTAAGACAATTTTTGGAAATGAAATTCCACACAGAAAGCAAAAACCTCCCCAATAAAAAAAAAGCAAAAAATCCACTTCAAAAGTGCAATCCAAAATGGGGGTTTTATTTTTTTTTTATTTTGTTGGTACATACCCACACACTGGTACAATGTTGCAGCTACCTCTGCCGCGTTCACCTATCTCTGGTAGGTATTATTTAAAATTGCCTAAAAATTAATGAAAACTGAAAATGATCTTGTGGAAGAGATCAGCAAAGGCAAAGACAAAAAAAAATAAAAAAAATACCCAAGAAGAGGAATAAACTGACATGCATCGGCATATAATGAGAATATTCAATTAAAAAGTCAATTTTTCACTTGGCAATCAGCCGCAAATATGTTCAAGTCAAAGCCACTCAGGCGAAGAGCAACAAAAAAGCACATTGTCTGTTGTTCTGTCTTCCTTTACAGTTATACCACGATGGACCTTGTCGAAGGAGGCGCACATACAACGACGACGACGACGTACTCGTACTCCATCTCTTTGCGGAAAAAACCCCAATCGAGCTTGCTGGTCAATTCTTTCGCTTTTTTTGTATGTTCCACTTTCGCGATACAAAAAAAAAAACAAAAAAACCAAAAGCCACCACATAACTTTTCTCTCTTTCTTTTTTCACTAATTTAAGCAAAATAAATAAGTTTAAACGGACACATTGTCCCGGGCGTGTCGAGGAGCAGGGGCAATAGTGATATACCATATCATATGGGCACTAGTGGGTAATAATTCTTTTCGCTTCAATTTCAATCTTTCTCTGTCGGCAGACAAACGAAAGAGCGAATGAAAATAAAAAACATGATTAATCAATTTAAACGCCAATCCCACATTGGGTCCTTCTTTCGCGGGTGTGCGCGCGCGCGCGCTCTCTCTCTCTCTCTCCCTCTCTGTATCTGACTGTTTGGGGTAATCTTTGGTAATTATTTTCCGTGTGTAGCCTGAAACCAAAGATTTATTCGATAATTAAGAAAGTTGCCATGGAAGTGTACTCAAATATTCATTAGGATGAAAGTAAGCAAAGGATATTGAATATGTACTCCTCCGCTACAATGTGCAGAAGAGAATTATTTATCTATACATATATATATTTGGTTTCCATTTGGTGTGGTGCTGGTGGTGCTGCTAATCAGCGGGTAAGCGTCCATCTCTCTTTTGGGATACACTACTTTGACGACGACCTACATCAAGACGAAGAAGTGTGTGCTGCGTGGGGTGGTGGTGCTGCAACAAGAGATGCTTAAAGACAACAACAAATAACGAAAAAAAGCGGTCAACATGGTTTGGGTGTATTCACACATTGATTTGATAAATTGGCCAGAAAGTGTGGAAAAAATAAAAATAAATCAATTATACCACCAGAAAGCAAAGACTCTGCCTGAGCGAGCGCGCGCGCGCGCAAAGAAATTTTGCACGCTGCGGTACAACTCGATTTTTGTTTGCATATAGCTGTTGTTTTGGACGTAGAGCACGGACTGTAGGTAACTGTTTCTTTATTTGATTGCGGTGGGAAGTTTGTGTGACTATGGCAGACGGAAAGATGTATATCTCTGGCCGGACAGACACCCTATCATTTCACTTAATCAACCGTATTCGAATACGGTCGTGTCACTCGCAAAACGGAAAACGAGTAAGAGAAATGCCTACATTCGCAAGAGACGATTTGGGAAAGGATTTTGCTAAAAATAAAAAATTTACTTGTGAGTTATACATCGGTGATCTTGCCCAGAGATAAAAGTTTCATTTGAAATTAATTTGGCAATAGAAATATTTGGCAAACATCTGTGAACTAGGAAATCGCCAAAAGGAGAAAAAAAATTGGAATTTATTTTTGACTTTATTTTGAATTTATTTTAACTGACAGTTAAAAAAAACATAATGTCAGATACACATCTAAAGATTTATGAAAAAAGCAAACCTGAAAATGTTAAACATTTTGTAAAAAAAAACAAAATCGACTTCATTTGTGACAGACATCTGTGCCACAACTTAACCTGACTACAAATTTGACAATTGAAAAACAGATGTCTGAAAAAAATATTAAACTTTTTTGAAGCTAGCAAACCTGACAACATTTTTGAAAGCTGAGAAGCAATTGTCAAAAGTTTTAAGCATTTATGCAACTAACAGGCCAACATTTTGACAGTTGACGAACGTATGTTTGTATGTTCAAACATCCATGACTGAATTTTTGTGAGCCAGACATCAAAACAAGCGTTTTTCGAAACATTTATACGATTTAATGTAAGTAATGTAATTGCGGGCGCATTGCCTCAATCATTGTCAAAATATGTTAAACGTCAAATTTTTGACAGAAAATAGACTTTTCTTTAACTGCAACCAATTTATTCCTAAAATAATGATTATAAAGATTATAAAACTAAAAAATCAAGAATTTAAGACCTAAACCAAGAACTTCTGTCTTCGATCAAGAAAAGTTTAGAGGGGAAAAATTCAACCCACTCAAATTGTCAAAACATAGTATAAAATCGTTGGAATTGCTAACGTTTTTCTCTGAGTGATGGTTTTAACCCGCCAGTATATCCTAAAGTTATTTTCCGTGCCCCACCTCCTGCACTGTCAAAGTCTGATAAACATCCGATAGCAAGAAGCCATGAGTCCAAACCGGATGCCCGTCGGGGTATTAACCACAAATGATTTCTGCAGATGATTTCTGAGTTGTAGACTGTCCTATGACACTTCCCAGCTTGTCCTGCATGGGAGCACGGTTCATCGACAACTTGGACAACATGACTGGGTTACCTCTATCAGACATTAAACAAATTAAATCAAAGTGGACTTTGTTAGTCGCATGTCCTTACATGTACAACTAGGGTGTTGGGCCTTCATGGCTTCTGTGTAAAATTTGCACTTGATGCAAAACAGCCCTCCTAATCCATGAAGCCATACAAAGATTCTCGAAACCGATTTTATGTGAATCCCTTCTTTTTTGTCCACAAAATATATCTTCGCATAGACAGTAGTCCGAAAAGCTACGTTTTAGACCCTGTTAGGGTCGTTAATGCTTAACATTTATTTGACAATGAAAAAAAAAACACTACAATTTTGGGAGCTCGAAAGTGTCGAAATGACAATTTTTTTTTTTAATTATGTTTGTCCTTGTTTTAGTTGTGGTGACGAGAGTTTTAGTTGTTTTCCTTATAAGGACGAGAAAGGTGTCACCTTACAAATATCAAGGGAAGCTAAATATATTTGACTATTTCTGTATAGCAAGCTTCATTGTCGGCTTTCTGGCAGTGCAAGGGTATTTCAGGGGCCTTTTTTTCTACTAAAAAAGTTATAAGAATTAATACGACAATAAAAATTATTGGTGGTTATCATAGACATAGTATGTCTATGTTATCAAGACATAGTATGTCTCTAGCACGCTTGTATCTAACTTTCATCTTATCTTCAACCTCTTTTCATCTATCATGGGACCTCGAAGATTTCCTCTCAAAACTAAATTTATTTTGGTATAACAAACTACGTTTGAGACCTTGATCAATCTTAGGTCTTGATATGATATGGATCTGATGATGGATCTGAATTAAAGGCTTATATTTATTATCATGTCATTACTTAATTTCTGTAGTAAAGTCAACTTTTGCACTCACTCAATCTTTACCGGAAGGTGTCAAGGGAACGATAAATAAAAATTCATGGAGAGGTGACGAGTTACATTTAAAAATTATACGTAAGTAAAAAACAAATTTGTTATGTTTCTTGCATATTCAAATTTCTTAGAAAGTTATAAAGAAGTCGACTATATGGACTAAGGCTTTCGACCAACTGTCCCATGAGCTAATCGAATTTAAACTCAGAGCTTTGAAAAATAGATAATTCATACCTTAAGAGGAGGGATCGGTATCTTTCATTGCTCAGTCTGGAGTTCCTCAGGGAAGTCACTTAGGTACTATTTTGTTCATGCTTGCCATCAACTATGTTAAAGGATATAAAAAACCAGCGATATTGTGGACATATCCAATAACCACTTATTTGGAGACTAGTTATTTTATATTTTAAGATATATTTGAAGGTTTCAATTCGCACTTAAAGTAATATTACTAGCCCAAGCCTTGGCCCCTTTAGCATTGCTAAAAGAATAGCAGTAACTTCTGATCTGACAAAATGACCACAGAAACACACTACTCTCACGTTACTTAACCATATATGTAAGCAATAAATCAGCTTCAGTCCGTAAAAAAAACATGACGGTAATATCTAGAGAGACGACTACATTATTTTTATGTACCATTATGCCATTCATATTAATTATGTGAATAGAAAACAACACAAATTTCCATGGAAGCATGTTACTACGACTGTCAATTACCATCATTTACAGCGAAGAAGGCAAAGGCACATAAGCATCTTCGATTGGATATGTTTTCGTCGTTAAGCTACTATGACCGCAAAGTATTGCGAAAATGTTTGATGCTAGATTAACAAATTACCCAATCATTTTGTGTTGTTGGTGAAATTAATGAAATTGATAATGTACCTTAATAAAAACGAAACAATTTTGGAATTAAAAGTTTTGAAAGTTACATGAGGGTACCTCAAGAAAAGGAACGTCATCGTAGATATAATGGGAAGAGTAATAAATTCAATGGATGAAAGTGTTAAGTTTGATTTATTGTTGATGCGAGAAAAATACATTGGGGGTACAAGAGTTTTAAACAAACTAAAATTTCAGTAATTTACTATACCAATAAAAATAAAAACAAATTAAAAGCCACCCCCACCAATTGTCTAACCTTCGAACCTCTCACAGCATGTCCGCCCAGATCATTTATTACCGAATACGGCTGACATTTAATCCGCAAACCGGATGCAAAAATCGCATACAATGAAGTCTGTCCCTGTCTCACCGCAATAGCTTAGCTAGGTTTTATAGCGCATACATAAGGAATTCATCCTTTTTTTTTTGTTTATTCTTAAGTAGGTAGGATATAACGTGCAATACAATTACCAAGAGTCTACGAACAAATGATCTGAACGGACATTTTTCGCTGCATGGTGTACTAGTGGACATGTAGGCGCACAAAGTTCTGTCCAGTTTATTTGCACACACGACAACTCCTTCTTAGAGAAGAAGAACCATTCTAGTTTGTCCAGCATGACCACCACCACTACCATCGACTACCACCAGCATCATCATCTCCACCAACGCCAACCTCGGTCTACTTATGGAAAATCGGATAAAATTCACGGCTAATCTGGTTGTGGAACTACTTTGTGTGGTGGACGGACAGACGGTCGGCCGGCCGGCCTGCCGGACGACACTCGAATGTCCGGTCGGGTGAGAGAAATACATACACATTTAGCTGGGTACCGTTTCCTTTTAGATTTGTTCTTCTTTATTTTTGATACTTTCCTTTTGGAACACTTTTCACGCAAAATGACACACATGGAAAATTTTTAGCTGGTCGGCGAGCAAATGTCGTCACAGCTGCATCATGTCGCGTCGCGTATGCCAATCATTGATCATTTCAGTTCCAATAATGGAACCCTGTGGTAGTTCATAAATCATCGGTCGCATGTTGTGCTTGGCTTTTTGCAATGCGCGCGAACACAAATCACAAGTCTTGTTCTTGTTCTTGGGCAGTGAATGGTCGTCGCCGCCGCCGCCGCCGCCGCCTGACAGGAGATTGTATGGGAGAAGGGCGCGGATTAATAAAACAAAAAATTCCTTCTCTCAATTGGGTGGGATGGACGAATGGATTATTTGTTTGCGCGATGCCGGACATGACAGCCATGCACTGATTGAAAGAACCACAGAGAGCAAGTGAAAGAACTAGGAGAGGGAGAGAGAGCGAGGAGAGAGTGTACAAATGAAGGTAATATGACATGAGAAGAGAAAACGTAAGATGAAGTGAATACCAAAGATAACATCTGGAATATGGAGATAAAAGGATTTCGATCTGCAGAATGCAGGAAGAGGTTTTCGGCCGGACTGACATTTTTAAATGGCACACAAATATGTCAATCGTGTGTGTTTGTGTGTGGTTGGGTTGGAAAGGTGCCATTTTGACTGATGGTGTGTCCACGTTGGACATTTGAATCGAGGTCGAACTCAGACATCTTAAGCGAAGCTTAATTGACTGCCGGGATACTAGAAGGAAATGAACGAGCTGAAGAGCTGGAGAGAATAAGATAGCAGCTAGAAGTAAGAGATGGTGAGAATATCAAACCCCCCTTTGAGTAACTACATTTTTTAGAAAGCTCGTTTTTCTATCAATATACCCCCGTACGCACCTAGTTCTTTTCTGTCGTGCACATCCAATAAGATTTGCCATTTTCCAGCAAATTCAGTTTTCTTTTGACACCATATCACTTAAAATTGCTTAAGGGTGCGACCTTAAAAAGGGATCTGACCTTAAAAAAAGACCCATAGCTGTGCAGACATAGGGTATTCAATGCGCTTTGGTCATCTTTTGATCTGAAAAGATGTAAAGAAATTGTTAAGTAAAGCAGGGATCGATCGAGGGTACCTGACTGGTCACCATCGTATCACAACATTGACTACCTTAGAAGGTAAGCAAAAATACTCGGATTGGCTGACAATGATGATAAAATTCGTGGAGGATAAGGAGCATACATACATACTGAGTTAGGTAGCTACAGCGACAAACAGCTAACAACAAAGAGGAATACCTTGTTTTAGCAACAAAATATGGTGTTTTTCAAGATTCAAGTGTTTAGGTATTTAAATTCTTAAATTTTTCGTCAGTACCTTCCCTTAGGAGCTTGCGTAATTTCTCATTTTCTATAGACGCCAGTAGGAAAAAGGGTGATTAAGAGATAAAATATTACCGTCAAATGCCTTAAGGTAGAAACAGCGACCTAATGGAGATGAAGTTCAAAGGTTATGGTATCTCAATCCAGATCTAAACCTAATCTGCAAGGCAAAGTAACAATAAAACTCTGTAGCCTTCTTAATCTCACTTCAATGACATACACTAAATTAATCGATAAAGACGTCTCCTTCAACTATTCTGACACTCCTTAATCCTGTCTGTCATAGTCTACATCCTAAGCTGCAAGTGTCAAATGTCAAAAAAAAAAAAAAAAAAATTCCACATCACCCTGCCTGCAAACAGATAAAACTAACTTTATATTCCTTTTATTGCCGTAACACACTGTGAATTTGCATGATAACGACTGGTATTGGATTTTATTTATATTTTATTATTTTTATTTTTTTATTACGCGACACTACATATCGTCGTAGTAAATAAATACAAACAGCTATGCGGAGACAACTTGCACAGAAAATAATAAAACTCTAGTTTCATGGCTTAATAAACAGCCAAGGTATGCTTCAAGAAGGCAGATAACGTTAACGTTAACGTTTAGGGAGTATAATTCCGCCAAATGTCCAAGTTGCAGTATAAAAAATATGACCATGGCTATTGTTGTGTGGTTTTAGTGTACCGTAAAAATCATTGAAGTGAACCATTCTCGATTGTGCTAAGGTTAAATGCACGTGCAACTAATAAAAAGATAAAACAAAAATAATAATAAACTGATCGTTATGTAAGTCAGCGGAAAGTTAATGTTCGGTTGCGTTTTTCGAAGTGGATAAGGCGAAGGTTTATCAGACTGAAGTCTGTTTAAGGAATTATATTATGGGGCCGAGTTGTGCTGGTTACAGTGAGGACAGTTTTATATGTATGGACGTGTTTGGGAATCTTTCTTATCTTTGCCAGATCGCTAAAGCTTTGGAGAACTGGGCACTGCATAAGTGACGGCCCACATATTCTACTTTCTTTTTGTGTCTGTGCAATTAGCCAAAATTACCAGTTTCAAAGTAAATGGGATCGTTTAAGTTTTCTTCTTCCGTTCATTTCGACACAGTAATTGCCCTTCGATCACGGCAGTCAAAACCTCACCCACAGGACAGCAATTATGCCAAGCCTCTGCAAAATTTATTACAATGACTTCTTGACTTTTCACTCAAAAATAATAAAAAAAAAAAAAACACATATATATGCAACCTACATGGTCCCAATATGGCTAAAGACCATCCACTCGACTCTCGACTCAACTACTTAACACTTAAGAAACCAATTTAGAGTAAAACAAGACTCACCTCTGCCATATCCCTGGGTATGTTTGGCGAAACTATTTACTACTGCATCGACAGCTTCTTTTAGCACCTGTTTGGCCCGTGCATCAGGTGCCGTCCCGACTGTTGTGCCATTTGTCTGTCCTACGTTGGCCGATGTTGGTGGCGGTGGCATTGGTGCTTGAATCTTACCATTCCCCCGTACGACAGAATGATTGCCGGTTACTGCTGCCGTCGCTGCCACTGTTGCTGCTGTTGTTGCTCCTGCTGCTACTGATGCCACTACAGCTGATGTTGTTCCTGTGGTAATCTGTTGTTGTTGTTGCTGTTGTTGTTGTTGCTGCTGTTGCTGTGGATGGTGCGTGGCTTGCTTTTTAACAACCATTGATGCGGATGTGCTTTGTTTCTGCTGTGATGCCTGATGATTGTCACTTGATAATTGTAATTTTTGCTTCTGTTGTTGCTGTTGCTGTTGCAGTTTTGTATTTGGTTGACCACTACTATTGTTCATTATAACGACACTACCATTACTAGCAAGAGTGCTTAGACTGCTGCTGCTCCTGCTACTGTTGGTGCTATCGATAATCTCCTTACCATAGAATCGAATGCTATTTCGAAGATGCTGCTGATCTTGACTACCGAGTACATTGAGTTTGTGCGATGTCACCAGGTCACTTGATGATTTGAATTTGTTCATCACTTTAGAGGACTGATAGTGATCGACTATTGGCGGTGGCGGTGCATGTGAATACTGTTGATGCTGAGGATTTATTGTGAGTAGGGACATTCTTTTTGTTGCTCATCATAAATTTATAAATCTTGATTTACATACTTTTTTTTAAGAGACAACAAAAAAAAAATACGCAAATATGTCAGCGGTTTAGTCAATGAGAAGAAGAGCAGGCAAGTGTTGATGGCAGCATTCTTAAGCATTTGCGAGTCCTGAAAATAAAATTGGCAATGGTTATTAAAATTAAAAATTCCAGATATTATATCTATATTTGTAACTAATTTTAACTAAGAACCTTGTGAGTTTCAACCTATTCTACAGTTATTGATGGTATACAAATTTTTGCTGACAGGTCAATGAACACAGTCCTCCTTCTTGCCAATAAAACAAACACTGATCATTTGTTTCTTTATTGACGAATGAAGGCTTACCCCTGGCGATCAAATTTCGCACCGGTAGGTTGCTATAGATTTTGACAGTTCATTGATTTTTGTATTGAAATATCAGGTGCAGCGGCAAATTGTTTCTTATATTTGATAATTAAAGAAGTTAGTACATAATTTTCTATAAAAAAAAAACAATATTTAATAAGCTAGTTACGAATGTAATACTCAGTTCTTATTTTTAATAGAAATTGCAATCTAAGAGCAGTCTTCCCTGTTTTCTGAATGATACATCCTCTAAAATGCAATTATAAACGTAATAATTAATACACTTTATTTAAATTAACTTTATTAAAGTCACCAATGTTTTGTAATAAAAGTAACAAACTGATATGACAAATATTTGTTTACGCATTTCACACGTTGTTTAACTGATTTGTATGTGTGGTCTACCAGTTCAATTTATTCAAATTACTCATATATTTTTCAATAAGTTGGTTCACTTTTCAAACATAAAATACTTTATTTACTTACATGAAAAACTGGTGATTCTTTATGGAAATCCCATACAAATTAAATAACTGTCAAACTTGTATAGGTCGCTACATATTAATTTTTTGACAACCAGGTATCGTAGGAAAACTTTACCATTCGTCAATTGCTTTCTACATTGTTTGACACAACATTGTTATGTCAGTGTTTTTTTTTTGACAGATGACAGTTGGATGATACACCATAGCTTTGTTCAATGAGGCTGTCCAGCTCAGTGCAAAGCATGTAAATTACAGGTTTTCGTGTTCAATGAGAAAAATGTCTGTCCAGCTCATGTTTGCTTTTTGTTCAAAGACTCTGCCTGGACTCTGCTTAAAGCAGAATTTTTGCACTTGCTTTTGAGGTAGAACAGATTTGTGAGAAACGTCAAAATCAGTTGTGATTGCAAATTAATTGTTTTGTCGTCGAAGTGAAAAGTTGTTTGTTGATTAACTAAATGGAACAAATCGAAATATCTTCTGGTAAAGGCCAAACGGTTGTTGTAATAGTAAGTAACAATAAGTACATGATTAATATTTATTAATTCACGATTTATACTAAACTTGTAAACTCAAATAATTATTCAACAATCGAAAATAAAATTGTCAGTTTTTGACAACCAACATATGGCTGTATTTTTCTGTTCTACCTTTGAACTGACATTTTTCAAAAATTTGTTCTGCTCTGCCTTGCCTTTTTTCTGATTGAACAAAGCTCATGTTTGCAAGAATATAGAACAAATGATGACAAGCCTTTTGTTTTTATAAAAAGAAAATTAAACAATTCTTAAAATATTTTTTTTTGTTTTCAGCATAAATATTTTTCAAAACAAAACACAAACTAATACGTGTGGAGTGGGATTTTTTAACTCTCGAATTTTTTAAAGGTTTTGTTATCGCTTTCAACATGTTGATTATCATTCTGCTGTAGAGTCAATTGGGCTGCTTCCTCAAGACAGATCGACTGTTGGGAGGATCAACTTTGTCTGGCCTACTGGGAAAATGTTCTGGGGCTCAGACAATCCAAAAGACACATCAAGCCTTACTCGTACAAGGAAATACTTATGCTGGATAAGGAAAGCCTGAAAAAGCTTGTTGGCCATAGCGGCCTGAGATATCAACTTTACACAATGAATCTGTGAAGAGAAATAATCTTCTGAACATATTCCGGCACTACATTGGTTAAGAAGGCGTATTTTCAACAATGAAATACGTTCATTATTCTGTTATTCAACACTTTCTCCACATGCATTCGATAAAATTATCATTTGATGGATTGCTACCTAAACTGCAAAATAGTTTATAAATAATCAACTGTGGAACATGGAACATTGACAACTGACAACTCATTTGCTAAAACTTACACATTGTAGTTTACCAAGCAATTATGTTCAGAAACTTTAAATATGCGAACAAAACGTAGTCATGAACATGCACAACTCGTGTCAGCAATCTGTCATTTAAAAGAAACAAAACATGCAAAATGACATGTTAAGCCCGAATAGAATGCAGTATTTGTGAAAAACGAACGTTATTTTATTGCAAAGTAAATTAAAAGTGCATATACATAATCGATACCAATCAATAGCCCGACTGTCAGTTACGTTAAGAAACGTTCTTGACGTTTGGAAAATGTGTCAAAAACATGTTGTTGTTTATGAATGTTTGCTAAGGACTTATATTTGAAAATGTATAAAGAAACATTCAAGGCTGATAGCTTCGTAGACACCAACCACCACTTTAAAATATTGTCAGCTCATTAGAAATCGTGTTTTCACTTTACAATGATTTTTTGAGGCATTAAAAAACTTGAAATGTCCCTTAAAGGGAAGAGTACTTCGCCCAAGACAAATAGCTGGAAGTAATACCGCATAAAAGACTCAACTGGAATTCTCACTTAAACAACAAAATAACTAGAAACTTTCACTCTCTTGATTTACAACAAGGATGTGATCAGGCCTACCATAGCTTCCAATCTCCATTTCCGGACACAAGGGTATTTGTGGCGGTTGTAAAAAAAGTGGAGGGACTGTCAAAAAAAGACTCCGAAACTACATTTAAAGAACTTGAACCCTTCTGCTGCTCTCTCAAATCATCAGTCAATTTATATATTTAAAGCTGAGAGCATTTGAAATATACATATCTCATATTGGGTATCCCTGGCTTTAGGCAGGTATTGGTGACACAATCCCGAAAACCGAAATCTCGAAAATCCAAAATCCCCCAAAAAAAAGAATCACGAAAGCGAAATCCCGAAAAATAGGCAGGTAATGGAATATAAGAGGGGTGCCCCAGCAATCCCACTGCATAGTTTCAGTGTTTGATTTGGAGTAGGTTCGAGGGTGGGTATATTCAAAGATTATTTATAACTTTCGGGATTTTGGCCTTTCGGATTGTGGCTTTTCGGGATGGTGGGTTTTCGGGATTTTAGGTTTTCTGGATTTTGGTCTTTCGGGACTACGTTTTTTGGGATTCTGTCCGACTCAGAAACCAATCAACGCAGGCGAAGCAAAGCCATCGGATCGGCATACTATCAAAAACTAAGTAGACTACGTGAATTAAATAAGAATAGTCGACTCTCCAACTTTGTCCTAAGAAGACGAAAAAGTTGAAAAGCTTTTGTGGAGGAAAAATGCAGACATTGAAACTTCGCACGAAACCGAAATTCGTGAAAATCAATTTTTTTTGGCACGGTGGTTGAAAAGTATACAAAAAGTTCTTCGAAAACATGAAAACGAGTGATTTTGATAAATTTTTCGATTAATCATGCCAAATCTCTGTTTTAATTGTGTCGAATCAATTTAGCTAGCCGCAAATTTATGAAACCCCATACCTCTTCAGTGCTCCTCGTCAAGTTCATTAAACCCCTTTTTTACGAGACAACAAAAATCAATTAAATATTAACCAAACAATCTTATCCTACCTTAACCTCACGCGATCATTATCAAAATCAATAAAAAGTCAAAATTTTGCTAACATACCCATCCTCGGGCTATTCTCACATAAAATTTCTAACAAATTACAAAATAGCCCGTGATTTATGATCTCGTATCTGCTCTTAAAAGTGACGTCTATAATACGAAACACGTGCAATCACTTTATCACACATTCAATCATCAAGACAGAAAAATAAAAAAGGGCAGTGGCGCTTTAACTGACATTTATAATCTGACAAATTGTTTTTCAATCACCAAATGACAGTTGATATGAGTTCGTGCTCTCTTTTTAACGAAACCCAAGACTTTCTCAGCTAATGAGTATATGATCCACGTTTCCTTCCCTACACCGTACGTGAGGACGAGGTCATTAGCTTTGGTACCTACCGCACCTGTTTACACGCTATCCAAGAATAAGCCATAAAGACAGGAAGTTCAATTCGCACACTCTTGCGTCGATTGATTTTTTTTTGTTAGTGACGCGCGCGCATTTAGTCAAACAGAGATGTGGAGAATAAATTAAATATTTCCCGTTTTGCTGTCAGAAAAACAGAAAAACAGATAGAGAGAGAGAGAGAGGAGTAGCGCTCTATGCCGTAAACAACCATCAAGAGGCGGCTTCAAGCCGATCATGTTACTGTTGCTGCTTTATGATGAAGATGAATTGTGAATGAGTTAAGAAAACATCAACATACATCAACTGATGGTTGGTTTGAAACCCTCAAGTGGGATCGTACGTATTTTTTTACGAGCCACAATGCAAGAACTTCCTATGAAAAATCCGCATAAAAGAAAAACTAATCTAAGTAGCAACAAACATACGGCTTCCGGCTAAGCAGTAACTTCAACAACACAACACAAAAGTTAATTTGCATACCTAAACATCTAGGCACCTACCTAACAGAAGTGGTGGTTCTTCACAACTTAGCGCGGCGCAGATAGATTTGCTGGCTCCTTGTATTCGCCACATGTGACGCCGGTCAAAGATGTCATTTTTTTTATATTTACTCAGCTAACCATATTACAAGGGGATAATTTCACATGTCACGGAGAGCAAACAAAATGAGTACGTCCGCTCAGCCGCCAGATGTTCCAACACATCGAAGTAATTAATCATAAAAAAAAATGGTTAATTGGTCGTTGTTGAGTTGAGGAGTTTACTTTTACAAGATGATAGTTAAAGAAACATAAAAATAGGTCCATAGTTATTAGAGACATAAAATACGACATTACATAATTGACTTCCAATTTTCTCATCCATCCAACCAATCAATGAATTGATTCATTCGCCATCTTCAATGACTTTGACTGCGGCACGTCAAATATAAATGATAGAGAGATACCTACGCAAAGTAACCACAAAATCACAGAGATCCACGTCATTCCACGTATCAGCTACCGCCACTCTACACCATAAAACCACAACTTAAATCACACCAAGAAGGTGGACAAAGCAAAAAAAAAAAAGAAACAAACCTCAAACTCTCAATTCAGGAACAGAAGAAACTCTTATTCGAAAGCAGGTCTATGACCCGATCCGCAAACAAATGAAAATACGTATCACAACCATATTAACCTCATGCAAGCCCACGAACTCTGGCGACAATAAATCTTGGTAAAAGCTTTTTATTCCCAGCAACACCACCACCACCATCAACAACAGCAGCAGCAGGAGCAGCACCATCATCGGCCGGCAGCAACAGTACCACCATCAGCTATGGCAACAACAAAATATGCATCCCATAAACCTTTTTACGCGAAAACCCCAAAACAAAGCAGCAGCCTCACCAGAGCAACAATACCAACAGCAACAGCAACAAAAACGACAGTACCATCACCACACACAGCCATTGAAAAGGTCCAGAAAAGAGAAAATAGCTGAATAGCTAACCAATGAGCCAATATGTTTTTGGCCAGGTCTCCATCAGAGCTCTTAGACTGTTTAGAATGCAAAGGCAGGGAGTTTGTTCCTTATTTTTTTTTTTTTGCTTTTCTTTTTTTTGGAATGTGTGTGGGGCACGAGGGACCTGTGGTGTAATGTGAACTTCTTCGTATACTGTTTAGAGCGAGGAACAAAATAACTTTGGTTTTGTTTTTTTTTTTTTTTTTTTTGGCGAGGCGCGTTAGTAGGTGATACACACATAAGAAGAAGTGATCGTTCTCTGGTATGTAAGGTGAGTAATAAAACATGGCTAAAACCATGATGCGGTGGTTTGGGTGGACGAGAACACACAATCTGGTTGCCGCATAAGGAAGTGAAGATGCAGCTAGCCAGCGCAGCATTTTATTTGTTCGAAAGAGAAAAGTTGTTCAATATTATTAGTGTTTTGAATAGTTAACATTATGTTGTTGTGACGGAGTTGTGCGAGATTACTGCGTACTTACGGACCATGACATTGCGGTTGTTGGTATTTAGCTAAATGAATGTTTCCAGCAGGACATTCTTTGGACTGAAAAAGTCAAGATATGAAAAATTAGAAAACCTGGCGATAACATAGCTCCTGCTAGTTGTCATTTGTTGTTTTTCCATCTCACGGTCATCCATTTCCGAAATCTGTGTAAGCAACTGTTTCCAAATCGGAAGCACACACAGGCTCGGGCAGTGATAAAGATAGTAAGGTGAGTCTCTTCCTCACCGCAGCCTCTACAAGTGTCGTCATCCTTGAGGCGTAGTTTAATTGCTTGGCTTCGAAGGAGGTCATGCCCAGTTAGTGGTCTAGCAAAATCGACAGAGATGCTCTTTCATAACGAAGTTCTGTTCATGGTAAAGAACAGTAAGATCATTCTGTATTGTCTAGAAGGTCAGGAGTGCAACAACATGATGACACCTCTCCCGGCAGATAGACAAAACAGGGCAATTTTGCAGATAAGGTCGAAAAAGGTCTTGATGTCAAGCGTCGACAATAGTAGCCCAGAACGAAGACTAGCTGAGGACCCGTGGAAACTAATTAAATTCCAAATCCTGGATGCTGTGAATGACGCGGATAGAATTTTAAGGATACAAAGTGACGGAATGCGACAATGAGGCAGCCCTGAATGGGTTAAATATTTTTGCCGTGATTACCCACGCAACATGGCCAAACACTGCTCTGGATCTATACATACAGGATTCGGCTCCAAAAACACAGCTGAATACCAAGTCTTCTGGGGCATGCACGGATTCTGAATAAATATTTAGGAATCAATGTCGATTCGGACTAAATGTGTCCCGACTTAAACTTTGAAAGACCATTCTCTTGCACATGTTTGTGCATACGAGCATAAAATGAGAGACTCGCCGATGCGATTGGACAGCACCTCGACCTAAAAGATATTTTGCCAGAAATATTGGCTAGAAGAGTAGCAGAAGAATTCTTTAAAGCATCAATGCTTCATACTGCTCTAAGAAGCTCTAAGAAGTTGTCCTTCTAATTCAGTATAGGGCCGGGCACTCACATATTATGTGCTCTGCGGTTTCGTCTTCTTCAAGACAAAGTCCTGTGAGTCGACTTTTTTTAGTTTATGTAAGTTTTTTATATCATGCCTGGAAAGATTAAGTATCTTTTAAGTATCGTTACTGAAGGGCTGTATAACCTTTTTGGTCTGTCTAAGACCTGGGATGCTTTCCCAGTAAGAGATGTAGGTACGTTTTGTGTTCTCAGCTTTTTAACTTCAAATTAATAGCTGATTTGTTTAATGGACAGAAGGGCTCAGGTCCTATAAAAGGGGTCTCCGAGCCTTTTCTAGCCAATTCGTCAGCTATTTCATTTCCTTCAATTCCTTCGTATCCGGGAACCCACCAGATTTTGGTTTTGTTCCTGGTACTGAGTGCCTGAAGGGTTTGAAAGCAGTGCAGTATTGATTTGGAGTCAATAATTGGTCAATAAGGGCTTTTATAGATGCTTGACTATCCGTGAATATATTGATATATTGATGCCAGATTCTCATGGCACCGGAGATATCAATGCATGCGAGGCGTTCTACCTTGTTTAGTTTGGTTATTGCGGATTTTTGAGTGATTTTCTTCCACCATATAATAGAAGTGTATGTTCTTATGGGCCTAATCATTGCTTTATAGATCCAGTGAGTGATGAAAAGTAAATCAATATCAAGAAAGAGGGCACTATCTGCCAATGCAATAAATCCCTAGCTAATAAAACTCAAGGCTTAGGGCTCACGGCTCACAGACGAATCTCTGCTGGATTCCTGGGCACAGGAACATGTACAGATCTTCAAGTTTAAAAAAGTTAAAAGACAACCCACACCTTTAAACACTTTGACATTTGTCGAAAAGAAAACAGCTTAGCCCTTAATTGTAGGTAGATATTTTCACTTCGATTCCGTCACTGCTTTACGCGCGCCTTTCCCATTTCGTCACCTTCGCCAACACAAAACGCAAACGCAAACGCACCGTCAAAGCCTATAAGTTATATGCCAAAACAAATTCCCACATAATAAATATGCCTTTCCTCTCCAAATCAATTCCATTATAATTATTATAATTCAGATTAAAAAAAAATATATATAGCGACTAAGCTAACGAGCCTTTTGAATAAATGAATTATTCATCAATGCGTATTTGTATGGCCAGCATATTTTTACAAAAAGAAGATGTCTCTATTTAAACGAACAAATTACATAAAAAATAATAAATTATTACCATGAATACGAAATTTATTCTTATCTCATATCGGATGAGGCAAGCATTTTGCATAAATCCCAAATTTGACATTTTTATTAAAAGCGGACATGACATTTCGATTACATTATTGACAGAAGTTGTTGCTGCAACTACATATAAGAACACATTGAACACTCCATCTAGGTATATGTATATATTTTTGATAAATAAAATTCTTGTCGGGCTTTTAATGATCTATTAATTATTATCGCTAGTTCCTTGAACCGTGCACATTCTATGTATCTATCAATCGGCGACGCGACGGACAGTGCTGGATACCGCTAGTGTATAATATTTCGCATTCAAATGAGTGTCAGACCAATGAAGTTAACTTGTTTTCTGTATCGGATATCTGCGTCTCTGTCGCACGCCTTCAAATCAAATCCTAATTCATTGATTGATTAATGATCGTGTGTCAAACATAGTCAAATGGTCAGTAAAATTCTAAAGACATGAACATACCAATAGAGACAGTGGCATGGCGGATCTGAGGACGGGCGCAAGGGAGAAAAATGATCTTAGAGTATATGAATTATTTTTAGCGTAATGATTTATGAATCTGTTGATGGCCTCAGTGATCCATGATCAAAGTAACCAGATAATTTTGCAGTTTACTTTATCTATAATAATAAAAAACGCATGTGAAAACATCGAAAACATTTCAATTTCACGACACATAATATCAGGAAACACTTTACCTTTGGCAGGCCTTGTTGTGGCTTGGTGGTTCGTAAAAATCTTCTCCTCGGTTGTTTGAGCAAACTTAGCAACCTGTTGCGCGATCAAGTGGATTCAAAAGGTATGCTTTGGTAGAGGCGTTTGGGCAACAATGTTGGAAATGAAATTGATAATGAAATTTAATTGGACCGTAAAATTCTAACTATAAAAAGATCGACAGAGAGAAAGAGAGACTGTTGCGTAATGTGTTGGAAAATGTGCGGGAACATGTATAGTCAAACCGGATGAAAAAATGAGGTTGATAGCATTCGTAAGTAAGTGCATAATTCGGACTAAGCATTGGCGGCAGTTCTTATTTCCGCGACGTGTTAATAATCTGTTTTGACAGTTAGGAATGTGGCATATTTATAGAGTAGGCCATTGTTTCAACGACTACAGAATGCAGCCAATATTGCCAAATTGATGCGCCTAAGAGCAAAAATTCGTCCCAGATATGTGGGCTGGCGCGGATGAAATGCATCTTTTTTAGTTTTTTTTGTCAGCTTATGTAACGCTTCTGTAATGCTTCGTAAGGTTGGGTTGGTAGAGTTGAGTTAGGTTAAAGTATAAGTATTTACTAAGTCCGTGGTAATACCACGTCTAGGAAAAAGTTGCTCCCTATTAGAGGTATGCTGGGAAGGAGAATTCTATTGTCAATTTAAGTTCTATTGCAAGTTAATAGAAGAAGACTCTGAAATGGAGCTTTCTTTTTCTGGGGAGACCAAGGCATGTGCTAGGTAGGTTGGTGACTTCAGCCACGGCTCACGTAGACCAGTAATTGTCTCCATTGTGCCCATCTGGGTACCTTTTCTCAAACTTAAAAATACCTGGAAGTAGACCAAAAGAAAAACCGGTGATATGGGCTCAAAGTGTCGCTCTCTTATAGGGCATGTGCAAAGAAGGTGATGAATATATAAATGCCACTTCTTCAAAAGTCGTTTGAGAATGGGACAGTTAATATTCGAATTATTACCCTCCAATGAAAAGATTTCAATGCAAGATACATCTGGGTTTCTAGATGAACTACATACATGAAAAGGCAGACTCCTGTACGAAGCCGGTAAAGTTTTTCTTGTCATTTACACCGAGGTTTGGCATTCGAATTCATCGATAACTCCAGACCTTATTGATTTTTATATCGCGAAGGTTGTGCCTCAAAGTTATGTTAAAGTTAAGGAAAGTTTTGACTTGTCCAAAAAAATGGCAACAACCTCGTAGCCGAACCATAAAAATATCTAAGAACATTCAAGAAATATCTTAAAGCCCTCAAGTACTAACTCTGGCAAGTTAATAACAGCATTAAATATAACTCCTACAGAACCTAAAGCCTAGCTTCCCCAACCATAGTGTGTGCGAAGATATGATGATGATTGTCAGAATTTTGCAGAAACTTTGGGTGACACTGGGACGGATTTGAAACTGCTTTGAACTCCTCGCTCAAACGTACTAACCACTGAGCCACTGCCCCCAAAAACCCATTAAAAAGTCAAAAACTCAATCAGAATAAGATAATCACATATATGCCAAGGACTTTAAACCCTTCTACTGTCAAGGTCTAATTGAAATTACGGTTTTAAGCGGTATCCCGGACAATTTTAAAATATAAAGTGTATCACTGGGATGCGACTTTCCTGGATACGATTCCTTAAAGAGTTGCTTACTAGGAGAACGATAACCCGTGAAAAATGGTATGTTCTATTGATACGGGAAAACCTCGCTCCAAAATCACTTGGTTGCATCAATCGGAATTGAAGAGACACAAGACTCTATTTTGAAAAATTCTACTTTATTCTTTGAAAGGAAATTCTTAAGAGAGATTTGACTTTGAAGACCATGTGTAAGGCTCTGTTTTCGACAACTTTCAAAATCGTGAACAGAAGGTGCAGCTACTGCCTTGTTGTCTGAAAAATGTTCTGCGTAAATGATACTAGTCTTTTCCTGGAGACTGGTTGTAGCTTTTAAGAGTGTTGGACTTTAGGCCAAAAATAGCCAAAGCTAGCACTTTTAATTAACTGAAATCTTATTGACAAAAGATGTTGTAGATTTGATAAGATACCAGCGATCTAGTAATTATGAATTCAAAACATACAGATTTTCCATAGGAGTAATTTTTCCCCTCATAAAACTCTGTGTGGCAATTGACAACATAACCTTAATCAGTCGTTTAATCCAAATCTGTCAAGTAAGTGATGCATGCACAAACATCAAACTCTACAATTTAGTTATAGTCTAAAGACTTAACGATTTGTTGTCGAATGTCCTCTAAATGAACGCCTAAACTTGGCGGAGGACATTGTAAAATGTCATTGATTCGTTTACGATACCTTCTTCAAGTTTATTATTGCAACCGCTTAGTCGTTGTCTTTCTTCGACCATGAGTCTCATTCTCAATAATTTTGTTTGTGTTGATTATATTATAAAATCCCCTTCTATGGGGGTCATTCTTTATTATCATTCTGACATCTTAGACAGTGGGGTCCCTACTACTACTAATACTGTCTGGGCGACCACTGAGCAGCGCGCAGTGCTTACTCGACCAGAAATACGGTGTGGTGATTCGTGGGAAATTCATTTTATCACTTTTGTTCTCTGTTGGATGGAGTCTTTCTTTCTTTTTTCTTTTTTTTAATTTTTGATTTAATTTTTTTTTTTTGCTTTTGCTTTAGGTGATGATGATAGTTGGCGTGGGGTCGATGTTAGTGGAGAATTAACACTGTTTTTTTTTTCTTTTTTTGTATAAGGTAAAGAGAAATGAATTAATTTTGTTTCTTCTTGTGCGTGTGAAACTCCCACTCGGGGATGACGACGGAATTCCTTGAAGTTATTTAAATGTTGTTGGGAATATTTTTAATTTCCGTAAAATAGTTTATGTCATTTATTCGCCGGCCTGTCAAAATAGAGGAAATTTTTGTATGTGTGAAAATGAGTTGCATGCACTACTTCATCGTACAGATGAAATGTCAGATTGAATACGAAAACAAGTGAATTTCAACTGTCACTGTCAAGTAAGCTGTTTCATTTAAATCGAATATATGAATAGAAAATTAGTTATTGACACTTTTCCGTCTTTGCCTAGGCTTTTTCGAGTAAGATGACGACAAAACTATGAAAATAATGACAACTCGTTCTTTGATCAAATCTGTACGTTGATTGATTACAAAAAAAAACAAAATGTCAAGTTTATTGTCTGTTATTCGATTTATAAAGTAACAAAGGCGACATAGTTTTGATGGGAGGCAAAGGAAAAGCTGTCTGTGATAGCTAATGAGATAATTTGTATATTTTTTCGATCGATCAAATAAATCATGAAAAGGTGCGATATTAGTTTCAGACTGCTTTTATTTGAGACTCTGACTGGTGAAATAGTGTTTCTTTGTGTGAGATCTGAGTCATCGGGTTACGAAATTTGTATGTCAGAGAAAGGATTTAGATTTGATGTCTTTTTTTTTCTGCTGTGTTGTGTTGTGGTGTTTTAAATGGCGGCAATAAATAATGTGGATAGACAAAGGAAAATACAGTTAGAGATTGAGAGGTGTATTGTGTATGAAATGGGAGATATTTTGCTTAATTTGTTTCGTGGCATGGGGGAGGTGGAATTAAATGTGGAATATAATGCGTCATATGTGTGCCAACAAATTGGCATTAGATGTGCGAATTTTGTGTAGTGCGATAGAAAATTAGAACGGAGTTGAATGGGAAATGATGAGGAAAGAGTTTTCAATAAAGAAGAGAAGATTTATTTTTACATTTAGATTGACGTTTGGTATAGAAATGATATTTTTCTTTCACAGGCTTAGATCCTTTTTATAAAAAAAAAAAGGAAAATTTAAAGTTTAAAATACAAAGTACCTGGTGCAAGGTTTTTAAAACTAGAACTATCTGTACCGAGCTTTGTACTTTTAATTATAATTTTCAGTGCTAACTACAGTTAAAATCACACACACAATGACTGGAGAAGCCTAAGATTAGGCTATTATGCCTAATATATTTAAGTTCAAGTTAATCTCAGGGTAATACTTATCTGAGACAGAATACTACTACTACTAGGACCTTGAATAACTACTAATCTCAGTAGTTTTTCATTGTCCTCGTTATTTAAAGTTCAACAAAGAAGAAACTCAGAAGAATGTTCAGTCTGTAGTTTTTAAGAGCTTTAGTTACGTTGAGGAAGACAAAACTAAAACAAAATTCCGTTTAATAATGAAACAAGAAACCAGAGTAATGAATCCAATTTCTGACGAATACTTAAAAACAGATATATTTACTGCATCAGCAAAGTCGTCAATAATTCCAAAAGTTCGACTACTCTCACCTCAGATCGTTAGTATATGTCTATCAATCCGATATGATTCTAAGATTCGACTATTTCATTCACATCGGACTGCTTTTGTTGAACTTTGAAAGACGTTAAAGAACTTTAAGACATGATGGTATCTCAGAAATCTTATGTGCTCTCTTCCAAAGAGTCAGTCGGAGTTTGTGGTATTTAGTGCAATCAGACTTTCAGACATACAACAGCGTTTTACAAGCTTAGGTTCAGGTGGCGTTCCGAGCAAGCAGATAAAATAGTACGAAACGAGTGCTTTCGACTTCTGAGTTATCACCAGGACAAAAGTGACCCCTCCAGAACAAAATAAAAACAAAACATATTGTAAATGAGTAAAAAGCACTAATACTATTTTAAGGTGATATCACCGGACATTACGCGCAGAGATACCATATAAATAAAATGAGACTGTGCAGAAGATGCGGTGATGAGGATGTGCATTCCTGACACTCCAACCTTTATTTTTACTGCCCAGCCCTCTGCCATATTAGAAATAGGCTACTTCTGAGGCATTTCTTCCAAGATTTAGCAGAACTTTCCGACAGGTCTGAAAATAACTGTCTATAAACTCTTATCGAATGTACCAGTCCCATCAGATGGCATAAATCTTAGAAACTCGATTTTGTATTACGAGTCGTTGCAAGGGTTGAAACTCAAAAACTGGGTCTGCAAGGCATTCCGATTTTAACCTCCAAACCTCACAAATACTCCCTATTTCAGTGGTATTACAATTGACCGACAGGAGGAGGAAGCCTAAACACGACCGGTTCAGTTGGTATTGCCATGTTCATGGAAAGGACCCTATGAATCCCCTCAAAAGAACAATATCAATCAAGGTTCCTACGCAAGCGCGAATGAGAGATGAACTTTTGGATCAGTGGCGAAGTGATACGAAACGATCGAATTTGACAGAAGCTGCCTGCATCAGCTGTACCAATGCCTTATTGCTTCTCCCATTCTCCCATTAACTTTTGTCAGAAATTCTGCAATTTCAGAAGCAGATAACATTTGTGGTTCTATGTAAAGGAGAATACTCTTGCGCTTTGTGTATGAGAACATTTTACTGAAGCATTTTGACGCAAAGGGTACGAATGTGTCACTTATGCTGACAATACACATTTAAAGTGCTGCCAAATTAGTGCAACTTCTTAAAAAAAACGTCCACTAAATAAGACCCCGGTACCTACGGTAGTACAAATTTATTCAAGCAATGATGCCATATGTCACTGTACAATAAGTCAAAAAAAAAATTGAATCTTTTTCCAGAGATTTCATTAAAAATAAAATAAATTACTACCCAAACAAAAACATCAACCCACAACTTAGTACCAATGAAGAAACCTGCACAAAAGCACTAGACCTAAATAAACAACCAATTACTTCCACTCTAATTAAATTACCTTGTCACACTGATTGTTTTTCCCCCCATCTAATGCATGCATACGAATGATGTAATCGAATATCATAAACATTCACTACATCCAGTCCAGCCTACCTATGCGAGTGTAAGTCCTCAATTACAAACGCCATGCATGTTACCTGAAATTTATACTCCGACCAGAAGGTTAAATCAACTGAAGATTGAAACTTAATAAATGAAACCGCAAGAAAAAAAGAGACACAAACAAAAAAACCGTCATGTTGCTTTGCTTGGGAAAATCATCTCATTGAAGCCATTTATTTACGGAAGGTACTGTAAATAAACCTGACATGCCTCTGTGGTGAATAATCTTGTTACAAGCAAGATGTGCAACTTTGTAGCAAATGTTAAATAAAATTAATAAATCCTTTTATTACGCAATGTTTTTTTTTTTGTTACAATCACAACTGGAAATAAAGTGAAAAGCTTCAAGTCTCGATTACATGAGTAGCTTCTTGCTTTTTATCGCATTTTTTTTTTTTTTGCAAACAATCACCTCAGCTCAAAGTGAAACCGAATGTCAGGATTTGGATTTGAATTTCACTCTTGTGTGTGTTTTTTTTTTTTTGTTTTTGTCTATCTATAACTTACTTAACTAGGTCTTGTGATGCATTTAGCTCATGCTGCACCGGCTAGTGTTACCACGATCAAGTCGTCGAAATGTTGCAATACCTGCATCTTGGCCTGATGGTGGATGGTGAACTGTAAGAGATGTCATTGTACGGATAACAACAACTGTCAAACGTGGAAAATAGTCTACAACTACTTACTTTGATTTTTCATCATAAATCGTTTTTTTTGTTTTTTCTCTCTCTTTATTCTGTACATTCGGATTTAAATTTGGATTCGAAGACAGAAAGACCTTGCGTAATATTTATTTTATTCACAAATTGAATAAAATACTGAACGGCACCGTTGAGTGCACAGATAGACATCTATTGCCGGTGACAGCCAGCAGCAACAGTTTGGTCCGGGATCGGGAGTTGGTGGAATTTTCGGAATCGGAATCGGAATCATGTTTCATTTGAGTTTATTAATCAGAAATTTTCCATATTTTATTCAAAATCTACAGGCAAAAGCAAACAAATAAACAGAGCAACAAAAATAAATGGCTAATGTGTGTATGCATTTTAAGGTTACTTTATGGGCTTTCAAGTGGCAGTTATATATCCCCTTTTTTTCTGTGGATTTCACGCAATTCCATTACGATTTGGTAATAAATCTGGTTTGTTAGGTTTGTTTTTTTTGTCAGCCTTTTTCAGTAGATAGGTACAGCAGAATGAATGTTCTTAGCAACTTTGTATACGTTGTTAAGTGCAATTTATCCTCTGCTGTTGGGAAACATTTTTTGATTTATTTATTTGCTGTTGAAAACAACTAATGAGAAACGGGATATTTTGCACATGGTAGTAGTGGGTATAAGTCAATTCAGGTGGTGCGGCAGCACTTGGTCTTTTTTTAGGGAAATACATTGAGTGGAAGTTTACTACTGTCTACGACCGACACTCGTTGCCTAGCAACTACATTTCTATAATAAAATGAAACTAAACACCTATTTTTAGAGAAATATTGATATGCGCGAGAGAGAGAGAGAAAGAAGTTAATCAATGCTTTCCTGAACGCGTGTCGTCTTAAATATCGCCTCATGATAGTTTTGAAATTAAAACTCAAAAGACATAAGCAAGGCGTGCAATTAGTTGCGTTCTCACACGTCTGAAATTGAAATTGAAATTGATATGAGCGGCAGATCAAAGTGTGGATAAGTATTACAATGATGAGCTAGTGCTGACAAAGTAAACTACTTCTATGGGCATCTAACGCTTATGATGAAGTCGTTACTTCCATGCATGCATAAAGTGTTTAAATATCCACGAGAATCAACTAAGAGGTGTTACTTCAGAGGCGATTTTTAAAATATATTACCACAGGTCCGAACATAAGCATGTAGAGATAAATACGGTCGCAGATTAAGAGTCGGTGTGGATGATTTGAAAAGAAGATTTTGGTAGAATGTTAAACAGTACAGTGAGACCAAAAACATTGAGAGTGAGCCATTAACCTGACCAACTGACCAACACTAGGTGAAGATGGCAATGTTCAAAAAATTAAATCCAACAAAGCTCCTCGAGCGGATAGCCTACAAGGTACTTGGAAGTATACTGCCATATTTCAAAATATTATTGTAAATTTTACATACGGCATTACTGGTGTCAAGCCCCAGACAAATCAGAGAATCTTAGGATATTGACCAAAATACAAAGGGCCTTACCAAAAACAAATTAAGAGTCGTATTTAAAGTAATGACCCCGTTCCTGTAAATCTTTTCTTTCGTAGGAGTGTAAGGGAGGAAACATTGAAGACCAACACTTAATTCTTCATTCGTGCGGGCCAGAGACTAGCAGGCATAGGGTCTAAATTTATTACCCTTGGATCTATTTGACCTATCGGTCTTTTAGTTTAAGTTCGGTGTTGAACTCTTTTGTTTCAAGTCATGGGATGGAATCAAGAAACCAAAAACTAGATATATGTTTGTTTTAAAACCAAACAAAGTTAGGCCATCAAAACATGTTAATGGGCCTTAACGATAATACTGAGTTAAAATTATTGGTAACGCAAAGACAATTTAAAGGTCCACACCACAGATGAGTAGTTATACAGATAGTCCAATAAGATTGTTTTTGGCTCTCTCGCCCTTTCGTTTTTATTTGCTTCAAAAAGGCGTAGAACTGTGTCTGGATAAGTTTTTGCATACAAAGTAAAATGAGCCAGCTCACGCACACAATTGCAGTACTGCGCTAGGGAATCAATTTTGGAAAAAATGTCAATGCTTCAAACACTATATATTGGACAAACAACAGCACCCTCTGTATTTGTATCTGGCCACTTTTTTTTATTTTTTTGCAGGTTCAAGTGGACAGGTGTATGCTGAATTGACTATCTGGTTATTTTCTCATCTGAGGTCCACACTAAATTGGTTTTTGATGTGGGCCAATATTCGTTTTGATAGGTTGTTGCTTTTTTAGCAATTTATGTTTAAGAATTTTCTTTTGTACCAAATTCGTACAAATTGCAAAATCAGTTGCTTATTTGCAAGCATGATATTAATATTTTCAGAAATTGGTTGCCGTCAAACGTAATATAAATATCAAAAAAAATTGGCTGCCATTCCTCTTCCGACCTTAGAAATACTGGTAAATTGAAGTCGCTGACCAAAATAGGAAAAAAAATAAGTAAGTTCTCGATGGGAGCTTAGAGGTTAAATTTTAGAAACACATACTTTGTTGATCTTTTCTAGATGACCTAAATACGCTGCTACAGAACCAGCCGAGGTGGTCACATGCCCAAAATTATATTTAATCATTAATGGCATAAAATTATCCTTCCAATAGAGCCAAATTGATGGACATAAAAACGATTTTCTTGTGTTTTATTTCAATTCGAAGTTCTATACCTCTAAAAAAAAAAATTTATATTTTGAAGCAAGTACATTTTTCGTTGAACAACTGACTTCAAATTGTCAGTTTAGAATAAAAAATCATAGCTTTGTGTTTAATAAGAATCACAATAAACTATACTATAAACAGCTAGGTAAGCTGTAAAATTTAAAAATTTCGACCTCGCAAATTTTCAAAGACCATTGTACCGTACATTTTTGGTCTGATGCCAATGAATGAAATGAAAATTGTTCTAAAAAAATCTGAAAACAAGATACATCTGTTGACTTTAAAAAAAACAACTGATTAGAAGGAAAAAAATATTTTTCCGTCTTTGATACTTCATTGCATTTGCTCTTCAGCTGGAATTACCTGTTAAGAAAAAATTAACAGAAGTATGTATGAACCTACATTTTGTTTTCGTTAATTTTTGCGCATTGTCTTAGTCTTTTTTTTGCAAGTTTTAAATCACAGTTTATATGAATTTCTATGTGAAAATGATTGAACTGACTTAATATCTCCCAGCAAAGAAGCAAACTCGTTGATACTTTTGACAACACTTAAGCACGAACTTGACGAAATCCGACCCGGTACCAACTAAAAGTTGGTATTTGCTGCCACACTTCTTGCGAAAGTCTGAAGAGTTTCTGTCGTTCGAAAAAGCATAAAACGCAAGTCCCTTTTTTAAAAAGATGTGGGATGATTGACACTGCGACCGAAAAAATATTTTTTGTGCTCCCTATATGAATCAGTCAGTGTTTTGGTTTAGTGACAATCCTAGGTCTCTGATGAACATTAC
This sequence comes from Ferdinandea cuprea, assembly GCA_963576555.1. Taxonomy (NCBI): domain Eukaryota; kingdom Metazoa; phylum Arthropoda; class Insecta; order Diptera; family Syrphidae; genus Ferdinandea; species Ferdinandea cuprea. Next base: position 82,973,124 of record OY754961.1, on the reverse strand, counting down.
GATTGTTGATCCCGACAATATGCTGAGGTTCAGTGAGGGCTTCCGCATTTAAGCCTCTTGTGGATGATTGTAGGGCAATCGCATTGGATGTTTTATGCCGTTTCTGGCTGTCTAAGGCAGAGTCTACACAGGTCTGTAGAACTATTCCCCATTTTTATGAGATGGTGGTTCAGGGCGCAGTGACCTGTGAGGATCTGAAGGGCGCGAATGAATTTTTTAGCATATTACTTGGTCCCTTAAAAATGCGTCAAAAACAATTATCTTCGCACACACGATTCTTTTGTTCAAAATAATTTTTTGGCTTTAACGATATCGTGGCTCAATATTTATAATTAGAAGCTCGGCGTTTTTTTCTAAACCTCATCGAGAATGACTGTACCAAATAAACGAATCGTTTTTCTCAACAAATAAAAAGTATATAAATGTAGGGAAGCAGAAAAGTGCAAGAATTATGATCCCTATAATCCCGCAGTCATAACATAACCAAATAAAAGAGCTTTCCTCTTTTCGTTCGCTAAAATTGTGGCCACCTTCACGAGTTTCGATAACAATACTAATCAAAGAACAATTTTTGGTGGACTTTAGCTATTTAAACAAAGAGATGTTCAAGGTGTAGGAAAACCTATTATGTCAGCCAATCACCAGGACGTGTGTACACAACATCAGCTTTCTTACCACATTATCGCAGTGCCATACAATTTTGCACGTTCAAACATGTCTTGTTCTTGCATTGTGCTGTTCGCATGATCACTTGCATCACAAATTAATATGACAAAGCATGAACTGCTCTTTTAAAACATAAACAACTCAAGTACAACAATAAGACCTAAGAAAAAAAAACAAAAAAGTGTTTCTCTAACCGATTTTGCCCTCTTAATATTCATCACGTTGATGATATACCATATTTGACAGAAGCAAACCTCGTCTAACGCCAGTGATCGACATGTCATTGCCTATCTCTCGCGCAGATCATTTGACTGTCAGCAATAAACCAAACCGATATCAAAAACAATAATTCATAAATGTAAAAAATTTAAATAAATAAATATTCATAGAGCGCACTTACATGTGACAATATGTCCACACTGAAAGCATATACATAGGCAGCCTCTTGTACCACGAATTCGTATTACTTTTTCTTGAGCAAGCAAGTCCCCCGATGAAGTCAATCAAATTCAAAACACTTCACTGCGCTTTACAATAACACAACTAATAAATTCACAATAGAAACAATAAAAAATAGTAAAATTGAAATTAAGCGCAGAGGAATTTGCTGCCTTCCTCTTTAGCCCTCTTAAGACCGCAGCACTTCCAGCACAATGGACAAAAAAGTAAAGAAAAAACAAAATCTAACTCAAGACAGGTAAAACATTTTAAGATACTTCCCACCGATTGCAAGTGCTCGCTGCCTGCCAGTGGTGCACTTTATTTCACTGAACGCGACGTTTTTCGCCTGACGTCGTTTTTCACCTCACCCCCCTGCTATGGGCACTTGTACAACGTGTGTATATGTGTGTGTGTGTGTATGTGAAAAAAAAATATATTAGGTACTATTTTTTTTGTTTGTTATGAATAATAACACGAAAAAAAATTATTGATTCCTAATAAATTCCCATCAACTGAGTACGTGAGCCGACTTCCCAATTGACAATGTTAACACGCGATTTTTCCCCAATGGAACACAGAGAAATGGAAACCGACAAAATAATGAAAAGAGAAGTTTTCAATTTCTTTAACCGAAAACTGCAATTCAAAGTAAAATACGGACAAACAAACAAAAAAAAATATAATTCACAATGGGTAACTGTGAAGCTAGACCAAAAAAAAAAATGATTTGACGTATAACTGGACTTGTGTGTGGAGACGAAGAGTAGCGCGCGCGCTCGTTTCAAAAAACCAATTCAAGACCGCTTACGATGAAGTTATGGTAACAACTGAGTGGATGAACGGCTCTGCAAGTCCGATTGGAGTTGGGCTTTAAAGAATGAAGACAGTGTGTGGTGAGACAGAGGCGGCCCCTCCAAAACCGTCGTCGCGCCGACAACAAGTTGTGTCGTGTGTGGTTCGATGTGCGATGGTAATGGTGAAACTCCATTCGACAGCGATAGAGGGAGAGAAAAAGAGGAAACGCACTACTTATACCACTTTTGTGAAGATGCGGGCGGGCGTGTTGGGCGGACCGAGGGGGAGGAAGGGCGCAAGAAACAGATAGACAGTGGTGGTGGTGGTGGATGGATGGCGATAGGATAATGTATGGTGAGCTTAGAAAATTTGTTAAGCATTTAATGCACCTACACCGCGGAATGTAGGTACATACTCGTATACTCTCTCTACTTCATCAATGTCGTCGTCATCGTCATCGTCATATCATAACTGTGCGAGTTAGAAACAAATAACCTAACACAAATATACTTGAGCCAAATTAGTTGTTAAACATTCTGACACTTGGGCCGGCACGAGTATCAGTTGCATGGATTTTTTTTCTTATTTTTTTTTTTTTTTTCGATAAATTATGGGCGAATACATTGACACGCGAGGTGGAATAGTTTGTTGCAGATTACTGCAATGAAGCGCGATAGAGTGGATTCAGTAGTTGTATAGGGTTATAGGTTGCTTATGACACCTTTAATTTACTTACCCAATCCGTGAGCGTTAAAGATAACATCACCGAGAGTAGGCAGTGTGGACTTGGGGTCGGAGTCAGGTTGAAGAGCACATTCGAGGTGAGGTGAAAATGGAAAATGGAATTTTTTGTGCTTGTTAAAGTGGCGCCCCACAGTTGAGTATTTTAGAGACAATATTTTATGGTCTTCAACTTTCGCAAGTGAAAAGATATGATGAAGTTTTAATGACAGAATCTATTGAGTATTCCTTCGTTAAATGGAAAAGAAAGCTCCGCAATTGTACTTCAAAAGTACAATAAACTTCTTTACATAGAAAAGATTTAAGAATGGAATGAAAGGTTTAAATTAGAACGAAGAAAAATTTAGTTTTGACATTCCATAGAGCCCAAAAGCTTTTGTCCGATCAGCGACAGATAATATTTGAAACAAAAGAAGGCCTTTTTACAGAAAAGTTGGCCTTGACCACCAAGGCATGAGTTCGAGAAATCAAGTAGGTATGTGAAGAAGAAGTTGAGGAGTATGAACGAGGAATCGCCTATTAGTTGTTATCCATGAGAACGAAAAATTATACCCAACAGTCACAGAAATAGCATCTACGGGCCAAGTTTCACCTAAAAGTTCACTAATAATCAAATTTAGTCTGGCAGTTAGCTTAAAGTCTGTACACTTTCTTAAATCCCTGTACCAATAAACAAATTTAGTTGTCGGATAATCGTTAACTGTAGGGTTAAATGTTAATGGCCAGGAAGCCATGTTTATGTCTAACATTAACTCTAATTTTCATTCTGTCATAATTCATTCTGCAACGGAATGTTGCCGTGCATTCATTTATTTTTGTATCAAATAAACGTATAGTAATATATTTTGGAGTAAATAGCGTTAGTCGGAGCAATTAGGTACGATTTTTGTTGTTCGGCATGAAGAAATAGTCCAATTAGCGCAGGAAAAGGACACAAATTGTGAATTTTTGCAACAAATTCAAACAGTTTCCTTTTGTACAAATTAGTGTTTAACTGAACGTATGTCGAAGTAATTCGAAGTGTGTACATTTACTTTAGAATAGGTACATTTTCCGTTCTGAATGGGTTCCAAATTTTCCAAGATTTTTCTAAACATACTTAATGCGATCAGAACTTCTGGTAGGCCTTCCGCATATGTTGCAACATTTGTTTTCTACAAATTCGAGCACCAAATTCTCCACCAGGATTTTTTATTTTGATGTGTGTGCCATCAACTGCTTCTATACATTGGGGAAATTGTGCAATTCAGTTAAAAATGGGTCAATTGGTTTTTTATAATTTTTCCCTTTTCGAGAGGTTGCCGATTCGTCAACTAGCATCAGATCCATAAAAATATCTTCGTCCCGACTTGAATTCATGTTTAATTACTTAATTTCTTCACCTTATTTTCAAAGTACCTCTGTTTGAAAACAATATCAGATGTTTTGACAAACAGATTTGACAGCAAATGTAATAGATTCAAAAAAAAAGTCCACTAGTAAAGGTGGAGGTCAAATTATTTACTGTTACCATTTCAAATATGCTGTACATTTTAATTTAAACTGGTAGTCAAATAATAGTCGAAATTAGTGTTTGATTATTAGTAAGGCCGTATGAAGTCAAGAAATGTAATGAGCAGGGTTTAATGCCAGTTGGGTTTTTTAAGTTTAATGATGATTACTTAGGACAACCTTGTCTTTTCTTAGCGGACTAAATTGCCCAATGATGAAGTGAAGAATTGATCGTATTCTGTTTGGTCAGTCAAAAGACCAATACGAATGGAGTAGTTTTCTGCTAAGCGTGATGAACTCAGGAAAAACCAACGATTTTCGGCTCAAAGAACATAACAGACTGCACTATACTCCAACCACAGTTTGATAAAGCCTTCCATCCTTCAGTAACAGGGCGCATTCATGAGAGACACGTCGATTCACTTCTATACTTCATCCTCAACATTAGTCTCATTACCGAAAGCAATTAAGAAGTCTAATCTTGGCAGGAGAGACTCGTTAAAGATATTTGTATATTATCGACTCTTGGTAATGGTGAAGCAGTTTAACATTATGTTAACACGAAAACTAGGAGTTATTATACCTCTTAGGCCAAGTGTACCAATCGATTCTTGTAAACCTGAGGTCGACCAGTAAGAATCAGGTTACTAGCGAGTAAATAGATCTGGCCAAAGTTTTAAGGTACAATTTAACCGCTTAAAGGAATTTGATTTTTGCAGAAAATGACATCCATATCTTGGGGACCTTATCCATTGAATATCTTGACTAAAATGAAAGGACATCACGTAAATTAAATTGTCGCAAAAATTTCAACAATAATCAATTTAAATGTACTCCATTTGCACTCCCAAGTCCATGCATCCATCTCGAAATCCCTCTATTGATCTCATCTCATCTCTTTCAAGCCCACAAAGAAGATCTCGCCAGTGCACACAGCACGCAAAAAAGTGATTCGATTTTTTTATTTTATGTGTTCACTTCATTTCCGTCTCTCTATACCGTGCCTCAGCCTCCGCTCTCCGTCACCCCTTCTATCAGCCCACTCGCAATGCACAGATTTCACTAAACTGCATACTAAATATGTATTTGTTTACACATTTACATAGGTCTGGTGCTGGTCAGTGTGTGCAATGCACTCGCGGCACTGCTGCGGCGGCGCAGCGCAGTAGTACTTCAATTCTGTGCAACATTTTTGCTTTTGCTTTATTACCTTTCTTTTGAAATTTATATAGTCTCCTTTCCTGTTCGGTTCGCAGTGCTCTGTTCTTCCTTTTTCCCACTTCATATAGTAATTAAAAAAAAACACAAAACAGAAAAATTACATGGACGACAAAGGACACCACATTCCCACAGATTCGAGACTGATATCAAACATGTGTGACAGTTTAATCTCTTGCCACAATGTGTGGTGAGATTCAATGTTCCGAGGTGAGTTTGCCATAATCTTTGGATGGTCGCGCATGTGCGCCTGATCTCTTGCTGCTGGGAGCTTCTTTGCTGCTTCCTGTTAGAGATCCATCTTTCTCTCTCGCTCAAGTCCATTTTTACTGAAGTCAGCTACCAGAAAATTGGTATCGAGAGGCAACAAAAAAAAATTAATCGAAAAGGTTGCGCCAAGAAAACAAAGCAAAAAGAAAACAGGTACCTTGGAACTTTAGGTAGAACTCCCCCCCGATAAGTTGGTGGTGGCAGCGAAAGCAGCAGTAGTGACGACGACGACAACAGCGGCAGCTTGAACACGTACAATGCAATGGTCGAGTTTTCGGGATCTCATACTTGGGTTCAATTGAAGGTGGCTCTGGTAAAAAGGTCTTGAGGCAGGATGGGGAGCAGACGCCAGCGGGAAAGGATCGAGCCAATCGAAACAACGATCATCGTTGTTGTCTTCGTCGTCGTCGTCAGCATCATCATCATCATCATCATCATCATTATCATCACCATCATCATCATGTCGCCTTATGCACATATAGGAGGAGGCAAATATAATTTGCTCTCATTAGTGAGCGAGTGAATTTCTTTGCACTTCTTCGTCTTCCCTTGGCGTCCAACCGCATCTCCATCCACTTGAAACCGCACTTGGAGCTCTGTAGTGAGAGAGTATCGATGCCCATGTCCTCCCGTTTGCTTCTGATGCTGCTTCTGGAGCGTTGTGCGCCAGTTCGTGTGACTTGAACTTTTTTTTGTTTGCCTGTAGGGCGCGATTTTTGGTTAATGTTTGTTTTTTTTTGTTATTGTGTCGCCTTTTTTGTATTTATTTTTAATTTTTAACTTCAATTTAACATTCTACTAAGCGTGGGGCGGTGAGTTGGGGAGGTCTTGGTTGGTTTTTTTTTACTCAGATTTGAACGAACGTGCAACATTAATTTTTCCATCAACATTGTCGCCAATCGATGTGTGAGTGTCTGCCCGGGGTTAATGGATCCCATGTGCAAATGGGCAATGATGCAGTTGAAGGCATAAAATATAGTATATAGGCTCATGGGTCTCTTGAGGACCCTTATTGGATGAGATCTTTTTTTGTTCTCTGTTATAGAACTGTTGGAGCATTTTTGTGTCAATCGTGTGCAGAAGTGAAAGGTTGTAAATTTTGCTTCGTTGTCCAGTAGCGGACGACAAACAAAAAACCAAACACAACTTGGACGTTTATTCGTTAGGGTCGGTGTTGTATTCGGATGTCATGGTTGACCTTAGGGCATTTGAGAAACCTGACAAGGAGTTTTGTGAAACCACAACAACAACAAACAACCATGACGCCAGTTTTACTGACTGTAATGAGTTGGGCAAAGTGCTAGTCTTTAGACATGGGAGGACATATTACCGGGTAATGTCATATTTTTTTAAGAACTAGACACCAACTAGATGGGCTTCTTCTTAGCCTAAGAATCTATGGTTAGAAAGAGCAGATTTTGAACAATCCTAGGCATAACATTTTAAAAATTTAAAAAGAAGTTTGAGCTCAACCAAACCGGTACAGGATGTCACCACATCTATTTTAATTTTTTTTACGTAGCTCAGCTTCTGACTGAATAAACAATCAATTTAAGGCATTTTTCTATTGCCTTTTAAGGTAAACAAAAATAATTTTGCACCCGATTGGTTCGCGAGTCTATAACTTTGATATTAAAAAAATATCCAAAAGTTCATTACCTTAAACGTCCTAATTCTTGTTGTTGGTCGAACAATACCTTGCGTAAAAAATGCTTCGACTAATAAGTGGAGTAAGTATTTAATGTAAAATATAACCTGGTCACCGACGTGCAGAGAAATGTTAATGTATTTAGCAGCATTTCCAGCATTACCAGAATTACCTAAGGAAACCGCTGCTACTTCGGTTTAGCGAAGCAAATGGGTTCAAAACTTCTGACTCGAAGGACAAAGTGCATGCTCTACAGAACCTTTATCCTGACAGTTCTGCTATACACAGCCGAGTGCTGGACGATAATCATGATATTAAAGAAAAATTCTTCAATAGCGCTCCAGCCAAGAGGATCTTCGGATCCCAGCTTCCAGGTTCTAGACGATTAGGAAGACCGAACCTTAGTTTCAAAGACTAAACCATCGCGGAAGCCAAAGCGCTTAGTCTGGAAAATTAGAAGCAACTTGTCGCACGGTCAATAGAGTTAAGTGATACCAGCACAATGACGAATCCTTTTTTTTAATTTGCACGTGCAAAAGGGATTGTTGGCGCCGTTATAATGTTTATAGTAACGCAGCACGGTCATTAGGGAAATGAGGGATTAGAAGAAAGGATGAGAAACCGATGCACATTGATTTTAAATGTGTGTAACACATTGGTGTTGTGCGGCAGAGGAACAAATCTTTAAATTTCGCAGTACGTCGGAATACAGGCTTTAGGGTGAACCAATGAGCATTCCTAGCATGAGGGGTATTGCGGTTGAAATGTTGAAGTGGTGGAATGCGACTGGCTATTTCGTTCGAGCACTTTCGATGGAAGTAACTATAAAACAATGACAGGCAGGAGACATTGCGACGAAGACTAAGAGATTCAAGCGATTTCGCAAAATCTTGATCGCCAATAAGTTTTACCGCACGTTTCTGAATCCTATCCAGTAACTCCAAATATTTTATTGGTGCACCAGACCAGCACTCATAGCGTTGTACTCAAGTTTGGGGCGGAAAAACACCTTATAAATTGTTGCCAGATCAGATGGGGTGAGATATTTCTTACATCGCTTGAGGAAGCCTAGACATTTCGCACCGTTCTTGGCGACATCGAATATTCGGTCGTTCCAACGAAGTTTGTCGTTAACACACATACCGAGAATGGAAAGTCATTCGGTTTCAGCGATGCGAGTGCCATTCATGGATAATGGCAGAGTATTGAGGTTCGCTTTAATTTAATGCTTCCATTGTCTTTTGGAAGCATTTAATTCTACTCTGTTGGTTTTTCCCCACTTAAGAATGCAGTCAATGTCAGAATTTAATGAGCTTAACATACGTTGCCGTGTCGGCTCCACGCCCTAAGTCTCTCATCGACCGTAAATCCGAAAACGAATATGCGAAGCTAAGGGTAAGTAATATCATCAGCGAAGGAATGGATTGGATTAAAATAACAGACAGGAGATCATTGATAAAAATGAGAATCTGCGGAAGAGGTGGCGCTAGTCAATATATATGCGACTTTAAGATTGGTAAAGAAGGCAAAAAATGCAGGAAAATGTTTTGCTTTACGTTGATAATGCATGGAGAAATTTGAAAAAAAAATATTAGTCCTTTCTTTCCTGTAATGTACCCGTAATCCACTATGTACATATATAAAACGTAGTGACCTCCGATGATATTTAGAACCTACTCTAGTGTTCTGGAAGGGTCTACAAACAAAATATGCTTTTTTAAAAAAACCTGTTTTGTAGACGACAACTTTCCTTTAGACCGGAGGTTGCCAAGGAAAAACTTAGCGCTCCAATAACGCCAATAAATTGACAATTTTTTGTAATTCCCGAAATAAATTAGTTTGAAATAAGCCAACATGAAATGGTGCTCCCAGGACTAAATTCTTAGTTCCCAATAATATGTGTTTTCTGGTTCGTTCAAAAGGCAAGAGTTGAAAGCATCCGAATAAAAACCAATAAATTATAAAAGAACACTATTCCTTTAAAAATTGATTTTATAATTTTTGTATAGATAGTCAGATAATATAAGACACTCTGCAACACAATTGGAGTCAAATGCCAAGTATCAAAAAATAACCTAATAGCGCCTAATTGTGTTTACATTTTTAATATCCTGACCGGGATTCAAGTTGCACAAACAAAACAAACCACCATTAAATATTCACCCCCTGTTTACCTAAGTACTGCAAATTGATATCAAATTAAATTTACGCCTGCCATCAATAATTTGCATTATAGTAATTGGGATGTCAATCAAATGTGCGATTTACACGCGGCAGAAGTATCTCCTGCGACAAAGTCAATAAAAGGTCTTCCATTTTGCGCAGCTTGTCCTAAGTAACATATTATCATGGTGAACAGAAACATCATTTTTTGCACCCTTATTTCACTATCTCTGGCGTTCAATGGAGAACTCCTGTCGAATTTTACCGTAAATTTAGTGAAGACTCAACAGGCTGTGGTTTTGGGATGCAACGATGAAGGTAAAATAGTTCGTTTCGTGGTCATCCTGATTACCATTTTCGTCTTGAATGAAATAAAAATTTATTTGTTTAGCTTTAGCAAAAGCAGGACGTGCTCTCATTGAACATAACCAAGCCACCCTCCTACTAAATTTGAATAGGCATTACTCCCTAGGAGATGCGTTGACACGAAGAAATCGGGCAAAGACTTCGGTAATTCTGGACTGTTCGTGCCCCGAGGGCAAGAATGTTTTACAAATTTCATCGGAAAGACGTTATTTCAACAAAACATATCAATGGATGATTTGGGATGCCAAAAACTATGGACTTTTCGATCTTATTGGAGAATTGAAGAACACCGGACCAAATACACAAATGACATACGTAAACAGTACTAAGGGCGACGAAGACTACTCGTTCTTTGACGTTCATTCAAAGGGAGGACATTTAAATGCCCCACTGGAAGTAGTCCACTATGGAGATTGGCAGAGGAAGCTAGTGATTTATAGGGATGTTATCAAACTCCAAGGTATAGGACATCGGGGTCAATTTAATCAGCTTCGGCTTCGAGGTGGAATTGTGGTTTGTAGTAAAAAGCTGTATTCTGATTGTCATTTGTATTGTCAAAAGAAGTGACTGTTCTCACTTCCAGTTAGGATGGCTTTTAAAGGGCTGAATTTGAAGACCTGCGTTTGCTCAACAAACAACAAAATGTCACTTTTTGTCTTCTTTTACTTAGGGCCAGGAAAACGATAGCACAGAAAACAGACGACAAAATAAAGTCATTTCAGTTCAAGAAACCGCATTCCTTCAATTTGTGCCACTTTCATTAAACTGTGACAAATCAATTCCACTATGACAATATCCGTGACTTTCAGAATACGTTGCACGAATTCGAGACAAATTTTCCATATTCCACAGATCGATCGAGATAACATAACAACAAACGAACAAATAATGACGCTCGTCGACAACGCAAAGTTGGTGAAGGAAGATGGTGTGACGCCGTTTACTAAATACCACTACGACTTGTTAAGTTTTCTGCAAGAACGCTTCAATTTCACGCTGAATTATCGAAATTCACGCGGCTGGGCTGGACGTCTGGGCGGCGGCACATTTCGTTTGGGCTTCTTGGGGACGGTGTCACGTAATGAAGTCGATATTGGAGCATCGGGTGCATTTAATCGAATAAATCGCTTCGCTGAATACGATACGATTCATCAGAGTTGGAAATTCGATTCGGCGTTCCTGTATCGGTTTACCACCGATGTAGATACGGACGGTACGAGTGGTAATTTTTTGGCACCATTTGCGACGCAAGTTTGGGCTTTCTCTTTGCTGACGCTAGTGGCAGTGATTGTTATCTGGCGTTTGGTTGCTTGGCTGATGCGAAAAAGACCCGATGAAGCAGGGGAAAACAGTTTCCTGTTGGACACTTTGGCTGCTATTTGTCAACAAGGTGAGGAACTTCAGTTGGTATATTCAACATAAAAAAGATTGTTTGGTTTTGATTTCCTTTAGGATTGGATCCGATTCCAAAAGGTTTGCCATCGAGAACTATCGTGTTAACCTTGTTCACTTTCAGTCTGATGATGTATAATTTTTATACTTCATCGGTGGTTGGTGGCCTGTTGAGTAGCTCCGATCAGGGACCAAAAACCATAGCCGAAATGGTTAATAGTCCGCTTAAGTTGTCCTTTGAGGATATTGGATACTATAAGGTCTTGTTTAAGGTTGGTAACGTACCCACATCGAAATTTTGTGACTACAAATTTAAGTTTATCATTTGATTAGGAACTTAAATCACCAATCGTTCATCGCATGTTTAAAACAAAGATTCTACCCAAACGAAGCAATGAAGAGTTGCCGGTTTTTACCCGCATTACGGAAGCTATTCCATATTTGAAAAAGGGCGGATATGCATTTCATTGCGAGTTAGTGGACATTTTTCCCGAAATCGCGCGACTTTTTGATGCGAATGAGATTTGCGATTTGAGAATTGTTTCGGGACTTTTAGAGACGGAAGTTTTGAATTGGATTGTACCAAAAAACAGTGTGTACACGGAATTCTTTCGGATAATGTATGGATTTTGTGTGACCTTAAAAGGTATACGTTTTTGAAAACTTTGAGTTTCGTTCGTAGGATGTGCCGGGCACGAGAAACGGGTATAGTTACGCATATGCTAACGTTGCACAGACCAGAACAACCGCGATGCCAGTCGAGTTATACAGTGTATCCTGTAGCAATGTCAGGAGTGATAACTGCTTTCTTACTTCTCGGCGGTGAGTTAAGGCTACAGGGTTGAATTCTTAAAGTAAATTGGATTAATCTTTTAGGGGGAATGTTAGCCGCTGCAATGGCGTTAGCAGGTGAAATGTTTAGGTTTCGAATGAGGGACCGCTTTGTGGATTAAGAAGCATGATTCAACTATTACAGAAGAAACATAGTCTTGTTAATGTAATTGTTAAGTAAATAAGATTAACACACATTAACCCTTCAAAATTTAGTATTATGTTAACACTTAAAACACTTTCAAATGTATTTACCACCAACTGCTAGGATATAAATAATATAGCACATCGGAGATGAATCACAGATGCGTTTTACTTTCAATGCAGCAACATCCATCAATTTGACAGGTTTTTTAGAAAACTGTTTTGGCGCGGGTAAATCAACCACAGAGCAATAATCAAATCGTAATGGAAAAATATTGTGATCCCTGCATATGGTATTGGTTGATTTGAAAAGGCTTTGGATTGGCCACAAAAAGATCTGATATGGATGGCGCTAGGCGACGGGGAGTTCAAGAAAGCGTCTAAGTAGGAACTCTATGAACCCTATCCAAAAGGCAATGCCAATCAAGCGACCGAGACTCGGACAGTAACAGCAGAAGTGAGGTATGTCCGTATGGACCTCTTCATCACCACATCCTCGACATATATCGTCATCCTTGAGGTTTAATTTCATTGCGTGATGTCTTATGCCTTATGATGTTCGGCCATCTGTCTTATATTGCATTCTGGCCGGAGCTTCCTTGATACTTCACAGGTAGTTAGTTCTTTCCACCTGTTGTTAGATATCATACGGATCTTGTTCTCCACTCGTTTTCTAAGATCGTAGAGTGGGGGCTTGATCGACTGAAGTGCTCGATAATGGTCCTTTGCAGACCCATACCTTGCTAATTCTTCTGTCCTCTCATTGCCGGCTTTGTCGCTACTACACTTTTTTTCGCGCTAAACACAAATTCGCACTAATTTTTTATCCGAAACTAGTTTGTTTAATAGAGGAATTAAATGTACCAGTGTATATAATGCAAGGCTTTATATGACTATAAATGCTGCCAGTTTTATTTCGGCGTATTTCATTTTTTTGGAATTTCCCCACAAGATTGCATTTTCGACTTATTCCCCCTTTTCCCGCTAGACGGTTTCTTACCATTAAAATTCCCACAAAAAGGCAAATTTCACACGACTTGAACACTGGACCCGACAATTTTTTTTACAAACGTAGACCATATTAGATATCTCGAAAATTGTATTATTAATTTAAAAAATACCTATATGTGAATGGATTTCGACGTCTTTCATATTTCCAAAAGACCACTAATGCATATTCTGTTCGTTGACGAAGCCGTTTATCAAAAAATGCGCTTTATAACTGAAAATGAGTTCGCGATCAAATTGGTCATCACATTGCCGTCAACGACCCGAAATTGAGGTAAAAAAATTAAAATTTAATTAATTTAATTGCAAACGTTCTTCGTTCGTGAATTTCAACACGATGAAAATATTTTTTTTTTACTGAATGTTTTGACATTATAATGGTCATTGGTTTAAGTCGTAGCAAAAGTGCAAAGTTTACAGGTCCCAATTGGAAAACCCCTTATTACTAGAAATTAAGCTTGAAAATCATTAGTAAGCAGTATTTCCTCATTTAGAATGCAATTACCGCCAATCGCCATATTCTATTGCAGTTTTTTGCACATTAAAAAATGTTTTTTGGCACTCAGAAATTATCAGACAAAAATATTGAAATAATTTACAATTATTTGTAAAAGGTCTTAATAAAAAAAAATTAAAAAAATCACAAAATATCATATCAAAAACTCTTTTTTTTCACAATGAATTTCCCTTCACATGCACTTCCGCCCAAACAAAAATATCCCACCGCACTAAACACACTCATTTAAATAAATCTGTCAATCAGCGGCACTGACATTTCGTTAAGGGTTATCAAATTGACCCCAAATATTGCAAACTTCCTTTTTGATCTTTCCTTATTTATTTAAATTATCAAATCGAATTCATAAGAAATGCTGCGAAACGCAACAAGAAATGTTCTTAATACATTTACCGTAAGAACATTCAACATAAAAATGACTTCTTCATTTGATACCAAAATGATTTTCAGAAAGTTTCACCAGTCCAATGGAATCATAGCAAATCCATCTCGACCACAGATGGCAAACAACAATTCCTTATTCCGATGGTGGTGGAACAAACAGGAAGAGGCGAACGTGCTTACGATATCTTTTCCAGACTCCTGAAGGAGAGAATCGTTTGTTTAATGGGCCCCATTCATGATGGACTAAGTTCTTTGATAGTCGCACAGCTGCTTTTCTTGCAGGTTGGTTAAATAACAACCAAGAAACGATGATGGCATTTTTTTTATGAAAATAATCTTTCCAGTCTGAGGATATGAACAAGCCTATTCACTTGTATATTAATTCACCGGGTGGCGCAGTGACGGCTGGACTGGCAATTTACGACACGATGCAATACGTGAAGCCACCTATTTCTACATGGTAAACGACAGAAGATTATCGTTGTTTGTTAATTCTAAATGAGTTGAATTTCTAGGTGTATCGGACAAGCCTGTTCAATGGGATCACTTTTGCTGGCCGCTGGCGAGCAGGGAATGCGATATTCATTGCCAAATGCGAGAATTATGATTCATCAGCCTTCTGGTGGAGCTCAGGTTAAATAAATGCCGAGACTAGCTAGTTATGTGAAAATTTTTAACGGGATTACTTTTATTCTAGGGCCAAGCTACAGACATTCAAATACAGGCAGAAGAAATTATAAAACTTAAACATCAGCTGACGAGGATATACGTCAAACACACGAAGCAGGAATTTGATGTACTGATGTCTAGGATGGAACGTGACAATTTTATGTCACCGGAAGAGGCAAAACTGTTTGGTCTGGTCGATCATGTATTGGAACACCCGCCAATGCTTGGGGAACAAGTCAAAAAATTAACCGTAGAAGAGCAGCTGGAAAGGGATCGAGGTGCTGATACGATCATTTGAATAAATTGAAGGCGTGTGCATAGGATAGTCAATAAAAAAGAATTTTTAGCGAACGGTTTTGAAAGAGTTTATATTGGGTTTGGATTAGAACAGGAACAATTGAGCAGTAGATCGACGCAAAACAAGTCCATGCGGCTAAAACGATCACCCGGTAGAAGCAAATCCGAAGGAAATACGCCAAAAGCGTATCTATGCTTTCCATGAGAAAAGGTTGGAGGTGCCGAAATGTAATATTTATAATCATTTAATGTTCGAGTGTTTTGGAGGGTTAATTAGGAGCAGGTGGTCATAAGTTCATCTTTAATAATAAATTATCAAATCGAACGTTGAGTACTCTCTTTCGTTGGGCAAAGCAGCTTACATTTGCTCAGCTGGGGGTCAATTTCCAACCCGCGAAGCTATGAAGTAATTATAAAATAACATTTCCGTTTTCACAGCAATTAAACTTTGTGATTCTCTTCAACTTTACTCATAATTTTTTATGGAACTTGTCAATACCAAATTTTTTGTTTTATCATACAACGAGAACAGCGTTAAAAGTGAATAAGTAAAATTAAATCACCTCAAAACCTTTAATTGACCTATTTCGCAATTGAAGCATGTACTGCGTACTAAAAATTGTGGGTGAAAGATCAGTTTGTTCGGCGTAGGCCAGTGTTAAATGCAATAGTAGTGCAATAGTAGTATTACGTATAATGGCTTTATTTTTGCGAAAAAATGTTTGGTATGAATGATTCTATTAAAAAATTCACTAACATAGCCCATTGTTTTAGTTATATTGTGGTTTTAAGTTGTAGATTTTTTAGTGGATTGACAAAGTTGGCAAATTCACTGAAAATTGTCTGCAAATCAACTTCTCTGGAAGGAACTCAATCAATTAGATAGGGTTGCGTTTGACCAGCAGCAAGTGACCCGTTGTGCACTTGTAAGTTGAACGCACTGATGTACAGAGAATTGTAAAGAGATTGCATGTATGATGGTTTCTTTTACGAATCAATTCTTGACACACATTCTCTCCTTTCCCAAGGGTATATTAATTTTGTAACACCCTTTCATATTCGTCGTAGACCCGTACAGGACCTAGAGCCTAGCTTTTCCATCCATTGTATGCGCGTAGATATATTTTTCGACACGAATGGAAGGACCTACAGTTAGATTCCGATTTTGAACGGCAATTTTATTTAGAAGCTTCTCATGATACTTTATACTCTTGGATGCTTGTCAGACCTTCGCAAGAGGTGGAGCAGTGAATAAAAAATGTACGGTTGTATGGGCCGGGATTTGAACCAGCGACCCCTCGCTCTCACTAGTCACTGACCTCGTTTACAAGCTTGCCATACTAATTTTTGTATTTTTTTTTTATCAAAATGTTGTTTGCTTCGAAAATTTCCATAGAAAACAAAATCAAATATTTTTTTGTTTCCTTAAAAAGTGCACTACAAACTTCCCAGTTTGTATACCCAAAAAATGATCACCTTACAAAAACGATGCTACCGTTTATGTGCGATAAAACAGTCCACTTATTACATGGGTGCAATTCTAAATTTGTTAGGGGGTACTAGAGCTTATCATACTTGAGTCAAAAATAAGTATGTACTTGTCTTTAAAAAAAAAAATTAGAGGAGACTCCCACCATTGGAACATTGGAATCACATAGTAAGATACAGAGGGCACTCTCAACTCATTATCTCAAAAGAAAATACGTCAATATCTATAAAAACCCGTAATCTAGATAGAGATTTAGACGGTTAACTTCTAAAATCGTTCCCAATCTTGTGATTGATGAAACGGCAGTTCCACTTCCAAATCGACGTGCGTGAGAATAAATGAAAGAATAGACTTACCTTCAGATCTTCACACGTCTAGCGTAGAAAAGCACTCATTCAGTAGTTTTATACCCCTGTGCTACGCATCTTCTTTTATTTTCCATTTTTTGTATGTTTATCTTGATCATTCAGCAACGGTTGAAATTTTATAACATGTATGGTGGTTGATAACCTGCTCTCTTAACTTTGAAGAACCGAGTTTCGGTGTGATCATCAAGTTGAGCCTAGTATTGGAAACGAAACTTAAAATCAATTCTTTGAAACAAGTATTCGCCATTACCTAGTCGAACGAAATAATCGCTAATTTTTGTACTTTCACTTCATCATGACAAGACAATAATCATGTTGTGTCTTTGTAGCATATTTCCTTGTTTGAGTTTTTGTCATTCCAATTTAGGTGTCATATTATAGCAGGATGCTTCCTTGAGCGTATTAATTACTGAATAATAATAATTTGATTACTTTCAGTATAAGGGACGCCCAAGAAAACGAGTAAGACAGCCAAGGAAGCGATCGATAAGAACATTCCCTCGTAGGTCTAATGTCATGGGGCAGAGTTCATTGTGCCTGAACTTAGAAACTAAATACACGTACGCCTTGTAACGCCGCCAATGTTCTACATTTTCACTTGGGACAAACGAGCTCATTTCGTTGCAAAAAGAACTCATTCCAAAATGAGCATTTCTACAAAACGTAGGCAAAATAACTCGTTGAACATTAACTGGAAGCATTTAGTTATTTAACCTATTGCACCGCTTATTGATTAAAATTTACGAGCTTCTCGGAGGAATATAACCACTAATTCGTACTCTGCGAATATCCAATGAAAACATTGTGTTACTCTTTCAATAGAAAAATTCGTTCGTAACGTTTTTGCTCTATTAGAGGCTCAAAGTTTAAAGTTGCCTCCAATTAGATCCTTAAAAAACTGAAGTTATGTATCATCATTCTGTTCATCCACCTTCAGCAACAAATCATTTAGTTTGGTCATGGCAGGGTCTGTTTTGTTAATATGTTCTTCGAAGTGTTTTTTTTTTTTTTGGAATTGCCTTTCTTCTTTGCATTAAATCTTCTAGTGACTTATGCACAGTTTCAAATACAAAACAGACGCAGTGTTTTTGAGTAGTCTTTCCTGCGCACATTTTTTTTCACATCACAACAGCATCAGGAAGATAATCCAACGGCGAATTTTTGTGTCCTTTGCCATTAGTGCCCACCTTCTAACCTGCTCACGCACAACGATGAATATCAATGGAAAAATGATATTCTTTCTGTTAGACTTACCTCGCCATAAAGCACCTTTCACCAATGGACCACCGCAACCTATGTGTCATGCGTTATCAGATTCTTGAAATGATTACAGAATTGTTCCCAAAATGAGCCATGATAAACCCCAAATGTTGTTAGTTTTATAATTGTCGAGTGGTAAATATTTTCAAATGTTGAATGCATTCAGTGACACAACCAACTTTTAATTTAAACAGTTTATTGTTCTAATTCTTGTTTGTTGATGATTTTCCATTTAAATGCTTTGAAATTTTGTTTCTTGTTTCGCCTCATTTTACACAGTACAAACAATCAAATAAAGAGTTGACAGAGCGTACCCGGCGGCGCCCATTAAAAGACCATCGCAAAACAAAAATAATAAAATGGAAATAAAAGAAAAAAAGTAATAGTAATTATGAAATAATTGCGCGTCTTCATCTCATACGACAACGGCGGGGGCGCGCACGCGAAATCAAAACTTAAATGCAAGGAAAATAAGAAAATATATTTCTTCATCACTACTGCTTCCATTTTGTTGTTGTTCTCTCCGTTGTGGTTGATAACTTTCTTGCTTTTTGTATAATTATTGTTAATTTAGCATGTAATTCGTATATGTATGTTCACAATTTTCTCACAGTATATTTTTTTTTGTTTTTTTTTTTCATAAATATATATATAAGATATTATATATATTTTTGTTGTATTTTTTTTTTATTATTTATTTATTTATTTTAGTTCGACCCCAGTCTGCATGTAATAGAATCTGAAATGGAATTTTGGTTAGTTCATGTAAGCATACTCAATTAAGAGGCCATACTTACATTAAATTATTCGACTAACACTAAGCAAAGTAGAGCTTCGCTCTAACTCTGATCCATGGAAACGGTTTCGGTGTTGTTATTCGATAGTGAATCCTTTTGAACGTAATCGTAGATTTTATTCAGATCTGGCGTTTCCTTGATGGACTTTAAGAAATCAGCAAGTAGTTGGTTTTTATCTGTTGAGAAAGAGATAGAGGTGGAGCAGTTAGGTAAGGAACAAGCACAGTCTGCAAAATGACACTGCAGAAATAAGCGGGTTTGGTACGTTGATTACAAATTTATTGAGAGAAGATCTACGAGCAGAAAAGAAGATAAGATAGCCGTCCACCCGACCTGAACGAAGTGAAGATAGCCACATCTAAGCCGCTGGAGCAGATGGCCTAAACGTCGAGCTATTCAAAGTGGCAGGCGATGACTTGGTTAGGAGCATGCACAAACTTATCTGTAAAATATGGTCGGAGGAAAGTATGCCCGATGAATAGAACCTCAGCATTGTTTGCCCGATCCTCAAGAAAGGAGACCCTCTGAACTGCGCCAACTACAGAGGTGTTATATGCTGTCATCAAGAAAGGACACCCAACACCGACGTCTCGGACAGAATGTCACTATAGACAGATATAACTTTGAGGTGGTTTGTCTACCTGGGCTCCGTAATTCTCAGGCAATCATACGAGCCCTGAAATTAAACGAAAAATAACTCTTGCCAATCGCAGTTTCCTTGGGCTAAGAAAGCAATTGAGTAGCAAAGCCCTCTCTCGAAGAACTCAAGTGATCCTTTATAAGACCCCAATAATCCCAATCCTTTTCTATGTTGCAGAGGCACGGACTCTATCAAAAGCGACTGAGGTGGATGGGTCATGTAGAGCTAATGGACGTGAAAGCTTCAGCCCTCAAGATCTTCGAATCCACACCCGAGAGACGGCGCAGTAGAGGAAAACCACGACTCAGGTGGCGCACGCAAGTTGAAGGGCGCTGGCTGGAGACGCTTGTTGTTTGACGCCCAGGTCCACCCCGGAGTGTAGCCCCACCTTAAGTAAGTTAGTAAGTTAGAGAACAAAAGAAGAAGTCTTGTGTTATTTAAGAAGTTGTTTTTAATGACCTCCGGAGAAAAGGTTAGAAAATTGTCTGATTAAAAATAGAATATGCCGTTTTGGCTTTTAAGGAACAGGACAGCATTTATCACATTAGATGTGTGTTTGAATCGGTCAATGGCTGCTCTTTAACTCGTCCCGGCGCAATATTTAATCGAACTCAAACCAACAACAAAAATTAAAAAAGTTGAGACACAGATAATGTATGTGCTGCACATTGTTTGGAATTCGTTGTTAAACTCGACGAGCAACTATCTCCAACGAGAAACACGAGCTCGTCCACTACCCGTACACTTGTTGAAGAACGCGTTGAGCATCGATAATCGACAATCTTAAACGCGTTGGTTGAACAAAGTTGAGAGCTTCGTAAATTGATAAGTTAGGATCCGACAAGAATGAACAAGAATTATTTAACGAGTTCTTTGAATATAGATCATCTGCACAGGTGTACAGGGGAAATAGACCTACATTTGACTGCCGATATTTGAGAAGTTTGTAATGACAGTTCTTACTCCTCGGACCACTCGCTTGGTAGTCCAACGCACTAACCAATGACCCACTGCACTCACGCCAAAACCTATTATATTTATCATAAATAGCTACACCTCCACCTCCAAACATAGTATCCATTTTACGTCATCACTTTCAATTGAGCATCTATTTTGGGTCGAAGTCATGTACTAGTTATGGATCTTTCGAAGATATCATTTGTTGCATATCGACGAGAACGACAAATATGGAAGGAGCCTAACTAGAGAAAAACTCACCCGCTTTAGGAATCTGCGCTAGTGCGGACACAGCTCGCAAAGCTGATCGCTTCAGTTCTTCCTGCTTCTCGTATTCTTGCTTCACAGAATTCGCTTTGACTTTGTGTGTGCAAGTATCACGTAATTGCTGTACAAATTGATCCAGTCCTACAAAAAAAACCTTTGATTGCCACATCCATCGGCGTCATACTCCAACTCTACTACTCACTTAACAACACCGCCTCGGGGCACAGAACAGCCAATCGGGCTGTCATTAAATACGTCAGCATCTTAATATCATAATGATCACATAGGCCGGCTTGAACATGATCCAAAAACTGCATAACATCTACTCGATCCAAACCGTGCTCCAGTAGGGTGTACATGCATTCAAAGGCCGCCTTGCGTATGTCCAACCCATCGTCGACTGTGTGCTTGAATGGACCCATTTCCACTTCACGGATTAGTTCGCCCTGCAGAGAAATAAAACAAAATGTATTATAAATTCCTTAAAGCGATATTCCACTGATAATATTTCACCTTGACTTTAGTTTCCGAGTACAACCAAGGCAGTAGTGTAGGCAACAGATCTCTGACCAAGCTAGGCTTGTTGTGCACGGCTGAGTTGAAGGCAACCAGTGCGACGCGTCTCACCGACGGCTCAGGATCGCGGAGGGCAAACAGAAACTCGCCAATGCACTGCTTGAGAAGCACGTCGAATGGCTGCGGTTGATCTGAGATGGTGAACTTTACAGCGGACACAACAGCTGTTCGCATAAGTGGACTTTCGCTATGAAGCGCTTGCTGGAGACGTGGCAAAAGCTCGTCTGGATTGACGAGCACCAACTTGCCCAAGCATTCGGCAACGACATTGCGGGAGCCCTCCTCCGAGCATTCGCAATGCTTGAAGAGTTGTCCCCAAATTGAAGGAACTGAAGGCAGCAGCTGGTCCAGGCCGTTTTGAGTGGTTGACAGCGATGAAATCACCTCTTTGAGGGAATGCAACAGTAGGTACTGGCGCTTTGGTTGCACTTCGATTTCCTTCAGGATCAGGGGCAAGAAACACTGAAGACTTCCGACGGCGACAGCGCCCAGAGCGTGACTGGCGGCGCCTTTCACATCTTCAGAACCTGCTCCAAAGCATTCGATGATGATCTTTGGTAGGGAATCGATTGAGCTCAAATCAAAGTGACGACCAATTTCGCCGATTGTTAGCAAGCAGAAAACGAGGTGGGTGTCGCCATTGCGCTTCTGAAGATCCGTTAGGAGTTGCGAAGCCAGTGGCACGGCTTCATTTGGACACTGCAATGTCAGTGCCGCCACACACTTGGCTAGCGAGTGATACGCCTGCTTGTGAAGCTGCTCCGTGTTGGCTCCATGAAGCACGGGTTGCATTAGTTTCTCCAACAGTTGGTGATATCCCAAGCCGGGCAATTTAGCTTGAACGAGCGCCTGGAACAGATCCAAGGTGCACGTGAGGGCAGTTCCTTGGAGCAGCGGTGAGCGCACCAGTATCAAAACAGACGGTATGAATTGAACGTGAATGCCCACCAAAGCTTGGGGTTGCTTCCGAGCTGTGGTCGTCAGCAGAACCAATGAGAGCTGTGCCACGTGGAGGTCGGCATCGGTGAGAAGTGGCTGTATCTCAGTTATAGCTATCTGCAAGAGCTGTGGCCCGAACGAGAGCGAGTAGTTCTCCACCAGGGTGTTGAGGAGGGTTAGCGAATTGAGCTTCAATGCGCGCTGGTTCTTTCTTAGGAATGAGCCAAGAGCTGGAAGGACGTCATTCAGGATGGGGGACAAGTCGATGCGCAGCGGTGATCCTGCTATCATTGTCAGCGCCTTGACCGAGCTCAGGCGGGTTACCTCATTTTTAAGGCGTTCCATGAAGATCGGCAAGCAGGTGGCAAGCTCCGCGGTTAATAGGTCGCCCATGTTGGCGATGATTTGTCCCATGCAGGCGATAGCACGTTCCTTGACCTCTTGATCGACATCGGTAGCCTTTAGCTTCTGTAGCGTCGATGAGTAGAGCTTTCCAAGATCAAATGGAGCCACATCGTAAGTGGTTGGGACGTCCAACGGACGGATAACCTTCACCAGTTGCTGTAGCACCAACAACGCCTCGGTGGCGATCTTGTAGAACGGATCAAACACTGCGGTGACTACCAAAGGCACCAGCATCGGAATATGAGGATCAAACACCTGCGGATTGTGGCCCTGTAGAAGACTGCAGAGGAAACTCAAGGCGTCAATCTTCATATTTGACGAGGAGTTTTTATCGCCTAGTGAATAGCTGATACCTGGCATAACGTTGTTCAAGTGGTTTCCCAAGGCCCCGGGCAAAGCGTTCAACAGCTCTCGCAGGAGCAGGAAGCAGTCCTGCCGCGTTTTCATTGACTTCTCCCTCATCAGTGGCTGTATGGCTTTGACAATCGCCGGGACCTGATCTTGCAGCATGCTAATCGGGCCGGGAACCTGCTCCATGGAGTCCGGATCGTGTGAGAGGTCATCCGCTGGACGGGTGTTCTTCAGCAGGGCAATGTACGCGTGGAAAATGTCCGACTTGACGTTCTCTTCGCGTTCCTTAAAGCGCAAGATCAAAGCTGGCGACAGATCACGATAGAACTCTTCGATGAGTTCGTGGCGTGTTGAAATCAACGCCTCTAGGCATTTTGCCGCTGCTCGACGCACCTTCCAGCTCATGTCATCGTCGTCGCTGTATTCTTCGCTGTCGACGTATTCTTCGTCTTCAGTGTCCATTGCGACGCCAGACTCGCCTTCATCGGCTTCATAGTTGTAGTTGGGGTCGTAAGTGACGTATTTCATGCACAGTTCGAGGATCTAAAAGCAGTTAATGGAAGCCTACACTCGGAATAGTAAAAACGTGATCCACTTACCATGGGAATGTGAGACCGAATCGCATCTGGGCAGCGAAGCACAAACGCCTCGCATGCCTGAAGGCAGAACTCGCGCAGTTCGTCGTCATCCCGCTGACTGTACTCCTTCAGCAGAAACATGGCTCGTTCGATGTGGGTGCAGAGGCGGTGTCCAGCTTGACGACTACAAGAAACAAAAAGTAGTTAGTTCCAGGATTGAAAGTATTTTTATTCAAACTAACCAAATCGATGCCAAGCACTGGATATACGTGCGCACAGCACCCTGATTCTGTGGCTTTTCCAGTCCCTCAAGCAAGTGATCGATGACCCCGTTGTACGCATTGTTGTTAGCCAACGTCAACAAGTGGGAAAGGGCGACTATGGTACGTTTGCGTACAGCCTGGCGTGAGGAACCCAACTGCGGAACGAGAGCCTTCAAAATCGCTGGATGGAATGGTACCAGAAAATCGCCAAATCGTGACAGCAAATCAGACAGAATGTCGAGTGCCTCTAATTTGACCGATACATCTTCCTGTTAACAAAGAAGGTAAGTAAACTTAAACACCCCTCACAAACAGAACTAACTTTCTCAATGGCGTTGCTCAACTTTCCCGTGATGCGCTGACAAACATTTGGTGCCAAGGAATTCGAAGCCTGCGGCAGCTCTGATATGACCGTCTTCAATCCAATGCTAGAGATATCCCTCAGCTGTTCCGTATTCGATATCATATTCGCGCACAGGGAATCGACAATTGTCTCCACCTGATTCTCCTTGACCTTGTTGACGAGCGGACCTAAGCACTTGACAGCCAAATTCTGTACTTCGCCATTTTTATCCTCCAGCAATTTGAGCACCATTCGCACAACTTTTTTCTCCGACTCATCGTCCAATTTGATACTGTCCTTTTGTAGTTCGGTCATCAAATCATTTGTGGCCATGAACCGAAAATCTTTGTCATTGGATGTCATCTGTGTGTGCACGAGTGGGTGGTTGGAATGAAGGACACATTTTTATACAAAATGCATTTTTAATTAGTTTTTTTTTCGATGCTGATGGAAAACTTACCTTCTCCAGTAAATTGGCAATTTGATGATATTGATGGGACGCCATTGTTTTGTGTTGAGACTCCTATGTCCCGTGTAATTTGAAATTAAAAAAAATGTGTTGTGCTCCTTTTTGTGTGTGCCTGATATTTTTGACGAGACAATGCAAAATGTTTTTGGGTTGATTTTCTTCAGCAGTTTTATAATGAAATATTGAATTCTTTAAATGGAAATGATGGAATAGTCGCTTAAAACGCACACAATTGTAGGAAAATTGCTTTAAATTTCACAACAGAATATTCGCATTCTAGGACAACCCGGCAAAGAACAAAATCTCTCATCCAAAGAAAAATGAACACAGAGAAGCAATTTTCAACGAAACACTTTATTTGATGGGAAATGGATTTCGTTTAATTTTTTGCAATAATTTTCGTAGTGATGCCAAATTTGCGTTTAATGTGGTTTTGGGTGGAATTTTAACGAAATGAATGTGAGAAATAAATTTTAAATTTATTAAATCAAATTAGATAATAATTTTTTCGCTGCAGGTTTTTATTAATAGAAAAATTTCTTATCATTGTGATCCAAATTCCTATATAATTTTGTGTAGAAAATAATAATCACTTTCAAAAATAAATTCTTCTCTCTTTTTTTTTTGTCGTTGCAGAAGTGAAGAAGACGACTATAATTTAAACAAAATTAAAGAAGTTTTATAGTTACAGTCGTATGTATTAGATTTCTTTAAAACACCTTTCAGTGTTTGCTCATAGTTAAACATCGCGTAAGTATTTACGCAACCTTTATGTAAGCATTCTGTAAATATGATTCATAAACTATTTCCCTATGAATGTTTACTGAAATCAGTTTGTGTCTCAATAAGTAACGACACTCATGATAACTTACTCACCAAAAACATTGGATTCTACTACATTTTGATGTACGGATACCAATCTGTTTTTGGATTGTTGATATATTTTAAAATAAATAAATTGTTTATAATATTTTAAATGTATATTAAATCTAAAATAAATAAATTGTGACAAATTTCATATCCACAATTTACCATCTTTCTTTAGAAATCTGATGACCAAATAAAAAAAGATATCTCTTTTGTTAGATAATGTATAAAATATTCTTTGTAAATCATTATTTGCTGTGTAAGGCAGCTTAGGTATTACGTAAAGTTAAGGCGCCCTAAAAAATATGTCATTAATACAATAACAATATGGACACATATTTAGTCGAACTCTTCTTATCACGACTGGTATATTCCCAGTGCCTGGGCACTAGGTATAAAACATTAGTAGTAAGTTTAATGAAAATCTTAAAATGTTTACATTGACATATTTTTACTGAGAAAATTCTTTCAATAAAATCCTTCGTATTAAAAATGTGATTCTCCAAAATGTGAAATACCAAACAATACAAGCTAAAAAAAAAGAAAAACGTAATTTCCAATGACGCAAAGCATATGATGGCTTCTGTAGAACAAAGCCTTAAATAAGTGGATCTGTCATATGTAAATAGAGCACTTCGCATGCCAGCCAATATGCTCATTATACCCTCCATTGAGTTCTATGACCGATATTCCAGCAATAAAACAAAAAACAATGCGACAACAAAAAAACCCAGACGTTTGTAAATATCTCGCGTAATTTGTGTTTTTTTTCCAGTAAATAAATAAATCAAACTTTATTCAGAGTAACAAAAAGTCAAACCGACAGATTACGTCTGTCTCTTAAAATATAATGCAATTCCAAAAATCCATTTGCCTTTTTGCATCACATCTCGACAGGTTAATAGTTCATCACAATAGAAAAAAAAAATTACTCTAAAGCTTATCACACTCGTAACGTACACCAATTTGTTTTCTTATTTCGTCTTGTATTTGCGCTATCAATAACATCTCCTTAGCCGGTATGATATCACATTCCAGTCTACCAGATCGTATACATTTCATAACTTGATCAGCTTCATAGCGTAACCCAAGTGTATTTCTAAAGTTCATGGGAATATCTGTGCTTATCAATGGCCATTCATGGGCGCCAGTGCATCCAAACAGTTTCGTTGGGCATTGATAGTCTGGAATCTATAAATCATCGTCATTATCATTGCAATGAAAAATAAAAAATCCCCGCCAACTTACACATATTGGGCCTTTCTTCGAGATTATCGTAGCTTGATTATCAAACACTTGCAAGCCTGAACAAATTATAGTCGCTTTACGATTGCCGGAGAATAGCATTTCAACTTGAAAATGAAGATCAACTCCTTCAGAGTTTATTTTTCCCGACGCCGTAATAGACTTTGGTGCCTCACGATAGATAAGCAACACAAACTGTATTGCGTCGACTCCAATATCAAGGACGATACCACCTCCTTTCTCTTTTTTCGTTATTCTTTCAATATCAGTTGCATTGTAACCATGTTTCACGTACACTTCTTTCACATCATCCAGTGCTTTCAAATCAATCAAACGTGACACATATCCGTACAGTGGAAAGAATCTGGACCACAGTCCCTCCATTACGAAAACTCCTCTTCGCCTTGCAAGGTCCAGAATTTCCTTCACCTGATGTCGATTCATGCAAAGCGGTTTCTCACAAAGAACATGTTTCCCGTATTCAATCATTAGCTTGCAGACGTCATAATGACAAGGATTCAGAACTGCCACATAAACCACTTCAACGCGATGATCTGCTGCTAGGTCTTCATAGCCTGTGAAGATTTTTTGTATATCATGAATTTTTGCAAAATTATCCGCCCGTGATTTGCTTCTGCTAGCGACCGCGACAATTTCATGATCACCTGGGGTGAATCTATTATTCAAAGCCACACAAAAGTCGTGGGATATTTTCGAAGTACCGGCAATACCCCAACGCAACGACATTATTCGCATATAACAAGTTTATGACTGAATTGCATCGGGAAGCTTTGAATGATCATAAGTGCTAAGAGATAGTGAGCACAACAGCTTGATTGTTCTTGCGATAGACCGTGACAGTGACATTGCGAGAGTATTCAAGTTTCCTGTTATAATTGGGATGATTATTTGTTATTATGGGAGGTAAGAAGTGTGAATGCTTTTGATATTTACAAAAACAGAGAAATAAATAAATAAGGGAAATCAGTGCGTTCATAATTTGTCATTGAAATGGTGGTGAATTAAAGTTGGGTTGTTAAAATAACTTGAAAAAAAAAATACCACTTTTAGGTGGTACGGGCCGGAATTTGATCCAGCGACCCCTTGTTAAGTGGTCCAACTCACTTAACCACTAAGCCACATAACCGTAAATTAAAGAAATTAAAAATTTGGCAAAGTTACAGACCAGAAAGATACGGCTACTTCTGTGTTCTGAGCTCAGTTTTTTTGTTCTGTCGGTTGGGGAAAAGTTATAAAATTCGGCTCGCTTACCAATAAAAATTTAATATTAATATTTAATAAAACTGTTAAATGGTTAAAATTAGTGTTACTGTGTTCTGAAATGTATAAAGTATATTTATCTTGTGTTTGATTGCGGATTTATCTTGCAAGTTTCCAATGGTTGAAATTCAAAGTGGGTACCTATTTGAATAGTTCACATTTTTATTGAAGGCTGACTTGTAGGTTATTTTTGTGGAAAGGTTCATTAAAATGTGTTTCGTTGTAATATTTTATTTTCCTGGTGCTATTTAATATTTTTGTATTCTTTAACACTGCCAAATTATTTAACAACAAAATAAAAATTCGTGATAATCGCACATTTCAATTTCAAACTGCCTTACCATCCGCATTCAATTGCCACCCTTAAAATATCCTCACCAACTAGGACATATCTTCTATCAAACGAAACTACCTACAAAAAAGGACCTTCTCTCTCATCGTTCAAATTTACTCAATGAAAATCATCCTCTCTCCCTTTTACGTTCCCATGAAAACGCCTAAAAAATTATTTGCTTGTCACTTTAAAAACACCGCGGCGGACGACGTTTTCCCAATTTTTTTGACAAGTCTGTTTGTCGGCGGCGGAGACGGTGGTGGTGATTTTATTACCGAAAAAAATAGTACCAAAAGGGCTTTCCGCAGGACACTCGTTCGCAGGGGTTGAAAACGTTTCTTTTCCTTGTATATCATTTTTCTTTAAGTTTTTTCTTACTATATTCTTCCATTTGCAAATAAAAAAAAAACGATTCCAATTGGAATTAATTAATCGAAATAGTCTCAAAGTGAAGCAATTTTTCAATTCCCCAGGATGTGCATGATTGCAAAGTGTGAAGACTAATTTTCATGGTGTATTTGTACATATTTTATTCTCGTCGGGAATGTAAGGGAGATTGTGAATAGTGTAGAAAAAAGTGGAAGAAAAAAATAAAACACTTTTTTTTTAATAAAACGGCGAATCTTTTAAAGCCCGGCCCATAACATACTTAAGTCAATATGTTCAAAAATAAAAATGAAAGCAATATTGTGTATAAGTGTACAGTGCGACTTCTTGAGGACTCCGATGTCCTCGAGTGTGAATTTCAGGTAAGAGCGGTCAGCAGTGAAATTGTGCTATAAATGCATATCGTCGCCCCCTACCATTGCTAGGCACGTTGGTTGGTTGTGGTTGTCGATGGGACGTGGGTCGGTGGGGGTAAGGATGATATATAAATAAATCGCGAGTTACAGTGCGATTTATGAGGGATACAAAAGACATAAATGAATAGCTTAATATCCTTAAAATAACAATAATTCTCCGGGTGCAAGTGGGCGTCCGTACGAGTCACTCAAGAAACGCATCCTATTTAGAGTCCTTATGTGTAGTTTTTTTTCTTCTTTTTTTGTATTCTATTCTCCAAGTTTGTTTGACATGATTCGAAGAGGTGGTGGCGACGAGTAGGAGGTAGAGAGGACACACATAAGTGTTGCCAGCTAAGGGTTTTGCAAAAGGCAAATGGGCATAATGTGCTTAAAGGATCAGATATAATTTTTTTTTAAGTGACCACTTAAAGAAATCAATTTATGAAAGTTGTTTTTTAAGGAATTAAGATTTTTTTAACCAAATTTTGGTTTGATCAAATACGTTGAATATGCAGCTAACAATGGTATGTACGTAAATCGAAATGATTTTTAAAAATGTGCAAATTAGTTATACAATAAATGGCGCTCAATGTCTGTCGAAGAACCTCAGACATTTATTTGACTATATTTTGCACACTGACATTTAAGACAATTGAAGACCACTGAGTTAATAAACTATGTCTGCGCTTTTCTTGATCGAAAATTTAGAAGCATTCAAATTAAATACATAAAAATACTTCCTCAATAAGTACTTCCTTTTTCAATTAGGTGGGTTTACTCACTTTATTTTCACCAACAAAAAAATTACAAGAGTTAACAAAACAAACTTCAAAAAAATATTTTTGTATTTGAATGCAAAGCTGTGCTCAAAACTCTACAATTATTTAAATACCAAATGAAGTTGGTTTGTTAGGATGGAGGCAGTCTCGACGCTCACGAATCGACTTATTGTAGACATTGAAGCGGTTAAGTTTTAATAATTTTAAGTTTAAATAAAAAAAAAAAAAAAAAAAATTGTCTTTACCCAATTTTACATATATATTCCATATGGACCTCATGTTCATGTGACATTGAATCATCTGCGTCGCATCCTTCCCGTGCTAGTAATTCATTATATCCAAGGACGTTATTCAAAATTTATTTCACTTGGCAACACCTTCTCATATTCAATAATTTTTTTTCTCATACATCCTGAAATATCAGCCCATAAATAAGCTCCCAAAGTCATATGCGGTAATATTTTATTGCACTTCCGTTCCGGGCCTTTAATGAGAGGTTTGTGTGAGACACATTTGAGTTATTTGTGTAAAATCTATTCATGCCTAAAAAAGACAGTTATTATCAATTATTTTCATACATCATAACACTTTTTAGAAGTGGAACAAGAATTGAATAAGGTTCACAACTTGTTCGTGTATTATGCCACTGAAGCTATTATATGGACTTCAGGCAAGGCATTATTATAATAAGAGGGAACACATCTTTTGCGTCTTAGACAAATTGCAAAGAGAAAATGTTTTAAAGTTATTTCCGTTTATGTGACATTATGACTAGGTATGTTGATTTCAGTCTAAGATTAAAAAAAAAACTTGAGACTTCTAGTGAACAGAGGAAAGAGTTGAATGGTTCATAAGGCCTCTTTGTGAACTATCAGAAGTATAAACATTTTTAATGGATTTAAAGAAAAGTTGCTAGCGAAGTTGTGTCTTCAAGGACTTAATTGTAGTAGGTACTATGCCTTTTGTATAGGAAGGGATTGCCATTTCCTGCAAGTATTTTAAGAACTGTTTGTTGTCATATTTTAAAGCTTCACACTATACCTGTGACTATATTGTACTTAGCTATGAAGCTCTCAGGTGAAGCGCAAAAAAGGTCACATAAGTTTCCACCACCTTGTTATTAGAGAAATTCTTTTCCACTCCCGTAGCTTAACATAGTTTTATAATATTGAACGACATCGGATCAATGCCTACCCCCATAATGCTTAATAACTAGAGCAGAACTGACACCAATTAGAGAAAGATCTGACATTGTGAATTAGACATTAGACATTAAAAAATGAAGGGGGTTAACTTTAATTTGACACTTAATTGACATTTTGTGCATTTATAAAGTATGTCCTCTTCTTTTTTTCAGTATGATTTAAAGGGAAATGTCAAAATGACAGTTCAAAGAATGATTTTTTTCACTGAGAGAGAAACCTACAAAAAGACTTCTAAACGTAGTTAAAGCATTCACTCAGAACCATACCTGGGTTTTATTTGACATTGCAGTCAGCCGTCGATAAATTAAACAATTATTGCGATAAATCTACATATGCACTGTAAGTCCACTATAAGCTAACAATTCCTATTTCCCACTTCTAGGTGACTTACAGTAGACTTGTAAAAAAAACTGCGGCCAACTGCTTTGTGGAACTTGTAGAATGTGTTAAAAGGTACAAAACTTTACAATACAACGATGTTTTATAATCTGAAAAATTTATGGAAACCCTTCAAATTTTAATGGAGATTTCAAAAGTTTCCGCGAAACTTCAGATTTCAGTGCGGTTTGAACAGGGTATAAGAATAAGCTATCAGCTGAGGGTATTTCACACTTATTCATACTACAATAAATTTGTTTTTTAAAAGTAAAAAGTTTAGCGAACCGCATTTATAAGTCAACATTATTAGTAAAACTGCAATTAGATTGCTTGTCAAAATGGCTACGTATCTCTTTTCTAACCCTTTACTTAGTTCGCCATCTTTGCATATAGGCAGTGACTAGCATCAATAAAATACGCGTTCTTTTTAAAAAATTAAAGTAAAGACCTAACCTAATCATAAAGACCTAACCCAATTACTAAAGACTTAAATGGGTCAAGCAGACTTCAACCATAAGATTCATTTAGATCGAAAGAAAAAACTGTCCGTTTTAAAGCAAGTATGTTTCGAATTACTCATAACCATAAGGTTTCTTATCCCATATTTTTATCCTCGTACATATACACCAAAGTACCAACAAAAGGATAATAATAATAACAGTAGGCGAACACTTAAATACCATTTATTTCATTTTTTGTTTTGCTATTGATTTTTAGTCAACGGAGCAAATATGTGTGACACATAAATTGAAACGTCCTTCTGCCTACGTTCAGTTTCAGTGTTCACTGTTTCACGACTCCCTGGGTTTCTCAATGGTCGTCTTCTATCTTCTAGAAATGCAAATGACTTCATGGCGCGGAGTCTTATAACTTCTCCCTCCGTCGTTCTCCGTGTGGAGATGTTTGTATGTTTTTTTTTTTTAATTACATCGCGGCTGGTTGCGTTTTGTAAAGATTGCGTGAGAGGATGAAATAAGGAAAACAGAGTAGTTTCATAGGACTTCTTTTTTCGTTGCTCCTCTTTCGTCGTTGTCGTCGTCGTCGTCAGTTTCTGTCGTCATCCGGTTGTGTCGTTAAAGTATTCAAAGATTTAATTGTCCAAGGATTAGGAATATGAAGGGACTAGGTAATGCTCTAATATGCAATTTTTCAATGTGTCTCTGTTTGTCTTTCTTATTCTTGCTTAATGGGGGTTTATTGCTGACGCTGGTGCTATTGCGACAAACCGTAAATCCTAGCCGTTTCATAAGGGCAGCTTTCTTATAGAATATTTATGCGATCAACTGGAGATTAAGGAGAAGGATTACTTTGGTCTAAGATATGTGGATACCGGCAAACAAAGGGTATGTTAATTTGATACAGCTATTAATGTTTATGGAATAATAATTGTTGCGGTTTATTTCATTGCAGCATTGGCTGGATTTGGCCAAGTCGATTATTAAGCAAGTTAAGGGTGAGTAGTAAGTGTGAGTGTGTAATAAAAAAATATGGGTGGTCTACTTCAGAGCAGATGGTGTGCTGGTTGGTCGTGTTGGGATTGTTTACGATATTCATATGGCTTTCCAGTTGTTAGTTTTTTCTCTAAAATGAGAGTGAGACTTGTGCAAATAACCATATGAGGCAGCGTGTTGCATGACGACAAGTTTTATTTCTTTTTCGGAAACAATTAGTACCTTTTCAATTATATATATTCCCAGGGTTATACTTTGAATGGAGCAAAGAAATACTTGTGGATAAACAACGTTGTTAAGTAAGCAAACGATAAATGTAGTTGGCGTGAGGCGTTGCCAGATGAAGCTGAATCTCCGGGAAGTTGTGAGGAGTTTTTTTTTTAAAGAAAATGTATTTCGGTACTGAAACTTGCCTCAATTAACCTGTTTCTACCAACGAGATACCAACAGAGACGGCACAAATTTACTGAATGTAACTGTTTGATTCCAGAAAACACCGCCAAGAAATTTCAATACAAACAATAAAATAAAATAACTGTCCCGCATGCATTCGATTTTTTGTCCTATTTCAAAACTAATTTCAAAACTATATTTCCAGAAATCGATCCGATATTATTCTCCTTTCGTGTCAAATTCTATCCAGCTGATCCCTTTCGACTGACAGGTAGTGGTCGCCTTATGCTATACCAGCAACTTAAACGAGACCTGCGACATGGACGACTGTACTGTTCGATGGGTGAAGCTGCTGCGCTGGGAGCTGTGATTGTACAAGGTTTGCAAACAAACAAATATACATGTTCATTTGAAATTCAAATTCAAATCTCATCAAATTCAATAATAGAGGAACTGGGCGACTACGACAGTGAAATGCATGTGGGTGAATATGTTTCGTCGATGCATTTAGCCCTCAGACAGACGGATGCCCTAGAAAAGAAAGTCATGGATTTGCATAGAAAACGCGAACCCGGTCAAGATCCATCAGTAGCTATGGACGAATTCATGGGTATCGCCAGAGGCCTAGAGACTTACGGTATTGATCCACATCCGGTGAAAGATCATCGAGGTTCTCAGCTGTACATAGGCATAAATCACTCGGGTATAAGCACATTTATATCGGGGAAACGATCACAACATTTTCGGTGGTCCGAAGTGCACAAATTGAATTTTGAGGGCAAAATGTTTATTGCTCATTTGAGCTACACGGATGCCAGTCGAGAACCGGTAAGATTCAATAAGCCTGACCCATATATAAAATTATGAAACCTTTTTTTTTAGAAAAAGCACACAATTGGGTTCAAGTGCCCATCGGGGGCAGCGTGTCGGTATGTCTGGCGTTGTGCCATCGAGCAAATGTTATTTTTTACGTAAGAAAACCCCCGAAAATTATCCCCTCTTGAGATAATGGAATTGAATTTGGCTTTTTCTTTGCAGACTTCCAAACAGCCAAAATGCCTCAGTGGTCTCCGGCGGTGGATTCTTTTCATGGGGCACTAAATTCAAATACACCGGTCGTACTGAACGTGAAATTCTCACCGAGAGCATTAATGCGCTGCGCGAACAAAAGATGACCAATTCAACGGCGAGCAAGCGCAAGGCCAGCAGTGTACCCGCCACACCGTCCAGTCCGCAAGGCGATCTCGCACAAATCCGTAAACTATTACGTAACTCATATATATCGAGCGATTATAAATTCCCCTATTCCCCTCGTATTATTGATACAGGCTATAGCAGTTTACCGCGTTCAACAATGTCTGAACCGTTGGGCAACTGTCCTATGGCCGCGACCACAGATCATTTAGGTAATATTATCTACGGTCCGATTCCTCATGACGGGATTCAAATTGCATCGAGTTTGGAGCCCGTCTCTGAGGAAGCGGCACGCCTGCGTAGCGGTTCCAATTTGGACAGCTTAAATGGTGGTGTCGGTCCCGTGTCAGAATTGCCTGACTACTATTTCCGTGATTCCGTTGAGCATTCATCAACAGAGAGTGGTCTGACGAATCCCTATGCAGATCCAACACAACGTCTGCATCATCATACAACGAATAAGCAACATATGCTCTATGGTGGCGGTGGGAAGCAGTATACGCTTCCAAATTCGGCCATCAACTCGAGTACTTCCAACAATACAAATAGCAATTCAGCGCATCAGCAGGACAAGATGCGGTTACAAAGTGCTGCGAAAAGTGTACGCAAATTTAAGCTGCTGCATGCGTTTATACCGTCATTTATATTTGTTGTCGTCACGATGGCAATATCGGCTATATTGATACTAGAATCGGAATCAGAGGTGTTTGAACGCATACGTAATCTACCTGAGATGATTAGTTTGAGATATCAATACTATCAGCCGCTGAAAGAGTTTATCGTACGGAAGCTGGGGCGGAAATCATAAGGGCAGGTAGGGTGTTTTTATTTTACATATAAATATTTATTTTTAGTTTTTTAATAAAAAAAAATGTTGACTTAAAATTTTGTTGAATGAGTCAAACATGGAGAGAAGGGGGATTGATTGTCTTTAGCTTCGTTTCTTTAAAAGAGGATAATTTTGAAATAAAACATTCGGTTTTTCGTTGGGCGCCATTCTGAAAAAAGCGGACTCCCGTCCCGTGTAGAGTATCCGCCTTAAAGAAATGGTGGCAGTCCTTTCTTATCAGAAGTAAAACGAGTACCGCTCTGGGGATGGTCGTCATTTTGGTAAACTTAAAGGCATTTGCCGTAGGAAACCGATCCGCTGTTAGATTTCCTTAAATACTCATTCTTCCAACAAACAAGAAGCTAGCTCCCCCTTACAAAAAAGCTGCGTCTGTCAATAATACAGAACCGTATCCCATTCTTAATTGTTGCTATTCGGCACCACTTTTGATTTCATTGAAATTACCTGTCGTTTATTATCTTACTGCGAGGTATTTTTTTTTTTGGTTTTCTGCAATGCCCAAATCTACTTATTAAGTCAATCTTCAAACTTTCTACTTCCTTCTGTCCAATGTTTGACTCAAACAAAACAAAACAAAAAACTGAACGAACTATTGATAAATTAATTCAAGTAAACTATAAACAATATTTAATACAAGAAAAGCAATCACAATTTGAACAAAATTTAAATAAAAAACTATTTAAAAAGCAACAAAAATATTATTGGTACGTAATAATAATTAGGCTTTAAAATTAAACAAACAAAAATCAAATGGAAAAAAAGCGTAGTCAATTTTATGGGATAACCCACACCCATTTGTAACACGTGACTTAATTAGTTTTAGTTTTTAAGTGTTTTTTAAATAAAAAAAAAATACAAGATTTATATATATTTTTTAAAGAGCACATGTTCACTATTTATTTTGTTAAAAATATTAAATGTGCTCCTATATATTTATTTTGTATTAGTTATACATTATGTAATGTAGATTTTTTCCAAAATTACCATTCCTACCGAAAACAGCAGAACTTATCAACACTTTTCTCTCTCCCATACACAAATACACTCACACACACAAAATAATAAACAATTAAACATAGGTACATATTTATACATAAAAGTCCAACCCAAAAACTGGGACCATAAAGTTTGCTATAAAGAACACAAAACAGAACTTAAACGAAAGTAAATAACTAAATTACTGAATTTAACTTATCACTATAAAGTAAATAGAAAAACCAATAAATTTAAAATATTAAATATATAAAGTAAACGACTACATATAACTAATTTTTAATACGTTACTTTTCTCTATCTCTTTCTCAATTTTTCTCTCTACAAAATTTTTGATAAAACGTAACGTAAAATAGCAAAGAAAGAAATATCAGAATCATTAGATATACAATTTCTTTAATTAACTTCTAGTTAAAGAAAACTGCATTACATACATAGAATAGCAATATTTAAATAAGTTTGTTATGGTTGGTGATATAGACGTTATATAGATGCATTGGCTGCACTGGAATACTACACCTAGATTTTTAATTCATTTTGGAATTTTGCAACAATACAGAAAATGAATAAAGGCCATAGGAATTTTTAAAGAATGTTCAGGGCTTACCTTAAATATTGTTCGTTGTTGAAGAAGTGCTTTTATTATGTGTTTTAAATAAGAAATCAGTGCTGCCAAATTGTATAAAAAAATGTAATCATTATTTGGAGGTGGGAACGTAAACTTGATTAATATATATGAATATTGAATTTGGATAAGTGGAGGGCAAAATATGGTGAATCAATGAATGCATGTGCAGCTTACTTATGCCGGATCAGAGATAGAGATTTTAATGTGCATATTTTTTTGTTTTTCTACACCCTTCTGCGTTAAGAATTGCTTCCCCAAATTGAACACAATAGTCAAACACTATGTTCTTTTCATTTCACTCCACTACTCAGTGCAATATTTATAAAGCAGACGCCGTTTTCGAAAATGTCCGATTAAGCAAGTTTATTTTAAAGCCGTTCCGTAAAAAAAAAGTAAATATCTTAGAGAAACAAATCCACTGACATTTAATTTGTCAACCAGCAAGAGATTAGGTCACCAAAAAGCATATATTTATAAGCATCAAAGAAACTTTGATTGCGCTACCTAGAGACAACTTTCCGGAAGAATGCCCATCAGACAAGTTCACAATAACATAAAAAGAATTCCTGACCACCAAACTTACCTTCATCTTTAATTGAAAATACGTTTGTCTACAACAGTCTAATTTTTAATAAGACAACACAACCGAAAACAGTCTAATTTTCAGTTAAAAAATTATTTTTAAATGGCTTACTTCGCCCTCGCTTAGTCAATTCTTTAACAAAGTTTAAAATTAGTTATTTTTTTTAATGAAAACGATTTATTTTTACCTAATTCGCCTTAAAAAATCATATGTTTGTATTTCAAAATAATATATGTTATAACAAACAAAAAAAGAACACTATTATTCAATCATTAAACAAAAAATGAAAACCCTTTCGCACAATCTCTTACGTATACGCCTGCTATACTCAAATCATTAAAACAATACACTTACAATCATTAAAAAAAATATAACAAATATCTTATACATTTTATTCAACTTGTACTTATTTGAATTAATATTATATTATATATTTTTTATTTAACTACTATATATTAAACCACAGCACAGACAAAGCAAAACCAAAAAAGAACAACAAAACTATTTTGTATTTTTATTATGAAAACAAAAAAACAAACACAAGAAACATATATGTTAAATATTTACAAAACAAGTGTGTAATAAGTTTTTACTTTAAGA
The DNA here is from genome assembly GCA_963576555.1 of Ferdinandea cuprea. NCBI lineage: Eukaryota > Metazoa > Arthropoda > Insecta > Diptera > Syrphidae > Ferdinandea > Ferdinandea cuprea. The sequence goes on along the minus strand of OY754961.1, from coordinate 82,934,815 downwards.
GTATGAAAAGCGAGAACATTTTTTTACACAAAACCATTTAAAAAACATATATATATAGATACATACATAATAATATAGAATACTCATAGGATCTTTTAGATTTCAAGGGACGAAATCTCTAAAAATGGAATGAACGATTTTTTAAAAAAAATATTTAACAGCCAAAGAAAGTAGGGAATTATAACAACTACATACATACCTTATTATTTTTAATCAAAGTAAAAATATTATTTGCTTTATTTCTTTTTTTTTATACGAAAAGAAAAAAAAAAACAGTTGAACTATGCAATTTGTTATAATTTTTAAAAGTAGCTTTTAAGATTTATATGATGATATAACGATAAATGAAAATTACATGTTGAAATGTAGAAAGAAAAGAAAAATCAGAAAAGTAAATATTTGGAAAATAAAGAAATTCAATTTAAAAATGAAAATACACAATACGAAGTTTCAAAGTCCATATTTTATGGATACAAATATTGCACTTCTGAAGCAAATTAAAAAAAAAACACATTTTCATAATATAGCACTATTATTTCTGCCTTGCGCGAGATTTTTCTTTACTGAAAAAGGTAAATTTTTTTTTATTCCGAGGGTGAGTTGAAAATATTCCATGAAACATTGAGAACCGACCGCACGTGCTCATAATAGTGTGATATTCTTACTAAAAAGTGTTTTATATTAATAATGTCATGAATAGTGAAATATGTACGAGTTTTGTTTAATTCAATTAATACTAACCGAGAACGTTTTACTTTTGTCCAACAAAAATTAATGATCCACAGTTTTAGACGCCTCCTACTTGACAACATGAATACAACTAAATTCACAAACCCCCTTACTTTCACCACACCAAAACCAGTGATGTCAAAACTAATAATATTGCATTTAGTCGACGTTTCGTTATCGATTGAATGTACATGTAATAATTTGCAGTGCAGTTGTTAATATATATAATATGTCCAAAGTGTTTTTATTAATTTTATATGCAACACCAAAAAAAATAGATCTTAGAAATTTATTATTCTATAACAATCTCGTTCCTTTCAATGCGAACTGTCCTACAATCAAAAGTAAGTAAATGCACAAACCAGTGGACTTACCAAGCTTTTTATTACCACCATATAATTCTTCAATAAGCTCTTTCTATTAAGGAAAATGAATTTATGTCCTTAAATTGTAAGCACTTACTTAGAATTTTTTTTAAATTTGGTAAACATGAATGCCAAACTCATTCCAACAGCTTTAAGTGCTATTTTTACTTTTAAAACAAAATAACTGTCTAAATCATGTCATAGCGAATGCACACCCCAATAGACTCGCTTCGACTAGATTAGCTGCAAATCGGAAAAAATTAAGCAAAATCGACTTCGTTTGGAAAAAAAATTAATACACCTAAAATCGCGTAAATAGAAGTATTGAAATGTTTTTACTAGTTTTTATGTGTTTTGGTTTGTGGGAACTTTACATTTCGCTTAATTTTAAAGTTATATGTCAAAAAATTCTGCAAAAAGAGTCTGAACTTCAAAATGGGGTAATTAAAGTTGTGTTGTTAAAATAACTTAAAAAGAAAATACCACTTTTAGGCGGTACGGGACGGGATTTGATCCAGCAACCCCTTGTTATGCGGTCCAACCCACTTAACCACTAAGCCACTACATCTGCTAAAATTACTTAGTTAACACAAATGATGTTGCAAAAACTGAAAATTTTCACAAAATAGCATCCGATGCCATACATACATACATTAATATGAATAAGTTTATTAACATATTTTATTTTGCCAATAAATTTCAAGTTAAATTAGTATTCGCATTTACGTTTTCAATTAGCCACCTATACAACAATTGTAAAAATTAAAAAACTTGGCTAAGTCACAGACCAGTAAGTTCATCTAAGCAAAGTAATTCTACCTCTGTGATCTCAGTTCAGTTTCTTTGTTCTGTCGGTTGGTGAAAAGTCATAAAGTGCTGCTCGTTTTCCAATAAAAATTTAATATTTCTAAAATCGTGTAAATAAAACTGTTAAATGGTTAAAATTATCGGACGAAATCTAATTTATACTTTATTTGGTCGTTGAGTTTTTGAAGGATTAAAGATTATTGTTCACAATTTTTTTATTCAGTATACATAAATTTATATGTATAACTTTATGCCAACAAATTTCAAGTTGAATTAAAATTCGAATTTACTTTTCCAATACGCCACCTATACGACATAATCGTAAATTGTAAGAAATTGAAAACTTGGCAAAGTCACAAACCAAACGATAGCTCACCGTCATTAACTCTGTGGTCTGCGCTCAGTTTCTTTGTTCTGCCCATTTGGAAAAGTTGTAAAGTTCGACTCGTTTTAAAATAAATATTTAATATGTTTAATTTTGTGTAAATAAACTTTTTGAATGTTTAAATTTTGTGTTAATGTGCTCTCACAGGTGTAAAGTATATTTATATTATGTTTGAGTATGGATTTATCTTGCAATTTTCCAAAAGTAAGCTGAAAAAATCTCACAATGGCTGAAATTCAAAGTGGGTATTTAAAAATTATTTTATTAACATTTTTATTGCTCCAGCTAAACGTTTCAAAGCAAATTGAGCATCATAGTCGAAATTAAAAAGTTTAGATAAAAGAAAGTACTATAATACTCATTTATTTACACAAAATCTGTTTATAAAAACCCTTCAAATTTATGGTGGAATTTTTTTTTTTCGCTTGCTTTTTCATGGCCAATTCACAATCACAAACCAGTAAGCTCATCTCAATAAACTACTGCAACGGCAACCTCTGTGACCTGAGCTCAGTTTCTTTGTTCTGTCGGTTGGTGAAAAGTTATAAAGTGCGGCTCGTTTTCCAATAAAAATTTAATATTTCTAAAATCGTGTAAATAAAACTGATAAATGGTTAAAATTAGTGTTAATGTGCTCTCACATGTGTAAAGTATATTTCTCTTGTGTTTGAGCATGGATTTATCTTGCAATTTTCCAAAAGTAAGATGAAAAAATCTCACAATGGCTGAAATTCAAAGTGGGTATTTGAAAATCATTTTATCAACATTTTTATTCCTCCAACTAAACGTTTCAAAGCAAATTGAGCATCATAGAACAGAATCTAATTTAAACTTTATTTGGACTTTGAGTTTTTGACGGATTAAAGATTATTGTTCACAATTTTTTTATTCAGTATACATAAATTTATATGTATAACTTTATGCCAACAAATTTCAAGTTGAATTAAAATTCGAATTTACTTTTCCAATACGCCACCTATACGACATAATCGTAAATTGTAAGAAATTGAAAACTTGGCAAAGTCACAAACCAGTTAGTTCATCTTAGCAAAGTTTCTTATTCTGTCGGTTGGGGAAAAGTTATAAAGTGCGGCTCGTTTTCCAAAAAAAATTTAATATTTCTAAACTCGTGTAAATAAAACTGTTAAGTGGTTAAAATTATCGGACGAAATCTAATTTATACTTTATTTGGACGTTGAGTTTTTGACGGATTAAAGATTATTGTTCACATTTTTTTTTGATTCAGTATACATAAATTTATATGTATAACTTTATGCCAACAAATTTCAAGTTGAATTAAAATTCGAATTTACTTTTCCAATACGCCACCTATACGACATAATCGTAAATTGTAAGAAATTGAAAACTTGGCAAAGTCACAAACCAAACGATAGCTCACCGTCATTAACTCTGTGGTCTGCGCTCAGTTTCTTTGTTCTGCCCATTTGGAAAAGTTGTAAAGTTCGACTCGTTTTAAAATAAATATTTAATATGTTTAATTTTGTGTAAATAAACTTTTTGAATGTTTAAATTTTGTGTTAATGTGCTCTCACAGGTGTAAAGTATATTTATATTGTGTTTGAGTATGGATTTATCTTGCAATTTTCCAAAAGTAAGCTGAAAAAATCTCACAATGGCTGAAATTCAAAGTGGGTATTTGAAAATTATTTTATTAACATTTTTATTGCTCCAGCTAAACGTTTCAAAGCAAATTGAGCATCATAGTCGAAATTAAAAAGTTTAGATAAAAGAAAGTACTATAATACTCATTTATTTACACAAAATCTGTTTATTAAAATCCATCAAATTTATGGTGGAATTTTTTTTTCGCTTGCTTTTTCATGGCCAATTCACAATCACAAACCAGTAAGCTCATCTCAATAAACTACTGCAACGGCAACCTCTGTGACCTGAGCTCAGTTTCTTTGTTCTGTCGGTTGGTGAAAAGTTATAAAGTGCGGCTCGTTTTCCAATAAAAATTTAATATTTCTAAAATCGTGTAAATAAAACTGATAAATGGTTAAAATTAGTGTTAATGTGCTCTCACATGTGTAAAGTATATTTCTCTTGTGTTTGAGCATGGATTTATCTTGCAATTTTCCAAAAGTAAGCTGAAAAAATCTCACAATGGCTGAAATTCAAAGTGGGTATTTGAAAATTATTTTATTAACATTTTTATTGCTCCAACTAAACGTTTCAAAGCAAATTGAGCATCATAGAACGGAATCTAATTTAAACTTTATTTGGACTTTGAGTTTTTGACGGATTAAAGATTATTGTTCACATTTTTTTTTGATTCAGTATACATAAATTTATATGTATAACTTTATGCCAACAAATTTCAAGTTGAATTAAAATTCGAATTTACTTTTCCAATACGCCACCTATACGACATAATCGTAAATTGTAAGAAATTGAAAACTTGGCAAAGTCACAAACCAGTTAGTTCATCTTAGCAAAGTTTCTTATTCTGTCGGTTGGGGAAAAGTTATAAAGTGCGGCTCGTTTTCCAAAAAAAATTTAATATTTCTAAACTCGTGTAAATAAAACTGTTAAATGGTTAAAATTATCGGACGAAATCTAATTGATACTTTATTTGGTCGTTGAGTTTTTGAAGGATTAAAGATTATTGTTCACAATTTTTTTATTCAGTATACATAAATTTATATGTATAACTTTATGCCAACAAATTTCAAGTTGAATTAAAATTCGAATTTACTTTTCCAATACGCCACCTATACGACATAATCGTAAATTGTAAGAAATTGAAAACTTGGCAAAGTCACAAACCAAACGATAGCTCACCGTCATTAACTCTGTGGTCTGCGCTCAGTTTCTTTGTTCTGCCCATTTGGAAAAGTTGTAAAGTTCGACTCGTTTTAAAATAAATATTTAATATGTTTAATTTTGTGTAAATAAACTTTTTGAATGTTTAAATTTTGTGTTAATGTGCTCTCACAGGTGTAAAGTATATTTATATTATGTTTGAGTATGGATTTATCTTGCAATTTTCCAAAAGTAAGCTGAAAAAATCTCACAATGGCTGAAATTCAAAGTGGGTATTTGAAAATTATTTTATTAACATTTTTATTGCTCCAACTAAACGTTTCAAAGCAAATTGAGCATCATAGAACAGAATCTAATTTAAACTTTATTTGGACTTTGAGTTTTTGACGGATTAAAGATTATTGTTCACATTTTTTTTTGATTCAGTATACATAAATTTATATGTATAACTTTATGCGAACAAATTTCAAGTTGAATTAAAATTCGAATTTACTCTTCCAATACGCCACCTATACGACATAATCGTAAATTGTAAGAAATTGAAAACTTGGCAAAGTCACAAACCAGTTAGTTCATCTTAGCAAAGTTTCTTGTTCTGTCGGTTGGGGAAAAGTTATAAAGTGCGGCTCGTTTTCCAATAAAAATTTAATATTTCTAAAATCGTGTAAATAAAACTGATAAATGGTTAAAATTAGTGTTAATGTGCTCTCACATGTGTAAAGTATATTTCTCTTGTGTTTGAGCATGGATTTATCTTGCAATTTTCCAAAAGTAAGCTGAAAAAATCTCACAATGGCTGAAATTCAAAGTGGGTATTTGAAAATTATTTTATTAACATTTTTATTGCTCCAACTAAACGTTTCAAGGCAAATTGAGCATCATAGAACAGAATCTAATTTAAACTTTATTTGGACTTTGAGTTTTTGACGGATTAAAGATTATTGTTCACATTTTTTTTTGATTCAGTATACATAAATTTATATGTATAACTTTATGCGAACAAATTTCAAGTTGAATTAAAATTCGAATTTACTCTTCCAATACGCCACCTATACGACATAATCGTAAATTGTAAGAAATTGAAAACTTGGCAAAGTCACAAACCAAACGATAGCTCACTGTCATTGCCTCTGTGCTCAGTTTCTTTGTTCTGCCCATTTGGAAAAGTTGTAAAGTTCGACTCGTTTTAAAATAATTATTTAATATGTTTAATTTTGTGTACATAAACTTTTTGAATGGTTAAATTTTGTGTTTATGTGTTCTTGGTTTCGTGTAATATATTTATTTAGTGTTTGCGTGCGAATTTTTCACTATTTTTTACGAAAGTAGAATCAACCAAAAAAAAAAATAACTAATGCAAGCCGGGTAAGCGAAAATTGTAATTTTTTTCTTGTCTCAACATAGAAACTGAACATTTATCATATTTAAATGCGGTTGAGACGATGTGTGACTGTTTTTTTTTCGGAAAATCTATAATTTTTTAGTCAGTTACATATTTTTATTTTTATGAAATCATGGTGCATAACTGTATCCGTTTTTGGTATGACTTCGAGCCGGTGAGAGGTTTATTGGGTGCTTATAACTACGCATAGTACATACCTATGTACTTTATTCAATTCTGAAGAGTAGTTATTTCTGAGGCGATTGAAAATGTCGTGGACAAGGCAGAGAAAAACACTGCAATATCATTACGTTTGCAAAAAAAATCTGAATACAACCGACAAAGGTTTAATCTTTCTCCGCCTCTTTAAATTGTTCGCAACATTTTTCGGAAGCTTTCAATGCTTTTATGTTTCGCGTAGAAGCAAGACTCGTTTTCCAACAATACTTGCGACGCAGTATGGACAATTGTGTGTTCAATAACCTACAAATATGTAGGTACGTCTGGTATCCTTTCGTTGTCCTCAATATGGTTAAGTTTGATATCACAAAAATGCTTTCATTCGTTGTATCTGAAAGATATATGATTGATTATTTTGCAATCACTTTGCAGGTGCCTACATAACAATATCAAGTATGTTTTTAGTTCACATCAATAAGTCGCACTTTTATGAGAAATGTTACCCTTGAGTTTCATATACCCGAGTTTGTTTAAGGAATTTTCCGTTACCAGCTTTTCCGCTTTGTCATTACTTTGTGCGCGGCCCCCATATACGTCAAACTTTTCGCGACTGCGGTCCAGAAGATTCAATTTAATTTTAATGACGTCTAAACCTCCCCGAAAGGTTCGAATCCTGCATACAAAAGTTGATAATGATTTTAGGTTGGTGAAGCAGAGCAGCCTCTACATCGCCAGACTTTCGTCCATATCCACCATTTCATGAATTTCTATGAATTACAGCGAAATGGTTGACCACTTAGGAAGACAGAATTTTTTTTTGTCACACGTGCCGGAATTTGATGGATGTTTTCAATAGTTCCGAAGAGATATTTCCAAATTGCGCATTGCATTTGCATTGCGCGTTTTCTCGCATTCTGCCATCGCTATAAAGAGGTTCCAACTTACCGACGAATTTGTTTAGTGTGAAAATTTGTCAATCTGAAAGCCACACGTTCTCGGTGTCTTGCAAAACGGCTAACTGTAAACTTTCTCCTGCCACCGGCTCGAATGGCAGCAACAATTCATTAAGATGTCTTCTCCGATTTGATGAGTGAAAGTTGGTTTTCCTAAATTCATTGCTTTCAAAACTCTTTAGTGTAGAAAGTAAATTCAATGTTCATTCCAAAATTACAAAACCTTTAAAATAAAGAGTTTATTAAAAAAAAAAAAAAAATTCATAGTACTTTCCGTAGAACTACAAAAGAACATAAATGCATAGAGACATATTATTATTGTCTATTTTTATATTATTAGTTCTCTATTTTTATAAAGAAAGACCGACAAATCTAAATTTTCTGGTGGCAATAAAGCTTTGTTAAAGGGCATAACACCCTCAGCTGGAGTAGAATTGAAATGCTGTAAATTAACACAAGTTGCTGGATAAGTCTTCTCCTTATATTTCCACCACGCATATGGGTTCATGTCAAACCGTAGCTGGGGTTCGGCTAAATATGCTTCCAGTTCTTGTCCGACTTCCATTCGATTAGTTCCGGTTATTTTATACAGAAATTCCAAAGCGATTTTTATATCATTATTCTTTGTATCTGTAGATTAGTCAATCGGATTGTGGATGTTCTAATAGCATGTCCTTCAAATTCTCTCTAATGGCAATTCTGACGTCAACATCTTCATGTGACAAGTCTTTGTAACGTGGATCAAGTAAAGAGGCTATTGTCGAATGTTGCTATGTTGTCGTGTGTCAGTGGAGATGATCATTTTAAAATTACTTATCATATCTGAATCACTGTCTGCTGCCATCATATGTTGTTCCAATAGCTTATGCATAAGAGGTCGAACCATTAATGCAAACGAGTCCTCACTGCTGAGGACACAATCGAGCATTTGAATGGACTTAAGAAAATGCTTAAGTTCTTCCAAAGATGTCCACTCTTGTTTTTGAATCTCTAATTTTTTTGCCATTTTTCAACTGATGTGAATTTACTATCTGCCAACACATTGATAAGCGCATCTCGGTTGTTGATCAGCCACTGAAGCATAGAACAAAGTGAACTCAATGTGAAGGATAAGTTCGGAACGAATCTAATTTGCGGCAGGTTCAACTGCTTTTGCTGTTTCTCCAGGACACATTTGGCAACACTAGAATCTTTAAAGTAATCCACCAAATTTTGGGCTTTCTTAATTGCCGTTTGAATGTAGTCCGACGAAAGGAATTTATTTAATGCCAGATTGTGAGTAGGACATGTTAAAATAAAACGTTGCTTCATAGTTTTGAAGGACTTCAAGATTTTTGCTGCTTCGTCACTGACTAATGTCATCACATTGTCAGCTATTTCCCAGTCGTGCAATATACTTTCGATCGTGTCCACGAGATTTTACGCCTCGTAAATGACCTTAACGCCCAAATGTCATCAATTAAATTTGCCGTCACTGTGATATACGATGCTTGTGGTTCTGGTGAGGTCCAACAGTTGTACGTAGACGATATTCCGCAAGGATTACGGATAATTTCCCTAATCAGTTTTTCCAAGTTCTGTCTTATTAGCTTGCAGTCGATATTTGATTGCCCCCTCATTCGCTGGCACATAGTTTGGATCCACAACAGCCATGAACTGGAGAAACCCTTCGCTATCGCAAAAGGATATTGGCATTTGTTTCACCGCTATCATTTTTGCCAGTCCCGAATAAACCTCTTCCATCTTGTCTGATAAACACGGTCTCATACTGGGAGTTGTTTGGGCATTTCTTTTCTTCTTTTCTGCTATATCTTGCATGTCATCGCCATAACCGCTATTACTGGAATTACATAATGTTTGTAATGCTGCTATCAAAAAATATTAAAGAATTTATTGCTTCTTACCTGTTTTCGGGAGATACTGTTACGCTTTTCCAATTAATGTCTAGCATTCTGCCTAACGCACATGAACTCACATCGGTTTCAGTTCTTTGTGTACTTCTTCTTTCACAGATTCTGGCTTGAGAAGAGGGCTCCAATTTCACCATAAAACTGTTTTCTTCGTTGTCGGGTATGCAATCACTTGTGCTGATATATAATTAAATTATGCATCAATAAATTCATCTGGGAATTAAGTTTAACAGCTACTCACCCGTTGTAGTCGGCAGAACTTAAGTTTCCTGCCTTTGAATCTGGAAGATTAATGTTATGAAAAGCAATAAACGTGTGTTGTGTGTCCCTGTTTCATTTGCAGATAAAAAAATGAAATGACTAATCTCTCTATCCTTAGTGCCTGGCTACACGTTCATGGGAATGATCGTCATGTCGCACGAGACAGGTAGATTTTATGTGAATCAGAAAGACAAAGGTAGATTGCACCAAGAATCCACCGAAAATGCGCTTTCGATTTAAATTCTCGGCATGCCCACGCCGAGCGTTTCCACGAACGTTTCGGTTCCAAACCATATCACTTTTGACAGAAATCCTCATTTGAGATTTGTGTTGGAAGAGCGAAGACCGAATACAGGTACTAGAGAGCACAAAAGTATTCGATTTTCCAAGAGAGATTTGGTTTTGTTTCAGATTTCAGCGTTCCCCGCCATTCAAATTGCTTTCATTCTTATGAGACTTTTTTGTGTGTTTAGCCACGACTTTCAATTCCATGAACGTGTAGCCAGGCCCTTATACGTGAACTCTAACTTTCTCGTGTATGTACTCGTGTCTACAGTCTGCGTTGTAAATGTATACCTGGGTCTGACAAATTGTTTAAAATGATGGCCAAACATTTTTTGTCCAAGTCTTTTAATGAAAACCTTTTTTAACGAAGTACATGAGGTAGGAACAGGAAACGAGTAAGGGAACGGCATTGAGTAACTATTCATAGGAATTTGTACGTAATTATTACGACCTATACACAAAAAGGTTTTTGATTTGAAAAACCTGTATTTGGGGAACTAAGTGACAATTTCCTGACTATCATTCTTTCCAATTCTCCTAGCCTTACGTTGCCTCAGGCCCCATATATAGAAATGAACACATCATAAAATTGATTTGTTTCCTTTCTGTGAATTCACTGAAAAGTTGAACGGGGAAATTCCGTTATTCAATTGATCATTTCTTTTTATAATTTCGTTTTGCATTTTATAAGCTACATTCAGAGACAAAGATTGGGTTAAGCTTTTAAGTGCATTAAAAAAAAAGATTTTGGATGCCTTTTTCGTATGGCCACATCTGGGGCTCTAAGTGAGTTGATTGCAAGTTCAGAAAATGTTATTTGATCAATAGATCTCACTCTTCGAAAATTATAAATGAAATAGATATAGTATATCAAAATGTTATACATTTGAAAAGTGAAACATGTAGGTACCTACTTACCTACGACAAAAGACTTAACAAATACTAATAAAAAAAATTGCAATTTTACCTAGTTTCTATTCCAGCTAATTCGAAAGTGAAAACAAACTTATAGGAGTCCTACCTATGCGCATAACATCATAAAGTGTTAAATAATACAGTATTTAAAGTTTTTCTCTCATATGTACAAATTGACAAAAAAATTTTTTCTCATCGACCAACAAAAAAATATTTAGTTAATACTAACGAAACTCAAAAATCTTCACTCAAATGATGACTAACTGAAATTTCAAGAGCAATTATTTTTGTTTAACATGACACCCTAGACCGCGCGGTATAATTTAATTTTTCGATCGCGGTTTAAATTCACGGAGCCATGTAACCCCGAAATAGGGTTCTTCAGCAGGCAGACGTCATATTTCCTGCGGTTCAATTTCGCAGCTCCAATGCCACCAAATCCATATTTTTGTGAATACGGGCAATTTTTCATTTTATTAGAGACCATTCATTTACCTTTTTAAAACAAAAACCAGCAATTTTGGGACCATTTGCAATTTTTGTTTAATTTTCTCATTTAATGACACTTTTCTACACAATTGTCCAAATTCATACAAACAATTCATACTACATTTAAATACAATTTACCCACCTACATATATGTCTCTATACATTTTTATATCAAGAACGTCTAACCTACAACTAATTAAAGCAAACCCCTCTAGCCTGACTGGTGCCGATCAAAATTTGAATTTTCCTTGCAGAATCTACAACCAAAACAATTCCGTTTATAAATAGAAAAAAACTATAATAAATTAAAAAGTTTACTTCAGTTTTTCTAGGAAAACTCGTAAGATAAATTTAGTTACCATATGCCGACTAAAAACCAACCAATTCCCCCCAGCCGTTGTCGTGCAATCACTCATCACATCACATGCAAATTGAATACAAATAATATGCCTGTGCAACAAACTAGAATAAAACGTTAGAACATAGGAAAATGAATGTCCTTGAACTTTCTGACGCGCTATTAGCCCCCATAAGCCCAAGCCCATGCCATATGATACTATCGCTTCTGACCTTGAACGAACGAGTCGAATGTTGAATGTTGGCTTGCCTTTGGTGTTAGTGCTACTGCACCCCAAAGTGTTGTGTTTCCGCGTTTTGGCACCTCACCATTGTTTTATGACGATGAATTGTTACATCGTTCTTTGCCGTTACAAGAGTGTATTGATTTGATTTGTTTTTCTAATTATAGAGTTGCCACCTAGAGAACAGAAAACAGAAGAAGAAGAAGAAGTGAGCTTTCTTGACTGTTATGTTTTGGTCACGAGCTGTGTTTCTGTTTACCCTTCGTGTGTTTTTTGTTTCTTCTTTATCGATTCCACTTCATGGGAGAATGAAATAAATTTGGTGTTTTGCCAACGGAATTTCATTTGTATGCGTTTCTCAGAGTAGTACCTATGTAGAATTTTTACTTTGCAAAAACGGTATTTGATTGTACAAGTTTGCATTCTGCAGAAGTGAAATAAATAATGGAAACGCATTTAGTCAATGTCAATGAAACTATTCGAAGGGGAGGTGAAGTTGTCTGAGGTTGAATTGGATCCCTGGTCTAACCAACTTTGATTGGGACCTTTTAGGTGACTCCGGAAATGCTCAGACCAATGGAAGGTAGTGCCTATCTTTAGTTTTGGCTTGTGAGTTTTTTTTTTAATGTTTCGAATATGGTTTAATGAAGTACTGTCAATCTAAGAGTTTCAGTTGTATGTGTTGATATTTTCCATAAAAATGCGCACCTTTTTGGAAAAACCTACAGGAGAAGAATAAAGTGGAAGGGTTATGTTATGATCCCTCTAATCCAGAACATATACTTTTTGAGCTTTCTAAAAAAGAAAATAAAGTCAGTTTTATCGATTAAATGGAAAAAAATGGAAGAAGGTGTGAGACCGATAAAGGCGCCTTAGTTAAATATGACAGCGAGGCTGAAGTAGAGTTAAAAGGGAGGTTTGAGCTGTTTTCTATGTAAAGACATTTAAGTAGTAAAGTCACTCGATGAAAGGGTGATTTGTTTATTAGAGAAGGGCTACCGTCCGTTGACATGGCAACGATTAAAGTCAACCTATCTCTCTATCGAAGTATCTCTACCTGATTTTGAGGGACAGCAAAATAAGGTTGCGCTACAGTCCGGTGTGGACCTGGTCCTCAACCAACAAGCGTCTCCAGCCAGCACTTTGGCCAGCTGTCTCCAGTTTCGCATGCTAAGTTGGTTAAGGTACCTTCCACTTGCGTGCGCCATCTGAGTAGCGGTCTTTACTGCGCCGTCCCTTGGGTGTGGATTCTAAGATCTTCCATGACCCAGCCACCGCAGTCGTTGGACCTTCACTCTTTTGGCTAAGTCGATGTCGCTGTACAGCCCGTACAGTTCGCAGTTGTATCTCCTCCTCCATTCCCTTGCAGACGGGATCAAAAACTACTCGAAGAATTTTACTCTCAAAACAACTAAGAGTGGACTTATCCGCTTTTGATAGAGTCCATGCCTCTGCACCATAGAGAAGGATTGGGATTAGGAGGGTCCTAATAAAGGGTCACTTTAGTCGTTCGAGAGAGGGCTTTGCTACTCAATTGCTTTCTTAGCACAAAGAAACAGCGATTGGCAAGAGTTATTCTTTGTTTAATCTCAGCGCTGGTATCATTGCCTGAGTTCATTACGGAGCCTAGGTAGAAAAAGTCCTCGACCAGCTCAAAGTTATATCTGTCTATAGTGACATTCTGTACGAGACTTCGGTGTTGGGTGTCCTTTCTTGAGAACAGCATATACCGAATGCACCACAATACTCACGAACGCGCCAGTGACATCCCCCTAAAAGTCCTTTTTGGCGAATAGATGGATTTGCATTTGAGTTTTGCGCTATTCTTTCAAAAACGGTGTTGAAGAAGATTAAAGATAAAAATACTAGAATACATATATACTTGGCTTCATTAGCAAATTCACTACAAAGAATGAATAGTTCAAGTTGCCAAACGTGTAGTCCGATTTTTAAGAATTGGTAAAGTGATTCGATTATAAGTCACCTCATTCTGATTTTCTTTATCGACTCGGCAAATGTTTGGGGTAAGATTATGTCTGTCACCTCACTCTTATCTTTTACCAAAGATCCGAAAGTGGTTTAAGGTTCAGCTAACTTTCCAACCGACAGTAGGTAATAAACTATCCTACCCTCAGGACTATTATTGTCCTGATCAATACCTTGCTTAACACCTGAAAAGAAAAGAAGAAAAGAAATAACTGACTTTTTAAATCATACAATTCTGATGGGCTACAAAACACTAAACCGCAAAGTGTCTGTAACTTAGTAAGTTTGCTTTGCGACTACTGGAAAAAAAACTATTCATTACTCATTTCAGCTATACACACAATATTAGGGTTAAAGGCCACACGTAGCTCGTTTCGAAAGAAGAAAATCTTACCAATCACCATTTAGGGTGTTTTCTGTTGTTGTTTGTATTTAATCGAGCAGCACTACTTGCATATGTTATTGTCCTCTTATGCATCACAAGCACACTGTAGTTCACTTATTTTTAAAATATCTTCATTCAAATTTTTCCCGTCGGTTTTCTCTTTTATTTATTGGATTTCTAATTCACCTATCAAAATCAAAGAAATAACACTCTGTGTTTTTTTGTTATTTTATAATATTTTTTTGTTTTTATTTTATATATAAGTGTATTTTGTGTTCAATTGGAATTTAAAAATAAAAATAAATAAAGATCTTCTATTCAATAACATACGTCTGTCTGTTTCCATATCCACAATACATGATAGGTATCCTGCGATACACATTTATACGTTTACGTGTGTATTTACCTACTGTCATTTTTAATTTATTTATAAATAGAATTAGCTACAATTGATTTAATTAAATTTTTCTTTCTTCTTCAGTTTTGTTGTTGTTTGTGTTTGTATTTTGTTTTTATGCAAGCGCACACGAGGTGTCTCGAACAAGCTTTTCAATAATTAAAAAGCTGTCTTTTTTTTGTCTAGCTTAATTATAAAGATGCATTAATTCAATTACAACAATTAGATCAGAATACCTCAAAAAAAAAAAAAAAAGTAGAGGAAAGATGAAAGAGAGAAAGAGAAAAAAAAATTACTACAAACTATCTATGTATAGAATCGAGTTTATCTGCCCACCTTTTTTGTGTGATGTTTCTGAACGACTCTTAACGTGACAATATTAATAAAAAATAAAAAATAAAAACAAAAAAACTACAACACAGCCGAGATTTACTTGAGGTAGGGTAACAATATTAAGAACCAAAAAGATTACAGCATACGCAGTCGCGTAATACAACAGTTTTGGTTTCTTGTTAGTGTTTCTATGTGTTGGAAAAATTACACAAAATAAAAAAAAGAAAAAAAAATCGTTTACAAAACACCTTGAATGTGTCTCCTTGCTGTGCACAGCTCTATCTATCTTCGGTCAGCCGATTGTTTACGCTATTTTGCAATTGTTAGTAAATATTTAGAAAATGAATGAAAAAAATTTTAAGTTTTTTTTTTTTGAAATTAATTCTGTCCGCCGTTTATAATCGGTGGGTGTATGCATGATGAGGGTGATTTTAAACGCCTTGTCTGCCACTACTCCTCTCCAACTCGCCCTCATCAGCTTCTTTCATTCTTATGCTCTAGGCACGGCGGACAATTGGGTGTGACAGTCTTCAGCTTTAGATTGCCATTAGCAATAATTTTAGCCTCAGTAAGCGCTTTTCGCTGATCGTAAATTTCCTTTACGAGTTTCTTAACAAACGGGTGTTGAAATTTTCCTTCTGTCGAATCGAAGAATTCCTGATGCTTCATTAAACAGTCGTCGCGTTTCTCATATTCGAACGCCTGCATAACCATGTCGAGTCGATCGAGATCTTTGACGAACTTCGATTCGGCAGTCTGACCAGCTTCGTATTCCTAGAAAACATTTGCAAATACAAAAATTATGACGGTTAATTTATTTTTGTGTGTTTCGGCAAAACTCACCTCAAATAGTTCCATGATTCGCTTGCCTCGGGGCTCTATTAGTTTGCATATATCGGCCATGGCTTTAAGTTCCATTGCCTTTTTATCCTCCTTGGCTACGCCACAGAATGGCGTGAGATCGCCGACAAGACTCTCGGCCAAATCGTGCACCAACGCCAGTTCCATGCAACGAATTTGATTCAAACCTTCGCTTCCGTCGAGTAGGAATGTCATCATGCTCATGCGGTACATGTGACCAGAAATTGATTCACAGTCATTGACATCGCGCAACACCCAACCAGTCCGTTTCGTGTGCTAATAAGGGAGGAAAATAGAAAACAGAGAGAATAGTCAATTGTCGCAAATTTAAATATTTAATGGATTCAGAGTGTATAAATAGTTTTGGAATTGGGAAATTGGCAGATTTAACTTGCAGTAAAGTGAAAATTTCAAGCACATTGCCATTGAGAATTTATGTCATTTTTAATGAATAGTGGGTTTCGTCGAATGGTCAATTTATACAACATAATGCGAGCGCGAGGCATACAACTGAAATAAGTGAATAATTGAAAATTGGAATTTAAAAAAGAAACATATTTCATTTCACATAAAAGGCGGCGATTTTTTAAAAAGTTACATCTACGACGGAATACACTTCAATTGATTTTAGTGGCTCCGGCTCCTCCTAGCACGGTTATTCTCCGTTAGTTACTTTTATGCCATATGCAAACAAAGAGAAACAAGAAGATTGATGAACTAGGCAAACATATTTGCACTCCGATCCGCTCGGTGGTATTAAAAGGGCAAATTATTAATACACAATACATTTTTATGTCGAAAGCATTGCAGAAGTGGATCAAGCAGTCATACGTGATAAGTGGCCTACCAAGTTCTTTAACTCTTTCGCATCGAGAAAATGAGCCATACCTAAGTAAGTTTCTCGCTATATTATTTTTTGTTTACAAAACTAATCCGAAAATGTCACTCATTCAGAATCAGTCAGGTATTCAAAATATAAAAGCTGCCTAAAATCGTAGTCGCAGTCTTTGGGAAAATCGATTTTATTATTTTTTTTAACTCTATACTTAGTGTAATGGTTCAATTTTAAACCTCTTTATCGCTCTAAGCATTTCAAACAATCATGTATAATGAGTCAATACGTATTGACAATAGGACTTTTTGTTTTTATTATCGTTCTTCAATAACAAGCGAGTCTAAATGCGGGTACTTCGACATTGGACATATCTTGCTGAAGCACTCGAACTCAATAACTGGGTTATGGTAATCGAACAGTCGTATTTTTTCGACTCTTTGGAAAAGTCAAGAAGACTTTTATGATATAATGGAAAATTCCGAAGCGTCATTATCATTTTCGCGAGTTTCACATAAGTCTCACAGGCTTTTGATAAAATATTGCATACGGGATTGAAACATAACCTTAAATTTGGCTTTCCAAGTTCTTATCTAGTGGACAGATTTTTCCAGGCACGACAGGAGTTCTATTCTATTTTTTAATCTACACTCGAGATTTTCCGCAAGAAGAAGGCAACCACTATAGCTACGTTTGCGAACAATAACGCCATATTAGCCATGAGTAATATGGCTGAATAAGCAACGAAGTAGCTCCGACGGGCTATTGACAGCGTTTTTGAGTGGACAAAAACTCGTAATCGGCTTCATGGTCATTTGAGGGAGGTGTTTGTAGTGAGTGAGAAGAACGAAAGCAATTTTAACGACGGGGAACGCTGAAATCAGAAACAAAACAAAATTTCTCTTGAGAAGCCGAATACTTTTGTGCTCTCTGGTACCTGTTTTTTGGTCTTCACTCTTCCAAAGCAAATACCAAATGAAGATTTCTATCAAAAGTGACATGGTTTGAAACTGAAACGTTCATGCCCACAACGAGAATTCAACTTGAAAGTGGATTTTCGGTGGATTCTTGGTGCAATGTACCCTTTTCTTTCTGACTCACATAAAATCTACCATTCTCGTGCGACATTACGATCATTCCCATGAACTTGTAGCCAGGAACTTAGTACAGATTTCAACGTTCCCCGTCGATCAAATTGCATTCATTCTTATGACGCTTTTTGTGACGCTTTTTGTGACGCTTTTTGTAGCCAGGTACTAAGAAAATGATGCAATGGTGATATATATTCCACCACCTTTCTTAGTATCAATATGTCGGAGACTCATTCTCCGATTGTATCATAACTTATCATATGGGGTACGATAACGATTGGGACTTCTACAAGAAGATTCCTATGGCCACGAGCAGACTTTAAGTTTGTCAGCATTTTGTTGGACGATAGGAATTTAGATAAGACCTTAGTCGGAATGACGAGTAGATTTCTGCTTGTAATTGACTTAGTCATTATTTTTCTTTTTTTGTTGATATAACTGAGTCCTATCAAAATGTGCAATATATATTGCAATATGCATTAGGACTTAATTGCAAAACAAGCCATTAGTAAAAGAATATATCGTCTCCTGGGCTAGACACCTGTTCTTAATATAACCTTAAAAAAAATATCCCACTTGAATAAACCCAAGCTGATATCTCTCGAATATTAATTTATTGCAAATTGCTTGCTTTTTGCTTTTGGGGGCTAACCAAATTTCCAAATAGGTATTTGTATATCAATTGATTTACGTGCAAATAATTTTAATTAATTTTTAACCTTACGCGATACATCTAGATAATATTGCAAAACAAATCTCATAACAATATTGCAACGACATAGTTTTACCGCAAAAAAATAGCCTATTGTTTTGTTTATAAAAATAAAACAATTATTATGCAACAATTATTTGTATCTTTGGAAGTATTATATGATTATCACTTTCAGCATATCTATAATAAAATAGTAAACTAATTGCATTCTCAAATTACTAATTATTTTTGTTTGTTTCTTTCTTTTCAGGTGAGTTTGTTATACATTGTTGTACGTGGGAAATTCGTAAGCAATTAAGCACATATATTAGTATTATTATTATTATCAGTCGCGCCAGTACTAATTCGTTTATCATACCGAAATGTTATATTTGCAATGCGTTAGATATAATAGTTGCAGCTGCTTTCGTCTGACTTTGAGATAAGACAAGCGAATGTTCAGGTGACAGAAACCTTTTGTTTTCGCCCGAATGAGATAGGAAGTCTTTTGTGAGATTACTAATTTTTGCGATTATAAACGAACCATAAAGCCAACAATTTTGTTATCAAACACGACGACATTGAGCAATTATTGCAACGGTGAGTGTCGCAGTGCCGCCTATTATCTGATTATATCGCCAAAATGCTGCTATCGTAGAATTCGGGATCTCATTGCCCGGGCTAGTAGGAAGTCCACGAGTGTGCGGCATTTTTAACAGAAAATTAATAGACCAAATTAGGGAAATTAGGGGTAAGGGAGTGGGCCTTTATTCTGTTATTGAAGTCAACGGGAACTCGGAGGTAAATGAAATTCATCAAAAGTGGGTGACGTGAAATTGGTCCGAATTCCAAAAATTTTACTTTACATATTTACATTTCAAAAGCGAAATAAGTGACTTCCTTCCTTAGAGGGTGGACAGATGTTTTCTTATTTGTTGAAAGTTTCTTTTTTGTAGACGGAGTTCATATCGGTTTCATCTCTAACAATAAGTCATTAAGGCCAATTGTTTTTAGGCTTGACATTGCCTTTTGATGGGGTTCGTAGGGTGGCAATACATGGCAATACCCACATAGCCGGTGGTGCTCCAATTTTTTCAAAATGAGTACCTCTTCGAATTTTTCGTTATTACTTGTTGATAGTTTATACCCCAGGATTGCACTTCAAAACTTACCAAGTTCCTTACCGGCAATAGTCCAACATAACGAGTTTATTTCGCACTCTCGTTTCGTTTTTTCGAATCTATCGAAAAGCTCGCAGGAATTTTTTGGGTTGTTAAGCTTGTTGAAACAAACAGAAACAAAATCAAATCAGCAAAGCATTTCGTTCGAATATGCTAATCAACTAATCTTTCCTAAGTTGATTACCGATGATCTTCCCCTCCTTGTTTTTAGCAGCGCATGCTGAGATTGATTGCATGAGTTATCTCACCTATGTCTGATTGTATCATTGTATCAGTCACTACGCACTTCTTTTTCTCTCTTCTCTTAAAGCTTCGTGGGTGGTTTGAGGTTCGATTGCTTCAGTCACCTCGCTTTTCTTCTCTTTTCTAAGTATTTTGGGAAAACCATTGAGATTGGATTATAACAGACATTCATTTGGCATTCATTATTCGGCTCCATCCCAATCCACATCTAGCAGACAACTCGGGTCTATGCAGTATCCCGATTGAAAATTCGGGCCAGACACAATCAGCATATTATGTCTGGCCCAAGCTTTTTGGGACTTTTTGTCTGCTTCTTAAGACGCTGACAGAAAGCTTTTGGCTTTAAATTGCACATAATCCTAGTATTTATTTTATAGCTTGGCATAATTGTCAATTATCAAGAAAATGCTTAATAATTATTTATATAACTTTTGAATAGTCTCAATAGATTGCATATTTGTTTTACATCATCCTTTATTCTTTTCTTTTACAACACTTGAACAATAAATGACCAAACAAATCACTTTTACATCACAATTCGATTACGAGTTACAATACCATTGAATTGGTAAGCGATATCGATAATGTTGTGTTGTGCAATATTATTGATCTTCAAGTGGTGGTTTTCCATTTGCACAATTCAAATAGCATGTAATTGCTTCATAAAGAACGATTTCCACATAAAAGTGCAAATTTTCTCAATTTAATGTTAAACGAATAAATTTTCTACTGAAGCGGCTTTTATTGAGAGTGCACAGATTTCCATCTTCGTCCACATCTTGAATTAAACATCCACACAAGGAACGTGCGCGAATCCATTCTTATTTTAGGTGGTGTTCCTAATACCGATCCTCATTACCGAAATTATGATTTGATAAATAAATATAAGGCATGCAGGACCTAAAGCCTAGCTTCTCCAACAATTGTGTGTGCGAAGACATATTTTTGCTTAGTAGTCCAACGCACTTAACCACTAACCCACTTCAAATCAAATACATATTACTTATGTACGTTTCCCTGCTTCTCCTTGGAAAATATTTACATTCATTCTGAAACTAATTGACTCACCCAGACGATATTGTAAATTATTTTCCACTGATATTTGACTATGACAATAAAAATATCGGATGGAATCCCAGCTTAACGCAATACCAACAACTCAATATTGTTTAGGTGCTTTAAAAACGGGCAACAGTAACACATAGAATATTCTATCTAATTAGCTCTAGTGGGCACTAACTACTGTGCAAACATAAACATGAGGCTACCACCATATCGGAGCGTGAAGGCCAGGCATACCTAATCGTATTTAGATTAATTAAAAACCACCATTCGAGATAATGTTCGGATGAGTAATTAATTTACAAGCAACGCACACTGGCCTTTACTCGTTCGTTCTTGCAAAATGTTTGAATTCACGGAATGGCTTAGATACACAATCCATGCCAATTTTTAGACGTGTAGATATGTACAGTAGAAATGATAAACAATAAAACAGGAAACGTTGAAAATAATATATATTTTTTTTTGCAATTCAAAACGCTGTGTGTTTATTTTGCCGGTCGGTTCTTGAATTACATTTGAGAGTTGTTGCTGGTAATGAACGCAAGAAATATTTGATTGTGAAATGAATTCCGGAATTCCGTCTGAACAATGAAAGAACAAATGTGCTTTTTTCCCCACCAGCCATGTGCCCCATTTGAAAGATGCATCAGGCCACGAATTGAAAGTCCTTCACTTTATTTCGAACTTCCAACCTATCGATTTGTTTCTTTACATGTCAGGGCCACTCCTAAACGTACAAACGTGGAGTAGCGTAGGTGCTGGCTTAACCCAAATTTTCAAATTCAACTTAAATATTATATATGTATTTATGTACGTACATGGAGGTAGTCAGCTTATATATTTATCTGTGATAAAATCGCCCACAAAATGATTAACATAAGCCAACTAAAAATGCGATAACTGACACTTGTTACAAGAATTTCTAATCTACTCGGCGTTATTCTCTCTTGAAATACGCCAGCACGTGTTTCCTATCAAGATACAATTGTCATTTCACGTTGACTCGCCACTAGTTATTTCCAGTAATTAGCCAAATATTAATAACAAGAAGGCACCACTTATTTAATGAAACTTTACCATGGCCAATGGTTTGCAATAATAAAAAAATCGATAAGAATAACAGTAACATTGTAGGCTTGCGCTAACGATTAATCTTGAATCCGGAAACGATTTTGTTGCTTAGCGTGATAAAAAATGATAAATCCACCATTACCAAACATACATTCACGAATGCTTTGATAATTTAAATCAAAAATGCTATGGGAAAGTTAAACAATCCGATGTGTGTTTATTTTTAGTATCAAATAGAGACAATTGTTTTCACTTTTACTTGCAAACCAATACACATGAATAATAATGATATTTGAAGTCTTGTTTTGTTCGCACGTTAAGCTGTAGACTAGTCAGTCAGTCAGTCACCTGATATGACTAGCATTGAAAAATGTGCACACGAGGGTCAAGAAGAAGAAGAAGAAGACAGACATTCATTAAACAGTTGCTTGGAAATTTATTCATACACGTTAAATAAAGACTTTTTGATAAAAAATTTTGTCGGATCATTTTAACATGTCTCAGGTTAGGTCATCACTTATGCGTAAACTTGTATTACCTGTTTTGTTTGGCAACAGTTCAAGAGTGTAAGCTGCCCCTTTTTCCGATATGAAACAATCTTGAGATTGTATACCAATAATACTCTTGGAGGAGTAGCATTAGAACCTTTAAATAAAGGCGTCACATATGGAATGGCTATCCATACTTTTATCTCCCAATAGGTATTTTTAAATAAATAAATGATTACGGAATGTCATTATCCACTTATTTTTCTTTAAAGCGATATTGGTGGTATGATTCAACAAATGCTAGGTTAGAACAGCACAGAAGAGCACAAACTGTCTGATCAAGTTGGAACAGGAAAGTACAGCTTGGCTTTTTGTGATGTTGACAAACTCCTTAGGTTAACTGCCTGTTTTTTTTCCACCAATTTCTTATATTCATATTCAAATCGAATAAATTCCAAATTACACAACAAACAAGCAAACTTTAGATTTTAAAACTTGCGCAATGATGGTTAAAATTTTAAACGCAAAACTACCAATTTATCTATATAGTAAAGTAATTTTCTCCCAGTCTCTTCGCTCTTGTTGTATCAGACCTAATGTTTACACTTGCACGATATCACGTAGGCAATTTTTCATTCACGCCATTCGACTCTTTAATCAACTTCCCCTTAGTATAAGAACCAAAGTCAAGCACAGGAATTTTACATATTTCAGTACTCTCCATTGATGTTTTTTTGCTCGTAATTTAACTTAACTTAAATTTATAATAATAATAATGTTAAAATAATAATATCATTTATAATTTCATTTATTTGTTTTTACTTTTTATTCAATTTTTCGCTTATAGTTTTATAGTTTTTATATTTTGTTCTTCTCTTTTCTTTTTTTTATAAACTTCAAATATGTTCGAATGTATATCCCCATGTTAACTGTGCATTTTGAAAGAATGTAGTTCTTATTGTACAGCAAATTTTTATAAATAAATAAATACAAATACAAATACAAATTGTCCATCGGATGATTTATCACCATCCAAGGGCATAATGCAAATCGTTAAAGAAAAAAAAAAAAAAAAAAAAAACTAGCTGACATTTGACACTTCGCATGTACTTGCTCTATCTAAAAAGAAGCACAAAATGGTGACGTGAAATTTTGCTAAACGAAATAATGCCAAATTTTAAATAAGGCGCCTTTGGCAATAGTACCTTGGAGACCCGCTGCGCGGTATTTAAGGAATTTCAACCCTCTTTCCGCAGGCGATTCGATTTTGGAATGGAAATATTGCAAAACTGTTGGAATTTGACTTTATTTCACGTCACCGGATAAAATATTGTATCAAACTGAGCTGGACAACTTCATGAAAAAGAAATTGGCATGAGCTTTACCAACTTTAACTTTGGGAGCCGAGTTTCTGTGATACTGTATAGCTCTTATTAAACACACCTTATGCTTCTGAATTTCAGCTTTTTAGCTCCACAATTTAGCCTACAAATTTCTAACAGACAGACATGGTCAATATGGCATACATTTTTATGGTGATTAATGAATACGTTCACTTTTAACATAGCCAGACCCTCCCTCAGTTAATCATTACTGTGAAATTAATTTAAGTTGGTAAACCAGCTTTGCTTGCGTTCTGCTTAAATTTACTGTCATGTGCAATACAATACCAGCGAGCAGTTTTTCAGTTTGGAATATTTCTAATTATATGCCCGCCTGTACATTCAGGTGTTCCATTTAACAATTACTCATTTGTTTCTAAAACAGTTGACATAGGGCTGATTCCTTCATAAGTCAGGTATAACACTTCTCTTTTGGATAAGCATCACGCTTTCATATCTTCAGACTTTTCACATTACATGCCTTTTTATTTTAATTTTTTTAAATTTCTTATCATTGTTGATTTGCTGATTGGTTGATTTCTAATTTTCTATATATTGCGAAGCTAGCACGACCACGTCATGAATAAAGCAAACGCAGAATATGAATTTTACGATAAAAGTACAAAAGGGAATACAAGAACCGGAAAGAAATTTGCGGATCTTTCGCACTTTTCATCCTCTTTGTCCTCAAACTCATGTCAGGTACGGCAAATATTATAGTGTTTGAAACCTCACTAACTGCAATACTAGGATGTAGGTCAATATCAGTTGCTTTTTTATTGCACTCTACTGTCTATCTAACCGAAACAAATAATGAAAAATTATCAGGTTAGTGTGGGGTTGGGTTCTGTTATAATTAAATAGGGCGTTACCTTCAGACACAGTCTACCTACTAGACTTCACTATAATTATTTTCTGTGAATCATACAGTAAAAAGTGAAGTAACCAGATTAAAATGTGAAGTATCCGATGAATGAGATAAGAATGAACCCACGATATCTGGATGGCTGGACGGGGTCGGGTACAGGGACACGAAGCCTAACCATCTCTAACACCAATGGCTGACCCCCCCACAAAAGAGCATCACAATGGGTTCACGAGGACTTAAAGTGTGGCATAGCAGGGTAACCTAACACAGTCCGAATAAGATGGCGACTAACTTAGTGTACTAACACCTGAAAAAAAAAGTTTAATTTTTTGTCAGATTAGAGGTGACTGTGTGGACTACCCAGATGATACTTGACAACGGAAAGTTTTCTCATAAATAGCTCAACTTTTGAACCTGCCACACCGCGGGTGTTTTCTTTATACAAATAATAGCAAATGTGGGAAGCAAACTTCAGCTGCATACTCAGAGGAAGCTATTGTTTGAGAAAATTATCGGTCTTGTTGTGCCATACATATATCTCTCTCATATTATAACAATATAAAGAAGGAACAAAACGCAAAAAAAAAGTAAAATACCTCATGACATCGAAATATAATATCCGTCGGAGTTAATTCATTATTAAATTCAAATCAATTACTCAAACTCGAGAACAACAAAATGTTGCCAAACAAACTTCCATGATCTCATATCTACGTTTAATTATTTTGCCACAGCTACAAAAAAAACAAAAAAACACGAAAAATACGTCAGCAGTGGCGTGTCTTCCAATTAAAGAAGTATTCCATCGATTAGCTGCACCCGAGGAAGTAAAGAAAGAAATGATTTATTAATATTTGGTATGACAAAATTATACGGTTCTACTTCTGCTCTTCATTCTGTTTCACATTCAGTTTAGTCAATAACCGACTTAATATAGTTGTCACCATACAGAGGGAACTAATAAAGAAGAATCTGTAATTAGCCCAGAACATTGATTTTGCACTTGACAAGGAAAAAAGTTGAAAGAATTTTTGAGCCAAAAAATCGAATATTTGACGGAAAAAAACTAATTTCTTAAAGTGAATCATCGGTGGCAACAAGGCTATTACCCTCGAACGAATGCATGTAAAGACGATCAAGGAAATTTTAATGACTGCGTTGGTCAGTGTTGAGAACTGCAGATTATGAAATGATGACTAATAACGTTGCGCTGTCAGACAGGATCAGCCATTCAATCTGACACTAACACCGTTATCCCAAGATCAAATGGGAACAAATAAATAAAGTTTATGGACCTGTCTCAAGTATACATAAGTTTAAAAGCATAATCAATAGGTAAAATCTTCTAGAACTCTAGAACTCGAAGGACAAAGTGCATGCTCTACAGAACCCTTATCCTGCCAGTTCTGCTATACGGCGCTGAGTGCTGGACGATAAGCAGGAAAGGAGAGTTAAGTCCTTCGATGGATATTTGGTCCTGTGTGCGAGGAGGGCGAATGGAGGAGAAGATACAATCGCGAACTCTATGAGCTGTACCAAGATGTGGATGTAGTCCGAAAAGCCCAAACTCGCCGACTACATTGGCTCGACCACATTGAGCGAATGGACAGCAACGCTCCAGCCAAGAGGATCTTCGAATCCCAGCCCCAAGGATCGAGACGACAAGGAAGACCGAACCTCCGTTTTAAATACCAAGCCATCGCGGGTGCCAGAGCGCTTGGTCTGGACAACTGGAAGCAGCATCAAGCAGGGACTCTTCACGTCCCGGGAGCCCGTTAAGTAAAGTAAGTAAGTAAAATCTTCTAATCGCTGGACTGATTCTCAAGATGAGGCCTCTCAAAACTATGCCATGTACATAAGTGCAACTAACTTCAATGACGCAAAAACAGATCTTGGATTTAGTCGTTCATATAGAAACTTATCACCTTAAACTACTAGTCAAGGACTTGAGTACTTATCGTTGTTTTTTAAATTTCGGAAAGGTCAATAAATGGGCAAATACTCTTCTGCCGAAATATGCCCCCATTCTTGCCCAAAACTTTTATCTGTGCAGAATGGAAAAAGGTTACTCTCACAGTTCCATCCAAGTTGGTATTAACACTATAGATGCGTTTGATGTTAATCGAGGTCACCACCTGGTGATTTAGCACTTGCAAGAGTTGACATCAGAGGTACAACTCAGTCCAATTGCATGCAATATGACGATCTCAATGACATATTTGTAAGAATGCAGTTGAACTTCAAACGAGCAAGCCAACATTGGAATATAAAACTTAATGTTAAAAAACCATAAACCTGAAATTAAACAAAGAAAGAAGAATGAACCTTAATATAAGAGTGATTTATACCAGAGCGTTGTGTAACCTGTTAAAAAACCAAAGAACTACTATCGTGGCTGTTGGTGTTCGCATTTTGGGTGTCCAAGAAAATATACTTCTTCAATGAGAACCCCAAACCACAAGATTGTGATGAATAACGCATAAAACGAGAGAGCAAGTTTAAACGGCTCACAGGCGACCATACCGTCTTATCACTAGCATCAGAGACGTGGATACAAGTGCATCCATAAATTACAAGACGTTCCCTTCGGTCGTAAAAGTTAGGCATCAAGAAGTCGGTCAATATAAAATATGATGAAATTTAAGTCCAAGCATTCACTACAAATTATAGTTGGACAGAAAGACCATCAGTTCAGATTCTCACTATTGTCCAGTTGCATTAAGTTATTTCCTTTTATGGCGGATCACAAACAAATCACTTATCCAAAGTAATAACCTCAAAATGGTCGCATAATTGAAGTGAGAATATTTATCTAACGACAAAAGGCGTTTTCGCCCAAAACAATTATGTAACCAAGGTGTTTCCAAAAGCCTGCAGTAAGAGACCTCCAAATATAATTTATCTCAAGTAATATCATGAAGGTAACTAACTACAGTGGATGTTGAACTACATATTTCTCGTTTGTAGAAGTACGCAAGTGAAATCCATAACAAAGCAAATATCAATGAAATTGATCATGTTCTCTGAAGAATAATATGCTAATCCATGGAAATTTTAACCAGCAATGTATCTATGTGCTCTCCATTTGAAAGTATGTTTTTTTTTTGCAATACACGCACACGTACGAATAACATTTGGCAACCACTGTCAATCAATTCACACGAAGAATTTGAATTTGAGAGAATTTTACACAAAACAGGTCGTCGTAGCTATATATTTTAGTCTATTTTTTTTTTTTTTGTTATGCAAATGTTCCGAAAAGATTTCTTTGTGCTTCTTGAAACCCCAGATCTTGACCTTGGAAAATATTATCGAACAATCTGATTTTGGGAGAGTCACACTGGATGAGTAATAAGACAAACTTCTTGATGTGCCGCTCATGTGGATGGACTCTGAGCCTCAATAGGTAACAGGATAAAACTCATTATGTGTTTGCGCACAGTTCACAACAATAAAAACCTTATATAATCACAAAATACAAAAATAATCACGAAAAAAATGAGTAGTCACGTTCTCTCTCGAAATCACTTCAAGAATGGAAAATCAATACGCGAAATATGGAAAAATGTATGCTGCCTGTTTACGGAAAGGGAAAAGGAAGGGGCGAAGTAGAAGAACTCACCTTTAGACTACCAACGAGTTCCATAAAGTGTAATATGTCACCTAGGCCGGTGTTGAAGCATGTCTTTTCTTTTGGGCTGTCATCTGATCCAGACCCACAAGATGTTCCATTGCAAGCAGTTTTTTCCTCCTCTTCCTGCTGCTGCTGCTGCTGTTGTTGGGGTTCACCAACCTCCTTCAGCTTTGCGTCTGACATTTTGTCACTCTTCGGGCTTGCTTTAACTGCTGTTTGTTGACTATCGTTTTGATTATTTTGCTGCAATGGACTAGTTTGTTCCCGTAAATTACTTTGACCAACTAGTGACGCTTTGGCAACACCACCGCTTCTCTCTGTACACGAAAATAGACTGACAGTAGCTATCGTTGCTGTGATTGTTTTCGGCTCAGCAGCAGAGTTGTGTATTAAATCGTTTTCGTCGCCGCCGCTGCTTCTCTGCTGCTTTGTCAATGTGTGAGTTGGCATTGTCGTTGTTGGAGGGGACAGAGATTTCGACAGTGACGTCGACACAGCACCAGTTGATGATGTCACATTAGGGGGATTTTCAATAGCAGCTGCTTCGGCAACATGGTCTTTGTTGATGGTACCAGCAACAGCGGTCGCCCGCTGTATTAGGAACTTTGCAAGATCGCTGCTCGACTCTAGCTTCTTTAGAACGTTTCGCAAGCGCGGAATATTTAGCATTTTGTGTTGGGTTTTTTGTTTCTTTTATTGAGAATTACAGATAGCGAGCGCGCGACGCGGCGCGGCGGTGTCAATGAATATAAGGGGTGGTAGAGTGGAAAGATGAGCGGAAAGCTTTTTTGATTTTGTTTGCTCGCACACACAAACTTACACACACGAGTGACACGGTGCCTCCTTGAACTTTTCTACTCTGCCGTGTGGGAGATAATATTATATTACTTAAAATTAACTAAATAATTTACTAATTTCCCTATATGGTTATTCATTATCACACGACCGATTTATATTGAACTACAAACCCGGACTAGAATAGAAACTGGAACTGCAGCTAGAACTAAATGACTGACTGCAGACTGCCGCGGTGTGTTATTGGAAACTGAGAAAAGTGTTTTGGTGAATTGAAAATTCATGTCAACCGCGCGTGTTAGGGGTTGGTGACTGTTTGGACGAACGCAAATAGAGACACACGACAACGCAACGAGCGAAAGGCGGCGACAGGGAGGTATAATTTAATTTTTGCGTTTTGTTAGAGCACTTATTGGGGTTTCCCTAGAACGCGTTTGTGGGCTAAATTCTTCAACACCCCTGACAGAATCTCGTTTGCAAAACTGAAGGAAGTATTTTTGGTACTATCTATTTTTTCTTCTTGTCTGTTCTTCTTTGCTTGCTAAAGCGATTACGGTAATCGTTGTGCGCTTGTCACCTTGCCCAGCTGTTTCATCTTTCGTGGCTGAACAGAGTTGTTTGTGGGCTAATTTGAGATGACAGCAGAGAAATTTGTGAAAGCTATTTCTGGTATGCAGTTGACAGCGAGATGGCGCTGCAATGAATGCGCATAGAATTTGTAAAATCGAAGGTTGCGAGTATTGGAAACATTTTGGGTATAACCACTGACTGCAAACACATAATTGCAGTACTGCGCCAGGGAATCCATTTTGGGAAAATGTCATGTAGGTGTCATTTATGTCGAACTGTCAACGGCACCCTCTGTGGTTCACACGTATTCACAGTTCACAGGAATTTTAAGAGTGGATTTTGTGGCAATTTAAAATTTTTTTTTGCGTGTTGCGGGTGAATGAAAATCGACATAAGTCTTATAAGAACGAAATTCGAGTAACCTAAAATTAGGGGAACAATTTCTGGAAAAGATGATATTGTTCTCTTCAAAATATTTTATCTTTATGTTTTTTTTCTAATACCTTGGGAGCTTTTTGGAGAAGTAGTTTTAGATTAAATTTAAGAAATTATTTTTGCAACAAGCCGTATGAGTAAAATGTTTTCAGGAGAACAATATTACCTTTTATATGGCTTAACAACATCTCAAATCAAACTATCAATGGTCGTGATTTATGCTAAATACTCATAATATGTTGACAAAGAACAATGTGAGTACCTTTCTATATGAATAAATCACTGTCATTGGTGGAGGCGTTAGTGTAGAATGTATGTCTCGTTTACAGCGTTTTGAATGAAAACAAATTTCTTAAATTTTGCCTTTTTCCTCGTGAAAACCATAACACTGCACAGTGCTGCGGAGAGAAACAATCTCACCAATCCATTCTGCGATATTTGAGCATTTCTGTTGTTATCTGAGCATACTGTCTATTCACATGCTTCTCATGTTTTTAAATTATTTTACTGTCAGAGGTTCGGACCTTCCATTTCTGGCGAATAGGTTTTAGAAGCACTTAGATTTTAAAAGCGTATATGAAAACAGGCCTACATCTTCGTTTTTATATCTCCTAAAGTTTTACATCAGAAAATGTGTAGAAAGTGTATGGAAATTAGGGAAATATGCGGGACCTGAATGTTGACTATCTTAAGTTGATTTTTCAAATTGAAATTTAATTTTGTGAAATATATGTTGCAACTCAAAGAACCAGTCCAGAGTTTCATTCATAATTTCACATGTATCACCCTGTATTATACCAACCTATTCACTTATCGAATACCTGAACCAATTATTGTTTTCATCAAACACAGATGACTCGTCGCGCGGTTAAAAAAACAGCTGTTTTTTATGGTCAATATTTGTCAACTTATCGCCGGTAGTTTCAATTTGCATTAGTTATTTTTATTTTCATCTAGAAACCTCATTTCGTCATTAGTCCAAAGTTAAAGTTAATATTTTTAAGAAAAATGTCCGATGACAGCTCTACAGTCGTATCGGCAGATTTAAAACTCACACCCAACTTTACCTCCGAGGATTATGAGAAAAATTGGTCCGACAAATTGTGTGATATCGAAGACAGCAGCGAAAGAAATAAAGTTTTTGAAAAACTTTACAAATACATTTGGAATCTGATCTTTGGTCCAGAAGCAACTGAAGAGACGCAAGCAAGAGCTATTGCTCTGTTGGTCGTTGAACGTCCCGATGCAGCATTCCTGAATCCATTTGCCTACAACGATTGGATACGCACAGTTAAGGAGGAAATTATCAAGCAAGGAATGACGGATTTCTGGCAAAAGGAATTCATAACGAAGGAACTGGGTTTGATATGGGCACGTGATTCGGATTATTTTGATGATATGGAAGATCCAGAACCAGCTGAATTTTACAAACTAAAAGATTCGGACGCCAAAATTGAGTGGAAAAAGTAAAAAAAAATATTGCATTGTTTTCGGTTGTACAAATTTCGTAAAATTAAAGTTAAATTTTGGAAATGAATTGTTTTCTTTTTTTCTATTTACATTTCTTCCACTGATGAAGTCATCTCAAGTAAGATCATGAATCACTTGCAGTGACATTCTGACTTCTCAAACTAATCTTAGCCGTGCAAACGGATGCAAATTTGCCTCACAGTTTTGCAAGTCCCATATTGTCTAGTGGTTAGGATACCTGGCTCTCACCCAGGAGGCCCGGGTTCGATTCCCGGTATGGGAAGTTCTTTTTTTTTCTTTTTTCTCCACTCCAATAAAATAAAGTTCAATTTATTATTATCAATATTTTAATTCATAAAAAAATAGAAAGCAAAAAACAGCACATTTTCCGATCTTACATATTCCCAAACAAATCCTCAACAGACTCGTCGTCCTCCATGGCTGTGGTCAAATTCGTGGCAGCGGCAATTTCTCGAGAAATATCGTAAAATTCCTCCACCACCTGAGCGTCATCCTCCATGCAGAGTCCAAGTTTTTGTTGCACAATTACCTCCTCCCAGAAGTCGAACATCTTCCTTTCCACCACCTTAAGGCGGATATCGCGCATCCAATCGTTGTAATCGTAAGAGCTGTTGGCAGCTATCGACAGCTTTCGATAAGCAACGATCGCCTTTTGGACTTTTTCATTCTGCTTTATCATGGATTTGAAGAGCAGATCGGATATTACTGAACGCATTTGGCTGGCGTACTGATGGAATTTGGCCGACCTTTCGGCCCCATTAGACATTCGTTGCATTATGTGTGCGATGAGAGCTGTAAAGTCCTCGGCAGGGTTCACCGTACCGACGTGGGTAAGCTTGAATTCTTCTTCGAGGGCGGCTGCGCTTGTTGTGGCAGCCCCATTGGCTTCTGGGTCCCCAGCGGTGAAGTGCTTTTTGAGCTTTTCCTTTGTGGTTGACTCGGCTTTTGTCAGCGGGAAGAGCGTCTTAACATTTGCGGCAGCCGCAGATGCGTTGGGCTGAAATGCTTCTGGGACTTTAATAAAGTTGGGCGAAGGAGACGACTGTTTGAGTACAGAATTTGCGATGAAATCAATCAAATGTTGTTGACGAACGTTGGGAAGGCAATCAAAGGGAAGCAGGTCCCTGCAAATCGTTTCACTTGGCTTCTCATCTTCGTCTCGTGGCGGGGATAGGTCCATTGCTGCCATTAGTTCATCGACAGCGGCCAATTGCTCGTCAGTTGGTTGATTCTTTCTTGTGCTGAGTCTGGGAAAGTCCCAGTACCGATGCTGGGAATTATACGATAGTTCAATCATCGACAAAGCAGCCACCTCATATTCCAAGGTCGGTAACAACACAACTAACTTTGGTTTATTTCGACTATTATGGACCTTCCAGGCGAGAATTGCCAAGTTACCATTCATCATGACCCTTACCAGACTGTCCATCATTTGTGCCGACACACGCTTGCCCTTGGTGGGAAACACAACGTATGTCGACTGGCCAGTGAAGTGTTCCTGTGGTACACTATCTGCCGCCACAAAGCCGATAAAGTGAACGCCCCTCTTTGTATCGACTTGTGCTGCCTGTCCCAGACTTGGATCGTACGGCATCGGAGTGTTGCCTAGCATGTAGCCGGTTATTCGGTCATCCATATTGTCATCATTAGCGGGCAGCTCATCAACTCCCGAGAAGTATTTCTTTTCGCGGGTGATGAATTTGTTTACATCTTTTGACTTTTTCTTGAACGTGGGCGCGTTGGCTTCTTTTTTTATAGCGATGACACCCGTAATTTGTATGACAATTCGCGACCCAATAGCAAGAGTGGTACACCATGTCCATGGACGTGTTAACTCCTTGCGTAGAATGATGGAGAGAGCGTCATTGAAGTTACAAAACGTGGTACGGGGATAGACTTTAAGAAGTTTCATTGCTAGCTCTTCGTTTTTTATTTGTGCGGGATTTTTATCGATGATGGCTTTGAACTGCGGCCTTAGGCTGCCGTCATTTTCCGGAACATAATGAATGTTGTTGCTCCTAAAATTCAAAGTAGAATTTATTTTGTGGCTAAACATATTTAGGATAGAAACTATTTACACAATGATCAACTTGAGCTCCATCTCGTTCAGTTTAGCAACAATCGCATCATCCAACGACGATGGGACGGAATCAAAGTCGTGGAACAGGACAATCTTCGATAGACGCGCCTTATGGATTCTGCAATTAATTATGTTACTTCTTTACACTAAACAGAGCCTACACTACTTACGCTGCATCCTCAGTAATGATTCCAATAGCCACAACTAGTGCATCGACCCAATCTCCGTCTTTGGTCCGTTTGCATTCCAATGCCTTCACAAACATCTTGGCCATGTACCAAGTTGGTACCTGCGAACCAGGTAGCACTTGTGTAATGTTCAAATACTGATCTGGTTCTTCTCTATTTCCTACGTTTTCTGTGCTTTCAGTCCGCATAAGCAGAAAGGACAACATGTCCCCTTTGTAGTTGTAGATCTGCGAAGAAACTATTTAATTCAACATTAAGCTATGAATTTTCATTGCAGGAACCTTGTTTTTGATTATTTCTAGGGAACATTCTGCGGCCTTTTTGGTCAATTCTTCGGCACCAAGTCCAACGTCTAAAATTACCACTGTTGATTCCTTAGAATAGATATTAATTGAAGAATGACATTTTATCAAATATGCAAATTTAAAACTCACTTTGTTATTCATAGCTGGGTTGGGCTGGGATTACAGTAAATATAATAATCAACACGATACAACTTGCTTCAAATTACGTTGTGAAATTCGTTTATTTTGCTTTTTTTTTTTTTTTTGGTTTCTAACTTGAATGTTGACGTTTTGTTGTTGAGAATTCTCTCCAGTGACAATAGTGACATCTATGCGGCATGCATTGTAGGAAGTTATTGTTTTTTTATATTTTGCCCTAGTAGCGAGAATTGGAGTACTGCTAAATGAAGCACAAAGAACAATAAAAGAATGCAATTATTGTACATATTCGTGCAGTTCTTTTTGAATTCCTAAAGAAAAACTTTTTTTTTTTTTATTCCGAAAGCAACATATTTACAAATATGTACTTTAGTATTAGTGTTGCCACTATACAAAATGAATCAGGTTAAATCTGACCGAATGGCCGATTTAATTATTGTGTAGACCCCTAAAAGTATATATATTTATGATCAGGACCAAAACCTAAAACTATATAGCAATGTCCGTCCGTCCGTTTAAACTTTTGAGGCCTTTAAATTTATGCTATGAAGCTGAAATTTGGAACATATACTTCCTAAGGTTCCAAAATGGTAAAGTGTTAAAATTTTTCAGATACGCCTACTGCCACGCCCACAATTTAGAAAAAACCGTTTTAAAGCTGTTGTTAAAGAAATAAAGGGTAATAATTTTCACAATTCCAATAATCTATTATTAGCAATTTGCTACCATTGGCTACATTTCCCATGAACTAATATAGCAGTGCGATTTTAGATATTCCTGGAACTCCACACAATCGATTGTCTTATTAGTTTGATCCGAAGTCGTTTAATAGCTTTCGTCGTTATAATCTGCGATTTACAATTCTATCGGTTTAGCTTGAAATTTTATTGAACAAAATGGTGGTGCTGCTCCGGGTGTGCTTATTGCAAGTGAATGAATAATGAATGTGTAGTTCCGGTTGTTGTTTTTTGTATCGAAAGCCGGAGTATGGGACCGAACCAAAAGTGTGTCAATGTTTGTAGCTTTTTGTCGCTGCGCTTTTAATGCAGCTTCAAACGCAAATGCTTCTTGCTTTTTGCATAGCCATTAGGATGTCGAAAACCTTCGCATGGAAAACGGACACATGTTAACCCAAGGGGTAGTGAAGACTAATATTATCCCGTTCCACAAAGACTCCAGTCCGGGTTTGCAGTCATCTGTGAAAATACGATGGCATTCATTCCCTGGTTCAGAGTCTGACGGAAGTCATCAGTTGCATGAGGAAAGCAGACGTGGTATAGTTTTGTCAAGGAAACATTTCCTGTGTCATTGCGTTAGACGATATACTCGTAAGACAGGAGTCAAAGGGTAGCTCTCGAGCAAGTTTTTCAAAATTCCAGTGCGCATGCGTACACCCCATGATATATGTATATAACAAAAGGAGGAAGATTAATCAAAGCATCTAGAGCAGAGCCCGGCGTGGTAGGAAAGGCTCCTGTGCAGCCGAGACAGGCCGTTCTTTGGTGTTTGGCTAAAAAAGCAGCAACATGTTTCCGTTTCGGAGACCAACCCCATGTCTTGCCAAAAGCCCACCAGGGTACGGGTTTTCTGCGGGAGGGTTTAGAAACAGGGCACGAAAGTTCAAAGCAGCGGGTGATGACGCTGTTCAGATCTTGAGCAGACCTCCCCACTTTCTGTCTTGATCTAAGTTTGAGTGTAACTTTGACAGAGTTGACAAGGGCCTCTCTAAACCGTGGCTAGGTAATATTTCTCCTCTCTTGCGAAGGTGAAAATTCGCAGTATCTCTATGCCATTAAATCGGGGGCAGCCACCTCTCATATATGGCTTTAAAGGTGATTACCCTAGTTCGCGTCAATACAAATATACCGATGCTCGGACTGAAGCTTGTGACAAATTAAGTTTGCCAAAATTGTTTCGACTTTTTAGACCAATTTTTACTTCAATCTTCTTTGCAAGGCCTGCATTCCGCCATACAGTAGCCCCGAGTCCAAAATAAGCAAACAATTACTTCTCGGTTTACCACTAGTTAGCACCAAAATCGCAACAAACTGCATGAAACCAGAACCGAGTACACACAACGCAGTACCACCTCCAGTTTCATACGTGTCCTAATTAAATTTTCAATTTGCAATCCAGATTACCAAACATGGCACTTGCACAATTAATGTGTTTGTGCCCACCACATGAGCTCCTCCACTCATCATCCATCGCCTAGCGCAATCTCGAACAAGTGTTAATCACTCAATAAGGCGAACATCATAAATCGACAGCTTCGATGGATGACGATCGATAGACGTGCCAATAGATCAATAAGCCAACCAAACTCGTGCAACAAGCTATTGCCATCTATGAAGTAAGTACTCGATGCAATGATGCATGCTCGTAAGTGCAGATGGAGAATGGTGTGTGGAGGCAGAGCATATTCCCCGACAACGACGACGACGTTCCATGTCACCACATTGGCGTGCATTAGCACGAACAGCATGCGCAGCCGGTTGCAATTTGCGGAATGCATCATTTGGCGGGAAAAGGTTTGCTCTTGCATCTCGTCTCCGGCCATTGGCATCTCTGTTAATGGTAATCGAATGCAGAAATAGATGTTTTCGTGCGCGCTTAGTCTGCAACTCCGAATGAGGGGTCAAGCAAGTGAAATCGGTAGCTGCTAAGTATGTTGTTTGCTGTACACTTAAGGTAAAATTAAATGCCTTAGCCGAAACGAGCTTTATCGCTGCAGTTGAACGTCGTCGTCGCGTCATTTGGTGCGTCGATAGGTAGGCACCTTACCTACTCGATCGTAGCTGATGCTGAATTTAATTGAACAATTTGCTGGATGCGTGTACTATCGATGAACATGAGCGAGCATTTTGTTGGCGGTAATTTATTAATCTAACAATCAACATGGCGTAGGATGTACTATGAAGGAGGAGTTTCAAGTGAGATATTGCAGTTTTGCTGGTTATTGGCTTATGGGTTAGAGTTCAACGAAAGAATAGATGCTGAAATCAATTCGTTGATGTTATTATTATTATTATTTGCTCCTAAAGGTTTCGATGCTTCACCTCGCCATCGATTAAACTTATCCTCACTTTTATTATGAAGGTTGGGTTATGTTTGAGACAGAGCGGTCTTTGTTACGCCACAAAAGATTATACTCTTCAGTGGGGTGTTTAAAAGGCCTTTTTTTGTTTTACGCAAAGTCTAGTTGTGTTGGATTTTTACGTCCTAAACATTATCCACTTTAGCTTTTTAGAGGGGTCCACTGAAAGCCCTCCAACTATTGATTTGAAGATACAAGTAACTATTTAAAATACTAAACTTTCTTACTCCTGGAGAATGGAGAGGACAGCAGAATGATCGCTTATGCAGATGACGGTGCTATTGCTGCTAAGTCGAGGAGGTATCTTAATACAAAGTACTCCTCTTAATAAGTTAACAAGATGGGCTTATTGTTGTGTTCTGCGCGTCAACTACCACAAAACTGAACCTGTCCTCTTCACTAGGAAATACAAAATCTCACATATCGACCACTTAACTTCAATCAGTGGTACGAGCTTAATCTTTTCTGATGAAGCTATATATATATCTAGAAAGCTGAGCTGGAAATCCAACATACAGGAAAGAGTTTAGAAAGCTACGGCAGCACTCGTTTCTCTCAAAAAAGAAATAACTGGTGACTTCTACCGGTGGCCTGCCTTTGATAAAACTATAAATTGCGATAAACTAAGCAAGGTCCAAAGAAGATCTGGGGCCTATAGCAAAACGCAACACAACAAGAGAAATAAAATGCACAATTTTCGCACTGTTCAACAAGTACTTGTTGTGTTATAGACCCCAGCTTGCTTAAGCACTTCGCACCACTCCTTCAGTAGCATTGGACATTCTGTTTCATTTAATGCCACTTGAAATTTTTAGCAGACAAACAGCTGCTACCACGGCCATTTGCCTCAGAGCAACTTCTCATTGAACCGAAAACGAAATCGGCCACTCTGCTATTCTAAACACATTCAGGATCCTTTCTAAGTATATAGACTAGACTACGCCAACCTTGAAACTACTCTCTCAATCGTGCCTGAAAAAGGTTCCTTAGGCATACTAGTTTCTACATCCAAGCTCATCTTAAAACTGGATGGAATAAAAAAAACTAACCTAAGCTGGCCTAAGGCACTATCTCATAGGCAACCAATCTTGGCACTTATTCAAAAGGCTTTTGCACTAGCTGCATGGATGAGTAGGAGGAAGAGACAAGTCTCATACCTTCCTTGCACATGCCCAGCCCTCTCTCAAAAAACTAAATCTTCTACAATGATCTCAATGATCATAAAGAGCATCATAAGCACTTCAAAATGGTTCAACGAGTAGGTATCCACGTGGTATATTTATCCGTTTGCCACTTCAACTTTACCTAGCCGAACCCTGAATTTCATTTCTTGTCTAAAAAGGATAAATTTTTGGGAAAACCCACATGAGTTTCGATGACACCATACCATAAGATCTATCCTACGACCTCTCCCGAATAAATATGCCATCTGATGCAATGATACCCGAACTTTGGCTGCTAAAAAACTTCAAAGTCGATTTCCCCAAGTTTTGGAATAGTTCCTGGCAGGATCTGAACCAGAGGAAGTATATAATCGGAGTTTCCCGAAAAGTTCAAAAGCTGTCAGGGTTCAGGTGCTCTCATCAGAAATTTCTCTTCGTAAGGCATACATATATGCATAGGTATTTTAAGCGGAAATCTATGCTTTACACTACATTTTGAAGAACTGATGGAGGGGTCGAAGTATATGTGTCTGTAGTGCCAGACAAGCTCCACTTAAGGCCTTACTTATTCTTCTAAACATTTCCATGTAAGTGCTTCAACTTTAGAACCCTTTAAATGTAATCAGAAGGCTAAAGGGTCAAAACTCTGAGTCTTGTTTGGGTTCCGGTCCGGGTCGTACTGGAATCACGGAGAATAAGATCTCCGGCGAACTTGCTCTTCAAGTTTCGTATGTAGTTTTCTCAAAACATGAATTTGTGTTTGGTCTGCCGGTACTCCTAATAAGGCCTCTATTAATGACTGGCACATTATTCTAATAGCAATTAGATCAAACTAGTTCGACTGATTGTTTGTAGGAAGTCTGTGGGATTTTCGCTATCACTGGCATAAAAGGCTGCAGGCGCTTAGTAAACATTCTGACGGGCTACCACCTAAATGTTTTAGGCTTAAGCGATACAACTATCTGCAAAAAGGTTATCTTGTGGAAGAGGCGAAGACCCTTCGTAGCATTTACTCTGTTTAAAGAAATTAAATTTAGCGAAAGCCAGGCTCTCTGGCTTAACCTCTTGGCAATTTAATCTAACCCAAGGAAAATGGATTTTAAAATGTTTCTTAAGTGGTGAAAGGTGCTAACTGCATTTTATAGTCTGCACGGTCCTTATGACCATGTATACATCATTTTGCTAGAAAATTGCCTCGGAAAATGAAGTAGCCAATTCTACTGCAGTAGTTCGGTCTTTTGTTCGATGAGGTTGTTATCCAACTACATCGCACCACCACTTGTAGGGATCACTAGTTTCATCTGAAAGATGACCGCTCCCGCTTTCTTGTCATTCAAATACTGATGTCGTTGCCGTTATGACGGCGTTCAGTTTCCATTCGAATAAATTTAGTTGAATTTACTTGATTTGCCAAATATTTTTTTTAAGCCCTATTAAAATTCTGAACAAAATATCTTTACCTAATTAAATGTGCTAGATACAGTTTCAGCGATCCCAAACACCAATCGCTCGACCGTCTGTCTATTTAACAGAAAGACGGCTAACGCACGCGCACATTATAGCCATAATAATTTTGATCAAACTCCTCCAGACAGGGACATATGCACGGACACCATGGACAGGTGTTGAATTTCGTTTGAATAATGTGCCAACTGCCATATGTGGTAAATTGTCTGACTTGCCATTTACAGAGACACATCTGCGTATTATAGGCAACGAGTTGTTGATGTCGTTACATATTTTTCCACACATAGTGTTGATTTACGATCGTAATTTGGCCTAATTAGGATCTCTGATTGACAGACAGTCCCAATTCGCCTTGATGTTGTTGCGAGTTGCGTCGCGAGTAACTATGTACATTTGTGCTTTCCTGTCGAATTGCGAGTACTATAAATGTATTGACACATGTCAAAAATGTTTGAAATTAAATTAATTTTACAATCAATTAACAATTACCAACTTTAGACAACTGCCAATCCAGAACAATCAATAAGCTGTCAACTTGTACCAGTTGCCCTAGAAGTCAAACCAAACATCAGTGCAACGACAAATGTCACACAAAATGCACAGCACATAAACAAAGACTGCCTGCGGTATGATTTATTAATGACACTCTCCGCAAAAGTGGACTAATTAACAAGAACAGAAAATGAGAAAAGTAACGTCGACGTCCCTTTGCGTGTATTGTTTGTAATTAAACATTGACCATTAATAAACTGTCCGTCTCTCGTGATACACAAAGTCATGTCACCACCGACCGACAACTCTGTCAGAATCATGTATATTAACTGAAATTCATTTCTTTATGTCAAGTTGACAGGTCGCTCCTTCTCGTTTTCATTTCTTGCCAGCTCGGCCAGCAACTGTACAGCAGAGCACGAGCAACTTCAGCGGCAGCGGCAGCCATTCAGCCAGCGCAGCGGAGCGATTCTCCTACCTAATACATACATCCAATCCAATGAACTGTGTGTTGCGCGCTTGCAGCGGCAATCAATTGCAAATGCGAACGCACAACGCGAAACCCACTGACAGGCCAATAAATTACCCAGTTTGCTTGAAAAGTTTATGAAAATCACATAATGGCAATATGGTTGGCCACGTTATCGCCATTATTGTCGTCCACTCACTCAAAGTTTGTTGTTTTGGGCCTGCGGACGCGGAGCAGGGTATGCAAGCAATGGCGGACGGACTGGACTGACAGAAGGATGGATGTGGCATGTGGCCGGAGGGGGCAAACTCTGTGATGCCTAGTGCGAGTTGGGGAAATGTTGCTGGGTTGACAACTGCACCAGTGCCCACTCTATTACCGTGCACAGCAGAGTTTGCGTTTATGACGTGCGGCACATAAACTGCCATCAATCATAAATGTGTACTCCTTGGCAGCAGTTAAGTGAATTTATGTAGCCTCTTGTTGGACAGAATGACTGCTTTTTTATTTTTATTTTTAATTGTTTGCGACTTGTGGCTTTTATATAGTCGGTAGGGTATTGTGTAGTTTTGTGGCATTTCTATGGGAGTTGTGTGGTTATGCTTTTATGAAATAAAAATATTAGTCTAACATAGTGCAGTGGCTTAGTGGTTATGTGCGTTATACGAAAAGGTCGCTGGTTCAAATTCCGGCCCGTATCACCTTCAAGTTTTTATCCGCTGCCCCACCTCTTGCGAACGTCTGACAAACATCCAAGAGCAAAAAGTGTCATGAGAAGTTTCTCAAAAAAAAGAAAAAATTGCCTTTCGGAATCGGCTTTAAACAGTAGGTCCCTGTTTAAAACGTGTCAAAACACAACTTCGCACACTCAATGGTTGGAGAAGCTAGGCTTAAGGTCATCTATGGGCCGTTTACCCCTAATATTTTTTTTTTTTTTTGGTTGTCAACCACCCTCATATCCAAAGTTGAACAAAGAACCAAATGACAAAAGCTACCATCAACCTTCTTTAAATTTGGGATTTGAATAAATATGACTTACAACATTACGACATTAAGACCAACTTTTCTTTCAGTACGTAATATTTATAAATAAAATACCACTCTCCTATTAATGATAAAGCTTCGGAAATATAACACATTTTGTTGACCTAATTTAATTGCACTACAAGAAGATATGAAAATCATTTGTAAGGACTAAAGGTTAAATAAGAAGCCAAAACAACATTTTGTTTTATAAGTTTAGATCCATGTAACTTTTGGTTGGGTAAATAAAATCACATGGATTTATTTACATTTTCTGCGCAATCAAATTAGGCCTACAAAATATATTTAGTGGTTTTTGCAGCTAAATCTAATACATTTTTCCAAAGTTATATAATTTATACCTCTGAATTGAAATTATTTACTTCAACTTGGTATAACTTGAGCTGGGGTGATGGTAGACCCCACGACTGTACTACGTTATTCTCGTCTGATCTTTAGGAATATCTATCTTCTTAATTATTTTTTTCTAACTTGAAAGCGCAGATGTGCATGTGGTCTTATAGTATTGGCCATCATCTTATGTTTCTTGGTTT
Organism: Ferdinandea cuprea; assembly: GCA_963576555.1. Taxonomy (NCBI): domain Eukaryota; kingdom Metazoa; phylum Arthropoda; class Insecta; order Diptera; family Syrphidae; genus Ferdinandea; species Ferdinandea cuprea. The sequence goes on along the minus strand of OY754961.1, from coordinate 82,892,012 downwards.
TTTTAACAATAGTTCAAGCAATTTGTGTATACATGGCGCAGGGATGGGAACTTGGTTACAATTGCTACTCTTTGGATTCAATCACAGTTACAATTCACCCGAACAAGTTACAATCAATTTTTTGCTGCATAGAATAATTTTTTTCAATAAGTGCGCAAAATGCAGCTACGAAACAAATTTTTCCAACTTCTTCGGGTACATTTCAAACGCAAACATTTGAAAATAGCAAAACTTCTCCATATGTATATGCATGCAAAATTTTATGGAATCTGCGTATCATTACATAGGTTGTATCTTCAGCAGAAAAGTTACATTTCATTTCTTAAAGTTACAGTTCCTGTTTGCAAAAAAGTACAATCCGAAAATTTGATTTCCTATCACTGAAATGGCGGTCAAAAACTCGTCTTCAGACAATTTACGACATTTGTCCAAAATTTTGCAAATTCAATTGCGATCAAGATGCTCGCAAATTTTGCATAGGATCACTTGGTTTGCGACTCCATATGCATCCATTCATGTATTTTCAATGCGTAAAAATGTGAAAATGAATCGAAAATATTGAAATGCAAGTGGGGTTCTGTTGCTATTCTTTCTGCCCCTAAATATGCCGAAAAATGACAACAGACAGAAATGAAATCTTGGAATAGCCTATTAGCATGTGCAAATGCGAATGATGCGTCGTACGTGGGTACAAACGAAGGATTGTAACTAGGAATGCTTCTTGATGTTCAACTAGTAGTATATCACGCTTTCCTTCTTATGTCCGCCAATCATTTTGCTAACAAACGCGAAATGTGATAAAAATATTTGCGTCTATAGCTAGTCGTTTGCTCAAAGCTTTACAGTAGAAACATTTTTTTTATTGGCAATATTTGTTTGGTTATAATTGACTTGAAGTAAAATATGAAACTAAATTTAAAACTTTTAATTTTAAAATTAAAGAATTAATGAAAATTTGCATCAAACCAATTTAAAAAAAAAATGTTTGCTTATATTAAAACTTTTCCATTAAAATTCAACTTTAAGTCAAATTGTGTGCACAAAAATATAGTATCGCCAAACAATCCTCTAACAGAGAAATTTTCTGTTAAAAAAAAAAAATAACAATAATTTATCTTCACACGAAAGAAATCGCTTGCAGTTTGGCTTTAGAGAAGGGTTTTCCTTGACGCACCAGGTTACAAGACTAAGGGAAGAACTAATAAATAAAAAGAAACTTTACGAATATTGAAAAGGTTTTTTTTATCTTCCAAATGTATCTTGTCAAACGTATTGAAAGTCTTTTTTTCATGAAAGAAAGCTCAACCAAATCTCCATTGTATTCAGTTTACGCCTGAGTTCCCTAAGCATTGTTCCTCTAACCTCTCTTCCCAACACATTTTAGCTTGTCTTCGAAAAGCTGTCGATTCCATTGAACTCTATTTTAAATTCTGAAATCAAAAAATCACCGACAGGCCCTAACTTGCTTTTTGATACGGAAACGAAAACAACCCTTTGTAAATGGGAAAATATGTTGGCAAGACTTTTGCTTAAGGTCGATATGGCGCTTAATTTCTAATTGTTTTCTCTTTAAATAATTCTTTTTTTTTAATTTTTATTTTACTGAAATTTAGTCTAAATTTTCTGGTTATAAACGTTGCGCATACATTTTTGTATAACCAATCTTTTGGCGAACCAATTTTTAAATGCAATTTACTTTGCGATAGGTCCAATGAATTTAATCTCTACTCTATTGGATAACCTTAGGGCTGAAATTGCCATTCACCCACCATAAAGTAGAGTCGCAGCTACGTCTGATGATCAATACAAAATTGCCTTGCGATTGTATTTTCCGAGTGAAATCAATAAATCAGAGAAATTAAAATGGTTTTTACTATGCCTCCTCCATGCACATCCAAAAAATATAAATTACTCTTGAGCAGTAGCAGCAAGTCTCACGGTATCAAAAATTCAGAAATCTTCCATATTATCTGGGAAAGTTTAAAGTAAGATCTTCTCGTATTGTCCCTGCAAATTAAAAAATTCTTGTGCATGCAACAGCATACATAATGTACATTCTGATATGAACAAATAACGGTAAACTTAATTTTTCGCACATATTTTGAATTTACTTATATTTATTTTGTGAATTTGAGCCAAATCGTAACGTAAATACAGAAATTTGAAATTACATACGATTACAGTGCCACCTATCGGGATAAAAATAAATCAAAACCCTCCTGCAGACTAAACCAAAGTATTGTCTAACTTTGGTGTCGATCGGTCTAGCGGTTCTCAAGTTTTAGACTGTCGTACACGGAACGAATATTTGTACATATTAAGATGTTCTGACTTAAGCCTGTTAATTTAAAAAAAAAAATCGTTCATTCGAACATACAGTTCCAGTGATATTCTTAGCACGTCTCTGCAAAGTACCTACTACCAAGGGCTCCACATCAGATTTAATATTTAAGTTGGCATTTTTTCCCACCATCTATTTGTTTGTGTAGGGTAAATTCGCTCCATGAACAAACCAAACTACTTCTTTCCTTAAAACATATCTTATTCTTCCTTTTCCGCACTATAAATTGCCTGACTAAACACCCATTCACTTTGAGCTCCAAAATAAAAAAATACAAAAAAAAAAAATAAGTATCGTAATTCACTGCAATCGCAATGCGAATTACTAAAGTCGTGTTTGGCAATTTTGACATATTAATTACGATCATTAGTTGCCATAAATTTTGATCGCTTGTTACATGTCCAACGGCGAATGTATGTGTGTTGTGACGGCTTTGGGAATACATAAAGAGAGAGAGAGAGAGAGGGAGAGTGAGCCTTTTCGCAAGTGACAGCATAGCGGGCGCGCCTTCTCGCAACCTCAACTCTGTCCCACTGTCTTACTGTCAGTGGTTGTTGAAACCGCCTGCAACTTGTCCGACTGACAGACAGTTATTCTGTTGGGGTTTCCTTAGTTGGATATAACATGGAGTCACGCGCGCTAGCAAACTAGATTTTGTCTATCTACACTATCCATGGTGTTGTGCACAAAACAGTCGGAGAACCAGCCAACAGTGCCGAGTATCTCGACGGAGATCTCATTATTAAGAGATTTTTAAGATTGAATGGTAGATAAATTTGCGAAGAAAAAAAAAACAGCGTAGAACATGAGAGTGGCGTTCGAACAAGCTGCAGCAATAGCTACAGACAGCAGCAGCGGCAGCAACTACAGCAGTCATGCTATTGCTAACTCTATACGCTGCGCGCAACAAAGGTCCCTGAGATGACTGCGTTTGCGCGAACGGAAATGTTGTTAATTTATTGCGTTTCTAGGATTCGAATGGCTGCTGTAACGACAACGAGATGGTGCCGCTCGCGGTTGGCCCCGCATAGTGATGGTGAGAAATGTGCAGGATTATTAATGCAAAGTTGTTTGAGGTTAAATTGTGTATAGTTTTGCATTATACGAGTGACGAGGTGACGTGCCGTGGAATTAATAGGACGTCAATGTGGTCCTAAGCATCTCTCTCTCTCTCTCTCTCGTTTAATCGCGTAAATTCCAGCAACAACGACGACGATGTTGATAAACAATTTTATTAATTAGATGGAGTCGGAGATACGGTGATGGCGGCGGCAGCGTTTAATTTTGCCGCATTCAAATTGGAACTACGTGAAAGTTTTCTCGGTAACACCACTTGGTTCAGGTGATAAATGGGTGCAGGTTTTATCTTTATAAGTGCGGTGGGTAGGTATAGTCTTTGTAGAGAGAGCCTGCAGTGATAACAAGTTGTCTAATAGGGTTAACGAATATTTTGAGTTCGAAGATTTTAACAAAAAAAGAGGTATGCAGGTCCTTATATGTAGTGCTATGAGTAGTTATCTTTTAATCTAGTTACTTTTTATACCCTATCCTAAGGGTATATTAATTTTGACACATAGTTTGTAACACCTCTTAATATTCGTCGTAGACCCCCAAAAGTGTATATATTTATAATCAGGACCAAATCCTGAGACTATTTAGCAATGTCCGTCCGTCTGTCCGTCCGTACGCAATTTTTAGGCGTACGTTTAATTTGGACCACATACTCCCTAGGGCTCCGAAATGGTTTAGTGTACAAAATTTTTGAAACTGCTCTCCTTTATAAGTTTGTCATATAATATTTTTCGCCACGCCTACTTTTTGTGGGCGTTTTTAAAAAAAAAATTGTTTTCTTCGAAAATTTTCATAGAAAGCGAAAAAAAATGTTTAACAAGATATTTAGCCAATATTTTTTCCAACAAATCGCCCCTACAAAGTTTTTGGCCACGCACACATTTTGGGGGCGTTTTTTCAACAAATAATTTTTATATTTTTTTAACTTCATAGAATGAAATGAAATGCTATCCATCATATAGCCAAGCGGACTGTAGCCTTTCCTTATGTTTGATAATGGTTTAAGTTCTGTCCTGATGACACAGTTTGATCTACTTAGAGCCCGAAAAGTGATATTTGGTATTGTCTTGTTATTCTCGGAATTTCTCTCCGCCATCCCCACATGGTCCATTTGTATAACCACCAAATGGGAAATTTGGAAACCGATTAAGGATATTTCATTTCATTTAGTTCTAGCACCATCACACATAATTAGAGGAGAGACCACCATCGACTCGGTAGGTTTTGTGTATCAACACAAAAGCCGACACTAATTCCGGACCGCAATTTCGCGCTTCATCGATTTTTGTGTAGCCGAGAAGCAGTACGTGTATAAATTTTTTTTTGGCAAAAAAGGATTCAACTCGCACATAAACGCATGGTGTGGGATTGGGATGGGATACAGGTAGGTAGACTCGAGGGCCGACAAATGTACGATTTTCCCGATGAAAGGAAGGATGATCACAGAGATTTAGAAGCATCAGCGAATCTACCTAAAAACGGCGTCCAATGCAGTTGATGGTATGAGGTACGAGTACGAGGTACCCCACGCATCGCACACACATGCAAAAAGAAAAGTTAATAACAAAGTCGTTTTCGATTGACGGGCGGATTATCTAGTGGTTGCTGTCAGAGTTTTACAGCTTACACTCGAAATATTTTGCCGGCTGTCAAATCTAATTTGTCGGAAATGTTTTTTTTTTTCTGTTGTTGTTATTGTTTGTCTTTTGTACACAGCTCCTGCTGATGCCTTGTTGTTGACGGAGGAGGACGAGGAGGAATATGAGGATTTATTGATTTCGATTGCATCTTGTTTTGGCGGGTTTTGCAATTTTTGTTCTTCTTATTGTGAGTGTTGTGGGTATTTATGCTTGTTAATTGTTTGTTTATTTTTGTGTTTTGTTCGAAATTCGATTGATTGAAAGTAGGTACATATGTACATATGTATATAGCAGACAGTGAATTACATTTTGTAATTGGTTTGCGATTTGCGAAATTTAATATTTTTTCAGAGTTTTGTTGAGAGTTTTTGATGACTGTTGAGGCGTGATTTAGGTATCTATTGTGTTTGGAGGGATTCTAGTTAAATGTTTTCAGAATGATATTTCGAAGATTTTGTATTTCACACAAATGGATTACCTTTATAAGGTACCTACCTATACTCATAGAGTTGGCATGGTATGAAATTAATTTTTAAGACTTGATACTTACCTATTTCCTTAACTGTTGTGACGGTTATTAAACTTCATTTTGCCGTAGATACCACTATCGTGGTCACGTACAATTGAATTACAGCGTTTTGCAATTATCCAATTAAAGGTTTTCTTTAAAAAGAAAAAAAATGTTTAACCACTCAAAAATATTGTGAAACCTCTCAACGCGGACACCAACGGACCGGGATAGGCAATATAATTTTTAGTCAACACTTATACATGTTTGTTCTAAAATGGTTTGTTCGAAATTTGATTTTCTTTTATCTAATAAAATCGGAACAACCCCTCTTTGTCAACGGAAAAGAGTTTTCATTTGACTTAGCTGCATCCGTTTATTAAGGGGGTATTTTGGTGTTTTTTTAGGCGTAATAAATAAAAAAACCCTAACACATTTTTAGTATCGGTTTTTTTATGAGTTTTTTTGTTAACATTAAAAAAGCAAACAAAAAAAGTTGAAATTCAAAAAAGTACAGGCCGTATATTCGAATCGTAATACCGCGAAAAAGATGCCAATTGTGGAGACTAAAAGTGTGTAAAAAAGTGAATAACTGCGGTTCATATCTTCCGGTAGCGTCCGTACAAAGGGATGTCCATTCAAGGGAATAACAATTCTATATAATTTAGTACCAAAATCGTCGGTCATGGATTTTTGTTAATTTTATGGGAGGTTTCACAGTAACAAAAAAAAATGTCTTCCTGGGCGATTTGTAAGTAAAGAACGGACTTAATGCAATTCAACGAAAAAAACAAGTCTTTCATTAGGTTTCAACCAATTATTTCAGCAAATGTTAACCAGGTCAACTCAAATATTTAATATAAATATTTGATTGAAGCTGCTGTTACTTTGGTAACGAGTTTAATTTTGCTAAGATAAGGTCTAGAGAAGCCTTAGCCTTTCGAACCTGAAACATTTGTGCATTAAGGTCTAATTGGGTCGAATTCATATACTTATACTACAGAATTTGTTTGATATATTGACAACAGCACCAGCTATCGGATCCTATCCTTTCTAAATATGACTTAACTCTCTTTTGGTGTTTAGCGCCATCTATTTCAAAACTTTGAAACTTCACAATTTTATAAAAACCAAATAAAGTTATTATTTCGTTTGAAATACATTTTACTTAAAACATTTACTCTACAAAAATTTTATTCAGTTCACTCTGAAATCTTTAAATAATGAATCGCTGTAGAATAATACTAATAAGAATTTTGAATTTTTATTTCCCATCATCATCCTTCCTTTCTTTGTGGTTTTCCAAACTCAATTTTTAAGCAATTTTCATGTTCCATTTAAGAAAAAAAATAAATACAGAACCTGAAACTCGAAAGGCAAACCCACCTTTCGAAAACATACATGTCAAGTTGCATGCCATAAATGTCTCATTCAATGAATGCAACACATGTACACCCACTTTCCAACATAACCTTTTAAACTCATTGAAATGAAATCAAATTACTCACAACGATACGAAGAATGTTTTTGATAAATGAAGAAACCATGTATTTTGCTACCAAAATCCTTCTTGATACAACAGCAAACAGTTTTGCCGGTATCCCTTCCGGCCTGACAGGTATCCCTTTCGCTTCGTTCAACTCGATAAAATCCGGCATTCAGGTGAGTTGAGTTCACTCTCATCGTACATGGTACATGGCAAAGTGGTTGAAACATGAGTCCCCGCTGGCCAGTGGGGAGAGCCCAGCTCCATAAGATGATGATAGCACTATACATGTGAAGCGACCAGAAACGAACGTCAGGATGAATTAACAACCAACAGCATTGGGTAAAATCCATTTCAACAACATTAATTCAGTTTTCCCTGACCACAAGCAGAGCATACTGCTGCACATACTTACATATATACGAACTAAATCAAACAGTAGCGGGTTTAATGTAAACTGACACCCTTCAACAGATTAAGGAAGGACCTTCCTCATGTTGTAGTCGGTTTTCTCCTCTTTTGAAAGGTGAAGAAAATATCCCAAAAATACCACAAACAGAGAAAAAAAAACCCCAAAAAATAAACAACAACCTTTAACCGCACAAGTCCGAAAAATGAGGTTGGACACTTTTAAACAGGATTAAAAGGGATATCTATCGACTGCACAAATTAAAAGCGATTCAAGTGTCAACTGTGATCAGCCACTGAGAAGATACGACAAGAACAACCAAACAGGAAGAGGGAACCCGATTCGATAGAAAACCGAACTCATCGCCATCCATATCGTTGCAGGACGACACTATTCGGCCCCATATGCACAGTCAAAATGATTTGTTACCATTTATTAATGTATGGTTTGCAAGGTGGTTGAGGTGGGAAATGTATGGTGGTGGGGGTGTATGGAGAGATGAAGCACCACCGCCTAGGGATGAATAACTTCATAACAGAGAAAGTTAACATATCTCTTCTGGTTTATGTGAGTGTATGTTATTTATTTTTTTTTTCATCTGTGCCGTTGTTTTGTTTTATGGATGTAAGGGGGTTAGTTTGAAGCAATTCTTTAATCCGCTATCAGACTGAAACTCATACGTGCACAGATATGAGGTCCTTCTGGGTCGTAGGTAGCGCGTTTGTATGTTTCAATGTTTCAATATACGTGTACATGGTAGCTAGGTAGGAAAGGTAATAAAAAATGAAATATTACAGCTATTCGGCATGCCATGAAAATCGGATAACATATTTTATGCGAAAAAATATTATTTATTATCCACAGAGGGCGAAGTGGACGCGGACGAGGCGCGGTATCATGGTTCCTCGTCGTCATCGGTGTCGTGTGTGTATTTTATGTGTTTTCGAATGAGTGTGTGGGAGGTAGACCGTATGTTGAACAGGAAGCAATTTATTACAACTTTCCCATATCTCAAACATGTAGTATTTTATAAATATCCAATGTATTTGTTTCATATTTAATTTTTTTTTCTATCCTTGTTTTATCCTTTGGTGTATGAATAAAGCTTTGAAGATGGTTTATCCTTGAGTTGGTTCTTGTAATGATTTGTTGGCTATTCCAAATGGAATATTCCATGAATGTCCTTAACAATAAATGTTTCGATTGGGAGTATTGTTTTTTTGTTTCTAAGAAATAGCTACTTCAGAAATTGCTAAAGTGTTATTTTTTTAGACAACATACATTGCTCTGCTTCTCTCCATTTGTCGTCAATATTATGATCAGAATTAAGGGATCATAACTTTGGAGTTTGTCGGTTCGACTTAGAAAAAATCACTGAGGCCTACCAAATGCTGGTGTTGTAACATTTGTGTGATGCCGAGGGTTTTTTAGAAATGCCATCTACTTTAGTCAACGCGTGCATAGTCCTGTTATGTTGTTTGATCTAGCTGATATTGTGATTTTCGTCAAACCACAGACTTCCATACACACTTGCGGGGTAGCATTAAATATATTATAATGTGTTGCAAGGCTCACCTGTATGTTGAAATTGCCTGGATGTGATTTTGTCTTTGGTCGCCTTTAGCGAAAAACGCTATTTATTTATTTATTTCGATGCAGATATATTCTCATCCATCTTGTCCCTGAACATGGGGAAAAATATTTTTAAAACTCCTCCATGACTCAAAATGGGTAATGACTCAAAAGAGACGTCGCGTAATCTAAGCCCGGACTTACCATGGGTATACCAGGAGAGGGCAAAGTCAAAGAAGCTTTTAAGGGCTCTTTTCCGGGGATTCGAAACAGCTACGCCAGTCAAGTTGAAGAAAACTGATAGACTGCAGTAATGAGCTAGAAAAAGGGGCACATACAGAAGACCTAGGGCTTTGCAATTTCTGTCTAAAGTATTTGGGAGACGGTTAGGTCCAAAAAAAACGCTAATAGTATTGCGGCAATTAAATTTAACGAAGGATTTTTGTCTGGGCTCAAGAAAACTATTTACGGCTTAATTCGGTCAAAATGAAAGGCCTAGCCATTAAAATAAAAGAACGTTTCAACACAGCTTTTCTACAATTTACCTTGGGTAAAGCTTAAAATCTTGGAATTTCGTTCAACAAAAGTTTGTACTCGAACGGCCAGGGGTACGGCTTAAAACTCTATGATTACGAGTTGAGGTATGCGAAAACCATTCTTAAATGTTCATTCGACAAGTATCTGCATAAAATTCTTATCCCATACAGCTTCAATATCAATATATGATAAACTTACGGTACTTCGAGGAAATACATAGATGACATAGACTTCAAGGGCCTTCTAGATTTTGCAGGGAAATTGGTTGCTTTACCAGGAATATTTTTAAGGTTTTTCTGCCTTTAGATTGTAAATTCAGCTGCTTCCCCAGAGATTGCGATGGGTCCATTTTGGTGCCTATTGTTATGTGATGATTTCCTAACTACGTTGTTTCGTTTGATAGAAAAATTAATTTTTATTTTGATTTAAATCTGTCAAAACACCAATTTTTTTATACCTGATCAAATCTTGATCTAACACCCTCTCTCACGACCAATATCTTCATCATCATTCGGGTTTTATATAGAGAGATTTTTGATCAATTGTGGATTCAATTAGGTAATTCAGGTCTTTAACAAAGCATTTCAGGCGCTCGCAGAAGGCATACATTCTGCCGACCAAATCTTGGAAATTAGTTCGTGTATGTTCTTTTTCGAGTCATCTCTTGTTGCTTAAAAAGTTCGTCGGGTAGGCCCACCGGCCCAGCAGCCTTGTTGAACTCCAGTTAATTTTGGTCGGGTGGACGGAATTCAACAAACCGGACGCCTTCACAAATAAAACCTGCCTATGCAACATCGTGAATGTTTAAATGTTTAATCGCTATATAGTAAAATTCCTTTACAAAGTGTGATTTTTAAGCGTAGTCTTTTTAAAAATCGAATAAAACACTCAAATTTGCATTAAATATTCAAAATGTTTATTATAATCGATTAACAGGCCTTTGCCATTTACGTTTTAAAGACAAATTCATGTAAATGTTGTCCGCCGCGGCTACGTTTCAAATGGTCCATTTGTAAAGCCCAATTTTGCGTCACTTTTTTAGCGTTTCGGCCTGTTATTACGCGTCTTATTTTATCCACATAGACTAACGACTTTACATTTCGAAAGATAAGCTGCTCACCAAATTCATCCTTCAACATTTCCATTATTTCACGAGCTGTGTGGCATGTGGCAACCGTCTTGATGAAACCACATGTCAACCAAGTTCTACTCAGCCAACTGGGTGCAAAAAAAGGTCGCGTATCATGGCTCGATATCGTTCGCCGTTGACGGCAACGTTCCTTCCACAGTCGTCTTTGAAGAAAAATGAACCGATAATGCCATCAGCCCATAAACCACACCAAACTATCTATCAAACTATATTGTATGGCATGTGGCTGTTCATCACTCCAGATGCGACAGTTTTGCTTATTTACGTATCCGTTGAGCCAGAAATGAGCCTCATCGCGGAACACAATTTTTCGATAAAACATCGGATTTTTGGAAAATCTGTCCTTGATTTCTACCGTCTCATTAAGAGAAACACTAAAGAGTTCTTGGGTCGCTATACCCTAAAATATATGTATAATTTGCAGTGTTGTTTGGAGTGCAAGGACACAGGATATCCTCCTCTTAAGTTGAACTGAATTATTTTATTATTTTGACTAAAATCTCTTTACAATATTTATATTTATTTGACGCTTGGTCAATTATTTATAATGTACGTAATCTCTGTTGTACCTTCAGTGTTTACTTAGGGATTTTGCAGGATTTTCGGCGCCTGAAGTATCTGGTCAGTAGTAAAGGTCCTTGAGATGTGTTCTTCGATTTTAATGGATAGGCGAATGAGTCTTTAAGTAATATAAAAACTAGGCATAGTGAAGAAAGGCACATTTCTATTTATAGCCAATAAACAGGTTGTCATCATTAAACGTCAGCCGCTCAGACCACTGTCGTAAAAAAAAATGTAGCGCAGGCAGTGCTCAGCAAACAGCAAATCCTTCGCTTTTCGATCCAAATTAAGATCTCAAGGTGCACGCACAAATGCACAAAACACTTAACTTCGCTCACCATTCTTTAGTTCTCTGAGTGAATTTTTATGTTTCAACTAAATTGCCTCTTATTATATTATTATCATTTTCAATTTTCGATACGAAAAGTGCTAATTTAAAATATAGACTTGCCCCTAGTTGTATGGTAATTGGGCAATTCAAGTCACTTAATTGTGTGCGCAAACAAACTACACAACTAAACATCATCGACTTTTTTAATTCTTTCTTCTTTCTTAAGAAGTAAATATTCGCAACGTCATGAAGTTTCAAAATTAAAATGAATCGCTTCACGACATGCCATCATCATTGAAACACGACTCGGGTCGAGTGCGTCTTATCATTGTCCAATAATGCCATGCCAGCATTATAATTTCCATTCCCGCTCTTACATGAAAATAACTCATTTCAGGACTCGTCACAGCAGTAATTCCAGTTGCAAAGTAGCCCCTTGGAGGAAGAAAAAAGAATTAATGCAATGAAAACAATTTGTACACTGAGGACTTAAGGTTCGTCGTCGCCGTCGCCGTCGTCGTTCGCCAAACCAATTGTAACCCCTATATTCACCTGCCTCAATCATGGTCATTAATTTCAATGAAGGCCCCAGCTGGGCTCTCTCGCTCTCACTCTCTCTCACTTGAAGCTCTCTGCAATCATTATAATGTAAATGTTGAGCGATAACAAAATTATGAAGCCATTAATTCCACTAATTGAATGGTAGCGTAGCGAGCCAGAAGTAGAGGTCGTCCGTGTCTGTTCAACTGTCCAACCGGCCGCGGTCCATCCACTGTGAGACCACATATAAGACAAAGTTGGAGTATAATCGCGTTCTTTTTGCGCGCGCGGCGATACATGCATAAAAATTAATTTAATAATTATATGCGGCAGCCGGAAGAGCAGCATCAGCATCAGAGTGGGGAGGGGGTTCGAATGAACGTTGTTGCTTTTGGCCAAAAGGATGCAGCGCTGCTAGTACTCGTTCGCGTATGTGGTTATAAATTAATTTATAGTGAGCACCTCTTAAATAAAATTATTGGAATACTCGTTAGGTGGCACGGCAGTAGAGTTGAGATGGGTAGATGCATACATATTTGTAGATATTGCAGACATTGCCGCATTGTAAGAGCGGAAATGTTGCGCATTCATACACAGTCATCGATGACAATCATTGCGAGGATTATACTTGCCTTTTGTCATAAAAGAAATAACGAGCCACAAAAAAAGAAAATATAAAATATAAGAGGTATGCATCATTTGAAACCAAGAGAGCCTTTTTATGTTGATTGATTTTGCCATACATAGTAATGTAGCGATTTGTACAATCGATGGGGGAAAAGGCTTCAGCTACAGACAAGAGCAAGTAATTATTATGATTTCTGTCCTTGCTAGGGATATTAAAGAACCTAAGCCATCATAAGCGAAGATCAAACTTCCTTGCATCGAGCACTTGATTTTTGCGTGGATGCTTTTCGAGTGGAGTATCGGCTGAGAATCGGTACTGCCCATTTTCAGACCTATTCCAGACATTAATTTGAATGGAAAAGTGAATCCCAATAGTTCAATTGTCTGGGATCAATGATCGACAGCGAAGTAACCATGGATGGTGACATCAATTATCTGTAAGCATAGGGTGGATAAAGTGGCAGGAAACTGTGACCGAAAAATGTCCCCTAAGATGAGAGGAAGACATTACACCTAAGTTGTTCGTGCGGCGCTCAATACGGTTCGCAATATTGGAAAAAACATGAGGGCATGAGTTGGTACTGCCATATTCTAAGGGAGACCCTACGAACCCCGGTCAAAGGCAATATCTATCAACGTTCCTATAAAAGGGCTTAAAAACTCCTAGATCACACAACTGGAACAACACCGGCACTTGATTGGCCTTAGTAACAAGAGGATGCTAACTTGGGAAACCTGCAGATATATTTTAAGGGCGAACCGCCGCCCAACCAGGTAAGGATGCAGTGAAGTGTGATGGTAATGATAATTAAATAATTCTGATCACAACTTCATCGAAAAAACGGAAATACGAAGGAATTGCCATGGTCTTTCATTGGAGAGTCTTGTAACACCTGCTTTACCCGGTAAAATGGGTAATTGATGCCGTGGAAGGCTGATGTTATTTTTAACTTTTGTGTCCCGAAATCGAGTTAGGTATTCGTTAGTGATTCATATTTTAAAACTGATTTTATATGTTAAATGTTTCTCTACTAACAATTTTTTTCTGTGGCGTATGCGCAACATACACATTTTTAGAAAATGTATTTACTTATTTACTTAGTCGGCGCTACAATCCGGGATAGACCCAGGCCTCAAACAATTTGACGCCTCCAGTTGGGCACTCGGAGTTCCCAACTTCAGGCAAGTCCTTTTTCTCTTGCGTTGTCGCTCCGGATCGGAGTCGAAGATTCTGCGGGCTGGAGCGTTGGTGTTCATTTGCTCTACATGCCCCAGACAGCTTAAACGCTCAGTGCGCAATTTATTGACCAGGTCAATGGAGATGTACAGCTTTTAGAGTTCACGTTGAATCATCTCTTGAAGAACCCTTTAGAACCTCTTTAGAAATGCTTTGGAGCAGGATTGGGATTATAAGGGTCTTAATAGGTCAAAGACCACGTCCATTTTTGAAATTATTAAGGAAACCCTTTAATGCATTTTGTAGGTAACAAAAAACTACTTACTGTACTTGAAAGACAGACCAGATATGGTAGTCCCAGAGAGTTTGAGTCCATATTACACAGATTGGAAATATATCCCTAATCACAACTATGTAGAACCAAGGTCTTTTGTTTAAGTTTTTCACCAAAACTTTCTGTCGCTTTCTGATAAAACACGGATGATGTTTCGATAGAAAGAATCTTTGGTTTTATTGAGCTAGGAAACTGTCTAGGCAGGATCTTCTTCTCCTCACTAATCCTAGCTCCATATTCTCTCATTTCCACTGATTTCAACTAGTTTTTCACTGCACTTATTCTTGCCCTCCTACTCTCTCTACAAGATGCCTGTTTATAAACTCTCCTGAAAATGCTTGTTAAATACATCTACCATTCGGTGTTCGTCACGTACGTGAATAGGTTTCGTTGGCTGCTTCTAAAAGCCTGCATTCCGGTCTTAAAGCAAGCAGCAAGTTTCTGGATTTCTTACAATGTTGTGTCGATCACGAGACTCTCTTCTCATCTCTTCCATTGCTGCTCTTGTTTTGCACTGCAGCGCTTTCATAAGTTTTGGTATCTTTTACCGGTAGCCCGTCGAAGATATTTTCCTTTTCCTAATTTTAGGTTCAAAACTCGTTGGTAGTTCGTAGGGCATGTGCGCATGTTAGGCTAATGTTTTGGAATACAGCTTTGTTGCGGATCACAGCCAGGCCGATCACATATCGGTTCGAACTCAATAAATTTTGACCTAAGCAACCTTTAAGGGCAGCTATAGCAGCTCTATCGCCTTAATCATACCCATCATATCTTCTGGGTTGCGCACATTCAATGTTGCCATTTCGGGACCCATCACTAACCGATCAAAAAAGCCCACGAAAAATTGATTTTCCAGTAGATAGGAATAGTTTTAACAATCCTTTATAATCATCTGTCGCGTTGTCTCCTGGTAATATTTTTTGAGTCTCCGATAATCCCTCGACAAAAGAACATTTAATACACGAACTAAATCCTATCCGTCGATCGAGCGGTTCGCGAATCTATAAACAACTGACAAACAGCAGTTGTTTGCTCTTTTTATTTTACATATTTGTCTCCCCTTATAACCTAACTCCTGTCCTTGTAGTCTTTAATCCTTACTCTTAAAAGATCTCGAAATCAAAATTCATGACTTGACAAAAAAAAAAGCTTTCACTTATTTTAAAAACAGATCGTGCACAATCGCACGACGTAAACTCAGTGCCAGCAAACGACACTGAAACGCATTGCGTGTGCTCTCATTCGTATGTTAAATTAAATATTGCGTGTTGCACATATACCTTATTCTCTCGGTGTGCGCTGTCAGAATGTTACCATACTCGGTGGTAACGTAACAACATACCTTAACCTCAGCACCACCAGCAGTTGCTAACTTTTCTCCATCTAAAACCAAAAAGAATCTGTATCTCAAATTACACTGACACCAATGAAGCTGCTGCTGATGCTGATGTCGATGGCGACAGCGGCAAAGACAACGTCGTCGGTCGCTGCATTCGCCACAATCTAATACCAACTTACATAGGTGTCGCTTAGCGCTTCCGCTAACTGACGACATGTCAATTATATCGTCGATTAATATTTTTATCACTCGCTGCGGTTAAGCAGTTCGTGTTAAAATTATATTTGAATCAATGGTTCGCATCTATGATACGCGAGTCAAATTACTCACGGTTCTCAAGAACGTGTAGTCGAGCGGCTCTTATCCGATCGGCAGCGCAGCAGCCCACTCGAAAGTAGCTGTCAAAGAAACGGCGATAGCGATAAATTGTGGCGTTAATAGAAATAATAAATGAGGACGCGGCGGATTAAATGGCTTAGGTCCATTAGACGACGATGACAACAACCAACGATCCGATGCGAATAATACGGTGGCAATGCCTGTGCTGCACGCAAGCAAGCTGCAAGCTTAATCCTCTCGCAATTCGCGTGAGTGAGCATTGTATGGTAGGAACACGATCAGGGAGAAGGTAAACCAACTACTAATACCAATCAGCCGAGCATGTCCATCAGTGTACGGCGGTGCCAATTTCGAGGAACATATCAATTTAATCATAATTTCGTAGTCGGTGCGCTTGGTCTTGGACGCGAACATGGACTCTTTCAACTGGCAACTGCGGCTGCCTGGAGATGTGTCCACCTCGCAATGAAGAATTTAATGGACATTCTTGCAGCTGGAAATTGCGCACCATTAGCCTGATGGTGATTATGGTGGTACTACTCATCGTGGATGCAAAGAAGGCTGGAACGTCCGGAGCAAGTGTTAAATATTGAAATTTATCACGCATACGTGTTTTCAATTTCAAAAAGCTGTGGGCTACGTTCAGACTGGTTTGATTGCCAAGACTTGGTCCGGCCGCCGAGTTGGTTGTATGCGGGTAAAATAGTTTGATAGGTGAGTGCATGATTACTATTTAGTGGATGTGTTTCTAGGGTTTCTTTAGAGAAGATGTCGGTTAAATTTTGTTTTAGAAAGGTAAATTGAAAAGTACCTCGAGTTATTTCTCAACCTTTCTGATCATTTAACCTCACTTTGGCATATTAACAAAGAACCAATTATGTTTCACCTAAGCCGACATCAATATATTGTATCCACCCATAACAAATGTACACACAGATACTACACTCTAATAGATACTTTATTCAAAATTATCGCACAGGACATCATATCGCCTTCCGTAAGAGCTGTAAGCCGAATTATATTAAATCCCAAACGAATGTGTTTGTGTTTGTGTTATTTGCTGTAAGCCTCTCTCCCCCGCGCACCACCCTTCGCAAATAATGTTAACCAAAAATGAATGTAACCAGCTCAGTGAACTTCAATCCCTCTTATCCTACCTGAGATACACGATAATAATAAGGACAAACACTGTTACGACCCATAATACAATCTCGTACATTATTTACGAGTGAAACAATTTGGTTATCATTTGGGATTCAATTCAGTGTTCTTCCTTCGTATATGAGCGCGCCAACACCACCAACAACAACAACAACAACAACAACAACAACAACAACAACAACAACAACAACAACAACAATTGATTCTGTATTTGTGGCCTTTATGTGAAGTGGAGCGGAATTTAACCCCTAGACACACCAAGGATACCCGCCACAAATCTAATGAATCCGATTAACAGATGGTAGTTGTGAAACGTGTGCTCATACGTGAGATATTTGGCAAAAGGTTTCCACCCGGCTTGAGGTTGAGGTTGACCCGAAAATCTTCTCAAATAAATTAAGTGACTATAATATGTGTCTTCACGTTTCACACACACACACACACACACACACATGTATGTGTATGTTTGTGTGAAAGGAAGTGGCTCTCCTCTGGGCTTCCTCATCGTATCCGAATCCTTGATAGCAAGTAGCCTTTGGGTTTCGAGTACATTAACACAAAATTTATGTTATCCTGCAATAATATTTCATTCGGCGTTGTGTGCATTTTCTTGCGAGGCGAGAATTCTATTGGGAGGTGAAAGTATCTCTCTATGATACTGACTGCGCCAAAAGGGGTCACAAAATTATTGCTTCTGTAAATAAGTATGAGCCCGAGATAAGGTATCGTCGAAGCGCATAAATCTTTATAAATCGTGTCAATTAATCGATGTAGGTATAGCAACATAAAAGCAATTTCTATACGTGTGTGTGTTTTTTTGTTCTTTTGGAGATTTATCGATGCTGAACGGTGTAGAGGTTATCAAGGGTACCTACCTATATTTCGGTTGTTCGGACGCAAAATGCCTGCAACTGTGTTGAAGCTCTTGGAGTGGTGTAGATAAATATTTTGTCAGAAAAGACAAAGGAACTTGCACACGAATTTGACGATAAAATCAAAAACTAGTGAAGCAGATCGACATTTTTGAAGGAGTTGTAATTCTTCTTATTTTTTGCGGCATTAATTTTGTACGACCTATCACGGCGCTCGCTGATTGACGTCTATCTAAGAGCCAAAAGAAAGGTTTGCAAGGAACGTGTGTTGATAAGAAACTACGATGGAGGACACAAGCATCGGGCGTTAGGTTGGTGAAAGTTTCTTTTTCTGAAAAGTCGAACAGGAAGATACGACGGAAGAAGGTGATTAGCTATTGTCTACTAGTGCCCCCTTACTCAAGGTGAGGCAGAAGCTACTGGCATTATCAGTAATCTTGGATACTATATACTCTTAGAATACAGTGATGTCCAAAGGATGAGGATGCATGAGGGGCATGAGCAAGTGCAACTAACGAGAAAACCGAACTCTATATACACTATCATTGAATCTTACCGTTGACAACATTGGCTCCAAGCCTACCTTTGTTACAACAAGACAAGACAAAATGGCTCTAATAACTTGAATGGCTCTAATAACTTGAATCGGTTGAGTAGCAGGCAACTCGACAAAGTTGATACAGATAGCGTCAGATTTCAGCTATCTAGTGCGGACAATTTTTGGAGTAATCCTCGACAGCAAGCCGCTTTGGAACGAGCATGTTGAGACGAAGACATCTAAGGCTTTGTCGGCTTTCTAGCAGTGCAAGAGTGAACATCTAAGCTCCTAATCAACGAAGCACTCTCTTGGCTTTCGAAAAAGTCGGGTACATTACTAAAGTGAAAAGAAGTATCTGCCTGAGAGAAGAATTGACCAGTTTCTGAGTCTGAATGCTGCATCTGGTGTACAATGCTTCCGACAACGTACTTACTAAACGGCTTTCCAACCCGTGATGATAGTTATGTAGACAGTTCATATGGTGCTGATGGTCCATTCATTGAGAATTATTTTCAGCACCTCAGTATTTGAAAAGCTCTTCAGTTAGCCCATCAAACCCATCGGCTTTGTTGTTCTTAGCCATTTTTATAGCTAAGCCAACCTCTTCTATACTGGGTGGCGGGACTGATTCATCATTGACTGGACCCCATCACTCTCTCTACATGATGCCTGTTTAGCAGCTGCTGGAAATGCTGCTGTAATCCATCTACTATCCCCCGAGCATCGGTGACGAGGTTTCCTCTTCTTGGAAGAGCCTGCGTTCCAATCTTAAATCCATCAGCCAGTTGCTGGCCTTTCTTATCAAACCTACAGATGTTCGTAAGACTCTGCGATCTACTTGACCTGGAAGACTGCTCCCCTCTTTTCTTTCTACGTGAGGACTTCTTCTCCTCCCCTTTCCTGGTTCGGTATTCTTTTAGTTTATTGCTGACTTTTTTTTCCGCTGCAGCGTTCTGATGCGTGCATCTTTTGTCGCCTTTTTCCGGCATACGCAAACATCTTCACACCAAGGGATTTTTCTCTTGCGGTGGTTGGAAACTAGGGTGGTTTCGGGTACCTTTTTGATTGAAACCGGGACCACTGGTTGTTGGCGTCTGCGGTAGGTGAATTCACCTTTCTCTTACATAGAAATATTTTTTTTATATATAAAGTAAACCGCTGTGGCCTATGTAGCATGTTAGGAGCAATCGTATGCTATTGTAAGTAAAACTCAATCATCCAAAGGAGTTGTTGGACATTGATTCGTTTCGTATGTATATCACAACTCAACTCACAAACCTCGAAGTCCGATATAACAATCATTTCTTCAAGACTAAGATATGCGGAAACCTGTCACCGCCCCCCATATTCTCCTATCAACTACCAAAACGGCCGACCCTTTTAACCAAATCTTGTGCAGGTGCCGACTATATCTTTATTTAATTGCATCAACACCAAAGGTTATCCCTGCTAACATGTGCAAAATGCGATCTACAAATTCATGCCGCTTTCAGTGGCTTTGTCTGTGGCCCTTCCAAAAACACTCTCCTTGCTTCTTGCATCTTCGCAAAGGAGAAAAGTTCATAAGTTCACAAATAAACCACACATGACACAAAGAGTTGTAGAACAGATAAAGTCGGTTATGTCCGATGGCAATAAGGACGAAATAAGAAAATATTAACCCCGACCCATTTAACATAGTGCCACTTTTGCGGTGTGTGAGTGTTTAGTTATTTCAACCGCACACATGTCCTCCATCTCCTGGTGTCCATAGTCCATGCTGTCCTTCTTCTTTCACTACATCGAATGGCACATAGCCGACCTTATACCCCCATTAAATGGCATTTTACCTACTACAAGTGAAGAGGAGTGGTTGCCTAGAAATACTATTGCCAGCATACACAACTTGCCTTGCCCATGGTCTCTGTCTCTGGTTTCTCTCGAAAGAAATATGTACTTGTATGTGTCGCCTATATGTTTCCAGTGAGATGGATAAATTGCATATGGTGGCGGTGGGTTGGTTGCTGCTCATCCTCTGAGTTCCATGCACGCTCCACTGGCCAAACGTTTAACGTTACATCTTCCACATCCTGCCCGCCTTTCCGCCTTTCCGCCGCTCTATACATGACATCGACTCTTTCACATCCAACAGGGCAGGGGACAAAAGTTGGGGTGTATAATCGTAAAGTTTCCTGGGAGAGAAATCCTTTTATTGCAGACATCCGTTAAATTAGACCAAGCACGTATCTGTAAGTACTGCGAGCACAGAGCCTTTCCCTTGCTTCGGCTGCTTCTGCTTCTGCTGCTGCTCTAGCTGTGATTATCCTGTGTGTTTATGTTCTTGTTGATAGTTGGTTGGGACTTTTTGTCGTCAGTCGCTTGGTCGGTCGTTCATCTGTTTTAAGTAATGGCAATTTTATCTATGGGTAACTTATGTCCTTAAATGGGAATTTCTTTCCTTCCTTCCTCTTTTGCACTGCCCGTATGGCTGCTCTGTCTCTTCGGCAATGGGAAATGGTTCAATTTATCTGGCCAAGTCCTGTGTCCTAGCTGTGGGTTGTGTTGAATGCGTTTTTAAGCTTGTTTATTGGAAATCATTTGGTCGTCGTCGGTGTTGGTTTCTCTCTCTCTCACTCTCTCTCTCTCTCTCTCGATTGTAATAAAGCCATTTGTGCTGATTCACGTGTATATAAACGAGAGTTGGTTGACTTTCGGGGATTGTTTAGTCCTTTGTTTAAAAAATTACAAGGATCAGCTTGATTTGATTTGATTTGATTCATGATTCAAATGGCGGCGCGGCGGCTGAAAAATCGTCTCTGCTATCCTTCAATAATTTTGCTAAGAGAATCTATCAAGATTCAATTTTGAACCAACTTTATCCCGATAATAACCCCATCGGTTCTATTCTATTAAGGATGACAGAAATTTGTCATCCCGAAACAACAAATAATCACTAATCCAAGTCACCTTTCTTCGAAGCAAACAAAAGGTTATCCTCATAATTGCCACTCTGAAACAGGACAGGACCCTTTTTCAACAAAGACACGATGATCATCTACCCTTCAACAAACAACCACTCCGCTGACGACAGGCGAACAAAAACAAAGCAAAAAAAAACACATCCAAATGGAAAAGTCATGGAAAAATAAACACTCCCATCATCGGCCATCGTTAAAGTTGTCAAGTGTTGGCTACAAATCAAGAAAAGAAATAGGACCTCTTTGTTACACTTGCCGGTGCGCTATTTGTACCCTCACAACCCTACCTCTGACTGTCTGCGCTATATAGTCCTAGCAGGCTGACATACCGACCAAGAAAAAGAGTTATGTTCCCCCTGACAACCAGCAGCAGAAGCAGCAGCAGTACTGTGTGCTGAAATGCCAACAAAAGGATACAAATATCCTGCTCTCAAACAAACAAATTGCTTTGAATTTATATCGCCCAGATAGTTTGCCAAACGGAGGAGGCCACCACACCATCCATGCACGTTCGTTCGTCCTTTTCTCATTTTCTCATTTTCTCAAGGAGCAACTTTCTGCACCCTGTCTCTCTTGTATGCATATACTCTAGCTTGGTCTTTGTCTCGCACTTGATGGCATAGCATGCCATGGCAGGAGTGTTCCAGTGTCATTTTTCACTGAAACAACCCACTGCCAGATGTATTGTTTGTTTGCCATGTTATTGATATCCATCTTAGCCATTTTCATTACAATGTCGTTGCTGTATTTCTCTCATTTGTTATTTCGCTGGCTGGCAGGATGAAGAAGGATTGCAGGGACATTGTTGGGGCGCGAACAAACGGAAACAGACTTGAGTACCGTAGAAGAAGGAAAACGGACGAACGGAAATCTTTGACACGAAACAATCAATTCACATCTTGTTCATTCTTTCTTTTCTGTTTTTTTTTCTGGTTTTTTCTGTTGGAAAATGTTCAAAAAGAACGGATGTCCTTGTAATGTCCTGTCATTAATCACAACACTTGGTTTCTTCTTCTGTTATTTCTTAGTTTTCTCGAATGAAGAGCGATGGACTGTGTTACCCCTTTTTGTGGAAAGTCATCATGAAGTTGGTGGTTCATGATATTCGTGAAATGAAGAATGTTATTCGGGGTCGTAAAGCTGTTTAGACTTCAGAGGACTTTCAAATCGAAAGGGAAGTGTTGGACTTTATTTAATATTTGATGCTGTCGGCCATCAAAGCTCTGGTAGGTAGAGGATAGTGTAAACCTTCGAGCTCTAATGAATTTGTCGTGGATTGTTTCGCTTCTTTTTGTTATTCGCACCCAACTCTTCTTCGCCAGTGGCAAGCCTCGAAATAGAGAGAAGTATCTACGGATCCCCAGTACTCCAAGATGTTGTCATAACAAGCAAATGACAACCGAGCACCGTGATATCCGAAATCAAGGGATCAATCGAGTAAAAAGAGTGCTTCCAGTAACCCCTGGGAACTAGGTTTTTTTGTGAAAAGATGGGGCGATTAGCACTCTGGCCAATTAAAGATCTTCTGTGCTCTCTATGCATGTTCAGAAGTGTTTTGGTCCGGCGACAGCCCTAGGTCTTTGATGAACCTTACGATTGTTGAGGCCGATGACTTAGCAATATCCTGAGGTTCGCTGAGCCCTGTTTTGAAGCATTTAAGCTTTTTTTGGATGATTGCAGGGTTGTGATGTGTTCTACCGTTTCTGGTTATTTGAGGCATTGTCTAGAGCTTTTCCTCATTTTCATGAGATTAGAAGTTCCAGAATCCGAGGAAGCCTTCACGTCAAAGAACTCATCTCGGAAAAATTGGAACACGACTGATTCAGTTGGAATTATCATGTTCAAAGGAGGGATCCTACGAACCCCGTCAAAAAGGCAATGGCAATCAAAGTTCCCTTACAATCGCGTAAGAGAGGCAGGCCTAGAAACTCCTGGATCACACAAATGCAGAAACATCAGCATTTGATTGACCTCAATGATGATGTGATCCAAAATCTGGAGGCCTGCAGATATTTTTTGAGGTCGAACCGGCGAACCCCACAGGCGGACCAGTAGGAATGCAGTGAAGTGGGAGGGTTATGATCCCTATAATCCTGATCATAATCTCTTCGTTAAATGGGGAGAAGAAGAAGATGGCTTAGGGCTCAGTGACCTGTTAGGAAGTCAGTTACGATCTTAGCATCAAGTTTGCTTAAAGAGTGGATCTGAAGAGCGCGTTTTTTGTTGGCGAAGCCAATGAATTTTTTAGCATGACTTAATCCTTGAATCCATGTGTTGAGCTCAAATTTAATATTTTTGGTGTGTAGTCCACAGAAGGGCTCTGGGGCGATGAAAGATGATGGCGAGTCTTTTCGTGCTAGCTCGTCAGCCGAGCTTGGCTACAAAGTCCTAATGCCGAAGCTTAGAGACCAGATAGTGGACCCTGTCCTCAGCCCAGAAAGACACATTCTTCGGAACTCATCCTGTCCGACCACCTGACAAACCGATTCAAAGACGGGAAACTCCTTTCTACGTTCTTATACGGGAATAGGCTTTACTGCTAAATCGTAAAGCCTAGGCATGAAGGAAACCTTGAAATGTACTTTAATCGATATTTTAAAAATATTCTTAGCTTTGGAGGTAGCTTTAGGAGCCGAATGGCCTGGACTTGCAAACCCTTTTTCACCAGCAGAATTAAACTTCAGTGCATGGAGAACCCAGGCTCACAGCAGCGGTGAGCAATCAGGTGACTTGTCCAGAAGACAGCAAAGTTGATATGCAAAAGTGATAAGAACTACTTAAGCGATACAACACTGCAGCGACAATTCAAGGAAAATCGTATTTGTAGCGATTTTCACCAAAATAAGATTGTATGGCAGGTACCGTTATTTCAAACGATAATGCAGAAACTAAAAAGATGCCCCGAGATATAACCTCAAAAATCTTATATACGAACTTTGAAGCAAATCCGACGAACCGTTTTTCCACACGGCGCCCGGACAGACAGACAGACCAACCGACGGCATTGGCGGACCCATTTTTTTGGACTTCTCTATAGTCGTAATATCATTCCTCATACTCAGTTTGTGTTCGAAATTTCCGCACGATCACAATAACTTTCGCTTTAGTATACTAATGTATGCGAGAAAGTTAAAAACAAAAGTTTTGGGAACATAAAATATTAAGATCTTTAATGGGGACGCGTACACGAAGCTTAATCCTCTCTGTGTAATTAGCGCTAATGGTCAGGGATCTGCATCTTTTGGATTGGGAAAAATATTCCATATTAGTGTCGATGTACTGTACCTCCCGTTGCGAAGCAGCTTTGTTGGACTTCAGTCTCAGCTATCCTCATTTTATGTATGCTCATCTTGTGCATGATTTTCGGCACAAAGGTGAACGCAATATCGAAATAAAAAATGTTTGCTTCAGAGATTGCCTTCTTCATTAAGCAACAAATACCATTTGCTTCTTGCAAGTGTTCCAGAACAACGAAGATGACACTGTTTTCTGCTTAGACACAAACCTATTTTTTGTCGATTAGCAATCGAGCTGTAAGAGATTTTAAAAAATGGATTATTATGCCTATGCCAATTGAACTCCTTACCCATTTCTTAGTTGAAACACATTCCACTCTCAATAAACACAAATTAATCAAATTCTAAGCAATATTTTACATGTTCTAATAACCACGTGCAAATCGAGTTGATCAAGATTCCTATTTAGTCATGCTGCCACTTGAAAACAGTAATCAATTTTATCTCTTTTTGCAATCCTTTCCCGCCCAACATTGCCCTACTCCGCCGACCACATTGAGTGTTTCAAATTTAAATTCACACGTCCATATCGCTGCGGTAATTAATATATCATTATACTCAAGGCAATTCATTTATATATGTAGGCACATACTTCATCCAAGAACATACCTTTGGGCTGGGTTGTGCTACCTCGAGACGACGTCGACAGCGTTCGACAGCGCACACAACACAATTTCCATTTTAAACGCCTATCAACGCCATCTGTTTAACTGCACTCTGTCTATGGGCGGTGGCGTAAAGAGCTCCGACACGATACTGCCACGATAAGTGTGCAATCGATACAATTTTCAATTGCAGAACATACATATAGGATTGAGTTGATGCTGAATGCCACAGAACGCAATTTGTATCGTTTCCCACCAGCAACACCAACTCTACAGTGTTACTGTGGCTGCTGCCTACAACGACAACGACAACGACAACTACGACAACGACGACTACGACGGCGACGACGACGAGTGTGATAAATGTCCACCGCCTGCGACTGGAGGCAAATTTCGTGAACTCGCTGCTTCGTTGAAACTTATTAATTAATCTTTGCAGGACCACAAGCGCAAAGTATCAATGTTTAACACGCTTGCCGTTTGCCTCCTCCGAAAAGCGAAAATGAAAACCGAAAACAAAAAACCACACAACTGAAACGAAACTATATCGAGGAGAAGGCAGAAAATTAAAAAGAGAAAGAGAGATGGCGATAAAAATTATGGCCGACATTTAATTTACGCCAGTGACGGGACATAAATTAATCGACCAACAAGTGGCCGACAGGAACGCATTACGTAAAAATACGACCGATACTCTGAGGGGGTGGATGTGTTGGTTGCAGCAGGAATGCTGCAATGCCTGTATGGACATTGGACAACCATCTCCCGCCGTTAAGTACGTTGCTATTTACAAGTTGCAATTCAATACCAAATAGGCAATGCATGAGCAAAGGATACTTCAAATGTGCATGTCGTCTCGTCGGGGAAAGGTTTTGCGCCTACCCCCCTAAAGGCCACGAAAGAGATTCAACTTTGCCACTTGCAGCAATAAATCCCGCTCGAGACGTGTATGAATGGAATTGGTGGTCATAGATCTTGCAATGACAGGGTAATTAATTTTCTTACTCGTACCTTGCACGATGGATGATGGCATTCTTCGAAGTGCTAATGAGATAAAGTCTGATTCGGCATAAAAGCTCTTCAAAATTTTGAATAAGAACAAAAAAAAGAGGTAATCTGGTTTTATGCCCTCCACCCCAAGTTCTAAAGAGTATAACTCCCACTCCCAGAAACAAAAGTCACATCAAAACGATGGTCCCATAATAAATTTCATTTTGCAGTTGACACTCGCTCGCACTCTTGCTCCTGCAAAATGTGTCAGGTATATTTTGCTCGCTGTCGACCAACCGACATGACAGTATGGCACATCGGCTGTCATAAATTCAGGGTGTTCGTTTCGTTGTCGTCGTCGGTGAAACAAAATGTCACTTGCTTCGCATTGAAAAGTCAACCTCATTGTACATACATACATACAACATATATACGCCGCGTCACATAACACCTTTCAATCACATGAAAACGCCTGCAGACACAATCAGGCCATGCTGAAACAGTGGGAAAGCTAAAGTGCACAACACCTCGTCTAACACTCTTTGTCACCCTAAGGGGGTACGCCAAACTAAATAATGCAGCATAGAGCCCGGCCTGGCCCGAACAATGGCATACGAGCGCACAGCAAAGATACGCAACAACAGAACGAAATAGCTTTTGTTGTTTTTGTTGTTGTTGGTGTTCTTGTCGGACCGTGTCTCACTCTATAGACGCCCATTATTCATATGTCTCTGACACACAGGCACAAGTTGTCAATTCTGTGCAAATGTCATCCATCATAGAGATGTCAATAGAAGAACAATATGATGAATTTGTATGTAGAGTGGGCGGGCGGTTGGATAGAAAGATGGGGCTTGTACGTGTTTAATCTCGAGATGAAAAGTTACGTTTAGATGATGATGATGATGATGATGATGATGATGATGAGGTGACAACGTGATTTGGTGGGTGGACGGATATTTGCATTTCGAAACGGCGGGCGTCGTAGGTAGGAAAACAATATTCTTAAAAGTGTTTCCAGTATTAGGCGTTTATGTGTCTTGTTGGAAGAGTTCCGCGACTGTCAGAAAAATGAGCTCCCTTCATTTATTTCCCTGAAGATTTGGTGCATCAAGTGCTTGATGTGCAATATTGCCATTGGTGTTTTTAACTTTTATGTATGCATTGGTATACTAAAGAGAAAGTTATTGCCGAAATTCCGAACTCGAAACTGAGTATGAGGGATGATATTACCGGGTCCGCCAATACCGTCCGTCGGTTTGTCTATCTTTCCAGACACCGTATGGCGAAACGGTTTGACGGATTTGATTCAAAGTTCGTATATAAGGTGTTTCGGCTTACATCCCGCGGGGTGATTTTTTTTGTTTTTGCTTTATCGTTTGAAATAGCGGTACCTGCCATATAATTTTTTTTTTGTGAAAATCACTTGTCACTGGTTCCAAGGATTTTGGTCTTTTTTTTGTACTAAGGATATTTAGGATAGGGCAAAAAAATACTACATACTCAGTTTTTGGCAAAAAATTCAAATAACGGTAATTTATAAAACCAGCAATATCTCAAAAAGTAGTAAAGGGAATTCCGAAAAATGTCACTATATTTTTATGATTTTAAGAATTTTGTGAACAAACCTGCGTACTTGGATTTTTGAAATATTTGTTTTTATTTTAATTTTCTTCTATTTATAACGATTTTCTTAAATTTAAATTATATTCATTTTCTCAAAATGGACCCAATGGCCAAAATGGCCCCAACTTGATCAATTTGTGCAATGTGCGAAATAACATCAAAATCGTAGGTGCCGGTTTTGAGAAAATCGAATTTTTCAAAACCTAAAAAGTGATTTAAATAAATTTGGTATGTGATCAAATTTTACCATTCTTTTTGCGGCGATTTCAAAATGCACATCGTATAGCAAGAAAGTTTCGTATGACGAAAGCGTGCATTTTATTTATCTTTAAGTTGAGTTTAAAATGACCGATTGGAAGCAAAGTCGTTGAGTTCGAAGCTTATTTAATGGTAGATTTTTGTAATGCAATCTGCCAAGGTTGCAACTAGATAAGGGGACAGGGATATAGCTTTTCGCTAAAAATATTTCACCATTTAGTGAGAAATCGATGCAATAAATAAAACTAGTATATTCTATTAGCCGATATTCGAACATGCACGACGTTGTTTGTTTGAATGCATCTGCGCTTGTAGGTTTATATTTTTATCGTGCAGTTCCTTTGAGTAGGTAGTATGATTTATAGTGTTGTGCAAAACACACCGGAACAAAGTTAGTTCGCACATATACCGTGGGGAGGAAAATTTATTTATCTGTATTTTTGGTAGATTCATTATAAATTACTCATATAGATAGATATAGGGGACTGTCATCACCCCAACTAAAGTTATGTCAAGTTAAAGTCATGATATAACTACAAGAACTATTTAATCCCGTTTTTAGATCTAATTTAATAACGTAAGATATGCTAAATAATGTGTTATGGCAACTTAAGTAAAAATTAAAAACTACGTTTTCCAGCATTTCATTTCGCACACAAATTTTATGGTTCCGAAAAATTCATTGAGAATTTCTCATAAAAACAATATTTAAAATAAAGTAAATGTTTTTTTGCACAACACTGTATATGGAAGATAATTTTACAGTTTGAATTTAAGCTATTATCTATTAGGTATGCATCTGACGTCATAAAACTTGTTTATTTCAAACGGGATGACCATTTTAGAATAGATTCTACGTCATAGTGACGTCAGGGTGTCATCCGGATGACAAGTTTGGATGACCGTCTGATCGTACCTTAAGAAGCTTGTAGATGTTAGGAAACGGAATCCTTGTTGCATTCCCCAAGAGTTGTTATTGAGTTTTTTGAACGCAGTGTATCTAGTTGTTTATGGTATTTTTTTCTCCATATCATGAATTAGATATAACGTGTGCAATTGAAGCAAGAGTCTCTCTGGGGTTATGTCAGTAGCAATAGCAGTAACTACTATTATAATTGAACATAATTAACAACTCTTTCAGAAATTAGAGTACAAATTTCATACAGAAGCGGAAAATTATAATTTACAAATGCATTTCGAAAAATTTTTCTTGGGCGATTGCTTGTGTTAATTAAAAATTCAAAATATTCAAAACAAAACAATTTTCACTTATTTAGATCAATAAAAAAATATTTTCTATATCTTCCCTTAATTAAGAATATTTTTTTTATATCCAATATATAATTATTATTTCTCTTTCTTTCAGGCCCAAATCAGAAGTGTCCCGACAAAGCGTAGGATGTGTGTGCGTTTTGAAAAATTCGACCTCGTTATTGCGATTCGCGGATGTTCGATGTGAACTCGTTTGCCGTTCTTTTAGTATTTAAAAAAATATCCCTCTCCCAAAGTCTGTCGAAATATCAGTGAAGTGTTAAGTCCATTTGAGCGTTATTTTTACCAAAATAAGTGCAGTGCGAGTAAAATTTCCCAATATTTTATGCCCCTATTCTTGTTCGGTTCTTTTGTTTTAATATTTTTTTTTATTTAAAATCTCTAGTTAAATTTGTTTTAATTCAATTTAGTATGTCTGTTAAATTAAAAGTCTTTTGTTTGCCTTAATTAAAGTGTTTTTTTTTTCACCGAAAAAAGTGTTGTGCGAGTAAAATTCCCCTATCTTTTCTACCGCTATTCTTGTTCGGTTCTTTTATTTTTTTATATTTTTTTTTTATTATTTATAATTTCTAGTTAAATTTGTTTTAATTCAATTTAGTATGTCTGTTAAATTAAAAGTCTTTTGTTTGCCTTAATTAAAGTGTTTTTTTTTTACCGAAAAAAGTGTTGTGCGAGTAAAATTCCCCTATCTTTTCTACCGCTATTCTTGTTCGGTTCTTTTATTTTTTTATATTTTTTTTTTATTATTTATAATTTCTAGTTAAATTTGTTTTAATTCAATTTAGTATGTCTGTTAAATTAAAAGTCTTTTGTTTGCCTTAATTAAAGTGTTTTTTTTTTTACCGAAAAAAGTGTTGTGCGAGTAAAATTCCCCTATCTTTTCTACCGCTATTCTTGTTCGGTTCTTTTATTTTTTTATATTTTTTTTATTATTTATAATTTCTAGTTAAATTTGTTTTAATTCAAAATAGTATGTCTGTTAAATTAAAAGTCTTTTGTTTGCCTTAATTAAAGTGTTTTTTTTTTACCAAAATAAGTGCAGTGCGAGTAAAATTCCCTATCTTTTCTACCGCTATTCTTGTTCGGTTCTTTTATTTTTTTATATTTTTTTTTATTATTTATAATTTCTAGTTAAATTTGTTTTAATTCAATTTAGTATGTCTGTTAAATTAAAAGTCTTTTTTTTTGCCTTAATTCAAGTGTTTTTTTTTTACCAAAATAAGTGCTGTGCGAGTAAAATTCCCCTATCTTTTCTATTGCTATTCTTGTTCGGTTCTGTTGTTTTTTCATATTTTTTTATTATTTATAATTTCTAGTTAAATTTATTTTAATTCAATTTAGTATGTCTGTTAAATTAAAAGTGTTTTTTTAGTAAATCTATCGGTTGCCTTAATTCAAGTGTGTTTTTTTTACCGAAAAAGTGTTGTGCAAGTAAAATTTTCCTATATATATATATATTCTTGTTCGTTATTTTATTTTTTATATTTTTTTTTATTATTTAAAATCTGTTGTTAAATTTGTGTTAATTCAGCTTAGTTTTTCTGTGTAAAGTGTTTTTTAGTTGATCTCTTTGTTGCCATAATTCAAGTGTTTTTAGCAAAAGAAGTTCTGTGCGAGTAAAATTTCCCAATATTTTATGCCCCTATTCTTTTTCGCTTTAAATTTGTGTTAATTAATTTAGTGTGTCTGTGTGATTTTTTTTTAATTGATTTCCCTGTTGCCATAATCCAAGTGTTTTTGCCAAAAAATAGTGCTGTGCAAGTGATTTCCCCCTATCTTTTCTGTCCCTATTCTTGTTCGGTGTTCGGTTCGGTTCGGTAAACGCGATCGCGAGTGTTGAGTGGTTCCTGATTTCAATACAGAAATGGATGGAGATTTTATAAATAGAAATTAAAGGTGAGTCTCGAAATTGCTTTTATTACTAAAATGACATCAGACATTAGACATTAGACACATCAAATTGGGAAGCCCTTTTATAACCTTTTAATTTGTCGGACAAAAATGTTGCGTATTCGACAGAGTGAATTATTTTTTAGGCTATTAAACTTAAACACTATATCCTCTGTTAGTACCACGTTCAACATCAACGCAAAACAACTTTTCACCATCTGTCCTTTCAACTCAATTCTCAATAGATAAACTGCCTACCCCCTGACAAGCCCGCAATCAATTTATTAACAGATAATCTCTCGAAAGCCTAAAAGCCTAAACCACTCTCCTTTGCAGTCACAGAAATACAACACAACCTTTCAGCGGTAGCCAATTGGAGCATGTTAAACAGAAACCAAGGTTCAATACGATGGACCTACATGTCAACAGTATGCAATGGCGAGTTAAACAAAGACCTCTTTGCGACTGCATGATCCTTTTAGCATGTCACACTTTTCGCTTCATTTCATGTCGTCCACCACTTTGGGTGCATGCGCAGTGCGCACACGACCAAACACTAAGCAACATGCATCCACTGCCAGAGATCTGGCGCACTCACTAAATCGATTGCTGCCGTGTTGTTGCAACTTGCAACGCGCGCCGCCGCGCCATCGTTCGTCGTCCACTGCTCCACTCTCGTTCGTTGACTACTTTCTTAAGTTTCGAACAGTTTTATCTTTTGTCGGGCGACGACGGCGACGACGACGGCGATGTGGGCATGCTAGCCAACTGCCTGCCGGACTGCCACTACTGCGACTGCCCAACCAAGCTTCTCCAATGCAACAGAATGCCAGAGCGAGAGACACATTATTCATTTGCATTCTTGAGGACTTTTATCTCATTGATTGCGTTTTAAATGCAATCATAAATCAAATTGAATTTATGTCAACATTTTATGGTTGTTTGTCCGAAGGCGCTATTTTGTGTAGCTCTGCAGATAAATAATGGCGAACAGCAAAGAGTTTCGGTGTGTGTGTGTGCTGAATTCCCCCCTCGACTTGTGCAGCATGTCACAAGGATGGGGGCGCACGATTATTTATGGTAATAAACACGAGAGACTCCATTAATATGTTAGCGGAGAGGACCGGGACCGGGACACTGTGAACGCGGCGAACAAATGTATTTCCGAGAGTAATCGAAATGTCATTGATTTCGAATTGAAAATTGCGAATAACCTAATCAAAATGGCTTTCGGCTTTCGGCGTTCAACTTTTGGCTCAGATGACAGCAGCCGTGTACGTATGGTGAACAGCTTTTTAGGATTCTTGTATGGCAAACCGAACCGTGACACAATTGTTGGAATCAATTTGTGCTTACTGTTTGGCTATGCCTGTGTGTATGCATGACTATCGCGTGGGCTGTGTTGTTATTGTTGCGTTGTGTTGTGGTGGTAGTGCTTTTGTAGACGGAAATTACCTCGGCTGACAGTTGACAGTTGTTGGGGCTTATGGTGGCACGTAAAGCGGTAAGTTTTAAGCCGTTTTCATTCGAACATGATGACAGGTGACATTTGGATGACGCCTTTTAACTTGGTCGCGGATTTTAATTGATTTGTAGGAAAGACTTTAACGTGGGTCAGTTAATAGCGCGGCCCGACTGTATATGGTCTGGTAATGGGATTTTTCACAGATGTGCCAGTTATGTTGTGACATTGCGTGGTTGAGAGGATAAATAGTAGGGGAGAAAGTTCTATTTATTCATTTTATGTGGCGCCATCTAGGATTTTCTGTTTGAACTTGTAAGATTCGGCGAAGGGTAATGCTCAATTGAGTGAGAATTGCAGGCAAATATTTATGGATAATGTCCAGAGAATTCGGTAATTCAGAGAATTCGTAGGTGGCAATCGGTATGGCCGACTCATTTAGACCAAAAAAAAAGATCCGTTGTGATACCTCGCAGATTTGTGATTTTTCACTTTACTGGTTGAACCACTTAGGGCTTTTGATGTAGCGAATGAGACTTTTAATGTCGATTGTTGACAGATTTTCAAGATCAACATGGATGAGGCTCCTAGATGGGCCTTTCGTTTGTGGGAGGTAGCTACATGTTCAATAAAGGTGCACCATGGTCACCATCCCCTCCTCGTCCATGCGGCTTCTGCAAAAGTCAATTGAGTAAAAGCTAAGCCTTAGTGCATGCTTGCCTATGAGGCTGTGATGACACCTATAATAGAACCGATACGTGCCGTCTTTTAAGAGAGATCAAACGTATCAGACCCAGTTTTGGCAAATTATTCCAAAATTTGAGATAGGCACATTGATAGAGCACAGTGCTTCGTTAATAAACTCGAATGCTAAGCTAAACCTTTGTATAAGGTCTGAACTTGATAAAAAAAAGCAAGTCCTTAGTCGAGGCGGTTTGTCGCTACGTACCAATACTTTGTTTGACGTTTTACAGTAGTTAACCCCACTGTGGACTGGATTCTGATGGCCCAGATCCTTTCTGTACCCAATTGGTCAGAAGGAACGCATTGGTGACTACTTTACTCCAAAATCCGCAAACTATCTGGTTAAATCAGACTGCTAGATTACAGCAGCGTTTTCCAAGATGAGGTCCTGGTAGTAATATTTGCAATACCACGAGCAGATATTTCTAATGCAGCAACATACATGTGTTATTTCTGGCTATTCGTCCAGCACAGCATAAAACTTTGCTGCGTTCTCGGACACGGCGGTGGGCTGATGTGATCATCCCTTGAACCAAACCAAGCAAGTACAAATTTTACTCTTCAATTAAGGACGCCTGATTGTGAGTATTCGATACTCGGCTTCTCTGTACTGACTAGGATGTGCAGCAAAGTAAAAGCAAAGGCAGATGAACTGTAGAGAGGATGTTGTTGCCAAGGATGTGCATGAGTAGCTCCCGTCATATTGCTAGATACGAAAGAGGATACTGGGAAGGCACTTCTGCAAAAACTAAGGCTTTTAGCTGACCATTATTAACGGTTCTGCTTCTTTCCTTTTTGGAGGATTATACGTAGTGATTGTTGGTGCAAAAGCACAGATGCTGGGCGTGATTGTTCCAAACTGTTGTTTTTTTCTCTTAACGACAAAGAGGAAGGCGATCAGACTTGCACTTAAGGCCTCATATTCCAAATTGAATATATCTACTTTATAGGCCATAATGAATCTTTCATTCCTTTCGTGCTACCTTAAAAGCCGTCTCTGGTTTAAGAACAAGTGATTTTTGTTGCAATTTCCAAAGGAGTGATACCGGATCTTGGGCTGCGTAAAAATGTTGTAAACTTCCAATTCTCATGCATGTGCTCGATAGTGGTCTTACCTCGATCTTACGTCGATCCTTAAACATGTTTTACAATTTCGAACACTACTTCTTGCAGTACTGTATAATTTTTACTATGTCCTCATTCTAGTTGCAATCCCATTTAAACATTTCAATGAGAAATCGGAAGCCAATACCGCTGTCCCCTTTTCAAACACCATTAAACATGTATTTCATGTTTTTCTGCCTTCCCATTATCAAGCAGCAAACTAACTTCACACTTACGCAACCGAGAGAAACAAAACTCGACATAAGCCGCAGGACATTGCATCCACCTATGTATGTGCAGTTTTCAAACTAACTCACTGTCCACAACAGCAGAGCGCTGGACTGCAATCTAGGTGCCAAAACTAACAGCCAGGAAAATTAACTATTCTCACCTTCGGGCATCAGACACCGACCGACAACGAGCCAAGTCCAGAGTCAGCTGAGATCTAAATGCGATCAACCGCGCACAAATTCTCCTATCTAACGCGACAACAGCTACACAGCAACAACAAGCACTCAACCACATGCCACAATGATGCCTGTCTGCTTGTCTCAATAGATCATTGTTCCTGAGCCGTTGTTGACTTTAAATTGACAGGGAATGTTCCCGCGTCGAGAGTACATCAAGCATCGTTAATCATTTGTATGAAAATGTTTTCTAGGGGTTTTTATTTTGTTCCACTTTGACTTCCCCATTGGCATGGCATGCCACCACTATAATGCCCAACCAGAGAGATCTCATTCTCTTGTTAGACTGGTCTGTTCGGCGGACATCATTCTTCATGTCCATTCGGTATCTGTCTGTCTCAATAACCGGCTACACAATCACTAAGCGTCAAATGATTAATTCATTCGCTCGCTCAACATGAGATCCAGTGTTGTTGTTGGTTGCTTCCATTTGCACTCTCAAGTTTGTTGCAATGCGAAGCATCGATCGTTGTGATCGTGAGCGACGACAAAGACCACGAACACGACCACGACCACGAACAAGACGACGACGACGATGCAGACGACGACCATCGATCGAAAATGCAGCCCGTTTAGGCAACTAATGGCAAACGAAATGGTAATAGTAATAATGACAACAACCACAGAGCATGTGTCACCTTATGTTCTCAACGACCATAATTAAATGCGCCAACGGCCAAACGGACAAGTTGTAATAGACTCGCGGTAATTTATAGTGCGGTTTCGTGCACTTTTGTGGAATAATAAATGAGACTACACCGAAGGAAATGCGAGCGAGCAGCGAGGTGTTATTTTGGTCGTGGGGCATGGATTGGCGGATATTTTCGCCTAGCTGAATTGGAATTCATAACATCATATTTTTATTTTATTTTCTTTTGCTGCTTCTTTCTTATAAATCTCTGCATTTTCATTTTTTTTGTGAAGATATATTTTTGACACAAATTTAAGGGACTTACAGCTTAATGGCGACTACGAACGGCATGCTAGTTCTAACTCTTGGATGTACATATGTCCGCTGCTAAAATCAGAAGCTATTGAGGAAACTAACCTTAGGTGGGAAAGTGACTAGATATATGCTATCAACAAACAAATAATCATCTGTCCACCGACTAGGACAAAATGTCACTGTCGATAGCAGCAACTTCGAGGTAGTTAGTGAAGATCCGTTAAAGAATTACCTTAGGAAACCGCTACTACTTCGGTTTGGCAAAACAAATGGGTTCAAAATTCCTAACTCGAAGGACAAAGTGCATGCTCTACAGAACCCTTATCCTGCCAGTTCTGCTATACGGTGCCGAGTGCTGGACGATAAGCAGGAAAGGAGAGTTTATACTGGGATCCTTTGAAAGAAAAATCCTTCGACGGATATTTGGTCCTGTGTGCGAGGAGGGCGAATGGAGGAGAAGATACAATCGCGAACTCTATGAGCTGTACCAAGATGTGGATGTAGTCCGAAAAGCCAAAACTCGTCGACTACATTGGCTCGGCCACATCGAGCGAATGGACAGCAACGCTCCAGCCAAGAGGATCTTCGAATCCCAGCCCCCAGGTTCGAGATGACAAGGAAGACCGAACCTCCGTTTTAAAGACCAAGCCAACGCTGCTGCCAGAGCGCTTGGTCTGGACAACTGGAAGCAGCGTTCTCGGGATCGCAGAGGGTGGAAGGCTGCCGTATCTCAGGCAGGGACTCTTCACGGGTTGGGAGCCCGTTAAGTAAAATGAGTAAGTAGGTGGGAAAGTGGCACAACTTGTGTAGCGACACAACGGATTTGGCCTAGGCTGGCTCTCAAATGCTCTAAGTGTTTGATCTCTCTAAAAAGACTGCACGTCAGCTCCACAATAGGTGACATCACTGGACACTGTCTTATATTATAGGCAGGCATCCAACTAGGCTTGGCATGTACTCAAATGACTTTTACAGAAGTTGCATTGACGACGAAGAAGAGGAGACAATTCTACACCTTCTTTGCATTTGTCCTGCTCTCTCCCAGAAACGTAATGTCCATATAGGTGCCTGCTTCCATGATAACCTTGAAGATCGGTCAACTACTGATGTTAAAGATCCCTTTCGCTATATCCAGAGCTACAAATGGTTTAACATGTAGAGTAGTAGAAGTTTAGATCCACGTGGTATCACAACGGACCCCTTTTTGGTCTAAGTGAGGCGGCACCTTCAGCCTAACCTAAGCTAACATATGTCCGACTAGGGCAGTGAACAACAACCTTATGTGTTCATGGGGCCTGCGAACGCTCGCTTAATAGTCCAAAGCAATAATCACTGAGCCAATGCACCCACGTTGACCGAGAGAATACAGGATCAAATTCATTGACTTGCAGAAGTCTCCTAAATATTCAATACTGTAAAATTTGATCTTAGGGTTTAACTTTATCAAAGAAATAGCTTGGTTCCCACAATTTTTTGTCGCAAACTTGTCTCAATCATTTATCTATTTCCAATGGCTCCGTGAAAAATTAAAATGGAAATAGAGGCCAAAAATCTCCATACTAAATTGTGGTATTTTTTCCAAATATTTTCACGATTTTTTTGGGCGATTCTTCAGTTTTCTTAAAAAAACTTTAGAAAAGGGAAAAAGCTCCAGAAAGTTGCATTTTATGACTCATTATTTATGGCTCCCTGAAATAACGCAAAAAAAATTGATATGGAAAAAACGTCCAAAAACCTCCATACAAAGGAAAAAGCTATACTTTCAAATTGCTTCAATGTACAGCTTCTCCACACGGGAAATTTGAGAAGATTCTCAAGAGCTAAATCTAAGAATAAATTTAAGAATTTTTAGGACCACGATCCCCTAGCCAACCAAAGAAACAAACAAACAGCTTTCATATTCAAGCAAACTATTTCTCGCACTGCATCCATTCCAAGTTGGCAATCGATCTACTTCAAGTGCACATAAACCGAAGCTAAGTACGCACAACACAAGATGAATTCGCCCGTCTAAACACGTCCATTGACTGATTTATTGACATAACATGATATTTAATTAGTTGTCACTTTTTTGTTTTTTCAACGCGCAGTCCCGCGGTGCGGTGCGACGCTCACGAATTAAACGTTTTACGCAACACACAACCGCTATTAACCTGAACTGTAATGGCGGCCGACCCCTGCATCTTTCGCGCGGAACACCATTAAGATATTGTTTCTGGGAAAATTATAAATAATTTATCATCGATGCTAATAATTATTAACGATCCGCGTTTTGTTCAGCGTAGGCTGGTAGCCAACGAAGGTTGCTGCTGGCCCCGAAGCTATCACCTCATAGACCATAGACGATCCGCATTCACATTATGGATTCAGTGATGAATGGCGTAAAAAAGAAATTGAATAAAAATGCATGGGCCGCAAGAAACAAGCTAATTCCTAATCACAGCATCCAGAGGTGATTTATAATAATTTTCCTCAAGTCGGTCCCGTCCCGCTTAGCTCTAGCGCACGGTTAACCAAGATTCAAGATTGGTATGTGATGTGTGGCAAGGCTTTTGTAATATCTCGCGCGCAGCATGGATTAATAACTCAAGTAGGTTGGGGGTTAGCCAAGTGGGTTGCCTGCCTGCCTGATTGTGTCGATATTTCTCTTAACGTGTTTACTGACGGCGCAGATCGATTTATTATCGCTTTATCGGTGTGTGCTGTTTTGCGCCGACTCTGTGTTGTTCGGTCTGCTCTGCCGCCGCCAAAATGGTGTGCGTCGGTAATTCATTCATAAATTGCCAGTTGTCGCTCATTAATATTGGTTAAGCTGTCAGATTTACTTTATTCATGGTGTCATGTTAATTCTTAATTATGTCGTAGTATCGCTTTTTCTTAATCCACAAGTTGGGGTTGGGGGGAGGCACGCAACATACATACCTCTAACCTCTCTACGAAACTAATAGCGGTATAGGTATACGTAGGTATTTTCTTCATACACATATACAGAGAAATCGCTGTCGATTTAGTTCACAAAGAAGATTTATTGCAAATTTAAAGGCCAGCTAATTGTTTACATTATTCAGACTGTTGACTGGTTGGGCACGATAATTTATCGTTTAGTTTAGAATGTGGTTTTTAATTGCTATCTTTCCACGAAATAAAATATAAAATATAAAGATTAGAAGTGATTTTCTTTAATTTATATGCTAATTTGTGTGGTTGGCGACGGCGACGGGCAGCAGCAGCAGCGGCTGGTGGCTGGGTGTGGTAATTTAGGGTTTGCCAAGATGAGTTATGGCGCTGTTAACTGCGTGAAACTCTGACAGGCCTAGAGATAATTCTTGGCCTATGTATTCCAGTTGTAGCTAGTTGCTGCTAATTAATAGTTATGCTTCGTTTTTATTTTCGTAATTAATTACGCGAATGTGGCATTTTATTGGGCGAAAAATGGATTTTAAATTAGATATGACAGAGATACAAACAAATATGGAAAACAGAAGGCACAATATAGTGGCTGAGAGTGAATACATTATTTAAACAAAGCCAACACTATCTGGGTATGAGAAAGTCGACAAATATTTACTTTCGAAAGCCAAAAAAATGCGGGTATGATACAATGACGCATTTGTTTATCTTAGAACTAGAAACAAACAAACAAACAAACAAACAAGGAAATGGATAAGATATATTGGATTTGGGGGCCAACAGGGCAGCGTAAGAAAAGGCGATGTGCTGTCATGTGACTTCTTCAATATTGTTCTAGAATGAAAAGTGCAAAACTCAAATGGCACTATCTTTCAAAAGTCCGTCCATCTACTCGCCTACGCCGAAGACATCGACATCATCTAAGATAGAGGCGGCGAAGATGGGTTTGGCGGTCAATGAGGGCAAGACAAAGTATATGCTGTCATAAAGAAAGGACACCTAACATTGACGTCTCGGTGTCAGTCGAATGCCCCTATAGACAGATATAACTCTGAGGTGATCCTAGCTTCGCAATGAACTCAGGCAATGATACCAGCGCTGAGAAAGCAATTGAGTAGCAAAGCCCGCTCTCGAACAACTAAAGTGACCCTCCTAATCCCTGCCCTTCTCTATGGTGCAGAGGCATGGACTCTATCAAAAGCGGATGAGGCCACTCTTGGTTGTTTTGAGAGGAAAATTCTTCGAGTAATTTTTGGTCCCGTCTACATAGACGCTGAATGGGGGCGGAGATACAGCGACGAAGTGTACAGCGAAATCGACTTAGAAGAGTGAAGGTGCAACTATTGAGGTGGCTGGACGATAATGCTCCGGCCAAAAAGATCTTCGAAACCAAACCCGAGGGACGGCGAAGCAGAGGACGACCGCGACTCAGGTGGCGCATGCAAGTGGAATTGTACATTAACGAACTTAGGGTGCGAAACTGGAGACAGCTGGCCAAAGATCGTGCTGGCTGGAGACGCTTGTCCACCCCGGGGTGTAGCGTCAGCTTATTCTAAGGAAGAGCAGCGTAGGACTAGTACCGAGCTAGGAGTAGGTTTAGGACGAATATCGTCCGTAAAAAGAAGAGGTTCTAAGCAGTCTTCCAACTCAAGGATGTCGCCATCGGGCTGCTGACTTTAGAAATGTTATGTACGTCTCTCTCTCTCATCGCCATTTTCTAGGCGACTAGGCTGGCTGACGCTTAAACAAGCTTAAAAACAACAAGGCCGTGCCTGTTACATTGTCTACTATCGGAGGTCTTTCAATATAGTCGCGATATTTTGGAATACGGCCTATACAGGACCTAAAGCCTGGATTTTCCAATGGATAGTTTAATGTCGATTCCGAACGGCAATCGTGTGTTGGAGAAGCTTCTGATTACAGTTTTTACTCAGCTAATAATAACATTTAGGTGGTACGGGGCGGATTTGAACCTAAAACTCCACTCCCAGTAGTCGAACACGGCTGACTACTAAGCCACTTTAGCCACCTTCGAATGCCAGATCCAATATTAAAGAGTAGAAGAAACCTCCCAAGGTTCTTAGTCTGGATATTTGAAAGCAGTAGCAGTAGTAGGTATTCAAGGGGGCTGTAAATGCACAGTTCTTTGGAGATGCTAATGCCTCTGTTATTAAAGTTTTATTTGCAATTTATTTTGCAATTGGAATGCAGCATTTCGATTTTTACGCAAAATATATTTTTGCAATGCGATAGTTGCCATCGCATTATGAACTCGATTTGCCCATTCAAACATACCGATGAGGCTTGTTTTGGACTTTAACTGAGTATGTTTTATAGCACAGTGCCGAAAAAAGCCATCGCAGACTCCGTAGCAACATTTATTAAAAGTCTCTTTGTTTGCTTTAGGTTTTTAAATTTAAGGTTAAACAGAACTGTACCAACAAGACTTTTCTGCCAGCACAGTTGGCCATTAGGAGAGACAAGCAATTTTGACTTAGTTGGATTTATTTGTGGGTGATTTCTCTCGGACCAGTACGAGATTTGCTTCAGATGATTGTTATGTATTTTTACTCCACTTTCTGGCACACCTAACTTGCAGCTCAACTGAATTTTCACATCGTCAGCATATAAATGCTTGTTGTACTAATTGCTAGAGATCATAAACAGCAATGGCCGATAAATTGATCCTTGTGGTAACTCTGACATTAATTGTTGTATTGGGATGTTTTTTTTCCAACCTAAATGGATTGACTTCATTCTTTAAATAATCACAATGAAACCCTTTGAATTTGAAAACATTGTCCATAGTAAAGCCAATGGTCTTACTTTGAATTTTGCTTGATACGTCTTACAGCCCGTTGGGTGTTCGGCTCTTGCCTCAATGAAAAATGTTGTCTGCATTGCTTGGATGTACCCTTGTAACTTGTAACGATTCATAAATGGCATATCTCGTGTTCAGATCATTATGTAACGAAGGCAGCATAGCACTTGTAGCTTCACGCAATTGTCATTATTCGCGTTTCGAACTTATTCATCTTTGAAACTTGGTCGCATTCCTGATAACGAAACTCTGCGGGGTCAGGCAAACAACCTAGTGCCCAACATGCTTTTTAAATTTTGGAAATAATGTAGTAGTTAAAGTAGTTAAAAAAAAATCATATTTAAGATGACCCAATCCCGCGCGGTAGGTGCGGGAAAAGTGTAAAGAGGATTTTAACTACATCCAAAGGGATTTTTCCTATTTGTTTGTGCCTATATTTCCCACCCATGTCGCAGCGGTTATCATAACTATTCCCATCTCAATCTTTAATATTAATGCAATTTCAACTTACGACTTTGGGGAAGTTGTTCACCAGTATTGTCTTCCATGTCAAAGAACTCAACAAATTTAGTACTGATACAGATGGCAGAACAAAGCGCACTATCACAGTCCGTTGGTCTACATGCGATATATCTGAGGTAGAATGCAGTAATATTGAATAGTATTTGTAGCGCTGAGGCAGGATTATGTTCTCCGGCCCCCTAATGCATGGGGCCTATCCGGTTCTACTATAGAATTTTTTATGCAACAGAAAGCAGTGAATATATCGTTATTTTTGGCATGAAATAAGTTCGCCATTTGTGTCGATCGGTCATAAGAAGCTGGTGGTCCAGGAATCGGGCATGTTTTCTTCACATGACCTTCGTCAAAAGCTTTAGCTGGCCAGTAGCCATAGTGTCCGGTACAGATCTTATTATAGGAACAATGAAGGATTTCTTTTAAAAAAGCTTAAAACCACAAAAAGCGTAGATTCAAATTTGATGGAAGAAAAAAACATTTGGAATAATAAAGAAATAATCTTCACTCAAAAATTTATTTTTTCAAAATTCCATATTTTCCAGCTAAATGAAGTCAAAGTGTGTTGTGATTTCAAGTGATTTTTAAGATTTTAAACAAGATTGTTTAGTTGTTTGTTATTTTTAAGTGAAATCCTCTTTTCCTGGCTTAATACCCTTGCTTTGCAAAGCAGTGCAAAATCTTCACGCCTGCTTCTATTCCAAAAAATATTTGTAATGCTTTCATCTACTTCCCTTTGGAGTTCAATAAACCTACAAATCTGTGTTTTATGGTATTGCGGATTGCACACATTTAAAAGCTCATATCAAACCATAACATTGACCACTTGACTTTATTTTGTTGCAACTATAAAAGCCCACTACAAATAACTATTTACTGCAAATATAATAACGTACTCACATGCTAATTGGCATCAATTTTCACATAAATATTTATACAACTAACAACTTTCTATGCACCGCGAACAGATGAACGTTTTAGTTTAATTATAACATTGGAAAGGCGTTTCGCATTTCAACTTGTTTACATATCCGCCGGACAACACATTAACCCTCTCGCTAATTAGTGAATTGAAAAGATAGGCACTTAGCTCGATTAATAGCTGCACGGCAATCTGTATATTTATATTACTGTTATCACAACTGTCACGTATAGCCGGTTAAATTAAAGTGTCATTGGATACTCTGGATGATATTTGCTAAAATCTCATTAGGTGGAAACTAAGTTAAACTGAGTAATTTAAAAGCAGTTAAGAAAGGTGATAATCGAAAGTGGATTTTAATTGTAGTTATTCTGCTTCACGCAGAAATGGCAAAAATGCAATAGACCATGCAAGGTATCTGCTGGGTTCAATGAAGACAATGCTAAATACAACTTGTTGAAAGTTCTTGTATCTAGTTATTAAACCAATATTAAAGAA
This sequence comes from Ferdinandea cuprea, assembly GCA_963576555.1. Classification (NCBI taxonomy): domain Eukaryota; kingdom Metazoa; phylum Arthropoda; class Insecta; order Diptera; family Syrphidae; genus Ferdinandea; species Ferdinandea cuprea. Next base: position 82,848,195 of record OY754961.1, on the reverse strand, counting down.
TATAGAAGACAACAATTCAGCTTCGACACTGAGAAAGCACACAAGGAAAGGCTACAGTCCGCTTGAGGCTAACAGGATTAAACCCTATCTATATCCTTCTTATGTCCCCAAGAGCGTTTACAAATAATTAAAATTTATTACCGAGTCGGTAATGGCAACTTTAAGAGCAATTTCATGGCAAAATCATCTTCAGCAAAGAAACGCATGTTTGGCTAATCGTCTTCGTCAACAAACAGATTATGATTGGTCAGGGGAAAATTCTCGTGTGTTTCAAGAAACACTATTTCATTCACCAAAAATAACTCTAAAGTATGGGTTTGATGGGGTTGGTATCATTAAAATGTCACTCACGTTACAGTCAAAGGAGATCGCTACAGAGACATGTTGCAACGTAATTTCTTTGGTCACTTGCATGGTCATATGATATCATATCATTGATATGCAATTTCAAAAAAACGGTACCACATGCCACACAGGGGTTGTAACAATCGACTTGTTGAAAACTCAATTCGATAAACGTGTTGTATTGAAAACCTTTAAAAAAAAACATCAAGTCTGGGGCTCCAAAGCATTATGCATTCGGAAACGGTTGAGACTGTGCTTTGTGCCAGGACACTGCGGCATTGAAAGTAATGAATAGGCGGGCAAGAAAAGGAGGATACTCGATAATAGTGAGGCTGCTGACGTCAAACCTTCGTTCTGCATTTTTAGGGGCACTATCGAGGAAAAACCAATAAGGACTGCTAACCTAGGGTGGTCAAGTGTACTACTACTACTTTTCGACGGTAAAAGATCTAGGCAGGATAAAATGGAGCAAGGATAAGCTTAGCACAATAAAAGGAATCCTGGCAGGACATTGTCTCCTGAGCAAACACGCAAAGACACACACTTGGAATGTCAGATTCTGCGGCTGTCTGAAGGTTGTTGAATATATAACGCACATGCTGTGTGAATGCGAAGCGTAGTCAAAAGGAACAGAACAGAACTTCAAAGGCCTTCTTGGTTCTTGTAAAGAAATTGAATGTTTCACCAGGAAAATTGTTTAGTTTTTTTTGTGCCCTTTAAATGTAAATTCAACTGGTCTCCCAGAGATTAGATTAAATGTAAATTCAACTGGTCTCCCAGAGATGGGCCCAAATGGGCCCATTTTGAAGCCTAGTATTGTGTTCATTTATGCATTGGTGAAGACGAGAGGACTTATTTTGACAGATAGTTTGTAACATCTCTTAAAGTGTATATTTTAATGATTAGTTAAAATTTACTGACATGCAAATCAATCACATGGTTATTTCATTTATAAATTCTTCTTATGCTGCGAGTAATTGTCTCATTCCTCCCATAATTCGTCCTATGATAAGCACTTACTAAAAGAGCTACCCTACGTAAGTTCTTAGCATCTCCACGGAAGTTGTATTCAATGGAAGACAACAGATCAGGGGCTATTAGTTGCTGCAGTATAGAACTATATCTTTTCCGTCTGCGTTGACTGTAGGGGGAAGGTTATATGGATTATACCATGAAAGACCTCTAAGGGCAAAACGAATAAAGTTTCCTTGAATCGCTTCAAGTCGAATTGAGTGTATATTGTAGTGCAGAGACCAAACATATAAAGAATACTCTGGGTGCGGACGGTGGAAGCAATTGTACAAAGACTGAGTAATGCAGTATTCAAAATATCACACCAAGTGGCATAGCTGTTAATGTCCGCTTGGAAAAGATTTCTGTCATCCTGATTTTTGACAGATTCATACATTTTCTTATCATCAGCGTATATTAAAATATTGCTGGGTTTTATTCATGCTTTAGCATCATTTATAGCAAGTGTGAACAAATTAGGGCCCAAGTGACTTCCCTGAGGAACGCTCGTCTGGTTGAACGCCTTAGAGAAGTCGGTGTAGATGCAATCGACTTCATTATTATTTTCTAAGGAACCAGAACATGCACGCAAAAAACATAACAAATTTGTTTGTTTTTCGTTACAAATAATATTAATTTTTCTCAGACTTGCTCAACAAGCTTAGGAATACACGCAAGCTTAGAAATTGGTTTGTAATTCGTGATATCACCATGTTCACCCTTTTCAAATACAGGCATGATAATGACACTTTTCCATAGCTTAGGGAATTTCCCAGTGCTGACGGATAAATCGAACAAATACATAAGAAAGGGACTAATGACTTGACTGCATTTTTTTAAGAATAATCGGTGGAACGCCATCGGATGAGTAGTCACATTTTTCAAATCTGGAAATAGCTATTTTAATGGTTTAAATATTTATCATCGATGGAAAGAGGAGAGACACTGAATGATCAACTAAAATAGATAGCAAACATATTGCTTACAGCAGATACCCATCCGATTTTTTCTTTGAATTAACAAACTTCCAGAAACGTTTCAATTCACTTGTTAATGAAAAATTCATATTTTTAACATTTTCCCTGTAAAGGTTAAAGGATAACATTTTTAACTCATTAAATAGAATTAAAAAATAAGCACCTTTCTCTCGAAAAATTAAACTGTAACACCACCCTGTATTTGTTCCGATCAATAATTCAAAAAAAAAACAACGTTTCTACAACAAGTCACTTCCGCCATAAATAACACACATTCTCCATTATTTAACAAAAGTTGTAAACAACATCACTCCATTCAAATTCCCACATGCAAAAGTGCATCAGTAATAAGTATCTGCTATCAAATATAACAAACAATATAATTAAGTTTGATGAATATTTATAATTCCTGGCATCGCGTTATAATTTTTGTGGTTTCATCTACTGATCGCTATCGCTGCCGCGCTCTCGATCCCAGCTAAATTTATTAATTTAAAATACAAGACAACTCCTCGCCGGTCGTTCGGTCGGTCGGTCGGTGACAAATTGGAATGTTTTAATTTAGTTTTCAACGCTGGGGCTGAGTTGAGTTGCCCTCTTCTTCTGTGTGAATTGTTAATTGTGTTTCGTTTTCTATCGCTTTTAAAAACGATCCTTATCGCGATTGTAATTTCCTTTCGGAATTTAATTTCTGCGATAAATATTAATATACACCTTTTGTGTGTGTGTGTTTCCCAATGCAATTTACTCAGCGGACTGGGTAATAAAATATCAGATTAGGCCGCTCGGTGACGGGCTGACGCACGGGACGACTGACACTTTTTCACGCAATTAACATAAATTATTTACCACTAATGAGTTTTGACTGTTTGTGAACAGTGATTGGTCGTAAATTATTGTGCGCGGATTCAATGAGTTGAAGTGGCTGGCTGTCTGTCGCTATGACGGCCACAACTAAATACAACAACATGAGATATTCATTAAGATGATGTTTCTCGTTTTGAAGAGGCTGACTGCTCTGGGAATTTGTATACGATATTTTATGATTTTATTTTCTCGAGGAAGTTGTTGCAATTTTATAAGCGGCGCAAATGATGGTTGGTATGAGAAAAGGCATTGAATGGACTTTGCCGACAGACGGACAAGCTATTGATGAAGCGGAAACTTGTGTCAATTGAGATGTTGTTCGATGGGAAATTAGGATTGGCATTGTAGGTTGCTTCTAAAGCAGATAATGAACCAACAGAGTACTTATCATAATAAATTGGTTAATGAACATTGAAGGTGTTGACGTGGAATTGTGAAGCACTTTTGTTTGCACTTGAGCTTGAAAATTGCTTAATTTTTTAATAAATCTATTATTAAATAAAATACGATAGCGAAATGTTGTAAAAGAGACAGGCCTCATTTGTCGGTCTTTGAAAATATTGCTTTCATTTTTCTTGTTGCTGAGCAATAATACATATAACGGGTGACTTCTTTGGTGAAAGCCGCCACGTCCTTAGCTATAGAGTTTCTTAGCTTTGGCGATGAATGGAACTCTTTTTGGAAGATTCGTCTTTATCCCGAGACCGTTAATGTGTCCGCTAATTACCCAAGGTCCCTGTGTGAGATCTAGGGCAGCGTTAAAAGGGTTTGGGTGGTTATCCTTTAAAATCCAATTGGGTTGAGCGAACCAACGAAGTGGTGCCGCTACCAGATCCGGAGGGAGCAATACATGCCCAACAGCAATATCATTACCTACACGAGTAGCATGGATGCGGTGCGATACACATGAACGATCACCCCTGTGGTCCTATCGCTCCCAGTGGGACAAGAAATGGGCTGATCTACAGCACTCGCGGTCGAAAAAATCTGTACCACGCTCTCGGACACAATTCCGGTAGTTGATACATTGGGGTACCGCTGTCAGATACTAGACCCCTATCAGAGCTCTTTAGGATCTGTTTGATTTGACCGAAACTGTAGGAGACCTTTCTTCCTTCCTTTAGTTCGAGGAGCTTTGCCATGACACATAAGAACCAGGTGATGGAGTGCACCATCCTTAGCTTTTGGGACGACTTTCCAGCTGTAAGCTTCAAGGCCGGCATTTTGTGCGGTTAGCGTGGCAAGCACTTTTTCGTTGGAGAGTTCCAGAATTTGTGGAAAGAACCTGAGAATTTGGGCCATACGCGCAGTTGTTCTATTCTATCGAGGTGTCAAGAGGTGTCCCTTGGATGTGAGCCATTGGCTCTACGGAAAGGGGTTGGTTCGACTAGTCGGTCGGAACGGTATCCAGCCTTGCTAGGATTGTCACCTGGCTAAAGCTGGGGACCGCAGGTATCTTAACCTTTTTGGGGGCCGAGTAAAGAAAAGTTTGATCCACCGATTCGACCCTTTTGTTACATGGCCTATCATTTATGACAGCTTTGGGTATGACGGGAGCACTTTCTCTGTCTAACCCATTCCGCAAAGCGTATTTAAAGCGTTTTTAAACCGCTGAGCTTGACATATCCACTTTGCTTAATATGCAGTCCGTCGGCGCTCTTTCCAATGGAAGTGCATTACGATTAGTCGGGTGCTTAATTGCAAGTATAAACAATGGTGGATGTGTTCAAGTCAGCGGTAGACAAATCCACTTCTCCTTCTTTAACACTGTGACATACTGAAGGGACCCACATGACATCTCCTTCCTTACTTTTGGGGAAGTTGAGAAGTTGAGGACATTTTTCGCTCTACAATGCAAGGGTTGTGGCTAACCGACTGGAGTTACCGTCTGGTCGCCCAATAGCAATACCTGGGGTTGATTGTAGTCTCGCCAGTCTTTTTCGTATAATCGTGTTCGGATTTGGTTATTTGGATGTTCGAAAAGATTGGCTGATTGCAGGATCTTCCGGATGTGTTGTTTGGATGGACAAACGATTTGTTGGTTGACCCTTTTTTTGTGTATAAGTGAGATCTCTTCACTAAGAATTGCTCTGTTACCTTTTGTGTTTTCTGTTATTAGGACCGAACGTTTGATCGGTAACCCGGCAACAGACTGAGAAGTTGAGGACATTTTTCGCTCTACAATGCAAGGGTTGTGGCTAACCGACTGGAGTTACTGTCTGGAGCTACCGTCTGGTCGCCCAATAGCAATACCTGGTCTTGATGCGATTTCAGAGGCTGCATCTGTCTGCAAGTTTTTTTAAATTCGGATCTGACATTTTTGTCCCACGAGTACATCTTTGCTGGTTGATATTGAATTTCATTGTTAACGACAAACCTTTTACGGATTAAAAGGAAAATCAAATAATACTAAACCCTTTGCGTATGTCCTTGTACTTTTTCTCTAAATATATCTCTCCTAGCCTAATTTATATTTCCAACTTTTGCAAAAAACACAAAATGGAACTCGACCTTATATCAAAAAAGCCTTGACCCATCTACAGCTTGATTCATCACTTGGATGCATTACAAATTACCATAGGAAACTTTCTAAAAAGCGACATTTCACCAATGTAATTATCATGTGGATTGAAAATTTAAATTCCCGTTTCATGTGAGTGCACCCTGAGAACAGACAAACACTCATCACGGAGAGCACATCACAAACATCCATCAACAGAGTTACGACAGAAACAAATCTAAAATTCAATTATTCCTCATCGCACAAGGACTCAACTTGTGTTAAGTGCTTCTGCGTTTCTCGCTTTCGTTACAGTCATAGTTCAGTAGGCCTGCACAGTGGGGTCTGTGACTAAGGTTGTCAGCAGTGATGTTGAAACCATGGACACTCTAAACTTTGGCAGCTTACTACAATCTGCGAGACATTGAGTATATAAAAATACTTTATTTTTGGCATGAAAATATCTATTTTGTTCTGCAAGAAGCCATAAATTTCTGAGCCAGTTGGAATAAATTAAGCAAATATTTTTAAGAATCTGTAAGTTTTGAGACGGAGACAGCGAAGATATGGTTAACGGCCAATGAGGGCAAGACCAAGTATATGTTGCCAATAAGAAAGGACACTCAACACCGACGTATCGGACCAGAGACACATATACCTTTGAGGTACCTTGGCACCGCTATTAATTCAGACAACGACACCAGCGCTGAGATCAAACGAAGAATTACGCCCGCTAGCCGCTGTTTCCTTGGGCTAAGAAAACTAAGCTCTTTCTCGAATAACAAAAGTGACCCTTTATAGGACATTAATTTAATTTTTGTAGTGTCGCCAGACTTTTTGGTGTGATCGTGTTCGGATTTGGTTAATTGGATGTTCGAAGCAGCTAAGCAGATTGGGGATAAATAATGATGGGCTGTATAGGGACATCGACTTAGACAAAAGAGTCGAGGTCAAACGACTGAGATGGCTGGGTAATGTAGAGTGAATGGATACCATTGCTCCGGCACGGAAGATCTTTGAGTGGGGTTAGGTGTGGGGACGTCGCAGTAAAAAAAAGTCCGCGAATCAGTTGGCGTCCACAAGTGGAAAGGAGTTTTAACCAACTTAGCGTGCGAAACTGGAGGCAACTAGTTAAAATCGAGCTTGTTGCTTGAGGTACAGGTCCACCCCGGACTGTAGCGCCACATAAAGTAAATAAGTTAGTAAGTAAACGATGGTAGATGAGTGGGCGAATTTAGAAGATCTTAAATTTTGAACTTTTTAGAGCATTTTTACCAATTTTGTGCACATTTCGTATTTGTAGGCGTAACTACGCTAAAGCCTGTTTGCTGATACTTTTTTTAAACCTGTCACATAACTAAGTTCAACTTAAGCAATATCAAAATATATTTCCCAGAATTTTATTAGTGAAACTTATACACCACTTTATGACATGAAATGAGTTCAACTCGGTGTCATGGGCCTAAACCCTATAACTTTAGAACTATTAAAAGCAAAACAAATAGCTTTGTATATTTTTAGGAGACTTACTTTAATGTTAAAAATATCGTGTTTCCTATAGGTTCGCAGAACAGTGTAAGTTATTCATTGTGTGCCCCCGAGTACTTTTAATGTACATGTACATTGTGCGACCCCACTGTGCGGCACTTGCAATCACAGACCCCCCACCAATCGTTGTTCGCTGGTTGAAAAATTAAAATATGCACTAGTGAATAATACATCAAAAGCGGTTCGTTTCTACCCAATAGCTGGGTAGGTATGCCATTAAAACATTTAAATTGCAGCGCCATCATATTTTATACAAAATTAATAAATCCTCTTACCATGCCATCGCTGTTTGTCGTATTCGTAGCTCGTTGCTTGTAGTCATCGTCGCAGCAAGTACATCGAGATAATCCCATTGGGAGGAGGTGATCCTCACGCCCGACAGCCGACCCCGCCGTCCTTCTATCCATCCCCCTTTCACTTGAATACAAACAGCCTATATGCATTGCGTAGTAGTATGTATGCAGATGACGATGATGATGATGATATGATGATGATGATGAATGCAACGTTGCTGATGAATATGAGGGTTATGGGGGCTCCCAAAGGAGCGGAAATGCCAAGTAATTAATCGCTTTGAGAATATTAAAACGATAGCCTCCAGCGAGCGGGAGCACTACGACTCTGGTCCCTATGATGGGAGAAAGTCCAATAATTCTGCAACAAGCTTCATACTATGATATAACTTACCTGCTGTGTTATGAATTCGAACGCAGGACAGGTTGTTTGGTGGTAGGTGACACTAGGGTAAACAGGTATATAGTAAGCTGGCACCTGACGTCGTTGCAGATATTTAAGGGGTATATAAGTTTTCATCTGACTGATAAAGTGTGGAAAAAGATTGAAAACTTGACAGAATAGTTTCAACATAATATTAAAACCTATTTTTAAACAGCTAAGACAAAACTTATTTGTTGAATATTTTAATACCAAAGTTGACAGTTCTTTAAATCAGCTACATTATTGATAATTTATCGTCTGGATGTTACGTCCGACCTTAAAAAATTAATATTTCTTATTTCTTACTGACAAAATAAACGGCTGTCTCTAGACTATTTGCCGCGAGCGTGGCAAAGGTCTGATATGTATACTAAATCCCACAGGCTGCTACAGAGTTGAATCAGTCCTCAGTGGATCCGGACCGCAACCAGTAAGCGTCCCAAAATATCGCGGCTTTGGCTAATTGCCTTCAGTTAGGCGCTCACTTATGCTAAATCATAACTTCTTCAACAATTCTTATTTGTAGTTATACCTACTTTTGACAGGACAAAGAGGATCTTCAATTTGTAACAATGGAAAATTTATGAAGCTTTTCATGCTTTGAATTTCGTAGAGGAGTGCCTGTGACAAATTGTTAGTCATAACTGGGAGGTCTTGAAACTTAGCTCAACCATATGAGCTTGGTTCATTGGACCCTTAAAAGCCATCACATATATTTATTATAATTTCTACCTAATGAAAATTTCTTTAAATATACCTACTTCAGCAATTATTACGGGAAAATGAAGCTTATGAAATGCAAAATGAAATTTAAAAAAAAAATGCTCATTAAAAAACAGAACTTATATATTTTGACGTAGGAAAAACAGTTTCTGTTTTACTTCTCAGTGAATTCACAAAAAGGAAAGGAGACAAATCATTCCTATGATATTTTATATATTTTTACTGTTCCCCTTTCTATGTATAGCTAAAACCCATGACTTGGGCCTTAAAGCCGAAAATTCAGCTCGCTTGAGCGTTGATTTTCATTCGCTCTTCCAAGTCTTTTCAAAAGTCCAAGCGCGGCTTTTTGGCCAGATCGACGTCGCTTAAAAGCTTCAAAGTTCGTCGTTGGATATCCGCTTTAGAATAAGTCCATGCCTCAGATCTAAATATTATATAGAGTCTCCTTAGTTGTTCAGGGGAGGGCCTTACTGCATAGTTTGCTTCACAGTCCAAAGAAATAGCAAATGTGATTCCAAAACTGACGCAAAGTTATTGCTGTCGATTATGACGTTCTGGCCGCTTCGTTGTATAGCTCGTTTTTATAAAAAGTGGAAAGTATTAATATGAACCTCTTGAGTATGAATATTTGGTTAATTGTGGACCAACTGGCTTTAAGGCGGTTTATGGCAGACAAAATCATATACGCAATCTTCAGGAAAGTTCTTTGAAATTATGATTATAAGAATGTTAATGACAACTATGGGGTGTCATGGGGTCCTTGAGAATCCCTTGTCACGTAATATTTAACTTGACTATTAAAATATCTACCCAATTCATGTTACTTGCTATAGAATCAGCTTTTTATTCTTTCTGCCACTTAACGTTTCCCACCGTCTTGAGTGCTCTAAAATATGACGGCTCTGTGATATTCTTAGGAAAACAAATTTTTGCTGAGGTGCCCCAAGGTGCGGTACTTGCGCCGATTTTATTTAATAATAAAAGAACTTCCACCGAACTGCTTTTCGTCAATCCTCGAAAATCGGCCCAAACAAGGCAAGTCACAAGGTCAAGTGACAATCAATGGCCAATTTGTTTATATCCAAGAAGTGTGCAAAATCTATCTAGTTATGATCTGTAATAATGAACGCAACCATGCTTCTAATAAGTCAGGTAGTATCCCAAACTGTTGCAAGGTGCCATAAAATAATATCCAATTAAAAACCTAGCAGTAGGTAAGCCGGTAGGTAACCGCTCACACAATGTCGTTTCGCCGCTTTTTTTTTCTTTATGTGCTTTTCGTCATAAACGCGGTTTCGTCCAGAAGAGTAGGTAGATCAGGTTTTCAGAAAGCGTTAGTAAGTTATGTCTTTTGGACTTGTGTCTCTCATCATCTCTTTTGTCTCTCACCTACCCTTGAAAGTGCAATCAAGTCTCACATTTGGTTTTTGACATAATTTCATAGTACCCAGCCGTTCCATTTTTGTGCGACTTTCAAAAGAGGTTAAGCAGTAAAAAAAACGGTCACTCTAAGCAACTGCACCCATCAGCATGCATTTAGTAAACTTAATGATAGACTTTCCACTTTCCCACCACACTGTACAAGTCCTTGTGAGATTAAAAAAAAAAACTAAGTTCCATCACGCGTTTCCACCGAAAACCCAACAGCAATATGACAGACGAGGTTGCTATTTGTCATCAGGCTCGGCATATCTTCTGTCAGCGATTTCCTTTTCTGTCTGCATGTCTGTTGGCCTGTCTGTTTGTCGACCAAACATTTGTGTGTGTACAGTCTGTCTGTCTGTCTGTCTGCCCGCGGTGAATTTGCCCATATCGGCCTCTTTTTCTTTTCGCCTTCAGAAGACCCGTCACAACTACTTTTCCCTTTTTCTAACTACCACAACGACTAGGTACAACGTGGCCCGGCCCGCCTGATGATAAATTAATTTTTCCATGAAAATGTCAGTGGCGCGGTGTACCTGATGATAGGTCATCACATCAGCAAAAGAAACGACGACGGACGAGCAGCCGCAGACCCTGTCTTGTGCGCGGCCATTGGAGGTGCGGTACAAGCACATAGTTTGGATTCGGAGTGAAAATCAATTTTGAGGCGCTTCCACGAATGGGCAGCAACAGCAGCTGTCACGCGGTTAATTGCTGCGAATATTTTCATATTCATTTCAAATTCAGAACACAGTAGGACACGTTCGAGAGGGAGATGGATTCCTCGGTACAAATTATGAGTCTTTGCATTCGTATGCATATTGGAGTTGTCATTAGGCCGAGTTCCCATGGCGTGTTTTTTTTTTCTTTTTTCTTTTACAGCACACTCCATGTTGTTGTTGCCTTTGTTCGCGAATGCATGCAAAATGCATAGATATATAAATGCAGATGCAGATGCCACCAGGAGAAGACCTCCACGATGTGTTTCGATGTTGTGCTCGTCCCTATCGTATGGATGTCCTGTCTGTCTGTTTGTCTTCCTGTCTGCATCATGGTAAACCGCCTCCATCTCCTATTTTATGATCCTTGTTGGCAGTTAAGAACTATGACATTTTCATGTGCTTACAAATAACATTCCTGGGGTTGCTGTGTCCTTGGCAACACAGATATGAGCCTTGTGTGCATTTGTCGGAATGTGCAATGGAAATTTAAGCCACATAGTGGAATAGTTATTGCTGTACATGTGCGGTGCACTTGACGAAATGCTTTGAGCCGTTGAGCACTTTTGTGTTAAAAAAATGCAATTAGTTGTTTTTTATAGAACAATTTAGTATTCATGAACTAAGGTGGCTGTGGACCAAGATCAAGGTATCAGACTGACTGTTTCCTTTCTTCTCTTCGGCCAGCTACCTAACTCGAGGCTCACAGCTCAAGTACCGCTTAAACTTTAGAGCTGGTTTGACCGCACAAAATATCTGTAGGCCTCTTGGTGTTCTTTCAGTGCTGCGCTTGTAAACCTCCTTAGATCTTATTGAGTGATTTAGTTGAAAATTGATTGAACAATTCCTCGGCTATGTTGATCTGTTCTGCTTATTCTGTCAAACAAATTAAATGATTTGAATTTTTTTTTTTGCAAATTATGTAGCTTCACTCTGCGTGAACCATTAGACCCTTGTAGCCTCCATTGACCGACTGTAACATACTTTACAAGCGTACATGTTGGGTAGCTCATTGTGGTTTGGTTCTCAATTCTAACAAAACTGAACTAGTCGTCTTTTCAAGATTATGATTATGACGACGTAAGATTACGTTGGACAGACTAAAAAAAAAACTTTTGTTTTTTCAGTGATGCTTGTGAGATGTTCAATTGTTGAGCACGACGACGAGTTGAGGACATCATCATTAACAAAACAACATCAATGTTTTTCGCAGAACGAACTGGGCGAGCATGCACAGGTGTTTTCACATTTTCGACAGACCCAGCTTGCTAAAAATTTGCGGGCAATTCTACCGACTGTGGACACATTTGGTCGATTATGCAATGAAATATCACGAAATGCATTTTGATTTGAACGCCCATTATCGTAAAAGGCTCAATTGAGTAGCTCTCCATGGTTCAATTTGTCAAACGCTGAAATAAAGAAATATCAAATTAAGGTGGGCAAAAAACTAGACGTTAAGGTGTGACTCACAATTTACCACCCTTTATATGTCTCGGTCATAAAACCGATACAAAACGTGTGGCACGAAAACCACCGCTGCACATGGCTGCTAGTCCATACAACATCTTAGACCATAATTACATGTTACTATCCCCACTAGGACGTTTCGGCTTCAATTGCCACTTGTTAACTAAAATGCTAAGCCGAGCTGCAACTGAAAGAACAAAACTTTGGTGGACAAGTAGTCACACCTCTAGCGATTAACAAATCTGGACCTACAATGCTCTAAGGATCTAAGCACACCGAATAAAGTTCCATATTGGAGCCCTCTTCTATGAAGATCCAAGTGACTTCAATTACATTGACTTCAGAGCTGGAGAGAGATCAGCTATCAACTCCTTTCTTCTATTGATCTACCTTCAATTACAAGTACATTTACAAACACTATACGTTTACTTTATCCGTGAAGCAAGTTATAGACCGAATCTTCTACGAGGAACGTTAGTTAGGTTAGGAAGGATGGTGCTTCTCGGTGTTACACTATCGCGGTGTTCTGAGAAACCTGAAGAGACTTAAAAGTGAGATATCTGACAGCTTTCCAAGTGGTCTGTTCTTAAAGAAGGAAAAATCGTGACAGAGATATGTCTCACCGCTACAGCCTTTACAAATGTTGCTATCCTTGAGATTTAATTACAGTAAGTGTGTGATTTCTTAGAATGTGGGTAATGATTTCAAACCTAATATTGCTAAGGGCGGTTTGATCGACTGGAGTGACGTTTTCGTGCTAGCTCCTCAGCCATCTCATGCCAGAAACCCACCAGAGACATATTTTGTGATGTGAGCCAAGAACCTTAAGCTCTTTGCGAAAGCGGTTAACTAGCTTAACTAGGACAATATAAGCTGCATTTGTTCTGCAGTCCATCTGCGATCCATGTATAAAGGATGGGCCATCTAGTGGTTTATTTTAAATCAAATCTTATTTTGATAGCTGACAGCTGTTTCCCGCTCGAAATCTTGATAGAAAGTCAGTATCATACCTCCGCGGAACGGAATGAGTCGCCTTACGCTTGAAGAACGTTGGGAAATAATGAAAACTTCCATCCACAGAGAGTGACAGTGTGGTGCAGATTGTGGAGCTTTGGCATCATTTGACTATTTTGCTTCGAACTTGACGCTGAGAACAACGTTTCAACGTCAACGGTTGACGTTACAAAGCCATGTAATCCGACTATTTTTTTTCCGGAAATTAAACACATGGATTTGGACGACCTCTGATTTGTGCATGACAGCCACACAGCACATACTACAATCGATCTTTTGCGCTGCAAATTCCAAAATCGTGTTATCAGCCGTCTTCGATGTTTATTGGCCACCTCGGAGCTGTGATTTGACCCCTTTGGGATTTTTTTTTGGAACCGTGAAGGATCGATGTTATGCTTTCGATGTTATGCTCACAATCCACAAAAGTATTTTAGGGTTTAGCTCGTACTTTCTGTCGAAAACGTGGTTACATGCGTAGAATGCACGTTTCTGGGTAAATATCTCAAGATTCAGGTATAAATTTTCTTCGGTGTATGATGAAGGCGGCATAGCACCCAGCACATTCTTCTATCACACAGTGTAACCTCATCCAATGACATATGAAATACTTCTTCGTAACTCTGTTCTCCGTTCACACTGTGAATGACACACAATTCTCTAGGATCTGGATATGATTTATCCTTCCATCTCCCTTCAATAGATCTAAGCCGCCCCAATTTTCGCAAACAAACGAACACACGGATGGTACAAGACAACCACACACCGCCAGCATATCATCATCATCATCATCATCGTCACGAAGGACGAAGGATGGAGGATTTAGGACGAGTACGAGGACGAGTACGAGAACGAAAACGACGACTATCCCAGTAGAACCATCCATCTACCACCATCTAACATCTCTCTAGCAATCATGCCAGCTATGCGATGTACTTCTCCTGGTGAACCTGAATTGGACACAAAATAAATGTGCACATGACTGACATTGCTCTGTAGGAGCGATAGCACCACGAAAGATAGACAACATTGTATGCCTGTGGAAGTAGTATAGTAATACACAAGAGCGGAAGAGGATCATGTTCCAGTACCAGTACCAGTGCCAGTGCCACCCTCATCCTCGTGCTCATGCTCATGCTCCGCCGACGCAACTCACTGCAAATGGGAATTCACTCATAAATAACAAATGAAATGTCTGCGAGAGTCTAAGTCAACCATTCCAACAGGAGTTTTATTTAAATTATGAACGAGATAGATGAACACAAGATGCGGTCATAAATCAGGGCACAGCATTGAATCATCTTTGTACTCCTGATGGTGGTAGTGATGGTGGTGGTGGTGGTGGTGGAATATACGAACTGTAGCAGCTCCTGCTGTTGCATATTTCATAGAGAGTTATGAATGGTTTGACTGGTATGCACTGTTGCAGCTTTGCCACATATGAAATATCATGCCACTAGGGCATTGTGTAGACAGAGAGAGCGAGAGAGAGATTAAGCCAAAGCCACATTCACTCCTTACTCCAACGAATGTTGAGGTACAATTGCTTGTGACCATGGGTTATGTCTTTGCCTGAGATGTGTATATTTTATTGAAAGTTTCGAGTTTTGTCGGGATTCCAGGTAAAAGAGTCTATAGATGGCCATCCTTCCTTCCTTCCTTCCTTCTATCTCTATGGCTATGGCTGCGTTGTTAACGATGACTATGCTATAGATGAATGCATCTAAAGCCAAATCAAATTTTGAAATAATAATATATTGGTTGGCAAAGCCTATGCAAGTGGAGAATTTTTAATTAATTTTCAGAAAAGATGAATTCAGATTGATGAAAGTCTTTTGTATCGTCGAGGTTTCAATAATATTTGCAAAGCCATGCTAATACTGAGTTTAATTAAAATCCACTTTATTTAAGGTAAATATTTGAGGCGCATTTTCGAAATGAAAATCAAGGAATTACTTCCGAAAAAGCTCTTATAAAAGATTTAGAATAAAAGTGGAAGCTAACTGCATAGTAGGAAGGTAGTAGCAGTTTCGATTCAGTTTTATTCACAATTTGAGGATTAAAATACTAATATCCGTATATGTAGTTATTTGTTAAAAAAAACATTTGGGGAAAGAAGATTGGTTTGTTATATTTTTGGGAATGTGAACGATCGGACCTTTAAAAGTTAAACCTAATCGCGTTCTAATTGTTTGTGGTAGTTGTGAATATTCTCATCTCATCAAAGTTCAGTTTAACATGAAATCATGCGGATGATGTCGTCGTTCATTCTGTCGGTTGAAACCTAGCGGCTATTTCGTCTGCTCTCAGGCGCAAAGATCCCTAGATTTGATCGATGTTTGGTGTTCTAAAAAAGGGCTTTTAGTGAATCCTCTTAAAACTACGGTTGTTCCCTTCACCAGAAGGAGCAATGTCGCTCAAAGGTGCATACCGTCCCGATCCCCAATGAAGTCAAATATCTGGAAGTAATTCTCGACAGAAAACTTCTATAGTCCAAACATTTTGAATGAAAAACCGATAAAGCTGGCAGTGTAGAGGCACTTTTGGCAAGGCATGGGGCTTATCTATGAAAATGGTCCTTTTAATCAATCAAGTCATGATTCAATCCTCTTATAAACATCGGTTGTTTGGTGGAACATGCTTTTGCGGATGGATATTACTGCCTCTTTGCAAACTCCAGAGCCCGGGCTGTCTCGGCTATATTTGCCATCCTATCACGCCCCGAGGGCGACTCTGTTCTACATGCTTTGATGAACCTTCCCTCCGCTTGATATATTTAACGCTAAAAAACATTTCTCGCTTAAAGAAGATCTCTTTTGAAGAACTTGCGCGAGAATTATCTTTTGACCCCTGTCTTATGGATATGCCATGCCGTCTGACCAGATATGCTTCTTCGACAAACCTACCTCGTCAGCTTTTCTAAGGCAAGAGAATGGCTTCGGTCAGACTCTGAACCAGGGAATGAATGCCAATTTTTTCCACAGATGGTTCTGAAACCGGACTGGAGTCTTTGTGGAATACGATAGTATTAGACTTCACTATTCTCGCATCCTAATGGCTATGCGTTATTATGTGAACAACAGGTGGAGGGCTGGAAGCATTTGCATTTGCAAAGACAGCCCAGATTCATTAAAAGCGCTGCTCAATCCTCTTACCTCGCTCAAGCTTTCTCTGAACTTGGCTTGGCAAGCTTTTATGTCCAGTGACTCGTTCGATCCTTAAAATTCACTAAAATAATAAAGTCACTTTTGATGTGCTCCTCAAAACTGACAACAATCATCGAAACTTATCATCTGGATGAAATCCTGATGTGGTCATACAGTGTAATCGCCATGTCATTGAACGTGTTATCCGAATGACAAGATCCTACGAATGACATCGCTCGATTTTCCACAGTGTCGTCTAAACGGATAGCACGTTTGCATAGTTGAAAGTTCATGTGAAAACACGTACACTCGGATGACACTGTGTGATCGGGTGTCATTTAGCAGATGACAACCGAATTACACAAGTTTTCTAACGTCAGCATGTCATCTGGTTGACTCTACTCTTTAAGTGAACAAAGTCCTCTGTTCATTTCTATTCAAAAGCCTCAAAGTTATTTTAGTCATATCTACCCGCACAAAATCATGAAGAAGAAATGCGCTTCAACTTACCTAGGTACTTGAGTTAGTTCTAATTTGTTTAACTCAATTAAATCCCTGTTAGGAATATCAAGAATTTTGATCTCATCAGATGGCACAGACAACCGATAGTACCATAGCAAAGAAAACCACCATCGCAACATCCAAACATCCTCCTTCCTTATTTATAACCCGACGCTGTCATGAACAGGAAATGAAAATGCAGAAATACCAGATATCAAATTAAGTTATGACAGATTTGCGTTCTCAGGATATTGCTGCGTGTACAACAGTGAACAGCAAAGCAAAGTCGACACGACTTCGTGCTATCGTTGTTTATATAGATATAGTTTCTGCTGTCTTTTATATATATTGAGCGAACGCATATTCACACAAGTTTGTTGGATAAACGAGTCGTCGTCGGAGAAGAATCATTTTAAAATTCATCTCAGAATTTGATTAATCACGCCAACACCGAGACAACTGCAATTTGCAACATCTCGTGCATAGTATGTGTGAGTAAGCTTTTCATTCAATGTGTGCTGTTGAGGAGAGATGTCAACCAAAATAAGATGAATATCTTTTTCATGTGTGTCTCTCTCTTATGACAAGTTAATTGATCCCCAAATATGTCACATGGATCACACAGACCCAAGTTCCATTGAAATAATAAATTACATTTGCAATGGAATCGCAATCGGCCCGGGCCAGCAACACAAGCCGGATGAGTGTGTTTCTTCGTAAATGCGCGCCTGGTCATAAAATACGCGCTCACGGATACTCGATCGGGCTTGGGTTTTATGTTGTGCGCGATTGTAGATTAGTATCTTGGTCTTAATGTCACGATGGATACAATAAACTATAAATTATCCTTCGTGAGAAGAAATCCCAAAAGACAAAAGGACAACTTGACCATTGTCTGTGTTTTGGTTTTGGTTTTGGTTTTCACTGTTTGTTGTGTTGTTGTTGGGAATAAATTTATTTTCACGACGAAATGGCTTCTAAAATATACGAATACGCACCGCAGACGATCGTGAATCTGTATCTGTATTTTGTGTTAGGGATAACTATAGGAGCGCCCGTGCTGGTTTATGTATTGTGCAGGGCAGGCGGTGTGGGACAGTATGGAATGGCGGAACATCTTCCAGGAACTGCGCGGAAGATATGTGTGGGATATGTGGTGCAGGATTTCACTAATGTGTGCCCGAATGGTGATTTTTATTGGATTTGTTTCCTGGTAAACGGTGCAAATCCATCGGTTACGAATCGACAGCAACCACAAATGGTGATAGAGGTAGGTGGAGTGGAGTTTTGAGAGGAAGCTCAAGATAAGGATTGTGGGGTTCCGACTTGTGTATATTTGAAATTTTTAGTAAATGGCCTTACTGTTCTTTAATTGAAGGGCAATCGTGTCTTACATGAAGAAGCAATTTCACCTAGCAAGGTAGGTAAAAGACACAGTTGGGTAGATAAGTCAGGTATTTTCATCTAATCCTTAAAGGCCCTCGTTTTGCCAACGATATACACCCCTTGTTTTCGAAGCCAGCAATCTTACTCTAGCAAAGTAATTTTATTTTCGTTTTTTGTTTCGATATCAGCCATCGTTAGTTAGCTTTTTGGCATAGTTAGCAAGTGAAAAAAAGCCAAGTATTGCACTGCAAAAAAAAAAAGTATTCAACGCAGAGAATTGCATTGCTTTAGATATTCAAGGGTCATTATCTGGCTGTCAAAGAAAGTAAGGAATTGAATTTAAAAATCGATGGACATAACGTCCCTTTAATAGTTGAACCAAAATTGTTGGAAATAAACCTTCAGAATAGATTTGCTTTTAAATAAACATGCTAGGAAGTCTTTATTCAAAGCGAAAATAATAACATCGAATATATAGTGAATTTAATGCCAAGAAACACAAAAGTTCTAATGTATAAAACACTTATCAGACCCCATTTTAACATATGGGTTTGGTGTTTGGCTTAGGATCTCTCCATCTGTTGCAAAAGAGCTGGAGGTATTTGAAAGAAAAATTCTTAGATTTTGTAGTGAAAAGTTTCGGAGACCAAATAAAAAATTTTCTATGAAAAGGCACTGCCTGGTAGTTATAGAGGTAATTTATTTTACTAAAGTAAATGCATACTGTTTTTTGTTCATCTAGTAATACATATATAAGTTAGTGCTAGAACTCAAACTTTCTCTGAATTTGGTCGGTAGACTGAACACAGTGAATCTTGTCTGGGTACCAGGTCACACTGGCATCCAGGGAAATGCAATCTCGAATGAGCTTGCTAGGCAAGGTTTAGAAGAAGTTTTCTCAGGACCCAAACCTGTGTTGGGTCTGCCTGCATCTTATGTCTTCTATCGATTCTTGGGTTTCTCGTGAACACAAGATTCGGTGGCGCGATTGCGGTGGATGTAGACAGACCAAACTACTGCGCCCGGACATTTGCAAAAGGTCAGCATCTTTTCTTCTATTTCTGAGGAGAATCAACAAGAGGTAGTACAATGGACCTGTAGTTGTGTCTGAGCGCTCCATCGGATAGTAGCAACCTCCGACAAAAAAAAAATTACATATATAAATCTGTAAGGAGATAGAGCTATTCTAATGTACTTATGTAATGGGTAAGAAGCCGCCACTTCACCCAATATGTAATTATGTATAATGAAACTTCTTTGAATGTTTCTTCCAGTTAGTATATGTTTTAGTTTTGGCCATATTTTTACCGAAAACAAAACAAAATTATATTAAGTGCTCAATAGAAGCAAAAATTATAATGTACGCCGGGAGCAAGTGTACACGCCAAAATAAAATAAAATAGATATGTATAAATATACTAAACATAAATTTAATTCTATTGAAGTTCAGCCAGACATGCCTGTAAAAAAGTCGGCAAATATATAGACCTTTAAGTTAACAAACCAAATGTACAGAGTTTTAAATGTTTCAATAAAACTTAAAACGTAAACGATTTTCGGATATGTATATATATTATGCTGTTACCTTTACATAAAATGGATTTTTATTTCATTAAAAAACATAGGGAAAGGATACAGTCCGCTTGAGGCGAACGATAAAAAGGCGTTAAAGACATGATGGATAGCATTTCATTTCAGTCTATAAGTTTTCTATTTTAAAAACGCCTCCAAAAAGTGGGCGTGATTAAAAACTTTAATGGCATGCATGTCTACATATTTCGTTAGGGTTCTAACCCTTCATCTCTTCAACTACAGCTTGAAAACAGGTTATTTTCTAAATTGTGGGCGTGGCAGTGGGCATTTTTAAAAAAAAATAACGCTTCATATGCTCCAAATTTCAGCAAATTTCAGCTTCCTAGCATAAATTTGAAGGTCTCAAAAGTTGAAATGTCTATATTTTGGTCCTGATTACAAATATATATACTTTTAGGAGCCTACGACGAATATTATGGGGTGTTACAGACTATGTGTCAAAATTAATATATCCTTAGGATAGGGTATAAAGATATGTACATTTGCCATACACCAGCCACTGCTTAACTCATCAACTCAATACAACCGAAATTAGCAGCCTTTGCTTTTACTTTTAGAAATATTGAAAAATATTCTCGATATTTATTAGTTGAAAAATTTGTTTTAGTTTTATAACGCGGCTCTGACCTTAAAGTCGGTATAGCTTGAATACGCTTTTCAATATGCGCTGTAATCGGTATATCGCCAGCAATAATGACGCCGCAATCAGCATTATTTTTCGTTTGATTGATATTGATTCCTATTGCTTTTTCATATCTTTTATTGCCTCAGTTGGATAACTGGCTTAGTTGCCCCTTTGAAGCATGAGCTGAACGTTTTGGGAACCAATTACATCCTGAGAACCAATTACATCCAACTTGCAGCAATACAATCGCAAAACTAACCAAACTATCAAGAATATTGATATTGGTAAGTCGTACAATTGTTTTAAATAAATTGTGTTAAATTTGTACAATTTACGTAATGTCTAGAAATAACTGCTTTATTAATTATTTTGCAAAATGTTACAACGCTTAAATTATATTTATGAGGAAGTGAAGTTGAAATTTTCAAAAGATAGATAGTTTTTAGAAAAATATTCGGTTGTGAACAGTCTTCAATTGACAAAAAATTAATAAATTTTTGGCCTTAACAATCCTTACTGGGGAGCTAGAGACTAGCTTTTCCAATCACTGCTTGTGAAGAGTTATATTTTCCATTTTTGGCACGGAAATCTCCGAACAGGTTATACTCCTGGGGCCTATAAATGCGGATAACAGTAAAAGCGAGAAAAAAAACCTGTAGAGAAAGAGCAGTAAAGACAAATTTATGTCAATTCTCATTCACAATTCTCATCCACATTGTGAGGTCTTAACCTAACTGCCCGTCACAAGCAAGAGCTGCAAATTGCAGTAAGATCTGACATTGTGGATGGGTGAATAAAAATCGACAGAAATATACGAATTTTGAGTGTTTAACGCTTTTACAGAATTGGTAAGCAGACTCAAAAACTAAATGGTTAAGTTTGAGACAATTTGAGTAAATCGAAATGCATTTTATATAAAAAAAACATTTTGAAGCGAAATTCGACTAAAATAGAGTCAAAGAGGCTTAGCATTTTGCTAGCTTTCTAAAGCATTTTAAACATTGGTCAGTATTAGGCGATAAATAAAGCATGCGAAGTTAAACCAGATTTGGAATTAGACAAGTGTCAGTTCGATGTTGCAGTCAACATTTTTTATAGTCAAGATAAAGACCATCGGTTTGAGTAACCGATGCCCTTGGGGATACCAGTGGTGGCTTTAATGGGGTTGGATCTATCCAATAGGATTCGATTCACGAAACAAGTCGTGGTTGAAAAAAAAAAGAACTTTCCAGAAGTTTCAGGTATCATAATTCCATGCGAAATTTTGTCGAAGGATTTGCTGAAACAGGTAGCAAATAAATTAACTTCTAATCCATCTCCATATAGAGATCTAGAAGGAAAGGAATGATATGATTTAAGTTTCTTAGAATTGCCATTTTTTGTCAATTTTCGCTCAACACGTCAAGGTTATATCCAGTCGTGGCAACCTACGGACTCGCATGTACACTTTCGGGTGACATATAGATTTAATCATATTTTGCTAGGCTTACTTAAGTCTCTTGAAATTAGAGGAAATTCTAAACGAATTCCGTTTTAACATCATCTGTAACGCCTGTTACTTCAAAAAGTCGTTTTTTGCTAGAGTAGTCAAGTACTTTTAACAGCTTTTTAAAAGGAAAATGTAATAGTGTGGGAAAGTTTCCTCTGCTACAACAACAAGTTCACTACATTTTATGCTTATTTTTAAAGTAATATTGGAAATAGAATTTTACAAGAAGACAAAATTTATTTTAAGGCTTACAGAATGAAGGCTGTGCTACCTAAGGGATTGCTGGCACTTTTGAAGCCTTATGGTATAATTTCTGATAAAAGTAGTCAACTATTTTTTATAAGCGAAGCTGTGATCATTCCTTGGTTTACGGACTTGTTTTAGGTTACTTACCTTTGGGCTGTTCAATTAGAAAGGGAAATACATTACCATCGATCCAGTGCGAATATTTTTTGATCAGTATTAGCACATTTCATTCTCCTTTCATTAGCAATAAATCTGTAATGTGCATCATTGTGCCACCGAGCGAGGAGACTGGAGAGAATCCTCTTGGCATAAACATGAGTTTTTTTTCCACCCGTTTATTCTTTCCTGCAATGTGGTGGTTCCACAGTTGGCCACCACATAGATACAAACCGACAGATATGAGTGTAATGTCGTGCGCTTTGGTTCAAGTTCACGCTGATCGTGGCGCGGACAACTCATGCTTCTTTGTGTCTCTTATCAGGATCGCATTAATAAATAAAGTCCCGAAAGGCGAAACAATACCCTGCTTCGCCTTTTGGCAGCAATGGGACATGCTATCTCACATACATGCATGAATACATATATGAGCTGGAGAGTACACGTACGAATTCATGATCCTTATCGCAGAAGAAGCAATTTTCATTCATGTCGTCTTTTATTATAGTCTTCCCTTTTCCAATGGCGGGTGGTGGGTTGAGTTTTTTTTTTTTTTTTTTGTTTGTTTCACAGTGCTTGTCCTTTTACTCTTTCTTGTGTTGTTTCATGAAAACCCAGACAAAATATGGTGATATTTTTAATGCCCACGATATTAACGTTTATTGCTGATTATGTTTTCTGTTTTACTCCTTTGTGCGGTTTTTGTTGGTTTTATTTGGGGTGTTGTTTTGTTTTGTGCTAACGAAATTGCATTTAAAAGTTAAATTCGCTGTTTTTCGTGACCATATTTTGTTAATTTTTTATATATATATTTTTTGGCCTGAGTAGTTGTTAGCCAGCTCTTGTCATTCTTGGAGGTTACATTTGAAAGGCTATAGGAATGATTAGTTTGTGTTTAATCTTGGAAGAATCTTAAAAGGATTACGAAGGTGTCGGCTTGGCAATTCAAATGTTTGACATTTCCTTTAAGCTCTTGGATGCTATCAACTAGCTTTCCAAAGAGAGGTTCATTTACCCATCACATTTTGCTTCATTGTTTAACTTTTAAGCAATTAAGGCACTGAAGTATGTAAAAGTAAATTTACATATCAACAAATTAATAGATAAAAGAACTTTATATGTGCTATCAGATAAGTTTCGCTAAGAATAAATGAACATTTAACCCTTTTTTAGGCGGTGTCAACTTGCTATCGGCCTAAAAAACATTTCTTTGAGTCCAAAAGCAGAACTTATCACCGAAAAATCATTCTAAGCTCTAAGGCCCATTTCCATTTGAAGGCTTTGTAAATGAGCAGAATAGTCGAATGTTGTACGCTGAGAATTTAGGAATGATTTTTGAGCACCGTATCAGTTCTTGTGACTTATTTGTGTTTGACTGTTACCTTAAATTGACTGCGTTTCTGGAACTTCGATCTATGATCAATGCCTATCTATGACCGTAAAAATGTGGTAGAATTTTATGACCGTCCTTATGTTTCGTACAACTGGCGGAAATCAATGCTTTTTTGCTAAAAAATCTTCTTCGGCGAAACATCGAGTAATCGAAAGTGGTTCCCGAAATCAATAATACATTTTATAAAGATAAATTATTGCTCTCCCTCTCTCAAAACCGAGACTATGCAAATCTCTTTAGACTAGCTGCTAAGAAGCTGATGAATAACATTATTGAAGTAATGATAAATTAAAGTTCTAAGGACGGAAATACAAAAAATATCGTTTATAACTAAGCGTTACTTTTAACGCATTAAAAACACCAACAAATGATTTTTAAAAACAATGAACTCCGACTTATTTCATTTTAATAAATTCATTATCGTATTGAAATGGATTTCAACTGAAATCACACGAATATATGAAAGGACTAGCTTGGATGAAGTATTTACTTCTCGATGAACTGTTTGACACAGCACACTAACTAGGGATAGAAGCTAGTACAATAGTAAAGTCATAATAAAATATTTATCCGTCCCAAATCAAGTAAACCTATCTATTTTTAAATATTTGATAAAAATAAAAAATACATTGTTCTGCACTATACATTGAATTTATTTTCATCATTTTAAAATATTTATTTTTTTTAACACAATTTTAACCAATTTTGTATTTCATTCTTTTACAGGTAAGTGCATAGAAAACTTTTCATATTGCTATGTCCAACATATTTTAAATAAGTAAGTCGACTCACTAATATTACAATTTATTTTAAATGATTGAATTTTATGTTTTATTTATCACTTACTGAACCGGGTGAACGTTGTTTCGCTTTGTCCTTCATTTTCAATTGTAAAGTTTTATAAAAATAACAATCTCATAAAAAAAGAAAAATCTCTATCTGATCTATCTATATGTATGTAGCTTTCTATTAGTGAAATATTTGTTGGAATCGAATCAGTAGGCCCAAATCTTGCCCCGTACAAATAAACTTTACCTTTTTTACTGAGTTCCATTTCCTTTATCTGTCACAGTTGGCAAACTTCACACAATTTCAAGATTACAAAATTACTATCTCTTCCTTTTTGAAACGTCCTGGCGACCACCACAGTCCGTCATTTTTATTCAGAAAGTTTTTGTAAGATTTTACTTAACTAAAGTCAATAAATGTTGTAAATAAATTTTGTCTAGTAAATTTATTTTGCTACCACCTAAACAACAATTAAAAAAAAACGCAGCCTAAAAATACTACAAAATGCTTATTTGCTGCTCCACCTTTTGCGAATGTGTTATATATCCCGTTCAGAATTGTCATTAATCCATTTCCATTCCATTGGTTAAAAAAAAAATTCATCAATGGTTGGAGAAGCTTCCAGTTTGTTTGAACTGGATCAGCAATCTCATAATTACTCCGGAATTTCACAAGGGAATCACCTTGGACCAATCTTGTTTCTCCTCTGTAAAAACGATCTACCTTCTGGTATCGCTTCTTCAAAGTGATGAAGGTTGAGGTGACTTAATTTTTTTTTGACAAAAAATCGGTCGTACGTGTAAAAGTTTCTAAAAATAATTTTTAGGAAATTTTTCAAGGATAAAGATTTTATAAAACATCCATAAATTATTGAATAAAAATTTTGAGTAGGAAAAAAATGGAACTCTGTCTAAACGCTTTAAAATGTCTTGTTAAATCCAGAAAGATAGTAGATAAAATATGTCTTAACCTATTACACATTGCTTAGTCTTTAACAAAACACTTACCTGATATAATCACATCAGGTTAAATGTTGATAGTGTATATGGGAGCCTTCGCATGCTGTGAAGACCCGTGAAGAGTGTCTGGCTGAGACAGAGCATCCTCTACGGTACCGGGCACGCTGTTCTACGGTTCCAGTTACCCAGACCAAGCGCTCTGGCATCCGGGGGCTGGGATTCGAAGATCCTTTTGGATGGAGCATTATTGTCCATTCGTTTGATGTGGCCGAGCCAATGTAGTCGGCGTGTTTTGGCTTTTTGGACTACATCCAAATCTTGGTACAGCTCAAAGAGTAAGCGGTTGTATGTTCTCCTCCATTCGGCCTCCTCGCACACAGGGCCATAAATTCTTCGAAGAATTTTTCTCTCAAAAGAGTTAAGTATCTGTTCTCATTTCCTGCTTATCGTCCAGCACTCAGCACCATAGAGCAGAACTGGCAAGATCAGAATTTTGCATAACTTACATTTCGCCTTTCGAGTTAGGAGTTCTGATTTCGGTTTCCTGGGATAATTCTTTGTTGAATCTCCACTAAGGCATCGTTTGCGGAGTTAATGTTAACCCCGAGGTAGAAAACCTCCCTAACCACCTCGAAGTTTCTGCCACCACCAACAGTTACGTTTTGTTCTAGCCGGTGGACAGATGTTTCCAAAGCCAAAGCCATGCTGATTCTAAAAGTTTTGAATGGCTGTGAACTTATTTCAAATTGTGAATTAAGTTTAACGTAGCTTAAAATGGCGCCGCGCGATGTAACTATGTAATAAAAAAATAAACATATTTCGACCTTTTCTAAATCTATACATGGGCTTACCCTAGAAAACCTCTTTACTCTAAGAACTTTGCTTCATTATGTGATACAAACATGTCAATCTTCTTACCTGTACAATAAGCTACAATTTGCTACAATTTCCATGTCCAATACGCTATTCCTTTTTGGTATCCGAACGCCAATTTTTGGTGCATGCAAATTGATTGCGAATTCCCTTCCCCGGTCTATTAGAATGGTGGTAATCTAAATAACTCAACTCAATGAAACCAAGAACTAGGGACATTTTAACGGTGATGATTTATTTATTTTTGAATATTTTTGTTGTTGACTTTCGTTTTGTTCTACTTTCTCTTTAAGATATTAATTTATTGAATTTAATATAGAATATTGTTAGTTTCTCCTAATAAAATATATCAATGAAACTAGCACAAATTATAAAATATTATAAATCAATAAAGTGAAATGAAATAAGTAACCTCTTTGAAAAAGTACTTGCTAACTTTGCTTCAAAGGGGCCTTCGACGTGTATATAAAGCTTTTGCTTGAAATACTGCCGACCCCATGCCTTAGCGATTTATACAATTCTCATCCCATCTTTTCTTTCAAAAATATTAATTAATTGCAATAGTTGCATCGTTGTCTCCGAAACCGCCCCGTCAGCCTATGACTTATCTTCATGTTGTCTTTACCATCTGTGATTTCTTATACCCGATTTCTTATTCGATAGAATATAAAACTCTTCGTAAGTTCATACAAAAATTGAGAAAAAAAAAATACCATACCCTTCATCTACATTATATCCACAATCAACTTAATTCGACAAACTACATGACAACAAAACAAAACAACAAAATTCAAAAACAAATAAAAAAATCAGCTCCATAAAACTCAAGAGATAAACACCGTCATTGTGCTGTGTCGATAATGTGCACTTAAGTAAGGAAAAATTTTTAACTACATATTGCTTTCAGCAATTAATGTCAAACATGAAGTGTAATCACGTTAAAACAAACTAAGCGCACCCTGACATTAACATATTTATCACTTCCATTTCATTAAGCAAAACAAAAGAAACCAGATTAAGATGCCAACACTGATATCGCTCTAAACGCCCACATTCGCGTATGCATAAAACAAAATTTAAGCCCCCATAAATAATAAAAAAACCCCTCCGACTTGGTATATATATTGCAAATAAAAATTAGCATTGACATGCAATATCCCTGTATAAGTTATACTAACTGTCTGCTTAGAAATTGGCTTATTATAGATATCAGGATGAAATATTCATTTGCATTTAAGTCGGAAATTTATGGCAATGCGCAGCGATGATCGCGCCAGAGTCGCCGGCTATCGGTATTGTAGCTTGATTTCAAAGCGTACGTTTAAGCTTGGTTGAAATTTACTTTGTGGCGACGACGGCGACGCGGGGCAGCGGTTCTATTGCGCGAAATGATTGAGGGGGTAATAGTGGGTAACAGTGGGAGCAGTATGGTGTTGCTGTGGTAAAAAATGTAGAATAATTTCCCTGAAACCGTTTGAGAAGTTAAAATATTTTTGGTCGACGTGAAGCATACATTGTCCTCTTTAGTTATGATTTTTGACACCAAATGACTAAATGCCAATGTCGCCCAGAAATTGTGCAACCAACATTTGTGCTAGTAACGCACTGAAATTGTTCCCTTATAGCATCGAAGATGCTCATTGATGCCTTAAAACGGTGTACAAATTTACGAACATATTTTCTGCCACAAAAAAACATACATTTATTCCACTGTATGGCGCTGATGGTTGGTTTTCTTTTTTTATTTGATTTTGAAAACGATACCTTATTTTCGGGTTTGGAATTTCCAAATGTTATTAAAGCCATAAATTATAATAAAAGCACGTGGGTTGATCCGCCGATCATCGGGGAATATGATCGAGAGATCTACGTCCAGATATGCGGATTTAAAAACGAAACTTTCGAAATATTCTTTTATTTATTGACGCTGAAATTGAAAAAAACTGTAATATGACGCCGCGGAAAGGCGATTTTGGATTACGATGACAGCATGACAAGTGGAAGAATACTGCCATTTTCATTTTGTATTTGAATTCGAAAGTGACAAAATATGGGAATGGCCTGGTCATACATTTTTGTTTGTGATTATTAATGAAATTTAAATGAACACGAGTTTTATTATGTTGTTTTACTTAAAGCTAAATCGCTTCATTAAAAGTATTATTGAAAGTCTACTTTTAGGCGTGGGTTGATTGTTGGCTTAAAATGGCGTGAGGTAGTCCTTAGCAGAACAAGGTATTGTGATGCTATAAGGGTGGGACCAATTTCAGGTCAAATGATGTCAACTTATAGGCATCGTTCAGGTGTTGACATGGTAAAAGTGAAGCTTTTCTGGTGTCGGCTAGAGTAGACCAACATACACGGGGAGTGCGGGACTATTTCAACATTTTTTTTGGCAGTAACGAGCTTCTCCAGAACTCATTTTGGGGGTCGCCCGTTCTCTAAGCATAATACCGTTATGTCTCGTAGGAGCCTGTGTTGACGTGTAGTGGCCTCCTAGGCTTATACTCTTATTTGATGGTGCTGAAGTATTCTTTATCTGTGTTCGACCTCGACTTATGGGTTAGCTCATCAGTCATTTGCTTGGCTTTGAATTCAACGTGTCCTTAAGCAAATATGGACATATGGTCTCCAACTTTGGGGGTGCACAAGCAAAATAAACATGCAAAAAATTCAATGCCTTCAAAACCAAGTTTAATGCAATATAGAGACCAAATCCAATCTTAAGAACCTGAACAAGGTACGGAGAATCGCTTAATTAAATCTACACCGCAACTAGGTCTAGAAACTCTATTGAACCTGCACCACATTCAGCGATTCACTAAGAACGTGGCAAGCAAAACCGCTCTCAGATTATAGGAGAACTAAATTTGGAAGCCTGGCTATTGAGGACAATCAAGAATACTTGAAATCTTTGATCGGAAGGGACTCATGAAACTTACTGATTACGAGAAACCCAGGTTTGACTTCGAGAGAAATTTCTGAATCACTATACCCAAAGGACTAGACTCGGACTCAACTCACCCAAAACCATTATAAAAGGTATATTCGTCTATACGAATGGTTCAAAAACAGAAAAAGGTACATGAGCCGGCGTCTTCTCAAAAACACTTGCCTTAACAAGTCGTTTCGACGTACTGATCACTGCAGTATCCTTCAAGCTGTAATAAATGCGGTTAAGAAAGCAGCACAGGCTATCTAATGGGTGGGACTACCAGCAATGGAAATAACCATCTGTATGGACAGTCAAGCAGCGCTTAAAGCAATCGACCCCTCCTTGTAAATGCGAAGTGCGTTACAGATTGCCTCTGGGCACTCAAAGCTATACATCATCACTCAGTTCTACTCTGTTGGGTTCATGGACACGTTGGGGTGGAAGGGAACGGAAAAGCAGACGAATTGGCCAGATACGGCTCTGATATGAACCCTTGACTAGTGGTAGGAGAGGTGCTACCGCCTTTTAACACTGCTAAGACTTTTATCGACGGCGTCACCACACAACGGTTGCTTCATAACCCGAAGTCTGTGGCCTGTTGTTGACACCAAAAGATCAAAGTCCCTAGTCTCTTTTAACAGAAGTCAAATCCGGATGCTTGTCGACTAGGCTAAGGCTCCTTGCAAATGACTTCTGCAAAGACGAAGAGGAAATAGAGTCCGTGGAACATCTTCTATGCCACTGCCCAGCTCAATAAGAACGCCGCTCATCCTGCATGGGAGCACGGTCCTTCGAAAGTTTGGACGACTTGGCTAGGGTACAACTATCAGACATAAAACTATTCCTTAACAAGCCGTAGTGGTTTTGTTAGCCACATGCGCTTACATGTACAAAAAGGGCCTCAGGGTGAAATTTGAATTTGGTGAAAAACTGCCCCAGCATGTTTCTCTTAAGACATCGTTCCTTTATTCTCGGTGAAGTCCAGTATTTTGCAGATAGCTTCAGACTGTTTCATCTAAAGCTGGACATGTATTCTGTTAAGAGCACGGTTTGCAAAGAAAAAGAAACAGCGGGTTAGCCCAATTTCACAGAGGCACTTGTGCT
Organism: Ferdinandea cuprea; assembly: GCA_963576555.1. Classification (NCBI taxonomy): domain Eukaryota; kingdom Metazoa; phylum Arthropoda; class Insecta; order Diptera; family Syrphidae; genus Ferdinandea; species Ferdinandea cuprea. Next base: position 82,817,690 of record OY754961.1, on the reverse strand, counting down.
CAACCTAGGCCCGTACGTACGAATGGAAATCTATCGCTTATCCTGTTGTATATACTCAAATAGATCCAATCACTGTCCCACTTTCTACGAAAAATACCTGACACCTGATTCAGTGTCTTCGTTTTCAATGACTAAACATGATATTTTGTAGTCACATCGCGCATTTTACAATTCAACAAACACATCCAGCTGTTAATTTATATCACCCATATATGCCGTATAGGGGAAACCTTGACTCGCAGCCATCAATTAGAGACGCCAAATAATGTCAAATCACCACTTAACTAATATCTGCTCACAATTTTCTACCTAACGCCATTTAAATCACGCTATTCCCATTAAAAGCCCACTTTCCGCACTATTTAGGTGGAACATAAAATTAACCTAACAACATCATTAAATAATGGCGCGCATATTAAAAAATACGAAACCTGTCACAGTGTCGATTGTTCACGGTGAAGAATTTATTGCCACCGTCAGCGTGTCCGTCCGTTTCGACGTCGTCGTCGTCGTCGTCGTCGACGTAGTCTGTGGCGTTGTCGTTGTCGGTCGCCACAAGTATTATAATAATACTTGTAGCATTTACACAATGCGCGTCCACCTGTCATCCAAGATTGCCATAACATTATGGCAAGTGACAGCCGACAACAGACATACACTATAGAAAGAAAGAGAGATTTAATTTGTGTGTGTGTGGTTTTTAGACAAAAACGCAACAAAACAATGGTCATAGCATTAAATATGTCATCGTTTATAATATGTCAAAATTTGGTAGCAGAGGCGGACGTCTCTTTTTGCCTGGTCCTACTACTAACTGCTGAGAATCGCGCTAAATTAATAGTCTGTCAATAAATTAGGCTTTATAAAATGAGAGTGTTTGTTTGTCTTGGGAAACATTTTTAATTGCGGACATTCTTTCGCGTCAGTTTTTGAAAAATGTATTTATTTATTTTCGTTCGTTAAACTACAAACACAAGTTGTAAAAAAAAAATGTCCAATGTCGTGTTAGAAGACGAAGTCCTTGGGCGAACAGTTTTTTTTTAAATCGTCTCTGCGTGTTTTGGAACAAATTTGGAACGCACCAGCCAGCAGCACTCGGCTTCGGCTTAGTGCGATAATTCACTTTGTCGAAAGATTTATACGAAATAAATTCACGAGGAGGACGGTGGCCTGTGGTGGGAGGAAGGAATCATAAAAAAAGCTATTTTCGTAAATTAATAGCAGGCTATTAGGCCTCGTTATAGAGAGATTGGTGATGTAGGTGAGGTTTTTAGATGGCACTTTCCATTCGCACACACATACATATGTATAGTTGATTCATCGCTAGTAGTATCATAATTATAACGACGAGGTTATTTTAGGTCTGATGTTTGATGATGATAAAATAGTTTAATGGGGTGATAAAGAATTAATTTCACTTCGGAGGAAGTACGAGCAGGAAATATAGTTTATTATTTTTTACGACACGATTTGGGGTAATTTTCATTTTATTTTTATGTTTTATGTTTTATTTTTCAAGAGAAGTTGCTTCAGATAAGATTGTGCGTTTAGTTTTATTTGAATTTTGTTTTTAAGAGACGGTACTCAAGTCGTGAATCATCGGCAAGGGCATTGTAAAATGGGAATGACAGATGAGTTGTTTAATTGGCCAACAAAGTTTGGTCGAATGTGGACCTTTGAGCACTTGTTTTGGAGATTTATTAAATGGTAAGAGGTGTTTAGTTTCTTGATGTAGGTGTTGCCAATATCAGAAGTCAAAAATTTCTTTAAGGATAAGCTGTCAGAATCGGGCTAAAAGTTTAGCATCCTCATCCAGTGACTTGTAGTTTTATGAGAGACCTAAATGCAAGACCAAATGGCATAATATATGCCAGCGAAACATTGCTAACAGAAATATCTCAGACTCATGAGTCTTTAAACAACTGATTTATAGATATCCACTATCTATACGATTGTTGGGCTGTTCGCACCTCGATGTTCACACACAAAACTACACCATATTCTCATGTATTTACTACACTATACTTTTACCCTATGCCGGCCTTAAAAAGGGTTAAGGGACCACCTACAATAAAGCTCTTTAAGCAAACAAATTGGACAGATAGTTGTGCATTGGACGTTAAACCCCCTAAACTGAATTCGCCTCCTTCATTACAACACACAAAATTTTACATATTGAGTCTTCCTCTGTTAGATGTTGAGGCTGGAAATTTATTCTTCGAGAGAGGATTTTTTTTTGGAGGAAGCGCGTGTTTGGCTCTCGTGGATTAACTCTTGCATTACGTCAAGTTGAAACCGTTTTATAGTTCTTATAAGGGAACTGTCTTGTCACGCTTCTGCGACCTAAGAAGTCTGTACCTGAAACGATTGTCTGATTTCTTCTTCTACAAAGGCTTCATCAGCTTTTTTTTTCTGAGCACATCTTGATGAAATAAGAGATTTTGTGTCACGCTAACCGAAGTCATTTATAACGAGATTGACAGAAATTGCTTATTTTTGACTACAACGTATTTCCCTCTGCTGCACGCTGCCTGACGTTTTTCGAGCGCCATCTTCCAGATAGTCAATATGATTTTGTATTTGCATTTTAGGTTAGGTTGAAGTGGCTGTCGGCATTATCCCGACACACTTAGCCCAGCATTAGTCCGTTGTGATACATTTACACTTTGCGCTCACTACTTTCTTTGTCTTATCCATTTATGGGAGGAAATACCCATGTCCGGCTAAGAACTCCGCCATGTGTCGCTCCGCCCATATATTGTTGTCCCTAATAAGTCCATCGTCTATGACACTCTTTTGTTGTGAGTTCCTTCGCCACTGCGGTCGCCCTTTCCTCTTTTTGTTAGGAGATCCATGGTTGTCACTCCTACGACTACAAGGACGGCTGGTTCCGACACTATTTGGTATGAGCTGGCTACACGGAGAACGTCGTCGGCCCAGATTTCCCATCCGTGCAACAGAATGGCATGAGTGATGGATAGTAGGAGTCTTCTGTTTTCCGTTAGGCTGCCTACATTCACTAGCTTATATAGATGATTCCATCTTTAAGGCATTCGCTGTACATGCCAGGTAATAGTTCAGGGTAGATCCGGGCAGTCACTTTTATGACCTCTATTGGTATCCCATCAGGTCCTGGTCTACTTTTGGTCCTTGCTCGTTTTCTGTAGTATGCTAGTAAGACACCTCCTTGAACTTTTCTCTGTCGAAATGCCATTGGGATTGAGAATAATCATCACTCACTAACTCAAGCGAAAAATACTGACGTAAGGAATTAGTTGTCTGGTCGACTTTCCTATAAAATCGATTAATCATGACACGTTTAAGTAGAATCCAACGATCAGCTGTATTTGCACTTTGCACCATTCTCCCCCCTGCACTGGACATTTCTTAAGACATGTTTACCGGGCGGGCTCACCTTACAGCTAAGTTAACCAGACAGGCGAGATTTTTGTCACTTCTTCGATCGAACTTAAATTCGTTTTTTATTGGGGCGCGTCAAACTCATATGTATGTCAGATGAAGAATTTGAGACCGTCTAATGCGTCAGAAGCTGCATGTTTGTCACAAAACTCGTTCAAAATTAACTCGGTAGTATTAATAATTCTTAGTTTGGCATATTTTTGTGTTTAATTAATATTAAGTAATTTGCAATAATGGTTCCACTTCTCATCTCGTCAGAAGAGTAACTAAGCGACGTGCTTTGAAATTAACAAGTTGATCAACTTGACAAGTGAAACAGACTCAGTGTGTGTGTGTGTGTGTTTTTTTTTAACATTAACAGCGCTAACGACAAAACGATCACAACACATTCTGGTTAAGCCTTTAGTAGATTCTGCTAATAGCTGTAGTATCTAATTTTTTTCGAATATCTTGTGGAAAATTCAATTACGTCAGTAGAGGGGGGGTGGGGGTGGGGAGTGAAGTTAGCAGTTAGCGGTTAGCAGAATCCATCATCTGGACAACTGTTCAGAGATGGTGTAACCTGTCCGGTTACAGGGTATACAAGGCACTATGGCCCACATGAGATAAAATGACATCTGTGTCCTTGACTTAGGTCATATATCGAAATCCTTTTCGGACATTGTCTGACTCGTGTAAACTTTGTAACGATTTATAATTGCATTGCAAATTACTTCTTCAGCAACATAGAAGATGTACTATGTCTTTCTGTGGCCTAGTAAGCTGTTGAGGTTTTTCGGGGAAATAAATTAATTTGGGCAAATGGTGTAGGATATTTGACGACTTTTTGAAGTATGTCATTTTGACAGCATGTCTGTCATAAGCCTACCTAACTTAATTTTAGCTTACCTATGACTTCAATAATCACAATCAGACCTTTTGCGCTCAAAGGAATTCAAGGAGAGCAAATGACCTTATATTTTTACCAATTTGATGTATTTTTCGATCATTTAGGCAGGAAGTCAACGTCAACTTATATTTCGAAAATTACGTTAGTACTAAGGCTAAGACAGTGGATAAGATGGTCTTAAGCACATCACCCTAGGTATGGTAAGGTTAGCTTAGATTAGGTTGAAGTGGCAGTCGGTGAGGAGGCCGACTCACTTAGACCAAATAGAGGTCCCCTGTGATACCACATGAATCTAAGCTTTTACTACTCTACTCGTCAAACCCTTTAGATTTCTAGATTTAGGGAAAGCGATCTTTAACGTCAGTATAGTTGACGGATATTCAAGATTGTCATGGAAGAAGGCACCCAGGTGCACCTTACGTCCAGCTTCTGCAAAAGTCATTTGAGTAAATGCCAAGCCTAGTGGCTTGCCTGCCTACAAGACAGTGTTCAGTGACATCTATTGTAGAGCTGAAGGGCAGTATTTTTAGAGAGATCAAACACTTAGAGCGTTTCAGATATAGCTTAGGCGAAATTTGCTTTGCCGCTAGATAAGTTATACCACTTGTCCACCTTAGCATTAGTTTGCATGTGGCAATTAGAAGTCCTAAGGAACCTTTATCAGGTGAAATATCAGGCAGTGTTGTTCCGTGCTTTGCGAGTTCGTCGGCCTTGCAGTTACATAGAATATCTCAATGCCCTGGCACCCAGCAAGGTGAATGTTGAGTGGATCGATTCATCTTCCGCGAGATTACTTTCGTCCCAGAATGATCTGGATGAAATAGTGACTAGACATTTTTTTTCATCCTAAGGCTGAGGTGTGGTGTAATCTATGTTAAAATAGCAAAGTGGAAAAATTCTTTCTCGGTCCACTGAGATGGTGCTTTAAGGCGAATGGCCGACTAAGCAGCTAATTGTCTGCTTAACATGTCGAGTGGTTTTAAATGAAACAGGATATCGAGTGCGGCAGAGGGAGTAGTACGAAGTGCACCACTCATGCATAGACAAGCTGTTCGCTGAACTTTGCTGAGTTTGTCACGATTTGTCGCAATGTCTAACCAGACTACCACACCAGTAAGCATAATTCACTTTTAGTCATTATTCGGGACACACATTTTAAGTGTGGTGGCTTATGGCGTGCTATATCGGCTATATCTTTCGAACTACTTGAGATATCGCAATGAAAAAATATGGAATTATAAATGAATACATGAGAATCGAGTGGTACTATTAACTCAATTTCAACATAAGTCGACTTATACCGCTTTTCCTTGTGACCAAAGACCAAACCCACTCCTAAAACATTCAGTATACCCACTTTTCGATATCAACAACCCTATTCAACTTCCCGCATACTAATCATTCCAAAAGTTTAAAATCATCCCCAACTATCATACCTCGCACACATGCCGCATACGATTGAACCGGCTCTTAGGACCGGAAAAAAGCTATCATTGAAACCAAACTGCTTTAAAGTTTAGGTCACGTTCTGACTATTAGGATAATTGACACCAAACCACAGCCGCCTAAAAGTCCCATACTCTACCCCATTATGGCAATCATCGTAGCCATCATCGTCATGCCGATGACAAGCGCTAAGTGCAAGAAATCAACCGATACAATACCCCCACAATCATCGGCATCATTATCCAGCCGAAAGGCACCCAAACTCCGGCCACATGTGTGTAATGTATCCACGAACCAACGTCCAAATACCCCGAAAAGTAATAAAATATGAATGCGGGAACCGCAATAAAAACGAAACAATTCCCAAGTGCCAAATGGGGATCCAGAGCTAATAACTCGCCCCAAATTCGGGGAAATGTACGTCGTTGGGCCAATCCCCCTGCTGCTAGCTAAGTTGTCATTACTTATTCATGGCATATGGGGACGAGATACATGCTCGTACGTCAAAACGTCCAAACGACCTGTCATAACGCGCTTCCAAAACATTTAAATTCATTGAATTCGTGCATTTGTGAATAAACATAATATTTTTTTATTTTCGTGTTATGTTATTTTATTCAAATTGATCAATTTGTAAACAATTAGTTGCCGCATGAAGTCGTCGTAGTCGTCGTTGTCGGTCGTTGGCGTCGGTGTGACATATCGCGAGGACGCGCACCAGCTTTCGATTTCCGTTCTTCGAGAGCCTTTTTCAGTTTTAATCGGTGACAAGTGGCTTGTTCGTCACTTGTGTGTACTCGAGGAGCATAAAAACAGAACGAAAACAAAAAAAAACCAAAAACACACGCAAACACGTACCACAAATTCATGGAACTGACATTTGTTTTATTTATTATTTAACATTTGATGGCTATTTGATGACCCTAGAATGTGGCACACTAAGCTTTGTGTATACACAGACAGAGTTAGAGAGAAAGAGAGAAAGAGACAGAGGCACAGCACAGACAATTGAAAATAAACGCTCGCTTGCCCGCACTAATTTGGCATTGTGTGATTGACAATATTTATGGCTTTTGTTTTATGCATTATTTTGTTAATAATTTATGTGGAATAATGTTATTTTTTTGAGCGGACAGGTGTCACAATGTTTTTGTTTAAGTATAAACACATTACCCGCCAGTGGCAATCAAGTGAGTTGTTGTGGCTTATTTAGTCGTTTGATGATGTGGTTGACCTTGTCGTGGTGGGTGTACTATGCCCCAATGAAATTGTTTGACAAATTTATTTTCATTTTTAAAGTCAACCTCTGCTGCATTGCATTTCAATTGATGGAGCTATTTAGAATAGGTTAAAGTGGAAGAGGGAGTTGATTATGTTTTTGAAAATGGGTAGTCTACGTGGCAGGTTTTTTAAAGTTCTAAAGTGGTTGCAAATGTATCAGAGTGAGGAGTTTCAGAATGTGAGGATATCTTCGCGGTAGTTTTGTACTATCATGCTATTCTGGAGAAATGTACTTAATGGTGTTCCAGTTCCATCCGGCCTTGTAGAATCACAAAAGTTCGTATTGAAGCTGCCTTCCTTCGGTCGTCAGACTATATCTTTCACGATATTGAAGATTCTGCGGGCTTGGGCGTTGGTGTTCATTTGTTGTACATTTTGTTGCTGTTAACTCAAGCGAGACCAAATATCTAAAACAACAATGGATATTTTCATCTGTTTAAGAAAGATTTCAAGACTACCAAGGTCTTATATAGCATTCCCTTAGTTGCTCGGGAGAGGGTCTTACCCAACATTTGCCTTCTCTGCTAAAACTAGACGTGGCTCTGTATAGCTAGTCTCTATAGATAATGTCACATGCGGCTTTAGAATTCACTAAAATGTTGTGAGTATCGATTTGAACTTCTTGGATTTCTTCCAGAATCTGTCGTTGTGCGAATATTATCTACTTAGGCAAGCGCTCAAAAAATATTGCAGACATTGTCTTATGTATATTTGATGTTTAGGAAACTGATGCCTCTGAAGTTGTCGCGGTTTTGAGAATATGCTTTCTTGCAAACATGGCAAACGATGCTAAGGTTCCATTCATCGAGCATACTTTCTTCCGACAAAATCTTGTAAATTATTTAGTGTATTCTCCATCAATAATAATTCGGCGGGTAAACCGTTCTACCTATGTATGTGATAGTGGACGGTATTCTTCGCTTTCTTCAGCAATGTTAAATGACTCATTCTGTCTGCCGGAATTTGTGTCGTCTTCGCAGCTTAGCAGTGTGCAGAAATGGTTTTTGCATATCGTCAGTACCGACTTAATAACAAAGCTTTCTTGTTCAGCTCTACAGACTCTGATCAAGTGTAAAAAAACTGGTAAAACTGGACTAGCACCTCTCTATCAGGCGCTTCTCATATTCCTTATTTTTCTTCTGGAAAGCTGATATTCTTCCGTTCTATTTTGCTATATCTATATCTTGAATGCCGAAAACTTCTTAATGACCGGCAGTACGGTTTTCGCAGCAACAGATCCACTGGTGATTTGATGACATATCTAACCGAAAAGTGGAACCAATCTATTCACCGTGGTGGTGAAAGTAAGGTCGTTGCGCTTGATATTTCAAAGGCATTTGACAGAGTTTGGCATCAAGCTCTCTTGTCGAAAATGCGTGCATTTAGGATCGATGTTACCCTTCTTCAATGGATTAGAAATTACCTTTCGGACCGTTCAATACAAGTTGTTTTGGACGGTTTCAAATCTGCAACTTACCAAATAAATGCTGGTATTCCCCAAGGCTCCGTTTTGTCTCCGACTCTCTTTCTCATTTTTATCAATGACCTCCTGTCTGTCACTTCTAATCCAATCCATTCCTTTGCTGATGACAGTACCCTCAGCTTTACATATTCGTTTTCTGGGCAACGCCCCTCATCTTCGGGCGTCGAACTGGAACGGCAACGTATGTTAAGCTCATTGAATTCCGATCTCGACAGCATACTTAAATGGGGTAAAACCAACAGAGTGGAATTTAATGCTACCAAAATACAATGCTGTCTTCTGTCATTAAAGCGAAACCGCAATACTCTGCCATTATCCATGGATGGCACATGCATCGACGAAACCGAAAGACTTTCCATCCTCGGTATGTGCGTTAACGACAAACTTCGTTGGAATGACCACATATTTGATGTCGCCAAGAACGCTGCGAAATGTTTAGGCTTCCTTAAGCGATGCAAGAAATATTTCACCCCTTCTGATCTGGTTAGAATCTACAAGGCGTTTATTCGCCCAATAACTTGAGTACAACGCTCATATCTGGTCTGGTGCACCAGTAACATATTTGGAGCTACTTGAAAGGATTCAAAATCGTGCGGTAAAACTTATTGGCGATCGAGACATCGCGAAATCACTTGACTCTCTTAGTCATCGTCGTAATGTCTCCTGCTTGTCTTTGTTTTATCGGTATTTTCACCACAAGTGCTCAAATGAAATAGCCAGTTGCATTTCACCCCTACAGCAATTCAACCGCAATACTCGCCATGCTAGGAATGCACATCAGTTTACCCTCAAGCCTGTATTCGGACGAACAGTGAAATACTAGGATTCGTTTCTTAACCGTACAATACGAATGTGGAATGCTCTACCCCGCTCTGTTTTTCCTACACATTATAGTTTACAGACATTTAAAACCAACGTGCATCGGTATCTCCTTTTTTCTAATCCTTCACTTCCCTAATGCCCGCACTGTGTTACTTCATTATAAGGGTATCCAAAATCCCTTTAGTGCGCGTACATTATAAAAAAAAAAGCAACGATAGTTTTAGTATAAGTTCAGTGCTCTACATAACCTTTAACCGTCGAGTTCTTTATATGTAGTTCCTTCCTTAGGGTCTTGGTAAAACGTTCAGGATCGACAATCAAATTTCAAAATATTTTCACCTCATACCCTAACTCATATTGAATGGCTTAACTCCTTACAGGAATCGGGAATACCAACTGTTTAGGGCTCGAGCCTGGCTCTTGGTACATCTAAGTTTTATTTTATTGCCCAATGCTCCAAAAGTGCTACCGATATAGTTACGTAGCGCATAAAACACCACCGCTGCGACCGACAGTGTGGTGTGACCTAAAAAAATTTAAGAAAAAAATTGGTTCTGTGGAATCATCCAAAGTTTTTACGAATAAAATGTACATCATTGCTCTAAAATTCATCTGTCTACATCCGGTTGCAGGCTTTCAGAGGATCATATGTGTGTTCACTAGTCACCACCAGTCGCCTAATCTCAGAGTTGTCGAAATATTATTATTTATGAATTCACTCTTTAGGCATTGCTTCATTTAATATGAATCACCTAAGCCAAACAAGCGCAAATAAAATATCTTCATCAGTCATATTGATAGCATCTGCCACTTGTATTAAATTAATTACAAGACAGCTTCCAACAACCCACACATCTTTGCCCCAGTCAAGATATTCTTCTTCGTAAAATCGGCCACATTCAAATTCGAAATTGACACGCTCTGTGGTGGTTATTTATTTACGCCAGCACACTTTGTCTTTCTTAATTAGAGCTCAGCTCTTGAGTTATGCCCAATTAAGTTGTCTTTAATTAAGTTGAGCTCTGTGAAAACCTCACTTCATCTCTAATAGTGCGACTATGGCGGCTGAAACCTAATTCCAAGGAAAAGAAGTGATGCCGCTGTCGCATCAATTCAAAAAGTGCTAATGGAGCGCCTGTTCACGGTTTTTTCCGGAGTGTATTTCATAAATTTAAATTATTTATTTTTTTTTATGGTAATATATCCGCCCGCGTTCTATCGAAAAAAAAAAAATAGAAAAAAAACACGAAGACAATAACAACAAAATTCAGACGTTTTAATAGCCAACATAAATTGTAATATTAAAACGGAAACCTATGGACGGTTATTTTTTTTTTTCGATACACAGATTGTTTTTTTTTTTTTCTGAAGAGGGCTATTGGGCATACCTTTGCTCTTTAGTTATGGAAGCGGCGGTACAAGAGCACCGCCGACGAAACAAAAGAAACAAAAAAACTAATAAATATATTTTATATCGAAAGAATTATAAGAAGACAGTCGAACGAACGAACGTACAAGAGCTTAGAGCGACAAACACAGAGACAGCGCGCAAGAAACCACCAAGACCCTGAGCACATGGCCATAAATAATATCTGGATATTTGCCATAATATATTGCCTTATTAATAATGTTATATTGTGGCAGCAGCATGATGACGATATGAACACGGTTGCCTACCGAAACGGTAGAGGCAACCGTTTTTTTTTTGTTTTTCGTTTTTTTTTTCGGCGAGAAGCTCAGCCAGGAGGGCCATGCACCACTAAGAGTGCATGGGGATATGGCTATTGCAAGGATATTTTTCCCCCAATACACTCGTAGGTGGGTGCACGTTGATTTTGCAAATGATTAATGTGATCATTTCTGTTGAGCAGCCAACGAAAAAGGTTGCCTGCTTTAGGCAGGAAATGCTGATCAGTTCGTTTGATATATTATGCCAGTGCTGTTTGATTGGTTGATTTATACGATTTGGTATGATAAATTGAAGGATGAATAAATAATGGAATGGGCAGGGGTATTTGCTTCCTGTTGATACCCGAAGGAACTTCTTTATTTGAGAGAATAATCTAATGGAGGGAGGATGGAGGGATGTCGCTGATGGTTCACTTGGTGAAATATATCCCAAAGCTGTGCTTTATTTTGGCGGAGCTGTGAAGGGTTGCTTCTTAGCTTTTTAAATGAATTAAGGGTGTTCACGCTTAGTTGTATTGCGCTTTGACATCCGCGATGGCTTGGTCTTTAAAACGCTGAAGGTCCTCATGGGCGGAGCATTACTGCCTATTCGCTCGATATGGCCGAGCCAATGTGCTCGACATATTTTGACCTTTTGGACTACATCCACATCGTGAAAAAGCTCATAGAGCTCGCCGTTGTATCTTCTACTCCAGATGATCTCCTCGCTCACAGGACAAATATGAATGGAAGAATATGTAAAGCCAACCTGAATGGATAACACTTTTTTTTGGGACATGAATTTTGATCCCATTTGTTCTGCCGAAAAGAAATTTGAATATTTCCAATGCCAATGTTACATTTTGCCCTTAGTGGTAGACAATTTCTTGTTTATATTTTGTCTTGTCCTAATTTTATTCAAGAGCAACTTACTTTTCCTGTTCTTCAATAGACGTGATACGCTGGTGCCTCTATTGCGGCACAATAGGAGCGTTCGATGATGTCAAAATTCTCCGTATTACTCATTAGCTGGACGGACCTGTTGAAGATTGTGCCCTTCTCTTTGACTCGTGCCTTGCGCACTATCTACCCATGAAGAAGATAAAAGAAGTAACATTATTGCGCAACAGCCCAACTGCGTATTTTCATCACATATGTGTATGCATGTGTAGCAGCTCTGCATAATGCTCAGAACTATTCTACTATTACTTTTCCTCCTTACTCGGTACTCTTCCCATTGCTAGTCTTGTTTTTCGCTGCTACATTCTGCAGTGTGAAGTGTTTTATCTGGGTTGGCTTTCATGCTCATTAATGTAGCTTTACTAGAATCACTGGTTTTCGGCGTCTATGTGAGACAACTCTTTGAAGGATCTGGCCACACCGGGCAACATTTAGCGACTGCCCATTTCACAATCGAGCTCTGAATCTAGTCATAACAAGAAAGTAGTTAGACGCGGTGTTTGCTCCTGGGCACTTTCAAGGTGGATTAACACTTGGTCGATTTGGTTGGTGGTTTGACCGGCTGCAGAGTGCCAGATTGCCTTAAAAAGCTTGTACGTCTAGGTCACCGTCCGTTGTCTTTACGTGGAGTCTGTGCTAACCAACTAACCCTGGTTTTTCTTTTCGACGTTAGCATTAAATTCTCCGAGCGAAATTTGCATCGTTAATCGGACGAATACTCCGTCCAGTAGATCGTTAAACTCCATAATTGGGTCTAAAGTGTACCACATTCATAAGTTATTGTTTTTGAAGTGGTCGGGAAGATACCCCGATGGCTCAACCCCGAAATTGGAGGGACAGGCCTAGACATTGTTCAAAGGATATCAGAGGATTCTGTGCCAGTAACCTACTTCGGGGTATGTTGGAACTTGAAGGAGTTCACCTCTTTTTAAGAACTCTGGTTAGTCCTGAAAACTTCTTACTGACCTCAGATCCAAATGTGCCGGAGTACCTCTCGTAAGGTATCTGCCATTACGTCCTTTTACTGGTATAAGTTCAGCAAGTAAAGTTTTTAGAACTTCTTATTTAATTAGGCATGTTATAAACGATCGTCATCTCCATTCTATCGACAAAATATTCTAGATGTTGATGCTTTTCGCGCTGGTAAATTAGTGCCATGAGCGTTCGTAATTTAGTTTGACGAACTAGGTTAACGGGCGAACCAAGTTAAAACCTACTTGTAAAGCTTTAATTGGAGCTCAAATCGTAAAACTCTTATTGCTTAAACCTACTCATCAAATCGCATTCTGATCACACAATTTCAAAACGAGAAGCATCCGCCCGTCCATAGCTGCAGAAGCAAAACTCACAAATTTAATAAATAAACTCAATCGATACACATCGTCTGTTTGCAGAATATAAAATATATAAAAACACCAAACAAATGATCAATAGAGAGCGCTCGACAATGCATTAAACCTTTCACCACCCTTCAATCGTATGGAAGCTATTCTGCCCTTATTTCCGTGACGACACGAACTGATGACACATGTAAAAGTGGCAATTCCCACTTCTACCATCATCGCGGACAAAATTGCACCACAAATTCTCCTCAACTGGATTGGAAAAAAAATTGCAAAAAATAAAGAACCTCGGTCGCAATGTCAGCTCTCTTCGATCTAAATGACATTCCCAGGAGAATGAACGGAACGGAAAGTTGAAAATGGTTTCCAGAACATGCAAGTACCTCGAGAGCCATTTGCGACGGAATATACCACCACGAAACCAACTACGAACCAACCAACCAACCACATCCGAAAAAATGCAAGTTCAAATAGCAAAAGCATTTTATAGCTTTTCACTTAAGACTTCGCACCGCTGCTTATACAGCCCACCACAGCCACCCAGGGTATCATTTTCCTATTAAGGACCAGCTTCAAGAAGAGGACTTTGGGAAAAGTGCAAACTAGAAAATGAGTATGCCCCACCGCACCATTCCGCTCGAAACCATTCCGAACAAAGTATCGCACATATCTTTTCTTTTCGTGTCCTTTTTTTTTGCACATATATTTTTCTTTGTCGATTTCTTTCTCGGAAAATCATGTAAGATTTTCCGTTTTACAACCACCCCGATGCAGGATGTCATAAAATTCCTTTTAAGCGCCCATTACCACAACCTCGTATATGGTTGGCGGTACAATCTCCTCCGCAGTTGATGTCCTTTCTACACGGAGCCACTCTTCTCTTGACGACGATGAAGACGACGACGACGACGACGTCGACGGTGCTGTGTATGTGCGCTTTGTATGCGAATCTGCGCTGCTTTGTGGTGTCGTCGTCGTCGTCGTCGGTGGTATTAGGAAATTGCGACAAACGATAAGAAGCCCGTTACGACACGGCATTAACACACACTGCCGCTCTGTCGGTGATGGTAGAGGAGAAGCAGGAGGAGGAGGAGGAGATGGAAGAGGCGGAGGTGAAGCAGAAGCCTAAGAGCAACGGCAGTAAATGGATCCGGTGTTGGTTTTTTTTTTTTTGTTGTTCCTTCCTTCCTCATGTGTCTGGGAGTCATTTTGAGTGAATGGAGCAAAGTGTCAAAATCATTGGTTGTCAACATGATTTTTGACTTTTGCCTTTGTCCTTTCGAAGCAAAGTGCCATCAAGAGAGGTGTATAATAGCTGCTGGTGCAAATGGGATGGCATTAGGAGTGTGATGTGAGTGGTCGTATCGGATTTTCTTGTTAAAAGTGCCTTCGGCGGGGACTGGAAAGGCGGCAAATGGAAGACGGAAATGTCAGCTTATCTTTAAAATTGCTGCTGCACTGATTTTTGAGTACTCGGAATCGTTTTGTTGCGGGGCTGAAAGTCGAACGGACGTGGATAAACCCATGTCCAGTGGATATAACATTCAAATAAACAGCCCTGTGGAAGGAAACTTTCAAATGTAAGTATCCAATCTAGACTACGGGTAGAAGATAGTCAAGAAGTCTTCATTTATGGGCTATTTGGAACAATCGCATTATCGGGATGACGGAAGTTTGCATGAGAGTTTTAGAAAATGCGCTAATGGAGGGAAGCCAATTTTATTTTATATTTATTTTTTTTGTTCAATGAATGCAAAAATAACCTGCGAACCCCACAGGTGGACCAATAGGGATGCAGGGGAATGGCTAGGATTCTTTTAATTTGGATAATAATCTCGCTGAATTATGGAACGAAGAAGAAGAACGTGGGATTACTTTCTTTAAGCTTGCCGTACACAGAAATCTTTAAAGAGGTTTTCTGGCAATAATATTCCGAGAATTTTGAGCTCACACTTAGATTTTGTCCTTAATCTTAGAAGCTGAGCTGAAGGGAAACCTTTGACAGGTCTTTTATGATAAAAGGCGAAAATATAATCGAAGATAATATACACGGCGCGCTGTTTTCCGTTTGGAGCTCGGAACCTGCCTTTCCGACGAATTTTCAGCTGGAAGCTTACTTCTCCCTGTTAAGCCCCCAGAATAGTTTTTGAGCTTTTTCTTACCCTCTGTTATGGTTTATTCATTCATTCCAATAGAACGGATTCAAATGGCTTAGCTTACCTTCTTTTGTTCTTGGCCGCTTTAACGTCTTACAATGGGACCTGTTGAGGGAAGTATGACATTCAAGATAAAGAGGCTAAAACAAATATCTTAGCTTAGTTTTTTTTAGAAAACTAAGTTTGAAGGCTTTATTTATTTGAGGCTTTGCTGCGATACATGTATTCGTTTTCAGTTAAGAATTTGTAAAAAAAGATTAAACGGGAATTAAGTTGAACTTCGGGGAGGCGGAATGATTTGTCGTATAAACTTGATCTGAGCTTCTTCCTGGTTGTGAGGTGAAGATTTTTGTAAACATGCCGATGAAGAGGGCGCAAAGTCTCTTGAAGAGCAGCATTTTGATCAGCCAGTTTTCTCCGATCAAGGCGATGTTGGCGGCTTTTTTGATGTACTCAGTAAAGCTGCTGTGGTTGCTGTTGGTTGTCTTGAAGGAAATTAGCTTTCGGCGCTCTGTAGTTGCAGATGTTGCTCATCGAGTTCATCGTTGAATCGTCGCCTTCATAACCCATCAACGCATACGGTACCAAATATCTTTCGAAGAATTTTTCTTTAGGAAAAGTCCATGCTTCGGAACCATAGAGCAGGACTGGTATTATGAGGGTCCTATATAGAGTTTCCTTATTTGTTCGGGTGAGTTTTCCAGCCCAAAGAAACAGCGATTGACAAGCGTTATTCTTCGTTTGATTTCTGATCGAATGTCGTTTTCAGATGTGATAGCAGAGCTGCGGTAGACAAAGCACTTTACTACCTCAAAGTTAAAGCTGTCGATTGTGAAATTTTGGCTTCTTTTTGACAGCATATACTTTATTTTGCCCCCTTTACTGCTAAACCCATTTTTGGCGTTTCTGGTTCTGTTCCATATCGCCTTGCCTGAATCCTTTTTTGAGATCAAAGGTTTTGGTTAGGTCTTTACAGACCTTGATGTAGCAGTGAGCTTTCTCCATCGTCATCCTAAACATGGCCTTGTATAGCTCGTCTCTATAGATGCTGTCATAAATCGCCTTTAAAATCGATAGAAAGGTAGATCTGGATTTCTTGGGTTTGTCTCAAGGATCTGCCTTAGTGTGAATATTTGGTCAATTGTGGACTTATCGAGCCTAAAGCCGCACTGATAGTTTCCAATCTGATCGTTGACAAATGGTTTTAGGCGCTCACACAATACGGCAGTAAAGATCTTATATACGATGCTTGGGAGACCGATACCTCTATAGTTGGCGCAGTTTAGAGGGTCTCCTTTATTGTGAATCGGGCAAAAGATGCTTTAAGCATTAGACAAATTCGTTTTGAGATGCGTTTGATTATTAGCTAGGACCTGTTTCAAGAGTTAAAGGGAAATCTGATATACTTTTAAGTCTTATGAAGTCTCAAAGATCACCTAATCCGTCGGGACGAGTGCTAACACATTAGCCTTTAGCAATGCTTCTTTCATTTTGAGACATTGACACCAGAGCAAAGATTGGCCCTTATCAAGCAAAAGTAGAGGGAGGAACTTGTGAAGCTGGGAGGTGCTCTGGTCATCATCATCCAATTGTGCATGTAGCTCCTGCAACTTAGATATTCTATAGCAAGTCAGCTCCTGCGCTTAAGATCTCCCGACGATGTCTCAAATGTGGTGATGATTTGCATGAGATGGAAAGGCGTCGCGAATGGACTCTAACTTGGGATTCCAACGTAGTATTGTTATCAATGCCGATGAACGCAGGGCTCACTTGCATCTCACATTGTCAAGTTCTCGCCTTAACAACATCATGTTCAAACTCATCCGCAGTAATCTTGTACGACTTGAATAGCTTGTAGGTCTCGCATTCTAAATGCAAAAACCATCCATCCTAGGCTGTCAAGTAATTAAATTCACATAAAAGACGTATGTATCACCATTGTCAAACAGTGACAGTGCACCTGTTCTTCCACTCACAAAACAACACTTTGTTCCCTATAATTTATCCCCCCCAAGGGAGTCAAACAGTGATCCAGGAACCAAAAGCAAAAAAAAAAAATGAATGCCACGCTAACAACAACATAAAATGCGAACATAATTAACGTAGACTCTCGTTCAAGAAGAACATGAAATACTTACAACACGACGACAAGGCAAAGGCACTGCTTTCGTGTAATAAATTTCACTAAAAATACGCCAAACTATGGAGCGGACTAAATTTGAGGTCGAACACGCTGAGATTTAGCACTGCACTCTCAGAACTCAACACATTCCACTTTTATCATGAATTTGTGGAAGGAATTCACTCCACTTGCGTTTTTTTGTTTTTTTTTTTGTTTTTTCCAATACAGAAGACAGCAAGCGGCGCGGCAGTGGCGGCGGATGTCTGATTTATGTCCGATGGCACAATATCGTCGCCGTAATCGTTGCACGATAAATTCACTTAAAAGAGTCGCATAATTTACGCTACGCCTGAGCGCAGCAGATCACACAGTAGCGGCGCTTTCGCGTGGGGGCAACCGACCCACGCCTATAATATGCGAGAGTTCCAATTTTTTTTTTTTATTTTTTTTTATGATTGTTCACCTCGCGTTTTATCGTTTGTTTTATTCCGGTGACGGCGCATTACCAACAACGTTTCATTTTCTTCAGTTGTTCTGTTCGAATTTATTGTTTGGCGAGTTTATTTGGCTTTCCATTTGGAATTTATGATGTTTTCCAAGAGCGAGAATATAGTTTGAGTTAATTTTATTCGCAATAAATCTGTCAGCACGCAACGCTATAAAAATGTATAAATATGTCGTAATTAATTATTTAATCAAAACAATTTCATTCCATTGCGTCGTCGTCGGAGTTGTAGCCCTCGACGTCTTCGATGGATGGTGGGGGGGGCCTTTTTGATTTGATTGTTTTTTCCTTTCATTTTGGTGGGGTGGTCTATTTTATTTGTTTGTTCTTTTTGGATTTTCTTGTATCGAATTTTTTCATTTCACTTTTTATGTTCCTTCATAGTAACATGCTAGCTAATAACATGTGTGCAAGTGATGGCGGTTGTTATGAGTAATGGTGGCGACGAAACTGGCTGTGTCGAAGGACACACGCCTTCGTTTTTGATGTTTTAATTTTCTGTTTTTTTTTTTTTTTTCTGCAAAATGAAATTGGCTTTTCTGCCGCGAAACTATAAAACTTTCAATTGAGTGTTTAATATGAGCCATTAATTAAGTGGCAGCAAAGCAGGATG
Source organism: Ferdinandea cuprea (assembly GCA_963576555.1). Classification (NCBI taxonomy): domain Eukaryota; kingdom Metazoa; phylum Arthropoda; class Insecta; order Diptera; family Syrphidae; genus Ferdinandea; species Ferdinandea cuprea. The sequence goes on along the minus strand of OY754961.1, from coordinate 82,798,982 downwards.
TTCAGGCGCTTTTGATTATGCTCGCCGATGATGGAAATGATTAACACTTAATAATATCATTGAGTTTATTATTAGGTCACGGGGGCGGAAATATATACACACATGCCAATGGATAATTAAAGTACGAAACAACAAGTGCACGTACGAGTTGAAAGAAATATTTTTAACAAATTCAAACAAAGTCTGGGTTGAAGAAGTAATGGAAACGTCAATAAATGTCGAGTTGGTTGTATGTTAAGATATCTATTTTTTCTTGCATGAAATAAATTGGCGGCATATTCCAAAGTTTCTGTCGAATCAAAGGGACTTTATTTCACTTCACCTAATGCAGGGTTGGCTAAGTTTTAGGCTTTCTGCTTGATTTTTTTTTCTGAAAATGGCATCCTTGTTATCTCCTTGTATGGAGTCAACAACTTTAGATGTTCATGAGTTGAGACGGCTTAACCATATCAGTGACAAGGTTAATTGTAATATTACTTATAGAAGTAACTTAACTTACTCGCGCAATGAGTCGAAAAACGTGATTAAAATTACTTAAATTGAATATATTCTGAGATTAAAAAGTATTCGTACACAACAGATCTCTTTATAAAATCGAAAAAAACTACACGCATGAACGCTTGTGATTATTCGTCTCTGTTTGAGGAAATGATGTCTTTTCTAAATCTTTCGTAAGATAGGTTGGATGTGATGGCTATGAAAAGAATAGAAATTTAAAGCAGCATTTCGTTAAATCGAAAAATTCGTTACATCGATCGTAAAATTTTTTCTTGGTAATAATACTATAGAGAAGTTGGGAACGTGACTTATAAATAGAGAGAAATGAATTAAAAAAAGGCGTTTACACCAAGTACTGAACCGATATTAAAACTCAACTGCCATAAATCTTCCTGAAATCCCGAGATTTACTATTTACAACTTAAACACAATATTGAAAAATAATACAGAAAAAAAAACTACGTTTACATGTAAGAATCGGCTTCTGAAAACACTAAATAGCTACCTGTATACCATACCTAGATTTGTCAATGGTTGTTGTCGTTGGTTGTCGTGGTTGCTGTGTATTGAGAGCGAGTAAGCAATTTGACAACCAGATTTTGGACATTAAGGCCGGTATTCACCGACCACTCTTAAATCGATTTTAAATTTAAGTAGCTCATAGTCTTAAATTTTTGCTACGTATTCACCAACAAATAATAGGGCTGTGTCTATGCTAGTTCGAATATGCGAAAAAAGTTATTTGTTCGCTTTTTTCGAATTCTCTCGCGAACATGCAACGTGAGAATCTCTATGCGTGTTTAAGTTTTTTTTTTTGTGCGCCAAAAGATAGATCCGAAGAATTAGAACCATTTGTGGCTGGATTGGATTGGATTTTAATACATGTGAAAGGTTATTGGTTTTGCTAGGGCTCTGCGTTTAGCCTAAGGCGCTTGTTGAAGAAATATTTTTTAAACAATCTCCGCGAGGCCTTAGCAAAACTCATAAAAGCGCAATGTTTTAAAGAAAACAATATTACCATTCAGATGCCGTATCACCATATTTACGCATTTCTATTGCTGTTTAGGGTAGCTGGCCAGATAATACAGATGTACCTCGACTTTACGCATGATTGATAATCGATTTTCAGTGCAATTCTATAATGGTATTTTATTTGGTGACGGAGCTTACGCGTGCAAAAAAAAACGCTATTGCACAATTAGGAGTACCATCAGCAAACTCTTGGTGTATGGCAGAGGTTTTCCAGGAATGCCAATATTTTGATATTGAAACCTTCAGAATAACAGAATTTAACTAGAATAGTTTTGCAAGTAACAACAGTTTGCAGGGAACCCCACTGAACCTATGTCGGCTATAATTCCGCATATCAGTTGTAAACTTATAACCAACCCTACCAGATGAGCCAGAAGTTGACAATATTTTGAGCCATAGCTTACACGATCTTAGAAACGAAGTGAGTTTACAAGTCCGTGAACTTAGAAAATGACTAAAAGGCCACCTTTCTAGTTAAAAATAAACCTGCAAAGATTAAAAATGTGGCAATTCCTCAGTGTCTTGGAAGAAGAACAAGTATTCTGTTCGTCAAGTGTTCCTCAGTGACAGAGATAGTGAGGGGTGTCCTCGGGAAGCTCAACGTCGCCGCACCCTCTACAAATATCGTCTATCTTAAGACTTAGTTTCTTAGTAACTTATGACCAGTTTCCAGCTCGTCGGCCATTTCATTGCCGGTTATGTCCCTGTGTCCAGGAACCCAGCAAAGTCCTACCTTGTGCAGTGAGCCAAGAGCCTTAAGCTCTATGCGACAACGGTGAGCATGGATTTGATTTCAATAGCATTCACTGTCTTAGTGGCCGTTTGACTGTCAATGAAAATGGTAATATCACTCCGTGGGATTGCCGACACTGATACAGTATGGGCCGCATCCGCAATAGCCGGAACCTGCGCCTGGAAAATACTACTTTGATCAGAAAGTCTGATGGAGTTATGTATATTATGGAAAGTTCATCCATTAATTTTTCAAAGGTTTTCAGGGCGAATAAAGTGTTAGACTTATGGGTCTGAAGTCGTTAGCATTTGTTTGACTAGATTTCCCTACCCTAGGAATCAAGACAATCTCACTATATCAAAAGCCATTTTTGTATGACAGAATTCATGTTTTTGGTGTGGTTATTTTCTACTTCACTCTTCAGCACCCAACAACCAGAGAAAAAACATTTCAATCGGTAGAGAAATACTTCATCATATTTTCTCCTTTCACTTGCACCTCATTTCACTTCAAGACAGCACAACCGACAATTATTGATTAACTCTTTCCACGAATTTTCTTCAACGCCACTACTAATTAATTTATGAACGCAGCACTGCCGCTGCGCAAACCACACGCTAAAACGCTTCACTTACTGCGGAAATGTCTAATCTAATGACGATAATCATCCAACCAACGATTTCGGGGGGGTCCAGCTGACGGAATTCTTCACGATTGCATCGCTGACGCTTTAATAAGACACCTCCAGAGTTCACGTTGTGGGTGTTCGTTCCACTCAACCATACGCTGCTTCAGCTATCATCCGAGAGATGATCGATCACTGCGCTCTGCAGACCCAGTGGAGAGGTGAATTAATTCTTGTCACGACACTCCAAACTAAAACACATACACACATACACATACTCCACCACAGACATGTGTCACTTCACGCCAAATTTATTCGCGCGCATTTGGGATTCTATGCAAAGCAGCTCTGTCAAACTTTTCCTCTACACATCCACCACAGGACAGGAGGATGAGGTTCAAGTAGCGAGAGAGCTGCGACTGTGACTCCAATCTGCAATCCCGAAGGCGGAACATGTATGTTCCGGAGCCAAAAGACAGACAAATGATCTTGTTATACTGATCGTAATCTGCCGTAGTCTGTCTGTCTGTCTGTCTGTCTGAGTGTGCTGCTCTCACTTGGCGCGGTAGCACTTTGGCTAGTAATTCGCCGAGGACGACACGAAATGTATCTCATAAATTGTACACTCCTCGACTGCACAAAATGTGACAACATAACGAGCTAAGTATAGGCGACTTGGATGGAAAGTGTTACTCTCGACTCTTGACTCTCGACTCCAAGCAGGGTACAGCTTTTGCTGATCAGCTGGCTGGAGGAACAATCTGACGAGAGCATGTTTTTCCTCGCCCGCTAGCTGGCCGCAGAAGCAGAACAGCGATGTTCACTGGAATAGATTTGTATGCAAATGCAGAAAAATGTTTGCAGTGAATTCATTGTTGGTGGTGGTCTTCGTCGTCGTTGATGTTCGGTGCAAGGAATTCATGTTTATCGTGGCACGAAGTAGGCACCAACGGTTTGTATTTTGAATTGTCCTAAAAGGTGTTTGGGTTATGCGATGGGATCAAATGCGGGATACAGATACCTAAGTGAATTGAAATGAGTTCGTTTTATTTCAGTGATAAATGTTTTTTCTGCGAAAGTTGCAGAAAAAATTTGTCACAAGATCACGTTCCTTTTTCTATAGAATGAAATCCAATGATCTATAAAGCCTGTCGCAACCCTAATTACAACATTCGTAAAACGAATTTTATAGGGATCATTAAGAAACTATTACCAGCAATTAAGCCGACAAGATAATTACTTTTCCGTTCAGTCATTTGCTCGAGGGAATTGAATCACCCGAATGACAATGTCTACACGAACACGGCAATTTAGCTAGAAAGGATAGATAGAGAGGATCACAATAATCATAAATCAATTCTCGGTGACAAAATAACAACTTAATTCAGTGATCTCGGTGAAGCATTTAAAAGTGCTGCGCGACAACAAAGCGTTTCGTCTCTTAACTAGGCTGCTGGCTGTCCCATAATCCTTATTTATTATTTGCTGGCGGATACATGCCATTGGAATTCTAAAATGAAATTAATTAAAATTTAAATAAAAACAAAAATAGTAGCACAGTCAAGTCAGAAATGTCATCATCATCACTCAGACAGAATCTGGTGGGGGAGCGACAGCTAATTTCACGGTGCTTTAAGATTTGCTTTTCGAGCGGCAACGACAACGACGACGACGACGACGACGAGTATCTTTCTTTAATTAATTCTTCAAGGGGGCTTAGCAATTTCGTTGACGCTCTTAGCTGAACGATTTGTTGTCAAATATGTTGTGTCAATGTATCACATGTGTTGGGGGGCGATTTACGATCGCCGGGGGGCTTATTATTCAGTAGCACGGATGGATGGCGAATGAATGTTTCATGAATGGGCTCATTTCCAAACACCACCCACCCACTTTAAGATTTGATATCAGCAACGCCAACGTGATCGACCAAATGATCTGTCAACTCTAACTAAGGGGTGTTGACGTCGCTTAGCATTTATATCTACACATTACGATTCCGATTTTTTTTCGTATTTTTTTTTTAAATAATTCTTGTGATGGATTTAATTGTGCATAAGTCACTGTGGAATTATTATGTGTTAAGCGTTTGATTTTAATGGTGGTAATTTTTTTCCTTTTTTCCTTTTTTTTTTATTATTTTTGAGAATTTTATTTGTATTTGAATGAATATCAGCGATAAAGTTGAAAAGGAATTTTTATTTTATTTACTTGGACTTAAAAGATAACTTAATATTGTAATTAATTGGAAGGAGCTTTGCGTCGTCGGGGGCCTTTAAATAAATTTTTTTTGAACAAGCTAAAGAGTTTGTTGTGTAAGATGTGAAATGGAATTCTTAATTAACGTTTTCGAAATTTAAAATATTTACGACGAATAAGTCGCGGGGATAAGGAAGATTTTTAAGTACCTCAAGCATATACACAGATGTGCCAATTAAAGCCTTTTGTATAGAACAAATTAATTTGCTAATATAAATTTTTAGAATATACCCGATCGCATTTATGTATTGGAAAGTCACCAAGCACTCATTTCTACGACGACTCCTGCAGTACTGCCCAATAGATTTCTAACCAACATCACTAGTCTCACATTTTGCGTTTGCATTGTAAAAATTAAATTCCAAGTTGACTTTGATTGCAATTTCTTAAATAAATCGTTGAAGAGAGTGCTTTCGATAACATTCTATTGCCATCAAATATATAGATATATCCCAAACAACATAGAACCAGACAATAAAACGTGAAAATTAAAAAAGTAAATGCCGGCAGAGAAGAAAATTAAAACTTTACTAAAGAGCTCTCAACTTTTATCGGCTATCATAGTTTTTGACCGTAAGCCATATCCACTTAGTTATGCAGGTTTTCATGTTCAGGGGTAATTTGAAGAAACGCGAGATTGATTACAGCGTTGCGGCTGATTGGTGCAAAATAATTATCCCCAATTTAATAAAATATAAGTAGGATGCAGGAACACAATTATTTTTTTTTTAATTTTATGTCAAAAGGTGTTTAAAAGGTCTAGTTTCACAAAAGTTTAATATTACATAAAAATTGTGGCATAAAAACAAGTCACACCTAATAAATACCGCCATCTAGACCCAAGTAGAGACTGCTTAATTATAAAATATCGTGCATAAACGTATTGCGAGTAAGGCTAAAAGTAGTTTTATTTCTATTCAATTTAAGTGATTTTACACAGTGAGCTTTTTTACGACACAAAAAAAAAGGAACTGGAAAGATGTTGGCGTTCAAGAGATTTGCTTTTTGTATAAGTTTGGCGACCTTTTGATGCTAGTTTCTCTAGAGAATCATTTAAGGCTTCTACTTGTAAATGGTGTTTTTTAGAGGTATAGAATTTTAAATTGGCAACAGCCATTTTGTCAGCTATCAAGTGATTTATTTTAAGTTTGGTTTGGCATTTCAACATGAATAGACTGACGCCCGAACAACGCTTCCAAATTGCGCAAATTTATTTTAAAAGTCATGGTTCTGTTCTGTTGAATGAAGCTTACTTTTGGTTGAATGGATATGTTAATAAACAAAACTGCCGTATTTGGAATGATGATAATCCTCAAGTGTATGTTGAGATACCGTTACATCCACAAAATCTGGAGGTTTGGTGTGCTTTATGGGTTGGTGGAATAATTTGTCCGTACTTCTTTAAAAACGATGCTGGTCAGAACGTTACAGTGAACGGTGCCCGCTATGGAACTATGATTACTGACTTTTTCGTTAATCAATTGAACAACCATGATGTGCAGGAGCTGTGGTTTCAATAAGACGGCGCAACATATCACACAGCTCGTGCCACAATTGATTGATTGGTAACCTCATAGTTTCACGTTACGGACCCGTGAATTGGCCTTCAAGGTCGTGCGATTTAACGCCGCTTGACTATTTTCTGTGGGAATATGTGAAGTCGCTAGTCTACGCCAATAAGCCCGCAACGATTGACCACTTGGAGTACAACATTCACCGCGTTATTGCCGATACAAATGTTGGAAAAAGTCATCGAAAATTGGACCTCCAGATTAGGCTGTGTCCGAGCCAGCCGTGGCGGTCATTTGTGCGAAATTATATTTATATTAATCAAAAATATCATTGCAAAATACTACAACTATTGATGAAAATGTCTTTTAGCTGTAATTGCTTGTAGATGAAATCACGCCAAAAACATAAATGATAAAGAACAGCCAAGTTGTCTTATACAAAAATGGCTTTTGCCTTACAATTCAGCCACAAAAAGTACTGAGATTAAATTTCACAAATAGTATTTACATTTTTATACCTGGCGAGAGTAAAAAATCATAATCGAACAAATGTTTGATATGTCTTTGGGGTTTCTCCGCAAAACCTATTACTGTGCCAAATTTCAAGGTTCTACGATGATTGGAAGTGCTCCATAGTTTTGATGATCTGTCCGTGAGTCAGTGGTATTTTTGATAATTTTGGGCCATATAACTCGGGAACGGCTGATGGTAAACAGTTGAATATTGGTATGGACGCTTGCTGCTGTGCGTCCCAATAAATCCCTGATGATGTCTCAAGCAAAATGGCCTAAGTTGGTTCGTGTAAATAAGGGTGTAGTGCCAAAGTTTCTAAAGAACTTGGCTGGGCACTTCCGTGCCCCTTAATAAATAAATAAATAATAAAGTTCAGGAGAAACGCCTAGACCAGAACCTCGTGGAACCCATTTCATCATTTGAGAAATATTTGTGTAGACGCGTTATATACAATAAGAGAATTTAACGCTTTCTTCTGTAGTAAAATGTTACAGACGCTTCTCCTGGTGGCGTTTCCACATTTGACAATTTTTAAAGACAGTGCTGAAAATGTGAACACGCACGCAACCCCGATTTTTTAAAACAATATTTTAATACTTTTTCTTCTCTCGAAATAAATTATATAAAGTGGAATCATAGCTTCACTCATTTCAGGTAATTTTAACAAATTTTATGATACAAACATTGTAACTTTTGTAATTATTCAATTAATGTCATTTTCCATTTAAAAATAATAATAATTCTTAATTATTCACTCAGTGCGATTTAATTGTCTATAGATGTTTTTCTTCTTCTGTTTTCTTCGCGTTTACATACATTTTTGTTTACTCCGATTGAATGGCAAGATTGGTTGCCCGGTCTCGGAAACGTACCCAAAGCGTTGTTTTGCCACAACCTCTATTTATTCCATTCATACATGGTAGCTACTAGCTAGATGTTTCCCCTAAAACACCCCTCAAAGCTATCTGTCACATTATTCAAAGTGTCCAAGTGTTCCTCGCCGCCATAGATTTATTACCATAATTAATAACCGGAAATGTTTTAATAGACAGACAATTTAAAATTATTAATCACTGCTAATTTCCCAGCAGCAGTGGCAACTGCACTCTAGAGCCAGAGCCAGAGCCAGAGCCGAGATACCACATCATGAAATCCGTCCACCAAGCCGCATAGGGATTGTGTCTGTTCATAAATCAGACCGATGGTGATAACAATGAAGTAATTTGTTTCACTAACCTGACAGGGAAAATAGTCGAGGAAGAAACAAAAAACCAAAAAAAAAAGCAAAAATTAATAATTTCGAGAAACACTGGTATGGGGCTGCAGTGGCTGTGGCAGCAGCCACCAGTCCATTGCTCAAAACCGGAACAATGGGTTTTCCACACCGTTGCCACTTAAGTGGATGTACTACGTACGTAACGTACCAACGTACGCTGCAATTAAAATCATAAATTACATCTCAGGGAGGTGTCACACTAAGCAGACCAAAAGCAATTTCATCCAAGAGATTAGAGTCATTTCACCTCGGTCGGGACGGGTTTAAACAGCAACAGAAGCAGTAGGGGCACAGCCTTCCAACTCTACATGCATAGATGATGATAATGCGGCGGCAGTTGCAGTGTGTTTAACACTGAGCGCGCGATTGAAAAAGGAGGTGCGCACACACCAAGGAACGCCACGTCGCGTCGTGAGAGAGAGAGGATCCAACAAATGATGTCAGGAGGCAGCCCACCCGGGTTCATTTTGAATAATGATACGATGGTAGATTAGCGAAAGGTATCTAATCAATGGGGCGAGAGGTGGCAAAGTAGTGAAATTAATTTTAAAGAAAGTAAAGTGGTTTGATGCGAATTGCGAGCGAGCGAGTGAGCTTGTAAGAGTGCGACCCACGCGGTTGTTGTTTGTGCCATGTAGGTATGCAGATGGAAAGGTGATAGCTATTTTTATTTTATTATAGTACTTCTTTTTTTGAAAAGTTGGACAGTATGGAATGGGAATGGGAGTAAACCCATCTTAGACAGAAGTCTTGATGTTTACCAGAAAAAGGATAATTCCAAACTTCAGGACACCGAAAATTTGTGGAGTTGATCTAACAATTTCCAGTTTAGCAAGGTACCTGGGCGTTATTTTAGACTCCAAACTTCACTGGAGAGAGAATATAACAAACCGTGGTAATCGGACGTATGTGGCACTATATGCCTGTCGCAGAATATTCGACCTATCCTAACATACTTCGCGAAATATCTTCGCTCCAACCTCACCAAAGTCCAACCGGCGGAGAAAACGGCCGTCAGATTAACAGAGTGTGGACTCTAGACTCAAAGACCATAGGGACAGGCCTCTGTAGGTACACCAACTAAGGATTACCTACCCTCGACATTCGCTTTCAACAGGAGATTTAATACCAGAATACCGAACTGAAAAGAAGTGAATGGGGCGGGAAGACAGATGCAAGAAATGATGAGTTCGCAATATGCCCTGACTTTTTTTGTGAATCCCTAGGATTAAGAAAATCTTTTAGAATCAACGACACCTGTAGCGTTTTTCAGGCGGTGATAGTCTGCCGCGGTCAATCACCACCTTCCCTGACAGTCAAGGCCATGCAGTCGGATGTGCTGAAGTCAAGGCATGTGAATGAATGCAACAGGTCGTTAGGCAAGATGTCGTGCAACAACACAGTAACGCTGTGCTGGGTGCCAGGACACAAGCTTGCAAGACCAGAGTCAGAGATGAACGCACTTGAATCAATAAGAACACCGCTTAGTTCTATTGCATGATTGCATGAACAATCGAAATTGAGTCCTTGAGCCAGCGGTAAGGAAAAGCAAATCGAAATGCGTGACCGGGCTTAACGGCAAGGATTTTTGAGAATTAAAGGAAGTGCTCACTGGCCCCTACGCTGTGGAACGGCTGATCATACTGCACAACCACTACTGCAGAAGCTGCAGGGACGTTGAAGAAATTGAGTCTGTTCGTCACCTGCCCGGCCCTAAATAGCGTTAGACTTAGGACCCTCGGCAGATACTTCTACGATAAGGACTTAAATTGCTGGCTTAAGAGAGCCGTGACTACGGGCCACCAACCTACCTACCTAGGCATGGTTCTGCACTCGCAAAAAGTGGTTACTGTTCAAGCTAAGGTTAGGTCCATTAAGTAGTTCACCAAATCCCACTAGTTCCTTCGAGATATGAGAAACAATTTGAAAGGTCTATGATCCCGAGATACAAAAAATCTTTTTGATGTCTCTATTTCTAATGGTTTTTGGTTTCTGCGGAAGTAATATAGCCTTTGGGTGACTATTAGGGTGAATGTCGGAAAAGTTGGCCACAACACTGGCTATCCCCTGCCTACAGTGCGTCCAACAGGATCTAAGCTGATGTAATAGGGTTTGCTCTGCTTCCCCCTAACCTAACTTAGGCACTTTGTCTACTTCTACAGAAGAAAATTCAGTGTAGAATTTCAATTGTCAATTGCTGCTACAAGTGGCAAGCCTTACATTTATCAAGCTTAATTTAATATAGTAACTAAGTGGTAATCCTTCTTCTAAAAATTCGACTCACGCCCTGTCTACGTACAAAATCAACTCAATCGTGTATCCCTTATTTCTTTTATAGTTGCCATAATTTCACCTCATAAACTTTCCTTCACTGCCTTCCCGCAAAACAAGTGTAATTCTTTCGTCCCCTAATTAACCCATTATCTAAGTCACCTGGAGAAATACAAAAATACAAAAATACAAAAACAAAAAACACCTCACTTCTAGGTCGAAAGAAAAATCTCACCACGAATATCATAATCATAACTCTCGTGCTAAGCAACAATACAAGACTGCGGCACTTAATCACTTCGGCCCGTTTAACAGAAACCACACAATTTGCCCCGTCTAAATGGCACGACCGACCAGGCATTATTTTCCATTTTCAGCCGCCGCAGCCGCATACTATCATACTACTATCGCACAAGCCGCCCCTTGAGCGAAACCAGGAAAAATTAACCTCATTAGCAGCTTTTGTGATGTCTTAATGAGTTGTTTTCATAACAATAATTTCATTCCAAGTGGTGGGCAATCACGAAGATGCCCGCCATGCGATAGTCCCCCCCACCCAAAAAAAAAAGAAAAAAACTAATATACCTCGCCCTCCCTCTCATCCTTCTTATACACCGCATCAGGCCACCATCAGTTGAAACCTCAACTTCCACTTTAGTCATCCCGCTCGGCCGCATAAGAGTTATGGGGTAATTTATGAAAATTTATTACTGTAAATGATATCTGATTAAAAGAATGGATAAAAAACGGTTTTTATGTGATTTTTCTTGTTCCGAGAGTACTCGAATCTACCACATTGTGCCGCCCGCCACTTCTCTGTTTTCGTATATCGATTGTCTAACGAAGACGGCCGACCGACGACGCGATGGTGGCGCGGTAGATGGCATGCGGTGTATGGTAGCCGCGCACAATCCTATTATGATGGAGCATTTGAAAAGTATCTTCGTCGGATGATGATGATGATGATGATGTTCCACTAACGACCAAGCATTCAGCTTCCATGCTGCTTTGTGTTTCCATTAAATTCGTATAAAACCACATCAGCCAAGTGATGGCGGATGGATGAGGTGGGTGTATGGTGTGGTGGAACCAAAGCAGCAGTGACTTTTGTGGACCAATTAATAGTTGAATTGGAACTCCAAGTGCATGCTCATGCTCACGCATGCCTGCACGCAGTATCTCCGACATCAGATTTGTAATTTATGTGCCACCATCATGCATCATGCAAGAAGCATTCGGATTGCTGTCGTTAATCCCATCTATGACTACGGCCATGGAACAAGGGTTGGCACAATTTGCGTGCACAAGAAGAAATACTCGTGCTTGTGCTCTGCTGGTCGGCCCAAACCCCAAACCAGCTACATATAGGTAGTGGAAAACTATTTCCCCACTCTCCCTTGGCGTGAATGTGGTGCCGGTGGTGTGGGGAAATTTATTACCCTCCGAGATTTTTAGCACTTAACAGCAAATATTTTGCCTCGGGCATTACTCAAGAATTAAGTTGGCCGGTCTTCGTATATTCGCCTTCGTCGTCGTAGTCGTCGTAGTCGTTGTCGGGGCAGCACCAAGAATTTCCTTCGTTTTTATATTTTTCAATTTGCTGCTTAAATAAATGTCTGACGTTAAAGAAGACGCATCGGTGACAGGTGTGGCTATGGCGTGTCACATCCTTTCTGGATGATCGCCGTGCTACGATGTGTGCTGTGGGCCAGCACGGATATGCAGTAGCAGTAGCAGTGGTGCTGTAACTCTGCGTGTGTGGGGGATTTGTCAAGGCCCATTTGATGCGGTTTATTGGGTGGCGTAGGGTTAATAATATATATATTCAGGTTTTTTTTTGTAAATTGTCTTTCGTTCTCTTGTGGGGAGGGGGACTCATAGCAGATTTGTTTGGGTGGGAAATTAAGGGAATTCTCAAGGGAATTGTTAATGAAGTCAAGATTGGAAAGAAACTAAATCTCTGGGAGGGTATGTAATCAATGGTGATGGCCGATGGCACCAGTGCTATTTCAAAAGGTCCACTGCTTCTTCTTCTTATTCTTCTACTTGGTGGTCCTTAGTCTAACGCCTACACACCAAACACTTTGGACGACCTAGAGGCCAATATTCGCCGCACATATTGGACCGAGTCATAAAAAATCAGACCGACCGCTTGAAGCACTTGGTGTCAGAGTTTTGCTTAGGTGAGTAGTGCCTCTACTTTCCCAATGTAGCTGATGGTACTTCTTTATATCATCGGTACTTACTTATTACTTCCATAAAAACTGATTTCCCTCTGTTACCGTTCAGGGCCAGGCACTCATAAATGATGTGCTTAGCAGTTACGTCTTCTTGGAGACATTGTTGACACTCCACTGAATCAACCTGGTGCGTTTAATGGAGGTGATATCGCAGTTTGTGATGACCTGTTAGGTATCCAATTCGATTTTTCATTTCGTGCCTGCGTAGATTAAGTAGAATTTTGGCATTTTTCTTGAAACTTTTTGGTCTACCTAAGACCGTGGATGTTTCTCCAAAAGGCGAGATACAATTGTTGTGTTCCCAATTTTTTAAAACCGAATTTACCACCGATTCAGTAATTGCAAAGCCTTTTTGGCTTGATGGGTGAGCAAATGGCTTTCCATGAATATATGGTACGCGCCTTTGTTAAATACCTGAGTTGTTAATGAGGTTTGCGAATCCTTTTAATGGCAGGAGCTCTGCCTGGTGCTTTGGCTATTCCCATAGGTATTGGGACCTTTTTTTTATCAATAGATACCAATACCCACACCTGAGTCAATTTTTAAGCAATCCGTATAACACTTTAGGCTAACCTGTACTTTTCTGTTTGTAATCTCCGTGGAGATGGATGTTCAATCATATAGTGTTTTAGTTTTTCGATCCGTGACCGCGGATATCATGTCAAATTCGTCAAGTTCCGAAAGCAGTTCCAGCCCCTAGATGACACAAATATAACAACACTTTCAATTGATTGGTCTCAGTTATATATCCGGAACTAGAAGGGCTGCCGAAACTTTTTTTTGTTTTGTCTGACATACTGACTTTTTGGACAAACATTTTTTTAAATTAAAAAACCTTTGCTTGAGCAAAACCGACACTGACTTGCCACTTTTAGGTTCGAAAATGTGGTCAGTTTTATTTTCAAATGTGTTTATATTGAAAGCTGAAAAGGTTCACTGTTGGACGTGAGTCACTGTATGACAGTTACCCTAACTCGTTTTCTCCCAAAATTCTGCAATGTTAAACTTACTGTTCATGGTCTGACAGTGTTAAAAAAAAAATAGTTTAGTTAATTATATGTAAAAAATTTGAATCGAAATTGGTGGAAAAACTTAAAAACTCTTTTAAAGGAAAAACAACCATTTTTTCCTTAAAGTAAAAATCTCCCTTTTCGTTTGTCTTTCCAACCAAAATAAATTATTATAATCTACTACAACGCATCTATAAAGCAGTGTAACAAATGCAAATGAGTGTTAAAAAAATCATGCTAAACTATTTTTTTTTTTTTTAAATCTACCAAAAACTCGGCATCTCACATTCGTGCCGCAATAAAAAAGAAACACATTTTCCCCCTTTTTAATAACGGAAAATCTTCAACTTTCCATTTTAATTTCTGTCAAATTGACAACTGTCATTAGTCCTCCTCGAATCTCGCATTTAACAACACTCAAAAGTGTCGTTCTCGTTCCCAGGACCGCCCTTTTTATGTCATTAGTGTCAAGTAGAAATGTCAATTCTGGCACTTTCAGTTGTTTCGGACTGCGTGACGCCTTCGCATTGGTTTCCAATTTAATTCCTTTAATATGTTAAAAATCACGAATTGGGGATTTTTTTGCTTGAATTTTCCACTCACACCCACAATCTGTGTCTGTTAAATTGTCTCAATTTATTGAGTTCTGTCAGTGGGAACTCTGGAGGGTAAAATCCATTACCCCTAATTAGTATTTGACAAGTTAGTATCTGGTCCAAACGTACATTCGCTAGCACATATCAATTTGATTAGAATCCAAACTGGGAATGTAAATCACGCACACTTTTGACACATAAATTGCTTTCTAATTGCGGCGAAACATCTGCCTGTCTGCCTGTTTGTCTGTCTGTTTCGTTTCTTCACCAAAGATTGAAAGCACCAAGTGAGTTAACTTCCTGCTGTCGCGCTGGTGCGGAATGCCACAAAGAGACGAGGTCGTCTTAAGTGAAAAGAGTCCGCAGTTGTTATCAGCAAGCTCATCAGAAGGAGCAGCGAGCTAACACAGCAGTCACTTGGGCTAATGTTGGAGCCCACATAAATCATGTCAGCCAAGCGAGTGACTGAGTGTCGGCATGAATTAGCTTCCACTCAAAGTAAACATGCATCGCGCGCATATCACTCGTTCATGGTCCTCGGCTAATTTTCTTTAACGCTTCACAAGAAGCCGCCGCCGAATGGGGCATAAGCATCCAACCATCCATCCGTCCACATCCATCTCTATCCGTGCATAGTAGTGTGTCTGCCGCTGCAGCATTCGCTCTATCTGTGCTGCTGCCTTGTAAATGTGCGTTCTTATTATGTTGTGCTGCCGCTGGAAGCTGCCTGCTGATAGTGGTGGTGATGGTGGTGGTGGTGGAATGATCACCCTCTGTCAAAATGTTTATGTATTCATTTAATCTCTCGGATGGCGGTACAAACGAAAAACACAAAAGTAAATGGAAATTAAGTAGCTACGTGTCATGGAGCGACGAAATGCTCATTCAGTCATTTTTCAGTTGGGAAAGTCTTGAGGCATTTGGGTGTGGAGCAGATTACTATGATGTATGGGATGAGGATGCGGGTAGATGTCAAGAGGCACTATTTACGTGGGTCAATTGCAATTGTATGCTGCTAACCAAACGAGGGTGATTGAATGTGTAAGCAAATGGGCCCAATAACAGTTTTGAGCGTTTTATAGAAAAGAAACGGAAATGGGCAACGAGTACTGTTGCTGTACTGTGGGCTGTAACGGGGTCAAGAGAAGCGAAAATGTTTTGGTTACTTTACCCCGTAGCTAATAATTACTAGTGTCCCACTTAACAATAATATGCCGCATATATACTGATAACGACGAAGAGGAATTGGTTGACCGGATAGAAAGGGACGCGTAGGTGGCCAAACTATTCGATCAAAATTAGGTATAATGACCGATAATAGGTTCAACTTTAAGGCCTATTTAGATAACGTCGATCATACAATTCTTGCTACTGAGAATTATACGGAATATCGGAGGACTGAGATGCAATCTCACAATCCCGTTGTCAAAAGTGACAAATTCAGTTATACTGTATGCGTCTGTGATGAGAACTGATATCTAGATTATCTAAAGTAAGCGTTTTGAAGACAATTTGCGCCTTAAGAGCAATTTTGGAGGGAACAGCTTGAGTCTTAGCTGGATGATGACCGAGCACTTTAGTCGATCAAGCCGCCACTCTGCAATCTTAGAAAACGAGTGGAATACAAGATCAGAATGAAGGCCAATCACAGGTGGAAAATCTATAACCACTTATGATATATTTTGGAAACTATGGTCGGAGTATATAATAAGAGCCGAGCCAACAAGAAGCAGTGATAGAGCATCACTGTCTAAGGTGATAGGTGCCCTAACTGGCCACGACTTCCTAAGGTGATTTAATGAAATCTCAAAGATGACGACATTTGTAGAGGCTGCGGTGAAGAAGAGATACACGAGGACGCACCTCACTATCTTTGCCGCTGCCCGAGTCTCTGTCACTTGAGAAGCAGAGTGCTTGGAAGTTTCTTCTTCTTTCAAGACATTATAGACCTGTCCGATGTCTCTATCTCTTAAGGTTCCTGGAGACATCGGGATGGCTTGACAGCATTGGGTAGTACCCAACATAAGGAAGGAACCACAGCAGAGGCCACAACATCGGCTTATCCAATGGATCCACAAGAAACTAAGTGTGAGATCGAGATGTTAAGATCGCCAGCCGAACTAACGTAACCTAGTTGGTATGCTTCTAATCGATATTATAGCTGCGACAAAATGAAGCGCGTTAATATGAGGAAGCTTGCTTATCGGCAACAAGAAGTAAATAGCGAACACCGAAAACATGAAGAGACACTTTCAATAGAGAAATGAACAGACCAACTATGTTTCAACTGAGTCAGCCATGATTCGTCACTGAGGAGCTTACCAACCAAGGTAAATAATACTTCACCATAGTCCACCGAGGAGAGTGCTTGAAGGACGAACCCATTGGTTATTCAGGTTTCGCGAAAAGTGCAGCTTAGTATAACGGCTTTCTCATATTTTGAAGATTACCGCATCCATTTGCGCATTCAAGCCCTTAAATCCGCTTTCATTTCTGCCAATCACTCGATTGTACATCTCAATAAAAGAGACTTCCATCCCATGGGACCATGATACCTTCTCAGCCCAGCCTAATATTTTCCAATAAACTACTAAACAACCAAAATTAGTTGCATTTTACCTTGGGCCGCTATTAAAGCACACAGACTGTGAAATATTATCAAAAAAACTCCACAAAAACCGTCCAGACCCTGTAAAACGAAATAGTCTCCCCATGTTAGGCGATAAATTAATTTTTCGAAAATATATTCGCTGCAGCTATTCTGTCAACCGACTAAAAAATATGTGCAACTCCACCACCACCACTCTAAATGTCCTAAAAGCAGCGGCTGCTGGAGTAGCCTATCGCCACTATGCTGAATGTTTGGTTTATCCCAAGGTATAAGGCCGGACCTGCATTCTCTTCCCTAAACACAGAAAAGGAGTTGAAAAAATAACAAAAAAAAACAAATAAAAAAAAAAATCAAACTATAAATTGAGGGTGGCCAGAGCCGTTATTCTCCTTTGCAGTTGGCACTAAATCAAATTTTATTTCCCTAAATATCAGGAATTCCACTGCCCCCGCACGGCACACATACAGCCATCCATACATAAACGCTCGAATCTATGTTACCCCACTTGGCTTGCACATGGTGTCGATAAATTTAATTTATGTTCCCCATTCTAGAAACGGCAGCCATACCTCCTCTATGGCATGGTCATACTACGACCTGACGTTTATGTCCTATGGTTGCGGGCATCGAGTTTCTGGGGGTAGTAAATCGCCGCGATGTGATTCAATGCATCGGGATATATAGGTAAAAGGCATCTATCTATCTACCCACACACCACGCGAGAAGGAGAACATTTGAAAATCTAAATTTTTTTTTCTATTCAAGAAACACGGTCGGTGACTGTGAGTGACACCTGACCATGTTGCCGCCGTGCACCACGCGTCCGTCTCTGCAGCTACACCTTTGCACACACATATGTTCCGGGTCGCATAGCCGACACTGAGGTGTAGCCGGACATTTTTTACGATTAGAGAGGCAAAAATCCTCGATTGCAATTTTTCATTCGCACCGGCGATGGCAATGGTGGTGCAAACGTGCGCAGCAGTAGGAGGTAGAAGTACAGGGTGGTTGGTCGGTTGGTTGGTTGGACATGGCAATGGCACAACCACTGCATTCGTACTAATACGTTAATTTATCATTTTAAATCGCGCGTCACAATGGTCAAGGATTTATGGCTTAGAAGCGATTTTTTTCATATTTTTTTTTTTGATGTCATGTTAGAGGAAATTGCCGATATTAATGGAATGGATGGGAGGAGCTAAAGTGATGATGGCTAACGGATATTAAGAGTCACGTTTAACCTAGTTTGGAAGGTGTTTTTGTTTGTACCTTGCTTTTTGACGTTTTGGTTTTATTTATAGACGGAAGGAAGTGTGACAATGACTGGAAATATGTATGAGAGAGTAAGGTTTGGGAAATTTAAATGAGGAGCGGAGAGATGTGATAAGATAACATGAATTGCTATTTGGCGTTAACGGCCATACATACTGGAACCCTTAGAAGTCCCAAGAACTAACCCCATAGATGAGCGTATGGCATTCGAACTAGATACAGACGAGTATTCACTTCATGCCAGTGACGCCAAAAATGTATATATATGCAGTTCGATATATTGACAACATGTTTCACACTACCATCTATAGTGTGATGTTTGTACCTACTAATCCTAACCTACGCTAGCTTAGGCTCTCACTCCTTCCGTTCGGTATTACCCATAGCTACTCTTCAATGCATCTGTTCTTATACTTATTGGTCGTCCACCAATCATAAGTAGTCTTAGAAGCCTCTTCCAAAAAGTATTTCATATGACTTCCAAAGATTGGTCTACCTACTTCGAAGTATTTGATATGCCTTTAAGAAAGTACTGTTAAGCTTTGGACCCTCAATTTATGACTCACTCTAATTCAACAATTACTAATAAGCACCTCCTCCGTCCTATGATTTTTGCTCCTTGACAGGTTTAAAAATAAATACTAGGCGTAAACGAAAGCCTAGCTCCTCCAACCAACAACTGTGTGTGTGAATATATATTTGTTTGACACGAATGGAAGGGACGGGACCTACATTTCAATTCCGCTTCCAAACGGCAATCTATTTTTGAGAAGCTTCTCTTGGTAGTTTTTACTCTTGGATGTTTATCAGACGTTCGCAAGAGGTGGGGCAGCGAATAAAAATGTTCGGGTGGTACAGGTCGAGATTTGACCCAGCGAACTCTTGCTGAGAGGTCCAACGCACTTAACCACTAAGCCACTGCATCCACAGATTTGTAGTCTTGAAATACTATCTTTCCAAAGGACCATTCGATATGTAAACCATTTAAGTTGAAGCAAAGTCCCTTCGATATCATGTCCTTTGTTAGACCGGGGCCAGAACTGGTTTAGGTTCTTGGTTTCTTATGCCTAAAACATACCGCTGCTGAAAGAATATCGGCGATACGAACGTCGAAGAGAACATTGCGAGAGGTTCATTCCTTCTTATGCTCCAACCGCTTTACGCCTCAGTATCCGAGCTGTCGTAAGATAACATGTGTTTGTCTTCGCAGCTTACCTTGACTCTACCCTCGGTGCTTTAGTATGTGTTCATCCTTGATATTCACATTCCCTTGTGGGAATTTGGGACCGTCGATATGAAGATTTGATCTGCAATACCAAGGATTGCTCTTGATAAATTGATTGGGCCCTTAAAAGATGCAACTTAAGGTGTTAAGCAGCTTTGAACATCAAGATGCTTTAAAAAGCAGTAAATTTTTTCTAAGGTTTTCGCGTTGTTCTAAATCTAAAACCAACCTTCCGACAGTCTGAGTCCACAACCGCTCTCAAAATACACAGACGCCCAAACTTTTGAAAAAGTTGATTGCTTTCAAAGGATCTCGATGTACATAACTAGGGACTGTTTTTAAACTATCAAGCTGACAGAAGGGACGTGATGACAGCTATAGGTTCCATCATCAACAAATTTAATCGAAGAGACTTCTTCTGAAAATTTATTAGCTACACGAGTCCAAACAAGAAACCTTCACATGCCCGTAGGTTCACCTTGAAGGTGTTCACAAAAGCTGCACGTCTGTATTGCATTTCATTAGCCCTAACCGTCGAATCACAACACTTTAGCACAAATTAATACAACGACGAGTTTTTCGACGAGCACCTCCTCCTCTTCCCCTGAACCGACGAAGCGCATTGTCATTATGCACCACGATTCCTTTAAACAAAAGAATTTCTATCCCCATGCGATAACTGGGAGTATTGCGTGGGGGACTACTCGAAAAGTTGTCGTCGTTCCAATCTCACCTTTACTATCACGATGCACATTTCATGCCTTTATCTTACGCTGCTGCTGCTGCTGCTGCTGATGGGCGAAGAAGCGCAACGCTTTTCGCGAAAAAGATACACAACAACAAACAGCAACAGTAAAAAGAAACCTCCCAAGCACCAAGAAACATAAAGAGGCAGTTAGCTCCTAAGTACTCGTTGTATATCACTTGGCTCATCTGCGGTCATGCATCGCCGCCGCCGCTGCCGCCACCGTATCACCAGCTACCACCAAGAAACCACATGCACCCAAAGTGGCACGGTGTCCGGAATTGTGCATCACATTGCACACATCCCTAAGATGGCAGATAATTCTGCACGATGCACGACGATGACGATGACTACGACAAGGAGTACCATACCACCACCAGCACACCACACACGAGCGGAAGTTGTCGGCGGCAGCAGCAGCTATGGTGACGGCGGGTGGTGGTGGAAGACACATGAGCATTGCCAAGAAGGGCAGCGCCTGGAAACAAAACGATGTCGACAGCACCCAAGTGACATGCAGACCAACCAAGAAGTCGGTAGCTTAGCTACTAGGTGGTGTGCTGATCGCGGATGACGATGATGATGGTGACACTGATGATGACAATCGAGGAATGTGAAAATGCAGAGATTTTTCCGCACTTTTTTGCAAGCATTATTTTGTTTTGTTTCTTGTAAAAGTTGTCTTGATGATTGGACCGGGATTTGGATTATGTCCTGCTAAGGGGCGATTTGCTAAATCACTTTATTTATGATGGGCTAGCTTTGATAGTTACAACAAACATTTATTGTCGATTACACTACTTGTGGGACATTGTGGTCGTCGAATATGGGCTTTGAGCTCGGCTCTTGTTGCCTTAATGTACTTTGTGCATTTCTAATACATATAGGTGATGTTGGACGGATATGAAAAATGGAATATGGAATATGGAATATGGATATGGAATTATGTGAAGTAAAGGTCTGTTTGCAGCCCGAAGAATCGTACCATCGAATATGGTGTCTAAGGAAGACCTGGTCAAGAATATATACCCTTATTAAAGATGCCGGAGATCTTATTTCTCGTAATCCGGAACCCGACTAAACTTCAGTCTTGAAACCATTCATAAACACCGTCATCGCTCCAGTAGTACACGTTTGTACCAAGAACTACTTCTTCTTCAGGTTGGTACTATGATAAAAAATATCATCAGAGCGTATAGAGCAAAGCCGTAGCGTTATTAGACGTTTATTGAAATTATCAGTGACGAGGAAAGTGTAGACCCATACGACTTATTTGTGTTGCAAATCCCATTCTTTTCCAATACACCCTTGCACTTAGATGTCTTCCCTTTATTGTTGCATTGTGACGACTTTTAGACATTCCTGAGATAAGACCTTCGATTCGATTTCCTGATGCCATCGCTGTCTAGGCCTTATCCGACGAAATGAGCAGCCACATTATCAGCAAAGGTCTGCGCGTAGAAAGCAGAAGAGTTGGCCGCGGACAGCAGTCACCATTCACAAAACAGTAGAGACAGAATACCGCCTTAAGGGCAGCCTTTGTTTACTTTTGTCATTGTCGTAGGTTATTTATTAACAGAACAATAATCAGCTTTGTATCTTTGAGGCAAGTCAGCTAAAAAAATTGAAACTAACTCTTACTGTCGAAAAGGAATCCTGATAGTCTTATAAATTTTATATCACGAACCTACTATATAAAAATTCACGTAAATTAAGTTTGGTTATACATCCTTAAAATTTCTATTGGCTATTAGACTATGAGGGCTGACGGAGGCACTTGCTCATAACAGTGAACGATTTTTTATCGACCTTTCTGTCTTGTGGTGCATTTTTCCAGTTTAGTAAGTTAAGTTTTTCGACGTCACTTTTTTGAAGCAACCATCCTCACTTAATGTTCAGACCAACTTATCCTTGGGATTTCAAATTTCTTCATCTTAAACAATGCGTTAACTTCCTCCTATATTCCTTTTTGTTTTGAAGATACTCGGGTCGTTTTTATCGAAAAACAACATTTCGTAGGGACCATATGTTACTATTGGACGTAAATGACGCTTAAGGCTTCAAAAATATCGTCAGATTCCTACGGTTTGACCGCCGGCTCTTGGCCTGATGGTACAATAACAAAGCAGTAACATATGATTTTGTCTGCCAAAGCTCGGATAATAGTTGGCAATCAGTTCATAATATAAACATCACTATTTTCTTCTTGCTCCATTTAAAAAGAAAGTCCATACTTTATCGAACTAGGTGTGTGGATATGCAGCAGGGTGTTACCGAGTTAATGTTCAATGCTTTGTTCAATTTGTGGACATATTCTAAGAAAAAAAAATCTTTCAGTTTGCGAGGATTTGGCTTATCAAAAACTCCGTTAATAGCAAACAACAAAAGAATAATACGGGAGGCCTATTTCAAGATCGATAAAAATAAAGCTTGCCAAGTGTACCACGGCGGTGCTCAGATGGTAGTGTTCTTATAGAGATAACTCAAACTTTAAAAACAAGAACTTCAATGTCGTGACTTATCATCCGAATCATTTTGTCATGAAATGTCAAAATCGTGGACTAGTTACTTTTGTGGCATTGCTAATTTAAATAATTACTTTAGTTAGGTTATTTTAAAATGTGTAAGACTCGCGTAACTTACCTTTACTGTTGTTTCAGCAGGTACTGTGTTCGAAAACATTTAACGTGCTGTTTTAAGATTGCGCTGACGATGTTCAAGAATTTCTATAGCTCATATTTCTTCTGAATAAAATTTGACTTTAAATATTTTAGTGACTTATTTAGTCAATTGCTTCCCTTACTACGAGCGTCGAACTTGTCGAGTTGGAAGGACTCAGTAAGGGCAAAGCTTCTTGAGAAATCTCCTCACTTTTTCTTCCCATGCTTGTTTCCTTCTCTTTCTACCATCCCATAACGTTTTCCGCTGGGCCGTTGTCATATGACCCGTGCCGACTGGGGGCCCAGCTTAAGAACTTCCCAGATGGAGATGGATGGAATAGATGGAGTCTTCAACACCGCATTACAAAGTGGCTCTATATCTCGGTTGTAAGACCTACACTCATGTACGCTTTGCTGATCTGGTGAACTGCCTTAGACATTGCTACAAGTCACGATGAACTAAGCAAAGTTTAGCGGTCAGCTTGTCTACGCATGAGTGGTGCACTTCGTACTACTCCTACTTTAAAACCACTCGAAGTCATTAGCAGACAATTAGCTACTTACTCGGCTATTCGTCGCAAGAGAGAAAGAATTTGGCCACTCAGCTATTCGAGAAACATAGACTACCAGAACACCTCAGCTTCAGATTGCTACGACATTTCTAGTCACCATTGCATCAATATCATTCTGGGAGGCAAGTGATATCGTGGAATATGAAATGCTCTAAGTGTTCTCTCCAAAAAGACTGCACGTCGGTTCTACAATAGGTGTCAACACTTGACGATCTTGAAGACCTGTCCCCTATTGACATTAAAGATCTCTTTCACCGTATTCAAAGCTCCAAATGGTTTAACAAGTAGAGTATTACAATGGACCACATCTTTCTGCTCGTAGTGAGTTGGCCTTACCGACTGCCACTTGAACCTAACCCAACCTTACCTAGACAATTAATTAATTATTAATTACATAATAATAAAAAGAAAACACCCACTCTACCATTTATGTTTAATTTTAATTTATTACATCTTTGTAATTGTTTGAGTTTTTTGTTTTTATATATTTATAATTTACAATTTTACAAGTGTTTTTGTTTGTTTTATGTGTTTCTATATAAATTATGATTTACTTTAAAGGTTTTTTTTTCTTTATTATTTTATTTAGTTTTTTTGTTGTTTTTTTTTGTATCACTAGCATTCATGAAGTTTACAAAGTACAATTATTTTGAAATTAAAAATATTAAAATTACAATTAAAATGTACTTCTTTGTATCTGTTAAACAAAAAAAGAATTAAATTCTTGAAAACAAAAAATTTAAAAATAAAATAAAAACAATTAACAATCGTTTAGAGCGATTTATAAACGCGAAAAGCGTCCTGGGTGGTGGTGCCAATTCCAAAGCGACAGCGCACTAGGCTTGTGCATAGTGAAGTAGATTACTGCTACTACTACGGATGCGACGAGCCCAACCGCGGCCCACCGTATAGTGAGTACGGTGAAAAGTATTGCGCCAGAGATGGATGGGGCGGCATCGGTAGACCGGCCATAGATGGCGGTGGCCCCAAAGCTGACGGAGGTAGCATGGACGGTTTGCTGTACGGATGATATCGGCCAGATGCCGAGAGCGGACTTAGAGGTGGTGTCGGGTATGTTCTCTGGAACAGTGGGTGATTGGGCGGCAAGCCACCGGCGGCAGCTGCGGCCAGCATTGACTCGGGCATGCTGGCGGTGTGCGTACGAAGGTGTTGAAACAGCTCGTCAGAGGTGCCAAATCGTTTGCCACAGTAAGCGGCATCGCCAGCGATCCAACTGCAAACATATGGGAGTTGTGAAGCGGCCGCAAGCGCGGCAAGCTGTGCATGAGCATAGGCAGCTGCCGCAGCTGATTTGGATGCAGATGGAGACTCGCAGTGAGGACATCCCGCAGGGCATTGCTGTCCAGCTGCCTTGTTGAGGAAATGTGGGCTCGATGGGCACCCTGTGCAGTACGGGTCACGACACACCGGCGGCATCATCGAAGATGGATCGATGCCCTTCAGTCGGGCGTAGTTCAAGTATGGGTTCATCGCAGCGGCCTTGAACATCGGGTGATGGGGTGACATGAGCGCGCTAGCTGTCATCAAATCCATGGGATACCCCAAGCCCGTGGGATAGCCTGTGTAGTAGGCCTGTCCACCCGCAGTGGACACCTGCGGCTGCATTGAAGCGGCATGAAGCGCTTTCATGTACTGCGCCTCTGACACTGATGTCGGCATCTTTGATACTGGACTACTCTGGGCCGGTGGGGCACTATTGCTACCTCCGCTGACGGATTCCTTGGACGAGGCACGATGTGGACTAGGATTTGGTTGATCAATATTATTATGGTGTAAGCTCGACGAGGACGTCGACGATGTGGACGACAGTGTTGACGGAGTCTTGCGGGCTGCTGTATTTGACGTTGCTCCTGTGGCCGTCGCTGTCGTCGAAGGTGAGTCTCTTTGTGATGTGGCACTTTGGTTTGAATCGCATCGCGTTGTTGTTGCTGTGTTACTGCTTTTTGGCGTCCTAACTCTTACACTAGATTGTTGATTTCCACCTCCGTTGCTGTTGTCCATCAGGTCGTATCGATTGTTGTTTGACTCGTAAGGCTTAAAGCTAGATTTGACTTGCTGGTGCTCATTCGAGCCCGTTGACACCGACGACGAGTGGCTGCCCACAGGTGACGCCTTCTCATGCGAATCACCGGACTTGTGCGACTTTGCCGACTTTTCAATGTTCGCCAGTAGTTTAGGATTGGGCGTATCTGATCCAATTGCACTGCACGTCTGAGCAAGTAGTGCCAATGGGCTGTTCTTGGTATCCAGCTGGAACGAGACAAACAGAAAAAAAAACGAGAAAATGTTAAAACTTTTGTAAACAAATCATAAAAACAAAAAGAATGTCAGACGGAAGCATCTAGAACTACACTAAAGAGTTTATTACCGCATACAATGGTGGAGCAGGGGTTTGGGGTCGAAGAGTTGTTGGGCGAACAAACATCTGTTGTGCGCGGCGATGGCGGCAGCAGCAACGGAACCGTGCGTCGTCTTCGTCGTCATCATCAAAAGCAGATCTGCCGCCTTCCTTTACGCGGTCTTTTGAAGTGCGTGCAACGCTCAACTGAAGAATTCAGTTTAATGGCAGACACGCTGTCATCGGACAGCCGCTATTAAGACACTTTGGCAGGAGGATCAAAGCGACCGTAACGTGCTAGATGTTGCGGCTGTCAGTGTACCCGCCGTGTGTTCTGGGTTATTTCCTATGTTAAGTGTTCCAGAGATCCATCCCAGTGATTGAAAAATTTCGCGAATGAAATTCTTTGACGGCGAATTTAGACGCCTGCCGAAGTATTGAAGTGTTTCAAGTGCTGATGGGGCATTTATTTCTCTCTTACAAGCAGATGCTGGTATTGGGGCATATGTAAGGAAAATTTTATCCCACACATATCGTGGGGGGCGGTGCTAAATTTAGGGATGGGTTCAGTGGTTGGGCGATGGTGAGAATGATGGTCAATTGGATGCTGAGAATTGCGATTTTAAGTGAGAGCGTTTTAGAAAATTTTTCTTGGTAAAGCTTTTGGCCATCGTGGAATGGTCCCAATGAATGATATGTTCTGGTGGTATTGGATGCAGTGGTGACAAATGAACAGACGAACAAAGTTTTTGAATGCTTTTATTTTTCATGCGGAATTATTTTTTATTACAAACATTGGTTCTTGTCACAAAAATTTGTTGTTTTTGTATTGTTAGTCCAACGCACTAACCATTGATTCAGTAATCTAGATTCATTCAATAACCCTTTCCTTATAGTATATTTCTGAGTCGATATAACCGCCAATGTCATACCGGAAGTAGTCCAATCGCAGAAAGTGGCCATTTTCGTCGATAAAGTTTTAAAACTGTACTTAAAAGAGCATATATGCAAGTCGGCCTTATTTCCAAACTTTTTTAATGACATTGCAGGTTTAGATCTTATTTTGTCATTTCAGACATAGCATACCTTTAGGCGCAGAAACAAAGATTTAAATAGTCAAACGACGTCCGAGAAAGGCTTATTCAGCAGTTCGTGTCTAAACTTCTTTTCTATTTTTATTAATTTTAGTCTTATAGAAAGGGGTGACATAAAAATATTGTCACTCTATGTTCTTTTTTTAATAAATGAAAAACTTGGTTCTGCTTTTTTTTTAGTATGCTTATTTGATGTCTTAAGTTAAATAGAATAAATTAAGTCGAAAAAAATTATTTCGATTAAGTAGCCGCCGCCAGAATTGATAAAAACTCATAAGATATGTCCTCATATTCTTGATTTTGATATTCTCTTTGAGGGCTTCAAGAGCCTGAGGCTTGTTGTCAAAGACCCATGCTTTGAAAAAACCCCACAAAAAAAAGTCTGAACGGTTAAACCAGGCGATATTGACGGCCACTCCAAATCGCCAGAACGATCGATTCGTTGAACTCAAGTTTGGATGACCCGCCCACACATTTCCTCAACGAAAACGGCCACTATCTCTCGTTCAATATTACGACACCGCGCCTGCTTGTTGGCAAAGACCAATCATTTAATATAGACCTACATAATAGGTCGAGATTCTTTAAATGTTAAATCGTATGATCTAGGTGGCTAATCGACAAGACCATTTTTCGATAAAAAAAACACGTTCACGGAATTTAGTTTTCAATAAGTCGATTGTTACATCCGCTGTGTGGCTTGTGGCATCGTCTTGTTGAAAGCACATACCCATCATTAGTGTCTAGTCCACTGAATGTAACTAGACAGGCATTTTCATTAACGAAAGGTTCGTCAAGGTGATTAATGTCTCATTTTAATTGTTATATAGGTTAGTGAGAGTCGTCTTGTCAATTCACAAATATGCACGATGGACCCATTATGAAAAATAGTCGAATAGCATCTAGTTTTTCCAACACAAAAAACTGGTTTTTCTGCCATATTGGACCAATATCGAGTCTGAAAACTTCTAGGTTTTGGTTTCGTTTGAAAACAATAAATATATAAGAAAATGAGGTTTCTTTGAGTTTCTTAAGGGCTACGTGCTTAAATTGTCTTTAATTCTTCAAAGTATAAAAGATGCAATTACAATTGCAATTTTGTAATTACATTGCATTCCTAATCAGTTTTTTCGATTCAAGCGACACAGTTGGGCCTTAGTTGCTTAATAAAACAACATAAGCGCCCTTAAATCCATCAATTCTAACAAAGAACGTAAAAGAATTTCATTGATTAGTCGTAAATCGCGCTTTCAATTCTTGAATATTAATTGACGATATATTTAAAAATGGTACCGACACTAGAATGAACAAGATGAACAAGACTGACAAACCCAAAACACACTGCAACTGTTGAGAGAGCGGAGATGCGAGCAACGAGGTCAGCGGTGATGAGAGAGACGGGCATTCTCGTGAAAACCGCTTTACGCCTTAGAATGCTATAAGAAGAAATGTGTTTGCTTTCGCCTCTCTTCTCGACTCTAGCCTCTGTGATATCCTCGCAGCTCCAGTATGTGTTTCATTCATTTTTTCATAAAGTGCGTTACAAGCTGACTATTTTTGCTGCGTTTGTGTTCATTTATTGTGCGACAGACAGTCAAATAGGGAAAAGCAGTAAAAGTGGTCTCAGTCCTGAACATAACGTTTTCGGAAAAAGAAAGAACGGAAGATGAGTTTATTTAGAGTAGCATTGATCCAAAAATTCACTATTCTGGTGTCTACATCCTACGGTCTTGTTAAGAGGTCTGTTGTAGAAAGTCTCTATTTTCTAATTTCATCATATAAAAACGTGTTATTTCGAGGACACAAAAATCATGAGCAATCGGCTTGTTCTCTCGTAGTAGTAAGTCCCACGTTGGGCGCCAATTAGTCAAACAATTCATCAAGACTACGTAAAAGAAGTTTATTAAATCTTAAACCCTGAAACCCTCGAACTATTTGATCTGAATTTATTGACATCGAAATTGGTCCAAGTTAATTGTATAATCGGACATTATCTCTTAGGAAATTTCCCAAGCACGCAATTTATAACCTCGATGTAGGAGTTACAATTCCAAATGAATTAATGAACATACCTACTGTCTGAACGGCAATTCGATTTCATATATGTACATAGCTACTGACAGATTTTTAGATTGTATCAATTTCAATATAAAACAAAGTTGTACGTACACCCCCACTCAAATCGCCATTATACATATCAACACCAATGTCACATGTCAATCTGTTGTCGTGATCCCAGAAATAACAAATCTCAGAATACTTCTCTCATTCCACGACACTGATGTTATCCTATATTTACCGCCGACACAGACACAGATACATTCAACTTAATTTATGCTAATTACAAGTGATGTCGCAACAAATTCGCACTCGATTCGCTTATAGCACCGCTGACAGCTTGATATCTTCAATTATCCATGTTGTTACATTACATTAGATTATTTCTATTAATGACAATTTACCATGACTCATTTAGGAATATCTGATCTGATATATTCGTGTGTTGTTCGCAACACACTGAAACCAGAGAGTCAGAGAGACTCACACGTTGGCGGCATTATGGCATTACAAAAGATGTTTTCCATTGAAGTGTGACAAGTCATGTGGATGGTCTCAATCAATCATCATCATCATCATCATCAGTAGTAGTAGTAGTAGTAGTAGCAGTACAGCAGGAACACCATGATGAACGATTTAATGTATTTTTTTTTTCATTTTCTGTAGAAAATAAATGTACCCCAGTACAATGGAAATAAACACGTATCTTTTATTTCAAGACAGTTGATGGATGGTTAGATAAAAGAAAAAAGACAAAAAAAAAACATAATTTTACTGTCAGTTTCATATTTCAGATACATCATCTGTCGCCGTGAGTAATAGGCAAATGTGCGCTCATACCTCCTCGAAGTGACATTTTCAAGAGTTCCTCTCGACTGCGAGTAGTGTGTATTTTATTTTATATGCGCGCATCCACTCCACCAATTTTTGAGGAGCATACAAGTGTATCTCTGTTTGAGGTGATAAGTGCCACATGCTTAAAGCACAAATTTCACACATCAAAGTGGATTCAAAAAAAAAAATACAAATTTGGAGTTAATGGGGGGGAATTTGAATTTTTTTTTTTTTCTTTTTTTCTTCATGAAAATAAATTATTTTGTTGTCAGAAATCAATGGGTACTTTTAGAGTGCTTAATTTTTTTTGTTCTCGAATTTTTCATTGAACGATCATTGAGAGATATTTTGCCCTCAGTCGCGATCGAGATGTAGAGATTTATTGATCGACTAGACATGTGCTTCAATTTGAAGCAGCCAAAGTTCAACAAATATATTTCAATAAAGAAGAGTGATTCAAAAAAATTAGGTGTACAAGAGTCACTTGAAATGAATGTGTGTGAGGAATGAATGGAATCACAAGCCAACCTGTCCGAAGCAAAAAATACAAATTTATGATGGAAGGAATTGATTTTTGAGAGATTTTTTTGCCAGAATCTGATGGATATGAAGATTGATGGAAATTAAACTCATTATGATGGGTGTGATGATTGGTGGCGACTGATTGGCTAAAAATGCTCGGCTTTCAACGCGGGTGTCGATCAACTTGTCAGGCAAAACACGAAACTGATTTCAAAGAGGCGGCCAATAAGTGATCCAATTTTTTTTTTACAAAAAAATAATAATTAAGAAACGAATCTAAATTTATGTGGTTTAGGTACTCTGTCACGACTCTTACAGCCAGTTCCATATTTGTTTTTTTAGGACCAGCTTAAGGGATCTGAACTTAAGAACTTAATTTCATAAATAAAAGTAGTTAGGTGGTCAACGTGCAAGGAAGGCGGTATGTATGCCGCAGATTTTTGCAAAAAGTACTCCATGAGAAGGCTTTAAACTAAAAAGGGAGAGACTTGTAATAATCAGAAAACAGAATCTCCTATCTACAGCAAGCCTGTTTGATTTAGAAAAGAGTCAAGTACGAAACGCCGCAAGGAGCTTACTTGAGATTTCTTGTCAGTTAAGCCATTAACCTATTAGCGCTCAAATGACACAACTTCGACATCTAAGTTTGAATTGTATCCTTGTGATGAATTGAAAAAAAAACATAGACTCACTGTTTCCTATGTTTTTGAGGGTGCTCTGGTTAAAATTGTGCTGAAAGCAAAATGGCGACCAGAATAAAACTACGCAATCTCTTAGCCGGTGCAAAGTTATGTGTTTTTTTTTGTAGCTTCTGACTCGCCGATGCGATAGGGATTGCACTTCGAACTAGGACTGGGATGCTTTTCCCAGTTCACGTATGTGAATAAGATTCTAGTCCTAAGAACACATATTCCGGACCAGCGTCTGCCAGGAATCCATCCAAGTTTAAAGTTGTTGCGTTTGACCAGATTTTGGTGTCTTAAATTCCCCTTGGAATACGGAATACCTTGACACAGTATTCCCATAGGTATAGAGCCGTTGATATATGCTTAAGGTATTGCTAGTTCTTAATTTTTGCATCATTTTCAAACCTGTATCGATGCATCATGCATGCCACTAGTAATGGTTCCACTAAGCTTACCACTCAAAATGATCGTGGTATACCCTATGACCCGCGATAGCCTAGTCTATGTAGACTGACTGAAAGATTGTCAAGATCCCCTAGGGCAACCTTTAATTGTCGTCACAGACTATGACACTTCTCCAGAGGAGTACTACTCTGGTCAAATCTTCGTTACCCTTACAATTCATTGCCCTAGGAAGCGGTTAAAAACAAAGTCTGTGCCAAAAACTGAACCCCACTGACTATACTAAAATCTTATCCAAACAGTAATGGAAGTTAACAACAGGATATAGATCTCCATAAATCTTTTAGAGATAGACTGGAGTAGAATCGGGCATATTATCTTCAGCATCAAATCTATTCAAATGCTTCCGCCTAACGAAGTCCTGGTAATAAATAAAAAAAATATTCAAATTAGCCTTCTGTTGACAGTCAGGACATGGATTATGTAGGAAGCCACTCGGTCGAGCTTATTATCCTGTAGGCCGTAGTTACATTTAGGAGGAATTAAAGAGCCAACGAACTGGCCAGACATGGCTCCGCTCTATCTTCCACTGGGTTTCGTAAAACGAAGAATATTTTTTAATTTAGTCTCAACAGCTAAGTCTAGGTGGAAGAATCTGACAAGCTGGGTCATTTGTGAAAGTTTTAGCAAGAATCGCTAGACCAGAGCCAGTAGTACGCCGATAGGTATCAAGGAAGGTAAGCTTCGGTGTAAGCTTAACCAAATACCTCTTCAGCAGAACGCGTGCAGATTCTTCAGCATTCACTGCCGTATAGTGGCGCCTACGCAAATATGATTGAAACTGTCTATAATTTACTCTACCGACGTCTGGGCTAAGCCCACTGACTTGATGGGCATTTTATGATGGAATTTAAAAAAAACCTCTTGAAATTAATAGTACTTCTCAGTCTTTGGGAATATTCGTAAAATGTTCGTCGTCTGTCGAAATCTGTCAAAGCCACAGACAACCTCCATAAAGCTGTATATAATAAAAGTATAGCACCGATTTCACAACTTATAGGAAGGCAAAGGCGTACATCTAGTATACAGCTCTGAAGTAAACCAGCCGCACACTTTACTATCAAAGAAGCCGACTCCAAAAAAAACCTTGGTATACATATAAATTTAAATCTCTAAATCAGCTCCGCCTCTGCAACCTACCTTTCATGTCAATTAAGAATATAAAATGCCATCCCAAAACCTTTCTTCTTCTTCCTCTCCTTCTTCGTCCACTCAAAATCAAACCCAGAAGCAATTTCCAAGTTATTTCCATAATTTCCACATCAAAGACGATTCAATTTCTCTGATTTGAACATAAAAAACAGGAATAAAAACTCAAAACGGAACCATCTAACGATATAGCTAATGACCGATCATAAATCTTGGTACAATTCTTCTTCTCTATATTATCCACCATTTGGTATTTTCGTTTACAATTTAAAGTCTTTCTATGTCAAGCAAAAAAGAGGCAGAAGAACGCCTCACAAGTTTACCGCTACAACTACATCATCGTCGAATTCGTCAGACCCCGTTGCTACAACTGGTAATATCAGCCCTTATCTATTGCAGCTCCGCAAAATGTGATTACATCAATTTCGCAATTTGCTTTTCTTCAAAAAAAAAAAACAAAACTCACAACACGTTATAACGAAAAATCCATTTATTTACTTTTTTTTTTTTTCCTCACATCCTGACCCATAATTTATTGATAATGGCACATTAATGTGACAGCTTTAACGACAGTAGGATATGACCACACCACCGAGAGGGTGACAACAACTCCACACAGAGAGCGAGAAGACGTATAATAATATGTTTAACTAGTACAATAACGCAGAACGACAAAACGAAAGACACAAAATGGCACAATAAAGGGCGAGTAAAAATAGTTAAGTTTTTTTTTTTATTATTTCTTCTTTATTCCTTTATAGTCGTATAAAATAAATAAAAAAAAAAAAACAAATAGATCGTTTTGTTTAAGTTTAACTTGCATTAAGTAAAAGAGCAATAAAGGGACTTTTGAGGTTTAGCGCAAAGGGGTGTTGGTTGTATTCATATACATTTTTTTTATTGGGCAAGCTTGTGGAATAAAAGAAACCGGAACATGTTTGATTTTAAATGTAACTGCCTTTTTATTGAGTCCTATGGGTAATGTTTCGAGATTAAATTGTAATTTTGAGGTGTTGAAAGTTGTAAGTTATACTTTGGGAAAAATAAATTAGACTTTTTGTTGCTGGTAAGAGGCAATAAATGGTTGTGTAAGTTGTGCTACTGGTCTTCAAATATAAGTGGAAGACCCCCTAGAGGTATATTTGTGTGGTACACTATTTAATATTGGTCACAGGCACTAGAAAAACTATATTCGTGAAGAGCATTAAAAGGATAAGTCTACACCAGTGAGGCCCTTAATTTAGAGCTACAAGGCGGAAATTTTAGAACTCCAGAGGAACGGAGCTATACTCGTAGTGCAGCAAGGAAAGTGTCGGTGGTCCTATCGCTCACGCGTTCCAGATGGATCGCTCAGGTACTGAGACATACAAAGGCGGCAACCTAACCTGAAGTGAGACATAAATGGCAACGACGGAGAATCCAAAGATTGGGGATTTGGATTGGGGTGGGTACTTGCAATGCATTCTGGGGACGACGACCTTGTTCGCGTGAAATCGGCTTGTGCGAAGTCTTAAATACTCAAAAGAGCAATAAAGTTTTGGTAAGGGGCAGAAAGATACGTCAATGGTTTCGTCTCATAATTTGGAAGCGGTGGGCGGAAATGTAAAGAGGATGGCAATACCTAATTCTGGATAGCAATGGCAACTCTTGGCTCTTCACCTTATAATCTGTCAAGAAAGACCTTTAATTTTTCTATGAGAATAAAAACTTGTATCTAGCTGAAAGGTTATGTGACTTATTCTTTTCGATTTGCTCTTAAGTTTTC
This sequence comes from Ferdinandea cuprea, assembly GCA_963576555.1. NCBI lineage: Eukaryota > Metazoa > Arthropoda > Insecta > Diptera > Syrphidae > Ferdinandea > Ferdinandea cuprea. The sequence continues at coordinate 82,764,404 of OY754961.1, read as the reverse complement.
TGCGCATTTCTCCTTTAAAACTTCTCAAAATCTCAAAATGTGAAAACAAAATAAAAATGTTCGTGGATTTTGGCTCAAGATACTCGCGAGTTCAAGCTTTTTGTGGTTTTGGTCCCACAAAACATGATATTACTTTCTTTCCTAATACCCTTTATCTTTCTAGTTACAGTGGGAAGCAAAACTGTCCGGATGTTTTGCATTTCTCTGGTTATGTTAACAAAATTAGTAATGTAATAGAAATATAACATATATTTGTAATTTTTTTTATTTAATTAAACGTTTTTCTTCAAATTAAATAACAATAAGTAATAAAATAAAGTAATATTCAGAACAAAAATAAACAAAAATAACAGAATTCATTATTCGGACACTTTTGCACATTAGTGTTGTAATCAGATAATACCATATTGTACTGTTTTTTTGTACCGTAAGAATTTAGCTTTTTGATATTTATGCAGTTCCTTGACCTCAGTATATAATTTGTCGTTGTGCTGTGCTTTTGGTTTTTTAACAAAAAAGAAAAGAGTAGAAAATGAAGAAAATTCCAATTGATCTTGAAAATAGTGTGATCAATTTATTGCAAAAGAATTATTCGTGCCGTAAAATAGCTAAACAGTTGAAATTAGGTAAAACCACGGTTAGTGATATTAAAAAACGATGAAATGTGGTTTGTTCAAGCGGTATGGGGGCCGACCAAGACTCATTTCTGATGCCGAAGCTCGGTTGATGGAGCGGTTGCTCCATAATAAGGACATTCGGACACCCAAAAATGCTGCAAAAGCAATTAACAAAAATGTTAGTACATGGACAGCTAGACGTGCGCTTAAAAGAGTAGGGTTGGTAGCCAGCGTAAAAAAAAAGAAGCCATCTCTTTCAAATAAAAATGTTAAACGACGCTTAAAGTTCTGTAAGGAGCACAAAAACTGGACTATAGATGACTGGAAACGTGTCATTTGGAGCGATGAAACAAAAGTTAACCGTTACCAATCAGATGGCAAGGAGTACTACTGGCATCGACCTCACGAGCGTATCCAAAAGCACCAGGTAAAGGAAACTACGAAACACGGTGGTGGGGGAATAATGGTTCGGGGCTGTTTTACTTGGTGGCACGTCTATCCATTGGTGAGAATCCGAGGTATTATGAAGAAAGAAGACTATTTGAACATTCTCCAAACCAATCTTCCTGATTTTGTATATGAGTGCACATATACCGCTGAAGAAGTCGTCTTCCAGCTAGATGGAGATCCGAGCATACAGCTAAAATTGTTCAAAATTGGCTCCAAAATCAGAATTTTCAGTTGATGCAATGGCCTGCATAAAGCCCGGATCTAAATCCAATAGAAAATGTATGGGCTATTGTTAAAAGGAGGCTGGGTGCGTATGAAAATCCACCAAAAACCATAGATGAACTTTGGGAAAGAATAGAAAGGGAATGGCAGAATATTGACCACAAAATCATCCAAAAATTGGTGGAGAGTATGCCTAAAAGAATTAAAAGTGTGTTAAAGAACAAAGGGCTTTGGACAAAGCATTAAACTGATGGCGATTAGAGAGCAATACTAAGAAATCACTAATGTGCAAAAGTGTCCGAATAATGAATTCTGTTATTTTTGTTCTGAATATTACTTTATTTTATTACTTATTGTTATTTAATTTTAAGAAAAACGTTTAATTAAATAAAAAAAATTACAAATATATGTTATATTTCTATTACATTACTAATTTTGTTAACATAACCAGAGAAATGCAAAACATCCGGACAGTTTTGCTTCCCACTGTACGTTAGGTTGAAGTAGCTATCGGCATAATACCAACACACTTAAACTATTATAGGGATGACATCGCAGGGGTCTAGCAAAATGCTTCTCCCTATCCCTCCTTCCGTTGAACTAACTCGAGATTCTAACCAAGCGAAGAAGACTTTTGATGTTAATATCTGTAAGATCGCTTGTATCTCCAACATGGAGCTTCCTTTTTCTGGAGGAAATAGGGCATAAAGAGAGCAGGTGGGGAATTGTTTCCTGGTCTATAGAGCATCGTCTGCTTATAGAGAGATAAAACCCTTAGAGCTTTCAAATCCAGCATTTAGGCCCGATCTTTTTCATCGCTAGACATGTGATTCCTCTTGTCCACCTAAAGATTATTCCCTCTATAGGAGCCAGACTTAGCTGCAGTTTACAAGTTGACATGGTTCACCTCACAAATCTCTATCAATTAAGAGAGGTATCGTGGTTTCTAAGTTAGCTAGTTCATCAGCCCTAGAGTTTTAAGGAATGTCCCTGTGCCATAGCGCCAGCCATCTCCTGGTCGACAGTCTAGAGCTACTATATAGTGAACTATACAGTATATAAAGCCTGAATTCAAGGACTTGATTGAAGCTTGATTGTCACGTTCCTTTTTTAGCCAAGATAAGACTTTTTTAATCGCCAATATTTCCGCCTGGAACATGCTACAATGGTTGTTGGTCTCTAAGACGAACAGCTATGTTTGCCCACCAGACATTCACTCCGTACGTGCAAGTATCGGTCTTATGACCGAGATGTGTAGTCAGTTAGTGATTTGAGGTTGAAGACTCCATCTATCTGTTCCCAATGGCAACCCTTGCAAAAAAAAGGTGCTACTTTTTTAGCTACTTTTAGGTTTCCAACTCAACTTTTTATCTTTAATCAGACCAAGAAAAAGTTAAGCTAAGCTTATGCTGGTGATAGAAGGAGGGTTAATATGTGAAATTTCATACAGCCTTGAGAAAAGTGACTTGCTTAGTTTTGCGGGGTTTGTAAGCTTCATCTACCGTGTACCCTTACATGTTGTGCGGTAGACAAGTGTATAAGTGGATATCGATCAATTGTTCTATGTTTATAAGTCTGAGAACTTTTGGAATTGCATGGGAGCATTTACGGGCATTGACTATGAAAACCACCCTAACTTCCCTCTATGCAGCTCTTCAGGTTTTTCAGAAATTGGTATACCTTTGGAAACAAGTTCCAAGGTGTCATCATCCCCATGATAAAGCCGCATTTCAAAAAAAGTTCTCCCTATAAATAAGTCCTTCACCTTCAACAACTTTAAAGTGTTTCAATTTTCTTTTAAACAAATTAAACCAAAAACAAATACCAAACAATTATCGGGAAAATATAAATCACAAGTAAATATTTCAAACTAGGTCACAGTCTCAACTCAACGCCTTTTGCCATTTTATGTGAACTCCCGAGCCCCCCAGCCAACTTTTAACATTCAATGCCAAGAAATGGCATAACTTTTCATTCCAAGCCGTAGTTCGCGCGCGTTGCGACAAAAGATTTCACTTCTGGTATAGGGCCCACTGAAATACCCAGCAATTCAATAAAGCCCAACAAGCAAACAGAGGAAGTCTATTAAGTTTTGTGATAAACGATTCCTGCATTGTCGGTGCGGAAACACTTGGAAAATGAAAATTGTTCGACATTAATTTCCCAGCTCGCTGGGCGACCCGTCCACCCGTTTACCCGTTCACCCGTCTGCCCCTCAAACAACGACGACAACATCCCGAAAGGAATGTGTACAGTATACTTTATGTCATCGAATATGGCCTGACAAGCTGCAAAAGCCCGACAGTTCACTGCATAGTTGTGTAGTACTTCTAATGGCAGTTTCCGGTTAGGTGCTGCAAGTGCACCGGAACTTGGTCGTTTCTCCTCAGGTTTTTGCGCATTTATGATAAATGCCTTCGCAGAGTTACCTCTTTGCAAATAAATAAACAGTAACAGAATACTGGCGCACAGGAGACACAGTGAGAGAGAGAGAGAGGGAGGGAGGAAAAAAACCCACTACGGTACTTTTCCTTTATGACTTAATTCAATATGCGATTTATGGCGGTCGTACCGCTAACAAGACGAGAGAGAGAGAGAGAGCTAGCAAGCATAAGGAGTCGCTTTTGCTTTGGTTTCATAAATTGTAATACTCCGCGCCATTTAATGCTGTGTGGCCATAAATAATACTGTGCGGTGGAATTAACTGGTATTTCACCTCACTTTTGTTTGTCCAATTGTATATGTGATGCAGAGTATATTTCTGCACTTGGATGAGTAATTGAGTGTCATAATCGGGCTTATTTATGGCCCAAGATATACGATTGAGATTTGATTGCTCTGCACGGCGAATGGTTCAATTCGATGGAAAAAAAACAAACGGTGAAACGTAGGTACACCTACCTCATGACGATGACGACGACATCGTCATATTCGTATTCGTTGTTGTTGATGATGGTGACAGCGGCAAGTTGGCGTAGTTTTCAACTGTCATTTGGGGCAATGAAAATTTATTGGCAATACTAGCTATTTTGCGGCATTTCAATAAGTAATGAGTTGATGTCGCCGCCGGCAAAGTTGTGGAATCAATATAAAAGTTAATGATTATGCCCGTTTTGTAGATGGTAGTTTTTTTTCGTTGTTTTTTGCTCGACAGTCAGACGTTTTGATTGGAATTTTTGTTTGATTTTTTTTTTTGTCGTAAAGATATTTCCTAAGTGCAATCATAAAATGGCAGTGATGGACTTTTATGGAGCAATTAGACAGTACGTACACTGTGAGATAGTAAAACTTGTAGATTATGTGCATTATAGTCGAGGTCCATAATTGAATGTAATTAATTTGTCTGTAAAGTTGTAGACATCATGTGATTTAAATGAATGTAGAAAATGAGTGGCTGAAAGTACACCGAAGACTTGAGTAGTTTAACACGTTAAAATTTTTATTTTTACTACCATAGCTGACGTTTTTATTTGAGGAGGTAGATGTTGGAATCCGGTACGATGGAGGTTAAAAGATGGAAATATAAAATTCAAGATTATATCTTTAATGTGTGGAAAAGGAGCATTATCGCTGGTATTAAATCTATGGGTTTATGACCTAATCAACGCTCTTATATGATTCCTATCCTTGGGGTATGAACCTATATACGTTTTAATTCTTTACAGTTTGAATCATTCAAAAATATTGTTGGTTATGGTGATGTGTGTAGGATCTATGCATGTCTGCATCTCAATTTAAGGTTTTTAACTTAAATTTGTAACAGGTAGATACCCTCTTTAGGATCGCAAAGTTAAAGTGATATCGGTATATTTAGTTGAAATAAGAAGCGACAGCGCCTTTCTATTTTCTCTTCTCGAGAGAGGTTAGTTGTAGGCACGAACCAACTAACACCAACAAACAAACACTTGGGGGATAGGAACAGGGTAGACGGTCATCATCAAATGTCCTTTGCAATGTTCAATGTGCTGTTGTTGTAGCTAAGAGGCAACAGCGCTGCAATGAACAAGAAAAGCGAAGCATACAGACGAAGTTTATGTTTTATTTTGGTTTAAATTCAAATTACTTTAACAAGTCGTGTAGTAAATGCTTCCTTTTATGATAACATGGACATTGCTGCTTTTGTCCTTTTAGATAAATAAGCATTCCATTTAGCAATAGATCCATTCTTATATTCTTTCAAAAACCTCTTTACTGCGTAATACTAGCCTTTTGTACAACTAATTTCGATGTGCAGCCGATCTTGGCTGCAGCCTCAAAAAATCTGACCACTGGGTCTTGCAGGAATAGATATACATTTCTATGGCTCATCAAAAGTATTCCAGTTCAGGCAACAGTGTTGTAGCATCAGGAGTAAACCAATAGTACTAGGAACCAAGCTTCTATAATCTGAACTGCAACGACAGGGCAACTGCGCTTTAGACTTCACCCATTAAAGCCAAAATGACGCAATTGTGTCTTCTACGTCGTCATAATTATAATGAATTGGAGGAAAAAAAATTTGGGACCAACAATTTTAATGGTTACAATTTCATCAGAAAAAATTAAACCATGGAAAAATCAAAAAATACGCAACCTTACGTTTTTCGTTCATTAAAATCTGGACCTCGATGTCTCGAACTAGGAATTTGTATGTTCAAAAATTTTGGTAAGCCATAACGGCGGGCAGAATATAACATTTTATTTGGAAACTTGACGTATTTTTTTTTCGAAAACTACAGACTTTAAATAAAACAAAAAATTTGGCGGCAACGTCTCCCTTTTTGTGGTGAGATTCGGGCAAAAATTTATGAACGGCTCGACATTTTTTTCGATTTCGTATGCAAATATTAAATTTTATTGAAAATTTGAATGAAAATTTGCGTCAAAAATTCAGATTAGATCGTACTGAAAATTTTTTGAGTTTTTCCTGACTAATTCTAGGACATTTTTATCATAAAAAAGTGGTGACTAAATTCTATAGTTTTCGAGAACTCCGTCCCGTGAAGTGACCCAAACCATCAACATCAATCAACTTACTTGTTCTGGATAGTCAATAGAAGAATTGTAGGTTTAAATCAAACTTTTAATGCAGTAGAAGGAAGTCCAACGGTGTTAAGTCGTACGTCCACGGTGACAAATTAATGTTTCCTATGTTAGAGGTGGTAAATTCAGAAAACTGTTTTAAAAGCAGGCGGCTGGCTTTAAGATCAACAAAAGTCACTTTTAAGTCAAGTTATGCCTCTTTTCGATTTATGAGAGGATTCTCCACTTTTCCGCTTTAATTGTCTTTAGCGTTCGATTTCATTGCAATTCCAACTGGAACTGACAGATTAGAATCATGATTCTCAGAATGTCTGATATAAATCCCTTATACTGAAAAATGTTGCAGTTTTTTCAGTAATTTGTTGGTCATAAATGAATTCTGTGATGTATCTTCTTAAAGATGTTTAGATTTTCCAACTACGTTGTCCTTCAACCTGCTGTGTATGGTAACGCTACTAAAACTGCAAGACTTTGACCAAATAACCACTTAATCACTGTGTATGCTGCGAACACACTTTAAGACAATACACAAATATTTTTAATAATCTTCTAATTATCTAATGTTGTGAGCAATCAACGAAGCCTTATGATAAAATTTAAAGTTTCTTAGTCTAAGGGTTTAGGCAGGGCTGTGATACTTGGTTGTAGTGCCATCTACCGTAAATAAACCAAACTATGACTACCTTTAAGGTCGAGCATATACAGGAAAATGGCAAATACACTTTTCATTTGAATTAATAAATCCATGCTTGCCATTTACTTTTTAAAGATTATTTCATTTTAATGTTGACCGCGACTACGATCTAAGTGGTCCATACGGAGAGAGCCAATTTTGAGTAACTTTTTCCACCAGTTAAGATCCCAGCCAATAGGATCTCGCTAATTACACGTTTAATCTTGTCTTTCAAGGCTGCAATTAATGCAGTAGTTTCTTTGAATTTAAGGAGTCTCGGTGACAATCTGATCTGCTACCATTTAGGTGCGAACCGTGCAACATCATAGGCGGACTTGTACAAATGCAGTAAAGTGGAAAAGTTCTAATCCAGATCATAAAATCGAAGATTAAAAGTCGAGAAATGGGATTGAACACTAACACGTTTTAGGAAAATTGTTCACTTTATTTGTTGCTTGATAAATTGTAGGCACTCAACCATGCCCCTTGATAAAATCCGCAAGAAAAGCTCAAGTCCCGGAAATATACACACCTTGCAAAGATAAGAGGATCAGAGATGCGATAAGAACTTTGAAATTCGAACATTCTACTTCGAATTACGCCCTAAATACAGCAGAGAAATACTTTTGTAATTTTTTTTTTTTTAAATCGATTTAACTTACATACTTATGCTTATTCGAGAAATCGTGTACATAGTTGTTTGTCCTTACCTGAAAAACAGAAAATAAAATAATTATTTTTTTATAATATTAAATGTCGATGTTAATTTATAATATTTTGGTAAAATATTTAAATAAAAATGGGACAGAGTTGTCATAACAATCAAACTACTGATTTGACCTTTAGATTTCAGAACCTACATCAGGCGTACCTACATGAGTGTTAAGTTACATAGATGTTTGTCACGAACAAAATACATACAATAGGTATGTACCTCATATAGGCCCTGTTTTAACTCCTTTAAAAATACTTCTATCGAACTACAGGGCGAATGTCTTAAAGAAAATAAAGAAAGAAAAAAGAATGCTCCAAACTAGCTAAGTAAATTTGAACTAAATATATAAGAAAATGCCTAATAATGTCTTCACTTGACCTTTTATTTAAGAAAAAACGCACCCAAATTTAACTTGACTTGACGTCCCATAAGCCCCAACTACATATGTATATTAAATTTCTCCGGTCATTAAGTAATCAAAGAAAATTATGATAATTGCCTCAAGCTATTTGGACGTAATTTTTCCCTAAGTTTTAATAAAGCAAATAGCTAGACACAGTCTAAGTCATAAAATCCCTAAGTTCTACAACATTCAAGTCTTTACAACTAATAAAGTGTATTTTTATGTCAAAAATTATTTACATTTTTTACGAGCTTTGCAACTACAAACATATTTCTACCAACTGCTGACTAATCAGAACTTAACTGTGCCCCAATAAAACTAAACGCATTTTTGATTCGTGGTCATTAGCAGCACCAATTAACTTAATACAAATGTAATAAAAAAAAACCAACTTCTAACAAAATCACAGATCAAAAAATGTATTTCTGCGCGCTCTCAAACCTAGTTTATGATTTCGCCGACACACAAACGCATATAGTATACAATAAAAAAAAAAAACCCACCGCCCCCCAAAACAAATTTGTTATGCGAAAAAATTATGGCTTCATAAATTACAAATGCTCTGAAACCGCCGCAATAAAACAAAATAACAACGAGCGGCGCGCAGCGGAAGGGACCAGCACAGCCTTATCATACCATTCATCCTGCGTCCGCGCCACAATGCCACACATAAAAATCATAAAAACACATTAGCAGAATCATAAATTGCTATCTGGGCGCAATAAAAAGAGCGCTCTGAAAACGTGCTAAGGCCCATCACACAGATACAAATAATATTATAGAAATTATTCCTTTAAGTTGGTTCTGTTTATTTTTAGATACGTCACGGTTATTTGGAAAAAAACGTATTCCCCATCCCCTTCCCCCTCCTCATCCTTTGTCTAATGTCCTGATTGCGCCTAAGGAAATGATAAGGAAAGAAGAGGAAAAAAAAAATTCCTCCAAAAAGGTTACTTTGCAGACATTTCCCTATCCTTGGGGAAATTGTGATGACGACGTATCAGTCCGTTGAGAAGAAAATCGTCTTTTAAAAAATTTAAACCCCAACATAAACATAAACATAAACATCCTTTATCTCTGGTGCGCTGCTTATTGCCCTGCTGCAAAAGAGTGTGGCAGGACCAAATTAAAACCCTTACTGAAGATATATGTGTACAACGACCCTCGCGTGACGTTATATACTTTCATTTTCTCCCCCACCTCGCTCTCTCACTATCTGTCTCTCTCAATGTAATAAAAACGCGCTTTGTGTGCACATCTGTATTAACACCGCATTCATGGAATGTAATAAAATTTATCTTAAATGAATTCAGTGCAAAGGACGATGCAGATACAACCACAAAAAGGAATGAACGAAAAAAAAAAATGAATAAATTGCAGGATAAAAAAAAAAAAAAAAAACAAGAATAAAGAACGATGACTTCACCTCATTTATGGAAATTTAACGACGTTTATCATTTTTTCCCATTTCGGGCGAGTATATCCTTCTTCTATAATAATAATAATGCGGTGGTCCTTTCTTTTGGCTTGGTTTGGCTTGGCTTTGCTTTGCTTTACTGTGTGCTAACTTTTATATTTCTGCATTCTTCTCCCTCTTTTTCTCTCTCTCACCTCGTAACACGGCGCTAGGCTAGGAGCACTGGCCTGCAATGTAGCGCAAACAAGCACCCCGAAGGAAAGAATATAAATTTCTAAGATTATGTGAAAATTTATAGTAATTCGGTTTTAAATTGCACATTAAAAAACACTTCTTTCTTCTTTTGGTGGTTAAAAAAAAAACGAAAAATAGAAGAAATCATAAAACAAAAAATTGGGCATGAAATTGTGGTATGCGGGGCTAGAAAGGTTATTCTCGAAAGAATGAGTTGATTTACTCAGAGGTTGGGATTTTAAACAATTAAAGTTGGTCGCCTTTTTAGCCTTTTCATTTGGGAAAATTAAATTTATTGTCGTCCATTCTGGAGTCCCTCAAGGTGGCTATTTTGGTCTGGTTTTGTTAAACAATGATTTATGTGTTCCTGTTTGTTTTAGGTGGTTCCTATTTGCGAATGACTTTATTCCAGTTCTAAACCCAGAAGAAGAACTTAATCTTAACCTTTAAGAGACTTCAATAGGTACACGTTTGGCCTTGCCTATGTTATACCTCATGGTTTATTTTAACAGTTTTGGTGTTATTCTTTGTCAGGGTACTTAGCCTTAGCATCACGCCTTAATTTAGGCAGACGGATAAGAATAAATTTTGTTATTTCTTAACTTCGGTTTTCTAAAAGTCGACTTTTAACGTACTTATAAAGACATTTGAACTTGCTAAATCAAAGAATGCTGTCAAAGTACCAAACGCCTTATATTTGATGTGTCCGTGGGCCTATTATACCACGAAACACAAAGTGTTAGTTGAACACTCGCTTAACAAGCACTTGTTGTGTACTTGTTAAGCGAGCGAGAACCTCCGACTGGTTCTCTCTCTCTCTCTGTTCTAAAAATCAATGAACATGGGTCTCAACTTTCAACTAGGCGGTCTTTGACTGACTGCCTCTAGTTAAGCACTCTAAGAGTCTAAGTTGGTTGAGTTCCCCTTCATCTTGTGTGCACCTACCTAAGACTAGGCTTAGATTAGAGTTGAAGATTCTATGGGCTTGAGCGTTGGTGTTCATTACCTCTTTATGTTTCATCTATCTCAAACGTCCAATGCGGATTTATTTTACTAGGTCGATTTATAGTTCGTTAAGTTCGTCGTTGAATAGTCTCCTCGTCTTTGGTAAACGGGACCAATTATCTTGAACAATTTGTCTCTAGAAATGATTAGGGATATCTTCATCTGCTTTAGAAAGAGTCCATGCCTCAGGTCCATAGAGCAGAACTGGGAGTTGCCTTCTCAGCTAGAAGACGATTGGCAGGCGTTATTCTTCGTTCGATTTCAGAGGAGATGTCGTATTCAGTCGATGTAGTCTTTAACTCCCTTAAAGTTACATCTGCCGCGTATGACATTCTGGCCGATCCCTCGATGTTGGGAGTATCTTTACTTGTTGACAGCATTTTGTTTTTACAAGACCCATTTTGCCGCTTTTCGTCTATTGTCAATTGTGATCATTGACAAATGATTTCAGGCACACAGTGCGGTAGACAAGATCTTTTCAAGCAATATTTCGGAGAATGATACCTCATTTGTAAGCGCTGGCTAATGGATGAACTCTCTTCGTACCATGTATTGGAAATAAGTTGTTCTGTGCTTTCTTCCTAAGTCTTTTCCTGTTGCCTTAAACCGGGTAGACCCTCCCGCACAGTGGCCTTGGACTTTAGAGATGCATCTCTGGAGGTCTGATATTCTGATATTATTTTGTGGGGTTGACTGAATTCTTTGGCTTTCATCGCCAATGTTGTATGATGCGATTTACCTGGCAGTTTTGTGGCAGTTTTAAGTTATCTATACATATAAGATCCTGCACAAAGTGTGGTGTGAAACTTTTGTTTTTTAAACAGCTCCAAGCTAGAAGCTTCAAACCTTTTAAATGGACAACAGGCAAAATTTGCGAAAAGACCAACAAGTATCAACTATTTTGTCATGGACTTCAAAACTAATGAAGAAACTTTTGTTCTAAAACCTTGGCTTGAAGGATTTTTTGTGTGTTCTCGTCCGTGAACCCTGCTGAAGTTTAATTCAGATATTTCTACGCTCACTTGACTGCCATTACATGACTTCTGATTACCAAGGACTACACACCTTGCTGTTTGGACTGGTACTTCCATCAAATAAACTTTGAAACATTGAATCACTTCTCTGCTCCTCTATCACTTAATTGCAACTACTCCTAATTGCATCTTAGCACTAAGACCTTAAAATAATGTCGGTACTCTGAAAATTCCATTCCCCACCTAACCAAGACCTTTGTATTTGTGTAGTTAATCTTCTTAACACTCGCCAAGCTCGCATCAATCAAACAAACTTCACATCAACTATCGCCGCAGCTTATAGCTACTTACTATTATATCTCAACGATTTCGTTTCGAATTAACACTTGTCATTCACGCTTGACTGACTGAAAACTATTCCGCCCTGTCACGAGATTGACCACGTCTCTACTTGACCACATCTTGCGTTTCATAGAAGAACAAAAAAAAAAATACCAGTGGCTGCGCGACGCATTACGAATGTAATCCCACAAACGAAACATTCATGCCAAACAATACCTTTACGCCACAATGGGATTTAATTCGTTCCATTCTTCGTCATCTGCTTGGCCCGTAATCGTCGTGACCATCATCAGCTTGGCTATAATCATCCAACCTGTCTATAAGGTGTTGAAATGCTTCTTCATCCGGCTACATTCGATTTGTCATCCATGCGAGCCGAAACAACGCCAGTCAAATAGACTTGAGCATATTGTTGAGCGTTGAGCTTGACCACTGCACAAATGGAAAGGCTTATGATTAGCGTGGTCATAATAAAATGAGTGCTAATGATCTTTGCGTTCCACACGGTGGGCAGGGCGGGGGAGCTAGCAGCTAGCTGGATAGAAATTATCATGTCCACGACTGTTATTATCATCACCGTGCAGCTGGAGAGTTAAAAAAAACCCCCATCCATCTCTAGCACGTAGACTATAATATGCATTTAATTATATACCCTACACCCATACTGGCTTACACACTTTGCCGCATAGGCTGCTGCTGGCTGGGGCCGCCTGTAATGGAACCTGACTGGCTTTGGCATCTATGAGGTGAGCATTGTAAATTAGCTTTAATAGGATTTCGAAATTGCTGTTAATTATTGGTAACACAACTAAAGTGTTTGGCGTTTCTATTTGGTCAGCAGCACGAACGGGACGGGACCGTTGCTGGGCCTACAGCGGGCGGGAAACAATCATTTCACTTCAATTAGCATCAACTATTGGCCACGTAGATAGATAGCTAGATATTGGTGGTCGCGTTTACTTTGTCGATTAGCAGCTCGCTGGGTGCCTTGGTATGCTGTTTGGTTTTCTTTTATGGTAAATATTTGTTAATTAGCTGGTTTAGCAGTTTTTATCTCTGCGATGAGATGCTAGGGCTTTGCCGTCGCCATCGCCATCGCCATCGCCATTGCCGATCACAGGTGATATTGATGTTTCCGAGATATTTATGGACTCTTGTGTGTATCTTTCGATGAATTAACATGGGCTTTGAGCTCGACAGAGTCGTGAAATGCTTAATGGTCGTTTTGGCGATGAGTTGTTTTTTATGGCCGATTATGATGAGCTCTGCGACAGAATAGGAAATAAAATGTCAAGTAGGTTGTTGTTGTTGTTGGTGTTGTAGTAAGGCGATTGCGCATTTTAACGATCTTTTCTTTTATATATGATTAGTTTTGTGTGTGTGTTTATTTTAGCATTTAGAGAGGTTTATTTTCTATTTTTTTTTTTTTGGGCAAATGATTATCATCGCTCTTGTTGGGTGTTAATTGCTTAGGAAATGTTTTTTACTAGTGAGGCATTTAGAGGGAGTTTTGCACCTTACCAATCATGACATGTTATGAAACGCTGACAAAGGTATGCTAAAGGTGGGAGTAGGTTTTATTGATTCTTTGCTATAGATGGTGGATGGTCTTTGTGTAATATGCTTCGATGATTTTACACTTGTTTTGTGTTTGGATTTGTAAATTTATGCATATTAATCAATCGGTAAAAAACGGCTTCGTTCCCGACCATTTGGAAGTAGCAGTATGTATTTTAATAGTGGTGGCGCTCAATTGATTTAAGTTTTAAGTTTTTAAGTCAATATAATCCTCTGAACTTGCGCCTATCATTGAAACTTATCTGGCGCAAAACAGATAATCTTTGAAGGTATCAAGAAGATTTATAATAATTCTCCAATGACAAACAAATGCCAAGTCAGATCCAAAGTAAAGAGCAACCCCAAGACCTTATAGTGGTTGGAGGTCGGGAGTACCACAAGGCAGCCATTTGGGACCACTCTTTTTATTTAATAAAAACGACTTTTCTGTCGTACAATTAGCACTCTTTTTGGCTTATGTGCGCGGATGATCTAAAAATTTAGTCGGTGCATTAAATGTACTTTCGCGTTCTGTTAAGGAAGTCGATTTTTGTTTGCCTTTTTGTTTTTTGGATATGACACAGTTTGTCAGCATTTTTTCGTCGAGGATTAGCTAGTTGCTAGTTTTAAGAAAATGTTTTGCCTTGGCTTCTCCAGTGTAACTTTGATCAAGCGAAGGCAACTCATCTCATCGTTCTAGCACTAATTTTGAGTTTACATTGACTGAGGCGGTAGCCCTGATAGCAACCTGGCTGTCAATAAGTATGTCTGTCTGTCTGTCTATTTTGGATTTTAAACCTGAGTCTTTGGTCAAGAGTCACCAGTCCATCTTGCCATTCGAAACTTGAAACATTCAAGGGGTAATATAGTCCGTTAATGGTGGTTCTCTTGATAGGGAAAGCAGAATGTTGTTGTATTTTTGCTGCAGCTGAAAGAATACACCCTTCTGTTTCTAGAAAAGTGGCTAAGATGTGTTCCTTAGTGTACTGATTTGCAATACGTCGTGCAGAGCTGACTCAGTGCACAGGGAGGAAGTTTTTAAGTCATTTGAAAGACATCAGTACAAAGGAGGTCAGACTGATTGGTCTTAAATCCTTTACGTATCGACCTTAATGACCGCGTCTACCCGCCTATGGAATAGAGAATGTTCATTGGCGGTTATATTGACGTAGTCAATAGTTTTTGATGCAGGTTGGCCGTTCGTAGCAATTTATGAAACATTCTAAAATCTAATTCCAAATTTCTTTTAAATTAACCTCACAGTAAAATATATGTAATAAAACTATTGCAATTAATTTAATACGAACAATAAGAAATGTATAACAGATGTTTACCGTTTTTGTTTTTGCTTTCGAGTTGCACAACCGGGCTTCACTAAGGGTACAGCTTATGTCATTAGGTAGTTAAACATTTTGACTTATGTTGAAAATTTATATTTTTCGGCACCAATAGATAGCTAGAGCATGTTTAGAAAAAGATTCATAAATCATAAATCACTCACTTCGTCATGAATCCAGACATAATTTTGCACTTCCAAACCACTTTTCCGACTGAAAGTAGGTATTTTCTTTCTGAACTGTCCTTGAAGAATAAAAGAATTTCTGGGTGATTGAAAGACAATATTAAACTGACAGCATTAAACATTGGTCTAAATCTTCAAAAAAATAATTCTTCGGAAATTCCAATGGAAAGCCACATAAGGCTCTTCAAATTTTAATCTTTTTGCAAACGATATTCCGTAAAATATTTAAATAAATTGCATAACAATTAATAAAACTTATAATATTTTTTTTTCTACTTCTCTTTTAGGTAAGGCGATTGCTACTACTTATTACAAAGCTTCATACAAATTTGTGAGTAAAATATTTATATTTCTTTATTGCTTAGAAAAGTCAAATATTCTCTAATATTCGTTTGTACTCTCTGTCAAACAGTTCATGATAAACCAATTTTGTTGTTCGTTTTTCATAGTATTGGCTAGAGAAACTAGACCTTTTTGTTCACTTTTCTGTATCAATAGGTGGTGTGAATAATGTTCGTTCTAAGGATCTAAGATCTACTAAACCTTGACCACCCCTCTATATTGTAATTAAGCAGATAACTTAACTTTCAATTATATATAGTTTCAAACAGCTCTTCATACTTAAAACAGAAAAAAACACTAATAGTATCTGATAATGGATAAGTGGTTGAAAAACCAGAAATAAAATTTCATTCTCGTTTTTCATGGCTACAATAATTTTCCAACTTAATGGTATCTTATTAATTAAAATTTCATCATTTTATTTTATTACAACAAACACAAGTAACAGAAATGTAACCCTCATAACCGCTTTAACCTCATTTATATTATCGTAAACGTCAATTTAAACTTGACAAGTGTCACATCAAGCGCGCTTAAAACAAGAATTCCTTCGTCCCCCCGCCCCCCCTCTCGGCGAGGCATTCAAACCCCAATCATTCATTTGCTGACTTCATTTCTCTACCATTTGCTAAATGCCATTCTTCTTTCTGTTGTATATCATTTAACCAACTGACAGCTGAATGTCACTGATGAAGAGGAAACTTTAAAAAATGAAAATACAAAAAAAGAAATACAAGCTTCCATTTCACATTTCGTAACCCCATTAATCCCTTTCAGTCTTAATCAAGGAGAAGGCAAACACAACACAACACAACGCAACAAATCTTACACACACTCACAAATATGTATATTGTATTGCCAAATGAAAAACCCGTTTTCGTAGATTACTTTACAATTAATCATAAATCAATTAGCAATGAATTATAATTAACATTAATCATTCCCCTCAATCAATGACTTGAGAAACGTCAAAGTCCGTCACTCGAGAGAAAAAATAAACTCAAACTTACAAGCTAAGAGCTTTACTCCACCTCCACCCCTCCTTAGACCGAAAGTCCTATTTTTCATGAAATAAATGAACGCGAGAAAAAAAAACACACACACAACCTGAAACAGCCGCCTCCACACCTCTGGCGCGGTAAGTAAAATGAACAGCGCACGCTATACGCTTCACCACACTCACACACATTGAACTGTCAAAAAACTAGCACCCGAACGAAGACTGATGAGCTTAAGTCGCCATCTGTTATGAGGATTGATTACAATTTTTTTTCCTCAAATCTTTTCACAGAACCCGACGTTTTTGGCATTTCAAACAAAAGTTACATAGTTCTTCCGTCATTTGTGTATGGTTTTGTGTGCGTGCGTGTGTGAGTATAGCGCCTCGGTAGGACCCATCGCCGAGTCGAAACGCTGACAGTGATTGATAGAAAATCATGAGTTATTATTCGTATTGACAGGAATACTTAATTATACTAAAGTACAGTGTAGTGTAAGTTTTTACGTAGGTGCTTTGCTTTCTCTGGTGTGACTTTGAAAAAAGGTTAAATGCCTCTGCCCTCCCAACACCCAACTAGCACCACGCACCTCGACCCAATGTGTGTGTCAGTCAGTAAAACTTAAGTTACACAGCACGCAATTTAAGAAAAACAAATAATAGAACCAGACACGCATAACGTAACGCCCAAGTGTGTTGCGGGCAGATAAATTTCAGCGCTAGGTTTACAGTTGTACACGTTCGTTTGTGTGTGTGTGTGCTTAGAGTGACAGCACTATGAAATAATGTAAAGAGGAGACCAAACAATGATATATTCATATGTTACGTATTATACGCTTAGGATAGCCTCTGGCTATTGTCTGTATTGTTGACGCGCGACGACGCTCAGCTTAAATAACAAAAGAGGATAAATAATCTGCTGACAGAGGGTATAGTCCACGACAAAAGATTAATTGTTTTGACAGCGAATCGGACGACAAGAACGAGAGAGAGAGAGCGAGAGATTGCGGGAGCTTTTGACAGGTACATGACTTCTGTGAAAAGCGAGAGCATGCACCGATTTGTTTCAAGAGTGCACATTTGTCATAGTTTTTGCATCGGGAGAATAGAATGGTCTATGAATAGTGGCTGCAGCTCGAGGTAGCATTGAGACTAAATTTACTTTTTGGAGCACGTCACCTTTCCAAACTCGAATCCCATTTTGATTAATTTTCCAAAAAAGTCTGTTCTTTTAATACGTCCTTTTACCGGCGGCGGATCACAGCCCTCCGACTTAAGTACATTTAACATTTTGATTGCTGGAGCGGAACAACATTTGCTCCCATTTAGATGTTGGTAAAATAAGCCGATTTGATGACAGAGAAACCCCTTTCAATGTGGTCCTGGTCATCCTTGAGATTTTCTTTCATGGCATAGCTTTTTATAAGGTTTTGAAAAGTGACAGGCGCCTACCAACTAAGACATTGGTATAGTTTAAAGCATGTGGTCCAAAATTTGTATTTTCGACCCGTTAAAAGGGTCGTCTCTTAAACAAATTACAATATCTGACCAAAAAAGTTGCATTTAAAATTTTGCATATGGCTTAGGAAATAATGGTAATATTTAGCTCTTTTTCGTACCTCTCTATACAAACCCTGAAAGCTGCTGCTGCTAACATGAAGAAGTTTTTGGGGAATGGAAAGTCTATTTACTATTTTGCCTAAGTTGTTAACTTAATATTGACCGATGGCCTAGAGGATAGAAGTAACGAGATTTTAAGAGTCTAAAAAGTGAAATCGAAAATATTGTCACTTATAGGGGGAAGTTGAGGGCGAAGCAGGTACGAAAAGGTAAAACAGAGCGAAATGTAATGCCTTTTCTTCAATCAGTACCAAAAAGGTCTAAGTGAAGCTACCACACGCCAAAGATGTTCGTAGAGCTGGTGACTGTTCTAAAATTTCTCAAGTTTGAGCAGAAATGTACCGAAAATGATTTTTGCACCTGACATTGAAGTGGTGTCAATTCGATAATGTAATACCTTTCGACGAGATCATTAGGGATATCTCGGGAAGTAAGTACATAAGTCTCGTTGTCCCCCTATTGACCAACATGAGCCCCCTTGTTGCTAGTAACGCCGTTACAAACTTTAGCTAAGAAATTAGACGGTACTGGATTGAAAAAGGAATTGGAAAGGTTTGACCTCCGTTACCAACTTAAAGTGAGGCGGCTGAAACAATTAGAAGAGTGAACGCCAACACTAGTCCGGTTGAACTTAAAGAATCGTTTTCGAAGGAACTGAGACTTAACTTTTAGCAACATTTGCTACCTTGAGTGATCAATTTTTTTTTCTTTCTTGGGATCGAACCAAACTATTATACTGAAATTAGAATTTATTGTTCAAAAACACAGACAGTGAATTTGGAAAACCCAAGAAGTTTGGGTGGTTTAATCTGATTGAGATCATCTTCATAAAGGAAGTATTCACCAAGGATAGTCAGTCCGGTGAAAGTCGGGCATGTACAGAAAAAGTTTTATGTTGTTACGTTATTTTCCAAACGGCATGGGTTGCTCGTTGAGAGGGAAGAAACTGGTGACAAGGTTTAAAATCTTAACGATCTTAACTCACTTGATTTCAGTCCTAGCAGATATTCAGATCTGCTGAGTTTTGGACTATCGATCCACAGCTTTGAATGTCTGCATAATGCGAGATCATGCCAGTATGTTGCAGACGTAAAGGTTCAGTAATTTCACGTATGTGAAATGGACCGATCAGCAGCATCTTACCAGTGGTTTTGGTTCAACAAAGGCTTGACAATAGCACTGCCGGGCAAAAGCGTTATATCTTCATTACCCCGGATGCATGTATGACCGGGGATCTAGGCTAGAGCAACAGAGTTGCATCCATCCACACTGTTCATACTGTTTATGGCCTTCCCCACAATTTTGAGGGTGATCGTAATAGAGCAGAGCAGACTTTTATAAAAGCTTGTCTATCTAGTATTTTCGCAGCAGTTGCGATCGCAAAAATCTGAGTGATTGAGACAATCTGATCCGATAATCTCTACAGTAAACTCTGGCTCCAGAGGGACCGTTCATGAGGGAACCATTTGTATAGATAATGGTTTGCTGTTCCATTTCAGGCGAGCGGTCAGGAAGGAGGACTCGAAAGCGGTATTAGACACATGGAATCGAGTGCCCCTTCCCTATGAACAGGCTTGTCGTCAAGAAGCCCCTGAACCTAGCACCTCTGGTTTCTTCGCCGATATTGATCTGACGACCAAGTATCACTCAAGGACACTAATCTGCTTTCGCTGCTGATATTGGTGATGTTTATGTAGTCAAATAAGTCCCTGCGTAATGATTCGTATGAGACAAAAAAGTTGAAGGTCTATTGTTAAGTGGTTGGTACATAATGCCAGTGGATACGTGGGCAAAATAAAATAATTACGAATGTCTGTTATTTTATAAATAATTTATTTAATCATTGATCTCGATTACCTGAAAACTAGTCTTTTTCTATGATTTATGCGTGTCCATTTGCTCAAAGTCATCCACTTTTCTTTTTAATGCTATGCTCTCGCGCATTATTAAGTAATCTTTATCTCTCCTCTCTCTCTCTCTCTCTCTCTACGTTGTATCATTTAATAATCAAAAGAAAGTCCCCGAAAGAAAAGGAAAAAAAAAACTTTGGAGCGTAAATCGTTTGATCTGTCAATCAAACTGACAGTTTCTTTTCGTCTAAAACCGGCACACATATTCCATGTGGTGGTGTGTTTTGTTTTTTTTTTTTTTGCTTCGATTTGTTTGCCATTCCATTGTCATGTCATGTGCCCCTGTTTCCATCAATCCATCCATTCATCCATGGTTTCTCTCCTAACCCATTCGTCAAAACATTTTGCAACCTTGACGCTGTCCAAACTGCTTTTGACTGATGAGCGAAATAATAGGACATGGCAAAACATGAAATGACAGCGAAATATGAGAAAACTGTCATGACATGGCGAAATGAATTTTTCGTATCTGAATGTGTGTACGGTACGGATAATATACACAATGTATCTGTTGTGTTTTGTTTTTTTGCTGTTGCTGTTGCTGTTCATAATTCTCTTGTTGTTTCTTTTGGAGAAAATTGGAGTTTTCTGTCGGTCGGTGCGGTGGTGCGGCCGTCGGTGGGAGCACAAAATGGAGCACCGCACCACTATCCATCCGCAGTAGCAGCAGCAGCAGCAGCAGCAACAACAGCAGCACTGTTTCACATTCATCATCATCATCATCTGGAACGCGGAGAGGCAGCAAAGATATTTTGATAGATGGTTATCATCAATTATGGTATGAAATGACATTTTGTTATGTGCTGTCGCAATTAATATTGGCTTTGGCGCCCATACATTGCCCCCCTCCTTCCCATTCCCTGTGGTGTGTGAGTGAGATACGCACGCCTAAAGTAGTACATATTATATTGGCTTTGTGTCTGTTATTGAGGTTTAACTATACAAATAACTAACAACACAATTTTCGAATAAGAGAAACAAAAGAAACGTTCAATCATTTTGTCATTTTTTCAATTTTGATTTGGCATGGATTTGTGTGTGTGTGTTTTATGTTGAAGGGAATTTGTAAAGTTGTTGTTGCGCTGGTGGAATGTGAAATTTCTTCTGAATTTAAGTGAAAAGATTTTGAGGCAAACGATTTTGGGAGGGACGTGCCAGACTGTGGTTTTCGAAGTAATTTGAGTGATGACTAAATTGATGGAGAGCTTTGTACGTGACCTTTGAGTTGCTGCAAATAGTGCCAACACCAACAGGGAAATGAGAAAAAATTAAAATTGACTTATCAGTCTTCTTGGGTTTGGAACATTTTTAAAACGGACTAACCAACAAACAAACTAACGAATTAGTGTAATGAGTGTTTTGTTCAGAGGCACAAGCTACCAATAAAAATACCTCTCCTTTCTGTGAAAAGGATTTGAGCCCCCACCCATGTTTAAACCCCCGAGTCAAATCAAATCTGTTAACATATTTTCCAAAACTTGTTGAGAAAAAGGCAACCAACGTGTCGTTGTGTTGCCCCGCTAATCTGAAGAAGCATTAAACGAATTTGGATGCAAATTTCGCTGTTGTGATCTTCAATTCTCGGGAAAAGTTTATGCGAATCAAAAATTAGTCTCCCGCTTCTAGAAGCTGAACATGAGAGAATTAAGCTATCTTTTTAAATACCGGCATAGCTCAGTTTGCGTGTTTCTTACAAAAGAGCTTAAACACTGTAGGAAATCGGTAGGGAAATAATTTAGAGGACGAACGGAATACTTAAGCTGTGACTCTTTTTCGAAGAAATGACTTCAGTCGACAGTTTTTTAAAAGTCAGTTACTCATGTAACCCAATGATGCGAAGCAATGATCCAGTTGCAAGTTACAGATTCAAATAAATAATAAAAAGTGGCAACATTTTTATTAAGAATTTAAACTAAATCGCAGTAAAAGAAGCTAGTAGTCGCTCGATACTCAAGAATACTTATTTACTTAACGGCGGGCTCCAGAACCATAAAGAGTAACTACCTGGGACGCGGCAGTCTTCCATCCTCTATTATAGGTCTTTTAAACTGTTCGGTCTTCCACTCAAGAATGCACCAACCGTACTTACAACTCTTGTATAAGAGCTACACACATCCATATATTGACGAACAGTCAAGCAGCTATTAATGTCCTATGCTCGCTCCAAATCAGTCATGCACTACTTCAACATCCTCTTAAAACTCAGCTCTAGGAAGAAGACCAAACTGCGGATGATACCGGGACATGAGCATATTGACGGTAATAAAGAGCAGGACGAAGTGGCCAGAAGGGCTACAAACTCTACTTAATAGCACTGAACTTTTCTGAAGTCAATTTAGTTATTAAAGCTGGAAGTATTTGAAATTATCTCTTCTTCTTTCCTATTTCCGACGATGTTATGATTAGGAATGAGAATAAGAAGGGATCATAACTTTCCCACTTTTGTTGCGTCTTTACTGGTTCGCCTGTGGGGTTAGGCGGTTCGGTATCAAAAAGTTTTGGCAGGCCTAACATTTGTGGATTATTTTTTTACTGAGGCCAAGCAAAAGCTGGTGGTGCCACTTTGGGGTTCTTCTTCCTGCCATTATTTCAATGCACTTCTATTTGTTTTCTTTGGTTGAATTTTTTATTTGTAACTTCTCCCCGCTTAGTAGCCTTTCACAATAAGCGCTATTTATTAGGAGATGCGCTGCGAGCTTTTGAACCGAACCATCCAGTTCTTTGACACAATGGCAATCTAAGTCGGCCTGATGCCGACTTATTTCTTAAAAATGAAAGATGTGAATTATAATAATATGGAGATCTCAATTGGAAGGTGTGCAGCCCTCAATGGTAGACATTGTGTCTACAAAAGGACAAAAGGAACTAGAATCAATACCTTCCAGCAGTTTAGAAGTATAACCACCCCAAAAATTGATAGCTCTCCTTCCGCCGGCTACTTGACATTTCCACTCCTAAAACTAGTTGTACATATTCCATACATCCCCTTCCGACACTTTATAAATTGAGAAAAAAAAAAAAAAGACTCCCAAATCATGACGCCCTAAATGTCCTGTCAGTTTAACATCTCCTCCGCAGCACCACTACCCCTCCATTTTGAATACTTTCATAGCAATGTCATTCTTTCTAGTTTCACTCTTTGCCAGTCGCCATTTTCACTGCTGGCCCCTCGTTTTGTGTTGCCCTCCCAACAGCATGTCAAAGTCAAATACAAGGTACAAACCGTCAACAACGACACGATGACACGACATAAAAGCAAAATGGCAAAATTAGATAACAGAGACCCTGACACTTGTCTGTCGGAAGAGTTGCATTCAAGTCAAAGGTGCAATTCGCACAGACACGACAGCAGCCAAATGAATGGCACCAATCACAGCGTTGTTCACCCAGAGTCCTTCCTTATAAACGCAACATCACCCGAACGGGAAGAAATGACGTGAAATGAATTCGTGTTGTTGTTGATTTTTTTTTTGTTCGCTTTGACCGTCACAGGAACAAAAATGCAAATAGGAAAAAAAAAAATGCTGCACACTTTTCACAACATGTAGTTGTCGCCGTCTTGTTAATTTTTTTTTGATTTCTTGAGGCCAAGGCGGCGCAAAAAGCACTCGCGCGAAATAAATGAAAAACGCAAATGTGATGAGACATTAATGAATAGATTACTGTCACGCGATTTATAATCTCATTCCGAGCGGGGGAAGCGAACAAAATACAAATCGCGCAAGATACAGTAGCTATCCTAACAGCACTACACCTAAATACGGAAAAGGAGAGCTCACCACACACACATACGATGAAGAGCGGAAAACGTGGAGCTGTTGTAGCTCACAAACACGGTTTTCACTTTTATTTCATTCGTTTTCCCTCTGATTTAATTTTACCCGCCGCAATATATTCATGGAAATGAGTGGCGGACACGTTGTGCAGTCATCCATTCAGTTGAAAGTGGTGTCAGTGCATGGTACTTGAACGCCTCTAAATTATCTCTTGGAAGAGATCTTTTTCATTGCGCTCTGCTACATCGATATAAGATGCAAAACAAAAAATAACTGAAACTGCTGAAACAAGATGAACAGGATAGAAGAAGAAGCAAACACAAAACAAAAAACCAAACTGGATGGTGGAAGAAAAATATTTCAACCAAAAGCTGATAATTTGAATTTCGTATTCAGCGATGGGGAATTGATGCAAACAGTCGGGCTTAGAAGTAGCATTTAATTTGAATATTTCCAATAAAAAACTGATATTTCGGCGAAAACCAAAAAAAAAAAGTGTTCAGACCTCACGTTGGGCGCCAATTTCCATAGTCGAAAACAGTTTAGTTATTTTAAGTAAGATAATATATCACATTGGGCCTCTGATGTCCTGGTTTATAATTCGCCCAATATTCAGGATTTGTGAATAAATTCGGCCAAGTCTTTATGAGAAGTGGTACTTTGCCTCAAGGTAATGTCTACCTAGAAACCGTAGACGAGTTTTTGCTAAACAGTCATAGCGGCATGGTATGTGCTCTGTTGTTTCTTCGTCTTCATTGTACATTCGACAAGTATTGACTTGGGTCATTGCCATAGCCATGAGGTGTTTTTTTTTTAATCTGCAGTGTCCCGTCAAGAAACTGGTAACTGTATGTAACTGCCATTTTGGATAAGTTGAAGGAGATGCTTAGTTCTAAGGACTTCTAAGAAGGAGATGTTGGAAACTGTTAGCTTCTGTTGGCCTCCAGTAATAAAGAGATTTCTAACCAGTTTTTGATGCGGGATTTATTGGGCACACAACAGAATGGTCTTGGCATAATGAATAGTGCCTCAGATCCTTTTCTGGCCCGATCATCATCTTTTTCATTCCCAAAGAAAACACCGTGTCCTAACAACCAGATTAATTGGACTCTGTTGGTGCTGGATAGTGTTGTGAGAAGTTTGAGGCAGTCCCAGACTAACTTTGAAGGAATTTAAAAGGCGTTAATAGCAAGTAGTGCCGCTTTTCTGTTAGATAGAATATAAATGTGTTTGTCGTTAACTTGATTCCCTTTCCGATTGAAATTCGGAGGTGCTCCCTTCCATGATAGAATAGAGGAAACATTTTACGGTCTCTCCGTATAATCCGGCTCCAACTCCTTCATCCATTTTAAAACCGTTCGTATAACAGAGTAGTGAATTTTCAACCAACAAATGTGAGTTCCGGAAATGTAACATTGAAGTTGCGGCTGAAGTTTGCAGAGCTCCTGTGCAAGATCTGGGTGGATTTCTGTCTTGCCGTCATCCTCCAAAATGAGCATGCGTTAACTATTGCTTCTTTCGCAATATAGAGATGAAGGGGAGTAAGATTCAGTAGGACTTCTAGCCCTACCGTAGGTGCTGCTCGCATTGGTCCCGACGTACGCACACAAACTAGTCTTTGCAGTTGGTTGACCATGGTCTGTGTAGACATGTTTTGTTTGTTGCCACCAGCAAGGTGATGCATATGAGACAATAGTTCTAGCGATTGATGTCTACATTCAAATTATTATTTTGAGGCTAAGCCTCCAATTTGTTGCCAAGCAGACTTTTGCAGGTCCAAAGGAAGACTCTAGCTTTGTCTGTGGCCTTTTAAAATCAAACTCTAAACTGCTTTATTCAGTTTTGAGGCTATTGTGTAAAAAAGTGTAATTTAGACTTGCCGCCTCATTTACAAGCTCCGCAAATAACAAACGTGCCCTTAAAAATTTGTTCACACAATTTTCTTCCATAATATTGAGTTCACTTTCGTTAAATGTTCATCGTTGATGCTCCGAGATCTATGACAAGATCGATAGTTCGTTTTTGTACTAAGAATAGTCTCCCAGGGTATCATTTTGCGAATCCCAAAATTGGGGTTAAGATTCAAAAGAAAAAATCGAGAATCTGTACATACGTTCTCCGGCCGGTTGGAAACATATATTTGAATTTTAAAAGTAATACCCAAGTACCAAGAAAGGAAGGTTCTACACCTAACGATTATGAGGTCGAATTGGTGAACCTGCAAAAACCACCAGAAGACCAGCATCAATGATCCCTATAAACCCGACCTTCGCCTATAATAAGAGAAAAGAAGAACAGGTAATAAATGCGAATCTAATTCGAGACCCTTATCATGAGTTTTTATACCTTTTATGTTTGTCAGACTTCCACATAAGGTGAAACCAAAAGTCCATCCACACAAACACCTCACGGCCCTCACTGCTCACATTAACTTTTGCGCCAGACTGTATCAACCATCTTGAAAAGAGTCCACTCCACTTCAGCACACTTTACGAATATGTTTGTACCTACATCCCATCTCTTCATTCTCACCGGTCGAGCGTGCTATGTGTGTTCACATTGCATATATCTGCAAGCTTTACCCACAACCACAACAAGAGGACACAGCATCAGCACCATCATCATTTAATGTATCTCAGCAAATCTCTTATGTTTATGCATTAAGCTGTTCATTACACACATCATCTTACACACGTTTTGCGCCCCAAGATACATCCTTTAGATTTAGATACTGCTCGTTCTCTCTTTGCCGTTTTCGTGTGCAGTTTTTTCCTTCTGTGTTTGGTTTTCTGCATTCAACTCAAGTGATGGCATTTTGCGCATTCAATGGTGTATTTAACGTCAGTACGAAAAATAATGTGTCCCCTTCATGCATCGCACCGCACCGCACCGCACATAACTGCCACTACCAAGCAAGCACCACCACTTGTGTTTTATGAGAGAAATCAGCATTTGCGTTAATTACATTTAATTATGAAAATGTTGACAAGTGGGATATGTGTTCATTTGCGAATGTCGAAAGAAAAATGTCAAACGTATTTCATTCATTTGTGGATGTGTCGCGTTTGCTACTGTCTGCTGCCAAATGAAAGAGGGAATATAACACTTTTTGAATGTAACATGACATGTGGTATTTTTTTTGCGCTAATTGATGCAGATTTTTTCGTGTCAACAAGAACAATAATAAATTAATTGATTTAACAACTGTTTTGGCTGAGGAGAAGACTACAACAATGTTGTTGTCGCAAGGACGATTATTAGGATTGACAGAGGGTTTGCCTCTTTGTAGCGGAACGCGGCATTGGATATTTTTTTTTATTTGAATTGGGGTTAATTAGGGAATGCATATGTCAGTTGAGAATTAAGTGTTTGTGATTTTTTGATTTTCTGATTGACATAAATTTGCGATCTCTGCAATTGAAGACGACGGCAGCTGTGCTAAGGGAAAGGACTGGCATAAGTATTCGTGATGTGGAGGAAGTGAAAAATTGAGTGTTTTCGTGGGGTGAAATTTAAGCCTTCTCTATGGGTTTGTTTGTATGGTTTGTTTTTGCTGATAATGCTTAAGAAATTGTGCGTTCGTATGGAACAACATTGCCGAACTTCGCACATAGGATACGCAATTCTGAAAGGTTAGCTTGTATGCTAAATTGGGACTTGTTATATGTTATTTATTGCCGCCAACTACAGTAGGTGCTGTTCCTGGAAAAACATTATACATTACAGTTTGTAATACCCCAAAAATGTTGGACCTAAATAATTTATACAATTGCATCCATCCTAGCAGGGAGTTTCAAGATCACTTGGATTTTCGAAAAAAAGAAATATCCACTTAAAACTGTCTTCTCTAAACTAGTGTGCGGTTGTTTCCTCTTACTCGATGTCTCTGTAGCTTTAGAAGAGGTTATTAGACGCTACTCCTTCTGATGGCATCCCTGCCTGGGTGTTTACTGGGTTCTTTTTACATTAAACTTAGGCCGAACAGTCAGAATGATGTACATATACGAATTTCATTCAACTGATCGTTAGCTGCCTTAAGTGCAGTCGCGGATCGTTTGCATTGGAATGGGAATCGTCTCTGTTTTCAGATAGTGCCTTGTCTGTCTAGTTTTGCTATGCAGTTGCGAAATTTCGCTCAGCCCCGAAACCGAGCACAAAGTAAGAATTCCCACCTATCGGCAATGTTATTTTTGGCGATTCCAAGGGCTTAGAATGCTGTTCGGCTGTCTTAATATATCAAGATATTTTTGCTATCGTTGTTTCCATAGAGAGTCTACAAGATGATTCTCAGATAGCTTAAACAGAGACAGTTTTAGATAACGCTTACTCCGGCGCTACCGTCTGCCGTTTTAGACCCATCCGCGTATACTTCTGTGCTAGAAGTGTTTAGAATCAGACATAGGACAGACCATCTAGGACGATGGTTTTCGGTTTTACTTTTGGTTGACTAAACCACTTTTGGTTGAACCCCTCAACTGGGTCTTTTTTCTAGGAGTATATAGCGATTGTTGCCTTCTTTATGCGGTCCTAGACATTCAGTTTCCAACTAAGTTTGCTATCAACCATTATTTCTGGGTATATAGCGTGGTTTGACGGTTTAATCTCTCCACGACATTGTTGGGAGAATGTCGAGTTAGGTGTTAACTTTTTTTAACCCACGACTCAAACCAGTGACAAGGACCAATAAATAGTGCTAATGAGCCTCTTCTGGTAAGAGCGTCTTGCCCTTCATTACTCTTCAAGCGTGTGTGTCAGCTACAAAGTGTTGCAGATTAACACATTAAAACTTGAGATGATCGCAGCAGCAGAATGGGCTTTCATAGAGACTTGTTTATCTGTTTAAATGTTTAAGCATCATATTTGACTCCATTCGCAAATATCTCTGTACCTCGAAAACATTTGTTTGCCCCTTAAAGGCTCAAGATAGTCTGCGCTATCAAGTTCACGCAGGCAGAAGTTTGATAAAGAGGCTCTTGCCCTCCTAGTTTTCCTGTTTGCTTCCAAAATCAATAATATGATGATAAATGGACACCTTAGGTTAAATTATAGAAAAAACAAGAACCGAGTTGATTAGAAAAAAAGAACGCAGTAACTTACAAGTTTCATAAAATAAGCGTAAAACGGTCTCGTAGCTGAATTCTCTCTCAGCCTGCCAAAGACTTGATAGCGGTGGTTAATGACACGGAAAATAAAGCTTGGCTATTCTCTTTTAAACGTCTGTCAAGAAGAAAGCAATGTTGTTAAATTTTAAGTCATATTCTTCCAATTCCCATCCATCTATTGGATATCTCATAATTTTTCGTGAAGATATGTCTGTGTGTTTGCTGTCTCATTTCAAGGTGCCTTGGAAAAAATCTCTCAAATAGTATAAAGCTCAATATCAAGCGTTCAATCAATTATTAATTAATTAAGTTTCAACTGTGATCGCACACCTCGTTCATCGCGTAACACTGTTTATTTTGTTTTTCCCCCGCCAAACTAACCCAACTTCTGTAGTATAGAGCTGGCAAAGTATCAGTCATGCCAACACCATCAATCACTCGAACCTCATTTCTACACAAAATCGATTTTTAATTAGCCACAAAAATCGCCTCATATTAATCATTCGCATGTCAAAACCACTGCTAAACCTCCGAATGTAGTCATTAGACTTCAACTTGAGCTGTGAAACCCCGCGATCCGGCCAACCTTACATTTGTAGGTTGTTTTTTTTTTTTTCTTTGTGTGCAAAGTAATTCTGCAATTTTCGACTATAAATCATGTTCCTTGTTGTTATCGTCGTCGTCGTCGTCGTCGTCGTCGTCGTCGTCGTCGTCGTTTGCTACAACTACAACTACAACTACTAGTAGTAGTTTCGCAGTCTCTAATCGCGCGCACAACTAGCACATTTAATTTATTCTCGCAAAAAAATTTATTAGCAATAAATTGCATGAATGTTTGTGTTTGGAGATATGGCAGTTTCGACGTCGATAAATTATGATCATGGAGCGCGCTGCATTCCAATAGTGTCACTCTGCCTAGCCAAGCCACTTGGGGTGATGTACATATGTACATATTTCTATCTATTTTCACGCAGATACAATAGCAAAAATGCCCACCCACATTTTAGCGATTCCACTCAGGTCATTTAAAATGCAATTTATATATTTGGAGTAGAAAACAGAAAACAAGACGGCGATCGACGAAGATCGTATTCAAATTGAAATTCAATTTGCAACCGAGCACGAGAGGGAAGCAGGAACGAGCCCCCTTCTACCTCCCTCCCTCCCATCGAACTTGACATCAATTTATGGTAACGCGGCTGCTGCGAGAATAAAATAAATAAAAATAAATAAAATCATTGAAAAAATCACTTAAAAATGTCAAACGATTGCGATAACTGTCAGTTAATATGACCGATTTTTGTTTGGTTAGGCGCGATTGGCTGCCGCGTTGGATTGGGTTGACGTTTGGCGAACATGCTTGCCTCTCGACTCATGCATAATGCATGACGGGGATTAAATGAGCTCGATCATTGCTTGACAAAGTACGCTGGGTGCTGCAGTAGTAGTAGTAGTTGTCGATACTCGATAGTCGATAGTAAGTAATCGGTTTGCCCGACAGAGATGTTAATTAATTAAATATTTATCGACATCTCTCAGTATGGTGATGTTATTTTAATGTATTCAGATGCTGATGAAAATTAATGACGCTCGATGGAGAAACCGAACAAAATGCATTTTGACAGTTGACAAATGACACTATGTCAGTTTCACCATAAGTGGAGTGTCGACTGAGGGCATTTAAGCGGAAAATCGTGATGAGGTTCATTTAACACATGAATTGAGAAGAGACTTGATTGCAATCTCTGACTGAGTGTGTTTTTTCATCGACGGATATTATGTGTCGACATGTGTTGGGTTAAGTGCTAGCTAATGTGGTTTACTTAAGGTCTGTTGAATGAATTACTATTTTGATTTGTTGCTTTGTTTGTTCCTATTAGATGCAGTCATTTGTTTTACTTTATCTGTGTTTTGTATCTTTGAATTGCGATTGAAGTCGTGAGTGATGTTATCGAAGATTAGAGAGCGATTTAAGAGTGATACGGGTTGTCAAGGAAAGGTAGTCAAGTAAATCGTTTTAACTGTGGTAAATTCGTAGTCTTAGTAGTGTGCCAGGAAATGTCACGAAGTGGTGTTCATTTTTTGTCTCTTTCTCTTTTGTAACAATATGTTGGAGTTTTCAAAATTTTTGCTGTATATTTTCTTAGTTTTCAACATTAGGTGATATAAGAGTATTCACGCCCTATTTGCTCATTTTCCATATTCTTATACTTCGAAGCTTTAACGAAGATCTACCCAGCTATAAAGCTGTTTGATTTTAGGGAAGATTAGGGAGATTATGAAGGAAAACCTTTTCAAAGGAACCCTTTGATGAGACCGTCATAAATGGCGTACAGGAATGGACGCATCTGACAGCTGAAAGAAAGTATATATACGAGATGAAGGCAGAACTGGTAAAACAAGTTGGGAAGCCATGGAGATTGCGGACTGGGGGCAGATGGACTACCAGATTGATCTCAAGCATCACTGCAGTCATGCGGAAATTAACTTCAGCCTCAGGCATTTTCTTACAACCCACAATAATGCCTACCTTCCTAAGATGAGAAAAGATGGTCGCAATATGGAAATTAGTTCTCAAAGCGTCGTCAGTAAAATGCTGGCAAGTGAAGACTGCTTGAGAGTAATATGCTCTTTCATCGAATTAATATTGAGAACAAATAAAGATGAACAAGATAAAAACGTCTTAGGCCACAGAAAAATAATGAGAAGGTACCCAACCAGAGAAGAACTATCAAGTAAACCAAGGAGTGCAAAGATGCAGTTGCGTAGTGGTTAGGTAAGAGTCCAACACACCAAGGTAGGACAGGTCTCCACCTCGAAGGTGTATGATGCATACTCTCCTCTAAAAGGAAAGAAACTGAGAGAATGGACTTGCAGGGAACATTACAACAAGTAAGACAATAGGGTATAGTTGAATATAGATATCATGGCCTATTTTACTTCAAAAACAAAAAAAGCTTTTCTCAAATCATCAGATAATAAAAATATTTGGAACTCCTGAGACCCTCCATAGCAGCTGTTAACTTTGGTGTAACTTGACATTGAGAGCATGTTGAGCACAATTGAAGTCCGAGTTCGTGGGAAACTGGAGGCCCTACATTAAACAGGTCCCAGTCTAGTCTCAATCTCAATCTAGGCCTTACAACATCAATCTTTCAAGCAGAACTATCCGCTAGAGAATGCTAAAGGCTCAATAATCTCAGAAGATCAGATATCTACATTCTCTCAGACAGTCAAGTAGCACTCAAGGCTCTTAACTCCTATTTGTTTGGAACTGTCCAACTATTCTAAAACAACTCACGTCCATTAACAGAGTAACTCTTTACTTGGCCCCAGGGCACGAAGAAATTGTTTGTAATGAAGAGGCTGACGAGCTAGCACGTCAAGGCTCTGCATCCCCTTTCATCGGCCCAGAGCCCTTCTGTGGACTACCCACCAGTATTATCAAATTTGAACTTAACACATGGGAACACCAAATGCGCACATTCTAATGGAACTCCATCCAAGGATTACGGCATGCTAAAAAATTTAATTTGCAAACAAAAAACACACTTCAGATCCTCTTTATAAGCAAACGTGACGCTAAGATCGCTATTGACTTCCTCACAGGTCACTGCGCCCTGAACCATTATCTCATGAAAATTGGGAAAAGTTATACAGACCTGTGTGACTGCCCCGCAATCATCCAAAAGAGGCTTAAATGCTTCAACAAAGGACTCACCGAACCTCAGGATATTGCTAAATCATCGGCCTCAACAATCGTAAGGTCCATCAAAGACCTTCGCCAGACCAAAACACTAATTTTTTTAAACAAAAATATCAGGGATTAAGCAATACACTCATTTCTGGAGTGAGGCTTCCAACAGTACTTTATCCCAGCTAACCGAGGACCTTTTGCTGAACTATATTAATTCGATAGAAATATTTTCTGGACAAAGAACATTTACCCGTCTTATTTGGAAGCCCACTAATGTTGCACAAAATCATCTCGAGGCGCAATTTTAAGGTTCAATTTTCCCTAAGGAAGCGATGCCCTCCCACAAAATTCACATTTTCAAGTCCTAAATTTTTTTTTCAATATTGCAATTGAACAGCGATTATTCCGTTGCAATTTTCTCCCACGCAATATCTTCCTTCCGTCTGCAGCACCTTCATTGACGCCCCCAACTTCCTCAATCTTCGGTATTGTACTTGCAATTTCCTCAACCAAAACAAAACAAATTCAAGTACATTTCTCACCCTGATCCGGTTGCGAAGTAATCCATTTCTATCTCAATTCCATTTTCATTTCCATAAAACTAAAGCTAATAAAAAAAATTAGCTTTGACTTTTTCCCTTTTGAGCGAGGGGAAAGTTTATTCCGTTTGATTCCGTCATGTTTATGATTAACGCTTGACATTAACATTTTCATTTGTAGTTTGGTTCGTAATTTTTTTCACAACTCTCTCTATATCTAGGTATCTCTCCCTATCTCTGCCATCAATAACAGCAAAAAGACTAAAAACATTAATGTGTCGTAAACTTTTCAAATTTATTTATTTATTTAGATTTCGTTGGTTTTTGTTTGTCATGCTCGGTTGTTAACATTTTTTTTTTTTCTTATATATTAGTTCACCCGATTGTCCCCTTTGGCCTGTGCCAGCATGCTTGCCCGCCTGCCTGCCAGTTCGTCCAAAAGGAGAATTATAATTTATGATCGCATTTTCGGACTGCTGCTGCTCTGGTCAAGATCGCTCGCCAATTGCGAACGGGGGCTTGTTAATATTAAAAATGTCATCTCTGTCGACGACAGCTAATTTCGACATATTTCACTTTGTTATGCGCGCACACATTCGAAATGGACACAAAGTGAAATTTATAAATAAAATAAAAATATTCTTCTTTTCAGTCAATGATTCGTGTTTGTGTTTTTTTTTTTTTTTTGAATACTGTCAAATTTTTTATGGAATATCATTTGAATTTTTTATTAAATGTTATAGCTGACAGTTTAGGGTAGAGCTAACTAAGCAAATAAGAAAATTAAATAAACATTATACACGTGATCTTTAGCATTTATTAATGCTAATGGTTCGGTGATTGGGCTGTCTTCTTTCATGCTTTTGTTTTTTTTTTTCATATTTATTAATCATATAGCATTTTTTTTTTTCCATTTAAAAAAAACAATTTATTATAGTCATTTCTCTTTTGTGTGTATTATTTTTTGTTTGGTTTTTTAGATGATAATGGAAAGGGAAATTTTTCTTACTCAACTGCGCGGTGCGATGTCGTTTTGGTAGATATATAATAATTTAGGTAGGAGAAAAAGAAAAATAATTTAAAAATCTTTTAATTTATAACCCGCGAATAGATTTGCGGATTAGATATTAATTTTATTTAACATTTTTATTTTTCTGGCTAACATGTAAAATGTTTTTTAATTTATGTTTGAGGATAAATCAAATTTATAGAAAGTTCGGGGGCGTATGAGTAATATTTGTTGTGAGTTAAAATTTGTGAGCTGCTCTGTTCGTTTAGTGGGTGCAAGGTCAAGCGATTAATTCTGCGGAAATGTCTCAGAAAATATTGAGGATTTAGGAAAATTAATGCTTTCTATCGTTGGAAGTGGGCTGTAGAGAGAGAGAGAGAGAAGGATTGCTCTTGTGTTGTGATGATGGATGAGTTATTGAGTTGTTAGCAAACTTTTTATTACTACTTGAAAAAAAGAAAAAGGTTATCTTTACATAACACAGTTGAATAAAGATGAGGATTCAACAAAGATTTTTTTTCATTGGCAAGGAGTTAATTTCTCCGGCTTCGACAAGGAAATCTTTCAGTAACCTTACAGTTGGCAATAGCGTGGGCGCCTATTTATCAGGATATAATAGAATTTTTCTACGTTGCAACTATAGTAGCTAAACTTAATTGGCTGATGTTTTGTAAAGATTAGATTCTGTCTGTCTGTGGGATTTCAGTGTGCGCGTGGCTAGCCTTCTAAGAAGTGTAATATTTCGTACTTCTTGGAAGAGAAAAACAGTAATATATGTAAGTGTTCCCGACATAAGCCTTTTACGTTGTAAGTTTTGCATGGTTGGAGAGGATTTGGCACCTTTACAGATGAACTTGATTAGCTACTTTTCCTTAGATTCCATGCCAGATTTTAGATTATTATCTTCAGCGGTTTTGGAGCTAATTCCCTTAAGAAATAATGTATGTAACATAACAGATTGCCTCTTCACATTCAGGGCTATACGTCATCACTCAATTCTATTCTGCTGGGTTCCTGGACACGTTGGAGTGGAAGGGAACGAAAAAGCGAACAAATTGGCCAGATACGGTTTTAATATGAACGCACTACTAGCGGACTACCTTTCAACACTGCAAAGGCTTTTATCGACGGCGTCACCACACAACTGGCTAAGGCACAATGGAGCAAAGCCAGAAGGTACGTCATAACCCGCTAAAAGGCTAGAGGTCTTTGCAAATGACTTTTGAAGAAGCTGCAGAGACAAAGACGAAACAGAGTCCTTGCAACACCTCCTATGCCACTGCTCAGCTCTACAGGAACGTCGCTCATCCTGTATGGGAGCACGGTTCTTCGAAAGTTTGGACGACTAGCCTAGGGTACCTCTATCAGACATAAATCTATTCCTCAATAGATCGAAGTGGTTTTGTTAGCCACATGTCCTTACCTGTACAAAGAGGGTACTCACAATGGGCCTTCACGGCTTTATACACGGCATTTAATAAAGCGTTGCTCTAAATCTAGCCAGTGGCCATGGTCGTAGTAGAGATTCAGTTATTTAATTGCCCAGCTCTTAGCCTGATCAACGGCGAATAGTCCCATGTTCACTTTCTTGTTTGCTCAGTAATATTGACAAGTGGTTACGAGCTTAGAAAGTGGCCGTAGGCAGGCTAACATACATACATACATAACAGCCCTTAACATTGATACTAGATTCATAAAATTCTATAATGCCTGCCGAGGTAACCATGCCCCTTGTTTGAAACATTTAAGATTGTTCGACAGCTCGTGTGGCACAGTCCCATCTTGCTGAAGCATAGTTCAGCCATGCCTCGCACAAATCCAAATCCTTTCCATAAAATATTGGTCATCATACCGCTACTGCTCTGTATTGACTGTAAAGTTTTTTTCTATTGTTATTCTATTGTGGCAAAACCCTATATTTAAGGAGTTTGTTTCCGTACATTGTCTGACAGCAGCAGAGTTGCTACCAGCGGTCGTGGGGACTCTTAGCCCGCCATTGCTCAACATAAATCGTGCAGAGCCACAGGGAGTGTGGGGAAGTCCTATCTCTTCTCCTATAGAACATCTCGATTAGCAAAATTTGCAAGTCCCTTGTTAGTAAAGGCGACTATCTGCCTACGCGGATGAGATAGTTGGTAGTCTGTCTCATCTGCATACTATATATTCAAAAGGACTTCTGTCACTTACCAACTATAGGAAACCCGTGAATGAATGAATGAAACCCTCACCACCTCACTTCATTGACGGCGTTATCATGAGCTTAACTTAAGAACAATAGTGGAACCTTTGGCCCACCATTGATAGTAAGAGTTTGAATAAACAAAATTCCTTTAATAGGAACCAAATACGTGTACTTTCTTCACTGTTAACTGGACACTGCAAATCTATAAGACTATTCTTTTTTTACTAATAACTTCTGCAGGGTTGCAGGGAAGAAGATGAGACTGAATCAGTGAAACATTTGCCACTGCCCAGCAGCACCCCAGGAACGCCGCTTATCTTACATGAGATCACGGTTCCTTGACAGCTCTTGTCCTCATATAACCTAAAATAATTTTAAATTCTCAGCAAGGACATTGATGTAATAAGTACTCCAGACCTTTGGCTAACATTATTTAAGAAATCAGAGTACCAAAATTGTGCCTTGTAAGCATGAATGACCTATTTACTTAATTCGAACACCCTTTCGGGATTCGACAAATAAAATGCATAAAACAGTTTTTATCTTAGACTTGCAACACTCACCACAACATTAGTTCCCAATTCATCCATTGGAAAGGATCCAGTAACGCAATGCCCTGACATCATATAGTTATTGTTAATGGGCATTATATGATTACTGTTCCGCTGAAATGAGTTTTACAAAATACACGAACAATAAGTACGAACACCAAAAGTTATATAGATAGAGAGCAACACAACAAGTGTTTAGTCCTTAAGGGAATATGTTTTTTTTTTTAATACATTAAAAATAAAAAATATGAAAATTTATTTGCAAACTTATTTGCATAAACTGTTGAAATCTTTGAAAACTTCAAAACCCCAAAGACATTGTGTAACTTCAGCCTATACAATAAGTCACTTATTCCATCTGTTTAAAAGTAAACAAAATTCCCGTCAAGCATATTCATTTCGCACAGCAACGACCACACCACCAGTCAATTTAAAATTAGTTTCTTTAATGTCTGCATCAATAGCAGTGTCAACAACAAACAAGGGTCAAAAGCCACTAAGTCGAATATGACATGTCCTCCCAATAGTCGTCTGTCAAAAGAGTCTCTTCACAAAGAACAACATAACAAAAAACAAAAAACAACAACCAACAACGTTCACTTAATGGCGAAACAAATTCAATTTGTCGTCCCGTCGTCAACCAATGTTTCGGTGTTAGTATTATGCTGTGGCTTCTTCTCCCTCTCTCTCTCTGTCTCTCTTTCTCTTCATTCTATGTGTTTTTCTTTGCCTAGCCATATTTATTTACCTGTCGTCGCATGCTTTATTATTAATTTTCTTCGCTCTTTCATCTTTTTAACGAGAAATATTTGCTTCTGTCACACAGAAATTAGAAACGCGCGACACAATTTCCAAATGTTTGTCTAAATATAAAACATGTCACTCTATCCGATTGTGGATGTGCC
The DNA here is from genome assembly GCA_963576555.1 of Ferdinandea cuprea. Lineage (NCBI taxonomy): Eukaryota > Metazoa > Arthropoda > Insecta > Diptera > Syrphidae > Ferdinandea > Ferdinandea cuprea. Next base: position 82,726,621 of record OY754961.1, on the reverse strand, counting down.
AACACAGTCGTTACAATTTTTCATTTCGAAAAAAAACGAAAAGAACCACTCTGACATCTGCACTTAAAATTCTGTCAAGGAAATGCATTCGCAAGCAACAATCTCATCATCAGCTCCGGCTGTTTTCGGATACGGGAAAGTGTGTTTTTTTTTTAATGTTCGCCGAATAAATTAGACATGAGAAGAGGAAAAATTTTGACGCAAATTTGACAGTGGGCGATAAGTAACGATCATGCTGTCAAATAAATTTGCGCCCCATTAACACCACATTGCTGCAAAAAGTAATGCATTGGTGCATGAGGTAGCCGCCTCATGCTGATTTGGCATTGCATCCGAAATACAGCATCACACCATGGTACACACCTTCACTGCACATCGACCGACCGACCAACTGACTGACTGACTGACTGACGCTCGCAAAGACTTAATTCAGCTAAATTATTAGGATGTTCATCGAGCAGAGCACTCTTGGCAGTGCCTCACCCAAAAAAAAAAACCATTTCTTGCGAGAATTGATACGAAATGAATGTTTTCATTAATTTTTAATCGAATGAAACGGGGGCGAACGCGTTATCCTGATATTCTGAGTGGTGTGAAGTAGGTGGGCTTGTGTTTTGGTCGAGAGTATTGCATGCAAGAACTCTCAAGAAATTTTGATTTAAACTTGTACTTGTATAGAATTGTAGGGTGTCTTAAGGGAGCCCACTGACGGTCAGGCATTTTTCAAAGGAAGTCCTTTTCTTTGTTGCCGATCGCATAGTTGCCACACCTTTCAGTCGTCGTTAGAAAGCAAGCCTAGCCTTCAGAACGTGCTATGCACTAAAAACAGTGCTTCCAATTTTACAATCCACTGAAAAGGTAATGCCATCTTTTGAGAACACGGTAAATTACTCCACGAACGTGTGGAGTTGACAAACTTTCCAATTATCGTGAGCGGTTCTTTCAGTTTTTAAGAAATATTTTAAGGTTTCTGGTACTTTTTTACGAATGAACGACATCTATTTGCAGAAAATGCAACTATCGTCTAGACACCGTTTTTACAACAAATTTAACATCAAGTTTTAGATATAGGATAAAGGGTATTACTTCTGCAAAGACTGAGTGCGGAGCTATATATTTTTACATTTTACTCAATCAAGCGCAAAGCTATATTTTTCTGATTGGAAATGAATTCAAACAATTGAAAACCAAATGAAATTTGAATAAGCTAGTACCTTTTTACAATAAATAGATCGTTTGTTCTCGAGACTTAATCCATTACCAATGTGGAACAAAGTCAATAAAATGATTAAGCGATCTATAGTTTAAAAGGCGTTTCACCAAGATGTGTTGGTTTAGGGTCATCAGTGGATTTGTGGTAAATCACACCTAATCCATATTCACTTTCTTACAAAAGTCTTACACTTAAGACTCACCAAGTAGTAACCCACATCCTACTATCATTTGAAACTGTCTTCTCACTTGCTAAACAGACTATATCCCCTTCCTGTCCAGAATTCGAAAGCAAATTGCGAATAATTCCCAAACCACTATTATATATTAATTAGCTTGCTACTCATGCTGCCGGGGATGGATGGATGCAAAAATAAGCGCGCTCGCCGCCACCTCCGCACTCGCACAAAAGCTCCACACATCTTTTTGTTTTTGGGTTTTTGTTATTAATAATACGTATCGTTGTGATAATTTACGATCACGGAGCTAGCACAGTGTGCTTGTAAAAATTGCACAGCGATTTTATTATTTTTTCCGTGTGCCATAAATTAAAGCGTTCCTTCCCAAGGCTCCCCGCATTTAACCTCAGCCCTCGTATATTAAAGCAGGGAATAAACTTTGATCTGTTTCACTTTCCATTTGGCAAGCGAGTGAGCAGCGACGGTGTAGGCGGCGGCGACGGCGGTACTGCCTATGATGATGATGATGATGGCTCAGCAGCAGCAGCGCGCTGGTGGTGGTATTTGCGGTGTCTACCCGGGCGACCTCTTTAATTGCCTTCACTCATCCCGCGCTCGTGCAGTTATCCATTTCGAGAGTATAGACCGGTGGGGTAAAGTTGAAGGCATTATGAATAATTCACATTTGGCGGAATTTACGAGCTCATAGTAAATCATAAACTAAACAAAGGCGAGAATGAAATTTATGTCCGCTTTTGGCGAATGCAACTACAGCAACAACTATAAAATATATAAAACCGGCTGTAAAAAAAAAAAAACAAAAAGGCGGGGTTCATGCCGGGTTTGGCAGATGGTGGTGGTGGCGGAGAAACAACGTGTGTAAAATGGGGATAAAGGTGCCGCCGACGCTGTAAATTCTCTCAACTATGTGTACTTAAGCCAAGTTCGGACACATTTATGCCCACTGTCAGAGTTCCTTTGATATAGAAGCGCAAAAAAGAGTTTATTTTTTATCTACGGGAAGTATAAGCGCGTTACACGAGCCAGTTTATGTCAGTGGGGCAGAAGTGAGTCACCACTCTAGCAGCAGTCAGCCGCCAGCAGCGTCAATGAGTCTAATCAAAGAGAGGTTGTCTTGATGTTGTGTGATCGATTGGTGTGTTGAGTTTTTTTTTTTTTTTACAAAAATTCCTTGAAACTTTACCTTTGAGTAAATGTCAGTTGATTAGATAAAGCTGTGTGTCGAATTCAAATCGAATGTTTGTGGGATTTGAGCACATAAATCTTACCTTTGACGGAGTTTTCTATGGTTTAGTAAGAAATATTTGCATTTTGACAGCTATCCAACGCAACGGGGGGATATTCATGCAAAATGTTGGCCGGTCACCGATATGTTGAATGTGCCGACAGCGATCAATCAAATTTAGCGTAAAGATTTACGATTTGGACGCGTTTTGACAAAAAAATGTCGAATCTAATTTGGTAGCTGAAATCAGGGTGAGTTAGGGAATCGAAATTAACTCATCAATCAAGCGAGTGTTACTTGGATAGAAGAATGTTTTGGGCGCGATAAAGCGGTCTTATTTGTGTAAGACAAACATCTTAAAAGCTGTGACTTTGTTAACAAAAGGCGCCTTTATGGAATGTCGAGAGAGGAACGGGAATATACTGAGAAACTGCATATCCAAATTTGAAAGTGGGAGTGGAAGAAACGAATGACATAGTGGAGCGCTGTCGTGATGGTCTCAATCTGTATTATATTTCATCGCGTTGTATCAAAGTCTATCCGACTAACTTTGAGCGTGTTCCTGGAGTTTAGAACGAATAAACACCTCATAAGTTGTGCCCGGATCAGAAGAGTAATATAGTAAGAACGGCAGAGTGGCCGGTTTCCAATTCCAGAGTCCTGAACACACAATTAGAGCTTGAGGGTCGCAGAGGAGATTGAGTAGGAGCTTAAAAACCCTCTGTGGTATTGAGGAAGAGAATGATGCTTCTGAGATCGATGCCTGAGATCTCAGAAAGGTCGTCAAAAAATGGTTTACCTAGTATGCGTTGTATGGTCTTTGCCAAAGCCGAGCATTCACGTAGTAGATGGAAGGCTATAGGGAACTATAGGATGACTATAGGAAGTGCTATAGGGAATGCCAAGCTGGGCAGCATACGTGAAGATTGCCGGTAGAAATGGCGAGCATTAGCGCGACATCCGCATGAGTATTATATATTGTGTAGCATTTTTGGCGACATCGAATATGTGGTCATTTCAACGAATGGTGTCATTAACACTCATACCGAGAATGGGAAGATATTTTATTAAGAAGAATTACCATCGGGAACCGCTGTTACATCAGTTTGGCTAGACAAATAGGTTCAAAACTCCTGACCCGAAGGACAAGGTGCATGCTTTACAGAATCGTTATCCTGCCGGTTGTGTTAAATGGCGCTGAATGCTGGACGACAGGCAGGAAGTGAGAGTTAATTATATCATATAACTTCTGAAGACCAACTGCAAAAGCTGTACCAAGATGTGGTTGAAGTCTGACACGTCCCCTACATTGGTTCCGCAAAATCGAGTGATTGGACAATAGAGCTCAAGGCAAAAGGATCTTCAAATCTTCCTTGTTCGAGACGACCAGGAAGAACGAACATCCATTTCAAAGACTAGGCCACCGCTTATGCCAGAGCGCATGGTCTTGGAAATTTGGAAGATTTCAGATGATGGAAGACTGCCTTGACTTCACCGGTTGGGAGCCCATTAAGTAAGTAAGTGATTAAGCAGAATGCCATTAATGGATAATAGTGAAGTTGTAAGAGAAGTTGTAAAAAAAAAAAATTAGCCGCAAACGTTCCAAACAAGACCTATAGCCTGGTTTCTCCAACCCCCTTGTGGTGCGAAGGTATATTTTTCGACACGAATGGAAGGGACCTACATTTTAATGCCGATTCTGAACGGCAATTTATTTTTGAGCAGCTTCTCATGACAGTTCTTACTTTTGGATATTTGTCAGACTTTCGCAAGAGATCGGGTAGGGAATAAAAGCTTTCAAGTGGTACGGCTCGGATTTGAACCGGGGATCCCCTAGAACCACTAAGCCACTGCACAAACAAAACGGAACCTTGGGAAATACCAGCACTTATTTGGTGAGTCGCTGACTTCAAACCATTCAAAACAACTTGAATTAAAGGACCAAACCATTGAAATATTTTCGACAAAAGAGCATGATGCCAAACTCTGTGAAACGCCTTAAAAATATGACGAGAATGCTGTGAATAGACCAGTAAAACTTAATTGCGTACCTTACCATTTCAACAGACCATTAAACCTAACTGGGTTATTAAGTTTCGTTCAAGGCTGTTAATAGACTCATTTGACCACATCATTTCACCTGTCATGACTCATAAAATCCATTCTCTTTTACACAAACACCAGAGAACAACATCATCACATTTAGGCGAAATGCAACCATACTCCAAAGGTATAATCACATCGTAAAACCCAAAAACCAAATCCATAAAATGTCTCATATTATTGATAATAAAAACACCGTTTATCATCAGCGAAAAAACTACGGTTCCTTCTTTTTCAAAGGCAACCTGGCTCATTAATCAAAAACTTAATCGATTCATTAAAACCAGAGCTTGTATCATCATCATCGTCATCATCATTACCATTATCTTTTCGTCTTTATGACCAAAACCTCTTGATTCCGCTTATCTATTTAAAGAAAGTTTCACTTAAGACATTCACATGTTGTGTACCGGTATCGATTTAGCGATCGTATAGTAATGGTTCTTATTAATTTTATAGCTCATAGATTTTTTAAATTATTTGGTCATTCCATGCAAGGTTATCGCTGACGAAATTAGTATTTATAAGTCTCGTCACTCGTCGATCAATTAAGAACACAAAAAATTGGGCAGACTTTAAAATTTCATGTTAATTTGTTTTAATTTTTTTTGTTTTTGTGTGCTTTATTTTTGTGGCGCGACATTTAGTCTTAATTGCTTTGAATTTAAGTGCAAGCTTTACGACATATTGACGCCCACCCTTCGAATGTTGTGGTTATTCGTTTCTGTAGAAGATGAAGAATTTTTAATGCAAATTAATGTACAACTGTCTTTCATTAGTTCAAGTGAGCTGGATCTCAGTCATTTTTTGTTTTTTTTGTTTTTATTGCTTGGTCGTAAATAATGAATGACACACAATACAATACATTAAATGTGATGACATGAAATCGATATTAGTTTGGTTATTTTTTTTTATTTTTTTTGTTTTTATATTTTTTAATTTAATTTAATGGCTTTTTAAGTGACATTCTGTTTTAAGAAATGTTTATTGATTTTTATACTTTATTAAGATGGGAATATATTTTTTTTTTTTTCGGACGTGATGAAGATGTCCTTGACGCTGAAGCAGTTGATATCTTAATATCTTTAGAGATATATTTCATATTGAGACTTGCGGAAACGAGTATTAAATATTAAATATTTATTGCAAATAAACAATCTCATCGAGACGTTTGATGTTAAAACGGGATTTAGTGTTAAACTTGCTTTAAAATATCCCAATAAATACAAAAACACATTAAATTTAATGTGATTTTTGGTCCAGTTGAGACCAGTCGCCATGATGACTTTTTTCAGTCCTAATCCTAACCTTAAGGATAGTATATCTATTCCCAAGTTTTGTCATTGCATATCCACCCTAGCTCATTTTCCTTTAATTAGCACTGAGCGACGGTTCCAGACTAGCTCGGATCTGATTACACATGATTCTGATCCATCTTTACTTATTGATGCCCAATGGGTTTTCTTGTTCCCTTCTTTTCTTTGAGTTTTGGCATTGAGCTTCTCATTTTGCGTTACAGCAGGACAAACAACTTTATTGCAAGGAGTAAAGCACACCCAGACCTTGTATGTATGACTTACGTAGGAAATAGCTGCCAGTGTCTGCTACCCGTATACACCCCAATCGAGTACATTCGTATTTTTCACTAATAACTTCGATAAAGCGTTTGAAAAAGTCTAGCAATTCAGCATTCCCCCCTAGCTACAAACATTTAGCCATTCTTCCGATCAGCCGCCAATGGTCTCACTGGACGTCAGATCTCATTTCTTTGGGCAAGCCCTCTCAGCTTACTTTTCACAATCCTTGCTTAATCTTGCGGTTTTCATTTCCCAAAAGGACCCCTGTTTAGTAGTTATCCTAAAATATATGAAATATTAGGCGTAAATGGCCCATACAGAACCAGATAAGGCCAAGATTCTCCAACCATTGCGGCTACGAAAATATATACATATTTTGACACGAATGGAAGGGACCTACAGTTTAGCGCCGATTCCGAACGTCAATTTTATTTTTCGGGTACCCCTAACTTAGTAGCTCAACGCACTTAACCACTAAGCCATTGAACCCAGTCTGCTAACTCTGGATTAGTGCCGATCTGGAGAAGTAGAAATCGACAGAGTGCCGGCCAACAACTCTTTTTGTTCCCCCAAAATTGCCTTGCCTTGCATTACTAGTTGACGCCCTGGATGATTGGATACTACAACTCTTTCCTCTAGCCCGGATTACCTTGCCATATTCGATGAGACCCCAGAGGATTTCAAATCCACAGGCTTTAGCCGACTACTTTTGTTTTGTATTTCCAGTTTTTCTTACTTTGTCTGGTGTAGCCCCGGTCAAGTCAGTATTGGTCCTAACCGCCGCCTCACTATCTTTTTCGAAGACTCTGTCTAAGCAAAATATTGAAGACTTATACAACGACATCATCTCTCAATCATTTTTTTTTATATATATTTTTCCTCATAGGCAAACTTGCAGTCAGGCCTGGCGGTTGGCCATTTTAGGAAAAAATGGACGACTTTTTAAATAAACCTCTGAAACTGAATATGATAATTCTAACAACCAATTACGTAAGAAGTTTTCTACGCATCAGTACAAGCTCCAACAACTTTTCGAAGGAAAGAGGACATTTTTTCATCAAATACTGTTTTAAGCGCGTCTTCATTACTGATAACCAGTTCTTTCTAAACTAACCTAAGCCCGAGAGTCTTATATTTCAACTTGGAGGGACAACGTAGTAAAGTAAAACCTCAGCTTCTGTTGTGCCCACAAGTGGACAGATTGAAGTGGGTGCTGTGAAATATTGCCAAACGAAATAATGCCAAATTTTAAATAAGGCGCCTTTGGCAACAGTACTTTGGTGGCCCGCTACAAGGGATTTTTTATTTTTTTATAATGTACGCGCACTAAAGGGATTTTGGATACCCTTATAATGAAGTAACACAGTGCGGGCATTAGGAAAAAATGAGATACCGATGCACGTTGGTTTTAACTGTCTGTAAACTATAATGTGTAGGAAAAACAGAGCGGGGTAGAGCATTACACATTCGCTTGTACGCTCAAGAAATGAATACGAATCCTTGTATTTTACTATACGTCCGAATACAGGCTTGAGGGTAAACTGATGTGCATTCCTAGCATGGCGAGTATTGCGGTTGAATTGCTGTAGGGGTGGAATGCAACTAGCTATTTCATTTGAGCACTTGGAAATACCGATAAAAGAATGACAGGCAGGAGACATTACGACGATGACTAAAAGAGTCAAGTGATTTCATGATGCCTCGATCGCCAATAAGTTTTACCGCACGATTTTGAATCCTTTCAAGTAGCTCCAAATATGTTATTGGTGCACCAGACCAGATATGAGCGTTGTACTCAAGTTTTGGGCGAATAAACGCCTTGTAGATTCTAGCACGATCAGAAGGGGATTGCAACCACTGTACTGATGGGTTAGATTTTGGAATGGAAATATTCCTAAATTTTTAGAATTTGGCTTTATTTCGTTCGGCGTTATTTCACGTCACCATTTAACAGGAGACAGTAACTTTAAGACCTCGTTAGCTAGGGTCCACTATCCAGAAAGGACTGTATAGCTCCTTAGAGCCTACTATTGAGGACTTTATAACAAAGTTTATTCTCTAGTTTTGCAGCGTGGTCTTCAGCCTCTTTGTATATTTTAATGTATACTTTTAGGAGTACGTATGGGGATGCATGCTCCTTGATAAGAAACAAATTGTTCGTGGAGCAATTTCTAAATGAGTTGGCCCGTACCTGTAACGCGAACAAACAACCATATCATGTTTATCCTTCACATCAGATTAAAATGGCTACGACAACTTATTAAACTTTAACGATTGATATAAATCTCTATTGCTGTAAACATATTATTACCCGCATTGCTACAAGCGACAAGCGACAAGAAAACACATATTACAAACTTATCAAAGATCCACTTTCATTTGAATTCACCCACAAATGCATAGGTACCCCAACTGCAATGCGGTTCCCCTCTCCCCCTATGCCGATCAATATTGTTTATAAAACAATAGCGGCACATTTCTCACACAGTATATGAAACAAGTTATACACACATTGTGTTAATTTTATTTTAAACATTCAATTTCATGACAACGACACTTTGACGACAACATGCACTGTGCGCTGTTAATAGACACTTCGTGCCTTAATTGTCAGCGAGCCTGTCATTTTGTTAATTATAGTCAAGCGATCATAAGCGGACATTGGATATACATTATCTTTTGATCTCTATAATAATGAAAATGAAATGTTTGTGTGTTTTTTTTTTCGCGCTCCCTCTCAACACTTTATACAAAGCAAGCGCATAATGAAACAGTGGGAAGTTCTTTTTTTTTATACTTTTATATTGACCGAGTAATGGCCTTTTTCCTATCCAAAGTGGGACAGAGAGAGAGAGAGGAAAGGGGACAAACGAAATATAAGCAACAAAAGATTGGCATGTCAACGGACCATGCCTGTTCATTTCTGTTATTGACATGTCTTTGACATTTTGAACGAAGGTCTTTTCGAAAATGAAAATCTCGTGTAAGTTTACTCTTGGTCATGGGGTTTTTTTTTTTACAAAAAATACATATTAAACCTACAAGCAATAAATTTAAACCTAACCATAAGCTTTAAACTAATAAGTTATGCAAATTCGCTTATTAATACACTAACTGATTCGAGTTAATTATGTCTTTTATTGATGCTATATAAGCAGGGAGAGATATTTAATTTAAAGCGCTTATAATGAAGTAATTGTATGCATAAATTTTAACTTTATGTGTTTTTTTTTGTATTTTTTGTTTAATTGGGTTATAAATACAGTTCATAAGGCTGTAATCACTGAGAAGTGAATATTAAATACATATTTAACTTGTGTGCTGTTGTCTATAATTAAGAGTCGAGTCAAGAAAGTTTTTCCTGTAGCTCTATGAATATTTATAGCAATTATCTATAGACAGGGCGAGATAAGATTTATGTTTTTAAACAGTGTTTGATTTTTATAGCTTTCACTGTGTGTTGTGTTGGCAATCGAGTGAGATGTGACTTTGTATGACTGGATTGGAATAATCGAAACTGAACGTTGAAGAATGAATGTTGGTGAGTTTAGAGTTCGAAGTGAACAAAATTGGTCTTCCACCAGCTAAGGTATGAATGTGCACAAGGTTGAAATAGCTAGAATTGCAAGACACTTTTAAAAATCACTCAGAAAAAGTTTAGTTTAAACTCTCTCGAACATTAAGAGCTCTACTACAAGAACAGTCGAAGTGCCACATCAGATGTGGTTCTTGTCAAGAGAGGTAAGGAACGACAGAGGCATTCTGAAGACGACGGGTGCCACGCTTCATGCAAAACCAATACCCTACGACACCAATAACCTGGGTAAACAAAAATTAGTTCAAACTAAGTTTGTTGAAAAGGCGAGTTTTTTTTCTTCATGCGGTTGGGTTGATGCACTTAAAAACCTAAACAAGATAAATAGAGCAACTCAAATATACCATGTCTGAACTTAAACCTGCAAGAACTTCCAAAAAACGTTATGGTAAAAAAAATCAGCGCTTCTAAAACGCTTTATAGTTGTAATGCACGAACTTGGAAGTTCCGCTGTAAGGCAGGATGAGTACAAGAATGCTGGAGATAACAGTGGGGTCCAGAGGGTTAGTGGTTAAGTGCGTTTGATTTCTAAGCGAAGGGTCCCTGGTTCAAATCCGACTCGAACCATTGAAACCATTTTATTCGCTGGCCCGCCTCTTGCGAAACTCAAAAGTATGAACTGTCATGAGAAGCTTCTTAAAAATAAACTGTAGGTCCCATCCATTCGTGTCAAAAAATATATCATCGCACACACAATGGTTGGAGAAGCTATGCTTTAGGTCCTGTACGTGCCGTTTACGCTTTAAAAAAAAAAACAAATCAACATGATCAGAATGAAAAAAAAGGAGGTCTGCACTAGCTCACATCTTTGGGATATGGTGGGATGACAAAACGTCCGATAAATGGAATGTAAGAAATGTTTTGTGCTAGTTCCTTCAAAATTGGTTAGAAAGCACTAAATCAACAATTTTAAAGTATTGTAAGGAACTCGAAACCAGAGATATGATCTATCAAAAGACCATACGAAGCAATTAAGTAGGCAAAGCCATTCGGAGTTCAACAAAAGAGACTTTAAAGACCCTTATCATTCCATTACTTCTGTGTAGACACTGGTGAATAGTAAATCAGTTCTACGAGTGATCATTCAACTCATGTGTATCAACCGATTGATGACGAGAAGACACTAGAAAGAACTTTGCGGGTTGCAGAGAGTGACGCTTACTTAGGGAAAAACGTCAACCTATTCACCCTGGTCTGTGGGTCTGAAGTATAAAAAAAGTAAGACCCAGACCTAGATCTAAACACAAGTTGAAATGTAGTCTGATGATACATCCATAGCCTACTGTGTCCATATCGGACAATCAGAAAAGCTCTGTACCGTACTTGGCGACGAATATGAAAACATTAACACATGTAATGTACACCCGCCAATATCTTGCAAAAGCCTAACAAACATCCAAGAGCATGAACTATCAACTGTGTCAAAAATATAGCATTACAAATCACAGACTTTTTTGGTTTTTTATTAAATAATTTTCATAGAAACAGTAACACGTAATGCATTAACCTTGTCAATATTGATTTTCCAAATCAAATTCTTAAAATTGCTTAAAGCACGAATAAATTAAGTCTGACTAAGACTAATGAAACTAGTAGTAATTCTTGTTAGAAACTTGCAAAATTCATCACGACTCGTTCGCTTTAAAAGCGTTAACTGCATCGGTGTAAATGTAAAGCTTAGAAGGTGGCATTTTTTAACTGGGAAACCTTTTAATTTGAATTTTTTAAAAAGACGTGACGAATTATTTTAGATTTTCCATAGCTAAATTGGCATGTGACTAAATTCGTGTGTTGATCTTCTTTTTCTGTTGATCTTCTTATGAAGGGTAACTACTTTGTATGCTTCCGGGTATAATGCACAAGTTTTTCGTCTTTCCAGCTTAGAGTCATTAACAGCATTCCTAGATGTCTATGATTATTTATTGTTATTGGAATTGCTCTTGATGTGTTATTACTGGGGGAGTGAGTTACGACGGTGTAGAGGTTACTGTGTTAGCTTGTTTTCTAGAAGGTGCAGGTTCAATCCTCAATGGAGAACAAGTCACCTTCCGTATTTTGATGCTCTATTTGTTTGCGCAAGACGTTCACTTAGAACCAGTAACGAAGAAGCTACATGCCAAGATTGTGCACAAATTCTAGTTATGAAAACTTCAATGGTCTCAAAATGTTACAAGTATTACCAAGTATTTATCCGATACTGGATGGAGATGCAGTCAAATAGGAGGGTTTCAATCCCTAAAATCCTAATCATAACCTCGAATAAAATGAAAGAAGATACTACCGGATTACAATTATTTGAAAATTAATACAAAGTTACAACCTGTTTTTAACCCTTCAAAGTATTTCAATAAGTCCATAACCAAAACCTCTACACATTTGAGTGGTGTGAGTGCTTACAACAGCATCTAAGGACGGCGTTATGTAGGGCTATTTTGAATAAAAATTTAAAAATCTGCTCCCATTTTGCACTTATAAAGGCAATCATTCCTCTACGATCTCCCCAAGAGGCTTAGTTTGTGAAGAAATTTTATCTTCGGTTTCGTAAATTTTTGGTTTTTTGTTTTAGGCTAACAACGGAAAGATTGGCCAGCAATGGTTTCTTGGGACCAAACTTGGGATCGTACGGCAACATAATCTTGACCTTAATACACAAAGTGTAGTTAAATTGATCACCAAAGTGGATCATCAAACTGTCAATGAAATACTTGGCCCTTGCACGCTGATCACGCGCTTTGCCAAAGACTCATAAGCCTTGTCGCCAGATTCCATGATGAAACGGAGAACTCCACAGCAACAATGGCTAACAGACCGCTTTTTCGTCATAAAATTCAAAGCCGTCGGCATCGAAGTTGAAACGCTTCAGGACCATTGCGGTCAATTCACTGATACGTCGCCAGTGGGAGGATTTAAGTAGGCAATACCTTGAAGCTTATGAAATCATGTCTCTTCTTGAATAAAGTCCTTAAATTTCGGCTAATTTCCTTTAATTTTCAGCGGAAACGGTGCCAACCGAAGGGTTATAGGTTAAGTTTCAAATCAAATGACATACTGGATAGAAAAATATGAGTGCCTCTATAGTATAGCCCGCCAGATGAAGGCGTACAAAATTGCGGCGATTCTTATTGCAATTGACATATCTAATCTCGTCGTCAAAAATTCCGCACACAGCCGCAATGTTTACGCGTAAGCTACTTGTGCAAATAGTCAATCTTAATTTTCATGATTTTTAACAAAAAAAAAACTTAGTTTTTAGATATATCTACCACCGTCGGAGCGTTTTTATTTTGGGAGAACGATTAGGCATTTTGATGCGTTGGAGTCTTTCTAAACTTTCTATCAAAAATCGTCGTATTCCCGTAGTACCTTTGGGCATTAATACGGGCGGTTAATAGTAAATTTATTCACGAATATCGGGTCATACCTAGTATCAGTGCGTCGTGTTTCTGAAGTGAGATCATCCATTTAGTGGTGTCATTCGCTGGAAAGATACATTTATACGTATTTCAAAGCAATAGGTATGTGGTGAAGTCTTTTTCTGTACATCCCAAGTTAGCATATCCCATTTTTGTTCGTACATCCATCTGAAGGTACTGTAAATACAGCGATTTGCTTAATTAAAACGAACACGTTCTGCAAATACCCTTTGATGCTTTTGCCTGAATGTAAGGCTTGTATGGAAATAGAGTAGCCCTACGTCAGAGCGTTTATTCTTATAGTTTTCAAGCTATTTAAGAAATATATCTACTTAATTTCTCATTACATGCATTCTTCCTGTTTGCTTCTCATTCAATTCTAAAACTTTTTTCACTCCTTCAAATCGGTCGTTTTAACACTAAAAGTTGACCCCAATCTTTAAGGCTTCAAACTATATCATGTATAATGTAACATAACCCCAACCCCCAAGAATTTTCACAAACTTACCGTTGTCGGTGTTAGATAATCCGGCCGCAGATACTGATTGCTGGATGTCAGCATCTTATTATAATTTGTTAAATCCACTTTGGCTGTTGGTTAGAGGTATCCTCTGGTTGGTGATGATTGCTTGGTTATAAAGCGTAATCCTTGCGTTGATTAATCCAAAAGGTGCACGCTGTCACTAGCATTGGTTGGTTACTATCGTGGGGGGAAACACACCGGAAACACACTATACTACTTCCGTCCGACAGAATTAAATTCAAATTCGTCTTTTTTTTTTACAAAATATCACACAAATCACACATTGTCTGTTGGTAAATAAATTAGTTTGAGTTTGAGTTTGAGTTTATCTGGTTTCTGTTTTAATTTAAAACCAAAAAGCAGAAACAATCAATAAATCATTGTACTCGGAACAGCAAAGAAACTACTACCTAGTTCTGCTGCGATAACAGGAACGGCGGAGAGTAACGCGCGATTAATTTCAGCAAAAACCAACGTTCTGCTGTTCTGTATCTCTGTCGTGGGTATTGCCTCGAATCTCAAATCTCACATGCGATACGGCAATAAATCATAATTAATTAAATTCCTTTTGTTGTTTTTTTGTTTTTGTTTTTGTATTATTCATAAATCCTATCTAGAAACATCATTTCAACAGCAAATCCGATTTTGCGATAATGCAACAAAACAAAATAACTAAACAAAACAAAACCAAAATAACTTAACACAGTGATAGCTACAACACCTGGTAATTGTAATTGATATCAGAAAAGACAATGGGAGCCGTGTACAATTAATTGTTTTCCCTAATCCCACCTTGAACTGAATCTCGGAGAATATTAATTTGATTTGTTGTACGTGTAAGGTGCGCGCTTGTTTTTTTGTTTTTTTTTTTTTGTTGTTATTGTTTGGTTTAGGTTGGTTCAATACCCGGCGTATCTAGTGCTAGTCGTCGAAATTGGAGACGAAAAAAAAAGAAGCGAAACGCGTGAGGGCGGTTGGCTGAGGAGTAGAGGTTTGGTATTACACACGGACGAGACGCGCGTTCTATCGACAAAGAGTATCTGAAAGCGACTAAAAAGTATTGAACGAAAGTTTCGGATTGTTTTCTTCGTGGTGGTGTTGCTGTGTACTACAATCTGAATACTGAGAATACCAATGAACATGAACACACGCTCTACACAGTCGGTTCGGTCGGTGTGTGGTTTTCTCTTGTATTGCGCGCTTGTTTGTGTTTGCGGTCGAGCGATTGATGTTCTCTTTATAGGGTTTGTTGTTTGTTTCTTTCGTTTTGTACACATCACAGATATCGTAGTGCTGATGATGTTTTAGTGTGGTGTTTTCTTTGGGTTTTATTGAGAGGGAATTTCGCTTTTAGTTTTTAATTTCGTTCGAGTTGCCGTGAGGTGGAAAGTGTTGCAGTTGGTATGTTTCGCAAGTGGAGTGGATGAAGAAACACTTTTCAGGAAAATTTATTCTCGGAAGGTTTTTTTTGTTTTTGTATTAACCTGCGCCTAAAATTTTAATTTTATATATTATGTTTTGTTAATGGGGGGGACATTTTTAACGATGAAAGATACACAAGAAGTTATGGTAGAATGCGAGGAGGGCGAATAGAGAAGAATATACAGAGCTCGAAATATTAATGTAGTCTAGAAATGGACAAAAGTGTCGAGTGGAACGTCGAACTCAAGTTCCCAAGTTAGAGATGACTAGGAAGGACGAGGCCATCGTGGAGGATACCAGAGTGGATAACAGAAACCAGCGTACCCGGGATCGTACAGGACAAACGGCTGCTTTTCTAAACAAGAGACACTCGGCGGATCAAAAATTAGTATGCTTTATATATGGAGACAGTCTACTATGGATGGTGGGTTGCACTAGCAGTCAGAAACGAGGGAACCACTACGGTATTTAGGGAAATGATAAGGCAGATGAGCTTGTTAGAATACGAGGAATACTCGTTAATTAGTGGGGTTGCAGACATAAGGGACACTATTGAGGAGAAAACCATTAGATCTATACCAACCTAACGTGGCCAAGTTTTGGGGGACAGTAACAGATACATAGGGTTTATAAAATTGTGTAGGGATAAGATTCGAATAACAGAAGGATTTCTAAAAAGGGTACTGTCTCCTGCAGATTATACGCAGATCTGAATCCTGTTGAAGGTGAGGCAATGGCGTGGCGTAGTCGAAGAAAATTTTATGGGAAATACTTTTTTATTAAAAGCTTGGAGGAAATATGTAGATGACATTGAATTCAAGGGCCTTCTATGTTTTTGCAGACAATTTGTTAAGGTTCTTCTGCCTTTTGAATGTGAATTCAGCTAGTTCCGCAGGGATCACGATGGGCCCGTCTTGGTGCCTTGTATTATGTTGATGATTTCGTTTTCACTTCAGCTTATGTGGTGTATTACTATCAAAATTTAAGGATGCTAACAATCCCTTTTGCACTTGGAAATTATAAAATAAAAAAATTCACAAAATTCATTAAGATGAGCTCTGAATTGTTGACTTACTGATTATAAAGCCTGGACAGGGGCTTGTGGACTTATGACCTACCTAGCACTACCATTTCTTTCTAACTATGAAAAATATGTTTGGGGGAGTGGATATTTTTTGCCCTGTGAATGTGTTTCTTAACGCTTACCTGGCAAACCATCTAAGCGGTGAATACTGCAAAGCACCCTATTATACTTTAATTAGAAATTCTATTACAGTTACTGTTGGTAGATAATTGGTGGCAGCTGAAAAAATGTACAAAGAACAAGGTATCTCTAAAATATATGTTCGATCAAAGGTTCGTAAAGCATCAACCAAAGCTCTTGTCTCCTCAAGATAAGTTACAATATAATTGGTGCATCGAAAGCACCAACTATTTGGTACAGTGAAACCGGTCCTTCGAGCCGTGTATTGCGTACATCGGTGAAATTTAACAAACAATATTTATGTTAACAAATTCAAAATACACAACAGATATAGATATAACTGAATCGTTGCTGAAGACATTTAGCCTTCGAATTTTCAAGGAAGTGGGTGTTAAAAGTTTAAAAAATTATATGAAATATGTGCAAAATGATATGAAATATATGAAATATCATATCCGATATGCGCAAGTAGTCTATGTGAGCCTATCTGGTCAATACTGAAGTAATGGGAGATAATGGGAAGAACTGATGATATGGACAATAGATTATGGACTGCAGCGTCAATCTTATAAAGGTAGGAACTCTACCCCTCACACCTTTCATTCCGTTTAATGTTAATTTCACAACGTGGAATCACTGCCTGTGAAATAGGTGAAAATATGAAACCGTATTCTATCAGGCAGTTTTTAAAAAAGCTACAATGTACTCATTGGACATGCCTCTGATGCGAATCTATTTGACAAAGAAGCAGGCTCGTGATCGCTCTAGGTATAGCCTTAAGAATATGGATAATGATGGTGTTGAGTACAAGTGTCAAGTTCGAATACAGGAAAATTGTAAAGGCTGCGTTCGTTAACCACAGTGACACTACATCAGTAGACTCGAAAGTTCAATATCAATATCTTTTGGGGCTAGTGTCATAATCCACTGAAGATCCTAAACTACCACATCTGTTTGAAACGCCATCGAAGCTCATTATTATTTTACTATGCAACGATATACTCACAACTAGCGTTTAAAATGAAGACTTACTTCAAGAACAGTATATTCTTATTTAAGAAGTGTGGAAGTGTGGTTCCCAAAGAGTTTCAGTCATACTCTTCGTTTTTTCTAATCCATAGTATCAAGATAAATAGCATTTAATCGTGACATCCAATATAAGCTTATTTCTTAAGAAAACAGTCCGTTGTATCCATACTTTGCATAGTGGGAACATATTAGTACTTTGTACTGATGAGCGAAGGGTTCGAAGCCTCCCTAGTACTATCTTAGGTTTCGTGTCCTGCCCCACCCCAATTTTCATTTAGTGTTTCAAATATTTCTCCATTGAAACATGCTAGGCTTAGTGGAAGTTACCCATAAGTAAGGTTAACTTTCTGCTCTTTTATTCATTTTGACTTAAAACATATTCAGCCATTCCTTTGGACGTAATTTTTACTCCTTGCTCTTTAGGCCAATACCCCACGGATACGGATTCAAACAAGTTCATAGGGGAAAAAATCCCAGTCTTAAAAAAAATCGTTGCCGAATGTCAGGGCGTTTGAAATACTTTTCCTTTTCCACATTTGAATGCATTTTTCAAAAGACAACCTCCTATTTAGTACCAAACCCAACAAGTCAATACTATTTGCAGCAATTCAACACACTGTATCGAGCAGCACTAAACCGACGGTACAAAACCAAAACAACTTGTTAAGTGGTTTTTATGTTCTCTCGTGCTCTTTCTCCATCTCAATTTCGGTCGATATTTCTCCGTTTTTTGCACACATACCGTTACAATATAAATCAGCTGTTCATACGCATGTTTCGTTCATGTTTACAAAATACCTTCGTATCAGATTCAGAAGATTTAAAACTGGTTCGCTCTTTCATCATCAGCTGTTCTGTAGGCCACCTTTTTGCCTCTCTACCTTGCTCACAGTTCATCCCACACCACATACACACTGCACAGCACAACTCAGCTCTCTTCCAATTTCATTTGCTTGATTGAATTGTGTGTCAAAAGAGCACTCTGTATAATGGCTAATGCGTAAAGCCCATACCTACATAAAGCATATGCAGCTATGTGGTGTATAGTATGTGTGCTCTCTGTGTCGGCGGCTGGCATCCGCCATTTTTAATTTGAGAATGAAAGTATAACTGTATCTGGACGCCCACCCCCCATAAAAAGCCCAAGAGGGTGAGTTCGAAAAAGTTGCCCAGTGAAAATGCGGCCTTGTCAGCCGCTTGACTCGGTGAGAAACACGTTCGAACAAGTGGGGTGGGTCCGGGCGAGCTGATGCTGCTCTGTTGCTAGTGTTAGTAGTATCGGCGCGCGGTATAATATGGGCGATGTCGGTGAAATGAAAAGAGGCCAACCTGAAGCAACAGATCATATCATTTAATACACCATTTGGGCTCTGATACGATGGGTGGGCATTTATTTTTCCTGACATGGCACCGACACCGGCGGCGTCGGAGGTCGTCAGGTGTTTCTTGGTCTTTTTGTTGAACTTGTAACCTTTTCAAGTTGTCAGAGCGGATGTCTTAGGTTTGCGTGCAGATTAGTTTTGGACAGGAGAGGAGCTTTCAAAGCAGAAATCTTTTCTTCAATGTCTATTGTTGGAGGCGAACGAATTTTATTATTTTATTCTATTGTCAAGTAGCAGTATCAAGTATAAGATATCGCCATTGACGTGGTTTTCACATAGTTTATAGACATTTTTATTTTTTCTTTTTAAAAGTTTATAATTAGACTCATACAACAATAAATTTAACCACTTTGTTATGACTCGTGTTATGGGATAAATTTGGTTAACCTATGATTAGGTTTTCCTGTCATCCGTTTTAAAATCGGATCAGACTATCTAACATCCCATATTGTCTAGTGGTTAGGATACCTGGCTCTCACCCAGGAGGCCCGGGTTCGATTCCCGGTATGGGAAATACTTTTTTTATTTATTAATGCAGAATTTATGGGAAATAATATGATGAAGTAAAGTCGCTTCTTGAAAAGCGATTTATTTCTGCAGAACAAATGAAAGAACTATCTACTTAAACCATCCAAAACAAAGTAATATGTTTAAAGGTGTGCCGAAGAATAATAAATAAATACAAAATTTCTAACAAGCAACATAAAACAAATGTCAGAATATTCAGATTTCGAATCTGCATGCCCTCCAAATACAATGGAACATCTATGTATCTCTATCACGAAACAACCGATATGTGTGGATTTGTTTCATTGCGTATCGGGGCTCCATAAAGAATACGGCATGAATCCCATTCCCAATTGCGGAGGAAAGCTTGATCGTATTCCATTAATCACAATGCAGATCATCAAATATAATGAAAGAGCAAATCCAGGACGAGCTACAGCAACAATGTTTAGCGCACTGACTCTGTCTAAGATACTGAAGCCTTTCAACTATTGCGGCCTCTGGCACGCTACTTTCAATTATCCAGAACAAGCGCTCTGATTACCGCCATGGACATCTGCAGATTGTTAAATCGTACATGATGGATGAAAGTCTAAGATTCTGCGGATGAATCACTCCATCCATCAATTATTTAGAATTGATTTGACAACCACGAAATCTATTCTAAAATGTTCGGAAATTGCTGAATGAATTGGGACTGACTGGCGAACTGATTTCATAATGCTAAAATATTCATTCATTAACAGTTATTAACAGAATATATCGAAGGTTCCACAAGTCCGTCAGTTCTTGACTTGGGATGTTTTTAATATATCTTGGCAATGGGAATACATATCGATAGCCAACCTCAATACAACGCTAAGGTTAAAGTCGCCGTCGCCGTACAGTTCATATAGCTCATTACCATTTGGACCCTGTCCAGTACCGCCGCCTCGAGGCCCAAACAACGCAAGCAGGGCGTCCTTGTAACGAAGAATTTTACTTCGGAAAGACAACATTCTTATCGGATTATTATCATTAGCTCACGCCAATTTAACATTTTCAGTTAAATTTCTTAAAATTAAGTTATAAATTCTCGTCAAAGTTATACAAAGAAAATGAGGCTTTACTAAAGCACAAGTCTATCAATCTGCCAGCAACATTAGGAAATCAATGTGGAGAATCCACAATCCGCAAATGTGGAGAAAAGTTAAAAAAGTGTTTATTTTTATGAAAATGAAAATCGGTCGGGTTAACCGATTCGATATATCAATTTGAAAAAAAAAACTTCATTCATATTTTTATTAAACAATGAAAGATCCCGTCAATATTTATAAAGTAGCGGTAGATTTGAAGGCATTTTTTGTACTAATTTTAAATATTGGTAATTTTCGTAGCAATTTGTATTAAGTCTTAAAAACTGACCTTAGATCTACGCTCTACGATTATTGAATGTTGATATTCTAATCAATGATAAAAGTCTAATTTTTCATTCAAAGATATCTCAAAAATTATAACGGATTTTTTACTATGGGAGGGGCAAAAATTCGAGTTCGAAAATATTTTTTCTCTTTAAAACTTGACTTCAAAATAAAAATTAAGGACAGATTTGTGGCTGCCAAAATTTCTTTAGTGTTTTAATAAACTTGTTTTCATTATAAGAATTTTTTTTTCAAATTGGCGCTTCTACCTAAACGGGACATAATAGACCCCCTTCTTTACAAAAAATGTTCTGCCAAAAGAGTTCAAAACCGGAAAATTTAATGCTTTTTCTCATCTCATATTAGTTCGTTTGTTTACTCTTTTTCATTCGATTACCCGTGCTAAGTACATGAAAAAGTACATAAATTCTTTATATTTTAACAAATTCACCATACAAATATTTTACCAGTGCATATGTTTTTTTCTACCTTTCATTTTGTTGAAAGGGAATTTCTATCTTTTCAGAAAATAATTTCTACTTAATATTTTTTCAATTGTTTTTCTATGATAATAGAGTTTTTTTATTTAATGAATTCATCGTACACTTGAAATTTTTTTTTAAATTTTCTTTCTATTTGACCTATTTCAATATTTTTTTCTTAATGGTTGTCTTTCGCTCGATGTGGTTTCAATATTTTTGATGTATGTGTAAAAAAAAATATTTTAATATTTTCATACGGAGCCTGATTTTAGCAAGGATTTTTTTTTTGTTAAGCTGAAATATTTTTTGAATAAAATAAAAGAAAATTAAATATTTTTCTATATAAATTTACTTTTACTATATTTTTAAAGTAGGTGAGCTCTGATGCCGATGAGACTATTGATTCTTCAGTTGAAATTTTGCATGCTCATGTCTTCTTGTGTTGACGTTGTATTTAAAGGGAGGCTCATCCCTTTCTCGATGAACTAATTCAACTGCTTTCGGAATTCCCCGAACTAGACATGATCTGTGCGGTAACAGATCGAACAACGAAAACACTATGTGGTATACGGATGGTTCAAAAATGGACTCTGGGTGAGAGCTGGCATCTACGGTACAAACAAAAATGTCTCAATACCTATGAAAAAGAGTCCCATCGTATTTCAGGCAGAGTTTCATGCCATTAAAGAATGCGCAAACCTAATTCACAACTCAGGTGTAAAAGGCGCCAACATCCATATATTCACGGACAGTCGAACAGCTATAAAAGCCCTTAGCTCGCCAAAAATTTACTCCAAATCAGTGCTTTCAAACCCTTCAGTCACTAAGTGTCAAGAACAAGACCAAAATCTGGTGGATTGCATGCTCATGTCCTGGTGATCAGGGAATTGAGGGAAATGAAAAAGCTGACGAATTGGCTAGAAAGGGCTCGGAGACCCCCTTTGTTTGACCCGGTCCTTTTTGTCCAAAAAACAAATCAGCTATAAATCTAAATTTAAAAAGCTGGGAACACAACATGTGCATCTCCTATTGGGAAGCATCCCAGGACTTATACAGACCAAACAGGTTATACAGCCATTCAAAAACGATGCCAAAAGGCATGTCTGTCTAGGCATGATATAAAATTTCTTATTGGATACCTAACCGGCCACCATGGACTAAGATATCAGCTTTGCCAACTTGTCGACTCATCGGAGCGCCGACTATGTCTTGAAAAAAAAACGAAACCGCAGAGCACATCATATGTCTGTGCCCTGCCCTACACGGAATAAGAAGGACAGCTTTTCTAAGAGAAGTAATTAGCACTGATGCTATTAAGAATCTTTCTGCTGATCGTATTATCAGCTACATTAAGAAAGTAGAGCCGCTACTTTCCTAAGCAATATTTTTGACTTGTAGCACAAAATATCTTTTAGGTCGCTATTAGGTGCTATTCCTATCGCATCGGCGAGTCAGAAGCCTAAAAAAAACAAAAAAAAATCCTTTCTCTCGCGTTGTCCCTACAATCTGAGCGCTCTAGTGGTTTTGAATTTGACATTGACTTGGATTGGATTGTTGCATCGTCCCCTCATGCCAGATTTTGAGTTATTTTATTAGTTTGATTAACCGTTTTTGAATTAACCAAAATCTAGAATGCCATGTGTACAAGGCAAGCGTTATATTTTACAATATTCGCAAACCTTCTAATTCTACGAGAGCAATTAACATTCAAAAGTGATGAATTTCAGTAGCTGCGATTCACCACAGTAAGGAAGAGAGTTCGTTTCTGAGGGAAGCCATTTGCCCCTAATGAGGTTTTTTAAACCGCTCAGTTTCTCATATTCCTATCTTCGATTCGTTTTAGTTGGATCAGCTCTATAAAAGTCTACCTCAAAACTTTCAGAAATATTTTTTCTAATCCCCAACACTGACTGTTAACAGTGCGACTGAACCAATTTTCCTTCAATCCGTACGCACCGTCTCACCACAATCACACACACGTTCTCAATAAAAATAAACAGCTTTCAAATGTCAAAAAGTTCTTTCCAATTAATTGTCTCACAAAACCAAGTCCGCAATCCGAAATCTAAAATCTGAAATCATATCGATTGGCCATGTTGCACTCAAGCGTCCATAAATCGCTGTCACAAGAAACATGACACATAATTTACTGTCATTTCCTCCAGATGTCATCCGAACACATCCGGACAACTGTTTTCACATGTCAAATAGTAAATTTCCGTCCGACACGATGCCACCATGCTCTGGTGGCAGTTCTCCTCTCGGATAGCTACTGCTACTCTCCCTTTCATGAAATTAATTAAAAATCTATTTCCGTCCCTCAAATTCGCTTAGGGCATAGCCAATTGCAATATTAATATCTAATTCATTTCCTTGAGCTAAGCACAAAAAAAAAAAAACAGCACCAGCAACAATCCACGACCTCTCAAAAAGACGATATTTAATCCGACAACGGAAACGAAACCAACCACTAAAAGCGAAAAAAAAAATAAAACAAAATCGATGGAAGAATTTGGCCAACGTGACATTGATAGATTTTACTCAATAATTTTCACTTAATTATGAGAAACGAACAGCAATTCAATTAATTAGTTGAACACTGAAATTTGTCATAATCGTCATTTGTTTGTGTCTTGCTTGAGAGAGGGAAACTACAACATGTAGATATGTATATTATCTTTGCATACCAACAGGGGTATGTATTGTTTTTGTTTTTGTTTTTTTTACCACTGTTACTGTATTGACCTTTTGTTGATTCGAATCCCTATCGCTGAATTAAAAAAACAAAACAACGAATGATTAATCTGTTGAATGAAAAATGTTGAATGTCGCAATAATTTTCTTTTGATACGAGTTTTGTTTTTGATTTATTGTTCGATTTATTATTGGGAATGGATTAATCTTTTTCCTTTGTTTGGATTTGTGTTGAAAGTGCTGCTGCCAAAAGGAACCACATTGAGGAGGGCTATCTACAGCGATCGAGCGGTGACAAATGGTCATCATATTTATGATGTTAGCAGTATTTATTTGCCAATGATTCATTAAATACTGAAATCTGTGATGGTTTCTTGGTTTCTTTGTTAATCAAAACGAAGAATAATAAAGAAATTTCATTTTGATTGAGATGTTGTTTTTATGAATGGTGGCGGGTGAAGAAATTAAGATATACCAACATTTTTTTTTTTTATTATGTGGGCGCATTCAATTCGGGCCGAACCCCTGTGGTATAATTAATGTTTGCCGATTGGATTCGTATTTATTTGAGTAATTCTTTTGCTATGTAAAGTCACTGTTGATACGTTGTGTGAAATCAGATACCAAACACCTTTAATTTTCACATAAATTCAGTTTTTGGAAATTACCCCTTCGCCAAGAAATCACTGGCGTCAAATAAAAAAAAGACGCTTATCAGTACGGCAATAAATGCATAAAGAAAATGCAGTTCTCCGCCAGGCACTACTTATGTTTTGACGGGTGAAGTCGTTATGCATGTCTTGTACAATCCCCGACACTATGGTCTTGGAATACTGTTTTAGATGACTATTTTAAGGTTCAAATACTGAACCGTGGAAACTGCTTCAATGGTGTCCCAAAAAAGGTTAAGATTGTGGATTCTGAAAAGGGTTCTAGAGTAGGGACACATTGTGTCTTAAGACACAAAACCCAGGTCTCTATGCCAATGGGAATTTTTCCTACTGCGTTCCAAGCTGAAATCCATGCCATTAAGGTCTGCGCTAGAATAAATCTTAAAAAAAGATATCAGAAGCCCAAAAATGTACACCTTCTCAAATGGTCAATCGAATCTTCAAGCATGGCCGTCCAACACAATAGACTCTATGAGAGTGAAAAGCTGCTACTATGCCCCGCAATCTTTGGTCAGACTACACGAAGTTAAACTGGTTCAGAATCTGCGTTCTTTAAACCAGAACAAAATTGTAGAGTCTATTGGACTGCTGCTTTATAGCTGGGAGCATCAACTTTGGCTAGCCTACTGGGCAAATTTTTAGAAAATACTTAGTTAGCTTTCTCACAGGCCTTTCTGGCCTGAAATACCACCTTAATGCATTTAATTTGCGCCCGGAGACAGAATGCATTTTCTGCATGGAAGAGGACGAATTCTCCCAACAAGTTCTTTGTAAGTGTCCAGCACTACATTGATTAGGAAGACGTATTTTTTCCAAAGAAATAAGTTCAATAGCCGAGTTAAAAAGCTCTGCCACTAAGGACGTACCTACTAGCCTCCATATGGGAGGTTACAAGTCTCTATGGATAAATTAGCCTATGATAGAAAAGTTCTTTCAGATCATAGTGTCAGCCAAATGGGCAAGTGCTTAATTAAAAATAAAAAAATACTCAACTCCATGAAGCTGTATGGCTGACGCGAAAGCAACAGAATTTCTTTGACTCGTTCTTTCAAATGCAGACTATTCTGTTTACCAAAATTATAAAATTAAACGCAAATTCATTTTGGCCATGTAAAATAGAGCACTAATGAGAGAGTAAAAGTTTTCTTCGTGCTGCGAAGAAATTTCCAGAAACTGTCAAACTGTGAGTTGTGAGATAGTTTCTGTTCGTATTGCTGGCGTACGTATATTTTGATTTGCTTCAAAGTTCGTATATAGGGTTCTTGGGGTAACATCTCGGGGCATGTTTTATTTTTTGCTTTATCGTTTGAAATAACGGTACCTGCAATACAGTTTTGTTTGTACTAAGCATACTTGGGATGGGACCAAAAATACTGCATACTCAGATTTTGGAATAAAAAATCGATTTACGGTAATTTATAAAACTACTAATATCTCGAAAACTAACAAAGGGAACTCCAAAAAAATTAACTATTCTTTTATCTCTGTTGTAAGACGGATATTGATAAATAGAAGTGTTGTCTGGTGGACTGTTAGATAAAGCGATAAATCGCGGTAAACTAAGCATAATCCAAAGATCAACTTGCTTATGCATAAGTGGCGCATTTCGCACTAGCCCCAGCATACCCAGCTACCATTGCCGTTCACCTCAAAGTAAACTTTCAGAGAATCGAAAACGAAACCTACCATACCACTTCGCTATTCTTAAAACGTTCAGGTTCCTTCCTAGAAATATAGACAACACCATACAGTTTTATAAAAAATTTCCAGCTCATCTTCCCCTCAAATCCTTAGATTCTCTTGGGAGAATCCCCTAAGATAGACGGAGTCAAAATGTGAGTCTTTCTTTCGTCCACCTAATCATTATAGTTAAAGCAAGTCTTGTCCTAGCTAAAAAACAACGTGGTATCCGTAATGGCGGCCATTAAGTGTCTGGAATCAGACTCTATGAATTATTTAGTGGCCCTAGACTGCCGATCGTCTCTAAAGGAAATTGCGTAGCAGTTCAACATTAGCCTGTGCTGGGTACCAGTCACATACCGTGACATTCCAAGAAACTGCAAGGCTGACGAACTCGCCAAACTTGGAACTGCTCTCCCCTGAAAAGTTGATTGAGGTCCCCTTGTACTTGTGCTCGCCGCCTAAGCGAGACCTTTCTCCAGCCATCTTAAACGCCCAATATGCAGTTTTTTGACGAGGTACAGCTCGCAGAGTTAATCTTTGAATCGTATCCTCCACACCCCCTCAACGCATAGAGACAACGCATAGAGCCGAGACAAAGTCCCTTAGTTACTTCAAATTTATAGCTATCGACTGTGCCTTCGACTGATTGATTCTGAGTCCAAATGTTTGATCAGGTATTTATCGGTAATTGTTCAAAAATATTTGACAGCATGTCTGTGATTTTAGAAATATATCCCCCCGTCGATGCTCAAAACAGAATTAAAATTAACAAACCTAAATACCCCCAAGGTCCATATATACAATTTCAATCCTCAATTCACTCAAAACATCCAGTAACTTCATTTTCCACAAACCACTTTTCGGTTATGTTGTCATTAACAGTTGGTCTTATTTCTAATTTTGAGCGTACCTTTGGGCTTACCAAAAAAAAAAAAAATTCCTCATTCCCTGTGCGAAACCTAAAAATTCAATGAACAAACATTTAAATGGTTTTCTCTTTTTTGTGGCAAAACTCTGGCCCAAATGAACAGACAGTCTGTTAAGGGTTAGTTGGTTTCCCTTTTTTGGTATGTAGTTAGGCAATCCCCAATGGAGACGTGTAAACGATTTGGATTTACTGCCCAATGAATCCTTCGGCTAAAGTCAAACTTTCACATTGCATTTCGAGAAGTTTTAAAACAATTTTTTGGGGTTAATTTTTAATTATAATTTTCAATTGAATATAAAATTGAAATTCGCTTTAATTTGGTGAAGGTAGCCGTTTTCGAATATCAAACAAATCAACAGGTGTCTGATGCTAATTTAAGATTCATTGATTGTGGGCATAGATAACCGTTCATTGTTGTAAAAGAACAGAATACATGTGGGTATCTCTGGCTAACAAATCTCAAATCTGTTAGCTAATTAATAATTTTTATTTATTTAATTTTAACTCACCGGGTGAATGTTATCATCGATTTGCATAATACAATCATTCATCTTCATCTGGCGAAGGTAAATACTTAATTGGCACCACGGGATAGCCTGTAGATTTAAACCACGGATAGGCGATAGGTTTTTATGTGAAAATTATTCATGTAAAGACTTCGATTAGATTGTATATCTTGATCTTTTGAGTTTAGAGCTTTCTGTTGGCTTTAATTACCCACCACATCTCATCGTTCAACTGCAATAAACATTAAAGAACTTCCCCAAACCTTGGGCTACAAGTAAGTAGGGCCATTTCATCCAACCGGATTTATGTAATGACATTGCAAAACCAGCAACCACCCCAAACCGCAGTATGACATTCAACATCAAGTTCACGACCTGTGTTCGTTGTCGCCTAAGTAGATTGCCTCAGCATCGCTCCATTGGCGTCACAATCGAAAGTGTTCTCGATAAATTTGCCATGAAATTGGAATCCCACCCTCCTCCTCCTGTTGAACACAGAAACCCAATTTTAATCGGGCACCACCGACTGTTTGAAATGCAATTGAAATCCCGCTGTTAACACCCACTTAAGTTGACCTAACCACAAGGAAGTAATTGCAAATGCCTCCTATAAAAGTCGCTGTGTCCGTGTAAAACTTTTACAGTTACACTCTGGAAGCCAACAACCATCAAGCTTGAGCTTGTGGTCATTCTTCCAAGACAAACCAAAAGAAAAGCAAACAAAAAAAAATGGTCAAAACTGCTCTCTTTGTTCGGAACTTGGCCATCTTCTTTCTAACGCTGCCACACTTTGGACGCAGTTTGCGATATTCAGCCCAGGGAAATGGCGACGAGAACTGTGAGACTCTGCAATCCGAAATCCATATTATCAAAGAGGAATTCGATGAACTGGGCCGAATGCAGCGTACCTGCAACGCTGACATTATGGTGAACAAGTGCGAAGGGTTGTGCAACAGTCAAGTGCAGCCATCTGTCATTACGCCTACAGGCTTTTTAAAGGTAAAGGGTGCTTTCATATTTGTGGGTGTGGAACCATTTTGTTTTTTTTTTTTTGTTCTGTTCTACTAGGAGTGCTATTGCTGCCGCGAGAGCTATTTGAAGGAGAAACTCATCACCCTTACCCATTGCTATGATCCCGATGGCACACGGCTAAGTGATCCAGAAACGGCCACCATGGACATTCGCCTGCGCGAACCAACCGACTGCAAGTGCTTCAAGTGCGGTGATTTTACAAGATAATTCAATTTGTTTGTTGTATAAAAAAATAAAATTGAATCCTTCTATGGAATAGACGGTTAAAATGAACTTTAACAAAATAAAGGGGTTTTTCTTTCGCTCGAGCGGTCGCCCGAAGGCGGCACACACACACTTAATCCTCCGAGTCTGATGTACGAAATTCAGTGGTCTTAACGTCAATCTAAACATCGATGTTGACGTGCGGCTTCGTCGACGATGACGGCATCAACAACATCATCTATTCAATTTGTGTATCTGTCACAGAGTAACAAGTAGGGATTTTGGGCAATTTCATCACATCCTGCTTCCCAATTGATTACTTAGGCGCTCTGAGTGTCGTCCTGGTTGGTTTGAGTAGAAGCGCCTCAGGCTTCAGATAAAATCAACTCGTCGTGTGTGTGCATGCAGTATTTTTCGAAGGGCGAATCATGGCAGCACAATCTAAAAAGTGAAAGCCTCAAACCGCGCGCCGTCATCGACAGTTGGGGTATGGTATTATTATTATTTTTTGCATTTATTATCCTCGGGCTAAATATCAGACCTATCATTTTGACAGCTCTAAGGGGAGGTAGTACGATAAAAAAAAAAAATAGGGAAAATGGAAATATTTGGGATAACAGTTTATTGTTGTTTGTCAGTGGTATTGTGTTGTGATCCCCTTTGGTTGCATATTTCTCTCCTTTTTTTTGAATGAATGAATAAAAAAGCCATTGGGCGGATTAAATTAAGGTCATTAGAGCAGCGGTAAGGCTGTTTATATTTGCTTTTGGGAATGTTATAAATTGAGTTGGCATTGTTGGGTAAATTTGCTTTTGTCGTTTTGCGATGAGAAGTTATAGAAATGCATGTAGAAGGTGTCTTTCTTTGCAATCAGCTGTCTACACCTACGAAATGGGCTAATAATTAAAACCCAAGGTGTGTTCTTCATTTTCGCCTTAAACTTAAGGGTTGGGGATTTCTAATAACTCCCATGCTGGTTGTTCGGCCAGAACTAATGTAAAATGTTTGCCTTGAAAGTTCAACACTCTTCAGAACTAGGAGGATTGGTGTTATTAGATGTAAGGTGCCACAGCTACTCAATTCTATCACGCCATCCTGATGTCTCTAGAAACTTGTAAAGATTAGTAAGACTTCTGACAATTCTTTAATGTCTTGTAAGGAGAACCTTCCAAGTGTTCTGTTCTTTAGTAGAGTATTACCACATGACTTATCTCTGTCCAAACACTGAGTTTCCAAAAAGTTAAGAGTGTTTTGGACCCACTAGTATGGGGGAAAAAGAAGTCGTTCTGTATTTAAATTTAGTAGAGACTAGAAGTCCCCAGGTATCTGCTTAGCTGAGGACGTGACCGTAGCTGGACATTCACCAGATGTTTCCTTTTGTGTGTCACCTACCTTTTCTTGAAGAAACCTTCCCTATCACTGCAAACCATAAGAAAACTTAAATGCTTCTTTCTCCCTGTAAATTGCTTATTTATTATTATTATTTTTCGTATTTCTGTCAAGTAGTATAGTTACTACAACTTACTACAAATGCGTTCCTTTACTTTTTCGCAATTTAAGCATCCCACTCCTCGAGTTAAGCATCGCCACTCCAATTTAGCACAAAAATAATCCAAAATTACATGTAAAAACTCGCTAGAAATCATTAAAGAGGAGCTTTAAGCTAGATAGTAACCCTGCTCGTAGTCGCCATTGTCAAAAATGACCTAGTCAGTAGTTGTTGCTTTTCTTTAAAGCTGTGAAGTTTCAAATGAGAACCCATGAATTTTGTTTAATATCAAAAAGTCCCTAAAAAGTTGAAAAGTTCAGTTTTCCAAGATATCGAAGGAAGTATTTGTTGTAAATTTGAGGTAAATCTTTCTGGTTCTGTTCTCAAGATATGAACGAACATTTATTAAACATAAAAATTAAGGTGGGTGCAAGTTCCTCAGTGGTTTCTATGCGAGGGCTCCCATGTACAAATCCGACCCGTGACCTATATAGATTTTTTTAAAAGATTTTATTCTGGCAAAAGTCTGGCAAACATCCAAGAGAAAGAGTTGTCATGATAAACTACTCAAACTACTCTTCGAAACAGTTTAGAGTAGTTATAGCGTTTGGTTGGTTATGGTTACACTCCCAGATAAGAAGTCATGTAGTACAATTTTTTTTGACAAAATGGCTTTTAGTACAAAATCAGTTAGCTCATCGAACGTAAAAAGTTTCAAACAAAATTTTAAGGAAATATTTTAAATTTTATTTTGAAAATTGATTAAACACAAATTTTGAATTTTTATTTTTATTTTTGGTTTTTTCCATTTTTTTTTTATTTTATTTTCATTTTGATTTTTATTTTTTTTTTATTTTTATTTTTATTTTTATTTTTATTTTTATTTTTATTTTTATTTTTATTTTTATTTTTATTTTTTTTTTATTTTTATTTTTATTTTTATTTTTATTTTTATTTTTATTTTTTTTTTATTTTTATTTTTATTTTTATTTATATTTATTTATATCCTTTAGGATACAATATATTTATCCATAAGGACTTCTAATAAATATTTAGTGAGTTGTAAGAGGCCAATGGATTCGCTATTCCTTTTTAATCCTCGTTGTACATGCTGCAATTACATCGTAGCCATAAACCTTTGGCCCCAATAAAACAGTAAAAGAAATGAATCCAAATTCGTTCAGTCACAAACAGAGAATTGTGAATTTTCGTAGTATTTATTAGGATTAAGTTTTGTATCCTTTAAAGTTACATACCGTATTTATGAAGTTCTTTCATTATTAACTCGAAAATTCCCCCAAATAATGAAACGTATGTGCAGACCAATCAAAACCATCTCTTGCTTCTTCTTTCCCTACTATGGACGCTTCCCATGATAGCTTGGCCCCCACCTGGATCCAACTTCTGATTTCATCATCACTAATTAACCCCACAAGAAATGTGAAAAACAATTTTCAGCTGCCAAACATTTTCAATTCAGTCCGACCGACCAAACAGGAGAGCATGCATGTCTGCGTGCGGGCATATCCTGTTAAGTGTCATATTGCAAAATAACCTCTGACAGGAGATTTACATTTCACCCTCTGCGATACACGTTACGACGTTTCTCTTCAGCATTTTCCAGCCAATTCATTCTCCAAAAATGTATTCTCTGATGATAGGAATGTCCTGTTAAGGGTCTACTAAGCCACCAACATATTCGTTCGAAGGTAGGTACATATGTACATACGTACATGTGTGCGCTATGATGTTCCAGCGATGATTCGGATATGATGTATGGCCCCGCAGCCATGTAAAGCCCCTTTGCGCTGTATTATTGAAATCATCATGCTTCAGAAATTTCCGATGTGGAATGTTATGTGTGCTTGGTTGTTTGGGCTGGGGCCGGAGCTGGGGCTGGAGCTGGAGCTGGGGTTGGGGTATACCTGGCCCGGGGCATCAGCTTCCTAGCCGGTATAAATGTGAGAGCAAACAAAATGAGAATCCTGCAAAAGGACAATTTATGCAAAGCAACGAACTTTCGCAAGTATGCTGTGTCGTGTCCTAGCCGAAGCTGTACATGTGAACGCACACTCACTGTAATACCAGCAGAAAGGTAGGAGAAGACTAGGTTTGCTAGCCAGCAGCAATGCAGCAGAGTGGAAATAAAGGACGCCACTGAAATTCTAATAGACTTCCCAGTACCTACACTTCCTTCCACCGCTGCGCTGCCCGTATCGTCAACATCGTCGTGTGTTGGCCTATAGAGTGGTGTGCTTTTTTTTCTTATTATTTGCCGTTCGCTTTTTGTGTGCTGTTCCTTTCGGACTCTGGGCCAAAAGGTAGAACCAAATACGAAACGAACTGCTGCACAAACAAAGGTCTTCCCTCCGTTTGTATATGAGAATTGGATGTGGTAAGCGAGTGAGCGAGCAAGCGAGACAGGAAGAAATGGCTCGTCCTGGCGGCTTGTTTCCTGTTTCTTTGATTGTGGGCTCATAAAACAAATCCGAACACAGCAGCCGACAGTTAATTCCGCGAAAAGGAAATTACAATTCATGCCCTTTGGCGGGATTATTATCGGATCGAATTAGTGTCTGAATGTTAGCAATATTTTTCTTGTGTTTTTTATTTTGTTTTATTTTTTTGCCAGTTCTTGCCTGTCTGTATGTGTTGGCTTTGTCTTGTTATATATGTATCAGGTGTGAAGGGTGAACAGAGTGGAGTGTTGGACAGTTTTTTTTTTGTTTTCTCTGTGCTCTCCGACATTAGATATTCTTTGTTCATTTGCCGCTGATTTTGGGGAAAGACTCGCTTCTGGGTAACTTTATGTTAGGATCTTTTAAAGTTTAAAATTTTTTGATTTATATTCCGTTTGTCGACATTTTAACTACCTGTTTTTTTTTCGTTCTCTATGTTTCTAAATTTATGGCGTTTCTACTTCATTTTTGGATGAGGGTAGAATAAAGCGAAGGCTGCACTCCATTCATGCGATTTTAGAATCTCGTGTCTTGGTTTCGTAGCTTTACTACCTATTTTGGTAAGCGTTGCACAGGGAGCATACCTTTTTGGCGTCAAAAAGGTTTTCACTTTTAAAAATCTATGGGTCCGAAATGACTGCCTTGAAGTACCTACCTATACCCACTAATCGTACAAATACATTTAAATTTGAATACTTTACAGCATCAGTACTGGTCCAACCGTGAGGTTCACGGGTTCGACATTAAAAAGTCAAAAAGTCAGCAGGC
The DNA here is from genome assembly GCA_963576555.1 of Ferdinandea cuprea. Lineage (NCBI taxonomy): Eukaryota > Metazoa > Arthropoda > Insecta > Diptera > Syrphidae > Ferdinandea > Ferdinandea cuprea. The sequence goes on along the minus strand of OY754961.1, from coordinate 82,692,913 downwards.
ATATCAGTTTCGGATAGATCTGTGATCTAAACTGTGATCGTTTTACTTTGACATATCTGTGCTGCCAATAATTATAAAGGTTGGTAAGGTTATGTTAGGAGGAGAGCTGTCAAACAATATTTCCATAACCTGGTCGTATACATTGGGCATGTGCCCAACAAAATAATTTCGATCTGTAAGGTGTATCTTCACCAGGTCGCCCAAGCCCTCCAAGTCTCTTTTTGAATGGCCACTGCTTGGTTGTGATCTTCTACTGACTTTTCGTACGTTTAAAACTCTGAATACCGGCAGTATTGTAAGGGACTTTTAATCGAACTGTTTCCTCGGCTATATTTTTCAGACCCCAATCCTAAATGTGAAGAAGTACAGTCGAAGAAGTCAGAAAATCGGTCAAATACCCTAAGAAGCGAAAAGCGGTTTGGCCATCTCTATTTTAAAAGAAGATGGAAGACATCGACTTACCAACGTACTGTGTGAACTTCTCAAACCCTTCTGCAACGCACTAATCGGCACGTACCAGTGTGGCTTCCGGCCCGGCAGATCGACCATAGACCAAATTTTCACACTTTTGAGACACACCACCTCTTTATTGACTTTAAAGCCGCAAATGATAGTATTCAACGTCAGGAGCTTTACATGGTGATGGCCGATTTCGGGATCCCGGCAAAACTTATCCAATTGTGTCGCGTGACGCTCGAGAACACGCGGTGAAATGTGCAGTTTGGCAACAGCTCATGTGAAGTCTTCCAAACATGCACCAGATTTCGGAAAGGAGATGCGCTATCATGTGACTTTTTCAATCTTAGTATTGAGCAGATAGTGCCCGGAGGCACTTTCAATAGGCGGACGGCTTAAAAACCAAACCATCGCGGATGCCAGAGCGCTTGGTCTGGATAACTGGAAGCAGATTGCTCGGGATTGCAGAGGATGTAAGGCTGCCGTTCCTCCGGCAGGGAAGGCATCGAGTCCAGATGGCTCATGATTCTAGTCTTTAAACAAAATTAAGATGTCCCTCCGGAGATAGGAGCGTTCTAAGTATTGAACTCTTTATTGCTGTCCTCGACTATCTGCTAGAAGGAAAAGTGACGGACCGGAAAGTCCATCAGTTATTCTTTGCTAATTATGAAGCCCTCATTAGCGATAATCAAATATCTGAACAAAGAACATTTGATGTGTGGATGGATGTTTTCGAGGGGTATCTGTACTGATCATTCCTCATCCGCAACGACCTATTCCAGACATTTATTTTAATGGAAAAGTGATTCCCATGATGACGACACCAATCATTGTGTAAGCGTAGGATAGTTGAACTGACAGGAAAACTCTGCGATCTTTTGTGACCAAAAACGCCCACTAGCTGACAGGAAGGTTGTTCATTCTCGAAAGCCTACACGTTAAAGAACAAACATGTTATGGCCTTAGTGCCTCAGTGATACACAACTGGGAAGTCTACAGATATTTTTTGAGGTCAAACACCATAGGTGGCCCAGTAGGGATGCAGTAAAGTGGGACTGCTATGCTTCACTTAATCTGAAGAAAACGTCAAAATTTAACTTTAAGAAATTGGGACTCCGCGATTCCCGGGTGTAGAAAAATAAAACCGTCTACAAGTCCAAATATACCCACACTGGCATTAATCAACTTGATTCTTAGATGCACTCCAAAAATGTCTGTGTGTGGCCCATTAACACATTTAAATGTTAATAAAAAATCTCCCATTAACTTACCCCTTCGTCGTTACAAATCAACTCTAATCCCCATGTAAGCATGTTCTTAATCAATTCCGCATTCCCCACACCGCCCAAATTGCTGAAACCATTAGCAACACTTCAACGGTCCATCGCGAAACGATGTCGATGACGATGACGATGGACGACGACGACTACGAAGACGATAATAGAATCAAACGACATGCGAATGAATAAGCACAACTCGAACATGGTTGTTTCCTCGTGGACCAAGCATCAATTCGCCCAATGATTTGATGCTGATGATGGGTGATGAGAATGCGGTAAATGCGCACATCATCCTGCACTGTTATTATGCGCGTCCAAAACCCATTAGCGTATGATCAAGTCGCTTTCATTATTTGGGAGGATCCGGCGATCAATTCTCTCGCTCGGCCGTCGCGTCGTGGTGGTGGTACCTTTATATAACCGTCGCCATCATCTGTCTCGGCCACTAACTATCGTGTTCCGACCAGGTTCCGACCTCCTTTTTTCGTGTTTCCTGCTTCTTTTTATCTTTCAGTTCAGTGCGGGTCGCCCCCTTCGCAAAAAAGGGGTGTAGCTGCACTTCCAAAAAGTAATCATCTTAATAACAGCCCTCGGCACATGCACACACACAATTTTGATTGCCGGTTTTCGCCATTCTGTCTCCCGCAAGGAGTACACTACATCGCTCTCCTTGATGGACATGGACATGCTGGTTGCTGCGAGATGTGGATGGATGACGGACGGACCAAGACGCTGTCGACGACGACGAAGACGACCACGATGATAATGATGATGATGACGATGATGGGTGGTGGTGAATAGTAAATGGTGTTTTAGGATGATGCGATGGTGCCACAGTGATGATGATCGTCGAGTTTAGTCCCGCGAACAGCCGAGAGTCCGAGAACAAAGCAATCTTCACCTTGAATCCTTTGGCAACCGCCTTCGGGGGGTGATTCTTTTCGTTTAAATGAAGAATGATAGGTGATGGTAATAAAATTGATGAGTGTACACACATAAATTAGTGCTTTGATGCACATTTAATGCGGTTGCGGTATTGGCGGCCGCCAACGTTATTTAATGATGATTGACGGTCTCTTGTAGTAAATTGCAGGCTATGGTACCGCCGACGAGAGGTGGTTTTTCGTTTCATTTCTTTTCGGTGTTTTTTTTTGTGTTTTCGTGGCTCGTTGGGTGATTTGAACGACGACGACGACGTGGAATCGTCATTGTATGAAGGTTTTTCACAGGTACATATTATATCTTGGACGTTGAAGAGGTGTGGTAGGTACCCCGCCCGCCTTGGGTGGCTGCACATTCCTTTCGGTAGGTACTGATTTTTGGTGAGTGATAAATAAATATCACCTGTTGCGGTAATAGTTCTGACTGTTCAAGCAGGCATTTTGCATATTTTATGTTAATAACTTAAATTTATTCTACTCATGGAAATTTCACATATAAAGGAGTGGCAAAACGTCAAAGTCAATTGTGTGTCATGGCAGTCTTTAGACGGGATGTTGGTAAACACTATATTGCGCATTGTTGCAATCTACAGAGATAGGAGCAGAATAAGTGGAGGTTTTGTATTGGGGTTGGAAAGGGGTCATCCGAAGATAACACTTTGACTGAGTGGTCAATTGTACTTCAGCGATACTGCCCAAATTATGTGCTGAACCTGCCGGTACTCTTAGAAAAGTGAAGAAGGTTGGCTGGTTCTGTTTTATTTAGTCATCCCCATAGAGTAAGTGTTTGCTAAGAATAGCCAGCCTGTTTTTGGCAAAAGGCAAAAGTCACAAAAATCACAGATAAAGTAAGCACGCAGCACGTTTCGTCAGCTTTAAAACAACCCTCTCAAATGCCAAAGCTTCTCGTTGAGAGGTCTGAACCCAGTGACCGGTCAATTAAGGATCTTAAGTCTTCTTCCTTCAGTCCGACCATTTCAGATCTGCCGATTTTTCGACAATCAACCCAAAAACTTTAAATGTGCTCAGAAAGCAAGAAAAAGCCAGTATTCGGTATTTTGTAGACCTAAACCCTCAGTCATTTCACTTTTGTGGAAATATGAGTAACAGAAGGGCTCATAATGAGCCTCGACCGGCAAGAGCCTACGACTGATACCCGTATGTCCAGTGTCCAGATTCCTTCGGTATTGCCTGCTCAACTATTTTGGAGGTGATCGTAGGTGATCTTAGCACCAGAGCTTGTATACCTTGTACCTCTAGTCCCGCCGCCAATACTAATCTGCCGTAAATGTATCAAAGACGCCCGATTTTTTTCCTTCACTTTCGACAGAGAACTGGTTAAAGAGATCGATGGACCTATAAACACGTTATTCTATAAAAACTCATGCTGATAAGATACGCTAACAAAGAGTTCGAAAGATACTTCCGCTAACAATGATACATTATCCAAAAGCGCGGTGGCCGTCCGTACGCAGTATTCTAAAGTCGATTAACAGATTTAACTAGGTAGGGGACAGGTGATGAGTAAATGCTTAGAACTGATCAATTTCAAGAGTTTGGATTCAGTGAGATCCATTAGATCTCAAGGCAGATTTAATAAATACATGGAGTTAAAAGACTAGCCTGGATAGCTTAATTTCACTGCGTGATAAGTTCCTTGGGAAAGATTGCAGTCCCAATATCGTATAAGCTATTCACGAATATTTAAGAATCCCCTTTCTGCACTCCAAATGTGAGTGAGAGACTTGTAGAAAAAAGTAGAAAAATTTCACCAATTTATGGTTGATAGAACCATATTTATTAAATTCTGGTTCTGTCAACCAAGGCAATGTACTTGGGTGAAGTATCCATACCTTAAAACTGGAAAACGTAATGTTAAATAATAAAACGTATAAATTGCTTTTACGCATCCATACAAGCCTTTGGGAAGAATTGGGGATGGCAGCCGCGCATTGTGCACTGGTAATATACCGCAGTCGTGAAATCCATTCTAATCTAAGCTTCAGGTATTTAATGGGAGGCAGTTGTCTGGGTAAAACGGGTTCAATTTAATTTGCACCGCAAATAGATCTGGAAACACTATTAAACATGCAACTCATTGAGCTTATTAAAAATATCATGGCAGCGAAAGGCGATCTCAAACTAAGAAAGAACACAATTTGGAAGCGTTGCTCCTTCGGACACTCAAGCACACTTGAAATTTGTTCATCAAAAGGGAATCATGTCAGTTACTGATCACAAAAACCCATGTATGACCTCTAAAAACTTAGGAGTGACTATACCTGACAGATAGGACTTTAATTCACCTAGCCCTTAAAGTAATCGGCTACAACTTAGTTTTACTCTGACGTTTTTAGTCCATGTCTGTATCTGTATGGATTTGCACAGTTTACCTAATCGAATCTGTCCCCTGCCAAATATTCCGCCCACTACGCGAAAGGACGCGATACTGTCCAAAATTATTAGAACCGGTGTTTCCATTTTGGGACAGAATTTCCAATTGTAATTTTATAGAAAACAGAACAACAACATCTTCTGTTCCTGTCGCTTTTTATATAAACATCTAATGCTTAAAGCTCCGCAAGTAGCATGCGCTCCATTGCTCCCACACGATGTTTGTACGTATTTTCTCGTTATCCATCTCTCACACTATTTGTAAAATGATCCAATGCCACTATAAAGTGCATCTTTCTCCCACTGCTCCAGTTCCGACCCCATAAGGATTGATGTCCTGTAATATTGATACCATAATGCATCAGTCGCAGGAGCTACTCTCCCCATTCACTCTGGGGGATATCATCTCTCTGTCCCTCCATACATACATATGTATTCCACTTGCCTTTGCTTGCTACTACTGCTGCTGCTGCTACTGCTACTGCGAACGAACGTGAAAGGGCAATGTCGACTTGAGAGTTATGAGTTGGAAAGTTGAAAATTACTCCAATTTCTGTCAGTGACTCTATCCTGTTGTGTGTGATGCTCTCGTTTCATCCAATATCATCCTCTGTTGTGTGTCCTTTCCCTAGGCACTCACCCACATATGCACACATCCAGATACACATCATATTTGTTATTCGATACTTGTCGATGACAGTCTGCTTATTATTGCGAAAATTCACAACTGCTGTCGGAAATGGAGTTTTAGCAAAGAAAATACACACACTAAATCCCGGATGACAGGCAGGCAGGGGTTTTGTTGCATTTGTTTTTATAACATATACACCAACACATTCTGGTCCCTTGGGCCGCAGGGATAAATATTTTCATTTTAAATTCCAAATTCAATTCAATTTGGGTGTTTTTGTTTTCATTAGTAATTTTGTTGCCGCCAGCCAAAGGGTCTTGAGATGGATTATTCAATTGCAATTAGGATCACAATTTTTCGAATGTTTTTGTTTGTCTATAGAGGAAATAAATTGGGAAAAATGTTATGTGAAAACTCTATTGCCTTTGGCGCACAGAGTATTTGACATATCCCTTAAATGCAGCTTAGCACATCGTTAGGTAGACATATTGGCATAAGCGGACTTTTTTCATAAAAATAATTCTTTCATAAGCGGTCTCCCTAATAACCGGATGCGGACACGAAATTTCATAGGCGCAGAAGATTTTCGCTCTCTCTCTCTTAAGCGGACAAAATATAACTAGAGCACGGGTTTGTGGTGGTTTGTTTCATATTTTGCGCTCCTTAAAAAGCAAGCAAAATTAAAGGCTTTCGATTTCGAGCTAGGAAGCTGACATTTAGAACATGTACTCCATTGACTTCAGAAATGTAAGCGAAATGAGTTTCTCATAAGCGGACACCTCTCATAAGCGGACAAATTTCTCGGTACCATCAGTGTCCGCTTATTAGAGATTTCACTGTACCTGGAGTAAGCGTCTTGTGGCTCTCGGTTTTGTTCCCGTTTTGTCTTGATGGAATTTGATGGTGCTTTAAGTGGGGGGGGGGGGGGGGGAGTTGGCTAAAAATTTACTGAAACAAGTCTCTCTCACTTACATTTTGAATGCAGGAAGTGGATTCTCAAATATTCGTGAATAACTTATACGATATTGGGACAGCTATTTTTCCCAAAGAACTTTTTCTAAGATGTCCAAGGTGGTCTTTTCACTTCAGTACTCGTGAATTCCATGTACTGTCCATTTGAGTCCCAACAACGATGGCTGAAATTAACAGTTTTTTTAAGGAACCAAAATTTATAATTTGGTAGTCCTTTAGGTAGGACTTGGAAAGCGGATATAAAATGGCGAAGTTTTGGGTTATTATGTGCATGAAGTGCCAATTAATATTTCTTAGGTACATAAAAGGAGATTTTGGAGATATTTAAATTTTTTATTTTGCGCACCCTATAAATTTAAGTGAAAAATCACTGTCACACAGTGTAATGACTGAATTATAGATGCCAAGTCAATTCCATTGTTAGAGGCAACAACGGAAAGATGGAGCCGTTTTTTTCACAATCTAATAGCAGCTTACAGCTACATGGATTTTCCCCAGAGAACTCTTTTCCAAACGCAGAAACGCATTTTTTGTCAATTCAAGGCCCTAGAGTTCATGTTCAGACCACATCATCTCCCTTTGACAGTTTCCTATACACCTGAAATTAGAGCTCAATTGCCTCCTCTTTCCCACATAACCATCCATTAACCCTGACTCCCACTCCCACTAAAGATAAGAAACAAACAGCAAAACCTTAGATAACATCTTTTGCGAGTTGCACACGCAAATTATTAAATTATATCAAATTGGGACTCATCGCACAGGCGTCATTACCTGGTGTTCGATTAGGTGCGCACCGGTGAACTTTCCCTCTAAATTACGAGCTGTTGCGCACACGCACATATCGTCTTAACGCACTCGTCACACGATACGGTCCTCTTTCTTTTTCTCTTTGCCCATCATTAAGTGAATTCAAGTGCGTCGTACGTAATGAGCTGTTCGCTTCTTTCGTCCCTCCACTCTACCAGTCGTGTTCACCGAGAAAATACGAAGAAAAAAAACAAAATTGTAACCAGCAAGTGCACTCGCGCGAAATAGAGTCACGCACTTTTTAATGTCATGTTCGCAACATGATATTAAGAAAATTATACACACACATTAAATCGATGTATGAAAGGTACACGATGCATGTTTGGTTTGTTACTTGTGTCTTTCTTTTTTTTTTTGTTTTTGTGTTTTTCGTTCTCTGCGCCACTTGGCTTAATTATAACTTTATATGCAGGAGTAGCAATGGCCTGCAAGTATGATAGTCATAATTTTGTTGTTTTGCAAAGACGTCAACAAAAAAAAAACATACAGAAACATTAATTGATAAGTCTGTTGAGAGAGGTCTTAATGATGTTGAGATGGAATACATTTTAAAAAGGTCCTTTCCTTTATTCGAAGTTGAAAGTAAAGTAGAGTTCCATGTGAAATGGACATTTTTTTAAAATAAGTGTGATCCAATATATCACATAACTGAAGGATTGGGACAGCTTTGGGACAGATGTTTTAACGACCTTGGGACACATGGAAAATGTATATGACGAGCTTGGGGCGGCCTTGGGACAGTACCTAGGTTTTTGCAGATATTCTGTGGTTAAGATCTTGCAAAAACAGCAATGAAATGTTTCCTTTGATTTCCATCAGCCATAGGAACAACTGCAAAAAAAAAATTGAAATGAGAAGTGCTGCCACTGCCACTGCCACTAATTTTAGAAAAAAAAACCTTTTTACAATTTATACTTCCATTAGAAAAAATATATAAAGATTTACATACTCCCGACACGTGGATATTCTCTGGCTGAGACACCGCACTTTTTAGTACTCCTTGTTCCCTTGCGGATACACTGCTTCCACTTACGAATGGCTTGCTGTTTCAAACAGATGATTGTCCTTCTTTGTCGACTTGTACCTGAGAACTGTAATTCAAATATTCTCTTGGCTCGAGCAATATTTTCCAATCGCTCGATTACATTAAAGAGTCAATGTAGACAAAGTGTTTTTTCTTTCTGAACTACATCCAAATCATGGAACATCTCTTAGCGTTAGCGGTTGTATCTTCCAATCCTTTCGCCCTCTTCTCCCACAGTACCAAAATCGGAGAAGAGATAAGTATCTGCAGGAAAGACATAGAGCATAACTGTCGGGATCAGTGTTTTATGCAACTTTCACTTTGTCTTACGTACGAGTTGGGAGTTTTGGGCACATCTGTCATCACCATGTTTAAAGAGTTCCCCTGGCAGACCATCAGAGTCAACGGAGTTGTTGCTTTTTTTAGCTTTCTTCTACCTTGAGTGGTCATGGTCCTCATTTACCGGCTGCTGAAAATGCTGTTTATTCACCTCTTCTATATCCAGGCTTGAAGCCAGTTGCTTGACTTTTTTGTAAAACATTTCAGATGGCAGAAAAAGGTGTGCACCTTTATCAAGCAGAGCTCACAACTTTGACTTCTTTATTCCACAAACTACTCATCAGATAATGTACACCCTATGAACATAAAATTTTAAATAAAAAAACAACTTCAATTCAACCCCTATCGGGAGGCTATGCACCACAACATGCAGGCGTCAGGCTACAAACTATACTACACTACACTAAGTCACCACCCATATACAAGTTGACTTAAACATGTTTTTAAAATAGTGCTGACTTTGTAGCCGCGCACACACATCAGTCACGGTCCTTAATTTTATGAAATTTAAATGCATTGTGTTTATGCCACAGCTCAGAGGGTGTTATTATTTACTTCACGTTATAAAGTAATTTACACGACGACGACGACGCAAGCAAGCAACAGGACAGAATGATTAAAGCAAGTTTCGATAAAATATTGACGCTCTTTTGAGTGATGAAAGCGTCTTGCTTTTGTGCGTGCAACTTAGTTGTTGCTGTGGCAGTAATTACAGTTGCGAGAATTTAATCCAATGATTTAACCATTTATCCATTTCATAATTTACGAGCCAATGTACAGCATTTTTAATACGGTTTGGGTTTGCGAATCGAAGCAGGTGTAATGTAATAATGGTATGCCTGAGGGGTGCCAATTTGGACCTGACTTCTTTTAGCTGAGGTTGTTTTTTGCTTGTTTTTAAATTGCTCGTATCTCGAGGTAGGTAGCTATTATGAAGACAATGTTGCTGTGACAAGAGTTTTATACAATTTACTCTATTTAAATTGTTATCCTTTCGTTTACATGGTAAATTATGTTATGCATTACAGGGATAATATTTTTGAAAATTGACGATGTCCATACGGGGTTTGTTGTTTTGATCTCGATAAATATATGCAGGCTTGAACATCATCACCTCTTAGGAAAATACTTAGGACAATCAACTGCTGGAATTGTTTAATTTCTGTGATCCTTATCCAGGATATGTTCATTGACATTACCGCTTTAAAGATATTCGTAGAGTGACGCTCCTTAAAATGTGACGGTAACAACGGAAACGGTTTTGAAAAGAGATGGAATGAATTTTGGCCACTACTCATTAATTCGATGTTTTCCAATTTAGCCCTCAAAAAATTGTGACATACTCAATCAAGTCAAATTACTTGACCAGAAGATTGAAATCTAGGGTGCATGTGGAGCTTCATAAGCTTGATAATGTTTCAGGAAGGTAATTGTCGGTCTCTACTCGATGTAGAGTTAGAGCTTTAAAATAACTTATGAAAAATGGAGCCATCTATTTTGACCCTCCTTCTGCCGTTTAGACCCCCATTTTTCAGCTGCTATATGTATCGCAAAAAATGTGTATCGCATTCACTGCTTCTCGAGATTAGCGGCAACACACAGCCTGACGCATTTCGTCGTGAGTCAATGACATCACTTTAAAAAGAAAACCAAATAATTAATTTAAAATCAAGTTATTCCTCACAATACCCACTTTGCATCATTGACAAGTTAGTTCAAAGTCCCAACAGTCTCATTAACACTCTTGCATATTAATCAAATTTTGTTTTAAAGCCGTAAATCCTACCCTGCCATGTCAAACCGGACAATTCCGAGAATCCTTGTCTACACAATCCATTCACTCACTCACTCACTTACTCACACCTTGTTTCAGAAACATTACACATAGCAATTTCCGCGTGTCATTTTGACTTAAATCGACGACATCTGTCTGTCAGGGCCTCTCTGCCAAATTGACAACTTCCACGAACGTCTTCATATACACACGTCCATAAATGAGCAAAGCAATATGCACGAACAGACCATCATTGTATACCATACATCCATCGGACAACGACGACGTGCTCATTATTATAATGAGCCATCATCGACGAATATCATTTGTCAAAAGGTAACATTTAATCATAAACGCACTCACCCAAGTGCTTATTAAATTTTATTTATTGTTCGCTTGTTAAGTCTTTCCCCTCCCTTGTTCCCCCTTGTACTTGCCAAGACAAGTAACAGCGCAACCAGCCATAGCAGTAGGGAGAGATAGAGAGAGAGAGATTATTGCACATTAAAAATGAAAAATTATCATTTTGTGAATAATTTGTTGATAATGTGCAGTTGGTTGAACTCGTTTTTTTTTGTTTCTAAGTGATTTCTCGTTTTGTGCTAATGATAACATATATTAGGAGAATAGTGGTATCTGTGGTTTAATTAATTAATTTTTCTGTTATGGAAAAAAATCACAATTTTTTTCTTTTTTGATTTATAACATCCTGAGTGAATAATAATATATTCTTTGAAGGCAGTTTAAATTGTTTAATCATTTTGTAATTAAATGCAACTTTTATGAAATGTGCAACGAGAAAATAGGACGCAGGACTTGTCATAAAAAATATATTTTCAAAGATATAAGAAGAGGCAGGATAAAAATGTCCCTAGAGCGCCACACCAGTGTCAAGAAGTTGTGGGAAATTTACCTTTTTGTGGGAATTTTGATGGTAAAAAACCGACTCGTGGGAAAATGGGAAAAACTAGTTTGGCAATGCAATTTTGTGGAAAATTTCAAAAAAGGAAAATATACCGAAATAAAACTGGCAGCATTTATGGCCGAACATAACCTTTCATTATATACACTAGTACATTCCTCTATTAAGAAAACTAATTCCGGATTCGAAAATTATTGCGAATTTGTGTTTAGGCGGAAAATATGTCATAGCAAAAGTTGAAACGGACAAGTTAGTAAACGATTTAACAACAAACAAATTGTTCGTATTATTAGATGAAAGTACAAATACGTTAATTAAAATTTCGAGCCGATAACGATATTACTTCATGTGGTGGAACACAACGCTGTGGATTGTAATACCAATCCGTTGTTAAATTCATTGGAAAATTGCTTAAGTGGAAAAAAATTCCGATATCGGTATTGATAATGCAGCTGCAATAATAAATAAGAAAGAATTTGAATTTCGGACAAATGAAAAGGGGAAAAAAATATTTTTTCGTGGGAAAACCAGTCCACACACATTTCAACACTGGCGCCACAGCCAATAATAAGGCGATTTAAGAGGAGATAATATGTACATCAAAACAATTGAGCCTTCAACATCGTAAAGAGTAACACGACTGGAGATCTCTGGTGTAGTAAAAGAAAGGTCTGCCGAAGCTTTTTGGAGTTCACAGTGCGGCAAGCACCACCAGCGGACCAGTAGGGATGTAGTAAAGTGGGGAATTCGTAATTCTTTATTCCTGATTAGAACCTCATCGGCAATGAAAGAAGAAGATCAGATCCTTAAATTAGGATACAATGGCAAAGTTGCTTGACAGAACCTCATCGGAAATACCCGACAAATCCTCTTCATCACTTGGATGCGTTTTCGAATGTTTGAATAAAATAGCACAGATTGTGATTTCCACCACGAACAATTAAGGTTTTTTTAAGGCTTGCCACGGCCTATCATCAGATTCCTTTGTGTGGGGATGGGTTATAGTCTGCTCATTAAATTCTAAAAACAATTTCGCTTATCAGGAATTGAACCTAAGTGTAGGTCTCTTCAAACAAGCGAACACACTATGCACAATGTCATCAAAGCCACAAGTTCACCTCGGTCTGAATAGGATTTTTCCTGCTTATCGGTTTCAATGGACAGACCAGCGGCAACAAGTACATTGCATTTCATTCCAAAAAAAAAACAATTTTCAAAGTTAATTTGTTAAGACTGGTTTGGTGTGAAAGCTGCAAAAGAAGATCTCATTTCCTAATTCAATGCGACATGAAAAATACTTCGAGATTATTATATTTCAATTTGTATCAGAAGTAGGCTTTTGATTTTCTGCAGCTTAGCTTTTGAATGGAGCAAACAATTAAGCTATAGTTCAAAATTCTTGGATAAGGATTCACCAAAACCAGTTGTGCTTTAAATTATTAAAGTAATGATATGTCGAACAAAGTGATTTAGACAAAAAATTTGGTTATATTTATTTCAAAACGATTACCTCAGACTTGAGGGGCAGAAATTTGCGACAAAATTTTACAAACCAAATGTAAGATTTTTAAATGTCAAAAATGCAAGTGGATATCATAAAAATACTTACTATAAGGAAAGTTGATTTAATACTCAAGGGGTAAATTTTACGGCTACAGCTATGGCCACAATACTAGCTACAACTCTTTTTAAGTACGTACTTCTCTCAATGGAAAAGCCCCTGTACGTTAAGGATTTTTAGTTACAAAAAAATACTTAAGTAAATAGATATTCCTAAAACTTAGACGAAAAAAAATTGGTACAGTCACGCAGTCTACTACCACTACCCCAACTCAAGTAGTATAAAGTTTAACTGAATATTTTGAGGTATAACTTCGAAAATATTAGATATGGCAACTAAAACTACTTAATACATTTAGTAGACCTAATTTAATTTTGTCCTGACTTCATACTGCCGAAATTGACTGAGTGGATCTCGGTTAACATGTGGTTTCAATAAGACTGTGCAACCGCACACACAGCACGAGCTGCAATGTGAAGAGATATTGTGAAAGAACATTTCCTAGTAGCGTAATCACCCGTATTGGCGCCCGGTTTAACCATTCCAGACTTCTTTCTTTGGGGCTACTCGAAGTCGCGGGCTTATGCCAAAAAACCTCATAATGGCCTTAAGGAGAATATTCGACAGGAATGCGAGCAAATATTACCGGAAATCTTACGGAAAGTCATGGAGAAAGCGATAAAACGTGCTAAAGTGTGTTTCAACACTGGCGACAGCTACTTTACGGAATCATCATCCGAGAAAAAAATTGTAACACCCCAAATAAAGGTCTCCTTCACCCAAAATTGTATGGTTAAAACTAATTTCAGGGTTTCCACATCAAGAAGAAAAGTCTAATAGGCGGATACTCCTGGGACTCTAAAGAAAATATTATATTAAATATAAAATTTTAAATATTTTAAAGAATTTGACAGAGAAAAAAGTTCTTAAAAACTAATATTTTTGTGGAGTTAGTTTTAAGAAAAACGCATTTAAAATTAGGAGAAGTTTAGTGGAGACGTACTGAAGTATCATTTCCTTATATGTATTCCTCCGAACATTTAGAATCTGCTATTACTTTTCTGCAATAGAGTTATCGTTAACTACTAAACAAAACTCACAAAATTGTTTGAAGAAAATCAAACTAAAAGCGTTTGGGATCAGAGCCCGCAATGTGGTCAAAAATTACTTCTTTCATTTGCAAAAAAAATCACAACTTTTGAACGAATAAGAATTTCGTTACAACATTTTTGGTTGCTATGAAAAAATTACCTAGGCCATAATAAATATAAAATTGCAATAAAATTGGACAACCGGGTGTTTCAGAATAATTTTTTTTTTTTTCAAATTTGATTTTCTCCAGAAAAAAATATTTAGCAGAATGTTTTACTTTCAAAGCGGACTAAAACATTGAGAAACTTGTAAAAAAGTTCGATATGATTAAAGTTTAAATAGGCTGCTCCGAAATAAACAGAAAATAAAATACATAGTGGACAATTTTTTTAAGCCCCGGACAGCGGTACCATGTTTTTCGGAGACTTTGTACAACCACTTTAGCACTCAGACTTAGAAGGGACTTATTTAGAAAGCCGAAGGGCCATTCCAGTGATAAGAAGCAAAGCTTAGATGATCCCTTTTATACCCTGGACCCTTATTCGACATTCAAAGAGGAACTGATCCGCGGTGGGTTCCTCTTCCCCACAAGCTTCACAGATATTTGTATGACCTTGCAAAAGTTTGATGGCCCTACAAAATGCCTAATAGTCGTTTTGATAGCAAAAATGCCGCAGATTTCCCACAGACAAGGGTCGAACTAGTTTGGTCTAGTCTGCAACTCGAAGAATCTTGCTATCTTATATTGTGGCTATTGGGGAGACCAAGTCATCAAAGGGACGTCGCCAGACCCAACATAGGTTCAGGTCCTGAGGAAACTTTCCTTAAACATTTAGAAGGAAGTTCGTCGGCGATTTCATTTCCCGCGATTCCAATATGACTCGGAACTAAAGGGTTCAGTCTTCGGACAGACTTCCGAGTGTTCTTATTCAAGAAGTGGTTAAAGGATTTAACAAGGCTTTATATCCACTTAAAGCCTTGTTAAATCCTGTTTGCCTATCACTGAAGACACATCTACTTTCACCCCTTTTTCGGTATAAATAATTCTGCGGAACAGAGCAATACACTTGACTCCAAAGATTTCAAGAAAATGTAGAAAGAGAAAATGTCATGTCTGAAACAGGGCTCCGAAAGGTTTACAGAACAATTATCAACAAAGACACGTATATCTTTTGATTGGAATTTGCCAAAATCTACTAAGCGATTAGATCCGACTCATACAGTCTTTTGGAATTAAGACTGAAAATATTGTTCAACTTCTAAACAATTCCAACTTTCATTCTATTCTAATCCTAGAACTTTAACTTCACTATGCATGTTCATTAAGTAAAACCTTGACCATGTACGAAGGCCACTTGCGGGTGTATCTTCTGCGGTTTATTAATACAAATACCCAACTACATCTAAGTAGATACATTAGTTTTACCCACTAGCGACAAAAGTGATTTCGTAACTACGGCGCGCATTTATGAATTATTTCCATAAAAACGGCGTTATAACGTTTGTGTAATTACACGGCAAATAATGAAATTACTCGTATTAACGTAACTAGCAACACTTAACATATGTGAAACTTCCCAGAAGTTCCCTCACCACACTCTCAAAACCAAAAATTATGTATGCATTTCTAACGACTTCCCATGGCATACATATATGTATGTTTAGAGGTAGGTAGGTACTAGTTGCCTGTCCCTTGGTGTGGGTAATCAAATCTATTTCAGTTTTGGAATTACGGTAATTTTCGATGTAAAATTTCTTCATTACGCGCATTCCTAAATAACTTAGTCGTTCACAATTGCCAACCTAGTTCTCCGGGCCATGGTGGCTGGCGCAGGAACTGGTCGAGTACCAATTAGCCAAACTAGCGTCGTTCTAGTCACTGCGGTGCTTTTGCTGGCTGCTCTTGCTATTGGTATCGGCGGTATGGTATGGTAGGTAACGTACATAGCGTACAATATTCGCCTCCACATCTCTCTCTCTCTCTATCGCGCGCCACTCAGCCACTCAGCCATTCCGATCAGATTGAACTAATAACTTCACAATTACTTCAAATTAAAACTAATAATATTTATTAAACGGAATTACGGCCATTATAGTTAGTGGTCTACGTCGAGTAGCTACATTGCTGTCCGTGCAATTACACATTATCAACTGGAGACGCGGCGGCAATGGAGCGAGAAATGTGGGGTGACTCTAGAAGTATCTGGCACATTGAATTCGAATTAAAATGTTTATCGTAGTTTACTATCCGTTCGTTCAATTAGCCGCCATCCCATCCCGAATATCAGGTGTGGTGGTATGTAGTTTGTACCAGCAGTAGCAGCAGCAATGCGGCACTGCGCGGCGGACCAGCCCGAGCTGGCTCGTTCATACGGGGATAATTTACGTGATTTCGCTGTGCTCAATTAAGTGTGGCCTGGCGAGCACACCAACCGCCCCATGAAGGAGAACGAGAAGGAGAAGGAGAAGGAGGAGAGCTAGTCGCGCACGGTTGGGATGCGGAACACATAGATGATTTTATCGGAACTCGAGTTATTTAGTTTTACATCAAATTATGGAATGTAAACGTGGCACGGAGCAGATCGCCGAGCAGATGGGAATAAAATTATCGCATTGTTGTGAAATGTGAAAATTTGTTGCGGACGGTGTAATTTGAAATGAATTGTATACACCTAGCTCGCTCTAGCCAGCTCGCCGCTCGTCGTTTGTTGCTTACTTGGGTATTTGTGTGCAATTATTTTAAATTGGTATGTTATGTTGGAAGGATAATGTGTGGGGGCAAGTTTTTTTTTTTTAATGTTGGCTGCTGTTAGTAATGAGCCGGAGAAAGGAGTTAATATACACGAATGTGAGTAATGCTGAAGGTTTTTATTTTCGACACGAAATTGGATTGCACTAAATTACGTGCTTAATTATTTCGTTGATGGTTTTACGAAAGACGTTGGAATATATTTAATGTATGGTAGACACGCTTTAAGCGTAATTATTCTAAAAAATACTGGGGGTAAAAGCTGATTTGTCGGCGTGACGGATTGTTATTTTCTTTCACCTTTCATAAGTTGGGGAGTGAGTGAGGTAGCTGGGCGAAGTTGTTTGAAACTCCTTTTCTAATAAGATGGTGCCAATCAAGCAGAGCTTACTCTAGCTGAGTCAGTTAAACGAGTTCCTTCTGCACATTTGAAAAGGACTGAAGTACTGTTAGATTTGATTTACGGATTGGTGGAGTAGGCCGAACCCTGTTGGTATTAAAGATGACTAGGCTTTAAGTCCCTTTAGCCGGCGCAGTCCAGCAACATCTGGGGAGACATCAGAAAGTTCTTATAAGTCATGGAAGTAATGGCTTCCAGGCATTCTGTTCCACAGTGACATAGTAAGTGAGGACCTTTTCGTCTCCACAACCTCGTCATCCTTAAAATTTAATTTCATGTGTGATTTCTTAGGATGTTATAGATCCGTTAGATCCCCTACCAGCTTAGATGACCTGTCGAACTGTAAAATTTACTTGAAATATTCTTGCCAAAGCTTCCGTGATATCTCAGGTCGTTAGTTCCTTCCAACTGTTGTTTGCTTTCTTATGATTCTTGTTCTTCACTCGTTGGCTTTGATTACAGAGTGATGGCTTGATTGACTAAAGTGGTTGATCATGGTCCATTGCAGGCCCATTCCTCGCCAGTTCGTCAGCCCTCTCATTGCTGGCATGGTCTTTGTGTTCAAGAGCCCACCAGAAATTTTAATGGCAGAAACTTTTTTTCACTAGGGATGTAGTTAAGTGGGAACGTTAGGTTAGGTTAGGTAAGGTTGAAGTGTCAGTCTGTGAGGCTGACTCACTTAGAGGTCTGTTGTGATACCGCTTTTACTACTCTACGCGTTAAACCATTTCGAGCTCTGGATATATTGAAAGAGATCTTTAATTGCAGGATTTGACAGATCTTCATGATCGTCATCGAAGAAGGCCCTAGCGCAGGACAGGTGCAAAGAAGGTGCCACTTGTCCACCTAAGGTTGGTTTTTCTCAATAGCTTCCACTCTTAGCATTAGTTTGCTGTGGCAATTGGCATGCCTAAGGAACCTTTATCAGGTCAAATATCAGGCAGCGTGGTTCCATGATTTACGAGTTCGTCGGCCTTACAGTTCCCTGGAATATCTCTATGCCCTGGCACCCAGCAAAAGTGAATGTTGAACTGTTTCGACGTCTCTTTAAGAGAGGATCGGCATTCTAGGGCCACTAGGGCCACACTCTGCACCAAAGTTTAGAGAAATAGAATCTAGTGATTTTAAGACCACTGTCAGCGAAGATTCGGATATCACGTTTCTTTTCAGCCAAGATAGTGCTTCTTCCATTAATCTTCCACGAAATCCCTTTCTTCCCCGAATAATCTGAATGGAATGGTGACTAGAAAGTTTTTGTCAAACTAAGGCCGAGTTGTTGCGTAGTTTATGTTTCTAGGAAGAGTCCTAAATCGATTTAGAATAACAGAGTGGCCAAATTCTTCGTCGGTTCACTGGGATGTTGTTGTTGTTGAGGCGAATAGCTGAGTTGGCACCTAGTTGTCTGCTAAGGACGCTGAACTTTGCTGAGATTGTCGCGATTTCTCGCAATATCTAAGTCAGTCCCACAACCGAGGTATATAGCGAATGTGTAAAGAGGAGAAATAAGGAGGAATGGTAGAAACAGAAGGAAAGAAGGACGGTAAAGTTAAGAGAGAAGTGTCCGATAGTTTCTGGACTTATCTAGAAAAGATTTACCAAGAGTCTTCGCCCTTACTCAGCCTCTACAACTCGACATGTTCGACGCTCACAGTAAGGCAAGTGGGAGGGTTACAAACGCAATAATGCTGATCATTACTTTGTTTAAACTCAAACCTCTTGTCTGAACATAGTTCAATTTCACAGCGCCGACAATACTGGCTCAGGGTTCAACTCGTCATTCATCCTTTCATCCTCGATTATATAGAAACGTTGCCTAATGTTGACACTTTCACATTTTGCATTGGCTATTGGCTTGCTTAGAAGACAGCTTGGTTCTGTCGTTAAGCCAGTTCCACTTGTAGACTTAAATTAATTTCATATAAAATATCTGCATATCCTCAGCACTCCACATGTGCATCCCCCCATCCTCAACCTCAACGCCAACTTGTGTCGACAATCCCACTCTATTGCACCATCCTAGAATAGTTTATTGTTACAGTTAGAAAACCTTTGGCTTTATCAGTTTTTTCTGTCAAATGAATTGCCCCACACCGAAGTTTATGAGATTTTATAGCCCTACTCCTTTTAGCCGTCGCCGTCGCATTAGTGTACAGCGAGGATCCACTGCTGAACACAGAGACATAGGCGACAGATAAACGGACAAATTAATTCTCCTCGCTTAATCGGTAAATTGTGATTGTCGAGATTTTATTTTTATTACCCTGCTCGGTCACCAGCCGAGCAACACACCACTGGCCGCAACTGAGGTAGACCCGATAGGTAGAGTCACGACCACGCGAACAGCGGCGCATCGCGTTAGCTTGAATTCTTTATGACACAGAGCGAGGTCGTAAAAGCCACCGCCAAATGGCTAACATCATTTAAAATGCATTTTACAACGCGGAATGACCAAATGGATAGTCTATCTGACAGATTGACCTATTTTGTGCGAACTGTAAAGGAAGATTTCTCCGAGTAACACATTAGTTACAGCCGAATTGACATATCGTTTGGTTGATGGGGGTATTTTGGGTTGGCGCCATCAATCATTGGACTTTATAATCCTTTTGTAACCGCCAATAGGCGATTATTGTTGTGACTGTACATGCACATGTACATGAGTGGCCGTGTCGCCATAGCGGTTGTGCAAATCCTATCAAGAGATAATTGCACTGATGATGATGATGATGTAGTTGAATGGAGGTGCTTTGCAATGGCGATGCAATGCAATGCAATGCAATATTGCTGTAAGGAGGCACTTCTGATTGAGGATGTAATTAGAGATGAGACGGTGATAATTTGTTGCATTTAATGACGCCGATAGGGTTGGATAAATTATTGAAGCGGGAAGACGATTTTCTGATTGTGATTGAGATTAGTGAATGATAAGATATACAATGTTATCGGATAATGCTGGCTGGAGAGTGTTTTGCAAATTAGAAGCCTGCAGCTGGAAATGGAATTTTAAATGAGGGACGTTCAGAGGGGTTTACTTTATAAGGGCGAAGCCGGTTTAATGAGAAATGTATTTGCGGTGAATGGGACAGGTACCTACATATAATTACTAGGGCTTTGAATGACTGAAATGGTACATGCCAATTCGGAGCAGGGTATAAAATAACAAGAGAGCTTCTTCTGCCCGGCAGTATTACAACTTTTTGAGATTAAGAAAATTTAAGTGGAATATAAAGGGTGTTTTTTTATAGGTATAGAAATAATCCAATGGTGTCAAATCACACGATCTTGGTGGCCAGGTCCATTCCGCGAAATTATGTGCTCATCGAATGTTTCCTTCAATAAATCGATTGTGACGTGCGCTGTGTGGCATGTAGCGCCGTCTTGTTGGAACCACATCTCATCCACATTCATGCCATCCAATTCGGGAACGGCGGCTTTAATACTTACACAAGCTGGATCTTGTAAGGTCGTAAGAAGAGATCTTTGCGCAAAATCTTCCATTAAGTTGATGGACAAAGCTCCAATTGCTGTGCACGGTGGGAATCCATTTATTCGGGTCCTCTTCAACACTTTGCTGCATGCGACAAATCCAGTTCCGCACTCGTACCTACTGTGGCAAGAGTAATTGAAGATTTCAACATTCTCAAATCAGCTTGTTCAGTTGGTATTTCCCCTAGCGTTCTATTCTTCAGGGCTCATTCCGATAAGATGGACCAGCCTGTCCCAAAAAACGTGAATCTTTCTCTACATCTTCCTATCGACCAATTCCACTTGCGTCCCTTCCTTCCAAGGTCATGGAAAGCTGATAAATCGTCAGCTTATGAAATATCTTGCATTTGACAGAGTTTGGCATCAGGCTCTTTTCTCGAAAATCGATGATACCTTTCTTCAATGAATTCAAAATTACCTTTCAGACCGTTCAATTCAAGTCGTTTTGGACGGTTTCAAGTCTGCAACTCACCAAATAAATGCTGGTGTCCCCCAAGGCTCCGTTCTTTCTTCGACTCTCTTTCTCGATTTTATCAATGATCTCTTATCTTGCACTTCTAATCTAATCCATTCCTACGCTGATGACAGTACCCTTAGCTTTTAATATTCGCTTCAGGTTTAAGTCCCTCATCTTCAGAGGTGAATCTAGAACGGCTACGTATATTAAGCTAATTAAATTCTGGCCTTGACAGCATTCTTAACTGTTGTAAAGCCAAAAAAGTCCTTCCATAACGAAATGCTGTCTTTTGTCATTGTAGCGAAACCCCAATGGCACTTGCATCGCTGAAACCGAAGGGCTGTCCATCCTCGGTATGTGCGCTAATGAAAAACTTCGTTGGAATGACCGCATGCTCGACGTCGCCAAGAACGATGCAAAATTCCTAGGCTTCCTCAGCGATGCAAGAAGGATTCAAAATCGTGCGATTCAACTTATAAGCGATAGGGACATCGCGAAATCAATTGACTACTTAAGTCATCGTCGCAATGTCTTCTGCCTGTCGTTGTTTTATCGTAACTTCTAGCATAAGTGCTCGAATGAAATAGCTCGTTTGAGTAGTAATTGACCAATAATAATGTATTATATTTGTGATCAGCATTAAACGTTCATTTAGCAAAGTCTGCCCTTGTTTCATTGGCTTAGCGGTCATTCCTTGGAAATAGAATGCTGAAATTTTTAACAAAAACTAGTAGCCCCAGCGGGGCTGTTTTTATTTGAAAATGTTATATTGTGCGCGTTTTGGTGAGAATTATGTCAAGCAAGTATAATCCCTATGCAATTCTTCTTGTCTTATTTTTCGGTTAATATGGTTATTGCCATAACACGACCACCATCGTCGTTTTCCAATTTCAATAAAGGTAGAGCTGAGAATCCAAATGACAAGCTTCGTTTAAGCGATAAACTTTTCACCCACTACTAGCCCCGACGACGACGATAGAGTGCTCGCCAGTCGTGTGCATGTTAGGAGCCTAACAGTGACATATGAACATCATCCCGAGAATTTCGTTGAAATTCACATACATACCTAGCGTTTAGTTGTGCAACCGTTCCAACTCATTCCTACCCTTCAATGAGCAAATTTCTTTGGACTAGTTGGACCAACCAACAAAAAAAAAAAGCACACTGCGAAGGAACCAAGCCCGGTAATAATAAAATCAGCAATTCCAGCAGTTAATTTAATTTATTGCAACATTTTTATGGTCGACTTTATTGCATATAAAACATAATTTACTGCTTCTACCCCCGGTCCTAGTCGGCGGGGTGGCGGCGGCGGCGGCGGTAGTGGTAGTTGTGGTGGTGATGACGCCATACCATGTCCATCCCTTCTGCAGTGGCAGCAATGCTAATATCGCTTGTTACTTGGGTCCTTTCGCGTGCAAATAGCTTCTTTTTGGAACCTTTTTTCTTTTTCTTTTTTTGCTGTACTTCTTCCTTGGGTGCGTTACATTAGCAGGCAGCAACATCCTTGCATACACAGACATAGTGTGGGCTTATTGCGACATTAGGATTTATCGGTTGGCACATAGTTTCGAAATAGACTGCGCCCCCAACCAACCTACAAAAGCAAGAAAGACACAACGAGTATGTGGGAGTTATGGGCACAATTTGCGGGGGTCATCATTTTTATTTTTACTCTCCCTTACTCTCCACTCTTTTGGTCCTTTGAAATAGCAATTTATTTTTGCAGACATTTTATTGCATTTATTTGCACCCTGTGTGTGTGAAGTTAATTTCATGTAATAGTGACATTTATAGATGGCTGGCTGACTAGCTGACTCATTTAACCGTTTGCTGTATAGGTCCTTGTTTTAGCAATATTATTAGAGACAAAGAGTTCTGCATCGCGTAGTAGGTAGGTTAGGTAGGTAGCGAACCGCAAAATAAAGCCATTACTTACTTTATCTTTGTCAGCCAGCAAACTGCTGCCAATAATCGGAAATCCATACACAAAAACCATCCATAAACAAAAACGAAACACCAACACATCCGGGATGTAGCCACTAAATCCTTGAGTAGGTACATTATCAATTTTCCACTCCATCAAATATGAAAGATCTTCCTGAATGTGCTTCCCCTAAGCTGAAGTTTAGGGTGCGTCCGTTGTGCGCATCCCCTTTACCGACAACAAAAATACAAAAAAAAAAACAAAACATGTAAAGGGAAACAATCGGAAACCAAACCATCCACCCACCCACCGTCGCGCCACCACCACGATATCATTGAATCGAGGTCACATTCGTTAGATTTATTGCGAATATCTTGTCGACAGTTACCAACGGCAGCAACATCCATCCACTTACCACCACCGCCACCACTTGCCGGGATTGATTATTCTGTTACATGTGCCGTGCGTCGGCACTGGCGGCGGCGGCGGCACTGGGATTAAAAGCTGAGAACTGAACAATCTCACTTTATTCGCACCAGCAAAGCAGCAAGCCATGCGCCGCCAGGACACATGGCGGGTAACATATTTTCTGCATAAATGTTTCCAATTCCATCAATACAACTTACACACACACACATGATTGTATCTATACGGCTACATATGTGTGGGAGTCGAGTTGTGTAGCAGCGTTAAGCACATGCCATTAAATGAGCTGTCGGCAGCTTAATGTGGGGGAAGTAATAACGTCTTGATTTATTCCCCGGCGCACAACACCAGTTCACCTACACGTTGCGCCCTAGTCCGGAGAGCAAAGCAACTAACTATCTCCATCTCAACTCGATTCTCGTTCGACTCAAACTCAAACTCAACCCCTCCCGGGAACAAGAACACATGAAGGATATCGAATGTTCAATGTAATTGGTAAATGGTACAAAAAGATAAATTACCGCTTTATGGAGAAGTAATCTTTTGTTATCGCGTAAATTGATAAAATTTACGGCCCTCTATGTCGTCGACTCGACAACGACGACAGTGCGCTGGTTGGTGGCTGCTGCTGCTGGCAAAATGGCAAGGGCAATGGCAATGGCACTGGGAATGGTACTGGCAATGGTGGTGTCTGGTGGCAATGATTTTACGTGCTGAACATGGTGATGGGCGAGGATTCATGGCAGCGATTTGGTCGATCTTTTCGCATAAAGTTGCACTGAGGTTTCAATGAGTGTAAAATGGACTGAATCGGGAGTAAACGGAAGATGTATGGCGCATAAATAAATTTTAAGATAGTATTATGTTCTTTTGAATGAACGCGAGCAAGGGCAATGAATTAAAGAGAAGATATATTATATTTATGTGATGGGACCTTGAGGGGGAATAAGAACATACAGAGCAGCTGATGACGATAATTGGAATCAGTCGTTCAATAGCTTGGAAGTAAGTTAAGAGAGACGCGATAAGGCAAAAAGGTGCGCCGCTAACGTGTGAGCAATGAAATGCTGTGATTTATTAGCTAAAGCAAGCTGTCTCTTCTGCGAGAGGTTGAGCAGAGGACATTCTGAACTGAATTTTGTTGGCGTATTTCGAGCGCTGAAAACGATCATCGATTTGATGTACATACTTATGTATGTATAGGTTGAAATGAGTTCTCATAGATTCCCTCGTTGGATTTAAATGGTCATAAAAGTTGTGGGATACCAGGCTCAGACATTGATGCTGTCTCAAACGATGTTCCGGAGAAACAATATAAACATGATGGATGAAATAAAAATTCTAGAGCGAGAATTCTGGATCTATTTGTAACGTATTCATTCACTGCGCTTTAGGATTATTGCGCGAGTAGGATGTACAACGCACGGGGTTCTAACCTTCAATTAGCATCCTTCCTAGCTTAAATTTAAAGGCCCAAAAATTGCTTACGTACATACGTACGGACAGACGGAGAAACATTGCTGAATAGTCTTATGTGTTATAAATTTAAATTCTAAGCTCGGAAAATCATAAATAGAGAATTTAATAAAAAGTCATTGCCTTAACCATCTGACAAACGATGACCGTACAGGATACTCGCTATTGAAGGCAACAAAGAAAATGAACACGTCAGTAGCTCACGTACCCCCAGTAAAAAACAGCCACGGTTATAAAGATATATATTATGAAGAAGCGTGCGAAGACAAAAGGCCTATTCGGTTAGTTACTGCTAAAGAACTAGCCAAAGGCATGAATATTAAGGGGGATATTTTAAAATAATTCTCAATAAAAGGCTTAGGAAAATAAGAGCGGACTATAAACGCTGAGCATTCAGATTAAGGTATCTACCAAGCCTGTGGAATGTGCCGCAGGTAATAATGATTCCAAAGCCTCGCAATCCATGTAACTATGAAGCTAACTAACAACCGAATATCAACATCAATATATATATTGTCCAAGTTATTCGATAAGATGCTGGTAAAAGAAGAAGAGAAGAAAATCCACTGGTCCCAAACGTTTAATTTAATCTCAAACGTTTATAAATGAAAAACTCGACAATTGATCAGACGATCACATAAAAAACAGAAAAAGCATTTGACGAAAAGACTTCTGCCGCATTATTGTAATTGATAAAGCTCAAGCTTTCGTGAAAGCCTTGTTTAGGGCACCGGCTATAAATTAGAAAAGAAACTGCATGAGCAGCGCTTCAGAATTCTACAATCTTCTTCTGCGAAGACTAACCCAGAACTCATCATTAATATGAAATTAAAACTGGTGTACCACAAGGCAGAGTACTAAGTCCAGTACTATACATTTCATTTATTGAACCTGTCAGAAAGTCAGCAAGTGAAGAAATAACTATAGAAAAAGGCTTTACTATAGTGATACTGCCGTCCTTGTGTAAAAACCATCGAAGCAACAACAAAAAATCTTAAAAACGTAGCAATCAGATCTACAAAGGGACAACAAAACAGCAGATAAGATGAAACTACCTAAAATGAGTCCACATCAATGTTGCATAGAGGAATGTACCACACATAGGAGTGTACCTAGAGTTCCCTCGCATTTTTACTTCCAGTGACAAAAACGATTATTAGTCAAGGCTGCAAAATTTCACATTTTTAGGATTTGACCACAATCGAGTGAAGAAATGTTTAAGAAGACTCGGGGACGCAAGCCCCTGTGACCATTATGATGCTTTGGTCTATGGGTAACCAAGTTATCCCATGCTATGGTTTAGAGTATTTGACTGGTGGTAAAGCGATTTTTTTACTATACTTGGTAAACCATTTTTTTTTGTGTGGTGTTGGTTTGTGAGTTTTGCACATTTCTTTAAGATATGATGTTGGAAAAATCGCATGAATTGATGCAGTAGCGAGCTTTCTACATGGTCATTGATAACGTAGGTAAACAGATGGTTTTTGTGGCCGATGTTGTTACATCGATCTGGATTCCTTGGGTTTTCTCCAAAAACTGCGGGTTTCAAATATGAAATTTTTGGTTTGTGGTGAAATAAAAAACGGATTAATAGGGTCCAATTAAATCGTTGATGAATGGTTTCAAGCGCTCAGACAATACGGCACAAAAAATCTTATGATGCGGAAGTCCGCTTTATTGTATGACTGGCTGACACTGCGAACTCAAAGGTCTATTGCATCAAAAGGGGATGTTAACCTAAGAGACGAGTGACACTTCTATAGTGACTGCCACAACGTCCATAGTTGCAGAGTTTCTAAATTCTGCTAATGTAGGGAAATTTTTCTGGATGGCTTCCGACTTACACCGATTAAGTTCGGCACAACTTTTAGGGTATTCATGAGGCACTCGCATTAGTCCTTGGAGTGGTCCTCGGAGTTAGCACATCCATTGCTTGTCGTTGTCTGTACTTTGATAGGCTATCAAGGCTTGTCACAGTGCAACTAAAATAACTAAAAAATAAGATAAGAGTCCTCGACGCTGCATAAAATTGACCGCTTCCAAGAGTCGTTTTAATATTCAGAAAGTGAGTGAACTACGGACGAGAAAATCCCTGCAAAAAAGAAGTTAATGTCTAAACTTCGTGCGTCTTACTTGCAAAAATATTCTGTGAGTTAAGAAAATTTAGTCGTGAAATTATTTGTTACAAATTTAGCCATTCGCTAGGACGTTAAAGGATTTCGTCTATTACTGGCTTCAGTATCACTTCTCATCGTTTTATTTCTTATTGTTTAGCCATCAGCTTTTATGAGGAAGGCCCCCGGTTTTTGGAATTATTCTTAACCGCTTTAGGGACTTCCAGCCATTTAGTGTTTATTCACTAAATCGGCACCGAATTCCAGGACCAGTTAAATGAAGAGTATTTTTCTGCTAACTACTGCCTCATAAAATGTACATTCTCAATGCAATCCTGTCTCCTGAACTGAAGAATGTTCCCAAATGCGAATAACTTTCACTACCAAAATTTCGTCAATAAATTGCCTCTAATTTTAGAATGCATTTAATTTCATTCATTGCTGCTGCTGTTCTGTTGTGAGATGAGAACAAAAAATATCCTCAAAGAAATTCTCACCCAATAAAAACTTCTTCGGTTGCCTTCGTTCATGATTGATTGCATATCCAAGTTGATGGATGCTTTCGATGGCTTTTCCAGGAAATTTTTCTTTAATGAAATGCAAACATTCTCTGAAGTCAAGTAAATAAACTTTCGACCGAAAAGAAATATCTGAGAAAAAAAAATCAAAAAAAAAAAAAAAACCCAAAAATTCCTTCGACAGACTTCAAAACAATAACATTTCCACTTTGATTTATCGACTGGAAGCCGTAATATTGAATGGTCCACGGTGAATAGGGGCCGGGGGCTGAAATAGCACAAAGATCAAAGGCAAACTCACTCTACGATTTGACGTTTCACTTTCCACAAAACAGAAGCCCTCCAAAGTGTGGTGTTGGTTGGTCGGTGGTGGTAGAAGTCTCTTCTTTCCAATGCGCGGTTTGTTTTTTTTCGGCTGCGTTTCATAAATTTCCACCCAACGGAATTGACAGTTTGTGGCTGAAGGCTAAAGGCCCCGGTCTCTATTACGGATCAAACTACCGTTCAATTGATATTTTCTGTGTGTGTGAGTGCGTTCATGTGTGCCTGGATTAAAGGAGAATGCTTTTAAAGCATTCGTTTCGTTTTCGTTCTCGTTGTTGTCGTTGTCGGCAAACTAGAAAGGAATTGTTGTTGGCCCAACAACAAAAATAACAACAAGAAGCCACACCGCAAAGAGAAGTCGTCTAGCCTTCTGGATTCTATTTTTTGTCATCATCATCATCATCATCGTCATCGACATCGCCATCGACATCATCAAAGGGCTTGCAATAGGAATAGTGATTTTCAACCATTTCTGGATTTTATTCGGAATCGAAGTCGGGAGTTGATGTGATTTTGATTTGTTTTCTTTCCCAAATTGCCCGGCTTTTTCGAAGTGAAAACAAAAAAAAAAAAAAATTGGGAATATTCTCGGGAATTCCCAAAGGGGGAGAACGATTTCTTTTTGTTGAATTTTGGGGAATAAAATGCATATTTTTTCGTGTTTACGGGAGGAGTTTCGTGGAATTAGAAGATTTGTTGAAAGGATAATTGACATGATTAACGATTATTGCCTCACGTTTGAATGGCGGCGAGCTTTGATCATATTTATGCGATGATTGAAAACTCATTGTCGTGAGTAAGTTATGGACTCGATGGTAATCCGGATCATTGTTTGGGAGGTAGTAAAGAAGCAGCTTTATGTTTATCGGGTTATTTATGCTGAGCTCGGAAACTGTGACGCGTTTCTAGGGGGGAGCTGATCTGCATTTCAAATGATTCGCCTTTGTCCGGCTTCAATTCTTCGGAAGTGAATAGACATCCTTGATTCGTATGACTTCTGTTACAGAACCATGAAGTTCAACCGAGAATTGCAAGAGGTGCGTCAAATGGGGTAGTCCTCTTCTTTATTGGTTTGTTCACTGGATGAAATTAAAGAGCGATCCTCAAGGGCGATCTCTACGTATATCTACATGATGGTGCATTTGCAGGTGATAGGATGACATGAAGGAATGGCTTTATAAAACTACAAATCCCCGATCGGGCGAAGGGTTACAGGGGTACATTGCTCGGAAAATCTATTAACGGATTGGATACAATGGAAGTGAAATACTTTGCAAGCAGGTGTCCCGGGTTAGACCGTGTCTTCAAAAAGGCCGTTGAATTACTGCTAATTAAGGTCGTATCTGACAAGGATATCACTGTTTAAATTGACAGTAATGGCGCCCTCAAGGCCCTGGAATCATGTGTTATCAGATCCGCGCTGGTCTGGTACTGCCGTTCAATAACTAAGTCGAGGTTATTAATTAAAAATTATTAATAATTTGGCCGGCCAAAAGTGGACCAACATGGGTATTCAAGGTCCTGTTGTCGACTATGGATGCAATGAAAGTAAAGGCAATCTCGACTTAAGCTGATGGTTGAGTTCCTGAGTGGACACTGTCTCCTAAGGAAGCATGCCGGAAGACTGGGACTGTCAGAAACAAATATTTTGTATGTACTGTCAAGTTAAATGTATGATGGAGGATATTCAAACAATATGTAAGTTTGAATGCGGGGCGATCGCTCGCTGTAGAGGGAAGCATCTCAGCAGCTACTTTTTTTAGTAACCTGCAAGATGTAGCGAGTGTAAGCGTCAACAAATTGTTAAGTTTTTGTAGCGAAATAAAATTCTTTAAGCCCTTCGTAGCATATGTGAGATTACTTTGGTTTTGTGGTTAGTTGATGTTGGTGACTTTCTATATTTGGTTCTTCCAGGAATCGCGATGGGCTCATTGTGGTGCCTAGTGGTTTTGTGATGTCATAAACCCTGTCTAACCCAACATAACCTTACCAAGATGTCGGCTTTTTCTTTGTCTCCTTTTGCCAATTTGCCATCACATTTTCTGATAGGAGGCGCATGCGTTTTTAGTTTTCTAATTCTTTTTTCTGCTTTCCAGAGCGAGTAGTTTGAGCTCTTATCGGTAGGGAGACCTTCAAGATATGAAGAAACTTCTGGATTTTTAAAGTCCTGAATCTTTAATTTAATACATAGAGAATTTTGGATGGTTTATGAAATGTTTATGAGTGTCTGCAAAGTTTACATATTGCGGCAATACACATTGCCTAAAGCAAAGATCGCCAAACTAGTTCGTATGCATACGGAGAAATAAGTTCTTAAAAATTACTTTTTTTTTAAAAAACTAAAGTGGAGACCTCGATTCTTGCAATAAAGCTCTCTTTTTTCATGAAATCTTTAAATTTTTTTTTTAATTTTTTTCTAATTTCACGGCGAGCAATGCTGCCACAGGAATGGCTAAAATTTGCATACAGCCTAGTGTGACGTTTAAATGCAAACTACTTAGAACCATCCCATCCACTATTGTTTAAAATTGCCTAAGTTCTAAGGTAAATCAGTCAATAAGGTGCTATTAAATGTTTGGATGGAACTAAGCTGATTTTACTTAACCTTTGTCCGTTTTCTGTAACTCGGTCGAGAACTTCTCGCACCGTGAAAATGTAAGGCGCAATACTAGGTCCTATGAAAATATAACGTGGTTTTTTTAACGGCATCAATATTTGAACAATGTCACGCATCTCAGATATCGGCATTTAAGGGTTTTAAGCTTTTGTATTTTGGAGATTTAAATTATGTGACGTTTCTGAAATATTGACGCAGCTTAAGAACCACGCAAAACTTTCGTATGACCCACACGTAGACTTTACATTTTATTGATGCGAGAAATTTATAGTACATGGGAACTGATTTAACTTAGAGATTTAAGTTAATTTACCTAAAGAATTACCAGGTTGGAACTAGCCTTGGGCCTTAGATGGTTTATACCCCGATGTAGGCTAATTTTTCACAGGTTTTTTTCCGGGTGTAGAAAAAAAACGTAGATTCTATTTCTCAAACGGGAACATTTTTCAACGTATTATAATCACTTTTAAAATGTTAAATAAATTTTGTAAATGGATTTATCGGGGGTTTTATTTAAACTAGCCTCCCAGGCGAGAATTATTGCCTAAAGACAAAAAAGAAAGTTAAGCATTTTAGTATTATTTCTATAACATGGAATTTAGGACAAAATTCGACATGATCTAATACGAAATGCTTAGGAGAATGATACCTCTATGGTTGGCGCAGTTTAGGGAGTTTCATTCCTTGGGAATCTTTTCAAAACAAACCTTTAAGCAAAACAATTTATTTCTGGGTGGTTTTATTTTGTTTTAAATGGAAAAAGTCCCAAAATTTGCACTTATTTGGGCAATTTTTCGTATTGCCACATCTTTATAATGCGATTTTTTGGGCTTTTTTTTATCTTATATTTTTGCCGTAATTTAAACGAACCGAAACTTATGACTGAACAAAATTGCGCATTGGAAATGAGTATGCAGTTAAAGAAAATGTTTTCGCCATAGTACGAAATAAATCTATCTAAACACCTAGTTCGGATTCCTCTTTAGAACCACACCTTACCTTCGTCTAGGTGTAGACTATTTTTCAAGGACAACCCATTCTCTTTTACTAAAATCTACTTTTCTAAATAAAATATATCTGCATATCCCCAAATCAACAATCTATTGTTATTCGCTTAAAAAAAACCAACTCCCTTTCGATACAAACTGCACTATAAATTCACATCAAGTTATTAGTATAAATCTTTTAACTTTCCCGTATTAAAAATTAAATTATAAGTCAATTATAAATCTTGTCCGTTCGTCGTTTCTTTTGTTCAAAAAGCAGAAACCAAAAAAAAAACAGTAAAAATATACACCATCGCATCCATTAGCCGCAGCACGACATTGTCACATAAAATTTCCATTACAAAACTTCCCAAAAACGCTGAAAATTTGCATACAAAATTTATATAGGTACAAGCGACCGACGACGATGGCGCGGCGCGGCGCATCGATAAATTTCTTTCTATTTTAAAAACAATTTGCTAATTTCAAAATTTACTACCAACAATCAGTAATTCATTGTTTTTAATGGATTTTTTGTGTACATTTAGATAAGACGAACTGTGGTTAAGGTCGTGTTCTGTTTTTTTTTTGGTATCCAGCTTATCTTAAGTTTACCCATTAGACTTGAGCGAAATGGTTTTTATTTTATATGAAACTTATTTATGTTTATTTGTTGATATTTGCATTTTTATTTTATGGCTTTTAATTAAGAAGTGCATCCACACCATACACGACCGCCGCGCCGCGCCGCTTGAACAATAATTTAGGGGATTATTGTTATGACAAGTGAAATTAATCCCCTGGAATATCTCTGTTTAATGAATGTTTATTGTGAGGCTTGGCTGGGCAGGGATTTGGATTTTGTGTTATGTGTGTTACCCAAGAAGGTGGTGTGAAAGTGAAAGGTGAAAGATGTAACTGGATTAAGCTGGTACAGCAAACTTGAGGATAACATGTCCGAAGAAATATTATACTACAAATAGAGTTTTCCTGTTACAATCTGTTATACGGTCTCTGTAGTGTTGGCCTCTTCAGTCAGTTCAAACTTGTTGAAAAATTATTTCTGAATAATTTTGAAAGGCTTACAAATTACCTATTAGCCTTACGAACGCATAAATTTTAGTCAATGGGTGGGAAACTATTCGATCAGTTCGATGAGTCATTTCATGTTTATTTGACTTCTATGTTGCGCCTAGAAGTATTCCCCAGAGAACGAAAGGAGATTGAGTATGGATTAGTTGAGCAGTGGTTTGGTTTGATGATCAGGTGGTACTAGGGACTATTTTCTTCAGTCTATAGGGAGCATGTCTATTTAGTTCCAGTTCAGGTTCAGTGGTTAGTATGTTGGAGGAACGAGAAAGGGATCTCATATTGAAATCCAGTAGAATTAAAGCAAGGATCTTAGGCTCCCTTTTGGAAGTTTATGCATATTTTGATGTCACCTACCTACTTTGATAGGCAACTATAGCTTGTAACGCATGTTCGGCCTGTCATATTAACATTTTGTTCTCTGCTTCCCATTCATTCTTTCTTAAAAAAATTCCGAAAAAATGCACAATTGTGTCATACGAAGCTTTCTCTGTTCATAAGATGCGTTTTTGAGCCGCAAAATGAATCGAAAGTGAACGATGACAAATTTGTTTAAATCACTTTTTAGGTTTCGAAAAATTTAATTTTCTCAAAAACGGCACATACGATTTTGTTGTAATTTCGCAAATTCGACATTTTTAACATAAAAAATTATCAAAATCGTTCGTTTTTGAAAAACGAATTTAATTTAAATCTATGAAAATCGTTCTATGAAAAAATTATTTCAAAAATCGATTTATGCAAATTTGTTCGACTTAATATATAAAAAAAGTGGAGTTCGATATGTTAGTATTGGCGTTTTTAAAAATTACGACTAATCGAATTTTTTTCCAAAACCTGAGTCTGCAGTATTTTGGGCCCTATTCCAAGTATCCTTAGTAAAAAAAACAAAATCCTTGGAACCGTCTTCGAGAAAATTAGTGATAAGTGATTTTCACAAAAAAAGGTACCGTTATTTAAAACGATAAAGCAAAACATATAAAGATGCCCCGAGATGTGACCAAAAAAACTTTGAAGCAAATCCATCGAACTGCTTTGCCATACGGCGCCCGGACAGACTTACCGATGGGTGATATTGGCGGACCCACTTTTTTGGACGTCTCTATAAGCGTAGTATCATCCCTCAAACTCAGTTTGGGTTCGAAATTTACGCACGATTGCAATAACTTTCTCTTTAGTATTTTGGATAAATTTTGTTGTTCATAGACGGTACGTGGTAAGAGAAAAACTAGACTGTTCCTGAGATATAGGCTCAGTCGAATTAATTCGAACATAACATATACATATGTAGGTGCCGTAAGCGAGAGCCGTAGACTTGGTTTGAGTTTACTCTAACCACGAAAGTGGTACTCGAAAACATGAAAAATCAATTCGAGCATGGTTGGCATACCAAGTTTACTCGCACCATGTTCGAGTGGTAACGTGAAAAGGCGCTCACGAAATAACGCCACTTTGCCCATTGAAAGTTATTTTAATTATTAAGCTTCTGAACGCATGTAAGGTGCAAAGTTTTAGGCCTCAGCACAAAGTTATCCAAGCAAACCTAGTAGGTGGCCTCATTAATTTTCTATGATTTTGGGGTTTAAGTAAATTCAAGGAGAAAATAACTAGCTTGCGGTCATCAAATTTCTATTAGATGCCGCTTGGTGATCTCCCGCCTCGTGAGTCTCCAAATATTTTCTATCGCGTATATGTCTGGAGAATTCCCCGTCCAATATCAGACTTTGATGTTTTTAGGTTTCCGGAATGCAGTCACACTTTTCGATTTAAGACTGGGCGCCGGCCGGGTCGTGCATAAAAATGGTTCGTCATTTGAAAAAAAAATTGCTTGAACTGTTCAAAATAATAAATTCAAAATCTGAATGTGGAGAGACAGATATTTAAAATAAAATTATTGATTTTAAATTTACATTTTTTGCACTGCAATGACAGGAAATCTGGTTGCGTTCATCGAAATGCAGCTTCTTTTACTTTGGCTTGCTTTTGGATTTTTTACACTGATTTGAAGTTAATTTTTTGATTTTTTTAGGGAATTTTTTTGTTGAATTTTGGGAAATTTTTTGATTAAACCCGAGGGAGTTTTAAAATCCTCTTTTCATTCATTATTTTGCGGTGAGTGTTACCACACACACTGTTGCCATAGGCGCCTGCCTAAGGCACTGTTGCCTTATTGTATTCATCAATGTTTATGCCATCTGATTGAAAATTTATTGTTTTTCACTATAAAAAAAAGTTGAGGTTGATAAAGATAATTAAAATTTTGTTTAAGGACATAGGGGGGTCTCCTTACTTCCACTTTTTGAATATGTTCTACTGAAGCCACTGCCTACCTCTTACAAAAAAATTAACTTTCAAAGCCTGCTTCCCCTTAAAATAGTGGCCCCGATAAAAATCATAAACCGTGAAACCCAATTTTGCTCTTGAGTTGGAAGACCAGCTTGAGTAAGTAGTTTTCTCCAAATGCAAATCTGCAAATATTGTTTTTAAATAATTAAATTATTCTCATTCAACACAAGAAACCACTTCCAAGACTCTTATCAACTACCGAATGCACATAACCCGACGAAACAATGACTAGAAACAAAAAAAAAATATCTCAATAAATTATAGGATGAATTTTTTCCAAACCACATACTTATGCAAAAAGAACAGAACAGAACAGAATGCCACGAAACTAATTAGTTTCGCTAATTATTCTTGTCAAACTAAAACAAAAACAACGCAAACGATTTCAAAATGAACGAAAAAAAAAATCACTCAGAGGCAGAGGCAGATATTTATATAATTTATTTATAAGCGGTATTCCGCTAAATTTGCCAGCGTTAAAGTGTATTTTGTGTGGAATTTTCGGTTGATGTCTTATTAACATTTCATAATGGAGCAACGAGCACAGGATGGGGATTTGGATTAAAAATAACACAAAAAATAATAATAATAAAGTTTTCCGACTGTCAGTTCGTTTGAAGAGAATAAACTTTTGACATGCGGTCGGGATAAGCTGACACATTGTGGCCGACAGGTAAGTGATAATTGCGGTCCATGGCAACGTTCGTTTTTGTATTTAATTTTTTTTTTTTGTTTTTTATTTTTGATTGAAACCACTTTTACAGTAGACAGGATTATACGGATGAGTGTCATATAAGAGTTCACGTATGTTACGTTGAACTATAGAGTTGAGTTGTGTTTGAAACTTTTAAAAGCAATTTCCCTCAAATTTCATTCTATGATGGACATCAATACAGATACTTTCTGAGTTAGGAATCCGTTATTCCTAATGATTCAGCACCAGGACATGAGCAATTGCTTGTAGCTGATCGAGTAACAAATTCATTATTCATTTGGAATTTGTGGTTCTAACGAGGGGGGCTGGCATGTGTCACAGCATCAGTTCAAAGGATATCAACGATTATCAACTTCTTACTAAACAACAAGGATGATACAGATTGTACTAGGTAACTACCACGAACAAGTGAATATGTACAGCCCTTGGGGGTTGGTTTCTCCGTTTTGTTTCCCATCACAATATAAGATGACAATTTGTTCAGCAACATGAAAAGACAAATGTCCTTTGGATATCTTCACAGATACAGAGCTCATCCCAAAAAGGACAACATAGTGTCTTTGATGATGGAAAAGAGAACAGAGAAGAGAGAAGAGAGAAGAGATGTTTGGGGCCTCAAATCAGAAACTCCTGTCACATGAATATACAAGGGTTGGACAGGATCTCATAAATCATTCAATGACTTCCATGTTCTTGCCGACCGAAAACAAATGTGCCAAATGTGTTTTGGCCAACTCACCGTAGGAGAGAGATGTCGTCGTCCTCCTCCGAGTTGTCGTCTTTGTCGAACTGTGAAAGAGGACACACAACATGTTGTTTTTCATTTTTTTTGCATTTCCATTATTAAAGAATTGGGAGGACCGTGCGTCGTCCCAGTCCGAACAAACCAAGTGACCTTTTATTGATCCTGATTTATTGGGAGTTTGGAAAATGTGTCCGGGCCGGGGTATCGGTATTGATTATGACTAAAGAGCGAACGTGCTTGAAATATATATCAAAGGAAATTACACACTTATGGTATCCTTTATATTTTTTTTTTTTTTCAGCAGAGGCGCGTTCACGATACGCACACACTGCCGATTGTATATGTGCTTTGGTTGAACCACAATCGTATATCACACGTTATGGGTTCATAAATTCGTCGATATATCATTTTTCTTTGCACCCGGCCCCGGGGTCGTTACATGCTCCTCCTAGTACTGTTACCACCACCCCACTGCCATCTACGACCAAGTGAGGGGGTTGTGTTGTCGTTATTTGTTGCGGGTGACTGGATAGAAATGGCCCTCATAACAAAAGAGAAATTATATACAGTTTTATTTTTGACAGAGATTTCGAAAGGATGGATTATCGTATGAAATTTATGAGGTCAGTCGGATGTTGGGCGGGCAGGGTGTGTGCGTAGTTTTGGTGTTGTAACCGGGGCGGGTTTTGGAATTAATGACTTTCGGGTCACACACACGGATATCTATGGACCATAGGGCGAGAGTATATATAAGTTATTGCGGTCATTAAATTGCGGTTGAGATAACTGAATTGAAATTATTTGGCACTTAGGGGGAAGTAAAAGTTTTATCGAAATGATTTACACATAGAGTGTGTTGTGTGGGTAGGGTAGCCTTTTGGGGGCTGTTAATTTAGTTGGCCTGTTTTGTATGTTCTTAAAGCGTTTTGAATAGAACCAACGCTTAGCATTAATTGACACAGTGTGTCGCGAGTTTAATGAGATTTTATAGATTTTGGATGATTTCATATTCTTAGAGATAAACCCAGCTTCTCAATATTATTTTGAAACCACACGTGAACAGCACAAATAATAATTAAAAGAATTTTTAGTACTTTCTTGATTTAACATTTTTGGAAGCTTTTTTTACATCCGCTGAGGTCCTTAGACTCAGAAACTGGTACATTGTACTTTCAGACAGATACTTCCTTTTGCTTTAATTTTATTCAGAAAGCTCAAAAGGCACTTCAGTTCAGTGGAGACCCTTAATTGGCATGCCTGCAGACAGTCAGGTCTTGTGAAAATTTCTTTCGAACATTGACAACCAAGTTCGTCAGAGATATCAATTACTGTGATTTCAGCGTGCCCCTAAATTCGCTTCGAAGACCGGTTGAAACCTTCCGTGAAAATGCATTTACATCCTTCCCCTGGCTCAGATCCTGGCCGAAACCATTCTTGGACTTGGGAAAGTCAAAATTTGATATTTGTACAAAGCCAGAAATCTGTCATTATTGAATCCGATGGCATATCCATCATGCATGGGTTGTAGGATAGTTCTATAGTTCTAGGGCAGTGTCATCAAAACTCCAGTGCCAAATATATCAAAATCCATTCGCGCCGATAAGCTTGTCTAAATATATTTAGCTTTCCTTTATAGCTTAAATTTAAGAGGATTTGTCGAGAGCGTTCAGACTCCGGTGAAAAGTGGAGACTGAACACAGCCTTCTAGGCATCCAATTTTTACTTCTATCATTACATATCTGCCGTAATTCGCATATGCAACCATCGACCTGTTCTATTACATTCTTCTATAACTATTATGTCGTCTAGCCGAACTGTTGTTAAGATTCGCTTTGTCAAAGGCACCTTCAGTATCAATGAGAATGCCAACCGAAATGTAAGCTTTCCAGTCGAGCGCACTCTCGATCCTTCCGACAAGTTTCCAGGGCGCCGTCTAGCAGTTTTCCTCGCTGATAGGCACGTTGCATTTCAAAAATGTCTCTTTTCATGTTTTAACAAAAGAGATGTTCGACTAAAAGGCCTGAAATTCTTCGCAATGGAGTTGTTATCCTTACCAACTTTTGGTGCGAATACCACTCTAATCATTGGCAGAGTCTCTTCAAGACTGACGGCAGCTGGTGTAGATCGTATGGCAATAGAGCTGGATGAATTTTATTGTTGCAAAACCCTCAAATGATGCGGTACCAGTACAATCGATGATGATGATCATGATGATGAAGCAATATACCTGCTACATCGAACAACTAACAATTTCTGTTATTTCCCCTGAAACGGTAAGCACTCGGACCAGAGTAGGAAGTTGAAAAAAGTTTGTGTTGAATGTTTAGAGCTTTTTTCAAGATGTTCACTCTCTATGTTTATGTTGAACGTATGTTAAGCTCATTATATTCCGATCTTGACAGCATTCTTGAGTGGGGTAAAATCAATAGAGTGGAATTTTTTGGAAACCTCAATACTCTGCCATTATCC
Organism: Ferdinandea cuprea; assembly: GCA_963576555.1. NCBI lineage: Eukaryota > Metazoa > Arthropoda > Insecta > Diptera > Syrphidae > Ferdinandea > Ferdinandea cuprea. The sequence continues at coordinate 82,653,873 of OY754961.1, read as the reverse complement.
ATGAATGGCACTTGCATCGCTGAATCCGAAAGACTTTCCATTCTGGGTATGTGTGTTAATGACAACCTTCGTTGGAATTACCACATATTCGACGTCGCCAAGAACGCTGCGAAATGTCTAGGGTTCCTAAAGCGATGCAAGAAATATTTTACCCCTTCTGATCTGGCTATAGAATCTACAAGGCGTTTATTCGCCCAAAACTTGAGTACAACGCTCATATCCGGCAGCAACTACATATTTGGAATACATTATCGAATTCATTTCCTGCTTTACTTTATTTTAATTCTTGTAGAAGCATTAGTCTATATAGTAAGCCTTTCTTATTCTGATGACATGCAGCTGTTAGAATCACTTAATAAAAATAATAAATAAAGTATAAAAATCTTTTTCAACTATTTTACGAAAAATTTTGTTTGGTATGCTTTCCCTAGCTATGATAGAGGATTAGCAGTTATGTTTGAAAGTTAATTACTCAACACTCTTAACCATCATGCAATTTGTACCTCTTTTACTTCAAATTTAATGCTAATCCTTATATTAGACGATGCATCTTCATTTGACCTTCCTCAATTATGATTAAAATGGAGTTAGACAATTTTTTAAAAGTTTAATTCATGTTGAAAGTTGGTAAAAAAAAGGAAAAATAAAGTGGCAACGTATATGGAGTGGCATACCAAGATTATTGGACCACCTGAAATAAAAATTATCTCTGCTCCTTGACATATTATTTCTTTAGATTTTTAGTTGTGTTTCTCTATCCTTTCATTGCGACTGCTAGGTCAGATCATGAGATCATGATGTTGCTTGCACCTGTCTTTAATCAATACTAAAGCCCTACCAATTTAAAATGCTGTCATGTTTCACGGACGTCCTATTGAATGATCGAGTAAGTCCTGGTTCTAAGAGTGTCGCAAGTACATTTTGCTGTGACCTTAACATATTTTCCAGCGACGGCGATACTTGTTCAATATCAATTTCGCTATTTCTTCTGCCTACTTGATGTTTGCTGTATAAAAATGAGGATTTTTTTTTCGCCACTCTTCTATTACTCTACTTTAGGACGTTTCATTTACTTCAGTTTTTAAACGATTGGAAGAGGCAGAGAAGTATATTTTTCAAAACTTCCGCAACTTCTTTTTTATCTGTACTAAGAGAGCTAAAGGTTTGTTCCAACAGGAGGTAAAACTATCAGAAAACTGTCAGGAGCATTCAGTTTTGCCGTTTGTGGCGTTTAAACGCAAACTTAAGGTCAAACATTGTAACGGCAGTTCCAAAACAATTGCAAACAGTAATCAAACTTATTTCTGATAGTCCGAGCTGTCAGAGAATTCACACCGACTAAGACAATCGCAGATTGCGAGTGCAGTGGCTTAGTGGTTAAATGCGTTGGACCTGCGCTGTCCCACCTCTTGAACATCTCTTCGCACACACACAGTGGTTGGAGAAGCTATTCTTTGGATCCACTGCACTGTCTTGTTAAACATTATATTGATGTTTACACACTTTTAGCCCCTTGAGTTATCTTTTGTTTAAGGTTGTACTAATATCTTTCTTTTTAATAATATATAATATATATATAACTAACTAACAATTTTATTTTCTTTACTTTCAGGTAAGTCCAATTCGAGGAACTCTAGTGTAAGTAGAAAAGTCCTAGCCTTTGCACGATCAGACTCAATATTGAAAACCCATGGGTACTTTTTAGATAAATATAAATTTTTATTTTCCATTATGCATCGCAAATCGGCCATGAATTTAAAATCTGAACATTAATAAACTATTCGAAATAAATTACCCAAAACTGCCTTCAGCGCCCACCCCAAATAATAAATCTGTTATCACGTTATATCCAGATTTTTAAAAATTATCCCTGTGGTCATTGATTTCCGCTCCTCGCATTCTACACAAGGAAAAAAAATAATAATAACCCACTGAGCTGTCATTACTTCGGGCTTAATAACAAAGCCCTGAACTATGACAGCTAATTTTCCAGACAGCCCACCGCTGTGTTTCACCCAATAAAACTGTCATAAAAATAAAAACCCACAAAAAAAAAAATCACAAAGGGATGTGTAATGATGTAATGCATTCCACCTTCTCGCTGGCTATTTTATTTCCATCTGCCTGTCATTCGCACCGAAATAAGTGACTTCTGTCACCTAGTTCATGTGTCACAAAGGAAAACTCACAACTAATATCTGTTCAAAAAAAAAACACATTGCATCCCATCGGAATGGATATGGCTAGAAGGATGGGCTCGCTCGGAATTGGCAGCCAGGCACAGGCATTCCCTGGTGATCTCATTAAAAACCCAGCTGAAGTAATTTCCAAGTTAAGTGTCCTTTTTATGTTGGATTATTTATTGCGCCATCACTCACTTTCTCATCCATTCGCTGCCGCCTTTGCATCCTTTTTGGGATACAGTTTCACACTGTTCAAAGTGTGTGTGTTTTTTTATTTTTATTATCCACTAGGGGTTGCCAAAGGAGCAATATTTTTTAATCCTGCCACAGTTGTTATTGTACCAGGACCAGATATTTCTGTGTGTGTATGTTCATTTTGTACGTACTGCGCGAATTTAAGGCGCACACGTAAATTTATGGATCTCTCAGATGAAAATAATACGTAAGTGAAAAAATGTTATTGCATGGCAATTTATTACCAAAAAAAAAAAAACCAACACACAAAAAAATGAGAAAGACGGGTCTCACAGGGAGAGGGAAGAGCTGTTCAACGAGTATCACAGCGTCAGAACAGTTGTAAGGATCTCTAGAGGTTTGAATCTTAAGCGAGTGTACTCTGAACACTGCCTAGGGGGATGGAACTGGGTCATAAATTAACATTCGTCGTGTATATTCGCATAATGGACGGCGATTTTGGTGTTGCCTCTTCGCAACCCTCTGAATGTGCGCACATTGAAATAGAATTATAGCTGGAAAATGTGCTTTGCAATAATTTATTTATTTATCTGTTTTTTTTTCTCCATCGTTTAACGAGGGGTGCAAGGATGCAGTTGATTTGTTAAGTTTTTATCATGTCTACGACTAATAAAATTAATTTGGTTTGCTTTTTATGTCGTCAGGAATTATTTATGTCTGAAGGGAAAAAAGTGGTCAAAGGACCAAACAAATTTGTGGGCTTCATCTTCATATTAGTAGGCTTACCTAGTTTGAAACCTAATTTTTGAACTCATAACTTAGTTTCATAGACAGAGCTATATTGGCTTCTTTTTAAATTATAAAAACCCAAAATTAAAAACCGCGATTTTATATTTTGGAAAAGCCTTGCATGTTACCATACTATCCCTGGGAAGAGGATGCATTTTTGGAGGACACAGCGATCAATTTTTATACCAACGGATCAAAAACCAACGATGGGGTGGGGTGTGGTGTATTCTCTGGGAGCGAAATTATAGTTTTCCCCTTCGTTTTCTTGATCCTTGTAGCGTCTTCCAGGCGAAAATAATGGCGCTTAAGTAAATCTTAACTTGGCTAAAGAAGAGCGTGATATCTCCTAGGATATCAGCATGTTCTCGTACAGTCAAGCGGCAATCAAGTCCTTGGAATCAGTCTCTGTAAAACCTATAGTAGCCCTAGAGCCCTAGATTGCAGATCGTCTCTTCAGGAGATGTCTGTACAGTTCAACATTCATCTTTGCTGGGTCATGGGGCACAGTGACATTCCTGACAAGTGTAAGGCTGTTACTTCTCTCATCTGATAAAGAAAAGACGGGTATACCATTCGCTGCTTTTAAATTATCGCTAAGGCTTGCTGCTATAGTGGAAACAAAATTTAGGTGGACAAGTGGTATCACATGTTTAATGAAAACGGATCTGGCGTAGGTTGGCTTTGAAACGCACTAAAATTTTTGATCTCTTTAGTAGACACTGTCTTGAAGGCAAACATTCAACAAGACTTGGTACATCCTCGAACGACTTTTGCAGAAGTTGTAGGGACGAAGAGAAGGAAGAAACGACCTCTCAACTGCTTTGTACATGCCCTGCTCTCTTCAAGAAAATAATCAATCTCGGAGCCTTCTTCTACGAAGACACATGTGATCTCACAAACTTTGACATCAAAAGTCTACTTAGTTTCGTCAGAAGCTTCAATTGGTTCAACGAGTAGGGGGAAGCTTTCACCTAGATGCCTGTGGTATCACAACGGACTAGGTCAGGCCATTGATAACCAGAACTACCATCCACCCGACCTACACGAAGTGAGGATCGCGATATCCAAACATAAGTCCAGCGGGAGATGGCTTGGAAAGGAGCATGCACCAACTCATCTGTAAAATTTGGTCGGAACGACGAATGAAACCTCAGCATCGTGTGCCCCAACCACAAGAAGGGAGATACTCTGAACTGCGCTAACTACAGAGGAATAAGTCTCCTGAATGGCGCGTATAAGATCATGTCGGCTGGATTGTGTGAACGAGCAAAACCTTTCGCGAACAACCTGATTGGCCCATATGAATGTGGCTTAAACAGCAAAGTCAAACATCGACCAAATTTTCACACTCCGATAGATCTTGAAAAAAACCCAGAAATTTCAGTATCGATACACACCATTTATTTTTCGACTTTAAGGTCGCCTATGATAGCGTATAAAGAGACGAACTATACAAAGCCATGCCAATTTTGGCATCCCCTTCAAATTCGTTCGTTTGTGCAGGATGAAGATGATCGCAGCCATCGAGCCATTTGATCTGCAAGCATCGAAACAAAGACGGCGAAGATGGGTCTGGTTGTTAATGAGAACAAAACGCTCAACGTCGGCGACTCGGACAAGACGTCACAATGGACAAATACAACTTCGAAGTAGTTAAAGACTTTGTCTACCTGGGCTCCACTATTACTTCGCACAATTACATCGGCGCAGAGATCAAGCGAAGAATAACTCTAGCCGATCGCTGTTTCTTCCGCCTTAGAAAGCATCTAAGAAGTAAAGCCCTCTCTCACAGAACCAATGAGGTTTTATATAAACCTTAATCATCCCGGTTATGCGGTATGGTGCAGAAGCATGGACCCTGTCTAAAGTGGATGAAAACCTTCTGGGATTCTTCGATTCTTCGGGTGATATTCGTTCCAGTTTGTGACGATGGAGTGTGGAGAAGGCGATTCGACGACGAAAAGCGACGCTGATCTGCCCAAAAAGCTAAAAACACAACGGCTGAGATGGCTGGGACACGTGAAGCGTATAAACAAAAACGCACCAGTCCTACGAGTCGCCGAATCCGCCCCTGAGGGACAATGCAGCAGAGGCAGACCCCACCTTAGGTGGCACGCACAATTAGAGAACGACCTCAACCAACTTGGTGTGCGGGACCGAGTACCACTTATACCACTTTATTTTGTTCCATGATCTACCTTACCGTATCTACGTACCTACATTCTTTCCTTGACAAACAGTCAACAGCCCATTCCTTTACAATTTTCAGTGCCACCTGCTTCTCAATTAAAGTGCCTTTTTTGTGTGTTTTTTTTTTACAACATCCGTTTTCCATATACGAACGTCGTACATCACCGCCATAACATCCAAATGTAAATGCAAACTTCATGTGAGTACAACACCCATCTAGATACTCATCTTCACTTTCGCAGCCAGCGAAACAACCATCGATTACGGTCCGTAAGTTCACCGGATGGATACATGCTCTTGGGGGCACCTAATTAAGCGCACTCACTCCATAATACAACTGCGACCATTAACAGTGATTAATGAACTCCTTTTTGTTTGTGTGTGCTGTGTGTAGTATAGTGGGCTGCGCTACATATAGCTCGATTCCCTGCGGTTCAGCAAAAGGGGGGCAGTGGTAGTGAGTGGTTGGCCGGGTGATTATCTGTGCCAAGTGCGCTGCGCGATTCGTGCGATTCCAATCTAAATGACTCCGACAACGACGACGCTGACGACGACACTTGATTGATATGTGCTCATAATGTCTACAAATTTTCTGACCACGTTGATCGATGTGTCGGCCGCGGAAATTGACATGGACGCGATTACGATCTGCCGGCGACACTGTCGTCGTACTCACGCATACAAACAAACACTCACACTCACCGATGGCAATTGAGTTATGCGACGACAACGACGACTGTGTAGTGTATACTGTATAGTGTCCAGTCCATCAGTCGGTCGCTCGTTCATGCCGCTGGCTGTCTGGCGGACAGTGGTGCACTTGAGTGACCATTTCGGTTCAACTCTCTGATTAAGGAGAAAATGTAATTAATTGATTGCGGAGATGCCTGATATTATATAGGTGGGTTGGGCTTAATGATAGCGCGCTACTGTCCAATTGAAAATCCAAGTGAAAAAGAGTTGCTCCTTTCCTCAGCTGCTGGTCGTTCGTTACGCTGCGCCGCCGCTGGGTGGGTAAAATTTATTGACTTTCACTCCAGTCAATGAGTGGGCCCCATTAAGGTGACGGAAATTGTATTAAGTGGATAATTTCGATGGGAAACAAGATTTGCAACTATGCAGAGGCAGTCAACATTGTATTGGATACGAATATCAGCGACTGTAAGATGGCGCAGACTGTGTATGGGTACTCAAAACTGTTAAACAAATTGCTTGTTTGAAGTACCATTGACGAGTGACAGGTGACACTTACGTTTGCTAACGATCTGCGAATATGGGAAAGATGTTACATACGGCATTGATAAATGATTCAAGGTCAAAGTCGTTGCTTTTTGAAATGGCAGGGCTTTTCTATAGATACGACTTTCAAATTGAAGTTTTCATGTGTCGTTTATCCCGTTATTGGACAGTTAGGAAGTCTATACTTTCATTTTGGATTTGCTTGCGTGTGAAGATCTGACTGTACAGCCACTCTCTTCTTGTGATTCCAGTTTATTAGCCGGAAAAGTTGCTAAGATAAATACATCTATTATTATAGCAAGCGCTTCGGTAACTACGGTTTCATTGCAGTTTCTAATAGCTAAAGCCCAGCAAACAATTGCTTGGATCGATGTTGAAAGGTTCAGCTGATTTGAGTAAGGCCAGGACCTTATCATGCGGTTGAGCGAAGCTAAACATATCTATGGACTTGTTTCATAATAAATAAGTCGAGAACCTGCTGTTAACATTCGATTTTCCCCTTTAAAGGGTTACATGGGTTTATTCCCTGAAAAAATTATATAAAAAATAAAATATTTTATTCAAACTTTTTACTGTCTTAAAGATATACATTTCTGATATTCAAAACTCTGTCATTATGACGACTTTTCCTGTGCGTCCGCCTTGACAGTGGAACTCGTGAAACGATCATCAGAAGTGAAAAAAAATTTGTGCTTTAGTAGAATTTGGACGATGGGAAAAAAAAAAAAGAAAATTGGATTTTTGGCAGACCATTTTACAAAAAAATTATAATTTTGGTAAAATTTGCTCAACATTTTTTTTTTCTAAATAGTTGGGATTGAAAAAAAGTCCTTCGTCGAAGTCCTCTTGAATTGTATCTCGAAGACCTGTGTAAAATTCCATCAAAATCGGTTGAGTGGTTTTCGAGACTTTTTGACAACCGACTTTGAAAACACAGTTTCGAAAAAAAACGCGTTCAATTTTTGGATAACCTCAAATAAAGCTCGTGATTCAATCTCAAGGCTGTATCTCTGAAACTTTTATTCGGAATGACTTCAAAATTTAGGTTCTCGAGATGTTGCAGAAATTAATAAGACATTAAAAAATGTTGAAGCTGTGAAAGCCATGTAACTCCTTAACCTCCCTAATCATAGCGTCTTTCAATTGTGCGTTATTGGCGGTACAACAAATAATTTAAGTTTGTGTTGTCATATTTGCAACATCATTCAGGCAGCTATCAAGTCCCTCAAATCCAACACAATAAGATCTAAGGCAGCGAAAGTCTAAACTACATCTTCAATTGGCATAGCCACACAGTTATATATTACCCTTTGCTGGGTACCTTATCGAAGCCACGCCAATTCTAGAAAAAACTAAATTTTAAGAAAACCCAGCTTATACAATACGCCATCACCAGGCATTTGTAGCCGAAGCTGGAGCAAAGAAGATCGAATTGACTTCTTAAGCTTACAAGTGAACTATGTCTACCTAAAATAACACGTTAAACGGATGGCTTGTGACAGTCAGAAGACTTGGCATACTCTACAACGATTTCTTCCACAGCTGCAGAGGAAGGCCAAAAGTAAGTAGATACGAATGGCTACATTAGGTCAATTCTTCCTTCATGATCTATCTCATTGAAGCATCGCTGTCATGAAAAATTTCATGAAGAAAAGCAATTGGTTCTAGGAGCGGACAAAGTGAGCCACCTTAACTCCTCCCCAAATTGCATTATAGATGACATCTCTTAGTCTAAATATGTAACATTTGGCTTTCTAAGCTCGATAATGTTTCAAGATTTTATTTTAATAATTTTTGTTTAAATTGTGACAAAGTTTAAGGCTACTTCTCTGAAATTTTTAAGTCTGTAGACCTAATCGCAAGCAGGTCTCATTTCCGTGTATCAGCTTAGATACCTATATGGAAAATTCTTATGAAATCTAAGCCCGTTAGGGCTCAGTTGTAAGTGTGTTGAATTCCCATTTTCAAAGTGCCCCCAGTAATGTCTTAAACTCGTCATGCCTTCTTTAATTACCTTTCGATAAAGGTCTGTAACATCCTTACAACCGTTCCGAAACTAGATCTTTGAACATGCAATAGTTGTTCATATATGCTAGGCTCTGGGGCCTGCATGGATTATTAAAAAAAACCGTTGATGGAAGTAAGATTTGGAATCGAAAATGATGGACAAATCGAGTTAATAACGATTTAACTGTCGAGTACTCACACAGATCAATGAATTCGTATACTTTTCCGACGACTTTTGCGTCCTTTGTCTGACCACTGTCACTTACCTTTCTAAACAAGCAACAGTGTGCCGCCTCAAACCAAACTAATCCGTATATTTATGACTCAGACTCAGACTCACAGTCGCAGTCACAGTCACAGTCACAATCATAGTTGCAAACCCGAACCAACAGAGCAAATATTTTCTGACAATCAAGTGTCACGACGTCTATCCGCCAGTATTGACATACGTCCACGAGCAACACAGCAACCCAACAAAACTATTCCCCTGACAGTGCACACCACACCACAGCACAGCACAGCAGCGGCACAATTCAAATTGATCTACATATTTTTCAGCTTGGATTTGCGCACATATTACAAGATGTCACTTTCATGCTGCGCCTGCCAAGAGTCGTTGAAAGGCAATCCCTCTCCAGAAAGCCAATGCGTGGGCATTTCAAAAAGCCAGCAAACCTACTCTCTATGTGCAAAAAAATGAAGCAAACAAAACTACACACATAGATTTAATTTACAAAAGCAGTCTCAAGACAAGACACTGCTGACCGCACATTATATCTGTCAACTCATGTTACATTGGAACGTTTCGTGCTGTCAGCTAATCTGACAGCTTCGGTAATAATATTCAATGATTGAAGTTAATACTTTTGTACAAACTGTCAGTTCGTGTCAAGTTAACCTCGATGTTGAGTTTCATCTAAGAGCGTTGCTCCATCAGCTGCTGTTGCTGCCAATGTCGGAGTCGAAGCTGGACCGCAGCAGTAACACTTATGAGATGACTGAGCCAGCAACACAACGGCGAGAGAGCCATTAATCGTTTGACAGCGTGCGGCGTTATTAGACAGACAGGCGATTTAATCTGATCGAACTTAAGTACCGGGACGCGCGCACATAGGATGAAGGATAGAGAGCAGACTGAAGCTGAAGCGCTGGCATGGAATGAACAAGATTGGACAGTTTTGCATGTGTCTCTAGGATGATTCCGATTTATGTTTCCGGAATAACTTTCACGACACCTTTCTTGGAAGTTACGTGTTGCCACCGCCATAAGGTAAATCACTTAATCACGACAAAAAAAACCAAAAAAAACACAATTCCGGGTTAGATATAATTGACCCGGGGAAGTTGAGTTGAGGATGACCACAAAATTGTGTTGTTTTTTTTTTTCTGGAAATCTGGGTCCACAGATAAGATTTAGGACACAGCGACGACCCTAGCAACGTAAGAAAAAAGCAAAACAGACAGGAAAATACGAGTAGCACATCATCATCATCACGATGATTGTGATTCAGGGAGACAGTGGTCAAGATAAGCATCTCGGGTCTAGCGTTTCGGTTTCGGGATTTTATTTTTTCTATGAATGTTCACCATTATGTGGGTTCGTGTTACCGTCAGGCAGCGCCCAGGAAACGATTTATTATTTTATTCTTCCCCCTTGCGGTGGCAGAGGGGAGGGTGGAGAAAGAGACAGATTTGTAGCTGCTGTGGTTGTTGTGTTGTTTTGTATTGCTGTCCGCCTCTCTAGGGAAATAGATACGTTTCCATTGTGACCGACTAAATGGATGTCGTTTTTAATTTACTCCTAATTTTTATTTCTCTTCCTGATGATGACCTTTTCTTGTTTTGTGGATTTTCTTCTGGCGGGCGTTGTGTTCTGTTTTTCCTGGTAGCAGCAACAACACTGGGGGCAGGCAAGATGAATGGAGAGTGGTTTGTCTATTGAATAAATTGTAATAATTTACTCTTGGTCCATGCTAGATGGTGATAAATTTGAACAGATGTTGAGATTTGATCAAGAATGAGATATTTACATGCAAACTGGAGAACGCTACGTTTAGTGCGGTCCCTCATGATGTGGGATGACAGGCTGGAGTGAAAAAAGGACACTTTGGACAAATTGAGCAAATGTCATTTGTGGCAAGCGGCTGAGAGATAGATGGATGGATGGATGAGATTTTGGGATGCGCATATGGAATGCGATATTTGAGTGAGCAAAAGAAATCGGATATCGATTCGGAAAGTGGGTCGTATATTTATACCCTATCCTAAGGGTATATTAATTTTAACACATAGTTTGTAACACGCCTTAATATTCGCCGTAGACCCATAAAAGTATATATATTTATGATCAGGACCAAATCCTAAGACTATCTAGCAATGTCCGTCCGTCCGTCCGTCCGTCCGTATGCAATTTTTAGGCCTTTAAAATTAAGATAGGAAGCTGAAATTTGGACCACATATTCCCTAGGGCTCCGAAATGGATAAGTGTAAACATTTTTTGAATACGCCCACTGCCACGCCCACAATTTAGAAAAAACCGTTTTAAAGCTAAAGTAAGAAAGATAGAGTGTTACAACCTTCACAAGATATGTAGGCACTGCCCTCCTTTATAAGTTTGTCATATAAAGTTTTTTGCCACGCCTACTTTTTGTGGGCGTTTTTTACTAAAATGCTGTTTTCTTCGAAAATTTTCATAGAAAGCGAAAAAAAATGTTTATCAAGATATTTACCCTATATTTTTTCCAACATATAGACCATACAAAGTTTTTGGCCACGCCCACTTTTTGGGGGTGTTTTTTTCAAAAAACCTTTTTTTTTAATTAATAGAATGAAATAAAATCTTCTTAATGCTTTTTTCTTTGGGGCATATAGGGATATGGATAGGGTATCATACTGTTCGCCCCCAGCGGACTGTAGCCTTTCCTTATTTTTTTACCTACAAAACTATCCTCAGTCACAATGATGTTTGCTACAGTTCAGCTCTATTTTTCGGCGAATTTTTGAAAGCAAAAAATATCTCAAGAAGTTCCGATTGGGCTTAAAGTGTTGCTAATGCATCAAATTAGGTATTCCACTGAATCGTGCAGCTTTAGATTGTTGTTTTTCTTTTAACTTGGAAAGGGATTTCGTTTTGCCATGATGATGTCTACCCAAAGAAATGTACACAAAAAAGAGTTCCAACTGGATATATGTACATATATGTAGGTGCTGTGGCTGAGTAAAAATATGGGAAAAATTGATGCAAAGCCGTCTTGAATCAAGCCTTGAGAGATATAAAAAAAAATATGTCTGCAGACTGCTTAACGGCGAATAGGCCACTACATTCGTCAATCTAACAGTCCACGTGCTCTGAACCTGCAACCTCTATCTCTGCAACATTTTCTGGTGAGATTCTGCAAAAAAAAATTTGTAACTTCCAAATGTCCAACAAGAGCACAGTAACTCTTCCATTTCACAGAAACTGTCAGTTATAACGTTTAGGATCTCGCTGTGGACCAGCAAAAGTCTACTTGGCAAAAACTGGGGACTCAAACCCCAAAATGACACTACGGATGTATACAGCAATAATTAGACCCATTACCACGTATGCGGCCGCCGTTTTGTAAAGCTAGGCAGAGGTCTGCACAGGCTAAACTAAATAAAATGCAGAGATTAGCCGAGATTAGTGTTTGTGCAACTGGTGCGATGTAAACTACACAAACTGCTGCACTTGAGACTATCCTAAACATCCCACCACTTCATCTAGATCTTCAGAAAGAAGCTATGGTAAATGCCTACACGCTCATCACAGAGGATGAACCAAATTCCAATCTAGTCCATCCCATCTTATATGGAACTCGAAAAACCCAAACTACTTTGAATACATACATCTAACGACAAATGCTTGCCACGTTATAACTTCCAACACAACTTCAAGTTTACATTCCCAGAACGCTTAAACTAGGAACATCACAAACTAACATTTTGTAAACATATATATGGTATACGACGGACGGCCAACGACGAAGTTGAAGCGGGTGTATACGGTCCTCGCACTAAAAGTTTCGTATTTCAGGCAGAAATCCATGCAATAGAACTCTGCATTTGACAGAATTTAAAAAAAATCATTTACATTCTCTCTGACAGAAGGGCAGCTCTACTTGCAATTAACGCCTTCGAGATAACATCAAAACTAGTCTGTGATTGTCTGCAACTCCTCCTAATACTGGCCTCCACCAAAAAAGTACATTTGATCTCAGTGCCAGGCCACAGTGGACATGAAGGCAATGAAAAGCAGACAAACTATCGAGAACAGGATCCGCATCCCAATTCATGATGCTAAGACCATTCTACGGGCTTTCTATGAACACTACAAAAAGTGGTAACAAAACTTGGCTTCTGGAGGGAAACCGAAGGAAACAGACAAGCAAAAAAACTGCAGTGATCTAGGATACAATACACCACCTCCAATCCCCAATCTAATCTAATATCGCTTAGTTTCCATTACTATATTGCCATTCAATGATCGTTTTATGAAAAAAAACAGTTAGTTTTAATTTTGCATTTCGGGCATCGGTCTTACATCCATACGGAAGGCTCGAGTTTGTAATTGATATGAGCGGTCTTCTTTTGTCTGCTATTGGTTCTCCGACGTTAGCTTGCTTAAAAAGTTGATGTAAATTTGTTTCGGTCGCAAAGTCAAATATTTTACTGCCTGGTTTGTTTGCATTGCTTCGGACCCGACTTGGAACTATATGCTCCAAGGAATCCTTACTCTCGACATAAGGATTCTTTTTTGTCTTCACTTCAGCTAGGCCATGGACTAATGTTCATTCATTCAGTAAATCACACGGCGAATAGCTTGGTTAGACTTTCTTTAAGCCTCTTTACTGTTCTTGGCTTCCTTCCCAGGAAGGCTTCCTTAAGGAATCTCCACTCGATTCTATCATATGGTATGTTCCATGGGTCAGTGTCGAAGTTATACCTTTGTGCTGCTCCTGCGGCAATTTTTTTTCTACGTGGCCCTTCAGTGGTGTCATATAGCAGCTCTCAGTCGTCCTTGAGTAATCTTCTACCATTCACCAGACAAATTTAGTGCGCTGACATTAACGGGTAGAACTATTAAATTAACGCTGTAAGATGTAAGCGCTTGGTTTTGGCGGTGCGTCCACTGAAAAGCATCGAAACTTGCTTTTAGTAGAGCAAGACGTTCTGCCGCTCCTTATGGAAGATTTTCCACCTAACCCTCGACAAAACAGAAAAAACAAAGACCTTCCTTAATCCCTCTTCTTGTAAAGACTTTTATCTATTCGAACTCAATTTCACTCGAAAACAATACTATACATTTCCGAAAAGTCCAGACATCCCCCGGTCAGACAAGTTCACCCATAAATTTACGCACAGTCTCCCTTTCCTTACTAGCTGAACATGCAAGGCCTGGCGTTTAAGACCGTAATGTACGTGCTAAAACTTTTAACAAATAGTTGTCCCCCTTGCCATTTGTTGCCTATCTTTGCAATACATATCCAATTGACATAAATTAAGGACCGGGGTCTTATTTAGCGCGCTTGTCTGACACCCTTAGCATTCCAAAGATTCCCAGACCAAAATGCCACTCAGAAGCAGCAGTTTCCATGTAAAGTCCATCCCCGAACACTAATTACACCGCACAATGTGACATGTTCGCTATTATTCAAATGACAACGCACAGACACATATTTCCATCACAACTAGACACGCAGTTTCACAGGAAAACTACTGTCACAACACTGACAGGAACATTAATTCCAAAAAGAACCCTACACAAGTTCCTATTCACTTGGTCTACAATGCAACGCCATCGCCACCAATCATGGATGCATGGGCACAACGCACAACGCACAACATAAAAGTCAACCAGCAGCACCACGCGATATGGCCAAAATGATAAATTTCCCATTGTGGCCATGATTGGTAGTGCTGGGTACCAGGAATCGCGATCACAAAGTGTGCATTCGTGCCTCCTGCGCTCAGCACGAAATGCTAATCGACGACCAATTCATAATGTGTCCCGCATATAAACTCGTCGTGGACATTTTATGGAATCACATCCTCATCTGGTGTTGTCATCGGCTCTTTCAGAGTGCCTCAACTCAAAAACACCAGCACGGTGGCTGAGCGACAAAGACGATGATGACGATGATGACGATGACGACGACGACACAGGAACCTACACTGATCATATTACATTAATCAACTTAACTACTGTCCAGCAAACCAGTTCTGCCCATCGAGCGCATACAAGTTGTTGCTGCTTCTGCTGCTCCTGGCTGATTCGTGGAATCGCTGGGAACGCGCAACACATTGAAACCCAATTCCAAGACCAGGTGCTGATTGGATTCGCTGGGCTCTGGTGGTGGTGCGCCGAGTTCCTCTTGTTTGTACGCTGATGACGATGATCGAGACGATCAGGAGTTAGTGTGATGGTTCCATGGAAGAGTCGCGTCCGATTCGCTTTCCCTCGTATGCATGATGATGAATCTTGTTCTCGACGATCTTGCTGCTCCGTCTTCCCTGTAACCGAGTGTCATTATTGTTGTTAGTTCGGGCATAGCATAGGCAGAAGAAACCAGAACAACTCAATTAGGAATTCATTTCATGTTGGATTAAGTTGAACACCGCCATTGAGCAGGAGGTTGGTTGGTATATACATACATATGTACCCCCACCGCTGTGTCCGTGTGTAAGTGTTAATCGCTAGGCGGGGATTGAGAGACGCTCATGATTTTAGATGTTGACACTGGCGACACTGTCACCGGTCGTCGTAGTCGGTTATGATTTATCCAGCTTAGATCGGTGCGTCTAGATAGGCTGTCATACGCCTAATCGGCTGACTGTGAAAGAGTGCTTACGCTTGCGTGCGCATGCCCCAGTCAGGGCAAGGAGGGGCTGCGATATGATGTTTTGCATATCAGCGCCTGGTATCGGCTGTGTGGCTCATATGCGTTGACTTTATGACTCGTAGATGCATATGCGATGATATGGTTTAATTTATGATCATTGACATGATTGCATTTTAAGTAGGCAGCAGGCAATGTCTGTTTTTTTTTTTTGAGGATGAGAAAGGAGTAGGTAGTTACTTACAACTGGGAAAGAGCTGCCTATACTCTTCTGCGCAGTTACGTAGATGGATGATTTTTTTTTTGACATTTAACACTTTGTGAGATGTGGTGTCGTTTTTCGTCGTGCGCTGTCAGGAAAGTCGGCTTAGTTTATGGATTTTTTCTAGTATGGATCTGAGCTGAGGAAAGGTGTCATATGAGCGATTCGACTGAACTTGGAAATTCTTTAAAGTTTTTGGTGAGAACACTGGCAAAACCTTTCTATACTTCAACAAATTCTATTTCATAGTTTTTAAGACCTCGAAAGATATTTTTAACTTCGACATGGACTAGTGATTGCTTTTTTCCATATGGCAGTCATGCAGATTGTTTTGTTTGGGTTGTCCGGAGACAACAAGCTCTTCGACCTAGTGGTGCAGTGTACTACAGCAAAGGCTGCCCAAATTTACCACAAAAGTTCTCAACATAAATTGAATTACTAAAATTACCAGTGCTTTTGGCAAAGCGAAGAAGGTTAGCTAGTTCAATCTGATTCAGGTAATTTTCATGGAGCAAGTGTTTGCCAAGCATAGCCCCAGCCGGGGCGTTTCGTCATTTCTCTCAAAAGTCGAGAGATTTTAACTCTGATAATGTTGAGACTCTCTTTGAGAGGCCTGCTAAGGATCCTTATCACTAAAGCTCTTCTGATGATTTTGTAATGTCTTCAGGCACTGTTTAGCCTCTGTTAAAGTTTTGTAGTCTTTATTGGACAATTTAGCGGGCTTTTACATCTAAAATGTTCCGCCTTTTCCCGATCTGTTAAGAACAACTAATGATTGTCTGTACAGCTCCTGCCGAGTTTTACTTACTTTACTTACTCAATGGGCTCAAGACCCTTTTCTTTCTTATGGACCTGATGGGCCAGTCATCGTGCATGCTTTCCTCCATCTAAACTTGATTGATGATTTAACTGCCGATTTTATCAAGATGAAAGTTGATAAATTTCAAAAATTCATAAATTAGTCAAGAGTTTTGAGCCTGGTTGTCTAAAAATATACTAAAGTCTGACATTGGGAAATTTCATGTATTGGCTTGGAAGATCTACGACTTGGTATAAGCAAGGGCTACTCCAATCTTGAAGACCGCATTAGTTGACATATTAATAAGCCTGCGGTACCGATATTAACTATAACAGTTCTGAAGCCACTAAATTAGTATATTTAACAGGCTTTTCCCCGGTGCAAACATTTAATTATTTCCTTTATTTATTATTAATTTTTTTCCAAGAATTACAATAAGATTCAGGTTTCCTGTCGATCGACCGTTTGCTCGGTCCTGCTTTTGATAATTGCGAAAGTCTGAAAGCAAAAACTACCGTGAGAAGCTTTATAAATCTGTAGTTCGGAGTCGATATACAATTGTAGGTCGCTTCAAAAAATATGAAATAAATTTTGAGAATTTTGAAAGTAGTTGGAAAAGCTATTACCTATTATTAATAAATTAATAATATATCATGATTAATTTTTTAAAAGATAACATCGTAAATTTTGTTCGTCTCGCAGTTTAATGCCCCATTCACCATGTCGTGTTTGGGCGGTGGCGCTTTAACAAACTTTGGTACGCTTCACAGTCACTTTACGATTTGCTATGCCAAAACTCGGGAGCAACTAATTTTTAAAATTAAATGTCACTTAGAAGCATGCGCGCCTTGTGAGATTGGAACGTATGGAAGCAGAAGTACTAAATATTTGCGTTTCTTATGTTTTGTTATTTTAATGCACAACTTTATTGTTAAATTAAATGGATACATTCAAGGTTGGGAAATGCATAAAAATGTTTTTCACAAAAATAGAAAAGAAATCATTTGTAACATTACAAAAAATAGTATACTATATTTTACTTATAATCACCTAATTATTTCATAATTAATATGGAATTGCCTTCTGAAAATATCACAACAAAATTAAATGACAAACGGTTGTAAGTTGTGAAACGCGTGAAAGTAGAGAGTGTGTAGGTCTACTTGGACGTTACGTTCGAATATACGATATTTACAATCTGGGGTCTATTACACAGATCATACATCACATACAATGGATGATTTTCACTGTTTTTATTTGTTGTATGATGGCAGTCATACAACGATATAATTGACTGGATTTTCAGTGCGATTCTGTTTCACAGAATTTTGTGATACATTTTCATACATCACATACAGCAATATAAATTGATGTAAAAAGGAAGCAATGGACGTTTCAAAACGAAAATAAAAGTAAGTAAGTAGTATTTGTTGCTATAATTATTAGGTATGACAATTTGCCGGCACATCATTACATAATTCTGCTAATGCATTTCCCATTGCGCCGATGCATATCATAAAAGCACCTGTGTGTTTCTTCCAGAGAAGTTTGCTGGCTAGATGTAGTCCTAGATACTTCACGTCATTCACCGGTATCAGTGTCGTACTTGACAATCGGATTGATTTCTTTGAGTCTTCCAAGTTTCCTCTTCCTTGTGAATGGCACTATCGTAGTTTTAGTCGGATTGATGTTAGGTCCAATCCTAAGACACCGTTCTTGAGTTACCCTTAGACCTCGTTATATGATGTCGCAGAGAGTTTCTTGAAGCTTTCCTCTGGCAACTAATACTATGTCTTCAGCATACGCCTGATAGCTGCTGGCAAGGATAGTTAATTTTTCCAGCATTTCGCCTACAACAAGGCTCCACATTAAGGATGATAATACCCCTCCTTGTGCACATTCTCTTGTAGTGTCTATTTTGATAGTTCCAGATGCTCTTTGTGACTCTGCTGAGTAGTAGATCACACCCACATCCATCTCGATACTGTGTTGTTGGCTCCTTTTCGTTGCAGAGCTCGTTTGATGGCCTCATGCGAGGTACTGTCAAACGCTCCCTCAATATCAAGGAAGGCACACAATGCTATCTCTGCTATCACCCACGTTTACCATAGACTTACTTTGAAACCAGCACGTTTTTGATCTAAATAAGTTTTCATTGTTAATTGTAAATTTGTTTTTGAAATTGAGTTATTTAGTTCTATTCCATTTTTCAAAAATACTCCCTCTAAAAAGGACGAATCGCACAACTCGCAATGGAAGTTGATTGGTGCTGAGTATTAGTAGCCAATTATTAGCAGTGGTCGTGTGGTCAGTAAACGTTGCAGTTCTTGAATAGCATATTGTTGGTTGATCTAAGGATTAGAGACGGTAGAGGTACAGAGGTTCATGAACGCTTTCTAAGAGAACTCATGCTTTAATCAGGCAAAGTACTTTTATTTATTTTGATCAACATATAAAAAGTTCTATTTTATTTAAAAACTCTTTCCAAAAGCAATTTGTTAAAACCCACAAACCTTGCTTAAGACATTTCAGAATTCCATTGTCTACGATCGCAAGCACGCTACTTTCAGCGTTGTGTTTCATGGTAAGGTGCACTGGAATTGACGATAGCTCGATCCCTAAAATGCATATACTTGGTATTTCTTTCGGTTCTTGGCGTCCCGAGAATGTAGAGTTCGCGGCTATAGTCACCCTCCTCGCACTCGTACAATTAGGACGCGTCACTAAGTGATGATAAGTACGGCTGGCAAAGTCTTACGGTGACATGTGATTAAATGGTAATCTATATCTATATGGTCTTTGGATACCATGTTGGGCGTCATTTGCTGTACCATAAATACACCAAGCAAAGCTAATTCTTCATGAGTACTGCATCACAGTTGGAAAACTAATCATTTTGGAACGAAAAATTGCTTGTGAAAGTCTCAGTAACGTCATCGTTTCTTTTAAAAGCCTTCAATTGCAAAGAATAACCCACATGAATGATGTTCTTCGTCTGTTCTCTTCAATCAACGTGGAAGTGGCAGTCATAAAACTAAATGAACATGTCATTTTATGCTAAAAGAAAGACAAGGAAAACCTCTCCGTTTTCCCCCCATGCATGGATGAATGGCATGACTCGAGAAATAAACGCGACATGATTAATAGCGAAATACTCTCTTTCTCTGTTGGTGGAAACATTTACAACTCTGGCAACTAAACATTTCAAACAGAACAACATAACACAACGCCAAGTAACGCAACCTAGTCATCATCAATAAACCATGATTAATGTCTTCCAGCGGCAATAATTCATAATTTCTACACACACTGGCACACATGTATCTTTCACATTCATTTTTTTTTGTGTTGTGTTTTTTTTTCTGTTGTTTGTTGCGCGCACTGTTGTTATTCAAAAATTACAATTCGCCTCTTTTCACTGCTTGATTTATGGCCTGTGCTCAGTAGCTCATTCAAAAGCTTGCTCCTCGTTTCGTACAGCT
The DNA here is from genome assembly GCA_963576555.1 of Ferdinandea cuprea. Classification (NCBI taxonomy): domain Eukaryota; kingdom Metazoa; phylum Arthropoda; class Insecta; order Diptera; family Syrphidae; genus Ferdinandea; species Ferdinandea cuprea. The sequence continues at coordinate 82,633,870 of OY754961.1, read as the reverse complement.
CATCCCCGCAAAGAACTGTGGTGTTTCTTGTACAATGACTGAGTGGCTCAGGCCTTTGTGACTGATGTAGCAGCACCTTTTCGCATTATGTGAGTGCGTGTGTTTTTGTGTTGATTTCGTGCGCTGTAATGAGCATGGACTCTGCTACCGAACGGGACTCGGTATTCAGTCAGTACACAATGACTAATAGAATTGTCGACACGAAAATTTATTGCAATCAAATTCGTGATTAAGTAATGAAGACGAGGAGTTGTATATTTTTGTACCTTGCACCGCGGTAGCAGGCATGTTGCAAGTGGGCAGGTGGTTCGCGTTGCAATGGATGTGGTGATAACTGGATTCTGTCATTTCTTAGTTTCGTCTAACGAAATTTCTTCCATCAACAATCGTTCATTGCATCCGGTATTCTCTCAGCTTTGACTTGTGCCCTCTCAAATTACAGTGCCCACACTTAATCCACAAATATCCTTTCGCTTGGAATTCTCCTCATCGGTTTGAGCATTGAACCCTACCTACTCCTACAGCTGCTGCACGACCATTCATCTGTTCCAAATTGATAGGCCGTGATAGACCCCGTCTAATGGAAAACCATCAATGTCCTTTTAGATGCAAATCGAATGACATTCGTTTCACATGCTCCAGTGATATATGAGCATACAACTGCCATTGACGAGAGTTCTGTGCTGAACTGTACTGTGGCTCCATTATATCCCACGAGAGCGAGAGAGAGAGAGAGGGAGACGTCGAGCTCACCTCGTTGACGTCGTCGTTCCAATGCAATGTCTACGCCGGCCATGCTGCCAGCCATCACTTGAATAGATTTGCTCTGATTTCATTTCGGTTGAAACATTTTCGTTCAGAGGAGAACCACCTCCATCCACCCGCACCACAATTCCATTCCATCTGGCTGGCTGGCTGGCTGGCGGCCGTCCATCACGAATTGCATCCAATTTCACAGCAGCCAGCACCATAAAAAGCCTAATTAGCGCCGGGTCTAATAATGCATACCTGACATCCAAATGACATTTGATAATGACTGACACATGAACACACACACATACACACAACCATTACACTGGCTATTATGGTGATTACCTTTTTGGGCAATTCTGGATCTCCGTCTACATGACAATAGACGTCAGGCGGAATGCATCAGCAGAGCAAGATAGATGAACATCATGCACCCAACCGCGGCAGCACCATCAGAAAAGGAACGCGCACGAAGCCGATCCAACATTTTGACGTTTTGCAGCGTAGTATTTGCGCGCGCCCATGTTACAGCTGAGGACTTTGAATGCTGATGCTGATGCTGATGCTGATGCTGCTGCTGATGCTGATGCTGCTGCTGCTGACACGCCGTCTGAGACTCAGATTACCCGATTTGCGGTTAAATGGACAGCTCTCTGACACCGAATTTATGATAGCTGTCAAGCTTCCTGCGTTGGCCTGGCTGATAAGGTGGCAGAGGAGAGGCATACCTTCAACAAATACCTATACCATCCGCAGATTAAGCACAAGCAAAATGTAAAAGATACTTTTGCTGCTGCCGTTGTTGCGGCTGCGTTACACACGCGTGTTTTTTGTTCAGCACCAGCAACTAGATTGTTGCCTTTTGTTAACTGGGATACATGAATATAACGACGCGCAACGAATTTGACGTTGTTGGCGCAAATGACGGATACATAGTTGTTGTAGCATCGATGAGAATGGTGAGTGAAGTGGTGGTGAAGTGTATAGTTAGATATCCGTAATTTCGTCTTGCGGTCCTTGTGGTTGGTGTAACGTAAGTCGGCGATAATGTCGTGTCATGTCACATTTTTGTGGTAGTCATTCTTGTATGCAGTGGATAATATTACATGCCAGGTTATTTATCATCCAGATAACTTTGTTACAACAACACTTACCCTACAGTAGTAGTTTGGCCAAAAGACGACAAGTCGGAAGGGATGGGATTAATCTTGATAAGGCATGGAAATGGAGTTCGTTCCGTTTCACAAGTGTTGCAAATCGAAATGGAGAGTGTGAAAAGGCGATTAAACGTCTGATTGAAGCTGATGCAGGGCAAAGCTGAACGGGTTCCATAACATCTACAATGGCAAACCTGAATGGAGATCAATACAGCGTAGAGTTGGCTTCAACCAAAACCTTTAAAATAACTTTTCGTTTACGTGCAAGCTTTTGCAAGAACCCTACTGGGCCTGACTTATACCTATTTCGTAAAGATGTTCTAAATATGATTAAACCGATTAGACCCGATTGTAACTGAAGTTTAAGGGACCACTAGGGAGGCTGACCTTTATCACTATGACCTCTTCAAGATGTCCATTTTCAAAGAGGTTCACTATTGAAATCCTTTGATTTACTTGAAATTCTTCAATTGTCAACATACTAAAGTGACGTTGTATAGTTGGTTTGAAATGAACTCTGTTAGGTTCACTTAGACGAAGATAGGTCAATTGTGATGCCATAATTATGATAATGATACCTTGTCCGCTAGTAGAACTAGTTACAGATGACCAAGGTAGAGAGCGTTACTCTCCTAAGCTTAAGAAGTCCGTTGGATCTGCTTTGGTCCAGCTGATCCAAATTTTAATTGTTTGTTATGCAACGGCGGTGATTAGGTTCCTTACTGCAGATATAGCGTTGGCCGGATTTACCTTAAAAAGATTATCGGCGGACCTCACATGAGACAAAATAATATTGGGGTATTCAATATATTTATGCTATTCAAAGAAACAGAACCTCATCAATAGCCATTTATCAGTGTCCCAGCTCCCTACATGGACATCGCTGTAACCAGGTACCCAGGAAAAGCTTATGACTATATCGTAAAGAGATACGCGTCAGTCTTTTACTGAATTGCATCCTTATTGCGGTAGTTGTGAGGGATTTCATAGCTGCCTCAGATACGCCTCAAACGATATTGAATATACCTTGGTGAATGGCGTTGACCTCGGCCTGGAAGATGCTGCAATGATTAGGGAGCTTAGTGGAGAGGCGAATGTCTTCCAAGAAAAACGAGCCCTTACTCCTATTGGGAATTTTTGTCCCACCGGGGTCAGCCAAACCAAAACTCCGTAAAGAAGAATCAGTGTCACTAGCTAAGTCTACTTCCCTTTCGCAGGTATATAGATAACCCAGGTTTTTTTACGCCCTAAAAACTTTCACTTTTAAAGAAATCAAAAATGGATCCTTTTTGAGGTCGCAGGATGAAAATAAAAACCAGTCTTGAGTATATTTTCTACAAGAGAGAAGATGGATTCACATACATATGTTAACCTTGCATTAGGCTCTATTTGAACGTTCTTTTCAATTAATTTAAATTCCTTAATATGAAGGGATATTTTCGATAGGGTAAATGATCGGGCGTAAGGCAGTTTCAACTGATTTGACTCTTTGAAAGACGTGGTGTTAATTGGATATGAATCTTAAAAAAATATCACCTTTACCTTTATCTCGAATATAGCTCTCAGAGCAAAATATCCCTTAAGAATGCACGACAGGATCTATTTCAAAAAAAAAAAACATCAGAAACTGAGCAGGCAAAAATCCTTACGGTCCTAATGATAATGGTCCCCGGGACAAAGACCGAAATATAAATCGACAGGCTACTCTAGTTACTGCTGATGTTGTCTGAAGAAATGCTGTTGGACTCCACGAAGTTCATCTATATTTTCTTAAAATCGTATTACCTCTTTTGCTACCTTTTATTACTCAATATTTTTAATATTTTCTTTCCTTTGCTGTATAATGGATATTAACCAAAATTATCCCGGTCCCAGAATCTTGTTTCGTAATTATACCTTTGCGCCTTGTGCTATAAAGTTAGTTAAGTCATACTTAACTCTGAGCTTTCAAGCTGCACATGTACAAAATCGATCCCATTCAAACTCCCTGCCTATTGTAGGTGGTGTCCCTCAGGGATCCATACTCAGGCCTTTGCTTTTCTCCCTATATTTCAAAAATGTTCATTATGTCGTCAAAACCAGCTCAATTCATCTCAGCTGGTATTAAGTTGTCCTCTGAGTTTAGTACGCGCACAAAGCGGTCACAACAAAATGGACCAATATTAAATGGAAAAACAGAATGATGATTCCCTTGAATATGTATTTAGAAGCCGTCCCTTGGGTGACCTTCCATCGATTGGTAACTTGGGACAACCACATTAATCCAGCAATCGGCCAGACTTATGGAGTTATACTAGCATTGTGGGTGAAAGGCATCTCCTGAATGGATAGGAGCAATCAATTTTAATTAATTTTTGTCTCTGTTAAGCAAGTACACCAATCAGCTTTTTGCGGTTCTTTGTTTTTTTGCAAAATCTATATTGGCCACCCTTAGCTACCTATCTGCAGTGAAAAGCTGCACACGCACATCAAGCAGCCCGAAGACTGTTACCATTTGTTTGAGCTTTTTATTGATTTTTAAATGCACATTCAAAAGTAAGTATCTACTATAAGGACAAAAACACGTAAACCTACACAGAAAAAAGAAAACAGAAAATAATAATCCTGAAACCCAATACAAACAATAAGTAATCGCCGGATAGGAAATTATTATTTTATGCGCATTTCCCATGTCAGTGAAATATTAACCGACGACTCTAATGTCATAAATTATGAAAGTAAACAGTTCCAAGAAAACGGTGGTTCCTTTGGCAGTAAAGGAAGCCCGGCGCGGCGCAGGGAAGTTGCATTTTGCGCCCCCATGTTGGTATAATTCTTTGCTATATTAGCTGTAGGTATATTTTATTTTTTCTCTTTTGCTCTCTGTGGTTACAGTTGTTGTTTTCTTCTTATTGTTTGTTGAAATTACCCACTTTCTAGTTGAATTATGGCCGATATGATTGTAGCGTTTACAGGTATAGTTGGCTATTACAGTTAAAAGGTGGTTTATGTTTGTTTTCCCATGCAAGCTTTGACTAATAAATATTTGTGCGATATTATTGTGTGAATAAGACACATGACAATGTCAGGAATGGGGCAAAAAGGAATTTTCGTTTCGTATTCTTCTCAAAATCAAATCATCAAAAAATCCAATAAAATCCCCTCACACACACATCTGGGACTACGCGAATAATAAAAGAACTTTGACGAAATATTCTCATTGCTTGCAATCACTCATTCATCGAAGCGGAAGTCCTGTCACCACTATCATAGCACATCACTCGATTTTGTATACAATTTCGCGGGCAAAAAAAGAAAAAAAAAACGACAACATTCGAAGAAATATACCCGCCGCTATAATGGTAGTGGTGCAGTGCAACAGAGACTGTGGTTACGCTGGCCAACGCTGCCGCGCCGCACCGTTGACATTGATAAAATGTACATCATGTCATGTTCGATTTTCAATCGATCAATAACATGATATAGCCACTGACAGGCGATGACGAAATAACGAATGACAATCAATTTTTGTCGGAAACGCAAGCGAAAAAATAAATCAATCGCAGAACGAGTGTGTTTTGTTCGACTGTCATATTTTATGTCTTTTCAGCTGTTGTTTTGTTTGTTTGTTTGCTTTTTTTTCTGTTGCTCCTCTTACAAATTTACATTTGGCATTCAAGCAAGGTTTCTGGTTGCGATGGTTGCGAATGATGCAGGCGAATGGAAGATAACTTTTATAGAATAATTTAACCAAAAAGTAATGCATTGACTCATTGATAGCAGAACTAATGGCGTATAGAGGTTTTTGCGTTAGAGGGGAGATATCTATAGCTTAAAGGAAGATTACACTATATGCCGTGTTGTCACATATAAGACCATAAATAAATGACAGCATATGCTAATTTAAACTCTGCTGGTCATAGCGTGACATAAATTTGACTGTCTGGTCTACAATTTTAACATGCAAACCTTAATTAATTGCTGCTACTTTATTGTCAATTTTAATCTATATATATACCTAAGTTGCTTTAAATCTATATATGTATGTATATAAAGGAGACTGCCTTCTGTGTGTGCACTCATAACTCGAAGACGGATCGTTCGATTTTCACGAGTTTATGCTTGATGGATTCGTACTGGCCCAAGGAAAAGTCTTAAAATCATGGAAATCTAGAATGATCGGGTTTTTGGTACATTTGTTCGAAAACAATTTCACTGATTCGAGATTACAGATTGCTTTATCAATCGCCTCTTCTTCTTTACTTGTTGACGATGGGCAATTTCACCGAATTTTTGCCACTTTTTAACGACGCCGGAATAGCTCATCACGAATGTTTTTTCGATTGTTGGCCATGATTGGATCTTTTGAATTTCGCCAGTCGAAATCTAACCGCCGTGTTTTTATTTTGTTTTGTATTAAGTTGTAATCGTTGCTTAATATTTAGCCATCGAAGGGTCTTCAGCATGTATCTTATTTATGTGTATCGACTGCATATTAACATGCTCCTCTTGACTTTATTTTGTAGATTATATATAGATTACAACAAGAAAATAATATTGTGAAGCAAAACTCAAATTTGATGCTTCACTATGGTGTTATGTTGTAGATGTCAATTCTTTTGCGTATTCTTTTGAAGATACCAATTTTCTTTTTCTCAAGCGTATATTACGATCTTGCAAGTTTCCATTGTTTTTGGCATCTCATTTATGTATATAAAAATAATAACGCACCTAATATTGATCCTTGAGGTAGACCTTGACTGAAAATTCGGTTGCCTTTTTTTTTGTTCGTAAATGCGATGAGTTCAGCGGCATGCAATATCTAGATACTACGCCTTCATATCTAAGCATAATCTACAGGCAATTATCCAGTTCCAGTACCGCCGTGGGTTGAATAGTTTTCTTGTTTGTGGCTTTTCATCATACAATGGCTTCATAAGTTGTATACTATAATAGTCACTTATAGTATATAGCCAGTGCATCATTGGTGGTTTAAGTCCTCTCTACCTTTCACTTATGTATATGCAAAGAGTTCGTTTCTTTCCTGAGTACTGAAATTGTAATTTATTGGAATTTTATATTGTCTTGTGAAAAGAACAAGCTCCGTCTAGGCTGGATTGACGTTTAGTCCACAGTCTTTAGCCCATTTACTAAAGGAGTTCTTAGAGCTGATTTTACTCACTATATTGAGAAATTTACCTTGGACAATAATTACAACATCATCCGCGTAGGCAGTTATACCTATACCATTTGCCCTAATTTAATCCAGAATTTCAGTGGATACATCACTCCACCTTGAGGTTTACCGCTGGTCACCAATTTTCTAACTGAGCTGTTTGTTCCCAAGAGTTGACCAGATACGCTTTATACAGAGCATTTCATGTATTCAGAGAAAGCATGCTTGATAGCTTGCCCTTTGATACTATTAAAAGCCCCTCTATATAGATTAAGTCTGCAAGAGCAAACTCGCTGTGATAGGGATTTGTTGCTGTGTTTCTAATTCCTCATTTAAAGCGGTTTCAATTGACTTATCTTTCAAATAGGCATAATCTGCCCTGTAATGTCTACCAGAAGCCTTTCCACAGTTTTTAGAAGGAATGAAGAAAGACTGATTGGTCGAAAGTCTTTCGCCGTCGTGTAACTCTCTTTTCCTGCTCTATGCATGAACTCAAGCTTTTTGAGCTTGGATGTCACAATTTCTGGTGCTGGGCGTGTTACCATCCATTCCAGCGGAATTTTTATATGGTGAGAACGACTTAATACACTCTTTCACCTTTTTGCAACTAATCATAGCCTCTATTTGCTCGGGGAAAATCACCCACTAAAATATCCAGCACCCCAGCGTCTCTAATCTTTGACATATGTACATACGTACCTTTTTCTATCAAATATGATTTATTTTTATATCAATTTTTGTATATCCATATGCCAAAAATAAGTATAAAATTTAGTAACAATTTTCACTTAGTTGTTTAGATATTTGGTTTGCGCATCTATCAAGCCGAAATTTATATTTCAAAGGCAATTATAGGAATGGTTTTGCTTGATCTAATAAATAAGTATTTCTGTGCTATTTTTATACTTCTCCTTCGTATTTTATTTTAAGGAACAGACAATATGGTTTAGTTTGTGTTTGAGTAAATGTGTTACAGTTCCATTGACATCAGACAAGATATGTGAATTTTGCAGAGGGTTTGCTGCTGACAAACAAAAACATAACTAGGAGACCAGTATTGATCATCAAAAAATAGATAACCGATGTTTATGTGAAGATTGGCTGAAGTAGAAAGATAGAGTGGTCGATGAAGAATTCTGCATACCTCTTCCACGTTTTTAACTCGACGAGAACATCGGAAGCCAAAAATTATTTTGATAAAATGAATTTCCATTCCTTCTGTGCTTTGATTGGGAAACTCATAGAGAAGAGGGCGATTGATTGCCCTGATCGCCGCCTCATCTACGCCACTGCCTGCAAACCACATACTCGCCAAATGACACCGGAGATGACTAATTAACAAGTTCCGTTGCGAAATGCGGAAATGATTTATTGCTGCCGCGAAACATAGCAAACGGACGCGCGAATACTAGATACTACTCGTCGTCTTTTTCTGTTGTGCTGCGGCAACATTGCAACAAAACCGATTTCCGTGCGCCAGCCGATGAATAATGAGCAAGTAAATTTCGCGCAAAACGCTCTCTTATCTGCGCTGCTTTGCCTTCCATTTATGGGGATCTTCTTCTAAATGACTGCATAGAGTGTCAGACTGGCTGACAGATGGTTATGTCGAAACCAACGTCATATAAATACGGAAAAAAAAGAAACCATTCACACTTTGTCATTTAGACATTCAAGATTAATTGAAAGACGATGAAATGGTCGACCGAAGTAGGAACAAATCCATCATCCGCACTTACCAACCACTCTTGAAGTTCAACTACGCCTGGCAACAACTACATAAATGTACGCGCCTTGGTTGTACGATAGTCATTTGGCCATCATTATGGATGGGTCGGGTGCGCACTACGAACGAAGAGATATTAATTTTGTCTTACGTAAAGGTATGCGACGCGGCAGAGGCGCACGGTAATGGTGATGGTGGTGGTGGTGGTGGTATGTACGTACGAACGCGCCCTTGAGTGGCACAATTTGGAACAAAAGTCTCATTAGTTTTGGCAGAAGCAGTGACAGGCGACAGGATGATGACTGTGGCGCATTGCGAGCACGTCGTCGTCGCCGTAGTTGTCTCTCCCCGAGAAAGACAAATTTCAATTTCAAGCGCAGAGTGATAAATTAGTTAATTAATTTAGAATAATTAGCGCGATGTTTCTTCTTTTATTTTTTTTTTATTTTTTTCATCTTTTGGTGACGAAAATGCTGTTGTTGCGAGGAAATGGGTGGATGCGGGTGCTCTTTTGGGGTTTCCAAATTCTGAAGATGGCAGCGCACAATGATGAATGACTGTCTGACTGGGCTGTTGTTTTATAATGGGGCCAAGGGTTGTTTCCATTAAAATGGATGACATTTTTTTGTAAGCCACGATGTGCTGGGGATAATTATGTCAACGGGTAGATACAAGTTCATTAGGAGGTAACATGATAATTAACCTCAGTCATGACTGACTGGTGTTCAACCCAAAGCTTATGTGGCAGAGCTATTAAGGATTAAGACAATTAATTTGGGTAAATTATATTCGAGGTAATGTGAATGCGCGAGACTTGTGTTTTGAATATCAAATTTTGTTTGTATTTTTAACCGAAATGAGTGGCGAAAATATGTACATTAGCTTGAGACTTTCTCGAGGGAGTCGAAAGTGGTTTTTCTAATTCTAATTGTCTAGCCGCAGGTCGATCTGGGAAGTCGCCTAAATAGTGGAGGACAGTTTGTTTTTCTGTTGCGACGCTGCGGCTGTTTTTCTGGTCATTACCATTTGCGTTCTATGTTGGCTCTGTTGAATCCAAATCAGTATTCTGTTTTTTTTTCGAAACGACCAAGACTCTTCCTTCAGCTTAGTAAGAGTCCATGCTTCAGACCCATAGACCGGTAATGGAATTATCAAGGTTTTACACAGAATTTAGTTACATATTTCTGAGATAGTTAAAGTCCCTTACTACCTCAAAGTTATAGCTGTTGATTATGACATTCTGAACGATTGATCTCTGGTGAGTGGGTGTTCCTTCGTTTTGACTTTCAGACCAATTTTCGTCGCTTCTGTTCCTAAACTCACAGTTACACCAGTTACAACTCTCAGCTTACAGCAAATAATTTAAATATCCTCGGCGTATGTAAGTAATTGAATGGAAAAAGATCGCACCTCGTGTGCTGGCTTATGAATTTTGCACAATTCATTCTAGGGGCTTTGATTCGAAGATCCTCTTAGTAAATGCATTTTTGTCCTTTCGCTCGATGTAGCCGAGATTTAGGATTAAATCCACATCTTGATATGGAGTCCGCGGTTGTATCTTCTGCCCCAGCCGTCCTTCTCGAAGAATCCTTCTTTCGAAAGAACCTAGTATTAACGCTTCTTCCCAACTTATCGTTCGGCAATCATTGCCATATAACGGAACTGGCAGAATAAGGTCTACACACGCCTGATTATCTACGCGATGTTAACGAGACCCTATACCTCTATTATTGCAGCAGTCCTTAAGGACTCTTTTTTTTTTTTTGTGAACTGGACTACCTTAAATAATTCGTTGGGTAGATATCCGTTCCAGCAGATTTCTTGAACTTAAGTCGCTCAAGTTTTGTCGGGTGGATGCAATTCTTGACTTGCATCGTCAAAGTTGAATGGCTCGCTCTGAGTGACAGCGGAATTTGTGTCAGTCTTAAGCAGTCTACAGAAATATTTTTTCCATATTCTCTGCACCCATTGTGACCCACCCTACTACAGTGTTTCCCCCTTTCATCGCTACAGGTTTCTGTTCGGGTCTTGTTTTCCCTGGCACGTAGTTTTTCAGGAGAAGCACCTCTCATTTTCCTCGATCGCGCGCTTCTTATGCTCATTCTTTTTCTCCGTACGATGTCCTCCCCTTTTTTTGCTCGTACAGTTCGGAATTTTTGTGAAGCCCCATCTGTTAGTCATGTTTGCTGCGAGTGCTTAGCGGCATTCTAAGTCAAACCAGAGGTTTCCATATTAGTGGCATCTTTTGTATGGCGTTCACTCACGAATCGAAAGCTCAAGACTTCTGATCTAAGTCTGCCGCTTACAACAAATCCGCACTCAAATAGACGCCGCTTTGGTCTGCTGATGTCTGCTGTTGGTGATGTCCCGGACTCCCCTAATTGTTCGGCTGAAGGCGACCAAACACTAGGGTCCGAGCATTCAGTGTGCGGATCTGAAATTCGCTGCCCTCTTTTAGTTTTTCATGCTCGTACGCAATGAATCCGTCCTTATCCGAGGCTTGTTCACTTCGTAAATATTTTGTTTTTGTTCGTGGTTAGACGAGGAACCCCACACACAAACTCCCATCTATAGGGCCATACCATCTCTGAGAATCTTCGAACTGAATCATCCGAATAGACCGGAGTCAGTAGCCTACTTCAGAGATATGTGTGCTTTCGCTGACCTATTAAGGACTCATCCGCCACCAACCCACTGGCTGAGTTTTGAAGTGAAGCCTTTCGAAATGGGATAATCAAATACATCGCAGAACCTTGTATATGGATAACACCAGTTTGACCTAACTGCAACTGTGAACTCCAGTGTCGATTCCATCCATTGAATTCTTCCGCCCTCCCTCCCATTTGCTGCCCCCAACGACCTTTAAAGAGATCGATTTTCAGTGGAGGTACTATGCGAGAGGTGTTTTTTTGTACAACCAACATTTCGCCTATTTTCGCAAATTCGAACTTTTAATCAAAGGGAGATCTCAAATACCAATCCCGTTCGTTAGCAAAATATCAGTGTGATACTATTTCTTAGTGCTATCTTTAAAGTTTAAACAACTGCCCTTAGAATCACAACCCCTTCCATTACAACCACCATCAATTTAGTCTTCTAAAAAATTCCATCCCAATCGGGAATGACTTGATGAGTTTTTCAAGTGCTCGTAAAGAAGTTCTCATTTCTCATTGGTACTCGTCCTGTCAGACCAGACGTCATGGGGATGGCAAACAACAAATAGGGATAATTTTTTTTTCTTTTTTTTTTTTTTGAGAAAATGGAAATTTCATTAAAAACCCGTTTAACAAAGAAAGTGCGCTTTCACGCGCCACTCTCCAACCAACCCCGCCTAATGCTCTCAATACCATTCGTATACAATACAATTCCCTGCTGCCATCGCAGCATCAGAACAAGAGAGCCTCCTCCTCCTCCTCAAATTGTACAACAGAAAATCCGCCAGAGCGACATTGGAGAATAATGACAAGCAATTAATTTCAAGTGGCTCTTGTGTCAGTGGCACCCATGTCTTGGCGAAGATGATTTAATTTCGGTATCCTCTTCCCGGCCGCCTCATGGCGTCATCATCATCATCAGCATCAGCACATTCGTGGTTTTAGTAGTCTCAATTTCCCGGTCGCCATCATTCAAATTTGGAAAACAAAACGCTAAGAGAAGCAAAAAAAAAATGGGAAAAAAAAACACCACCAATAACAAACCTCTCAACCACACTGCGCGCGTTTTTCGGAAAACCTTATGTTGTCTTTCAAGATATCAAGGATTTATCATCACCATCTCACCATCAAATGCTCACCACTGAACTGACTGACTAAAATCCAGGGTAAGCCGCATCGTGTTTTGGGATCCTCATCAACTGACAATACCAGCAAATGATTCTTCTTTTCTTCTTCCCCGGCGATAGCACCGTTCAAGTTGATGATGATGATGGGAGTCGATATTAATTTCATCCGTTGAATAGGACTTTGAATTATAATGTATGTCGGTTTCAGTGAAAAGAAGACGAAAAAAATCTTTGATCCGGTTGTGCTGGTGGTGGTGGTGGTGGTGGTGAAGTGAAGGTACCAAGATAAAGGAGCGGCCTACGATTATATTGAGTCGTCATTGTTTGGAGAGTGACAGCTTCGCCAAGTCATTGAATGAATTAATTGAAATTAAATTGTACCTCATTATGCTTCCTTTATGTGTATTTGATTGGGTTGCAGGGCGGTGGTTTTCGGTATTCGGAGTCAGATGGAGTTTTCTATAGAACTATTAAACTGTGTGCTTTTGAGTCATAAAAAGGAAATGGAGGACACGTAAACCTTATATTTTCAACTTAGAGATTAATTTGAATTCGTCACCATAAACTTCATTCGTAGATTAATGAAACTGGTTATTAAACAACGTTATTTCCTCTGAATAGTTATAAATTCTTTATGCTTGTCCAGGCTTGTTCATTAGGTTCGAATAAAAATCCCGTCCAGGGGCTCAAATCTATACTAACAATCTACGCAAATATTTAAGGTGAGTCGTGGTTATCGAGGAAATTTTTTAAAACCTTATCTAACCGTAAGAAGGCAGAAGCTAAGAAGCAGGGCCTGAAATCAACCATGATTCAAAGAAGCCATATAACGGGTGATCCAAGTAGAGATACTTTTTTCAATAGCCTTTTTTGACAGATCACGTGTGAGTCGTGTCATGCTGTCATGTTATTTTTGTTTAGTATTGTTTGGCATTTCATAATGGAAAGACTTACGCGTGAACAACGTTTACAAATTGTTCAACTTTATTATAAAAATTCACGTTCTGTGAGAAATGTGTTTCGTGCACTTCGCTCAACTTATGGTCAACATAATCGGCCTACTGAGCGTACTATTCGCAACACCATCACCCATTTTGAGACCCAGCATTCATTATTGGATAATATTCGACCGAATAGACCAAGTCCAGCACGCTGTGAAGAAAATATAGCGGCCGTAGCTGAGAGTGTACACGAAGACCGTAGAGAGTCGATTCGGCGCCGTTTGCAGCAACTCGGACTGACGTATGGAACGACTTGGCGCATTTTACGTCAAGATCTTAAATTGAAAGCGTACAAAATACAGCTTGTGCAACAACTGAAGCCGCTCGACCTTCCCAAGTGATATCGCTTCGCTCTATGGGCTCTTGAAAAGTTCCAAGAAGATCCGACGTTTTCGAGGCAAATTTTGTTTAGCGATGATGCCCATTTCTGGCTCAATGGGTATGTAAACAAACAAAATTGCCGCATTTGGGACGAAGAGCAACCTGAAGAGATTGAAGAACTGCCACTTCATCCAGAAAAAACAACGGTTTGGTGGGCCGGTGGTTTCATCGTCCATATTTCTTTAAAAATTATGCCGGTGCGAACGTAACCGTCAATGGCGACCGTTATCGTGCCATGATAACCGACTATTTGATGCCCGAAATTGAAGCTCGTGATCTCGGCGACATTTGGTTTCAGCAAGACGGCGCCACTTCCCACACATCGCATCAATCAATGGACTTATTGAGAGAACATTTCGGTGAGCACATAATTTCTCGTTTTGGGCCGGTCGATTGGCCACCAAGATCGTGTGATATCACACCGTTAGACTTTTTTCTGTGGGGATATGTAAAGTCAAAAGCTTATGCCGACAAACCCACTTCGATTCAGGCCTTGGAGGAAAACATCACGCGTGTCATTCGCCAGTTACCAGTCGAAATGCTCGAACGAGTGATCGAAAATTGGACTCAACGGATGGACCATCTGCGACGTAGCAACGGCCAACATTTGATAGACATAATCTTCAAAAAATAAATGCCAAAGAATGTTCTTTCAAATGATAATAAACATTCTCCATTAAATTTGAATTTTCTGTGTTTTTTTCTTTAAAAAAGTAGGGAACCTCGAAATGGATCACCCTTTATTATAAAGAAAATTAGCAGCGGGTGAAGGGAAGGGCATTTTCATCCTAATAGCATTATGCTACTATGCAATCAGAACCGATTAAGACTGACTTGATGATATTGTGAGAAGGGTAGCTCGAAATAGAGCCCGTGAAGATATAAAGCCACTTCTCTGAAATAGAAAAAGGCCTCAAGTAATTTGCTGACCTTGGAAGGTAAAAACTGAGCGGTCAGATCGGAATAGATCTAAAGAAATTCTTAAGCTAAGCAGGGCATGTCTGAGGGTACCAGTTTCATTCTGTCAGGACATTTTCTTCTAAAAAGGCATAACAAAAACACTCAGATTGGTAAATACGAATACCTGAAGACTCTGCGGAAACATACAAGCCGTGGAGGATATCTAGCATATTATGTGCGAATGTAAGGAATATTTCTTAAGCTGCAGGCAGCTCTTAACACGGGGGGATACATCGTTTTTGCGACAAAACTGTTGTTTCTTTAGTGGGAAAGTGTTTGGCCGTTTCCTATTAAAATGTTTCGTTAGCCCTCTCTTAGTGCCTAGTGTTGTATGAGGACTTAACAGGCCTCATACCCAGTTTCTAACCTTATCTAAATGCATGTGAACTTTTTGGATTCACAGGTGGTTCCGTAGCCACTGACGATGTGGGAATATGGATCCCGGGCGATACTGGGAAAACAACTTGTATGGAATTAGCACTTCAGCTTTGTGGTTAAATAATTAATTTGGTCTAGAGGTGGCCTTTTTATTTTGTTTGATTCTTCCATTATTATGTGGTTAGTTGAGTGCAGCACCAATTTGGCTTTTGTGCACGTTTTTAGTTGAGTAGGTACAACCACCAATTAATCCCCAAGCACAATTTCTGTTTAATTGTCTGCCAAAATAGTATTCAGTTGGCATTTAGCACAAATGATCTCACAGCGGGTTTAAGTAATCTCAATATTCACTCAAGGGGAATTAGTACATATATTTTGTCAAAGCTCTCTTCTTCGTTAAACCAGAGCATTATTTTTCTCATTCATAATTTGCCCTCGGTTCGCTCTCTTGGCAAAATATCGTCACAAATCTCTCACTTTTACTCAGTTTAGCAAAGTGGTTTCTGTGTGTCTGCGGTGTTTGGTTTTGGTTCTTTCTTTTCGTCTATAAAATCTTAAATATTTGATATTAAAAAATAATCGTACCGTTTTTCTCTCGTGTGTTAATTTCTTTTGTCAAATAAAGTCGGATTGTAAAGTGTAATTTACCGATACGAAATCTCCGTCAGTTTGGGAAAATTTCAATCATGTTTCAACACGATCAAACTTCGTTGCGGTGTTCTATTCAGTGCAGTGCGGTGGAATAGCGGGTTTGATATTCTCTTTGTTCGCGTGTGAAAAATGGAATTGCTTATGAGAAATCAAAATTACGGGTATATCGGTTTATTTTGTGCGGTTTTATTTTGGTGAAGTGAAGTGAAGTGAAATGCGTGTAATGTTTGCACACGAAAAAACACGATGACAGAAATTGAGCGAGGTACGTTTGTTTTTATCAATTTATTCCCTTTTTTTTGTTTCTTAATTATTTTGACGGATCCTCGTCAATGGTAATGCGGTTATACTGTTGCGATTTTCAATTGAGATATAGGAGAGGCGACTTAGAATTGGTAGCCATTTTTTTTGATAGGTTTTTACCATTGGTTTTCAGGATTTGACATTTCACGCCTTCGTTTATATACATATATGAAGCAAATATATATATATATAATCGTACTCTCCTATCTACACAAAGGGAATTTGAATTTGCTCAATTTTTATTCGATTTTAGTAAAATTTTAGAATGTTGAGCGGATATTTTTTCAGCTTTTTTATGCATAAAGGGATTGCAAGCTAATAGCTAATGGAGACTTTCATAAGCACCCTACGACAACCAGAACCACTTTCCTTTTGCTACGTGCGGAAAAGAGTTGAAATCTTTGAATTCCGCGTATAGATTCCAGGCACAGGAATCTGTTAGCTTGCGAACTTAAAATATAGACTGGCACCATATATAATAGGGACAACCTTTTTTTCCAGTACGTAGTAGGTACCGCAACCTTATTTCATAATCCCCAGAAAAAAGGCCATCGTTTAAATATAAATATTCTCGTTTTGAGAAAATACATTTAAAAGAAAAACTGAAAAACAGGATTTTTCGGTTTCTTGTTTAACTTTTACCTGGGGCAATGATATAACACTATGCTTGTAACTTATTCGGCGATAATAAATTCAAAATAGAATAGCACGACTGCGTCATACGAAACTTTCTCGGTACATGAGATGTGTTTTTGAATCCCAAAATGAATTGAAAATGGATTTAAAACACTTTTTAGGTTTTTAAAAATTAGATTTTCTCAAAAACGGCACCTACGATTTTGTTGTAATTTCGCAAATTGGACACTTTTAACATAATTGTTCGAAATACAAAAAATTATTAAAATCGTTGGAGCCGTTTTTGAGAAAACGAATTTAACTTAAATTTAAAAAAATCGTTAGATGAAAAAAAAAAATTATTTCAAAAATTGAAGTATGCAAATTTGTTCGACTTTATAGTATTAAAAAAACTGTAAATGTTTTTTAAGTTCCCTATATTAGTTTTTGAGATATTGCCGGTTTTATAAATTACCGTTAATAGATTTTTTTCTTAAAACTGAGTATGCAGAATTATTGACCCCATCCCAAGTATCCTTAGTACAAAAAAAAGAACGAAATCCTTGAAACCACTTTCGAGAAAATAAGTGAATTTCACAAAAAAATGTGTATGCCAGGTACCGTTATTTCAAAAGATAAAGCAAAAAATACAAAGATGCCCCGAGATGTAACCCCAAGAACCTTATATACGAACCTTGCAGCAAATCCGTCGAACCGTTTCGCCATACGGCGCCCGGACAGACAGAGAGACAGACCGACAGTCGTCTCTCTGTCGCACGATCGCAATAACTTTCTCTATAGTATGCTAATGTATACGAGAAAGTTAATAAACATTAAGCGTAGCCCGTTATGGGTTTGCAGGACTTAAGCCGAGCTTGTCTGACCATTACGTGTGCGAAGATATATTTTTCGACACGAATGGAAGCGACCTACCGTATCTTTTCGCCCAATGCCTACGCCATTTAATACACTTCTATAAAAAAAATATATAAATTTTGATTCCTCTACAAAATGTCGCACCAAAAAAATAAATGAAAAGCGCGAAGTTGAAAGGCGTTTGTAAAATAGGGCCCCAGGTCTCTGGCAACCTTTTATTTCAGGTATTTATGATAGCAGTTTCTGACATTCTGGCCTATTCTGGGTATCCCTTCTTGCATACACTTACACCTTAAGGTTCCCTATTTGCACTAAAAACGACACTAAATTTCTTCAACAATTTCTTTGCAATCGAAGCACTCTCTTTATCCACTTTCATTATAATCGCCAATATTCTTTAAAATAGGGGAACGCTTCTCCAATTGATTTGCTGGTCTTAGAAAATTTGGTTTTGGATCGACCAAAAATTAGAAAAATTTGTTTAATGAAGGAACCCTGTACGCGCCTGTACGACGTCATCTTTTGCAAGATTACATATTACATACATTATGTAATACACATACAGTCGCCCTATAAAGTTTACGTACACTTTCTTTACCTTAAAGTATTCCTTCTCATACGTATACATATTTCATCTTTCTAATTTTTAATTTAATTTTAAATTCATTTTTATTATTTTTTCAATAAACACTTACAGACTAGACAAAAATGATTAAATCTAACTTAAAATTAACAGGATACTTATTCTAGGTTACTGGTCCTTATGCGGACGCTCTAAACTTAACTATATCACTTAATACTATTACCTTTCGGCCTTAATTAATAATACATTTTATTTTTTTTCCAATATATATTTTTTTTAAACAAGAAAATTAGAACTAATTATGGACTACTATTACTACGGCTTGTGTTAAGGTGTTACATGGGTTTCACAGCTCCAAAAAATTGATTTTTTATTGTCTTATGAATTAATACGACATCTCGAGAATATTATCCTAATTGTTCAATTCATTCCGAATAAAAGTTTCGGAGATAAAGCCTTGGGAAGGTGCAATTGAATCACGATCTTTATTTGAGGTTATCCAAACTTTGAACGCGTTTTTCTCGAAACTGTGTTTTCAAAGTCGGTTTTCAAAAGTTCTCGAAAACCACTCAAGAGATCCTGATGAAATTTTACACAGGTCTTCGAGATAAAATTCACGAGGACTTTAGAAAAAAAATTTTGAGCAAATTTACGAAAATTATAATTTTTTTTGTAAAAAGATCTGCCAAATATCCAATTTTCACACGATTTTTTTTCACTTCTGATGATCCTGTCATGAGTTCTACTTGTCAACAATTTCACAAAAATTTGAGAAATTCTTTTTCAAATGTATATCTTTAAGACAGTAAAAAGTTTAAATAAAATATTTTATTTTTTATATAAAAAAAAAATGTTGAAAATATTACCTTTTTTTCCCCAAATAAACCCATGTAACCCCTAAATAACAATTTTTATAGTGGTGCAATTGATTTCAATATGAATAGATTACAAGTCAAATTTGCTTTTATTAATCTTTAAATTATAAATTCATTTTTTTTTTCTTATATTATTATATATTTTCTTCCTTTTAGTGTTCAAAAACAAATATTTTAAGAATTTAGTCTTAAATAAGGTTGTTCACTTTTGTAAAACGAAATAAGTAAATAAATAAATAAATGTCAACAACTTAAGAGATAATTAAAAAAAAAACAATATACGTTTTTCAACTTTGCATTAACTTGAAACATTAATAAATAATTTATCAAAGAAGAAATTTTTCAGACGGACACTGCTAAATTGTCATACCTACTTTCAGATGCCTACAACGCATATAAAGAAGTGCTAAAAACTATTTGTCAAAATTAGTATACCCTTAGGATAGGGTTTATAGAGAGTTAGCATAGGCAAACCCAAACATTTTAGAAACTATGAGCATGCCCAAGCTTGTCCGCTCTATCCAAACCCGCATATTACAAATTAGCTAACGTCCTCTCCCATTCTTTTTCTCGATTACGTTTACGATCCATGATTAGTGTCAGTTTCGTTTCTCTACATTATAACGACCTCAAGTTTTATATGCTAATTTTTTTTTTCCTTAAGAAAGCCATCATCATATCGGACTTGAGTTATGATCTTTCAAGTTCAAGAAGCTCATCTGACATCATTCCGATCATAAATCACAATTCAATGTGTTTATTTTTTGTTTTATGAAGGCAAAGCCCATGATATATTATTGTCGGCGGCTTCAGCTATCAAAATCAAAGAAACGTAAAAATATTGATTACCCTGGCTCCGCTTATTACCTTATTCAAATATATTCTCTCCTCTCCATCTGAAACGAAGTACCAGAGGTCATCGAAATTCAAAATATAATTAATGGCCAGCGATAATTCTTCTCGGCAAACAACAACAGCATCATCCTCCGCAGCTCCAGCTTCAGTCACAGTAGTCAGGAATAATGACAAATGATCCGACAGCGCAGCGCAGCCCACCACATCGAAAGGTGTGTGTATCTTTTTATTTCTTTCTTTCCACAAAAAAAATACACAGATCCCCCATCAATGCTGTGGCGGCGGCGAATGTTTATTACAATGACACCGGGTAATTTTCAGTTGTCATTATTACCACATACTCCTTGCCGAGATATTTAAATCGCCTTGTCATCTGACAAGCCGGACCGGACCGAGCCGTCCCGTCCCGTCCGAGGAGGCGTGTAATTTTCCCCCATCGATCATGATTAGTGTGAATTGTGTTGTGTGGATATTTTTTTTTTTGTTGTTGTCCATTCCATTCTCGGTCAGCCATGGTCGGTTGATTTAAGGGATCTTGCCGGTGTGTCCGATTGTCAAAAATTTCACTCGCATGTCAGATGTTAATTCGATATATACGAGAACACCGAAAGTCGAGGAGTGCGACGGACGCACCAACAATCAGGAGCTTTACTTGTTTAATTTATCATTAATTTCAGAGGTATTTTTTGACAGCCGCAGAGTGAGATAGTATAATGTGCGGAAGGAGGGGGCAAACCGTGCACGCTAGAGTACACCAAACACCGTTTTCGTCGTCGTTGTCGGTTATCCAGGCAAGCGGAAAATAGAAAAAACCAAACAATGCTACCGAAAATGTGTGTTGGCCCTTTAGCCGGCTTCCTGTGTCATTTGTCTGCCGGTGCCACCGACCAACCTGATGATTAATGATCCCGCTAACCAGTGAGAGGGTGATTATTCTTTTTTAAAGGTTTCTGTCCCCCTCCGTCGCAATTAGACGCAGGAAAGGTGTGTGGAAAATGCTCTCTGGATGCATTTTTGATAGGCGAAAGTCAACGCACACCCGTACCTGAAGCCAATCCCAATTCCAATCCATTGTGGGTGCGCGTATCTCGCCCAAAATTTAAATTGTCTAACAAATAACAAACAAATAGGCTTAATGAGTTGGTTAATTTGCGTCTGCATGCCTAGGTCGGTTTATGGTCGCCCGCATATCGGTTTTTCATCGTCGTCGTTTTGTAGACCGTTTTGTGCATTGGTCACTCCAATTTGGTACGCACTGGCGTGTAAAGCAATTCCGAATGTGGAACAAATGAAAATACATTTTGTTTAATTATGTGGCGACCAGGGAAATTAGTGTCTGGCCATAGTCATCGGGTCACCACCTGTAGATTGCCCGGCTGATTGTCATTAGAAAGGGTACATTTTAATGACTTAAACTATTTAATAATTACGGTTCTGCAGATTGAATGGAATTTTGTACATAGTTATTTTGTAGTCTCGAGGGTGGTTAAGTGTGGGAATATTTAGTTGATTGAGTGATACGACGCGCTGGCTGTGCTGGCCTTTCTTATGGACGCTGGAATTAACAAGGTTAAAGCGTTTCTGGGTGGGGATCACGACTTTTGTGTGTATTTCATGCTATACTGGTGAGTGGTAGGTAGACAGGTAAGTACATTTCATGCATTTCGTTCTGCTTTAAATTATGAACGAATGTGCAGCTCCCATGCTTTGTAGATAACACATTATTGCTATGCACTGATCTCTCACTGACGATAGCTTCACACATTGTCGTTTTTATTTGATAGACCGACGGATAGCGGATTTAGCCATGCGCGGTCGAATTTTCCATCTATCCAATCTCACCGCCTGTAATACGATTCCGACCGCTGCCCTACAACTCAGTTAACTGTGAATGCTTTCTCTAACAGTTAATGAAGACCACGTTCCACTCTTTCCACGTTTCATACAGGAACAGGCTCAAAAAGTAGAGGGATACAGATCTTGATACAGGTCACAGAGTTCGCCCTACTTGCACACGGGACCAAGTAAACGTTGAAAAATGTCTCTTTCGAAAGAGACCAGTTTTATATTGGTTTTTCCTGTTCAGTTTTCGGGACCGAAGATTTGAATCCTTTTATTATTATTTTGCCAAACTTGGGGTAATTCGTCGTTAAATCTCCACTCCAAGGTAGATATAGCTGAACTATTGAACTAGTTCGAAGTTCCTGCCACCAAACTTGACATTGTTTTCCTAGGTGGTACTTGGACTGTATTTATTTCAAGGCCAACTAGTTTCGTTTGTTTTTGTTAGTTTGTCCCTCAATAGGCGGGATGGCCGTTTTTACGGCAATTTGAAAGCGGCGTATGATGACGACATCGTCCGCGTAGCCCAGTAGCTTTACAGATCTGCTAAAGGTAGTGTCTTCCTGCCTTGCGCACTATCGACTACAGAATAAAATAAAAGAAGTCCCATGGTGCGCACATGTTTAGAAAAGTTCGGTTTAGCTGCAGCCAAACTACCAATTGCACCACGCATTCTCATTTAGAGCGGTGCGGCTTAATGTAGGTGAAAAGATGGTGGATCCCGATTTAAAATTTGTTGGGCTAAGGTTTGCCTTAGTGAAAAATTTGGTCTATGGTCGATTTGTGGGGCCGGATTGCACACTGGTTAGTTTACTTTAAATATTATCTTATATGCGACATAAGCAGGGATATGCCTTGATATTTCTTGCAAGACATAGAAACACCTCCTAATTTGAGGGCGTTTAATGGTGGACCAACGGATCTGGCGGTCTTGTTGTTTTTTACAGCTAAGCACACCTCTTTTATACTGGGTGGCGAGACCGTTTTTTGGTTTCACTTCTTGCCTCCCTTCAAATACATTTACTATTAAATAAAATGATTTTGCGGCCTATAGTTTAGAAGGCGTTTCACTCAAAAGTGATGGATTAAGATCATCAGTGGATTGCCACGAACACATCTAATCCATGCGCACTTTTCTTCTCGGTTTCTTGCCGAGTATATCCAAATTCCACTGTCCACTAAGTCTTCATTTCGAAGAAGCGTTTAGCCTGGGTCTTGACTTTGATTTAATTAAAAAATATGTTTAACACTAGTTATTTTCCTGCTCTTCCTTCGCTACTTCAAAGAACCTGGATTTTGTTTTTAAAAACCTTGTCCCAGTTGCTCTTATAATTGCTTCGAACGTTGTTCTGATCACCTTGAGCTGGTAGACCGAGTAATTTCTGATTGTTTAGGCCTTTAAAATGTGTTAAATATGTTGAGGTCTAAGTACGTTGGGTGGATGAAGTCTTTTGAATGCTTTGAAGTCACTATTGCAAATTCTGAAGGCGAAAAAAATGTCAATGTGTTTGATTGTTTATTGAAATTCATACCCAAATTCTTTCCAGTATAAGGCTTTGAAAAGCGATACGTTTCTTACCTCTTCCTTAAAGAAAACTAAACTTACTTCACCGATCGACTTTAACCTTTTTGGCGATTGGCTGAGCGCATATGAAGTGAAATTCAAACCAACCAGATTGACTCCAGTGGACCCCTTATTGGTTCAGAGATATTTCAAACGCTATGAGCCGCCTTGCTTTGTTTTGTGCTGGGACGAGGAGCGCTTACTTTTTATCTTTTTTAAACACGTTTTTGGTTTTATTGAAGAGGGAACCTGATCTATTTTATTTACAATGGGAGGAGTTATTATTCAAACTTTTTACTGTCTTTAACATTTTCAAACTAAAATATTCAAAACTCTGCCATTGTGACGTCATTTCCGGTTATCCCTCGGAAAAAAGGTGCGCCCGCATTGAACTCGTGACAGGATCATCAGAAGTAAAAAAAATGCGTGTTTTAGTTAAGACCATAAACTAGAATTTGGACGAAGGAAAATTTAATTTTTGGCAGACCTTTTTACAAAAAAAATTCTAATTTTGTTAAAATTTGTTCAACATTTTTTTTTTATAAAGTTGTGATTGAAAGAAAAAAGAAATCCTTTGTCCAGGTCCTCGTGAATTGTATCTTGAAGACCTGTGTTAAATTTCATC
Source organism: Ferdinandea cuprea (assembly GCA_963576555.1). Classification (NCBI taxonomy): domain Eukaryota; kingdom Metazoa; phylum Arthropoda; class Insecta; order Diptera; family Syrphidae; genus Ferdinandea; species Ferdinandea cuprea. The sequence goes on along the minus strand of OY754961.1, from coordinate 82,609,792 downwards.
AAGATCGGTTGAGTGGTTTTCGAGAACTTTTGACAATCGACTTTGAAAACACAGTTTCGAGGAAAACGCGTTTAAAGTTTGGATAACCTCAAATAAAACTCGTGATTCAATTGAGTGCACACCTTCCCAAGGCTGTATCTCCAAAACTTTCATTCGGAATGACTTGAAAATTTAGGATAATATTCTCGAGTTTTTGTAGAAATTAATAAGACAATAAAAAAAATCAATTTTTTGAAGGTGTGAAACCTATGTAACCCCTTCAGGATGTTAAAATTGATTGGAATGATTTCCAAATGGAATGAAAAAGTAGGGGATCAATATATTTATGAGAGCTGTTTGTCCTATCCATTAAAACTAGTCAAACAAAATAATAAAAGAAGACGATATGAAGGACGATTATGAAAAAAAAGGTGACAATGAAATATAATCCTAGCTTATATGTGCAGGACCACACAATCTCTAGTCCTTTTCCATAGAAGTATTGAGAAGTAGGCAAAAGGAACTTTTCCAAATCTTTGTGAGACTTTTTTCTTTGATTTGATAATTGCATTATTTACTTCTTTTGATAACTCCACCAAATAAAGCTATGAATTTGATTAGTTTTGAAAGGTACATTCCATTTTCCTGAGGGAGCCTTAATGAGGTAGTAATGTCAGTCAAATATATGTAACGAGATTCCTTCTACTAAAAGCTGTATAGAAGCTTTAAAGAACCTTTAAAGAAGCCTTGTCCTATCAAACCTTAAGAATTTGCGCCTGGGGGAATTTTATATGACTCAACCCAACTAGAGTGGTATGCAAAAAGCTCTATGTCTCACTTATTGTTAGTAACATTTACCATTCTCAAAAGAAACACAAAACAATAAGGCAGATTTAAGACCGCACTTGTGTAACGTTATAAATATTCTGGGAGGTCCTTATTCAAAACAAAAATTCCTGTCTACCGAACCTCACTGTGAACGAACATTAACAAGTATTTTTCATATCCATTCCAAAACGAATCTAAACCATAGAAATGCCTATTAAAATTTCTCAAAATCGATTTTCACCCTTCAGAGGTATTTAACTTATTTTCAATATTTATCAAACTCGTTGAAACCACAAATAATAGGTCTTTGCAACATTATAACCGAGAATAGGACAATACTGTAACTGCACGACTGCGTGTGTGCTGTGCTAGCAGGCTGCTGCTGCTGCTGCTGCCGCTCACTAATCACATTCATCCTTCAAAAGTAATTTTGATTTATTCCAAACGGAATTCAATCTAATAAATTTCCAAGTACAACACACAGAGCACAGTTTCGTGCAATCGTGCGTGTTCAGTCAACTGCACATGCAATCATTCCGGCCGCAGAGGTTAGACTCCGGTGTTGGAGATTATCATTACACAATCAATTTTCAAAAGGACCCCCGACTCCGGACACATATGTACGTCCCCGCGTCATCATCGTCGTCGCCATGAATAATAATAATAAATTTCTCCTCATCATCATCATCAACATAACATCATTACTGGGTTTATTAAATATTAGTAGAAACTTTTCCAAATACACACACACCCGGCTCGGTACGCATAAATCTATCTCAGCATCGCGATGATGTATTGCACACCTTGCAAAGCGCCTCGCGACCCCGACACGACCCGTGTACCGCCACTGTGTCATTTGCATAATATCCGCAAATGTATATTGTGAGAGGGAATTTTATGAGCGCTGTGCACAGCTCTATAATACGGGTCCGGGACGTAACGACTAGGACTAGGGTTAGTTGATTATTTATGAGCATCCATGCATGGCTAACACGCATCGGTTAGAAATGAGAGTCGATGGATAACGTTTTATTAGTTTTTTTTTTTTGTCCTATGTTCATTGCCTTTTCTGGCAGGGACGGGCTTGAAAACTTTCGCGCAAAATATGATTTACGACTGGCGTGGCATAGTGTAGAGGAGGAGATCTACGATCGCAGGCGACTGGCCGCGGAGTAGGAGCTTTGCAGTTGGTGGCAGTTTGCTGGCAGCTTGCAATGTACCTATAGTATGTTGTCGGTGTGCTTCAACCTCTAATATTGTTCTGCTGTTGCGCATGGGATTGTCCATTTGAACTTTCGTTAGATTACGAGCGTATATGTGTGTGGAGGCAGACACTCGTATGTGAAGTGCTGCATGAGGTCACAGAGCAGACAACCAGCAATAAATTTCCTAGATTGCAATGAAATGAATTTTGTATTTTGTAAGCACTTGGGTGGACAACGAAAAGCGGGCTTGTCAGTGTGGGATTTGTGTAGGCACCTACTCGAAAAATGGTGGCGTGGCGGTAACCTTTTCCCATCAAAAAGGTACTGATTACTCCTGCCAATCAAACACAACCAACTAACCAACCAACATTCCATCAATCCACTTCTGTGTAATGTCACTGTCAATCCGACTGTCGTCCTTTCAGCTCGTGATTGTGAGCATTTTCGGTGCGCATCTCCTCCAACTGAAGCTGTCCATTGTATGTAAATTGGTCGGTCGGTTGTGCAATTTAGCTCCGCTGACCATTAAGGGCTCCTCTCGCTTACTCTCCGCGAGATGATATGTCCTTCAAAGTACCCAACAGCCACCAGTCACCAGCCACCACCAGCCACCAGCACTATCACAAATGCAGTGAGTATAACTAGTAGCAATACACAGCTTGACATAAATCCTCCAAATGACGATGATGACTTCAACTCTCAGGGCCCGTTGCGTGGTCATTGTCGTCCATCAAATGCAGTAGCCGCCGAAAAATGCCATCACAGTGCAGAGTTAAAGCTGTTCGCATGCGAATTCTCACCATTGTCTCGCCTCGCCTCACCATCACCCTCTGGCAGGAGGAGCGCAGCGCAATCATCTCTATCCACCATCATCGTGCCCATCGTGGAGGCCAATGCGCGCACACATTGTTGGCATTATTCCTACGCGATTTTTCGATGCACTGTGATGTCCGCTGGCAAACTTGAAGGCTTTGCGAACACACATCACAATGATATTTATTTCGAACATATTTCTGCCGTCGGCTGATGACCATCGATCAAAACTGTCAGCACTGTCAATCATTCGGGTTATTTATGGCCTAAAAGTTGAAGGAAGACGTCACGAACACACAGACACATGCTGGTAACAAATATATATGTATGTCGCGTGATGCAGTGTACAGCGTACAACAAGTATGTGCGATGCGACGTTAATTGCTTATTTCGTCTTTTTTTTTGTATTTTTTTTTTTGCTCCTTGGCTATGCTTTTGATGGATGATTTTGTTTTTTAAAAAAATTTCAGAGATTTGTTGGCAAAAAATTTAGTTACACTGCCACTTGGATTTTCCCCCGGTATTTGTCTTTGGCGTTCACGTTCAACGTGTAAAAGGATTGCCTACGAAGTTATTTTCATTTATTTTTTACTGGTGACAGGAAATCGTTTTGCAAACGTGGTTGTTCAATGACGGTAGCGAGTGCTGCAGCTGAGATTAGTAGAGTCGATGAATCGGCAGCATTTATGTTTAAGGATTGAAAACTTGCAAGATGTGGGTACATCCAACTCAATAATGACTGTTTTTTGTCGCAATATAATCCTATTTGGACACAACAACGACCCGTTTTCGTTTTGTCCCTGTTTAATAATTTTTGTAAATACTTGTTCTTCTAAAAAATATATATATAGCTTCCCTAACAATTGACACGAATAGAAAAATCAGAACGGCAAATTTTTGAGTAGCTTCTCATGACAATGTTCTTACTCGTGTATGTTGGTCAGACTTTCGCAAAAGGTGATGCAGCAAATAAAAATTTGTACGTGGTACTGGGTCCGACTTGAAACTGGCTTAGTAGTCCAACAAACTTAACAACTAAGCCAACTGAATGAAGTAAATATGAACGAACAATTTATTGCTGCCGCTTAAAGTGGAGGGCTAGAATCTTCCACGGCTTGCCAAAAAATGTCGCTCAATTTAAGTGAACAGTAAAATATCGAGTGAACAGTATTTTTATATGGTCCATTGGGAATGGCTTCATTTTGAGAAAAATACATCAGAAACGGAGAATTTTAATTTTAACTTAAGGCGTCATAACTCAGACGATAACATGAAGTTCTATCTCTCCTTATGTTACATTTGCTACTGTCCCCAACAGTGTTCTGGGCATTAGCATCGCATCGCAGCACCAGACAAGACCCAACCTTTTGGATTTACAATACTCAACGAGTTCTGCAACTGCCTTTGATGGAAGGGGCGTTCGGGAGTCATTGGGAAATTAATCCGACAAAGGTTTTCTATTTAACCAAATCTTGGCAATGAAAACTTTTGATCATAGCTGCTGTGAAAGATTTCGATGCAATAAGACAAATTCTAGGTCTTTCGGATTGCCCTTCATAAGGAACGTGTTCTGAACCACTCAAACAACCAAAAACACAGATGCAATTTATCCACACCCATGGTTCCTGGATGGATATTATGTGTGATTTTGTTCAACGGGCCACAAGCCTTCTACTTAAAAGGGTAGCAGTAGCAGCCTTGCAGTGCTGTAGGTTGATTTGAGTAAACACGTCCGCTATTAGTACTATTTGACAGTGAATGGTCGGAAATAAATCCTGCTCACAATCAGAGAAGTTCGACCTTCATTATGATGGTTTTTACTCTGCTTGTATGAATGGACAACCCAGGCTTTTGTGTCGAGACCGGGTTGCAAACCCTATTCATCGCATCCGTCGATTTTCCCAGCGATCCAGATAGGAAGCTTACGCGGGCTAAATTGGGTGGCTTGTAGACCTCAAAAGATGTGGTTCTATGAAGAGGGATTTTCGGCATTATACTGCTAATATATTCAGAGGTTTTCTCCAATGAGGTCTTCGAGCAAGCATTTGTTTCTTCAGCGAGCTCCATCAGATGAGCTTTGCAGTGTTCACACTCAGAAGCACTCATGCTATTATCATTGCCTGCTTTTCGAACGCTGCGAACTGATAATGAGTAGACAGCGGCATCCTTGTAGGAACGCTTCTTAACTTGCACCTTAGCTGTTATGCGGTCATTTGATGCACACCTACCATCAGAGCCGTCCGCGTCGACGAAGTTCTGACCGCTAGTGCTGCACCTTGTATTGGTCATGGCGCCAGCATCATACCATTAGCAGTGCACCAACGATTGCCGCTTCCTCGGCTCCTACTAGTGTGTGAGTCCAGGAAGTGGACAACCAGGAAGCTTATTAGTACGCGGAGAAAAGTTGATTTGTTAAACCATTGCATTGGTAAATCTGCAGTTTCATGTCACTCATGTTATCGCCATATAAGACTGTTGGTCGTGTCATGACTAAACTGCTAAATCCCATTTCACTGATAAGGTTCCGCAGAAACAGAATTTCCTTCATTGCTGAACAGAGCGTAATGTATTTGTACTACGAAGAGCAACTGTCGGTTGCTTCTTAGATTCCAAGGACACCACACTGCCAGGCAGAATGAAAACATTACCCCTAAAAGATTGTCTGTCATCGGTATTAATACCCCAATTCAACCCAGTTTTTGCTTTTTGCAATTGCTTTGACTAGAGTGTGTGTGTTTTTTTTGAGTTCAAACATTCTTCATACATATGTTTTGGTACCTTTTTCATCAACTCAACGAAACAAAAAGTACTCCATTCCATTCCAAAAGTTTCCCGACACACACAGAAAATGTCAATCTAACATTGACTTTCCCGCAAAATCCCTCACTATTACCACCACCTTCACGTTCACCGCCAGCGCAGCCAGCGCCGCAAAAAACAAGTGACACAGAACATAACTACAAGGTATTGAATAATTTACGATTAGAAACAAAATAACCACATCGAGTGAGATGCTATGCTAGGTTATTCAATTCAAGGACCGGCCGTCGATTGAACAGTGGCAAGAACGTGAATTCATATTCATTAAGCATAAATTGCCTTCAAAGGGAGTACGTAAGTGGACGAGTCTGTGAAGAAGGAGAAGCGCATGTGAGTTCTTTATGCCTGGAGCGGATCGTTTGTCACGGAGCCCCAACATGAATTTATGAGCCGAAACATATTGATTTATGACTCGTCATGTTTATTTGTGCGAGCTGCCCTGTTGTCATGACCTCGTCCTTCTCCTCCTCCGCCACCAACTCATCATTGTACATTCTTTCCCTTTTCCATGGAATATGAAGCGCCGACACTGTGTTCAGGTATTTTCCTTCGGCAAAGCTACCATCTCTTTGTGGTTAGGTTATAGAGAATATTTAGACGACTGATGGTGGTCATTTTTTTATTTCACCATTTAGTCCCTAAGGTGAAACCGCTATGAATTTACAAGGAATGACATTATTTTTTGGCAACAATCGAAAAACCAACGACATGCTATGAGAACACGTTAAAGTTCCGATTTGTGTTTTTTTTTTGTTCCTTTCTTGTTTTCCTGTGAAAATTTCTTTTACGAATGCCGAATGCCGAGCGATTGTCATCATGCGTTGATGGTTTGATGTGCAGAAAAACCACAAACAAAACAAGAAGATATTAAATGACATCACGATCACACAGGATTTCGTGCTGAAATTGACTTTTAAATGCATCAAATGGGGGAAAAAAAATTCTTTCAAAATATCAACTCAGCGGGATGAGCAACTAAAAAACAGGAACAAAAATGTCGCTGACTAAATGCTTATCGGCATTTATTGTTCGAAATTCGAAGCAAAATGATGGCAATCAAAATTGACGCGTAATTTTGAAGGAATTTAAAAGGACTGACCGCAGAGGCAGAATGACAGAAACGTGTTGAAATTTTTAGTGGAGTGTAAGTATGGGTTTTTTTTTTGTTTGCAGTTTCGGAACTTGGTAAAGAAAAATAAAATCACAAAAAATAAAGGAACTAAAAAATATTTGTTCACTCAATAAAAATGTCAATAAATAATAAAATGGAATTACATAAATTGTCTTTGTAATGATTGTTGGCTTTAAATCGAGCCAAGAAAAAAGCAGGGCGGGACAACTAGTTCTAAAATGGAAAATTACTACGACATTTTTCTGAAGTTAATTTGCCGATCGAGTTTATCTGAGGTGTACAGCTACATTCGATCGACAACAAGGCATTTTAATGTCAAACGATTCTAACATCGTCTGCCCGTATGCATACTACTACATACTATTCACAAGCCCACTCATCTGTTTTCACAATTTTAATTGGCTCCGTAAGTCTCAATCTTGCAAAGTCGTGAATCGGCTTATATTTGTATGATTGCAGACTAAGAACTCACTTTACTTGAATCGGTGACTAACTCTTAATCAATCCCAGCTTATATTATCTAAAGAAAAACCTTTTTACAGCCCAAACTAATTCTAAATTTCCAGTTTGCGAATGATGAGGGCTACCATCCTTAAATTTAAATATGACCTCTCCCAACACAATGACACTTGCATCTGCTACCACCTGTGAGAGATTTCTGGGGCTAAACTATTCCTCATCACTCGAAATGAATCGAAAGTCCCTTGTTTTATCAAGCTCCATAGTGGTTCTGTTACATCTGCCATATTCCGAATAAGTGGTGCTAATTACGCCATCAAATCACTAAAAAAAAACTGCCTCTTCCTTTAAGTTAGGTGAACGAAGCTCCATCATTTGTTTTACCTTCTCATGATCTGCAGTAATACCAGCTTTTGTAGGAAAAGAAATGTCCTAACAAATAAAAAGGTTGAATTTAAAGCTCAACTTCGGGTACTTTAGTTCCCTACACCGATGAGTAATTAACCAAGTCGCGATCAAAGGTAAACTTAGTTGTTTTTGCCCGTTTTGAAGGGAAATATGAAAGAGGATTTAGCAGCCATTACCAAGCCAACTTGTTTTTGCGGGTTCGAGGGCTTAAATTGTGTTCGGCTTGTCAGAATAGACCAACGACCTTACAAGAATCGTTAAATCGATCAGACCCTGTTAGAATCTCGGCTAACTAACAGGGCCATTTCGAGAGATAAGCTGCTCACCAAATTCATCCTTCACCATTTCCATTGTTTCATGTGGCATGTGGCACCATCTTGATGAAACCACATATCAACCAAGTTCAACTCAGTCAACTGGGGCAAAATAAGTCGCATATCATGACTCAATATCGTTCGCCGTTGCCGGTAATAAACCACACCAAACTGTCGTTTTTCGGGATGCATCGGTTATTCTTGCATGGCAAGTTGGCTGATCATCACTCCAGATGCGACAGTTTTGCTTATTTACTTATCTGTTGAGCCAGAAATGAGCCTCATCGCTGAACACAATTTTTCGATAAAACAGCGTATTTTCATCATTTTAAAGTCACCCTTTATAAATAGAGGTATAGAACTTCGAATTGAAATAAAACACAAGAAAATGGTTTTAATGTCAATTAAATTTGGCTTTATTGGATCAGAGGTCCAATTTTCCACAACTTTTTCAAGCATTTGGGGCTGTATGTCGGCAATAACGCCACGAGTGTTGGCTTCCACGTCCCCTAATGTTTCTGGTTTGTTGGCGTAGGGGAGCCACTTCAAAGTCACACGATGTCAAATCACACGATCTTGGTGGCCAATTGACAGGTCCATTCCGCGAAATTATGCGCTCATCAAATGTTTCCTTCAATAAATCGATTGTGACGTGCGCTGTGTGGCATGTAGCGCCGTCTTGTTGGAACCACATCTAATCCACATTCATGCCATCCAATTCGGGAACAAAATAGTCGGTTATCATGGCTCTATACGGGTCTCCATTAACGGTAACTGACTCTCCAGCATCATTTCGGAAGAAGTATGGCACAATGACTTCACCAGCCCATAGAGCACACCAAACAGTCAGTTTTTGTGGATGTAATGGCGTTTCAAGGGTTTCATGTGGATTCTCTTCAATCCAAATGCGGCAATTTTGCTTGTTGACGTAGCCATTCAACCCAAAATGAGCCTCATTACTGAACAAAATTTTGTGATGAAAATCAGCATCGATATCAAACTCATTTTCGGCCCATACACCAAAATCACGACACATTGCATGGTCTCGCGGCTTTAATTCTTGCACAAGCTGGATCTTGTTAGGTCGTAAGAAGAGATCTTTCCGCAAAATCTTCCATAAAGTTAATGGACAAAGCTCCAATTGCTGTGCACGGTGGTGTTTCTTCGGTACGCACTGTTCGACGTCTCTGCGGATGCGTATTATCACATAGAATAAACGTAGTGCGGAAACGATCCATGGTTAACCGAATTAATTGCTCTGATGGACGATTATGTCGACCATAAAATGAACGGAGCCAATTTTCGAAATAAATTTGCAAGCGTTGTTCATTTGTCAACCTGTTCAATGACATTAGAGTTGCCATATTTGACCACAAAATGTCAGTTTAATCTCTATTCGAAAAACTAACCTCTAAAAAAAACACCCTTTACAAAACAAAATAGACCAAAAGCACTTACTAATACCTTTTTCTTCCATTTTACTTTCAGATTCAACTGATTTAAAACCAGGTGAGTGATATTTTTATACAATTTCTTACAAGATAATAAAATTAGTTTTTACTATGCACCTATTTCAACAACAAAAAACGTCAAAATATTTTAACATTTAGCCTTGTTAACCAAATTATCGATTTTACCATAAATTCCTCGTTTTATATATTTCCTCACAAAAAAAAACACTAAAGAACTTCTGAAGTGCTATAAAAAGCCTCGTTTCCCAAATCCCATTATAATTGCCATAATCCCATGAACACCCAAGTAGGTGTGTGTTTTTTTTATGTATTTTCTAAGTCGACTTGAGTCTTCCGTATAATGACCCATTTATAGCTTCCTAAGTAGCACCTACTGGGGTAATAAAAATTCTCTCAAAATGTTTTCCATCATAATGAACACTCCTTTTTGAATTCTCCATTTAATAACTGTTCTATTGTTGGATCTACATACATATACTACCGAAAAAAAAACGAAATAAATATTTTCATTCTGGGAGGTAAGCAATTAAATTAACATTATAATTGACGTGATTTTCGAATATTTCCATTGACCGGCGTAGTGCGCATAATTTTGCCGTTAAAATAGATTAATTTTCTGTCCACGCATTTGGAAATTTCGGTTGTTATTAGCCCTTGAATAGATCATTGTCTGCCGAAAGTCGAGTTATATATCCTGTCATCAGTCGCACATAAATTTCCTCTTTGACAGCCAATTATTTCGTGTCGTCGACAACATCGTTCAATTTGGAGACGAAATCAACCCTCTCCAAGGAACAGGCAGCCCTACGCTATCCTGCACAAAAATTCATCTTAATAATGCAGATATGCCATCAAACAACCGCAGGCAGTAGCAGCAGCAGCCAGCACTTTCCACTTTCGGCTATCGAGCTTTTTGATATGCAAATTTCACCCGCAGAAGAGCCTGTACCGGTGCAGCAGCAGCATCAGCCCTTAACTCTGTGGAACCGCTGCGCCGAGCCGCACTCATATGCAAATGTCAAGTCAAAGGCATTTTGATTCGTTTCGGGGGCTCCTAAAAGAAGAAAAATTATGCATTCTGGGTTTATTTGCGAATGCAAATTTCTTTGCAAACACACCACACACACAAACACTGTCGCTCGCAAATCCTTTTTAGTCATCAACTTCAGACAAAAGCCGTCTTTCTGTCTGTCATTCAGTCAGCGAGACAGCGATTAAGTGACGAGTTGTCGAGGTCATATCACCGCACAGCATCAGAGGAGACAGTAACAAAGCAGTTGTAGCAAACCTCCTTAATCTCAATTCCATTTGAAGAGAGTGAAGTACTCAGGGCGGCAAACAGGATGATGATGATGATGATCATCATCATTGACGACGAAATGATGAGACGATGACAATGACAACGACGAGCGCTGTCAGCGCTGCAGGTCAGCAAACAGCAGCGAATTAAATGCGACAGCTTATCGGCATCTACGACTTTCGCATGTGATTATCCCAAAAAAGGGAAAATTCGTCAACTAGCAAGAGTCGGCTTCTCGTCGTCCGTTTTCAGGACATTGAGAGAGTGGAAAATCGAATGCAATCGGATCCCGTGGCTGCAAAACTCCCGCCGCCGCAAATTGTTTAGCTGTCACATAAAGAAGTCACTCGATGGCAGTGATCTGCCTGCGTCTGCGGCTTCTGTCAACGTTCTTCGGTGGTTGTCCATCACGTTGTCGGTTGTTCATCAATTGGATGCAAATGTCTCAGACAATTTATATCCGAATGCTGAAATGACAGTTAATCATTGCGTATCGGCCTGGTCGTGTAGTTGCAATTTTGGACCTTAAAAGCAACCTACGCTGCTGCTGCTGCTTCTGGGCTGGAACAGATCGTTGGTAGAATTGGTGGTGTGCAAGACCACTTGTAAGTGGGGTTGTCCACAACAAGTTGAACAAAACCCAACGATTTGTGGACGTTTGATTATTCAGCCATTTGGCATTGATGCGAGATGAAGGATCTTGATGGGTGTACTTCAACTGTGTGCACATACAGTGAGAGAAATAATTTTTTTTAGTTTCGCTCGAAGGAAAAATCATCGAAAGAGACTGCATTAGGCTTTGCCTCAAGGGAGCCTTGAGCAGTCGTGAATGACACCATCTTAGTTTGAATTGTTGTAGTTACTTAAAACTTAAAGCTAACAGACGCCATAGGTCGGATTCTTAAAAAAAATTGTATGACCTGACTTAATGTCCTTTCAACAGATCTACCATTCTGCTGTCCATTTAGAAAGCTGATCATTAGCCACGAAAGTTGCACCCACAGCAAGTACAGCAGTATCATCTGCAAAATAAGTTATAGTTATTTCTTCACTTGTTAGTTAATATGTCTGATCGCTAGTAAATAAGAAATAGTACTGGACCTCGTGCACTGTCTTGTGGTACGCCAGCTTTATACGTCTGTTTTGGTATTCTGTATTCGTAATAGTCTTTGAGATATAGATATAAGACCATCGAATTTGAGAATGTAATTCAGGCCTTTACTTTTCTAATTTATCGATCAGTCCTTTATTTTTTTGAGTCTGGAGTCTGTTTTTTAATTTTATCGCCAAGTAGATGTACGAATTATTGTGAAGTTAGGAAGCACATTAAGCAAATTAGTAATTGACTTTTCTGCAACTTGTAATATGGTGATACGATGGCACTAGATTGCCACGGCTAAGGATCCACACAGAAACTTAAAACGCTTAAAACGAAAAGGCTCCGATTTTTTAGCTTCTGCAAAGGGAGTCGCTTAAATGCCTGCTCGATGAAGTGATAGAAGGACAATTTTTGTAAAACGAAGCTTACAGACTTTTTCTATCCTTTTAATGACGAGAGTAAGGTTAACAATTGTAGGGATCATAACTCCCACATCACTGCCGCTTGTGGAGTTCACCGGAGAACTTAAAGACTAATTACCTCATTCGAAAATCGAAGAACGTTAAAGTCTTGCAAAGGACTGGAAACACTTCTGACAAAAGGAGAACTTATAACCAAAAATGTTGTATAGTCCTATACGTCAATGATTGCAGCAATCCTTCGGTTGTTTGGTGAAATAAGCTTTCATGGAAATAAGTCATTCTGTTTTAGATCCTCTAATAAATCTTGCACCTCGTTATTGTGTTACATAAGGGGTTTTTGGTAGAACTTGCATTGTAGTTTTGGTGACGGCGAGCAAGAACTGCCCTGCGTCTCCTAAAAAATAAATAATTGGCGTAAACCATTGGGTGTGCGAAGATATATTTTTTACATGAATGGAGGGACCTACAGTTTAATGCCGATTCCGAACGAGAGTTTTATTTTTGAGAATCTTCTCATGACATTTCTTATTCTTGTATGTTTGTCAGACATTCGCAAGAGGTGGGGCAGCGAATAAAAACTGCAAGGTGGTATGGTAATGTCATCTGATGCAATTGTACTGGAACTGCCAGTTGGATAAAAACTCACTCCGACCTTTCCTAAGCTTATAGATGATCCCACGAAGTTCCGACATTGTGATTTTACAATAAGCAACTGTGAGAGTAAGAGTAAGAGTTCCAAATATCTGTAGTGACAGTTCTCTTAAGCCTTACTCAATCTCTTCACCTTTTCTTAGTTAGTATCACTAATAATATAAAATACTCAAACTCTATAAAATCGAACTGAGTAGGTATTGTCTGGCTCCATAAGAAAGCCATCAGCTTGCAGCTTTTGCCTGAAACTCACATCCAGCTTTTCTGTACTGATTCTAACTTTTTATAAAAGTAATAAGTTCGCGAGTTAGATAGTTATTCAAATTGTACCAAATGTTAAATTTTTTTTTCCTAGTTACACCTACGAGTATTTCCCTACAGAATTTGGCATTTCATGATTAACTCGACAAACTGCATTTGCGAAATTTCTCTCAGTGCATCAAAAATGCAACACCCTCCCCCAACACTACAATGGGGGATGATGCAATTCGTACACAACCAAATCGACAAGCGACGTTCAAATCGAACCCGCCACAAGTAATTTTCTGCGATTTCACCACTATCAATCGTTTCGCGATGGATCTCTTCTTTGGTTTGTCTCTGTTGTTGTTTTTGTTTGCCCATTGCGCCGCTTTCTGTGCTGATAGGTGATTGACAGCTGTTTATTTGCTGCTGTCATTGGCGTATTTTGCGTAAACAACCGTCAAGCGCATGGGGTATTGGCACAAATACAAAGACACATATTTTATGCCAGTAAAACCGCAATGATTCCAGAGATTCCGCACATTTGTACAAAGATCGGTCGCCGTTGTTGTCGTCGACATCGGGGGACATTTTAACGTACACAAAGCAAACGCAGTACCTGCCCGCCGACGATCCTTGTTAATGTCGTTTCGTTCCTTTTGACATTGTCAAAGTGATGTTTTGCCGTCAGTCATCCTGAGGTTCAATTCGATCCCGATCCCGATCCCATTATCATTATACTACCGCCCGCTGCTGCTGCTGGCTGACTTGTTGGCTGGCTACTACAACAGCAGCAGCAGCATTTACTGTGTGACAAGGCTTCATATATTTACCAGTCAACCGCAGTGACGGGCTCTAAATCAACTGGTAATTTATAACTCTGAAGTATTTTTCGGTTTGTTTTTCGATTTTTTATTGAAATTTTGAGAAAATTGCCATTGAGGTTACCGCTTGCACGTTACCCCTTCTGTACTATAGTACAACTGGGGGCATCGCGCGTCAAACAACAAAGGCAACAGATATAATTAATGGCAAAATGACACGCCGGCCGACGACAACAAAAACGACAACGACAAAGTTTTTGTTGTTCTGTGGTACTGTCCCTCGAGCCAAACTGAAAAAAGCACTCATGGATGGACGTTATGACGTTAGGACGGACGTACTCGTAGCATCCCGTTTTCATACGTACGTACGTACGTTTCTCATGGTAGAAAGTTTGATTTATATTAATCGCTATTTAAATTAATTATGCTGCTGTCACAACTTTATTAAAATTTATTGAAATATCTGATGGCGGGATAGTACCTATCATTTTCAAGATTGTTTTTGTTTTAAGTTGAATTCATGCGGTTGGAAAGAGAAGAAGCTATTTGTTGTTGGTTTTTGACATATGAACACTTATTTATAAAAAATACATATTTAGGTGGCTACCTCTACAACAGCTCTTTGAATAAGAAACTAGTTTGGAGCGAATATATTCGCTTTCTTGGCTTAGTGACAAATGTTTGGGAGATGTGTATTTTATAAGACTGAGAGAAACCAAAGAAGCTTGACTGCTAAACTGCAATTAAGTTGCGAGAGCTGTAGTTCCTACGCACGGAACCAAGCACACATCCAGTGCAACTTGGATAATGCATACATAGTAACGAATGTACGTGTAACGAACCCTTGTGTTCACACTCTGTTTCATTAGGTGAGTGCAACGACTTGACAACCCTTTCAAAAGGAGGAGTGCAAATGCTACATTCTTCATTATTAATTCGTTCCATTATTCAAGAACCACTTGTTAATCATGTGAAGTAACATCGCACATGACATACCACATAAAGTGTGACGTGAAATAGCGCCCTTCAAAATAAGGCCTCATTTAATATGCAGTTTTATAGGCCATATTTCGCAGTTGTCATTGAAATAAGTCCACATGACTCACGAGATCTTATTTCCACTTAAAAACGGAAATAAGGCCATATGTGGTCTTATTTCGTAGGGCTCTATTTCACGTCACCCACATATATGTAGGTATGTATATTTTTGTGATTAGCATCAAAAGTAATGACGATTTAGAAATGCCCGGTCCGTCCGTTCAAGCCCTTCTTTAGTTTTATGCTAGGAAACCGAAATACAGAACATTATACTCCCCCACATTCTCGAAACTAATTTTTCAATACACCCAAAGCTTAAAGCTAAAGTTGAAGACATAAAGGGTTAGAATCTTAACAGAATATGTAGCAACTGACCTCCTTCACAAGGTTGACATGTAACGTTTTTTTTGGCGTTTGTTTGTTTGCATAAGATTTTTTACCCGAATCAAGTTTTCTTCAAAAATTTCCATAGAAATCGAAAAAAAAAATAAATAAATTATAGTAAAATATTTAGCCAACATTTTTTGTAACACAAGGTGGCGCAAAATGATTTATCCTTTGAGAGGAGTGATTGGGCTCTATTTTTTGAGGAAGCCATCGGCAATATGGTCACTTTTAATGGCGAATGCTACAGAGCCATAAAAAAACTACTTAATGCCGGAATTGGATGAGCGGCCCGTGGTGGACATGTGGTTTCAACAGTCGAGCCACATCGAGCGTAATCTCGCGTTTTTGCGAATTGGCATGGCCAGCAAGATTAGCCGATTTAACCATCCCAGACTGTTCTTTCTTTGGGGCTACTTAAAGTCTCGGGTTTTTACCAACAAGCCTTAGACAATCGCACACCTTAAGAAGAATATTCGACAGAAATGCGAACAGTTATCACCGGAATGGCATATCTGGCGGAAAGGCATGCAAAATTTAATTAAATGGACCCGAATGTGTATCAACACTGCCGACTTGACTTACCATGTTCTCCATACAAAAAGGGAAAGTCTAATAAGGCGATACTTATGAGATTCCAACGAAAAAAAAAATGGTATGATCAGAAGGGATCTACTTTCAGTCCAACCCAAGTTATAGGCCTTTAAAGTAAAAAATTACGATTTTTAGGAAGAACATGATATATGTAACTTTGTGAATAATTACCTAACCGATACACAACAAACCCCGTTATAAAGTCCTAAATTTCTATATTTGAAATCCTCTGGCAGAATATTCTTATGAGCTATGGTTATTATCGCAATTATAAGAAAATGAGCATTTGCTATTTTAAGGTCCACAAATCTGATAGCTTGTTCTTACAGCTTTAATTTGACGTATTTTGGGTATCTCTTCGCAAACAAATATCTGAGATATTCATTCAAAAAGTTAACAGTTTTCAGAAACTTTAAAACATTTCCTACACGCTGCTTTCATTACTTATTTTTAAATATTATTACGTACAATGGCTCCAACGAATAATAGCATAAAGCTTCCCAACTCTTACTAGCTTATTTCGTTTGTCATTTGATTTATACGCTTTATTGTCGCCTGTCTTCTTGTGTGCCTTACCAACTATTTCTTTTTACCGTCTAGGCTTTGAATGAGGGTTCATAACTTTCCCACTTTTAATACATCCCTTCTGGTGCACCTGTGGGGTTCGCTGGTTCGACCTCAAAAAAGATATTCCAAGCTTCCCAGTTTAGTTAGAAAAATATTAAGGCCAATCACATACTCTGCATCATTAATTCCGTAACTCTGAAGACGACAATCGTTCGATATGGTCATCACGTAACTTTATCTCTATCGTGTCGTGTCGTCCGTCGTCATTGCAGTAGCTGTCACTATCAAATCAGAGATGGCGCTGATGCGACCATTTTGCAAAGCAGCTGATGTTTTTTTGGAATTTTAACGATTTTAAACACGAAACGCAAGTCCTAAACTGTTTTTCAATTCAGTTTTGTTTTTTTTACAATTCCTTAAAAATAATGTCGGCACAGGAATATTGTTTCTAGAACCTTACAGCATTTTTAAAGGTATTATAATAATGTCTTTTTATTGTTTCTGAAGTGGAATTCTCCTGCATATCTTCTATGCATAACTTCTGAGCTCCACCAATCTCAGAGAGTCCATTACAATAAATTCTCTGTCATAGAGAAGTGAAAACTATCAGCCCAAGCCAATAGGCACCTTAAACAACCATAGCTGACCCCATCACTGTCCCAATCATCGCACCTATTGCAGAGCCTTGTGTCGAAATTCCGTTGAACAATTACCCTCTAAATCATGATTTCTTTTCCTCTTCGTGGTGCAATTAGTGTTCAATAAAAAAAAATTCATATATTCCCCAAGACAATGGACCATTTGGGTGAAGTTCTAAACAAAGGCCTGATGAAAACCCATATGAAGCAGCTTCATGACGCCGACCACAACATCGACATCGTCGTCACCGCTAACGCTAACGACAACGACAACAGCGCGACGACGCGACATTGACTAAATTCCCTATTTAATAGTCGAGATGGGTAATAACTCACCCCGTGTGCGGAACCCGCAATTACAATGCCAATCGGCAACTACTTTGCTGACAATTTTCCACGCCATTTGTACATTCCTTTAGCCACATGGTGTCGCAGTTGGGTGATCACCATCACCATCACCATCATCGCTGGATCGCAATTGACGTTGGATCCTTGCGGAGCAGAATCCAACAGGAACGCATTCATCTTCACATCAGCGCATCGTCCATCAACTGTAATTAGGGAGATTCCAAGGTAGGTCCTATATATATGTATATAGAAACAAAAAAACCAAACAAGAACCAACTACGTTTTCGAATTCTCTGGATAATATTGCGATTTGCGATGCAACGGATGCTATGCGCTGGACCAAAAGCTGTCCAGCTTCGCTATGACTGCGGAATGGAATTTATTTAACTTACAATGCCATCAATTTACTTGTCATTCATGTCAAGTTGCCGGCTTGATGTTCGATGATGGGCATTGAACAATAAATATGTCGTCAATTGACGTTTTATCTCGACAACAGCGTGCGTTGCTATAAGCGAATTGAATTCGAAATAGGACGAAATGATAGAGATGAACTACAACACTACAGGATGCCATTAGTTGGGAATGGAGCTGTTGTGTTTTTTATTGGTTTTTGATTCAATGTCTCTGCTGGGTGAGGGGCGATTTTTTAAAATAACTCAAAATATTCCATTTCCCCCTAATGAAATGGAAAGCAACCATAAAGTATTTGAATTTTTGTATAATTTTTAACGTATACCTACATACCTACACCTAGAGAAAATGTCTGTCTAAAATGAGGTTAAATCGTGGTAAAGACCAACTTATTCCTAGGGCCGTTTTGAACCGTGGTGAGTTCTAAGGCAACTTGTCTTATTTATGTTTTAGAAAATTTCATAAGTCATAAGTCTTCATGGTCTAATACGAAAGTCTAATTATGGAAGGGGTAAGAACCCTATTCTGAAGGAGTTTGATGACTTACTTGTGGGTGGTAATTGGCGAGGGCAAAGCCAGAAAGAGAAGAAGGTAGTACTCAGCTCCAAGACTTAGCTTCGACACAGTAATTAGGAACTCTTCCGAGTCTACTTCGACCATTTGTTCCCAACATGACTGCCAAAGTGAAGTGGAAGAGTCTGTAAGTAACCCGATATTTAAGGAAATTATATTTTGGACGCATTTTTTGTAATAATGCAATAATTTATAATTTGTCACGAGCAGACATTTTTAGCACAAAAACTGCTCCCAGAGTAATTGTCTCATTCCTGTCACAATTCGTTTTATGATTAGCGCTTAATTATAGTTCCACACTACGTCAGTTGTGAGCACCTCCACAAAAGTTAAATGCAATGGAATGAAACAGATCAGGGGCTTCTGTATGACCTGCTATAAGCTGCTATAAGAAAACCATATCACTATTGAGTCTACGTTGGGGGAGAGAGGATGTGGATCATTCCATGGAAGTCCTCGAAGGGCAAATCGAATCAAGTTAATTCAATTCGATTTGAGTGAATTTTGTGGTATGGGGACCAAACTTGTGAAGTATATTCTAGTTGCAAATGGACAAAGCAATCGTTCACAGACAAACCTAGGAGTCGGCAAATTCTACCGAGACTAAAACGCTCCTCGTCTACAGTTCTTGTAGTTTCAGCTTCTTCCATCTCGTTATTACTCCTAGATTTTATTTAATTTTTAATTTTTTTTAAATCTTTAGGTAAGGTTAGGTTAGGTTTGGTTAGGCTTACGAGTCCTCGTGGACCCATTGTGATGCCCGATTGTTAGAGTTAACCATTGCTGTTAAAGATATTTAGACTTTATGTCAGTTTACTCGACGCCGTCCACTCTATCCGGATATCCTCAAAAAACCCGTGAATACGAGGATGTGAGTCATCTGAAAGTTCTTTTAAGTCATGGAGGTAATGGCTTCCAATTGTTCTTGTCCTCAATTGACAGACTCGGTCAGTGACGGAGAAAGTGAGGTGTGTCTTCATGGACCTCTTTCTTCTACATATTTATGTATATCGTCATCCTTGAGATTTAAATTCATTGTCTGGTTTCCTAAGAAGTTATGAGCCCCTACCAGCTTAGACAGCGACGATCTGTCAAAGAAGTTAGATGGTCTGGCCGCTATTTATTATGGTTAAAGCTTCTGTAGTACCTCACAGGTCGTTAGCTCTTTCTGGCTTCTATTAGTTTTCATACGGATCTTGTTCTCCGCTCGTTCTGTAAGATTACAGAGTGATAACATGATCACTATTCGATCCCTTTAAGGATGAATTTCCAAAAATTCTTTGTTCTGGCGTTTTGAGCACTACCAACGTTTCTAGGGTTATAGCTTAGGGAAGAAAATCAATAGAAGCTAAACAGAGCGTTATTGTCGAGGCTGATAGTATAGGGCATCTTCCCTGTTAAGAACTAATGGGTTGTGTTGTTGATAATGGCTGTTTACATTGAGGGCCATGGTCTTACAGAATGTGTCTTACCCACATGCCAAAAATAACAGACAACTATCGACTTCCAATGCAAGATAGGAAATTCCTTGGCAATTAAACCCCAATATGATTCAATTTTTGTATTACCAAAATTGCTATAGAATCACTTAAAACTTCACAATCCTGTCAATAAGGCGCATTCCCTCATGCCTGAATAAGACATTAAAAATGCATTAATACATGTTGTCAACATTGTAACGTATATTCCAAATGAATTGTCAAAAACTCACCAAATGTGGTTATAGAGAGCAAAACAAGCAACCAAGGCAAATTTTTAACCACACGAAACCCAGCTGCTGCTCGCTCTAATTAACGTGACAAGAGTAAACCAAACAACTTGACATATAAATTTATGCCAACACTTTAGGTTGTCTTTGGAAATTGTCTCGGTGCTGCGTCGTGCACCAGAAAAATGCACAAATTGTAATTATCTCTCACTCCCCCCTTCCGTGTGTGTGTGTGTGTGGCAGAAGAAGTAAATTAAACCCAAATGTATAATCATGTTGTTCCGCATCTATCTACTGAACTGATGTCAGTTGAAAGGGACAAAGATGTGAATATAGCCGATGGCGAGCACACATCATCGCAATTTGTGACCGACCCGTGTGTTGCTGAAGAGTTGACATTTCTGTCACAAACTTAATTAATTTGTGCGTGTCAGCTGCAACACAAGAGTGTAATCAACGTGGGCTCTCATCTCCCATCTCGCATTTTCCATCATCGAGCAACAGCTCCCGTTTGCCTGCTGCCTGGCTTTTATAAAACCAACAAATGCATATTTTTTCTTCGTTCCTTTGCGGGGTTTTTTTTTGCCTGTGACTAACGTAGATTGCGTGCATCAGACTCTCAAAGCCGTACCGTCGAAATAACCTTGTTAAGATCTTCTTCGACGACACTGTGAGGAAGGAGCGATGCCTGCCTGCCTGCCTGCATGGTAGTTATCCATCAAGCGGACCTTCCTCCCTTCAATTGCATAAATTTATTGGCAAAGCATAAACTGTGTGCTCTCATTGCATATGCAATTCCGGCCGCCGCCATCCAGTCATCATCCATCTCATCAGGAGCTGCAGGGAGCCGGAGGAGCCGTCCAGGCCGAGGAGACGGAGATGGAAAGCACCTCGTTTGTGCAGTAGGCTTTAATCAAGCATCAATGCTCCTTGCTGTTGTACTGTTGTAGTATCTATGTAGTTGCTGCTCTGCAGTTGCCCTATGGTGTGCGCTTCTTTCGTTTGTTTATTTGACAGGAGTTCCTTTTAAATCACCCAAGTCTCTTCATGTGTCCGTCTGCTGTCGACTGGCTCGTCCAGCACTGGAATTGATGGACAGATGACAATAGCTTTGACAACCAACTTTGCTGGACCTTTGCGGATGCACTGGACGGACGGACGGGCGGATGGATGGATGTCCTTCTGCTGTTTCGCCGGTAGGTGATTGGTGTTTGTGAAAGTGGTACTCAGAGTGGTATAATTGGCGAAGGTTTCTGCAAAAGATTGAAAACTAATAGCCTTTGGATGCGGCTACATTTTAATAGAACCAAAATAGAGTTCCCATTGAGCAGTCGATGACGTTTGCAGAGTTCAAGAGTAATCAAAGGCACAAAGACACTCCCAGTGACTGGCCAACGTTATCCAAACAAAAAATCCCAACGAGGTTAATCCACAATCGAAATTGCCTTGCATTCTCTGTCTCAACCAAAACCAAACACCAAAGGAGTAACTCCAATTTTTCGTTGAGATTTGCACAATGTGGACACCGTCAATGTGGTGACAGCAACGAAGATCTTTGGAAATCCGATAAGAATCGAGATTAATGCGATTCGTGGTGGATTGGGTGCGGCAAAAGGAGACCTGATGGATATGCCGGACAGTAAATAGTCCGACAGTGATTGACAGATGCCAGTTTGTTGTTTGATTGTACCAACATTTTGCGACAAAACTTTGGACAGTAGCATTCTGCAAATGAAATCCAAGGTTAATTTGCTTCGAAGTTCGTTGTCGATTTTTTTCACCGAATACAACAAAAAAAAAGGTAAATAAACTAGCACTGCAGAGGAGATGAAAAAAAAAACCTGTGGAAACAGTTAAAAGTAATAAGAAAGGCGATGAAGTACTTACATACGTACAGTGAGCGCGGACCAGAGGTTGTAATTACTTGGCCATCAAATGGTTTAAAAGAACAGAGCTTGAAGGACTTGTGCCAAATATTTAACTATTTGTGTTGATTGTATGTGTTGTGGCATGTCAGTGGATATAGCGATTGCGATTACAACTAAAACCTGCCTGTGACTGTAGCAAAGCGAGGGAAGTAAGTGAACAAATCATAGTGTCTCCCATAGGACCCATGAAAAGGATACCTGAACAACAGCAGCAAACTGGACAACATCCAACAAGAAACCCTCAACTCTTTACTACAAACTCACTTTCAGAGATGTACCCAAAGGCTGAGTAGTAGGTCACCAGGTTGCATCGACCTTCCATAAGGTATTATAAAACATACAAAATAATCTGGGCCATAGGCCCTGCTCTGGGGGAGACTTAACTTTTTCAAGATAAGGTACGGCCTACCTAACCATTCCAAAGACCTGACATGAAGTGAAAGTTGTTGGCTTTCCCAAGCCAGGAAAACCTAGTCAGACAAATTCCAAGAATTGTAGACCAATGAGTGTAAAGTTCTTTATTAATTATAAGCTAACTTCCAGAAAAGTCGCTACGATACAGTTCAAAGTCAAGTACCAATGAACGAGTAAGGAAAGTAGCTAAAGCATTATACATATTCTTTTCTTACTCATGGATATTTTGACAGACTTTCGCAAAGCTGGGCCCCTCGCTAAGTAGTTCAATGCACTTACCCATCAAGCAAATGATCAATTTTAAGCTCAAGAGCATGCTTTTGCTGTCCCTAAGTCTAGTTTAACATGAATCAGCTGCTGCCAAGAGCACTTAGAGCGCCGGGAGTGATCGAACACAATTGAGCCCAAGAACTTCACTAGTTCACCACTGTCGTGAACGTCTTAGGTTGGTGGTTCTTGGCTCGTCATCTTTGAGGTTTAATTTAATTGCATGAAGTGATGACCAGTCAAACTGTAGAAGTTTGAAGGTTCGGGAAACGGTGTATTCTGGCCAGAGCTTCCTTGATACTTCACAGGTAGTTAGTTCTTTCCACCTGTTGTTAGATTTCATACGTTTCTTAGATCGCAGAGTGGTGGCTTGATCGACTGAAGTTGCAGACCCATACCTCCCTAATACGTCAGCCCTCTCACGTTTTACGGCGTGCTGCGAGCAGAGAGCCTTAAGCTCTGCAGGGCAGCGGCGAACTAGTTTGGATTTTATTTCTATAACAGAAAGTGCTTTAATAGCTGCCGGACTGTCAATAAAAGTTGTAATATCATTTTGTGGTATTCCGCCTCGAACCTCTGTTTGGAAGACACTGCTGTTGTAAGCTTGATTGAACAGTTTAGCTTTATTTCTGCCGAAAATAATCCGGCACTGGTTCCACAGTCCATCTTAGATCCGTCTGTTGAGATGGATAGCGATTTACTTTTTGTGGGTTCATTCTTGTCCCATTCATCGCGAAGGAGCAGGAGAATGGTCTGCTAAAGTCCAGTTGGGGATACATATAGTCAGAATTGACAATGTTTCCAACGTATTTGCATAGAATCTGTGCATGATCAAAATTGCCAGGGTTCGAGGTGTTCAGATATATACGTCCACAGAGAGTTCTCAATGCACTGCTTGTGCATTATGCATTCTTGCTACAATTTTTTTTGCATCCATCTTCGAGACTCATTTTTTAAAGATCTAACTAGATCCCACAATTGAGTGGGAGGTTTTTCCTAGATCCTCGTAGTATCACTATGGACTAAGTACTGTCCTTAGTATGCTGATACTTCGCCGATCGGTTAACCTTACCTTACCTAACTGATCTCCTATAAGGTTTATCTCGAATGATCATCCTCTTGTTCATGGATCAATGCGATGTTTAGATACCCAAAAAGTGTTTGTTAAGCCTTTTTTTAAGCCTTATCGCTGACACGCCAAGAGTTTAGCTTTTTTCAATATGCCTCTTTTGTTTGATATTCTTTCGAATACTAGCTTCGTTCAATTTTAGTTGATTAATATTCAACGATAGTTAAATTAAGGCGCATATTTCAGTAGTCGATCCCGCAACTTCGAAGGGATTTTTATTTTTTTTGTTGGCAAATAGTGCTATAACTTTCTACACATCTGCCCTTTTTTTGTATTTTCCATCTTGCCTTGGGCTTTAAGTCGTTGTTCATAAACCTCGTCAATTCCAGAAATTCATACAAAATATGATCAATTTGCTTCATTCCATGATTCGATGAGTTCCAAGTGAATCTCCTTTAGATGGCGGTTTTCAATAGACCGCCACGATTATTCGGTACACAAATTGCACCACTGAACAAAGGTCTGCAAACTGCATTTGACTATTCGATTTCGTTTTACCCAAGGGTGACTTAAGATATTGACTTCCAACTGCATACATGTCGACTGATCCTCTGCTCGTCCTCACATAGATTTACCCATCATTCAAGGCGTTCAAAATTTTCCCAGCTAAATCCGAACAAACAAAAACCTTATCTATCATCAAATTACACCAAACCTCTGCAATATTACCAAAGATCACGATACACCCTCCGGATGCTGATACTCAGATTACAAGAGCATTAGCCTTGATCTGTCTACGGCTTTTACAAAATGTGTAATTAAAATTCAACAAATCTCCCATGAGTTGGTGCGCAACATGCATCACCTTCAGGATTCATATTTCACGTATTAGTGATCCTTATCTCAATGGATGAGTCCTTTTCGCATTGTGATCAGCTTCCTTCTGCCACACTAAACATGAAGATAAAAATCACACAAATCCCTCGACAAAGGCTATAATCATGCCACTGCCACCAACAATGGTTGTAGAATACTCGCCCAGTTTCACAAGAACCATCATCCGCAATAAAGGAGAGAGAGAGCCC
The DNA here is from genome assembly GCA_963576555.1 of Ferdinandea cuprea. NCBI lineage: Eukaryota > Metazoa > Arthropoda > Insecta > Diptera > Syrphidae > Ferdinandea > Ferdinandea cuprea. The sequence goes on along the minus strand of OY754961.1, from coordinate 82,584,796 downwards.
TTTGTTGTTTGAGATTTTCGTCGATCCTGGCTCTTCTTATCAACACAAGCACACACACACACCTTCTGTTATTATAGCAAGATCAAACATTAAATCATGCCTAATGGCAAAAACTCGATAAGCAACATTTGCACCTCACTTTGGGTGCAGTCCTGTTTGTCCTGTTCTCTATGCCATTGTTCCATTCATCACTTCTTGTGTGTGTGTTTTTTTTTTCTTTAGCAAATTTGTTTTCATTCCGCTTTATGAGTGAATGATTGCAATTTGCCAAGCCAAGCCGCACACATTTTGGCTATTGGCATGACCAATTGGATTAGAAATGCCATTATTATGATCCTTTCTACTAGGGAGCGGACTTCATTTCTATTATTATATGTACGCTATGTGTATCTTTCTGCTTTGACAATGCAATGTTGAAGAAAATCTCTTTATTTATGTGAAATGCGTGCGAGGGGAAACTGCCATTACAACAATAACAACAACAACAACAACAACAAGAGACGAGAGAATAAATCAATAAAGTGCAATTTTTATGCTCCATAAATAAGGCACTTAAGTGAATTCCAGGAGCCGCCAGCTAAGCGCACATGAGGCTGCTCCTCGATAATTTATTATCCATGGATACCGATGTTGTTTTTATTGCGCAGATGCAACTATGGGAAATGTTTTGAATTTTATTATTTTTATATATTTTTTATGAAAGAAATGCGCGTAAAATTAGTTGAATATTTTTACGAGTGTGGTGGTTGCCGATTGTTATGGATATTGCCGACATAAATTATGGTTTTATGTTAATGAGAAAGTGGTTCTTTTTTTTTGTTTTTGTTTTTGTTTTCCTTGCATAAAAATTTCTGAATGATTTCATTGGTGTTCCTTCTCAATTTTTCTTTTATGTTTTTCAGCGGTTAGCTATGGTTCGTAAATTTTGTGATAATTTTTGGTTTTTAGTCAGAAACGACAGACACATTATGAGGATATGGTTCGTTAAGTGTATATCGCTTGTATAATAAGGATATACATATGTATATATTTTTTTTCTTGTACATAATTTAATCGTGATATATGTATTTATATTTGTACATGTGATTGCGATGAAATGAAATTATGTTGCCTTGAAATTTGTTACAAATTTTAAAGGGAGCGTGTGGAAATGCCTTTGGTTGGGTAGAGAAATTTATGAGTTTAGTACCGGAAAACGATTTAGTAGAGCAGTAATTTTTGTGGCAAGAATGTTTAATTGTTTCATTTTGTTTTATGTCAATTTAATGGTATTAATTATTAGGAGGAGGGAAGAATTCTACAAGTTGAGTTAATGGAAAGGTTCCACATTACTAATCAATGTCAGGTCTCTAAACTAATTGGGGGGTTTTTCTTTATATTAAATCGTAAGGGGCCCATCCTTGGCAGCCACGCTCAATGATTGATTGGTCTTACAAATGAGCAGGAAAGATATATGGTGGCCTAAGAGTTGGAGTGCTTCTTAGACAAGCGGTTCACAAAAACAAGTGTGGAGTGACAAGTTTTCAATGACACTTTATTTTGTGTTACCCAAAGTAACGAAGTCACGAGATGAATGAACGGGCTTGTCAACAGAAGGTAATGACTTGATATTTATTTATTGCTTTTTATTGGCACGAGAAGAAGTGGGTTCTTCAACAACCTGAACACTGCAGCGTTGCCGTTTGGCTCCAATCCCTTTTCAAGCCTCAAGACCCCTGGCCACCACTTTTACAAAAATTATCAAATGAACCCTTTTTCAGTTTAAGAAAGATTGTATTCTTTTTTGAACGAAAAATGAAAAAAGTACAAAACACCAATTAATATCTATAAAAAATAAAATGCACCAAGCGCTACCGTTTTATTTTAATTGGCCTCTGCCCCTCTTGAACTACGTTTTGTTAGGCACGCAAAGTTGTTTTCTGAATTCATAATACGTTTTTGCTGCTGGTTATTGGTTTTTGGTTTATTGTTATTTCGTGTGTACTCTCTTTATTCGCTCGGGCCCTTTTTGAAATTAATAAGCGGCAACACTGGAACCATTGCCTCCTCATTTGATAAGTTGCGTTCATTACATTTTCTGACAAACTGGGTTAAGACAAAGCTTAACATCAGTCTTGGGGATCGCGTTATCAAGAAAATTTGCAAATCGTGGAACATCGCAAGTTGGCATTCTCTTTCAGCAGATGTATTAAGGAAGAAGAGGGGCTTACAAGCGAATATTGTGCAACTGTGTGAAGTGGTTGTACACCGCTGTCGTTAGACCCAGTCTACGGTTCAGTTTTCTGGTGGGAGGCAGTCAATACCAAATCCTATCACAAGCTAAGAGAGGTAAACATTGGAGAGCCTACCTATTTTGGATACTCAAGCCTACTTGAAATCTATGATCGGAGGGGACTCATGTCACTTACTTCTTATGATTAGTCCAAGTATGACTTCAAGAACATTTTCAGAGTCACTGTACTCGGAATTCAGGGATAGAAATCACCCTGTACTATCATCAAAGACATATCCATCACACGGATGGCTAAAGCACAGAGAAAGCTGAGTACAAGACTACTCTTGGCACTTGGAGATTAACCAGTCTTATCGACTGACTGATCACTGCAGAGTCTTTCAGGCTGAGATTTAGCACCATCTATGCGGTGACTATCCGCAGCACTTTAGCAATTCGCTCCAACGTTGTAAACGCGAAATTCGTCACAGACTGTCTCTTGGCACTCAGGGAGAAACGCCATCACTCAATTGTACTCGGCTGGGTTTCCGGACATGTTGGAGTGAAACGGAAAACGGATAAAATATCCCGACTCTGATCTGAACGTAATACTAGCAGACGGACAGGTTCTACCGCCTTTCAATAACGCTAATAGTTTCATCGATGGTGTCACTACATATTTGGCTAAGGAACAATACCTGCGCTATAACCCGTAGTCTGTGGCATAATACTGACATCAAAAGTTCAATGTCCCTAGACTGATAGAAGCCAAAACCGGGTGCTCAAATGGGCCTTCATGGCTACTGAGTGAAATTGCACATGCTGAAAAACTGCCCTGTTACCCTAACCTAACCTAACCGAACTTCATAGGACATATCATTTTCATTGAGAATAATTCCAACTCTATAGTCCTTGAAAAAATCGTTTGTCCGTCCACATCTAAGTCTGGACTTCATCCTAAAATATTCATTCAAATCGAATTCGAAATCAAGTGGCTTCAGTAGTAGTTGTCTGACAGATGAGACACGTAATTTCTTCTTCTTTCTATAGGGATCATAACCCTTCCACTTCACTGCATTCCTACTGGTCCGCCTGTGGGGTTCGCCGGTTCAACCTCAAAAAATATCTGCAGGCCTCCCGATTTTGAATCACTTCATCATTGAGGCCAATCAAATGCTGATGTTTCTGTATTTATGTGATCCAGAAGGTTTTAGGTCAGCCTCTTTTACACGATTTAAGAGAACGTTGATTGCCGTTGCGTTTTTGACGGGGTTCGCAGGATCCCTCCTTTGAATATGAGAATCCCAACTGAGTCGGTCGTGCTCCAATTTTTTCGAGATGGATTCTTTGACGTGAAACTTCCAGCTTCCTCGGATTCTGAAACTTCTAATTCGATGAGGCACGTAATTTTAGCCAAGAATTTCCACCCTTGCTGTAGCCTTTAAAGACAGGTCTATTTTCAAGTACTTTGCTTAGGATAGATTTATTTATTAAGTTTGAGAACAACTCTTGCCTCGTGAAGCCAATATTTTCGGACCAGATATTTAAATTTCTGTTTTGCCTCAAGGCGTGAAGTTAAAGAGATGAATAACCACTACGACTACGTTGTCCGTGTAAGAAATGCTAAGACCTCTAGAGAAGCAGTCAAGCTGCCATTTTATAAATCAGAACTTCCCGGTTTCTCTGCCATTTTCTGGCAAGTTTTTTTTTATCGTTTTTAAATGTTGCGTTTGGGTAAGCGATCCGATGTTACGATTTAAGCTTTAGATACATATTTAATGAGTCATCGAAGTCTAGGTTACTTGTTAAGCCTACAAGAATTTCTTGACTAACGCTTGCTTCACTCGGACCAAGTCGGACGAGTTTTCCGCCACTATCTGCTCTTCCCTGTATTTGTACAACTCTTCGACACAACTCTCATCGTAATTCCAAGAGAATCATTATTGTGAACCCTACACCAGGTTCTCACATAACAATCGCAAATCATGCAAGCAAATTTATTTTCGTAACCCGTACCCGATTACCGTTCGCCCGAAAAATTGATTTAAAGATGAAACCATTTGGCAAATTTCAACCTTCGTAGAACAACCCGCTCACTTGGAAAACTATTCTCCCAACAATGTGCTTAGGTCCGCCTAATCTCTTCAGCTCAAGTTACCTGCTACAACACTCTCAACTGCTAAATAATATTCAATTGCAAATGCTCGACTGAACTTTGGAAACTATAAAATTTCACCACCACCAGTAGTAGCACACCACAGGTCCCAACCCCAACCATCTGCCTGTTTTCCAAGTGAATCCCAGGCCAGTCACAACCACGGGTTTAACTCGAGCCATATCATTTCATGCGCGCACTGTCTCATGAGCTGCCAAAACAGCAAAACGTACAAAAACACAACAAAGTGCTACCACATGTTCCAAAATCAATCAACGTCTTGACAGACACATGCTAAGCCAAAAGTTGACACTGATTCCCCTGCTGCAATCTGCTACTGGGGATCAGTTACATCAAGATCTACAACACAAAAACCACACACTGACTCGAGAATGACACTCGAGGAGCAATTAAGAAATCTTTCGCGCGAACCCATGCGAATAAGGCGAAAACACCAAAAGGGTCGTCATGTGGTCAGATGATTGAAATCATTGCACACATGGAGCGTATCAGTTTACTCTCGCCAAACACTCCAAACTATGCACCGCAAACACCACGAGAACACCACAAAACTACGACGAGTAGTCGCTAGGTACTCTCACAGCAACAAACCAAAATACAGGGATATGCAACGGGCTCTGCCTGTTTGGTGTGCTCTGTGGTGACGATGGTGTAGTACCTACCTACCTCGCCTAACCTGAGCCGGTGTCAGATGACAGCCGATGCAGTGAAGCCCGCACCCGACATATGGCGTGGCATAGTAGTCAGGACCAATTAACACCGAAACATAAAATGTGAGAAGCCAACAAAAAGCCGAATGGAGTAATCGAACATGAAAAGTGTCGACAAATTAACCAACACACACACACACACACGGTGCTCTGTATTATTATTATAGTTGCAGTGGCATAAGCTGCCCTCCCTATTCCTGCCCTCTACTACATCACCAAGGATATCAAATGACTTGAGCATGAGATGGACAGCTAGTAGTGCATAGAAGCCCAGGAGACAAGGGGCGGCGTCATTTGATTTGAAGTGAGTGCTTACAAGTTTCACTGACTGAGTTGCGGCAGCCGGGGCGCGGTGTCTGGGGGAAATCTCATAATTACAACGCGCTAAGTGCATGGAAATTATCCATTTCCGTGCGAAGGGTGACGACGATGAAAGTGATGATGACGCCAGAGATCTTTCTGCTGACAGCCCACTTAAATGGATGAGACTGGGAAAAGGTTTGCTGAGCTCCTCTCGCAATGGAATGAGATGAGACGCTTTGACAGCTAGAGCATGGGAATCAATTAAGACGGTCTAGGACGAACGGTTTAGGGTTTCATATTCGGCTGAAAAGAGTTCGCTAACCTGCGATGCGGAGGAAGTGGTAGGTAAGATTTCCATGCACCAGTTGGTGGGATGAAAAAATACCTATTCTGTTGGTAATGAGCATATAATTTTTTTTTCTGTGTTATTCTTTGATATGTTTAGTTTTGTCATTTTCTTTGTTTGATCAGTCGCAAGCTTTTTAACTTTCTCATATACATTTTCATACTAAAGACACTAGGATTAAATACTAAGATTACGACTATTGAGAAGTCCAAAAAAGTGGGTCCGTCAATGTTGTCCGTCGGTCTGTCTGTCTGTCCGGGCAACGCATGGCGAAACGGTTCGACGGATTTGCTTCAAAGTTCGTATATAAGGTTTTTGGGGTTACATCTTGGGCCATCTTTTTATTTTTTGCTTTATCTTTTGAAATAACGGTACCTGCCATACAATTTTTTTTTTGTGAAAATTACTTATCACTATTTTTCTCAAAAGTGGTTCGAAGGATTTCGGTCCTTTTTTGTACTACAGATATTTGGGATGGGGCCTAAAATTCTGAATACTCGGTTTTTCGAAAAACAAATCGATTAACGGTAATTTATAAAACCGGTAATATCTCGAAAACTAATAAAGGGAACTTAAAAAAAATCTACAGTTTTTTTTATACTATAAAGTCGAACAAATTTGCATACTGCGATTTTTAAAATAATTTTTGTTAAATTTTTTTTCATATGACGATTTTCTTAAATTTAAATTAAAATCGTTTTCTCAAAAACGGCTTTAACGATTTTGATAAGTTTTTGTATTTCGAACAGTTATGTTAAAAGTGTCCAATGTGCGAAATTACATCAAAATCGTAGGTGCCGTTTTTAAGAAAACAAATTTTTCAAAAACATATGATAACGGACAAACCAGGATACCCAGGTCATTGAAATTCACACGAGTGACTCCTTAGGCCTCTACGAGGGGTTTTATGAAGGAAAAAAAGATGTAGGTCAATGTAAAATAATTCGGGCATGAAAGGGTTAACACAGCAGTATGCTATATCAGTACTCATGTTGGCGAATCTGCTGGCAAGGTCCGGAGAAGGTTTTCCATTACCTGAACTTATGTAGAGTAGATTAGAGGCATTACGTCTATTTAATTTTTTACCTATCAACGTATAACCACAATCTGCCTTTACACATCTCCTAGATGCAACAAAATCAGCATTACCCAATCACTGGAAACAATTATCAATTACTGCGCCCTTTTATTTGATTCAAACTCCATCCTCTCAGACGCTGCTTAATTTCTATTCCATCGTCTGCATACTAAATCGCAAAAAGGTAACTACAGGTCCCTGTTCGCCTTTCCCCAAAAAGAATACAAATGAAATCATGTTCAATTTGCTATTCAATTGGCCTAAGGATGTAGTTCATTCTCGGGTACCTGTCGCCCATCCTTTTCACTCTCTGAGCCCATTCTAACAAAGTGTTTTCTGTCAGCTTTGACTAATTTATCACCTACCTTCGAGTACAACTAATCACGGCTGGTTTTCCATTCGACTAGCCTTTTGCCAGTTGTGTTGTGGTGCTGCTGCTGGTGCTGTAGTTGTCGTTGTCGTAGTCGTAGCCTGTATGAGACGTGACAAAAATTACCGCCCTGAGGCGCCGCCGGCCGCCGCCATCGGTCGTTTGCCAGTTCATGCATTCAGCCAGAGAGGAGTTGGGCCTTTAATTGAGCATTGCCGCATACCATACCATGTAATTTTTCCCGACACCATTATAGAAGTTAAAAAGAGGCATTTCGATTCATGCCTGATGTCGTCCTCCCCTTTCTCATCGTCATAGTCATCGTTTTCCATTTCAGCTGCACAATTATTCCACTCAGATTTGGAGGAACTCATTTAATTTCGTAACGTGGCTGGCCAGGAGCTGGAACAGCAGATAGGAATATTCTCAACTATGTTGACATGACAATCTTTTATTTTGGGACGCAGGGGTGCATTTTAGACATCACAGGACGACTGGTTGGTGGCGTTCGTGGCTGGTTTTGTACATCGTTTAAAAGCGACCGCAATCAACGAAAGCAATTTGCCCTATGGCCATCATGCCAGAGGATGTAATTACACATTCTAAGGGTGTTCGACGGCTTATTGTCCAATGGTGAACCGTAACGAGACAGACGGCATTTACAGACGAAGGATATGAGAACTGTGCGAGTTTTCAAATGCAAAATTAATGGGTAGGTTTTCAGTGCGAGGGTGCGTGGATGCTCTGTGTCGTCCTTTAAATTGTCAGATTTTATATTTAATGTTAATTAGATACTTCGGCTGGGTACTGCGTAGTGTTTGAGTTCATTATTATTAGTGCTGACATAGCCCAAGGCAACTGTTGAGGGTCTCAAATTTAACTGAACTTGAAATGCTTCTTAACTGCCATGAAAAGGTACTGAACGATTTACCACAGTCACGCTAAATGATTTTAAAGAATATCTCTATTTTCCACACTCCCGTCGTCTTCAAACTCAGCCAGACTCTCTATGATCGATTCCGCATGGTATCCCTAAAATTATTTTTTCCCCTAACTGGCGCCAAAATTGATGTTCTCTGACATTTCTGCCATCAATTTTGGGAGTTTTTTGTTTTTAATGATGAACCCTCTATTAAATCCTTCCGGAGAGGCGCCTGATGGTGACCGGACTGCTCAAAGTCGTTCTCGTCTTCTCATTTTCTCTAGTCAAAATTACAATGGGAAATAATTTTGATAAACGATTTAGACCACTTAATTATATGGTAGACCTAGCCGCAACGAATACATGCGATTCACTTTGATTTGAGTGTTCCCAGAAGCAGGTCTTGTGGCGGGCTCTATTTAAGTGGCAGGCGTGGTTCTAACGATTTGCACACTAATACATGTTTACGAAGCATCCTTTTTATCCCAATTTGATGAGGTGTAATTTTATTTTGAGCCGAGGACAAAGAAATTGACTTCGAAGAAATGCCGCGCGCTGATTGAGGAAATAACGGAGTTTTAGTTAAAGTCAGGATTATAGAGTGAAGTAGATAATTATCTGGTGATTATGATTCGAAGGCACTGATAAGTTTCAAAGAAATTGGAACATGTTTGTGATGGGGGTTGTCGATTTTGGTTTAATTATATCTCAAAGGAAGTTTGGGTGAAACTTTGAATTCCCATTAAAAATGTGGAATCGTCGCTTTCTGCAATTTTTGTATCTAAATGTTGGTTAGATGAGGAGACGAGGGCTGTTTGAAGAGTGTGCAAATATAACGTAGAAATAGAAAACAGAAATCAATATTAATATTTTTAGATCTGATGCGGGCATCTCTGCCAAGCTTTAAATAAACCATTTTCCACGAATAACTAGAGTTCCTTTAGATCTGGGCAGTGGCAATCGTTCTACTCTTTAAAGGCACCAAAACGGGCTCATTGCAGTCTCTGGTGAACTAGCTCAATTGACATTCAAAAGGTTGTAAAACCTAAAGAATTTCCCTGCAAAAACCTAGAAGGTCCTTGAAGTGCATGTCATAAATTTCCTTTAAGTTTTCAAAAATTATATCCCTAAACCTTTTCTTCGACTACACGCTAGTCAGTTCAGCTATTAAATGGTTAGCCATAGCAACTTACCGAGCCAATAACCCAATTTTGACGAGATATGAATTTATTGAGTTTTCTGACATTCCAAAACGTAACTCTTTCTCGGAATACCTAGTTAGTATTTGCTAGTCAAATATGATGATATTCAAATATGGAAGCGGCAGGTATTCGTGCAAAAGCATAACAAAGCACAAATTGTTTTGTGCAACAGCAAAATCGATTCTTTTATATGGGGGCTAAGTTAAGTCGCTTTTGAGACAGTAAAAAGGTTTCTTAGATACTTCTTGGCTTAATTATATGTTGCATTTGGAACTGGGTCACCTCCTATATTTCTGGACGCTCTGTGGCTGAACATCGAAAATACTTTGAAGGCTACCTAATCTGGTGCTCAACCATATCATTTCAAGAAAAGGCTATCTATATAAAATTGAGAAAGTTTAGCATTTGAGGGTGGATTCAACCTTAAATTCAGAACTGTGATTTAGGGTACAGCCGTAAGGTTCTCATTTTGGGCGAGATAGATATGAAAGATGCGTAGACGATGCTTTTTAAACGAAACTCAGCCTACAAAATAGTCCCGCTGAGATAATTGCTCTTAACTTTATTTCGCATCGTCCGGAGGTTCAAATCCGCTGCGATCTGTGTAACAACAGTGCGACAAAGGACATCGTCCAATTCATAGCGATATGCCTTATTTTAAAGGAATTCCGTCGGAGCTTTATTTCTGACATCCCAAATAATTGAACTGGGTGACTATGATCTGCCGTCTCAAGGTAACCTTATTCCGGTGACACCTTTATAGAAGTAGAACTAAGGCTAATTCTGCTTCAGATTTAAGTCCTCCGATTTAAGATTCCAATGGATTGGCTTGTATCTAATACGCAATTTTCACTTATAATCGCCAGCTCTAGTTACTTTATATGTACCTCAAGGAAGTCACATTGGACCTTTACTTTTAACTATGAATATTCCTGAAATGTTTTTAAGTTCATAGTGTGTGTTTGATGAAAATGTAAATGGGTTGCAGACTGTTAGAAATACCTTCATTTTGGTGTAGTAACAATAACATCCACTTAAATGTATCTAAACGTCAAGGCCTTACTTCTCGACTTTCCCTTCTAGTACATGATTCATAATGCTAGGGCAAGAAGATGAATACTCATCTAAAAGATCACATCCAACCCTCTTCCAAGTTCTACTTACTTCCATCTAAACTCAATTAATTGTTATATAAGATGTCAATATTTTACAAGCCAGATCAATGGGATTAACACCTCCTAAACGCCCCTTCGAACGTGTATCATCCTCCTCCTGGCCAAATGCCAGTGGAATAAAGAAATCCCATTTTCCATTTGTTTTGTCATAAAAATCCATGACCGAATTTCTCGGATACTTTTATTAATCACCACCAAAGCAGTGGTATCCGACGACACAGCATGCTGTCACATGCCTCTTTCGTCGACGGCACCCCTCTGCGTAACACAATTCCGCCTTTAACCATGGAAAATTGTTTCTTTTCCTATTTATTGGACATTTTTATGGGTCACAATGGAGAGAGGGACGAAAAGAGAATGCGTTTAGTTTTAGTCGCCTGCAATGTCACACTAGGACATTAGCCACGCATGAAACATCCACCACCAATGAAAATGCGACAAAGGCAATCTTTTCCATTCTCCGGGTTGGGTGCAATAAAATCATGGTGTAATACTACTGGCAACCAGCCCCTTCTTCACTTAATGAATTGTCTCGGGGTTCGAAAGGCTGCTGTAACGACATCATTTCTAGGATCAGTGTCATATGCTAACATGTCTGTTGTATCTCTTTGCTCCATTCTGTTGTTGCGACAGAAAACGAGGAAACAGAACAAATTTTATGGGTCATTTAGAGCAAACGATAGATATAGCGAAGCGGATACACTTTGATTAGAGAATTAATATATGAAGACGTTGGTTATTTATGTTTGTTGCTGGGTGACAGTCAGCATATGTGTGTACGAGTAACGTTTGCCAGTTAATTGAGAACAATGAAGGAAATTGAAGTTTTTTTTTTTGGCCAACTCCCATTAATATCAATGAGTTTACTATGCTCGGACGCATTGCGCATTTTGATGAATCCCTGTGAATCAAATTACACGGGTATTACATGCGGGTTGCTTAGTTTGTAAAGCACCTGCCGTGAGCTGCCAGCACGTATATGGGTATCGGTTGTCATCTTCATCACCCCATACCTACCAACAAAGGAAAAGTGTCCTTTTTCTAATCACACTTTCCCCTTAAGAAGGCATTTAGCAGAACAATATGTGACCAGGACAATGAAAGTCTATAAATTTTGATTCCAATACAATATCCCATATACATGCATTCAGAGAGGTATTTGTTCTAAGCCAGGCGGCATGAAATTTACGACATCCTGCACCCGGAGGACGACGACGACGACGACAACGACGACGGGACGACAAACTCGAGCACACACAATGGGACGGGGACAATATTGGATTCTCGAAAAGAAACATGCACCAGACAAAGGACATTATTCGAGATTTTTACAATGCGATAATTGCACCACATAGCGCAACGAAAAGGATGTGTCCGTATGGCTATCCCGTATATTAACGTGCATCCTTCTTAAGTTACTTTCTCGTGAAAATTTATTACCATCCTATCCCGATCCCCATTCCCTGCTGAGAGGACAAGCTAAAGAGCTGTGAAAAATTATCTATTCTTGTGGTAGTCCAGGATCGTAAATTTAAAAGAGAAAGGAATACAGAGCATGAGATGTGTATCACACTTGATTGGTTTTCGATGATACTGTGCGCATCCTGATGATGTAGAAATGCAGGCTATTGAAGTTGGTAGGAAGTCGGTTTGATTAGTTTCCAAACAGCATATGATGAACTGTAAGTGTAGACGCACATCTATAAAACCCCGAGAGGGTATCTTTCTCACTTAAGCTCATAAGTGAATTTAAACATCTTGGACGATATCGTTTTGGCGATAGCTGTCCTTATATATCCACGTGGATATGACAGCCTCTTTGTTTTGAGTGATCTTGACAAAATCAGTGACTTGACGAACTGCAGCACAAATATTATCCATAAAAAAACTATCAAAAGTGACGATGGAAACAAACAATCGAGGAAGACCAATCTCCTCCTTGCCACACTTAGGTCCCTGTTGACCCTTTGTGATACCCTTCAGAGCGGAATTTTTTTTCCATTACTAAACCCTTGTTAACATGGCTTACACTGCGACAAGGTCTATTGTATCAAAGAGGGGAGAAGATCCGTCGTCTTAAACAAGGAAGGTCTGTTCAGATATGTTTGGAAGTTTCATCGTCCTCTAGACAGTACGGACAATCAATAATGGCCTGCGAGGAAGCCCACTACCTTTCTAATTCTCTCCCTACTTAATAGTAGAATTGCCTTGTAGTAGTAGAGCTTAATTAATCTTTTGGATTGTCTTAAACCCGGCACACATTTCACACACATCAGTGGTTCAGACGAAGTTGTTGTCGCCAGTCGTTAATAAGCCTTAAAGGAGCTACTCAATTGACTCTGCAGTAGGGTTCTGGTCCCAAGAACGCAGACTCTGATCCAGCTGTAGCCAGCTCGTCTGCAGATTCTTTGCCTGCAATACCTTCTTGACCAGGTACCCATTCAAGTTTGACCTTGTTATGCTTGAAAAGGTTTTGCAAGGCAACGTAGCAGCACTTCACTATCACAGAATTTGCAGTGTAAGATGATAGTGCCTTTAGTGCTGCTTGACTATCCGAGAAAATGTGAATTCTAGCACCTTTAATTTCTTTTCGGAAAAGCAAAGTATTGTGGCCTCCTTCGTGATTCTTGCCTTCTGCTAGTGACTTCTCAACTCTGTTAAGCCATCGTGGTGTCTTCAGAAACCTGTAAAGATCTGAGTGTGAGATATGTAATAATTCTTCAATGTCTTGGGAGAAGAAGCTCTCAAGTGTTCTCCTCCTCAAGTGTCGGAGACCCGGGCAGTTGCAGATAAAGTGATTTGTATAGCTCCGCAGCCTATACAAATATCGTCATCTTTGAGATTTCATTTCATCATGTAGTTTCATAGGAAATGATGGCTAGTTAAGGCACCTACATGCTTAGATAGCCCTGTCGTTCTGTAACAGCTTATAAGTTAGGTTTTTATTATATACTGGCCCAACTTTCCGTGCTATATCACATGTTTCATTCTGGTCTTGTATTTCACTCGTCCTCTGAGATTGCAGAGTGGTGGTTTGATCGAGTGAAGTACTCGTTCATGGTCCATTTCGGATCCTTTTCTTGCTCATAGGCCCTGTTCTCAGTCCAGAACAAACCTTATGCTCTAAGCCAAGAGCATTAAGCCTTATGTCGCTCTATACAACACCGATGAACCAGATTTACCATTGCGTGGTATTGCCGACGTTAATACAGCAATATTTTCATGTATTCATGTTCCATTCTTCCCTGCTCGGGAAGGATATATAGCTAGAGCTTTTAGATCTCTAAGTAAATAAACTCACAATCAAATTTTAATCAAGTTTCATTTACTTTATACTGAATTTTGAAGTATGAGAAGTTTGCGCACATCTGTCACAGGTCGCCCTATCTAATGCGCACATGAAAAATGAATGTAACGGAGAGTAAACTTCGCAATTAATAGAAAAATTACAAAGCGCACACTTTATTTTGAAACAAGAATCAAATCTAGCCTACTATTTGGTTGCGCACACCTTCAAACGGGGTTGGATTGGATAAAGAAAGCCAGTAATTCAAAAGAAACAACCTATCGCTTTTTCGCAAGCGAAGATGCCGGTCTAGTATGCTAGCACCCAAGCAACAACAGCGTACGTTACAGTAGCAGATTTGTATGTGCCCACCCTAAATGTGTTTTTCGAAAGTGTGCGCATTTTGGAGTGCGGTCAAATATTGGTAAAACGAAAGCTTAAATGCCAGTCCTACATGAAATTCCTATAATCGACCAAACAACAAGCAGGTTGAGTTTATTGCCCTTTGCCACAACAACATCCCTATTTATTGGTTCATTAGTTAATTGCGATAAAAATTTACATTTCTAACTCAAACCTGATGCCATAGTAAATCAGGAAAAACCTCACGTACGAATTTTGCACGATTTGCAACCACGTCTCTTCATTTCGACATCGCTATTACATTCCTTAAACTTACAACATTAACAAGTACAAATACCTTAATTCCATTGCAATTGCATGCTCGGCCCCCCTCATCTATGTACATCAACATTCACGAAATTGACTTACAACCAAAACAAAACAAAGCAAAATGACAGCGTAATTCATCGCACATGGGCGCCATCAGCTGTCTCGTCAACATCAATCCACAGTGAATGATTGAATAATAAATAAATAAAAAAAAAAAGACAAGAAGAAGAAGAAGAAGAAATAATTAAAATCAGTCACAGAGACAGCACCAGAGAGAGCTCCCAGTGGATCCATCTGCATTTGCATTTCACTCGGGAGCAATGCAATGCCACACACGTTACTTACCCAATCAAAGGGTCTTTTGTGTGATGTCACACATCACATGTGGTCAAGTGACAGCGACGACGACAGTCGTAATTAAATATTCCCGACCACACTGCGACAATAAAATGGATCCAATGAATATTAAAAATCCATAACAATCCGATAAATGAATGAATGAATGAATGTTGTATCCCGGGGCCAGACGACCGACCGACGAGATATTCTCTTCCAACTTGAAGTTGCAAGACGAGCTTGACACTGCCATGTCAGTCGTTTCCTGAGAACCACACTGGTACTACTTGCGAATGCGTTCCGTGTAACAGCATTTTCCTCGACTTGGACAGTACAAAATAAAATCATTTAATCAATCCCCAATCAAATGAACATTTCAAACTAACTCTGGCGCAAAAAAAAACGAAAAAAAAAACTAAAAACCCCACCCACCCACTTGGCAGCAGTTGCGATCGAATCGAGTAGCACAGCAGCAGCAGCAGCAATCGTTCGTGCGATCGAGCCTATTTGGATACGATTCTGATCGCGTATTAGAATGCAATGTCTATTGTGTTCGGTTGAAGCCATCCGCTGGGCCAGAGATCGTGACCGATGCTTTCCGCTAGCTCGCTATGGGATACCAGTAGAGGGTAAGCGCCGCCGGTGGTATCCAAAGCTGGACTGGACATCTGAGTGAAATTTCCCTCTGGTAGTGTGTTTTGTTTCTCGATAATGGACATGTGGTGGAGGAGAGAAACCCGATGAGTCGCGTCTGCCGTCAACTGAGTTGACAGCAGGTCAACGTGATGTTTCTCATTTGCATTCAGTCGCTGCTGGGTGGCAATTAAATGCGACGCATTAAGCTAATTTTTATGTCGTCTCGTTGAATACCTACATATACCAATGGATGGATTCGATTCTGGCTCTAAGCTAAACAATGGGAGTAGCCATTGAATATCGTACGTGGAAATAATGACAAAATTTTGTTATTCTTTTTAAGGAATTGTCTCTGGTGGTGTTGGTTCTCCTTCTTATATGGAGAAAAGTTGTTAAAACTCTTCCGTTTCAAATCGAGTGGGAGAAATTTAATTAGAGTCAATTATTACGGTGATGATAATCATGTACACTTAACGCACCAAAGTGGCATTTCAGAGTGTGGACAGAATGACCAAAACGCAATAATGCGTCAATGGACTGTTTGGATAGCAACACCTAAATGAGGAACATTTTTATGAGTGTTTTTTGTGTCTGCTGAGTTTGGTTTCTTTAGGATTTACATTTCAGCCAAAGCGTGCTTGCTATGTGACCATGTTATGAAGTGAATCTGATTATGGAAGAACTGTTATTCACTCGGAATTCGGGTAGGAAATTGCTATTAAATTGTCCTGTAATTACTGCATAGTTGCTGCCTCAAGACATGTCGTGATGTTCCATGTTCAAATTTGGCCCAAGTGCCTATATACATCGATTCCGTAGCCCCAAGATCATGGAGACAGTTTTCGCAATATCTAAGATCAGGTTTCTACACTAGTTTCTTGCAATTAATTCCAGGCTACAAGTACCTGAATATTTTCCTCACTCAGCAAATGAGGGCTGGGCCCAACTCAGAATATCCGAAAACCACAAGAACACTTGACGAAGAATCGCAAAGAACCAGCACCCAAAAGTTGAAGTCAACAATCGTCTAAATTGATGGGTCTTATGTCAAGGCTGTGCGAATATTGCCCAATTGGCAACAGTCCGAAAATAAAAGAGTAGGTAGTTCTTTATTACTTTTTGTGTGATTTTGCGGTTTTGAGAGGAAGATTCGCCTTGACGGGTTATGGAGGAGACGATTAAATGATAAACTCTACGAACTGTACAGCGACATCGACCCTTGGCCATTTTAGATCAGTCGGACATTTAGAGCGAATGAACACCAACGCTACAGCCCGCAGAATGATTATGGAAGAATCGCAGTCGAAGAAGGCATCGCCCAAGTGGAAGGCGACCTCAACAAACTTGGAGTGCGCAACTGGAGGCAGTTAGCCAAAAACCGCGCTAATTGAAGAGGCTTATTGGTTGAGGCATAGGTCAACCCCAGACTGCAGCGCTGCCTAAGCAAGTGCGCGCATCGATAATTGCTTCATTATGTACATTTTATTTGAGTGAGGCTGTCCGGCGATTTCCGCCAAACACTAGCATGCATTCCAAGATCGACCATGGATAGTTTCCACTTCCAGGCTATGAACAAAAAAACAAAATAAATAGCAGGAGCATATGCATGTGCTTCAGCGTTACCTTAGAAAATGTGCCAAAAAGGTGCCCAATAGCTAAAAAGCTGTCCAAGGGTCTAGTATTTGTTTGCAGACAGTGCAAAAAGGACGACTGCTTTTGCTTCACCTTTTTTACCCACTCTGAGTGATTCTCCCTTTTCTTATTGTTGCGTCCTTTTGGAAAGGAATTTCGAAGATTGCGAATTCAGGTCTATAGGTAAATTTCTTGATGCCGATGACACATTCTTTGCAGTTATTCTTATTCTGCAATTGTGTTGAAAGGTTTCCTAAATTTATAAAAAGATTGCAAATTCGATAACTTTCAATATGAAGTATGCTTTTATGCGAGTGTCTGAAAAGGTGACAAATTGACACTAAAGTATCCCTAAGGTAACTCTGATGTTCGCGTTGAATAAAAATCGAGGAGGAGAGACAGGTTTTAGAACCCCTAGATCAGAGAAATGAACCAACACCGGCATTTGACTGGGTTTAATGATAAGTTCTAATAACTGAGCGGTCTGCCGTAAGGTTCTTAGCCTCAAGACGGATTATTCACATTCCACTTCCATACTCATGTAATGAAGCTGTTCTAATACAAATTAATAAAACAAGTGATATCGACATTAGATTCGATTTGTTTTTATATTATTTATTTTCTTCGATTTAAAGTTTATTTTACGGGCAACTACGTATTATCATATCTAAGGCTAATTCTCTGCTTTAGAGTAGATAGACAAGGTCTATCAAGTCATAAAGCTCGATGTTTACCCTCAGGTTTGCATACCCTTTTTCTCTAAGGCGTAGAGGTTTGTTTAGTTTCATGAACATTTATGATCCTGGTCCTACTAGAGACTTTTGCCAATGAGATTTGTTGATTGTTAATACACATAGAACATTTTTTTTGTAAAAATGAACCTTTTTCTAGTTGCCTACGCTCCTATAACAATATGCAGTAGCGATGATTCTGATTTAGCATTAACTAAAGATAATATATGAAAAAAGTTAATCCCTAATATTTATTTAGTCATTTCGACTCCAGGCATTTTGAGCGTTAAATTTACTAAATGTATAAAAGGTCCGCCATCTAACGTTTTTTTTCAACTAGTGCTTATTTCGCGAATGGTAACACTTAGCTCATGTCTGATTTGACAGATAATTTATTTTATCCTTCCGCTGAACGAATATGGTTGTGTTTACGCTTGAGCAACGCTGGGAAATATTGCGACATAGAGAAAATGCCGATCATCTTTTCAGATGAAGCTCATTTTGATCTTGGCGGGGATGTAAACAAGCAAAATTGTAGCATTTGGGGAACAGAAAACCCGCACGCATACATTGCAAACGAGTCACTGTTTGGTGCGGATTTTGGTCCAGAGGCATAATTGGGCCATTTTTCTTCGAAAATGAGCAAGTAGCGGCCGTTACAGTCAATGGCGATCGTTATCGGGCCATGTGGAGGATATTGGCAACATTTGGTTTCAACAGGACGGCGCTACGTGCCACACAGCCGAAGTTACATTCGATGTTTTGCGCCCTATTTCAAAAAAAAAAAATGTTTGGCGGACCCTATACATATATTTCTGATCAGCATCAAATGTTATGACGATTAAGCAATGCCGTTGACGGGAAAGGGCTAAGATATTAATAAAATCTTCCTTTACAATTTTGTCGTGCATAATCTGCTTTTTTTAAAAAAATATTTTTTGCTTTGAAAAATCCGTTTTAACGTCATGGTCAGATGGATGAAGTTGAAGTTTCCATTTTTAAAACAAAAAAAAAAAATCGTTGCTTTTTGGGGTGAGGACAAAATAAATTTTTAAAATCTCCGGGCTTGGCCCTTACTGGTATTGGTAACCCTAGTGTTGGGGTTATCCTCAAGATTTCTTAATAGTCTTACGGATAGTTCCATAATGTAGTTATTGATCGGTTAACTCAGAAATCAGTCAACCGACCACCAAAGAGTCTTCTTGCAGGGTAGCACTTCGGTGTTGCTGGATTCCGCTGATATATGTACGTAGTCCTGTGCAGATTCTAAGAATCTTCTCTCGAATTGTTTCATTGTTATTGGCAATGTGATGAACCAGGTGGATTGTAGATTATTAGTAGCAGTGTTTGGTTCGTTTGATTAGCCCTTTGCGCCTCTTTAGTAGCGGGTGCACCAGATGTAATGAAAAGTTCGCCTTTTTGAAGTTGATGTCAACATTTTTCCGTTAAACAGCGGCGGGTAGCAAATTCGCTTACAAACGTTTCCTTTTTAATTCAATACCTTTGAATAATTGAATTCTACAAGACATTTTGAGAGGATTACTTAGTGACTGAAAGAGAGTGTCACAAAAAAAAAAATACTGCAAATTAAAAGCCATGAGAAGAGGCAGCCGCATGCAAGTTGACAAGCCGGCAACTGCCATTGAACCGTTTTTTTTTGCATTAAAAAACATACTACTAACATATCTTCGCATTTATATCAACAGAGTGTTTATTTTGCTTTCAATTCGAAAAGAAAATACAAAAAAAGGACAGCAAAATCAACACACAATCCGCACATAATGCCAAACAAAACAAAATAAAACAGGAGCTGTTGTAGCAGCTGCGCTGCAAACTACTCTTCAAAGCCCAACCATGTATGACAAAACAGAGAGGAAAAAAAAAACAGTAAACACAACACAATCTCCTTCCAATTTAAGTCCATTTAAATAAGTTCACATCCACAACAAGAGGACAGAAATTAGCATTAGCGGTGCGCCCCTAAGTAATTATCCTGTCATTTTAAAAACCCTGACACGAAGCACTCATCCTTTTCAACACTTTGTGTGTCTCTCGTGTGTTCTATTATACATTGGGATGACGATGGTGGTGGTGCTTGGTGTTATGTGGAAAGGACCACACCACAGAACAGGCATTATTTTTTTTTTATATATTTTTTAAATGAAAAACCAACAAAACAAGGATAAAAAGAAAACAAGGACTAACAAAACGTTAGAAAACGATTGTCACCTCTGGCACTTCCTGCTTATACCGTCCGTCAAGCTTGGACTAGATAAACATTTACTTAGGTTTGCCGTTCTTTCCATATACGTATTTTGTTTGGGTAATTTTTAGAGCCTTTTTTTTAAATTGAATATCCTTAAATTGGTTTCGCATCTTGTTGTCGTTCGATTGTCAACAAAGTGTCCTCAGGATGTCTGCGTCCATGTTCAAATTGGAGGGAAAAAATACAAAAAAAAAATGGAAAAAAAGAAAGCCGATGACATTGCTAAACCTGATTGACAACAAGCTGACATCTGAGATAGGCTGATGATGTTTTCTCAATCGTGAAATCCTGTCGGGATAATCGGGAATTTATGACATTTTGATGGCTCCTTGTCCAAATACCAGCTGAGTGATGGAATCTGAAGTTTTTTTTTTTTTTCACCGATTCTTTTGTGTACTCAGTTCTACGAGCCGTAGTTTGGTTCGTTACAAGGATGTCAAATCCAACCATAATCCTTATTGAATATTTCAGAGAGACCGCATCTTCGATCTTATTCTCCTCAGCTCACAGTTCACAGTCTCATGTCAATCACTTAAGGCGGTTTGTACCTACTGTATTTTTGCATATTGAATGTCATCATAGGCAGCCTCATTCATCCTCATTCTCAAGGATCAGTGGTGGTTTTGTTTTCTTGTTTATTTCCTTTCATCAAATAGGATGACAAGAAGACCGAAAAACATTCTCGTTTGGCCTCTTTCTCGGATTGCAAAGGGATTAAAATTAGGATTCAACAAAAATACTCTGTTTTGTTGTACTTGTGATGGAATTAGCAACTGTGTTGTGTCTGCTTGGCGATGCGCACAAATGTTCGCAAACGTTAATTGGAAGGATGCAGTCTGTGTGTTGTGTATCTATGGCTAGGTGTGTATTTATGTTTCCGGGACGGTGAGAAATTAAGGGCGGGAAAACTTAGCAGTGCCAAAGGTGGAAAGGTTTTCCATGTTTAGATTACGGTTTAGTGTTGTCGGTGAAATACGATAACAATGGTTTAAGAGGATTTCGCTTTTGCCCTCTTGTTGATGATTGAGGATTAAATTGTAACAAATTTTCTATTTCTAACGCAACTATATGTATGTAGGTGCCTTAACTGCGCTTTGATCAGATTCGGGGCAGGAGACTTCAAGTGTGAGCTTATCCGGACGAGCTATTTCAAAGTAATTCGATAGATATTGTGAACTTCTGCTGTCTATCTATACCTACCTATGTAGTTGTGCAACGATTGTTAATTCAATTTCAGAGGTGGGCCAAATGTTTCGATCAGATATTGGGTGTACCTACGGATCTGCGTTTGATTGATTGTTTGTTATCCGATCTTTGCGGGATGGGACGCACAGAAATGATTTGCAATTCATATCGATTTAGAATTCATACCTATACATATGTACTTAGGTATGACCGCATTTGTGTGGATTTCACGTAGGGGGTGATTTTAGGGAATAAATACGTAATGCGTATAATTTATCTAGGTTCATTGTAATATTGCTCATTCAAAGGTATATTAGTCATAAAAGTCAGTTACCATCGATGCAACCACGCTTGCCGCTTTAGTAGAATTCTATCAATCTTGGTAGATCTTTTTCGATTTGGTTTTCTTTTTAACCTGTGTTGTAAACTGTCTTGTTTAACATAACTTAAAAAAATTTTAACATCAAAAATATTCAATATTAGGGGAAAGTGGCATATTGTGGACGATTTTTTAAAAACATATTAAACTAGTGCCTGAGGGGGATTTTTGATTTTTTAAAACTTCGATTTTTTTTTATACTTTTGCTTCTTTTCTGAAAATGTGAAAGTAAATTGTCTGAGGCCGCCATTTTGCTTTTATCAGGCACTAGATTAATTATTAGAATACTTTTTTTTTTATTTCAATGAATGCGGGTGATCCATTGAGAAGTTATGATGATCACCGCAAAGGACTACTTGTGGAACAGGGGCCGATGCATAACGCAATAACTTTTTATATGATAAATATTTTTGAAACATGACACAATTATGTATTATTGTTACTAATAAAATAAAGGTTATTAAAAATATGTAATTGTTGTTTCGTGCCTCTGACTGTCCCTAACCCCTTAATAAGAAGTTATTTGCAATTCCTTGTGCCTTGCCAGTCATTTGCATTTATTGACACTTGTAACTCGTTGAAATCGTTTTTTAACTTTCTCGTATGGAAAATTCAAACTCAAACAATGTATAAGGGATGAGAAGTTCAAAAGTGTGGGTCCGCCAAGCCTGTCCGGGAGCCGTATGGGGAAACGGTTCGATGGATTTGCTTCAAAGTTCGTATATAAAGTTTTTGGGGTAACATCTCTCGGTATTTTTTTTGTTGTTGTTTTGCTTAATCAGTTTTAATAACGTTTCTGCCTTAAAATTTTTTCACTAATTTTTGGGAATTTATTTTTTGGGAGGTTTTTATGTGTTCCGTAAAATCAGGTCTTCCACGTTATTTCGCTTAAGTCATAAATATAGGACTATGAAAAAAACCTCTTCTAATTATGCATGCACTTTTATCTCAAAAAACCAAAGCGAAAGATGCTACAATAAGCTTTCTTGGATAATCTTTGATAGGATTGGTTGTACTCTTAAAATTTTCTAAATACTACTCACTTTTCTTTACTTTCTTAAAAAAATTAGCCAAAATTTATATTTTGCAACTTCTTCTTTCTCGTTCTTGGCTTCAGTCTCTCTTAATTCTATAGTAGCCCTAGGCAGTCGATCGTTGATATTGACCTTTGCTTGGTACCGGGGCACAGGATCACTACTTGGAACTGTTGAACTGATGAACTCGCCAAATTAGGGGCAACGACGCATCTCTCACGTGATATAGGAGAGTCGCTAAGGCTAGCTGCAATAGTGGAAATAAAATCTAGATGGACAAGTGCGATCGTATCACATGGCTAGCGAAGAAAAGAAACTGGCGATGGATTTGTAACGCTCTAAAAATTTGGAAATGACACATTAGCACAATTATAGGTGCTATCACTGGTCACTGTCTTTTAGGCAAACATTCAACAAGACTTGGTGCATTCTCAAACATTGACATAAAACGTCTCCTTTGCTTAGTCAAAAGCTGCAATTGGTTCAACAAGTATACGGGGAAGCTTTATACTAGATCCCCGTGATAGACCAATACTCTGGTCTAAGAGTGTCGGTCTTATGCCGACAGCCACTTCAATCTAACCTAATCTTGGTAGAAAAGTTTTGTAAAAATACTTCGTAGCTGAAAACTTTTTTCTTCGCATCGCCAACGACTATAGACGTTACGTTTCTAATATGTAAAGAGCTTAAGTTGACTTGTCAGCCTGCAAAAGAAAAATACCTCCTTCGAAATACCCTTTACCATCAAGGTATAATCTCCTTTTTGGTGTTTGCAGCTTACGTTCCGTAGATTTTTGTTGCGGTGTGACTGCACATCTGGTAATGTTGACTGCGGTTGACTCCTTACCCGTTGTGTTCATTGAACCACATAAAATAGAACATGACATTGGTTAATTTCATAGAATTTAGGGATGATCGTCTTACTTCAATCTACGAAGATCGGCCCTAAAGCAACTATGGCATGCCAGGGTCTCTTGAAGGCACACATGACTCTATTCTCCAAGTTTATCCAAGCAGCTAATTTACGATTGATGCCATCAATTGTCATATTTGTAGACTTATTTTCTTACCCTCAATGTTTATAGATTGTTCCCAAACACCTGGAATACTATACTTCACAAGACTGTATTGTTTGCGAAATCAGGGGCGAAAGATTAAAAAAGGAATCAAGAAATGGTGGCCGTACACCCGTGCCTGTGATATTGTTGCTTGTATCTCGTCTTAGTAAAAAAATAGATCATGTCGGCCAAACAAAAGCTGCACGAATTTCTAATGATTCAGATTCAGATAAATTAACTTAGTTTTCGGCCGTTCTGTTCACAAGGCCTCAAGTGCACTTTTTAAAGAAGATTCTCCCGGTCCTTGATTTCTGGTGCCCTCTTCTTAACTCACGTGTTCAGTTCACATTATGTACCTTGCCAAGGAAAGTTGTATATGCTAAAAAAAGAAGTACTTTTAGGTACAAAACTTGTGTAATTATCAACTAGATCAGTATATTAATCCAGACGCCGTTTAAGCCTTATCAATGAACAGCAAACACCTTGCTAAAATTGTAACTTCCTTTTGGGTCCCAATGTTTTCATCCTCATCCTCCTCTTATTCTTTGAGACTCCTCATATGGATAGTGTACAGCTCTAAAGCCAGATCATTACCATCACAAGGCCATTGATTGGTTCTATGTCGATCTTCTTCAGCTCTAGAATAATGTTTGCTACTTGACAGTTGCTGAGCGCGATCACAGGATATCTCTAGAACTTGTGATTTCATTGTTTCCAAGAATCTGCGTTGTTTTATATTATCTCAGAAAATTGTTACAAAATGAAAGACAGTTGCTTCAAACTTTTCCAATGCGGTGGCAATGTTCCTACCGTGTCGTTTGCTTTTTTTCAACATTCCCCGAAGTGGCTCACCGAAAATCGACCTTACTCGTTGTGTTTGGAGTTCTAAATTCTATTGGGAGAATTCGTTATTCCCTTTTCCGCAGCCTTTGAGTAAGAGCGTATGTTGTTTGGACGTCTTCGGCATATACCTAGGCCGCCCACCACTTCACTATATCAAACATGAAAGCATAATGAGGCATTGTATTCCTTTAGCAGAAGATCCAGGACCAGGATCACCGCTCATGTGATTATGACATTCTCTTTGCTTTGAGCAAAAATAAATAAAATCCCACCTGGTATAAATACTAGTTGTCTTCTGCATTTATAACTGAGTCACAGGTCTATAAAAGTTAAGGATTACGAAGATTTTCAGTATGTACAAGCATCGCCCGAAGCCCAAAGTTGCAATAAACCAATCCCAATTCCACAACTGCTACAATATTCCACTCCAAATAGGACACCCTCAAGCACTTAATCACATGTAAAGATAAAACGCCTACGCCAGCGCCTGCCTATCTTGTGGCCACAATCATAAATTCATCTGAAGCAATATCTCAATTTCAACCTTCTCATTCCGAAATGATTAACGTTAACCTCTCAATCATCGCCTTTCTGTGTGCCGGACCGCTCTCCTAAATTTATAATTCCCTTCCCGATAAATCCTCAACTTGGTATAATTCCTGTGCTCCCCAATAAGTAACAAAGAAATATGATCGGCCATCAATTAAAAATCTCACCGGGGTGGTGTAATAATTTCTACGAAGAGAGCTCGAATCGTGCACACACCACATGCGGAACACATCGACAATTTATGCGGGCCCACATTATACCAAACCATCTACAACTCACTACACAACTACAACAGCCGAGAGCAGTAACAATCAAATTAAAATGTAATTTTCAACAGGGCGGCCAAGTCCCGCAGAGTGCGCTGGCGTTCCAGTCGGAGTCGGAGGAGCGCTCTTAGAGCGCTCACCAGGCAACATCGCCATCGCCATCGCCGCAATAAAACCTATGACCGAACGGTGGAAAAACTCTTTGATCTCAGCCATCAAACCATCAAATGGACCTGTTCACAACCGTGTCTGTGATCTCTCATAACTTATCAAACCGAGAAAGCAAAAAGCAAAAAAAAAAAAAACTAAGTGTAGTATGTGCCCTGTATGCCTTGGAATAGTTGTTCCGATTCGTTTCGGTTTTCACTTGTCGCGCCGCCATCTTCAAAGATGTCTTCCATCAGCGCCAGCCATCAGAATGTATACAAACAAAGACGAGATCAAAAGCGGTGTGAGCGCGGCAAAGCGCACCGTAGCTGATGCTGATGCTGACGCGGCGGGTATCGATGGCACTAATGGCAGCCCATAATGCGATCGATACTAATTATTTGTTGATGGAAGCTGTTAGGTGAGATATGGTTGGAAATATATATTTTTTTTTGATGTTCGCAGATGCTCTGGCTTTCTGTGTGCTCTGCGGTTGCGTGGGTGGGGCGAGGAGGGCTGGGGTGGTGTGAGGTGGCAGTATGTCGATGTTGCAGTCATCATTATAGTCAAACAAGTCGGTGTGTAACATTCATAAGAGAACATCGTAAAGAAGATAATGTTTGTATTTAAGTTTGATGAGAGCAATGAAAACATTCACGGGAATAACAGATTAGTTCCCAGGATCAAAGATGTTGCCAGGCACTTGATAAATTTTCTAAAAGCTCACGGTAAAGTGGCTGTTTAAATTAATTTTTATGAAACTATGTATATGGAATGCGTGTCCTTGAAGTGTTCGCCGTCTTGGGAAATGCTCTTACAGTTTTTAATGATGGTTGATGTAAGACTGATTGCTGTCTTAACGTGACGTGCAATAATTCTATTTCTGATGCAATTTTTATTATTTCTGTCCATGGTTTAAGTTAATACATTTATGGAATCGTGGAATCGGCTTGAAATTCGGGATACTACCTCTGGTTTCAACAAAGTTTGTAAATACATTAATAAAGAGTCCGCCAAATAACTTTTTTTTTTTTTAAAATGCTATAAAAAAAAACTGGTGAATATTTTCTCAAATTTCTTTTTTTATTTGAAAGTACAATCCTTCCTGTTAGTGATGGAAAATAATTTCATTCAAATGGCTGCCTCGGCTGGCCATGCAGTAGCCTACACGATCGGTACAATTTTTAAGCACATTATCGATTGTGTGCAGCTGTTTTTCACCAATGGCTTCACGAATATTGTCCTTTAAAGCGTCAATTGTCTCTGGCATGTCGGCGTAACACTTATATTTTACGGCACCCCACAAATAATAGTCCAACGGTGTCAAATCGCAGCTCCGCGGTGGCCAAACGACATCAGCTCTGCGGCTGATAATGCGATCTTCAAAAACAGGGCGCAAAACATTGAGTGTAGCTTCGGCTGTGTGGCACGTAGCGCCGTCCTGTTGAAACCAAATGTTGCCAATATCCTCCTCTTCAATTTTTGTGAACAAAAATTCGTTCAACATGGCTCGATAACGATCGCCATTGACTGTAACGGCCACTCCTTGCTCGTTTTCGAAGAAAAATGCCCCAATTATGCCTCTGGACCAAAATCCGCACCAAACAGTGATTCGTTTTGGGTATATCGGCTTTGCAATGTATGCGTGCGTGTTTTCTGTTCCCCAAATGCTACAATTTTGCTTGTTTACATACCCGCCAAGCTCAAAATGAGCTTCATCTAAAAAGATGATTTTTTTTTTGGCAAAATCGGCATCTTCTCTATGTCGCTATGTCGCAATATTTCCCAGCGTTGCTCAAGCGTAAACACAACCATATTCGTTCAGCGGAAGGATAAAACTAATTATCTGTCAAATCAGACATGAGCTAAGTATTACCATTCGCGAAATAAGCACTAGTTGAAAAAAATATATACTTGCTGTCACAGAATGTAAGGAAAGTGCTTGCTGCAATTTTGATTTGTTGGACGAGTATGGTAGCTAGTTGTAAGTGTAAATTCAGTTACGTCAAAAAAAAAAAAAAAAAAAATTAGATGCGAAAATTAAAAATGTAAAAATAATAAATCAGTCGTGAACGTTGTGGGACCATTCTGCTGGCATTTTTGATGTAGCATTGAAAACTCTTAAGAGATGTCATTGATCGGACGATCAAAAAACATCCATTCGCTTGCTAGTCTGCAAATTCTGGCAGTGAGCACTTACACCTTCTAAGCTGCAAACAATCGCTTGCATGTGAGAACTTTTCATTGCTCAGTTTTGCTTGCAAATAAAATTTTTGGTAACAGAAATGAGTTTTCATTGAATCTTTGTAGGCTTAAGACGTGAGCCATAAAAGGTTTTTGCATAATTCGCACTCGTGAGGGGTGAAAAAATGTGCAAAATATATCTTTCAGTTATCGAATGGTTAAATGAAACAACGACAATGACTTGTGATTGTTACCACGAACAATGATGAGGCTGTAAGTACTTGCGGTGCGGGGGTATATGTTGGTCATTACTCTGAAAAACAAAAAAAAAAAAACGTTCCCCCATTCGGAATCGAACTTTCACTTAGACCAGCGATCTCTTCAAGCAAGCGCACACACTATGCACAACGGCGTCGAAGCCAGAATTTCATCTCGGATTTTTAAAATGGACAGACCAGCATTTTTCTAAGTGCCCACAAGTGTATTTCATTCTTTTTCCCATAACACTCACTATTTTTACATTCATAAGTCGCTTAAGTAGATACACTATCACTTACCTTTCTATTCTATGTAGAAGCTGAGCTATATTAGATTTAAGACAGATGCTTTATCCAAAACAGATTTTGTGGAAAAAAACCGTTTAACCGTTCAACCGTCTACTCTTTTTTTATCGTGTGGCTGTTAGTTTCGGCAAGTTCAAACTTGTTATTCAAATTTTTGGGTTGTGTCTAAAACAAGCATAATATTTTAACAGCCCATGTAGGCCCTAAAGCCTAGCTTCACCAATCATTTTGTATGCGTGGATATTTTTTGGAGAAGAATGCAAGGGACCTAGGGTCTTACTCATTCAAATAAAAAGAAATTACGCATTTCGTAACTTATTTGAGGACGCATTGCGGCCTCAGATAAGTTACTTTCGAATTTTCAGAAATTGTTTATAAGAAATCGAAGTTTTAAAAAAATCAAAAATCCTCCCATCGAGCACTAGTTAAATATGTTTCAAAAAAGTTGCAACCACTTCATTCAAATTCACCAACCGGTTTTTGAATGACAGTGGTCAGCGTCCTGCAAAACATAGTTTTAAGAAAAACGTGTTTTTAACGTCAGAGAGCCTGCCGTTCATTGTTGAATAACTCGAAAGCATTCGTCTGATTCTTTTGAAATTTTCAGAGAAAATTACTGACTTTCCAGTTTAAGACAAATGGAATTCGGGGAACGTTAAAAACTTAAATCCTAGAAGCATTCATACTCGGTAATGGTCCATTGTGCTCCCAAGCACAAATTTTATTTTTGTGTTGTGGTTCGAGAAACTAGTAATCGTTGGCGTGGTATTGAACCTGCACCTCCAGCGTCGTAATATCCTCTATATCATCGCCAGTGGGTGAAGTGGCTTAGTGGTTTAGTGCGTTGGACCCCTAAGCGAGAGGTCGCCGGTTCAAAACCCGACCTGTACCACCTGAAAGTTTTTATTCGCTGCCCCACCTCTTGCGAACGTCTGACAAACACCCAAGAGTAAGAAAGTCATGGGAAGCTTCTCCGAAATAAATTGCCATTCGGAATCGGCATTAAACCTGTAGGTCCCGCCATTCGTGTAGCTTCGCACACACAATGGTTTGAGAAGCTAGGCTTTAGGTCCTGTATGGCCCGTTTACGCCTAATATTTATTTATTTTTTACATCATCGCCAGCAACCGCCACAACCATCCAAAGGGTTCCGTTCTTCTGCTCACTAATTAACTAATCTTTCACGTCTATAGCATTCGGAATACTCGTATGGTCTTGCATTGCGCAAATATTCGAAGATGTTGACGGTTTATAATTATCTGCTCGAACTAGAGACTTGGCTAAGATGCTAAATGGGTCATTTTATTGGTTACAGTCCTCTCTACAAGCATCTTTAAACCATAAGGCTTAGAAGTTCGGATCTGCGAATGTCCGTTCGGCATGCGAATGTCCGCCTTTTGCCAACACCAGTCTGGCTATCTTTGGCAGACACTTCCCCCGCATAGATGATCTTAAAAAAACCGAACTAGTCAACCTTCGTCGCTTTCATTGCAGCATTAGCAGGTTCAGCCGTTTAGGCTCAAATGTAAACTAATAGGTCTGCGGCCAACTTGCTGTCTTCGAACGAAACTAACTTACATATCAATTGATACATTCTTTGCCTCTGAAGTTGTATTGTGGTGCCACCTGCCAGGATCACACATAATTTTTAACCATACTCGGAATCGAATTAAAAACAAGTTATTAATATTAAGTCAATCGATGTAGCTGTTGATGTAACACACATACGCTTCAAGGATATCTCTCGAGAGCTACGTATGTAAAGGGTCATTTTTTAAGAGGTTTAGAACTTTTTTTAAAAAAAAACACAAAAAATTCGAAAAAATGAATGAAATATTTATTTGAATTGATAGTTTGAACCTTGCAATTTAATGTTTAAAGATAATTTCATGCAAATGTTGACCGCGGCTGCGTCTCAGGTAGCCCATCCGCTGAGTCCAATTTTGGCATACTCTTTCACACATATCGGCCGGTATCTCACGAATGAATGCATGGATGTTGGCTTCCAGTGCGTCAATCGAAGCGGGCTTGTCCCTATACACATTAGCCTTGGCATACCCCCACAAAAAATAATCTAATGGTGTCAAATCGCACGATCTAGGCGGCCAATTGACCGGCCCGAAACGTGAAATTAACTGTTCACCAAACTCGCCTCGCAATTGCGCCATTGTTTCGCGTGCTGTGTGGCATGTGGCACCGTCTTGTTGAAACCACATATTATGCAAGTCAAGAACTTCCATTTCGGGCAAAAAAAAGTATGTTATCATCGCTCGGTAGCGTTCACCATTGACAGTAACGCTGCGATTCGCATCATCTTTGAAGAAATATGGCCCAATAATGCCGCCGGCCCATAAACCGCACCAAACAGTGGCTTTTTCGGGATGCATTGGTAGCTGTTGCAATGCTTCTGGCTGATCTTCACTCCAAATGCGGCAATTTTGCTTATTTACGTACCCATTCAACCAAAAATGAGCCTCATCGCTGAACACAATTTTTCGATAAAAAAGCGGATCCTCGGCCAGCTTTCCAAGAGCCCATTCACCAAAAATTCGGCGTTGTGGTAGGTCGGCTGGCTTTAGTTCTTGCACCAGCTGTATCTTAAAAGGCTTTACGCCCAAATCCTTCCGCAAAATTTTCCACGTAGTGCTGTAACAAAGGCCTAACTGCTGGGAACGGCGCCGAATCGACATTTCGCGGTCTTCTGTCACACTAGCTGATACGGCCGCAATATTTTCTTCAATACGCACAGTACGTAAACGTGTTGGTGGTTTAATGTCCAACAAAGTAAATTTGGTGCGAAATTTGGTCACAATCTTCCGAATAGACTGCTCAGAAGGTCGAGAATGCCGATCATAAAATGGAAGCAGCGCGCGATGAACATTTCGAACCGAGCACGAATTTTGATAGTAAAATTCAATAATTTGCAAGCGTTGTTCATTTGTAAAACGATCCATGGTTAAATTGCAAACCAAACTGAAGCTGTTTGACAGTGACACAAGGTACTAAACACACGTCAGCTGTCAAAACCAGTGTTGCCAAAACCAAACCAGCTAAAAAATCACCCTTAACATATATTTAAAGTAAGCCCAATTCCTTTTTTCATTGAAAACTTGTTGTGTATAAATTTTCCCTTCTTCTTCAACCTGGTAATACCCTCTTATTCAACCCACAAATTATGCCAACTCCCTCGCGGTAGATTCTTTTAATCTTTATTTTTTCCAATCGCATTTTTTTCCATTTTTTTTTTGTTCGGTTCAGCCATTCTTCTTGTTGTTTTGAAGGAAAAACATCAAAAAATTCCTCCAATAAACAATAGGAAAATTCATTTGAAGATTTCTTACTTGTTCCAGGAAATGACTTCTTTACGTTTTGCGTCCGCCCATCCGCATATATCCATTCATCTTGGTGGTGAATCTCTAGAACTAGATCCATTCGCCGCCACCCAACAAGTAAAGTGTATGTAGTCTCGAAATTCATACATATACAATACATATACGACCGCAGATATATATATGTACAAGCTGCTCTGATAGGGTGTGGGTGCGTGCTGCTGTTGGCGTGGTAGTGGTAGCGGTAGTGGCGGCGCGGTTGCTGGTGAAAGTGCGTTTGTGGTTCTGGAAATACCACAGAACCAAGCCAAGCGGCAAGCGATATGAACCTGCAGAACGCGCATAAAATCTATGAAATGTAATGACAGCTTTGATCATCGTTTGCGCTCTTTGATGGCCTGGTTAACAACTGTGTTGATCATAAATTCATGTTTTAATTGAAGCAGCAATAGGTTTGTGCGCGCGTTGCTTTTTGCTGCTGCTGCCCCTCCTATTTTAGAGGGTGGCGGCAACAAGAAGAAGACTCATCTGGGGTTGTTCTAGTTCTGTGCATCATTTTTTTTTTTTTTCAATCTTTTGAAGATTTCTTTTTTGGCATGTCGACCACCACCACCGGCAAACGTCAAACAAAGTGTCAGGAAGCAGTGACTGGTGTATCTTGGGGGTGCAAAAAAAGGGGATACGGTCTGATTGAACTGCCGCACTCTCTTCGGTATGGGGAATTGTATTTTCTGGGGCAGTTTACATGAAATGCTAAAATTGTCAGTTTTTGATTTACAAAAGTCAATCAAAGAGATTGTTTGTATGCTAATGGGACTTTTTGACTTGGAGAAATCAATCAGTGTTGTGCTTAAAGGATTTTCGTATTTTCGTATTTGCAGTTTTTATATTCCGTCGGAATTGGCATGTTTGCATTTTGTGTTGTCTTGTGTAAATCAATCAAAGTCCGGCGTGTGGGATAAGCATTTCAATGGCCAATGTTGATGTTACGATATCAGATGTTAGATTTCTTTTTTGTGACAGGCTACCCGTGGCTGTATGTACGACTTTGGAATGTTTTATGGCTTCCCAATTCGTGGAAGTATTAATTAACCAGTCAATTGTTTATTAATTAATCTTTCACGTTGCATCGATACGTTCTCAGAAGCTACCCCACCCAACCACACACGAGCCCACGCATAGACCTCAAGAAATAAATTAAAAATTCTACAGCAGCTAAATTACCGTGTTCGCCCACCTTATTAATTATAATAGATATGTATATCCAAACGAAATAAGACACAAAACGGAACTCGACTCAATAACTTCATCGAATGGCGCCACAAATGCATTTCCATGTTGCATACATAATCATGCAACCAGTCAACCATTTTCACCAGCAGTAAACCAACCAACCAACCAACGAACTTCACCTACGCAGCAGCGATATAGGGAGCACAAAGAATTCCAAAGCCCTATCTATTCCCAGAACCTAAACCCAAAGTCAAGCTGAATATATGCAAAGGCCCAGGCACGCACAAGGGGTTAAACACAAATGCCTGGCTAATGGTATTAATAAAATTGTTCATTTGTACACACTCGCTATTTGGAATTGGGATCCGCTACGGCTCCCATGTGGCCAATTCACTTAGTATGCATAGCGCAGTTACGACCAACCGCTTAATGTAATCAACCGAAAATTTGTATCTAAGTATCTAACAAGTCGTAAAATTTCATATTTACACGAGTGGAGAGTTCCAAAGGTAGCTATGTATGCACAAACATACATATATTCGACTGGCAATCTCGCCAGAGAATTGGAAATTCAATTCGCCGTTCACGTGGTATAATGGTCGTGTCCCGGACAATGGAACGTACCTACCTACATACCTACCCAGAGAAATCGAAAGAGAGTGGAACACCCACATTGGTGGTGTGGGGCGTACATATGTTGCGTACGATCCAGCTGCATTAGCTATAGAATGCTACGATGAAGGATACTCGTTGGGCTGTCTAAAATGCTGGCAGTAAAACATAATTCCAAGCAATAACTTTTCTATCTATCTGTTTATGACCGGGGATGGCTCCGGTTGCACACATTATCAATTCAACGAAAGGATCATCGATTTTCTCGAAATTCTTCGAAATCGTAAAAGTAAGGATTTTTGCCTTTTGAATATTATTCGGACATTGGGCTAGGGCGACGACGGTTTCCACGAAAAGATATAAAATTAAAAATTTTGAATTCGTTCAAGGCGCACGGCGCCAATCACATCTGTCATAACTTTTCATTTAAGGATTTCGAGATGTGAGCTCAAATTTTCGTTTTCTTGTGAATTATTACGAGTAGGTATGTATTACATATGTGGAGAGGGGCAGGAAGGAGAAAGCAAGTTGTCGGCTCGCCTTGTA
This sequence comes from Ferdinandea cuprea, assembly GCA_963576555.1. Taxonomy (NCBI): domain Eukaryota; kingdom Metazoa; phylum Arthropoda; class Insecta; order Diptera; family Syrphidae; genus Ferdinandea; species Ferdinandea cuprea. Next base: position 82,550,815 of record OY754961.1, on the reverse strand, counting down.
TTTATAGAGGATGTTGGTAACATTTCCTGGGAAATATTAATTTAAATGAGCGTGGTTGGTGCAATTCAGTGGAAGGATTCACACTTTATGTCATATATTTTAGAGAAAGCCGATAAGCGTTTTAGTTGTGTTTTCATCATGCACCAAGGGATCCGTTGGTGCAGTATTGAGTAAAAATGTCACTCGTCCTCTTCCCTAAAAGCATAAAAGCCTATGCCTTATGCCAGCTATTAAGAACTTAAGCCATACCTGGAATGATGACTGCACCGGAAAAGTGGACCTCAACGAAAGCCGTTGTTGCTTTTTAGACCTGCAAAAGGCATAGAGCCTACTACCATACATAATATACGGCAATAAGATCGATTCGTCTGTACGGAGTGATGGTATTGAAAAGGATAGCACAAAAAATTGTATGTTTCAGAATACAGATGCACTGAAAACCTATCATACAGTATCAATATTCAATTATGAGTTCCTTGAACCTTGAAGGATTTGGTGCTGGTATATTCTCGTATATTCTCGAAAGACCCTAGGCCTAGGCAAGGGCTTGCGCCAATCCTCGTTGGCGCTAAATACGACATCGTTTAATGAAATTGTCATATCTGTCGGTAGCCAGCAGCTATAAAATCCCTCAAGGCTCTGAACTATCCCATATCTATTAACGCCAGATAGCCGCTCAGTTCAACATCACCCTTTTCTGTGCCAGGAAAATGTGAATCTAATGAATTGGCTAAAACAGGCTCTTGCGGTGCAAATAACCGAACAATTAAAGGCAAACATCGCCAGGTAATTGTGGCCCAGCGGGTTCAACGACCTCTCTTCCTTTATAATACGATAGCCGGACGCTTGTGTGATAGGCGGGCATGCTCAAGAGCTGGACATTCCTTTTAACAATTGCTGCCAAAGATACAGAGACGAGGAAGAGGAAGAACAATCTTGCACTTCCTGTGAATAAGTCCTGCACTTGCCAACTTTTGAATGACTACATAAGGTCAACACCTGTTCCCGAATCTAAGCGATCTTAATGATGCCTTCATCGCCGACTTTAACTTTTTCACCAAAAAAACAATTGCCAAATGAGATCTATCTTGGTCTAAGTGCGAAGTGCTGAGTCGGCATTTGTTTTTTTTAAGATAACCCACATCTTTGGAGATTTTTTAGGCCTATTTTCATATCCTTTTTTCTTGTGTAGTTTCAGGGAGCCGTGATCAAACGATACGGTAGCTCCCCAGCCAAGTTATAGGGTCAAGTAGTTCCTGGGTAATAGTGCCTTAATTGGTCATTTGGTATAGTTTTCAGATTTTATAATGCCCTGTACTATTCAATAATGCTAGAACATAGCCAGTTGCATTCCACCCCCACAGCAATTCAATCGCCATGCTAGGAATGCACATCAGTTCACCCTTAGCCTCTATTCGGACGTACAGTGAAATACAAGGATTCGTTTCTTTACCGTACAACGCGAATGTGGGACGCTCTACCACGCTCTGTCTTTCGTTCACATTATGATTTACAAACATTTAAGACCAACGTACATCGGTATCTCCCTTAATGCCCGCACTGTGTCCATTCATTACAAGGGTTACCAAAATCCCTTTAGTGCACGTTTCTTATAAAGTTTAAGCAAATCCTCTCCCTTATAAAAAACATTATAAGCTTGCCATTTACTATTTTGCCACCGAGCATTTAAGACATAAATTATAACATATGTTATGTGGTCATTGTTAAAACTTGTATAACTGTTGTCATATAAAAACGGAGTTAAAATTTTCACAAATTCTTACTAATTTATTTGTTTTTTTTTTTCTTTACAGGTATGTTCCTCAATTGACTAATATGATCGTAAGTAATTTATTTATATGCAATCGGCAATTGTATTTCGTAGAAAAGTCGACGGTGTGCTTTTCAGTCTTTTTTCTTAACTTTTTGACAGAAGCATTGTCGAGGTCGGGGCTATAAGTTTTTTACTTTCTCTTTAGTAGTATACTCATGTATACGAGAAAGTTTTTGCGATAAAACGATTATAGAAAAGTACCAAAAAGTTGTTCCGCCAATGACTTCTGTCTGTCTGGGCGCCGTATAACTAATAAAGAGATTTTTTTGTGATGTTGAGTTGAACAAATCTGCGTGCTTCGATTTTTGAAATATTTTTTTTCCATAAAACGATTTTCTTAAATTTTGATTAAATTCTTTTTCTCAAAAACGGGTCTAACGTTTTAAATAATTTTTTGTATTTTGAACAATTATGTTAAACGTGTCCAATAATTGCCAATCGAATGCATTACGAACAAAATCACAATAACAAAGTTCCATGTATTCAAATCTAAGGTATCGAAAAAAATTTCACATGGGGTTAATTGACTTACATACATATATTGATGGGTAAAGGTTTTCCATTCATAATCTATATTGTTCGAACCAGAGGACTATAATATTTCATTTTTAATATCCATTTTATTGAAGATATAGCGCATTTGCCAGAGTTTCCTTTGACGAGGCCTTATCTGCAATAGCGGCATCTTCATTCCCGCTTTCGCAAAGACTCATAGAAGTTTATTTTTCCTTATTTTTTCTATTAATTTGTCCATGATGACAACAATATCAGCCGTGTCTCTGAAAGTTCATAACTGCGGTAAACGCTGAGAAGCTGTCCAAGCAGATGACGAATTTCGTTTTCCTTGGGAGAGAGGTGGCTCGTAAGATGGCTGTTACTTCGGCTAAAAATATTGCGTTACATATTTTCATCTACAACCACAAATGCGTTGCCGGGGCTGGACTCATAGACCCATTGGGAAAAAAATATAGCTCCACTAGTTTTGTGGAACTCCGAACGGTCCATTTTCGAAATTCTATGAAATAATTTGGAGGCCACAATTTTTAATTTTTCCTACAATTTAATCTTAAGGCTGATGTGACGCACTTGAAGGCGAGGGACTAAGAACTTTGAAAGACCGGTGAATTTTTATACATAAAAAAAAAGTTGTTTATTGAAAATTATGAATGATAATTTTGTAAAACTCTTTTGTTTTCATTTTTTAAGAAATTAAGGGAAAAAACTGCTTTTAAGTCAGGTCTACAAAATCCATAAAGTTGTGAAGTTGCAACTAGCCACAGGTCGCCTTATTAATATTAAAAGATATTGCGTACTGAAAACAACGTGTTTCTTAGTATGGTGCCATCACTATTAGAGCTTAGTTTCGTGGCGATCGGGCATACAGTTTCGAAGTCTAGTTGTTTCAAATAGATATACATACGTACCAACATAAATTTGTTTACATGTGGATTTTAATCAGTTCAAATGTACTTCTAAAATATTGTGGCTTTGACGGAACTAAATGCGTCTAAGCATAATGCACCCTTTTCGAGTCTGTTTTCTCTACGATTTTTTGGAACTCAAGTTTTCTTTTCAAAGTAGCAGGTTTTTTTCTTTGATCAAAATTCAAATACTAGAGCACTCATACTCGGTAGGGGTCCGAAATTCCCTTGTTGGTGTAGAGTTTGGAGGGAACTAGACATTGTTGTTAATGCAGGTTCAATCCCCATTGTTGTTTCCCGTTGGGGATTGAACCTACACCTTCTGCACTATGAGCTATTTTCTGCTTAGCTTTTATTGTTCTATGTTCTTACTGTTATCCGTCGAAGCTTAGCTTAATCAAGAATCACATTTCCACTTCCTTAGCTCCGCGCGCCCGGGGTCATATACGATTTTCTTCATGGTTGCGCTTGGCATGGTTCGCAATCCACGTCCTGCTTTGTATCTTGTATATTTGCCATAGAGTCTTTCCTTCTGCACCGATTTCATTTTAACGACGGTCTTTCTTTTTGCTTCAAAACAAGCTGAAATTTTTCTTACGCAATCTGAAGTTTGACCAACTAAAAGCACTAAATATAATTTAATTGAAACCAAACACCATAAGTTCACCAAATCCTCCCATCAAACTCAATTTCATATCATCCATTAACAATTCCATTCAAAGGCAATCTCCAAAAGTAAACTAAAAATAAATCTCATTTTCAATACATTTCTCCAGGCTTGGTTGATTTTTGAAAAATAACTTCTCAATGACGCTGCACAACAACGCTCATGAATTCGGACGGACTCAAAAGAGGCGTTTAATTTCAAAAAAGAAAGAGGAATATTTTTCAATACGCCTCGTGATTATTAATGACAGAGAAGCCAACTAACTGAAAGAACACAAAAGTTGCCCAAAGTCATGGAAGTGAATCTTCTTTTCACACCTTGCAACAAATGGATGCTTTCATCTGAGCTATCATTAACGGTCATAAATCACTTTCTCCGTACATACATATACGTCCTTGAAATAATTGTATTAGAAAAATTAATAATGATAAATCTCTGCTTAGGCTCTCTGCTGCTGGGACTGTCCTTTTGCTGCGACGCCCAATTGTCAGGGGAACATCATTAAAGTGACAGATTTTGAAAGGACACTCTCTTTTGTCTATCGATTAATCATTTTTGCACCCTGAACGACGGTCGTTCCCTAATAAATTTCTTTTTATATTGCAGAGATCTGCTGCAGCAGGTTAACTCACACGAGAATCTTTTATGTCAAGTCAATGTGTTTTGCAGATGTTGAAACAGTTGTGAGTTGCCTTGACTCTTCTCTTAATTGTTCCGTAAAAAGTTTAAATGACATCCTTCGATGTGAACGACGACGCAAACAGAGAAGAAAACAATAAGGGCTGTCGTAAAAATTTATTAGTCTCTGACCACCATGAAATCATTATCGAAAAGGACATCGACACTTAATGTCAGACTAAACCCCAGGATATTTTCCTTATTTTCAAAAAAATAATTCCATTGTTACAGGGAAAAGGATCGACATCGACAAACAGTTTTGCACTCATACACTGTGAAATGAAAAATGAGACACGCCAAGGGTAAATGTGTGTGTATTTATTTGTTGTATCTATATGGACATCAATTGTGATCCTTTCAAGGATAATAAATGGGCACACGCTACATTGCAAACACACATTAAATGTATTATAAATGTTGCCTTGTGTTGTATTTTTCTTCTTATTTTTTTTTTTTGGGTGATTTATTGAGTTGTCCTTGTCAACCGTGGTGTCCTTATGACTTTATGGACCCCAAATAGTGCTAACAAGCTAAAAACCCAATCATGATGGTGTGCTATCGAAACGACGAAAGATTTGTGTTTGAAATAGGACACATAAAATATTTGTCGGGTGCGTGACGTGACATATGATGACAGGGGACACGAATGTACTTCGATTTCAGTTCCTCTTCGTTGTGTTTTTTTTTTTTTTTGGTTGCTTTTAATGTGCGAATGCAAGGGATTAGTTTTCCATTTTGCCGTTACGTTGATTTATCGGTAATTTTTCACCTAAATCAATTAATGAAATGGGGTTCGTTTGTGCGCGTTATCAGTGCATCGAAGGACAAATTGTTGCGATTTGGCGATAAACTCTGGCATGAAGTTGTATTCAGTTTGTTCGTTGCAAGGGAGAAATAATTAAGTGTGTGCACTTTTGGGCAATGGTTGAAAGGTAATATTAACCAAATCTAAGGTTTCATTTTTAAAAAATTACAGCTTTTTGTCATCTGTGTTGGAAGTGAATTATTGAACCATTTGGGTACTACACATTGGATACTTTCAAACCTCTCTCTCTCCTTGAAACATTAAGGATGACCTTAGTTTTTTGTTATTTAAATGGATAAATGACGTTAGCTCTAAAGGTAGCCCATTATACTTTCGAAGAAATTCGCATCCCAGAAGCTTTCAGACTCGTCTAAACGTGTACAGTGGACACGTTTCCAAGCAGAGATCGTCTTTTTGGTCTAGTGGTTCAAGAAACTATAGATAGTGTTTGTTTCTTATTTAATAGCCGATGTTGTGCATCGTTGTTCCGCTGTTGGGTATTGAACCTATACCATCCGCATCACAATACAGTTCTGAGAGGTTAGAGTTCATATTGCAACCTATTTACTTATTTATTTCAGCCTCCTGTTTCGTGAAGAATCTCTCTTTAACCTGCGAGCTTTGTTATAGATACATTATATATATATATAGTGATAATACCTGCACAGCGTATTCTCAAAAGTCCATCAAGGAGGACTTATTTCGTTGTTTCTAAAAGAATAGAGAGATCGACCGTTTTCTCTCTATGTAAATGCAAATTCTATCGATTTGTAGATTACCACTACGGCGGTTGCTGATTATTTTCAGTATCATTGGTTGGAATGCAGGACATTGCAAAGAACCGCCAAGACGAATTGCTCTTAAATTCAAGCGCGAGCTACGAAAGAACAGCTCGAACAAAAGCATAACCAAACCATAGTCAAACTAGTAGCATACAGAAGGAGGAATGCTTAGAAACTTATTTCGCCGAAGTTTATTAACCATCTCCTTGATTATGGATGACTAATGGTGTCAGTTTTGTAAGGCACTTTTAAACCAGCAGTTTCCCCGGCAATACTTTCCAGAAACAACTCCTATTTATAAAGCATTAACCGACCATCACAGTCGAAGATTGCCTAATCATTAAGCGAGGGAAAGTTGTCTCTTTTCTTTGCATCACTAGTTGAGTTAGTGTCTATTGTAGGTAAATATACAAAGTGGAGTTCCACTCAATTTTTCAAAAGTTGGATCATCATCATCATCATCAGTAAGGATCATTATGGATTTTGGAAATAAAAGTTCTACTCATCATCATTATGAACAATACGGTTTTCTCTTCAATAACGCATTGCAGCTTCTCCGGAATGCTTCGTATGGTCGGTCCTGAAGGTATTAAAGTTAATTGTGGATGTCGAACATTATGACGTAGGGGAGGGTTTTAAAAGTTCTATGTTCTAACTTAGCCCTAGCACGAATAATAAAATTATTGCATCTCCAATCAATTTTCTTTAATGAATCTGAGAATGACAAATGAGAGCAATTTTGCTTGTCCTCATCTGCAAGTTGGATCAAATACTTGATCTTGATGAATGTGATCTGCAGAATCTGCCGTTATGTCGCTGAATCTACATTGATTCAGATATTCCTAGAGTCTCCAAAGCTCGGTACGAAAATAAGTTAGTATCAGACTGATACAATGATTTTACCTTGTAGTTCTCTAGCCAAACGTTGGCTCTTGGTCAGTTCTTCCTTTCCTTACGATTCCTTCCTTTGCCATCTTAAGGTAGTCTTTGTGGTGGGGAGTCGGTTCCGTTGATACATAGGCACGCCAGTCTTTGCACACTTCGTTAAGAGTTCGGACTAATTCGTTTTGCCCATGCTATCGCTTGGTATGTGATCATTGGGCTGCATTCCAAGACCTCCTCCGTGTGTTTGTGCCAGCGGAGTTTACTCCATTAATTCCTATAAGTGTGGTGCCTTATAGTCGAAATGCTTTGAGGCTTTGAATTTTTCTCCTTGTGAATGGAACTATCGTCAGTTGATAGTATTCCTCCCTGTGGACATCCTCTGGTAATATCTACTCTAATAATTCCAGACGCGGTCTGAGTCTTTGCGGATATAGTGCATAGCAATTTACATGTTCTGTTTACTCCTCTTATTTTAAGGTGTTATGTGAGTTGGAGCTTCGAAAACCTCATTTATATCCATAAATGCGCACAGTTCTAATCTTTTTTCTGCCCGCCCTATATGCTTATTACTTCCCTCTTTAAATATTTATCCACTTACCTATCTGTCGTGGCTGATGGGTCTGTGCGAATCCGATATCTTCATTTGGTGTGGTAGAACGTAGAAGAACAGATAGCTTATGCTCTCGCCCAATCTTCCGTCGGAGATAGATTGGCCCTGTCCAGTAGTCCCTGTTAGGTTAGCTTCGCGGAAGGTGAGTTTCTAAGAATTCTCCGTTGGCAATTCTCCGAAATTTTTTTCAAGGTCTTTTGTAGTCTTCCTACTATAGAAGTGGTCGAAATCTCGAGGAATTTTGCGAAGTTTGTGCCAATCTCCGATGCGCCCTTTAGTTTTCAACAGCTTTCGGATTTAAATTTTGCAAATTATTTCTTCTTCTTTTTCCAATGTTCTTGCTCAGGCGATAGCTTGTTTCATTACACTGCGTGATCGGCAGCTCTAAGAAGTATGCTGGAGCTCATTTCGAGTCTCTCCAGATTTCTCTCTTTCATAGATTCATAGTTTTCCCAGTTAGTTGTCCTTGGATTTCTTACTGGGTATCTCGTTTTACTTATATTGCCTAACTTAAAATTCTGTGGTCAGACACTGCGGGCTCGGGCTGCCTCGGAGTAGTGCTTCTTCCTCAACCCTGGTTCCAAAAGAAACCGAATTTACTGCATTGTGAGTGTTGTAATTAACTTTTGAAGTTTTATGTGGATTAGTGGATTGCGGCACGCGAACTCTACAGGCATGTTCTACAATTGATGCACCTCCGATGATATCATATGCAAAAACGATAACGATTTCACCTGTTTTGGCACCAATACTTGCATCGCGTATTCCGAAAGTCAAAACTGGGACATATTAACCTTAGACACATCCTTTCACCTACAAACGTCCAACAAAAGGTATTTAGTTTAGACATTTGTCATTTAAAAAATTTGCAATGTAAGTGTTTAACTTTGACTGGGATATTAATGGAAAGGGGGTGAAAATTGACCCCACTGTTATGCGACAAATTCGTCGGACTTTACTGATTTACTGCCTATCGGCGATATATCATATATTTTGCGTAGCCGGCTTATTTGAATCTGAAAAGACTCTTATTTCTCCATCAACGAGTCAATACTTCAATCTTTGTCAAAACAACATTTTTCTCAGTTTCGCTTCGATTTCCAACTCAAGTATGCGCTCCTAGATTTTAGTTCCCATCGCTAAGAAGCTATCACAACACTAGCAGAATAGCACTTTTTTCCCCTCACACTTGTATAAAGTTTTCACTTCTATTAAATCTCCTCTGTCATCATGAACTCAGTTTATATTCCTTTCTATTAACCGGGTCATTGGTTATACCTACTAAAACTAGTTAAGCACACTTTATAAAAAAAAGAAAAGGGGCTAACGATTAAAATTCAAAACGACCAAAAACCACCTCATTTCCTTTGCCATTCCGGGTAAATTACAATTTACAAAATTTTAACCACGCAGGCATAATGAGCGCATAGCAAAAGGAGCCTCGTTCAAATGAGCAAAGAAAGGGAGAGCAAAACAAACAAAAAATAAAAAATAAAAAAATAAACCAACCACACTCTTAGTATAAGTGGGCAGCTATAAAGGGCGGTTAATTGCACAACTATACACCCGATATCAAATAGCAAGCTCTCTGTTTTAAGTTATCCCCACGTTACGGTTTGGCCACTAAGTACACCTTTCGTCCTTAGCACACTTTGTACACAGGTATACATTCATATGAAAGTGTGTGCGCTTTGTTTGGCCACAAAGAACCAGAGGGAGCATTCAGGAAAAATTACTCCCGGTTTGGTGTTTCCTGAAACACGTTGGGGTTAAACTTTATTTTATTGTTTCTTCACTGGGAAAAGAGTTAGGCAAAGGAACGCCAAATCGGATGTCATAAGGGTAAAAGTGGAATATAATACTCAAAGAGTTTCCTCTTTCTTAACCCTCTCGCTTTGCAGTCGGCGTTTGCTTTTCTTTCTACAGAGTGGCGAAAATATGTAACGCTTTTCTGCTACCTGTGTTGTAGTTGAAATTTACGACAGTACTTACTTTTTGAAACGTGGCACTTGCAAATTGCATTCACCGCCTTTACGTGAAAAGAACGCAAAAGGAAAATAAAATGCCAATTTTTAAACGAAAGAAAGATTAAGTCCAAGTAGAGTTTATGCATGAGTTTGTTTAACAGTTAATTAATGTTATGAGCCTTAAGATAATTATTAAAAAAAACCTTTTGATTTAGGAAGCTTTTTTTAAAGGTTTGCATGAAGTGGTGATTGAGATTTTGATCTGAATAAATTTGACTGAATTCACAACTCTTGAAAACTCTTTATACATTTTTCAAAAACTTGGATCCTCCAGTGTGTTAAGGGAAAAATGAGGATAGAGGAAGTGTAAGTCGCGAGTATAGCTCAACTTTAGTCATTGCCATCACATCAGCTCCCTCGCACTGTCAAACTAAAATTCACCAAAACAAAAGTATTGTCGAATCGAAATTTTTTCATTGTCGTTTATAATGAAGTTCTTGGGCTCTCTAGCGCAGGCTTTAAGGAAAACGGGACTAGGAGAATCCGTTGCACATTTGATTTAAGTGGCTGGAAAAGCAATCCGCATTTGTGTTGTTCCACGGCTAAGGAATATATATTTACAGTAAGTCCCAATAAGGGTAAACTTATGTGCGTTTCTGGCATGAAGAAAATTGCGGCTGGAATGTTCTATGGAAGAAACGCAAATAAATATTTGATTTGAACTCTGATGCAGGAAATGCCGAGGGAACAAAGATAGACAGGAAACATTGCGATAATGACGCTGGGATTCACGCGATTTCGCATTGCCACGGCCGCCAATAAGTTTTATCTTGCGTTTTTTAACTCTGTCCAATAGCTCCGTCCAAATACGTTATTGGTTCTCTGACCAGATATGAGCTATGTACTCAACTTTGATGCAAATAAGCGTCTTATAAATTGTAGCCAGATCGAAAGGGGTGAAATATTTTTTGTTTGGCGACATCGAATATGCAGTCATTTCAAAAGAAGGTTGTCATTAACGCACATACTGAGAATGGAAAGTCATTCGATTTCAGGAATTCCTTATTAACTAATTGATATTCGCAGAGTATTTGGCTTTTGCTTAACTAAAAGGAGTCAGCATTGTGTTTTGGAAGCTTGGCTCAACCACATTCAAGTAAGCTGCCGAGGTCTGATGTTTTGAAGATGAAGAAACACGAAAAAGATTATCAGAATCTCAGGGTACTGTCATCAGTGATGTAATGGATAAGTTTGAAGACAACAGACAGGAGATCTCTTATAAATAAATATAACAAAAAGGTGGGGACAAAACAGAGCCTTAAGGAACAGCAATATTTATTTATTAAGTTGCAGGGTTGAAGCCGTCGAAAACACCTTGAATTGATGGTATTTCCAAATGCTCGCAAACCCTTGATGGCAATCACCTGCCTTCGTAGAATCAAACGCGACGATTGTACTTTCACCACCTTTGTGCAGGAAGAGGAGGATTTGCTTTTATGGGACGGCCTGAACGAATGATGTCTTCCATCTTGTTTAAAAGAGCCTTGAGGTATATGATATATTGAAAATCTTTCGCAGTGATATTACCAGCTTGGAAGACGAACACATTCGAAGCGCAAATATCGTCCTTACTAACTGACTTTTCAATATTTGAGATCTGGAGATACCCTTACTGCTGTATCAGTTCGAAAATGGACTCGTTGTGATGAAGATACTTCGCATGTTAGCAGGAGTAATGCAGCTTGATCGATAAGAAATCCCAATCCAACCGAGGGAACCTCAGGATACACCTTCAAACAATTGAGGCAGGACGTGATCAGTTGATATTGTCATATTTAAAATAAGGACCCTTCCAAGCCTGTCAAAAGGATAATATCGATCAACATTTTTCTTTTTCTTCATTTTCTTCGCTAAGAGTTTTAATATTCCTACTTTTTTGTCATTGAACTTGGCCAAATGATCTGATTTCTTGTTGTTGCGATTTTAAATTGATAAATTGTAGATTGACTAGAATTTTGCATTCAGTTTATAAATTTTTGTAGAACTCGATTCTGCTATTGCACCATAATGCAATCTCGCCTTTGATCTGCTTCTGAGGGAATTGTTGCTTAAACTGCCAATTGACTACCCACAGTAAATAAACAATACGTTGTTCAACTCGAACGGAGTTTAGGCATAATTGGATGACGCATTCCAACACAGTCTGCATCCATTCAGATTGAGTCAACAGCAATTTGGTTGTAAGATTGCTTTGGGAGACCTCGTTATTCTACAAAAAATTTCAAAAACGTCTCTGCTTAAGGAGTTCGCCTTTTTGACCTCAACTAATATTTGCAATCTTCCCGGTTTCTTATCACAACTTCAGTGAGGCCGATCAAATATTGGTGAGATCCATGGGCTTTAAGGCCATCTTTCGCGCTTATATAGAAACGTCGATCGACATTGCCTTTCGACAGGAGGTTCGTAGGGTCTTTCTTTTGAAAATACAAACCAACTGAGATGGTCGGGCTCGTGCCGTGGTGGTCTACGGCTTTTGGAACTTCTAATCTCCAACAAGCTTAGTCGATGTTGCTGTCCTGCGAAGCATCTCCATCTCAATTGCTATAAATTTTGTCTTCATACCTTTTGTATATTACCCAACAACTGCAGAGCAAAGAGCCTTCTTTTCAGCTTTGGGGACATTTTTCGGTAACAGAAGACTGCTGAGCTTTCACGTTACTTCATCCACGATGATTGATGTCTTTATCCACGTTTACTTGATATGGAATGTCTTGAATAGGTCGGAGTAGGTCAAAGAATGGGCAGTACAAATATTGCTCCATTTTTATACACCCAAATATTACGACGACAAACGGCGGTCTTATACCCGTTTGTGCAAACGCAATTCTAGGAGATTGCTTTCCCTCCACTGAGTAGGCATTAGATGGTCTCTTTTTCCAAAACTCAGAAGTAATGTCGTCTAGCCCACTTGACTGGTTTCCCATCTTCTTCGACTGTCGAATGTCCGTAACTTCTTTGTCTTGAGGACTAGTTCCTATAGCCTGAGAAACTTTTCATTAAGAAGTATTGCCGCCATGCCGTAATTTTGAAGATGATTTTGACCTTCTTCAAGCTGTTATGTCATAGCTTTTGGGTAGACTAGTTCATATCAGCTGGCGAAAAACATACAGGCTTAAAAATCTGAGTCTTCACGTTATGATCTTAATGTATTCGATACTGGCATCGCGTTACACTCGCTACGACACTCCTACAACATCAAAAAACAGTCCGCAGTAGTAGCAAATGCAGCGAACAAATTGGTTAACAATCCAACCGCACGATTGAGTACTCGAAAGAGAACAAACCCACGTTTCTATATTAGTTAGACGAAAGAAGATACAATTCGACAGAGAATATTGATCGAATCTCTCTGATATCTTTTTTAATGAGTCCTTTATTTAGGCATATGTATCTCTGCCGGCTATCCCCCCTGCTGGCGGCAGTGTTGAATGAAACGAAATAGATATTAAGTGATGCGGTATATTATCCGGTAATAAACATATCTATTTTCTGTTGTACATATCAAGCATTAAAGCATACAAAAATTACAAGTTTTAATGAGCAACTAATGCGATAACAAATGCATCGCCGCGACACGTGGCTCTTAACAGGACGCAAGACATACAAAATCGTTACAAGTCCATAAAGCAGCAACTCCCTGCAGAGTCAACTCGATAGAACACGTGTCCTTCGGCAAACACCAACTGTGCATGAGTACGTTCCGCAACTAATGAGCTTTGGAAATCTCTTCATTGCGGACTACTTACACTGACAGGATACTGTTTCGGTTTTAAGTTGTGATTGGGTTTTATGAACTGCAGGAGTGAGTTACCCTCAAGCTATCATGCTAACTACTTTTCATTGTTCAAAATTTTAAAAGCAAAGGGGTGGACATTGCAAAAGGTCTAACAGAAGAAATAATAAACAAAAAAAAACTTCTGTCAAAGTCGAGGCGTCAATATCAACGACACCATGTTTAACTCTATCTCCACTTCCGTCCATTCGTGGGCTAATTAAGTTTCATCCTTCGTTCGATTCCACTTAGACGACACACCAGACACCACCATTAAAACGGCCAACACAAAAAAAAAACATAAAACCAGGACTCGATGGCATATTTTAAATAGAAAATCAGATAAGCAGGTGAGGACGTCGACGATGGCGACAAAGACAAATTGAATTTCCAATCAACCGAACGACCGAGACCAAGTTGTGGGACAGAAACAGGAGTGAATTTCCATGTTCCTTGTCCTTGCACACTTTAACGGCAGCTTATCTTGATGATAGTCTGTTTATTTATGCCCTGCAAGGAGCCATAAATTCAATGTCTCATCGTTATAACGAATTTAAATGAAGAAACTAAACAGCCGCATGTTGTCAGTTGGCAAACAACACACCTCCTCGTCGTCAAAACTTGGTCTCCTTGATCCCTTGTCACAGAATTGTATTTCGTCTGTCAAATATCCTTGTCAATTGCGTTATTATTTGCCATTATTATTTCTAATTTATCCTTATTTGACTGGTGGTGCTCCTCGCTCCCCTCTTCCCCCCCCCCCCCCCCACTCGGTCTTTCCATCCATCAGGGAAACCTAAAAGAATGACAACTATCAGCTCTTCTCACTCCTGGTCGCAAAGTGATAGGACCCATTAACCCATTCGTCTTCCTGTAACGTTATCCGACATGAATTATGAGGGTTCGTCCTCTGATTGATTTGATACAATTTTTCTTTTGCAAAGCAAAAACAAAAACTGACATTACAAACGCAACGCAAACAAACGATGACGATGACGCAAAACACATAAAAACCGAAACGAATCGAAAAAGGGGTTGCCCGCCTCTGTTCGGTGTAGCAGCATATCCTTGCTGCGATTCAACACCCCTTTGGGCGTTGTTTGCACACGAAAATGTGCGCCGATTGTCAGGATAATGAAGACAAATATTATTGCTGCAATTTTGTGTTTCTACCGTTTCACGCACGCAATTCCCAGTCGGTGGGAACTGGGAATGGCTATATTGTTATAAGACATATGCGACATTCAGTTCGAAAGTCCTGCTGCATTTTGCGGTTGCCATTGCCACGCCACCATGATGAAACTGATCGACAAAAAAAAAAACAACACACACAAAAACGTATCAAACTCTTTGCTGGAAGCAAGAAATTAATCGCAACACTAGACTTTGGGTGCGAGCATAAGGATGAAGGGACGAATTACATCAATCTGGGTGGTGATGGTGGTGGTGGTGGCAACAAAGCATCAGAGCTCCGAGTTTCGAGTTCCGACTTTCGAGTTTCGAGTCCGGAGAGGAGACGACGAATCGCCTGCAGCAATAAATCAGACTAATTTCGCAAGGATTTTCCGCCCCGGGCCAGGAGCATGTTGAATGTGTAATTTATTGGCATTTATTGTGACCACATATGTGATGTTAGTGTTTGGCTCAAGGCTGTCACACAAGGACGACGGCAGACATGTCGAATGGAATTTGATTGATGCTGAAAGTTTGTCATGCAAATTGATGGAAAAATTAAGGATATTTCTTCTTGTGCTACATATTTTATTTGGATATGGGTGCGGTGTTGTTGATGATGATGATGAGGGTTTTTCGGTATAGTTGCGACACCCAAGGCTTTCATGCTGTCTTGGGCTTAGAAAATTGATGGTAATTTATGACAGGCAGAATTGGATCGGATTTCAGCGGACAAATAGTGGTGCAGTGACAAATGTTGCGTATGTGTGACACATTCATCCATCATTTTGGCTTGGTGGGTTCGAGGTGATTTAGATTTTAGGCGGCGAAAAAGCAATGAGCGTTTGTGATTTTTCACATGAGAGCATTTAGATTTTTTTGCTCATGTTGGTTCATGTTGCGCAAATAGTTTGGGATTATTAGGTAGATATGCTTCGGCAGGTTTAATTTGTTTATTCAATTTATGAGGGCTGGACGACCTATTTTTATTATCAACATGAGTTACCGTTGACCAAATGTCTATTCTTAAAGTGATTAATGAATATTCAATTTGGAAAAAGGAGCATACGCAATGGGTGTGTCTTTAAAACGGAGGTTAGGTCTCGAACCTGGTGCTAGGTTTGCTATTCGAAGATCTTCTGGACCGACTCCACAGCATGGTACAAGCATAAAGGAGCAAATATCCGCCGAAGATTTTTTTTCTTTCAAAATATTCCACTATTAACTCCCCTTTCCTTTTGCTTTTCGTAACGTTTCCGTAGAGCATACATTTTGTCCTTCGAATCAGGAGTTTTAAACAGGCTTTTTTTCCCAAACCAAGGTAGCATCGACTTTTAAGGTTCAACCTAGAATTAACTCCTTAATTACGTTGAAGTAGCTGCATATGTAGTGATAGCCAAGCTGCATTAAAGTCGCTGCTAAACTCTCTTACCTCGCTAGAACTTAAGCTTTCTCTGAATTTGGTCGGAAGACTGATCACAGTAAATCTTGTCTGGGTCCCAGGTCACACTGGAATCCAGGGAAATGAGATCTCAAGGTTCAGAAAAGGTTTTCTCAGGACCCGATCCTGTGTTGGGTCTTCAAAACATCTTTAGTCATGTCTTCCACCGATTCTTGGGCTTCTAGTGAACACAAGATTCGGTGGCGCGATTGCGGTGGATGTAGACATAGCAAACTACTGCGCCCGGACATTTGCAAAATGTCAGCATCTTTTCTTCTGTACTGTAGGCTGCTTGTAGGTGTCCTTTCGGGCCACCAAGCCTTTGCTAAACACTTAAATGTGTTGGGCTTAAGCGACACCACTACCTGCCCTTCTTGCGGTGAGGAGGATGACACAGCAGAGCACTTTCTCTGCAGTTGGCCGGCCTATGCTCGGCGGATTTTGTGGTGAGTGCTGGACATCTAAGCTCTTCATCACTGAAGATCCTTCTCGTTTTTCTTCGAAAGACGGGAAAACTAGGTAAATTAATGAAAGGTGTCTGAATGGTAGTACAATGGACCTTTAGCGCTCCATCGGATAGTAGCAACCCCCGACAAAAAAGCTGCTATCAATAGTCAAATATTATCCTAGGTGGGGGACAGATTGGTGTTTGCTTGTTGTTAGAATATATTTTTAGTCTTGTTATCAACTACTTCAAGACCAACTAGCTTTGTCCGTTCTGCAATAGTTTTGACCGAAAAAAGAAAAACCCTTATAATGATGTTGGTGTGGTTCTCGTCGTGTTTCATCTTCAAGGGGCACTGCTCATATTTTAGGCACAAACGTAACTTTTTTAATGCAACTGAATTGGGAGCTGAATGACTTAACCGATCTATCCAGTAGTAGTTGGAGATATTTTATACTCTTTTTCAGTTCTGCACTGACCCTTACACTACACCCTCAATTTTTATAGTCATATCATTTGAACACCTTAACATAGCCTTGTCTTGTTGATTTCAACTTCCCAACACAGCACACGTCTGGCATCTGCTCTTTGCCGCATTCTTTTGCCTTTTCAAAAAAAGCAGACAACATAAATCTTCATTCGAATTATTAACGCCTCATTAAGTAACATTTTCTCAATTGAAGAATTTTCTTTAAAATATTTCACAAATCGATTTGGAAATGTCAAAAACTTTAGTGCTATTTACGCCGTGAAAGTCTTTTATTCGAATATTTATTGCTTTACAACACCTATCGCCATGTATCCTTGAATAAATTTCAAAACAGTCGCAGATGCTGTTGTAGTGTTGTAGGTTCCACAATAAGGAATGCTACTTCCTCCTCCCGAATGCGATCCGTTCCTTGCAATCCAAACTGTCAATGTCAACTAATTAGTTATGCCCGGCCTCCGTTTCCAGCCAAGGGCATACCTACTTATGAAGCGAAACTCAAAAATCCAATTCTCGGTCTGGTACCAAACAATTAACCATTGAAAGCCAAAGTCAATAGCGTGTCATAAATTACGCACAAGGCAACAGTAAAAGAACCAGAGAGAGAGAGAGCGAGAGATTTCTTTCCAAGTCTTTGTTAGGAGCGCGTCTGTTTTGTCATCTTTATGGCTTCGGAACCGCATGCACGCTGTGCGCGACTAAAGAAGAAGAAAGTGACTCTCCTCCCCAAGGATGAGGCAGGCGACGTATTATGGATTCCATTTAAGCGAGTGAAACTTCGATTGGACACGTACCGCAGAGATAAATTAAAACAGCGCAAGCGAGGCGATTCTTCTCCTTCCCGGGAAATGCAAAGAAATTCTATTTAAGGGAGCTGTTTTCATTTTGGTCTCTCCCCGGAGGATGTAAGCTGTCAAAGCGGCCTCGAAAAGAATTATTTACCTACGAGACTACGACACGGATGAGTGAGAAATGAATCGAGCATGATTCGGAAGAAAGTTATTGGAAGCTGTTGATGATGATGATGGTGATGATGATGGTGATGTTGATGGTGATTATGGTGTTTGCGATGGCATATGTTACACATGTTCCATGTCATGACCCCATCATTAGGATACACATATCCATAGAATCTAATTAATTTTGAATGTTGTTGTAGGGTATATCTCATATTTCATTGATGACTTGCACATTTTGTTTGACATTAGTCAGTCAAGTTGAAAGATTGGTAAAATTAATGGACTCTGCGTCAGTTTTTAAATCGATTCTGGGGAACCTTCAATCGAAATATTGTGCGTAAGGAGAGAATGGTTTCAGGTTTTAGGCATCATGACGTCTTAATTTTGTATGAGAAAAAGTACTGATTTGATTCTCCTGCAGAACACTATTGAAAATTGGAATTAGTTCTTACAAAAGAGAGATGTCCTAACGAATGTCATAAATCATAAAAGATAAATTTTGATGAGGTCCAATAGAGTTTGATTGCACGTAACCCAGACACAATGCAATATGTTTTTTTTTAGATTTCAATTGACAAAATAATGCATCAACACAATATTTAAAGATTTTCCGGGCCATTATTACTGTTCTTGCAGAAGATTTCTGCTGTTCCGCAGAATACAAACACGTAATGGTTGGTTTACCGAAGAGACCTATTGATTAGCTGAGGAACAAACCTGATGCTGTCTAAAACAGCATTTTAGGCTACCACCAGTTGTAATGTGTCCAAAACCACAGCGAAAAACTCTTCCGCAGCTAGGTGTCGGCCGCATGACCTCTTGAGAGGTTCAAAGGCTTCAAGGACCTTAATCCCAATTAATTCGCAAATGTCCAAGCTGCAATCTCCTAGTACTCAGTGCCGAAAAAACAGATGTTGCCAAGGCGTTACTTCTAATTATGCAAAAGGCTGCGGTTAGAGTGGAAGCGTATTCTGAAGAACAACTGCTCTAATGAACAACAGCTCCATAAGAACCTACAGTTTTCTTTGTTCGGAAGTGAAGGACAGAATACGCTTCAACAGTAACCGTAGCCTTAAGTTATTGGTGTTGATGATATCCACTTTAGATTGTCAAACTAGGGCTATTCTTCAGTCTTCCGGTTGCGACTCATGAGTCTCTGGGAACTCTTTTATTCCTGAAATGTCATCATACCTATAAGTTTTTATAAATAATACAACCCAAATACACTGCTTAGGTTTAATAAAGATTTAAGAAAATCTTAAGACGAAAACCGAATAACATTCCTAAGGCTTGACCATGTTGAAAATAAATTGTAGCGAATGAACTACACCTAATCGACCAGCGGGCGGCAGCTCTCACATTCGAGAAGTGGGTTCTAGTATTTGAATTACCTGTCGTAGAGTCAAATCCAGGTCCTGGCCTTAAGTTTTAAGAGAGACAAGACGAGCCTCGAATGAAACGAACTTCTCTCAACAACCAGACTCTCTAAGCCCTAGTTGCCTACTCAAAAACTTGAGTCTGTCCTCACGTGGTATAAGGAAGACATTACCGAGATTCAGGAGATACGATGGATGGGATTAGGTACGATGAAAAGACAAAATTGCTACATGATGTATTACGTCGTGGGAAATTGGCTTTGGTCAAAACTTGTTCACTTTAATCCGATAAGTGTTCCGACTGGCTATGACCGAATTGAAGCTTTATTCCAAAGCATTGGTCTAATATGTACACGTGCCTTTATCGAAGAGTTTGAGGACTTTATCAAGGCAGAGTTTTACGATCTAATGGACGAAGGCTAGGCAGCCTGTCCGGAGGAGTAAAAGCTCTTGACATAATGATGTACGCGTAACAAGGTGACAGAATATGCAACGGATATTAAGGCAATAGTCAGGAGAAGGGTGAAAAAGAAGATCCTGCGTAGACAAAATTGGCTTACGCAGTCTCCCAGCTCAAAAAGGTGGAAGAGTCCAGAGGTTTTATAAGAAAGATAAGCTTTCTAGATAAGATCCTAATAACCTATGTGTGGATGTCTTAAACGCATCCGGAACATACTTATCCTTGGACCTTCGACCAAATTTACACTAAGGCAAATCCTGGAAAAGACCAATGGATTTCAAGTCTAGACACACTCATCATCTTCAAAGCTCCATATTCATCGTCTGGAGCTCTACATGGCGATAACCGAATCACGACAGAACATATCTAATTGTGTCGCTCGACATTAGAGAACACGCATCGTTACACCGCCTATAGGACAAAATGTTATCAGCAGCAACTTCGAGGTACTTCAAAATTTCATCTACCTTCGTTGAAACATCAACTACAGAAATAACAATTTGATATGTAGATTACGCTAAGAGCTGCCCTAAGAAACCGCTGCTAAATCAGTTTTTTAAAATAAGTGGGTTCAGAACTCCAAACGAACTCGAAAGACAGAATGCCTGCTGTACAAAACACTTAACCTGCCGCCAATTCTACTATACGACGCTGGGAGTCGACTCTTTTCCAGCTCTAAAGGAGAGTTAATATCGAGATCTTTTGAAAGAAAAATTCTTCTTAACGGGAATTTGAGTGCATCCGGAATACTCCGAGCACCCAGTCTCAAGACGATAGAAAGCCCAAGCCATCGGGGATGCCAGAACGTTTGGCCTAGAAAATTGGAAGCAACGTGCCCAGGATCGCAGAGGATGGAAGGCTGCCTGAAAAACCTACCAATTAGTGTTTTTGAAGTCGCATCGCACTTGTCAACAGAACATAATACTGGATTGTGATCAGAACATTTGCGTTTCTCAGTTACCACTCCTTTTTGGTCACTCGAAAGAATCTAAATGCTCCTTAATCAACAATCTTCCAAGTGCTACCACCACAATTGTTAATTTTCAACCTAATTAACTAAAGAAACCACAAATCTGCTACCATTTCCTCAATGTCAATCAATCTAAACTGACTGTGACTCTCCCAACAACTAACATGGAATTCCATGCCCGAAACATATTCAGCAAATTGCAAAGCCGTCAACAAATCCACCAGCTAAGCCCACGAACGAATTCCTAGGGCTACTAAGGTGAGAATAAATACCAGGTCTTTATATGAAGCACCGCATGTTGCCGCCTAGCCCATCCACATCCACATCCAGCATGGTATGCATGTTTGGCATACAAACGTATGTATGTATGGTGGTGGTGTAGTCACTGACTCACTCACTAATTACTCTTTATCCCGATGTGCTTACGACGGTCTAATGCCATTGCCGTACATCGGTTAATCGGATAATTGTGGAATCCTCTTAGGAAGAGTGAAATTCTATCGCCATTGGTAGCTGGTAGCTGGTAGTGTCATCAACACCCAACACCAAAAGGTAGGTGTATGCAGAGAGAAATTCCACTTGGGCTTAGTGCGGATAAAAATAGGTGCACACAAAAAAACAAGGTGGCATTCTGTCGACTTTGATCCGCCCTTTTTTTTTTTAGTCGCCCTCTACTGTTGTTGGTAGAAGAACACCTCTGGGCTATAATTATCGTTGTCGTCGTCGTCGGTTTTAGTTTGGTCGTTGCAAATGCAATTACATGTTCCGCTTAACATCGAAGATTATATGTGATGCATCTGCTGTTGGTTGGTAGGTCATGTTGAATCGATTTTTAATTAGATCGCGGCGAATGGAAGAATTCAGTTCTCTGTCTATTTTTTTTCAATTTGAAGCCACCAAGCAGATACTAATTGAATAGCCTGATTACAATCATCCTCTCATAACTTAGTCAAAGAGGCATTGCCTCCAAACGGTCTCCATCCTCTAGCGGATTACAATATTCCAATTAATTTAAACAACAATTTAGTGAAATATCTCTGCGGGATTTAATGATACGCGAGATATATTAACATAAAAACAATCTAAGCACAGCGACACACGGCAGCAGCAGCAGCAGCAACACAAGTGACGCTCTATGATCTCCTTCTTGTAGGTTCGGGTTCGGTTCGTCGCATTCTGGGCTAAGCATGTAACTTTTGTCATTTAAATAGGAAATTATCTTTGAGATCAAATCAGACAGGGAACCGAGACCAGGGCCTAAGATATCACATTGTAACATCATCTACTTCATTAGTGATATCTTAATCGGAACACATGGGGAGGGAGAGCCGCAGAGTCCCGCCGTGGTCATTAGTCGCGAGGTTTCTTTCCGTCTTGAGAAACGGATTTTGATCTATGACTGAGGATGGAATCTGAGAATGGAAATTTAGTGAGAGAATGTTGCATTGGACTTGGGGTTAGATGAAATTTACTGATAGCGATTAAGCAAAACACTACTACACGATGAGATACGACTCTGTTTTTGTTTTGTTTTTTGGTTTGTGCGTCTTTGGGTCACAAAAGGGCTACCCACGCTGCAGCAGCGGGATGCTATTGTTTAAATTTGTTTTTCCGTGTTGTGTTTCGTGTTGTAGGATCATATATTTGCCGGAGTGGTAACAAACTACCGCTAGGTGCATTTTGATAAAGGTTGTTTCGCGGCCATGGCGGGGTGTCGTAATTTAAAGAAACAGTGGAAGTAGGAAGTGAACATATTTGTATTTGCCGTCAGACACTTCTACCTTGCACCCAGTATACATTTCAGTCAAGACTCAAGTCATGACCGTACTTTTGTTAACTTGATTCAAATCTTGACATCTCTGTGTGACTTTAGTTCTTGTTTTACCCCCAATGACGTCAACCATGAAGAGATATTGTTTGGATAGTTGATTCAAGGCCTTACTAAACTTGACAAGCTTAGAAATTAGAAAATAAAATATGGCATGAATATTTTCCGTCTGTAGAATCGGTAGGCATGCGACTAGGGTTGGCATGTACTCAAATGACGTCTGCAAAAGCTGCATGGGCGAGAAGGAGGAGGAGGAGACAATCCTACATCTTCTTTGTACTTGGCCTGCTCTCTCCCATAAATGTAAGGTCCATCTCAGTGCACAAATTTTTCGATTTCCATAAAATTTTCTCCACATCGTGTTGATGGCTAGTTTCGCAGAGGAAATTTTACTCTGGATATGTTTATTCCAGCTGAAGTTCGATGAAAAAGTCACTCCCAGATATTTGTACTACCTCTGAATCTCTCGTTGTTGAGAGTTAGTTGAGGTTTATATGAAGATCCCGCACATTCTGCAGTACTCAGCCAATTTGTTAATCCTGAGTTGGAGTGTTTTCGGTGCCTCTGGCAAAATTGCTTGTCGTCTGTATATAAATGTGCTTTTAGAAGTAATCCTCCAGCACGCACACCATTCGGTAGGTAACGTATTCAATAATATCAAACATAATGGGTCTCAGAATGCAACCCTGCGGTACTCCTGTAGAAATAGGGGAGTATGAGGGAAGAGAGTTTCCATACACAATTGCAGTAGATCCAGCACCCAAGAGTTATGCATACAACCTAATGAACTTTTAAGGCAATCCGATCTTGGTGGCTTATAAAAGAGGCTATTTCTATTAATTTTGTCGAAAGTTAAAGGCTGCCAACAAATAAATAAATATAAAAACTAAAGATTTCCTCGATTGTTGAGAATCCAGCACGAAGACCAGCTTGGAATGCAAACAAAGGTATGCTTTTATACAACACTTGGGCTACCCTATATTCCGATTCGACATCGTATATCCAATTGACCCAATGGGATTTTTCGAGGGTAGCTCAAAAATACGTGAAAATAAAAGAGAAGCCTTGAACCGCGCGTTATCTTTGAAGATAAAAACCTTTAACTTTAAGGTAGCATCAATATGTTTACTCGAATATGGCGTAAATGTCTAGATGACACTGGAATATCTACCAGTAACAAATTTCAACAACTTGAAGCCCAAACGTCACTTCTCAATACTGATTGACGCTCCCTAGGGGTCTTACATCAAATTGATAGCTTCCTCCTATATGTTCCTGTTCTTCTCTTCCCAACGAATAATAGTGTAAATGCTGGGTCCTGTCAAAAGTCAAGCAACATCAAAAAACTGTGGCAACCGATTCCCAATTTACCAAAAGGTTATGCTTTTGAAAACCAATTTTGCCTGTTCAGTGATATTCTTCGTATACAAAGGATACCCGCCTAGCCTATATTCATCTCTTTAAAAGAGATGCAAATTCACTGACTGCAGCGCTCACTCCACTCGTATCTCATCTGAAATTCGATACCAATTGAGGCAACATGTACTGTCTGTGCAATTCCATCGTATGAGAACATACATACATGTGACTGCAAGTGCAAGCTTCCTTTTGCATCCATAACAACACATAACCCCACCATCAGCATAGCAGTGACAGCTCCACGCTCCACGCTCCACATCTAGTAGAGAAGACCGAGGTGGTTTTTGCGGTTAGTAACGCAACATGACGATGATTACGTACCCCCATCGAATTCCATTGCCTCAGATATTGTGTGTAGGTACACATGTTTCGTTGGGTGTAATAGCAATGTCAGCACCCATCACGACCAGATGACATTTTTCATATGAGAGAAGGAAAATTTCGTCAGCTAGTCAGTGTCCTCATTTTCAATATTCTCGACTACCCAGCTACACAGAGACGCATTGCTCTCGTATATATGTATATTTGTACCGAGATCTGAGATCCGAGAAACAGAAGCTACTCTACTACAAACTCAGTAGTAGAAGGGCGAGATTGTGGGAGTTGCGAGTACCTACAAAGTCGTCTAGAAAGATGACATTTTTGACAGCGGCATGAAAATCAATTTGCAATACGTCAATCGTATTCTTTCCCTCTGTCAGTTGTTTTGGGATAGGAAAAAAGAAAATATAACATGACAGCTCAATGTGGCATGTTCTCTCTGGAGATGTTGTGCGGCGGTGGCGGCGACGGCGGCGGTTGTTGTTATTTTCTTCAGATCTAGCTTGACACATCCCACACTGACTTCCCCTACTTTGTTTCTTTTTTTTTTGTATTTCTTTTATAGATTTTACTGCGACGAAAGAATCTATATTTCTGTGGATGTACTACATCGTTAGAGGTTGTTTTGACATTTCAATGATGATGGATTTAAAATCAGAATAAAAGTGGGAAGTCATATTTTGAGTGATTTCCACATATTTGGAATGGCAGTTGTCAACGCCAGGGACTTTAAAATATCTTACTCTATAGTTACTCTATATAGCAGCATTCACTGCAGCGCACCTACCTATTTTGGATTGGTTTTCGTCAGAGTCTGTAAAGCTGTCAAAACAAAAAATATATATTCAGTTGTACCTTGTACTCATTTCCATCGAATTAATTGGGCGATAAATATTTCCTTCGTTATTGGCCCATGGATCACTGTTAATTAAAGACAAGCAATTAATAAAAAAGGATAACAAATGATCGCACGCTTCTGTGTAGATACCTCAAATTAATTTACATGGTAAACATACACCGCTGACTAATACAGCAACAGAAACGAATACAAATACGTGTACATTAAACAAAATGTGAAAAATCGCTCAATATCACTTCCTGTATGGCAGGGCTGGTTCGGGCGAAGTATTCAAAAGGGGCGGTAAGTCTGCGAATGTTTTTTTGATTGTGCCAAGCAGTTAGGTAACAGGTTCTTATCCGAAATGCTAACGGAATTTAGAGCTAACTAGGACGGTATTTTTTTTATCCCCAAACAAGGCAACAGGCCTGGTTATCTTATAGACCTATTAGTCGAACATTAGTTGTTCTCAGAACCATGGAACCAATCAAGTCAGTATGCGTACAGAAAAGGGAAATCCACGGAAGGGGCTCTGCACTATCTCGGTGAAAAGATCAAAGGAGCGCTGTCCTCCAAGGAAATAGCCCTTTGTTGCATTTCTAGACGTCGAGAGCGCTTTTTATAATACTGGATATGAAGCGATAATGAGAACAATCAGTAGAAGAGGTTTTGAAAATTTAGATTAGGCTGTAATGACAGTATGTACGTTGATGACATGGCAAATGTTATCAGTAGTTTAAACAGAATGACCATCACAAATACCATGTAGACTGCCTTACTTCAAGTGTTAGAATGGTGCAATAATGGAGGACTCTCCATCAACCCTTGAAAAACCATTCTAGTACCTTTCACTAGGAAAAAGCTTATGAACCTAAGTCCTATTTCCATTAGTGATACTTCCCCAGTCTACTCTCGTAATCCTTGATAAAAGACTTGACTGGAATTCATATATCAAGTCTGCCACAGAACGAGCTAACAGAGCCATATGGGACGGCAGACGCTTGTACGGCAGAACTTGGAGTCTGACCCTAAAAATAATACACTAGTCGTATGTCATGTCAGTTGTTTGTCTTGATGTCATGGTGGAACTTTAAAAAAATTGGCTTTCCAGGCAACACTAAGCGGACTTACCGACAAAATCCACAAAAAAGGAATGGAGAACCCACCGCTCCCATACCCCAATCCGGGGGATCTCTTTCATTATTCAATAAATATCATGATCCATGTAAATAACTTTCAATCCTTTTCGCACCCTTACCCGCCGTGAGGAAAGCGAAATATTACCTGATTAGTAGTGGAGGTGCTCTAATTAAGTCACCGCGTTCTTTTTGACTATAGCGATGGAGCTGCGCTGTCACTTTTCTGAGAAGAGAATGCATCATGCATATTCAAGGGAAAGGCTAGTACAATCATGGTTTCGAAACCACAACGAAACTGCAGCTTTACATTACTTCGTGGTGGATTTGGTACTTATTTTCCGTTCGGATACCGTCTTACTAGAGTTTTCTGGATTAAGACATATTTATTTATTATCTTGCTGTCGCTTCCTTGTTCTCAACAATACGATCGAAGAGCACAGAATTCTTCGCTTGCCAGCACTTTACTGACGACTACTGCCTACGTTTTCAATCGAAGATTGTATGCTTCCCATCGGCTGTTGTGGAGTTGCCATAACGACAGACTGAGCTTGTCACTTTTCACATCTTATGAAGGTACAAGGTGCAGGTATTTAACCATTGTCGTCGGTATTTAATGTTAAGAAAACGTTCCCCCTGCATTGCAGTTCATCTGTCCCTAGTCTCCAACCAACATCGTTTTTACCAACGCTTCATCTGAGCTGCTTGGCTTGAGCCTTTGCTACCCATTTTCCCGTTCTACCTTTTTCTTGTGTAAATGATCTCGTTCTGTTGCCAGAAGGTCGATGGGTAACTACAGGAACTGTTGACTCCGACACCGTACGATAACAGCTTGCTTCGTACCATAAGAACATTTTTTCCTGACCAAATACTTGTTTGAGGGCATCAGACTAAAACGTACATCCCTATAGAAGGATCGAGTTTATGATTATCATAAGTAGTCATTCAAACGCTGCTAAATTGTGTGTCCTTCTTGATAAGAGAACTATTTCTGTCTTCTATTTGGCTAATTCCACGTTTTTCCATCCAGCAAAGGGTGCTTCAGTTTCTCTGAGCGTCTACAGAATTCCTTATTTAAATCACCGCCGCTTTGTTTCATAGGTCTACGCACAGCACTAGAACTTAGAAATATTTATCTTTAGTCCGCAAAATAATCTACAACGCCCCTTCAACGAAGCGCCCATTCCAATCTCCAATTAACTACCCACCAACTCCGCCCCTGCTGACAGATATGAAAAAGAGGATTTCCGAATTTTCCTTTGAACTGATTTCACATTCCCATCTTTCAATTTCTGCGCCGCAACACAACAAATTACCCACGAGCGTGTTATCCAAATCACCTATCCGCCAGAAACATTACAAAAAACAAAACACCAAACCCAAACGAACATAATCAACATCAAACGCGCCAACCGAAAACCTTGAAGAATGGCTGAAATGAAAATGAATAACCAGAAAATTTGTATCTGCCGCCATGGAACATAAAACATCCCCCAGATATAAGAATACGGAATGCATGAAAAACACACATAAATCCTCCTCCTTCAACATGCCAATTCTGTCGGTGAAGACAGTATTAACCAAAACAACCGGTCCTTCATTCTCATCAACGACAAATAGTCAACAAAACATACTTTACTTGGGCTCTAATGAAATTGGCAACCCAGGTTGATGGCTGTGGCTGAGTTGTAGTCAACAGGGAGGTACCAACAAGAGTCTCCGAAATATTCAAGTAACGAATTCACGCTCTAAAGTGCTTTTGAATGACGTCTGTTCAGACAGTTTTTTACCTGCCCACACTCCATCAGTCAACGTTGTTCGTCATCGTTTGGAGGCAGTTTTCCAACGAGCGCAACGTTAACAAATTAAATAATAAATCTTCTGCTCAAAAGGTTGGTTCGTGGTAGGTAATTCTTAGTTTTTGTGTTTTCTTGCAGCGCTGTACATGGTGTTGGTACCCCCTAACCTCCAAAAGCCGAGTGTTTACGTTTATACGTGTTTTTCTCGCAAGGTATTTTTTTTTTTCGTTTTTTTTTTGACGAAATAATGGCATGTGAAATGGCAGTGAATAATACTTTTGACAGATAGGGACGATTAATCATCTCCTGTGTTGTAAACTGTTTGAAACGGATGTGCTGTGCGGAATAGGGTTCATTATTTATTGCGAATTCAGTTGGTTGGCAGTTGGCTGTTGTTGTTGTTGTTGGGCCATTTATGGAAGAAGAAGGTTTCAGCGCCTTTGTTGCTGCCATTACCGTAAATGCACAGTGAAAGAAGCTGCTTGACACCAGACAATTAGTCATTTTTACAAATGAGATGAGACTTAGTCAGACAAAAAGAAAGAGAGCGATGTGAGCAAATCACTGTCAAATATTCAATTTAATTTACTGAACGGCCTTTCTCAGGTCAGGAAACGCTGTCATTTTGGACAGATGGAATTGTGGATACACATTTTAATAAATTTGCTTGAGCAGCTGTTAAAATTTATGAATCTGTCGAAATGGCCTTTGGGGTGGATAGAAGATTATAAGAGGTATTACATTTAGTCCTCAATTTTTGGCATATATCTACGACACTGTCCAATGGACAATATATCTGGCATCGTCGCTTTTTAATTCGACTCTTGTATGATATATTACTTCTCGTCCCAAACTTTTTGTCGCAATCCATCTCAGACTACTCCTAAGAATTTACGGAACAAGAGAAGAAGAAGGGTGCCAATCCAACCTAGAGTTTCTCTCAAAACCTTTCGGACTTAGTGACGAATGAGCTAAAGTCGCATAGATTTCTCAGATCTTCAAAGAAGTGTTGACATAAAAATGTCTTCCCCGTTCTAGTAAGTGCGGGGCAGCTGCACAATAAGTGGAGGTGGTGGTTTCCCTATTCTTGCAGTCTTAGCAGCTTTTCCAGAACTCGTTAAATGGTACGACACTACGCTTTGATTGTTGTTGATTGTCTGAAAAGATCACGATAGTCTTACCATCTATCTGATCCATAGAGGCTTATAAAAGCTGTTTCTTGAACAGATAAGACTTCGGCTTGAAATGTACTACAGTAGTTCGAGACCCTAAGGGCAACATTGAGCTGAGGGAAGTTAGAAAATGTTCACTCCACTCCAGTGCCATCTTAAGTTAGAATCAGATTAATTCGATTGGAAGGGCCTGGGATGACGGTCTTATATTTTATACTGAGGTCAACAGATGGAATTTAGTCGTCCATATTGTTAGCGATATTGCTGGCTTAGACGTCTCAAATTAACGAAAGCGATCAAGGGTAGCAATTGGTATGCTCCTCAGGGACCCATGGATGCTTATCTCTGGACGGGAACGGGAACTGCCTGCCGTAGCCACGATGCTTGAGATTTGCCTCATTGCGTGGCTTCTCAGACGTTTAGGAGACTAGACAGAGATATTCCATTATCCCAAGAAATTCGTTGGTTCAGCTATTATTATACTTCGGCGATCAATGGTTTCGCCAGTCTTTCCAGTAGACATTTTTCTCCGTGTTTTTTTTAATGTGATAAGGACCTCTGGATAAAATGTCCTAAAAAGCATAAATTCTAACTTGCTTCTGATAACAGAGGGAAGGCAGCCGTGTCTCAGGTAGGGACCCTTCACGGGTCGGGAGCCGGATAAGTAAGTAAGCTTCTAATAATATTTTCAATTTTGAATTTCCCTTTGAGTTTTAAAGGCCCTCCTTTTACATTTTCGGCAAAGGAATTCAACTTGACTTTAGGGGTCACGAAGTCTGATCTAGTTCTAATGTTTAGTTCCTTTAAAAATCAGTCCAGCACCTGCTTCCCAGTTTTGTAATCATGGCGAAACTTTCTTTTGATGAAAAAGGTAACCGAATACAACGTTCAACTGTTCCATGACGGTATAAATGGAAACGTCTCAAATGTTTATTCGAAAATTGGGCCGCGAATCTGGTGTCATAGTCAAAGTGAACTTTTTTTTCCAAAACACATGCAGGTCTTGCGAGATAAATTGTATTTCAATCACTGTCCCATGGCGTTGCAGCGGCATCTGTTTTTTTAAAAAAAGTTCATTATTTTTTCGCTCTTACAAACTTTTTGGCCTTCATATCCGATTGGGCTCGTTTCATTAAAGTTTGTGGTTTGTCTGGGCACGTGTCTTGATGTTTTCAAGTAGACAGAGTAGAGATACAGAGTTAAAGATTTCTAAATTAAACTAAAAAAGGATCTGCTTTTTCGGATGGAGTTGTTGCTGTTGGTGGTTTTCTGATCAACCGGTTGATGTTCTTTAGACGTGGAAGGTGACTTCATCAATCCATCTTTTAATGTTGTGGGCTTCTTTTGTTAGATGAGTACTACCTTAAGGTGACTGAAGTCAATGTTCCATTTAGCCATTTTGGTAGTATGTTAGTATAGGTAAGTCGATGCAGTCTGAATATAGGTTGTACTTCTTCATGATCCGAGATAGCGTCCTTGCAGTTATAATTCCGTGTCTATGGAAGGAGAAAATAATAAAATACTAAGCCGGCGATAAACCTCACAAAAAAGAATACATGTAGACTGTTTCTTTGTCATCTGTAGATTCTGTCCGGTTTTGTTTGTTGTACAAAATTTGAGCCTACATTTTCCATAGCCTGTCGCCGCCTGTCTAATATTACAAGGATGGCCAACATCCGATTCTAAAAATAGACGTTGCTCAATTTTTCTTTTTTTCATTTATAGTGGATAACTTTCCTTTATCATTTACCGGAGAACAGTTTAGATCGAATGAAAAAAAAAACCTTAAAAACATCTGTCAAAGTTGAATGTTATTAAAAGAGTTTTCACATCCTTGGAAGTTTTTGCCCTTTCACCCTCCTCCCAAGCCACAGTCGCAACATTCATTCAGTTGGCCACCAACCATTCATCTTCGGCAGCATTTTTTTTTTTTGTTCTACTTTCCCTACCACTCTACCACTCACTTCTTCACTCATTTTCTAACAAAACGGACATCCTAGGAAACACACTCACAGAGAAAGACAAAAACGAAAAAAAAAAAAAAAATAAATAAATATATGTCAAGACGACTGACAGGAACAGATCCTTTTCTTGGAATCTTGGGCTTTTGCGGCATCCATCATCCTGTCGTTATGGGTCGTTGAAAAGAAATCTCCATACATTTTTCTCTGCTCCTGTTCTGACGTTTTCACTTTTTCCCAACTTCACTTTCGAGAAGGCGAAGACTTGTCTGTGGTTGTGCATATATATGTATGTATGTAGTAGTTCACAGGAAGGATCACGTAAATTACTGCTGGCTCTGTGTGCTCTCTATTGTCTGGGGAGGGTGCAAAAATTCAATGGCGGAGAAGAAAAATTGAAGCAAAAATAATAAATTAAACACAAGGAGTCGTTTTCTTATTGATTTATCCTTGTGATTGATATCTGCTAATGAGAGTGATTTATCATTGAGTTTGGAGTGAGAGATGGGTGTATAGTGTGTTGTCTTGGCTTCCATTTTAGCTGGTTGACGATGATGACGATGAGGGACGAATGGCGGGAAGTCAAAAAGGTTGTTCGGTTGTGTGCCACCAGAGAAGGAGAACCGAGAGAGAGAGCGTGATGTCCTGGTGGCTGCTGTCTACTTGATGAATGGTGTAATTGGAAAAGTTGATGTTGATGATATTTGGAGATATTGGGTGGGCGAATGGACGAATGGACGAATGGATTGATGATGATTCTTCGGATTGGATTTCTATTTAAGCTGTTTCCTTTTGTTTTGTGTAATAGAATCTGAGCGAATGTTTGACTGAAATCGATACCTACTGAGTGAGATCCCATTTTCCTCTCTCTGCGATTTTTCCATCTGTCCATCTTCTTTTTAGCACTTGTACCTGGCAAACCATCTGAAAATCCTTCCAACCAACTAACTACACTTCAACATGCAATAAGTGACACCATTTGTAGCTGCTGTCATTGATACTAACCACACAGAGCTCGCTGCGTTGTAACAAACGAGGATCCCACGTAATGCCGGAAACAGCAGCAAAACAAGAAACGAAATAGAACTCGCAGGCGCACTTAACAACAAAACTTCAGTCTGCAACGATGCTTTTGGACGACATCAATTGCACAAGTAAATGCCCATCAAACCCCAGGTTTGGGTAGCTACAAGCTCAACCTACACCGAGTGTGCTGTACATTCACTGCCAACCTCCATTGGAATATATGTAATAGCATCCAGCGAGGGGCCAAGCCAAAGTAATGAAGACATTTCCCTTGCACAGAGCACTCCCACACTTGGCTGTACCATGTACCATGAGTGTACCTTCTTCACTTTACCTGGATGCATTTGTTCTTCTAGTCGCCGCTGCCTGACTTGCCACCTAATTGTGTTCCTCCATTGAATGGACTTAATTGAGTCGTTTATTATTTGATGTTATTGTTGTTGTTGTTTGTGGTGGTGGTGGTGGTGGTGGTGGTGGTGGTGGTGGTGATGCCCACTGATGCAGCAAGTTACTGTTGTTGGGAGCCTGCATCGTATGGCTGCTGGCACAGACAGGCGCACAGAGACCACCGACCTCTTGGTGGTCCACTGTGACAAGGCAAACTAAAGACTCACCGACAAAGGTGGCTTGTTGCAAATTTGGAAATGTGTCACCACGTGGCATCGACATTTGGGCGTAGCTGCTGGCTGCTGGCTGTTGTTGAATTTTGGCCAGGTCCACATGTCAGCTAGGAGCCGTTCTCGACCATACACAGCGACACAGAGCGGAAACCCGGTCGTCGTCGTCGTCTTCGAGTTGTGCGCCTTGTTACGTTTCATCGGCACAAGACGGCAGTATAATAACAAGAGAGCTGACAGCCGGCAGCGTTTAATGTTTCGAAAGGTTGAGTTTATGTGCCAAATGATGGCAGGCTTTGATGTTTTACCGCCATAGCTGCTATACCTACTCCGTTCGTATGCGTGTGGACCAAGAATGGATGCGTGGTTTCGGTTTGGTTTTGCGGCGCGTTTTTCTTTCCGTGACTCAACACAACTGAGAGATAAATAGTCACACAGAGTCGAACAGACAGACAGATAGGCAGCGCAGCGCAGAGCGCGACAAGAGCCTATTTACACACAGAGAGCGAAACAGAATGACATGTTGATTTGATAAGAGTAATGACAAGATGACGTGATTTTATAGGCGGCGACAGGCACGGTGAACGAGCGAAATATGTGCCGGGAAATGCATAAAATTCAAGTAGTCCAACCGACAACGACAACGACGACGACGATGACGACAGATGTGGTGTTGTAGGTACGAGTGGGGCGCGCTCTGTTGCTTCAACGGGGAGACTATGAATGGAGGCAATAAATAGCTCTTTAACCGATTGAGTCATTCGACCGACGAGCATTGAGAGAAAATGAAAATTATGCGATTAGATGGTGAGTTATACACGCGAGGCTATCCCGAGACTGATTTAGTAGAAGATTGTATGGGACATTTCATGTTAAAAACAAGACATATTTTTCTAAATTAATGCACAAGATCGTGACAGTTAATCAAGAGTTTTTTTGTAGTCTATTTGTGGGTCTTTTAAGTTGTAATCAATTCCGGCAATAAGAACGCTTGCGATTGAAACTTGCTTTCTCTTTTACAAAGCAGGAATAAAAACGTTCTCAAGTATCGGTCTCACATGGTTTTTGTTATGATTCATAAGAAAATTTATGAAAACTACACTTCTAGACATTTTTAGCACAGATAAATGTGACAAGTATTTCTTCTTCTCTCCTTTTATCGGCGAAGTTGTGATCACAATTTTATGGATCATAAACCCTCCCACTTTCACTTCCTCAAGATTTCGTAGCGCTGTTGTTGTTGCATTTGTTCGATCGGAAGTTTTTAGGGTTTATCCTCTTTCGCGCTTGAATAGGAACGTTGATTAACATCGCCTTTTTGACGGGGTTCACAGCGTCTTTTCGTTCAACATGGCAATACAAACTGAGCCGGTCGTACTCCAATTTATTCGAGATTTGCTCCTCGGACCCCTAATTCAATCAAGCCACAAACTCTTGCTGTCATACGAAGCTCTTCATCTCGGCTGCTGTCAATTTGTCCTCAGACTTTTTGACAATTGTCCAACTTTGCTAACTGTTTTTGATCGCGGGTCGAACAAGTACTGCCCAAAGCCATAGATGCTATCAGAGTTTTACTGTTACTTCATTCACCCCTTAAACGATAATTGATGTTGTAATGCAAGGTTGCGTCGGTGATCATAGATCTCACTTATTTGCACGTGGGAATAATTATTCTATTTAATTAAATTAGGTAGAATAGGCAGTACAGATGCTCTGTATTTTTTCCGCTAATACGATACCCATTCGCCTCCAAAATATCCACCCAAACATCAAGTACTCGTGACAGAGAAGTTTCATCCCCGCTCAGCAAAGAAAATCTGATGCGCTTTAGGGTCTGTCACTTTTCTTCAAAAATATAATCGACGAAGGACGCTTCCTGGCGCACACCAACCCTGATTGGAATATCTTCGGTGGCTCCAGAGGGACATGGAACTCTTACCTTGCTCCCTCGTACATCCCATGACCATCTACGTATGTTTTAGGAACTCCATATCAGATCAACAATTCCGAACTGGTCATCAAATAGAATAATCACTTTCCATCCACTGACTCATGAGTTTGGAGATAAGAGCCGTGAGCCATCTCCTCTAGATGCATTCTATCTTCAAAAACTCAGGGCCTATCTAGTCCGAGCCAAGAGCATTTGCGATTTTTTAAGTTTTTGAAAGTTTTTCTAACTTCTTCGACTTTAATGCCGTTTACTTTACCATTACAGTGGAATACTTTGGCGACTGTTCGTTTATATGTCCATGTTTTTAAAATGTGTAAGTCATTTGCAAAGAATGGACATCTCCATTTTGAAGATGGCTGTGCCATTTATCAGGTTGTGTTTAGCCTGTGCATAAATTTGGCGACACTTTTTCAAGGTTTATTTCAAGGTGTACCCCATAATCTATATTATTAGTGTGGCACTTTGACCAAGCTTGAAATGCCGCCTTCTTTCTATATCCAATCCATATTACATCCTTAGCTTTATCATGTTCCTTTGCTGTATTGGTAGTGCCCTGTTAAAGCTTAGAGCAGTGAAAGATTAGTGTTGGGAATTTTACATATCTCGATGCACTAAAACATTCGTCATACTTCACTTCGTCGATGTTGATTTTAAACTTTTTACGTTTGTCGAAAATAAAAATATTATCAGAAAGTTGTTTTAGGTAAATTTTTAGGGGGCATCCCCTAACCATTTCAAGGGGGAACAATGTATATTTTCTAAGGGGCTGAAACTTGAAGGTCTCAGCAAAAAGCCTATCGATGATGTTCAACAATAATTGAAGATTAAAGCAATTGTCAAACTGAATACAAGTTACAGAAATAATAAAACTCGTCAACGGGCTTAGATTGTGTCAAATTTAGGGCTTAAAGGATCATTTCTTACATGACAAAAATGCTTAAACATTTTAATTGAAATGTTCCAAGTTATTATATAGAAGGAGCTGATCTCGAAGACCAAGACAAGTTTCTTCCGTCACTGGCATGCTGGAAAGGAGCAAGAGGTGGTGGTTGACAGATGATATCTTCTTCACCCATTCAAATGATTCTGAAGAAACCTTTACTATTGGTAGCTGCAGTTGGAAGTTAATCTACATTTAGTTTCATTCATGAGTAAGAAACCAAATGCAAAATGCATGTTCTACAAAGAGCCGCCTGTTTTGACTTGCGGCCCCGGTTGATGGATAATTAGCACGGATAAAATTGTTGATCTGAATCGAGACAAAGCGGAGTGTCCGGGCTTTCTTAGCTAAGAAACTGCACTAACATACTAAACTAAATTAAACTGCAACAAAGCCCTGATGACTTGCTCATAAAATAATATCTTTGTAACATTGTTTTACTTCGATTACTGCTGCTGGACTGCAATGGTTTACTACCTCCAACCACAACTCACAAATCTGTTGCCATCTATCGACAATAAGTTAAGGCCAAACGCACCGTCGACAACAAGCCCCCTGCAGTACAATTAAATCGTCTCTTTGTTAATCAAATCTCCAATAAAATCTCATCATTCCGCTCGTTCTTCTTCACCGCCACTCTACTGCATTTGTCTGTCAAGTCAATCGGGACATAAATTTCAATTATAATGACGGTTAGGCTTCCAGTTGTAGTTCTACCACCTAAGCCACACAATTCACCGCACCGCGCGCCACTGGTAAGCTAAATTCACCGAGTCAACGTGTTCACAGCATGTGGTCGGGCATTGGTCACCAACTTTTAAAATATACGCCACTACTGTTCCAATAAATGTCCATTTTTAAATGCGTCCACAGTCGTATATTTTAATTTTTCCCCCGCTCGGAATTTAATGACCCCCGCTCCCCTTCTGTTCGGCCAGTGAAGGACCCACTAGGCGAACATATCATACCACCACCACCGTCTGGCTAATCCGCCATAAATAAACAACTTTGTTAACAATTTTATGGTTTTATTAAACACAACATCATTATTTAAACATTTATATTCGTTATTTCTCCCTTTTGGTGGCACATGCTGGGGCCGACCGACAGACGGAGCGTCCGCGCGCCGCGCCTCGCCTCGCCACCCCACTGATCCGAGAGTGGATTTTTGTCGCACTGTCGGAGATTTTATGTTTGTCGGTGGTCAAAGTCTCCTCAAGTGGGTATCGTAAAATGGACTTGAAATGGAAATGAGAGGAATTACATATATAATAACATGGCGGGGTGGAGTGGAGTCGGTTTGGGTTGGGTTGGATCGCGAGGAGGCAGCAGCTTGGGTGTTGTTGTCAGCATTTAAATCCTTAAAGTAATGTCGCAGTAAAATATGGAATTAGACGTATAGCGCACAACGACCGCGCTGCTGTCGGTCTGAAACTGCTCAATGTGTCGGCCGACAAATTATTGCTTAGGGATTAGAAAATTGAATTAGGCTCTTAATGGCAGTCAAATGGCGGAGTTATGATTATGGGTCATGTTACGGCGCACAACTGGGGTTGAAGCAATGAATTGAGGTGAAAATATGGCTTAAAGGTTTCCCATGTAGAAACGCACAGAATGGAATTCGCAGCATCTAACATCAAAGGTTACTTGCAAACAGTTTTTTTAAAGTCCTTGAACACAGCTTTGTCCCGAAGCTCTAAATACAGTCCAAACGAATTCCATTTCTAGGTGAAAACTATTTCTAGCTTCTTCAGTTTCATGGAGTGCCTCAGGGCCCCATAGTTGGTCCCACTCTATTCATCTATATGATTTTAAAATCATTGCCGCATCCAAACAATCAAACAGCACTGTCATGATTGGTTCATCTCCTTAACGATGCTGGATTGTTCGATTTCATCTGTGCGTACTCAACCACATCTCACACTCCCACGCACTTCTCACGTCAGGCCGCCTACGACCTGTCAAATAGGCATAACTAATGTCATAATCAAAATTAATGGTCGCATCTAATCCTGAATTACTTTGACGGCAGCTACTGTCCTCCTCCTCTAATCCTATTTTCATGTGTGCAGCATGAATCACCTCGGGGACGACCAAACACCATCGACAAACAATCATTTATATTTCAACCTTCTTGACTTTTGACAGCAAGAACAAAACCCGAAAAAAAAACACCTCTGTCAATAAATATCTGATTCGTTCCTCCTTGATGCTGGCCGGCGCGGTGCGGCGAGGTCAGCATCTACACAGACCAGACCAGGTAAATTATCCAGCGATAACCACAGACGAAACATCCCTGCGTGTTTTCGAATGAATTCCTGTGATTAGGACATTTGAACAAACAGCTAAAAAAAAAATGCCTACATAAATATAACAGAACAGAACAAAATATCTCCCAAAGGAGTAGGAGGAGTATTCCCCGGAGTGGTGGTGTTGGTTGGTAGTTGTTTGGTCGGTTCCACAACACCGGATTCCAAATGGCATGACTCGGCTGCTTTTCAATGAATCAAGAACGAACAAAAACGAACAACAACAACGAACCTGGTGTCTGGCGGTTCTGACGCTACCGCGCTTTGATCTTTTAACCAAACACGGGATTTAATTTGTGGACTTTTTTAAAAGACTTTATTTATAAATCGTTTCACTTGTTGTAGACGCAGTTGTACTGGCGAAGCGGGACAAGAGGTTCTCAAACAATCGATACCTAAATAAATTCCCTTGTATTTTTTTTTTCGGTTTCGGTTTTGGTTTTGGTTTTGGTTGGCCCGTTGATTGTCATCCAAGTCGCAGTTTTTCAAAAATTTATCAAAAACGCTTTTTCTCTCTGCTGGGGTGGTAAGGGTTTGTTTTGTGTTCGCTCGTTTTTTGTTTTTTTATTTGGTAGCTGTCAAAGTGACTAAAAATAGCGTGCGGAGCTGATGGTTGCGTGTTCGGCAAAATAGAAAGCCCGCTTTCGGATGTTGGATTGGAAAGGTAAACATTTTGGGGCGACATCCACCAGTAAAGAGAGGTAGAAATGAAGGATGAGTATTAAACTGAAAATGGGAGATATCAAAGGGATGCCGATGATAGGGGAACGATGAACGATGGGATGGAAGAATGACATGATGACAAAAACTGCTACTGGGGTTCCATATTTTTGTTTTAAAAAATTTCGCCAGAGGTTCGTGGCTGTCATTGCGGTTGCAAAATGTTGCTCTTATCAAAAGGATCGTTGATTGAAGTTGGGCGTTGTTGGTATTTTTTTTTTTTGTGTTTGCTTCACTTTTCTGCGAGGAGATTGATGTGTCGAGACTGAAAACAGTAGTTGGATTGATGGGTTTTGCGGTTTTTGGATATTTTGCATTGTCCGATGGGGGATTGTCATTTCTTTTGCATTTTTTGTGTTTTTTTTTGTTGGCGATTTTTATTCGGCTTACGTTGTGTTGACGGCGTGGAATTTGCTGGAGAATGTTGAATATGTTGCAATTGTATTTGTGTTTGGGTGGATGCGAGGAAAGTTTTAAATGAAATGTCCTTGTGGTTCTTTCAGAGGGAATTCTAGAGGTATCTTTATAATTTGGAAGGAATTCAGCTTTTGCTGATAAAATACCTGTTTTGTTTTTTGAAATATTTCGGAATTTGGGATTCAAAGAGTAATTGCTACTCTTTTGCTTTTTTCGCATTCTTCGTATTACAATACAACTTTACTGTATTTTTACTCTGAAACTAGGACTAATCGTCGAAACTAGCATGACCTTTCAGAAGTAGTGCAAGGTGCTTCGGGAAATAATTTTTCAAAACGTTATCTCCTTCCAAAATGGGCTCATTTGGCGATGTCTCTTTAGAGTTTTTATTAAACTAAGAACAAATAAACAAACTGAGCAAACAAAGCAATTTCCAAACGAAAATGTGCTCCACCTTAATGGCGAGAGCTCTCGATGGTATCAGGTTTTTCAATTGAGGCAACACAGTTGTGCACCCTTAAACTTTCTTGACCTAAGCCTCTTGATCATTTAAGTCGCCGATTAGGCTTCTGCAAAGTTTAAAAAAAAATCTAAATTTCATAGAAAAGTAATTTTAGGCGATGATCTTCATTTTTGGCTTCTTTGCAACACACCCACATGCGCTTCAAGAGACTCCATTGCATCAACTAAAAGTGACCGTGTAAAGTGGGTATCATGCCGGATTAGGGTCATTGGAGTTCACTAGCGTGTCATTTTGGACGACTATTTTGTTTTAGCCAGAATTGAAATGAGATCCCAACAAAATGACGTCACATTCCCCACAGCTGGTTTAGGTTGGCACCAAAATGGGCCCATCGCGTTGGTAAAGCAACTAATTTCCCCGCCAAAATCTAAAAGGCCCTTAAAGTGCATGCCATTTATTTCCTCTAAGTTTTCAAAGTATATTCTTCGACTGCGCTATTGCCTCACATTCAGAGTATTTGTGTTATGTCTTCCGATAATCCGAGACTCTTCGCATGTTTTTTCGCAGGAGACAGTGTCCTATCGGAATTCAATTCCCTGCTCAATTTTATCAACTCTATAGATCTTTTACTATTGAAAAATGGCCATAGAGCTTGGATACCCTGCATCCCTCAAGACTTGACCACCTCCGGTTGGCAGTTGTAATGATTTTTTCCTCAATAGTGCCCCTTATTATGCAGCGGGTAAGTTTGATGTCTACAACCTCACTACTAACGAGTAACCCTACTCTTCCTGCAAACTCATCCGCCTAATCATTTCCCTCAATACCGCTGCGTCCTGGCACCCAGAACAGTCTCACTCAATTCTGACCATCGATCGGGAAATGTTTGACACGATTGCGGGTTCTTACTATTTCATTTCAATTCCGAACGGCAAATTTCAGTATCTTCCTATGACAGTTCTTACACTTACTCACAAAAACTACCTCAATCGGAAAAATAATCGAATTCCAGGGAAAGCTAAGGTGATTGGGGGGCTTCATGCAAGAGAAGAATCTTTGGGAAACTTCGAGTGTGCAGAGTTTGTAAAAGCAGGATTTCTCTTTCTGTTGAGATTACAATAGAAACTTTTACGGACTAGATCGGATTCCGTCCATCCTTCACCTACTCATACCTGCGCTAATAAAAACCCTGTTCAACGGGTACTACATGTTGCTTCAGCGCAAACTTTGCAAAATCATAGCTGTAAGTGCGCAGAAGTATAGGTTGCAACTAACTGCCGCTTGACGGTTCATAACGTTTTCCCCTGATTTTGTAATACATTTTGCACTTTGGAAAAATTCAGAATAATGACCGTTGTGTAGGTATGCGGACTTCGCAGACCCTGGATGAATTCAGTACTTGGGCGAGTGTAGCTGTGGGCATTAAAACTCAAGCTTACTTTAGGTGTGAATTTTGATTTACACAGCAAGAAACCGAGCTCGTATAGTTTAGATGTGTTTGTGGCAATCCACTGATGATCCGACACCACTACAGGAAACAGATTTAAGACAATAGGTCGCTACATCATTTTATTGAAAGGGGCATTTTGGTAATCGTCACAAAAACTTAGTTTTAAAGCAGAACAAAAGGTGCACAAGAAGGGGCCTTAAAAAAACATGGGATCTGCAAATTTCAACCAGAGACGAGACCCTATGGATGTATACATCTGTATTCCTTGCCTACGGGATACTAATTGCAAAATTACCAGGTTTCAAAATCAAACATATATACTTTAAAAGGTTGAGAAGACATCAATCTAAAGCGCACAACAGGGTTGAATCCTAATTTACAATTTTAATTTCAACTACTTAAGATCTTCATGGGTAGGTATTTTCTTTTTTTTTTGTG
Organism: Ferdinandea cuprea; assembly: GCA_963576555.1. Classification (NCBI taxonomy): domain Eukaryota; kingdom Metazoa; phylum Arthropoda; class Insecta; order Diptera; family Syrphidae; genus Ferdinandea; species Ferdinandea cuprea. Next base: position 82,509,218 of record OY754961.1, on the reverse strand, counting down.
CTTACGAATTGTATAATCAAATTCTATTCTTCATTAAGCCTTGCACCATCACATAACGAACCCCCTTTCGCTAATACTTTAAAAGAAATCCAAACCCAAACCAGATCAACGCATTGTTTACCTCTTTTGCACTTGAATGTGAAAATTTCAGAAAAAGTCCTTAGCAGTGTTTTGAAAATCCTTTCAAATCCTTTAACCATCAATTCCAAGTTCACAAACACACTCAACAGCAGCCAGTCGTCGTCGTCGTCGTCATCGTCGTCGTTATAATGTAATGTGTACTTTTCCAGTTATCCGAGTCAGTCAACTTGATGATATGTTGTTGGTTTTTTCGTTCGCCCGTGTGTTATCCTGCCAGTTAGCTATCCCAACAAAAAATTGTTATTGTTTCATTTTCTCTGACATTCAATATATGTATGGATGACAAGGCCTCCCCGGTTCCAAAACCCTTAAGGACGACAGCGCGTACAGCTACAATAACAACCCTTACCCAGTGCTCTTTGTAAAATCTCAAAATTCACAATTCTCTTCTTTTTTTTAAATTAAAAATAAACCAACAACACATAGTTAAAAAAGAATAATAAAAAAAAAAAAATTATAACAATACATAAAACGTTAAGCCAAAAACAATTGTCGAACGAGATGATGATTGACGTGAAGTGACGTGACGTGCCATTGCAAACCAAAAAGGGATATACCAACGAGCTATCCACGATGAAGAAGGGGATTTGTCGCAAGGGACGAACAAGCGAACTCAACTGATAGGGGAACGCGCACTAGATGCCATGAATGGCAACAATATCAAGCGTCTAGTCTTTTGTGTGGCTCAGCGGAATTACTTAAATGTCGCATTGTGAAATCATTTTAATTGTGTGTCACCTCTTGAGTCCGCAAGGATCACCAGGATGAGGGTTCGTTGCGTTTGTATCGTACGTACTTGGGTTTCGTGTATCCCTCTTAGTACGCAGCGCACATGCAATGAACACGGCTTATTTAGATCGTTGTACCTTATGGTTCAATGCACCTTGTGTGTAAAATTGGTGTGAACTGAATTTCGAGCCATCAGTTTGGATATTATGTATGTTTTTTTTTTTAGAATGCCTAGGGTCGCGGAAGGATGACGAGTGATGATGACATAAATGCCTACCCTTAATTTTGTGGCTTTTAAGATGTAATAAAGTGGTCTTGTTTGTGCGGGCATAGCTATTTGGTTCTTCAATTTATGGATGGATTTTAGTTTCTTATGGGAAAGGACGAACATCTTTTGTTGATATTTGGTTAGGGAAATAAAATCCAAAATAAAGAAGTGATCTTGGAAGGAAGTAATTTGCATTCTTTGCAGCCACTTAGAAGCAGTTGTTGAAGTGGTTAAATATGCGCAATCGTTTGAAAAGTGAAAAATTGTTACCTACGTACTTAGAAATGTAGCGGTGTTTTTTAATACTTTTATGGGCTCTTGAAAGTAGATGGGGTTAAAGAGATTTTTATAAAATTAATTACAATTTTGAAAAAATTTTAAACAAATGTTAAGATGACGCCGTATATGGTGCCAGGTATGTGTGCCTTCTGTTTTACAAAGTCTATAAATTTTAAGTAAGAAAATCATTTGAAGCGAGTAAAGGTTATAAAAAAATTGATTTTAAATGGGAAGCCAAAGAACATTGTTATTTTTAGAGCTATGTAACTTTTTGTTGGGTAAATAGAATCATCATATCACTTTCTGTGCAATTCGGTCTACAATATGTTGTAAGCGGTTTTTGTCAAAAATGTTCCCTTTAACTGGATATAACTTCCATTGGGGTGTTAGTAGACCCCACTACAATACCAGTTTCTTTTTGCCGGATTTTCATACATATCGTCTTGGGGGACATATACATATGTATGTACATAGGTACTTAGGGAAATTTTATACTGAAATCGACTTATTGATCGAAAACCGTGATTGACTCTTTATATACATATTTATTAGTTAGGCCCTTAAGTTTATCTCCGAAACAATGAACAAGTCTAAAAAGCTAAAACGAAAAATGCACCGATTAGAGGCTAACAACGTAGGATGCGAGGATTGTGCGCCATGGCTTCAACTTAAAGGCACCGACTTTGCTGGAAGAATGAACGACGAAGTCTAAAACTTTCTCTCTTTAAGTTTGCACTGCAATACATAATAGCATTTACTATTAAAAATGTAGGGGCTGACTAGTGGTTCCGAAACAGCTAACGTTTTTGTATTTCTGGGGCTGAGCACTGGACAAAAGTGACTTATTTTAAAATTTGTATTTTTTTACGTTAAAGTTTATTATAAAAATAATTTAAATTTTGTTTCCCTTTACTTTTATTAATTGAAGATCTTCAAAGCCAGAAATTGTACTAAAAGGCTGACTACTATAGTATAGGTTACCCTAGTTATATTTAAGCTTTTTTCAGGGATACCCTTACTCTTGGGCTTTATAAAAAACATGAAAAACATCCCGATAAACTCTCAATATGCTAAATATGTATAATAATTCAAAATAGGAAATTAAAAATATATAGATTTTAACTATTTTTGTTAGATTGTAACCCTAAACTGAGTGTTCATATTTAAACAGGGAAAAGCACTTATACAGAGCGTTACCTACTTAATAATCAGTAGGATATGATTTGCGGACATATTCTACGAAAAAATCGTTCTGCTGTAAGGCTCTATCTCCAATTTTTACCCAAGTTAGCGAGGATGTAAGGAAACTGCGATTTTGGTGTACCCTAACTTTAATTTTTGCAGCAGAAACTTCATGTGGGGCTTCACATTGATTATAATTTGATTATACTTCCAAGACGAGAGTTTTGATGATCCGTTTCCGTGTAACTATTTTCTACTACATAATCGACACTATATATTTAAAGCATTCATTCAAGAGAAGATCTTTGAAGTTTTCTGAAAAATGTTCGGGTGATGTATTATGTGATTTTTTCGTTAAGTGGCTTTCTTTCTGGTCAAGATTTTTTCCATTAAAAATGTTAAAGAACTGTGTAATATTTTGATAGTTCAAAATTTTTCACTGTCTTCGAAATATTCAGATGTATGCACCGCCTTTATGTTTTTGACCGTTTCTCGGATAGTCAGCAGTACTACAGGCACTATCATCAAAAATTGTTAATTGCAAAAACAAACCAAGCATGACAAGGGCAAACTTGGATGGGTACCTGGTCAGCAAGGTGTTTTAGGCAACGAATCTGCAGGCGAGCTGACTGGAGCTGGATCAGAATCTGCGTTCTTAGGACCAGAACTCAACTGTGGAGTCAATTGGGCTGCTGCTTTAAGGCTAATGAATGATTGGGAACAACAACTTTGTCTGAACCACTGGGAAAGTGTCACGAGTTTAAGACAGTCCAAAAGATTAATTAAGCCCTACTCCTACAAGAAAATTCTACTATCAAGTAAGGATAATATTAGGAAGCTTGTGGGCTTCCTCACAGGCCAAAAAAATGAAACTTCCGAACATATCCTCTGTGATTGTCCGGCCCTTTATTTGTTAAGACGACGGATCTTCAATTAAGACTTCCGTACATCAGCAGAATTAAGAAACTCTGCAACTAAGGATGGAGTGACATTCACTAGGGAAGTCACTCGTCTCTTAGACTAAGATCTCCTTTTTGATACAATAGACCTTTGAGGTGGCAGTCTCAGCCATGTGGGCAGGGAGAAAAAAAAATAGCACAGCAAAAGCTGAAGTATCTTTCTTTAAAGCTGAAATTAATTCAAAGGGACTTGCGAAGCATAAGCGAGAAGAAAGACTTAGTAATTTATCTTCGATTTTAATTCACCGCAAATGGATTTGAGTAAAGTAATTGATTAGTTTACTTCCGTCAAATCGAGAGTCCCACCAGCGCAAGCTACGGTCGTATTGAGAAATCGAAAGAATTTAGCTCTCCAATGTTTGGGATTCCATCTTTCCATCCATCTCCGTAATAGTTATAAGGCAAACCATTTTTATAAGAAACTCTTCTGGGTGTTCAAAGACGCTAACCGTTGTAGGCAGTTGAATTGAACGCTGACACATCCTTCCTTAGCACAAGTTCAATTTAAGTCTAAGAAATAAAGATAGATTACTTTTTATTTTTAAATAAATGTGGTCAATGACTTACACTTTTAATAAATAATTGAGTGAAAATTTGCTACACATAAGTGATATTCTATTTATTTATTTGTATACCCAACCCAAACAACCCATTCTCCAGTTTTTTCGTGACCTTATCAATTTCTTCCTCATTTCAAACTCACTGAATTCTCATTTGAATCGTTAATCTCATTTAGTTTCTCTATTTTCAATAATTTATAGTATTGCGTACAATAAATTGTGCCCCCATGAAATGCAATTAACATTCCAAACCCACTCCGCATCGCAAAATACTACACAAAAAAAAAATAAAAATGTAAAATACACTTTAATGTGTTTTTACATAAATTACACCACTTATAGCGGAAATAAATCTCCGGGTAAACTTTGTTGCAGACCCCGAAAATAAAAAAAAAATCCACAAAAACCTGAACAATTAACATTAAGTGGTGTTGCAAATTACTCATGTCGTTGGTCGGTCCGCACCGCACGAACATCGTTCCTATACAACGAAGCTCACATTAAGTCCGAAAATATTATCCATTTACCTGTGCTATATCCAGAGTAGAGAGTCTAAGCCAAAAACAAGCCGCGCCGCGCCGATCCGGATCGACTCTTTGACGAATAAATTTCCAATCCAGTAGCAATTACCAAGGCAGATTGAACTGCGCGAGATCCAACAACCACCACCGCAGTGGTTGTGTATTAGTGGGATCAATTTTCAAGAATCGAGCCAATCAACGGGCCCATAAATAGCCGGACACACCATTTCGAGGTGCGGAGGTTGGACACCGGTCGTATAACTGTCACTTTGTGACAAATTTTATTTCATCGATTCGAAATCGAAATCGAAAAGAGCGTAAAATAGTGATACCCCAAGAAACTGACGTCAATTATTGGGTTCGATACAAGTTGATGATGTGCGAGTGCGAGGCTGTGCGGAGCATCTTTATAGGGATGTTGTGTTGATGGTGGATAAAGTTTACGACTGTGACAGTTTAAGTGGTTGTAGTTGCCATTGAAATATGGCTGCCTCGAGTTGTCTAATTTGCAGCACGAGCTGTGGTTTGATCTTGAAATTGTGGTTGGATAGAAAACGGCTTTGGTTACGTTTTTTTTTTTGGAAATTATCTTTAGATCGCATGCCAAATTCGCAAGATGAGACTTGCAGCTTCGAATCTAGATTGATGACTAAGAATTGCAGAATGAAAGTTATTTTTCGCGTCCAAGTTGAACTCAATCTAAAGAATGTTTTGAAAAATGCTGAGCTAGAAAAATATACTGAAACATAGTAAAACATTGACATCTTATCGTTTGCTTTCCGAATTATGTCAGTTGGTAAGAAAAAGTCCATTAACGGTTATAGGAGGATCGGTTTTTTATGTCATTGTCATTTGCATTGCAGTGTTTTTTCCGAATAAACCAAAACCTTTTAATGATCCTAAGACTTTATTAAGCTTTTCTTAGCAGTTTCGAAGGCAACACAATAAACAAACTTAGAAGGACTTACAGAGTGTTTTCGACTTATTGCTCAATACTTTTGGCAAATTCTAAGAAATAAATCATTTTAGAGGAATGAATTCCCATCCCAGTTACATAGGATTTAAGACACGCCCTACCTTGATGTACCCTGATCCACATAAATGATAATAAATCCGTCGGTAAGAAATTGCAGAATGAAAAATAATTGGATACGTGTTTCAGTAGCAATTTTCCATTTTAGGGGGAGAACTTTTTTATACTCTATCCTTTTTGTCGAATTTACTTGGGACTTAATATATTGACTCTACATTAGAAATTCGACCCATGACGGTATTAAAGAATCCCTTTCTCAATTAGGTGTAATTTAATTGATATCGAGGAAGGTTAATTTGGTTAGGTTAGGACGGCTGTTTTGCACCAAATTTCAGCCAGAGTCCATGAAGGCCCATTGTAAATACCCTAGTTGCACATGTAAGGACATTATTATATGTCTTATAGAGGTATCCCTGCTAAATCGTCGAAGCTTCCGAAGAACCATGCTGCCATGCAGATAATAAGCGGCGTTCTTCTTGTATAGCTGTGCAGTTTCTTCAGAAATCCTTTGCAAAGATTCCTTTAGAATTGCTAGAGTGCTTATATCACAACGAGCATCCGGATTTGGCTGCTTTAGGAACTTTGATTTTTTGGTGTCAATATTAGGTTACAGACTTCGGGTTATGGTGCAACCGGTTCCGGTTCTCCATTGTTCCTTAGCTAAATGTGTACCGACACACGAAAGGCGGTAAAAGCTATTCGTCCGCTAGTAGTGGGCTAAGATCAGAGCCGTATCTGGCCAGTTCACCGGCTTTATATGTTTCACTCCAACGTGTCCGGGAACTCAGCAGAGTGGAACTGACTGATGACATATAGCCCTAAGTGTCAAAAGGCAGTCTGTATGGCATTTCGCGTTCACAAGGTTGGAACCGATTCTGAAGTTTCTGGCAGATCCATAGGATAGGATAGATAGGATGAATGACACTACAGTAATCAGTTAGTCGATAATACTGCTTAATATCAAGTGCCTCTGAGAAGACGCGTAATGCGATCATCTTCTTTTTGTTGCCGACGTGGGATCAGAGGGGATTATAACATTTCCACTTTTGCCGCATTCCCTACTGGTGTGTGGGGGCTTATCGGTTCGACCCCAAAAAAGGTTTGGCACTCTCTCAGTTGTGAAAAATCACTGAGGCCAATTATATGCTTTGTGTTATCGCGTACATATATGTGATGCTGCTGTTTTTAGATCAGCAAGTCCTGATCAATTCAACACTTGCATGCTTCTGTTATTTCGTTAAATGTTTACTGACTTTAAGGACATCGCAGATCTGTCGTCGTCGTTCCAACCCACAGTTTCGTATGTACATATATTCTCGGGGTTGCATTGAGATGTTGTAATGTGATTGCTGTTATCACCATGTATTTCTAAATTTATCTAGATATGAGACGTGCCACCCGAACATTTTAATCAGACCTCTTGCAAAAGTCCGGCAAACACCCAAGTATAAAAACTATCATGAGAAGCTTTTCAAAAATAAATTGCCGTTCGCAATCGGCGATCAAACCGCAGGTTCCTAACAAAAATGGTTAAAGAAGCCAGGCTTTAGGTCCTGCATGGTATGTTTACGCCTTATAATTATCTTTTAGATATGATATTTTCCCTTAAGTTTCTGTTTTATGAAAACCCTATTTATTTAGAGTAATGCTGCAGAAATATTCATATTTATCCCATCTCTGCACGTGAGTTTAGAAGATAAAAAAACAATTGCATGCCTTCAGTGTATGATGAGGATCGATTTCTGCAAAAGTGAAGGATTAGATCTTTACACCTTCTATGGAAACCAAATTGAAGCAGGACCGCAAATTTGGTATAGTCATGTTGAAAGGAGGAACTCTAACGTACCTCGAAGAGGCAATGCCGATTGAAAAAAGTTGTCTTGGTTATTTATTTCTCGAAATGACGATCAAAACTGGCTGTCCCGATGTCATTTACTTAAGCACTCAAAGCCTGGTGTATACCCTCTGCGTATACTAAAAGTTTGTGACACTCCAAAAGTATGCATTTCTGATCAGTGTCAAAAATTATGGCGATGTAGCCATTTCACTGGAATGAAGAGTTACCACATCAAAACACATATAAAACTCTCCACATCGAAATCAGCAAATAAATCATTTTGATTTATCGCTGCCACCGCACTACACTATTCTCTTTTGCCACAAAACAAAAAACTATTTCATAATTTCACGATAGTCATTTACATATTTTTTAATGGCAAATAAATTACACAGCTTGACCATCAAGCAAGCGTGCGCCCGCGCATTACTCTACTCAAACATCAACTTTAACTTTAACCACAAACAGAAATAGCTAGCACGCTCTGATTAGCAATTCATCACCAAATCGTAATAAAACAAAATAATTTTTAATCATTTTCCTTGATCGGAATTTAAAACATTGCAAAACCGCCAAATCCAATCTAAGCACAAAGGAATATTCATTGCCCGTCCTCCACTGCGCGCAAACACACCACACATCAGTAGAGTAGTCTTTTATGACGAGAGACCCAAAATAAACGTTATATGTACAATCTGCATTATTTAGCAATAAAAAAATAAATATATATTTTCAGTTCTTAACGAGTGGCGAAGCGATTAAACCCATAAAATATGAAACAGGAGGGGCAACCTGGAAAGTCCAATGGCCGACATTCAGATACTCATTTTCTGTGTATGCAAATTAAGACAGAACCATCATGTGCCGCCGACGAGATACTGCTTTGCTTTATGGTAGCTTAATTGATATAGTGAGATCGTAAAATCCAACAAAAGAAAGAGTAGCTGTTGAAATGGCCAAAATACATGAGGTGCCACAGGGGTGCCTGTTCGTCGCGATGATCTTAAGATTCATTCAGAAAAATACGTCCATACATACTTATATTGGGTTTTATTCATTTATTTCGGAATTTACATGCAGCAATAAGTAATAAAAGAAATACAAAGGTGCTAGACCGTCCTTCTAGGAATTTCATAAATTGGATAATTGTTTCTCAGCTTAGGGCGATAATTTGCACTTGCGTCTCACAGACGCAACAGCGGCTCTAAAGTAGGTATTGTTTTTTTTTTTTTTTTGTTAATTATCCGTCAGTTTTATTGTGATTTTATTGCACTTTTTTATTGCGGTTAGTCCTTGTACAAAAGAGACGTTTGAAATTCATTAAAGCCAGCAGAAGCAATTGGTTTGGAGAGTCTTGAACACGCAATAAACGTGTTTTGTTCCTTTGTGTGTCCGAAATTGTTGTCATAAAAATACAAATTCCCGTCTTTCTTTTCTTCAGGATCGTGCTCGTTTCATGATGGGCGCACTTTGCTTGCTTATATTGCAGTTTTTATTATTTTTTATGACTATAACAATTTGTGTGTACGCTGAGCGATTGCGGGGCGACAACGGCATATGCTTTGTGTGAATGATACGCAGACGAGACCAAGTCATAAAAAAACTTCCAGTAAAGGGCAGGAGATTGTAACAAAAATAAAATAAATAAAAATTCTGAAAGTGCTAATGAACTTGTCTGGATGCGATATTTTCGTCTTGAAAATCATTTCCATTTCGTGTACCGCGTCTTTTTCTGCACATCTCTATTTTGTCGGCTTCATGACCAGCTAACAGTTTGAATTTTTCCTGCAAAAAAAATTGTTTTTATTAAATGAAAAGCAACCTCAAAGGATAAAAATTAACATTTCCATAGAAACAGGTGCTGCGAACGAAAAGTTATCCACTTCAACCCCACAACCGGATTGAGAAAACGACCTTTTTACTTGCCTGTTGGAGGTTCATTTAATTCCAACGTCGACAATCAAAGAGTGGTCGGATAAACGAACAAGAGAGAGAAAGATGAAAATAGAAACAAAAATACAAAAAAAAAACAGAAAACTGCAAACTCAGGGACACCGCAAACAAGCTCCCCATGTTGAGCTTCTTTGCTCAACCACAGAGAAAACAGAATTAAATGTCGCAAATGTGATTAAGGGATTAACGCGTACTTCACATTCCGTAGGCGGTTCTCAAGAGCTGTTAGGATTTCACATTTAATGTTTCCAAGTGGTCGTATCAAATCCTAGAATGGGACCATTGCTTAGTGGTGCTGTGTGGTATGGTGTGGATGGGGATTTTCTCTGGGCAAAGGAAGGGTGTGAATTGTATTTTAATTTTTTTTTGTTTTTTTTTGTTTTGTGCTAATTGAAGTAGTTTTGGTGGCGTGTGGAAAACCGTTAGTGGGTGTTAGGTATTAAGTTATTATGTGCAAACAATTCTTTGTGTTCTTTGGCTCAGAGAGTTAGCTTTGCGCTTTGGAATTGGGTTTGTTTTGGCTTTTCGGTGTAATAGTTGTCAAGAAGAGTGAGGGAGATTACGAGTTGGGAAATTAGTTACAAACATGCTTTTGATACCAAAAAGGACTTTTGATGAAGAGATCTAATTGTGTTTGCAGGAAAAGTCAACTGAATGATTTTTTAATGTAGAACAGAAAAAATGTAAGGTAATTCTTCTCCCAAAAAGCAATCTGTGAATACTTAGTAGTATTCTTCGATTTAAGTGGAATCTGTGTGGTCTCTTTTTCAAACATTAAGATTTCAGATAATCAGGTGTCTACTAGGAAGACACCATCTTCAAAACAACAGTCCAGCGATTAGCGTATGCGGACGCTATTGATATCACCGGGCGATCGCAGCGGCATCTGTTGCAGAACGGCCAAAAAGTAAATGGGGGCAAGACAAAATATTTGCCATCAACGTCGACAAATCTCGCCAGTATAGAACAAGTAACACAAGTCTGGACTAATAGCTCTGGAATATTCGTAACTTGATCTTAAAATAGACGATTCACCAATGTAATATTTTCGCTCGATAGCTGAGATCTTGGTAGAGCTCGTAGGGTTTTGGCACCTTCCTCTCCATTTGCCCTCTTCGTAAAGGTGACGAAATTACCTCCGAACAAAAGATGTTCTTTCTGTTTATCGTTCAGCACTCTGCGCCGTTCAATGGAACTGAAAGTTTTGTAGAGCATTCATATTTTCCCATTAAGTCAGGAAGCTTATTAGGAACAAAGCAGCGGTTTCCTTTGGTAATTCTTAACCGATCAACAATAAGTTTTGCGTACGGTTACCCCTATCTACGAATACACAGTGAAAGTCATTAGTCACACAAGCTGAGCATGATTAGAAAAATCTTTCATCAGGTCAAACCAAAAAATTAAAATGATATTCCTACATTTTCTTAGAGCTGAGCATTATCTACAATTTATTTAATTTGTTCGTTGACCGTGCATAATGATTGCCATTGTTATCTCTTTTAGCTTTTTCTTTTTTTGTATTTTCTGTTAGAAAACAGACGATTGGGTTTAGTTTGTGCTTGAGTAAATGTGTTACAGTCACATAACATGATGATATGTGTTTTTGTCCGAGCTGCAAAAATTTGGACCAGGGGAGAGTGACGATCGGTAATAGTAATCGATGTCTGTGTGAATGCTACTTACTTTACATAAGAGGCCCCCAACCCTTGAAGAGTCTCTGCTTGAGACAAGCGACCTTCCATCCTCTACGATCCGCCAGGGCAAGCTGGTTTCAATTCTCTGGTCTTTGAAAAATGGAGATGCGGTTCTCCTTGTCGTTTCGAAGATCCTCTTGGCCGGAGCACTATCGTCCATTCGTTCAATTTTAATAAGCCAATGTAGTCGACATGTCTTAGGTTTTTGGACTACATCCATTCGCTTTCCTCGCACACGGGTCCATCAGGAGCGACCGATGACGTCAATATCGTCCGCATACCCCAAACCTCAGCAACTGAACTAATCTGCTAAAGATGGTGCCTCCGTGGCAGGTGCCCTGCACACTATCTGCTTAAGACAATAAATCACACGAACAGCGCATTTCATTGCCGAAATCTGGTGTTTGATATAAAGAGGAAAAAAGGGGCCATAATTCGGCCATCCCCATTAAGAGCTGCTAACAATGAATGCTGCCACATGGGGCCTTGAAGTCAATGAATAGATGCTATGTCTCGAATTGAACTTCGTTGGTCTTTTCAGTATTTACCCTAGTGTAAAGATTTGATCTGCAGTCTATTGGGCAGAGCGGAAGCTACACTGGTAGGTGTCAATTAGTGTGTTGCAGAAAGATTTGAGATGTTCACACAGTAAGTACGTTGAATATGATCTCTTATGCGACATTTATAACGTATAGGCCTCAATAGTTCTTGCAAGACATACGATCGCCTTTTTCGTAGATGGGGTATATGGAGCTGATCATCCGACAAGTTCTCCTTTGCCTAAACTTGGTTTATGATTTGTTGCACCAAACCATCACCTCTGCATTTGAAAAGCTCTGCTTGTAGACTGTCAGGCCCGGCTGCCTTGTTGTTCTTAAAATTTGTTTTTAGATAATGCAACTTCTTCTATCCTGGGTGGCGGGACAGCTTCTTCATTGACTGGACGTGGATTCCCTTCTCGACCCATCACTCTCTCTTTTTGATGCCACTTTAGGTTTCCTTGGCCTTATCTGAAAGCTTGCGTACCGATCTAAAATATTGGATTGCACCGCAAGTCATTAAGTCAGAGCTAAAATCTAGCCAACTTAACTCTTAGATTAGCAAGGGCTCCAAACTTTGAATATGTGTTAAACGCGTCCTAAATCCAGACCGGACCCTTCCGTCTAAAGCCGCAAAAATATGAGAAATATGTATATAGTAATTGTTTCCACTTAAAACGTGTTTTCAACGGAATTCTCTTTTTATTCGTTTTCATTCCCACAGAAATTGATAAAAAAAATTATCTGCTTAAAATTCATTATCTCCTTCCGAAGAACTGTTGCTATTCTTGGCATTTAATACGTTTTCTCCTGTTTATCCTTTCAACTTACCGCCCATCCAATGTAATTTTCTCACCAAAAAAAATCAACAACAACGGGAATTTGCAAAAATTCCCAAAACACAAATTATCATCCGGTCAATTGACCTTCCACAAAGTTATTTGCACAAACAAAACAACAAAATTAGCTGGGATCTATCTAGCCAAACACACACATCCTATTGTTGAACTTCTTTCTCTCTATTCTGTCGGCCGGGCGGTAGCAAAGCAGCAGTATAAGAAATTGGAAAATGAAAAACGGGACAGTTTGAGTGAAAATGACCTTCTTTACCTGCTAGAGCTAGATGTCAAAGTGCCGCATTAATTATCCTGCTTTCAAACAAGGATAAAGTGTTTTGTTATGTGTCCTTTGGGCGACACACCTTCCTTGTCGGTACTTTCTTTTCTAATTTTCACATTTATTTCCTCATTTTGTCAGAGTCGTCCTCATCGTCGTCGTCGTCGTCGTCATCATCGGTCGAGTTCCTTCTTTGCAGCAGTCCATTGAGAATTTGCACGTCTCCCTAAAGGCAGTCGTTCTCTCCTTTTTGGCCATTGTTCGTGGTAGTTTTTCTGCTCATTTGTCATTGTCCTCGGAGTTGGTTTCTCGCCGTATTTATGTGAAAGGTGAAATGTTCTCAAACCGTTAGGAGAAAATTGTTTAATTGTCCAAAGGTGTTGTCGAGAATTTGTCGGCTTCTCTCCCTTTGGTCTTCAATTCAATTCTTCGGAAAGCATTTCCACTTCCTATTTGCAGTTTGCAGTTTGCAGTTATTTTATTTTGAAAATTTCCCTTTGAAGTGATCTGCCGAAAATGAATTTGCCAAAATCTATCCCTCTGGATAGAGGGTAAGTGTTTTCTTACTTCATCATGATACCCATCAATTTTATAAAAAGGGACTTTGTGTGTTCTCGGTAGCGTTGAGATTAATGTCCTTCTGTCAAAATACACAATTGAAGCCATAGTCTCTCTGCGTGCGGCCGCCCTCGTTTTCCTACTCTCTCTCATTCACACATGCCTTTTGAATGATGCCTTCGGAGACATATCCGAATGGTCTTCATAAATCACCGAATTGTTCATTAAAAGCTTGTGAGGGTAATAAATCAGAGTGAGGATAGGTGGGATAGTGTGTTTGGTAGTTGGTCGGATAGATACATATAGTGTTCTTTCTATGATAGGAGTGCGAGCCGAGCTGTTGTTGTAGTTGTTGTAGGGCCCCGGTTGAATTGTGTAGCAAACCAGCAAAAGAGAGAGGAATCTCGGGCAAATGGTCTGACAGGTAGTAGTTCTACTTCTTGCTGTCAACTTAAGGCCACAAATCAATGACGGAGTGAGCTGGTATCTCGGATAAATGTCGTGGTTTAATTGATTTTAAATGAGGTGGCCCATTGGAGCGGTCTGAAAACCTCCAGCAGTGTGGCTGTAGCTAAAGAGTCAAAACATATAAATTACTTAATCGATAATGGACGTTTGTTGTGGGTCATAAATAACCGAATTGAAAATCCAAAATCAGGGTCGACGTCGTCGTTGTGTTGCTTGATGTGTGTTCCTAAAGTGGACTTTATTTTAATGTGCTCGCTTGTCTGTCACACACAACACGCATAGGAAATTGAAATAGTTTAAATAACTTATTCGGAACGGTAAAACTAATAGGGCAAGATTTTAAAGCATTAAAATGTTGTCCAGATAGATGCGGTGTGCGTTATCGCAGTTTAAATTGGAATTAGTCTTTATTGTCTCTATGCGGTTGTTTGGTTGTTTGTTTGTTTGAAAAATTATCAGGCGAGTGGTGTGCCTTTAGATGTCGATTTGTTCAAACGAAGCTTACTCGATGCTTAGATAATTGGTTGCATACCATAAAGTTTTTTTGAACCATACCAATCTATAAGCTGCTTAAAAAAACTTTGGGCCAAGTTATTTTACCTACCGCATGTGGGCGGTTAAGGTATAAATGTGCCGAAAGTTCTTTACAAACTCGTCTTTTTTGTTTTCTAAAACCAATGAATCGAACCCACAAGATTAGCCCTTCTCGAGTTTCATCTGTTTGTGCTTCCTCCTAGTCGTCGTTGTCTGCAATTTTTTATGTCAAATTCACATTCATTTGAAACCTGTAATCGTTTATGTTCTAAAAGGCCTCTATATTTGTAATTCCAACAAGATATATATAGGAAGCAATAAGAGCTCTACAAGCTCATATCAAACAGTGTCGGAACTGGCGAGAGTTATCCCTATTGATCGCTTAGCAGCAGAGAGTAGTTTCAAGGTGTAGTTCAAGGACTAATGTCACTTTTGCCGCAGAATTTTTCCCAAAGTGGTCATCCCATGCGATCGCCTGTCATCCGGCATGTCAATGAACGTCTCAACCGGGTGACATAGTAGATGACACGATTTCTATGTCATAACGATGACTAATTTTATTGATCGTGTTTTCGGTTGGACTGGATGATCAGATTTTTTGACTGCATGCCACCCGAATGATAAGGTCCCACGGATGACATCGCTCGATTATGCACGTTGTCATCTAACATCGGATGACACGTTTGCAGCGTTAAAAGTTCTTGTGCAAAAAATTACACTTGGATGACCTAACGGATGACACTGTGTGATCGGGTGTCATCTAGCAAAAGACATGTAGATGACAACCGAATTACACAAGTTCTCTGACGGCAGCATGTATATACGTTCGGATGACCGTCTAATCGCACCTTTCTTTCTTTTTCTTTGTTCTAAGCACCACCTTGATTAAAGATGCAATTTTGTTAACTATCTTATTTCTGAGCAAAAGTTGCCTTTGTCCGACTTTAATCTGTATCCTTCAGCTGACCATTTCCTGATGAAAAATGATGATGGTGATCGTCGTACTTTAAAGATGGACATTCAATACTCTTCCTATTATATAAAGATATCGGTAAAAATATCCATGTCTGGTAGGATATAAATATACACATGTATTAGGCGTAAGCGGGCCATACAGGACCTAGAGCTTAGTTTGCTTGCTCCACGAGCTTGGTAATTTTTTTTCAATTAAACTGGCCTCATAACCTGAATATTCAGCTTTAATTTACTTATTTTCGATCCCTTTTCTCGCGGAAATATCCAAAATCGAATAAAAACTATGCTTTTGCAATCGATATCTCAGCAACCAATAAACGTACAGAAAATTCAAGTTTTGGAAACTGAAATAAATTTACTAAAAACTTAATAAAACTTAATATTAAATTTTTGTATACCCTATCCTGAGGGAGATTAAAAGTGAGTCGTAGACCCATAAAAGTAAATATACCTAAGGCTATTATCAATGTCCGTCCGTCCGTCCGTACGCAATTTTTAGGTCTTTAAAATTAAGCTAGGAAGCTGAAATTTGGACCACATATTCCCTAGGGCTCCCAAATGGTAAAGTGTTAAAAGTTTTTAAATACGCCCACTGCCACGCCCACAATTTAGAAAAAACCGTTTTAAGGTTTAAGTTAGAAAGATAGAGTGTTAGAACCTTCACAAGATATGTAGGCACTGCCCTCCTTTATAAGTCTGTCATATAAAATTTTTTGTGGGCTTTTTTTTCACTAAAATGCTGTTTTCAGCGAACATTTTCATAGAAACTGAAAAAAAATGTTTAACAAGATATTTAGCAAATATTTTTTCCAATATATCGCCCATACAAAGTTTTTGGCCACGCGCAATTTTTGGGGGCGTTTTTTCAAAAAATATTTTTTTATAAATTTCATAGAATGAAATAAAATAATATCCATCATCTTCTTAATGCTTTGGATGGATAGGGTATCGTACTGTTCGCCTCAACCGGACTGTATCCTTTCCTTATGGTTTTTATTAAAATTCCCAAGTGGCCGATTTTTGTTTTTTGTTCCCTTATTTTTCGTAAAGTAGTGTAATTCCCCACCCCAGGGATCTTGTTGAGCCTTGTTGATGACATTTTTACTACACCCCTGTTTAACCTAACCTAACCTAAGTTGAACTTAGTTCTGCGTATGGAATTTAAATCGTTAGGAGTAGTACATATCTTGCCTGTCAGGTTTGCCTAACCAATCATCATCGATATCAATCATCTAAATGTAACAATTTTAGGTGAACTATGAACTATCATGGAAGTTTTAAATTTCACTTAGTCAGAACAATTTACAATCGAAATCAAATCACTACTTTACTTATTGCGCAAACATTTCCCTTTCGAACACCACAAATTACTCTACTTTGTTGCTAAGAAATATACATCCATTTTCACTATTCCCATTCCCGCATTTCATTCAACGCAGATGCACACTAACAAAAGATCATTATGTCTATAAGCAAAAACTACTTTTCGAATATCATGTGCTAGTGCTATCCTCGTTTTGTAGACGTAAATGAAATCAAGAAGAAAATTCGCACATCCCATGACTTACTGTCATAAATTACAGTTTCTCTAAACAATTTCAATTTTTATTGTTCCGACAACAACTGTTTGTAAAAATAATTTCTTATAAAATCAACTCATAGCCCAGATATCCGGAGGTAGGCAATAGGTACCCTTGATTTTTTTTTGCGCACTCAACTACTACCAAACCATAACCACTTGAAAATTTATAGTTGCAATCAAAAGCATTAAAAATCTAACAAAAATGACAGCGGCCAAAAATTATGATCTCACTTCTACCATTAAACTGACCTCATTTTGTTGATGTGTTGTTGGTAGGAAGCTACATGCGTATGTATGTAGATGAGGGAAATAATTTTAAGAAAATAAAATTTATTCAGGTACAGTGTTGGTTCCTTTAGTAGGCATGGAAAACCACCCTAAAAACAACTGAACCGTACCACTAGCTAGCCCATAAATTATATAGTCGTCAAAATCATTTCAGATAAATATTCACATATTCGAAAGTAGAGAGGGAGAGTGTTGCAGTATAGGCACAGGCATAGGCACAGGCACCCTATATTAAATAATATATACCGCTATGACCAACCAAATGGTGGTAGTCGGAACATTTGCCTATGAATAGCTTGAAATTGTAATTGTTTCCATTATTACTGGTAATTCATCACCTTTCTGTCATATGCTAATTACGGAGATCTGCCTGGCAAAAGTAGACTGCTGCGAGTATAATGTGTGAGTGTGTGTATGATTTGATTTGTCGGTGGCGGTTTCGACTGGTAATAATCGAATTACAATAGAATATCATGCGCTGCGCCCTGGCGAATTTCAAATGAGCGAACGATTTGTATTGTTTGGAATTATGGGTTTTGCAATGTGATTTGAATCGTAATGCGACTCGAAATATATGTACATAGGGGCGATTGGAATGTATTAAGTGTAAAGTGGAATATTAGCACAAAATAGAAATAAATTTGGTTTATTGAATTCTGTTTAGTTGGTAACCTCTAACACGCTGATGCATATGAATACATTTTAATGAACTTGACTTGTACCTAATTTACGTTGTTGAAAATTGTACTGAATTAAATATTTTCTTTTTCAGGTAAGTGTGGCAACAAATTATATTACCTAGACTAGACCTACACTGAAAGCTATGTAAGTACATGCACATGCTAAAATAATATCTTTTTTTTTTTGATTTGTGGGGATATTTTCTTTTCAATAAATACCATTCACTTATCTATTGAACATTGCGAAAGCTATTGTTATTTTTGTGCCGGCGACATTTAGCTCTGTGGTTGAGACTACTGCACATTTCCGTAGGTGTCCCATTTTGGGAATTTCCTAGTCAAATAGCGATTGAGGATAAATTCTCTTAAAAAGAGGAAGCAATTTAAATCCTTTCCAGTTCCCTCAAATAAAATCTGACCGACGTTATTATAAAATCTACTGCATCGTTATTATCGGTTTTCTAACTTTCATGCATTTTGAATGAATTGTTAGAGTAAAGGACTCTTGGGTACATGAAACTTTTCGATATTAATTACTTAGGCGGCGTTATAGTCCGCGGTGGTCCTGAGCCTCTATCAATAATCCTCTCCCATTAGCGCGGTGTTTGTTTAACTCCCTCTGGGCCTTTGAGTCGGTTGAGGTCCTTTTACATAAAGCAAGTCTTTCTCTATTGCATTTTTCCTGCGGATATCAGTAAAAGATTGTAGCTCAAATATTCAATACGCAGTTTTTTTAGTCTGATTGATGTATATGTATAGTTCGAAAAATTCGTCTTTGAATCATCATCTTTAGCATTCGTTAAGGCAAACGCGACCAAATAACTTACAAAGAAGCTTTCTTTCGAAACGATCAAGGACACATCATCCATACTTCAGATCCATAGAGCAGAACTGATGGGATTTTCAAGATATTATATAGAGTTTCCTCAGTTATTCAGAAGAGGATTTTCACTACAAAGAAATACGTAGACAAACTTCAAAGATATACCGTGGTGTTCAATTTAAAGCCAAAACTCTTGCTTCAGTATGTATTTTACCTTAATATAGGACCACCTGTACGCCAGAACTTTCCAGCTACACAAATAAATCTAAAAATATAAATATTCCTAAAGTTTCGATGTACTGTATACGTACTCTAAATGATTTAACTTCACAAATATAAGATATAGCTACAAAAACTACTTAACGCATTTGTAGACCTAATTTAATAACGCAAGAAATGTTAGAAACTTCGTTTAATTTTATAAATCCGGGAAAAAGGTAGTCTCATTGAGTAAAAATCAAAGAATGCATTTTTCTTAAAACGTTTACTTCACCAAAATGCTATTTTATTGCACACTACTGCAACTGCCTCATTTTTTGCCGCTAGACCCATTTTTAACCAATTTTGTTTCTACACTCGCAAAACACAGCAACTCCCGTAACTGCAATAATATTAATATAGCTGGCGTATATTCAAGTAATTCAGGACAGACTCTTGAATGGTTGCACCTAGTATGTTGGCTTGTGACAGAATTGCACAGAATTATCACAAGTAGGACGTTAAAGAAGACACTAGACAACGCCCGCCCTGCCTAAATACTTTCCAAATACTTTTTAACATGAAGAGTATCAGTTAAGTCGAGTTTGGTAGGGATGCAATGAGGATACGATCTGAACTTCTAGTGTGAATAATAATGGGGTCAAATCAATTCCTTTAAAAATGGTTTCTGGCGTATATGGAAAAGCTACTTCAGTACGTCCCCTCCATACTAATAGGCAACGAACTCATTTATACAAAATGTCTATACAACATTTATCTTTATTTCAGGCCGGCTCCTATGGCAACAGTTCCTCGGTGGCCCGATGCGGGGGATTACAGGGTTTCAACTTTCTTTCTGCAAGCGGCTAGTTTCGTTCACGCAACCTCGTTGCTCCGCTCGGGGTATGTGAGAACATCACCTTGGTTTCACGCTACGCTAAATGTATGAACATACGTGTATAGATTCATTGTCCTCTGTATTTATAGAACCGAAAAGAAAATGTGGTATCGACATATGTATGAAGATGCTAGCTAAGTTGTTGAGAGGGGACGTTCTAAAGTAGCTTTTCCATATACGCGCTCGGTACAAGACAGCAAAAAAAATCTTATACGCGATGTTTAAGAGGCTTATACTTCTATATTTGGGGCAGTTTGGAGGATATCGTTTCGTGTAAGCCGAACTGAACCATGCAGAGGTGGGTTTTTCATATCTCTATAAGATTTAATTATAAATCTTTTTTCTTTCGGTAAAACTTCCAAAAGGTAAAATTGTTGCTTGAGTAGCACATCCGTATTTCTTCGCTCGCGCGCTTCTCTGTTTCTCTTGTCTCAAACTAGGTAGTGTTCCAAGCATATGTTGCCAGATCGGAAAGTTCGCAACGTGACCAATATAGTTTAATGATCTGTTGAACACCATGTTCTTTTGTAAATAGTGAGGTGGGGGAATTGTTCACTTGCTGCAGATATTAGTCTCAGTTCGTTTCAAAACATGGGGTCTTGTATTCCGATTGTACTACCAAAGATGTTTACCTCTCCTATTTTGAAGAAGAGAGGAGTCCGATTATGAAGTTCAAGGTAAATTAAAGAAAATCCCTCCATGTCACCACTCCATCCCGGTCATTTTGGGAAGAGGATGCATTCTTGGAGGACACAGCGATACAATATTTCTTTCCTGTTTATTGTAGCATTATCTTGGCAGAAATAATAGCGATTAAAGAAGCTTTACATTCTCTAAAAAAGAACGTGATATCCTCCTCCAAGGATATAAGGCTTTTCTTCGAATCAGTCTCTGTAAACTCTTCAGTAATCTTAGACTGTCGGCCTCCTCAGGAAATGGCGAAACAATTCAGAGTTCACCTTTGCCGGGGCACAGAGACTTTCCTGGGAACTGTTGGGCTGATATACTCGCCAAAGTTCCTTTACGATATCTCACTCGCCTAATAAAGAAGAGTTTGATATACCATTCGCTACTTCTGAACTGCCTAAAGATTCAATTTCGTTAAGCAGCCGACATCACTAGACACTGTCTTATAGGCAAACTTGAACCAAGATTCCAAACAACTTTTGCAGAAGCTGTGTGGACGAAGACGAGGACAGGACAAATACATACTGTCCCTGCACTCTCCAGAAAAATGAAGCTCCATCTCGGAGTCTTCTTGATGCTTTAATTGATTCGGAGAGTAGAGGGTATCCTTGATCCCTGTGGCATCACAATGGACTAAAACTGGCCTAAGTATGTCGGTTTTATACCAACAGCCACTTCAACCTAACCTAACCTAGTCCACCCTAAGATTCCACAAGGTGGTGAAGGGGGCAGCCTTCGACACGTCAGCTTGCATTTCGCTAACGCACCTGCCACCATCAGAATGAACATATTTCTTTTAGTCGAACAACCACATCTCAACATCGTTGTTTAAACCTACGCCTTACGTTAATGCATCATTCCGTTTTGCTATCCTCCCACGATATGTCACATTCTGCTCGCGCAACTCTTGATCCACGTCAGACATTTTATTTCTGATAATCCCCATCATATAATAGAAACCTCAACCTTTGCAATATCTAGAGACCCCACAGAGATTCCCTAAAAGTATCAGAAAATGTCAATGTCAAAACCATAACATACATAAGTCTGACTATAACAAAAAAATATACAATTCCGACTCTCATCACTCTTCGACACCGGCAACACATTCTCAATACATGCGAGGTACAAAAGTTCACTTATACGGGGACCCAACAACGTGCCTATTTTAGATTTCTAAAATACTTATGACATACACGTCAAGCCAACCGAAAAATAACATGAACGAAGAAATTAAAGCCAAACTGTCACAATTTTCATATAACGTCGACAATGATGACAGTGTACAGAACTCCCGCCAACCCCACAGAAATGTCCGGACGAACCGTCAGTTTGTTGGGGCGGGGAAAACGAAAGGAAAAGCAAAAAAAAGGGAACTCTCGCCTGACATAGCCTGAAATCCCAAACCCTGTTTATGACAGTTGTCAGGACGAATTGAAATTTTCATGTCCTTTCCAGAGAAAGAGACATAGAGAGAGAGAGAGAGAGAGAGAGAGAGAGAGAGAGAGAGAGAAGAAAACATTATGTCGTCTTTCAATTTTTCTACCCAAGTGACAGTGCAGCACAACGACAGCAACAGCAGCACGACTACACCAACACTAAAACGGAATCAGGAGCACAAACCCAATCCCAAATGCAACACCACCATCCACCACCCACCACCACTCAACGTCCCGCTGAGCTGTCAAAAAATCAAGCACAAAACGAAAAGCACACCGAGAACAAGAACACAAGAAAAGCGAAACAAAAAATGGAACTAAATTTTCTGTGACAGACATGATTTGCTAACAAGACACAACGATGACAGGATGTCGACTTGGAAATTGCTGGGGAGGCAACTTACCACCAGTTCTCCGAGAGGAAGAACCAAAAAGAATAATGATTCAACACGAAAGAAACTACACAATAATTTCCTCCGTCCCCAAACGAAGGGCGCCCCAGGACACTAAGCAGGGGATGATAGGTGCCAGTGCAGAAGACAGTCAAGACAAAATAATAAAAAAAAAAAAAGTCTGAATCCTATATATGTATTCTTTTTCTTCTTGTTGCTCCCTCCTTGGCGCTGTGAGGGTTGAAGGTTGCGACAACACGAACTTGAAAATAGCACACAGGAAATTCACCAAGAGAATGAGAATGAGAACGAACAGGAAAAGAAGTTGGCATGGCACGGACAGCAGCAGCAGTAGTAGTAGTAGCAATGGCAGTGCAGTCACGATGAATTGAGGTGGGTTTCTGCCCCACCCAACGACTATAAAAGTTATTTTTTAAACTTTTTTCGCTCGGCTGGCATTATTTTCGCCCGTGCAAATCTTCGAAGCGAAACACTGTGTGCGGCAGGAAGCAACTGTCAGCCAGTTGCCAGATTGAAGCTTCACTTCTGCGGGTAGTTGACGGTGATAATGACTTTTGACAGGTTAACGTCGGCGTGAAGTTGTTTTCGCGACTTTGCTCAATTGAGCTTGGGCTGGGATCCCCAGTCAGTGTGCTTTGCGCGCATAATGGGAAAGGGGTGGAATGCCTGCAAAATAGAGGTAGCTAGGTGTTCAACATCATCATCATCGTCTTCGTCGTCGTCGTAGTCGTCGTCTTTGGTGTCAGATCCAATTTCAAAGTTGGGAAATTAATTTCGCGAGAATGCTGTGAGCCGGAACTGAAAATGAGATGAAATTTTCTAAACGTGCGATAGGGTTAATAAGCGTTTATGAGCTCAGGCAGGCATGACAAGACAACCGCACAAGTTGTTCAAGTCGAATTTTCTCTGAAAGGGCTGGCGGGGTAATGGGAATGTGAAAAATGCTTAAGTGGGGTGTCATGAGTTCGATGGGTGTCATGAACTGAGTGGGCGATTTAGAAGGATGGTAGAAAACAGCGACTTGCTTTAATATTGAAGGCGTCCGTTAGGAAAGCTTTGTTACATCCGCAATGATGGATTGATTTTGACTTAAATGTTATATATATATTATATATAATTTTGATGGAGTATAAGTTGGAGCTAGCTGTTGAGGAGGGGGCCTATAAAAAACGACCTCAATTATCGCAAGTTTAAATTTCAATTCAATTGTATTTAGGTCGACAAAAAAAATTTGGGTGAAAATTCCGCAAATTTTCCAGGAGCCGCCCCCAACAATGAAGAAGTGACCGAAATAACAGTCGAAGAAGTTGGGAAAGCGCTCAAGAACTCCAAGAATAGAAAAGCGGTTGGGCCGGATGAGATACCCTGTGAGTTCTGTAAAAAGATGGGAGACATCGGGCTCAGATTTCTCATGATTCTTATCTCCAAACTCTGAAACTGAGGGGTGATCGAATGCCAGTGGAGGGAAAGTTATCTTCATCCTTTCGTGATTCCTTAAAAGATCTGCATATGATTCTGGTTGATTTTGAAAAAGCATTCGATAGACAACCAAGAGATCTGATATGGGTAGCGCTAAGACAACGAGGAGTTCCTGAAACCTACAGTCACTAATGAGTTCGCAAGAAAGTCGGTTTGCACCAGGGAAGCGTTCTAAGTTCTTTGCTCCTTATGACAGTCCTAGATTATGTGCTTGAGGGAAAAGTGGCGGACCCTAAGATGGAGCCATCATAAGTGATGACCAGATTTCCCTGTAACGAGCAATTGATGTTTTGAAGGGGGATAGGTATCGCAGAGTATCTGTACTGCCCATTCTCTGACCCAAGCCAACCCATTCCAGGCATTTATTTGAATGGAATGGTGGCTCCCAAGTGTGAAAAGTTCAATTATCTGGGATGAATGATCAACAGCGAAGCATCGTGTAACCATAGGGTGGATTTTGTGACAGGTGGCAGGTGGGCAAACTCAGCCATCTTCTGTGTCCCTTAAGCTGAATGGAAACCCCTACATCGCAGTTGTGGGTCCGGCGCTCAATGCTTGATGGAATAAGAAGTTTTAGGAAGCCTTTATGCGTGCAAGAATAGCAGGGCTTCTCAACAGTGGTGAGGTTGCTAACATAAAACCTTCCCTCTGCATAATAAAGGGTTCGATTGAGGGAATAACCCTAAGGGACCTAAGGGACCCTAAGGGAAATACTAGTAGGAGTCCTGACAGGGCATTGCCTCTTGCGAAAGCATGCAAAAAGACTCCGGCTGTCAGATACACACATCTGTAGATTCTGTGGCGATCTTCAGGCTGTTGAGGATATACCGCACATATTGTGTGAATGCGAGGCAATCTCACGCAGTCGTAGGAAATTCTTAGGGAAATACTTCTTTGAAACTTTGAAGGAAATAGACGGTATAAACTTCAAAGGCCTTTGTGGCTTTTTTAGGGAAATTGGTGTGTGTTAGGGAAAATGTTTAGGTTTTATCGTACCGTTTCGATTTTTACGCCGGTTCCCCAAAGATCGCGATGAGCCCACGACGGTGCCTTGTGTTTTATGATGGTTTTTACATGGTTTTAACCTAAACCTAAGCCTTTTCTCGAAAAAAATGCATGTTCAAAGCGGAGAGATCCTACGAAACCTATCAAAAAGGCAATGGCATTCAACGATCCCTTACAAATGCGTAAAAGAGGCAGGCCTAAAAACTCCTGGAACACACAAATGAAGAAGCACCACAATTTGATTGGATATCTAGGATTTGATTACATTTGAGGACATTAAGGTCCCTGCTGGAGTTTGGTTTCATTATTAATAATTCCGCAGCCTTATCAATCTCAATAATTTGGAAGCCCGGCCGTGGAGAAACGTCCAAGTCTGCCCTAGCAGAATAAGTTCCGGATCCCATGCCGCCAGGGTCTTAGAACTGCCTATTCCTTATATATATAGTTTTCTTACTTGTGTCATATATGCCATATGCGACTACGTGACTGGCTTACATAGAACAGAGCCACTGCATCGTTAGCGGTCTTACACCTGACTTCTTCCCTACGTATTCCTTCCCGAGTATTAAGATTCCGGTTTAATCTCCTTTCCAGAACAATGCCAAGGTATTTCGACCAGAGTTTAAGTCGTGCTTTGCAACTTGCGCGTCGGAATCAATATCAGTTTAATATTTGATGCTGACGATTAACCAAAGAATGTGTTTTAGGAAAAAAAGAAGTGATCGAGACTGGGGAGAAGACGTGATCCTAGAAATTACAAATACTGCTGAGTCGAAGGCTGGAGTCACAATGCGGTGGTAATATAATAATTCGACTGGATGCAGAAAAACCTTGTATTTTTGGAGGCCGTTGAAGCTGTGCAAAATTGATCTAGAGTTAATGGTTTGTGAGATGCTTGACTGTCAGCGAATATATCGCTATTGTATTGTCCGTATAGACCAGTATCTAATCACTCCCGAGCTTACCTTAGAACAATTCTTATACCACTTTATGCCATTAAGGCACTTAGGTGAGTTGTAGTTTTCAACAGTTAGTGCATATGGAAATAAATTGTGATGGTTGGTGTACCAACTTGGAATATATTGCTGGCTAACATATAGCGAATTGTGCCTGGACTATTTATTACAGAAATATTAAACCATGCCATCGTTTGGTTTCATGTTTTTGTATTTGGAAAGCAAAGTATTTTCCATTAACAATAACAAGACATCTGATAAGCTAAATAACCCCCTTCCTTAAAGATGGAAAATAAAAATTTTACAACTCATTACGACAGATGATTGGCTTTTAGTGAATTTTCCACTCTCATTGTAAATGTCAAAAAGCCATAAGATTGTCATCAATCAAAGAGAAAACACCCCGGGCTACCCCACCGAAAGAATGGGAAAAAATTAAAACCAGAATGCATTTAACAAAAAACAAAACAAGATCTTTGATCTTGTTTATTCCTAGCAAGGACACTGTTGAGTGGAATATAAATTATCATTTACATATTTTAACCACTTTGTAAGTTGTTTTTTCTTCTTCATTTTTTTTATTGCCATATAAATGAAGTAGAACACTTCCCTTGTCTTTGCCCCTAAATTGCAACTCTCGTTCAACTGACAGTGAACATATTTCATTATGCCAAACAGAAAAGGACATAAATTATAATTAAGTATCCTTTTCCACATTACACACTGGCGAACACATAAATACTCATTGTCGACATTAATCTCTTTTCTGTTCTGTTTCTCGCTCTCTCTTTCTCTTTTTCTTTCTCTCTCTGTGTGCATCGTTATTATCTTTTGCTTTTATTTTTTTTCTTTTTTTTATTGCTCTCGGTGTCCTTATTCCCTTTGTCTGTTTTTGTTTTTGTTTTTATTTGATTTGTATTAATTTTAACATGCAAGTCAAAGAGAGACGATGAAGCTGCAAATTGTGCAGCTGTATATTGTTTATTTATTGGCTAAAGATGCGCTTATCCCATTCCAAGGTCAGGCCGAACGTTTCATTCAGAAACAGGAATCCCTGTCACACTTTTGATGACACCAACCAACCTACCTTTCAGCTTGTGTTCTTGTCGAGCTGTGTTGTAGTGTTGTTGTTGGTGGTCGCACAAAATAATTTATCAAGGACACACTAAACAACTCACGACGCACGGAGGGAGGAGACGGCGTAGTATTTCTAAAAATAACAAAAGAAAATTCGATATATCGTCTCATTTGTCTGTATATTGACAGAGGGCAAAGAAAAGGACATCACAATCACACACATGTGAATAGGAAAAAGGATATGTGACAATAAGTATAATAACACCACTTGTAAGATTTCTTCTTCCTTTTCTAATTGTCCAGCACTAATTGTCGTTTATTTGCCCGTTGGACCTACATATTATATGGTATGTCTCCACCCATATCCTGTTGAAATGTTTTCTTTTGTTGAAAAATGTCCTTGTGAAAACAGATGACAGAGTCTACTATATCAAACCGAAATGGCAATATATGATTACATTTGAGAAGGGTATTAAGTGTTTCCGGGTTCTTTTCGTATCTCGAGGACATTACTCTTCTCGAAATGAACAAGAGTCTTTTTATATGTTTGCTGTTGGTAAATAGTAGCTGGCACTTAATGAAGGAAATCACTGGGTTTTTGAAAATTAGGTTATCGATCTTTGAGTAATAATGGTACCTTACCTTCATCCAAACGGAAGTCCTAACCAATAACTATTATAACCCCCAAAGTCTTCCATGAGACGTTATTCGGGTATTGGCAGCACGTGGCCATAGTTTTTCTTAATCACTGAAAACACCATTTCCTACCTAGTGGCTTGGATTTAATAATTTTATATGCGTTTGACAGACGACTTCCCAGCGGCGTCTGCTAATACCGCCAAAAACACGCGGTATCGCTAATTCAAGTGGCCATACCTAAGGCTTGTTTTCGATTCGAAAGTACCAAAGCTGACACGTTTTCAAGCTGAAAAAGTTCGAACGCTAGACCCAAATACACACCGTTTGAATTCTATTCCTTTCTACGTGGTTTCTATTTGGTCCAAATATGTGCTGTTCCTGATCGGTTTACTCTTGTAGGTGGCAACCGAAAACTTACCCGTCGCGTTTAAGTCTCTGTTTCTCAAGTATCCCTATCTTCTTATAGTTGTTCTGATACAATCACAAAGTTGTATACTATACTGTACTACAAATCTACCAGGCAGCAAACGCATTTGACTTTGTTCAAGTGTGAATTTTGGTCTACTTGGAAAATTGCGTATAGATTATATGTGTTTGTGGCAATCCACTGATGATTCTAAGCCACCACATCTTGATGGAAACGCCTTTGAAAGTTAATAATTTTATTTTCATTTCGGTTTCGCACCTGATGTCATCCCCAAATAGATAGCTTCATTTGGGCACGGAATGGGTAGAAAATGAGCAAGGTGCAGCGTGCGTAGTGCTTTTCTGGCTTCACATTCAGCAAAAAACTGCAGGGTAAGTAAGAGTTCATGTCATTGCACATTTCGACATTATCGACATGAAACATGTTGTAGCTTGCTTCTGAGAGTTTCTTAGCCAGCAAACAATCGGACCGTACGTACGTCACAAAACACTTATATATTCAGCAAAATGCGACAGTTATCTATATATATTGTTTGAGGCTTTAGTGGTCCTAGCCTCCAAATGAAAGGTTCGGGTCTAGAGCGAAGCTCAAATAATTCACTTTGCTAGATAAGGCAAGTTGAGTACACAAGAGAACCAGACATCATCTTCTTTTTGGTCGGGTTGATCGTCAAAGCCTGTTCACAAAAAGTTAGTAAGTTACCTCCGCCGTACCCGATAGCAGGAGGAGTCATCCGAGCAAAATGTTTGACAGCTCCCAAAATTTCCAACGCAGCTCCCATCAGCAGCTAAAATTTCCCTGATCCTATGCATCTCAAGGAATGAATTCAATCCCATTTAATCTCAAGACATCCTCAATCCTACAAAAGGTATGATTGTCAAGCGCACCATAAATACCATAACGAGAGCAAGGAAGTAAGATCGATTTTACTTTCACAGCTCGTAAGTCTGAGCGTCCCCCTCATTTTCTATAGGCAACCATTAATTTTCACAATCAATGGTGAGTGACCAGAATAGATATGGAAACATTCTTCAAGATTGCTTTCGATTTTTCCTTTTGCAATTACAAAAGATCTTTGAGATCTGTAATGTTGGCCATATCTGAAGGCCTATAAGTCGGTTGGCTTACCTGATAAGTAAAATTCTGCTCTAGATTCCACACTGTCTTAGTAGAGGATTTTACCTTTCGGTGAAATGCATCTCGAACTTCAAAAGGTGTGTCTTTAACGAAAACCCAACACTGCCGATTACGAAATTTCGCTACATTGGGGCAAATGTACTAGATTTGGCTCTAACACTTGAACTCCAAGATCTTCTGACCTAACACGCTTGGATTTTTTCTTCTTGGGTGCTCTGAAAGAAAAGGTTTTATTCTAGAGAAGTCTGAAAGAGCTGCGAGAAAAAATTGCTAAACATAATTTTTATGAAATTTTCAAAAATAAGCAATCCAAATTTTTTTACAACACCTTTAAATTAGGGGTCTTTGATGGGCTATAACTTGAAATTCAGCGAGAATAGACCGACCGCCCTACCCAATTTTTTGTTCGGTGGAACTTCAGCAATTTCTACTAAAGAATTAGAATGCTAAACTGGAACACCCTGTATATTTATGATCATCCTAAATAATTAAAACTTTAAGCATTTTTTGTCCGTCACGAATTTTTAGGCTTTCAATTTTAGCTAGGAAGGAAGGTCCCTATATTTTCGAAATGGTATAAAGTTATACTTTTTTTTAATTCCCCCCCACAATTTAGGAAAAAACAATTTAAAGCTTAAGTTAGGATAAGGCATTACTACCTTCTCAAAAATTGTTTTCTTAAAAAGTTATTTGCAACGCCTATTTTTTGTGGGCATTTTTTTTCAAATATTAATAATTTTCTTAAAAATTTCATATAAAATTAACTAAAATGTCATCGACGATGTTCTTAATACCTTTTTATTGGAGGCATACAAGATAGGTTATCGCTATCATACTGTTCGCCTTAAGCGGACTGTAACCTTTCCTTATGTGTTTTTTTTCGAAGCGTTGGAGAGTGCATCTGCTAAAAACAACTAGGTTTTCTTGTTGTGCATGCGAATCTGCGTGTAAGTGACACAATTACTTGTTGAACAGTCTTATCGAATATTGGGAAACATTGTAAAAAAAAAATCTCCTAAGAAGAATGGAGCCCCATTGGTTGCAAGGCACCTTACCTTGTTAATTGAATAATGAAAATTTAAGCACGAAGCATGCAGGCGTATGGCGTCATATCTCTAACTCGAAACAAAAAACTGCTACTTTTGTAGCTGACCTACGATCAACGTCTGAAATACTTAACAGAAAACCCAATCGTGCGATTAGTAATCCCAATACGCTTGCGTCCTGCTAAAACAAAAGCTTTTCACGTAGAAAGTTCAATGTGCGATATCAAAATTGTTACGCACTACTTTAGAACGCTAGGTTTGTAAAATATAACTTCCAATCAGCCGTTAAACTTGGCTTAGAATGCTATGGGGAATTAGAACATTTCAGTAAACAAAAACGGAACGATGAGGCGGAGAGAAATGACTTTTAAGTTAAGACTCAGACCCACTTCATGTTCTAGTTCATAAATAAAACAAACGTAATTTTCCAACTGAATTATGATAAATTAAGATTTCTGTCCACACAGCAGGGAAACATGAGGATCAAAGTTCCGATGTTTGGATTTGATCCGTCTATTTTCGTAAATAAATAAATGACGCAATCCATTTAACGGGCTAAGAAGTACAACCGCTCTCGAACAATAACACCTTTTGAACTTCACAAGTCCTTTCTTAACCACAGCAAAGCAGCCGCTAACAGAAACCAATCACACAGTCCAAAATGTAAGAACACGTTCCGAATTCATTCAAAGTTCAATCGGTCCGCCTTTGATCTCGTAATTAAAATGCATTTCAAATATCTTTTACGAGACACATTATAGCACTTTCCAGGCTCATCATGCTCACCTTGTTCTCTCCTGCCGCAGAGCGGTGATCGGCTTGTACAAGGTAATAAATTTTACAGTCTATGGAAGCAAACAAAACCAAATAGAAGTAAGTATTACTGAATGCTTTACCCAAGGATCAGTTTTACGATCAAACATTCCCATTCTCAATCAAAAGGAAAGGATAAAGAACAATCTGTCGGAGGAGGACGACTCTGAATTGAATTACAACCGACAAGGTGGCGGCGCGGCAGTTCCTTTTTAACTTTCCTTCTCGACGATTTAGAAACGATTTTCCATCTCGCTGCCCAACATGGCGTGTGTTTGGTTTTATTGCACCTCAAAAATGCGCCCATAAAACATCCGCGCAGAGAACCTGCTGATAACGAGCATTTAGTAGATTGTTGTTATCTGCCGCATGATATCCTTTCTTCGAAACAGCAGTTAATAAATCCCTGAATTACTTAGACTTCCGCCGCTGGGTAGTAAACATCGAGCGAGTATCCTAATTTTGCGCGCTGCGTGCATGGAAAGTTATAACATCCATTATCCTTGTGTTCAGACTTTCTAGCGCAGCAACCAGACGCAGAGAGACATACATAAATTCAAATCCACGTATGGTGGCGGAGAAAATGCAATAAACTATCGCCGAGGAAGACAAATGCAATTTATTACACCGAATAAAAGCAGCTCACAAGTGAGAGTATGGAAGGGATGAAAAAACCAAAGGACAACCGACAAGATCCCCTGCGAGATGCGGCAAGGATAAATCGCTCTTAGATACCATTACACTTTGGATGATGGCGGTAGTCTGGTGGTGCCTACGACCCCCCCTTCTCCGCCCTTTTATCTTTGACAAAGTGAAGAGCGAGTACAGCCATCATTTTGTGTGAGTGCCAGTGCCAGTGCCAGTGCCAGTGCCCGGATCAAGATGGAGCTAGGGGAGGAACGAACAAAAAACAGAAAAAAAAAGATAAATTGGGTAATTGTGAACCCCATGCCGTTTAAATGGTGTTGTATTATGATCCCAGGACGAATCTCCTCTCATACTGTTTCGTACGTTATGTGCCATCGCAAAGTGAGTGTGAGCGCGAGAGAAATTTATTGGACATTTTAAGTTGGAATAAATGGTGGTTGGTCGCTTGTCTCCCGCTGGATATCTTTGTACCCTGGATGTTCATAAATTTTTTCTGGTAAAAAAAAAACCAAACACACACACACACAGCACTAGATGGGCAACAACAAGGACGACGACGACGAGGACGAGTAAAAGAAATAGATTGCATAAATAAATTCATATCCTTGCAGACAGTTGTTGTTTCAGTTACTTTTCATTTGGTAAATTGTATTTTATTCCAGCGAAAAAGGGGGTGGCAGTGGAGGTGGTGCTAATTTTCAGTGTACAGTGTAAGGCAAGGCAACATATGTTGTCGTCGTCGTCGTCGTCGGGATACAGAGAGTGAGGTCATAAAATATGTAGTTTTCAAATGAAATGATTTGCAGCAGATCAGGGTAACGCGGTTCTTTTTTTTTTATTTTTTATAAAAAAGAACCGTCAGCGTGGCGTACGTAGATGTGTCCCTTCGATGGTGGATGCGACAGGAATGACGAATGGGAGTAATATGGCCTAAAAGACATATCTTTTGCATTCAATTGTGAAAATTGTGAAAAAAGGTCACATGTTTGACTTCATCTATATTTGACTAGATTGGCTCCTTAATCAGGTGTGTAGCTTTCTTTTTATAGAAAACAAAAAGAAAACCCCACAAGTTGAAGAGGAAAAATAAAATAATTTTCACCCAGAAGGCAATCAATTTACCACCATTACCACAGGTCTAATGTAAACACTTGTGACAGGTGATGCCACATCAATTGCCACACAGCAGACAGAGGACGATGACGACTGGCAGTCCGGAAAAAAATAAATAGACGGACTGAACTGATGGACGAATGGACGGATGAATAAATATGCTAAAAGATGAATGAATAAATTTTCGACTCGCAAATGCCAAAACAGCCCAAAAACATTCAAGCTCAACTCTCATCCATCCATGTATTCGTCTGTCCGTTCGTCCACCATTCAGGCAACCATCCATCAGTTTGTTTTGTTTGTTCGCATTGATGGACACTCGATTACCATAGGAGGAGTGCACGAGAAGACAGGATGGCAGTTAAGCAGGCACGCGAGATTAACGATGTAAACGAGAGTGTCCATCATCGTCTTGATCATCAGCCTCCTCATCATCGTCATCATCGGTAACAACAACATCAGCAGCAGCAGCAACAACAGTAACAGCAAAAGCACCAGCACCACCAACAAGTCGTGGTAGAAACATCGTTTTGGGTGTGCACTAACTGAGCGGCTGACAGGCTCTTTTGTGGCCATTGGCAAACGATAACCACAACCACATGCATGCATCCAGAGCAGTTGTTTGGCGGATAGAGTATTGTTATAAGTTACTGCAACCAATTGCCTGATGCACGCAAACTTTATCTACAGGATTCCATCAACCGAAGAGAGAACACAATCCAGCATTCTCCGTCTCCAATCCACTCCAGTCGTCCACCTCCAGTTCACATCGCTTGTCGGTTGTCCTAGTGATGCCAGTTGAAACTGACAAAAGGCAAATGCGCACGCAATTGCAAATGGAACGCAAATTATAAATCGCATGACTTCACAAATTGGAAGAATCGAATAGATTGAAGGAAGGATGTCGATTTGCTGCTATTGTTGTTGGTGCAGTTGCTGCTGCTACTCCTGATGATGATGACCGATTCCTGAATGATGCCAATGGCGATGTATGTTTTGTAATTGTATGCTTTCAATTTTTGATGCTGAAAGCAGGCATACTCTTGATGAATTACTTAACTAGATAGGTGGGGTTTCTGCATTCTTTATATGCCCGGCAGAAGGCTTAATCACTTACATATTGGTTGCAGGAAATTACAGGCTTTGTGGTAGAATAGAAAGGGAACATCAGCACCCTTTAAGTGGGGTCGTGTTGTAAATTAAAAAAAAAAAAACAAAAAACAGGAGCTAACGGGGGCTTTCACAGTCAATGTATTTAAATCTTACCGCATCAGCCGGGTTATGTGTGGTCTTAACTACGAAACCACATAAAAAACATTCCTATGAAGCAACCATCAACATCAAATCAGAGCAGATTCTCTGCTGATAAACGAGCACAACGACTTTCGGACTTGCACATAGAGTGTTTGGACAATGAACAGTCTGTTTGCAGTAGAAGAATTAGCAAGGCATCTAGGCTGCTATAAAACAGACATCACCAAAATGAAAAACTGTGATATTTTCTACGTTAACTGCAGGGCCAACGTGTCAGACTTAGGAAAGAAGTACTCTATAATCGTGCTTGACGAGTTTAATGCCAAACTATCGGAGAACTAGTTATTTGCTAGCACACTCGGAGAGACACCATGTCTGGAAATAGTCTTAGGCTAATCGGTCTCACTGCGGGCCGCAAAAAAGGAGAGCTACTAGTAAGCTGTATGAGTAAACAAGAAGAAGGAGGAAATGCTGCTCCTGGATTAGAGTACTCACAGCCAGGACTGAGGATATGGAAAACCTTTGCCGCAAACAGCTAAACGGCGCCGATGACACAAATAACGCTGTCAGGCATAGCGAACCATTCGACATGGATTTAGATGAAATGAGAAAGCAATATCTTAACGATAGACAAACTCGGCCGCTGACGCGGACGTTCTACCCGCCGATCCAATGACGGGAACTCCAGCATCGTTTGTGGGTTTACAAGAAAGAAGAGCCTCCAAGCACGCCAATTATAGCCACATCAGTCTCTAAACATCGCGTATAAGATCTTTCCTTTTACATTGTGCGAACACCTGAAACTATTTGTCATTGATCTGATGGGATCCGGATCAGGCCGTGTAATAGTGCAAATTACTCAGGTCCTCAGCACTGTTTTATCGATCACAGCATCTGCAGATACAAGCTACGCAGAGCCATATGAAGTTTTGACATTCCTGCCGAACTCGTTCGTTTATGTAGGAGCACAATGAAGAGGTAGTAAGACACTTTACCTACCTCTGCCGTCTTAGATGTGAACGGCATTTCATCAGAAAAGGACCAAAAAACAAAGCTCAAAGAGCAAAGGAACACCAATGCTCAGCCCGTAAAATCTTCAACTCTTAAAATCTTGCAGTAGAGGAAGGCTGGGCGTTAGGAGACGAGCACAAGTGAAAGCGGAACTTCTGCAACCAAATTGGTGTTCTCAAATATGGCAGTTAACCTATGACTGTGCTAATTGTTGAAGGCCTCTCTCCACTCTTATCTGTAGCGCCGCATGAGCTTTATTAACTGTTGCCATCTTATACAACTCTGAGCTCTAAACCATGAAATTAAGTTAGAAATCGCTTTAAGAAATCTTAACATTTTGGAGCATACGAAGATGTAAATACGAGAAAAGGCTATGGCTATATTCCTTTCGAAAGTTTGTTATACAAAGACTAACAGCGTTAAATATATCCGAAACACCT
This sequence comes from Ferdinandea cuprea, assembly GCA_963576555.1. Lineage (NCBI taxonomy): Eukaryota > Metazoa > Arthropoda > Insecta > Diptera > Syrphidae > Ferdinandea > Ferdinandea cuprea. Next base: position 82,473,819 of record OY754961.1, on the reverse strand, counting down.
ACTGTAATTTCATCTGATGACCATCCTCTCGTCACCTCTTTAATCAACCTTTGGTGTTCCAGAAGGCTGTCATCGATGTTTTCGTTTCTTTTCACAAAATAAACGAATTTTCTCTTCTGGTCTGTCTGAGGGTTTGTCGGTACGAATTTGTCAGGCTCTTTAATGCATACATGGCTTTGTAAAAACAAAGTTTATTTGCGTAACTAGGTGTAGTTTGTACCCGAATAAAGCATGGCCGCCTATCAGGAGTTGTTGCCCCCTATCAAGTTTGCCTCGACCTTATTAAATATTAAACATTTCAAATGCTTTTTTTCCTTCATCATTCATCGACTGTTTGACTAAGTTGATGACTAAGTTTTCATACACAAAATAGGAACGTGTATGATTAATATCTTGCTTGATACTTATTTGAAACAATTTTTGGCGCCCAACATGAAATCCTTTTAAAATAATTACAGCTAAGGTATCATGTTATTAGTATCGCCTATTCCACTGAATAGCATAAACAAAGTAATAGTTTAATCTGGCGAAATTGTTTTAACTGGCGCCCAACACAAGTCCTTTTTTTCTTTTACTTCTATTTCCCTAAATATAAAACATAAACCGTTTAATGATATTTTTTTAGCAACAAAATGAACTTAGTTTATCGTTCATCGAGCTTGCCTTATTTAGTAGCATAAAAATCGGAAGTACATGGCTTCCAAGAAATTGTTTAAACTGGCGCCCAACATGAGGCCCTTTTGCTAAAGCAGACATTACATTCTTGCAGACATATTGCATGCTTCCTGTTTGCTATAATTATTCATCTTCATCTGAACTTATCCGCCAATCTATTGTTTGCTGCTTTTATCCGCGTTCCGTTTGAGTCCATCAAAATCGACATCAACTTCTCATTTGAAGAACACCGTCAACAGCTTATGATCACATCCTTTCTAACACAACACCACTCTCATGTTATCCTTAATCATCATCTGCCATCCCATTACAGCGAGAAATCACCCAACTGATACAAAGCAGCAAGCACTTTATCTATCCTATCCATCCTCTCTCTAATCTATCTTATCACTCACGTACCCAGAACGAAAGCAAATTCTCGATGTTTCCCTTTGACGTTGATCGGCTTGCTGCACTTGAAGTTATTTCAACCAATTTAATCCACCCTAGTGCCGCGACACGCCCGCAGTGAGCAGCGCAGCACAGCATAGTCAATATAAACTATAAACTTACTTCACCTCGATATAAAAATTGCATGAAGGAGTTTTGATGTTGTTAAATGTGGTGTCTCGGTTAAACTCACTTGTCTTTGGCGATAAAACAAAAAAACAAGAGAAACCCTTTCTAGCTGCGCCGCTGGCAGAGCGTAGACGCCACTAATACTACCAGGCACACTTACACCTTCGAAGTGAACAACATATAGGTACGTTGCAAGAAGGGCAATCGTGATGTTTAACGGCAGCTTCGTGTGTTGTGAAATGAAAATTAATGACGTGCAATCAATTCTGCTAGTCGACGTTATTTGTTATGTTGATGGCTCACCCTTGGAATCATTTGTCAAAACTGAGTCGACGACGACGAAGGGGACGCCAAGGGATGCCATGGAAATTTATCGTGCATTTCCAAGTCACATATAGATTGCCTGACTACGATGACGACGACGACAAAGCTGGTGGTGGTAGTAGTTGGTCCTACTAGTGTGTGGTAGTCAAAAGATATAGATGACAGGGAAGGGCGCTGGGTGGCTCAAAAACCCCACTTGTGAAAAATGAACGAAGGAGTAATAATTTTTAACAGCAAATGGCAGGAATGAATTATGTTCCGTACTTCGCTCGGCTCCCCTGTGTTGGCTGGCTTGGCATAGTGGGTATGCTGGTTAGCTATTGAACGAGAGCTGTCACTGAATGCAGATTCTCGCATAGAGAAGGAGTCAAGTTTACTTGGCGAGAAATCGGTTGCATGAAGCACACCACCACCTCGACACCGTCATTTCTGTGGTGACTCTTGACTGCTGTGCTGTTTGCAGGAACGGATAGTAGACGTGAAGGCTATGAAAGGGTGCAAGGGAGCGTTTTGCAATCAGGTGAGATTCTCTGTATGCATGTCACATGGGCGGGAGTCCTGGCGTTATTTGTGCAATGGCACATATCAGACTAGTACTACAGCACAGACACACACACACACGTAGTCAGCAAGAGGAAGAAGGACATTTTGATTAAGGAAATTGCTGTTTTGTACACTTCCTCTTGCTGACACTGCCACAGGAAGATTGATTGATTTTCTTCTCCCTTTCGTTTCGTCATGTCGTCGTCGTCGTCGGCGAATGGTGATGGTGATGGCGATGGCGATGGCGATGGTGAGCTGAGGTGGTGGCGGTAAGCTGGTGAAATCGTTTGCATTTTTCCATTTTTCGTGTTCTTTTTGCGCTAGTGTTCTGCGCGCCCACAGGGGTGGAAGTGATTTTTGATCGATTTTTCTTTTCTCCCATTCGGCAGGATGACAGGATAAATTACGACAGAGGGTGTCTGAATTAATAGGCATAATTCATGACAGAAGTTGATAAATGACGACGTCTAAGGCGGCGGACATAGGAAGGAGTGAGTGGGTGCCTGGCAGCCTTTAAAGGATCGGTTTTCATTTCAATCAGGGATAATTTAGAATTTTCTTCTTCGGTTTTTTTTTTGTTATTTCTATGACAAGGAGTAGGAGTAGGAGTATTGTGTGTAAGGAAATGGTATATGAGTGATGTGCTCGGGTGTCGCCTTCAGATGACAGGATTAATATTTTGAAAATTAATTGAAATTTTCAAATCTCTTGAGAGAGAAGAAAAAAATATGACGATGATGATGGAGAATTTGATTGGAATTTGACGAAGAAATTTTTGTGTGGTTTATTGGAAGTGGTGACAGGAAGTGAGGCAGGGAGTTTCATTGAGAATTTATTAAAAGTGGCATGGGGAGCTATTTTTTCAGAATATGAGGTTTAAAATTAAAAGAAATGCCTAGCAGTAACAGGAATACGTATGGTATGGTACGTCAAACCCGTAGTTACAGAAACCCTCCTACGAAGGCTTTTTGAAAAAAATCGTAAACATAACAGTTAACTGTAAAAAAGAAATGGTATTAAAGATAAAGGTAGTAAACCTCGTATTCCTGTCTAACATAAATAGGTCCTTAACCCACTAAGAAAAAGGATATCTAAAGTCTTCATAGTTTGTTCTTTGGAAGTAAATTTCTCGGAAGATGATTTGTTTAAAAACCATAAATCTTAAGCTGATGTCAATTAATTCCACTAAACAATCTCTCAATTACTTACCTTCTCTACGCCGTTCGATAAAGTCACCAATTATATTTAATTAGCTATCATATAAAGAGGGACTTAGTGCCCTCATCACTGCGCTTATTTTATTCCCTAATAGTTTAGTCTCTCCCATGAAACCGAATTTCAATGAGCGATCTGATAGCTATTTCAACAGCTGCTGTTTCGTAGTTCTCGTTGCACACACAGCAAATGTATGCCATTTCTGCAGGGTCCCGCAAGAAAAATATTTGTCCTCTGTGGACAATCGGATGAGTAACAATTTAGATCTTCTTGGTAGAAATTTTTTAATAATAATAGTATTAGGCGAAAACGGCCAATACAGGACCCAAAGCCTAGTTTCTCAAACCACTGTGTGTGCAAAGATATATTTTTTGACACGAATGGATGGGACCGACAGTTTAATGCCAATTCCGAACTTCAATTAATTTTTGAGAAGCTTCTCATGGCATTTCTTACTCTTGGATGTTTGTCAGACTTTCGCAAGAGGGCTATCTATTCTCATTGGACACTGAATTACGTGTTATAGGTTATCCTGCCTGATGTCGAAATGCCTTGTTTTACCTGCTTAGCGAAAGTTCAGAAACAGTTTCCTTAACTTTGAAGGGATCCTATCCTTGAAAAATTGTCCAAGGCTTTTCCTTTTTTGAAATCCTAAGGCTTTGCTAACCTGTCGTGGAAGTGTTCTATCTGGCTATTTTGAGAAGTCTAAGGAAGACATCCTTGGGCATGTTTTCACCCCTAATTATTTACGATATTTAGTTTGGTCATGGCTTGATTTCCTGCGATCGATTTTTTATGGCAGGGATGGAGAACTATACGTCTCCTGCTTATATTATAATAGCGGCAAATCTTAGGGAGCGACCATTTTTACGTAAAGTTTTTCTTTTTTAATAGTCGACCAAGCTAGGTTTTAGGCAATGAATAAGCTGTTAAAGATTCAATTTTGTATTCCCCTTTCTAAGGGCATATTAATTTTGACGCATATTTTGTTCCTTAATATTGATTTTTGGGATTAGCATAAAAAGTTACTCCGATCCTTTCATGTATCTCACGGACATTTACTCTTAAAGCCGAAATTTGGTCGAACTGAACCGCTTCTTCACTTAACTCAGTTATAACTAAGTTGGACTGCTGCCAAAGTTTGGGTCCCTCGTTATCAATCAGGGTCCGTAAAGTAAAGATGCAAGTCCTTGCATTCATGACAAAAATATTGCTTTACTAAAAACTGGCTACAGGAGGTTAATGCCTCGGTACGGATCCGACATTAGGTCTGATATTTGAAGTGAACAGACGTTGCGAGTTTGATCATCCAACTGGAACGTTTAGTTTGTTCTGCTTGACAGCGAAATCATTTTGTCTGCTCAGTTCTTATTGTTTCAAAACGTATTTAACGAGGCGCCCTTTTTGGCCGGTCATAATAAATATTCTGACGGTTCAACACTAGACTATTAATGTCTCAGCTAATTAGAAGAAAATTAAAACCGCGGCGTTCAACAACTCCTGAGACTTTTTCATTACAAAAAAAAAAAAAAAAAAAACACTTCCAATCCCTTGTTGAAACAAATTACTGCCCACTTTATTACCTCTGTCTACATTTTACAAGTAGGTCTTCGCAAGCATTGACGTTCAAAACAAACCAATTAAACTCGCATGTAAAGAGTCTCTTGGCGCAGGCCCGCACTGAATACAAATCCATACTTTGCCCCTTAATAAAGATCTTAAGACCGCTTTTTGAAATTTATTAATTCCCAAACGACATCTCTAGGCGGAATATTTATCACCAATCAACACCTACCCACTTCGTTCCCACGCTGAATGAACACAAGTCGGCGGCGACACCTAATATTTCACACCAAGTTTACTAATTCAGCTCAGGATCCTTATGGCTAGCCTTTAAAAATCTCTTTATCCATAGTTTATCTATCACACTCACTCACTCACTCACTCAGCCATTCAAAACACATTAATTCCGAATTGACAAATTGAATGCGTCGTCGCCTCCAAGTGGGCGTGCGATGATCAAATATAAAACGCGCTGAAATAAAAAAAAAAGAAACTCCAAGAAGATGCCGCATTTGACAGAAGTCAACCGGCTTTTTCGGTCTTTTTTTTCAACTCCGTCATCATTGTCGCGTCGTGTCTTTGACTTTGTCAATTTAGGCTACCGTACGTGCATCGCACCCATCATCATTGAAAAATTTGTGTATACCTTCCACTCGACTTGTAACACCAAAAAAAAAAAAAAAAAACCGAAAGGAATGTGAAAGACAACGACGACGACGACGACGACGTTGTAGACATCCTCAAGTGGTCTTCTGTCTGTCCGCCCGTTAATGTCTTCCTAATCAAATTAGAACCCAATCTTAACGAAAACGCAAAACAAAATAACTACCTTGAGCAAAGCGACCGAAGTAAATGAGTTGAAAAAAAAAAAATAAAAGAAAAAAACACCTAAAAGATCAAACGTTGCGGCATTAATTTTAGGTGTCTGCTTTACTACACATTCTGACATCTTAAAGTGGGAATGACGTCCCATTAATGCGGCCTTTCGGCCCAGTGTGAGTAGTGGTTGTTGTTGTTGTTGTTGTTGCTGTTTGACCGCCACCATTTAGCCGTATCTGGAACCTCCCGCAGCCGGCGGCGGCAGCAGCAGCAGCAGCTTCATTTCCATGTTATATGTTTGGCCCCGTAAAATGCGTTCCGTTTCACATTTCAAATTAGAGGTCTTCAGTTTTGTTGCTGGTTGTTTCGTTTCGTTTCGTCTCCTCCTACCTCTTATGAATCTCGTTTATTTTGTTTAAGAAAGAACTGTCATTTATGCACTTTGGCAGGCAGCACAGACACAGATCGTTCATTAAAAGTCATCTCGTCGGCTACGGCCTTAAGCAAAACAAAGGCAAACATACAAAACAAGAGAAAACATCTATTTGAGTCCATGTTGAGAGGACCTTTATTACGTCTTTGTCGTCTTGTTGTTGTAGTGATGTGTGAGCAGGAACAAAACGACGTCTCAAGTGGCAAAAACTCGACAACAGGTTAACGAAACAACAAAAAGAAGAAACTTGGTCCGGACGAGTGTGTAATCAAACCATTTGCCACTTTGGCATTTAATATCGCGACAGCTGTTGGACAGCCTAAATGGGCGGCTCTCTATCATTTGCCGTGTTGTATGCAGCACGGTTCTTCCTTTAAAGTCGAGAGTGCATTGTGTGCTTGCTGCCTAAAGAGGTATCCCTACCTACGTACACTCTTGAGGACTCTTGCTGAGGATGCCATGCATGTTATTTGGGCTTTTATACATACTTATGTATGTATACCTATTTTTTTACGCTTCGTGTTCATTCTTTAATTTGAGGGATTCTTCAAGATGAGGACGAGTATGTAGGTAAAAGAAGCGTTACCACAATGTAGGTATGAGTATGATGATAAAACGCGTTGCCTTTGTGGTGGGTTTTGCTCGCTCGGTGCGTGATGACTTAATTCAAGGAGACCTGTGAATAGAGAGTACACATATTGCATGATTGAGAGCACTCGTCGGGAAAACAGGACCCTAGGGTTGTTGATCATGGTGATTGTGTGATGGGATGCTTTGTGACAGTTCGAGAGCATGATTAAAGGTCTTACTATGCAGGAATGTCAAATTATCTCTTCACACGAAGTATGTTGATGGCACGTCTGCGTGTAACATCTCATTTCAATGGTTTTCCAGGCCATCAATTTAAGGTTGCATAGGTACGTTTGAAGGTAAATTATTATAGGTGAGTCAGCCAGCAAGATCATTCGAAGTGGAAAGGGAAGACGGTAGAAGCGGAGGGCTAGATCCAAATTGAATTGTAACTGAATGTGGTTGAACAGGCTTTTGTTGCATGATAGTGTGATACTTCGGGCTCTAAATTATAGAGCATTTTTTTATGACCCAAACCTGACCCTAAGTAGACGAGAAGAGTAAATGATATTTGGATAACTTTGAGGCCCAACAACGATCTTGGTACTAATATTAGAAGTGCCACCCGGTTTCACAAGACAAGAGCTAAAAATAAACCCATCTTTTGATAATCAATGTCGACGGGTTTATTCAGCTAAGTAGGACACTTTTGCGGAATATAAGCAGACAGGAAATCTACTTCGAGTTGCGACACTTGAGGAGAAGAGAAAAATTCGAATTTATTCGAAATGGGGTTCCATAATTTTTCTAAAAAAAGAGCCGCTTAAGGCTACGCGGCCCGTACCGAAGCCTGCAAAAGGGGCAGGGAAACATTATAAAACAGAAGTAGTCGGTGCTGAGAATTTATAACGATCACTCTCGGATTCTGCTAAACACCGATTAAGATCAACTTTTTCCTGTCAAACAGGATTAGCTATTCAAAGTTGTCCATCCCACCTAGATGGAGTAAGGATAAACAAATCTAATCCTATATAAATCTAACCTGACCTGGTAAGGACTATGGACCCGATTATCTTCGTCTCCGTATCTTGTGTCCTAATCCGCCGAACTGCCTGGCTGTTAACAGCTTATAAAGTCAACTTTCCTCTATCAAGTCTCTATAAGCTCTATAAGCTTTACTATAAAGTCCCTAAAGCTTAGCTTCTCCAAACGTTGTAAGCCCGAAGTTATATTTTTAACGGGAATGAAAGGGACGTACAATTTAACGCCGATTTCAAACGGCACGTTTTACCCTGAAATGCTTGTCAGACTTTTCGGCACGTTTTACCCTTAAATGCTTGTCAGACTTTTCCCAGAGATGGAGCAGCGAACAAATTTAAATGCTTCTAGGGAAGGTTTCAACATGCTGAGTCTCTGCGAGAACAACAGCAAAATATGTTTCCTCCTAAAACCTATCCGCAAAAATCTTAGAGGTCCATCAAAGTTGTAAAGGGCCCTGCTAATTCGTTTGATGTCCGAAAAGTCAAGGTCTCTTGTAATTTCTCATTCTTTAAACGAAACTTGACGGCAAACACCAGAGGCACAATCTTTCAAAAGTCAGTCCAATGGCTCGCATATGCCAATGAAATTAAAGGACGTAGAACGCTTAAATGGGCAGGTATAGCCTATAGCCTTGAGGTATTAAAAGTTTACGTGAACTCCAATATTTGGTTTCATGGTCCCCTGGCCAAAATTGACAAAGTAGTTCGGCTAAAATGCTAAGGATATATTCTGCGATCTGGGCAATAAAGAAGAGCAAATAGGCTCAAACCTTCACAAACCTTTCACAAACAAAGAAATAAAATATATATTTGGGGTAAACAACCCATAAAAGACTTCTTGCTTCTTCAACCATTGTGGGTGCGAAGATATATATTTTGACACGAATGGAAGGGACCATTCCATTCCGAATGGCAAATTTGGGAAGCTTCTGAAGTTATTACTCTTTTACAATTTTTTAGACTTTCAGACTTTTATTTTTAATGATTTTAATCGCTTTTTAATTCATACTACGCGCGGTACAATGTAAGGTTGTTAGGTTAATTTTTAATGAAGTACATCAACTTTGCACTACAAAACTTATGAACGGCAAGATCTGTAGATTCCGTTTGTTCCTTGTTCCTTCCAAGAAAAAAAAACCTCACCAAGCCACAAATCTACTTCCCATCGGCTGCCTGGGACTATACCAATCGTTAAGTCCACCCCAGGATATCATCTCTGGTAAGCACGAAATGCCAAAAACAACCACCCACATTGTTGCTAAAAGCACAAAGTATGATCGACGGCGAATGCCAAATGGCAAACGGAGAGTGAAAGACTTCACCCCCCAAAGTGTATATCCGCGGGCAATATTCACCGCCATTCAACTAAGTATCCAAGCATACTCACTAACACTGTGTTGTTTGCTTGGTCGTCTCTCTAAACGTTGGTACACTCGAAGAGTGGGGGAAGGCTAAAAGCAATTTATTAAGACTTTTAATTTTCTGGCAGATTTCTCAAAACACGACAGATGAATGCACGCGGCAGCGGCGACGGCAAAAGAGGGACAACGCGCCCACTGCCTGCTGCTGCCGCTGGTTTTGCTGCCGGTGCTGCTGCTGCTGCTCATGACAAGTGAAGGATACGGAGGGTGAAATTTATGAGTCTGAGTTTTCGGACGCGATCTGGCGGTGTAATAATTTCTCTTCTATTCCCCATAAAATATAATTTATTACCATGCAATGCTGACGGACACAGTCCAGCTAACTTTGTGTTACAATTTCATTATAACACAAAGGAGCTGCGCGACTACATACCTATCTTTTTGTATCGGAGAGGGCACTTTTTGTTCGATGACGTGGAAAATGTTTACTTTTTGTCCTATCGGTGACGACTCGACTCCTCCTCGAAAGGATCTTTGATTAATCGAGTTCGCGAGCAGTCATTTCTCGGTTCGTTCAATTGAAATTGACGACGACGACGACGACGACAAAAAAGGACACAGACTGTTAAGGGGTCCGAATCCGAACAAATTTACCTATCAACCACCCGTTGACCATGTAAGTGAGTCAGCACAGCAGGACACAAACACAATCCGCATGACCGCTGAGAGAGAGAGAAAGAAAGAGATGATGGGAGGTGAAATTTATGATTTCCCGGATTAGGATATTTCTCGCGTCCTTTTTTGTTTTTTTTTTTTGTATGAAACAAGAGAAACATAAAGGAGGAGGTTACCGAGTCATCATAATTTTCAATTTCCATGCCGCGTAATAAATTTCCGTCTTTTGTAATAGTCCTTATGTAATATTCAAAGAGCCTATCCTATCTGCCACCAAGGGCGAGCGAGAAAGAGAATGGAATTGGAAAATTTATTAGCAAAATGAGAATAATGAGGATGATAACAGTGACCGGAAGACAGGAGGCAGCGGGATTTGAATAATGGAATGAATTTATTTTCATCGTCCTTAACAAATTGTAATGCCAATGATAAATTTTATTTTTCGAACAATAAAAGCAGGGGGAATGAGCTATGATTAGGTTGAGAATGGTTTTCTTGTCTTTTTTTTTTTTCGTCGTCGTCGTAATCATTTGTGTGTACCGGTTTAGAGGAAAGTGGCGTGCAACAGTTAATTAATGTAGACAGACGAAGGGATTATGGAAGGATAAGCGACGAGCACAGGGGATGGTATACGGTATTATATTGGAGTGATTAGTACTATGATTTTGGGAATTTATCCACGTCAGACACAATCTTGAGCAGTATCTACTCTAGTTTTTTTTTTGACGAAGGATTATAAATTGTGTGCCATTTGCAATGTGCCGACGCGACGTTTGATGAAAGAGTTAATCTGATGAAGGCAAAGGGATACGCCTGTTGGGGAATTATAGGTACCTACATATCTTAAGTGCTTTTATTATATTTTAAAAATGACGGCATTCAAAGTTAAACACGTTGATGCAGCTTATGTGCTGTTCGATTCCATCACCTTAGTAAGGGCAGATAGGTATCTGCATCTCATTCTAACCCAACGCAACGCAATTTTCAATTCCACTACCTATCGCTCGGAAATGTAAAGCCTCTGAAGTTAACTCGATCTTCAGTTAAGCACTCAATGTTGGTTGAGGTTCACTTTTATCTGTGCTCCCGACTTAGCCGAGGTCTTTCTATTGCGTTGCCTGTCGTTGTGATTGGAATCAAACGTTCTTCGGTGGTCTCACCATAAACTAGTAGACTTAAATCTTATACAAGGGGGCCTGTTTTGCATTATTAGTTAACACCTTTTTTTTATTAATATTTGTGGACTATTTTGACTTTTGTGGACTACTGGAAGGTTATAACTTTTAATACTTCTAAAAGATTGGAAACCCTTTGGGTCACTCAACAAACCTGTGGAAATATGTTCGTATTGGTGTTGAAATCAGAACTCCGCAAAAAATATAAAAAAAGTAAGCCAAAACCACAGCGAAAAGTGATAGGAGGAATTTTTTATTTTTAACTTGATTTTAAAAGAGCTCTGAATGCCTAGTTTTTACGTCTTTTGGCAGAACATTATTGTAAGTAATGATTACCGTGATTACTTAGCTTATTTATTGAACTTCGACTTGGTTATGCATTCGGCTTTCCTATGTCCATTTCTTGCGAAGATATCCGAACGTAACTTAAAAATGAGTTTTTGTCTTTCATCATTGACATCTCAATAAACTAAAAATTCTACAAAGCTCTCCTTTCTACGATTATTTGAAACAATATTTCCAATATTTTTCATTATCAGCGAGGAAGATCAATCTCCTCCTTGCCACAGTTAAGTCCCTGTGGCCCCATTGTGATACCCTTTATGGCTAGATAAGTCAGTGTTGTGGCCTCCCTTGTGGTTGCTAGTTTCCGCTCATTGCTAATCAGTCCTGTCACGCCATCCCGATGTCTTCAGAAACCTGTAAAGATTAGAGAATGAGATATCCGACAATTCTTCAATGTCTTGAAAGGAGAAACTTCCAAGTGTTCTGTTCCTAAAGAGACAGAGATTTCGTATCCTTTTTGCTAGCTCGTTAGCCATCTAATTACCAGTTATGTCTCTATTATGTCAAAAAGTTCTAACTTCTCTATGCAACAGAATTTCGCTAGAATTTCTTAGACTTTGACTGGACGCTGGTTTCGTTCTAACCCTACCACACTCTCGACATAACCATATGTCCGTATCCAAAGCTGATACAGGTTTTTTACTCGTTAGGGAATTTACCCCGACTGCACAAAGTTTCAGTGCTAGCAAGATGGATGGGGAAAGACTATATCATGACCCACGTGGCTTCTTTCTTCCTTATGGTCACCCAATGTTGTCTGCCCATCTCGACGCCTGCAGAAACCTAAAAGAATTTGAAAAGAGACATCGGAAAGATGTTTTTAATATTTTCGACTGCTGTGTTCCTCAAGTAGAGACAGAGAAAATACTGTGTATCAGTCTCTTTGTTCCCAAAGCCTTTAAAAATGACAATATTCTTGAAATTTAGCTTGGCTGTTCGTCGGCTCTCTAGTTACCCTGTACCATTTATTTCAGACCACACTATGGTAACATGCCCTAGGATTTATTTAATAGATACATATATCCAAACCGGAACGAAGGCCATTGCCACTAGACCTACAGTTCGTTCTCGATTCTTATATTGTAAACTTGCCCCCTCCACGTCTGTAAAATAAATGACATTCCTAACTCAAAAGTTAATCATTTGGCACCCTTATTTTCCCTCAAGTTAACGTTATTGACCAAGGAAATTTTTCCATCCAGTTATAGCAATCCAATTAACTACAAAATGAAACCTATACCTTAACAAAAAAAAAACCAGCCTCTCACCGCATCCTAAAATCAGAACTCTAATCCTCTGAACAACTTAAAAACTCCAAAACTCGAAAACTCTAAACTCAGTTTGCCACAGCTCATTAATCAAACAGAAGCATAGCCCCGCCGCAAATTTGTCATCTAGAAAACTCATCTGTCCAACTTTAATCCGATGACTGGATTTTTGTCGGATGAATGCAAAGGAATTTTGAAAATATTCATCAAAATCTTTGCAACAAAATGTATTATTTCGCTTCACCGCCGCGGCCGTCGCTGACAATCTCAGTACCGACACAGAATAGGTTTTATACACTCTCGCCTCGCCAGCAACCGAATAAAAAAAAAGTCATTCACTTGGCGTAATATATCTAAATTATCTATGCAGCGTGTACAGAGTTAACAACATCGTCCTGTTTAAGAGTGAGAGAGAGCTAAGCCAAGCTATTTGGTGATGCCCCTCGCCGGGGGAAAAGTTATGACTCCTCATAAAACGCTGGAAAATCATATCGAGTCGAGGCGGCGAGGCTATAAAAATAAGATATAATATCTATAATTTTTCTCCACTCTTGTGTTGGTGTGTTGGTTTGATATCGCTCGCTGGGAGGATGATGCTGCATGGCTGATGGTGTGTATATATTTTTTTTTTCCTTTTCGGGATGAGTTCCTTTGTAATTTATTTACGTGCAGATGCGAGCGTAGCTAATTTCGCTGTCATAACGAACCCATAAACACATATTAAGGGGGCACACACATTAGGTCCGTTTTTCTCTCAGGGTTTTTCTTATATTCATAACTTCGGGAGCGAGGGAGGAAAAGCGCGCACATACGAAACACAGAAAGCAGTCACTGTGAGTTTATTTAATGCGTGTCATGAAGAACACAACTGCAAAGCATATTTTATGTGTCAGCTATTGAGAGGTTTATGTTTAGAAAAAGTTGTCTTGTCTTGTTGTGGAAGGCGGAGGGCGGAGGGCGGGTGGCGGCTGGCCTCTTTGTGAAATGAAATTAGTTTTCCTTGCATTTTGCAGTGGCGTGGAATGGTCACAATTCATTTCATAGTCAATTGAGAGAGAATTTATTGTTTATATGAGTCTGAGTCGCCTTGCACTTGCATGTGTTGAAATGTGTGATCGTATCTTTTAGGCTTTAGGTGATTGCCGACACGTTTAATTGCTTTGAAGTTGCACTGACGCAGACAGGTTTATAAATTAAAGGGGGACTTGTGTTTTTTAAAGCTTTATTATTTGTTAAATATTGTTTGGAAAAAAATTGTGTAGCCTAAGGTAAATAAAAGAGTTTGGTTATGCCAAATAGTTCTATCGGAAGTGGGGCTCAGCTGGTTCGTTTGCAGAAGTCATTATTTAAAATTACAAAAAAAAATAGCCAGCCTTTTAGCTACATATCCAAAGATGAAATATCCAGTCAATATCTGTCCACGCATACAGATTTGGTTCGAAGTGTGCTGGAATTGCTGACAGCCCTCTTAAGAGCGAAGGCTCCTATTTCTGTATCCCTCCCTGTCTTCGAACGACAATGGTAGGGAAATTCCAGCCAGTTCTGGCAGGTATTTATTCTTTTAGGGTTTATGTGAAAGTCATACTTCGGTTTTTGATAATCGGTAAGTGAAGAGTTTAACCGCTTTCTACCAAGCGACTGCTCCATAGATTATAAAATGGGTCTCATAATCGCGGTGTATAATCAGTGCACTATGTGCGGTTTGTAAACCCACACTTCGTTCTGAAAGCTTTTCATGTCAGAAAGCCAGGAGTGTCTTGTTCAGCCCTTTCTTTATTCTCTTTATGGTATTCTGTATTCTGTTTCCAATTCAGTTTAAAGTTGAATATTACACGCAGGTATTTTGTCTCAGTTGCAAGATTAAAGCGAACGCCTTTGAGGTGCGGTGTGATATATTTTAATTCCTAGGATAAGTTCGGTCGCTTTGAGTTTATCCGCAAACCTTTGATTGTTCTGATAACGTGCATTTCAAAATTTCACTGTTGTATTTTACTGCTTTTAGTACAACTATGTCATCAGCGCAGGGAACTATCTCTATGCATTTACAAGAAAATTAGCGACCTATTGTTCTAAAGGCGTTTCACTCAGAGGTGGTGGTAACAAAAAAAATTTTAAACTTAGAGCACCGCTTAACCCGGGACCAACACATCCACTGGATTACTACTATATCTTCTTTGAAGCTCTTGTTTATTCGTGAATTTTCCTATGGTAGGTGTTTTTAGATATGTTTTGTGACTTATTATTTTACTTGGCAATTCGCGTACGTCTCCCGCTTCAGACTTGGTCTTTTTCGAAATAAATTTGCTCTCAGTAAAAATCTATTGCGTTTGTTAAAAGCTTAGAAGATTTATCTGAAAATATCTTATAAGTGTGATAATTTTTAACTTATATGGGTTAGGCTGCGATACTTAGTTCCTTGTTGACCCATTGTAATACCCTTCAGTAGGAAATACACCGGTGCTGTGGCCTTCTTTGTGGTACCTCCCTCCGCTCTTGGCTACTCAATTCTATCAAGCCATCCTGATGACTCCAGAAACCTGTAATGATTAGAGTGTGAGGCATCTGACTATTCCTCAAAGTCTTGGAAGACGAAACTTCCGCAGCTGTAGCCGAATAGTTTTGAACAGCTTTAAAAATATAAATTTAGGCGCCTAAGAAATATATGAAATATTAAAGAAATCTTGTAACACGGGGGTATTTAGAAGTTTCGACTTCCATCAATCAATGTTGTAATGACAACTTCTTTAAGAAGTTTACAACTTTCCGTGTCCATTATAGATGCCACTTACAAATGGTTGCCCTAAAATTATTAGTTCTTGACGCCTTCTTCTTGTGTTCTTAGATTAAGAAGCCAATATTCCCTATACATTTTCGAAAAAATCCAATATTAACTCATCCTTTCTGTTTGTCATCCAGCAATCGGAGTCATATAATAGAAATGACAGATTTAAGGTTCTGCAGAGCAAATGAGCAGAGCTTTAATAGTGAATTTTTTTATCGGATCTCAACTAGCCCTAGTTTGACATGAGCGATTTTTATATTTACCACAAGCTAATGACCTCCTTCACTATCTATCCTCGAAAATGCAACAAGCAAAAGTATCTAACGCTTTGTCTCAGCGTTCCGACTATCAATAGGCAATAAAATAATACTCAAAACATTTCCTTACATATTTTGTCAAATAAAAAGGGATAGCATTTAAAACGCCAACACTTACCTAAAAACAAGTTCATGGCCATATTATGTTCTTCATAATTTGGTATAACCAAATTTGGCATAACCAAACTTCAGTGATGAATTTGGAATAACTGAACATGGATTTCAAAAAGCAACCAACACAGGGCTTTTCGTGTGTTTTTGGAAAGTCAAGAGTTGAAGTAAAGCCCACGAAGATTTAATTTAATCCAGCCAGTTTTTTTTGTATCCTTTAATTGTTTCCCGTAGTGTATTATTTAAGACCTACATAGATGTATTCAAATGTAGGAGCAAAAATAGTCTGGCGTTTCGAATTCACAACGAATTACACTCAGAGTGCTGTTCGTTGAACACTTTAAAGCCCAAATGATGCAAATTCGACATCTAAATTTCAATTTCTGTCATATTATTATTTGGAAAAAAAAATTAAGAGCCACTGCTTCCTATGTTTCCAAGGATTCTCCTTTCAATCGTGATGGCTAAATTTTCCTCAGAAAAAATGTAACAACGAAAATATAAAAAAAAAAACGCGATTTTTTATGAAGTTTTTGTTTTAAATTAAAAATTAAAATCGCGACCTCGATGTCTGAACTCAAAATTCATATTTGGTTAATCAAAAC
This sequence comes from Ferdinandea cuprea, assembly GCA_963576555.1. NCBI lineage: Eukaryota > Metazoa > Arthropoda > Insecta > Diptera > Syrphidae > Ferdinandea > Ferdinandea cuprea. Next base: position 82,457,440 of record OY754961.1, on the reverse strand, counting down.
GGAGTCCAGCATGAATATTTTTTTCTCTTCCAAACTTGAGGAATTTTTCTCGCGAAAACTCCAAAAATTGTCTTTAACATTTTTTAGCTAAAGAATAGCTCACTTTTTTTTCTTCCAAATAATAATATGGCAATAATTCAAACTTAGGCGTCGAAATTACGTCATTTGAGAGTTAAAGGGTTCGTGTGAATTTTCTAGATTAAAAGAATGAGAACCGTTCTTCGATCTGTAAGCATGCCTATCAACAATAAATTGCATTTTAGTGTCCTAAAAGCTTTTAAACGACATCGAATATGACGAACAATTTTTTTTCGAGGGTAGGTGGAAAATCTTCCTTCAGGCATTATGAGAACCTGCTTAACGTGCTCATAATATTTTGAGATTCTTACCTACTACAATCACGTTATTCTCCTATCTAGTAGTTTTAATTTTCGTTTTTATACGCTTTTGGCGGGAAATCCCGCAGCGGCAGCACCTGAAATGCTCGCGGTTTCATCTAATTCATATAGGTTTGTCTCTTGTCGTCAGAGCACCAGATTGCTTTAATTAAGGATTGGTAGCATTAGCGTCATTTCAATGATCACGAAGACGAGTCGGTTGCTTACGGGCAAATCTTTTTATCTCGTAAGCAACCTAAGTCTCGGTGGATATCACTGTTTTTTGCACGGGATGTTTGCGATTGTTCTTAGCACGTTTTTATTTTGAAAAGCTTGTAAAAAAAAGTAACACAGTACAACCACAATAATGTAGCAAACTTCCAAATCGGTTTTGAGACTTGCTCGCATAAAAGCAGCTTGTTTTGGCAAATCTACCAAGCAGTCAATGCATTTGACCTCTATTTCAGATCTTTGTCCACTCTAAAATGTTGTCGATAGCTTATTGGAGCGTATTTATTGCCTATTCACCCGTATCACTCAAGCAAACGGAGCAGCTATAGTTGTGCCTTCTTCTTGCGGAATATCTCGACTGCAGATTGAAAATAGAATCGGACCCAGGGCGCTTCCTTGTGGAACTCCTGCTGCGATTTATTTATATTCGCAGAATTCGCGACCATGCTTTATAAAGATATAAACATCTCGCATTTTTCCTTCAGAAAGGACATTTTAGCTATACTTTACCAAAGGCTTTGACCAGGATGATCGTGAATTATTCCAATTTCATCTAACGCAGTAAAAAACGATTTCACTTTATATGACGAAGGCAAGTCGAGGATTTTTTTAACACAAAGTCCTATTTATTAGGAGTACAAACACTGACTTGAACGAACTGCGAAAATGTACTAGAGTATTGAGATGGAAAATAAATTCTTATCCGCTGATCAGCTTGTCTCACTCCGTTTATGCTACCTAAGTACATATTTCCCATTTTGTTGCCCAGTTAGCCCATTCCATTTCTTCAGAATGTGATGGGACGTGTTTCCAACGATTTCTATGTGACAAATCCAAGATGGCGCAGTTCTTTAACATAACAACGCGATTGCTTTCTTCTATAGCATGACGCGTTATGAATTTCTAATCAGTCAATCAAGCAATGATCGTAAACAACAAAAAATTTGGTGAATGTCTTAATCTCCGCCTACTCGGCTAAGCAATAAAAATAAATCCTCCCACTTTTCTTTTGGATCCACTGATCGAAGGCAATAATAATTAACTCAAAAAAAAAAGAACACAGAACCATATCCTTGTCTTTTATAGCCATAAAAATAAAAATAAAAAATCAGTGTAGGTACCAACGACGAGTACTCAGTAGTGAAACTCGTGAGAAAGAACGACCATGTCATAAAGATCTCATAATGGTAATAAAAATAAATAATTTATGATGCGCGCTCATATTCGTCCTTAAAATCCCATACAAAGAGCACAAAAAGGACCCATATACATCATTAATGTGTGACAATATCTTTATTAATGACTGTCAACTGTTTGGTAAGATAACATCCAACACATCTTCCAAGGACATTTGACGCAGCGCGGCGGCAGTAGCAGGAATACCACCACCATATCATTAGACATAGACACACGAATCAAGAAAGAAATGAGTCTTCACCCCGAGTTGGGGTGCTCCATTGTGTTTGCTTTGTTTGTTTTACGAGCAGATTTATGGGTGCAGTTGCGAAAAAAGAAAACACCCATTGGAAATTCAGCTTTATAAAGAATAGATTTTGCTTTCCCGCAAAGGACAATGAAATTAGTTGAATAGGCGAGGATAATTGGTTTCCCTCTCACACATATACACAGGCACACAAAAAATGTTCTTTCTTCTCTAAAGAAAGAAAGACAAAAAACTGGAGAGATTTATTGACTTTCTTCTTCTTCCAAGTAAACAAGGGAAAAAAATTAACTCCAAGGACCGTACAAAAAAAAAATAAAATAAAAAAATCATACAGAAACCGTAGAAATGTATATATATTTCTCTTTCAAGAGTGTCAACGTTTTATGACTTGAACGCGACACAAATGTCCCTTCATTTGGCAGTCAGCTCATGTTTGTTTTCCTTTAGATAACACAAGACAGGAACTGATATTTCTTTCTTAATTTCTAGAAAGGTGATAAAACCGTGTCATGTAGTCTCGTGGTTATCCTGCAGTTTGATCTTCACGATATCATCACACGCGTAGGTAGGTACCTGCTGTTTTGACTCAATTCCAGGAACAGATTTATTCGTCCGTTCTAGTATCAATTGTTTTTAGGGCGACGACATTAATATAGATCTTTTATTATATTTTCCAAAATTCATATGTCTTTATCCATCTAACCACATGAGGACGAGGACGAGGAGGAGGATAAGTGTATTATGCTGATCCATTGTGTTTGTCCTTCGTAGAAAATCCATCCGCCACAGAGAGAGAACGCCTTTTTATTTAAATCAACTAAATGCGGTATACTTGCTGAAATTTTAGTGGATTATCTGGGAAATTATCTGAATTTTTGCGGTTTTTAGGCGGGAGCCGGTGCGGCAATAACCACAAAGAAAGGATTACACAAAATGATGTAGGTACACATTGTGGGCACAATATAATACATACGTACATATTTGGGTTTATTAGGTGCGTTAAGGCTTTCGTTTTGTTGTCTGAAAAGTTGAAAGGGGATTACTGCAAGGGACTGCACAGTAAGTCCGCCTGAATATATATTATATGGAAGCAATTTTAATGAGGGATTAGCAGAAGGAAAGTAATTTGTTTTCAAAAGGTAAATGTAGTAAATTATTATGCAGACCACGATTTACGACGACTAAGCATTGTGTTGTAGTGGACAATGTGTAAAAGAACCTAATTACGTAGAGCGTCTGCAATATTCCCAGGGATGAGCTGGGATTCAAAACTATTACGGAAAATATATATCCAACCGAGTGAGATTTGGCTTAGGTTTTGTGCACGTTTTTGTGTTAATTGATCGCTCTTTTGTGATAGGGAAGCCGACGGGTTCTTATGAGAAAATGATGGTCTTGTGACAAGAAAAAGAACTCCTGAAATATTGCGAGAATGAACGGGTTGTTTTTGTAAAAAGATGTTACCAATGATCGATTTTTGTTTTTAGACCAGAGGAGTACCAGTGTGCTGATGATTACTTCATGGTTTGGTAGGAGGATCTAATATTGTTGGCCAGATCTGCTGGAATGAAGACATGTTTCAGATGTCTCTTCATAAGATACTGAACTTAATGCCTCCAAGTCCTTGTCAACTATATTTATGCCGGTCAATTGGGGTCATAACGCTTTCACTGGGTTTCACCGATTTGAACTCCGAAAATACTAGTGATGTTGAATTTATCCATTCGAGGAGTTCTTAGGTCTGCCACTCTTTAGCCTAAGAACAGGAATATTGTCTACTGAGCCGGTTGTGCTCCAATTGTTTTCGAAATGGGTTCTTAGTCTTAGACGTGAATACTTCCGAGGTTCATTGAACTTCTAACTCGATCAGGCTTTGTAACTCCTGCTGTTGTGCAAGGATTTTATGTCTCGTACTTTTTGGACGAACACCTGAGGTTCGAGCCTTTCTTTCAGCTTAGGGGACATTTTTCTACCACAGACCCTGTGTATACCCCGTCTATACTATAATGGACGACGTCATCCATGGCTGATTTTGATCTTCAGTTATGATGGTTCTAAGCCAGCAAAAAATTGATTGCTGCAATTAAGGAACTGTAACTTTTCCGTTCAAGCCGACCTAGGACTATAATAAATAGTAAAGGACAGGACGTAAGACGAATGAGAAGGGCTCACCGACTATGATTGGGAACTCATCGGTGACTCCAGCGGGCATCTAACTTTTGTCTTTGCTCCTCTTCGCGTATTTCCGTTTCCCTTGTGCAAAGAAGATAACTTTCATGAGCTTGGAGATAAGAACCATGAGGCATCAGGCCCTGATGTCTTCCGTATTTTTCCAAAGGTTAGATTGTGTCTCGTCCGGGCCAACCACTTCTCGACTTTTGCAGTAGGCACCTATTTACCAGCTTTTTGAAAAGATTCCGACTATCGGCGATTTTTGGACCCGGGATGATAACCAGCATATTCAAGCTGTGAAGTATTTAATGGCGCTTGGAATGGTCCTTTTTGTATTGGAAGGATCAGCGAGTATCACAAGAAATGGTTATTTAAGTGTTTCTCTCCTAAAATTGACAATATAAACAACCCGAAACTCCCAAACCACACGTATTAATGCGATTAATGTCCTATAAAAAGCTCCTAGAGGTGATAAGCACTGTTTAAATAAGGTCGCTATAGGGAAATGCAAACGTCTTTTTCTCTACACTCTTCATCCGTGTAACTTCGACGTCATTCTTTGTCCAGATTGTAACCTGCAATTGATTTTCGCTACCTTTGGTCTTTTTCACTCTTCTTCAATTCTGGTTGGGTTTTGGAGTAGCCGATTCAACGTTCGTTGAACTTATACATTAAATGCGAGATAGATACGGTGTAGTCTTATACATACTAAGTTCCCAGTCTGTTATATCCTAGAGAGGGGAATACTGGATATTAGGGTAGTAACAAAGCGTTTTCCATGTGTTGGTAAGGTTAAAGGGTTAAGATGGTTTGCACATGTAGAGCGAATAAACACAAACGCTGCTGCCTCTCGAAAATTCGACTGTCATACATAGGACAATGCCGTAGAGGAAGGTCTCGTTTTCGGCGGTACTCAGCTCACTAGTAGAAGAAAATCTTAACGAAGTTGAAGTGTAGGTAGCTGTAGTCTGTAAGCCAATAACTGCGCTTATTGCTCATGTCCCAGGTCCATCACGGAATGTTGCGTAGTAGCTAAGTAAAGTAGAATTGCAAAATAGAGCTTGTTTTGCATTTAAAAAAATTCAAAAAAAAGAATGCAGTTCAACGACTTTTTAACTTATCTAGCATTTGCAATAACTCATTTTCCAATAAAACCCGAACAATAAACCGCTCCTTCTTAATCCAATAATAATTTTCGATTTAAATCATGATTTGAGAGACATCAATTTAAGAATATCCCCAAACTTATAGCCAATAACTTAAGATTAATTTTTATTTACTGACAAAAAAAAAACATAAATTTATATCTTGCGAAACAAATAAAAGATGACCCCATCTCCAAGTGGTAGGTAAATCACTACACTGTCACTGCCAACTGCCAACTGACATTGACTTATCGACCCACCAACCATACCCAACACAATCGACTAAAGAAAAATCATAAATACTCTCCATCTTTCGACATTCGTGTATTATTATTTCCATATTTTAACATTGTCAAATCGTACACAATAGAAAATCCGGTTAAATTTAGAGAAAATATCTGTTAGTTTCAAACACTCAAGCAATATATTTCTCTCTCTACGCTGAGAATTATTAAGGTATTCCGTAAAACTTATGTTATTAGCCAAACCGACCGTGTTTCGCCCCGATTCAAAAAAAATTAAATAAAATAACATTAAAACCATAATCAACCACTACAACCGCCAAACAGTGGTTAATTTGCATTTTACCACAAAATCGATTGTTATCGCGCCTCCTGCCACCCCCTTTCCGCCCTCTTTAAACCTCAAATAAGCAAACGAAGCAGAAGAACGAACAAGCAAACATACATAAAAGCAGAAAAAAAAACGCAAACGCACTAATCGTTGTATCATCACCTGTGCTCGCCCACTTAATTTTAATTTCATTAAGTTTAAAAGCCATATACTCGACAATATGACCAACAGGCGGCCGACAAAAATTAACATCAGAAACCAATCAACAAATCCCCAAATACAACAACAATAAGCGCAGAGAAAAAAAAAATGCAAAAATACCGAAATAGAGGAGAGAAATGCCTCATTAATTCCGCCGCGTTGCATTCCCCCGCACTTTCGTTCCACATAATTAACAGACTTAACTGGCTTGGGGCGACCTGCTAAAGCGGAGGAAGGCCCGCAATCCATAGAAACAACTGAATTCAAACAATCAACTCCCAAAAAACTTTATGATTTCAAATCAACAAAAAACAAAGAAAAAAAATCCTAAATCCAAGGTGACCACTAATTGTTGTGTAGACCCAACCCCCGTCCAAACTAACACAACCTCATAATTATGGGTAAACAAATTAATATAACAGCAGAAAAAAAATCCACTTTTCACTACAAATAAAAGTAATTCAGGTAAAAAGGATGATGAAAGATACTCACTCGATAGATATAAATGGCAACACTGCTTCAATTGATATGATTGGCTGATAAACACAATTCAATGGAGGGGATGGGGTTCCTCTACAAAGAGAAAATCCTATGCTCATTTACATTCACTAAGAGAGCGATTCTCACGACGATAGATTCTCTCGAAATGCATACCATCAAGTTACCCCCACCCTTGGCGCATGACATTCGATTGGATATAACGACGCCATGTTGAAAATTTCATCTAATTCTCTCTCTTTCGCGGAGCGCAATGTATCTCACTCATACACCCGTTCGAGAAGAGAACACACAAAGCTATACATTCGTTTGCCTCTTTCGATTTTCATCAGATACATTTTGAACGAACTAAAGACTAGACCGTTGTCGATTTCTAAAATCAGTTCGAGTTTGACTTTCCTTGCGTTTGGACTTACCATTTCGGAAGCAATCTTAAATAAGAATAACCGTGTGAAAATACTTCAGTGTTTGAAAAAAAAAAAAAAATCATTTTTAAATTGAGATACAAAGATATTTGAAGAAGAAAAATATTCAAAAATTATTACATCAATCGGTTCGTCGGTTACAACAGATAAATACAATAAAATTCAAGTGATTTGTTTTGACAAGTGATACCTACACTAAAGTGAATTAAATTTAAAAAAAAAAAAAAACAAAATTTCATTTGAAATTTAAAAATAAACACAAGGATAACCGTGTGGATTACTACCAACAACCAGCTTAACAACAAATAAAGGATTATACTTAACTGGTACTACTACTACTGCTAAATCACAACCTAATAACTTTCTATCAGCAACATGGTTGTACTAGAAGGTGGCGGTGGTGTTGTTACTATCGGTAACAATCAATATCTTCAACCGGATTATTTATCACCTTTGCCAACAACGGTTAGTTGATGATTATGTTGCATAGATACTTATTTGAGATACCTACCTATCTACCTAAAAAAAAATTAAAAGTATTCGAATCAGAATTCGACTCTGCGCTTTCCTAAATTTATTATTGCAGAAAGTTGGTTTAAATTGACGGAAATTTTATTCCGTGAAGGAATTTAAGTTTGGAAGGTCCATTTTTGGATGCTCTTGAACTTGTACTTTTGAAGAAATGAAGCAAAGAATTTTGACAAAAAAACACCTCTGACCAAAGGAGTCACTCAAAAGTGATGATCAAGTGCAATCTGGTTGTCTCTTGATTTTTTTTTAGATTTTTCCATGAATTGAAAAATATTTTTTAAAGTTTCCTGAACATATTTTCTGTTCTTCAAAATTCTACAAGATTCGTCTGACTTTAAAGTGCGGATCAAAAATGGAATTTATTAGAAATACTTTGCATCTCCAAAGATCCAATAATAACTCAAATTTTGTCACATTAAACTTAAAAAAAGATTTCCCTGAAATATTAATGGAAAATTGTACAAATTTTGAATCAAAAATTCACCATCATATAAATAGCTGGTCGTCGACAATTCAGTGAACAAATTCTACCTAAAAAAAAGTTCGGCCACAATGCTCGTACTACATTTCGACAATCTGTGTCTACGAATTGAGCGAAAAACTAATCAATATTTGGCCCGACTTGTTCCTGTAGAAACCTCAAAATCTAATTTAAATTCATTCCAAAAAGTAACCACAGAGAAGGAGAAAAGTCCAATGAAACTCTCTGCCCATAGATATTTTGTTAAGTCTCCAAATAGGAGTCGCAAAGGCAAATCTTCAATCAGTTTCTTCAAGTGCCGTCGGCAAAATTGCTTTATCACCAAAAACTGCTGCAATTCCAACGTCTCTTCTGTCAAAAAATTCAAGCTTTTCGAACGAAAAAAACCTGCCGATCACATTTACCTACATCAAATTCATTTTTCAAGCACATTAATTCCCCAAATAAGAAAAAACAAACAACCATACTAATAAATCCCTTTTTACTCATTTTTTTCCCTAAAGATGGATGCCAAAAAATCACCCCTCGCTCTGTTGGCGCAGACCTGCAGTCAAATCGGTGCCGATTCCAGCGCCGTCAAACCCATTCTTAGTGTGGATAAGAAAAAGAATGGCAACAATAACGACTCCTCGTCGTCCTCGTCGACTTCAAAGTCACCATCACAAGTGAAAACTCCAAAGTCCAGCACACCACAAGCTTCCACCGAGATTAAGCTAGCTTTCAAGCCATACGAAGCCAATGTTCTGAACCATCAACACATGACCAAGCCCGAGGATCACTCTCAGCATCAACAACAGCGTCCCAGTTCAAAGAGTTCCAGTCACAGCGATTCGGGTGGTCGTGTACCATCACGCAACAAGTCCAACTGCAGCCCTGAAATTAGTGTCACCAAAACCTCAGACGACCACCATAACAATGGCAAATTGACGCCAAACGGTGACAACCGCAAGACTGTCTCTCCATCGGGTTCGTCACAACGTGGCGCCAGTCCAATTGTCCGCTCTGGAATGGAAGTGCTCCATGGTCATCCATCGGCATACAAAAGCGCCGGACCATATGGACCAATGAATCCTCTCTCGGCGGCACTTTGCTGCCCACCCGGTATGGAACAGCATGGCAACCCCGCTTTCCGTCCCCCCTTCGGCGGTGGCTATGCTGCCCATCATCATGCAGCTATGCTCGCAGCAGCTGCCGCTAATGGATATCCGGGAGCAGCTCAAGGCAACCCAAACCCCTACATCAGCTATCAGCGCATCAAAACTCCATCGGGCGGTGAAGCTATCGTTCCAGTGTGTAAGGATCCCTACTGCCCGGGATGCCCCTACTCCCAGCACACCCAGCAAATGCTGATGGGCGCCCCATGCCCAAGCGGATGCACGCAATGTGAACACCAAAAATACGGTCTCGCGATGGCTGCCTCAATGGCTGGATCTCTGCCACCAGGTCATCCCTACTCGGCTGCCGCCGCTGCTGCAGCTGCTTCTGCCGCCCAGATGCGTTCATCGCCCTACGTCTGCAGTTGGATCGTTGGCGATACATATTGCGGAAAGCGTTTCAACACATCCGATGAGCTGTTCTCCCATCTCCGCACCCACACCGGCAACCTCTCCGATCCAGCTGCTGCTGCCGCCGCTCTAGCTCAATCACAGACACAGTCTCTCCTCAGCTCGCTGTTTCCCCCGTCGGCACTGCAACGTGGCTACCCAACACCTCCGCTAAGCCCAATGTCGGCCGCCGCTGCTGCTGCCGCCGCCGCTCGCTACCATCCATATGCCAAGCCAGGCTCTCTGCCATCCCCATTCGGTAATGGTGGGGGCTTCAACCCCGCTGCAGCTGCCGCCGCTCTTGGACCATACTACTCACCTTATGCCATGTACGGTCAGCGTATTGGATCAGCCACTGTTCACCAGTAAGTGCGGGAATGTGACCATTTCAAAGACACCCATCACCTCTAAAAAAAATATGAATACCAAAAACAAATAAAGAAACAAGAGAGATGAGACGGAGACGGAAACATACTGCATCCTTCTGCCGCGGAGGAGTTTCACCTGTGATAACAAAAAAAAAAATTATAAATATAAAACAAAATGTAGGAGTTTTAAAAAATAAGAAAAGATAAAAGTGTTGATAAAACAAAACAAACCTTTCTTTTGTTAAATGTTAAACTTTTTTGTTTTTTTTTTTTTTATTAAATTTCCTTAATATTAAATAATTATTTCCGCCAAAGGATAAACATACATTACTATAACAGATTATTAAAAATAATTTAACTAGTTTTTTTTGTTTGAATTTATGTAAATAATACAAGACTTGATCAATACAAAGTGTAAACATTTAAAACAAAAAAAAAAAAATAAAAAACAAACAAATATATTTCAAAAAAAAATAAATAATAAAACTCAAAGTATCAGTTGCTGTATCATACAAAATAAAAACTTAAATGTAATTTTAAAAATGAAAATTGCTATTATTAAAAATATATTATTATTACTTAGACTCTAAGACTTTAAATTTCGAATTTGAAAGAAAAACAAAACCAACAAAGAAAAAAAACACAAATAAAATGAAAATGATTATTAAAACAAATAAATTTTGATGTTTTTTAATTGTGGATTTGTGCAACTTATCTACGCATTTAGTTTTTAAGGAAAGTGATTTTGAACCTTCACAACAACAACAACAACAAAAAAAGGCACACTTTAGACAATTGCCATTTAGCAGCAAGCAAAGTGATTGTATAACTAATTAGCTTGCCCACTTGTTGGTCACTTGTAATGGAAATACGGAAGTCATTAGTCAAGGCATAAATAAGCTAAAAGTCGAAAACACTTGTTAGAGGTCATTTTGGTATTTATTATGAGCAAATTAGCAGAAATCGCTTTATTTCAAAAGTGGAGGGCTGCTAATTTATTCGATATTTATTGACCAGTGACTTGTCGATTGGAAAATATTTTAATTATTCTTCCATTTGAATTTGTAAAGAAGTGAGTAATGTGCGTGTACGGCTACCGATTTCCGGCAGACATTTTAAAAAATTTTAATTTTACTGAAAAGCAGCGGTCTTTGGAAGTTCCAGACAATTTAGAATATGAACTAAGTCATTTGGCGAAGTAGTTATGCCATGTTAGTTCGACGTCTTATTTTGTTTGCTCTATTTTTGTGTCCTATATGCAATTTTTAAGGAGATTTATTTTAAGTTTTGGATTTGTTTTGTTCGCTCGGCTATATTAATCGCTGTCTGTTCAATCCCTTACTCCTTAAGGGAAGTAAGTTTGTCTCAAGATCTAATTCATTCTGTTAAAAGTATATTAATCAAGGAGTTCTATTTACAATTTTAAAAGCCCTCGTTATCATAGCTTTATGGTGCTTTAAAATGGACTTTGTCGATTAGATTAGTTGGTCGGGCAAGTATGACAGTGTGGGATGTATTTCGCATTTGAAGTTGGTATTAGCAATGTAACGAAGTTGCTTAGTTTAGATAAGTTGTCTGGTCAAAGAGCGCGCAAGTTTCTCGGCAGTCGAACTAAAAAAATATTCGGGAAAATACAGGGTGAGCCAAATACAAATTTCTTTTTAGAAATGCAAAATTAGCATTGATTATGGAACACAATGTCGTTGAAGTGTCTGCCTCGGCTGGCTTCGCAGTAGCGCATTCTGTCACTCCAATTTTCCTACACCTTTGTGATGGTTTCGGGCTGTAGGATTTCGGATTTCTTGGCCTTAAGTGCTTGATTCGTTTCCGGATTGTTGGCAAGGGGTCAAATCGCAGTTCCGAGTCACCAAGACGGCTGATAACACGATTTGAGAATTTGGTGCACAAAAAGATCGATTGTGGCATTGGCTGTGGGGCATGGCGACCGATCTTGGATTAACCAGAGATCGTCTAAATCCATGTCTTCAATTTCAGTAAAAAAAAGTCGGTTAACATGACTCTATAACGCCCACTGTTGACCGAAACGTTGTTCCAAGCCTCATTTTCGAAGAAAAATGGTCCAATGACGCCACCACCTCACAATCCGCACAATCTCGGCCACAGCAGCCACATTCTCGTCTGTACGGCGAAGGGGACCATGTAAACAACACTTACTCGCTTAAGACGGTCATGATAGGGAGGGAGGTTATACCAATCAGCCCAGGGTAGGCCACGGATAGCAAATCGGAGAAATCAATGTTTGACAGCTTCGATTTGACGGGAGTGAATGAGGTGATAGGGCGACCAAATTTGGCTAGCATAATCAAGAATGGGCTTTTTTGATAGACGCATCAATGTGATATCAAAAGTTCAATTGTTTATCACAGATAATTCCGAGATCACGCAGTGAATCTAAATCTACTTGAGAAACATTTTCGTTGTTAATGGAATACGTTCTAGGCGGAAGTGCGAAACGTTTACGGGAATTTGAAATAGCCAGCCACTTATTAGCATTCAGTTCAAGAAAGATTTTGTGGAACCAAGATGAAAATCTATTAAGATCCTTTTGAAGTAGGTTTGAGTCGTAGGAGGAGCATATCTTCCTATATATTTTATTTACCATCAACGTAGACTGATATTCAAGAATCCTTAATAGTGCAGACGACGAACATTAATTGTAAGAATAAAAATCGGTGGGCCAAGATGGGTACCCTGTGGGACGCCAGAGGTAGCTAGGAAGGGATCCGATTCTGTACGAGTTTGATGCGATGTCTGACTCCTTAATTTGGATTTTCTCCATATTTTCTTAAACTGAAATCATCATTGCCGGTGATTTTAAGGTGCACAATTCTAGTTGGCTTAAGATCTTTGGTGGATTACATAACTCAACTCAGCTTGCGAAAGAGCCTACACGGATTCCAGACATAGCAAATCATACCGCCAACACTTTGGAGTTGTTTCTCATCTTTCATTCTGATAAGTTGAGATAATATCATCCCTAGGATCGTTGGAAAACATAGTTAAAGAAAAAATTCCTATCCGTCCTAGCCATCCTAGCCAATTGGGCCTTAACAGCTTCTTTCGTTTTTTAGCTGGTCACTACGTTTCTTCGATAGTGATGTGAATGGTGCAGCTCATATGATAATAAACATTGGACTCCATGGTGTGTAACTCTTTATTCCTAACAGAGCTTGGTGCCACTATTAGGCTATTAGATTGAAAAAGTTGCGCTTTTGTTTTTTTAAAAAGCCAATCGAACCGAAGAAAACCGAAATAAATTTAAACCAGCCCGAAATGATTGTAATGCTGTCATACGATGTTTTAAGTAATTCATATGACCAGAATATGACCAGAGATTGAGACAAAAAATACATCACTGTTCCTATTGTAATAAAAATTCTGATACTTTGCGAAAAACATTTGAAATGCTACCACGTCCACGATCCCTACTTCTTTCCACAATGAAATTCCAGCTGTCAGCTCTTTGGACAAAACCAATTCGTTCGCAGCAAGCTCAACGCTTCCAAATTGCACTTTGTCTGATTGCACCTGTGCTTGAGAAAGCGCATACTTTTGAATGGGACAATCCACTATCGCACTCCCATCGGTTGCAAGCGCACTGGCTCATATTGTATTTCCTCAATCTTTCTGAAGAGGTGTTCTCCCACGCTTGGTTTCTTTCCGAGTATTTGGAAAACTGCATTTGTCTAGCTTGTCTTCAGAAAAACAGTGAGTCATCTTCTCCCTCTAACTACCTTTTGTACTTATTTCCCGAAATATTTTTAATTGCAATGAAAAATAAACTGTCCTTAAGGTCAAGAAAATATCTTCATTAATACCAAAGAATTGCTGAAAGCAATCATTTGCAACCAACAATCAGAATGTTGCATTAAAAAGGAAACTTTTCAACTTCATTCTGATTGCTTTAAATGAAGATTGTTTTAATTGCCGCTTTACTTAGAAAATCCATTTGTTTTTGTCCCAGCTGAAGTCACCCCGGAGTTATTAACTTGTAATTATTACAATAATATTCTCATTGAATTATATCCATGAATTACATTGTTACAATTTGTATTACTTACATATCGCACCTCATGTGGTACAACGAACAATTAAGTTTTATTATTTACATTTTTCTAGATAATCTACATTGTTGCAATTACATCGTTGTATCACCGGTGAAGTGCGATATTATATGTATCGACTATCTATCTGATGTCTGATAGTCGTAGCAAAAAATCCCTTCTAGAGGAACTCCTCCACTGGAACTTGTCGGTGCTGGACAACAGTGCTTGATTAATCATTCATGTTATTCTAGATTATAAATACTTATTCATTATTCGAATAAAGTAATTATATATTTTTGTATTATTTATAGTCACAGATTTACATGGGACTGGTCGATGTTGATTTGTAAACATTAATTCAGTAATTCATTTATTCAGTGTTTTTACTGTATGTAGTATACGACTTTACGGAAGTGAGCTTTAGTATGAAGCGTGGATTCAAAATCATCCAATTAAAAGTCGGATCGTGTGAGACGTTGCGACACATGGCTGTTTTATTTTAAATTGGTAAAGTGTGCAACCTGGAAATGTGACCTGAACCAAATTTAGTTGGCTTAAATGCTTCTGTCAAAAAATGTCATATTATGGCATATATGTATGTCCAAACAGGACGATTACATATTTTACTTTTAAATTTCGTTTTCAAATTAAGTGTCTGATTTCCTCGGACTGTGTGCTCCACAATAACATCCTAGGCACGCCATTTGAGAATCATCCACGTGGAGGTCATCACTTAGCCCATAATAGGAATAGAATGGCTCACCTTTTTAAATATTGGAAATAACTCCAAAGTTTTTGAGCTTAACAAAGCTTTACTACAGAAAAATAAAGTGATGCCTCCATTTTCTGCTGTTTTCTTTGATGACTTTGTGAATGAAGGTTTGACGTAGCAGTTTACTTTTTTTGTATTTCTGTCCTCTACTTTTCGAAGTCCAACACTCGTTCGTTCAATCACGCGAAAGAAAGGCATGCGTAGTGGTCTATCGAATTTTTCTTTTTTTGGAAAACCAAACACCTACTTTGGCTTCGTTAGGGATTCGGGATTAGACTTTCTTCGATGATCTTGCTAAGCCTTTTCAGGAGTAATTTTTCGAAAACCTTTTCCATAATTGGTATAAAAGATATCGGTCTATAATAAGTTACTTCTGTTGGTGGTTTTCCTTGCTTTGGTATTACAATTACTTGAGCAATTTTTCAATAATGTGGATTTGACAAGTCGTCTTGACACCTGCTTCTTCTCCGAGCGTGACAGGAGGGATTTCACTCTAGATTTTCACTAGCTGCACTTGATGAGAATGGTTTAAAAATATTCGATAGATGTCCTGTGAACAGATTGGGCTGCTCTTCCATTTACCGCCTGGTGCCTTCGAGGGCGGGGTTTGAAACTGATGTCTTATTAGAAGCTTAGCTTTCCACAAGGAGTAGTCGGTCGATACATCTGTCGTTAAGCTTTGTAGAAATCTACTGAGTGACTCATTTTTTCAATTCATAGATTCGTTTTTCAAGATCATTGTTAACACAGTCTTATCGCCTGAGAACCTCGTGGTTTGCCATTTTCTATGAGCCCTTCTCTTTACTTATATCAGCTCCCTTATTACGGCGAGGTATTTTGTTTCTGGTTGCCTCCCGTTCAAATTAGCTGGAGTGCTTTTCTCTGCCGCTTGTCGCACATCAGCAATGAATTCAATGCAGTTCTTTAAAAGTAGGATTCAAGGTCTCAGGGAGATTTTCTCCAATTTATCAGCTGAGCTGTTGTTAAGGCTGCCACTCAAGTTATATCAGATTCAGCTGTTGTTTTTTGGTGGATCCATTGCCGCACTTCCCTTCATTTCCATGTCTCACCGAGTAATGCCCGCCAACGGAACATTCAGAAACTCCTCACCGGCGAAATATAAACAACCCCCGTCATCGCTAAAATAAAGATTCAGATTAAATAGAAAGACCCATAATTCAATCATCGTCAATGGGCATTAGGAATTTATGCTAACTCCGCGCTAATCTCTGCTAAAATCTTAAAGCCCTGCTATAGACAGACGAATTAACACGTGCCCAACACGATATTTGTCTACCGAAATGAAGTCAACCTTCTTTGAATCGGCCAACAGCGCCGATATGATACAATTTGAATATTTTCGCTTTAAATGGTCAATCAAATAAACAAACGAACGTCAATTCAAGGACCAGATGATCATAAAAAAAGATACTTTTTTATCTATACACAGACAAACATGCATATGCATGAGGCAATTAAATTCAACTTTAAAATATAATGCATAATCAGTTCCAGTCAAAATGAATTCACAATTAATTGTCCATCGGGGACTAATCTATTCTTATTAGCGAATTAATAAAGAGAAGAATATAAGATTAAAGTTGCTGCTGCTGCAGCAACAAGTTCAACTCGGCAAGAGATTATTAATTAAAATTAAATACACACACACAGAGAGAGAGTGAGTTTCAAGCAATTAAATTCAATTTACACTATGTAACGAAATTGATTCCAATTCCAAGCTATTTTAATCAAATTACACGTATTTAGATTTACAGTGAGATCTATCAAAAGTAAACACTGTTCCAATGTTGGCCAATATGACAGAAAAGAAAAATAGAAAAAAAAACCACAACAAAATAATAATACAGAAAATCTGATTAATATAGTAGTTTATAGAGCTTGGCTTGGCTGGTTGGTAGGCTTACACGATTTCTATAGCGCATAATTATTATGTTATACAAGAGAGCGACATGGCAATGGGGCATGGGTGTGGGTTGTAATCGCATTGAGTGGCCCAAATGCGATTAGAATCACAATTACGCGTAGAGGTACTCGACCATAACTGCTTTATTTTAATCACCCCACAAAACTGACAGCTTGTCCACAAATATCAAAAAGAGTGTGTTATAAAAATATACACACTCGTTCGCCAAAAATATCACAACGTTCACAACGTGTCAAATGGAAATCGTAATCGCAGCTAAATAAATCATTTAATCGCGCTAAACGGACTGCTGAATAAATCTGTAATTTGTACGAGTTTTTAGTTTTATTTTTTTGGTTTTCTTGGTTAGCTTTTTATATTAGAGAGATGATTGGTGTTGCTACAGTTTTCATGAAAGTGCGGCAAATATAAAGGGAAAGTTGATTTTTTATTTCAACTCTTTATGATGTATGTAGAAGCATATTCAACTTTGGCACTACAGGCCCTTATTGACAGGAACCAACTATGGCCAAATTTACCCTCTCTCCCCCCCCCCCTCTTACTTTGCTTACAACAAAGCTAGAGACATCAAATTTAGGCAGGCTTCATACCAAATTTCAAATCTTTAGCATGAGCAGGTCCTGGGCCACTAGGCCCCAAAATTCACTCACTGGCAGATCATCAAAACTATAGAGCACTTGCAATCATCGTAGAATCTTGAAGTTTGGCACAGTTATAGGACTTGCTAAGTAAACCTAGGGAAAAATCTAACATTTCTGATTTTCCATCCAGGGGGCGTGGTAGTCGTCCACTTTTCTTTAACTCAGAACATCAAAGACTTAGAACTATGAAATTATCCGTTGAGGTAGGATTTGAAGAACAAACAACGAAACAAAAAAAAAAATTATGCAACACATTCTACATAGAGTACAGTACAGTCGGTAGTTGTTTTTGAGACAAATCCTTCGCTAGCTGCAATGACAGTTTAAAGTTCTAAAAGTTTCTCCATAATCAATCCCATACATA
This sequence comes from Ferdinandea cuprea, assembly GCA_963576555.1. NCBI lineage: Eukaryota > Metazoa > Arthropoda > Insecta > Diptera > Syrphidae > Ferdinandea > Ferdinandea cuprea. Next base: position 82,439,661 of record OY754961.1, on the reverse strand, counting down.
TTCCTGCATGTAACCCTGTGCAACCAATTTATCCTTAAACCTCTGTTTTCCAGTGCCTAAATTTTGAAGTTTGTAAACCCATTTGTTGCCAATAATTTTCCTATCCTCAAGATGAGATACTATGTTCCACGTATGATTCTTGTGATGATATAATTTTTTTCCTCGTCCACTGCTTCCTTGGTACTTTTGTGTTTTTTCTTGCATTACAAATGCACGTTTCCCTTATATATCCTCCTTCCTTTTTCATAGCCGATATTTTAATGGGAAAAAATGAGGTCCACTTCTGCAACAGCTCACCGGTATTCTTCGTCATCCACTCGACCTCCCGTGCCTTGATAAACGTCGTCTTAAGCCTGTTCTTCTGTATTGTCGCTTTCATTTCTCTTCAAAAGACGTCCCTGACAAATTTCACCTTTCGTGTTCCACTTTATCTTTCCGTCCGCACCACAACTCGAAGGGGGTTTTACCACCAAAAGTACTAAAGTCGAATTTACAGTTTCTACCCGAAATTTCTTGCCCAGATCCTTTTTATTTTGAGCATGTTCGAACCGCTTCAACAACTGCACGGTTTTCGTATTCAATAATCTCTTTTTGCTCCTGAATATATGCAACACTGGTTTCATGACGTGTCGAAAATTTCCTGAAAAGCTATCTAACAGATTCGACCTATTGTCAGTGTGAAATGTTTCAAAAGGATTTTGAATTTCAAAAAATAGCTGATGGCCAACGGTTAACAAAAGTATGTAGATCAAAATTTATGATCGGACTAAACTGCAAGTATATCCGAGTACATGCCGAACGGCTGGGCGTAGTGCATCACGACTACAGCAGAGCAGACGCTGCAGGACTTTGAAGAAATTGAAACTTTTCGTCACCTTTTATGCAAATGCCCGGCCCTAAATAGCATAAAGTTTAGAACACTCGGCAGATACCTCCACTATGAGCTGGAGGATTTAAGCAAAGTCGAGCTAAAAGACCTCCTTAGGTACCCAAAAGGACACAATGGACACAAATTGCTGCTTTAAATGAGCCATGACTACAGCCACAACTTACCTACGCACCACCTACCTTCACAAATAGCTAGATCTAAGAAAATTTAATGGAAGAGCAGAATTCGGACTTTTAATTCAAAAAATTAACAACTCTGAAGGTGCGATTAGACAGCCATCCAAACGTGTCATCCGGATAACAGCCTGACGTCAGAAAACTTGTTTATATCAGGCGGGATGACCACTTTAGGATAAATTCTACGTCATAGTGAAATTAAATATTATTTTCGAAAGAATCGTTTGAAGTTTATTCGGAACTGCAGTTTCCTCACTAAGGGATATGAGTAATAAGGTTAGGTTAGATGCAGTGGTAGTCGGATAGAGGTCCGACGCACTTAGACCTATGTAAGGTCCATTGTGATACCACGTGAATTTGAAGTTCCTGTCTACTCGTTGAAACATTTTGAGCTGCTTATAAAGCGTGAGAGACATTTTGGATTGGTCAAGTTAAGATTGTTAAGATCATTGTAGAAGTAAGCTCCTAGGTGTCTTCTGAGAGAGAGAGAGATAGAGATAGAGAGAGAGAGAGCAGGGTACTGGGCAGAGCAAAAATGGGTTAGTAAACCTAAGCAAAACAGAGTATATGCTATCAACAAGAACAGACAAGACATCCATCGTCGGAGGCCAGAATGTCACAGTCGACAGCTATAACTTGGAAGTAGTAAAGGACTTTGTCTACCTCAGCTCTGTATGCGTTGACGGGGTATGGAGGAGACGATTAAACGATGAATCATAGGAGCATCGTCAAAAACTGCACATTGGGCATTTGAGATGGCTGGGACATGGACTCCAATTCGGTGGTACCGCGCAGAAGGAGAAGGGGACAACTGGAGTCAGTTAGCCAAATACCGCACTAATTGAAGAGGCTCATTAGTTCACCACTACATGTCTATTTCAGGCAAAATGGAGAAGGAAGTTCCGAGTTTGGCGAGTTCGTCAGCCTTGCAGTCACTCGGAATGCCATAATACCCCGGCACCCAGCATAGATAAATGTTGAACTGCTTCGCCATTTCTTTTGGAGGTGTTCGGCAGTCTAGGGCTACTAAAGAGTTAATAGAGATTGATTCCAGATGGCCGTCTGACTTTGAATATCCTTTACGGATACCACGTAATCGCCATAGTTTCCACTTGAAAAACGCTACAGTTATTAGGAAGACGGGAAGAGTAACTAAGATTTAGTCTATCTGAGAAGACTCTGAGTGGTGAAACAACTAGGATTTTTTGTGCATTTAGTATACATCTAACTAGGAAAGATTGGATGAAGAAAACAATGTAACAATACTGTGTCTCTCTATTTGGCAAAAATTGTTAAAAATGAATAAATCATGCATATCCAAAGCTTGATCTTCGTGATCGGTGCCAAATGCCTTTGGTCGAAAATAGGGTAAACCGCTGTATCGGCTTGTAGCAATACACAAAAATATCAAGGTCTATCTGATAAGCAGACAATTCGTTTTCACTATCATCACTTCCTAATATCGGCTCCAATCGCCCGTCTACATACACATAAATTTAAAACGCAATATCTTTCGTAATCCATGTCCAAATAAAAAGCTAAACCGCAAATACCTATCCAACACATAATCAATCAAAATACCCTATTTTTTTTTTCTCTCTCTCTTTTAAATATGGGAATACTAAATCCTTGGCGCCATTGGAACAACAACACATGCACACACTGTCAGCAAATCAAATATTTTATAAGCTTTAATCTGTAAATCACACGAATATGTGGCTGCATCAGTTATTCAGTAGCGGAAAATATGTGTAATAAAAACCACCAACAACACAGTGAATTCAAACATAATTTGGTAATTATTCTATGATATTTTGATTGCGGCTACTGACTGAAAATAAATCCAACCGATAAGTATCTCAAATTAGAAATATATTCCCCCAGCAGATAGATATACATAGATAGACGTATTCAAAGAATGTGTGTGAGTGAGTATCTCTGACGTATTGTCCAGATTGAGCGGGCGCGCACATAACACATAAAATAATTAACCGAATTCATCATTCACAAGCAACAAATATTATTTATCATTCAGCTAGCAATTTATCAAACTTGTAATCGATATCGATACATCATAATCAAGAGCAAAGAAAGATATAGATACACGCAAATGTGTGTTTTCTATTTGAGTGGGCAAACGCACATAATGTATGCTGCTGCTGTTGCTGCTGCTGCTGCTGGTGTTGACTGTGGGGCTCCTCTGTGCCAGCAAATGCGATGGTAATGATTTTATTTTTGTACTGACTGAGGATCGATTCGCCAGTTCACCACCAACCAACCCAGTTTCTATGGAGAACGCTTTTAGCCCTCGATTGGTTATTGAAAATCAAATTCAATTCATAAACGATAATAATATTTTGATTGATTGCGTACAGTGTGCCGTCGTCGTTGGAGGTTAGCTGGGTGAACGGCGGCGAATATCCGAGGTGCGTCATTGTGCGTTAGAACCTCGAAAACCAAGTCACGTTTGGTATCACAAATTTATATGGTCGTGACTAAGTGAGTCTATAGATTGAATGTGCAGTAAAGTTATTTTGCATTGTTATTCCAAGAAAATTACTTTAGATTGTCCGCGGTGTGAGGCAGCAAGGCTGAGAAAGTGAATCTAGTGCATGAAGGCGTTGCTGAGCCTAACTTTTCACTACAAACCGAGAATAGCAAATCCTGTTTACCAGGGTCTCTAACCATTTGCGTTAATTCGGAGTATAAATTTGCACGAACAAAAGCAGATTGACTGATGAAGGCAACTTTTATCTCATAACTTTTATCTCATAGACTTTTGCAAGAAGTAATTCGGTAATATGTGTAGGCCCTTGTGACTGTTTTTACGGATCACTTAAGCCATCACTTTTAGAGCCATATATGCAGACTAGTTGGCCCGCCTGGGCAAATAAGGCAAATAAGATGCCTACTTACGGTAGATGCCAACTTCGACCTTAATCAAAGAAAGGAGCACAGTATCCGAAATCTATTCTGCTGAGGAAGATATAAATGCTTCCCTATGGCCCCCTAATAGCTGCAATGTCTTCCAATCGGAGGGTCTGGCTGCATTTAAGGCTGCGGAATTGCTGCGAATGAGAACGATCTCCCAAAGGGTTATCGCCATATACATTGATAGTAAGGCCGTTCTCTGTCGCTCAATGATAAGGTCATTATGCCCGCATAACCGCGTAAATTTGTGTTGGGTACCCGGGCACTGCGATAAGAGTTAATGACGACATAAAGCCACCGCTTTGCGTGGTGAAAGGAAAGTTCTTAGAAAGCGTCATCAGGAAGACTGGTCAGAGATCGACTTACCTAGTCATAAGGTATCCAAAGCCTTATGGCCCAGATAAAAAGAATAAAAAGAAATCTAAGGAGAGTGTTAATCTCGGTATACTTCGACTTAGGACGATGTCCTACTTCTCCTTCGGGGAAGTGTTGTAGGATATTTGTCTTCAGGTTGGCTTCTTTTTCGTTGACGTCTTTTTAAAGTTAGTTCTCCCAGCGATCGCGGTTCGCCCACTATGGTGCCTAGAGTTTTGTTGAAGCATGGCTATCATAACCCTGCTTAACCTAAACTAACCTTACCTAATCAAATAAAGACAAATTATTTAAATCGTTTGAGCGCTTTTCTACATAGACCCTTGCAAAGAAATTTGAGGGTCACAGGGATCAATCTTCTTTCCGTTTCTCGAGATGGCCGACTGGAATGAGTGATCATAAAATTTCTACTTTAACTGCAGCCCTAAAGGTCCGACTCTGAAGTTCGAACTCAAAAAACGTTTGGTAGGCCTACCAGTTCCGAAAGTCGACTCCCAAAATTTGCACCGAATTTGTGTGCATCTTTTCATTGAATGTAGCTCACCGTCTGTGTGGTATAGAAAAGTTAACAACTCGATGTACTCAGGGGATTATATTCTAAGCCTTCGATTTGTGAGGGTAATGGCTAGTTAAAGAAATGACAGTAATTTGTGTGCTTAAACCAACGCCAAATTTTAAGTTTATATGTTTAAGGAGTGAGGCTAAATTTCTACATTTTATAAGTATTGAACAGTGCCATCTATGTACCTACGAATACCTCCTTGTCTTCTATAATTGCATTTGTCGTTTGCCTGTTTTTTTATCAATCATAGAAGGGTCAGTATAAAAGGCTTTGTTATCATCTTCTCTAGTGGCATTCATTCTCCCGTTCGGTTCTTAACGAAATTATAGTGACGAATTTTTTTTTTACGGCCCATCATCTAAGCTAGGTTTTCTGTTGGCTGATGCTTCTTATAAATAGCTATACCTTGACTTAAGGACCAAATGCTCTTAAGGCCTATATCACTGCAATTCAGAATGTCTCAACCGCAATCGCTTTACTGAAGTAGACGAGGACAAGGCATTTGCCATGGAGTAGCTCTTTCGAGACATAAATTTACAGAGCTTATAACTTTTCATGATACCACTACACAAAAGTTGCCATTCGTTGGACAGCCGGAATCTGGATATACCTTCTGGGAGAGTTGATTATTTGCGTTGACTTATCTCTTCATTTTTTTTTATTTCATTCATTTTCAAGGATATCCAAAGTCCCTTTAGTGCGCCGCTTATTATTAAAAAAAATCTTGAGAAGTGGTGTATCTTCTCGTTTTTTATTTTGAACCATGATGAATGTCTTACCGTGAAACCGCTGACGCTTACGTACTAATAAACTTGACAAAAGTGCAGCTCGCTGGATGAGATCCTTGTGTTCCTTATTTACGTATTTCTTAGTCACATGTCAAATAAAATACGAAAATTTTATTTAGCGCTGGAATTTTGATAAGCGTGAACTATTTATCTGCTTCTATTGTGTTCTGTGAATCTGTGATGACTCGGTCTAAATATTTGCTAGCAATACACTGCCACTCATTGTGTGCATGGTTTTTGCCAGATGTCACTTCATGGTCACACTGCGCACCGGAAGTCATAACCACACCAAACAAATTTAAACCAAAGAGAAAAATGAGAGAAAACAAAACATCAAAGTTCCACAACGATTAAGTTTGTCTTCCAATAAAATTGTAATAATTTACTACGAGTCACTCCTTCTTTGCGGCAAATATGTCTAAATATTTACCGAGTTGACAAATTAAATGGCCTATCAACTTTTCCACATGCCACCAACGGCAGCAGTCGCAGCAGAAAGATAAATATCAAAAAAAAAAAAATCTGTCACTTGTTTTATAGAGCGGTTGACACTTTGCCTGTTAGACGAAGTGTCATCATAATAATCATCCCATCAACAAACATCAACATCATCATCATCCAATCTAGCGCGTTCGTCTTCATCACATTAGAATAACATGTACGTCGGCGGCGTGGAATTGCCGTCGTCTGTCATCAGCTGGAAGCATCGCAGCCCTCTAGCTACTTCGCTTCTACCTCTTTGCAAATAAGCAATCCAAGAATTCACCTTACAAATAATTTGTACTTATTATAGTAGTCTTCTAGAATCGGTTTTATATGCACCTGTCGCTGGGTGAGGTGAGTTGGGGTGGGGGTTGAAGCACAGAGGGCGCACTCTCTCTGTGCAATAAAACACCACAAACACTCTCGAAATAGCTACAAGTGTCAAAATACTCGACGTAGTGTTGTAAATCAAGAAAAATGTGAAATGCGATTGTGTCAGATTTTTTATTTATTTATTGCCTGCCGTTTATTTTATGACATTTTCGCTTGAATTATTCCCGCTGCCCGCATCCACCCCCACCCCCACTGCTGGATTTCACTTCTATTTTATGCTATTCTTCTTCTTCTTCTTGTATAGTTTATTACAATTCCATTTCATTTTATCAGCGCGTATTCTGAGACTGAGTTCTTTGTGTGAGGGTGCTACCGGGGGCAGGGTGGAAGTACCTATATTGTGGTGTTGATGAGGTTTTGTGGTTTTAACGAGAATAACAACGACAACGACAATGACATCAACTACAACTACACTACTCGAAATGAATTATGGCTCAATAATTTGTCTGTTAATTCAGCAGAACAAACTTAGAGTCATGAAGAGTGTGGAATGTGTCGTTAAAGTATAATAGAAATAATGATGGCAATTAATTTTGAACAAAAATTCTTAAAAATAAAACGTTTTATGTTCGGGAGGGAGGTGAAATTTGACGCCTTTTGTTGTGCTAAACTAGTATGTATGTATATGCAAAGAGCGATAAAGAAAGTTGGCCATGAACGAGCGTGAAAATAATTATAAAACGCCTGATTTAGAAATTTTTTTATTTAATTATTAGACTTAATTAGCCAAGGCGCCAGAAGATTGCTTTGAGAACTGTTTGGTTTGGTTGTTTGTTGGGAGCACGGGAAAGTTCAGCAATGGCCTAGATAAATTTAAATTTTAATGGCAGCAGCAGAATTTTGTCGCACAAATGCTGTTTTTTTTTTGTCTTGAAATTTTGACGGAGTAGGTCGATTATTTTGCCGGGAAATTATTATTAAAAAAAGTGAAGTCCGTCCAACTAATGACATAGAACTTTAGGATATCAAGTGGGTACCCTCGTAAGGAAAACCTCACCTAACAAGCGTCTAAGAGCACCCTTTATAAAATTAATGACGAAGTAGAGGTAATGGTCTGTCGCTATGGACGGTATATGTATATTATTCTATTAGGCGGTTTAAACGAGAAGAAATTGCCGGAAGAACACTGGGACACTGGTTTGGGCGTTATAGGTGCGTCCTTCCTATCTTCGAAGGTGATACGATCGGGAATGACAATTTCTCAATTTTACTGCATTCGTACTGGATCGCCAGTTGGACCTGAAAAGGTTTCAGCAGGCCACCCAGCTGGTGACGTTAATTTTGTGTGATCTGGCTTATTGGCTTGTGAGGCAAAAGCCATTTTTGTAAAAGAGAACTTGGCTTTTCTATGCTTTTGATGTGATTTCTTTTACTAGATTGTTGTTGAATTTTTGGATCATTTCGTGAAAATAGCAATGAAAGGTATAAAAATATGCAGAAATCAAATCGCAGCGCCATCTTGGCAGTCTTATGCTTCGCAGACATAGTGACAGTTACTGCAATGGTTTGCTGGCTAAACGTGTGTCCTTCATTTTTGCCAGTGGGTTTTGATTCCTGCTAGGCCAAAGGATCGCTCATTTCAATAACTCCACCTCATAATGAAGTCTTTCCAATTGCGACTTGACAACAATTTTGAACTTTCACTGTGAACGTATCCATAACCTTATCACCAAACTGCCAATGTCAAAACAATCAATAAAAACATAATTTTCCAAATCATGAACTTTACGAATGAAGAACGTTTACAATAAATTAAAATTGTCGGATTGGGCTTTAGAAATGTTGGAAGAAGATGACCAATTTCATTGCAAAATCATGATGAAATACTTTCGTCAATATACACAATGTGTGTTGTTTGTCAGCTGAAAACCCTCATGTGCTTTCAGTTTCACCGGTTTTCATGCCGGTGGTGTCATTGGCCCTATTTTTTGTTAATAAAAAAGGTAACGGTCTTAAAGTTAGGTTAGAGTCAATGCTACAGTGACACCCTGCAATATTATTTCGTTGGTCAATTCCATGAACTAGACAGTAAGTGATATTTGGTTTCAACAAGACGTTTTGCATATTTCAGGAATACATCGTCTAGTGTGCGCAAAACCAACTTAATTTTACAGCTGGAATTCGGTCGCAATATCGTAAATTTCTATTTAATTATAGCGAAACGTTGGTATTTGGTTTTTTTAACAATCACCGATTCAGTTAAATTTTCGTGATATCTCAAATGGTTTGAAAAATAGCTTAAACTTTTTATATGGAGGGAGGACAAAACTAAGTTTTCCAATGATGCCGAAAAATAGCTTAACTTCTTTCAGAATAACACTAACACATATCTCAAAAACCTACATCACATTGAATGCAAACTGTTATTAATATACTCTCTTTTTGTTTCTTTGCAGGTATGTTTCCTAATTGACTATAATATTTGTAAGTAAATTTATTTATATTTTGTTTACATTAAAAAAATATACACAATCATTTTCGCTCTGCATTGTAAAAACTAGAAAACCGATTTACTCTTTCAATTTCGTAATTTATCAAAGAAGTTATTTCTGTTCCAAACCTCATTTTTATTGTAAACAGCCTTCTTTCCACTCAATGTTGACAATATCTTTTAGACCATACAATAAAATAAATTTTCTTAAAATTTTTTAACATACTACAATGACAGTTGGACAATCTCTCGGGGAGTTAATTGACGTTAATTAAAATTTGTAAATGATACATATTGAAATAAAGTGTACAAATACAAAATTTTGTCGCTACATGAGAGGGGATTTGTATCGCCTCAAAAAAATGGTAACATTTGATAATATATTAAATGTATTTAATGAATTCTTAAGTTTTAAAAATAATCAATTTTCTCAATAACTGTATATCTAATGTTTTGGTTCTGATGTAATTTTGAATATTGCCCAAAATACAAAAATACTCTTGACCTTTATTCACATTTTTTTTTCAAAAACTGGCCACACCCCTAATATTCAAGATTCAAAATAGACTAAAATCCTTTGAGCGATTTTTCGAGAATATAAGTGATTAGTGGTTGATTATCCCAAGAACTCTAAATACGAATTTTGAAGCAAATCCGTCGAACCATTTCGCCATATGTCTTCTGGACAGACGGACCGACGGACGGCATTGCCGGAGCCAATTTTTTTAATATCTCTAATTCTTCTTTTAACTTCTTTCAATTAATTAAAAAAAAATAGTAAAAAGTTATGAGCGAATTCTTTTTTAATTCGCTTTCTATGCGAAGTAAGGATAGTTATCATTGACGCTTTATCCATTCATCCAAATTCAAATAAATGATTCTGAATTCTCTGAGTACACTGCATCGGCTTAAAAAATATTGTATTCGTCTTACTCTCTCATGTTTCAAAGAGGAGAATTACATTTAGTTAGATAAGATAAGATTGCATCTTGATTTTATTGACATCAAAATCTTCTCCCCTTTCATCTGCTCCGTATTGCTGTCTTGTTGGTTTTGTGACATTTCATATGAAAACGTATTTAAATTTGTTTTTGGGAATTATTTATCAAAATCGGAGAGGACGTTCCTTTCTGATTTTTTTTTTTTAAACGAATGTGGTTAAGGTTGATTAATGCTTGAGTTATCGGTTAAGGTTCAGTATTTTCGGCGTCCACCTTTACTCTTGCAGCATAGAAACACGAATATGTACTCACTTTTTCATGTACACATAGAAAATCACCCAGGGTGTTCCGCGGGCGCGCTTTAAATTCACATCAACCCATTCCACTTCCTATGTAATAGGTGTTCCTCCACTTCTTGTGCCGAGGTTGGACTCAAAGACTCGTCAGCTCAGTTCGATATTGCGCTACTTTTCATACACTCTAAGACGTGTACATTCGTAACTCTTTGACTTGTTAGCCTTGCGCCGTATTATTTTAGTAATTGTTGAATCGTCTCCCCCTTTTTCAGTCATCCAAACAGGGTTTACCACGATATCTTTATCATCTATCTAGAAAAAAAAATCTAAACAACAAAAATCTAAATGGAATGACCAAAATCTGGAATAATATGAAACTGCGTGTTTTAATGCATAAACAATGGAATAAGTATGGAATAAGACCCCCTACTTGGGGTCGTTGTAGGATTTGAAGTAGAAGATATTTTTGGGTATCTTTTTTGTAAAAACTAAAAAACGGAAAAGTTATGATTCCATCCAAACCGATTTGAATACCATAAATGCTTTTAACAAGATTTTTTGGTGCATATGCCTAGGGTGAAATGACGAGTTATAATATTTACATGGACTTATTATTTACAAAACTGCAAGATGCATGAATCTTATCGCGAACGGATTTGAGCTCCGAGACTAAATAAATATTACTGGTTTGATAAAAAAACTATAAAAAGGCTTAAGGTGAGGTTAGGTTTCGTAAAGTGGGATAAAACATTGACGGGAGTTTAGCAGCATGTAACGATCGATAGGGTACCTTCTCGAGTATTAAATATATACATATCTTAGTCGATAGCTGAGATGTGATAGTAAATATTCTTGAGTTTTCTCGAAGTTTAATTTTCTCGGCTTAAGACCACTCAATTGGGTAATATTTTTAAAAAACTGCTTCAGGTGTTCATAATGGATTATGCCTTCTTAAATAACTCTTGATTGGGAATGAAAATAAATAAATTAATTAATATTAGGCGTAAACTGTCCATACACACCTTTGTCCCTGCTAGCATATGTTAAGGTCGTTAAAGCAAAACATAATCCGTCTTCTGTCCACCAGAAAAAAACACAAAGTAATGAGGGCCCACTCTTCTGACCCAGCCAAAAACTTTATGTCCAAAATTTCAATCTCATAAATCACTTCTTCTGTATAAACTTTCCAGACAAGTTCTCTATTTTATCAGTATCGAATCCTCCGATCCTTCATCTCTGCACTAAACAAGCTCCCTTAAGTATAAATAGATTCAAACGTGACAAACACAACCCTTCTGCTTGATCAGTAAGCTAAGCACCTCTTCAGCATCTGCATAGGTACCTACATACCTACGTCCCGCCCTTTCCTCATCAGAATTGTTTCTGTGTCGAAAATTTGTCACTTTAAAAATAGTGATGCACTCAACTCAAACTGACACCAATCCTCATCCATCTGTCTAAATTAAATTGAAGAGTTGACACTCTGTCACTCACTGCATCGCAACGTACTAATTGCATTCCCTTCGCTTGCTTCTGTGACTCACGCAACAAAACACAAGTCAGAAGGAATATATATATTTTTTTAAATTACAAACTATTCGTCGTACGAGGCATCAAACATGATGTAATTTTCCGTACGTCAATCCTGTGAACAGTGGCAAAAAAGTAAACACACACTACGCACGCTGAGGCTCTGGCTCAGGCTCAGGCGTAGAGGAAGACATAAATTTAATTTTGAACGATCATCGTCGTCCTCCTTTCCATGTAACAGTCACTGTCACTGTGTCAGACAGCGCCGAAGAGTGATCCCGTATTGTCAAAAATACCCGCACTAAGTGCCACATATTTATGTTCCACACTGCTGTTGTGTCATTTATGTTAAGATCCCCCCACACCGTAGTCGTTGCTGACAAATCGACGAAGATCACGTCTGGGACTACAGCACTACACTGAAGACGACGACGACGACCGACGCAATGGGATTCCACCCCTCCTCCCAAGAGATAAAGTGCTAGAAGAAGAAGTTATGCACGCATGACTGTCATCATCAACTCTGGTAATTTATAACAAAATCGTTAATTAGCTATGACATCAGCTGTTTAAAAACAAAAATTTATCGCCTATCCAAGGATGCGGCTACGGTTCGTGGAAAGTTAGTTGCTTGTAATTTTTCACTTCTCCCGTATATGGATGGGTATTTCTGATTGTTGTTGCTGCTGTTCTTTTCCTATATGCTGTGCAGTGTTGTTGTGTTGTAGCCTGTTGCACTTTACGCATATTATATGTAGATACTCGCTGAACTGATAATTAACAACCACGATGACAACATGACTCTTTGAGCACTGAGCATTGAGCACACATGTGTGCTCTGAATGGGTCGTGGCTGACTGATGAGGAGGAGAAGGAGAGGAGGGTGCGTTTTTTTTTTATTTTTGTTTGACTGCGGGTGGCATTCTAAATGGTAATGAGTGCGTTGAGTGTTGCATAGAAATTACCTCCTAGATGGATAGATGGTTTCTTGGCGGCACCAAGTACAGGAGAAGAGAATAAAAAAATCGATTTATCCTGTCAGTACGCTGTCAGAGATCAGTTTTTTGACACCTTCAATGGAAATGTCAAATATTTTTTTACGTTGGCGCATAATAGATTGAGCTGTCGATGTATTTATAAATGGTGTGGCGATGTTTGAAGTTTATCAGCCGTCGACATTTGTCGGTTTTGAGGTTTCCTGCTTTTAGAGCGGGTCTTTGAAGTAAAAAGATGAGCGGAAGCAGATCAATGTGGTTTGTTCTAGCATGCTATTTGTAAATTGTAGAAACTAAACTCTGGACAGACTAGTTGTTTGAGGAGCTTGTGACTTGTTCTATCTAGAGCAGGCATTCGCTTGGCAACTTGGAACCCGGATAGCCTGCGTGTGGATCGTAGAAGGAAAAATCTTTCTCCTCTCCATAAATGTCTGGAAGCTTTAAGCATTTCCCTTCGTGACTTAGTTTCAATTGAAAGCTTATTGGGAACGACTAGAGATTGGCGAATACGTTAATGGATTCCAGGAATATTTTCTTCCGTCTAAAATGATTTATCATGTATAATATGCGCCAACGAAAGAGATTTTTTTCCCTTATACTGAGTCATTCATTTCGTGGTTTCGGTTTCAAGTTGGTAGTGCTGACATTTGACACCTGTCAAACTCAGCTGTTTAGTTGAATGTTTGCCATTTACGATAATGGATCGATAAACATTCGAAGAACGCGTTAAAATGATTACAACTTACTAAAAAAGTGGTGATTCGTCATAATTGACCGGCAATCGGTAAAATTGTGAAGAAATTTGAAGGGAGTTTAAGCGTTACTTATGTCGTCAGGCCTGTGCATAGTCGTAATGCACGCTTAAGTCGAAAATATTGCTGCCGCAAGTGCAAGTACTTCTGATGATCCGAATTTATCGATTTCCCGAATCTCCCTAGTTCGTAGCAATTGAACGTGTCGTAAGCCTGACTATGGGGTATTTTGCATTTGGATTTGCATCCGCATCCTTATAAAATTCAAATTACGCAGCAGTTGAAGCCTGCTGACCATTCAAGACGCCGTAAAAATGCTTCTTGGGTGCTGGAAGAACAGACAATAACCACCGATTTATCGAACAATATTTTCTTCAGCGATTAGGTAGATTTCTCACTCGGTGGGTTTGTAAACTAACAAATTTGTCAAATCCGAGGCTCAGAAAATCCAGACAAAGTGACTGTTTGGTGTGCTTTCTGGTCGAAAGGTGTCATTGGTCCGTATTTCTTTGAAGATGCCAATGGGCAGACGGTTACAGTCAATTCGGAGCAATATGGTCCAACCATAACCAATTCTTTTTTTTGCCGGCGATTGAAGCTCATGACTTGGACGATATGTGGTTCCGACAAGGCAAGGCAATAAGCCACACAACATTGCCAAATATGGCTTTATTGCGTGAGAAGTTTTCTGGTCGCGTAATTTCAAGTTTTGGAGACGTCAATTGGCCACCAAGATCATGCGATTTACATCGTTAGATTTTTTCATGTGGGGCTACCCAAAAGACCGTGTTTATGCGAAAAATCCACGAACTCTAGGTTCATTAAAAACAAACATTACTCAAGTTATGGCTAAGAAACCGCCCGAAATCTGCGAAAAAGTCTCCAAAATAATCGCATGCTGCGAAGCGGTAATTTGAATGATATTGTTTGTAGCAATTTGGTTTCAATAAGGGTCAAGAAAACCCATTTTCTCATTTTTCATTTAACAACTGTAAGATATCGTATGGAAACCTATTTGGCGCATTTAAGCGAAGTTTCCCTAAGACCTTTGCTCACAGGCTCTATAAAACTTCTCTGTACAGCTTGTGAAATTGTTTCGCAAATGCTTTAAAGAAACCTTAACTTAAAGCATATCTGGAAAATAAATAAAAGAGTAAACATCGCTAAATAAGCCTTACGTCAATACTATAGAAACTATAGAGTTAGTTGGGGGCATTCCTTTAGTTAGATTTTCGGACAATGTTCAACATTTGAAGGAACTTCTTACTAAAACAATTCGTCTGTATATTCAGATTGAATAAGACATTGCCACCTGCTCTGGGTATTTTCTTAAGTATGTTCTTCTAACTGCCCACAGTCTGCAGCCTGAGTGCATTCTATCTAGATCAGAGGTGCATAACTGTTTTATATTGTGACCTTAAGCAAAGGATTGATATTGAATGCTTCCAAACATAATGCTGGCTTCTTATGAAAATTTCTTACTCTTGGATGTTTGTTAGACTTTCGCTAGAGATTTGGCAACGCGAAAACGTTGAGTGATACTGGGCTGGTAATAATCTAAAACCCTATTGCATTCTTTTTTTTCAAGATATAAGACTTTTATGCGCATCACCATTTGAGGTCATCCACTTTGATGGTATGTAACTTGAAATGGAGTGCCAAAAGACCCCCCATACCATACAAAATTTTGTTCGGCGGCACTTCAGGAATCTCCACATAGAAAACTATACTGCTTTACTGGGACACCCTGTATTTATTGTGGTTTATTTGCAACTTCGACAAACTTAAGATCAAATGAGATATACAAATGCATATTCCAATATCTGAAAAATTATTTTGGATCAACAACAAGGTAGTTTCTGATGGTAGAATGGTATTGCTTGTCATGCTTGACATATCGTAATATGTCTACATGATGACTGGCGGCTATTTGTATCTTCCACGGCGCTTACTTAACTATAGACTGAACATTTTGTTTGATCAATACCATAAGATATAAAAATCTGTAGTCGATCGAGCGAAGATTACACAAATTCAGCTGTCAGGCAGAGCGAACCATTTAATATTGACGATTCAAGTCAAGAATTGAATCCACCCGACCAAACTAAGGTAAAGATAGGTTAAGTTAGGTTTACGGGTCGCAGAGCAGGTCTGTCCTGCTATGCCGTACCATTGTTATGCCATTTTGTGGGTTAGCCATTGGTGTAAGAAATAGTTAGGCTTCTTCGTAACCCCTCATCCTGATATCCTCAGAAGATCAAAAAATGAGAGATCAGAAAATTCATGTCATGGAAGTAGTAGCTTCCAAGTGTTCTGTTCCTCAAGTGAACGAGACTCGGATAGCGACAGACGGAGTGAGGTGTGTCCTCATGGATCTCTTCATCACCTCATTCTCGATATATATGGTCATCCTTGAGGTATAGTTTCATTACGTGATTTCTTAGGAGGTTATGTCCCATTAGGGCCCCTACCAGCTTAGACAGTGACCCTCTAAACTGTGCTAACTATATATGTTTGAATCTTCCGTGTTGTGCGAGCGCCTGAATACCTAAATTTGTCAGCGATCTAAATGGACTCTATCAGTGCGGTTTTAAGGCCGGTAAGTCCACAATTGACCAAGTATTCAGTCTACGGCAGATCCTTTAGAAAACACAAGAAGTTCAGATCACTACTCACCACCTCTAGAGAAGATCTAAACTGATTCAGGTCTAGTTTTGGCATCTCTTGCAAACTCGTCCGTCTGAGTAGGATGACGATGGAGAAATCTCGCAGCTGCATTAAGGTCATTAAAGACCTAACCGAGACCTTTGATGGCCCTTCTGGGAGTACTTTTACCAAGTTTTTGATTAATAAAGGTTGAAATCATTTCTCCATATGTCATTTATTTCTTGCTATAGGTAGCTATTCTTTTAGCTCACTCACGTTGTTATTAGGAAACCTTCAGACGTATGCTACCCATCATCTCAAAATAATCATTAAAATATGGAAATAATTATTGAATTTGAACCCAGGGGCACAACTTCTATCCAATCCCGGAAGGTATTTTATAACCCTTCAATTTTTTTCGAACAAGACCAACTCTCAACTCAATGGTTAAAATGTCATCATCATCATCAACCAGATGACAAAGATGATAGGACAACGACGACGACGACGACGACTACGATGACGAGAACGGCGCGAAACAACAATAATTGGGTAATTTGATCCCCCATGACTTCCATTTCCCAGTGGATAGGCAAGGAGAGATAAAAAAAAAAAAAAACATAATAATAGTTAATTTATATTCGCCTTTACTTTTTGTTAATTCTTTATTCAACAAATGACTAATGACCGACTGACGATAGCCTAATGAGAATAATTTTGTAGGGGCGTATTATATTACCAACCATCCCCAACAACCTTCTGCTGTTCCATAAAGACTTGAAAAGAACCCCTTTTCATCTACAAAAAAAATATAAGCATTTTGTAAATGAGAATATATGACGCTGTTGACCGCTGACTATGACGCTAATAAATATTATTAAGTGTCATTGTTGGGATCACACGAAAAAAAAGTCGTCTGTTCCTTTTTTTTTTGTAGTTGTAGTCGCTTAATTTCTCGTCGTTAATAACAAGCTACCGCTTTGGCCCCTGGCCTGATAAGACGTGACCATCCGATATAGAATTTTAAATAAAACGACAACGGCTCTTCTCTCTCTCTTAATGACGGACTTTTTAATCGTAATTTATATTCGTTTATTTCTTCATTAAATTTTATTTACAATAATGTATTAACATATTAATTTGTCCCGTGTACACTCATCCCGGGCATAGGAACAGCAGAAGCAGCAGCAGCTACTGCGCGTTCGATCCGATGCTGATGATGATGATGATGATGGCCGCCGCAGGAGCAACAGTGATCCACCTAAAAACAAAACACAAAATGTCAAATTTATGGCGAGCGGTTGTCTTGTTTTTTTTTATTTTTTTTAAAACTTTTTCTAATTTTAATTTTGTATTGACCAAGAGTGGAAGCCACATAAAGTTGTTAATATATTGAAGCACTTGAGTGGTGATTATCGGAATCGATACAATTATTTTGACAGACAGCGTTTGGTTGATTTTTTGCTGTCGTGTTGCGGCTGAGTTGAGAGATCTGATGGAAAGATACGCGGATTAGAGTCTAATAAAAATATTTGAATACAATATTAGCATAGCGCAAAGCAATAACAATTAAACCAGATATTTATGGGATAAACGAATCAATGTCATGTGGCTGTCGATTCGTGTCAATTTGAAGAGCTGTTGGTTCTTAAAAAATCAACAACAACAGCGGTTGCTGTTTGTATAATTTTATTCCGACAGAAATAGTGATTTTGATAAAAAAAAAAATTGTATATATGTATATAAAGTCAAATGGGGAAATATTTAACTTTTAAGTCTTTTGTTAATTATTATTGGATTAGCTGAATATAGATTGGGAGATTTTAAAACCTTGATATTTGTTTGGTTTGAAGATTTGTTCAGTAGGAATTTGAGTTTGGTTTTGTCTCTGATAAGGCACGTGGCTATTGAGTGGGCTTAATACACCAGTGGGTGGTCGTTAAATATCTAAACAACTAGGCTTAACTCAATGTTATCATATCAACGTGGGATGGAGTGGGGATTTTAATCCGAGAAACATGTTTTTCCAACATTCAAAATCATAATTTCTACGAAATCGACTGATGTTACAGGTAGATCCCTTTAACTAGAGCTTTCGAACTTCACTGACTGGCCTTTATAAGCTGTTTCTTGTAAGAAGGTGGTAACTACAAAATCTAGACTGGGTCTATTCGAGCAGATATTTGACTTCGTAAAAGCGATCCGAGCAAAAGTCTAGCAGTCCAGGTTAGGGATATGCGTGGATTCAACTTAGAAACGACCTTATGTGTAGCACGTTTGGATCTGCACGTCGAATACTCGGCCCCTTAACAGGACGTCTGGAGAGGAACAATTAGCGGAAACTATGCACTGCTACAAATCAGAAGTCACCGCCATCCTAGAAGTGTAATGTAGAAACGTCTTTGGTCCTTGGTGATACTAACGCTGCTTAACTAGGAGAGGGAGCAGCTTTTATAGCACAAATGGAAATAAGGCGAATTTCGTCAAAGAGACACGCACGGTTCTCTAGCCAAAATATTCATAAGAGAATACGGCAGCTAACTAAATTACTCATCGACTTAATTGGGATCGACGGAAGGCACTCCCAGGGGTCCAAACGTTTTGAAGGCCACTACCTACATGTAGCCAATATGGACTTCAGGTATGCAGCAGCAAGAAATACTGATGGCATAGCTGCTAAGAAGCCATCAGATCTGTTGAAACTAATGTGCTGTATTTTAGCCGACTATCTCAACGAAACATACCTACCTACAAAGCGACGCTGTGCAGAAAGATGAATACGGTCAATAACTTGAGAAAAACTCCTTGAGAAAATTATGTTTACATGAGAAGTTGAAAAACTATCAATTTACTTACTTTCTTAGTTAATGGCCTCCCGTACCATCAAATGTCTTTGCCTGAGACAGCCTAAGATAGAGATTTCCAAGATCTGTGAAAACGAAAGTTCGGGTTTCCTTGTCTTGTATTCCAGCGGGCTGGGTTTCGAAGGTCCTCGTGGCTTGAGCACTTTTGTGGCCAGTCCAATGAAGTGAATTGTTTTGTCTTCCTAGACTACATCAACATCTTGGTAGAGCTTATAGCGGTTGTATTTGCCATTCTTTACACAAATCTGTCGAAGATTTTTTCCCTTGGAATCGCCCAATATTAACTCACGTTTCCTTATTTTCGTTTAGGACAAGGATACGGGTTCTGTAGTACATACATTTCGTTCTTCGATTCTGAAGTCTTGAAACTATTTGTTTTGCTCAACTGAAGCAGCAGTAGTTCTTTATTGGATCTCCACTAAGTTGACATTTGTGGAGCTGATGAGCAATTACTTAATTACCTCGAAGGTTCTGCTACCAACAGATAGGTTTTATCATAGGCGGTGGATAGATGGCCGACTATAGTTTCGCCTGAAAGACTATCAAGACACACCGGGAGCTTCCTATAATGTTAATATTGTCTGCATATAGATGGATCTGTTGCAAATAAATTTCCCTTGCCTTGTGCAGTATCTCCCGGTGTATGTTCGAAAGAGTTTTTTTTAAAGTCACCCGACACAGCTGTATCAGCTTTGGCGGGATCCCAATACCACTATAAATGCTTTCATATGAGGCTTAAAAGTCCATCAAAAGATAGTGTGTCCCGACTTGGGAATAATAGTCCGTTGTCGTTAAGGTTCGTAATCTTTAAAGAGAAGGGTCCATAGCCGAAACTGGTGTCTCTTTCATAACATCAAATTGTGCTTTTACGCTGACGACAAAACCCTGTAGGGCCAGATCCCCAAAAAATTGTGAAAATAGGTTCAATCCTTACCCTATTACCGTCTCTAAATGGCGACGGTTTATCAGCTCCTGAAAATTCTGCGGATTTCTATTCTCTGCGCTTCGGTTAGTAGATTTCCTTCGCTGTTTCGATGAACCTGTATAAAAATTATGGATACTCTTTTAATCGCGAGATTCTTCTATCTCCTTAAGCTGGAAGACTGCTTAGTTTATTTTATTTCTACTAAGGATTTTCTCCTGCCTTTTCCTGACTAGATACTCTTCCGTCTTCCCGTGAATCTTCTTCTGCTTCCTTTTTTGGAAATCAATGTTGAACTTTAAGGCATACAATCTGATCAACTTCAAAGATTTTCCGAATGCTCTTCATTTTGTGACTAGATAGTGCTGTCATTTATACCTACTTATGGTCTTAAGAATGACAGTATGCCGACTGATATTACCTACTACGATATCAAGAAACTAGACCTATAATTGGGGATACATAATTTCTACAGAAAGGTTTGCTCTTTAATGTTTATCTGGTCCTCCAACTACTACCGTATAACTACTAAGACTCTTGTCACTTCTAAGCCAAAAATTCATAGGTGTACTTTTCTCTAGTCTTGATTATCATAATGTCTAAACATTTTCAAAAATCCAACCTCACTGATTTAAATTACTTAAAACTACTGCGCTGAGCGTCGCCTATTATCTTTGAAATCTCCTAAGTCGCCTTAAATGTCCGCCTTCAAGGCGTCTTAAACTGAATGACTTAAAAAAAACAAATCCATTTTACATAAATTCAAAAATTGCATAGCTACCATGCTACCATGTGTCATGGTTAAACAACTTCTAACGTTACAAACAATTCTACCGACAACACACAGTTTGTTTTCTCAAGTACCCACTATCTGATGTTTGCCAACACAACAAATCAATCGGTACAGCCACTTGATATATTTAATAAATTTTCATCCACTTTTGTAGACATTTTGAGAACGTGACAAGCAATGGGCAAGGCAAGGCCACAAAAACTAAAATTTATTTATTTTTATTTTTATTTTTATTCTTAAGAAAACGAAACTGTCAACTCTGAACGTACGACGCCGACAAGCAACATCCGCTAATTAATAGCATTTGACACATATCAATGTGTCAAGACTACGTCTAGCTGCCATTAATAATATTCTTATTTCTTAAAAAGAATTATAAATTTCACTCTTGTGAAGGGAAGGAAAACAAACGAATTCGTTGATAAGAAAAATTCGTTTTCGAAATCGGCACAATCACAAAATTGTATTGATTTTTTTTTTTTTCATTGGAAATCAACCCCTCGCCCTTGCCCTGAGCTGTCTGTCGGTTGGGTTGCGTTGCGATTATCGGACATTGCAAGGCAATTAGTTTATTTATTTGCAACTGGTAGGAATAATAAATCATCGCCATTCATAGTACATATATAGGGAGAGTGAAGCCACTGGGCTTCTGTTGTTCATTTTTCCTCATACTTTTTATTTTTTTATTCACTTATCCCGGATTTTGCAGACTACTGCCTCATCTCTATGTATATATATTTTTTTGTTGAAATTTTTGAAAGAAATTCGCCTGTCAGCGCGAATGAGAAGTAGTTGTTGCGGGCCTGGGTGTCGATGTCGATTTCGATAGAGAGAGAAAGAGAGAACGCTCTCTCTAGCTGGTGTTGTCGTTTGCGGTGGCAGGCGGGTGGTGTATCTTTTTATATGCGAACATGTCCAAATGTGATTTATTACACTTTGATAACCCCCCCAACAATAATTACTGATATAATTTATGACTTTGAGTATTTATATTTATTGTTGTACTTTAAAATGGGATGGATTTATAGGGGGCTATATAACTACCCCTGCCACATTGGCTGTCAAGCTCTTCTGGGTGCGGGGTGTGGGGTGCCCTACGAAACGTAGAGGTGGTGCACTGAGCACCGACTTATGGCAGATACTTATACATATTATAGATGCATGAAAAGTATAAATTGAAAATGTTATTTATTCGCCTCTGTTGTGTTGTGGCTCGTAAAGTAATCATCTTTTGTTCGCATATGTTGTCATATGCCAGGACGTTGACAGTTGGTAACGATCACCCCGCCTCCGTCTGGTGTGGGTTTTGTAATAATTGTTTATAGCGCGTGGATGTGAGTATCGGTGATGGGGATCGAAACACAGTTGCTTGCGATGAAGTAATGTGTCATGTAATTGTTTTGTGCATAAAGTCGTCCTTTCTCAACCTGCTTCTAAAGCGTAGTTTTTTTTAAAAAATCCAATAAAACACTTAAATGTGCATCAAATATTCAAAATTTTTATTGTAATCGATAAATAGGCCTTTGCCATTTACGTTTCAAAGACTATTTCATGTAAATGTTGTCCGCGGCTCCATTCGGAAGGTCCAACTTTGCGTCACTTTTTCGAGCATTTCGGCCTGTATTCCACGAATTACACTTTCCTGTAAGGCTTCAATCGTGTTCGCCTTGTCCACAAAGACTAAACCCCACAAGAAATAATCAAGAGGCGTTAAATCGCATGATCTTGGCGGCCAACACACAGGGCCATTTCGAGAGATAAGCTGCTCACCAAATTCATCCTTCAACATTTTCATTGTTTGGCATGTGGCACCGTCTTGATGAAACCACATCTCAACCAAGTTTAACTCAGCTAACTGGGGCAAAAAAAGTCGCGTTTCATGGCTCGATATCATCCGCCGTTGTCGGTAACGTTTCATCCACGGTCGTCTTTGAAGAAAAATGGACCTATGATGGCACCAGCCCATAAACCACGCCAAACTGTCGTTTTTTTGCATCACTCCAGATGCGACAGTTTTGCTTATTTACGTATCTGATGAGCCAGAAATGAGCCTCATCGCTGAACACAATTTTTCGATAAAACAGCGGTTTTTCATATTTTTCACAGAGCATGAATTTTGATAATAAATTTCAATAATTCCATGATTAAATGGCAGAGTAAACTGAAAACTTTTCACTTTGACAGATGACGTATGGACGACATTACTAACCAGTGCTGCCAACCTAAAAAACTTAACTCTTAAAAAATAACACTTTACTTTCAAGATCCCACTTCAACTGCAACAGTGTAATACTTTTTTGTAGCCAAAAAAAAACGGACCCTATCGGATTCGCTTAGTAATGTGGCTCGACTCTGTCTACACAAAATCTCCTTCCGTTTATTGACTAAATTTGTTTGCCTCAATTTATGGAAAATTTTATGAACTCATTTTTAACTACTTATATCTTTTACCATGTCATGTCAATCGCAAATTTAATTTAATTATACTGCAAAGATTAGATTGCTAGCTATCTTCCAGCAATAGGCTTTTCTTATTATTATCGTTTGAGAACTCGTAAATTAGAATTTCAAAATATGAATTATAAAGTCCGCGCATTGACAATGATTTACCTAATTAATGACACCATGTCACTATGAGACGTACATTATAGTTGGCACGACAAATAGTTAAGGGGATTTCCAATTCCCAGAAGCTTATAATTTTGTTATGACAACACTTGAGTTGTTGTTCGGCGTCAGTCAATCTTCAACTAGCCATTGTCTGAATGAGGTTGTTTGCTTATTCAATTGTGTTTATTTTAAGCTTATTTATTAGCACTTTTGCACAAGACTTTGCTAAAAATGTAGCTGCGCCGCTACTTAAAATTTTTGACAACCTGACTGGGGAGCGAGGGGACCATAATGTATGACTTTGTGTAAAGAATAATTATGATCCATTTTATGTATTTAATTTAGTTTATTACCGCACATTTTTGCAATTTAATTTCATTTTAAATGTGTTAAAATTTAGTGAAAAATAATAAATAATAAATGATGCAAATAGTGTTTGTTAATATACAACAATAACGGAATAATAAATAAAAAATTAATATTAACAAATAGTGAAAATATATACATAAGAATAAATAAATAAATTGATATACATTGAGGATAGCTAATTTAGCTAAAAGTCGTAAGATCGAATTAATTTAAATTGAAAGCGAAATAACGTCAAACGCGGACGAATAAATACAAGTTAAGCTTGCCATTTGAAAATCAAAAGAGGCAGAAACAAAAAGAAAGTGTTAAGGAAGAATAGATAATAAGGGTTAAGAAATTAATCCGAGGCATTTACAAACCTTAGTATGTCATTGGAGGAATCTGCAACCAAAGGTGCTTAAAGCATTTAATTAAACAAAGTAACACTTGGAACCTGGCAATTCTTGTCATGCACAGAAGCTAAAAAAAATAAAAAAAAATAAATATTAGACTTAAACGGTCCATACAGGACCCAAAGCCTAGCATCTCCAACCACTGTGTGTGCGTAGATATATTTTTTTACACGAATGGATGGGACCTACAGTTTAATGCCGATTCCGAACGGCAATTCATTTTTGAAAAGCTTCTCATGACAGTTCTTACTCTTGAATGTTTGTCAAACGTTCGCAAGAGGTGGGGCAGCGAATAAAAACTTTCAGGTGGTACAGGTCGGGATTTGAACCAGCGACCTCTTGTTTAGTGGTCCAACGCACTTAACCACTAAGCCACTGCACCTACTGCACCCGCTGCACAGAAGCAGATACATTGGAAACATTGTCAATTCTTACTATACCATTATCCAGCTCCTTCCCGAGCAGAGATGAATGGAATAAGTAAATCGTTATCCAACTACACAGACGGATCTAAGATGGATTGTGGAACCGGTGCCGAAATATTTTCGGAAGAACTAAAGCTACACTTTTCAATCAAGCTGCCTGAAAACAGCAGTGTCTTTCAAGCAGAGGTTCCGGCGATCGCGGAACGGCCCGTAAGGTGTCATTGCTGGCAATGCCGCAAAATGATATTACCATTTTCATTGACAGTCAGGCAGCACGCAGGACACTGGGTCCTGCTATAGATATCTATTGGGTCCCTGGAAATAGTGACAAAGCCGGGAATTAGAGGGCTGATGAATTAGCTGGAGCGAGGTATGGAACTGCAATAGACTATGATCGAGCACTTCAGTCGATCAAGCCAGCTCTCTGCGATCTTAAAAAACAAGTGGAGAACAAGATTCTAATGAAATATAACGACAAGCAGGAAAGAACTAAATACTTATGAAGTTTAAAGGCAGCTCTGGCCAGAATACAACAGTGGCCGAATCATCAAACTTCCACAGTTTGACAGTTCATCACTGCCAAAGCAGGTAGGAGCCCTATCGGGACATAACTACCTAAGAAATCACGCAATGAAGTTAAACAAACCTCAAGGATGACGATATGTGTCGAGGATGAAAACCGCACACCTCACTTCCTCTGCCACTGTTCGAGTCTCGGTCACTTGAGGCACATAACACTTGAACGGCACACACTTTGAGCTGGCTGAGACGCTTGTTAGTTGAGGCTGTAGTGCCTATACTGTAGCGCCACATAAAGTAAAGTAAGTAGGCGTAGGCAAAGTTCTCTTTAGTTGGGGTCAAAGCTTTCATTATTAATTTATTTAATTTCGTAGTTCTTCGAACTTAAAACCCTTACCAGATGAAATCTTCCTCAATAGCGTTGTCGCTTCCGGATGTAAGCCAAGACGTCTATCATTATTCTATTAAAAGAGTTCGACTAACTCAGAACATTTTTATTGGTAGTACTTTACTGCGAAAATGTTCTTTTTTTCTTTCGCAACACTGCGCTGGTGGTCCTGTGGTATACCATTTTTAGATTTCACCATCTTAGTCGCTTGTATTACTATAGGGTATAACCGTGCTGCTTCAATCGGATCACCTCGTTCCTTATTCTTTATGCTGATAAAGAAGATGAGTGTTAATGGCTCTGTAACTTGAAAGTATCTAAATGTCGTACCTACCTAATCTTGTCATCCATGCTGCGACTTCCCCAACCACCGACTGACCTGCTGCTCCAAATATCTGAAATTTTTTACCTAACTCTTATGGTAACTTTCAAAACCTTAATTGACCGTAACTAAATGCACAAAGTGATAATAACGCTTTAGAAAATAACTCGAAAAAAAATGCCCCCAAGGCCTATTATATCAATAACCCCGTTTTACTAATTTACTAATAACTCAGAATGTAAGTACGTGTATGTGTGCACCTTGACGAATTATCATTTTCCATCTGATTTATAGTCAATGGGTGTAAGAGGTCCACAATTAACGTACATTGACTTGATAATAATAATAATAATAATAATAAGCCCATTCAAATTGACCTACCTACCTGCCGCTGAGAGTAGGTACCTATAGCTACAACATATTTATCGTGAGAATATTGGGTAGCCTATTTTCGTAACAATTACATTACTCATCGTGGAGTGGAGTTCTTTTACGCGCACACATGCAAATGCATAGGTACATTAATTTTTTTTTTTATTAGTTATTGCGCGCACAAACGTGTGTCAAAACACAGGGTTCAAAGAAAAAGACATTAACCAACTGTCAAGTCATAAATATAAAGTTGCCCCCAAGTAGGTAGTTAGTTTATAAAGGTAGGTAGAGACGTTTTTTTAAAAAATAAAAAGAAATTTATCATTCCACGGCGCGTTAACAGTCAACTTGGGAATTTTTACTGCCGCAGTCCTACCCACGGCCAACATTCACTACAACATCACAACATCGTACCTAAATCGAACAGTAGCCGAAAAAGAAAAACACATTCCTACAATACATACCTATTACCCGGCAGTGGTCAAAACTAAGTTTAACCAAAACTAGATACAGTAGTCGCGCACTGCGACTACTACGACGACGACGATGACGACGAATTTATAGGTAGCGCGCGAAAAGCTTTGCGCGCCTTGACTCACAAAACATGGGGAGAGCACCTAGTGCGCCATAAATCGTCGCAAAATAACAAACTTATCACACAGCACCGGAATTGATTTGTAGCCCGTGTGGTTGGTGGTAGTGTGGTAGACCACACCACCTTTGGACCCCGAGACTGCCGTCCTGGCCTGGCCGTCTACGAGCTACTACATTGGCTACCGAGCTGCTGCCATTCTCATTCTGCGCGAATGGCCAATTGTGGAATATAATAAATTTTATTAAGTACCCAATTATTATCGCGGACATTTCGAAAATTTATGATTTCCCAACAGAAAGTGTGTGTTGTATTTTTTTTTTTACGACCTCTGTCATGGCATCCCCTTGCGGGCGGGATTGACCCGACCCGGGAGACTAAATTGAGCTTAATATACATTTTATTAGTTGTTTTTGGTTTTTTTTTTGTTCACTTCATTTCTTGTTGTCGTGGTCGTTTGTGCTAAACTTTATGCAGCGCTTAGAGGTTGGAACTTCGAGTAGATACTTCTAAAATCTCAGACAGGAGGTAATAAATTTTATTTATACTTTGGTTCGCCTTTAAAGTGGGACATCTGCCCTATTAATTACGATTTGTAAATGGCCCTTCAGGAAACTGATACCACTAAACTGATATCGTAATGGGACGACTGAAAGACGTACGTACGTACGTCGTACCACCATGGCTGGCTGTCGTTGTCAACGGACCGGGCGGCGCCACCACTGTTACGGGTGATAGCTGAGTGATAGTGTGTTTGGATTTATTGAAAGGGACAGGCACAGCGCTGCAGTCGAATGAAATATTTGTTTGTTGTTCGATTTGTAAATCGTTTAACATATTGGGCGAGATAATGCGACGAACACGAAATTGATTGAGTGAATATATGTATGAAGCCGTTGCGTTTGGATTACCCACATATTTATGATATGGGATTAGCTGTGGATTTTGAAGAGAGACCGTTAAGCGCGGTAATGAATGCGCATTTGAGATGGGTTCGTCCATCGATGGTGCATATATTTAGTTGGGAGACAGCGTCATGACTGTCAGAAATTAACTCTATTTAAGTCCATGAGCGTAGCTAACATATAATGCACCCAAATATCGAAATGTAGGTATACATGGTACCTTCAAAATGCATTATGTTTGGATTAGCGGTTATCTACATTTGTGTACCACAAAAAAACTTAGTTTTTATCTTTAGTTTTTAGCTTTTTATCTGCAGCTGAAGCTTCCTGGGTTGATGCTTGTGTTCCGCAGGGCTCGGATTTGTTGCCGGTTTTTTTTTTATTGCTAATAATATAAAAATAATGTGGCTTTTCATTTGACTCGCCAAACTGTGTTTTTTTTTTAAGATTTCGAGCAAATTTTAAGGCTGTCAGGCCAGTTTTGTCTTTCCAGTCTTCCAGAAATATGTGACTGCGCCACTTTTGCCAGAACCAGACTGGCTACTCCGGTACGAAGACGATTCAAATTTAATTGAACTCGCTTCGCAAAAACCAGTGGGAGGTTGAGTACCTCAAATCTCGATGTGTACTAGCTGATCTGTTGTCATATTGGCCAGCCTTTCTGGAGTACAATGGACCGTCAGGTCTAAGTGCTTGTCATCCTTGGGTGACCCCGATCCAAATCAAATACATACAATACTCCCAGAAAATTTGGTCTGTTTAGATTCAGACCAGTTTCTCACAGTCTCAAACCAAACAAAGATCCACAGGAACTCGCACGTACACCAAAACGTTTGACATTTATCACTATATTTTGCAGAGTTGTTCAGTTTTGAAGATATCTATTGAATGTAATTCATTTCAAGTAAATACAAAAAAAAATTTCTGAGAGCCGAGCAAATATTAGAAATTTTATGGGTTTGTCTACAATTTGTTATGTTTACTTATTTTGTTCTCTTTTATTGCTGTCGATCGGATTTTCTTTTTCTGTTTGTGTTTGAGTAAATGTGTTATGCTTGGGTGTTTTCTTGGGTCGGATGGGGAAATGATTATTTTATTAAGGGATGGATGTTATTTTAATTGTTTATATGCCATTTAATAAAAAGTCGACCAAAACCGGTATGTTCTTGCTGCTTAAAATGTTCGCTTATGTCCATGTGGAAATGGGCCGACCAAGGCAATGGGATACAGTTTGCAAATTCTAAAAAAGAATGGCAGGTACTTCACAAAGTTTTTGAAACCCTTACATTTTGTTTTCTATAAAATTTCCATATAAAAGGAAAGAAATATATAGCAAGATATTTAGGAAATATTTTTGCAAATACATATATCACTCATACAAAGTTTTTCGTTATGCGTCTATTTTGGGGGCGTTTTTGTCCTTTACAAATTGTTGTTTTTTTAAGAATAAAATATCATCCAGCATGTTCTTAATGCCTTTGCCTTGAGGTCGTATAAGGACAGGATACCATTCATACCGTGGGTGCAGTAGCTTAGCAGTTAAGTGGGCTGGGCTACTGCGGTTTCAGTTTCAAATGCGACCTGTACCACTTAAAAGTTTTCATGAGAAAGCGTCTCAGATATAGCATTGCAGTTCGTGTCAAAGGCATTGGTTGTTATCATACCGTTGGGCCCAAGCAGACTGTATCCTTTCTTTATGTTTGTTGTATTAAATTTATTGGTCTTGCAAGTAGTGCACTCGATTTGCATATCTCCTGGCAGGAAACCAAACCGGGAACTAGTCGAATTCGCGACAGCAATAGTTCAGTGGCTACGATATTGGAATAAAGTAGGTCTAGACGCGCAATATGTAGATCACTAAATCGATGTACACTATATCCTACACTATTATTAGCAGCAGTTAGTAAATATATAGGATTACAGTTTTCACAATTATTTAGTACTTAAGTTTAACGAATTGGATAAATATTTTAGAAAATAAAAATAAAATTTGACTCATTCTCTGTGTCAGTTGGTAAATTATTAAATAGTTTCAAACCTTTACAAATCAATGAGGTTTGTGTACACATACTTAACATTCCTTAAGGCATATGGCTGAACATCTCTAATATATTTCACATAGCTTTAGTTTATAAATATTTTTAAACTACTCTAACATATTTATCACAACTCTTCATTGAAAACCACTTTAACTTTATATACTATTATATACCAAAATATCTATTTGCACTGTAAGATACAACGCATGGCTATATAGCCCTTAAAATTACCTTATCGCTACTTAGAATCAAAAATGTTGTTCGCCAATTACGTTTTATTTATTATTTTTTCAATTAATGTTAAAACGTTGTTGTTTCAAAATTTTCTTCAAAACCCTACTTTTGTTAAATTTTACAGTGACTTTGGTATCGAATCGACAAGATGGAAATATTCACATTCATTTCATTAATTTTTTGGTATTTTTTACTACTTTAATCACTATGACTTGAAGAACAAGCAGTTTCAATAGATTTATCTATTAATTTCAACCAAAGCTCCCCCGATGCAATTAAAATTATCACATTAAATTTTTGAAAAAATGCACAACAAAAAATGTATTAAATAGATTTGCTATAGACAACGCCGCCAGACACTAAATCCTTTAGAAACATATTTCCTTAGCACAGACTGTATACCGATTCGAGACCCTCGGAGAGTCTCTGCCTGAAATTGAGCAGCCTTCCATCGGCTTCGGTCCCGGGCACCCTGCTCATAGCGTATAAATCCTTCAATAATACGGAAATGTTTTCTTTTACTGCTTCAAATCCTTCTAAAGTCAGACCAATATCGGTCCCGAATCAGCATTTAATTTTAATTCCTCTCTATTCGTGTCAAAAATACAGCAATAGCTTTCAAGAAGCCGTGGTTCATTAATAACCTTTCAAAGAAATTAGGTCTTTCCGTTTTTCATTTCAGAAATAAAAAACATACACAGACATTAAGTGTTGTCGATCACAATCTCTGCCAAATGGAGCAGGAAAACTTCGTTTTCTTTAATAACAAAAATACACTTCAATCAAAACGAAAGGAAGTTCTGAACTGTTTGATCATTTTTTTCGTTGTTCAGTTAATTAGTGAAGGAGTAGAAGAAATACACGGTCTGCATGTGCGCATATTTGCATTCAGCCTATTTATATTTTTGAATTACATTCGCAGTCTGATCAACTAAGCAGAAAACCTTGCAAACAATACCGCCAAAGGCCCACTTCGTGTTGATCTTTTATTGTTAAGAACTGCACCACAACATGTGGTCCACATCATAATTTAATTTGTGTTTGTTAGGCTACAACTAGAAATCAAAGGAATATACTTTTGCTTAACATATAATCGATTTCTTTTAACACTCCAAAGCACCGATTTCAATGTTTCTTATAAGAGCAGTTTGTTTGATCTCATTTTTATCCTTCCTGTACACTAATGAACTAGCAATCAGGCTAGAGGCCTGATTTCATTTACATGTGATATGTCCTGAGTGCACGATTTATTGTTTCTTTTATAGATAGATATGAAATAAAAAAAGGATATAGTTACTGAGTTTTTAGAAAAATATTGATGTTGCTTAAGTCTTGTTCCAATAGAAGGATGTTCATCTATAACCAACTTTCTGATTACACATTTTATGTCTTCACTGTTTTTTCAGTTGAGAAATCATAAATCGGTCACTTTGCAAGTAACTTTTCGCCTTGATAGACAAACTCATTAAAGAGAAAATCGGAATCAGTTTTACTTACAAGACACTTCGACTCCAGAAAGGAAACGAAGAATAAGTCAAGCACACCCTCACAAACCCACTTACGTGGAACAGAAGGTAAGCCAATGGCTTACGAATTCATCAATTATTATGTCATTATCGAAAAGTTAATCATTCGATAAACCAATATATGTATTATAAGTTTGTATTACGGCGTACAACATACGAACTCATGCATATCAATTTTGACGAAGCAAATATGTGATTATTTCAAAGTGCATTTATTTCACTTGGTTGAGTAACAAAATGAGAAAGCAAAATTTACAAAATACCTATTTGTATGTGGTAATCCGACCCGTGTCGGAATCCTCCTGCGACAGAACTACCACGTCAACTTTCTCCAGGTAACTGAAAGCTTCAGTGAGACTCTGAACCTGATGGCTCCAAAACCGGACAGAAATAGCATTAGACTACACTACCCTTTGGTGGGGACCCGATACCCACTAACTATATAAATCCAACACTAAATGTCCACAAAACTCTGTCTGTTAGGTTCCCATCCAGGTTAGAATTGGAGGAGGAAAAAGTAACAAAAAAATTCGAAATATCTATTTTTACAGAAGGTTCTTAAATGGACCGTGGAGTTGATGCCGGCGTTTCCACATCTTAGATATAGATATATACAAATCTTTCCGCTTTCCCAACGCTTCTAGCGTCTTTCAGGCAGAAGTCCTTGCTATTAGGGAGGCGGAAAAGGAACTTTTAAATTAACGGCAATGAAAACAGCGGCTATCTTCATCGATACGACAGTCAGGCTGGCACTAAGGCTCATCCCGGCTTGGTGGGGGCTGTAGGCAAACACAGGCCCGAGCTAGGAACCGGGCCATAGGAACATATTTATTTAGGCACATTAAGGAAGATGTGCCCCACTTGCAGCAAATTAAGAGCACAGAACTTTACACGTAGAATGCGCGTGGACAGATCATTGGCCGATAGGTACGCACGCGGCCAAACTTGGAATCCCCCATAATAACTTCTGCCGCAGTTGTCTGAACGTAACGAAATATCATACACTGGGCAAGCATTTCTTTGATGACCTCGCGGACATCTCCTTAATACTACAGGTTGATTTTAAGTTACACTTCAAATCTACATTGCTTTCTCACAGGTCCCATGAGTGGTGGAACCTGTCGCCTAAGCGCTAATGGCACTCCCCGTTTACTGGACACTAGGGAGCAACCACCTTACCTACCTGCATACCTACAATACCATTTAGGTAAACATGAGTCTGTTTTCAGACTTACCTCGTTGAAGATAGTGCCCGAACTTAAGTTCGGGCTTTCTCTGAACTTGGTCGGAATTTTGTTTGGGTCCCAGGCCACAGGTGCCTGGCAAGGTTTAGAATAAGTTTTTCAGGACCCGAACCTGTAGTCATGTCTTCCGTTGATACTGGGTTTTCTCGTGAACACAAATTTCGGTGGCTCGACTACGATGGGTGCACACAGACCAAATGAATACCCTGGACATCTGCAAAAAGTCTGCGTCTTTCCAGGCGGGCTGCTCGTAGGCTTAAGTATGTTATGCTTGAGCAAGATCACTACCTGTCTGGCCTGTGGTGAGGACGATGATACAGCGGAACACTTCCTCTGTAGTTGTCCTGCCGTTGCTCGCATTTGCGGTAGCTGATATTTGGGGCTGCCGTGGTGAGTGCTAAACATTTATGTCCTTTATCACGTTGCCCCGCATATTTAAATGTAAAAAAGAAACTATAAATAACATTCAAAAAGCTACTTATGGTGTTTATCCCTATTGCCACAGAGATTGCAATGACTATGACCACGGCTGCCTATATTTCAATGGTTATATAGTCAGGGAAAATTTAGAACTGACGTCGATACGGCACTGTGAGTGGGTAATAGGTAAGCCCTAGAGCCCATTGCACAAAAGCACTCTCTTACTTATGTTCAACTGCAGAATTAGAGTGAAGGGCACAGAGTGCGGAGTTGTGGATTTGTAAAACTAATTTCAGACTTCTGTTTTACTAATATTCAATTTTGCAAAGTCTGCTGCTGAGTTTAAACACATCCAAATCCAAAGCAGAAAAAGGGTTTTATTGGCGTGTGAATGGTTCGCATTGAAATATGGCTTGGTCAAGCTTTAGTCATAGGGCCAGATAGTACAGCTGACTCGTAGTATAACAGACTGATTGTATAGCGTAACAGTTCATCAGAAAATTGGCATTTTCGATTGTAAGCGAATATGTTGATGGACTAATTGCATTGACTGACGTTCAGATAAAAGTGAGGAAGACGCGTTTTCTGATTGTGATTCGTTATTACAGTGAATTAAAAATTTCGGAGGTATCTGACTTCGAAAATCATGAATTGATTGAAAGTCTGAAGACGGTTAGAGACCTTTCTAAACGCTGTAGTCTTGGGTACTAGGGAATGGCTTATACGACCAATTCATAGGTTTCCAGATATTAAGAAAAAGATTTTTGGTCAAAAATTCTTACTTTTTATGAACCATGTTCTTTCTACCCTTACGTCAGCATGAGTGAGCGAATATCTTTGCGTTTTAATCCAATCAACATTTTTGGATTGTTTTTGTTAAGCATCTGCCGTAGCTCCTTAGTGTATCAATCCACAAGTCTCGAGACTAGTCTACCGTAGGTTCACTCTATGTTAGACTTCCAAAAAAGTGGGCTCAGTTGAGTTCTAGTGGCTCGTTCACTTTCCTATCAATCTGAATCTGCATGCCCTGGCAGCAATCATAAGGTCATCATAAGGTATATGCAGCTGACATTTCGTCTCACTACTGCTCTGGACCTCATTACAGTTTATGTTGAAAGTTCTAGCGGTGAAACTACGTCTCTACATCTCCTAAGCTCATTGGACAATAGCAGCGATCTCCTAAAAGATCACACAGTTCACGTGTCTAACTTTGAACCGTGCGTCGGTGTATAGAGCTATCTCTTTCTCTTCTATGACTATGACATTTGTCCAATCAAAGGTTGAAGAAAAATAGTCTCTATTGGATACCTCTGTTGATGCATGGCTGCAATGATGATCCCGATAGCTTTTCACCACACCACTGCGCCATTTGTTAGGCTAATCCTTAATACCGCTCTGTACAGCCATAAAAACCCCATGTATTTCCAAGCGATTTTCTGCAGTCATACAAGGTGATGGTATGCCTTCTCGTCGACACCAAACCAAAATCTGTTGCAAAACACATTATTCATCTCCACAGAACATTTTAAAAACTTTACTTTACTACATCTCTGTGGGGTAATGAGTGTCGGTCTGTAATTCATGACATATGTATGTACACGTCCATCTCATTAAATCCACCTTTTGTATTTTGATACTTCCACTCTGCGCTGAAATATCTCACACCAAAGCGACATAAGTAGCTGTCACTTTTGCCGCAATGAAACCCAGCTGTCAGTGGTGGTGTTGTTGGCCTCATAACCCTGTAAGTCATCCTGATTATAATTATAGGTGACGCAGTTATATTTCCATTTATGCCCTCATAATTCGTTGTCGCCTAACCACCACTATACCTAATATAACACAACTGTCCATTCCATTCCTTTTCTCGCTCTCTTTTCGTTTGCGGTGCGCGACTTTAAAAAGCATTTTACCGCTTCTGTAAGTAGCCTCGGCCTGAGTCATTTCCTTCGTTCGTTGTCGTTTCTATACTTAAATTGTAATCGGTCCCCAGCCAACCGTTTTAGTGGGTATTAGGGGAGCTTTTCTTCCATAAATTTATTGCTGCTTTTAATTTCGTAATTGTGATTGATGAGCTATTTCGGATGTGTCGCATGTGTAAAGTTAGAGGATTTGGGGACTTTGTTTATTTATGGCTTCGATACATAATTCGCGTCGAGAAATGAAGGCGATTCTATTTTGACAGCCAGATTGTCATATTTGTTATGGATAGTAATCGTCAGGTATTAATTGGGGAAAATCTCTCAGTTAAGCTGTAGGGGCGGTAGGCTTTGAAGTTCCCGCAAAGTACCAAGTTTCATCTGCCGAAAATGAAGTTTTATCTAATATCGGTGAATGGGGTTTCGTTTGTAATTTTATTTACGACTTTAAGAGGTGTTCTTTTTTAGCAGTTTGGTTGGTTCTCTTTGATGGCTTAGTGATTTATGCATTCAAGAATTTCGTACTTCTAAGACTGCGTGGTGCCGAGTGTGCTTTGCAAATGGACAGTGGTATTAAAGCGAGAGCTCGAGCGCATTAACGTTGGGGCTTATGTTATCGTTTGGTGATTATGGGGAATTCAGAAAAGTGTCTTAAGTGTATTTTCGTAAGCCACACATTTCAAGAAAATTAAAAAAGGATTTACATTGCCATTGCGCGCAGATAGTGAGGATTTTTTTTATACAAGACACATAAGTCGAAAAGTGATGAGTAATAAATGTGTAAAGTTTTGAAAAACAATCGTCAAGGTGTCACTGCAATGGTGTCACTGAATTTTGCGATAGCGAACCAGGGGGGTTTTGGTTTCGTCCGAAAAATGTCGCAACACTAGATGACGAGTTTCGTCACGAATATAGAAGGCTTGAAGTTGGAAAATTTAGAAAATATGCCAAGCGAGCAAAAGAAAAGGTTGGGCTTGGAAAGAGCATTACTTAACTTCGGGGCTGTTCAGTTACAAAAAAATACCTAAGTGGACAAATATTCGTAAAGTTCAGAGGAGAAAAAGAGAGTGGTACAGTTGTGGGCTTTACCATTAACCCCAACTCAAGTTATATCAAGTAAAAGTGAATATTAAAGGAACTATTTTTTAGACCAGAGATTTTAACTGCGCAGAAAATGTTAAAAATTCCGAGCGACTTTATTTACTTAACAAAAATTTCTTCTTCTTATTTTCCCGATATATACCTTAATAATACTTCAACTCTTCCTGGAGCGTAGGGCGACAACCAGGTACTTCCATCTGTCTCTCTTTGCAGCTCGATACCTCAGCAGTGGCCAAGACTATAAATTTTGAGACTGGGCTTCAGCCTAACTGTTGACCTGGAAGTTCATTGGAAGCACTGTTTAGCCATAATGGCATCTGGTTTGCTCAGTGTATCAGACATCAATTTTTGTTTATTCAGTAATAAGCCAAAATTCATTGTTGGATCTTTAGGATGTAACGCAGAAAACAAATAACTAAAGCTTGTAAACTTTTCGATATGTTGCCAGAGCGAAACTATATTTAGTGCGAAACTATAATTTGCTCAAAATACACTACAAAAAGGTTTTTCACTGAGCTTTGTTTTGTCTATATCTGACATCCAGGTCCGTTCCAACATCAACTAGAACTGGGCGACCGACCTCGCCTATGGTCTCTCGTCTTAAAATAACCTCCTGTTATTGGTCTCAGCTAGTGTGCATAGTTTTGGAAAATCGGTTCTCGTTGGTACCCATCGGCTCTAAACTAATAAAACAAAATTATGTTTTGTAGCTTCAGTAACTCGAAGGTTTGAGGGTTAATCGAGTGTTGATCTTGACAGGGTCGTAAGCTGAATATGTGTTTAGAAGCAAAAGGGTTAATTTTATATAAAAGGAAATTATATCAAGGAGTACTTCTCGTTTCCAGTATGCAACGTTGACTGGAAAATGAGAGAATTCAAGTTTTAAAAATATAAAAGGTATCCGTTTAGTAAGTGCTAAAAAAACACAGCAAGTGAGATGCTTGCAAGAAACTTGCTCAGTGTGACGACCCGAAAAGTCTTGCATGCAAGCAATTGCTTCAAGTGACTCGTTTGCATGCAAACGTTTGCGCCAGAAACACTGTGTGACTAGTTCAACTTTCAGCAAGCGCTTGCCGCTTTCATGAACTGTATCTGCAAGTAAACATTCATCTATCTTCTAGGCGGAGATATTAACAGATTTGTACAATATGGAAAGGAAAAGAAACACTTACATTTGTAGTGATAACCAAGGTGCAATGAATTGCTCAACCCTCTTAATTGTTAAAGATAGTGCTCGAATTCAAGCTTTCTTTTCACTTGGTCGAAAGGCTGAAGACAGTGAATCTTGATATGGTGAGTGGCGGTATCTGAATGGTAGTAGTTGTATCTGAGTGGCTCCAAAATTGCTCTTCGATGAGCTGCATTTTGTTGCCTCAAATTCTGCAATACTCGTGCCGCTATCTCCAGAAAAATGAATTGCTTCTTCTTCTTCAAATATAATGTTATCGCCGCAAAATTTCTCAGTTTGCATAGATTTTGGTTGAACCAAGAAACGAAACTAAACTGAAAACGGCAAGCACTTTACCCGTCCACTCACAGTCACAAATCACTTGCTGCAAGTACTTGCGCTGATTTCCTCGAAAAGTGCTTGCAGCAAGTTTGCTTGCAGGCAAGAAAAAAATACTTTCCTCACATAGTGTGACTGTTCACTGCGAGCCCTTTCACGAACATTTAAAATTTTGAATACTCGAAACGCTTGCTGCAAGCGCTTC
Source organism: Ferdinandea cuprea (assembly GCA_963576555.1). Taxonomy (NCBI): domain Eukaryota; kingdom Metazoa; phylum Arthropoda; class Insecta; order Diptera; family Syrphidae; genus Ferdinandea; species Ferdinandea cuprea. The sequence continues at coordinate 82,401,808 of OY754961.1, read as the reverse complement.
TTTAGAGGCGTCGTTCATTTATGTGGACTCTTATATTTCGTATTTTCATTCAAAATACAAAATTAGCTCAAATCGCCAAATATGTAAATGTATCTACTATCTCGCTGTAAAAATTATTCAATTCAATTCTGCAACACCTCTAAATGTCGCTTCCAATCACAATACCCTCCATCCCATGTTCACTGTCATATCATCCCGGCACATGAAGGCAATGTACTCGCATACAAACAAAATATGTCATATTCACAATGTGACAGCTAATTGTCACATTAATACTTCACAACATTTTTCATTTCGCATTTCAATGCCCATTTTTATCAGAACTCTCCATTCCCGACCCGTCACCGTTACCGTCACCGCCGCCGACCCACATGCTGCAGCAGCACACAGAATGGCTCCAGTCAGCCAGCCAGCCAAACATGCTTTCCATTTCAACAACTGTCACCATTCATATCCAGTCGGTTGGTCGGACGGTCGTCGTCATTGTCGTCGTTTCGTCCCGCATCTACACACTCTGACAAATATGTCGAAACGCATTAACATCGCATTCGAGGCTAATTCAAGACAAAATACTTGTGTTTTGTAAAGTGTCACATTAAATTTATTCACATTAAATTTATGTTCCGCCGTCAAAAATACCAACCATTTTCCTGGCGATGACGACGCTGACGACGGGGTGGCGGAGAATGGAGGATAGGATGAACGACACATTCACATAAAATCAGTAAACGAACGACTCCGCCGAACCGGAGAAAGTACTTAAATCGGTGCCGAGCTCTCTCTGGAGAGATGTCAAAATAATTTCGGTCAAAAATCTTCACATGTTTTTTTTTTTTGTTTTTGTCTGATTTTTTATTCAGTGTGAATCCACTTGGAGAGAGAGAAGTCCACTTTTCTGTTGTATCTTTTACCAATAGCATTTGCCTTTGCCAGCCCTCGAGAGCAATTTGACACCACACAAGCACACAAGGCACCAGCGAGAAAGGGAGCGACGATGACGGTGGTGCGTAAGTCAATGGGAATTATCCCAGCTGTATGGGACAGGGATCGAAAATTGTCATGTCAGTTATGTCATGTCGTGTTAATCAAATGGAATTAGCTTGAACTTTGTGCACTCGTATGTGTAACCCGAGTTCAATTGATCTTTATTCGTTTTATTTTTTATTTTTTTTTTTCCTTTTTTGTGTGTGCTATGTCGGTCTTTGTCTTTTGACAGGGGGTATGTGTTTTTTTGTTCCTGGTTTTTCTGTCGGAAAATAAATTCGCAAAGAAATTACAAGGAAGTGAGTGGTGTGGTGTGCACTTGTGTCCATGGTCGCATGGCCTCCTCCTGTGGGACAATAGCAGCTAGCAGTATGAGATGGTATCGGCATCGCATCTTCGTCATCGTTGGGCCTTGCAACACCACGGGCGGTTCTCATTCGCAGTGGACTCGACTCGGCATGTGGTTCGCCTTCATTAGACGGATACGAAGTCTCCTCGCACCCAAGAGATGCCGGCGACAACGAAAGAAAACGAATCGACCCTATGTTGTAGATGGCAGACACAGCACTTAGGTCGTGATGGCTCTGATAGAGAGTTTATTACATAGAAAATGTCATTATTTGTTACCATCAGCTGTCAAAAAATGTAATTGGCAAGTCAAACAGAGGGGGGAAGTACTTGACATAACGTTACAAATGAAAATGCTGGTGGGAGGTAGGTATAGGTGGGAGGTTGGATGGTTGAATGTGAATGACTTTGGCAAAGAAATTCTTTGATTGCAAATCTGAGAGGTTTCCGATTTTTATTTCATTTTCATTCTTCTGTGAGTGAGGGAAATGTCAAAAACTATTTAGTTTTTTTTTTTGTAGTTTTCTTTGACAGGAGGCTAAGTGGGGGTGGAAAATGATGTAATTGATTGATTTAGGGTGGTTGAAAAGGTGCTTTTCTATGATTTTGAATGGTGTCAGTTTTATAGACCTTTCAATGGTGGGTGGACTAGAATTGCAATAAGTTTTCAAAAGATTCCTTTTAGGACCTGTAAGAGACAAACTTAGGAGACTGGTATGATAAAAAACATCTCGCACCTGTACAGAAAAGCTTCTATCTAGGACCGAAAGTCAGTGTTAATAACAGGAACTTCAAGATAGGTAAGAAGTCCGCCAAACACGAGGTACACATGTACGCTGATAGTAGAAATAGTGGAGGTAGTGAACACCTGAGAGCACTTTAAAGTTGGAAAGAAGAAGAAATTTGTGTTCGCTGCACTTAGACATTTTCAGAAAATCAAATAGCTATGGTTAACATTGGCTTGGCTTTCACTACAGACACCCTGTCCCCTTGTCTCCTCAAGCTGTTCTTCAAAATACCACTAGAATAGCATAGATCTCCACTTGGAAAACCGATGTCGAACGAGGAGAAGAGCCTAACTTTATCACATTCCAAAAAACACCAGCATCTGGGCCCTGTCGTGTTTTTGAACCGTCAATCGTGAAAATGCGAACACACTGGCTAAGATTCTGGGCGTAACTCTTCTTTGGGACTTAAGGACTTTTAAGCCATCGAAGTTCCGCAATCATTGCATCAGATGACAGACATATCGTCGGCGGAAAGAAAATAAGAATTTACCAAACGTACTTCTGTTTGAACGAGAAATGTCCTTCAGGGTTGCTTGCATGATAAATCTATGATATTTTTAAAGATCTTATGAGAGTATCTAGTCAAATGTGCTAGAGAAGGCCGCGATGGCAACCAATTCATATATGCATAGGATTCATCTATGTGACAAGCCCCATGTTCTGGCAAAGGCTTCCTTGCACTGCCAAAAAGCCGACAATGCATGTCTTCGTCTAGACATGCTTGGTATAAAGGAGCTTGCTTTCGAGTATTCAGCTTGCCTTGATAGCTGCAATGCGACGGCTTTTAGAACTTGTCCAGACAAACACGTCAATTTCCTTCCGGTTCCCGGAACATTCCCAGAGATCCAAATTTTTGTACTCGAATCGTCAAAACTGTCGCACAAACTGTCGCTACGTCTGATCCGACAGAAAGAATAGCAACATCATCAGCATAAGCCTGCCAGCAGAGATAAGCATAACAGTGGATATAGAACGCAGACTTGTGGGCAGCCCTTAATTACTCCTGATTACAGATCGGCTGTAATCCATCATCCTGCTCTCAAACTATATACTCGGATCCACGCATCTCGGATTTCTTTTACATTATTTCGTCAAGCGGAGCGGCACATGCTGTCAAATTTCACATTGTCCAAGAACCCCTTTCCAAACGAGAGTGCTCTCGACCCTTCCAACAAGGTTCTGGTGCGCCGTTGGTTTTCAAAAAGTGTTTGGGCCCTCAAAGCCAGTAGTTTGCACATGATCACCAGTCTTTGCTTTTGTACAGAAAGGAAAGACAAGCTAAGCCAGGGGTCCTCACGTTCAAATCTTCTTATGTTTTTCCCTGCCCCACACTTTTGCGAAAGCCTGATGGCAAACATTGAAGAGTATAACTTGTCAAAAATTTGCCGTTCGGAATTGCCAGGGGAAAACCTATCCAATTATTTAAAATATTTAACTTCACACACGCAATAGTGTCAGAATCGAGGCCTTAGGTCCTGTATGGACTGGTAATGTTTGCCATAATATTGAACTTAATCCTCAGCCACACTTTTTCCTAGGCTTCTGCCATATCGAAGTGTGTTTCTTGGGCGCTGGGATTTGAAGATCCTGTTGACTGGATAACAATTTTCCAATCGCTCAATGTGGCTAACAAGATCCACTTTCGCATCCAAAACTGAAGGCTCTCGAGGTTGTTGATAGAAACAAGAAAGTCAATTGATGGCTGGCTCACAGTCCTATAAAGTATGTAAATCTAACCACCATCTCCTCGCAAAAGGATTTCATTTTTAGTTCGTTCTGTTCCGCTTCACTTGGAAAAAAAACCCGCTTAAATTGTTTCACTTCAAATATAAAAATAAAAACAATAAAAAAAAAATTGTTGCCTCGCAAAAGAACTGCACTTCCTTGCGACATTAAAACGGCATTCTGCAAGCCTTTTCTTAACTGGCCATCGAGAATCTAATTTATGACTTAATTACCAAGTCATATTTAATGTGATCAATAAACTGTCTTAAAAAGCAACAGGCAACACAGATCCAGTGGTATACGTATAAAAGTGGTTCTATCCCGCCGAGTGGCTGATCAATAAAATTCCAATTAAAATGGCAGCGATTATGTATCAACAGACCATTAACGTCATGGAGTACCTGCCACAGGTTCGATATCTTTTTGGGTTCATTGGTGGTGGTAGGTATCCGTATCATTCCAGCAAAAGCATTCCCGCGCCGCTGAGCTAACCTGTGGGATTGCTTTGCTAGCTAAGCTAAAATGCAGATCGGGTTACAACATTTCTTCAACCAGAAAATAACACAGAGAACACAGAAAGAAAGAAGAAGTGTAAGAGGTATTTAGTGACATGGAGATCTCCTACTGTCTGCCGTCATAAATTTCCCTAAAAAAACAATTAAACTTCTGGGTATGTCGTAAATTTAGTCATTATCTTTCGACCCACACAGGCACACGGGGGGGCGAATGGTTTTATAGTTTTAAGGTTGATCGGTTGGTAGGATGGATGCCATTTAAGGAATACACCACAACGTGGGATGATGGCGGTATAGCGAGTTCAGTTGTCGCAGGCTCTAATCCTAGAAGGAGGTGGAGGATTAATGTGTTGCTGTTTGGACATGCCACGATAACTCTTAAAATGTGTGTAAGGTGGAAATCGTGTTTGTATTAAGTCTTAAACATAAGGTCATCTACCTATTTCATGTCTCTATGGAAAAGGATATCATTGGCGTTATGCAGCTGAAGATCAGGGGACCTCATCATGATCCTGAAAAAATAGTAAATAAGTAAAAAGTAAATAGGAAACAATTCTTCTTCAATACAAAAATAAACGTGCCTTAAGGTGTGGTTTAAATCCCTAATCGGGGCGGTTAACAGTTTCCTTCAATATTTTTAATTTTCAATTAAGTGAACTCCGATAGAGCTTCAGAAACGACTAAAGCTTCGGATTCTGTAATCTTAGTAATCTTCAGTAGCTGCCTTAAATATAGTTACACTCGGTTCTCTTGAGAAAAGGTTAAAGCCTTTTTTATACCGAAGTTCAGTAAAACGTCACACGAAGCTACCCCAATCAGTTTATCCCCATTTCTCCCAAGACTCCAGAGAAACGTATTGCCACACGAATTTCCCCAAACCAGAAGAATAACTATCAATGATATATTTTCTAGAAAAGGATGTGGGATGCGCCATTAGCGCTTAAGCGTTTAGTTTGGCCGCAAGCGGTAACTATCGGGTCGAAAACAGCAGACGGCACGGGACTCAATATTTACCTTCGGGTCCGAAACCAGTGTAGTATATTTCAGGATGTTATGACTATCCTTGAAGCAGCAGGAACAACAGCGCTATATTAAACCGATGGATGCTTAAAATATCGCGGTCTTTTTAGATAGCCAAAGCCCTGGAATCTCAAATAAAAAGATCTATGCTGGTAAAGCAAGGAAGAGAAGCTGTCAACGAGATTACCAAGAAGTGTGAAGTTTATCAGAGTTGTGTTAACGCTCAAAGTTTCTATCTGCAAATAGAAAGGAACCACCGTCCACTCTAATGCAAACTATTAAGTTGAAATCATCCATGTACCTAATAAACAAGTAAAGTCTTTAATAAGATTGCTGTCAATTAAAATAAACAGAACAGAAGGATAAATAGGAGCTTCATGCTGGGAGCAATCCCGGACACTGCCTTCAAGGCACGCATTCCACTTGACTGGTAGTACTTTCGAAAGACTTCTGCAGAAGAAGCTGTAACAATATCTTTTCCCCTTTTAAGAACTTGACTGCGCGATGACTCAGTCATCTCATTTTGCTCTTACCCCAATACACTTCCAAAAGTCAATCACATTTTTTAAAAAGATCGTATTTCATATTGCGGGGAGGGGAGGGTTCCTTTAGTACTTTTCCAAAAGAGCTTCGTCTCCAAATTGATTCATAAACTGCTAATTGCAGAACTAAGCGGTCTCCGACCTATTCCAGACATCCGGAGCACTTAGACCACTTGCGCCCTTTTGGATGCCCTACAACCAAAATGAAGCATCGAGAAAGGCCGCAAGGTGGAGCACTATTTCTTGGGAGAAAGCGAAGCACATACGAGAAGTCCTCATCTTCTATGCAAATTTTACTAAAATCGCTTAAAAAAACCTGAACCTTAAATATTGCATGCACGACTAGCTCCCGTGGATCCACAGAAATTGTAGTACACAGTTTGCTTAGCACCACTTAGACCAGCAACCACTTAGATCATTTTAGATCCAACTTTGGTCAGATTGTCGCTAGAAATGTTGTGCCACTTGTCCAATTCTTTAAAAGTCTCCAGCTTTTGCACTCGTTCAGCGGTAATCGAACCTATTCTTATAATTTAAAAAACAGTTTAATGGAAAGCCTCGGCACAACAAAAGTGAATCCTAAACTGTTTCGTCATCTTCTTGAGAGATATTGGGCGGTCTGCGCTACAATGGAGCTTATGAAAGAGACAAGGATTTGATTCATGATTATTTCTACCCTTTTAACTTGTCCGAGAAGATGCGGCTATCCTAAGCAGATTACGTTTATCTTTACTCATCGGTGCACTTCGTTGGTAGCCATTATTTTTGTCTGCGATACGGTACAAAAGTTGTATTGTACTAACAATGGGGTCATGCGACGACAACAAGCCCTTGGACTAAGTGGAACACGGAACAATCGCAAAGCTGCCCAATTTAGCTACGAAGCTATTCGTTTTGTTCGGAGCCTTTATTGGTAAGCCTAACAGCGATTCTAGCAAAGCGAAGACGATTATTTTTTGTATAGATCATTTTCATAGAGGATGTGTGTGTTTTGCAAGGATAGCGCGTCTTGTTATGATAAAAGGCGGACAACCTTCGTTAGATTTCAGTCAGCAGTTATATAGGGTAAAGCTTTCTAAATCTGTCGAAAGGTCTGAAACCATTTACAGAGCCTAGTAAGGATCTTACGTCATGTTCCTGTTCAAGCAGATATTTAGATATCTACTGATCTGATTTTTGGACCGTCAACATGCTGATTCGAATGTCTTCATGATGCAAGCTATATGTTCAGACATTTTGCTTTTATGGTCACATTATCAGCACCGTGTAAACGATTTTTGGCCAAGAAAGTCAAGATCCGTTCTTTTATCTACCCAACCTGTTTAGATTGTTTCTTTTAGTTGATCGTTGCATCAGAGCAGACTTTAATAGAAAGCTAAGTATGTTAAAGACAGGTACCTAACCTGTCAGATAAACCATCCCCTTCTTCTCCGTTGTAAGCTTCTGATCCATTGCAATAACCGTAGATCCCTGTAAAACCTGGGCTAACAATAAATCCCTCAAGATTAAATCTTTGCCAAAATAAGACACTTCGAAACCTGATAGTCTGTCTGATTTTCTCAAAATGTCACCCTTTACATTCTCAATCCGAATGAAATCTAAAACCCAAGTTAAACCCACAACCGATTCTAGTTCGCTGCAACAAAACCAGTTGAAATTGGTTGCGCAATTTATAGTCATCATTCTCTCACCTCTATTATTACCTTTATATTGTTGATAATAATAAATTAATGTCCTTGTCCGCCGGATCGATTGTTGTTTCTGTCACAGACATGCTCGGCAGCACAAAAGAACACAGCACTGGTGTATGGGGAGAAACAACAAAAAAAAAGGACATTCCACTTTCACGAGATTTTCGATGAAATGAGCATATGAGTTGTTTGTTATTAGGTTGGCATGATGGGGAGAAATAAAATACAAAACAACACAAACTAAGCACAAACATCCGACGATACGAGTGCGACTTTCAGTCTCAGTCCTTTGTGTATTGTGTGTGTGTGCTTGCGATGGTTTTACATGTCGTTTTTGTTCGAGAATAATTGTCTTTAACGGGTTGACAGGAAGGTGTCACATTCCCATCCATCCTTCCTACTCATTTCCATTTGAATGTCAACTGTTATAACAGAACGCTGACATTTATATGTCTACCTACATGCAGATTTTTTTTTGTTCGTCCTCGTTCTATATATGTATAAAAATTTTTTTTTCCTGTGTCTGACAAGGGGTGGAAATACATAATAAAAATCGAGTGAAAAGGGACTATAATTTGTGGTAAGACTGGTATTTAGCTGTCATGAGTGTCATTTCAAAAAAGGGATGCAATCTGCTGACATCGTTTAAATGCCAAATTGAATGACAGGACACTTCAAAAGCAAATAAAAAGAAAGGGACACACACGCAATATGAAGGACATTGTTTGTTTGAGTGGAAAAAAAGGGGTGAATTTGACACTTATGTTTGAGACGTAGCAAAAGCAAATAAAGTACAATTGGAAAAAGTGGTGTTTTAAGCCTTTGTGTTATGTAATCGTAATCAGTCGAATGTTAGCGATATGTTACAGTGGCGAGTCGTACATACAGTACCTAGCTACCTAGTAATGTTTTAGTGAATAATTGATGGACTTGTATGCATATTTGACAGGGACGGGCGAATTGACAGGCAGGTGAATGGTCAAATTGACAGGCAGGTGAATGGTTAAATGTGGGCGGTTCCAACGGAGTAAAAATGCTTTAAATATTCAATTTTATAGTAGGTAATTGTTTTGGAGAATAAAATTAAATGCAATTTCTATTAGAAAGCAGTCAGACTAAACTGAGTAAAAGTGTTTGTATCAACTTTAATAAAACTGGTTTCTTCCTATTCATCTTCTTAGCAGTAGTTGCGAATGATAAAAGGTCTCCCGTTCTTTCGCTTAGCAAAGGTGTCCCTCAGGAATCAATATTGGGACCCTTTCTATTTACCTTGTGTATCCCGTCGCTTGGTTTCAATTGGTTCTTCCACATGTATTCTGACGATGCTCAGCTTCGGTATAGTTTTTCTCTGGGACTTATTGAAAATGCAACAGTCAAGATAAAAGAAGTTTTTTAAAAATAATAAAAATATTAGCCCCGAACAAATGGACATTGCTTAAGTCCAATTCAATTTGTTGAGTTAGCGAGAAATCTAGGAGTAGTATTCCAGCACTTAGCTGGACTGTAACACTGAGTAACTCCTGCTTTACTGGCAGGATTGGTGTTTTATAAAGCTAACACTCGCCTTTCGTCTTTGGAGTTCTTTGTTTTGCCAAACCGAAATAGTAGCGGTTGCCTATGGTACATAATTCATCGTTAAATCTCCACTAAGATGTCGTTTGCGAAACTTATGTAAAACCTGAGGTAGTCAATTGTATTGTCAAATTGTCAAATTCAATTGTATGGATCTTTTGAAGATAGTATCTTCTTGCCGGATTCCGATAAATCTTTGGAATAGTTTAGATGAGCTGCTGTCAAACTGCGAACATGTGCCTTCTAGGGGCAGGCAACAGAGCTAGTTCAGCTTTTCCGGCATCCCGAATGCGGCGATCACTATGTAAATCTCCCAATGATGAATGCTTTATATGCGCACTGAAGACGATGACTTGAAATTTGTCGGTCTTTTTTAGGTTATGTGTTGGTGAGAAAATTTAGTGTATTGTCGAATTGCCGTGACTAAATCCTTACTGATATATGCCGATTAGTGTGATGCAAAGCGGGTTGGTACGTTACGCTAAATTAAGCACGGATATGCCTTGATAGTCCTTAGAAGACATAGAATCGCCTTAGGAGTGCATCTACAGTTTGTAAAGAAAATGTTTTTACACGCAAAAATATCCCTTCAGCTTACTTTTTCCTTGCCTTCAGCTTCAAACACAGCTTATAGTCTGCGTTTCATCGATATAATTAATTTTTATGACCGCATTCTCTAGGTATTTCTGCCCATTTCTCGTGGATAAATTGAACTATTTGATTTTGGGTCTATCAACCTTGTTTTTAAATATGCACCCACAAATTCTCTAAAGTATTACGATCAGGACTTCTTTGGTACAATTGTAAATCTGTATGATCCTTGGTAAAATTTGAATTTCGGTGTTTGGTTCATTCACCACAATTAAATCCAAATTAACGGGCGCTAATATTCAGCATAGAATGCAAAATGTTTAAATATTACTTCGCATCCGTGCGGCCGCCAATAAAAACCAGGTTTGCAATTCCTTTACTTGATATGCAAGCCCACGCCATAATAGACAATTTACCAAATTTAACTGTTAGAATAATATTTTATTCAACGCTTTTAAAGGTGTAATTGCCTGTCATCCGGCATGTCATTGAACGTGTCAAGCGTATAACCGTATAGCCTGTCATACGCATAGGACTGATTTGATTGACCGTGTGATCGCTTGTCATCGCTATTGCGCCTGTATGACCAAATTTTTTTAACAGCAAGTCATCCGAATGATAAGGTATGCAACCGATTTTCCACGGTGTCATATAACATCGTTTAAAGTTCATTTGAAAAAAATGTATACTCGGATGACCTAACGGATGACACTGTGTGATCGGGTGTCACCTAGCATATTCACCGTAAACCTTTATCAATTTTCGTGAGTATTGATGAAAGCTTCTCGAACCGCACACACCTTTAAAACTTTCTATGAATCCTCTAAAACATTTGACAGATTTTTAACTTACAAGTCTAAAAGTCAACTCTCATTGCACTATACAGTGTGAACAACTTGACGGCGACGTGCAATTTTATCTCACCGATTTTTAATTCCAATTAGGTTTTCCACGGCTGTCTAAAACGTCGAGCAAAACCCAGTTGGTGTTCTAAATGTTTTTGCGGAAACATCTGTGCGGTACGACGATTCAGAACGATTCAGAAGTGAGGCTGTGCGCTGCCTTAAGCAGTCCGATGTGACATCTGTTTGTGAGTCAATACGCAATCTTACAAGGATGAGATAGCAGATTCAAGCACCAAGGAGTCTTATTCATTGTGAACTCAACCTCAAACGTGGGTTTCTTTAAAGGGGACATATTCTGAGTATATGTCACTTGGCAATTTAATCCGCGATCCCAAAACAATTCCCAAACTTGACTAAAAGCGGTTCGATTGATGTTGCAAATAGTACACACATATCTGCTTGCATCTCCATTCCACAAAAAAATAAAAAACATAAAAGAGCCAACAAAATATTATTATTAAATAAGAAGAAGAGGAAGAATATGATTTAAAGATAGTCACGTGTCACTCTTGGCTTGTCATCTGTCTCGGCTGATGATGTTAGATTGTCATAATTGTCGTCATTCAGCCCTTTACAAAAGCAGACACAGTGTCACGTTTCAAAAGCTCGTCTAACAGATTAAACTATAGATAATCATGAGCTGTGTGTTTTTCTATTATTCTATATCGAAATGCGCCCGTGTCAGTGTCATAAAATAATATAGTTGTTGACAGCGAGTAAATATTTTCACTAGTGCAGCAGCAGCAAGCAAGACGCTTGTGTTGGTTTATTGTGACGGGATGATGCCGGACAAATGTTTACCCATCCATCTATCTAATCGCATGTGTGTAAATTTTCATAATTTTGCATTCTTCAACTCATAATTCAACTGGCAGTGAAAGTCTGATTGTGCAAAATGGTAATCTCGATGGATTATAAAAGGCTTCCGCTGGGTGTTACCTGATTATTTCATTTAATGTTATTTTTTTACTGTTATTTTTCACGAGTACATGAATTGCGATAAGGCAAAGTACTCAAGGAGCTTTACACCACTACCAACACAGAACAACTAACCCAATGAGTCATAAAGCCATAAAGTTTTATAACAAAATTTACAACCACGACGACCACGTCTAAAGTGTAATGTTTTCCCATCGCGAAATTGTTGCATTAAATAAAATTAATTTACTCAACCTGGGGTAAATAGTTTATTTAATAAATTGGGATCAGTGAGTGCGCTGAGTTGGATTTATGGATTTACCAGGTGTTTTTTTTATTTTTTTTTTTTGTGATTTTGTTTTGTTGGGTGTTTTAGTTAATTTGGCTTTTAGGAGCTTAGCTCTTATCCAACGCCGAAGGATAAATGAGAGCGCAAATGACGTTGACGCTGAGAGTGTTTGCATGCGGCTTGGTGCAAAGTCAACTAAAATAGACCTTGAATGTTTATTCAAGGAAAAAAATAAGCGAAATGCTATAAAACACTATCAGGGAGAACTCTCGTGTCTGGCTTGGCTTGCATGCGATGAGTAGCTACTGGTGATTGTAGAAGACCGTCTATTTGATATGATCAGACTGTGGATTGAAAGCTGATCCGTTAAGAGGAGGAGTTACGGAAGAAAGAAAGGGGTGAATTTCAATCATTGGTGTCACAGTGTTAGAGGATCAATTCGAACCGTGGAGGTGAACAGCAGTGAATAAGAGATCAATACAAGCCCTCACAGATGGCCGTAACAGATAGGTTAGTTAAGAGGAAGTCCGACAAAACAACTGGAACAAAAGTACCATAATCTTCAAAACAGAAGCTCGGAGAAAGAAATATTGCGCAAAACATCTATTCGGCAAAATTCTTAAATAATGTAGAAGGCAGGATGCTCAACAAACTAAACATATCCCCAGATCCCGATCAGTCATTTGAAAGGCGGTCAAAGACTCTGAAAAAGCTAAAAGCGGTTCGTTCGCCTGCTCTATAAAAGGGCTCTTGAAGCATGGGTACAAATTTGACACGAAATGCCAGAAAACAATTGGAAGAAGAGCAATTCGTCTTCAAAATTGCCGCACAGAGAAGGAGAAATGCTCAGGAAATTGGTTTGCTAAAGTTCACTTACAATGCTCAAGGCCAGCTCTTTGTGTTTAACTAAAAAAAGTACTTACATGCTTGGGCAGTATAGAAAGATGTTTTTAATCATCTATTCTTTTCAAAAGATGAAGCCACCACGATCAAACTCTCCTGCTTTCTACTTTTCCTACTTTCCTGAACACTATAAGTTTGACTGGGTGCTTTCGAGAGAATGAATATCGTTTTAACCCTAAACAAAAACAGAGCATTCTACGACTCACTTTGCCATTTAATCTATGATCAATACGTCAGGAACTGTGAATGATGCATCAATCACCGTGTCTCTGCTTTTACTTTAATGCCTCCTAGCTTAATGGACGGCTCTACACAACAGTTGTTTATCCGCCACGCTCACATGAGATTCGCAACTTACAAAAAGTGTAAGGGCATAAAGGAACTGGATCAAATAACAAGTTTAAAGTGCCGAAGAAGGCTTGACGCCAGGAAATCAACCTCGAAAAAAGTGGAGCACATAAGGCTCAGCAAGCATTATCATGATTAACGGAGGTATCCCTTGAACGCTGTCAAAAAGGCAAGTGAGAATGTGTTTGTTAGTACCTCATACTTCAAGTGCTGCCCTTCGAATTCCTGGCGCTAGTTTAGTTTAACGAGTCTATGAGTTCCCACGACGGAAGATCACCGGTGATGTAAAAGGATAGTTTTTGGTTAGTAGGAATCTATGCCGTTTTCGTTGAAAATTTGGTCCATTAGTCCTTAAAAACTACAAAAACCCCTGCCTACTTTATCTTTCTAATGTGGTGGAGTTCTCCGCGTTTGATGTACCTACAATTAATTTCTGCCTTCGAAAGGGTTAAACAGAAAGTGGGATGCAAAACAGAGTCTCTTGGAACATCAAATCAACAAGTCCCCACGTCGACAGTCCACGCAATCACCATATGCGCAGTTGCATTGTCTTTCGAACCGAACAACCAATTTTTGAATCCATCCCGCAGCTACATATGTATATCCTAATAGGACCAACAACAAGATATGTATATGTACTTTTTCACGCATCAATACGTTCCGAGCATAGAAGTGTCATTTATCTGTCATCGGATTAGATTACTTGCCTCTTATTCCCAGAAGCTCTAGATGGAGTTTTAATCTTCAACTTGAACAGCATGGCATCGAGATAATGGCTCCCGTTGAAGATGATGATGAGAACGAAGATAAAAAAAACACAAAAAAAGATGAATAACGCGACAGCACTCTCACATATTGCATATATCCACGTCAATGGACTAATGACAAGTGACAAACCCTATCTCTGCGCAATCAGTTCAAAACAGAACAGAACAGCACGGAACAGAAACGCCGTGTGACAGGATCTCCGAAACATGACAACATAAATGGTACGAGCAGCAGCTGCTGTTTTTCTGTTTTTCAATTCGGTTATCTCATTCATCATCAGGTTGAGTGATGTCAATCAGAAAACACAAACACACACACACGTTTATTTTTTTCGATAAAAAAACAAAAAAACACAGAGGAACGATAAGATCTGCCGTCGTGGTATCAAGTCCCTTTCATGTCCTAACGAAACTAATTTCAACCTATCAACACATCTTTGTTTGCGCGCTCTAGTGGATAATGCACCGAAAGTCCTTTATTTTTTGTTTAGCTATAAAATACCACATTAAAGGATAACGCTCGCACTTTGGATTTGGAGTTTGGACAGACAATATCGTCGGTATGGTTGTCTTTCTTTCCATTCAGGTAGACGATGAAGCAATTGGATTTACTTACTCAAAGAAGTATGTACCTACTTCCCCTGGTCTTTGGTTTTGTCACCTGAGATGGCTTTGGTAAATCGCTTTCTTTGTGAGAAGTATCCTCCTTTTTCCGCGCGAATTGTCCTCGTTTTCAATTCGTCATGTTGTGTTGCCTGCACATGTGACAGCCATCCGACAGCGCTCTTGATATGTCCTGTCTTCGCTTTCGGCGACGGTTGCTTCATCGCTGGGAAATGAAATCCTGTCTTGAATAATTTTGACGCCTCCATCCACGCCTCCCGGTGTTGCCACCACCCCATATCCTGTGTGTGTGTCGGGAATATTTTTGTGTGCGCTCGATTTTAAAATGGTTGTATGCCGCACAACTGAGGCGTGGGGGAAACGTGGAATGAGCGACAGCTACACTGAAAGTTGACACGTTATTTCGTTTCGTTTTCTTCTAGGTTTCTGTTGCTGTTGTATTTTTTTTTTTGCCAAAAATCGCTCCAAGGAGACAGAGGAAGATGAATTGTTGTATTAGTGGTGGTGGTGGTGGTGGAAAGGGAAATGATTTTCATATGAGCGAAGAAAGAAAAAGGATTCCCAAAGTGGGAATATGTGTTCAACGGAAGTTGCACAAAAGCATATTGCGAAGAATGGTGTAGCGAAAAAAAAACAAAAAACCAGCGCAAAAAATGGAACGAAGCAAGTGAAACCCCGAAGGGCTGGAGCGGAAACTGAAATGACAGCTACCCCGCTGAAAGCTGTCAGAGAGAACAAAACGTACATTATCGCGCGACATATCATTATTATTATTACTTGTCCTGGATGCTGTGTTCCTGCTGCTTTCTTCCTGTATCATGTGCGCGTAAAAAATAATAAATAAATATATAGGAAAACGGGGCGCACAAAAAAAAACACAACACCCAATTCAATAAAGAAGAGACGAACGAAAGAAGTGGAAAATAATAATCATAGTAGTTGCGCGCTGAAGACGATGACAACGATGAGTGATAGCAAAACGGACGGATGGATGGATGAATGAACGAGGTAAGCAGCAAGCAGGCATTCCCTGCCGGTCTTCTTCGCAGTGTGCAATGCGAACGAGCAGAGTTACCATTACCAGTGCAAGGCAGTCGACTCTCCTGTCAGAGCTGTTGTCGGATGACATGGCATGTCTCTTTGCAAATAAGGACACTTCCTTTTTTCCAGCAAAGAAGTTCTATACACCACCATGGCTGAGGAGACGTACCTACCTTATGAATATGAATGTATTCTCATCCTGTTGACAGGACTTCTTTTCATGTCGTTTACCTGTCAGTTGGTTTTTCGATTTCCATTGTTTGACGTTTTCGGGTGTTGGCGAACAACGACAATAGCGATGACGATGTCTATGAACGATATGAAGGTTGATTATGAAGTAGCAGAAGCGGTAGCAATGTTCTTGACATTCCATAACTAGCCGTGAGAGCTGTCAGTTAAAAAGCGGATGTGGTATGTCAAGACGAATTTTGATCGAATTGTTATGACTAAATTACCTGTGCACTTTGCCGGAACGAAGGAGGGATAAGTAGGTAAACGAATCGATGTTTTCTTTTAATTAACTAAGTGAGGATTAGGTTCTTTTTTTTTTTGAATTGTCAAAGTTGGTTGCGGCGGAGAAGACAATTAATGTCAATATTTATTTTCTCACAAAAGAAAGGAAATGTACGTGCAACTCGTTTGACAAAACAAAAATTCAATTAATTGTTGAAGTGCTTTCCATACTCAATGAGACTCGGCAAACGAAGGGACGCTCTATTTCATGGAGCATGACTTCTGAATATAATGCTTTCAAGTTTTTACGATGAGAGTATGGTGACAGTGGGATTATTGAAATGTTTGTTTAGTCCATGCTTTCCAATGCTTTGCTTTGATGACAGTGAATTCGGTTTAGTTTCTTAGACAGCAGCTCTAGAAGATCGCTCTTTACACATTCTCCAAGTTCCATAAAGCAGTTGACAGTTTTCAACTGTCTTACAAGTCTGCTAGGAGTCACCCAAAACTCAGCTTATAGTGGACTTGCAACTTGATCGCAATAATTGTTTATTCACTGAAACGTCACGCGAAACGTCGCGTATCGAAATCTTTTTGGGGAAACCTCAGATTTCAGTTAGCTGTGAATAGGGTATAACTGCGAGTATATTAGATTTAACCGCGTCAGTATTTGCAGAGGAACGTCACGCTGTTGATGAGACTTCACAAATTGTGTGTTATTTAAGACCGTTGGAATTGCATTATTTGACTTGAGGAGCAAGGGCGTTTTAGGTATCTGCTAAGCTTTTTCATTTCGTTAACTTATTTAACCTCTGTATATGTAGTTCATCAACAATTAATTCCCAAAGAATGTCTCCCATCGTAATAGGTCCCATTTTGAGGATTGGACTCCTCAAAGAAGAATTTTCGTCAATGGCTGCGAGAGTGGGTCAATAGTTTCCTGAAAAATGAAATAAGAAACACATTTTGTTTCTCAACATAGCTCGATACACTTCATCCAATCTTTCTCGAATTTGTGGATGACCTCCAAATACTACGATTTCCTGAGCCCCTCAAAATAAGCGTTTGTTTCAACGATGACCTTTCTATTCGACCCAAATCTTTTACCTCGAAACCATTTATTTCCTCATGTTTGGAAACAAGAAATACACGCAGGGAGCTTAATGGCCATTGAGCCTTAGATACCCCGTGTCCCTCAAGACTTGCCCACCTTAGTTTGGCAGACCTAATGGTTTTTTTCGTCAATAGCGCCCCCTATTAGAGGTTTGGTGTCTGCAACCGCACTATAAGCAAGTAGCCATCCTATTCGTGTAAGCTCATCCGCCTGCTCATTTCCGTCAGTACCGCAGTGTAGTGACACCCAGCACAGTTTAAGCATTAGCTCAGGCGCCCTGAGGACAGCCAGAACCTGTGATTGGAAGATACTGGCTTATGGCCGGAGTCTTATAGACACTCTTAGCTCTGGATCCTCTGGGAAGATATCAGAACCTTTTCGTTTAGCTGTTTTGGAACCATCAGTAAAAATCACAATTTCGTTCAATCTGATTAATGCGTTTCTTTGTCAATCCTCTTTCTCCGAATAGATAAGAGTCCCAAATTAGTGAGTCGTATCGAACCAGCAAGTTTTTTGATCAACCGGTAGAATGGGCACAGAAGACGTTGGGGTGGTTCGTAGCGCTTTTCGGAGAGTTTTTTTGTTAAACTTGGATTTGGAATTTCTTCTATATTGACTGGACGCGTATCATCTTCTTGCCCGTAACATTCGTGGACTCTTCCGCGTTTCGTTGACAAGGTTTCCACTAAATTTGTAGCCGCCAGTTATTGTTTTGATCGCGGTACTCTTGACTTTACTTGAGGTTGAAGACTGCATGCATATGTCCTCTCCTTTCAATCCAAGATTATTCTTCTCGTTCCGTTTCCATTATCTCCTTGATGATGTTATTGGCTGGTGATAATAAAGCAGCATAACTTTACCAATCTTTATAATACAGATTAACAGCCTATACAGGGCTAGGTTATGCCTTAATACCTCAAGTGTGCTGAAAAATAGGCGCTTTATCCAACCAGTCTAGTTTAGATGAATGTAATTTATTATACTTCGTTTATGGTCAAAGTTCCTTTCTGATCCGTCAACATAGACCCCCCCCCCCCCTCTCGTTCGCTTACTGTCAATCCAATGCCATGTTTCCTCCTCATGACCCCGCAAATTCCTTCGCAACTTTACAAACAATATCAACAAAAAAAAACTAAGAAAAACGAAAATAGCCAATCTCCGAATGATTAATGATACCGGCGCATGTTGCTCATTTGTTTTGTCAGTTCCTAATGAAAATTAAACACACTGCGGCGTTGCTGACGACCCACATTTGTTTGCCGCACGCACACACAAATTAATTCCCTAAAAGTAACCCACACCGCAATCCATCATTACGTTAATAGAGCACCCCTGAGCTGCCGCAGCAACGAAAGCAAGAAAAGATGTACCCTCTGATTAAATGTGTTTTTTTTCCTATTTTTTCGTCCTGGCACACTATCATCATCCCTCATCGGCAAGTCGTACTAATTCGCCGGCCAATGTCATCATTAATTTTCATTAAAGTCACCTGGATCCAGTCCCAAAATGGGGCAGAGTAAATGATTTGCCAACGTTGGTCAGAGCGCCCAGCTGACAATCCTTCGTCGTCCGAGTTGTCAACGACAGCAGCAGACCTTTTGCCCAAGCAGAGATTCATCATCCACAAGGAGCGACATGTCATCCATCAAAGAAGATAAATGATGGTCTAGCCGTATGTCTTATAGTTGCTCTTCGGACACACAGAAACACACACCCGTTAGCATGCATCGTCAGAGACTGACCAGCAGTTGGTCAACATGTTGAAGGCTGACATGACACTGGTGGAGAAGAGCCATCTTCTTCGACTCGAAGTGCAATTGTAATACACGTCCTCTGGTTCCCTTTGACATTGATGAGGACGATGACGACCCTGAAAGGACTTTCTGGGAAAACCTGAACAGCACACAGTTCGACGACGACGACGACGACGACGACGACGACGACGATAAATCAAAACGAAATGTCAGAAAATTGTCATTATCATGTGCTAGAGCATGTTGCATGTCCAAGGAGAGGAAGTCAGGAACAGAACACGAGTGTGTCCATTTATGTCAGCAACATTGATATCCCCCCTTGAGATAGATGTTTGTGCATTGGACAATCTTTGTGGGCGTAGATGTCTCGATTTGTCGAAAGGATTTGTTGTGTGTGTTGTTTTTTTTCGAGGAACAACACATACATAATTCGTTTTTCCACAAGGATTTCCAATTAAAGGGAACAAACAAGATTCCACGGCACCTAATTCCATTGATTACCACTGGCGCAATGCAACAGCACGATCTTGCTTAGTCGCCGAGACTCATAAATCCTCATCATGGATTCCTTGTTGCGGTTCGCGGCGGGTTCTATATGCAATAACTCAACGGAATCACAATACACCGAAAATTAATACCACGCCACACATCCTTTGGATGAGGATTTACGTTGCCATGGGTAAGGAGCGCATTTTTGTGTCTTCCTTCTACCACTTGGCAAAAATGATTTACAGCGACACTAAAACTATTGTGTGGCGGTTTTGCTTTCAGCGTCTTGGTTTAGCTGAGGCGCAACTCTTCGACTCTTTCTCATGGTAATGAGCGGCGGATTGGAGTCTTTTTGTGGCACGAATAAATCCAATCTTAGGAGGAAGACGAGCGCGCGAATGAAAAGCGCGCGGCGGCAGTCGCAAACACTTTCAATACAACTGCAATAAATAACAGCAAATCTGATGATTTATTCGATGGAACAAATCATAACTATAGTTATCTTCTTCTCTTGGTCGTGATGGTGTTTTTTTTTTTGTTTAAATCTGTATTGTGGTGTTAGTTGGAAAAGTGGTGGGGAATGGAACCATGATTGAGTTCGAGAATTGACGCAAAGGGTAAGTCCAAACTAGCATCCACTTTGGAAATACGTCAAGTTTTGATTAAAAAAATTAACGTTAATTTCAAAAACATCGTATCGCAGTTATATTGTGCTTCTGTTACTTTATGGAGTTTTTGTATCGTCTTCTAAGCTGAAGTGGCGGTCGGTCTAACAACGACATACTTAGATCAGTATTGGTCTGCACCAATACCACATGGTTCTAGAATAAAAGTCCTCCT
The DNA here is from genome assembly GCA_963576555.1 of Ferdinandea cuprea. Classification (NCBI taxonomy): domain Eukaryota; kingdom Metazoa; phylum Arthropoda; class Insecta; order Diptera; family Syrphidae; genus Ferdinandea; species Ferdinandea cuprea. The sequence goes on along the minus strand of OY754961.1, from coordinate 82,381,587 downwards.
TACCCACGGAACCATTTGGAGCTTCTGGCGAAGCCTAGGAGACTTCGATGGAGGATATGACTCTTTAGCTATCATAAGACTTCTTTAGTCGCCATTATTTCTGCCTGAAACACGCTACAATGATCAGGATGGATCAGGAAGGAGAGACACCACACCCTGCTCCATATGTAGTTTTTGATCCGTCGGTGGAAAAATGGATCTCTGTGTCCGCCAAGAATGACCCGGATGGGATGCTGACATGGAAGGACTTTTCGAACTGAAGTTGGGGAATGTTAAAGTGAATTTTACTCCCTAGTAAACTTTCCCAATTTCATTTAGGATGGAATCGTGGCCAAAAGCTTTGGCGGTTCACTGTGATGTTTGATACCGTTTGTCTACTAATAGAGGGTCTACGAAGGGTGTCCTGTGAACATAATGTCTATTGCAGCGGAGGGAGTCTTGCCTAGGGCTTCACCAATGCATAGACAAGCTCATTTTTGCACCTGGGCGCATCCGAAAACTTTGTAGGGGTGAAATATCAACAAGAGTATTGGTCATTATTCGTCTAAGTTTCCGGACTTGGCAAACTTGTAAACAATTTTACTAAATTTATTTACTAAGTCGATGTTTTTCAATTTAAGTTTCTTGCAATATATTAAAGTTTCTAAAGTGCAGCGAAGCTACGCTACGCAGGACGTAGCCCTTTAACACTCAAGGAAATGACGAATGCAAGTGTCATGCGACATACGGCCAATTTGCCACTATGCCCGTTTTTGGCTAACAAACAGTACCTTTGCCTTTATGTCAAATATTAATATTTAATATTCCATGGCACCTTCGTCCCAACATTTTGGGTCATAGTTCATGGCATATTTTTCCCACATGAAGCCTAAAATGAAAACAACTCCCAAAATTACGATTAATCTTAGGACATCAAATTCCACGGTATTTTCTTTCCACAGTTTTTTAAATCGATTTGGCTTTATTTGCTTGAGCGTTACTTCCGAACTTTGTGAAATAAAGGTGCAAGATAAATTATGCATTTCAAATTAAATTTGATACTTCTATTTTCTTTCACTGTTCCGGAGGCTAATAACATATAACTTGTGACACAAGTCACTCACATATTTCTACCGCAAAATCAAATAAAAGGTGCCGATGAAGTGAAAATCCTAGACTTGCAAAGAAGTTGCCATTTTTTACAACCTGCTGTTGCTGTTTTACATTAAAGCAGCTATCTATTCCTTGTTAATGTTGTCTATTTTTGTGGAAAGGTTTTCTTTTTTTTCGGTGTTTATCATTTCAAAAATTACCAATCACTGTTACCGTTGAACAATTTGCCCCTTTTTGCCGCTGGGAACCGACATTTTTAACTTAAGGTCGCATAATCATGTCATCAATTATTTGACTTATTGATTCATATGATTTTACCAAATTACCTTAGGAATAAGCCGACTCAAATTTGCCTTAGACTTTAGGTGACTTATACAGCGACTTAGGCGAATTTTACACAGGTTTTTCTCTGAGAGCAAGAGGTTTGTTTAAAAACTCAATGACACTCTGTCTTGCATGTTATATTGCTAATTGCTCCGTGCAATAACTAGAAACGTAGATAAAAATATTCCTGCAGTGCCGCCCAAATAAATGGCGCTTGTCGTAAATGTCGCCTAAACGCAATTTGAGCATTCAGGTAAGCCTAGCAACACTTTTAAAATCATAATGGTACTCCGCAAGTCTGGAAAAATCATGATCCTGTATTCCTTATAATAACTTCTTGGGAAAAGTAGTTCATTATTCATCAGAAGATCCATTTAGTAAAGTAAAGTCAAAGGCGCCACATGTCTTGTGTCGCAAAATGCGTGATATATGGCAAAGCTAACAGAGAACACGTAAGCAATGAGGTGGCGATTTAAATAAATTCGAATGCACTACGAGTGAGATTTCGTCTGCAGCAACAATTTAGTATTTAATTTTATTTTTGTTTTGCCAACAACAGTTGAACGGTTACACTATTCAGAATCTCTCGCCAGATTTTGAGGTAAACTTAAAAAAAAACACAGTTTACCTTAAAATAAACTGCGCATAAGGTTCATGTAATAAATATTTCCTTAATAATAATCACAACAAATCAAGGTAATTGTACATGTCTTTATTATTTGAAAAAGAATTCTTGTTAGGTTAGGTACGACATATTTCAGAGACACGACAACACTGATCTAGCAAACGAAAATATTCTACAAACCAAAGCTAATTAATCAAATAACAGTTCAAAATTAGAACTCGCAAAAATTTGACAACCAAATTTTCTGTTTTCTGCTTGCATTCACAAGACGGCATTTCTGATGGAGAAAAACAGTTTTTGTAGACGAGAAGAGTTATTTGGGAGAAAAGTAGAGAGAGAAAAAAAAAACACAACCGAGTCAATCGTATTCACCGTCTGGTGCTGGTCAGAGTCGACGAAACTTTTTTCGCTATTTTCACTCACAGAGAGTTTCTCTGGTCACAGAGAGTTTTTTTATTGACCGACCCTTTGGCAAGTACCGGTCCGGTAATCTAGAGAAAGTGCTCAGTTTAAGCAGTAGCAATATGTAAATCGATCGGTGTAGTGTTCGTATATTTTAAAATGTCTAAAATTTCCAAGTGTCTAATGTTTTAAAAGTCCAGTTAAAGTAAATAAGTGCCATATTGTGTTTTGCAAAAGTTATTTCAAGTTTTGATTAAAAGTGTGCGGTGTTTCTTCTCAATTGGAGTACGTGGCGCGTGCGTGTGTAGTGCATTCAATGTTTTTCATGTCAAAACATGATCGTGGTGAAGATTCTTCATTACAGTTATACAGGTATGTGAACGCCGTAGTTGGGAGATTTTATTTTTATTTTTATTAAAAATGTACCTACATATGTATTTTATAAATGCAAATTAGCTGGAATTAAAGGAAATGGGCAAAGTCTGTTGAAAATTAAAATGAAAATGTTTTATGGGAAATTCAACGATAATGGTAGATAATTTATGTTTGTGTTTAGGACAACATCAATAATGTAATTTTTCGTTTTTTTTTTGCAATATTCGTTAAAACATTCTTCACCGTTGGTTCTCTTTTCCTGCAAAGCGCGTTGGTTCGAAAATACATAAATTATTTCGAAATTGCAGGGTCCTCGCTATAACAGGTTAAGAGCAAGGTAGAGTTTTAGATTGCGTTTGTCACAATGACTGACCATCAAGTGCTAATTTTTTGTCTCGAGTATGACAACTGGCCAACTTTATATATACAAAAAGTACTGTTTTTCTGTCAGTTCTTTATGGACTTGCTATCCGCGCATCGGAAAGAAACATTTCTAGAGTGTTTCATGTTTTGCCATTCTACATTTGCACACTTTTCTTGGCACTTTTTTATTTTTCATCTTTACAATGATAAAGACTCACTCACTCTCTGCCTATGTTACATTGAAAAGCAATTTATGCTTTCCAAAGTTGACAAAGTGAAACCGAAAATCATTTCAAAAATCGTTCTTCAAGCGTTCACCAAAAGAATTCAGATGTTTTTTTTTTGCTTTTCAAATTCTTTTTAGGTGTTTCTAAGTTTCTTGAGTGTGGACACGGCTTTATGATGCCTGGAAGGTTTTCATAGAAGTTTGGTTTATTAATATTACGCGGCATTGTTCAAAATTTACGAAATGTGGTAAAACACATGCATTTTTATTAAATGACAATTCGAAACATTCAAAACATTGTATGCTAAAAATTTTAATGAAATAGTAATTTGGTAAAAGTTTTTTTGTAATTTTTCTTTAACTTTAAAAAAAAATCAAACTGATGTTAGGTTGTACTTTGAGCTATCTGCTTTCTAATTCCATTCACAAGCTGAGCTATCTAAAATTAATGTCAAAGTGTACGACTAAGTCACACCAAACTTCCTCGCTACATGGTATGTGGTTTCGAATTGCCTCAAACAACATAAGGAAAGGCTACAGTCCGCTTGGGGCGAACAGTATGATACCCTATCCATATCCCTTTATGCCCCAAAGAAAAAAACATTTTTTATTTCATTCTATTAAATTAAAAAAAATTGAAAAAACGCCCCCAAAAATTGAGCGTGGCCAAAACCTTTGTATGGGCGATATGTTGGCAAAAATATTGGCTAAATAACTTGTTAAACATTTTTTTTCGTTTTCTATGAAATTTTTTGAAGAAAACAGCATTTTAGTGAAAAACACCCACAAAATGTAGGCGGGGCAAAAAAAAAATTATATGACAGACTTGAAAAGGGGGGCAGTGCCTACATATCTGGTGAAGGTTCTAACACTCGATCTCTTTAACTTTAGCCTTAAAACGATTTTTTCTAAATTGCGGGCGTGGCAGTGGGCGGATTTAAAAACTTTTAACACTTTACCATTTCGGGACCCTAGAGAGTATATGCTGTAAATTTCAGCTTCCTAGCATAACTTTAAAGGCCTCAAAAGTTGATATGGACGGACGGACGGACATTGCTAAATAGTCTTAGGATTTGGTCCTGATCATAAATATATATACTTTTATGGTTCATCGAGAAGTTATTTTAATTAAAGCGACTCCTTGCTTAAATTTGTGTAAATTTAATTTTTTTAAAATGAAATACATCGGAGTTCATTGTTTTGACAATCGTTTGTTAGTGTTTTTAATATAACTATAGGTATAGTTTTACCTTCATTGCCTTTCCGTCCGCAGAACTTTTATATGATTCTCTATACTTCAATTACGTTGTTAAGCGAATTTTTTGCTATTACAAAGCGTCGGTTCTTTTAGGTAGCTAAAGTCGTTTCGATATATTGTTTTATTTTCATTCAATCAATATGTTTATGTGCAAGTCTTAACTACCTGCAACAATTCTACTCAAACATAAACAACAAAATCAATGTAAGAATACAGCGCCACCTATCAGAAAAATTCAACATAAATACAAGCATTTCAATAATCATAGCCAATGAAAATTCATGCTGATATAAGCAGTAATCGTATTTTAATTATTTCGATTTTAACTGCACTTAATGGGTAGAAATTTGACCACCAAAGTTATTTTATTTTCTCAATTTGAGCGAAATCGTATCGACCATAAATAAGACAAATCTTTATGTCGGGACGAAAGGGCCACCTATCAAGATTAGACTTAAGAGAAACCCGTCTGCAGACTAAAGTAATATATTGTCCAAGTTTGGTGTCAATCGGTGCAAAAGTTGTCGGGTACTCGGAACAATCATTTTTATACACTAACATTTTGTAAAACATAATAATACCTCGCGCACGAATCAATTGTCAGATTTTCACACCCCCAACGCCACCTATCGTAAAATGTAAAAAATGCGAATAAATAGATTTTCTGGCATTTGATCTCTGCCTAAACCTAAAAAATCTGACAACGAAGTTAACAAAGAGCGAAGGGCATAGTTATGATTAATTGAATTGAACTGAAAAATGCAGTGCCACCTGTTGAGAATTTCTCGATTTTTTTTATTCCTAAATCTTCGCGTATCAATTACGAGCACACTCACGTAAGCAAGTGTCCAATTCGGAACAGTCGCTTTCAAGTTTGAAGCCGTTTCAATTTTTGTTTTGGAATACGCTTTCGTAGTTTTTGAGATATTTGTGTTCTTGTAATGTACCAATCCCAAGTATCCAAAACACAAAAAGAGACCAAATTCATTGGGACCGTTTTTGACCAAAATTAGCTATAAGTGTTTTGTTTTTTAAAAAAATTGTACCCATGTCCTATACCGTTATTAAAAATGATGTTAAAAAAAAAACTATAAATAATAAAAATTTGAAGCCAATTCATCAAATCTTTTCGCCATACGACTTTTGAAAAGGCGACAGAAAGACAGACAGACGGACGGACGGCAGTTTGAATTTAAAATTTTTGCACGTTGCAATAGCGTTCTCTTTAGTATACGAGAAAGTTAAAAATGACCTTCCCCTAAAACTCTAATTCCAAACTCAAACTCTAATTCCACAATAAAAATCACCCATCCTTCACTATGAATTGACTTATGTCCGCTCAATTGAATTAGAATTGTCTTTTTACGACAAAACTATAAACTTTTCGCCAACGCAACGTTCAACACAAATCCCACCACCTACACACTATCCCCCAAACAAGCACCGACAGGACAAGCGGCAGCCAAGCTCCATCCTCACACACAACAAGAGCATACAACCAACAACAGGAAAATGCCAATTTATCCCTTTTTCCTTTATCAAAACATAAAGAAAACTCGAGCAATAAAAAAAAATCCAATTTAAATAAAAGGATACGCGACTGCCTAATCATATTTCATTATTGGCAATAAATTAACTGCAAGGACTTTTGCCAGAGAAATAAAAACTTAAATATATTATCCGGAAGAACCATCCAGTCTACCATGGGACATAAAAAATGATAAAGAAAGACGACTCGTAAGAGTGTGGGGAAAAAATTGTTTGCTCCTTATAAAAATTTGCGTCGAAATGTGCTACACACATTTTGCAGTCTGCGGCTATACTATGTATATGTACACGATAGGATGGACATGGACTCCACTTTTAGTAGTACGTGTTTGTCCTTCGACTTTGTCATAATTTCTATTCGAGCAGTGATTTACCGCTGCAATTGTGTTTGTCCTTAGTCCTTGGAGTGTGTTCTCTATTTTTGCTCGGTGTTTTCTCTCCCGTGCCGATTCACAATTTACATTACTCACCAAAACGGGAAGGAAGAACATTTTCTTCTGTGTATCTCTCTCTCTTTCTCACACAAACCCAGATTTGCGTCGTTGTCGTAGGTTACCCTGACAATATCCTGTTTATTGCGATTTGATTTAATGTTATTGTTGCAGAATCAAGGAAAAAAAAAATACAGAAAAGGATCGAACGAACCCCTTGCCCATGTGTCATTTTTCACTCTCAGTTTACGACTTCAATCCAATTCTATTTTCATATTATTATATTTTATCAATGATCCTTGAAATCCTTTTTGTCGATTGTTCTATACAGTGTCCGCCTCCCTCTTGTTGTTGCCACGTGAAACGGAAGTAAACGTACAAGAAAGGACATACAACGAGTATGTGTAGTTCAAACAAACAGGATAGCGAAGAGCAATTTTTCTTTTCATTTTGGCAACGTTATTATTTTTTTTTTTTTGATCCTGTGGTGGTTATCCTTGGAAGCATCCTTTAGAGATTTATTGTATATAAAGAGAGTCAGTCCTTCTTTATAAAAATGCTCTAGTTGTCGCTTCTTTCGCAGGTTTCCCCATGTTGGCATGTCCCTTGTTTTTTGCCGCCATCGGATTTGCAATTGCGGAATTGGATTGGATTTAAGGTCTTCCCTGTGTTGCTGACTCAAAAACGAAGATAAGCGGCGAAATGTGTACGACGACGAGTACGTGTTTGCGTGCGGTGTTTGTCGTCGTTTGTCATAATATGTGCGATGACAGGATAATTCCTAATATTCTTCTCCCACATTCGACAGTTGTCGTCGTCGTCGTCGTCGTCCTCAGTCTGTGTTTAATATGGAATCTTGTTTGTCTGGTAGTTTATCTGATTTCAATTACAACGGGTAAAAGGTTGTTATTATACGAACGAAGGGACGAAACACACACCCATACACCACTTGAGAGAGGGTGAAATGAAAATTTAATTTCCCTTTGAAATGGAATCCTTGGATTCGAATTTAAAGAATTTTACTTTCTAAAGGCGATTAAGGGCGTTAATATATTAGCATTTTCAAGGGCGTAAACCCGAATTTGAATCGCTTGACGGAAATAACGAGTGCTGCATGGGAACAAGGACACTTGATACAGATTAAATCTAGAAAAGTTCGAGTCAGTGATACAATGAAATTTTTAAGTAGATCCCTGTTTCTACTTATTTTTTTTTTTAATTTTGTTATTTAAATTGCATGCATTATTGAAGTCATGAAGAGTGTGTGTGTGTGTGAAGGGATTAAGGTATCGTTTGCATTGACTTGTAGCACTCTGTGTTTTGTCTACTTAACTGAGTTTGGGAGAGAAGCGAAAGCAACCACTTTAGATTGAAATCCGTGAAAGATATTATCTTCAAATACTTGTACACTAGATTTACACTAATGGAGTCCGAAATGCCAGCTTAGCGCTTGGTTGTCAAAATGTAAAGTGAGTTTGCTGGTAAATTTTGATAAATTTAATTTTGCACAGACACTAATTTACAAGAATTTACCTGATGGCTTTGGTCGGACTGTGAGTCTGGCAATGAATGCCATTTTTACAGACCGGACAGAGGTCTTGTTGCTGTAGTCTTTGTGGAATGAGATAATGTTAAATCCTTTAGGCGTGTGTTTTCCAAGCAGATGTAGGTAGGATAGGTTAGGTTAGGCTATATGGATTGGCGTGATAGTTCCTTCCTGCCGCACTTAGGTCCTTGTGGACCCATTATGATGCTCCTAAAAAGGGGGGATACGCCGGTATTGTGGCCTTCTGTAAGGTTCTTTTCCTCCGCTCGTGGTTACTCAGTTGTCAAGCCATCCCGATGTCTCCAGAAACCTGCAAAGATTAGAGAGTAAGACATCTGATAATTCCTCAATGTCTTGGAAGAAGAAACTTCCAAGTGTTCTATTCCTCAAGTGACAGAGGCCCAGGTAATGACACAGATAGTGAGGGGTGTCCTCGTGAAGCTCTTCATCGCCGCAGCCTCTACAAATGTCGTCGTTCTTGAGATTTAGTTTCATCATGTGGCCTTTCAGAAAATTATGATCAGTTAAAGCACCAACCAGCTTGGACAGCGACTCTCTTTCGTACTGCAGGAGTTTTTCGGTTCGGTTCCTATTATAGTCTGGCCACAGCTTCCGTGATATTTCACACATGGTTAGAGATTTTCACCTATTGCTGGCTTTCATTCTGATCTTGTATTCCTTCGTTCTCTTATGTTGCAGAGTGGTGGTTTGATCGAGCAGATGTAGGTAATGAGCAAGAAGCATTTGCGACTGCATTTATAGCCAAGCTGCATCAAAAGTACTGCCCAACCCTCTTAAGATAGTTTAAGAGAGTGCTCGAAGTCAAGCGGAAATGATTAGGAGGTTCAAAAGAAGTTTTCTCAGGACCCAAACCTCTTTGGACATGCCTGCAACTGTAGTCATGTTTCTCACTGATACTTGGGTTTCTCGTGAACCCAAGTATTTGTGGCGCGGCTGCGATGAGTGCAGGCAGACAAAACATCTGCGCCATTCCTTCTTTCTCCTAGAAGAATCGAGTGCAGGATGCTTGGAAGCGACCTTCCGGGCCATCAAGCGTTTGCTAAACTCTTAAATGGTAAGGCTTGGTCCTTTTCGGGGTGGAGACGATGATACAGCGGAGCACTTCCTACTTTTGGTCGTATCAGGTGAAAGATGTTCGGGACAGGCGTGTGCGGAACATCTAAACCCTTCATCACTCTGAAGCTCCTTCTCCAAATTTCTTGCATGGTAGTACAATGTACCAGTTGTTATGTCAAAGTGCTCAATCGGATTGAAAAGATTAAACACCTTTTGGATATCGAAGACGTGTGACTAATAAAATCATTTTAACACTTTAATAAATCTTTGGAGGGCTGAAAGTGGTATTTTTGAAGTGCTGGCCAGTTATAAAAGTGATATTCTACTGATTCCACCTCCTCTTTGAATCCTGCTTCTGATTCTGAAGAAGTCATCAATTAAAGCGCGCAGCCTTTTGACCATGTTTTCGTCCAGTAGTTATACCGTGACTAGTACCAGGGCTTGGTTGCTTTTAAAGGAAGCTATTATCTACATTTTCCTACTGTAAATGGCGAGCCACAGGCTATGGGTTACGGTTCAACGAATAGTGTTGTTTCATTGTTCCTTCGCCAAAAGCTAAATTGAGGCCTTCAATGAAACTTTAAGTTGTGTTAAAAGCGGGTTGTTCCTGCACTGGACAGTCTGTTTTCCTTCACTCCAATGTGTCCGGCAACTTAGCGAAGTTGTACTGAGTGATGGCCGGATTCTCCGAGTGCCTGAAGGCCCGACTATCCACACAGATGGTTAATTTCATTGTTGGTTATCCATATCTTTAGGAGTATCTGACAGCATGTGTTGAATGTGGCAGGTCTGAAACCCTCGGAACACCATCATTTGATTGGCCTCCGAAACTGAGAGGCCATATCTGCCGGAATGACTGGAAACCTACGTTGGCTTGCGCACCCAGATAATTTCCGAAAGTTGAATTCGCCGTGATGAGTGTCTTGCTTTAATGTGCTCCCTATAGACTCTGTGTTACCTAATCGCAAAAATGTGACTCAACTCATAAAGTGACTATCCTCTTCCGTCCTACTTACACAACTTTGTACCTTTCTTTACTCAAAGAAACATTCCTTTCAAAAATTGAAGCATTGCTATTTTCCATCTCCGATTTACTTAATTTTTATTTTATCTAATTTGACGGAATTGAATTGTCGTCCTTGTTGTCAACTTTCCACTAGATTTAAGAAATCTTCAAACCCCCTAGCATAGAAACTTTACTATATGCGTGTCCTTGCACTAGAGAATTTAGCATAATGCTATTTTGAGAAACCCAGTTACCTATTATTGTGTAAGGCATAAAACCCCCATGCCCTGCTTAGAGACATCCTTCAACTTCACTGTTAGTGTCACAAATATCGTTTCAAATGGATTTCAAAATATCCATCCCCCAGTAGGTTGACTTACACACTGTGTGTATGATGACGACGAGGACGAGGACGACGACGACAACTCAACGCTCGCACATTATTTGTGTGTGCTACAACAAATCTCACTACTTCACTACTCCAATTTTGTTGTATAAAAGAAAATCCAACTTGACTGACAGCCAGTTGGAGTGAGGGACATATGAATTTTGCAAGTTACAGGATGAAATTCTTGGGAGAAAGAAAACCCCATTGTCAACTTGTCAACTTTTACATCTATTCACACGCTCAAATTCATTCATATGCACACACCCAGCATACAAACACACGCATAACATACCAACGAACGTCAACGACAATGACACCGACGACGACGACGACAACGACGACATCAGACATTATGACAGTCGTCTCTGTGCCAGACAACAAAATCCCAATACAAAGTACAAAGTAAGCAATTTCATTTGCATTACCACCCATTTCTGTCAGCCCAATTCCCTTCAGTGCTTCCACTGAGCCGTGCCCTCAAAAAGTGTTCATTTCTACACTGAGAAAAAAAAAAAAAGTAAAAAATAGAAGAAAGAAACCAAACCAAACCATTTCCCTCGGTGTGGATGTGGAGCGAGTCCTTGCACATACACATGCCATCCATTCCTATATAGGAGAGGACACACACGGCAGGAGCGGCACATTCATTTCTTTTGACTTGACATTGCTGTCAACATGCCAACAGGGTTGAAGTCTACTCTAGGGCGTCGTATGCAAATGTCAATTTGCATTGCAAACTCTCTCACACAAACACACTCATACACGCACACAGAATAGGATCATTTATATCCCCGCTCTATATCTACATACAACTACACAACACATTTTTTTCGCCACCGATTTTCAATGACGTTGTAGTACGGTGTGTATGGCATCGCAGTCGCAGCGCAGTTAGGTGGCAGCTAGATGACACCATGATTTTTCCACATGAGTGCATGCAATCACCCGACCCGGTGCAATGGGAGCATGTGTCTATGTGTATTATATGTCAAGACAAACGGTATAGTGGAAGCGACGGTGACCAGCGAATATGCAATTTGTGCTGCTCCACCTTCGGTTAACATCACGATGACACAATGATGTGGGGCGAACAGGAGCAGCAGCAGCAGCGTCAGACATCCACGATCCACCGACTATACGCTGTCAGATTGTGTTAGTGTGCTGTCACTTTGACAGTTTGTTTCTGCTTCTCATTTATTTTCGTTCGTTTGTTGTTGTTGTTTTTTGTTTTTTTTTTAATATTTTTTCTTTTTTATTCAGTTTTTCAGTTGGTGTGTCGCTTTTTGTTTGAACCGAAATTAGATTTGATTTCTGTCAACTGTCAGTGTCGTGTCACTCGGGTGTCACATAAAGAGAAATCATTCATTGTTATGGTGACATTTTCATTTGTTTTGCCGCCTCTCTTCTCACACTTTCGTGGATGGATGTGTGTGTGTGCCATGGTAATGTGTTGACATAGCGCGACTGATAATGGCAGTGTTTCTAATGCGACTGGGTACTCGCGCCTTTGCATCTGTTGGGGATGGGTGGTCATAAATTGTGATAAAATCACCTAATGTCAATTGGCTCCATATCGCCGTGGTCGCCGTAGTTGTTATTGCTGTTGTTGTTGGTATAGTAGTCTCGCAGAGTGCAGTCTCGTCTTGGGCCAGAGTTTTTGACGTGATCATAAATATCAACGGCGCGCAACACACCCAGGCTACAACATACAAATACAAGCACACACCCCATAATTCAATCCTCAGATGAGGCTTTTTATCTAACGTTGGGGGTGTTATTTATGGCCTTCAACTTGAGAGTTCACACTCCTTTCTCTCCGTCGAGACTGTGTGTTCTTATTTATGGCACACGAAAGGAGTTTTCAACGTGCTGCTGCCGCTGCATTGGGTGTGGGTCCTTTGGCAGAGATATCATTCTTCATTTGGATTTTTTTTTTTTATTGGTCGTTGGTTTTTTATTTTTAGTTGTTTCTTTCCAGTTTTATGATGTATTGTGACTGAAGGAAGCTTTTTGTTTTATTTATGTCTACAGGAGCTCGTTTTTGAACTACTCAGTGGGGGAGAGAGAAGTTCTTAGCGGTAAACTCAGTGGTTTCTTCATTGTCTTATCTGTTGAGCATTTTGTGAATCAACTATTTCTATTCAGTACTGAAGAACTAGGACTATTCCAGGTAGGATAAAAACAAGTGTTGGTTACTCTGCTCCCGGTAGCACTTTCACTACAACAACTGTTCTCTGTCTAGAAAAATAATTTGATCTAATGTGGCCCTAGATATGTCGTGGCTTTAAATTCAGTGCGTATTCTATCTCCAACCAGCCCGGTCCTTAGCTAGCTGATCGTGTTCTACCTGTGCACGCCACCTTAGGCGAGGTCTTCTTTGACTGCGTCGTCCCTTCGGGGTGTAGTCGAAGACTCTGCGGGACGGAGCGTTGTTGTCCATTCGCTCTACATTACCTAGCCATCTTAGACACCCAATGCGCAGTTTTTGCACTAGGTCGAGGTCGCTGTACAGCTCGTATAGTTCGTCTTTGAATCTCTTTCTGCAAAATCCATCAACGAAAACGGGGCCGAATATTTTGCGAAGGATTTAACGCTCGAAACGACCAAGAATATCCTCATCCTCTTGTGATAAGGTCCATGCCTCAGTGCCGTACAGCAGGACTAGGATGATAAGGGTCTTGTATAGGGTTATTTTGGTGTTTCGGGAGAGGGCCTTACTACTCAATTGCCGTCTTAACCAAAAGAAGTCGCGGTTGGCAAGAGTTATCCCTCGTTTAATTTCTGACGAGATGTTGTTGTCAGATCGTGTAGCGGAGATCGGCAGTTACAAAATAAATCTGCAGAAATTGCCCGGACCTGTGAGTAACGACTTACTCAAACAGAATAAATAAATGGCTGTCTTATAGCGAGTGCTCCTTATTCTGCTCTCTTGAACTACTGTGTTATATTCCAAATTACAGCTTCCTAGCATAAATTTAAAGGTCTCAAAAGTTGATATGGACGGACGGACATTGCTATATCTTTTGCCTATCGTCTTTGGTTTTGGTCCTGATTATAAATACATATACTGTTGGGGGTGTATGACGAATATTGAGGGGTCTTACAAGCAATGTGTCAAAATAAGTATAGCTACCCTTACGATAGGGAACAAATAGTCAGATGCCATTTCCTAACAATCGCTGACCTTGTAAGCTTTGACTTTAAGGCTTTGCTCCCTTCACTTTTTGGAAACCGCAATAACTTTTGCACGTTGAACGTTTACTTTTTTTACGTCGCATTAAAATCCAAGAACCTTCTTCGCTTCCCATTCATGCTTTATCTTTGGTTTATGGCAGATTATGATAAAACCTCTTCCAACTTTCCTTAAAATGTTGCCATGTGAAGTAAGTACCTATGATGGAAAGAATCACGGACCTACATATATACTTAACCTGGGCAAATCAAGCCCTAGCTGTACAACCTCCTTAGGCAGTATTAATAAAGGTTTTTTATGTATGTACTTTTGGAACGGCTTAAATTTACCTTCTTCGATTTGATTCGATTCTGGCTCACCAAAGGTAAATAAAATGTCCAATATTCGTCCTTAGCATAGAATTGCTTGTCTTAAGCGAGATATTTTAAGTGTTTGTCAACAAAACCATCTCCTCTCAGTCTTGGAAACAAAACAAACAAAAAAAAAGGAATACCTTACAACATTCCAAATCTTCACAACCTTTAAATACAACTTGCAATCAACAACAACAACAACAAGAACAAAGAGACGAAGAAGACACCATTTCGCATGACTCCATCCATTCCATGGCGTAAAATATTTACTCATCGAGCACAAAGTTTGAAAAGTTCAAGCCAAATGCAAGTCCTTGTGTCAAAGTCTTCAATTATTCAGTGCTGATTTACATTCACCACTTTGCCACTTTGCCACCACATAGCTGTGTCATGTCAACATGAAACTAAGACTGGCAAAGAAATTCGTTATAGAAGAACGAGTAACCAAGCAAGCCACAGCCTTCCCCCCCCCCCCCGCACCACCTGCTTCCCATGTCGTTTCGTACTTTATGCTTTCAACTTGCCACCACCCCTAAACAAGGGGAAGGGGCAAAGCAAGTCAAGATAAAGAGCAGGAAAATAAATCTAACCCCGAGTGCAATTTATCAAAGAAACGTTTCAAGGTGTTTTCCGATTTAACTTGTTTCTCAGACACTTTCTCGACGCGGCATGGCACACTGTTTGCTCCTTAAGGGAATTTTTCGCCCGCAACTTTGGGAGCATATATGTATATAGGGGACAACCAAACCAAACCAAACCAAACGAACTGAACTGGCAGACACACAACTCCGAAGAGTCTATATAGGTGTAAAGCTGTTATCTCCTACATAGATACGCTTGATGATAATAAACGACTTTTCTTTCTACCATCTCTCACTCTCAGTATTTTGGTGTGTTGGGCCGAGGGGTTGTTGAAGACATGCGGAGAGTACGAGGGAAACTATACTTTCAAATGACTTGCTGACTGCTGCAGTTTAAGGTAGAAAACGTGCAGAAGACAGAGAGAATGAAATCAGTAAACCTCGTCTTCTTCTTCTACTACTTCTTGTTCGAAGCAGGCTCACCCTTGTGTGACCCCCATCGCCGCTTGGGCTCGGAGCCAGACACCGGGCTATAAATTTTCTCAACAACAACAGAACTTAACCCGCAATGAAATTTCCGATAAGAAGATTGTTTGGTTCGGTTATTAGACAGAATCTGACGGCATAATAAATTCTAACAATGCGGGATATTTACAGGGATTTTTCCTTTCGGCTTTTTTTTTTTTTGTTTTGTGTTTTTTTGAGAGAGGGGGAGGATGAGTGGGTGGACGCTCTCTCAGTTACAACCCCTTGAAGCGATTTATTGTTTTCGCCAAAAAGATTTATCGAGTGAAATTCATTCCTCGATGAGATGTTGAATCAGAGAAATAAGGGTGCGGGAAATGCGATGGGGGAAGCGGAAGCGGAAACGAAGAAGATTCGAAGTGAGTTGAGAGCTGTCAGTTGTCGGAATGCTTAGATGGCGGCTTACATATGCCACTTGAAGGAGTTTTCCCATCGTACACAAGAAGAACTTTATGGGGATTGTCCTTTGCAAAGTGAACTTTGATTTTTGTTCTGTATACAAATCGGATACGAAATTAAATGAGATGTTGTTTTGGGGGAAAAGGCGTTTCGTTATTTAAATGGAGTGATGCTGAACTGTGGGGTTGGTTAAAAGGGTTGGTCGGTGGGTTGTGCAATAAAATGTGTTTAAGTTTGTGAATAGTTGATAATTAAGAGGTTATTCTGGTTTTGGTCAGTTGGTCGGTATTTAAACATGGCGAGCTTTTTCGGCGGAAATAAAGAAGTCCTGACTTTTTTAAAGAACTCATCAAAAAGCTGAAGTGTATTTCTGTGAAATTTCAGGAGAATACTTGATGCAAAAACTGTAGATACACGGTGGCGTGAGCGGACGAAAGCCTACCTCAACTACCTAGGCCTACCCAATTTGAGGCAGCTAGCTATGACTCAAGCTGACTGGAGGGGTTTCTTGGTAGTGACAAAAGCGCAATCTTCTCTGTAAGTTCCGTCTAAAGTAAGGAATGGTGAAGTCAATCTATGGGCCCAGTCTTCTAAGAATCTTTCCATGGTATTGACTGGGGAGCTTAGCCATTACCACCATACCATGCCGACAGAAACTCAGTTTTTTATTTCCGCGGTACGAAATGGATTGATTTACGATCACGAAAAGCCAATGCATTCCAAACGTGTGACTGCTTGGTGTGATTTATGGAGATTTACGGATTTACGGAGCTGCAATTTAAAGCCGATGATCTTCCTTTTTGGTGCGGTGCCATTAAAGATCAAGACCACCTGTCCAGTTTGTGGTGAGGACGATTATACAGCATTGCAGTTCTTCTGCAGCTGTCCTGCCTTTGGTCGCATTAGGTGGCGGATTTCCGGGCTGACGATGTGAGTATGATATGCCATAGGAAGGTTCATATATCGTCATATCGATGGTGCTGAAAAACCCAAACGACTTGAACGAACTTGAACCAATACTTTTCTTACTGAATGTAGAATCTGCTCTTCTTCTCCTTCTTTTATTTTATTGACGAGGTTATAATCAGAATTTGATGGATCATAAACTTCCTCCTTCACTGTGGGTTCGACCGTGGGGTTTACTGGTTTGCCCTTTAAAAATATCTGCCGGTCTGACGGGTTCGTATCACTTCGTCACTCAGGTCAATCATGAATCAATAGCAGGCTTGCCAGATTGGGCTATTTATCGAAAATCTCAATTGGGCTATACATGTGAACATACATGTGTCGTCTTGGGCTACAATTTTACGTATAAATTTTGAGAAAATAATTTTCTCCCCCTAAAAAGAAACACTCATTTAAGAACAAATCAGATATAAGCAACATTTTCTGTCTTGGACTATAGTAGTAAAAGGAAAAATTTTCTTTTATGAACTCTTAGAAACCAAAACAAAATCTATACATTGCATCACTGGATTCGTTTATGAGAAATTTGCTGTAAGGACTTTTGACCCTCACCTGGTAAGCTCAATAAATTGAGCTCCATCTCAATGAGTTAAGACCAATCTCAAATTGAAAGCTCGATGTGAGATATACATAGCGTTACATTTTTAAATGCATAAAGGTGCGTGAAATCGATCTCATACATAGTTAACCCGAGTTAACTTGATGACAGCACCTCATTTTGGCTCCAGAACATGTTGTTTTTTGGCAAAATTGGGCTATCGAACTAGTTCAAGAACTGGCAACCCTGATCAATGGTGGTGTTTGTGGGCTTGTATTATTCAGGATTAGGCCAGCTCTCTTTTGCGCTATTGGAAGGTTGATTACCATTTTGACGGGGCTTGCAGGGTCCCTTCTTTGAGCATGGTAACACAAACTCGGCTTTTTATGTGAAGGCTTCTGCTCAATTAGTACTAAATAATATAACTAAAATGGCTCGTTTTCACAGAATATTTTGGTTTACGATTGGTCTGAGTCTTATTCGACTGTAGTCACCTTTATTTATTCCCAACACATTTTCCTGCTCCAGTAATTCATCAATTAAAATCATATCCAGTTCATATTTTCGTAGTCTTAACCAGGGCACTTAATTTGACTAAGAGATCGAAATGGGGAAGAAAAAAGTTTTGCCAAACCAGCTAGTAAACCATGAAAGTGTTGAAAATTCCATGTGATTTCAAGCCTCCAACAAAAACTTTATAGAGACCTGAAATGAAAAGCGATGAAATGCGATTTTTTATTATGCATTATCAGAGATAAAAGTCTTAATAAAGAGGTGCATTTTTAATGAAAATCTGAAAAATAAGGTTTGCAGCACTTTTCTTAGCTATTAACGAACTGTGCGGTGCAAATATACACCCTCTCCCAAACCATATTTTATTCTTTGGAATCCTAAAAGTCTAAGCAGTTCAGCCTTTACCTGTGAACTGGGCCACCCTAAGGTACCAGCGTATAGGTAATTTTTCAGTCAATTGCAGTTACACTTTGAGGGGATTCCAGTTGTTGCGTTTGTATGAAATAAAAAAAAATGAAAAAAAAATGAGTTTTAAAGTTAGGGTAACTCCTAAACTCTAGACCTATTGGAATGACATTTTCAACTTACTTACCTCGAAAATCATAGAATAGAGAGCTAAAAACTTGTATATACTCGTGCAGACACGTGACTCGGCCTGCCAGCAATGCTAGCAATAGCTTCATGCAAAAGCAATTACCCTAAATATTAATTTTAACCCCTCAAAAATCAATTATGTGCAAAAATATTATAATCCTCATTCTGTTGCCATTCAGCCGCAAATAAGAAATAATGAGAAGTCTACATTACATTTGACGTCTTGGAGCGGAGGCCACGTATCGTATACAAAAAAAAAGAGTACACCCAATTTCGGACAGACAGCTCAAGACAGCTGAAAGTGCCATCGCTAAAGTGGATCGTTATTTTTTTAATTTTATTCTTTAATTTTTGCCACAATGTATGTGATGATCTCTGCACGCGAAATGTATCGCTGCAATACAAATGTATGTATCTATGTAGTTAGGTATGTATTTTTGCCCCCTTGGGGTGCCGCATTAAATAGCAGACAGCCAGCCAGGGAGCGCCTCCTCCACCTCGCCGCTTGCCGCATACACAAACATCCGGCACGTAAAATTGCCATTAAACACTCGCGGGCTTAATGAATTTATTTGACAATTTAAAACCACATTCGAATTTGTAAGCACATTACGGTGTGTCATTAATTTGACGTTTGTTATTTCACTCGGTTATTTCTGTTTCTGTGCGCTGTGCGCTGTGTCTCTTCACTCTGGGAGTGATTTCTTATACACATCGACCGACGACGACGACGACGAGGTTGTCGGATGGTGGATTTGGATAGCTATATGGTGCTACGAGGGACACAAAGATTGACATGAATGACTGCGTACACTCATCCAAAAACACCCAAGCCCAGACCCAGAGCCAGAGCCAGAGCCAGAGCAAAGAGCGAAATGACATCTCCATTTCCACTTCAATTTGTCTGTCAACTTTTATTGAGTTCAATTTCTGCGAAATGTGAAAGGATGAGCGAGCTGAGAATATGAAATGACACGATGACGGCCGACGACGACGACGACGACGATGTTTTTGTTTTGTTTTCTTCTCATTTTGGGGATCGTCTTTGGATTGATGATGTTTGAAATTAGTGGAAAAGAAAAATAAATACGCGAGTATCTGTCTCCGCTTTGAAGTGGAGTGGCATGCAGGAATAATAATGACAATCACAAATTTTCTGTGCTAGAGCTGCGCTCCAGACAGTTTGCAATCATGGTCGGAGTACATTATAAATGGGGGCGGCTGCGGACGTGCATCGGGGAAACTTGGAGAGAGTGTTTGTTTTTCCAGTAGGTATGTATGTGGGGTGTGGCCCACTGATCCCTGCCTTGAGGTTAACAGAGTGCGGGAGGGTTCACAATTTTGTTTTTATTTATTCGAATCAATTCTCCGATACTTCTTAGAATCAAGAGTTCAGAGAAAAGACAATAGAAAGCATGTACCTTGATACTATTAAATGAAAGTGTTAAAATTGAGTCCACTTTAAGTCTTAAGACTGTCTTTCGTCAGTCGTACTATGGCCAAAAGTTGTAATATTGTTCTTTCTTTCTTTTTTTAATATTGGATTAGGGCCAGTTGTTTTTGTACTTAATCCTAAGGAACATCATTTTCAAGAATTACGAATTTTTTTTGCAGGCGATAACTTTTAATTGGCAACACTGTTTTCTGTGACAGCTGTTTTTACAGTTCTCGGTTATTTTGAGGTTACTTTGGTTTGGCAATTAATCCTGAAATGACTTACGTCAGGGGAACGCTTGTAAATTGTTCAAATTTATTTTGGCTCAATTCGAGACATTCATTGGGAATTACGTGCGATCAGAACGATTGAACAATTGAACTTGGGTTCACCCACTTTGTGGACATTTTACTTGGTTTACCTACGCATATTGAACTTGTACAGGAATTGACGCCGCACGATCATCGTTCGAAACATTGCATTGATCCAGAATAGCATTTGTGTGTGAAAATTGGACTGATTACGCCATGTAGGCGCGCGTCAGCCGCATACTCACATTCAAACATTTGCTCTGTATTATTTCGATTTAAAGTTGTTCGTCCCTTCGTCCCTGTAAATTACCTGCCGATTTAACCATGTCCACCAGTCCGTAATTTACAGATTTTTTTCACCGTAAAACTGAGCTGCAAAAATAAAAATAAAAATGTCAGTGTCCAGAGTCAATAAATCTCTTAGCATTCGGATGAGAACTGCAGGTTACAACTTGGAGAGATTCTTCTTATTTGAAACCAAATTGAGCGTTTTACCAAAGAAACGGCTTGATTTTTTTCTCTTTTGAATTTTTAGTTCGAATGGTTTACCACGCATTGTGATGAGCCCTGTTTTGGTACTTTGTGCCACAGCTCCTGACGCATTAGTTCTTGCTCTCTTTTTGTATACGATTATGTTATACGCAACATCGAAGACGACCCATGCGGCTATTTTCGGTTAAAATAGAATTTTCCGGTAGTCATTCTACTACGGTATAGTCTCACCGCCACTTGCTCTGACCAGCCTATGCGCAATAGCTGCGTTTAAGTCTGGCTTAGGCCTTAAAAATTTCTGTTAAAAATAAAAAGAGCGTTTTATGCTGTTTTAATACGCTTGCCAGTTTAAGATTTCGAACGAAATTAACACCAAGGTGGTATTGTCTTTTGCCTTTTTAAAGAAGGGGGAGTGTTAAAAATATTATTTTTCTAAATTCATTTTGCTACACCCAAGAGGGGTTTCAAGTGTCCTCTTACTCATTTAAGCAACATTTTTATAGTTTTGAAAAAAAAAGTGGAGTGGGCAAAAAGTGGCGCTCATTCGAAGTAAGAAACGTAAGGCGTAGATTTCAAAAACCTTATGACTTTTCCGCTATGTTAACTTAAGACAAAAATAATACATTTTTATATATAAAAGGGTTTTGCAATTAAGTTTTCCAAACTTTGACAGTAGATTGCGACCATATTTTTGAAGCTAAATTTGTCAAATTGGCTGTCATTTATTTAGTCTAGCTGGCCGATGCAACATGGAGAGTTACAGCGTTCAACAATATCTTCAAACTTGAATGGGAAAGCTAATAGACATCTCAACTATCTACTATACAATGTTTTATTTGTCGAACCCCTAGAAGTCTGGGATGAGGGACATGTATAAGAAATGAAATTTAATTATTTTACCTTTCCTCACGATATCGGTAGATACCATTCATTCGAACCACCACTTACCCCAAGAATTTATCTCAACAGTCGTTTGCTTGCTTTAAAGTGACAGTTTTGCTCTTTTGGCGTTCATTCGAGTGAAATTAAATTATCCGAAATTACAAATGACATTATAATAATTTAACCAACTTAATGAACTAAAATTAATTCGCTGCATTTTACGATGACGGCGGATGACGACGCCAACGACCGTGGCGATCATTATAGCCGTGCTTTTATTGGTCACGCTTTCACTTTAGAAACGTTGCACGGCGACCGCGGCCGGCGCGCGAAGACACAACCACTCGTTTCGAAGGAACTCCTCTCTGCTTGCTGCTCGACTAGCTTATTTATTGGACGCGTCGCGATTTTGCTTTCAATTTGCATCCATTCTGCACACAGGCACATACATACATACACTATCGCACTATGTATGTATAGCTGTAGCATCCAAGGAAGAGATTGCTTCACAGGGGCTAAGAGGTGTTAGCTATAATCGCAGCACAACTAATTTATTAGTTGTTTTAATTTTCAGGCTTGGTCGCCTTAGTTTGCGCTGCTGCAGCACCATTCCAACACACGGCGCACAGATATATTCAAGCAGCAGGCAAGCTAACTGTCAACTTTGTGACATTTATTCCGCGTTATGAAGAAATTTACAATCGCGATGTCGGTGTCGAAGATGTGTGTGCGCATTTTGGGTGCCACGCCACTAGCTGACCAATTCTCTGACAGACAGTTTATTGGACTACACCGACGACGGAACGGAGATATATGTTGCTAACAGCTGATTGTCGGCCATTTGGACGGACGATAAATTCAATTCACATTTTTGCGAGGCGAAATTTATGACTGCTAATAAAATGTTGACGGCACATTGAAATTTCATGTTTAATGGACCGCAGTAAATCGCGATGAGAGTCCTTTGCACTGTTTGATGTGTTACTTTGTCACAGATGAGTGGGATAGTTTCTAATTGAAATTTATTTTTTCGCTGATTTAATGTTTTCACTTGTGGCGTTGATACTTTTACAGATTTTAATGCACTTAAAATATTTGTTTTTAAAAAGAAAGTTATACAATTGGCAAGATTGAAGTTTGACGTCATACGCGAAACGATACTCCCCTTACATAAGTTTTGGAACCTTTATTTTGTTTCATCCAATAAGCACCCCGCCCTCCCCGTAGAAGAAAAACAAATTTTATTCGCTTCCCTTTATTCGCATCTTGTGAAAGTCTAACAAGCATCCAAGGGTAAAAATATAAACTTTCATAAGAAGGACGTACATTTGTATCAAAAAAGAAGAGAAGCTAGGATGTAGGTCAGGCTTACGTTTGATTTTTCTATATTTAGTCGTTGGTTTACTGCCTCCAGTTGAGCAATTTAAATTGAAACACATCATGCCTTACCAAATGTCTTCGGAAGCATATTATTTTCCTTAGCGATAAAGTAATACCCCATACGCTTCAAAAATAATTTGATCTTCAGATCCATTTATTAGGACTCGGACTATCAAGGTTTAGGAGCTGTTGAGGGAACTAGAAAGCTAGCTTCTCAGCCAAGGCAGTGATTGTAAAATGTATTATTCGTTAGATTTCTATTATATGTCGGTGAAAGATTGGATAGCAGTTGTAGTAGTATAGGGTTTTGGTCAATTCGTTGCACTAAGTGTTGCGAACCCTAAAATAGGAACTAAAAATAAAGTCTAGCAGCTCCTCCCATTATGCAGCCGAAACCATACTTGTCTCGTGTGCTTTGTTTGTTACTACTAACATACTTACATAATTGGCTCCCGACCAATGAAGAGTCCCTGCCTAAGACAAGGTTTATTTGTTATGCGTACCTTTTCCAAGAAAGTATGAAACCTTCAAAGCTCGTTCGCCATCTGGAAACATATTATCCATCTTTAGACGAAAAACCAATAGAATTTTTTGAACGTAACACACTAATTTTGAAAAATCAACAAACTTTTATTCTCAAAGCAAGCTAGGGAGACACCACAACATCCTATTTGGTAGCACTTATGGTGGCCAAGGAGTCGAAGTCAGAAAACCTAACTCTAACCACTGCTTTTGATAATGTATAAGTCCAGAAGAAGCTAAAAAATGTAAAATTGGTCCACTTTCAAATTACACTGTATCAAGACGAATTAGTGAAATATGTAACTATTTATGTCAAATGTCGCACTTCCATTATTACTGTTTGAAAATCCATAATGTCGTGTCGCTTTCCAGGCGGCCTTTACTCGCGCTACTATTAGCCTCGATTCTTTTTTATAATTACGGTTGGAGTACTGAATTATAAACTGTCATCTACTCCAGTCTAGATGGCGCTATGTTCTATGTATAACTTCGATTTATGTCACAATTATTATAATTCTTAAGTAATCCATTCTCTAAACTGGATGGCACTGTGTAAACTTAAAGTTGGATCGGACAGAAAAGCAGTGCAGAGGACAAAAATTGATTTGGCTATTATTATATGAAGGATTATGTCTTAATAAATTTGTTGACAAAGACATAGAAGTAGCAGACTTCTATCCGTTGTCATCCTACGTAGACAGGCTTGAGAGGAATATTAAAAAATGTAGATATGTATGGTATCGTATAGATGCTGTCATGTATTGATTAGGTACTCTCCACCCTGTACTGATCTGAAGTTCTTGCGGTTTAAGACTGACATTCCCCTTTTCCGCGATAACCACTTGACTACTTATTTTATGAAAATCTGATTAAACCAATTAGTTGAATTGTAAGATGAAAGTTTTAATATAGCAAAAACCAACCTTTAAAAATTTAGTTGCGATGTTAACACCAAAAGGGGACGGTTTGCTTTCAAAACAGTATTGGTGTAAGTTCAATTAAATTCCGGGGCTGACACACCATCGATTGTTGTACTTTCACCTTAGCATATATAAAACTCGTAAAAGCGCTCGACTGAGATGGAATATGCTTCAAGTGTATGTTCCAATACATGGTACAGAACTTTCTAATACCTTTCTAAATTTTGCGTTCTAAGCATTTATTCAATTTAATTTAATTTTTAATTACCTGACTAATAGTAGACAAATGTTTAAAGTCAATGAAGTCACTTCGGGTGTTCCACAGGGCAGTCATTTGCGCCCGTTGCTATTTATATTAATTATTAATGACGCCCATTAATTTTTCGAAATTATTTTCTTGGATAGATCTATAAAGTAAGTGATTGCATTCGTTCTCAATCAGATATTCATAGATTGTCGGAACTTACTTTTTCTAAATGTGAAGTTTTTTCAGCGCATCGTATTAGTACTTCAGTTTTGCATAATTATTTTATGAATGATCTTAGACTTCAACGTTTCCACAGTAAGTTAAGTTTCTTTTTTCATTATGATTAAGCATTGTCAAGTGTAACTCATTGTAAGGCTTCCTTAAACGTAACAGTAAAGAATTTTGAGACATAAATAGCCTTAAAATTATTTATTGCTCGTTAGTCAGACTTTATGCAGTTCACAAACTTAGATTCAAAAAGAAAAGAATCAAAAAAGAAAAAACTCAAACTGAGCCAACGAAAAAGTCAATTTATTCATTAACTTTAAATTAGTCAAAATGTATGTTAGATAGACTACTTTAGTCTATAAGATAACCGTTGTGTAAAGCGATACTAAGAGTTTACACTTTGAGAACGTAGTGTTTTGTGTTTTGCTCTTTGAGAAGAAAATAAAATTGCTTAAAAAATAAGGCAGGGTTATCCTTATTGAAGCTTAGGATGGCTTACTTGTAATTTACACGCGATTAGTGGAGGTCTGCAAGCAATTGTTGCGCAACTTGTACTTTTTGCAAAAAAAAAAAAACCAGTGATGTTATATATCACAATTTGTGCAACAATGTCACATCTTACGACAAAATGACGACTTGTTCTAACTTATATGAAAATCCACACACGTCATTGACTTTACCAAAGCCTCTTCGAGGATTTTACATTAAAATTGTATCCACTTGCCTTGGTCATTGGTATTTGCTATATTGGCCCGAACATACACACACGTCTAAAAATACAATGTCATCAGCGACCCTGTTTTCACTCCCAATTTACTACTCACAGTGCATTAAAACTAAATTAGATTGAGTCATCGCCATCTTTGAAAGTTTCTACCACAATGTTGTACCACTCAGACTCGAAACACTTCGTTACGCTCATTTAATTAAAACGCGCAAGTTAAATTAACATTTGACACGCCGCATCGCCGGCACAATACAACCCCACCATAAATCCATAATGCAACAAAGTATCCCAAATAGTTGCATGCAAACCACTCTGGCATGGCCCATGGGGGCTCATATAATTGGACCAAAACAATTCCTCGCCGCTATGGCCAATTGCTCTTTTTAACGGCAGCTGTTGTTTCGCTACATGATTTTAATTTTGTCACAATGTTCCGACAGACAATTCAGTTGTTATTCATTGTATGCACTAACTTATGGCATTGTGATTAGTTTTGTGTAAAATTGCGATAGCAACAAACACTCGAATGTATTTATTTATTTTTGACATTTAAAATGTTTAAAATTTTTCAAAATTTCAAAACTCATTTGTTTGCCGTTTTTTGCTGCTTTTAAAGCACACACGAAACAGATTTTAAGCTTAACAACTTTTGACACATGTGTCAGGAGAGCTGTCAGTGACCATTTTACAGATGAGTAGGGCCATTATTTTTGTCGGCTGCAATGAAGAGAGATGTGTGCGTGTTTCTTTTTTATAATGTCTGTCTGTAATGAGGAAGGAAGATTTAGGTTTTTGTCATTTTAAAACTGACCTATAGAACATTTTGGACATATTTTCTGTCTACCTACATCAGAAATTAAATAAGTAGACGCATATTTTGTTTAGGGGTGAATTGGGATAGTTAGACTAAATATAATGCGTTTCCCAGGTTTTTGTATACAAATTTGAGTATCTGTTACAAATTCACATGTTCAAAGTGAAAAAAGACGGTTTAAGGTATTGAAAGTTTGTTTCAATTCATGAGCCCAGGAATGGAGATACCTAAAATCATTTTTACTTGATGTCAATCATGTGTCAGATATCTTAAGGCGGACTATTCCGTGCGATGGTATTTTTTAAACATTTTGTGGATGGTTTTCATAATGTTGTAAGCTGCTTTAGAAAATAATGTGGCCCTGCGTATCGTGTAATATGCCTAATTATATGACCACTTGGCTCTCCCAGTTCAGAAGAAGGTTAGACACAATGTTGTTTTCTTAGTTTCCTGAACCTCTCAGTGCAGGTTTAAAGTGAGTTAGCCTAGCAAATAAGTTTTTCAATACCGTCGGCTTTGGGAAACAAAAATTATTCATTCGCCTTGCCAGACATAACTTCTTATTCTTATTTATTTTTGAAATATGTCGGATATACATTGTCTATCCGATGCATCGTAGTCTGTGACATTTATTTACCGATAAATTTTCAGTACCCCACTATAAATAATTCATGTGTAAACGCTGCATCCTCACTCTTCGTTTTTTCATGTAAACGCCGCACAATTTATCTACTCTCTAGGGATTCTTGCGTTCTAGACCCACATATTTGAACACTGTCTGCTTCGGTATCGCATCGTCAGAGTGCGTATCGATGCAACTCTACAAAAAACAACAAAGACAATTTTTGAATATTTTCTGTCAAATTTTTTGATAATATCGACCTTGTCGAATGCATTCCCAAGGTTTTTTTAATATACATACTTCAAATTTTTTCGGTAGTATATTATAGCCTTCGAGTTTTCCAAAATTTTCGGGGCTTATGGAAGACTTACAGAAATCAATCTAACAAGAGCTTGTACTCGTCAGACCTCTGGTTAATATGATCCAATTCCGCCAGATAAGTAAAATTTTAGGAGATACAAAAAAACCTGGTATCAGATCAATGGGGGCCAAAACAATTGATCTGATAATTTTGCTTGTAGCTTTGTAATTATTGTTCCTTAGCTTACAAGGTATTTTCCTATTATTTAAAATTTTATTTGTTTCAATATCATTTGCATCGTTTCCCAAATAGTGTACTTTTCTGGCTTACGAGGTAGGTATTCAATCTACAGCGACGATCACAGAGACCGAATGTTAATGTCATTGGTTAAGACGACGGATTATGGACATTAGGTCGCTTCAAATGGACATAAAATCCGTGGATATTATGCATATTTAGAAAGTGGACATAGGGTCCATGGACCTTAAGGATACGTGCAGCCTGTGGAAAGAGGGTTAATGGTTGTACTGTTGCAGCATCAAAAGGTCTTAACTTCATAGGCAGTCGCCTATGGCAACAGTAACTGAGTGGCCCGCTACTCTGAATCAAGGCAGCTACTGCTCACGCAACTTCCTTCATTATATTCAATGAAATGTTCTTTCAACCCGTGATTCTAATCAGGAAGGAAACCTGGTTACTCATCAGCGTTCAGACCCCTGTGTATCCTAGAAACGGCAGGGAAACTCTCGCAACAGTAGGCCAGTGTGCAGATCTGTACGAACGACAAAACGGATTTAGAAGAGCATCAATAGAATCAGCGGTGCAATCACCTCTAAAAAAAAAGTGTTGTTTTTTGAAGCCTTAGATGTGAGAAATGCCTTCAATTCCGCTAGGCTAAACGCCTTGGAATACCTTCCGGATGCCGTAATATCTCCTGCGGCTTGCGAAGGACTGTGTCAAGAACTGAAAGACGATAAACGAAACGATCCTAGAACCTTTTTTATATCAGTGACTACGGAAAGCGCCTATGCACACAGAAGACTAAATCAAGTTATGAGACGCACCCTAGATGGAACACTAAGCAGCAAAAAAAAAAGAGGATAGAGATAGGTCCTCCTGCTATCTTACTGATCAGAAAACATATCCCAAGTAAAATATGAAGTCTTAACCAGCAATATCGCAGTGGAGTTTCTTGGATATTGCTTTAGAATCCATCAAACTCTGTTTTAGCAGCAAACAAAGGCCTTATCTGGGCGAGCGGTAAAAGTTAATTATCACTTAACCGCCTCGTGGCGATTGTATGCCGTCAAACAGGAGAAGACTCCTTATGTCAATTTTCATCCAACTGTGAGAACGGACAACGAACAAAAAAAGTATAGGAAAACGGGGACTTTGAGTCTTTCGAGTAGCAAGCTCATACCGACCATTGTCAAAACCAGACTGTCCTTGTAGTCACAAAAGTGACACCCATATCTCCTGGACACAGATAAAACGATTACGTGTACGAGATAAAGATGAAAACTGGGCTGGAAACGACTTTTGAAGGGGCCCTGAACACGACTTGTTCAGAAAACTAAGCAGGCACTTCAGTGGAGGGAGAGTTTCGAGGCCGTCAGTGTGAAGTGCTTAGTCCGCTGGAGTTGGAAGTTTAATATTCAATTGTTAGTGGCCTTATTTCTAGAAATTCAAGAATTTTTCAATAATAACTTTGAGAACATGCCAAACGTACGTACCACCAAGTACACGCTTCACTGTAGGTAGCTACCTACGTCACTAGATTAATGGCAATTCCGTGCATCGTTTCGTTTCAACCTCATTAGAATTACACAGAATTTGATACCATCCCCTTGCTGGGAAATATGACATTACAATTAATAACACCAAAATAATGGGTGTCAGCCTATTTATACATTCACAGTCCCTAATGACCCCAAAGTACGCGCCTCTATAATATCTCTACATAGTGCGCTGCCTAATTGCTATCGTCACACGCGAAACCCTCTGCGCGCAGTGAACAAATTTCCTATACTCTTGACCATTTCTCAATTTGGGAAAATCCAATGAAAAATGCCGAGAAAATAAAAATAATAATTACCCCATCATCTCCACGTCCGAACCTAAATGCGACAATTTATCATTTTAATTATTACATTTGTCTCGGGCACACACAGCTACACAGCTACACAGCTACAGCAGCAGACCCACAAAGCGGCGACACTGGGTATCCACTCTGCCGCTACTCTAGATAATCATCCATCAGGGATCTTTTGGCCTTGTCTGGCCTATGGGCCTATCGCATCGTCGACGTCGTCGTCGGTCGGCGTGGTGCACCCTTCCGCATCCACCAAACAACGACGACGACAACGCGAGTTGTTGCTTCAGTCGCCGCCTCACTGGTTTGTGGGGTTCACAGAGGCTATGGCTTTGGTGCTCTGCAAATGAATCGCCTTAATGACCACTGACAATTGGTCATTTGTTTCTCGCTCGTTTTGAGTAATCGTCCATCGTCAAGACCGGGCCCAAGTGCACGCTGCTGTGCGGAATGGACGAAGGAAGCTTGGAAGCTCGATGGCTTGATTGCAATGCGCTGCGCAGCACACCCCACCCCAGACAGATGGGCAACAGAGCGTTACACGAATTTTCACAATGTTGGCCATTAGTCACGATCCTCGAATTATTCGAATTACTAATTCAAAATTCGAATTATTCATAAAAACGGCTACAAAACGTCGTGGCCCGGTCTTATGTTCAGTGAGTGTTAGTGTGTGCACGAGCTGAGGACTTGAGTCAACCGTTGTCCACAACGGAATGATTAACAAAAAAATTTTAATACAAAATGTTTACACAAACATATAATGCTGGCTGTGCACACATAATGAGAGCGTGCGGGGGATATTTTCATACTTCTCAGAGTGCACACAGGCAAAATGATTAATTCGTGTTGTGAGAATGATTGAGCGCTTTTGCCTTGTTTATTTGGGTTGGTGTGGTGTTGTTTTCTTTTTCTTTGGGAAAACACAACAAATTTGACGGCTTCCGGTGGAAAATGTTGTTCGATTTGAAATGTCACACATGTAATGAGGGGCCAAGCAGACCGTCGTCGTATTCATCGTAGTCATGTAGTCATGTAGTCGACATGCACGGATGCAAATGGAGTCATAACAGAATTAAGACAGATTGTTGATTTAACAATTTGTTTAAGTGTGGAATGACTAAACACCCAGCTAAATGATACATATGTATGTAGGTTTCTCCGAGGAGGGACGGTATCAGTTGATGCAGTTCGGTGCAAATTGCTTAATTATAATGACATTGATGAGAAGCTAAACTAATAGAAAGGTTAAATCATCATCCTGAGGTTACGATTGTATTGCATCAGACTTTGGAGACCGTACAAATTTCTTATTTTAATATTACATAATTGGTCGTCGTTGTAGGCAGTGTTACCTTGGTGAATGTAAGCTTAGTGGAGACTTTGGCGGGCTTAAACAAATTGGTTCGCAACTCCTAACTCGAAGGACAAAGTGCATGCCCATCGTGCCAGTTCTGCTAAATGGATTCAACAGATACTTGTTCCTGTGTGCGAGGAGAGCGAATGGATAAAACCAAGATCTATGTAGATATAGTTCAAAAAGCTTAAACGCGTTGACTACAATGGTTCAGCCACATACAGCGAATGGACAATAACGCTCCAGCTGAGAGGATCTTTAAGTCGGTTGAGACAACAAGAAAGACCGAACCTCCGTTTCAAAGACCAAGCCATCGCTGATGCTAAAGCGCTGGGTCTGGATAACTGGAAGCAGAGTGCCCGGGATCGCAGACGGTGGAGAAGGCTACAGTTACTCAGTCAGGGACTCTGTTACGTAAGGAAGTATGTTGTTAGTTAGATAATCATCATTTTATATTAAAGTAGCCGATTTTTCTCAAATGAAAGCGTTTCATTTTCTTGAAGCATTAAAAAAAAATAACGAATTTACGAAGTATACATGACCTACATATGTTGCGTGTCGGCTTTGCTTAGTGGCTCCAGGTTCTTTATAAATCTTGTCCAGTTTTATTTCTTACTGTATCCATTAGTAAAGGTGCGATTAGACGGTCATCGAAAGTTGTCATCCGGAAGGTATTCTGCCACCACTATGCCGTCCCAAAGTGGTCATCGCGTGTGATCGCCTGCCATGCTGTATGTCATTGAACGCGTCAACCGGATCACAAGATCCCACGGATGACATCGCTGGATTTTGCACAGTGTCATCTAAGATTGATGACACGTTGAAAGTTCATGTTAAAAAACTTACACTCGGATGGCACTGTGTGATCGGGTGTCATCTAGGAGATGACACTCTCGCAGATGACAACCGAATTACACATGTTCTCTGACGTTAGCGTGTCTCTCAGGGACCCGTTTGGATGACCATCTGATCGCACCTTTACGCTCGGTGTACATCCAATTCCGAGCTATGAAGATACTGCAAATGTTTGTTTTGACTTTGTAAATTTGCTACTAAAGGTGCCGAAATATAAAGTCTTTGATAGTTATGTGACAAGGAGTCCAAGACAAAGGTTTTTATACGGAGTAAAGGAGATGCTCAAAAAGCTTAGCGTAAACCTCTGAGCGCCTCCTTCTTCGATTGGAGTAGATGTTTTCATACTTCAAACCAAGTTCCGCTTTGTTTTTTGGATTATTATAATAATGATTCCAAAGGATTATACAAATCACTCAAGGAGATGGCATTATTTGTTTTTTGTTTTTGCATGACTCTTAAAGTTAGGTTAAGTTAAAACAGGGTCGTGATGAAAAGTCGACGCACAACACTAGGCATCGAAGCGAGCCCATGGAACATAAAAAACCCAAAGACTTTCCCTTTTAAGGCATCCAGTTACCCTACAAAAGCCTTTAAACTTTGTACCGTCTATTTCCTCCAATACTTCAAATTTGTACTGAAATGGTACATAAAAAACCTAAAGACTTTCCCTTTTAAGGCATCCAGTTACCCTATAAAAGCCTTTAAATTTTGTACCGTCTATTTCCGCCAATACTTCGAAGAATTGTTTTCTAAAAATTTCCAACGACTACGTGAGATTGCCTCGCATTCACAAAATATGTGCGGTATAACCTCAACAGCTTGCATATCACCACAGAATCTGCAGGTGCTGTATCTGACAGTCCGAGTTTCTTTGCATGAGGCAAAGCCCTGCCACGATTCCTACTAATAGTCTTATCTTATCCCTGCCAAGTTTTATAAACTGTCTGGAATTCTTGCAGTCGAGAAGTGGCCGTAGAACTTTTGACAACGTGTGTCCTCCAAGACTTGACCACCTTAGGCTGGCAGTTCTTAAAGTTATGTTCAATAGATCTGTTGCTGTATGGAAATCTTTCTCTATGCAAAAAGTCTGTTTTGACCCGCATTTGATTGTGGGATTGTGTGAATTGTTCAAAACATGTTCTCGAGTTAAGCACTAATTAAGTGATTCCACTTTTTTTAGCTTGGATCACCAAGTAAAATGACACTTGCTATATTCCATTTGATTGTAATCCACCGATTACGTTTTTCAATTTGCTGTAGTTGTATGGAATTTGAGCCAATTTGTGGACTTCTAAATTATTTCCGCAATTCCGTGGATTGATGGACTCCAGTCCATTTGAGTTTTGATGAGGTGCTTCGTTTTATTTATACCACCAAACAAGTTTAAGTGACATATGCCAATTTTGTTACGCCCAAGACAATTAGATTTGATAAAAAGTCCTAGAGAATAAAATGTATTTTCAGAATCAATGCTAACAATCATCTTAAAATCTATTAATTTTTATATAACTCTTAACAGAGTCGGTAAAAGTCTTATCTTAAGTTTACTTAAGTTGCGATCACTTCCAGATGAATGAAGTTTGCAATCACTGAATTTACTCGATTGTGATCGGCGAAGAGTACTAGATCCAGAAAACTAAATTTTCGCTTTTACAGGCCAATTTCGAAATGAAACTTTTAAAATCTTTGTAAAGCACGCCGCGCGTTACCGCGGAGCAGAAATGATCGGAAGGAAACGCAAACTGATGCACAAAACTAGATTTAAAATTCAAACAATTTCTTTTAAAATTCCTTGGGAAAAGATGAAAATTTACCGAGATTCTTATGAAATCAGCCCTCAAGACCGCCACAATAAAAATCGGACTAAGCCCTTAATATTTAACGTTGAAGACAGTACTTTTGATTTTATTTTATTTTATATAGAACATAAAATCATCAAAATCAATGCTAGAGGAGGGGGCTACGGAAAAATTCACTCTGTGAGCAATCCAAGCAATTCCGTTCCGATTCGAGGTAGTATGCGGACTCTAACTGATTTTTAAAATGTCCAATCTTTTCCGTTGCGCAATAATGTGCGGCGTGCTTAATTCAACCCCTCAATTTACAATGGACCCTTTTAAACCATTCGTATGTAATCGGGACCAAGATACATGGTGTATCTATTTTTATATGTTTGTGTAAATCAGTCTATCCCTTTTTTTCTTTAAATTTGCCAAATGTAATATTTCTAATATTTTTTTTTCAGCACATCAAGTTAAATAATCAAGATTAAGGTAAGTCAAACACTTATTAATAATTTGTTTGTTTTTTTTATAATCTTTTGTGCAAATAGCATTCAATATTTTGTTTAATATTTTCTTTTTCTATATTTTGTTGCTCCATAATGTTACCATGAAATTCACCATTGAAAGTTTTAGCCTGAGTTGAAATTTTCGAGGGACAAAAAAACTTCAATTAATCCCCAAATATTGGTTTTACCTTTTTGGTTTTTAATTATACAATTTGAAAAAATTTTTATTCTATTTTTAATACAATTTCGTTACTTGAAAAGTCCACGATAGCTTGGTATTTTAAATTGAGGTTCGGTCTGCCTTGTCGTCTCGAACATGGGGCTCGTATTCAAAATTCATCTTGGGTGGGGCACAATTTTCCATTCGTTCCATTTGGCAGTGTTAATGATTTCGACATGTGTTGGCTCTTGATACAGTCAAAAAATTCGCGGTTGTATCTCATCTTCCATTAGCCCTCATCGCATTTATTTATTTATTTATTTCAAAATTGCTTACAAAGTAAGACATGAGTCTTATATATTTTTGAAAGCCTTAAAATTCATTTTTCATCATTATTATATATTTATTAAAAAGAAATGAAAATTTAAAATAGAAAAATTAATAATTAAATGGAAATGAATAATTCTATCCTCCTTATGCCGAACTGAAGTAGCAAGGGTTTCCTAAACCAATTCTTCGTCAGATCTCCACTAAGAATAACAATTGTAATGTTTACCCCGAGGTAGATAAAGTACTTAACTACCAAGAAGTTGCTGCAATGAATGCTGACATTTTGTCCTAGGCAGTTGACAGCATATATGTATTTGGTCTTGTCTTCATTTACTTGAAGACCAACTCGCTTCACCCGTTCTTCAGTTATCGTGAAAGTCAAAATGTGACTTCAGTGTTGACACCTGACCCTCGCAATATCTGCTGAAGAACAATATTGAAGATACAACATCGTATCTTATTGCCGAAATCCTGAGCATGTTTTCAAGAGTTGCAAATAAGGACATTGCACAGCGTATTCCCTAGCTTCACCCGATACAGTGGGATCAATTTTTTCTGGATTCTGAATTCGCCCAAATCCAGGAAGAGCTTCTCAAGATGAAAGCTATCACATGTGGCTTTGAAATCGATAAAAATGTGGTGTGTCTGGACTTGAAGTTCATTAGTCTTTGTCAGGATTTGATTTAGTGGGAAAATTGGGTCTACGTTTGATCTGCCGCCGGGCTGAAAAAACTATACTGGTATGTTTCGATTTTTGTGTTAGAGAAGGATTTGAGACATTCACTCAGTATCTTCGATGCGACTCTATAATTTTTGCAAAACACAAGATCATCTTTCTTTTGGATGGGGCATGCTTTCCCTCACCCAAACTTGGTTGATGAGCATGCAGCATACTAAAACATCACCTCCGTATAGGAAGAACTCTATTGGCTTATTCTTCTCTTCTAAACTGGATGGTTCTTCATTTAGAAGTCGGGTTTCTTCTTGTCTTATCATTCTCTCTACTCTGCACGGGGCCCGTTAAACAGCCGCTGGAAATACTGCTTGAGAACATCAACTGTTCCCTTCGTGTTGGGGAATATGTTTTTTTCGCTTTTTCTAGCAGCATGCGCTGCGGTTTTAAAGCCACCCTCATTTAATGACGGAATTGCTAAATTTTTCGTAAAAATAATAATCAGGGCCATTAACAACTAACTCTCTTGACATATATTGAGGATTCTTTCAGTTTCTATAAAATGATGACTTCCTTTTTGTAAAACTGTCTTTCCATAAATCTTCTTAAGCAGGCGGTCAATAAATCCCCAATAAATCTTCACCTCAATTTTAATCCTTTAATCCACTGCACATCCACATTGCCGTGCTATGTATAGCCTAAGACCACTTTCTTATCCCAATTCACTCTATGTCACACATTAACGATTATTGTTCAGTCTTTTTCACATCAAGCCAACTACCCGACTACTCATCACCGCAATCATCATCCGCGTCACGAAGTCATTAATCGCGCAGCACTTAATTTAGACCCACCGTGTAAGCCATCCGGCGGCCATCATTCACGTTTATGGTGCTAGTGGTGCTGCTCCTGCTGCTGCTGCAGCCGTCGCGCTGGAGAAGAGCCATATCTTCTGCTCGTTTGACAAATTAATGGTGTGCAGCAGTGAGCTGAAGAAAAATTTCCCGATTACGAGATGCTTTTCATCACGCGTAAACAAATTTATTTATTTTGGACTCCATCATAATCCCCATGATCGTGCAGAGCAGTAGAAGCAGCAGCCGAGCGCTGCAACACAACAGCAGGAGACCCATATCAAAGGGCAGAAGCAGCAGCAGCAGCAGCAGCATTATTCCGCATGCTCACTCTTCTTGCGTCCCGCCACCACCACTCGATGTATCTTTGAAATTTATGAGCTCATTCTACATGCTGTTCCACTTTGGACGAAATCTAAATACTCGCCGTCGTAGATGATAGAGGAGAGATTTGGATGCGCGCGGTACGACATCAAACGAAGATCTGTGCGCTCCCCTCTGCAAAAGAAGCTGCGTTGTCAAGTACACACAGCATATACCATAGCATAGAGGAGGCCAAAATCGAAATGCTCTATGCGCGCAGATAGAAGATAGAAGACGAAGCTGGTTCTACATAGTGGCATGTGGAATGAAAGGGAAATTTATGGCAGAAGGATGCCGCCGTGCAATCAGCATTTTAAGATAATGTGAATGTGTTAGCTCGCGGGAAGACAAATTGCCTAGTGGCAAGCGCGGCGGGGGGATTTGCGCACTCCCAACCCATATCTCCATCCATCGCTGGGAATGTGAGTCTGCTCTCACTCCTAAATTGACACTGTGTGTGGATTTCCTGCTTGTCTTGTCGCGTCGTTGTGTGTACACGAAATGGATTCGGGTAAATTTATTATTTGACAACAGTCATTAGTTAATAGGAGCACAACCAGGCACCAGCGGCAACACATTGCAACAGCAACAGCAACAGCACCACAGTGGCAATCTAGTAGTTGTACAATTTTTCCTTCCTCTAGGCCCAGCAATCATCTTACTATGTGACAGCGACAGGGTATCTGTGTGTGCTCTCCGGAGGTAGATTAACGTTAATGGTTGTCTAAGATTTTTTTTTTTTGTTTTTTATTGCATCATTGAGGTTTGATGAAGACGAGAAAGGAGGACAGAGCAGAGAGGGCTTCAAGTGGGTGTCCGCGCCGGAGGGCGCAATAGCAGGGGAACAACGACAACAATTTATTTATTCGATAGTTTAGTTGACAATCGAGCACGCTAAGCATGGGAGTGTTTCACTAATGGCGGTAAATTATGGTTCTAATGGTGGAGAAAAGAAGGGAACTGTGGGGGTATCTCGTTTTGGCTGTTAATTTTCTTTGATCGCTCATTTAACGAACCATTTTTGGTTTGGCATCTCATAAATTGTGATGGCAGTTCTGACAGTCGCATAAATTATCCTCTGTGAATATGAAAACCAAGTCGCAGCATCGCAACGCACAACAAAGATGTGAACAATTAATTTGCTGCTTGGTTAAAATAAATCAGAATTGTGTCAGAGAACCGGGAATTCCATGGGGCATTCGTTGCTATGACAGATTAGAATTAATTTTTGTCACTAATTAGCAACTGATTTTTGTGTGCGTGTTTTGAAAAGATACCAATATGGAATGTGACAGCTGTCATAAATTTTAACAAAGAGGGAGGTATTCTGATTGTAGATTATGGATGTACTTCACAAAAGGGGTGTTTAGTAATTAATGTCGCGAGATGGTGTCGGGTATGTTTTTAGCATTTATCGCAGAGGTTCGTTTCGGTTGATGTGTGCGAGTCCGGCGGATGGAAGATGGAAGTGATGGCATCATGTGGGGACCAGCTGGTTAAGAAGATTAAGTTAGGGCGAATGATTGAATTTGAGTTTTTTTTTACAGATAAATGCGATTTAAAAGCAGTTAGGTTGTCAGTTGTGGTCAGCGGTAAGACAGAGCAATAAATACTCCATCGGTGACTTTACGGCGGGTGACGGGGCATGCAGATTTTCTGGGTAATTAAAAAGCGAATGAGCTTGCGAAAAAGAGGTCCGAAACCATGTA
Organism: Ferdinandea cuprea; assembly: GCA_963576555.1. Lineage (NCBI taxonomy): Eukaryota > Metazoa > Arthropoda > Insecta > Diptera > Syrphidae > Ferdinandea > Ferdinandea cuprea. The sequence continues at coordinate 82,343,700 of OY754961.1, read as the reverse complement.
TATTTGGTCCTCAAAACTATAAAAAACTATGGACACACTCACATCGAAGGTTAAAAAAACTCTTTCCAGCTCAACTTTTTATCTATAATTAGACCCAGATATTTCGCTTCTGAAAGTTAGTCTTATGCCGGACTAGGACTAGTTCAGTTTTACGAGGCTTGACACCCAGGTCACACTGAACTGCCCAACTGAGTAGCTTGTTAAGGGTATTTTGAAGGAGGTCTTTTAAAGTACTGAAAGCGATCCTAACGGTTACCAGAACTGTCGAGGCATATTCCTGCTGAATGTCGCATGTAAATAGAATCATATCAAACTTACTGTGTTTTTATTTGAGTCTGCAGATCGACTGTAAATTAAAAAACGTACACACTAAGGCCAAACATTTTCAAATCGAGACACATAATCTTTTCAGCAACTTAAAATTATTCATAGTCAGGAGCTCGACATTAAACCACAATCAAGCGCGCTTAGCGTGCTACATTAACAGTAGTGTGCAGTAAGGAAAAATATTAACAACAAAAAGTGCATTGTGTTAGGACAATCCCCGCAACCACACTCCCACTCCTTTCCTGCTGCTTTGCTCATATGTTTATGCATGCAATTGCTATGGTTGTTGGGTAAGGCATCATCCGGCGGCGAAAAGCGGGTCGCGTTGTGTAGGTTTTTGTTGGTAGACCAAAGCAATTTTATTGTATGGGCATAACACCTACGGTGATTTGTTTTGTAAAGCTGACGTCAGGATTTACATTGTTTTCTGTTATGTGCAGGAGTTTTAGAATATTCATAGGTGAAGAGCCAATTTTTTTATTTTACGCCTACGCAAATCAAATCGTATTTTACCATTTCTTTACTAATTAATACTCTGATGAAGCAACTAATTGCCATCATAATAACTACCATTAAGCCTATTTTATTTATTTATTACCATATTATAAAGCACTAGTTTCCGCTTTCTCTCACTAACTTCTTTTCCTCCTTCTCGTTGTTAGCATCATAAGGATATCCAAACCTAATGCGGCCTTACATGTTCTTTTTAAAATTATTTGTTATTTAAATAGTTCGCTATGTTTCGGCAGACCCAGCGTCCCTTTTGTAAATTTCTTTTCAGTTCTTCAAAACGTTGTTCAATCTATAGGCTGCGATCTTTTTCGTATTGGTGGTAGAAAATTGGCCATGCCGACTTCTGAATAAACCATAACTCAACAGCACGTCAGATAAAAGTATCCAAGCTTAACTCCTTGAATAATCTTTATTGCCGAATACGTCACAACAGGTAACCCTGTTTAAGAGACCACCATCAAATAGGATGCCTGGGTTTTAGCTGTGGCTAGGAAGAATTTTATGCGGGTTTTGCTTTCGAGTCACCCATAATCGAGCAACTACGATGATTTCTTCATTGACGAAGGCTTTAGGAACTAATATATTGTCTCATTGAACCCTCAGTCTTCCTAAGAAATAGGTAGTTCGAATACTAACCAACATAGGTAGAAAAATAAGTGTTTTCTTTGCTGCCCTCCAATGCTGCTGACGAAGTACTGAGAATATGGTGGTCTAAAACTTACTTACTTTTTACATACCTAACCGGTTCCCGTGAAGAGTCTCTACCTTAGACAAGGCAGCCATCCATCCTCTTCGATCCTGTGCAGTAGTTTTGACTAAGTTTTGTAAAAAAAAATGCGTTGGTCATTGTCTTAGTCTCACTGGTAATAATTAGCGCAACAAGTTAAACAAGATAAACTTGCAAGGTTATTTTCAAAGGGTTTTCAGTGAACCCTGAATGTCTGTAACAAAGTTTGTAGTCTAAATTTCTTCGCTCATGTAATAAGTGAGTGTTTTCGTCTTAGATAAACTGGACGTACTCGTACCAATATCAAGTCAGGTTTAGGGCCTTAATTTGTTGCTCATTAGTACATGACAAATAAAATATATAGAAAAGGGACCACTAATCTATCCGCTTCTTCTATATTCTGATTGGTAAGGTAAGGTCATTGACAGTATTGCTCGTGGACTACCCAAGCTTCTCATCACAGTTCGGAAATTCAAAAGACTCCTAAACGGAAACTGTCTGACTTGCTCCAAATGGTATTTAAATAGTTTAAGCCTGAAAAACCTTGAATTGAACTACGAATGTGCCGTCAAGCTCCACGAATTACTTACCAACTAGCTCCCCCATCTCCTCGTTAACGACTCCGTCCAATTCGAATTTTACTAATAAATATTAAAGCTTTTAATTTCCCAAGAGCTCAATCAATAAAAGTCACAATACAGCAGGTTGCCACTAGCGCGAGCGTTTGTTTTTCACCGACACAAGTGATGAAGAAGGGAGACACTTTATCTCTGATGTATAAGAAATTTATTGAACGAAACTTTTCTTCCAAATGAAGCCGCCTTCAATTTATTGATCTTACTGCTCTTGTATAGTGAAACACTTTTACGTTCATGAGTGCTCATGTCACCGCTTTAAACAATTGCTTTTGACACCTCTCAACCACTGGCCCTCTTACCGATTTGTTTATTTTCCACATGATAGCCTATCCTCGAGAATGAGCGAGCCTCCCGACGCGCCCCCCTTAGCAGCCTAGTGTTTTTTTATTCAACTTGAGCGTGCCAAGCATGGGAGTCTTGCCAGCGGAAAACTTCAAAAGTCAAGGCTTGTCAAATTAAAAATGTGCGCACACACTTAATGCGCTGCTCATGAAGCTGTCAAATTTGCCTTCATTTTCTGCTTGTCTATAATGTCTGTCTGACATGTGAGCTCAATTCACAAAAATAACATACGTCTGTCTCGTCGTCGTCGTCGTCCTCGTCGTTATCTCTGACCAAAAGTAATGCCAATTGACGCGCGGCAGAGACAGAGAGCAAAAACACATCATCAACCTTTTTCGGGTCAAGCGTCAAACGAGGCGGGCATCTCATCGCTCGCGCTCACTGTGCGTGCTCCTCAGTTTTCCATCCTCAAGCCTGCGCGCTACCCTCCACTGGAGACGGCCGAAGTAGTGTTTTTAACTTGGATATGAAGCCGTCTATTATGGGCCTCTTTAAACTTTGTTGAGTGGTTGTGATGTTGATGTTGCCTTAAAGCGATCGTAGTCGTTGTCGTCGTCATCATCATCAGCATCAGCGTCAGCTTCAGTCGCGTCGTGTGAGAGACAATCAGCTCACTTAAGTGCGCCGCGGTTAAACTTGTCAGATCTTTATGACTTTACACACGGTTTCCCCCGGTCACTGGTCGTCGGTCGGACGGACGCATTTCGATGCGGGCCAAAGGGACGGATCTCTTAATCAGTGTTTACGACTGCGCGCCGATTGAGGGAGACCCTCGTCATTTGTTAATATTATTATAAAACATTTGATTGCGCGAGCAGCGGTCTGGTCAGCTAAAGAGGAGCAATGTGGACTACGACGACGACTACGACGACGGAGTGTTGAGAACGGGAATAGCTCTCGTAAAATGCCATAATGGCCCTCGTCAGTTCATGTCAAAATAAATGAAGAAAAGTGACATTTTAATCAATGTGAATGCGTTTTCTTTGTTGGTTTGTCGTTTTGTCTCCTTTATGTGACTTGGTTCTATATGTTATAGCTTTATACACAATGAGGGCGGGCGGCGGCGCGATTGGCATGGGCATCGGCCAACAGAGGGATGTGTTGAGAGTTGAGTAGACACATTTGTCATTTTAAATTGGTTCACAGTTTTTATTCACTTTATTTTCCCACTTGGATTTTGGTTCACAGTGATTTGACAAAACGCATAGCTAGCTAGCTGGGAGTGTGATAATTTTATTGTTTTCCGTTTTGTTGACAGTTGTAAAGCTTAGATTGACGTCGATTGTGGCGCAGTGATAAGTTTTTGAAGCCCTAAATTGGTTTTAATGGTGCCTTTTAGGTGGTCGATCATGGTGGTCAGATTGGATTTTAAGTGGTTTTACGGCGTGGAATGGAATACAACTTCAAGTGGATTTGGTTTAGGCATTTATCTATCTAGTTAGAAGGTCAGTGTGTACGTGGGGGGATTTCTGAAAGGACAAAATAGTCTTAAATTGTTGGATAAAGTAAAAGCTGTGGTGTGGAGCTAAGTGCTTAGGCAATCAACTATCCCATCGTTACCTCCACAGATTCACCTAGATTCATTGTACTCTGCACTTAAACACGAAAGAGCTCGTTTGCTCTACGAGTCTACGAGTGCTTGATAAGCTATGAAAAAAGGAAAAGCCTCACACCTGTAGTGAGATGTGGAATCGGATGTTAATAGTTCGGAAAAACCACTTCCGCTTACTGCTTAGCTTCGGAGGAGTAGGCAGGCAGGCTGAATACTTCTAAAATAGAAGTGATAGCCAAGAGTTCCGTCCGGCTGACAAAATCAAGTGTGGATATTTCAACAAAGCTGGTGGACAAAACGCGGTGCACAGCAAGAGCGGTTTTAAGCGTTTAAAGGGAAAAAATGACTTATGTACCTTAGGGGCTGCCGACCCATGGACAGTATCTGCCTAGGATAACAGCCTTTTCGGGCTACTTTCATTATCCATACATCTCGCTGAGACATACGCAATAGTGTGATGTTCTCAACAGAAGTTCGATCTCCCTTTTCAAACCTGTGAAACAGTTTGAATAGCCATGCGTGATTATTTTCAACTTTATAGCAAACGAGTGTTTGTTTTTTGCTAAACGCCGAGTTGACCTTGACACACCTTGGTAAACTATGTCCTAGACATGGTAGGTTCTTCTTATCCATTTGACCATCGTCTCATTAGTTTCCTGTGGCTTAAGACGTATGATGCTGCTCTCGTTTCATTGCTCCCAATATTAATTCGACTTCAGAAGATTTCTTGCCAGCATTTTCAGATTTGAAGATCGTGTAGAGTCTCAGTCTGGTTGGGCTCGTCACTTCTACCATATCACAAAGGTAGAAGTTCCCTTTCTCGTGCCTTTTTATATTCAGTGACACCTTTAATCAATCTTGTAGTCTTCATGCCCGGGTCTCCAACCACGATCGCATTTCCTAACCTTGCTACTCGTTTTACCAGTCCTATCCTCTTCTCACGTGGGTATATTACTTTACTTCAGCTGCAGGCTCCGAGACCTGGCTAAGAGTACCTTTTCTCTGTATCCGACCTAGTTGCTTTCTGAATTTCTCTTGTTTGAGCAGAGATGTGATCCGAAACTAAACCGACAGTTCGGTAGCAGGTTCGTACCAGTTTCGTACCTTTTCGTACCGGTTTCGATACGGGGTTTCGTGAGCGGAAACTATTTTCAATCGTACCATTCCGTTTCGGATCATATCCCTGTGTTTGAGCGCGTCGGCCTAAATTTCACATCCTCACATGAAACACAATGATTGCTGTTTGGGCCAAATTCTCTGAGAAACTTCAGTGCTCCCAGCTTGACTGCTAAGAAGGTATCTTCGGGTATATCTATTAAAAGATTCCAAAATAATATCTGTGCTACTCCCGCCCTTCTATGGTATCCATAAGGTATCCCTAGCATACCCCAACTTGTAGCCTTATGTTTCTTTTCCTACGACTAACAAAAAATCACAACGAATTTACAAAAGTCCTAAAAACCACAATATTCGACATCAGCCCTTCGTCAGTACCTAATTGACTTACACTGTCAAAACATATCGTACTCCCCCATCAATCCACCTGCCACAATTACTCCACTGATGGCTCTGCCATAGACATATCTCACACGCCGCCCTCTTAATTCACACAAACGATGTGCTAATTGCATCCATCACAACAAAGTCGTATTGAATCGTCAGCCACTTGAGAGAAAGACATACAAAAAAAAATGAATCGTTTCCCACTTCCGTTGCAATGGCGCGCGGTAACTTGATAAATTGATATATCAACTGAGAAAAAAGCAATCCGCCACCCACATGGGGTGGGTGGTAATTAATTCAATCATTACCACCAACGCTCCGAATGTGTACAAACAGCACTCTCGAAGAGCATCAACACAGAGCACACACAAAGTTGCATGCAATGCAATGTGGAATAAAATGCAGCAGCAATTATCGTCCACTGTGTAACATCAATCCATCTGTCCATCTGCCTGTTTTCCCTGCGCTTGTGTTCATTCCGTCATCGTCGTCGTCGTAGTCAAAGTCGTGTACACTGAGGGCATCTCTACCTTAATCCATCACTCCAACAACAGCCAGCGCCGGTGCTTGCTCCCTTCCCCAAGTCATTCACATCACAACACATCACATTGCGTTGCAACGCATCAAATATCCCGTACCCAATAAACCAATTGGAGCCACTCACACAGACGCACGCACTCCCACCGGCCGGTGGCGGCAGCGGCGGCAACAATCTAACCTGACGATAGCTTAAGCACTGGCAATACATCGCGCTGATAAATTGATGGCCATCCATAAAGCAGTCAGAGCCTGTCGGCCGGCATGTTCCATAAATAAATAAACTTAGTCAGTAATTCACCAAGTTGCAGTGTTCCACAGCACTGCTGCTCCAGCAGACAGCGAGCGCTTACCTGGGAGAATTGCCTGCTGGTTTCTCCTCGTTCTGTGTCTGCTGTTTCTGTTTTGCGAGGATGAGAAAAGAGGAGCAGCTCGCCAGAAGGACAGCCATTTGACTATTTGACTGTCTCACTTCGCTTAGTGTCTGCGACGTGTGTTTATGTTGCTCGTCGGCGGCATAGAGCAGTGAGTGCTATTGAGGATTGTGGGTAAAGCGTTTGGACAAACCAATCGACCAACTGACAGACGCTTCAATTGAATACATATGTATGTTGGTACTATGTAACCATATCGTCGGGAGAGATGCGAGCAAACACTGCGCATCGTTGTAGGGACGTTGGCATCCGTTTGATGAAGGAGGAACGAGCCAGCCATCAATGAAATTTGTTGACTTCAATAAATAGCATTCTCCGTGCCCGGGAAATTCACCCTGGGGGTTAGTTTACAGTTTACAGAGCTAGAAGCCTTTCGAAATATTGTTCAATTAACGATTTGGTTCGCAAATATGCCATCAGGAGGATTGCATAATTCCGGAACATTGCGGATGTACGCTTCCGTTGACGAATGAAAATTATTTACATTGATTACAAAAGTTTTCCTACGTACATACGTTTGTATGTGCTGCAGCTATCCTTGTTTATTCGAAATTGTTTCACAGAATGTTGGGTCAATATTATTTATTGCTATACGGAGTCAAGTTAGGTTATAGATACTTATCGCAACCGGAGAAGAGTTTATGTCAGGTGAGGCAGGGTATGATGAACTTTTCTATTATGGTTTGAAAGGTTTGTATATCACTTTTGAAGTATAGTAAGACTTCATAACTTAACTTCTACTGCTTTTTTGAAAGAACGTCTTTGGCATAGGATCATAATCGGTCGATGAAGTAAAGTGGAATCCAGGTCGTAAACTTTCCAGTAAGGGAGAAGTGGGGGTTTTGTATTTTAGCAGCCATTCTTTATTGATTACTCCTATTTTGCAACAGTGGCATCTCGCCGTATTCTGCTGATTATGTCAATTTCAATAGCGTATGCCAAAAATTCTTCCTCTGTGTTAATTCATGACTTATTCAGCTAATAATCGTTTTGAATGGATAGCCTTCTCAAAGCGGAGTGGCTCAAGTCAAGTGAAAGGGAATGATTGCGGAAAGAATGGTTAAAAATGTTGAGCATCAAAGCAGCTCGTATCTAGGAAGCTTATCCAATGAGATTAGGAAAACTTTAGAATTGAAGTTGTTTCCTACTCAAACTTTCATACATAGTATAGAAGATAGTGCATGCCTGTGTGTTGTCGCTTATATAGGGACATAATGAACGGATTTGCATGCGGTTTTTACTGTTATCATTTGCATATTTGCGGGAAAGGTTTAAGCGTCTTAGGATTTCCATATCACTTACAGGAGCTGAGTCATGATTAAAACAGCAGAAAGCAGGCTAAAATCAAGGTTTTTGCAAAAACAACAAAACAACAATTGCGTATTGTACAAAATATCTTAATCTTAAGTGATCTTCAGTCAACAAACTTCTTGTCAATACTTCACTTGTCGTAAATCCTTTAACCAATTTGTCAAAGTCTGACTAATCTGACTTCTACTAAGTTGGTTGCAGTACTTGTTTCGTTTGGCATGAGCTTTTTTGCTTGTCCGTTTCCTTCGGTCTCCCTCCAGAAATGTAGCTTTTTCTCTTCTAGGCAAGTTTTGACACAACTTTTTGTAGTGTTCATAGATCTTGGCATCATGAATTGGAATGTAGATCCTGTTCTGTGTCCAGTATTAGGAGGAGTTGAAACTAATTCGATGTTATCTCGAAGGCGTTAATTGCAAATCCCCTGCTGTTTATTTTCAAATTGAATGCACCTCCCTCATAATGGCTTTGAAGCCTAAAAGACCTAGCCTGCGACCAAAAATTACATTAAGAGAATGCACAGTTTCGAAAAAAATGCTCTACTTCTCTATCTGCATCTTTCAAAACAATATTCAAGTCGATTTCGGTAAGATACTTTTTCTTTTAACCTTCGATGTAGTAGATGGACATTGAAGGAATCTTCAGTACCTTTGGTCCCAGTGACTCTCGTTGGTAGTACAAAACCGGACATATCCGAAAAAGCAGATTCATATTGGTTTCAATACGTATGGCTATGGATTTAGATCTATATTTTTCTTCAAGGAAGTAACCCAAATGTACACAATGGTGGACCCAAATTGCTGGTCTTAGTGAGCCGTGACTACGGTCACAAGTTCATCCACCATCTTATTGTTACTTAAAGCGATTTGCCATTGTTTATTTCGTCTGGTTTTCCGTTTTGCTTCGCAGCGAAATAGATATGTGAGTATTTTGAGTTAGTACAGGAGTGCTGGAAAAATAAATTTTGAGCTCATCGTATCCTTGGAAATTAAAACAGCAATGGCGCATCTGCCTGCCAATTAGAAATTTTGACTCGCTTAGGGCAAAGTATGGTAGGCTTGTGCCCTGTTGTCCGAACTATAGTTAGGCAAGTTTAAAAATGAGTAATCTCTTCCGTCGAAAACCGATATTCTTAATCAATGTCTAGTATTTGATGACAGTATTGATCGCTGTTTTAGAGTTGCATCAGAAGGATTCAAAACCGTTAAAACAAGTTTCAGAACCCTTTCTTTCTGGCCAATCCGCCGGTTTTTTTCGTTTGTGTCAATTGCCTCACGTCCCAGGGTCCCTGCAAAGTTTGGTCTTGCTCCTGGGTTTTTGGAGTGCGTTGAACCAGTGCATGACTGATTTGGAGTCAATCGAATGATTGCCCACGAACACATGGAACTCTAGAGTAGTGAACGCATTCCTGAATCTTTTATACAAGGTCACTCCCAGATATTCCCATGTTTATGTTTCTCCTTGTATTAAAAGGAACTATGATAGCCGCTTTGGGGTTAATGGAAACATTTACTCCCGGGTAATCTGTCTAGGACTGTCTCAAGGTCGTTTCTTCATACTTGTCGTTAGCCTCATTACAACACGTATAATGATGACATATCTCATTGTATGGTAGCCTAAGTTGCTAAACAGTAGTTTATTGAGCACAGTAGGGGTCAGACTGATACTGAAGTCAGCCCTGTTAAAGTAGTAATCATTCGATTTTCAAGCATTCTCCGTTAGTACTTTCTCGAGCGGAGTGCGACCTCTTTGAAGTGGGAAAGGCTCATTAGAGTCGTGCTATACCAGAAAGTGTTTCAAGTTTGACATTTTCAAAAACTTTTGAAAATGGTTATCCCGGTGATCACTACGGGCCTATTATGGTGCTCGGTTATAACCCCGCTTAGCCTAACCTAAGATATTGAGGTTGCAATTGCCGATGCAGAATCGCAGATGCCAGAGCACTTGGTCTGGATAACTGGAAGCAACGTGCCCGGGGTAGAAGAGGATTGATGGCAGGCATTCTTCACGGCTCGGAAGTTTGTTAGGTAAAGTTCTTTATTTCAGTTGTTTGGCTACTTTAAATACAATTTATTCAATTGTCGCAATCTCGGCAATCAATTTTTAATTACACTATTTTTTCAGGACCATTCCAAGATTATTCCTCGACTCCCTTCTCATTTTTAGCCTTTCGACTTTTTCTCAATTTTTCTATTCGCAACTGATTGCAAATCCACTTTATGACAACCTGACCCAACAAATCTGCAAAAAAAAATTATTATTTAGGTAGTTTGTCATTCCAATTGATTGTTGAGTGATCTAAATTATAATTACAACTTTTATTGCCCCATAAAACTGATAGGGGTGTGTGTGTGTGTTTAATAAGCACTTCATTGATAAATTATATAATATCACATTTAGTATTTTGTCAATCAATTTTCTAAATTGCAAGCGTGTTTTTATTACCAACACCAAACATACTACATTGTCTGCCCGCATAAAACGACGACATGCCAACTACTGTCGCAGCTATCAGCTACACTCCGACGAAGTCGTCGTACGTTGGTCGATAGCAATCAGTTAATAAATCACCACTTGTCAACTCGTATATAAAAGACGCCCAAATCAGCGACAGCAAATCAGCAGCAGCACCATCAAACCCTCAATGAAGCAAAACAACAAAAACTGAAGAAGATTGGAATCGAACTCGAAATCGAAACAATGTGTTCCATTAACTTTAATGAATTGTAATTGCTATTAGATTGCTTAGAAATGATTTCAATTTCACTTTGACATATCGCTGAACACGATCGACAACATGTTCACATGCCCGTAATTCTCCATAATTGTTGTATGTTATGTTCGTCCAATTTGTATTTGGTGTGTCGTCCCGTCTATGCCTAGGCTGGCGCATAATAGGCCCACATACAGTGTTTACCCTCAGCGTGTCAAACTAAATGTCATAAATTCACACAAATTTAACATTGCGCTTAATCAGTGACAATCAGCAACAGCAGCAGAAGCATCATCGGCAGCGAAGTACGAAATCAACAATTAGGCAATCAAACGTCAGAGTGAGTCTTAGTTGTTGTTGGTCTTGGGCGACCTAAACACTCTTTTAGTGTCAAACAAGGTGATAATGAAAAATTCTCATTTTTTGACAGTGTCACCCCACACTGTCAACAGACAGTGACAGGCGCGCAGTTGTAAATTAATTAAAATCAATTGAGAACAAGATTATTGAGTCTTCAGCTTGCGAAGAACTGTGTACGTCAAGAGTGCACACTTGAGATCGAGTCAATTGGGCTAGCCTTGATATTGACAAGTGCCCAGAGAGAAACAAGAAAAATACATACATTTTGTTTTTTTTTTTTCGTTGGGTTGTTGGGAAATTAAGAAATAAATTTCAATCACAGCAACAGCAGCAGAGTGTACAGTGAGTTGTTGTAGTAGTAGTACCCCCTTTCGCAGCCACCCCCTGCAAACAAATTGTTATAAATTGACATGAGAGTAAATTGGATTGGACAGGGCTGCTGCTGAATGGCGGAAAGAACAACTGGCATAGCAATGTCAACAAATGAAAATCCCACAAATCAGTTTAGGAAGAGCTGAGCGGAGAGAGAGAGAGAGAGAGAAGAAGAGACCGACCACAACCACAAAGGATCGGTATTTGGTGGTTGCCATAAAAATGAAACCTCCAGCGTGGGACAACGAAAGAGCGACGATAAATTCTCTTATCAGGGGATGGAGGACATTAACACTGATAGAGTGGACATTTTGGGTGAGTTTATGGCTTTTTTTCGGAGCCCCGAAGGATATGCGATAATGGAGAACGAGAAAGAGTGGGAAATTTCCTTTTTTTTTTTCGTTTGGTGTCTTGTGATTGCCTTTTTATTTCGATGTGAGTCATCAGATGTTATTTAGAGATATATTTGGAAACGATGTTTATTGTGAGCGTTAAAACGTTTGGTAAGGCAGAGCAACGCCTGTGATTGGTTCGTCACTAAAGGGTTTAGACAAGAAATAAGCAAATCTTTTTGACCTAAAGGCAGCTTCCCCAACCGTTGTCTGTGCGAAGATATATTTATAGCACGAATGAAGGGGTCCTTTAGTGAGTCTTAATTGTGCTTCTTAAGTGTGGCGCCATTTTGAAACTCAAAAGAGTACAGGGTCTGATATGGCTGAGCATTTCCAAGCCTATCCCACAGCTGCTACAGAAGAAATAGTAGGTTTGACACCACTGCACTTCTTTATTAACAAAGTGACATAACGCAGCTCAAGAAGTATGGTTCAAGTTAAGGAGATAAGAAATCCCGGCACTTGAAATAACCAATGCGGTAACAGACCAAATTTTCTTCGCAGAAAAGAAGCATGCAACAATGACTTAACAAAATAGTCAAATGACACAAATGGGACCATTATGGCAGCGTAATAGCGATGGGGAAAACCCTAGTGTATTTCAGGCAGAACTTCGCGAGAAGAATACGTCAACTCTATATACAGAATTTGGATGAAAGAAGTGCAAACTTGCTTACATTCACGAAGAGTCAAGCTGCTATAAATGCCTTTAGCTCTCATGACATCAACTCAAAATCAAACATGCCAAGCGAGCATTCAAGTCCTGCTAATATGTGTCAAAATCTACACACTACCTCAGAGATCACCACATATTTGGTCCTGTGTGCGAGGAGGACGAATGGAGAAGAAGATGAAACTGAGAACTCTATAAGCTTTACCAAGATGTGGATGTTGCCAAAAAAAATCCAAGACGGGTCGTCTACATTGGCTCGTCCACATCGAGAGATTTTTCGAATCCCCGTCCCTGGGTTCGAGACGGCAAGGAAGATCGAACGACCTAGCCATTGTTCTATAAAATTGGAAGCAGCGTGCTCCGGATCGCAGAGAAGATGGAAGGCTGCCGTGTCTCAGGCAGTGACTCTTCACGGGTCGGGAGCTCATTAAGTAAGCAAGTGAATAAAATGAAGTCGACTCTCCGGATTGCCGACTTTGTCTTGAAGAAGACGAAACAGCTGAAAATAATTCATGTGAATGTCGAGCCTCAAATGGTATTAGACGGAAGATATTCTCCTGGGGACAATTGGGGCTTAGCCATTTTGAAGGACAACCCTGAAGTATTCAATGTAAATAAGATTAATGTATTTACATCTTGCCAGTATTCGGTAAATAGTTGTGGGAAAACAAAGCTTTATAATGACCCTTGTCTAGCTACACCTTCAGCCCCTTTATTACCCCTGATTCATGTAACTGAAAACCAGGACAACGTCGACCTAGTTCACACTGCCTCCTCTAGAAATTTCAAGTTAATTATAGCAACATATAAGGCAGCGCCTTTCGTTCTTCTTCTTCAAAGTATATTCGCAGCAGTTTCGACCGCAAAGATCTCTGCGTAAAACCACAGACCTGGACTCACTGTACTTCAGCTAAACCTGCTAAGTTTCCAAACTAGCAACAGAACTACTGGGCTCCAAATCGGATTCTATATCGCTAAGTCTGACAGTACCTCTTAGCAAAACGAAGAAGACTCGATCTTATAGGTATGAAGGTTCTGGCTATCAAACATCTGCATCATTCGTTAGCTTAAGTCTAACGATGTACGTACAAATAAAGGGAACCAATCTGTGACTAAGCCCCAAGGTTCTGCTGAAAAGCCTGCGGTAGTTCCAACGAGTGATTGTGAGCTTCTTGCCTGCATGTGTTGTGCAAAACAAGGCTAAGGGTCTAGGTTGATGCCCAGATACTTCGTGTTGCGCTCAACTTGTCCTGAACAGCACTATATCCATTTTTTATTTGTTTAAACACTGCAATGAGTTGCTAATTAGTTACACACACTTCCAGCTGGGGCTAGGGACATAACCAAAGTCTACTCAGTTAGTGGAGAAACGCACTTCAAGTTTCATGACTCTGCGATTAGCGAATTGACTTTGCTGAGTCAATCAATTTTATGAACCTGTAAAGCAAATAAATAAATATGGTCGCGGCTCACTTCTCGAGTAATGAGAAGAACGCCCTTGTTGAAAAATTCCAAACTAACATGTTTGTTAATTAAAAAAATCCTACCCACAATTCCATGTGAGCACTTTCCATATGATCCTTTTTCTTAACATTTCAATAGCCCATTTACTAAATACCACCCTTTGTGCACTGCAATTCTTTTAGTACCCAAGCCATGTTAAGCACCAACTTACAGCCATCATTCTACTCAAAAAAAAAAAGCATAAAATTCACACACAATCTGAAGCCATTAAGATTGTGGTAGCACAAAACACTTATTAACAACTTTTCCACTTGTACTTGTAGAGAAGTCCTCCTTTCCTTTCCTCTCGTTGTGCACGTGGGATGTTATTCATTGCCGAAACTTAACTACCTGTTCTGCTCTGTTCTGTTCTGTTCTTATGCAAGCTAAGCACATACAGTCACTTTGTGCGAGAGGAGTCCGCTCCGCTCCACTCACTTGTTCGCTCGGCACAATAAATTGCCACACGAATGTGTAAATTATAAATACGAGCAATTATTTTAACTGTACTTAACAAATTACCATGCCACATATGGGAGTATAAATTACTTTCGGAGCTCCATTTGGTCGCGGTGCTTATATGTGTTGTGCTTGTGTGCGGCGCTTCCTTGCCAACGACGACTGACTTTCTGTGTGATCTCTAGCGCGAAGGTGAGCTTTGAAACCTGTTTATACTTTAAAAAAAAAAACAACCAAACACACACATACACATGAAAAAAGGAAACGAATTTGGCGAGAATAAGTGCTCAGGTGGAGAATTTATGAGTCGAAATAAACGAAATTTCGCGAAGGATGAGGATAAATGTTTGCGTATAGCAGTGTTATTCATGTTTTTGTATTATTATCACACAATGGCATCACCGGAGCTATACTGCTTGGTTGGACTTTCTTAAAATAAATAATTTAATGGTGGAGGATTTGAATTGTTTTTCATAAGGATATCCTTAGTTCAAAGGGACGACAAGCAACCTACAGAATGGCTATGAAGGCTTTAACCTTACCACTGCAAATCAGAAATTTTAGGCATTAGATTGAAGTTCAGCCTTGACCAAACCAATTTGATGATCAATTGTCCCTTTGCTCGTTATTGCCGAGCCAATAAATTTGTTTGGCTTTGAGTTTTGATATGCCGTGCCGAATAGTATGCGGCAGAAAATTTCAAGGCGTAAATGCGAAATTCAGCAAAGATATGCCCATCCGTATTAAAACAGCTCAGCTAGTAGAGATCATCAGAACCAGCGGCCTTGTAGTTCTAAAGGTTATTTTAAAGCCAACCTTTTCTATGCTGGGAGACTAGATTTGTTCTTCATTGACTGGATGTAAGTTCTCATTCGCTTTATCACTCTCTCTTCGAGATACCCGTTAAGCAGCTGCTGCAAATGCTGTAACTATTCCAATGCGGCCGATGACTACATTTCTTTTGCTGCTTTAGCCAGTTGTTTGTCTGTCTTATAAAACCTCCGGACTTGCTTTCGATCGTGCCGGATCTTCTTCGCTATACTGCGACAAATGGTTGTTGGTCTTAGTCTCTAGCTAGGAGAATGCACAGAGAAGAGTTCTCATTTGATGCAACAAAAAAGTGGCCAGAAGCGAAGTTTGCTCTTAGTAAGTCCGCACGTTAAAAATGTTAGATGCGTGCTTCGCATCGATTAGCACATGGTTGCTGTATGGATCCTTCGACTTTGGAACCTAGTTTTACTTATCACCTTTTTATAAGCAGCTGAAAATCAGTTTAGTCGACTTTAGCATTGCAATCCAGGAGGACAATTCTAACATCGTACTCTGGGCAGGTTTCGTCCAGAAGTCATTAAACTCCTTCTTGATAGGGTCTCCGCCTCGTCGGGCGTGTGCGCATATTAGGCTAATGTTTTGGAATGTAACACTGACAAGGATCACAGATGGGCTTCTACTTCTCGGCTAGAAGTCCATAATTTTGACCTAATACATGCAATCTCTTATGGAAGCTCGATTATTATCGCAATTATGTCGTTACTAAGTTTTGAATAGACAGGAAGAGCTAGCTTCTATTCAAAAGATCAAGCCATCGCCAAATCCAAAACCGTCAACCGATATCCTGCAAATGGTAACCCTAATCATTTTCTTTACATTCCTACAAAAAGTTACTTAAATCTCATTCCTACAAAACTATCATCAGGAACTCATTATTTCATCCCTATAACTACGCCTGATCATGTGCCTACTTTCGATTTTCTACCACAACCACCAAAGACCCGCTCTTTCTCGGTAAAGTCAACACGTAACTGGAACTAACAAATTTCCTTGCACGCATTAACTTCCCAAGCGATATTTCACCTAAAGAGTCACTTTTATAGCCGAATAGACATAAAGATGGTAAAAATAGCGGCGTCTATCGTAAATTACCCTCTTAACTGTTCTTTACCAAACAAGGGCTCAGGACCGGTGCTCCATTACCAGCCCCATATAGTGCAACAAATATCGCACACAAACTTAGACAAAGCTAAAAAAAAAACAAAAAAAAAAAACAACACCACTAACCGAATGAGTAATGCTCGCTATTTACCCTTTTGATAGGCGCGAATGCCTCCAGAGAGGGTTGAAACGAATGAGTTTCCCCATTTTTTGCGCCCCCTGCCCCCATCCATGTGGTTATGAAAATTATTTGCTGCCACACGCAATTGAATTACAACTTTCAAACTCGATTTCGGAGCATTTGATATTCGAGTAGAGACAGAAAGGGGGTGAGGCAGAAAAGCCTCTGCTTCAAAGTTTATATCCCACTTTCGTTGAATCGTTATACTCGTCGTCAGGCGGAGCGAGAGAAGGCGCATTTCCTTGCAATGATAAACAGAATGTGTGCCCGTATATCCTTTTTCGGGTTTCCCCCTTTCTCCGACACTTCAATGCCATGCTGGCTGGCTGACTGGGCTGGGGGAACATTAAGAGCAGATTTATTGCTGGAACGTTACTCAAATAAACGGTTTTAAAATAAAATGTTCTCAAATTAGCTCCGACCATAGGTCGTCGTTTGTGCCGCAGCGGCATTTCTCTGCGTAGGTACGTGGCCATTTATCCTTGGATGGCGCGTCGTGCACCTCGCTGGTGCTGTAGTAGTTGGTGTGAAATGCGGAAATATTGACGTTGTTCTATGGTTTAATTTGGAATGGATTTAGGGGCACACCACATATCGCATCGCATTGCCCGCAAAGGCGCGAAAAGAGAGAGTGGGTAATCGTTCGTTGGCTTTAATTTACGATGCGAGAATAAAAGGAGAAGGATTGGCAGGGAAAGCGATTTCGGCATTGCAAGCAGGTACCTACCTACTCAAGGTCTATGCTCTGTTTCAAATGGCGCAATAGTGCCCAGGAACAATGGCTGTAGTAGATAGTATGTTGTAGGACGTAGGTGATCTTAATTGACTTCCTGAAACTAACCTATGATTGCTTTCTGAACTGAAAGTGAGTGGAAGTTGAAAATTTATTTCCAAAGAAATATTGAGACGAAAAATAGGTGGACTTTCGGTCAAATAAGACCAACCAATTTAAGTGAAACCAAAAAAATGTTTAAGCAAGCTAAAAGTGACTGCAATCAATCCCAACGCTCCCAGATTCTATCGTTTTACGTACATACCATTTCCTTACTCGTGCAGTGGCGAGAGTACTTCAAGATCTTAACAAATACAGGCTAAGTGTTCTCACACGAAAATTAAAGTACTAAGGAAGCTTTTCTATCTACTCTTTTACTTAAGGGCACTTTTCGAGAAGATAAAAAAAAAGTTGTTGTTCAGCCTGAGCCAATTTATAGCAAATATTTTCATCTCCTTCTCTTATGGATCAATTGCGCTTACATTCCTTCGACAGCTTTTGAAATATTTTAAATTCTGAGAACTTCTTAATGACCGTCAGTAGATTGTTAGTTTATTGCGTTTGATATTTGAAAAGGTTTTGATATAGTTTGGCTTCTTGTTTCGCAAATAAATGCTGGGGCTCCCCAAGGCTCCATTTTGTCTCCCAAACTCTTTCTCAACTTCATAAATGATCTCCTGTCAGTTACTTGTAATCCTATTCATTTCTTCGTTAGTGACAGTACGCTTAGTAAAATGTAGTCTGCTTTCTCTACCTATCAATGAATGGCACCAGCATCGCTGAGACCGAGCAATTTTTTACTCTCGGTGCGTGCGTTAATGGGTACGAAATATCTAGGTTTCCTTAGACGGTAAGTGAAATATTTCGCCTTTTCTGACCTAGCTACAATACAACAAAAATTGTATCGTGCGTTTCTTATTAATTATCGCAATATCTTCTATCACAATATTTTTAAACATGGTTCGAATTGTTTGTATTCCCTATTTGTCCGTGCCAGTTTTGGTATGTCTTTGGAGTGGTTTTTCCCACAAAAACAAATTTTTTCCCCTTTTTTCCCTCTCCGTTCGACCGAAATTCCCATATTTTTCCCACAATATTTCAATAATTGTAAATTAAAACCGAATAATACTCGTCATGAACTATTTATTACTAGTTGATACATTATGTATTATTTGAAACAACATTTGCTTTATATCAATAAATAATTTTTGCGACCTATAGTTTCAAAGGCGTTTCACCCAGATGTGTTTTTTTGGGATCATCAGTGGATTGCCATATACACATCTAATCCATACGCACTTTTCTTCTCGATTTCTTGCCGAGTATGTGCTTGTTTTCAAGTGTCAATTATGACCGCCACACAAAATCTTCACTTCGAAGACAATGACCGAATTTTTTAAAAAAGTTTTACTAAAACGGAACAAACATCAAACAAACAAATATTTTATAACTCAGAAATACGAAATCACAGCGGTATAACTCGTACTACAATGTAAAACTAAATAACTTCCAAATGACTAAAAAAACAGAACAATCAAATAAAGGAGCACTTTACATTATATAGGCTGATATTTTTTGTAGCGAGTGAACAAAAAGATTGCATTTAAGCCGTCGCGTCTATTTTATTTCTTTTTTTAAATTTCACATCCGTTACTATAGAAAAATTGTTAGGATTCTGTGTTGGAATGAGGTAACGATAAGGAAAATTTGACAGCTTTTATTAAATGTGAAAAATATTTAGACCCATCATGTTTTTTAATTTTTTAAATCTTCCTCCAAAAACCTTCTACTTTTTAGGTTTTCAACAAAAAATTTTTAATCACTTGAAATTGATGCAACTAATTCTCGCCACTCGTTGTCAACTTCAAACTTGTCACAATCTTCTCTACCTTTTCTGCCAAATCATACATTTTACTGCAGTTCTTTCTTTTTGAAATGTCGATGGCTATAACCGAATTTAGATGGGCTCAATTTCTTAAAATAGGATAACGTAGCAGAAATTTGATTAAATACATATATAAGGTTAAAGATGAAAAAAGGTTGGAAAAATGGAATTTCTAAATGCTTTTAGAACTACTTTTTCCCATTTCCCAAATAGATGGTTTTTAATCATCAAAATTCCCACAAAAAGGTAAATTTCCCACGACTTACGAACACTGGTCCAAGCTTGCTTAAACGCGTTGAACCAGTAAGTGAGGAATCGCTGATTCAAAACCCGCCGCGTACTGCTCGTGTACTCAGCCAATCACGTTAAATCAATCATGCAAAACATTAGAAATGAGCTCTTCCGGCGTCCATAAAAGTGGTAAAAATTCGGTAGAAATATAATCAGGCCAGTGACTAAGTCGACTAGAATCACGCCATTGGCCTTCGCCAATAATTGCCTTGAGAACTCTGCAGTGGAATGGCAATTTAGTAAAGCAACTCGCATGTTCGTTTTCAATTGCAATTTATGCAAGAGTTTAATTCATCTGCCGGAGTTGATCTCTAAATGAAAGACAGCGTTCGACGAAAATCGCCTTATCCACTTGCAGAGCCCATAACAATTTCAATGCAAACTTAGCCGCTATCCCAGAAGAGGCTTCTGCCAAACTCAGATTTCGAACGAATCGTAGCCAGATTCAGAGAAACCGGAAATGTTTTTCCAGTTCCACCGGGAGAGAAAATGCTGCCTTTTCCGTTATCGACTGCTGCCATAAATTCATCGTACACTTGCTTTTGTTCTGAACTCAGTATTGGTAAATTTGTTCGAACTCAATGCAACTCGATCGAAATTAAACTGTTTTCGAAGAAATACACTCAGGACTTTCCTCCCTTCTTCGCCCAATGCGAATCCATTAATCTTAAAATTTTTAAAACCGATTGATTCATTCATGAACATGTATAGAAGATAACTGGAACACATATCTAGGTTAAACAACAGTGGTTTTGTATCTACATCTACAGTGCCCACCTTCATTCTACGCCACCATTCATTTGTAGAGTTATTGAAATTCTGTTAGTAGTCACTAAAAGCAAACCAGCTATCGAGAAATCGATACTTAACCCACACACTATTGGATACATTTGTTCAAACAAAAATTAATGTGTTAGCAGCTGATACCTTAGAACCGGTTTGATAAGCGAAACAGAAGTTCGATTCTGAAAGCAGACAATTTTGCATTAATTTCTGGCTATTCACTTTATTCGGAAGATTTGCCTTTTTCCATAATAAAAAGTGGATACATATTTTGGTTTGGTCTGGATGCACATACCTAAAACATAACCCCAACCCACATCTATTGGTTCGACTAAGACAATAACCTCCAACTGGCTCGTTGGTCTAGGGGTATGATTTCCGCTTAGGGTGCGGGAGGTCCCGGGTTCAAATCCCGGACGAGCCCAAGGAATGTTTGCATTTTTTTTTTCATGTTGGTATAATTTTTTTTCTCACTAAATTCCCACTAAACAAAAATTTCATCGCCCCGATACCAGACCCATTAATTTCTCCAATTGACCTGACCACGGCAACATGCATGGTTAGTAGCACGAAAAACCATGTCTTCCATTCGCACCGCATCCACTTGGTGCTCAATATTAATGGCCAAATTAATAAAAACTTACGCATAAATAAGAAAAACAAAAACGGATCCTTATCGCACCTTTCCTAAGTTATTGGTGGCTCCCCGAACTGAGATGATAAAACCAAAAAATGCTCATTAAATCCGTCTGCTCTCAGCACATAGCTATTTCGTTTTCGGCAAAAGATATTTCAATTCGACTGCCCGATAGTTATCTCTCACCACATAATGAAACAAGAATTTACGACCATCTGTTGATTGTCATCATCGCCGGACGAAAGGCGACAATTTTTCATTCACTCGCAGATAATCTACGGCCGAGAAGAAGAAGAAGAAGAACTTGCACAAGTTACGACCACGACGATGACTATGGCGCTGGATGGTTGGTTTTCCCCCTTTTTGTTGGTTTGAAATAAGATATCACCCCGGTGAGGTGTAGATTAATCATTTCCCTGTGTTGGCTGCCTCCCAGCAGAAGAAACTTCTTTAATTACCCCCGGAAAAAGGGCTCGCCATGGACCCCCACTGCACTGGGATCCTCGCCGCGACCATAATTAATGATCTTCCATACAAAAGCACTACGACGAAGACGACGACGACGACAACCACGTTCGGTTTAGTGGCTGAGAATCTCGCTCTCTCTCTCTCTGTCAGGGAGATCATTCGTTTTAGTTCGAGATTAATGTCAGAGTTTATAATTAGACATGTTCGCTGCAACGCATGGCCCCAGACAGGACTAATTAATACCGGGCCAGGCCACAGCATCGCTCGCTCATTCTCTACCTCATAATCGCTGATTGAGAGATCGATTCCACAGATCGATAAACCCATTAATTAAGAGTCGAGAAGCGACTATAAGTTCCATTCCCGATCCCGGCCAACCTACCTACCTACACCCAACTTGCATACGAGACCGAGATATAGTTGTTTATGCCATCTGACATGACCAACTGTTGGCTAATTTATTCTTCGTCAGATGATTTATAAGTGAAACGATTTAAAATTTGTTGCCATTGCCACAGCAGCAGCAGCAGCAGCAGTGTGGGAAAGCAACAAAAAAAAATAACGAAAAAAAAGAAATGGGAAACCTAAACCGAGAAGAGATCTACATCTCGGTCCCGGCCCGGAGCCTCTGTGTATATCAAACGCCCATTAACAGCGCCCTCTCTGCGACAATGATAAATGTCCGACCAGAGAGCATTTAGTAGTAGCCGAATCGGGTCGGCCGGCTGGCCGGGTGGGGGAGGGGGGATTATAAATTTATTCGACAGGCACACATTGTGTGCGCATAAATCATCGAAAATATTTAGTGTCATGGTGTGCATATTTACAACGGGATTTTGCATATTTATGTAATGTGGAGTCTATTTTCGAGATACAGTGGCACGATAGTGCGCGATTTATGAGCTCTCCGACGTTGGGTGACGATGATGCAATATGATAGTAGTGGGCCAGTCAGTGGCAATACCTACTACCCAACTGGGGGGGTTGGTAATTTGTATTGAGCTTTGCGATATATATATATATATTGATTGGGGTTAATTTGTTACAGGTGCGGTTTTGAGGGAGTTTAGAATGAAGCTGGGCAAATTCCAAGTGAAAAGGAATGAATCATTAAATTGGGGCGCTAGTTACAGTCGCCGTTGGCTTGAAGGTAGAAGCAAATTCAAAAGACTAAATGCCGTCCAAGTGGAATCTTCCATGTAGACAACTGTAACTTGGTTTTAACCTCACTTGGTCAATATGTGGAGATCTTCGGTAGAGCACTGCTGTGGAAGATTTAGCATAATTTGAAGAACTTTGCATTCTTTGCAATCGAAGTATATGGCACTTTGCACATTTGCCCCAAACTTGTGACCCAAACTTGTGACCCGTAGAACATAATGCTTTGGAATATAAGTTTAAAAATTGTAAGCTTATTTTCGGTACTAAGTTTCGACTTTCTGCTCATAGGTGGATATAAGATTTGTATAGCCAAGTTAGCTTTGTTAATTGCTTCCTGTATATAAAGTTCAACTTATGAAATATCGTGAATCGCGGAAACTTCGAAATGACCGGCAGTACGTTTTTCGCGGCAACAGGTCCACTGGTGTTTTGATGACGTATCTAACCGCAAAGTGGAACCAATCTAGGTCATGTCGCTTCATATTTCAAAGGCATTTGACGGAGTTTGGCTCTTTTGTCGAAAATGCGTGCATTTGGAATCGATGATACCTTTATTCAATAGATTAGAAATTACCTTTAGGACTGTTCTATTAGAGTTGTTTTGGACGGTTACAAATCTGCAACTCACCAAATAAATGCTGGTGTTCCCCAAGGCTCCGTTTTGTCTCCGACTCTCTTTCTCATTTTTATCAATGATGTTCTCTCTTCTAATCCAATCCATTCCTTCGCTGATGACAGTACCCTTAGCTTCGCATATTCGTTTTATGATTCACGTCGCTCATCTTCTGGCGTGGAGCTTGAACGGCAACGTATGTTAGCTCATTCAATTCTGACCTTGACAGCATTCTTAAGTGCGATAAAACCAATATAGTAGAATTTAATGCTTCCAAAACACAATGCTGTCTTCTGTTATTAAAGCGAAACCCCAATACTCTGCCATTTTCCAAAGATGGCACTTGCATCGCTGAATCAGAAAGACTTTCCATTCTGGGTATGTGTGTTAATGACAACCGTCGTTGGAATGACCACATATTCGACGTCGCTTCAACTCTGCGAAGTGTCTAGGCTTCCTAAAGCGATGCATGAAATATTTCACCCCTTTTGATCTGCCTAGAATTTACAAGGCGTTTATTCGCATAAAACTTGAGTACAACGATCATATCTGGTCTGGTACACCAATTACATATTTGGGGCTACTTGTCGGAATTCAAAAACGTGCCATAAAACTTATTGCCGACCGCTTGACCCTCTTAGTCATCGTCGTAATGTCTTGCCTATCGTTGCTTTCTCGATACTACCATCATAAGTGCTCGAACGAAATATATAGTTGCATTCCTCCCCTTCAACACTTTAACCGTAATACCCGCCATGCCGGGAATGCTTCAGTTTACCCTAAAGCCTACATTTGGACGTACTGTGAAATATAAGGATTCGTTTCTCTGGCGCACAACACGAATGTGGATTGCTCTACCACACTCTGTTTTTCCTAACCAATACAATTAACAAACATTTAATCCCTCATTTCCTTAATGCCCGTGTTGTGTTCCTTTCAACATTATGAGACAAAAAAAAAGATGGGCTGAGACTTTCCAGCATTTCTTTTAATTTTCCAATCTTTGAAGTACGTTTGCACAGTATCCAACGCAGATTGCAAGTTGGTTTCAATGATAAAGCCAAAGTGCATCCGATGATGACAAACATGCATGTATCATTTGCAAAAATAGCTGATGTACAGTTTGTCAAAGTTGGAAAATCATACGTGAATATCACATATAAAATGGGACCCAGGACTGATCCCTGTGGTACACCTGTCAGGATTTCATATAGATCATTAAAGATTAATCAATGATGTGAAAAATCAAGAACTACAAACTTGAGCCTTTGTGCCACACAGTGTCAAACGCCTGTGCTGTAATTATGTCATCATCAGCTTGAATTTTTCGAGATCTAATAAAACCCATTGATTGTTCTACAGAGGTTTTGTTATGTTGTTACCTAAAAGATGAAAGAGTATGCTAAGGCATTCGCTTTTTCGAGGTTTGTCATCAGTACAGAGTTTCCGTTTTTTTTCTTAACTATTTTTACTATGTTCAAAAATGGCCTACCAACTTTATCTAATGTTAGAAGTTTTGAGTTCCAAGACTTATTTTTGTGTTCTTTAGTAAGGCTTTTAAATAGAAACATTTTTTCATTTTGCCGAGGTGCAAGATAGACACTAGACATAACCGGCAGATGGTTTGAACTCAAATCGTTAATTACAATAGGCTGACTGAAAAGTTCCGGCATATTTGTTTAAAACACATTTTTGACGTAATAAAAAAAATTTTCAAAAATTCCTCAAAACTTGATATTTAACTTTGTCGTATACATTAGTATACTAAAGAGAAAGTATATTATGAGTGATGATATTAGAGCTATAGAGTCAAAAAAAGTGGGTCCGGCAATGTCGGTCTGTCTGTACGGGCGCCGTATGGCGAATCGGTTTGACGGATTTGCTTCAAAGTTCGTATATAAGGTTTTTGGGGTTACATTTGGAGGCATCTTTTTAGTTTTTGCTTTGTCGTTTGAACTAACGGTACCTGCCATACAATTTTTTTTTGTGAAAATTACTTATCACTCATTTTCTCAGAAAATTGTTCCAAGGATTTTGGTTTTTTTTTTTTGTATTATAGATACTTGAGATGGGGCCAAAAATACTGCAATACTCAGTTTTTGGAAAAAAAATCGATTAACGGTAATTTATAAAACCGCCAATATCACGAAAACTAATAAAGGGAACCCCAAAAATATTTGATGTTTTTTTAATACTATAAAGTTGAAAGTTTAAATTTGTTTTCTCAAAAACGGCCCTAACGACTTTAATCATTATTTGTATTTTGAACAATTATAATATCGCCCCTACTTTAAGGCTTTAAAGATAACAGAGCATCGGTAATTAAGCGGAGTTTAAAAGAGTTTTTTTCATAGAATCTTTAAGTGTTGGCCGGGACTTAAAATACCTAATTATTTGTTGCGATTTGAAAATGATTTGAGACGTTCACACTATAATAAATTCATTCGTTTCTCCTGCAATACCTTCCACACTATACTATATATAGTCAGCCTTTGTTATCCCTCCCATCTAACATCAGTGGAATGCAACACTTTTGTGTCCTTCTCACTAATTCCACCTACCTAAGCACTTCGAAATACGAACTCAAATACTGTTGACAGTTGGCGATTTATTAGCGGGAAAGCGGAGATTACCACCGGCTATGCAAAATAGTTTCATTTCTCTTTCCGGTGCACGTAGATTGCGGGAGCAGCCAGCAACACAGTCCTGTGCAGCACAACAGCTGACATAACAAATGGCCACCGATAATGCCCACTTGGCGTTGTCAAAAATCGACCTAATCGCAAACGGCTGACACTTGGCGCGAATACAATTCCCGAACATCCGTCGTCCGGGCTGTTGTGTAGTTGCCGTCTACTTCCGTTGCCGTGACATACCATTGCTTCCCCCATATGCAGATAACAGTTTTGACAGTTTTGCCCTTATTTATTTTCCTTTCCGAGTCAATTTTTGTTTTTTGCTCGTTTCTTTGTTTTCATTTCATTTTTGGATGAAATTTATTGGTGACCAGATTTCTGGGATGAAACTCATTTGCATCCACCAGCGGGACGGGACGGTTATCAGATGCGATGGCACAAAGGTGAGCTGCGCTGCGCTGGTACCTTTGTTTGGTTTTCGAAATATTGGAAGTGTTTACCTTTCGGGAATGGGATTGGGATTGTGTTTGTTCTTCTCCACCCGGAGTGTGCTTGTTTCCATTTCCAGCTGCTGCTGCTGCTGCTGAGTGCTTCACTAAATGGCTGGTTGACTGGCGACCTTATCGCCACTTGGGTGGTGGCTGGTTGTCAGAAGCAACCCCACAGACATACATACATAGCGAGTGGGAGAGAATACCAGGAATGTAATTATAGTCTCACTTGGGGCCATCATCAGAGGTACGGAGAAGTGGATGTTTTTTCTTTTTTTTTAATTTGTTTGGTATTCGTAATGAGAAGCACTTTGGTGTGTTTGCCTTTGCACACACAAGCGCTCGGCAACCCTTAGATGTACGTGAGTACCTATCTTGGTTTAGCGGCGACGGCGGCCGGCGCGTTGGAAATATGTTTTATTTGTTTGACTTCATGAACTTGACTATGTGTGTGTGTTGTTTTTTGTTCGCTTCACCTTCTCTTGTTAATTACTTTGAATAGAGCCACCTATCCGTTTTGTGTTTGCCAACAACGTGTGCGGCATCTTTGAGTGCGATTTTGTGCTAACAAACTAGGCCAACAGTGGAAGGTTTTCAAATTTCTGTGAATATGACTTTATTTACCTTTGGAGTAGGATTGTGTTACGCAAAGACATATTTATTGAAGTGGATTATGGTCACATGTTGTAGCCGAAGAGCGAAAATGGTTCCGAGAGGACAAACAGACGACTGTTTGTTTGGGCATATTTTACGGCAATCTGTGGGCTTTGGAAAAGGCAACCCAAACTTTGCTGTTTGCGCAAGAGTTCAGCGATTTTCGGAAATGTCACACCTTTAGGATTGTTGATTCGCATTTTCAATGGCGTTCGATTCTTTTAAGATTAAGAAAGATTTGGTTAACAAATTACTGTTACTGATATGTAATTGTCTCTGTTCAGATATACCGGGGGATCTGAATTGTTTGTCCGGTTCTTGAAAATCAACCAACTTTTTAGGTTAGAATCAGGGGTCTTTTTTATGGGCAAGTTGCGAATTTAATGCCGATTGCTGGCAATTTTCTTTTGCGTATTTCGAAATGGCTTTGACAATTCTGTTCGCAAATTAACCTTCTTTGATATATATATGACGTTGCAAGTCGTTGCGGCAACATACGGCAATCTTATTTAGATAAATTCTTAATTTGATGTGTTGATTGTTACGTCGTCTCCCAGATAACGCCAACGCCAATTGGGACGGCTTTAAGAATCCCGACTCAAGGAACTTGTTGTAGATTTGCAGCCGACTCGAATGATGTAGAATCTTTGAGAAAGATTGGCCTGACTCGTCTTTATGTGTCAAATTTGTTGTCTGTTTTGAGTTGAAAGCAAGTAAACAAAATTGGAACGATTTTATGTTTTAAATCATTTCTAAAATAAATAGCATTGAAATGTTCTATAGTTCAAATAGTAAGGATGATGAACTTGAACAAATTGAGACCGAGCATAAATTAGAGATCATTTGAACCCATTCGATTCGCTAAATTCAAAGTAAAAGTAAACTTTCATATATTTGCTTGACGAAAGCGGCAGATACGGTTCAAATGGATTTCGATCGTCAGACCGTGCCGTGTGTGCTAAGGCTAGCAGCAGCTTTAAGGCTCCTTGCAGGAGGATGTCAAAACAGTGTAGGACATGATTTTAATCTAGGACTAGCAAGACAAACACAGAGTCTAGATAATCTTTTTATGACAAAACAGAATTTCCCAGTATTTCGAGACTGATTTTTGTTGTGCACTTCTCTTTTGTTTAACCCAATATTTTAACTTTTCTTTTAAAACTTTTTATACCACCATCTTCGGACTAAAATTATTCACGGCAAAAAAGGTTGGTTTTTACGTCATTAGTAGTGGGATACGACTTCAAATCTACTACAAAAAGTCGTCGTGAATAATCCTACGTTGCATCAGAGTAGGATCTTACATATTTTTCTGAAGAGGCGTTCTTCCAGACTCTTTTCCAGTAAGGCTTGCCTTCTACCTCCAACTGCCGAAGCAGCATTTGTCCTTTTGTTCCAACGAAATGGAAACCTTCAACTTGGTGAAGAAGTTCTTCGTAAGATTGTCGAACAATGAAATTAAAATTTTGAAGAGTGCGGTTTTGCTTGGTGTCCCATGTCATTGAACTCTTGGACATCGATCCACAAAAGGAGGAAGACATCGACTCTTCAGGCTTACTTTTTACTCCTTATTGGTTTGGTTGAAGTTGAAGCCAGGCGACTTGGTCGGCGTAGACAAAGATTCGTATTTGATTCGGAAGAACCTGTCGGCGGAATACGATGCCCGAGTTAAGGCCATGGAAGTTGATGAACGACTAACGGAACAGTACTCGGACATTGGTGGTCTGGACAAACAAATTCAAGAACTGATTGAAGCTGTTGTTCTTGTTCAGCAGTTGTTCCAATGAGGCACAAGGAGACATTTAATTACTTGGGCATCCGTCATTTACCAAAGGGCGCTCTTCTATACGAACGCCCTGGGACTGGTAAAACGCTCATGGCTCCTGCTTATGCCGCGCAAACAAAGTCTACTTTCCTCATGCTGGCTGGTCCACAGATTGTACAGATGTTTCTTGGTGATGGTGCGAAGTTGGTTCGCTACGCTTTTGCTCATGCCAAAAAGAAGTCTCTGGCCAATCGATGAGTTGGATGCGATCAGTACAAAACGTTTTGATTTCGAGAAAGCTGGTGACGTACAGCGTACCATGCTGGATCTGCTAAATCAGCTTCCACCGCTTATATAAAAGTTATCGCCGCCACCAATCGTAGGAAGATTTTGGATCCATCTTTGCTCCGGTCGGGACTTTTGGATCGTAAACTAGAGTTTCCAAATCCGAATAAGGAAGCCAGGGCCATAATTATGCAGTTCCACTCAAGAAAGATGAACGTCAGTCCTGATGTGATCTTTGAGGAGTTGTCACCTTTAATTGGGCCCAGTGCAAGGCTGTTTTCGTTAAGGCGGGATTGATTGCTCTGCAACGATCTGCGACATGCGTTACACACGAAGACTTTATGGACGCCATTATAGAGATTCAGGCCAAGAAGAAAGCCAACTTGAACTACTACGCCTAGGTTATTCTTGATCAATTGATTTTCTTCTTTTTTTTATTAATTGTATTTTGTGTACAATAGGACACATGTATTCTGAAATTAATCACTTAATCACTCTTTCCTGCAAAGAGATAATTTTCGGTTTTCTTCTTCTTTTGCCGTGTTGCTAGAATGGCAATTAATGTTTAAAACACCAAGTTCAGATTTGAACATATTAAAATTGGAAATGTTTGTATGTATTTAACCGATTTTGGGTCAACATGGTGATTTATTTAGCAAATGAAAGTTGAAGGACATTTTAAAAGAAAATCTATTACAAGTTGTGCCTATTGAATTGGCCACCACTGTTTGCTAGTAATAATTATTTATTTTTTGTTTAATCTCTCTCTCTCTCTCTTACGACATCAGTAATCTACAGTTGGGCTGTTATTCTACTATGTTCGCTTTAATTTTAATGTTAAAATGTCTAACCTTTAGCCACGACGAAAAGCGCCCATTTTCCGATAGCGTATAATCTATAATAGTCGTGGGTTTTTGGTAAGCCATATATAGAGCTTAATTTCAATTTCCATGTTAAATACAACAAAAACTTAGCCTATATACGCTAATCTTAGCGGGTATAATTATCGCGGCTAAGTCCCTACGCGGACTTCCAAATTCGATTTTAAAATTTTTTGGTGAACTTTTGCGATGAATTTTTAAGAAATCTCAAATAATTGACAAAAATAAATATGTATATCAATAAAATTATTTCACTTTTTTTAATATATATACCTATTTGCTCCATATCGAATAAGTGGTTTAAAAATAGCCCAGGTCTTAACATAAGTATATCTGGTTTCGATTTTCGATTTCCGATCAGAGCAGTGTACATCGAACATTGGAACGAAGTTCTAAAATAATACTTATTTGGAAAACTTTATTCATCTCATATTTAGGGTATTGAAATTGCGACTTAATAGTATAAATCTCATCCCTATCAGATAAGTGGTTCAGAAATGGCATGGGTTTGAATGTGATTTTTCTATATTTTCCATTTTACTTTGGTCATAAATGCAAGCAAATGCACATTAAAACCCGTTTCATGACTGAACTATTTATCTGTAAGGATCGAATTTATACTATAAAGTTGCAATTTTATTGTCCTACATGATGGCGTATTTAGATTTTGCATGTGGGTATTATTTTGGAAGTTTGCTCAGGGGTTTAATGCATACTGCTATGAATAAAAATCAAAAAAAAAAACAAAGGAAATGCTGCAGTCCACTTGGGGCGAACAGTATGATACCCTATCCATATCCCTATATGCCCCAAAGAAAAGCATTTTATTTCATGCTATTAAATTTTAAATAAAAATTATCTTTTGAAAAAAACGCCCCCAAAAAGTGGGCATGGCCAAAAACTTTGTATGGGCGATATGTTGGAAAAAATATTGGCTAAATATCTTGTTTTTCACACTTAACCATTTCGGAGCCCTAGGGAATATGTGGTCCAAAT
Organism: Ferdinandea cuprea; assembly: GCA_963576555.1. NCBI lineage: Eukaryota > Metazoa > Arthropoda > Insecta > Diptera > Syrphidae > Ferdinandea > Ferdinandea cuprea. Next base: position 82,312,916 of record OY754961.1, on the reverse strand, counting down.
TTCAGCTTCCTAGCTTAATTTTAAAGGCCTAAATTGCGTACGGACGGACGGACGGACATTGCTAAATAGTCTTAGTCTTAGGATTTGGTCCTGATCATAAATATATATACTTTTATGGGTCTACGACGAATATTAAGCGGTGTTACCAACCATGTGTCAAAATTAATACACCCTTAGGATAGGGTGTACCAAAAACAAATGACAATTGAAGTTTCTTGAGATTTCATATATATACAGTGAGCGTCAAAAGTAAGTAAACGTTTTGCATTTATCTATTTGTGTTAAGTAAGCTTATAGCAATTTGATAAATATTTTTGATTACATTATAAAAAATATACTTAATTCTTTATTGGTGATGCCAAGTGGTTTAAATGAATTTCCGTAGCGGCAATGGGCGTTCTTTTGTGGAATCTTATATAGGCTTACCAAAATAACACGGCTAAAGTCGCTTTGGGGCCGCCACCACTGTAGGTCTGTCGAAACCGCACTACATGACGTGATTGATACAAGTCTTCAGATCGTAAGGGGTTCGTTCGTGTCTCTATCCTGGATATACAAATTTATAAATAATATATATACCTACAGCCGTTTTTATTATATTTCCTAAAAAAACACCTCTCAGAGGTTGCTTAGTTAAACAACGCGTAAGTATTTACGCAACTTTGCTGAAAATCTGGTTTATAAACGGTTTTCCTCTGTATTTTAACTAAACGAGGTTCGTGTCTTAATAAGTAAGGACATTTACCAAACTAGTACTTAAAGTATAAGATTCTACTACATTTCACTTTAAGGGAAACTCAGCTGCTTTTTGATTTGACAGATATTTGTTTATTTATTTTGAAATATTTTGCGCAGCATGATGGACTTCCAAAACAATAAAATTAAAAAAAAAGTATTACATTGAAAAGTAATCATTATAAACTACCTTATTTCGTCCCCAATATCGTATATCTGCTCCACAGGAATCCAACCACCTTTATCACCGCGAAGATTCGAGCGCACAATATTAATTAATTTGGACATATTCGCTTTGGAGAATAGGTACTTATTGCGAAATTCCTTATCCAGCATAGGGTTAAACCTGGCTTTATACGATTTGCATTGTCTCGGGTTATTTTGTATTTTGTTGGCTGAAGAAGTTAATTGGATCGATATCCTCCACAAAAGCCGCGAAATCAAATGGCATTTTTATATCTTTTTATACCTTTCTACAACTTTTTTGTTTTAATAAAAATTTAAAAATGTCATTTGCAATCGAAAACAGATTTTACGCATACCTTTTGGCGTTTAGGTTACGCATCGCTTAAGCAAGTTTTATAAATAATGTTTTGCTGCGTACGGGCAGTTTAAGTACTGCGCAAAGTTACGCTGGCCTTAAAATATGTTTAAAAAATAAGTCTGCTACAGTTTTAGAAGCTTCTCATCACAGTTCTTACTCTTGGAGGTGTGTCAGACTTTCAAAAGCAGTTCATTTCAACTTTTCAGTGAGTGTTTTTAAATTGTTGATAGATAATTAGGACCAACGTGCGTTGCTGCGCCTTACACAAAGAAGTACCTAGGTTCTAAAGAAAATTTACGGTTTCTTAATATATTTTAAAATTCAGTCGTGGGCAAACATCTGGACCAAATTTTACCGAGGTTCATAGAAACTATTTCGGAGTGTTATTATAGCAGGCTTAAAAATGTACACGACCAAAGAGCGAAATACTAACGCATTATTATTCTTCATTCATTATTTTGCTTCTGGTTTTTATACTTAATAATTTTTTTTTCAGCTTTGTGTTTTTTTTTTTTTGGATATGGAATATTTTTCCCTAGATTTCGAAGTGTTTTGACACTGAGAAAACTAAGCATTCTGTTTTTTTAATTTGAGAATTTAGCATTTAAACGCAGATAAGCGAGTGTAGTTAATTAAAAAATCATGCCAGTGCGAGGACCAGATGACTGGACTCTCAAAGACGCAACCGTTCAGTATACGTGGCGGAAAATATTACACATTATTCTGAATTAAATTGCCTACGGCACTTTTCTCATTTAGTGATCGGGTCTGCCTTCGACATACAATTTCGGATTTTTTTTTTGATATGGACGATGCCGATGAAACTTCTGAAATATGTAAAATGTTTGATTTGTTCTTGACGCGCTGTTATATTTTGCTTGGTTTTTGCATTGCGTTGAGTAGTTAAAACGGACAAAAAAATTCTCACATAATTGATTGCCACAGTTAGAATTCAGCACATACGAACTCAAAGCGTGTTGAATAATCTCGTACATTAGAATTGTAACGTGAGTTTCGTCAAAACGTTTATATGTGCGAAAAACTCACTCGTGGGGAATTGGGTTTGAGTCCCAAATATTCTAAATCAATTCAACTTACTGCGAGAGCATAAACGGCTCTGATCTCGAACCGTGAGATCCTCTCACCTTTCTTAAAAAAAAAACACACCACAATATCATTCCAAACTCCAACTACTTCTCTAAAGCTCTCTTTTTTCGTTCTGCCTGAGTACTTGTTTGCCTTCGTTAAGCTCCATTGCCGAAATTTCAGCACAAGTCTCTCACTTTTACTCAGTTTAGCAAAGTGATTCTGTCGCGTGCGGTGCTGTGTTCAGTGCGGTGGAATAGTGGTTAGTTGTCTGCGTTCTCTTCTCTCGTCTACAAAATGAAAAATTATTAATATAAAACCGGTTTTCTGTCGGGCGTTAGTTATTATTTTTTTTTTCCATATAAAGTCGGATTGTGAAATGTAATCAAATTGATACGAAGTCTCTCTTTTTTTATGTGAATTTCGTTCATATTTTGCACGCGGTGACTCGTTCTGTTCTGTTCAGTGCGGTGGAACAGCGGTTTGCTTTGTTTTCGATTGAAAAATTGATTTCTTTTTATTAAAAATTAGAATGATACCGGTTTGCTTTCGTGTGTGGTATTTTTTTTTTTGTCAGATGAAGCGGATTTGTGAAGTGCAATGTACTTGCATATATGAACTCTCTTTTCGTCGTGAGAATTTCCGCTACGAAATCTCTCTTCTTTTGCTGTGAATTTGGACACGAATAAACATGCAGAAAAAAATTTGTCAAGGTATGTTTGTCTTTATCAAAGTACTGCTAGTTTTTTCTTGTGACTTCATAATTTTGCCGAATCGTAGTCAATAATAATGTGGTTGTTTTGTTGCGATTTTATATTGAGAAATAGAAGGAACGGCTTAGAATTTTGTACAAAAAAAAATTGATAAAATTATTACCCAGCGGTGTTCTGGTTTTGTTCTCCGACACGCTCCTTTGCACCTCTCTATTTGTAAAGAAAATGTACGCATTTACATAAAATTGTACTCGTTTACCTGTACCCAATAACGGGACTGACAAGTTAATCAAGGGGTTAGGGCTAGATACTCAGAGGCATACAAAAAAATAATTTTCCCAATTATGGCCATTGTTTTGCTTCTTTGAAGCACTTAAAATTAATAGTTTAACTCGATCACTGTCTCAAAATGTAGCTTGTGAATTTACTAAACGAATTTATCAAACAAATGTTCTTGTTTTTTGCGGTACAGAAAACTGTTTTCCTCTCGTAAAAATGTGTGAATTTCTTTTTTAACAAATTTTTTTTTGTGTTTTTGCAACCTCTTTTCTGAATTCGTTTTTCATAAATAATTTTTTACATTTCAAATGTTGCATTTTTAAAACAAAGATTGTCTTTTTCTTTTATTAACTTTAAGTGCCTCAAAGAAGCAAAACTTTTTTCCTCAGCACCTGCCCTGATTGGAGTAACGAAGATGCAGTGCGGTACTTGCCCCAAATTTTTTCCAAATTAAAAGAAAAAAAACCCCAAAATGAAATTATGCCAAAAAAAAAGACCTTTTTCTGGCGTAATTTCCATTTTACTTTTTGGGTCTTTTTTCTAAAATTTTTTTTCTTTTTTCTAATTTCCTAACTTTCTGGCGTGTTTTCCTTTTTAATTTTTGGCGTTTTTCCCAACACTTTATGGCATAATTTCAGGGAGCCACCCATGTTCTTCAACTTTCTCGCATCAAGAAAATGAAAACTGTACGTCTAGGTCAGGGGTTCTTAATCAGCGTCAATATTTCAGAAATGTCACGCATTTTATATATTTAAAATTCAAAAACTGACCAAAAATTTAGATGCCAAATTTCTGTGATGCGTGACATTTTTAAAATATATTAATTGCAAGAAATTCTCGGCCAGTTATTAGGGCTTATTAGTTTCCGCTTATGGGAGAATTATTTCTATAAAAAAAAATAACACATTTTCTCCCTCGATTGAGATATGATCTGTTTGGAGGGCTACATAACTTTTGGCCCCAACCAAAAATGAAAAATGGACCTAAAAAATTATTTGGGAAACAAAAACACGAAAATTTGTGTGATTTGGGGCCATTTTTTATCTTTGGTATTGGCCCATTTTTCATTAGGGCGTGACACATTTTTGGGGCTTTTTTAATTTTTTTTAGGCCACTTTTCGTTTTACATTGGGGCTAGTTTTCATTTTGAAAAATAAATCGAATTTTTGGGGCCAAAATTCATGTAGCCGTCCGTAAGGGCCAATGTAATTGGTACACTATTTTTAAAGACACTGGTTTTACGCAGGTTCCACGCAATTTTTTCATAGTAGGAACCAATTCCCAATTATCTGTACCCCGAACCCCGAATAACCTTTTCTCAATTTTCGAGCATAGGTACACATTGTTTAACTTTCTGCATAGACATAAATTTGTGATCACTTTTAAGGTGAAAAGCTGAGTGACGACCCTTACATCAAGATCAGACGACGACTGTCTTCATCGCTTAGTTCTGGATTGTGACCTTCGTTAGCCTATAACATCTGCTTTATACTTCCGCACACTTAGGCCGAAAACTTATAGAAGCTGTGAGTATAGCGGCGAGCGTTGAGTCGATGTGAGCGGAGCAAATAAACTTGTGGTAGCTTGCATAATGAAGCATCATAGGAAAGCATGTTTTTCTTACTACAGCTGTAGTATTTTTGCGCCTAAGATCCCTTGAAGACTCATGGCCTATACTCTTGGCCCATGTGCTCCATGCTCGGCCCTTCTTCCTCATGGGTTGTTTAGCTAAGTCTGGCTAGCCATTCTTTCAGAGTTAGACCATTAGGTTCCACTGTCTATTTCACATTACAACAAATTTTGTTTCGGCTATACAAAAATGTTTGTAGTTATTTCTTTTCATAGCAGTGATTTCGTGCTTTTTTAAAGCATTTAAAATGGAATTTTGATAAAATATTTTTACAGCAACAGATCAGATAAAGAATGCCTACAATGTAATCGATATCTATATATACAGTGAGCGACAAAAATGCACGTGCACTTACTTTAAATTGAAATTTCTTTTTTTTTATATTAATGTATAAGTCACATCAGAATATCATAGTATTGGAAAAACTTTATAACAAAATGGTGGGGTCTACTCTCATTCTAACTCGTGTTATATCCAGTAAAAGTGAATATGTCCGATTTCGAGATCGGATAAGTGATATAACTTCAGAACTATTAGATATAGCTACAAACCCCACTTAACATATTTTGTGCATATAATTTAGTTCTCCAAAAATGTTAGTAGCATCGTCTGATCTTATAAGCCCAAAACAAGTTATAATGCCTTAAGTAAAGACTAACAAACTACATTTGTCACCTTTTCATTTTAAATCCTTTTTTCTCAAAACATTTACTCGACACAAATTTTGTTTTTTTTTTTTAAATCATAGAGAATTTATCAGAGAAAAAACTCCTAAACAGAATTACATTTTGATGGGGTTAATTTTTGCGCGAAAAACTGATTTCAAATGAAAAGCTGAAAAACGTTTTTTTAGTTTTTACCTAAAGCATCAGCATAACTTTTTTGGGCTTATAAAATCACACGACTGTACAAGATAACTTTTGCGTAATTTAATTAGAACTACTAAATATGTTAAGTGGATTTGTGGCTATGTCCAACAGTTTTGAAGTTATATAACTTAGATAAGTTACAGTTATATTTTTGCTTAAACAGGATATAATTTGCGTTGGGGTGATAGTAGACCCCACTACAATACCATTTTATTTCTTCGGATTTCCAAAAATTTCACCTTTGAAAAGTTGTTTCAATACTGCGATATTCTGTTGTGACTTATACGTAAAAATGAGAGAGGATACTTCAATTCAAAATAAGTGTACGTAGATTTATGTCGCTCACTGTATATTTGTGACTATAGGGAATAACAGCCACTTTCTGTCATTTGTCAGGAGCCGTATTTTATGTTTCAAATTTCTGTGTTCGCCAGCCATAAACGCTTAACCTTTTGAGATATCTTAATGAAATGAACTTAGAAAAATCTGAACGGTTTCATTAACTCTTCGATATAAGTCAAATTTTGCTGTTATTCCTTATCGCCACAAATATATATTTTCTAAGTACAATTTTCTTGGGATACCAGAATTTGTTCGAGTTAGAGGGAGTTTTCGACTTATATTGGTTTTGAGAAAAAATTCGACCCAGGGAGAGTCCACTGTATATGGAAATAATATATAGATGCTAGACAGTTCCGCCTCAATTCCACTGCCCATATAATTCATAAATACCATTTCGCTTACTAATTCCCGGCAATCGCTAACAAAAGACCAAGGAGAAAACATAACTCACCGAGCTGCTTGTTTTCCGGCGAACGTTATTCTATAGGGATAAATTGTTAAACTGCACTACAGTACCAGTCGCAGTTAATCAAGCAAACGCACAAACGCACTATTTATCCTTTCCATCCTCGCATGCATTCACCATTCAGATGGACTTTCACCCTTTGGCCCCCGCTATCACCCGGTGTCACTAATGCACACGCACACCACTGCAGTGCTGCACTAGCGCTCATTCCACTGCAACAAATGCAACATATCGCTTTAAGTGCGACCATAAAATGATTTAATTAACACATAAATCAAAGAGCCGATCTGAAATTGTAATTTAGTTTTAATTCCAGCGTGCACTTCGTTCACGCACGCACACACACACACACATATTACGTATGGTGTAGTGTCTCCCCTGCCCTCTTTATGGACAATAATTCGAAATGATTTACGGCCCCCAGTACGGGGCCTCGTTTGCGGACGTTGCCGGCAGTGCAGCGGCAGCGGCTTTGTCCGCTTGCCTTATAAACAGGGTGCTGCTGCTGGCTGCTGGCTTCCACACGGTGGAACAATTGAGTTGATCACCACCAGGTTTATTGTGTGCCAGGCAGCTTGCAGCTCGCTATGTTGCCGCGCCGCGCCGTGGTGTCCATCGTGGTGGTGCAGTGCGGGCGGTGCGGTGTGGTGGGCCGATGCATTTTATTGTTAGGCCATAGTGTGAGACAGGCTTTATTAATTTAAATCGCTTTTATAGGAGAAAATTAATTAGAGGCACAATGTGGTTTGTGTGCATGCTGTAAATTTTATTGTTACTTTATCGCAGCACACTAAAACAGAGTAGGTACACATTAAACACACACACAGATACAAAATCCTATTCCAACACTAAACACATAATATGACTGGGAAAGGTGGCGGCAAAACTCTAAAGCGGGTGCGATTGCGATAAACTATTGCTTTGGCGGTTGATTACTGTGCGACCCTAAATAAAGATTAACACAAGTCTGATGAACTTATGTTCGCAAGATGTTCGAGTTGATTAAACAAAGTTTTATGGGTTGTTGTAGTTCATGGAATATCATTTGGTTTCAAAATAGGGTTGCCATTAGCTTGGGAATGTACAGTTTTTAAAGTTTCTGATTTGATGGAGAATTAAAAAATATATATTTATTCAAAAATAAATTTAAAACTCAATAATCATGTTTATCTGTTTTTTTCTTTTCAGGTAAGACGTGACTTTGCATGATCATATTCACAAGTAAGTTAATTACAAATACCATTGAATTTAAGAAGATTTACTATAGTTTGTCATATCAAACATTTTGTTGTAACTAAAAGTTCTCTATGGGTTGGTTAACATTTCCCTAACCGTAGATTGTATTTGCCTTCTTCCCATTACTACCCCAAAAATTCGGCCTTTCTTGTCGTCTCGAAGCGGGGCTGAACAAAGTTTCTTGTTATCCACTAAATAGAGTCTATTTTTACCCCAAAGTAGACGTACTCCTTAACTATTTCGAAGTCAGCAGTGACAAATTGTTCTATGTGTTTTTCTCCTTCTGCTTCTATACTAGGCATTGCAGTGCGTGTTTTTTAACTTTTTTTTAACAAAAAAGTGGGTCCGCCAACGCCGTCCGTCGGTCTGTCTGTCTGTCCGGGCACCGTATGGCGAAGCGGTTCGACGAATTTGCTTCAAACTTCGTATATAACGTTTTTGGGGTTACATCTTGGGGCATCTTTTTATTTTTTGCTTTATCTTTGAAATGGCGGTACCTGCAATTCAATTTTTTTTTTGTGAAAATCACTTATCACTTATTTTCTAAGAAATGGTTCCAAGGATTTTGGACTTTTTTACTTTTGTACTAAGTATACTAAGTGGCATGGGGCCAAATATACTGCATACTCAGTTTTTGGAAAAAAAAATCGATTAACTCTAATTTATAAAACTGTCAATATCTCGAAAACCAACGAAGCGAACTCCAGAAAATTTTACTGTTTTTTTTATACTATTAAGTCCAATAAATTTGCATACCTCGATTTTTGAAATAATTTTTTTTAAATTTTTTTTTCATATAACGATTTTCAGAAATTTAAATTAAATTGGTTTGTTCGAAAACAATAATGTTAAATGTGTCCAATGTGCGAAATCACATCAAAATCGTATGTGCTCTTTTTGAGAAAATCTAATTTTTCAAAACCTAAAAAGTGATTTAAATAATTTTCGAATTTTCGATTCATTTTGGGTTTCAAAAACGCATCTTTTGTACCGAGAAAGTTTCGTATGACGCCGTCGTGCACTTTATTCCTCTTGCATGCAAGTGACTCAGCTATAACTTTTTTTTTTCAAAATGATTTAAAAAAAACTACTGAATATTTTCTCAAATTTCGTTTTTATTTGAAAGTACAATCATTCCGGTTAAAAATGGAAAATAATTTCATTCAAATGGCTGCCTCGGCTGGCCATGCAGTAGCCTACACGATCGGTACAATTTTTAAGCACATTATCGATTGTGTGCAGCTGTATTTCACCAATGGCTTCACGAATATTGTCCTTTAAAGTGTCAATTGTCAATCTCTGGCATGTCGGCGTAACACTTATCTTTTACGGCACCCCACAAATAATAGCCCAACGGTGTCAAATCGCAGCTCCGCGGTGGCCAAACGACATCAGCTCTGCGGCTGATAATGCGATCTTCAAAAACAGGGCGCAAAACATCGAGTGTAGCTTCGGTTGTGTGGCACGTAGCGCCGTCCTGTTGAAACCAAATGTTGCCAATATCCTCCTCTTCAATTTTTGTGAACAAAAATTCGGTCAACATGGCCCAATAACGATCGCCATTGACTGTAACCGCCACTCCTTGTTCATTTTCGAAGAAAAATGGCCCAATTATGCATCTGGACCAAAATCCGCACCAAACAGTGACTCGTTTTGGGTATATCGGCTTTTCAATGTATGCGTGCGGGTTTTCTGTGCCCCAAATGCGACAATTTTGCTTGTTTACATACCCGCCAAGATCAAAATGAGCTTCATCTGAAAAGATGATCGGCATTTTCTCTATGTCGCTATGTCGCAATATTTCCCAGCGTTGTTCAAGCGTATACACAACCATATTCGTTCAGCGGACGGATAAAACTAATTATCTGTCAAATCGCGAAATAAGCACTAGTTGAAAAAAAAAACGTTAAATGGCGGACCCTATATTTCAGTTTGGTCGGCAATCGTATGGGGTTAGGATAGGTTAAACAGAGGTGTGGTGAAACGAAATCATCGTAGGAAATCAGATGAATCCACATTCACCAATTTCTGTGCAAAAACATAGAAGGGCTTTCATACCGTTCGATCTGATTATTGCATTTCTTTGTTATAAAATACAGAATGTCAAAGTCAACCAAGGAACTGATTTCATCCATTATAATTGGATTGTCTGTGAGTAGCGCCGCTAGGTCCATACTATATCCGATACTACTACCCTTGAAGTGACCCAAATAAGTGAGTCGTATCGCACTGCCATACTAGCTTCTACAACCATTGTGTGTGCGAAATTACAAGTACAGTTGAGTAAAGTTGCGAATCATATCATGGCAAGATATACTCTTGAACGTTTATTAGACTTTTGCAAAAGGTGTTGGAGGAATTTAAACCCAAGACTCCTCACTCAGAAGTCAAAAGTCCCCCCACATAAACCACCGATAAACACTTACAGAGTCTTTCGAAAGCAAGGTTTCTTAAGGGTTCCAGATCAAGTTTTAGAAATACGGTTCGATGTGCAAACTCTATCTTGATTTTGTTTGCCTCTTCTAGTTCCAAGCTTTCAAATACAATTTGTATTTTTTGGACTCTTTTTGCTTAGCTCTAACAAAAACATTGTGTTCAAGTGTCAGATGATTGCTGCGGCACAGAATAAAATCACAACAAATAAATCGCTCCCAAAACTCGTCCTACATACTTCGAATGTATGTACTTATTCCCAACATCTTGGTATCATAAATTCTCGCCCCATTAACAGTGGCTTGGGCTTCATAAAACGCCGACATTCTTATCGTTCCAATTTAATTATTTCCAACTTATTTACCCCTTCCTTGGAGTGTGAGGCGTCATTAAAGTCAACATCAGCGCATCGCACTCAAACTCAAAAAGAAATGTTATTGCTTGGCGGCGTATAATTTCTCGCCTAACATCAAGATTTCGGCCTGCACCAGCAGCGCCTTTGGTTGGTAGTAAATCACTTCGTCGAAAATCCCATTAATCCCCATTTAAGTTATAGCTGTCCCCAGTTAGTAGACAATAAAGTGGCTCAGTGCCATCTTCCGCCCATGATGGGATGTGTTCTCTCAATTCGGTGTGCTTCTACGATACGAGTGAATTAATGCGCGCTCATAAAAGCCGCTCAGATAACAGTTCTTTCAAAGCGCTAACAAAAAACCAAACAAAAACAACAAAAACACAAACCCTTCATTGTGTTGTTGCTGTTGTTGCTGCGCCGAGAGTCGAAGTTGTTGTCGAATTAACCAGAATCAGCGATTTCGTAATTACTCCGGATCATAACTTTTGACTTTTATAGTCAGCAGCCTCTTTATATTATATGTGGCTGATGGTGGTGGTGGTGGTGTTACAACAGAAAAGTGACAACAAAATCCCTTCAGTAATGACACGATACTGTGTCTCGGTCTCGAAAGTGCTGGCCGGGCCCGGTTGGGGCGACACTTAAAGTGTATAATCATAAAAATTACATTAAATAAAACAAACAAACATGTCAGCAGCGCAGCGCTAGCTTGCCTGTTTCTGTCCGTCCACCACACATACACATCACAAGAAGGCAGCCCACAATCGTAACAGTTGTCATAAAACTTCAAAAATGCTTCATTGTTTCTCTCCTCTGGCCGGGCTGGGCTGAGCCGGGACGGGACGGGAATGCTATGAAGTATTATTCGATGTGATGCGATGCGATGCGATGCGAATTGCTGATGGCTGGGAGAGAGACGCAGGGGATGGCGTACCACATATAAAAGGGGTTTGATCGCACACAAATCCTGGCATTAAGCGCTGGTAATAAAAATTGTTTTATGACTTTCATACCATGCGTGTGGGGATGTGAGTGCACGAAATAAATTTTATAATGTATTGTAATGGAAGGGTAATAAAAACGCAACTTGCCGCAATAAACATACATTGCTCTCGCATATCTCGTATATTTTATACAACGACGAAGGCCGGGAGTAAAATTAATAGTCGTGTTACACACATGCTGCTGAGTAGGCTATTTTCCATTCCAAAGAAGGTCGTTCGTCTAAAGGGTTACCACCGATGAGGATATGAGGATTTATTTAATTCCTTTAAGTGGAAAAAGGGGAAATATTTTAACGCTTATAAGGACTTAATGTCAATTGAGATATATTGAACATTGTAAAGTATTACCAGCATTTCGACAGATAACACACTCGCAAAACTGGGGCGGGTTTTAAATTTTAATCTCACATTTAAGCGGCGAAACGGAAGCAAAACAGATTTGTCCGGATGTAGAAAGGATGAAGGTAGGCGATTTTAATTTGTAACACCAATTGGCAGATGGATGTCTTGTTGTACACTTGTTCATTTTAATTGGGTTTCGGGGAAGGAGTTTGAGTGGCCAAACTGTATGAAAGTTGGGCGTAAGCTGTGTTTCTAGAGGATTGGACAACTTTAAAAGTTGAGACGGAGTTTGTGAGGCATTTAGAGGGTTTAGTCTAGGTTAGTGGATTGATAAAGAACTGGACGGTATTTTCTAATTGTTTCACCATAAAGTCATAATATTTAATTAAAAATAATAAATATTTCGCGTAAACGGATCCAATAAGGGCCGTAGAAGACATAGATATTTTTAAGACAATAATGGAAGTAACCTGCAGGGTAAAGACAATTGCGAACGGCAGTTTGTGGAAAGTTTCTCATGAAAGTTCTTACTCTTGGATGTATGTAAGTGAGACTTTCGCAAAAGGTGAGGCTGCGAAGAAAATTATAAGATGGTCTTGGAGCGCCATTGCACATGGGCCCCTTCGCTTAGTAGCTCAACGCAATAGCCACTGAATCAATGCAAATTCGATCTAAGGCCAAATACAGATGTCATGAGAAATCCAGTAAAAAAAACCCTGAGTATCCGCCTTATCCGGAGCTGCTTGGAATGAGCAAAGCTTGAACGCACTATCTAACACTAGAGAACTCGAGGTGGTCATAGCTACTTACTTACTTCAGACCCCTAAAATTTCACTGTCTGAGGCACGTCAGCCTTTTATCCTCTGCGATCTCAGGCAAGCTTCTTCCAATTATCCAGACCAGTTATTTCTGTGTGCTGGTAATTGAGAGATCCTCTTGTTTGGAGCATTATTTTCTGTTCTCTCGATGTTCCCAGTCGAATGTAGTCGATCGGTTTAAGCTTTTTCAATTGCATTTACATCTTGCTGCAGCTCATAGAGTTTGCGGTTTTCCCTTCCCGCACAGAGGACCAAAAGTACGACGAACAATTTTTCTTTCTTAGGAGTCAAATATTAACGCTCATTGACAGCTTATTGTCGAGCAATTGGAAGGATAAGGGTTCTGTAGAGCATACATTTGGGTCTTCGAGTTCCTGGGGAGTTTTGAAACAAATTATTTTGCTTAATCAAAGTAGCTGGGGTAATTCTTCGCTCGGTCTCCCCTTAGTGGTCATTTGTGGACAACTACCCCGAAGTTGCTATTATTAACAGTGACTTAATGAGCAATCGCTTCGCCTGTCCTGAAAGCTTCGTGTAATGTTAGTATCGCCCGCATACCTCTGTAGCTGTACAGACCTATTGAAGAGTGCCTTTAATTTTGACACTAGTCCTGCGCACTATTTGCTCAGGAACAAGATTGAAGAAGTCACATTGATGGAGGAGCATCTTTAAACGTGGCAAAAACTTCATGTTCGGTTGAAGTTCGTAGTAGATTGTTGAATGCCCGCTTCCGTTCTCCGTTCTACTATCATGTTTCTTGATTGTGATCATATTTTGAGTGTAGGAAGAAGGAGTACGGATAATTCCGCCCAAACAACTATTTTCTTCCAAACATTTTGTAACGCCCTTAAGAAAAGGCACATACATTCCTAGTACTAGTGGATGCACTAACATATCTAGAAACCACGTTCCTTAATTCAATCAACATGTGCAATTGAATGTGTCGTTAGTAGCAAAGCTGGTCCGGTCATTGACTCTTAGCAATGCTATTTCGTAAAGGAGCGATTGCGGCATAATTGGGCCATTTTTAATTTTTTTTTTAAATGAGCACCGTTACAGTCAATGGCGATCGTTATCGGGCCATGTTGAACGAATTTTTGTTCACAAAAATTGAAGAGGAGGATATTGGCAACATTTGGTTTCAACAGAACGGCGCTACGTGCCACACAGCCGAAGCTACACTCGATGTTTTGCGCCCTGTTTCAAAAAAAAAAAGTTATTTGGCGGACCCTATACTTAAAGGGCGATCTGGATGTCTGATCTGCTTTCGGTGATTGCTTTTCTTATACTTTCAAGTATAAGCTGTAGTTGCAGCTGGGATTGGGGACATTAAGCTTCTGTATTTTGCGAAATCAAAGGCGAAGAGGCGGCTAGCCTTGGGTTGTTGTCGGAAGTTAAGATGCGGCAAGATGGCTTGTTTCATGGTTCTGATGGACCGTTCAGTAAAGGTGCTGTTGACTGTGTTTCCTTATTTCTATTTGTGCTGGTACATGTTTTGCACCCTGTGAATAGTGAATGCGCCTATTTCATGATGTCCTTGTCTTTGAACCCTTCAATGGCTGTATAGAATTTGCCTTGGATAGATTTTTAGTGGATATCAGCTTCACAAGCCTTCCTCCAACATCCCTGTGTAGCCGAAGATGATTAAAGTCTATAGCGTGTACTGGTGAAAATAGGTTCATTGAGCCTGATAATTAGCTGCACTGATTCATAGACCGAATCGCTGGTGAGCGACAAGCACTCATAATTTCGTATTTCCGCGAAAATGTTTACCAAATAAAAGACACACAAGGATGAAATCAAGCCAGGATGTCGTTCTTGGATGTGTTTGTCAGTCCGATTATTGCTTCCGTGTTTTCAACTGAGTATCACATGACTGCTGTCTGGCATTGTAGCCGCCACCAATTATTCCATAATTCTGTTGATTGGCAAAATCGTGCTTGGTATACAATGGCCCTCCCTTTAGCATCTTATCATACCATCAGAGTTTTTTTTTGACGACAATATCTGCTGTTACTTCGAACAATGCAAGTCGAGTGATTCTTGATTTGCTCGCATCGACGGCTTTTCGGACGAGAACTGTAGTTGGTCCTTATTTTTCATTTTCTTCGTATTATACACGAATGGAAAAATCATCGCAAACTGAATTTACCAATATTCACCCACCACTCGGCATTATGACTTGAAGCCATCCATGGACGCGTGTTGTATGTTCCACATCCACATCATGAGCTTCATACCTAAAGAGAAAATGTTATGTTTTTCGATATCAAATAATCCTCAAACCGATCCGTATTTCCAAATTACTTTAGATAATCCTCAAAACGTCTATCTCAGCACATTCCCAAGTCATTTGTCATCCTCAACCGTGTCGGTGGAAACTTAAAACCTTCTCCAGTTAATGATTATCCCTATACCTACTATATACGTATATACATCAATTTCTTCATCTATATACGGAGCCAAACCGCACCTCTTTTTCCCTTCCAATATTCGACACTTAATCTTCAGCTGTCACAGAGCCATTAGTCACCATAAGTCAAACAAGTACTGACACCGAGCACCCGGGCAGCAGCAGCAGCAGCACCATCACCACAACCAGAGATATCAAC
The DNA here is from genome assembly GCA_963576555.1 of Ferdinandea cuprea. NCBI lineage: Eukaryota > Metazoa > Arthropoda > Insecta > Diptera > Syrphidae > Ferdinandea > Ferdinandea cuprea. The sequence goes on along the minus strand of OY754961.1, from coordinate 82,297,452 downwards.
TCCAAATCACACATAATCTCACTTGAATGAGTTTTTCTTTCGTTTTTTTTCCTTCGATTGACAAACACACAACCACTTCGTCCTGCACTCAGGCAGGAGGACTCTATAATAAATTATGATTGATGCTAGCTTGACGGATTGATTGAGTGAATGCGTTACACATCCGCGTCGCGTCGTTTCGTGTTGTGTATGGTGTGTGTTCTGTGCGCTGTGCATGGTCTTATAGTTAGCCACCAAATGGATTAATCAAACCAAGTAAACAACTTCTGACACCACACACATCATATTTATGTTTGTTCTTCGCTCTGACGAGTTGGCGATGGCAGTTACTAATTTGATTTTTTTTTTTTTTTTTTTGAAAACAGTTGTCCAGTTTAGTTAATAAAATGTTGTCGCGCCACAACGAAATATGACAACGTTTACGTTGTCGACTGACTACTCATTTTTGGTCGCCCCGCTTTGGAGCAAGTGATTAATTGACTACTGGACACCAGCGCAGCAGCTGGAGTAGTGTCACGACGACGACCAAATAAGGTCACCAGTGTGTTGTTGCTGCTGCTGCTGCAGTGCAGTAAATCGATTTCATTAAAATGTCAAAGTGGGCTTAGTCTGGCTTAGACATGTAACCAGTCATTAGATTCATAAACTTTCTACTTCTATTAGTAATCCACTTTTAAATGACCATTGGGACATGTTTGTCGCTTGCTGCACTAAATCACTTTGGTTTCAGGTTGGTTGCGGTCGCTCTGCTCTGCGGCACGACTCTTCTAAGAAAAACTAAAAACAAGAAACTAGGTACCTACATATGTCGTCATTGAAAAATTAATATTGCTGTGACAGCTGACACAGATAGTTTATTTTACAAATTGACACATTTGGTACGCATAGATTTAATGAATCGAAGCAGTTCTCTGCGTCTTTCAGTTATTCTATGCCGGATATAATATGATTTTGCATGCAGTCTTGGTGCACTTGGCAGGTCCTGCTAAGTGTTGGGGAATTATAGAAAATCGATTTCAGGCAAAGACCTTGAATTAATGGCTCAAGCTTGCAGAAAATATACATAAATGTGCTACGGAAAAATAGGAAAATAAAAATAGTCAGGAGTTCGATTTGAAAAATTTGGCATGGAATTGCTAACATAAATGTTCTCTCCTTAGCTTCTCACTATCAACTCGCTACTGGGTGCCCCGAACCTCCTACTGGAGATTAGATAAAAAAAGGTCCTTTAAAAGGAATTTAGATGCTGCAGCTTAGAGAAGGGGAAGAAATTTACTTATTTATGTCCTATATACCCAGGTAGGTCCTAGGGCCTCATCAACGCCTACATGCCATCGTGTGCGGTTTCTAGCAACATGCCTCAGTACTCCTCAACTCTTTTCCAGTTGCCGTGCTTCCTTCTCGACTGTACTCCTAGGACCGCAGCGTATTCTGAGTTAGATCCACTCAATCCACTGCCACTTTCGTCGCTTTATAGTTGTGCATATAGGTTCATGGCCCGTTTGAGACACTGTTCGGCAAGAAAATCCTTAAGATGTTGCCTAGGCAACTATTACCGAACTATCGCAGCTTCCTCGTGATAGTAGTGATCACTCTCCAAGCGCCACATCCACACAGCAGCACGGATTCAACGTTGGAACGGAACAGCCGTAGCTTGGTGTTTAAGCTACAACAGATTTTTTCCTTGCTAATTCGCCTGGGTATATCTAGTTCGACTCCGCCATTGGTTGAGAAAAGATTTTGGAATCTTTCTACTCTCTCAACCGGTTGTCCCGGAATGCATATTGTATGAGTTCATGAGTTTGGTCTTATGCTGATCATTTTTGTTTTTGCCGTATTAATTTTCAGCTCAACGAAGTCTGCTTCCCTCCCCACATTTGTTGTCATTTGGTAAAGGTCCATAACTCTATGAGATAGCAAGCATATGTACATATTCACCGCAGTCCAGATGCTTGAGTTCGCATTTAAGAGTCTATTGAATTCCTCCGATTTCCGTCGATAAAGCCTCATTAAGCACATCGCTCATCACCAATAAAAACAATATTGGTGTCAGGAAGCAGCCTTGCCGAACCCCACTGTGTACTTCGAACTCCTCAAACAGCTTGCCTCTATGCAAAACGTGACATATTGAAGAGGAGGAAAGGCATCCCCTTTTTCCATCCACTGAAGCACTGTCTAATAAACCGGACGGCAGCGGACATTTGTATACTCGTATTTGTATAACCCACTTCCAAGTTATTAGTTGCTCCAAATAGATATGGGATGAGAGTTGATGAGCTTAATAATGCATTTTCCGCATCGTGGGTCGGTAGGTAAGGTGGTCGATGTCCGCCTCTACTTATGGGAGCTATGGATAAAAGGGTGAGGGTGAATAGAAGAAAAGCAAACTCAGATCCACCCAGTGGAGTTGAGGAAGGTGATGCTATCGTTGTGGCCGCTATCTGATATGTCTGAGAAGTCGACGGAGAATGGTTCCTCAGGCGCTCAATGTCTGGCCCTGGCCAGAGCCGTAAAAGTGCGGCAGTGGGTGTTATAGGGTATGCCGACCTTATCAGCGGGTATGCCCAGTGGCCCGTGTAAACGACCATCAGCCTGGCCACGTCCGCTCGCGTTCTGTGTATGAGGCTGGATTGGTTGTCTTTTTTGAGATGAACGATTCGTCAGACTTCTCCATCTAGACTCTGCCTTCGCCATATAGTACGAGAAGGTTATCCCCTTCACAAAATCTAGTGGGGTGTAGGTAACCTCCGCACAGGATTCGGGTCAGCTCGTCAGCTTTCTCATGACAGTTATTCTAAACCGGGGGCTTGCCCTGACAAAAATCTTCCTTTACTTCCTTATAAACGCAGCCTGACTATCGACGACATTCTAGTACCAGTTCAGCTTTAATTCCTAACACATTTTTCTGGTCACTTCCTCTTTCTGCTGACACTTTAAAGTTGTTTCCGAACTTTCTTCAGTTTCGTTTAACGTCTTCTCCACCTTCCCATAATTGTTGGAGAAATACGGAAAGGAAGTGCCAAAAAATCCAAAATCATCGACTGATTATCGTCCCATAAGCACATCAAACATAACATTTATCTGATTCCATCTCTTCTGACAGCACTGTCATTCCTCACATTTACCAAATTAAGAAATATTACATAAATTTCCTAAGAGAATGACAGATCACCCCCTCGAGAATCAATAACAACCACAATCACAAAGAACAACACAACGAGTAAGCTATCGCGTCAACGTCAACAAAGCAAGAAAAAATGGCAAAGTGAAAAATTAGCACTGCCAGTCGGGTCATCGTTATGATTGATTGCGACATTATTCACTTGCTCAGTCGTTCAAATTACACTTCAGTTGGTTCGTCTGTCGCGTCGGTTGGTTAGCTGCTTAATTTTAGTAGCTGTTGTGTTTGTGTGTGTGTGTGTGTTATGTATAGTCGACAGATCCGCCCGTCAGCCTGATGATAATGAATGACGCAATTACGCACCCAGTGCCATCGAATGACACCAGAAATAATTCAGCCACAACGATAGATTACATTACATGTGCCACAATTGGTGGCTGTTGGTAGTGTATGTGTATGACGAGTACTCCTTGTGACACACGTACACAACCCAACACAACACAACACAACACTTCTCTTTAGTCTGTGATTAATTTGCCTTTTCGTGACGAAGACAACTAGGAGACGACAGCCCAGTTGATGTATCACTCTGACTCGTTTTCCATTTAAGTGACACTCAGAGACCAGGTCTCGAATGACATTCAGATTGGACGTCAGCCCAACCGAATGGGCGGCGCGGCTCGGCTCGACTCGGCGGCGTGTATCCTTGATCCCATTCACTTTACAGATGCAATCGCTGCGGAATTATATTTTGGCATGGAAATCCAACCAAATGAGATTCGTGAGCCAAAGACCGACTCTGCCACTCCTACGACCAACTCCTCTGTTCCTTGATTGCTCTCTTGCGCAATTTATGCAACAATAAAATAAATATTTATCTGGGATCGTGTCGAAAACCTCCTCCTTACTGCTGTTGCTGCTGCACTGCTGCACTGCTACACAGCTACACAGCTACAGACAGACAGACGGAAACTAAGGCAAAGGCGGCTGGGGCTGTGCGCACAACAATTGTTCCATTGTTGTCCGGAAGATATCTCAATTAAAAAATTTCCCATCGGCCAGCAAGCGAGAGGCAAAGACCAATAGGGACCAGGTGAACTTATGACAACCGCCAATTAATAATCGCGCCTGCTGCTTGCGCAAAAGTCGCCATAAGGCTGCACCAGAGCGCCTGCAACAATCGATCAAGGTGGAAGGAAATCACGAGAAGGTATGCAATTAAGTGCTCAGAGGGTACTTTGGCTATGATTACGACGAATCTATAGTCCGGCCGAGATGGTGAGAGAAAAATGAGCTCCGTCCCAGAAAGTCCTTATCTGAGATCCTAATATTCATATTTTATTTTCCATTCGAGAGAGAATATTGTGTTACGTTTCGGTTTGCCTAGAAATGGATGCACTTGCATGCGCTGCAATCGAGATAGCAGTGGGTGGGAGGCGTAGAAGATGCCTCAATTGAGTTGTGAAGATTGCCACATCGAGATGGTGCAGGAGGTGCAATATGAAATATGCTGAGATAATTCTTTTTGAATGGCAAACGAATGAATGGCAAGGAATAAATTGCACGAGGGAGAGTCTCCTAAGGGGGTCATTTAGCTTTTCGAAAGTTAGAAAGGTCAAGAACTGGTAAAGATGCTGTTATCGGCGAGTTTGAGAAAGAATTTTATAACTAAATGGAATCGAATTTGACAGCGATGTTTTCCATGCTATGATGAAGAGAACTTGAAGTCGGCTGAAAACAAAGGATCGCCGGCAGTTGATATACATTTGAAGTTATAAGATTTATCGTACTTTAAGATTCGCTATTCTGAGTGTAAAGTAATACTTAACTTTTTTGGTGTTCCTCAGGGCAGTTATCTTGGTGCCTTTCTTTTCTTTATCAACGACTGGCATTCCTTTGTTCTACATTCTAAATGGAACTTGCGATTTTTGGTGAATTAAATTTCATAGCATAATTTCTTTTTTTGATGCTCAAAGTGGTTTGCTTAAGTCGGTTCGGCTAAATCTTTGCGCGAAGAGGCAGTTATGTTAGTTAAGTATAGATAATGTCTACCTAAAAATCGTAGTCTTGTTTTTGCTAAGAAGTCGAAGTGGCACTTTCGGCACGTTTTTAGTAATTCCCATAGCCATTAGGGTTTTTTGTTAAACTCTGCAGTGTCCCATCAATAATTGCTCTTTAGATAGTTGAAGGATTTGCTTAGTTCCTTGTTTCGCTTGTCTGTTACCTTCGGTTTCCCTGCAATAATGAAGAGATGTAGCTTTTAAACAGTTTCAATGTACAAAGGGAATAAATAAATAATTTTAAAAATTAAACCTTATTTAATATTTTTAATCCATTTTTAAAATTTTTTCGAAAGGAAATAAAAATAAGGCCGATTTATTTTCATCGAAAGGAAATGAAAAGAAATATGTTTGGTTTGAAATAAAATTAACATTTACTACTTGCTGCTTAATCCTTTGTTGTTAATAACTTCTCGAAGATGGCGTGTCATCGAACTTATCAAAGATCATACCAAATTACCAAATTACCAAATTGGCACCCACTTTTAAAAACATTGCGTGAAAAAATTGTTCGAATCAGGGCAGCAGGCGGGTCATTCCAATAACGATGTGTTTCGCGTTATCCTGTTGAAATATGTATATATTCGCTGCCGAATACTTCATCTACTAAAACATCGTCTAAAAGCTCTGTATATTCGTTTCCATGAAGCCATCAAACAATTAACGTGCCCTCCCTTAAAATTCCGAGCACTTCTGTGCTGCATTTCAGCTCTCTTATCATGCCAATATTTTTCTCAACCGCCTGGCCCATCTATCTAAAAATTTGTAATCGTCAGAAAATGAAGCTTTAGATTCCCTTAGCGATTTGTTCTCGACTTTGAGTTGATCGATTTCGCATTTTTGCTCTTGGTAGAGTTTTTCGATTTTACTAAGCTTAATGCGAAGTTCATTATTGTCCTCCTCGAAGCTTTTACATTTCTTTGAGTCTCGGGTTACGTGCACGGAGTCTTTCGGTGCCCGGGGACTACTTTTAGGCTTTGATTTTGTCACAGATCCCGTTGCAACTATTTCTAAAAGGTTCAATTAATTGCTATAAATGGCTCTCCCCAGAGTCCGTAGTAAAACTGGGCTTCTATCTAGGGTTTTAAATATTTTTTTGTCAATTGCATATTTTGTGAATTTTATTCACCTCTTCCAACAGGCATGCCTACCTAGGGTATATTCTAACCCCATTCAGTTATCTCTTCTCATCCGAAGGGTACCTATAAATATTGTAACGATGAAAGTATTTTTTTCAAATCGACCGAATGGGTCAGGAAATACCGTCAGCTAACGCGTTACCCCTTTCTCATATGAAAGAGTTAAATCGCACTTAGTTGGTCCTCTAAAGACCAATTACTGATCTCATAAATATTTAAGTTCTACTTACTGGACTGTGTACAAACGTACTAAGCAAGTGCTCTTAAGTTTGTTGGTTTACCTAAAATTGAACAAGCGCGAGCTTGGACTGGTTGCGGAATAGGCCCTGAACCTCACAAATAACTGAAAAAAGTTTATCACCTTTACTGATGGTTAGGTGAAGTTTTCCGTTATCTGCTCTATCCCGTTCATAGAACTTGACTCGGTACTATATTTTGAGAAGTATTCTTAGAGAAATCATAGTACACAATCATTTAAGTTTAGGAAAATATTCGATGCCTGAGTTAGGGGTGCCTAAGTTAAAAAGATCTCAAGATACCATATTTCGTAATCCCTAAAGCAATGAAATCCATACAGTGGGAGGACCTAGGGATTCACCTTCCAGATCTGTTTTGTGTACAATTATCTACCAAGGAAAATGGACCTATAGACAGTAACCTGCAGCTACATATAATTATCCCATGTCTTTTACGTTTCAATATAATTGACTGTCGTCATTCATGGTTCATTGTTAAGGTTTTTGGGTAGCACAACACAAGATTCTGCTGGGTCTCGTAAAAAAAAATATCCAATTGAACTAAGTCAGGCAGATAGACACGCGATTGGGATCTAAATACTTGCAGGATCACAAGAAATGTGGAGAGCGCTCGACACAACTGTTAAAAAAAATGTGACAACTTTCTAGCAAACCAAAACATTATCAACATTAAACTAATTCTCTGGTCAAGCCAAATCATTAATTTCTCATAAGTTCTCTTTGGTGCCACTTCGTAAATCTTCCGGTATCACTGGCATTCATGACATTGCCCGCAGGTTTACATTACTAGAATCAGAATGGAATGCAAACACTATGTAGGCAGTAGTAACTTAGATATTAGTTTAGACGCAAAAGCTTCTTTGAACTCAAACTCTTCTCGTTGTGGCTTCAAACCATAGCTAATGTTTTTGACTCGCCAAAAAGGACTGAATCGACACTTAAACGACGACGTAAAAGACGAGTGCATATTGTTCTTTCCGTATCTAAATACCTCCACCCACATCAAATCATCTTCAAAACTGGGACAGATGTCTATTGTGGATACTTAAGTCTGCCATAACAGTTTCTATAATTTAAAATCATTGCGTACACTATTCCCCATTTCATTCCCATGCCAGCAATCAAACTCGCCCCTGCTGCTGCTGCCATCAACTACAAAGTAACTAGATGCAGTTCAATGCAGTGTTTTCCCCATTTGTACACACGCTCAATTGCCATAAATAAAAGCCTTAAATCAACTCTGGCACTCTATGTCTAACGCTTTCCTTCAACCCAAAACCACAATTCCAGCTAACCAAACCGAATCAACTAACCAGCACCACCACCACCACCACCACGATGATGACGTGAAATCCGACCATCTCCACGATAATATAATGGAATCCCGCTTGGTGTAAATTATAAAACTTTAAATGATTTCATCTTTCATCCTGGATAAGCGCAGCCAGCCATATTGCAGGAGGCGAGGCGGCCAACATCGAATTTTTATTATTTATTATTTCACCTGACATCGTAAACAAGATTCGGGCGAGCCAAACGCTCCGGCGCGCAAACGAGCGACCGCAAACGTTTACGATGGCAAAACACGCCATGGACATAAATTGATTCGTCGTCGTCTTCGTCGTTGTGGCGATGCGGTTAGAGTCGCGCGCACGTCCCGCACCCAACCCTGTGCTGTGCGCCTTCTTATTGTTCATAATCAACGCATTACTCAAAGTCACTTCCTTGGGCATGCCAACAACTTCATTTGGAGCTTGAACTCAACGAGCCTTTTGTTCCTCAGTCGCAGCAATGAGTGCGGGGCCCCAATCTCACTCTGATTCCGACCTCATATCCTGTCCGCGGTCATATTTCTGCGCGAGAGAGCATCGTCAGTCGCTGTTGCTGTTGCTGTCGCAGCCGCACCGCACCAGCTAAACCACACGTAGGCCGAGAGAACAGGGCTTAATGTTGTTTTATAATAAATTGCCTCTAACGATGTTACATTTCTCATGTGTCGAAGGAGGTAGAAGGAGGCGTGGTGGTGTAGTACCAATGAGATATGGGCTTCGATTCGTTCGCTGATGGTGTGGTGGCTAAGACACTGTTGTGTGTGCGTTCGCTGACGGAGTCAGATGAAAGGAATCCTTTAGCCGCTGCCGCTGTTGCTGCTGATTACAAATCGTAAATTGCCGCCTTAAAATGTCCCTGTCACAGTTGGTGGTGGTGGCTTGGGTTTGTCGATGCTGGTCGAGTGTGCCGAGGTCTTAGATGCACCAGTATAGTGTACTAACAACGCGTGGTGGGTGGATGTGGATGTGCATATGACGTGCATCAATTGAGTTATGATTTGTGCATTTTGCCTTGCTTTATTTGTTGCTGTATGAATTGTATCCTTTTATTGGGTGGCTTTTTGTTCGATGATATATCGATGAAAGGTGATAGCTATGGAAAAGTTGCAGCTTTTCTGACAGGCTCATTAATCAAGTGTTTAAAGCCGAGAGAGTCATTAGGCAAATCGAAACATGATTACTTAACTCTGAAACCGGAGATTTTTCAATTAGCTGAGACTTTTTTGTGAAATATTTTATAGCGATGAATGTTTAACTTTCATATTTCGGAGATACAAGTTGATTCATCACTCTTTTTCATCAAAAATCCGCCGCTTGCTTTTCGCTTAGCTCATTTTATAAAATAACATCGCTTTCTTTAGCCCAAAGTCAATTCTTTATGTTAGAATATCGACAGTCAGTCTACTAATGAAAAATGAGTTCCATTTCACCATGAGTCATCATTTTGCCTGCTCGTATAGGTGCAAGGTGGCTTTGCCAAGCAAACAAACTTACTTACTTACTTAACGGGCTTAAGAGTTTCTGCCTGAGACACGGCAGCCTTCCATTCCCTGTGATGCCGGACTCACTGCTTTCAGTTATCTAGACCAACCGCTCTAGCATCCGCGATGTCTTAGTGTTTAAAGCGGATTTTCGATCTTCCTTGCAGGCTCGAATAATGTGGGATGGGATTCGTAGATTCTGTTAGCTGGAGCATGCTTAGCCGACCCAATGTATGTAGTCACGGTGCTTTGGCTTTTTAGACTACATACACATCTTGGTGCGGACCATAGAGTTCGGGGTTGTATCTTCTCATCCATTCGCCCTCTTCGTACACACGACCAAATACCCATCGAAATAGCTCCAGCAAACCCGCAGGATAAGGGTTCTATAGAGCATGCAAGCATCAAGTCCTTCGAGTTATGATTTTTCAGCTCATTTACTTGGTCAAACCGAAGTAGCAGCGGTTTCCTAGGCTAATTTTTCGACAGATCTCCACTAAACAGTCATTCGAGGAGTTGATGTTTACACCGGAGGTATGTGAACTCCAATTAATCTTTCTATACTCTCGGACAGGCTATTCCAGTCTCCCTCATAACTAAAGATTTTTGATTTTATCAGGAACTTAACCCGAGTCACAACCCGGGGGATGTGAGAGCTGCCGTTGGCCTATAAATCTTTTATTCGCCATCTCTTTTGCAGAACCCTTACTAGTCCTTAAAACTCCTTACTGATCTCAGCTCAAAACATGACGTAAGCTATCTGCCATCATGACCATTAAGGACACCACTGATCCAATGGGTACAGTGGCTTAGTTGTTAAGTCCATTGGACCACTAAGCGAGAGGTCGCTAGTCCAAATCAAATATTGGCTGCCCCACCTCTGGCGAACGTCTGAAAATCATCCAAGAGTAAGAAATTAAACTGTAGGTCCCTCCATTCGTGTCAAGAATATAACTTCGCACACACAGTGGTTGGAGGCTTTAGGTCCTGTATGGGCCGCATCCGCCTAATATTTTATTTTATTTTATTGATCCAATCTAGTGAATTCAGCCGCCGTATGTCCTCTTCCTGTGTTCCTCATATTGATTTCTAAAACTATACCGTAACTAATTATACCGTTCGTTAACATTTTTTGCCCTAGATATTGATTGTCTTTCCGATATATATAAATTTGTTTTTATAACTTTTATCTTAAATTTTAATATTAATTTTAATTTAATATAACTTTAGTTGGGGTGATTGTAGACCCCACAATTGTACCACATTTTTCTTATCTGTGCTTTCAGAATATTTATCTATTTAAATATTTGTTAATAACTGAACATTTACGTTCTGAAGTTGGGGTGATACCAGACCCCAATACTGTACCATTTTACCAAATTAATGCGTCCTATTATTTCGATCAGTACTGTATATCGTTACTGTTTTTTTTACCAATTCACTGCATTATAAAAAAGCCAAAATTTGACCAACTGCTCATACGCTCTTGCTTTAAATCAAAGAAATTTCAATCCGATTTAACGAACCCCAAAAATATCGCTAGGAAATGTGCCTCTTCTCTCTATAGATGGACTCATTTAACAGAAGCAAAAATGATGTAGGAACTTATTGGAAAACCTAGCCAACCACAAGCGTGAAATAAGTTACCTCTAACGAGGCCGCCAACCATTACTCGCCACAGACCATATTCAATCTCTGTCTCTGTTGTCTCCCCCTGAACTTTCAAAAACTACCTACATGATTAAATTGCTAAACCATCTGGATTTGCATATTAAACGTGTTGTTCCCAATTAAACCCTTTTCAACATCTAAAACAGAGATGTTCGGACTAAAAACTTGTTAATCAAATCACCACCGAGTGGAATGCGTTGTATTTTTGATGGAAATTATACAAAACCTCAATGCTCTCCACCACCTTTCATCTTTCGTTATGAAGGAAAAAACGCACATAGAGATGTGTAGATACGAGTACATGCCCGCCTTTTGAGCAACGATGCGGAATTGATTTATGCATCCTTCCTCATAAAATGTGAAAACTTACTCGCAAGACCGAGTTCAGTGAATTACAAACAACAAAGACCAAATTACTACATCATGAGTGCTGCTTATGAGAGCACAGTCACGGACACCGAAACTTGCACGCAACATAAGAGACGCTGAGACGCGCGCGTTACGTACGAGTACTGCTGCGCGTCTCCAACGAAGAGGAAAGTATTACAATTTAATTTAAATTGAAAACGGTCCAAGATTTTTGTTTTATGACTACCCTAAGGGTGATTGCTTAAAATTTCTCTTCTCACACACACACAACGAGTCGAGTCTGGGCTGTGTAGAAACTGGCACCCCACCAAATTGAAGGGGGACAGCAGCAGTACAGCAGTAGCAGTCAGAACAAAACCATCACAAGGTTTCTCTGGGCACAAATCAGCGCTGCTTCGTTGGGCGCCTGTCACTCGGCGCGCTACACACTCTTTCTCTCTCTGTGGAATTTGTCATTTTAATTAATGTCGACTTTTCGCTCGGACTTAATTGAGACCGTCACTATGAAGTTGTTCACATGAAGGCAATAATAAGTTTGCAGCGGGCCCTCCTGGCATGTGCCAATGCAGACTTGTCACCGTCGTCGGTAGCTGCAAAAACAAAACAAAAAAGGCACACAACTGTTTGCCAAATTATTTATTTTGACAGGTGGAAATGAGAAATCGCCCGAGGACATTGTGCAAAATGAAACAGTGATCAGATGATTTGTGGCTGGCGCAGCATGGTGGTTGTGGTCACAGTCATATCCTTGGGTGTTTTTTTTTTTTGCATAACCCATTGATTCGTTGGAAAAACAACACCCACCCTTCCAATCCCGCATAATGGCCGGCAAAACCATTTACGATGGTGCTTACGTGGGTGTTTTTGGAACGGAACTCTCGTCTTTCTCGGCGTTCTTTTACGGCCTATAGTCACTTTGTCATTTCCGTTTTGTGGCGTATTATCATCGGGCCTTTGGTTTTATTACCAATTGAAATCATCCGAAATCCCCCCCGGATCAGAATGAGTGCCAAATAAACGCCTCGTTATGTCTATTTCTACCCCGCTTCCATCTATTTGTCACACTCCCACTCGGAGTCCCACTCCGACCGACGACGTTGGGAAACAATGTTTGAGCATTGAGCCCTTCATTGTGTCATTGGTGTCGTCGTCATGGCTAAAGTGGTGGCATTTTTATGACCCATAAAAGAATGCTGGCAAAACGGTGGAATTATGGATGAACATCATCAAACGAATGCGAGCGAGAAGAGAACGAGGGCGTCCAATATCCAGTAAAGTATGCAAAGTGATGAGTCCCCTCGAGTCCTTGCCAGAGTAGCAAGGAAAGTTGTGAATTTTTGCTGAAACAAGAGAGACGACTCCATCCTAAGTGGATTCTTTATGGGGTGCTGCGCTATCGTGTTGGTCTAATTCTAGTTACTTTGTGTGGTGTTTTTTTTTTTTTTTCTTTGATCGAATGGGTCGGTGCTGCGCGAAAGTGGGTAACCATTTTTCGGCAGCCACATAAAATGTAAGTTTACGACATCGCATAAATTCAGATTATATTCGCACTGTGAAGTGCGGAATTTTATTTGCTGTTATCCTTTGATGTTAGCAAATGACTGTGTGGTGGTGGTGGTGGTGGTGGTGATGGTGATGGTGATGGTGATGGTGATGGTGGCCTCGAGACTTGAGGACATTCTCCCGGCTTTTGGTCATAAAATTTACTGACAAAATGAATATTTAAGGGAGTACGAGCAACCTAACCTGCATGACATTTTGAAGACTTTTTCCGTGTGATGGTCGTAATTTGGTTGCGAAATATGGCTGAGTGGATGAGTCGTAAAAATTCTGGGATCAAGTTTTGTGCGAGGGAGTTAAGTTATTATCATCAATTTTTTGCTGACATGTGTAAGTCATAGTTTGATGCTCTTAAAAGAAGGGCAGGGCGGGTCGGTCTTGGGCTTATCGAAATTGCGATCGAAGCGGTTTACTTTGTGGGTAGATAACTTTTGTACGAACTTTAGGGGAAGAAATGTTGCTTTTACGCCGCGCCTGTTGAGGCACACAAACAAGTTGGTTGTTGTAGTTTTTCGTACTTTAGTGATGTTTTGAGAAGAATGATAGAAACAGTCCTATACGATATATTCTTGCTGCTTGTGTCAAATATTTGACTCGTTTTGAGCTATAATCCCTGGTAGAATATATTTTGTAGCAGCGAAACTTTAAAATTGTATGGTATCTTTCTTGGGACATATGTATCTTGAGACTTGGGCTACTCCCTCATTTGTCGGTGCGGTATCGTTTCTATCGGTACACATTCGGTACCGTACTAATTTGCATCAGATCATTGACAAATGGTTGCAGGTGATCACACAAAAGAGTAGGTATGACCGTGTCATCAGACTTTCTCCCGACCGTGGTTGGTGTATGCTCTCTACCATTGTATATCCTTCTGTCTTATTTTGGTCGGGTGGGTGAAGTTCTTGGCATTTATCATCAATGTTGAATGGTTTGCGTGGTATTCGCTGTCGAGCAGTCTGTTTCACGCAGTTTTTCCATGTCCTCAGCACCGACTGCGACTTTACTACCAAGTTCCTTGTTCATCTCTGTAGGTCTCTGTTCTTGTTCTTTTCTTTATTCTGCTGGTTGAGATCAAGAGTCACTCGCTTTCTTTTGTGCAGCGCCGCTTTGATAGTATATTTTTTCTGGTAGCCTGTTGTTGCCGGCACTCTTCGTCCAACCACGGATTTGATGGTGAAGTTCGTGTGAAACCCAGCGCATCAGTTGCGGGGCTTCTGAAGGCTTTCCTACGTTAGCAGCAAAGTCGTCTTTCGCTTATGTCGAGAATATCGTGGCCAACAAAAAACACTATTCGTCGTTTGGTATCGTCGAGAATGGGACTTTTGGGATCGTCAACATGCTGTTCACCAACGCCCAAGACGTTCAAATGGACTGGTTGACGCTGTAAGAGAGTGTGTTGCCGGGACATCGTCACCGCGCTCAGAATTTTCGTGTCAGTGTAACCAGCTTGCGATACATTTTGAAGGATGATTTGAACCTATTTTTTGGAAGCAAATTTTGATGACCGACGGGGCTTTTTCAGAGTCTCTACGTTGATAAACAAATTTGCCATATTTGAAAAACGGAGAATCCACACGAAATCCAATAAACGTCGTTTATTTCAAAACCATCCTAGGGGCATTTTTCTTCTTCAAAAAAAAAAAACGAAACAATCCATAGGAATCGATATCGGTGGCTCATTATTACATTTGCCCGCAGATGTATGAAAAAAGTCTGGATGGTTACTGGTTTCAACAAGACGGTGCGCCATGTCACACCAAGAAAAATCAAATAATGGAACGAAATTTCCCTGGCCTTGTGCTGCCACAAAATGGCGGCACTGACTGGCTGCCCAGATCTCCAGATTTGACAACCCAGATTTATTTTTGTCGGTCTATTATCAGACTATTGACGGCGAGTCAGACTGTAACTGAGGATATGGGAAAACTATTTCGGCAGACTGCTAAACGGCGAAGACGACACAAATTCCGGACCGAAGGAGCGAACCATTGAATATTGACGATGGAAGTCAAGAACTCCCACCTAAAATAAAGTGTGAAAAGCAATAGCTAAATTATAGTCGAAGGCTGCCGGGCCAGACGGCCAGCCACCGAACTATTTCTGATTAGAACCTATCAGTGCGGTTTTGGGTCCGGTAAGTCCACAATTCACCAAATATTCGCAGAACTTTGGGAAAACCCAAGGAGTTCAGATGAATACTCAGCACCTTTTTATCGATTCAAAAGCCGCATATGACAGCATTTATAGAGACCAGCTATACAGACACAAGTCTAGTTTTAACAACCCTGCCAAACTTTGTGCAGGAAGGTGAAATATAGGGGTCGGTAAAGACCTAACCTAAACCTTTGATGATGAAAAAGGATTCGGACAAGGCGACGTATTGATATTACTGGTAGAACGCAGCGAGCTGGCAGTGTACGTTTGCGAGGATAGGAACAGAAGCGGCAACTATGGATCTAGCGGTAAACTGGGTAAAAACAAAGTGTATCCTCTCGACAAAGAGGGACACCCAACATCGACGAATCGGCCAGAATGTCACAATCGACAGCTGTAACTTTGAGGTAGTAAGGCACTTTGTCTACCTCGGCTCTGCTGTCACATCGGAAAACGAATTCTCCTCAGAAATCAAACGAAGAATAACACTTGCCAATCGCTGTTTCTTTCGACGAAGAAGACATCTATGTTACTAAAATGAACAATTAAGAAGACTCTCTATAAGGCCCATATAACGCCAGTATGTCCTGCCCTCTGGTTCCGAAGCATATACCCTTTCTAAGGCGGATGAAGATATCTTGGTCGTTTCGCGAAAAAAATTCTTTGTAACATATTTGGTCCCGTATGGAGAAGAAGATTCAATGATAAACTCTACAAGCTGTGCAGGGACATCGACCTGGTCAAAAAACTGCGTATTGAGCGTTTGAGTTGGCTGGGATAGGTAGAGCGAATGAACACCAACGCTCCAGCCGCAGACTCATCGACAATCCGGAGGGACAACACAATAGAGGAAGGCCTCGCCTGGGCCCGTAATGGAAGGGACCCTCAAAAAACTTGGAGCGCGCAACTAGAGGAAAGACCACGCTAATTAGAGAGGCTTATTGGTGGAGGTCCAGGTCAACCCCGGACTGTAGCGACGTCTTAGTAGTAAGTAAAAAAGACTTTGAAATTCCTTAGACATATGAAAATCCCTGATTTGTTTGGTCTACGCTAAACCTACCTACAGAAGTATAACTTTTCACTGGGAGAACTAACAAATGTACATCACAAATAACATTCGTGCAAACTTAACCTCCAGATACATTGTCATAACCTCGGTTCGCCTTTCCTGGAAAAGTAGTTTCTGCACGTAATAGAATCCCTAGCTCTTTTAACGCAAATTACTCTTCAACCATCATTTTTCAACAACCAGACAAATTTGCATCTTTCATCTTCTAACCACCATCAACTTGCGAAAAATAACTCCACTCTCATACCGCATGTAACCCCGATCGGGCATGTCCTAAGATTAGCCTAAGCCTAGCAAAAACAAGATTTATTATCCCGACCACTCTACAACTTAGAACGTGGTATCTAACAACAACCGCCAAGTGGAATGGGTAATTCCTCTACACCACTCGTCGTGTAAGTACAACACACTTCCGATTGCCTAGAAAGAAACCCAGCAAGTTTAGCCCGCAGCCACTGTGTTTAATTTAATATCCAGATAATTTAGTGTTTGTCCATTTGTCGACAAAACATTCCGCAGGGAATTATAAAAAGCAAATAGCCGTCTGATTGAGATTAATTATTGTCTTGACCACATGTGCTGTGCCGTCTCGAGTCTCCCTTCGTTCAATTCCATGTTCCCACAAATCCCCGATAATCTTTCACATTCTTCATAATAATAGAAACGACAACAAGAACCATTAGGCGCGCTACCTGGCCTGGCTCCAATGTGCAATGAAGACCGGCTGATAATATTCTCACACCCTTCGAACGAAACGACGATGACGACGAGTACCCATGTCTGAGAGCGTTTAGTCATTATTATCATCGTGGTCGTCATCGTCTGGCATTTCCCAGGAGTCGTCAAGTGATCAGCTACTGTTTGACAGTTGCATGACATTTCCGTCTGATATAATTGATTTACGCGCACCTTCTCAGTCCAGTCGTCCGCAGAGTGGGAGCTGCGATTTGAATTCGATATCCATCGGAATTGATTCGGATTTCATTATATTATGTATCTAACTACATAGGTACACACACTGTCTTCGCACTCAGCTCAACTCATATCTGTGGAGTGTGTTGTAGAACTCCTCCAAAG
Source organism: Ferdinandea cuprea (assembly GCA_963576555.1). Classification (NCBI taxonomy): domain Eukaryota; kingdom Metazoa; phylum Arthropoda; class Insecta; order Diptera; family Syrphidae; genus Ferdinandea; species Ferdinandea cuprea. The sequence continues at coordinate 82,280,160 of OY754961.1, read as the reverse complement.
GGATGGATTAACAATGGAAAAACAATTTATGTTTGACTTTGACAAGTATGGCGTCAGACAGTAAGCTGATTAATTCCCCCCGTAATAAAGGCAAATTAACAGAATAAATAATAGTGGACGAGGCCGTAATTTAATCAGATTAATAGAACCTCTGATCGGGACTTGGGCGCGACCCAACGATAAAGTGCATTGTTTGTTTTTTACTTACAATATTTGGTTGGTAACTTGATGACGGACGACCGACGACGACGATGACAACGAGGACGGGAAGACCCATTTCATGTCTTCCCTTCCATTTGAAGAGGTGTCAAATTCTGGCGCCAATCGGATTTCAATGGCACATTTATGATTGAGCGCTCAAATGCACCATCGAATTGTTGGGCAAAACATAAAACTTTTTAACTGATTATGATCGATGAGTGTCAGTAGTTGCCTTGCCATACCTTGCCTCTTGGGTTTCATTCAATTCAAATCATCACACATTTAGTCAGTCAGTCAGTCAGTCATGGCTATTTCGGTACACAGCACAGCAAAGCAGTATACACGAGGAGCTTTTTCTGTTCTGTTTTTTTTTCCAATTAATTTTGTCGAAATTTGATGTCAGGACTAATTGATGGTGGTGTGTCCAAGAATAATAAGTATCCGTCATTTCGACAATTAATCATCGGGGTACTTATGCAGCAAAACAAGTTATTCTCTTCTCTGCTTGCTTTTTTTTCGTATTATTATTAATTTTCTGTTTAAAATTACAGAAATGAGTGAGTGCTTGATGAGTGTCTTTTGTTCATCAATCAATGGAGAATCAATCAACACAGAAACAAAAAGCAAAAATAAAAAACGAATTTAATTACGAAAAATGTGTTCGTTTCGAAATCATTTATCAGGCAAAAGTCCATCAATATAGTGAAACACAGGCGCCTTCATAATGAAAGTGCCAGCCAAGTCTTGTGATTAACAAATTTTGGCATTGTTTTTCAATAGTAGTGAGGTGAATTAATGCTTTTTTTTTGTCTGACATCAAAGTCAGCATTGATAGATTGATTGCAGACACATCAAATTAGTATTAGAGAGAGAGAGATAATGTTTAAAGTTGGCTGACACTTGTAACTGTAAAAATTAAGCAAGTTTTTTTATTTTGTGACATATTTATGAGGTGATGGATATGGGTGATTATGCTTAATGTATCGTAAGCTGCCAGAAGCACTACTATGCTTTGACAGACATTTTTTAATGGGAGGTTTTTACTCAATTGACTAAATTACAGTCACTTGCCGAAGCGATGGTTTGACTGAAATTGTCTTACTTTCATTTTGGTGGCGCTTACAGTCCTCAACCAACAAGCCCTAGCTGCCTAAAGTAACGCCGCACACCAAGTTGGTTGAGGTCATTCTCTAATTGTGCGCGTCACCTAAGGTGGGGTCTTCCTCTGCTGCGTTGTCCCTCAGAGGTGGATTCGAAGACTCGTCGGGCTTGTGCGTTGTTGTCCATACGCTCCACATGTCCCAGCCATCTCAGCCGTTGTATTCAAGTGTTTTGACTAGATCAGCATCGCTGTTTAGCCCGTTTAGTTTGTCGTTGAATCTCCTTCTCAACACTCCATCGTCACAAACTGGACCGAATAGCACCTGAAGAATCTTTCAGAGGCAAAGCATCCCAGAGGGTTTTTATCCACTTTTGGCAGGGTTTTATTAGCGTCTCATATAATATCTCCTTGGTTCTATGAACGAGGGCTTTACTTTTTAGATGGCTTCTTAGCCCGAAGAAACAGCGATTGGCAAGAGTGAGTCTCATTTTGCGAAGTGATAGTGGAGCCCAGGTAGACAAATCTGTCCATCGTGACGTTTTGCCCGAGTCGCCGATGTTAAGGGTCCTTTCTCGTTGTCCGCTTATACTTCGTTTTGTTTTGTTCTCATTAACAACCAGACCCATCTTCGCCGCCTCTGTTTCGTTGCAAGTAAATGCGCTACAGACAGCTCGCCGCGTTCTCCCAATACTTACTTTACTTAATGGGCTCCCGACCCGTAAAGAGTCCCTGACTGAGACTGCAATTCTCCCAATAACGACTGCAATTGTCAGCGTTTGCTTTTTAGGGAAACTAGCAGCGTCTTGTCGAAAACCATATTACAACTAAAAAAACATACAAAGCGTTGGTAAATGCTTATGTTAGGCCCACTTACTTAGATCAATATAAGGTCCTTTCCATTCCTACCCCATTGATCTAGTTCAGCTTTTTTGAATCAAATGTGGCGAAGAGTCTTTTTTTAAAATCAGTATTTAATAAATCTTCGAGAACAGTATGGAAAAAGGCTCCCAAATGGAATTCTTTAGAGAGAGAGAGAGTGAGTGTTGCAAGTACGAAGAACGTGGGGTATGTTTCTCTCGTGACTGCCCATGATAGCTTTGTTGTAAGCTTGCGTAAAGCATATGAGACAATGCCCAGTGATTGAACCTATTGTATCACCAATGTGAAGTCTATTTAGAGAACCCACTTTGACCTATCTTTGAAATCTTTGTCGGGTCAAATAGGCAGTTGTGAAGTTGATTATTCTTACAGTTCCGTATAATGTCTCTATGCTCGGCAATCTAGGGCAAAATCCAGGTTTTCCAAAAGTCAAGATGAGACTTCTCTTATCGCCATCGATTGAAAATACGAAATTAGAAACTAATAGTTTGTCTGTTTGAAAAAATACAATTAACATCCAGCCATGCCAAATTGTAGCTGAGATGTGATTTAGAATATTTATTATTGGAGGGCCTTATGTAGTTAGGCCCTCGGCGCTCCAGCAGAGCAGCCTCGTGTCAGGACGCCCGCACAAGTTGAAAGGGACGCCCAAATTGGAGTACACACTCGATGGTAGTTAGCCAAAAACCGCGCTAGTTGAAAAAGCTTATTGGTTGATGACCAACTCCACCCCATCTTTATTATATTAATACAAGCGATACTTGTATTAAGGCTATCATGAAACTTCCTAAAATCTACACTTAGGTCTAATAAGATTATAAATTCGACTAGGCAGTGTGCCAGGGACGGTATAGGCTCACCTTGGTGACCTAGGGTAAAAAATCCTAGGAGAAGCAATGGTATTTGAATGATATGAGGAGTTCCGGAAACTCACGTACCAATGATCATGGACATGCACAGTGAAGCAAAGATGGAATTTAAATGCTCCCATGCAGTTACAGAGGAGTTCCCAATAAAAGCGGTTCTGCACAAGACAACCGTCTTAAGTCCTTTGCTTTTAACTGCCGCCCTTGATATAGTTAGGGTGAATATTTTGGAAAAATTAAAAATGGATATCGTGTAGCCCAAAAAAGAGAGTATCTGTACGTCCCATTCTGGAAAAGTGATTCCCAATAGTGAAAAGTTTAAATATTTGAGACATGGATGACGACATTAATCATAGTGAACTTAACAATGTCTGAGGATTCACAAAGAGTATGAGGGCGAATTGACAGCAGCTGAAATGAAGATGCTTTTTGCAGAAGTAACGAAATTTGATCAAAGTAAAAGTTTGAAGATTCGAGAAAGCCTTCACGTCAAAGTACTCGTCTCTAAAAAAGGAGGAACCCCCAGTAACGAAGTGCTATAGGAAACCGTGAGTGCTGGAAATTTTTTGTAGGGGTCAAACCAGCTAACCCCACAGGCGGAGCAATAGGGATTGCTTTGATTCCCTTAATCCTGAATTTAACTTCGTATATTTTTAAGAAAAGAACGAACTTCTTTATTGTAGCTATTCCGTTTTACATATGGAATTGATTTCTTGATAAACTTTTTATACAATTTTTAGAATTCGTCAGCATGAGACAGAAGAGTGAATACTGCGACGTCATTTAGACGTCTGCCCTAAAAAATAAATAACAGCCCAAATACAAAGCGAAAAGAAGAGGACACTGCCGCAGCTGCTTATACTTTTGACTGTCACATGCTATCTCATATCACTTGCCACCTACTACTGTAGCGTGTAACAACAACACTCATCTGTGAAATTAATTCTTTTATTTTTAATTAAAACTCGCCCACTCGCCAGTTCATGCATGTAAATACCTCAACCTACAACAACAGCAACAACCAGGGCTTGTCAATTCGACACAACAGCACAAAACTTCTAACATCAATCAATCATTCGACTTTAAGCGATAACCGAAAAAAAAAAAAAAAAAAAACAAAATTATTTATCGTGTGTGACAAACGAAAAGCCATCATCGCGCCACCAAATCTCCATGTTGTGTTGTCTTTGCCTGGCTCTCTTCAATTACATGTCAATTTCACTTGTCGTCTGTCTGTCTGTCCGCCCATCAATCAAATCCGTAAACATATTTGTATGGCCTTAGGCTCCACTCGACTGATATCGAAATTGAGTAAATAGCAATGTGTTGTCAACTTACGACAACAAAAAAAAAAACCCAACACCAACACCAACCGGAAAAATACTTGGAAAATTGTTTTGTTAGGTTCATTGACTAAAAGCAAATACAGCTAAAGCAAAAGCAAAACCAAAAGAAGGATGAGAGACGTAAGCTCGAAGAGCAAACGGTAGCTATTTACCTAATCAAATTAAAAAGCATCCTTGACAGAAAATCAAATACACGAAAACGCTATCAGTCGCTACTGTGTTAGTACTGTATTGCTGTTAATGTTTGACAATCGAATGCCGTGATAGACAGACATACATATACCTTCACTGAATCGATTCAATCTGATATATGTCAGTGCACACAGAGAGGCGAGCGATATAGGAGGTGTCTGAAAGGAGTAACAAGTATACGTACTTAAGGTTATCTGTACTGGGTAGGCCCTTGAGATTGCCAATACAACGGCAGATAGAGTGAAAATGGTTTTAAATATTTACCCAATCCAATATAGAGAATGTTCATTGTCAAATACTTGTCAATATTGCATAAAGAATTTTCTTTCCTTTTTTTTTTATTGAAACCTACACTCACCTTGCGATGTAAGATAAGCGGATATGAGTTAAAGTTGTTGACAGTTTAGCAGGAAATTAATACGGATGGTGAAATGTAAGGCAAATAAATGGAATACGGATATTATTTTTAGTAGGCTTATGTTGCACATACAATGGTTGGAGAAAGCTAGGCTTTAGGGCCGTTTGCACCTAATATCTCTTTTATTCTTTTTTATGTCGTACAACTCGCTTTTGTATCTTCTTCGTCGGACACTGTTTTCTTGGTCTACACAAATGGGGTTATAATTCGTTCGAATAGGTACTTTCATCCGACTGGTTAAGGGTCCATATTTCTGCCAGAGGGGGATGATGAGTGCTTTGCGGAGCGTCTTTTTGGTGCTATTCGATAGGGCCTTATTATTCAATTGGAAACAGCTAATGCCAAGAGTTATTCTACATTTGATATCCGCCCTGATGCTGTTTTCCGCGTTTACAGCAGTGCCCAGGTAGACAAACTCACTGACTACCTCGAAGTCTGCGACAAAGGCGGTGGGACTCGATTTGTGTTGATGAAAGCTTTTATACTTCGTCTTGTCCTCGTTTATAATCTGTCCCATTCTTATTGCTGCTGACTCCATGGTAGCGAAGTGATGTCGCCGACAAAATCAAGTAAGTGGTTGATTGATTAAAGATGATAGTTCTGGCCTGATCAAGTAAAATGTTGAAACAGCTTCATGACAGTGGGTCACCTTGTCCTAACCCTTTGGTACATGGTGTCAAAGATCTTAGTAGAATCTCTTCAAATTTTTAGTAAGCAGCGAGCATTCTCCAACGTCATTCTATGCATCAGTTAAGCAGGAATTCTGAGGTCACTTTATTGTTATTCCCTATTTAAACTGTCGTAAGCTTCTTTAAAGTCGATAAATAGGTTGTGCATCTCGGTTTTGAAATTCTTCGGTTTTCTTCCGCATCTGGCGTAATGTGAAGATTTTGTCTGTCGTAGATTTTGCAGGTATGAAGCCTTATTATGGTGAAGACCTATCGATCGTCAGCAAACGGGTTAAGACGTTCCCTGTAAACGCTGGGCAAGATCGTAAAATTTGGTGTAGGGTTGCGCATCTCCTCTTTGTTGATCGGGAAGATCCAATTAGACATCATCCTATATATTTTCCAGAAGAGTTGGTGTATGTTACTGGCCATCGCGCCAAATTACCGCATCAGTTAACGAGCAATACGTCACTAAATTATCTCAGTTTGGCATTACTGCCTCAGTTATCAAGCATGGTATCGAATAATCGAGTTGGGCATTTCCTTATCAGTGATGTGATCCTAGATAGTGGGTTTGTTTTTTTTTTCATTCGACAGATCTGAAGGTGTCGTATGGCAATGAAATGGCAGCAAAAGTGTAGGCTTTCTTAGGTTTTGTAAACTGTTTCTCAAAAATACGAATTTTGGTTAATTACAGAATAAATTTAAACATCTGATGGCTGTGCACCCCGATCTGGCGAAAAATATTTTCCCAACCTCTTTCCCAGAAGAATCGGACGATAAAGTTTTTTAAATCATTTTTCATTTAATCAAAACACTCAACTCACAATTAAGCATTAAAACGCAAATGACAGAAAACAAATTGACATTTTCTTCGTACAAGTCTTAATGTACTAGAGTTTTCCTAGTACAATCACAAAGTGCATTCGATACGTGATGCTTCGTATAATATAATCCCAATGAAGGTATTCATTTACTCACTGAAATCGTAATTCGGCACCAGGTCATCGCCATCATCTTTAAAAAAGTTCCGCTTGTAGCCCATAGTCCATTTTCACTCTATAGCTGCTTTGTTCGCTTTAAGTCTGGTGATGGCTACTTTGATCCCCGTTTTGGGTCGGGCAGTTGCAATTTTTGGTTGCCATTCAGATTAGCTGGTGCAGGTCGCTCATTGGCGGCATCTTGGCTGCCAACGCCATTTAGCACCTGGTTAAAGTAATCTTCCCAGTTGAGAGACTCAGCGATCTCTGCATATCTGCAGCAGCGTTTTTATCACCATCTTTTCAGGGCCCATGGCGGCCTGCTTATGCATTTATGCATTTCCTCGACTTCACGTTGTTGGTGATCTATTTTTATTCTTCTATGCAAGCGTTTCTCAGGCTTCCTTTGTTCAACGTAGAGGTTATAGGACGCTCTAGTTCCTTTTCGGAGCCACGACTTGCCTCCGTTTTAGCTTTGTTTGCCTTAGCACATCTGGAGTCGAACCAGAAATTTCGAGGGGGTGACTGTGAGTGAGGTCACTGCATCCCTACTGGTTCGGCTGTAGAGCTCACCTGAAAAAATATCAGCAGGCATCCCGGCTTCGTATCACTTCGTCACTTAAGTCAATCAAATGGGGGTATTGTTGTGATTCAGGAATTTTTAGGTCCGCCTGTCTTTTGCGTTTGTATAGGACCGAAAATTCACATTTCATTTTGTACGGGTTTTCTCGTTCGTTCCTCAATTTTTTCAAGATATTGTAACATTAAGACCTGCCACATTCCACAAGTATACATACTCCAGTTTATTAACCCTCCCACTTTGTTTGATTTTCCAACTTTATCGCCAGTCGTTTCACACTCGTGCTACTTTGACGTAAAGTCTTTCTGGGATCTTCCAACTTGTACTTCGGTTAAGCTACGTGAGCTTAGCAACGGTTTGAAAATCGTAATCCTATACCGCAAGTGCGAGTGTGAAACGACTGGCGATCAAGTTGGAAAATCAAACAAAGTGGGAGGGTTAATAAACTGGAGTATGTATACTTGTGGAATGTGGCAGGTCTTAATGTTACAACGCCAGGAGAGGTTTGAACACTTTTTCGAGGTTAAACTGGCGAAACCCAGTAACAATAAGAAGGGGTCGTGGTCATGGGTAGCGAAATCTACCTATTGACAAATAGCTTTAGAAAACCAAGCTTAACGTGTAGTCCTGTGGGTTGGGAATAATAGATAAACCTTCTTTGCTTTTTCAACAAATCTTGTTTGGTTATCAGTTGGGGGATTTGTCTCACAAAATTTTGTTTTCCTTTTATTTGGAAAGTTTTGCTTGTAATTCAGGTACCTATATCTTGGCCAAAATGTCCCTCGTTAACGTAAAAATGTTTTGAACCCAGCTAGGTTAAGTGTTTTCAGGTATAAATATCTGTTTAACTCAATTTCAAGTCGAATTCTTTGAAAATCAAAGTAGCAAGGGAAAAGTCTGAAGGCTTAATATAATTTGTTAAGAATTTTATGGTTTGAAAGCTTTAGACGCCATGACAAACTTATGTCACGGTCCATCAGTTCCTTTCTTGCATGTCTATGTAACAACGTCCAAATATATCGAGCTGCTAGCTTCGAGACACTTCTTTTGTTCCGCATTATTAAAACGTTGTTGTTTCCCGTGGCGATTGAACCTACATCTTCAAAGTCACAAGCCAACAACTTACTTCTACTCCGTCAACATCTACCAAACTTTGAAGCTTACTGATCCTTAGTATATTTATTTTTAAAATCACACAGTTAGTACCTACCTATTTATATTAGTTGTTGTAGTTATTAGTTCAAAAGATACTTTTTGTAAGCTGGCTTCTATAGAGAGACCTTGGTCTCTGGTCTAGCTTCAACCATAACGGCCCGTCGATGGCGTATTGACTTATATCGTTCTATCTTGAGTTTGCGTTTAGTGCATCAAAACTACTTTCTGTGGTTCCACGCTTGAATCACAATTGTACAAAAGTCATGAACGTCCGGCGTGTTAAAAGGTAATTCTCTGCTATTTCATTTAATTCTACACCTGCCAGCGAATTAAGCCCCTTCCACTGACAAAAGACGCTGCCGGCGACAAATTCCATTCCATTCCGAGTGTGACAAATCCTGTAGCACCAACACTCACAAACCTATCCATTTAACAGCGAATACCTAACCGACATTCAATAGTAAAATCTAAAAACTTAAGTGAAAATTCCTTCACAAATTCCTCGCCAGCTCAACCACCTAACTGACTGCATTCAGCCAACAAGATATCCCGATCAAGGCAGCAGCCCCCTTCCTTTAAAAAAAAACATAAAAACCAATACCTACCCCGATGTGAAAAGAATTCGCTAGTGTTGCATATGCAGCGCAAATTTCCCCGCGCTCACCGTCTGATGAAAATGAAAATTTGAAATATTTAAAGCACGATGTTCTTCGCTGACAGCTCTTAATTGGGGGGGTTCTCACACAAGTGACATATGCGACTACACCGTACTGGTGCCAGAATTCATTTTGCAGTCCCCCTTCTACCGATGATCGGCGAACTATGCATGCCATTGCATCGCTGCCTGTCGAAAGCGCGCCGGGCCAGCCAAAGAACAAAAACGACGACAAACGTCATAGAGACAAGTTCGCGTAGAAAAATTCTCCTCTCACATGTCAACTCTTCTGCTGTCTATCTGTCGCTGTCGGTCGCGAGGTGAGGTGCAGCAGTGCTGCGCTGCACTGTCGCTGCCAAAACGAATAGAGCGATATGTCCGTCTTGCCGAGAGTGATTGATGAATCGATGCTATGCAAGTGTACAACGCTCAAATAGTTGGCATTTCAATGCTCTAATTGATGTTGATACATTAAAACGGCGCGGCGGGCAAAAAATAACAAAGAAAAGGGAATTTTTTTCTTTCTAACGGATTCTTTATCACTCATGGCAAATTTTTTATTTTGTTGTTATTTTTGGAACTTCAAAGGGTGACAGCTGAACTGTCATTGTCGTTTTGACCACAACAGTCAGTCAGTTGATACTGATGGGGCGATAGCTAACAAAGGCCTGGGGATTGATGAGGGGCCGTTCTTTGCGCTCTGGCAACATCGGGGTTCAGGTTCAAACTCAAGTGATTGCGTTGTTCTGTTTGCAATGAACAACGACAACGAAGACGACGACGACGACGACGACAGTTGTCATCAATCATCGGCCATTTGGGAACTTTAGACATACAACTATCCATGGGTAAGAGGGAGGGAGAACAGCAAATTGTTTGCATACGTCACACAAACATGACATGACACGACAGCGACGCAGCAAGTATTATGTGTGGCGACGACTGTGACGGAGGTAGGTCTCTGGTTGAGTGACAACATGAAATTTCCACCTAATACCTACCTTTGGTTAAATGTGTCTTTGTGATAAGATAAATCGTTTTCGTCGCCATAGTGCGAATAGAGGCGCGCACTACTAAAATGCGGACAAGAGTCACGAGTTTTTATTTTTAGAAAACAAAATTGTATTTGTACAATGTCCGTTAGTTTGCAGAACGCATTAGGTATAATAATCCGTACGCTCTACCTAATAATATAGGTGGGCTGAATTCCTTAACTGACATTTTTTGGATGATGAATTGCTATATTTGTTGTCAGCGTGGGGTGAATATTAGACATACTGTATGTAGGTAGTTTGTCCGATAAGCTTGACAAGTTGTGAAAAGGAAAACAAATTTAAAGAAAAAAAACTGAAACTTTGTTTAGAGTTGGTAGCGATAAGAAGCTTAACAAGAAGGCCATACACTCGTAGGCCTTGATATAGAGTAGCCCGAAAAGCTGAATCCTGATGACAGCAAACACATTTAAGTTCTGCCAGTTGCATATTTTGTTACCGACTTAAGGCAGAAGACATGACGGAGAATAGTGGAACAAGCAGTGAAATATTTCGGACAGGACACCCTTTGGTAGCAGATCAGAGCAGCGCCAGCGCACGAAATAGCTTATACCTAAGCACTTATTGAGACTAACGTCGGAGGACCTACAAAAGGCCGCCAGAGAAGACTGCCTTACCAAATCTTCTGTTTGGCTGTAATTTGGGTCGACGTCTTCAAGCAAGTGAAATTCGGGAAGTAACTCGCTTCTTCGGCACAGGAAAGATGTCACTTTCTCCACAACTGAATGGAGAGATCGAAGGTATGGAGAATTGAACTTTACCATTATATACAGACTATGTAGTTTCTCATCGGTCACAATTACAAAAGTTTAATGAAAAGCAATGAGCCCACAGGAATGAAACGCGCAGAAGTGTGAAACTAGTCCTAAAAACATCGAAGTAAAATGCTTGCAAGTGAGGACTGCTGGATGATCCTTCATTGAATGAGTATTTTAGTGCAAATAATGGAAAGCAAGATCATTCGTATAAGACCATAAAAGGCTAACGAGATGATGTCCAAACGGACAAGACGTACCAAGTGCTCCATGAAGCAATGCAAAGATGCAGTTCCGTGGAGCACAGGCCTCGTTTAAAGCTCTTTCCTTTGTTTTTTTTTTTAAGTAGGCAACTTCAGACTGCCGAGTACATCACCAAACTACCTACATATATGCTACATCTTGAATCAGGAATAGCACCCCTCTTTTAGGGCAAAATATATATAAGGCGTAAATGGCCCATATAGGACCCAAAGCCTAGCTTCTCCAACAATTGTGTGTGCGAAGTTATATTTTTGACACGAATGTAAGGGACCTACAATTTAATGCCGATTCCGAATGGCAATTAATTTTTTGAGAGGCTTCTCATGACAGTTCTTACTCTATTTGAAGCAGCGACCTCTCATTTAGTGGTCAAACGCACTTAACCACTTAGCCACTGCATCCACGCAGTGTCGCCTTTTAGGGACCACCTTAAATTACATTTCAATTATGTGGCAAAAGTAACATATGTCGATAAGTGAAGAAAGGATTCCGCGACCAGTACTAGCGCTAGTGATAAATTCGGGTGGATTATGTGTAAATGAGTGCAACAAACTGGCAGTCGAATGTTCATCAACATTTTCAATGTCAGCTGACGAAACCTACGATTCACTTCAAACAAATTACTTTGCGTAGATGTCATCTCTCGCTAGTAACTGTGAATGGTTTCCTTGCTCAACAATATGACCGTTTTGTAGCACGCAAATCAAATCAGCATTCTGAATGGGCAAGACAATACAAGTTCTCCCCAAACAAGCTGTGTCAAGAGCTCACTGCACCATCCTTTCACTTTGTAAGTCGAATGCAGATGTTGCCTCATCACGGAGTAAGACTTGAGGATTTGTTACTAGCGCCCACGCAATAGCGATTCTCTACTTCTGACCTCCTGACATCTGAGTGCCCCTCGCCGCTAATTTCGTATCGAACCCATTGGTATGCGTTAGCCAGCTTTACAGCATCCATAAGTTCCGTCATGGGTACATCTCTGGAGTTATCCCCACAAGCTATATTCTCCACTATTGTTTTCTCAAGCAAAACCGGCTCTTTTTAGGCTCTATTCCTAGACGGTGGCAACGCTTTGTGAGTGCCAAGTCGCGCTCAATGTCTTGGCGATACGTTTTTTGTTTTAAACTATTGAAATATACAATTAGTTACTTAAAAATTCCCAGGTTTATACTTAACCTTTACAAAATATTTCTTAAATACAGCTTATAAAATTGACACGTTAAAAGAGTCCAATGAGCAAAAAATAAATCAAATAAAATAACAAAATATATTTACAAGCAAGTTGCAGGAAAAGTCACCCTGCATTTTAATTTAAGCGAACCAAAACGTCAAAAACCAACAAAATTTTGCGGTCGACATTTGTTTTTTAAAGTTTTCATTAATTTGAATTTGAGTGATTTAAAAGAAATGGGTTATCTCACAGATACATTTTCTATGTATCAATAGCTAGATCTGTGACTTATGTTCAGCCAAACAAGTCCAATTTCTAACCTATTTCCAAGTAGCCGCATCTTTGCTAGGAGGTCCATATCTATTCAATTTGAACGCTCTATCCCGTGAAAATCTGTCAGTATCTAATCGGTTTGATGAAAATTCCTTAGCTATTTTCTTCCATCAAACCGATTAACACCTTCTTCTGCTCCTGATTTCTTCAATTGGAATGTGGCCTATTTATTGAAAGGATGACTTTAGGGCATTAATGTTTAAATATGATTTCGGGCATGTGGCCGCCGCGGCTGGTTCGAATAAAGACAAGTCTAGAGGTCTAATTTTCAACCACTTTTTCAAGCATTTGGGGCTGTATGTCGGATATAACGCCACGAATGTTGGCTTCCAAGTCCCCTAACGTTTCTGGTTTGTTGGCTTAGGCGAGCGACTTCACATATCCCCAAAGAAAATAATCCAATGGTGTCAAATCACACGATCTTGGTGGCCAATTGACAGGTCCATTTCGCGAAATTATGCGCTCATCGAATGTTTCCTTCAATAAATCGATTGTGACGTGCGCTGTGTGGCATGTAGCGCCGTCTTGTTGGAACCACATCTCATCCACATTCTTGCCATCCAATTCGGGAACTAAATAGTCGGTTATCATGGCTCTATCCCGGTCTCCATTAACGTTAACTGACTCTCCAGCATCATTTCGGAAGAAGTATGGTCCAATGACTTCACCAGCCCATAGAACACACCAAACAGTCAGTTTTTGTGGATGTAATGGCATTTCAAGGGTCTCATGTGGATTCTCTTCACTCCAAATGCTGTAATTTTGCTTGTTTGCGTAGCCATTCAACCCAAACTGAGCCTCATCACTGAACAAAATTTTGCGATGAAAATCATCATCGATATCAATCTCATGTTCGGCCCATACACCAAAATCCCGACTCGGTCCCGCGGCTTTAATTCTTGCATAAGCTGGATCTTGTAAGGTCGCACGAAGAGATATTTGCGCAAAATCTCCCATAAAGTTGATGGACAAAGCTCCAATTGCAGCGGAGCTTGCGGTAAGCTTCGCGAACTGAACCATTATTTTCGAAATAAATTTGCACGATTTGCAAGCGTTGTTCATTTGTCAACCTGTTTATGATGAAATGGCAAGCCAAAGTGAATATAAATCACATTAGATTTGCCAGATTTGACCACAAAATGTCAGTTTTATCTCTATTCGAAAAACCAACATCTAAAAAAAAACACCCTTTATGTTTAATAAAAACAGCTTAAGTTTTAAATCTTTGACATTTTTGTCGGGAATCTCAAAATGCACTCAACAGTCGAATGATAAATGAACTTTTGCACAATACAGTGAATTTACTTTTCGTTCGAATGTCAAAATGCAAATTTTTCGAGTTCGAATAACTTTAGAAGGAATCAGAATGTCAAAATAAATGTTCTACATGGCTGTTTGACCTCAATACGAGCTTGTTCATTCATTGAAGGTGCAATAGTCAAACAAAAATTTCATTCAGCACAATTATTTCTCCAAAAAGTATAACTTTGCACAAAATAATAGGGCAAATTGTCTCATAGAAAAAACCTTTTATTTAATTTTTGAACTCAACATGAGTACGTTTTGTAAGGTTCGACTCGGAATTCTCATTTTATACTTACGCTAGACTTACGCTTCCGGTGCATTTTACGTCATCTGTTGTAGTCCTCCATAGACAGCTACTTTCTGTGGCGTTGCTCTATTAACTCACCTTTGCAGTGGTAATGGTAGAGTTGTTTTTCTTATGTTCCAATGAAGGTAATGACAATACCAATCCAATGGAAGAGACTTCAAAGCTATTTTATCACATTTTGCCTTAGATTTTTGAATTTTTTGTCAATGCATGACTTCATTCGCCGATGCGGAGCTCAATTTTTGTCTCTTTTTTTACTAAAATCGCATAATCCTGAATTGAAGTCCCGAAACTACCTACCTAGTCTCATCAATCAACTATGCATATCTCATACTGCCAAATGTCATCTCGGCCAGATACTTATCTACATCTAGATACGTACCTACAACGAATTATTTACTTGCAAAAAACGGATTAAAAAAAAGTAATAAACGTCCGCTTTCAGCAAGACGCCGCATGACCTTGTGTTTTGTGGCATAGCATAATTTACGCGAATTCCTTTGCTAGACGTCCGCACCACCATAACCGCCCATTTATTGTCATTACTCACACACTGAGGCCCCCAGCCAACTCTTGACAAAAGAAACAATGAATAAATTAATTACGGTGCCGCAAATTCCATCAGAACAATCAGATAGTGAAGTGAAATTTATTAAACTCGGATAGCAGGCGACCGCTGTGGTTGTTGTAGTACGCCGTGCCGTGTGTGTCTTCGTAACCTCGCTCGCTCGCGCTACGCCTGAAATGCCAATAACCATGGCGCAACAATGCACGCTCGACCCGACACCATAATTATGATGATAACTTGCTGCTGCAAAACCAACGAGACGATGACGACGAGTGATGATGGGTCGTCTGATCTTCCGTCATGATGCAGCACAGAGACGACTACGATGATGATGATGATGATGGCCCGATGGCCGTCACCGTGATGATAAACGCGCCCAATAACGACATAACCACACAAAAAGTGCCGATGGCAGAGCGTAGCAGCGCGTTGGTGATGACGACGACGACGATTCTCTTCTTCATACAGATGATGATGATGATGATGGTGGCGTGGCAGCGATGACGATCTGGGATGATTATGTGATGATGAGTGGTGATGTGTGATGGTGGCCCGATACACGCACTCGCATCCGGAAGACTGTCGAGCAGCACACAACTCTGTCAGGCACTCATCCAGTTTAACATCCGACATATGACAAGTTCCCGTCGTCGTCGTCGTCGTCGTCATTATACTATGAGAGTGCATAGCATACACAATTGGCAGTGCGGACCGACGACGATGGCGAGGTGCATTTTTTCATGATGCATACATACACGAAACTACTTGTCCGTCTGTCAAAGCGGCGCGCTACAGCTAGTGCCGCGATGGGCCTGTCATTTATCTTATGCACGAAGTGGCGGCTTTTCGCTGCCAGTGCCGGAGTAGGTACAGCATACGTGTTCATAATGTGTTCGCATAATTGCTGAGCGCTCTGGAAGTGTTGACTTCCTTGGACATGTTTCGTTTAATGTGAGAACAAAATTGCAGATCTCTATCAGCGTCATCGTTGGACGGTCTTCCTCTTCTTTTTTAACTTTGCTATCCTGTGATGGATTTTTGATTAATCGTGCCAATTCGTGGATAGGTACCGCAGAGGGGAATGGAAGGATGATGATGAAAATTCAACATGTAGGAAAGGTATGCTGTTCCTAGTCGCATGCAACATAGTCCCGTGGGATTAGAGTGAGTAGGGCTGGGTGGTAGGAATTTTTGCATGTGTAAATAATTCGATTAAAATTGTAATCCTTATGGGTGGCGATGATAAATGGCATAATTGTGGCACGACGAAGATGTTACACGGTAACGAGCTGCTTATGCGCCCTGTAAGAGGATAGGTAGGTAGGTAGGTACCTATGTACATACTTTCTAAATAGCTTGAGCTAACTGGTTGTGGAGAGTGCAGAGTGCAAGGTGAATTACTATGAATTACGTTAGTTGGGGGAACTTTTGATTACATTTCTGAATGCCGGGAACTTTATTTTAAACGTATTTGAGAGAAGGAAGGAATGTAAATGGCGCATTGTGTACAATAAAAGGTCCCCAGGGGTTGATGATGATGAATAAGCTGGAATTAAGGAAATTTTTAGGGAGCTCCTACAGGGATTTTGAATGGAACGATCCGCAGTTGAGTGTTGTCGTTTAAAAGAACGTAAAGGGTATCAGGTGAAGTGCTACAAAACTTCCATCAAAATTTAATGATAAAAGGATAATTCTTCTTCTTCCGAATGTGGGGTTTACTGATTCGACTTTCTGATAATTCACGTTAGTGTTGTTCCATTTGGGCTTGATCCAAAGATTTTAAGACTCTTTCGCGAGGTTTACTCGACAGGTATAGGTAAATGCTTCGGCTATTCGCTTTGTTTGTTTGATGCCTCCTTTACTAAACCTGTTATCTATATTGGAATGCATACATCCACTACGCAGTTAATCAAAGGATGCACTGCAGGGATAAATTCTTCTGCACGAGGCAATTTATGGATTCTTATCCTCTTACTAATGCCAAGTGCCCTGGCATTCGCAATGACTTGGTTTTTAAAACGGCCTTCCTTATTGAAGTTGCCGTTGGTTCCGTATGAGTTGATGGTTTACAGTGATAAACACGACGCATTAGTCGTGTGAGATGGCTGGGACAAGGAGAGTAAACGAACACAAACGCTCTAGCCCGCAGAATCTTCGACTTAAATCCGGAGGGATAACGCAGAAGAGGAAAGGCTTACTCTAGGTGGCGCGCACGAGTAGAAGAAGACTTGAACCAACTTGGAGTCCGCAACTGGAGGCAGTTGGCCAAAGACCGCGTTAATTGGAGAGCCTTCAGGTACATTCCGGATTGAACCGACACCTAAGGAATTAGGTAAGTTTCGTTTAACTCGATGTTTTGACGTTCTATATTACAAAATATGGGAGTCCATTGAGTGAGGAGTTCGTAAGCTATTTGTTTCGCCAAATCGAAGTTGCAACGCTTAGTTGTCATTCGTGGAGTTGATGTCTACTGATGAAACTATTTAGGCTTCTTGATGTTCTTAAATTTTTTTTTTATAGCTGAGCCAACCTCTTGGGTGGCGAGACCGGTTTTTTCATTGATCGGGTGCGGGTTTTTGTTCTTGTTCTTTAATCTCCCTTTAAGGAGCTGTTATTTTGGCTACGTATTCATTTTTATATTCCGATACTGCGACCACTAGTTGTTGGTGTCTATGGTAGTTGAATTCACATTGAAAAGTTTCTCATTCAGACGCTCTTTGTAGGCTCTGGCTACCCCAGGAGCTCTAAGGCGTTCAACTTTGAATTTCTTCCAGCCGCAACAAGAAAGTGATCGAAGGCGACGTCTGACCCTCGCAAAGTATGCACGTTTAAGACGTTTACATCTATTTGTTTGGTACTTCGTAATTCTGGAGAGCGCAGTGGTTACAGTGTGGATCCTTAGCCGTGGAAACCGAGTCCTAAATATTAGTATTACTTTATGTGGTCCCAGCCATCTCAGTCGTTGAACATTCACTCTTTTAGCTTAGTCTTTTCGTCGTTGTATTTCCTCCTCCACTCGCTGTTTACGCAGACGGAGTCGAAAATCTCCCGAAGGATTTTTCTCTAAAAGAACCCAAGAACAACCTTACACACTTTTGACAAAGTCCATGCCTCTGCGCGTAGATAAGAACTGGAATGATGAATGATCTTGACGGAGCAGCGTGAATTCTCCATTGCCATCCTGCATAACCATACGAGCTTGTCAGAGAGGCTAGACATTAATTGGGTATGCCTTCATCTGACCATACGTTATACAGCCTGGCGGAGTGGTTCTTCCATTAGCATCGACTGCGATTCTCTACGATGTTCCCTTGATCATCTTTGCAGGCTTGGGTTCGGTTCTCCGTAGCCTTGGCAGGTTCTTTCTACCTTATGGTAAAACTTCCGGGCTTAATTCTGCAGGAGCATATCTCCATGAATGGTTTTCCAAACGCCCGGCGTCTAGGTTAAGCCTACACATCCGCATAGAAGGTGGAAAATGGTTTCACTCTCATTGGCGTCACTGCAGCTACGGCAATGGGTGTTGTGGGATGTGCCGAGCAGCCTGGCATCGTGGATTCCTACCGCTTAGTGGCCTGTACTTACAAGCCACCAGTCTAGCGAGGTTTTGGGTTCTAGATTTGTTACATTTGGGCCAAGTCTTCCTAGAAGTTCCTATGTCCTGGAATTCCGATTCTATGCCGACGGCCCGCTCTGGCTAGTATCACTCCGCACTCTTCGACGAGCTTAAACGTTGTCCTGGTTGAGATGAGTGCCTTGATTGCGGCCTGACTGTCGGCGAAAGTGGATAAGTTTAAATTTATTTTTGTACAATTTAGAAGTAATCGCAATCGTAAATTCGTCTAAAAATACGCCCGCTTCCACTCCTCAGTCCATTTTGTCAGTAAATATGGTTACATCGAATTCGTCAATGGCAATGCCTGCCTCCCATTCTGATCTCGACGGGAAAGCAGCATTAAAGGAAAGAAATACAAATTAAAATAGTCACCAGGACTTTTTAGGATATTTCAACCTTGTAAGATCTCTTCACGCGTAAAAAATAAAAAAATTAACATTTGTAAAAAAAAAAGTCTCTAATCCAACATTATCCATTTCCAGCACTAAATTTTTTCTAAAAAAAACTCTATGGAAAAAAATTAATTCAAATTAATTCCACCATTTGAAAAATGTCACAATAAACTCTGCGCGCAAACAAACGAGTGGTGTTTTATTAATAAGCAAAAATCTCCACTTCAAGTCGTTAAGAAAAGTGTCAATCTTTTAAGCGAGCAGCGGCAGGAACAACAGCAGCTGCTGTCTATCTGTTGATTTTTTTTCTTCCATCATTTCATGCCCGCCATCGTCGTCGTAGTCAGCCTCAGTCGTATTCGTATTCCTTCATCAATCTTATTGCTGCTGTGAGAGTGTTCCGTTCACTCTCTAAATTGTGAATGTGTTGATTGATCGGATTTTCCGTTTATGTGTTTTTTTTATTGTTTTGTTTCTTTATTTTCATTTTCATCACTTGTGACATGTTGAGAACAGTCTAAGCCCAGAGAGTCAGTCAGTCAAAAGTCACATCACATTGCATGACTCAGAGCAAAATATCTGCGCCAACATAAATAATACGAAAACAAAAAAAAAAAAAATAACAACTTCATGACACGAGATGTAACCCTTGGTGGATGACAGACAGCACAACACTGTTGAGTGTGTGTGTGTGTGTATATACTATGTAGCTTAAGGCTGACTTCCAAGTTGCAAGTTCTCCGCCATAAACAGATTGACACTGTCGGGTACACAGAGTGACATGTATTAATGAGCAATGCCGGTCAAATATATCATTTTGTGCTGTTGAAAATAGATTGACAACCTGGACAGGCTGGACAGAATGACAGGCCCTGCCATTATATTGCGTTTGTTTGTGTATTATTATAGTTTTGCGGTAAAACCGACGCGGCGGCGGTCTGTGTTGTTTGATGACTTGACTGAATGTCTATGTTTGTCCAGTTGTCAGTCGCGTTGATCGATTTTAGTTGCGTGATCACGCAAAACTATGTCGTCGTTGTCGTTGTCGTTCTACGTGCTGATTTGAATTTCTGTTATGGTAAAACGCAATGTATGTAGATAGTAGATATGTACCTACCTACGAGTTGTAATGGTAAATTGCTGACAAGTTTTATCGTTCTATCTGCACTTTGGGTTGGCTTACCATCCGCCACCAGGAAACTAAAACATGTTCTTACATTCTCACATTGCGGACCAGCAAGCAACAACAACCAAAAAATGTGCCAGGAATATGTGGATTGTTAATATTCTGAAATGGTAAAAGTTATTCCATGTAATCCTGTAAATTGACCACATACTCAACGGCACTCTATATAGTCAGAGATTTCGCATTGGATGTGGATCCCTTTGCCATTCCTCGGTTCGGCTATACTCACACCGTTGTTGCCTCATATTCATTTTAATATTTCCGGAAATTCCATTGAATATGGGTTCTCCAGCTCTCTCGTTCCATGTGTCCTGTAGTAGGTATAGGTACTCTTAAGAGCTTATATCCTTTGACCGAACCTCTGTCATCCTTAAAAATTGCCCCTCATGAACATGTGTAAAGTTGCTGGCGGTGTGGCGGATGGTGATGCAAGATGGTTTTGTGAAATCCAGCAAGGTATTCGTGGTATATCTAGTCGCAATTATTGCCACTGGTTTTTTGTGGGTACACGAAGGGTTGCCATTAGGTGAAGTCTTTATCATCTTTTTTTAAAAAAAGTGCTTAACCCTGACATTTGGAAAAAATTGGATTGAGTGGCTCTTTGCCGCTCGGGGTCTAGCATCTTCTCGTTAATGAAAGATGAAGTTGCTAAATTGCTTGTCGGGGCATGAACATCGGTGGCAGGCTAAGCGCATTTGCTCATAAAGTAGACCACAATTTTTTGTTGGTACTTGATTTTACGACTTTTGCCTCTGTTAAGGGTTCTGTGTTAGGCTTAAACGGCCCATACAAGACCCAAAGCCTAGCTTCTCCAACCGTTGTGTGCGGGAAGATATTTTTTTTAACACGCTTGGAAGGGACCTGTAGTTTCCGAATGGTATTTTTCATATTTGAGACGTTTCTAATAATTTTTTTTACTCTTGGATGTTTGTCAGACTTTGTGGGGTAGCAAATAGCAACTTTAAGAGCGGAAATTTAATCAGCGAAAAGTTGTGTCTCAACCTGAAATTCGTTGGTCTTTTCCAAGATTAGTGTGTACATTTGAACTGAGTGCCGATTAGTGTGTTTCAGAGCGGTTTCCAGACGTTCACACAGTACGTTGGCTAGGATGTGCTTCGATAGCTTTTGTAAGACATAGAATAGCCTTTCTTTCAGTCTTTACTAAACTAAACCGCTATTACGAGTTCAAGGACAATCTTGCTTTCTTATCTTTCATCATCACTCTCCTCTGTCGTAATTGGGGCTTCGTAGGTTGTTTCTACTCGTGCAATGGGTATCAATATTCGATCTAATATGGAAGTTTTATAGATTTTATAGATTTGGGGCGAGCATCTCTGATTTATCATCAAGCTCATCCGCTTACTTATTACCCGGAACATCTGCATACCCCGGCACCCACGATAAGATCAGCGTTAAATTTTTATTGTTTTTCCTTACCGCTTTCGATTTTACTATAGCTGACTTCATGTCCGTTTAAATAAACAAGTAGTCCTTAAAGATTTCCTTAAGCCAATAGTTTCACAGTGCCCATACCGATGTCCATCTTCAAACTGCATGGGGAGCTGTTTTTCGATCCTCTATGAAAACGTTAAGTCGGTTCACCTGCGATTTTTGGTAGAGTGGCTCCTTTTAAAAACGAAGTTTGATGCGTCCCACTGTCCCACTAATACAATTACGTATGAATTGGACGCCTATATTTCGGAATCACTGAGACCGACTGACCGTTTTGCTATCCACATTATATGTCAAGAGGATTGAGGTTAGCATTTACTCGAATGCTGTTTAAGAGAATGGTCCGTAATTAACCTGATAAAGGCTGCCCTTCGGATTCCGGTAAGGTTTGGAAGATGACATTTGGTTTTGAGCAAATCCCCCACTGCTTTAGAGAAGCTTGTATTTTTCAGACTTCAACTAACTTCGACAGGTCTTATAGACAACTAGGTTAGGTTAGGTTAAAGTAGCAGTCGGTGAGGCCGACTCCGTAGATCAAAAAGAGATCTGTTGTGATACCACGTGGATCTTAACTATTGCTACTATTCTTGTTGAACCATTTGGAGCTCAGGGTATAGCGAAAGAGAGTATTTAACGTCGACTGTTGACTGATCTGATCAAGATTTGTCATGGAAAAAGGCTCCAAGGTGGGCCTTATGTTTTTGGGAGAGAGTAGGACAGCTTCAAAGAAGGTGCAGGATTGTCTCCTCTTCTTCCACGTCCATGCAGCTCCTGCAAAAGTCATTGGAGTACATATCAAGCCTAGCTGCATGCCTGCCTATAGGACAGTGTCCAGTGATGAGACCTATGGTAGGGCCGACGTTCAGTCTTTTTAGCAGTGTTGCCCGAAATTCAATTGCAATTAATAACTAACATTTAGTTGCAACGGTTCCTATGATTTTGGCCTGTTTTTGTATTTTTGGCATTTTGGCCGAAAGTATCCAAAATACATAAACAACCCTAAAATCGTTTGAGCCATTTTTGCGAGAATCGATTGCAACTTAATGTTAGTTATTAATTGCAATTGAATTCTGGGCAACACTTGCAGCGTTTTAGATCCAGCTTAGGCCAAATGCTGTCGCTAGGGTTAGTCCACCTAAGGTTAGTTTTCTCAATTTTAGCTTTAGTTTGCATGTGGAGGGTGTAATGCCCAAGGAACCTTTATCAAGTGAAATGTTTGGGCCAATCCGACGAGGGCTAGAGTAATGGTCGAAAAAGCGCAGTCCATGCCCAAGAACTTTCTTGAGGCCATTGTTGGGCTCTCACCCCTAAAGATATTCATTGAGAAGACAGCTATTAAGTTTCAACTCGAATATAAATTTAAATCAGAAGACCTGAAAAAACTTTAAAAAATTCCGAACATGGATATGTTTTATTGCTTCCCCGATATTATGGTAAGGGAGTCTATTTGAGGTTGAAATTTTAGACCACTCTAAGTGAGCAAATGCAGTTCCGACACTGGATCCTAGAAGTAACCGGCAGATCGCAAATGCAATCACAACAAGGTCCAACTTGACTACCAAGGTATTGCAGGCCAAGAATCTGCAGACGAGTTGGCTAGAGCTGGATCAGAATATATTTTCTTAGAACCACAACCTTATTGCAGAGTCCTTAGGTAAGGAGAACATTCGGAAGCTGTTGGGCTTCCTGACAGGCCATTGCGGCTTGATGTATCATCTTAACCAAATTAATTTGAGAAAACCTCCGACCAGGTTAAGACGACGGATCTTCAAAAAAGATTTCCGTCTATCGGAAGATCTAAGAAACTCAGCAAGTAAGGACGTAGTGGCTTTCATCTACGAATAGACATTTTAGGTCGCAGTGTCAGCCAATTGGGCAAGGAAAAAAATGGTAGACCTTGTTTTTGACATCATCTGACCAAAATATGTTAAATAGCTCAAGTGCTACGCCCTATCATAAGGACCTGAACCTATCTTATGCACGTGCGCACAGTAAAGCGAAAGTGCTACCGACATAAGAAGACATGTAAACAGTTTTACCGCTTCTCGCATCGAATCGCTTTCTCGCTTTACTGCAACCTCAGACCGATGAGCTAAGTTATTCGACTTTCGCCTCTTTGCCATCTCAGATAAATTGGATAATTCTATTTGTGTGGGCGTGAAAATTCAGCTTATTCTAGGCCGCTAATGCCTACTATATGCCCTAAAGATTTGTACGATTGAATTCTTTAGGCAGCGCTTAGAAAAGCGGAGCTAGGCAGAAGCTATAAAAAAAACGCCGGAAAATATGCAATAGAAATTGTTCCGAAATGCCACATATGCCATAAGTGGAATTTTGCTGAGTTATTAATCTATCAAACCTTCTCATTGCCAATGACTTTAATATTCTACTATTACACTTTTTACTCTTTTATAGGTCCCTTCACGTTTTTCCAAAAGCAACTATCCATATTCCATTCACATGGCAGCCCTACAAAGAAAATTAAACGTAAACCGACCATCAACATCACCACAACCCGTTGTCAATGCCATCACCATCTCGATAGCTGTCCTCTCTCTCTCTCTCTCTCCCTTTTTTCCCATTTCTGGTCGTGTCTCGTAGTAGTCATAGTCCTTGTCGTTATGGTTGCTTCATAGTTCCATTGCATATCCTCAAAGAGATAGTTGAGTTGTTGTTTTTTTTTGTGTGTTCTTTTTTTTACTGCAAATAGAAACCGCACCCTTAACTACATCCAGAGCGCCACACGTAACCATTTCGTATAAATTTCAGGCTAATACCCTCAAAAACTTGTTATACACTCCATCGGTAGCGCAGGATGTGGCTAAAAGGGTGAAACCTGAAGGTATCATCATCCTCCATGGTGCAAAGGCAAAATGGCAAAACGTGAAAACGATTTCAGGAACAACAAGGGAAAAAAAAAACAAAAAACATAGAACGAGGAAGACACAAAGTTATAACTGTAAATAGCTTAATGAACTGCTGAAGAACTTTTGTGTGCGAACATTGTGGTTGGTATTTGCCAATTTACGAAATCACTACATTCAACCTTGTTGCCTACTGCCTGGCAGCTGCCTTCCACCCCATGGGGCAAACACGTGTAGTACTCAATGAAGTATCTATGTCCCGGGTCCTGGTTGAATAACTTCCGATGAGCAACCAATCCCATCCTTCGACCACACTTACACTCCTAGCCCGACTTACGACTTTATCCAAAATTGCCGAGTGGAAATTATCATGGATTTTCCATGAATTACGGTTTTTTTTTTGGGACAAACATTCATATAACTCAGGAATGGAATGTGTTTTTGGTTTCCGAGGAAGCGAATGCGATGCTTCGGATTATGCCAATGAAATACGTCAGGCGGATTAGTTTTGTGCTTGTGGATGTGTGCAATTTACATGTTCCTTTGCCTGTGGGTGGTGAAGAGTTTGCAAATGAAGTTGTTGTAGACAGCGTGGAGCATGATTTGAATTTAATTTGCCCCGCACGCTTTCGGTAAGGGGATAGATCAAGCGATTGTGGAATTTTATCTCTGATGGAAAGTCTTATTACAGACAGTATCGAATATATTCGGGATTTGTACGTAGTTTCATGCAAATTGATACGGTACTCGTTTTTGTTATATTAGTCTCGGGAGTTGTGTTACGATTTGTGGAACTAAGAAATTGATTATTGAGTTTTTGAGTCGTCGATGTTGTGAACATGTAAAGTGTGAGCCAAAAAACAAGTTCTTCAAAATACAATAAAATGAAAAAAAAAAATACTTTACGAACTCGCAGTCGCAGCTCAGAGGCGGCTTTTTGATATCGCCAAGACGGCTGATAACATGATTTGGGAATTTGGTGCGCAAAAGATCGATTGCGGCATGGTGGTCCAAGTCCATGTCTTCAATTTCTGTAAAAATAAAGTGCACGACTGCGTCAAACGAAATTTTCACGGTACATGGGCTGCGTTCTGGAATCGCCTCAAGCAGAATGATAACATTTGATCAAATACCAAATTTATTTAAATAACTTTTTAGATTTTCTCAAAAACGGTACCTAGGATTTTGATGTAATTTCGCACATTGGACACTTTTAACACAATTGCTTAAAACATAAAAAATTATCAAAATCATTAGAGTCGCTTTTGAGGAAACGAATTTAATTTAAATTTAAGAAAATTTTTATATGAAAAAAAATGATTTCAAAAATCTAAGTAAGGAAGTTTGTTTGACTTAATAGTGGAAAAAAATTAGTAATTTATTTTGAAGTTCCCTTGTTAGTTTTCGAGGGTTTTATAAATTACCGGTAATCGATTTTTTTTTCCAAAAACTGAGTATGCAGTATTTTTGGCCCCATCTCAAGTATCCTTAGTGCAAAAGAATACCGAAATCCTTTGAACCATATTCGAGAAAATTAGTGATAAGCGTTTTTCAGCAAAAAAAATTGCATGGCAGGTACCGTTATCTCAAACGATAAAGCAAAAACTAAAAAGATGCCCCGAGATGTAACCCCAAAAATCTTATATACGAACTCTGAAGTAAATCAGAAAGACAGACATCCCGACGGGCGGCATTTGCGGACCCACTTTTTTGGACTTCTCTATAGTCGCAATATCATCCCGTTTGAGTTCGAAATTTTCGCACGATCGCAATAACTTTCTCTTTAGTATACAAATGTATACGAGAAAGTTAAAAAGTCGGTTAACCGAAACGTTGTTCCCAGCCTCATTTTCGAAAAAAACTGGTCCGAGTTGATGTTCGTCAATTGAGTTTCACACTCTCGGTTACAGCAGCAACATTCTCTTTCGTCTGTGCGCACCGTACGACGACGGGGACCACGAGTATTGTCCACTAGCATGCCAGTCTCACTTAAATTGCGTACAGCAGGCGTTCATTTCGGCCAAAACTTTTTTCAAAAAACAGACTGCACTCACTTTGAAATAAGTTTTCAAAAATTCCCAACGTTGTTCAAGCGTAAAGCGACTAATTTCGTTGATGATACTGACTTTCTGTCAAGATTTCGAGCGGGAAATAGCTTTCAGTTTCAAAATAACCTATGATATTTGTAAACAGAAACCACTAGATCAACCACTCTGTAAAAGGTACTTAAGAACTTTTTGCGATACCTATTTTCGAGAAAAAATTTTAATTCAAAATAATGCAAAAAAAGTAGGTATCTACTGAATTTTAGCAGTGAATTTTTATTTCGCAAAAGAAGTGTATAAGAGTTCATTTGTACGTATGGGCCATTAGAACATAGACAAAATTTTAAACAAGATTTATTCAAAGCTACAGTCCGCTTGGGGCGAACAGTATGATAACATATCCATATCCCTATATTCCGCTTAGAAAAAGAATTAAGAACATGATGGATAGCGTTTTAGTGCATTCTATGAAATTTATTTTTAAATAAAAATTTTTTTAAAAAAACCTGCCAAAAACTGAGAGTGGCGATATATTGGAAAACAATTGGCTAAATAGGTATCTTGTTAAACATTTTTTTCGGTTTCTATGAACATTTTCGAGGAAAACAGCATTTTAGTGAAAATCGCCCACAAAGAGTAGGCGTGGCAAATGACAAACTTATAAAGGAGAGTAGTGCCTAAATATCTTATGAAGGTTGTAACACTCTATCTCTCTAACTTTGGTTTTAAAATGGTTTTTTTCTAAATTGCTGGCATGGCAGTGGGCGTATCAAATAAAATTTATACTTAACCGTTTTGGAACCCTAGGGAATATGTGGCCCAAATTTAAGCTTTCTAGCTTGGATTTTAAAGCCTAAAAATTGCGTACGGACGGTCTTTTCTAAATAGTCTTAGATTTTGGTCATCATACATATATATACTTTTAGGGGACTACGATGAATATTAAGGGGTGTTATAAACTCTATGTGTCAAAATTTATATACCCTTAGGATGGGGTATAAAAAGCGGCTTCTTTATACTTACAAAGGCTTATGTTACAGATCAGTACTGAGGATTTATTCTATGTATTCCACCTGTAACACTAGACATACGTTTATAGAAGAGATTTTATTTAACCAATCGAAAGATCTGGGCCCAATTTGACCAAACACGTAGAAGTGGCAAGTGTTTGAATATACATAAATGCAAAGTTTCCACGGATTTGTTCAGACTAAAGGTGTAAGTGTTTCACCAATTTAAAAGAGAACTTTTTATTTGTAATAGTCGTTTTGCAAAGTTGCAAAGTGAATCGAATGTCTGTGTACAGTATATGGTGACTTCAAAAGACATTTGAAGAAAGCTACTAGATTCGGCTGTCGAAATTCGGTCGCATTAAAAAATTTAAAAATACTCAAATATTTTGTATATCAAATTATGAAATCGAAACATACCCATTTTTCATTAAAAACAATTAATGGTGTTAGCATTGGGGGCAGAAGATACACCAATTGGGTATTTTACGTTTCACACTTTAAGGAACAAAAATAATCCAAACGACAGTGCTACTACAAATTCGTTTACTCTCTTGCAGCTGTTCTTAACCGCAGAAATATTAGATCGGCCCACAAACCATTATTGCATTTCATGTCTTTATAAAACTGCTCTTAATTTTCCTCGTTGATCATCGTACCGACAGACAATACATTCAGCCAGAGGATTGGTCTTCCCATAAATTGGTTAGTTATTTCCGAAGATTTTTCGGGCTTCATTTTCAATCCAAAGTGACATATACAAGTTGTTCCAAACCAGTTGAACTTTAACTTATGTCGGAACTCATTGTCAGTAAATTTGTTTTTCGTAAAAAAATCAATGTCTTCTTCTCTCCATTTAATGACGAGATTCCATAACCCTCCCACTTCACTGCATTCCTACTGGTCCGCCTGTGAGGTTCGCCGGTTCGACCTCCAAAAATATCTGCAGGCATCCCGATTTCGGATCACTTCATCATTGAGGCCAATCAAATGCTGGTGTTTCTGCATTTGTATGATCCAGGAGTTTTTAGGCCTGCCTCTCTAACGCGATTGTAAGGCAACGTTCATTGTCATTGCCTTTTTGACGGGGTTCGTAGGATCCCTCCTTTGAACATGACAATACCAACTGTGTCGGTCGTGCTCCAATTTTTTCGGGATGGGTTCTTTGACGTGAAGGCTTCCTCGGATTCTGGAACCTAATTCCATCAATGTATATTTTTTTAAAGAAAGGTTTTCAGGTTTAAAGAACAATTCTAAAATTCAAAATTGGGTCTTAATTTTTTTGTACGCGATAAGTGTTATTTTAAAAAGGTTCATAAACGATTCATTTCACTCTAACGAATTTTCACTCTAAATGCGCAACTTATTAGTAAATAAAAAATTTCTTACTTACGTAATGGGTTCCGAAGACGTGAAGAGTCTATGCCTGAACGTGCGCTCGCTGATTGTAGTTTATTCAGAGCTAAGTGAGAGCTAAGTCAGAGTTAAGTGTTTTCTGGACACTTGCAGCTTAAGATAAAAAGAAAAAAATATATTGAAATTTCGATCTCGTATTAAGTGGTCTCAGAACGTGGTTTGAGTCCGTGGTCTTCTTCACCTGAGCTGTTCTTTCCTTAAAAGCTATAGGCGATTTTTGCATCTACTGCTCTCAGCAACAAAACAAAAATAAAAATAAATATTAGGCGTAAACGGCCATACAGGCCCTAAAGCCTAGCTTCTCCAACCATTGTGTGTGCGAAGTTTTACTATATACTATACGAAGTTATACACGAATGGAGGGACCTACAGTTTAATGTCGGTTCCGAACGACAATTTATTTTTGAGAACCTTCCCATGACATTTCTTACTCTTGGATGTTTGTCAGACGTTCGCAAGAGGTGGGGCAGCGAATAAAAACTTTCAGGTGGTACAGGTCGGGATTTGAACCAGCGACCTCTCGCGTGGTCCAACGCACTTAACCACTAAGCCACTGCACCCACGCTCTCAGCAACATGTAAACTTATTCCTAGAATCCAAATCTGGTAACCTCGAGCTGATCAAGTGAGGCCGGCTCCTTACAGCTAATTTTGTCTTTGTTTTTGTGTAGTTTGATTTGACAACAGGTTTCTCCGATAGCAAGATTTTAAGATGTTCAGAAAATCAGGGAAACACCCGCACCTACCTCACAGTCCATTTTTGACCCGTCTATGTAGATTTTATTTAAACCTGTAGGGAATTTTGCTCCAAAGTGAAACATTTCTTTATTTCGAGTTCCCAAAAGTTGAGTTTGGGATCTCTACAATTACTCCAAGGTACCTGCCACTGAACGATAGGACGTCAAACATCTTTTCGCAGATATTCGCCATCCTTGATAAACAAACCTCTGCCACCTTTTTCAATTATGTGACCAATCACTTCTGGCGGTGAATGATTGTGCCTAGATGTTCGCGACTGTATTGGGGTTCTGCATTGCGATTGATCGTGAAACCACTGACTGCAGATGACAAGAATTGTGTGTGTTACCATTTTTCTTTGTTCCTTCAAGATTAGTTTATCCTAAACTTCCCGACTCCATCAATCCCTAGATAAATGAAGAAAGATGTGCGCTACTATTTCAACTACATATCTTTTAACTGCATCGCCACCGCCACCGCCCCACAATGCGGCCACAAATCATTTGGCCGCTCTAATTCTGCCTCGGCCGCTCAATGCTCGCATGGTTCTGGATAGTAATTTGATTGATTACCTCCCATAATACATCATCCTTGTTAGTTGCGGTAATGTTTCCGTAATCAAAATCACATCGCCCAGAAACAGAAACAGAGACAGAGACAGGGAATTATATTAACCAATATTCGTGCCAGTCTAGTGCTGGTGCTAGTGCTCGTGCTCGTGCTTGTGCTTTTGCTCTGCTCTGTTTGTGCGCAGCAAAAGAAGTAGAAGTGATGATGACGATGATGATCAATCACGTCTTATCCCATCAATTTAAGTCCGACCTCAATTTCATTTATACACATACATACAGACAGATTTCAAGCCATCAGTCGTCGTCGTCGTCGTCAGCGTCATAGTCATCGTCATCGTCCATGTGTTGTGTTCTCAAACGTCAGACAGACATCAATCAAAAATTTCAACAGTTATTATTATTCGTCGGGACCACATCATTGCCCTTCTTTTCCAAAAGTCAACGCTACACACAAACACACACACATACGAACGGATACAGCCAGCTAACGTTGAATGACACTCGAGGAAGCATCAGCAACATTGCCAGGAGCTGCAGCAGGAACTTGCTTCGAAAACTCTATGAAAAACCGCACATCATGCAGAAATGCTCGCTCAACTACTGGAAGAATCTGCAGAAGTGCTCTGTCTGTGTCTGTGTGTGTGTTTGTGTTTTGATTCATCGCCGCGCTACAAATCTGTCAGAGATGACAGGAATCAGGTCCAGACACACGGTTGGGATAGGATTCGGGGGCTGGTTTACAATACAGTCGGGTGATTAATGAGTTTATTATTACTCCAGCCAGCGTCAGAAGATGGTCGGTCGGTCGGTCGTTCGGTCGGTTGTGTCTCTTTCCCCCATAATTCTGCTTTCTGTCCATCGCGCCCTGGCGTGCAATTTATCTTCTGGTTGCTTGGTTTCCCTTTTCAAAAACGCAAATCAGAAAGGAGGACAAGTAAAAGACGACGTTGATGATGATGATGGAGATGATGAAGCAGTAGAAGAGGCAGCATTGTGCAAGAAGAAGAAGAATGATCATTGTTCATTCTTGGATGATAGATGATTTGCCAGGTACCAACCTATCTACCCATACTTGGGAAGAGATTAAAATGAGTCTCTCTCTCTCACGTTGGCACATAATGAGCCGGTTGAAGGACACCCCATCAGGGCATCACAACGACCAGAGACAACGCTACACAAAGCACAGTGTCATCGAATTTATTACCACGGAGAATCCTTCCTTCTACAAGGTAACTAATGAGTTCACTTTTTGGCCGACAGATGGTCGACACGTAGATTAATTGACAACTAGACACAACACACAACAAGGGGGAGCCAGTCGTCGCGCTATTTGGAAATTCCACTTTGGAAATGACAACATCGCGCAACGCCTCCGGCCAACGCAACGAGGAGAGAGAGAGGTCTCGCGCCGCGCACTGTACACTCTCTAATCCGCCATTTAACAAATTATCTAATGACGTTTCGTGTCGGTGTCGACCGTGATAAGTGACTCCATCAATCATGTTGATTAGTGTCCACTGTCGCACGCGGCGATGGCGGCTTCGGCCATTTGCCAGAGGGGAGTCGTGTTGCAGGAAGTGGAAGAGCTTGATGGTGGTGCCTTGACTGAGTATGAATAATGGGTTAGTGGATTGTTGAGTTTTTTTGCTTTTTTCTCTTTTTTTTCGTATTCGTCGTTTCTAGAATCGCCATAGCCATAGCCGTAGCCATACCTTCCTACCTAGCTATATTAAAAGCTTCATGTTCTAGCTGTGAGTTGATGGACGAACGACGACGACGACGACGACAAATAAATGATCCGAGTATAGCTGCCATTCGATGAGTGACATTCAATTCATTTTCTGGCTGCCATACTAAGAAGCAAATCGGTTGCGAGATTAAGTAGTTGTGTGCCACTTTGGGTTGATTGCCTATAAAGGGAAAATATTTTGCACCTAACGAATTTTGTACAAAGGGGAGAGTCGGAGTTTAAGTTGTGGGGAGATACAACATCTTTTATAGTAACAAAAATATTTGACAAAATTGATAATCTCACCTTTTGCAGAATTGAGTCTGCAGTCAACCCTACGAAGACGGAGATGATGCTGTTTATAATGGGAAGAAGCTCAACTTATACAATGTGTCTGATTTTCTTGGGCACTCTACTCATCTTACTTAGCAAAGTGTTTAGGCATGACCCTCGACTCGAATCTTTCGTTTGCGTCAACACATAGATGCTAGAATCTATAAGGTCACAAACGTTCTCTGGCAGTGCCATAGGAAGTAGAACATGGAGACTAGTCCTAGACTAGTTCACTGGATACATACGTGTATTGTTAAGTTCAGGGCGCTTCTTGGTGACATGCCCAGGCATAGGGGACTGCATTCCATGTGTCCAATGCAAACCAAGTCTTTGAGCATTAGTGGATCGGCTTTAGTTCGAGTGATACCATTGCAAATATAACGCTCTCTGATGCCGGAGTTTAATCTTGCGATTATCGGATCAAATTATGTGAGTCCTTGGATAAACAATTTTCTGTCTTTCAAGCAGAGATCTTCTCAATTGCAACTTCTGCGTATATTACTTTAAAGAAAAGAGTAGAAGACGTTACGCTGTAGACATGCTCAGGTAGCCAAGCTGATCACCTCCAAAGTTGTTAGGAAGGCCATAAGCAATGTTAACAGATTCGGTATATGTATAACTCTGTAACTCTAACCTGGGTCCCAGGATATGAGGGTAACCAGCTCACTATCAGCAATTGTTGGTCGAACTTTTACGTCTACACTGCACCATACCAAATACTGACTTTATCTTGCATCGTGGAGGCATTCAAAGCTGCTGATCGACGGTCTAAAATTCAGCAGATCTAAATAACTCCTTCATTGACTGAATTGACTTCAGATTCTCAATTGGTCTTGGCACAGGTTCCAGATCCCTCAACGAGCATTTCAAAACTATTGGGGTTAGAAACTCGGGCCATTGTGGGTTCTGCCTAGGAAGACTATCCTTTTCGAACCCTTAAAAAGAAAAAAATCATCGCTGCGAATACCACAGTAGTACATGGTAGGACTTGTGACTATCGAAACCATGTCGATCTGTTGATGAATCTTGTGAGTGGTGATACGGGTGTCTCTTTCAAGTCACCCAAGCTGTCGAAGACGGGTGTTCCCATGCAAAATAAACTGCAGAGCTAGTTAGTGGCATAAGAGATGTTTCACTGATTAAATTTTCTTCAGCTTCTACAGAAGTAAAAAAAGAGCAGGAGTATTTTAGACATTTTTGATCTCTTTTTATCGATGATGGGCTTCATGCTTCATTCTTCGATGAGTTCGGATCATCGTGACCAGCTGTAAGTCCAAATCGGAGACGCCAACCGGTCTGATGTCTCATTCCCTTTCACCCCATTAATTGTGCGAGAACAAATTAGTGGCGGATTATACGCAATATATCGAATTCGAGTTAATCGCTTTGGGTGCTCCACTGCTGCGGAAGTTCCACCGTTATGATAATCTGAGCAGCTCTCTTAACAGCGTTGATCTTATTTGAACTTCGGAAGATTTGTCTGTCAGGTATTACAACTTTGAAGGTTTTGTCAAAGTCATACTTTAGTTTCTTGTTATCGGTAAGTGGCATAAGTCTCTTTCGATTAAAGTTATCAAGTATGCGCGAATGTTCGGAAGATGTTTGTCTCTCGCAAAGCACCTTTCGTAGTCACGTTATTTCTAAAGATTTTAATGGATTACATGCCCAATAGAGTTTCCAAGCCTTGTTATAGCCAGACAAACAATTTTGTTGTACCTTGTTTAGATTCAAAGGATAGGATTGTCAGTTAACAGTTTTCCGTTTCCCACCAAACAATTTAATCATATATTAGCTTGGGTCTTACAATCGCGGCGTCGGCTATAAGTCTCATTTCTTCTCAAAAGCTTTCGTGTAGGCGTACTAGGCATTCAGTCCCTTCTTCAATCTTTCTTCCGAATTCCGATTCAGTTTGGATCTGAATTCTGTATCATGGAAAGCAATCAACGCAAATTCTTTTTGGTTATAGGGGATTTCTCAGTCCCTTAATTGAGAATGCTCCTTAGATGCCGGGTAAATCGTCTTTCTAATAGTTTTCATGAGAACTGATTAACCCTACTTGGCAGTGGCACTGGTTAGGTCTTTCCGCTTTGGGGATAGTAAAGTTTGATTAGCTGCTCAAATTTTTCATTCGAAATCGCTATTAAACTGTCGGTCCCTTCCATTCGTGCCTAAAAAAATTCTTTGCACACAATGAAAAAATTAAGAAGCAAGGCTTTTGGTCCCGCAAGCATCTTTCTTTCTTTCAAGCTATCTCGAATGAATCCTATATTCAGGCAACCGATGAACTTGACTAAAGCTATAAGACAGTTGGCTCCCCACCCGTGAAGAGTTTCTACCTGAAACTTAGAAGCTGTCCATTCTCGGCAATGCTGGGATCCTGCTTTCAGTTATTCAGACCAAATGGGCTTGCAAGCTATGCCTAACTTGTTGCAGCTCATAGAGTTCGTTGTTGTACCTCCTCCTCAACTCGACCTCACCGCTTATATGACGGTTGATGAAGTTTAACAAACAAATTGGGGCAAACTAATTAGTTCCTCCATGTTGATGGGTTCTCATTTTTTCTTAGCTTTAAGTTTTTGTTGACTGCAATTTTGACCTCAAATAACGTTGGTAGGTCACCCAGTTGTGGATAATTTATCACTGATTCCAATGAAATGTTTGCTCAAAAAATGCTCGTTATTTCTAATGATCTTCTTTTTACAACAACGGTGATATCCAGTCAGCCCTCAGATTCACATGTACACTTGAAGAGGAGCGTTGAGATGTTATAATGTGTTGCTGATCACTCCCCTTAGTTGGGGTAGCGCTGCAGAACCAAAAACGTAACAAAGATTTGAAAGGCTTCAAAAAAATCCCCTCTTGGAACGTTTTAAAGATGTTATTCCTGCTTATAATTGCCGCAAAATGACACTTGATTGATTGCCACCTGTCTCCCGAAGGACTCTCCGCAAAATAAACAAACCAATGCCAAACTTAAATTAATTAAAAAAATAAAACTTCTCAATTAAATGCTCGCCTCCAAACTTTTGAATATGTCATCGCAAAACCCATAAGTTTTGAAGACGACCATCAGCAATCGTCGTCGTCGTTGGTGCTGCTTTTGTTTTTGTTGTTGTCGTATTCCCGCAAAACAAAGCGATTCCATTCATTCTAAAACTACGTGATGGTGGTTCTGCTGCAGATAGCATGCATTGTACACTGTCAACGAACTTGAGCATTTAAACCATGCAACGTTAAATCTTATCCCTACTCTCATGTGCGACATTCATGCTCTGTTAGAGGCACCCTTCTCCTCCCTCTACGATCACATTCATGCACAATCCGCCCACCACTACTGCCATATATCGTCTAGTGCACTAAATTTGTTTGGGACGGCAAAAAGAAAATATGTGTTTAGTAAGCGCCATCTATTATGTGCAACCATTTGTTATTAGCCCCCCTCCTCCATTCCCCAAAACAAACTGCCACAAAACTCCGCAGGAAGCATCCTCCAGCTCTCACGAGCTCGCAGCAGACACACACAGACACTCTTCTGTTCGCATCTATCTCCCTCCGGTCTGACATCTGACTTGGAACGTATGAAATTTGTGTCTGCTGCACAAGAATCCTTCTCGCTTCGCTTCTGCTCCTTTGTCAAGTTTAGCTAGTGTGTGCTCTGCATATCCTTTCGTTTCAGGCCAGGCGCCCATAATAAAGCGCAGTGCAGCGGCGCGGCGGCGCTATCGTGTGCACATTTGCAGATGCAGGAAACTATCCTGAGTGTAGAACAATAAGTTGAGAGCTTGATGGTGGTGCGTCCTTCTGCGTCCTCCTTGTTGTGTCCTGCGTTGCCTGTTGTTGATGGCCCGATGTTTCCTCTATCCTCTATGGTTGCTTTTTGGACGAATGTGTGGGTGGGGTGACTGGGTTTGTTTGAATGCTTTTATCTACGTCTCTAGCAGTAGACGTTAATCACGTTGAGTTATGTGACGTCTTTATGTCCCACTGTCACGTTCAGTGCTTTCTTTTTATGTGCTGCAAGTTGGAGCTTTGGGTGTTGCTGTTGTTGTTGCTGTTGCTGTTCTATGTGTTTTGATTCTTATTTGATTTCTGTCGTGGCAAGGACATTGCGAATCTGTTTGCTGTTATTCGTCGAGATGAAGATGGAGGTCCATTGATTATGCAACAGTGGTGGACTTTGGGATTTTTGAGTTTGCTATTTTGTCAACAGAGCGGGACCGTAGATGTCATCTTGTGAATGACGAATTGCTATTTGGCAACAAAAATGCTGACCTAAATAGTCAAATCTTACAATGGTTCCTAGTGGGATTAGTTATTGTTTAGTTTGTATAGTTTGGCAAATATCCTTTTGCACGTCTTTAATTCTTAAGTCTCAATAATTATAATTTTGCGGCTATAGACTTTGAGTTATGTCGCAACCACTAGTGTTGCGGTTACATTTGCTCGTCCGCTAGCTTCGGGCTCACAATCGACTTCCCGTTCTAAGACTTATCGTCTATGATGGCGACTTTGTAGATGATCCCTTACCGCCTCAGTAAAGACGCGATGGTTTAGTTGTCGCGTTTCTAGCGACTTTGTCTTTTTTGGCGACATAAGAGGACTTATCCTGAGACCTATTTTTTTCGTTATTTCCCTGGGCTTAGGGTGATGTTATACCAGCGTTTGGTACAGCAAGCACCATCTCCCACCGCCTGGTATTTGATTGTATCATCCTGGTCCCTTTCTTGTAAAGTACCACCCGCTTTATTTTTTGGCAATCTTGTCAAGCATGAAGACGGCTGTGATGTTGCTGTGACTACAGGAAAGCAGCGGAGGATTTGCAGTTCTTAAGCTTTTAAACACTATGGCTGGTGTTATCGGCCTCTGACCTCTTGAATGTTGGGTTGGGTTGACTAGTTGTCGGAGTACGGCTGGTAATCGCAACACTCCGTTTTCTGACGACATGCCTAGTTTAAGCAGTCATAGTTTTTTGTGTTTTGTTAAGTTTGTGTCATTATTTTTGGTCCCATGAGTACGTTCGGAATGCAGGTCCATCCCGAATTACCAGGATATGGCACTTTATAAAAGATCTTGCCTCGGCATCGGAGGGGGCCGTTCGCCTGGGATTTTATTCTGCGAGTTTTCTCCCTGACGCACTCCAAATTGAAGTTTTTGCAGGACTTACCTAATTGCCTAACTTATTGGATGGTCGTCTGAAGCAACCCTGCCAGCCACCGACAGTTCTGATCCGGGTGCAGGGAAAGCGCATTAAGTTGTCGTGGTCTTTGTAGAGCTCCATGGCACGAGTCATCTCGATCTGACCTTTTATTTCTAAAGAGTTTGCTTGTCGAACCTGAGAGAGAAATTTTCTGCGCAAAAAGTTGCCGCTCCAAAAATTGCAGGCTTTGATTTCAATTGTTATCTTTCCTCTTTTTAAACTCGGTAAAAATCCCTTTTAACGTTTTTTTTTTCTTCTTTCTTTCCAGGTAAGTCAACTTCAGTTGTCCCAATTACAAAAAGCTATCTACCTGGCATATTACATTGTATTTAACAAAGGTATGTGCATATTGCATACATTTATTTATAATATGAATTTATTTGGGTGCAGGGGTACATCTGACTTATGAACGAGTATAAAACATTATGGTTAAATAGTTCGTAGTATAACTAACTAAAAATACGCAAGTAACCTCTTACGTAAGTCAAATTTACAGCCAATTGTCGGTCGAAAATTCGAAAATCGAATCAAAAGTTGTCAGGTCGCTTCCATTCGTGTGAAAAATATTTGCCTTTTTCTTAATTGCAAAACCTTTATTTTTTAAACTTAACTTAGTGAAAAACTTTAAACTTTTAATATAAGCAATAAAGGTTAGCATTATGTGAAGATCGTTTCGGATCGTGATTCTTCGATGTCGGGTATAAAATCTTGTCTACCTTTCTTATCGTGGTTGAACTGCTATTTCTCTTCCTTTTTGGATACCGTCTAATTAGTTGCTTGTGGCATAAGACGTACTAGCCTTTTTTTTTGCTTTCAATACCAATTGAGCATAATAGCAAATTGAACTTCCAGCCGTCTTCAATTGCCTTCATTTTACTGGCGATGTTTTAAGGACTAATTGCAATAATTTTCAATATCTTCCTTTCGCATACATACAATGGCTTTTGAGCTTGACAGTTTTCCCATCAATTTGAATGTTAAAACATCCATGACTACTACTATCGATTAAGTGGTACTTGTGATTGATCTTCTTTCTTTTCGGGTTCTTTCAGCTGCCTCTTAGCTCGAGTATGTTTTGCAAAGTATGTATGCTGTTAGGATAGCGGCGAGACTAGGGTCGGGAGCAGTTGCAAAAAGAGCTTATGTTTTCCTATGAGAGCTCGTATACTGAGGCGTAAAGCGCTTGTCATAAGAAGACATATATTTTTTATTATTCGACACTTGCATCGCAGCTCAGGTATCTTTTTGGCCTAAGGGCACCTTTTCTATGTGTCTGAGCAATTTGCGCTTCTTATTTTGCTTGTTTGAGGTCATCGCCCCAAATCTCACAATTATACAAAAGGATCTGTAATTGACATGAGCCGTATTCTCTTGCTGTAGCCCTCCGACGTTAGCCATAACCTTACTTAGTAAGTTTTGTCTTATCAGCTCTCTCTCAGACACTATCCTAATTTTATGCTAAAATGTGAGTTCTGGGTACAGTTCTATACTTAGGTTAATACTGATTTGTTTGTATTGGTTGGGTTTCGTAAAGAACACGGCGCATTGCTTGGTTCAACTTTCTTTTAGCGTCGTCAGTTTTCCTGATTTGAATTACCATCGTCATGTCGCCTGCATAGCCTTCTCAAAAACGTATCTCCGATGCCCGATAGGTCCTTGTATTGCACGTGCGGTAATTTGTTTTCTTCGGGGCTCTTATGTGGAGTCTCTGTCCTTATGATAGTCTTTAACATGCGAAAAGTGCATAAGGTTATCTTACAAAGTTAAAAGCGTTTCTCACGTCTTGCTGGGCTGTTCGGAATATTTTGACTACTTGCGCTATAACTCCTACTTTAGAGAGAGTTCTTCTATAGCCGTGTTGTTTTACCCCTTTGGTATGGACGGCTGCATACCCAAGGGTCTGTACGCCAATGGACTATCTGGGTGTTCGTTTTTCCTTACTTCTTCTAAGTGCAGTACTTCTAGCAGTACTATGCGTCCTTAAGTCAGCTGTTGTACATGTAGCACCTTTAATACCTTAATAGGTATCCCGTAGGCCTTAGATATTTTTGGTTTCATAAATAGGTCACAGCTACTGCCAACTCATTCGGTTAGAGAAACTTTCGTCTTAAATCGGAAATGTTGGAAAGAGTTCGTTTATCAAATTTTCCTGGTTTCAGCATTAGGTAGATTGCTAGAGCACGCTTCTTGCGCATACATAACTCATGCCTCCCCAAAGGTTGTTATTTACATCTTCTCGAAGCTCTTTCCACTTTCGCATTTTACTCAGCTGACTGGCAATTGCGGCTGCAGTGAGGAATACAGATTACAAAGACGCGCACTGTCGTAAGAAAATCACTGCCAAATGCGGTTGTTCAAACAAATATCGCTCCTCTGCTCAAATCGAAAGAATACCACTAACCAATTGATGTTAAGGGCTAAAGGGTTTTATCTGTTTCACATCGTACAAATTCAAGTCCTGATATATGGCGCAGAAGCATGAACCTCTACAAAAGCAGATGAAAGTTCTCTAAATTATTTCGAAAGGAAGACCTCAACGTGTTGTGCGAAACTGAAGGCACCCATCAATGGACTGTGGTGCCTGCAATTGGAATGACTTGTTGGTTGGAACCGTTAGTTGTAATGATCTGTTGGTTTTGCCTTCTATGCCACAGATTTTCAATTTGCCGCACTGCTAGAGTCATCAACAGTTCTCTGTTTAAAAGAAAATTGGCATCTCGGCTAAGATAAACTAGCAGGAGCCTACAACGAATTGAAGATCGTCTCCAGATGTTTGAGAGAAGACTCAATACGGACAATTAAGCTAGCAGTTATTTAACCTTTTTATCTCAGGAAAATTAAAATCTCATGGCGTGAAAAACCAGCTGAACAGCCATCGCTTCAGCGCAATTACCTACTCACTACCCACCCTACCCTTCACATTAGCAGCACACAATGTATTAAGTTCTTTGCAATCCATCGTCGTCCTTCACAAAACCAAACCCTTTTCTGAAGAGAGCAAAAAAAAAACAAAACAGAACTATACAATTAACACTCATGCCATTAAGTCATCTCAATTACCTGAGACCAGCAAGCAGAGTAACTTTACCCCAAGGATAATCTATCACGCACAAAATAACTCACAAGCGAGGAGAATTCATTCCATTAATGATCTTTGATGATAGTTGTTGCCCTTTTATACGCTATTGCCTTACCGCACTTCTATTTATGTGTGTACTTCTTATTCTTTTTGTCCGCGCTATTGTGTTGGTGGGAGGAGGATGAATTACTACCTTTGAATCCCGTGCCCGTACCCGTTCCGTCTAAATTGGAGGTCTTACATTATAAAATATATCCTTGTGAAAGAATAATGACTGTTCTGCCATCTCGTGGCAAATAACCATTCATCAAATGTTCCAAATTACAGACATTTCACTTTGACTTACACGCTGCGGACCATGATGGTGCTCCTATAGTCCTTCATTTAGAGAAAGAGAGAGAGAGCTCACACACAATGCTCAATTGGTTTGCACCAATTTCATGGCGGATGGCGGCAACGCCAGTTGTGTGTTCTGCTGCGTTGCATCGTAAATAATCGGCAATTTCGTAAAGTATCTTACCCTGCGCCGGCCATGCACACCTTACTCTTTCCTTTTCGTTTCTTTCCTTTCCGCATGTGCATTTTC
This sequence comes from Ferdinandea cuprea, assembly GCA_963576555.1. NCBI lineage: Eukaryota > Metazoa > Arthropoda > Insecta > Diptera > Syrphidae > Ferdinandea > Ferdinandea cuprea. Next base: position 82,239,146 of record OY754961.1, on the reverse strand, counting down.
GAATGCCATGACCATAATTCTTCCTTTTCGCTTTATTCCGGCCTGGGCGAAAATTTATAGGTTATGGTTATGAAGCGTTCTCTCTCTCACTCTCTCTGCAATCTATCTCTACCTGTTTGTTTGTGTGTGTACGTTCCGAGCTGTCTTGTAAGTAAGAATTATGTACCATTTAACGTTTTTATTTGATCGTTGATTGCCTGCGCCTGAAGGCCCCCCTCATTAATGTGTCCTTAATTTAGTGCTATCTGTGTTTTACTTGGGCTATGGTTGTGGCGGTCGCCTAGACGACATTGGAGTAATTGTTTGCGTATAAATCAGAGCGCGAGTGAGGAATTGTCTCCATGAGATGAAGATTTGTAAAAGTACATGTGCCATCGCATACCCTTGAGGTATGTCGTTATTTTTCTAAAAGAAATATACAAATTCTTGTACACTCATTCGTCTCTGCTGCTATCGAATGGAATTGTGACGTGTGTGTTAATTGCCGGCAATTTAAGTCACCCACCGCCGCGCGCGCCGTCCGTCTATGCCCACTTACCATCGAGCTGCTGCCTGCTCTTTGCAATCGTCCTGTAGTTTGCAGTTAATCAAAATATCAAATTAACTGTCGTGTCTGTGGGGCATAAATCAGCCCCGGAGCTGGAGTTAAAATTTATGCACATGTCAAACTGTTGCACAAGTGGTGTGTTGGTGTTCTGGATGTGTACGAGAGCGAATGAAGGACAAAAGATAACACTGAGGGTGAAGAGTTTTGGTTGGGTTTGTACCAAAAAAAAAAAATCGGACATGCTTTATGTGGCAGTTGGTAATGAGACGGATATGCTTTGTGTGGTTCTCCCCTAATTGCATGCAAACATTGTTTGCTACAAGTTGTGTTTGTACTGGGATAAGTCCGACGCATGAAATTATCGTCGTATTTTTACTACAACACAACGTATGTGGACACTGTGCTTAATTGAGTGCACAAACTCTGAGGATTTATTAGGCAGATGGCTGGGACTCGTAATTCATTAGACTAAACCAATATTGTTGTCAAACATATGTGAAACGGTTTTCGAAGGACCCAAAAGGACACGCAATTGGTTTCGAGGTGGGATTTTATAAAACTATCTTCAAGCTAGACAAAAATATATAAGACTAGCCCACTTATCACAACTTACAACTAACTTACAGGCCCTATGCGGGTGTTCTAAATTATACATGATTTTCTTAATCCTAATGCTTTTCGGCCTTAAATCTATTTTTATTTTAAAACTATCTCTACCAAAAAAATTGGTTTAAAAAAAAAATTATGTAAAACTTGCAAACCATTGCTTACACTTCTCAGATCCACTTAAATCTCCTGTATAAGCTAAAACAGGCAAAGCAGGAACTTGTATTTCTTTTGGTGACAACTGTTTTAACTTAAAACCATGAAACCTAAGTCGGCCGACGACGCTCAGCTTCACCTTGTGCAAGGATGTCTCGATCGTATAGGAGCCGCCTATTTACGGTCTTGGAAAAGGCAGTCTGTCCCGTACGAGGCTTCCACTATCTAAGTAGACGAATGCCTCGGGAGGGGCAAAACACGGGTTGTACAAAACCCGATTGGAATAATAATGTTTGTACTCTGACTCTGGTTTTCTGTGAAGTCCAAAGCAGCGTCAAAGACACTTCCTCTCACACAGCCGAGTTCTTTCCATTAAAGATGGGGTAACGACAAACCACATCGGGCAACCATCTGCCTGATGAGGGCTATTTAGCAAATCAAGCCGACTGCTACAAAACAACAGTTCAGTGAGAGCAAAAGATCTCCTAGGCCTGGTAAGGGCAGCATCTACATATCTTTTAAAATATAAATTCCAAGGTACTTTACAACACTTTTACTCGCCAGTGACTATCGTTGTGGCCCTACGATCACCAGCTTGCGCCAATTTTGTTCTCGTATCCCTCAAGGCCCTATACAACAGAATCATTTCAGATTTCTGAACTTTGATTTTCCATTTGCAGCCATCGCAATATCGATGGATCTTGTCGAAGTCACTTTGCAAAAGATTTCCAATGTCCTCGACTTTTGGGGCCGTCCTGTACGCGATAAGGTCTTTGCCATATGCAATCACCTGAGTTAGTCGTTTTTTGGTGGGAAAGTAACCTGCCAATCAATCATGGATATCAACGAGTCACCAGCTGGCAACCGTAATAACTCGCATTTCTCAAATGTTTACTACGCGTGCTTTCAGGTATTTCAAAACTAGTATTTGAATTGGAAATTTTAGAGCGATTATTAGTCGATGGAGTAAATTATTGTTCTCTGTTATTAAAAGAACTTAACACATCCTCTGAAGTCTAGATCCCAGAGGTCCACAAGAAATTTGATGTGGGGTCCATTCATACATTTTTTTAGGTTCTCATATGTATTTGGATCCATAGATATTTTTTGCAATTTTGTATACTTTTATGGAATATATAATTACATGGAAATCATCAGTGGATTCAGCTTAATACATTTGCAAGGAAATGTATTCATGCAAGTCAATTATTTCCATTTGACGTGAAGGCTTTGAAAGACATAACAACGTCAGTCCATTCTGTCCCTGTAGCAATTTCAAAAGGAGATTTAAGGAACTGAGAGAGCTTCCCCTTGGAATCTTACGGAAAATTAATTTCTGAGATCGAATAGAAACCTTTAAAACACTTCAACGTTTTATTCAGAGGTCTTTTTTTATATTCGAGATTCATATATCAACATTACGCTCTTGATATGAACTCCAAGTCCCTCCTTGCTTCCTGGATATTCAAGTTTTGCAAGAAATACATTGTTATGTTCTCGTATTATCCAAAAACGTTCCATAACTTGACTTTTACTTAACTAACGAACATTGTTATGTTCCACATTGAACTGTCGGTGCTGAAGAGCAGAACGAGATCTCATGAAATTAATCAACTTAAGAGGTCCCCCTCCTTTTTTCACTAAGGTTTCCACAATGAAGTGTATTGTGGAAATCCACTGATGATCGTAAACCACTACATCTGGCTGAAACGACTTTAAAACGTTGGGTCGCTAAATCATTTTATTAAGAAGTTCTTGTTTCTTTTTGGCAGGACGGGTCCCCATGCCCCACATGCCGGGGAGCCCAAGAAAGTGACAAAAACATAGAAACAGTCCCCTGTTTTGCCTTATACTCGTTATGGTCAATGGTAAAGTCAGCAATACACCTTTTATCTTAAAACTCTTAAACTGAACGTACCGCTTGGCTACCATCAGTTTTATCTAATTTTATTTAATTTAATGTAACTTACTTACTTTACTTAACGTGCTCCCGATTCGTGAAGAGTTCATGCCTGAGATTCGGCCGCCTCCCATCCTCAGACCAAGCATCTTTGGTCTTCCTTGTCGTCTCGAACCTGGGGGCTGGGATTCGAAGATCCTCTTAGCTGGAGCATTGTTGTCCATTCGCTCAGTGTGGTCGAGCCAATGTAGTCGAAGAGTTTTGGCTTTTTGGACTACATCCACGTCTGGGTACACCTCATAGAGTTCGCGGTTGTATCTTCTCCTCCATACGCCCTCCTCGCACACAGGGCCAAATATCCGTCGAAGAATTTTTCTTTCGAAGGAGCTCGGTATTAGCTCTCCTTTCCTACTCGGCGGCGTATAGCAGAACTGCCAGAATAACGGTTCTGTAGAGTAGGCATTTTGTCCCTTGAGTTAGGAGTTTTGAACCCATTTGTTTGGCAAAACCGAAGTAGCAGCGGTTTCCTAGGGTATTTCTTTGTCGGTTGTCATTTGTGTAGTTGATATTTACACCGATGTAGATGAGCTCTCTAACTACCTCGAAGTTGCTGCTATCAACAGTAGCATTTTTTCCTATGGTCAGATGCTTGTTTGTTTGTTGATAGCAAACTTGCCCTATCAGTCTTCTATCGCTTAGCAGCAGCTGGAAATGCTGCTTAAATACATCTACTATTCCCTGCACGTCGGTGACTAGAGCCTGCGTTCCGGTCTTGAAAGTTGATACTAATTTACCACCATTACTCAACTTGAAGGCGTCAGACACTTTTTAATGTGTCACGGCAAAACAAAACTTCTGTTAAGAAACTTTGAAAGTGTGTGTACATCAAAATCACTAGCATCACTGCGTTGGTGCGGTATAAAACTCTCGAAAAGTGAAACAAAAACGTGTGCACAACTTGGATAACGAATGGACGTATGTAGATTCGCACTGCTTCTCTGCCACTTGCATATGTCCATCAAAGACCGCTTCAGAGTAAAACAGTGCATAACGATACCGCTGATCCAGATTACTGTAAATCTATCTCATTCCTACCCAAAAACCGAACAACACTAACTAACAACAGAGCATGCGAAGCGCATCAATTCGCTTGTCGCGGAATACTTTCCACGCAACTGTTTACCCCAATAACCCCGACGAGCGCAGCTTTCAAAGCCATTTATCAATTCATAAATTTCTCAGCGCTGAATTGAATTGGCCCATTGTTTCGTGCGATAATCTCGGTGCATTTATAATTTTTCTCTTCGGCAGAATTATGACGACAGCCCAAAGACTGTGGTTGCTGGTGGTGCTGTAGCTGTTGCAAGCATACATTTTGCGCAGAAATTATATGGGCCTACCATCATGCGGTTCTCCAGCATGGCGAAGAGAGGCGCGACGACGTCGAAGGTGGTTAAAACAGGATGAAGACCGAGAGAGAATTATTATGCAGCCAACGCACATTCGACGTCCAACGTGCCATTAATCGTATCCATCACTCCTCGGGCAATATGCATAAATTTCAAATCACAATTGAGCACGCACTTGGAGCGAGAGAAGGAGCAGCCTTTTGCCGTACCGCACTGCACCGATTCGAACCCGAAACCAGGCAAGCGAAATCCCATTCATTCTCCCAAACTATAGATGATGCACTTCTTCCTTTTCATTCCTTTCCGTCCCGCGCTGTGCCAACAGCAAATTCAATTTCCGCTTGAAGAGTTTGCGCTACAAAATTCATGCTAATGCCTGGCTAAAATAATTGACAGCGCTTTAGAGCAATATGAACGATACAGCTAGAGGAGAGGAAGGAGGTCAGCTACAAGCATAACAATAAATTAATTATGCTATTCCATGTGTGGCTCTTAAGCGCTAAAGAAGGAGAACTGCCTATCCATCAATGCGCTGTGCAGCTCTATTGCAAGTGGAGCGTTTGATGGATTCATTATGAAAAGCATGCACCCCCGGTGGTGGTGTGGCGTGGCGTGGCGGGACGTTCCAGAATGCGCCTTCTATTCGGGCGAACAAGTGTCTTACCTTCGGCTACCGTGCCCGCGCGACCGAAAAATGAAAGAAACAATACGTATCTAGTATAGGATGGTGTACTCTCTTCTGGGTGCAATTCGTGTACGCGTGATTTTTTTAATTAATTTTCTTGGAAATTAAATTGTTTAACTAATGGCAAAATTCAGAAGCAGAAGCAGCGGCAGTTGGGTTGGGGTGGGGTGGGCAGCCTCAATGTGTTCATGTTTGTGCATTGTCTGGTGTGCCAGTAGGTAGTGCTAACAATTTATTAAACCGCCTCTCGCATGGGGATAATTATTAGTAGTAGATAGGCAATGAGTCTGGTGCACGTTCTCTGGAAATGGAATTCCATGGAAACAATGTTTATGGTTATTTGCACAAACTTACAATAAATTACGTACGTAGTAGTTGTTGTTGATTTATGCGCGTGTGTATGGGAAATAGTAATAGATTGCGGTGGGGGGGGGGGGGGGGGGATAGAAATAGACAATTTTATTGCGCTACATTCGAGGAAATTTTTATAGGAATAGGGTTCTCAGAAATGTGGGACATCAATTTAGAAAGAAGGTGTTCTCTGCAATTTGATAATCATATTATGCAGAAGTTGAGTTGTAACTCGAGTTTGTTTTTTGGATTTATGACCCACCAGTGGGGGAATGGAACAATTTTTAATTTAGTTCTGTGGAAAGTGGAACAGTATCTTAGTTCGGTCTATGGTCCAGAAGGTGATAAGCACTTATTTTTTTAATAGAATAGAATGATTCAATGATGTCCTTCGGTAAAGGATAGTCAATGATTCTCGTTTAACGGGCATCCGAACCGTTGAGAATCTGCCTGAGATATATCACCCCTCCGTACTGTATGGACTCGGGATGCGCTGTTTTCAGTTATCCTGGCCGAGCGAACTGGCATCAGCGATTTTTCTTAAAAATAAATGTCGGTCTACCTTCTCGAGACTGGGGCCTGAGATTCTAAGATTCACTTGGCTGAAGAATTATTGTGTTTTTGCCTGCCCTACGTACTATTTGCTCTATAATAAGATTCGAGAAGTCACCTTAATCCGCTGCCAAAATGATCCAGCGGCACACAAATTCGACTGTAGCCATATACAGCTTCTGTCGATGAGTGCTATCATAGGCGGCCTTGGTGCCATTGAAAAGATGGTGTGATTCGATTTGAAATTCATAGGTCTTTTTTAGGATTTGTCTTAGTTTGAAAATTTGGTCTATTGATACATGCCGCTTGAGTCGTTCTCATAGTTCTTTGGATAGCATAGTCCTTGGATATAACGTACCCTTTATTGTAAATGTTGCTGATAGTCCATCGAACAAGGGTATCACAAAGGGTTCACAACGACCTAAGTATCTCAGGGAGGAGACTTTCTTCCTTGTCAACTCAACTAACGTAACCTAATTTATCGGACAAGGTTTGTTCAACCCATACTTACAATTAGTTGGAGATTTGGTACATACATCCTACCAAAACCTTGTTTACAGCTTCACGTGATGCCTATTAAGCAGCTTGCCAGCTTGCCTCACTGCAAAAAATCCGAGAAAATCCGAATATTGCTCCTAACGCAAGACTCTTCGTCTTCCTTTAGCTGGGAGACTCCGTATGACTTATATTTGTACGCAATATTTTCGTCTCCCTTCCTTCTGCTGGCTCGATATTCTAGTTTTGCGTTTTTGTCATCATTTTTTGTTTTACGGACTCATCATCATACCACGTGTGGTATTTTGAGGTGTGGTTGGTAACCTACGGTTTTCTTGGCTGCCTCCCTGATGATGTTGCTATTTATATTTGCTAAGGCAATTTTCGTGGCGACATCTGGCCACCTATTTGTTTGGCGGTTTAACTATCTGGAGAGTGCAAGGGGTCGCTTTGTCGATTCGCAGTCTTAGAAACCGAGTTCTGCTTATCATCCTATTACGAGATGCTACAAAGTCTAAGTCTAATCTAGGCCCATTTGACGGAAGCTGTTGTCTGTTTCATCTACCAAGTTTAGCATTAAGGTCCACGAGTATGATTTCGACTTCGTACTCCTTACAAGCTTCGTTGTCATTGTTGAGGAAGTTATGCAGCTCTTCCTCAATCCGGTCTTCAGCTTCAGTGATAGGGGCGTGGACACATAATGTTGTAAAACGTGCCTCTAATGCAGATTCAGTTGATCGCGTTTTCGGACTAACAGTAAGAACTTCAAATTTTAGCCGATTTTCCATTATGAATCCGCATACTAACTACATGTTCATACTGTATGTTTTCCTTTTTTTGCATACCTAAACCTTTGCACCTGGGGTGGACAGCTTACGTATGTTCCTGCCCCATACTCTAAAATCATAGACCATTTTCGTTTCGGTCCGTGATCTTAAAAAAAGAGGTCCATATCCGAGTCTCGTGTCTCCCTCATAACGTAATTTCTTTTTTACGTGGTAGGCAAGTTACCGACGGCACAACCCTCAACCTGGAGGGCCAGATCCAAAGTAATCTGCGGATCGATTTCACTAATGCTGTATGTGAGTGCGAACACTGCCGTTGGCCCATCATCCGCCACCATCTGTTTTTCAACAGGGTTGAAAGGTCTTAATGGCCTAAGTTTCAAATAAGTTCCAATCAAGTGAATTCTTCTGCAGTACAGCTTCTTTCTTTCTGACTTCTGACACACATACAGTCAGTCATCTTAGACAGAGAATTATAGTGGTGCTAGTTTCTTTTTCTTCAATCGCTCTTATAAGTTTAGCAAGTCTAAGGGACCTCAACCTATTTATTATTGGTAGTTTTTGAACTCGTCTAGTTGCAATCATGTTCAGGTGCAATGCGAAAAAAAGAAAAAAATAAGCCAGTGGCCATCGATTTGTTCGACGTTTGCATATGTACTTCTGAAGCATTTGGTCCATTCGATCAACGCCTGCTTTGTGCTTGTTGCAAAAAAATTCTTTTAAGTGGTGCGCTTGCCTTTTAACAATTTTCTTGAAAATGGCTTATCGTACATAAAAGTTGGTGAGATCTTTTTTTATAGGAAATTAAATTATCTATCTTTTTTATTAAGAAACATTTTTTTAGGACCTTTACTTTCAAAGTTACAGAGCCGACAAAAAGAATTTAGGAAATTTTTGCTAATTTTACTAATCTTTAAGTAGTGATAGAAGGCTAAGAAAATTGAAATTTATTTATATTTGTTATGCAACTTTTGAACGCTATCCGAAAAAAAAATTTTCGCTCCACCCTAATGGACAATATTACAGAATTATGTATATGCCAAATAGTCTTTCTGTTTGGCCTTATTTGTCCTTTTACAGACAAAGTAGGCATAGGTACCCACTGTGCTATAGATTTGATGGTTCATAACCCCCATTTAAGTGTTTAATAATGGATCCATGAAGAAATACCTAGGTGTTTTTGCCGAATTAGAGTTTGCTTTCCTTTTGGCCTATCCTTACCTTACCTAGAAGGCTGATAAATCTCCCACTTTACTGAATCCCTTCCCTACAACAAGTCCGCACACGATTCACTCTATGACGTTGAATTCCAAAGAGTGAAACTTACATCCAGTTTATGTCGTAACGAAAGTAGCTAATTTGGTCTCTCCATCCTTCATCCTTTCACCGAGCATTTAGGTATATACCTACAAGGAAACCGATCCCTACTTGAAGTAATTACATATAATTGCGTACAAAATGCCTGAATTAATGCCATAACTAGCATTACCACAACAATTTATCGATATCTTCAGCTGACGACTGACGGCTGACCGGATATCGTTTATTTACTCCTCAATCAAAACCACAAACTATCAATTTCAACATAATAATTCCTTTCGTCCATTTGCAAATCAACAACAATTGCCCACATCGAACGATATTCCGAAATCAATTTGTCATCGTCGTCGTCGTCGTCCGCATTTCTCCCCGCTGACATATGCCCATTCTCCCATGCTGCTGACAACCTACGACGACGATGCCACGAATATACACAGTATCCTTCGACATATATCGCATTGCCCGACCCGAACACAGGAGCAGAAGCCGAAGCAGCAGCAGAGGCAACAACGACGACAACGACAATGCAATCATTGACATGAAAAATTACTCCGGCAAAATATATTTATACAAAAAAAAAAAAAAAAAAAAACAAGAAACAAGAAAGAATAATCGATTTCTGCCTGTCGGTCGGTCTTTGCCAAACAGATACAATGCACAGATACCCGCGGTGGTCGTATCGGCCTGTGTGTGTTATGCCTTCAATCAATTTCGAATAACGGACTGATCATAAATCGTAATTATTATTATTGATATATTATGCACAAAACTAAATGTTCCTCCTCCCCACTGTATGCCGCTGCCGCCAGCCGAATAAACCTCATCGCAATCATTAATCAAAAGCAAAGCGAATTTGTGTTTTTTTTTTTTTTTTGATATTTATTTCACGATGGAGGGGGGCCTACGGAGAACTACCAAGGACTGAGGAACAATTTTACCCAAAATAGATACATGTCGCCTTTGGCAGAGCACCATTCACGATGATGATGATGATGATGGTTTTGTAGCATAGTGACAACCCGGGTGGGCTACTTACCGACAACATTGATACACACAAATAATATATATATATATATAAAAAAAAATAAGATAAATGATTAGCCATCAGTACATCAGCAGTACACGGCCTTGAGGAGTAATTAGTTAGATTGGAACAGGGGAAAAAATATGCTTAAACAATTCATGTGCGGATGACAGCTCCCCGAAGCCATTTTGTCGGTAGGGAAATCAATTTGTGTTCATTTGTCAAAATAGGGGTCATTATATAAGGTTTTGTTTTCAACACTGATTGGTATTGGTAGGTATAATCTAGGTGCCTATCTAATACGGAAGGAGTAGCAGGTATCTAATGTATACGCTATCATGAGATAAATAGATGTATAATTGATGGAGTTTTGGAGTTGAGCCGCACAAATACACAAGGCAATGACGATATACTAAAGTCTTTAAGTGCTTATTTAAATAAACAAATAAAATTAATTAAAAAATATATAATCAGACAAGTTAACACGACCAATAGCGTTTCATCAAAATATTCAGGCAACAATCTCCTGTGATTTTGCACAAAGTGAGCCCTGTAACGAGTAGTTTCTCCAAATAAAACTCGTTCTGACATAAATAAAAGTCGCCCAACTGTCTTGAGTCCTGTTTTTGCGCGGTTGAAACATTTCCAAAGTTTGTTATTGGTTCTCTCGCTCTGGCGCCATTTAAGCAAAAAAAAATCCTCTCAGCGAAATCGACCATCGACGGCCATCCATCCCAAGTAACTGTGTCAAAAGAGAAAAGAAAATAATTTAAAGTGGACTTGAGTGGACTCGCGAAATGTAAATCGGTATCCATCTACACAGATAGATTTAAGATGAACTGTGGAACAGCTGCTAGACTATTCCCGGAGGCACCAAACAATCAAAGCCTGATTACTGTAGTGTATTCCAAGCAAAAGTCCCAGTAATCGCGGAAAGGAGCAGGGCATTGTGTCAATGATGACAATACTCTACAGGGACATGTGGGTCAACACGCGGGCTCACGAACTGACAAAGAAAGGGTCTGTAATCGACATAGTGCTACCATTTAACCACCACCACTTTGAAACATTAAGGAAAAAGTACGAATTCAATTTCAAAATGAAGCTGGATGACATTGATGGAGAGTGGCAAGAAGAAGGTTGTGGCTGTGGTCAAAGTATGATAAAATCCGGACTAACAAAATTTCTTCAGTGTAACAAAACATCTCTCTTTCTCTCTAAGGAGATAGGCACCATCGATATCTGCAAAGTCTTCGGGAACAAAAAAGCACTTGAAAGCTACTACATCCAAGATATTGAGAAGTTTCTGATTTCAAAGCGGCTATCGGCACAACTTGGCGGAAGCACTATTGTCCATTCGCTCCATGTGGCTGGGTTAATTTTGTCGACGTGTTATAGATATTTGGAATATGTGGGTAGATTTAAAGCTGTCCTGTCCCTGTCCAGTTAAAAATAGCAAAACACCCTAACGTCGTAATGAATTGAAGACCTAACTAATCCCGTGTGGTTGACCAGTGAGATCTTCAACATCTTTTCCCTCTCAACTTTATTCTACAAATAAAATAAATAAGATTAGCCAGAAGGACTGGCCAAGGTTCTATACAAAGAAATATTCCAGTACGTCTTTCTTAAAGAGAGCGAGGATTGAACCTGGATGAAGTCCACGCAGGAATCTCTACAGCTTCTTCGGAGCACCCTCTTTCCTGTATGCAAATTGGCTTATTTACAGCTTTGGAGCAGTCTACTTCCCTCTACCTCTTTCATACTTAAAAAACCTTAAATATACCTAGAACTCCAAATAAAACAAATGGAAATCTCAACATGCCTTCACAGAAAGTAGGTCTGCATGAAGTTGTGCGAACTTATAAGGAATAGACCAATGGATACCATTAATATACATTAGCCACCTTCTTAGACATCAAAGGGCTTTTCAATAATGCCTATACTGAAACTAGCTATGAATCATCGGGTCAGGCTTGGAAGATTTCTTGCTAAGGGCAGGAATTATTCAGGAAAAACTGTGTAACAGTCTCTCGACCAAGTTTGAAAGCAGAGGAACATGTCAAGGTGGGAGATTTCGCGTCTTTATGAACAGAATCCTGTCAATCGACGGAATCCGAGTTGTTACATTTGCGAATGACGTGGTCGTACTGGCAATGGAACGTTTCCTGACTCCGTAAAAAGGGCATTTCGGCCGCAAGGAGAGCTTAGTGGGTAAACCTATTTAAAACGGATCTAATGATCCTAAGCAACGAAACCGGAACCAGTGATTCCTAGGTATCATTCTAGACCCTCATCACCATGGTTCTCTAAATTTACACATCCGTGAAACCCCCGATTCTTATTTACGGCTTATAACACTACAAAACTAAGTGGAATCCGCAGCCAAACGATCAAGCTCAACCGACTAATTATGATTCTTAACATTATACAACTCTTGATCTTCTTAGTAGCATGTAGTTCAATAAGGTCAACCTCACAGGCACTGCAAAATCCTTGATTTTACTCACTATACTACTGACTGTAACTGGCCAAACATAGCTTCCAAAAATTATTCCTTGCAAAGTTTCTATCAAAATAGTTTCTAATAGTTTCTATCTAAATAAAGCTAAAATGAAATAAAGGATTTCCTTGAAAATTGATGAACGTTTTCTCCGATTTGAATTGAAATTATTTTGTTATCCCCAGTTTTCGCATATCTTAAAGCTTAAAGCTTGTATTGTTTTTTTTTGTAAAATCTCTACATCCACATGGAATGCGTGTCAGATGAACTCTACTGTCGAAGTGATAGATTGAACTGTTCTGCTAATACACAAACAAGCTGGAGTTTACTGCTGAGTTTCATGGTTTATTTCTGCTGCGAATCTGAGTATGACTTGAATTCCTAATTAAAATGAGCAGGGATGTTTGTTCCAGTCTTTCTTTCTACATCGTAATCCACCTACCTACCCATCAACCAATTAACAAGCAATATCTTAAAGGAACGAATCTCTTCCATTTATCTCCGTCATTGATCACCCACATCTATCTATTGGTGTCAAAGATGTTTCCTGTAATTAACGGTCGTCGTCCATGTTACCAAGTCTTCAGGATATCCTTATCACAACACACACAGCGAACAAAAAAGAACTCACTCTCTCCCTGTCTTCCGATTTACGTGATGATTCTCCTTCTCCTTCTCCGTCAACTAACTTATCCCAAAGTCATTTGGGTCATTAATTTTCCAGGTCCTCACACCATCGTCGTGTACAATAACGACGACGGAAAGCTGATACCCAAAGCCAGAGGTGGAGCGGTACAACATGCAAGTCACTTCAAAATTCATTAATCATTTTCGTTCGCTTGTCGTTCACCCTTAAATGGATTCCACTCTAACTATGGAATCATAAAACTCAAATAACGTCCGTAAATGACGGGCCATCAATAACCTCGCTCCCTGCTACTATCTCCTCCCGCCCCCCCTTCCCCCGCCCCCAGGGAGCACCACAGTTGATTTCCTTACATTTTTCCTGTGTGCTGTTGCTCGTCGCTCGCTTCGAGTGTATATTGAGTGGGAAGGAAGTTGAACTATCAACACATCGATCAAAGCGAAAGTCAAACAGAAACCAACACCATCAAGCGGCACCCGACATCAACGCCACCCGTGTCAGGATTGTAGAACCATATACAGGAAGACGGACCAACAAGTGAACAAGTTGCTATCCGCACTTTGGTTTGATGGTGCGAGGCGCGAGGCGTGCGGCGCATGAAGACGAAGGCAAAGAAGCAGTAGTAGTAGTCGACGGCGACGACGAAGACGACGACAAAGAAGATGGTGACGTGACGTCCAATTGAATGTGGGTGGTGAACGAGGGGTGTAACTAGGGCACAGAACTTTCCCTTATGTGGCACGACCTTTCTTGGCCTCTCACATTGTACTGAAGAATGTTGTTTTGGGTGGACTGGGATGGTGTCAAAGACACGAAGCTCTCTTAGGGAGCTGTTATATTATCCGATGGCATCAGAGAACATTTTCCGCAACTTGTCATGGTGGTGTGGTGTCATGAAGTGAGTAAGTTCAATGATGGTGGGTTTTAAGGATCGATAGATTCTGATGCTGTGGTTCGTTATTGGTTTGACTTTTAGTTCGAGTATGCCTTTAACAGGAGCAAGAGCAGCAGCTCCATGACATGCTTAAGTGGCAAAAAGATGATGGAGGCCAAGTGGTGAGTGATTTGAGTGCTTGGTAAAATTGCGGAGAAGAATTTCAATTAAAGTAAAGAGTTACCTCAGGGAGCAGCAAGTTTAGAGTGAGTGATAGTTTTGATAGGCGGCAAACAACATCTGGATGTTAAATGAGGGGCGGAAGTTGGGAATTAGCGATGTTTTAAGAGGAGGGGAATACGAGTATGGGAGTGCTTAATGGAATGATCTTCTGTGTTATCTTAAAATCTTAATTATGAACATTTCTTCAAACAAGAAGAAACATCAAACAATAAACGTAACCATCGCAGGGTGTTTCTATGAGTAAAAGTCCGTGGTAGCATGCAATGAAAAATAGCGTCAGCAAAGGAAAATTATCGAGAAGACTCGAAGTTGCTCTTTGAAACAGCAAGTGAGACCTAGTCAACGACGCATTTAAGAAGCATTTCTTTAGACAGCATTCGAGACAGTGATAGGGCAAAAAGAGAAAATCCACACTAAGTCAAGAGCTCTTCATGAAGATATCCGAAATTGGGAGATCGCTAGATAACATGCGTTGCAATGTGCCGTTTGGCAACAGCTCATTTGAACTATTGAAAATATGCAGCGGATTGAGATCATGTAGTGGACAATAGTGCTCTAGTCAAGAGGATCTTCGAATCCTAGCCGCCAGGAAGGCGGAGATAAGGCATACTCTCTGCTTTAACCCTTAACTACCTACCTGTGATTTCAGTCACATAAATAACTACATGAAGTATTACAGACTACTCTTTTTTAAGTTTTTGATAGAATTTAAAAACCTAATCGAGTTCGTCTGCTTTGGCCTCTCTGCCTTAGAGAATGGCAACGAAGTCTTTTGGTACGTTCTGTCATCAGTTAAATTTTCTTTAATTCTCTCCTTTGGGTTTTTACCCATATTCTTAAAATTGATATCCTCTTACCTAGAAAACCATTCTTATAGTGTTCGCTTCAGATCCTTTCTCCTGGCTTCTTTCATGGCAACCTCTGGTGCCCCACAAGGCAGCCATCTAGGTCCGCTTCTCTTCAAAACCATTTGTTTTTCCCAAAGACTAGTCTTCTACAACAAGACATCTGTAATTTTTCGGTTTGATGCCTCAAAAATTGCTTAACATCGCCAAATGTCAATCTATCACCCTTTCTCATAATGGGAACCAGTCCCCTCACCGAATATACCTTCTTAGAACTTTGATATACTTGGTTTTGTTAGACGGTGGTCCAAAGAATTCTCCAACCCTTACATGACCCGATTCCCTACAATTCCGTTGTTCGCCCCCTTCTCGTATACACCAGTCAAGTATGTTCGCCGAGTTTCAACGAGATCATGTTTCCAGAATTGAGTGCATTCAATGCTCTGGCCTGCCTCCCTCTCAAGACCGCCTTAAACTTATAAATCTGCTTACATTTGAAGAACTCAGGGACAAATCAGAACATCTCTTATTTATTGACTTACATACATATTTTCTTCAACACTAACCCACGTAATTGACAATATCCTCCTCTTTTGTATCAACGACTTACTGCACCTCTTATGTCACCAACGAACCAATCTTCCGCATGCTGCGGAAGTTTAACACAAAGCTCGATCTCTTTCCCAATTTTTCCCTTACAAAATCTTACTCCGTAGTACTTTTAAGTTAGTATATAAGCAATATAGCCTGTTTTGAGCAGCTTCGTACAACCAAAATTAAATTACATTAAACCATCTTATAGGTGGTATCAGTGAAAAAAAACTTTTAAGCATGTAAATGTCAAGTGAATCTCCTCCTGTAAAACGGATAAGGATTGCCTTTCAAAGAATCATTAAAAACCTATAGAAATTAAGTGGATTTGTATACACAAGTCCGTTTCTAAAAGCTCCAGCCTCCTGACCTACTTATTGAGAAGACGGTGTGCAGGAAGGATACATATTAACATCTCTAGTCGAGGTATTTAGTTTTAAAATTCCTTTTTATCTCTTTTCGGGCAAACTGAACCATGAAGTGTTGTTTAAACAACGACCAACCAAGCTAGATAATCACTGGCCAAATGCTATAATAACGCTTTCAGTAGCCCCTTAACTATTACAACTACGGAAAAACAATTGTTTTTGCTTTCTTTGTCTTTAAATATCTTTGTCTTTAAATATGCGTCTTACGCATAGCTATAACTGGAGTCTGACGCTGCTCTGCGCCTGCATAATGACTTGATTGTTGAACGGCAGTTTCAGACTAGCTTGGTTCTGATGACACGTGATTCCAGCGCCTTAAAAGCGGTCTGACTGTCAATATATAAACAGGTGATAACAGTTTCAGATAGCATCTTCATTATTCTGTTTACTCATTTCGCGACCATAAGTGCAGCTAAACCTCAATGATCTTAGAACTGCATTACTGCGTTATTTTTTAATTGTTTCCCGTTACGATACAGCATTGAGGGTTTTGTTTCGCAATCTTGAGAGAACCTCATCCGTATCTGCTTGATTTCCAACACGGAGATCATTCAAAATAGAACAGTGATGACTTTCACAGAGTACCTACCCTGAATATCTAGAGGCAGAAGATGTAGAAAGATGTCCAGTACAACTGTGTTCTGCGTAAAGCACTCGTGACAGCGACAATTATTTGTATTCCCGCCAATTTTTCTTATAAATTCTTATAAATTGACTTTAAAACCTTCGTCTTCCCTACGATTCTCTTAAATGCAAAGAAGCCGGTATAGGCCTTTATGATACTTTGCCAAGTTTTCCGATTCCAGTTCAATGTTTTATCCAGAATGATGCCAAAAAACTCAGCATTGACGGATAACGCCAGCTCTGCCCCATTAAACCGATATTTTGTATCTTCGGGTAAATTTCGTTCATTGACGTTAAGTTTGCCGTCTTTAGCTAAGAGTTTTTGAACACCTTTCAGTGGGTTTTCGTCTAATCTAAACTTTACAACAAAGTCCAATGATACCGACGAGCAAAAAGAAGCTTCTTATGACAGTTCCTTTAACAAACTGCCGCACCCTTATCGAAAATGCCCAAATGCATTCCATAAACACGGTTACACATCTTTCTCCCATATACAAATCGGACACCTTATACTTTCTCACTCACATCTAACACTCCCTGACCAACACACAAACACGGTGTTATGGAATATGGTACCTATGCTGAGTTGCAAGACATAATATAATGTAAAACCACCACGGAATCTACCAGTGTGGATGATGGATCACAATTTCACTGTAATCACCATCCGCATCAGCTTACGCGTAAAACTGGAAGCCATTTGCAGTAACCACAACCTTAACTGACAGCTTCAGGCAGCAGCAGCCCCATCATCATCATTACCCATAACATAACATGCGATAGCATATTATAGTGTAGCAACCTTATGCAGGTCTAATCTCTTTGGAACAAGGTAAATATAATAACAAAACTCTAGTCCTAACCACAAAGATGTCGAAGTCTGTGGCAGTCACCCATTGTGGTGTCGATATTCAATTCGGATTCTTCGATTTCCATTCCCGTTCCGGATGCCATAACATGTCAATCAAAACTAATAGCACAACGCATACGTTGGTTTGTTATTGGGTGTTCTTTGTGTGTCGAAGCAATCCTCCATCGCATCAGCAGCACCGCTCTGCCACAAGCTACCTGGTCTGGTTGTACTTTTACCTGGTTCAGTTTGGCATAGCATGACTCTGACATCACACATCATTATCAGAGATCAGACGACGACGGCGACGGCGAAGACTTGGCTTAGCCCAGCTACTGTTGTTGCTGCCGCAGAGGCACTAAAAACTACACCATCGCATCACAGACGCACGTACTGTAATTAGAAGTCATCACTCCATCAGTTTGCGCCACATGAAACAGACGATAGACGGATAGATAGATGGATGGTAGGATGGTTGCAAGTATAGAAGCAGAAGCTAACTACCGCCGGTACCACGACTGCCGCTGCAACAAAGCCTGGCAACTGGTAACCAATATCAATCAACATTTTTGTTCAAAGTTAGTTAGGCTGCCATGATGCCGCTGCCGAGGCGATGGTGTGCCGCCTTTAATGGGGTAAGCGCGCGAAACATGCAACTCACACACACACACGCGCAATCATACGTCAAGACAACAACGCAATTGTTAGTTACCTATAGTTGCTGCTGGAACAACACAATTCGCCGATTGGGAATTGACTTGAAAATTATTAAATCGGAGTCCATTAATCTTGTTCCATTTGACAGGCTACCATCAGTTAGTAGATTGTTTTTCCTTTTAGCCTCGCCAGGGGAAGTAGTAGAGTTTCACTTTGCTGCTGCAAATTACCACTCTTTTATGTAATTGGGATTATCGTGACGTGGTCTATGGGCACGGTGTGAACAACTGTGAACAACTTTGGAATTTAATGGTAATTGTGTCGCGAAAAATGCAAAACTGTTCAAACGGTGGCTGCGTTTTGACGAGACTATGAATAGGGTTGGTGTTTGTGTTTCTGACTGATCCTACATCGGGATCAGTGATTTTCTTACCCAAGATAGTTTTAGCTTCAAATGAATGATGCACCTTGCATAGCTAGATGCCTTACCAGCTTTGTTGGTTAGGGTCCACATTTTCAAATCTAATTTCAGGCTCAAAGTTTATGGCCCTGAATCAGATAGAGATCTTTCTTTACTCACCTGACAAAGTAATATACTAACTCGAAGTTATACGTCTTCGCCTGCTGTTATGAACCAGGATACCCAGGGGCTACCACAAAACAACTTGAATAAGGGCACAAGGAGAAGGACAACAATGCTCAAGGCCAACTCCTAGTGAATGATGACAAAATATACTACATAGGTAGGTGGCGACAATATTGTGAAGGACTTTCAAAAGAACTGTTGGATGTACCCGACATTGCAGCAAAAAAAGTTAGAAGAGCGGTCAAATACTCAAAAAAGTGAAAAGCGGTTGAGCCGGACAAGATACCCTATGAGTTTTGCAAGGAGATGGAAGACATCGGGTACAGATAATCATAGCTATTAATTTGAAGCTCATGAGAGGCAATCCAATGTCCAATAAGTGGAGGCCATTCCTTTGCCGAAAGAGAGATACGCGAAACTCTGATAATTCTATATCTCTATCAAACTAAAGACACACTTCATGAAGACCATCTAGCGGGTTTAAGACGAACGATCACTGTCACTGGTCGATCAACCACAAATGCAATTCAAGTGTGAGTGTATCTGTCATAATGGAAAAACGTATTGATTCCTTAAAAGATTTGCATATGGAGCTGTTTCATGAACCTACGTATATTTATTTATTTATTTATTTATTTATTTTCATCAAATGAGAACATTCACTGTTCTCGTTAGATTACCTAATTACAAAATTTTAATACTTAAGTACTACCACCAAGGCCTAATGCCAAAAAAAGTTTATTTTTAAACGAGTCCCTGGTAAGATCAAACTCAAGTAGGCTGCTAAACTTATTACACTCTTTTAGGCACCTCGAAATTGGTTCATTACAACCATAATTAACCCTATGATAAGGAACATAAAATAGTAAACGATTTCTAAGAACTCTTGAAGGAGCATAAAAACCAATTAACGATAGAAGTAGAGGGCAATCGATATGATTATTTATTAAATCCCGAAAAAACATAACCGAAAAGTATTGTCTACGTTTAAAAAGAGGTAAGATGCCAAATAGTTTGCATCTTGTCATATAGGTAATATAGTATATATAGGCGTATAGGTAATCATAGACATGTACGATGGAGCAGTGACAAAAGTATGATGCCCCTCTGCACTCACCGAAGAGTTCCCAATCAAAGTTGGTGTGCAACAAGGAAGCGTCCGTAAATGCCTCCTAAGGAAGGTTCTACAGTACAGTTATTCATACGTGGTTCGGATGTTGATCAATGTACAAAAGTTATCAGGGCGAATGAGCAACAGATGACATTGAAGATGCTTCGCATGATAGCAGGAGAAGTTCAAAAATCCGATGTAGCGCCTGCACAGCGTCAAAGAATCCATCTCGAAAAAAATTGGAGCACCGGTTGTGCTATTTTTTAAGGCAAAACTGGCGGCTCACTTAGTATTGCCATATGCACAGGAGGGACTCTACGACACGAACCCTGTCAAAAGGGCAATGCCAATCGAATGTTTCTATACAAGAAAGCGCGAAAAAGAGGCAGCCCTCAACAACATCAGCATTTGCTTGGCCTCAGTGAGGAAGTGATACGAAACCGGAAGGCCTGCAGATTTTGCTTGAGGTCGAACCGGCGAACTCCACAGGCGGAACAGTAGGGATGCATTGAAATGGGAGGGTTATGATCCCTATAATTGGGAATAAATGGAAAAAGAAAAATAAGAAGACGAGAAGATACCTTTTGCTAGTTCGTATGTGCTTTCCCGGTGTTTTCAACTGCAAAGAAAAAGCTTAAGCTTGTTTTTCCGAAAAGAGATAAAACTGACATTTTGTGGTCAAATCTGGCAACTCTAATGTCGTTAATGTTCAGTTCGGTTTGCCATTTCATCATGAACAGGTTGACAAATGAACAACGCTTGCAAATCGTGAAAATATATTTCGAAAATAATGGTTTAGTTTGCGAAGTTTACCGCAAGCTCATTTTGGGTTAAATGGCTACGTCAACAAGCAAAATTGCCGCATTTGGAGTGAAGAGAATCCACATGAGAACCCTTGAAACGCCATTACATCCACAAAAACTGACTGTTTGGTGTGCTCTATGGGCTGGTGGAGTCATTGGGCCATACTTCTTCCGAAATGATGCTGGAGAGTCAGTTACCGTTAATGGAGACCGGTATAGAGCCACAATAACCGACTATTTTGTTCCCGAATTGGATGGCATGAATGTGGATGAGATGTGGTTCCAACAAGACGGCGCTACATGCCACACAGCGCACGTCATAATCGATTTATTGAAGGAAACATTCGATGGCCGCATAATTTCGCGAAATTGGCCACCAAGATCGTGTGATTTGACAGCATTGGATTATTTTCTTTGGGGATATGTGAAGTCGCTCGCCTAAGCCAACAAACCAGAATCGTTGGGGGACTTGGAAGCCAACATTCGTGACGTTATTGCCGACATACAGCTCCAAATGCTTGAAAAAGTGGTTGAAAATTTGACCTCTAGACTTGTCTTTATTCGAACGAGCCGCTGCGGCCTCATGCCCGAAATCATATTTAAACATTAATGGCATAAAATTGTCCTTCCAATAAAGCCAAATTGATGGACATTAAAACGATTTTCTTGTGTCTTACTTCAATTCGAAGTTCTATACCTCTAAAAAAAAACTCCCTGTAGAATAAAATACATAAAGGACTATTTATTTCCTCACATTTTGCCGCATTTATTTTTTTAATTACCAGGAAAGTACATACTTTTATAATAAATTAGCCTTAACTCAATTTAGAGTTTGGATTGAATTGAAAGAATTAGCTCTCTAAACAATAAACTTACCCATTAAACTATAAGTTTAGGTCCCCTTTCCTCTCTGTGCAATAAATATGCTGACATGTGCTGACATTTACATTTGCCATAAAGTCACTCTCCCCCAGCAAAGCATTAACTATATCCTTTGACCCATAATTTTTAAAGGATTCGTTTTAAGGACTTTCTAAGTGACACTTATGTGTCATTATACCTCCAGAGTTTGGCCCCAAAACTTTATAAGCATTTATGCATAATTCAAATGTTTCCCAAACTCTTTATTAAGAACTCCATCCTTTCGAACTAGAAACCTTTAGCACCCGCACAACGAGTTCGGATCTCGAACAGCTTGAGAGCCTTTATTCGCCTTACCTTTATTTCTCTCTCTCTCTCTCTCTCTATCACATCGTCACTAAGTCCAATCGATAAATCTCCCTTAAGCAATCCACTTTATCAGTTGTCTACCAATAACTAACAATCGCCGCGCCGGAGAAAAACAGAAAATCGAAGGCGACGAAAGGACATGACACAAGCTACCGGCCATACAACCCAAGAAAAATAAATAAAAATGAAAAAAAAGAAAAGGACCCAACCCGTGGGATAAGGCAACGACGAAAAATAGCTTCACTTAAACAGTGAGGAGAGAGAATTAATTTTACTCGCCAACTGAGAAAAGATTTATGAGAACATAATTTAAGATCCTCCCCGAGATGGTCACATGAAAGGACATTCATTCTGCTCTCACTACCGAAGTGTGTAGGTACGAGTACACTAGCTAAGGCAACGATAACCTGGCAGGGCAAACAAACAAACAAGCAAAGCGTTATTTTTCACGTCCTTCCACTTTTATCGGAAGTCCTCGCACTTTACGACCAGCGAGCCAAAATGCCCCCCAAACGAAGAAGGAAGCTTAGATGGGTTGTAGTTGTACCGAAGGAGCACCACTTTTCTGGACAGCGCATATCCTTGCCATCGTGAATTATTTCTGTTTTCTGGATGCTTAAGTGGAGTATGGCATGGTGTTGGTGTTGGTGTTGGTGTTCTGTTCACATTCCAATAAATATTGTGCATTCAGTTGCGAGCATAGGGACGTGGCTGCTGCTGATGCTGCTGCTCCGTTGCGAACACAATCTAGTGGGAGGGAGGCACTGAAAGTTTTGATAGTCGTGGAATATAAATCAGGTTGTTGCCAGATCAAGGGATGGCTTTGTAGGGGTTGTGCTTGTGCCATCTGTCCCAGGCTCTCTCTCTCTCTCTCTCTCTTGTTCGCTCTCTGACATAAATTGTCCTCGAACCAGCAAACCGACCGACATTGGAAAAGTAAAATGCCAACCCCGGGGGTGCAAAGGTGAGGCGCCACTCTGTAATAGGAGTCGTATTCGTCGTCGTTGTCGTTGTCGTTGCTGTTGTCCTCGTGGTGCATGGAAGGGGCGCGCCGAGCACGTTGGATGCAAATGTCAACGAAAGTGAATGAGATTGGCAGGAAGCCGTGGGTGGGAAATTTATTTCTCTGCCTGACATGAACTGACATGGCTTTCGGGGAATGACAAAGCGTTAGGTAATTAAGCTGTCAGTTGGGTTTCATGAAGGATTTGCTTGTGGTGCTGCTAGTGGTGGCGAGAGTCCTCGGTGTTGTGTTGTTTTCGGTATTTTTGCACAAGGAGCACGGGATGGGTAAAGCGTGCTGTCTTGAACTGTGTCGTCGGGGGTAGGTCGCTTGTAATTTTGATTCATGTGCTACGACGAAGTTTTGAAATAGTACTGCCTTTGATAATTGTCTCTTGTCTCTTGTCTCAAGCTTGGCTCTTGAAATTGTTAAATTGTAAACAGGATGTAAAAGTTTGTAAATCTACGACAACATTGTGACAAATATTTCTTGCCTTTTGATTACAGCTATCTTGGTGTCTATTCATCACAAGTGTCCTTGTTACGAACCACGGGTAAAACTTTTCTGTCCGGCGAGTACCAATACCTATAGATATATAGAATGCGCTTCAGACACCATAAATCTCCAGTTCGACGGAAGCAATTAAAAAATCCTCTTAGAAATATGACAAGGAATATGGTACTCTGGGAATTTATTAAACAGAGATGTCAGTTCCACTGACAGAGACCTCGCAAGATATACACAGATATACTATATATATTTTGCATGGCGGAACGAGTATGCGGCTGCTGTCACCGACGACGTCGCAGTAAATAGGAAAATTACACTTTTTTTTTTTGCGTCCTTCTTTCGGTGCATCCTTTGCTGAACAATAATTTTTACTCGCTCTTGACAGAATCGCCAAGCGGTAAGGACATAGCCTCGCCTCGTATAAAGAAGAGACTCTTTTTTACGAGGTGAGAACGGAAAATTAATTGCTCGCCTTGCACAAGGGCGATATAATTGAATTTTTAGTTGTCGACGTCGTCCCTATGCGCGCTAGTTATTTCTAGGGAAATTGTGGTACCTTTAGCCGTTGTCGTTGTCGTTGTCGTTGTCGGTGCCGACATGATGACAATGGCAACGTGTCTGTTTGTTGAACCACCAATACCACCTCGGTGGAGTTTGGAGTCTTTTGTTGGAAGAATTGCTTCGAAAAAAAGATAGGAAAAACAACAGAATCCACAATAGAAGTCTGCGCAGTGTCAATATAGAAGGAGTGTACGGTACGAGTATATGGTACTTGGTTTGGTGCCGTGAAATATATTTCATCTGACGGAAATTAATGTCCCTGCAATTCGGTGTCATTTTTGAAGCTATTGTTCGGAGTACCCACCTATTGTACTCCAAGGTAATGGTATTTGCAAAACTTTGTTAAAGCGAGAAATGCATATTTAACGTCTTCTTTGGGTTGGTTAAAGTTGGATTCGCAAATGAATTCATGAATTTAAAATGGACACCATGGAGAGTACGTGGTGCTCGTATCAGTAGTATCAGTGAGCTGTGTCGCGTGACACTGGAGAAGCATGAGAGACATTTTTGGTCGGTCATGCTTAAATCGTTAAGATCTTTTTAGAATTAAGCTCCTTAATGAAGATTTCGTTTCTGAGAGAGAGAGAGCCTGGCATGCGCAAACAAGGTGGAGATTTGTCTCTTCTTCTTCCGCCTATACCTCCTGCAGCTTCAACTAAAGTCATTTGAGGAAGCTCCAAGCCTGGTTGCATGTCTGTCCATCAGACAGTTTCCACTGATGATACCATTTGTAGCAGTAATGTAGGATCTATTAACACGTCGACAAGAGTGTGGAGCAAGAGAAAAGAAAATTCCGTCATTTAACTTAGATCTCTGACGAACAGGACCCGAATCCATATTGGATTTTGCAACATCCCATATTCTTTAAGGTTAACTGTAGGAAGTAGGTTTGCCAGCAAAAATGAAGTAGACGACTGAGTCGTACGAAACTTTTTGAATCGCCTCAAACAAAATGGAAACATTATATTAAATACAAAACATTTTTAAATAACATTTTATGTTTTGAAAAATTGGATATTCTTAAAAACCGCTCTAACGATTTTCATGTAATTTTGCACAGTGGACACGTTTCATCTAATTGTTCAAAATACAAAAATAGATCAAAATCGTTGCAGCCATTTTTGAGAAAACGAATTTAATTGAAATTTAAGAAAATTGTTAAAAAAAAGAAAAAAAATTATTTCAAAAATCGTACTCATATTTGTTTAACAAACCAAATAGTAAATTTTGTAGGAATTACCTTTATTAATTTTTGAGATACTGGCGGTTTAATAAATTACCGTTATTCGATTTTTTTTTTTAAAACCAAGTATACAGTAATTTTGGCCCAAAAAAACAGAAAAACACCAAAATCATTGGAACCATTTTTGAGAAAATTGGTGATAAGTTATTTTTAAGAAAAAAAATGGAAGGTACTGTTATTTACAAAGAATAAAAAAAAAGCCGCGGGATGATGTTATCCCAAAAACTTTATATACGAACTTTGAAACCAATCTGTCGAACCGCTTCGCCATTCGGCTCCTGGACAGACAGACCTACGGACGGCATTTGCGGACCCACTTTTTTGGACTTCTCTATAGTCTCTATATAACTCAGTTTGAGTTCAAAATTTCCGCAATAATTTTCTCTTTTGTGTACGTGAATGTTAAAAATAATGCAGACGTCTGGCAGCCTCATTCCACTCATGCCCCTTTCATGCTGTTACAAAGCACCTCACAATAGGCTTTATATAAACGACAAGAAAGCGCGAGATATCTGTGCGTTTTTTGTCATTTTTCAATAAAGGACACTTGGGAGGAGGGGACTGATCTTGTGTAGACTGTAGAAGCCTTCTTGGTTTTCATAAAAGCTAAGTAATTTCCTTAAGTAAAACAATTATCTAATTAAAAATCGAACTACCGGAAACTAAAGAGAAACTGTCACTTACCAAATTTATCTCTTAAACGATGCGCGTCGTTAAGCTTGCTCAAATCCAATCACTCTCCAACACCTTTATAAATATTAAACACAACTCAGCCCCTTTATTACATCTTAAAGAATACCAATCGTACCTATTTCGACACACCAATTTCCTCCCATGAAACCCGTCATTACCCAACCAATCTGCAGTCTACTCTTCCGGCATCAAATCCCAATCAATACTCTACTTCAAAGCTCGTTAAAAAGGACCCCGACAAAAAAAAAACCAGAATCCAACAACCAAAAAATAAATAACTGAAATATTAATAAGAAATGAGAAATCTCACAACACAATTAAAATCCCATTTATAGCTACCGAATTCGTTTGTCATTTATCATTAAGATAAACGTCAAGCTGTCAGAAATACAGAAAATATCTTGTTGTAAACTCTTCATCTTGGCATTCTTTCCCCTTCAACATCATCAATTCCATCCCAATCCGCACTCACTCACTCAGAATTCCCAACTTGCTGCTGCACAGCACATCAACAGCCAAAGAAGCCGAAACGAACCGAACCGAACCGAACGAAACCACCACCAACCATCAGGCAACCACCACAACTCTTACGCTATACAAGACCCGAAATTGATTTATCTGTCTGCCCAGGTGATTCCGACAATTTCATTTAATATATCGGAATCCTCTCTGGCACACTGATTGCCATAGCAGCGCAACAGAAACACGAACCAAACCCGAGAATACCTTACCAGCAACCTTAGGTCCAGTCGACCGTCCGACCGACCGACCGACCGACTGACGCACATTCGCATCTCATGACATGGTAATGCGAACGGACATGACCAATGATATGGTGAAATGAAAGATATGTATTTGAGAACTGACAAAAGGCCAAGACCACAAAAGCAAAACCCGAAATCCATTAGACAAGCCATATACAGGATTTTTCTGTACTTACTCTCCTGCCAAAGGGCGGGGGTCGGGCGGTTCGTTGGTTGGTATGTTTCTCAGTCGGTCTGTCGGGCGGTTATGGCCAAGAAAAGCTAAATCAAGTACACGCACGAGAGGGCGCATCTCTTCCCCCCCCCTCCCTTCCTTTCCTAATATCCCCCGCTATGGATAGGGAAACAGATAGACTGAGAGAGATAGAGAGAGATGAGGAGAGTGGAGCCAAAGTTGAAGTTCGAATGGCGGCTAGTGATGGGAATACACAATGTGTGCATCTCACCTGGATTAATTGGACGGAATAATCCAGAGCTTTGATGTGGATTCAGACAAATAGACAGGCCAACAGACAGACAGGCCGGACAGCTTGACAGACAAACGAACAGAATATTATATTATTTAGCATTTAAGTCCTTCATGTTTATTATGGATGTCAGATGAAAGGGAAAAGATCCTTGTTGTTCATCGGACTGTACAACTACTCAATGATGACTGGTGGGTCAGGTCGGTCAGTGGCGTCACTAAATGGACGAAGTTTACTACGTATTTGGATGAACTTGTTTTGATTTATTTTACGTTTTAGCGGCTTCGAAATCGGATAGTTTGTATTGTTTTTTCAAGTAAGCCCGGAAAGTTGCAGCTTAAAGGTTAATTTCGATTTTTAAAAACAGCACCGATGGATGTTTTTCGTTTTACTTAAAAGGTTTTTTTTCCTTGTTTCACGACAGAGTTTGAGTTTGACATTGTGACATTTGACAATACTGTGATGTGGCTCTAAAGAAATGGTTCTGAGCACTTGCATCTTGAAATTTTGGCAGAAAATATGTAGGAACTCTGTACAAGACGTGTGCTAACCTATTAAGGTGGCGCTACAGTCCGGAGTGTACCTGAGCATCAAACCTCTTCAATTAGCTTTTAATTTGGCTAACTGCCACTTCAAGTTCGTTAAGGTCTCCTTCCTTTTTTGCGCGCCACCTACGGCGAGGCCTTGCTCTTCTGCGTTGTCCCTTCTTGTTAGGTTAGGATTGGAGTTGAAGATTCTGCGGGCGGTAATTCGCTCTACCTGTCCTTTCCATCTCAAAACCCCAATTAGAAGTTTTTCGATCACGTCGACGTCGGTGTATAGCTCGTAGAGCTTATCGTTGAATCGTCTCCTCGATAGCCTGTGAACGCATACGGGACCAAATATCTGAAAAAAAAAATTGTACCCACTTTTGAAAGGGTCCATGCTTCTGCACCATACAGTATGCGGAGGACTAGTTACGGTCTTATATAATATCTATCTATCTAGCTTTACTTCCTAGATGTCTTCTTAGCCCGTAGAAAAAGCCGTGATTGGCAATATATACTGTTTGATAAGTCAATGAATTCTGTTGACAAGAACCAGAGTAGCTAAGAGAGCTGTCCGCGAGCTCTACGGCCAAAAAAGAAGAGAGGAATACCGACTTGTCAGAAGGAAACAGAAAGAGCACGAGAAGCGAGCGGTCAAATAAACTGAGCGACGCTACTAAAGAGGCAATGTTCGAAAGTTCTACCAAAGAGTAAAACGATCCACTTAAGGATACCAAGGAGCGGATGGCCTTCCGGCCGAGATGGCTTGGTAAAGAGCATTTCACACTTACTCATCTGTAAACTTTGGTCGGATGAAAGCATGCCCGATGAATGAAACCTCAGCAACATCTGCACCATCCACAGGAGAATACGTCTCCTGAATATCACGTCTAAGATCTTGTGGTCTGTATTGTGTGAACGCCTAAAGCCTTCCGCCAACAACCTGATCGGCCCATATCAATGTGGTCTTAAGCCAGGAAAGCAAATATCGGTTGCACGACCGGTGGCCGGTTTTTGGCAAATCTTTTAATACAACCAAACTCGACAGAGTTCAGAGAATGACGTGCAAAAAAACCAAAGGCGTTCTGAGGTTAACACCATCAGATACCATTATAGCAGAATATTCTTCGTGCACTTTCTACCCTTCTTTCTCCATGTAATAAACATAACAACACATAGTACGATCAAGCTCACAGTATCTGGATGCTGGTCTTCGAAGCCCTACGGTCATATCAATAGAGCAACATCAATGCTTTTCACGAAACATTTTAAAGTATAATTCCTAACACCATTAGAGGCGCAAAATGAACAGTTGACTGAAGACTCGGATCTAAAAATCTACACAGACAGTTAGAAAATAGAATGTGGGGTAGGTGCGGATTAGCTCTCTGACTCTCTAAACATCTCAAAATCCTCTCTCTAATCCTAGCTTAAGATTACCATGATAAGGATTTTGCAAGTATAGTATTAGTAATGTTTATGGAAACATGCGCTCACGAGGTGCTATCATATTAGCTAAGCTGTCGGTTTTTCCAGTTAGCTGAGACTACTTAACTAACAAGCTTCATAGTAACCCTAGGTCACTGGCTCTGTATTCGTGCGAGTTCCCAAGAAGCTGTTGACTATAACTTCTATTGAAGTCCACATATGCTGTAGTTGGCATGA
The DNA here is from genome assembly GCA_963576555.1 of Ferdinandea cuprea. Lineage (NCBI taxonomy): Eukaryota > Metazoa > Arthropoda > Insecta > Diptera > Syrphidae > Ferdinandea > Ferdinandea cuprea. The sequence goes on along the minus strand of OY754961.1, from coordinate 82,209,892 downwards.
CTCAATCTTGCTTAATTCCGTATTTTTGGAAGAATTGATCACTCGGGCAGATCCAATATCAAGATTGTGCACATTTGTTGGCCAAGAAGTCAGGCGCACGTCATGTCGAAGCCTAAATGCTACACCCAGATCCTATTTGAAGAGTTTAAAAACACTCACAAATAGTTAAAGAATGAAATGGAAACCATAAAGACTAATACCAACTTCAGATGGCTGCAGGCTGACAAATTGTGTCATATCCAAAAGGATCAACCTTCAAGACAAAAAACAATAGACTTTCTTAACAGAACACTTAACATCACAAGACGACGGGCTATAGCAGACCATTTGGTACCACATAAAGCGCAATACCACAGCTGCAATGTCGCAAGCGCAACTGCAAAAAAAATCATTATACTTATGTGCTTGCCCGGCCAGAAAACCATTCGGAAAAACATTTTTCACCTCCGTCGAGGATTCTTGAATTCCACAGATTGGATCTAGAGATTCCCACTTGAAGTTCTTCCAAGAAATGGAGCTATCTGCTACCAACTTGCACACCAAGATTTTTAAGCCCCAGTTATTCTAAAAAACAAAAAATTCAAATGTTTGCTCCAGAAAGTGTGCTCCTCCACCACTGTGTTTCTTTAAATTTATTAAAACATCCAACTGTCAGGTGAAAATACTAGTGAGACTCACTGAGCGCCCCTTGCGTGCGGCCAAACATAGGTACGCAAATTGCCAGCAAGAACACTGCTTTAAAAAGGACAAACAAAGAAGAACAAGAAAAAAAGGGAAGGCAAGACGAGGGTGCTGGGTGCTACAGAGAAGGCGCAATCATGAAATGAAGTTAATCCCAACTGTCCAGTAAGTCAAACTCACAGTCTTCAGCAGAAGCAGCAGCAGCAGCAGCAGCAGCCAGCCAGCCAGCCATCTCCTCCAAAGAGAGATGATAATAATTTTGCATCTGAAGTTGAAGAGCTGGCAGTTAGCAGGCTCATGCAAGGCATCTGTCTGCCTGCCTGTCTGACCACTTCTCAATGGTGTCCGTGTTCGGGGTAAGCTGCAAATTACGAGTGTATCGAAAGGGATTTGACTTGATTCGATATGCCGTTTATGCGCCTCATCTTCAGCCTGATGATGTCAGTTTGAGCGCGTATTTGTGGGCTGGTTAGCCTGATTGGGTTGGGTTTGGGTTTGGTTTTAGAGAACAAGTTTATGCTTTGCCTCTTTCCAAGGACTTTTCTTTTTGTTTGTTCCCTTTGCTGACTGCGCTGTCTTGCTGTCCATTCAAAGTGTCACTTAACTTGGCTTTAATCACATTTAATCGGGCCGATTGTGCCGGCGACGACGACGAAGACGACGAAGTGATTGCCGATGATGCAGGACGTTAATTCTCGTTTCATATCTTTTGCGGATGAATGTCAGAGAGAAACTGTCATAGAGATGTTTATGGGTGTGAAATAACATGCGTCGCTCTTAATTTATGTGCAAAAGTTAATTACCAGCAATCAAGAGGAGTTGGCAGTGGCAGGAGAATGGCAACATTGCGGGGATTATGGATATGTACCTACCTACTTCGGATAAAAGGAATTTTGATGTGGAGATTTTTTTTAGTGCGATTTTGATTGGTATTTGCAATTACGAAGGAATTTTATTGACGCATGTTAAGTAGTTAATCGGTTTTTGATGACTTGTTGGGTAAGAATTTGTTATATTCCTCTGTGAGCTGGGTCTAGTCTGGTAGCAGATGAAGGAAGCTAAATTAATTCAGCCCAGATTGGAAGAAGCGATGGTAACACGACTTGGGACAGATCAATTTCATAGAATATTTTCCTTAAACAAATAAAAGTCGTTTCCAAGAAGCTATCTTTTGAAATTTTTCAGCGCTAACGCTGAGTGATTGCTCCACGCTGCAAAATCTGTTCGCTGAATTCACAGTCATGTAATTGGTTATAGCGAATTTACTTAAAAAAAAGAAAACGTTAGTATTTTCTGAAGTCCTTTATTCAATGCCTCAACATTCTCCGCATTCTTTTGGTCATCTGAACTTATTCAAAGTCCGACTCTTGTGACTGCTTTTGACAAACAAAGTTTTTTTTTTATTTTTGGAAGAGAAAACAAATGACTTAAGTCTCTTTTGATCCAGTGAAAAGAATTCAAACAGTCAATGGATGTCTTAACATTGAATGGATTCAAATATTACGAATCAAATATCAAGAAGACTTCAAAGACTTCAATCTTCAATTTGCCAAAATCGTTTTAGTTGATGGTTTAATTGACTGTCATCAAATGCGATATGCTTGCTGATATATTTGAATGATGATATTCCGGAATAGGACTGGTTGGATTTTTGTGCTAGCGGAGCGTATGCTTCAAAGCGCAATGAAATGACATCTACTCGGTTGTAGTTCATGTAAATATATAGGAATATGAGCCTTTGAGAATTTGATTACTTGAGATACCGCTGAGGTTTGTTCAGCACAACTATCTCTCCTGCCTGTGTCAAACGTGGCACCGAGGTGGGCCATCGTGATCCCTGGGGAACCGGCTTAAAAAAGCACAAAAAAGCTAAAAAATTTCCCTACAAAAGTCATCAGAAAGGCCTTTGAAGTTTGTGCCGGCTATTTCCTCCAAAGCTTCGAAGAAGTATTTCCCTTAGAATTTCCTACGACTACGTGAGATTGCCTCGCATTCACACAATATGTGCGGTACATCCTCAACAGCCTGAAGATCGCCACAGAATCTGCAGATGTCTGTATCTGACAGCCCGAGTCTTTTTCCATGTTTTCGCAAGAGTTTTCCTACTAGTATTCTTAGCTTATTCCTACTAATTTTCATAAACTTCCTGGACCTCTTACAGTAGAGAAGTGGCCATAGAGCTTTTGACACCTTGTTTCCCTCAAGACTTGACCACCTTAGGTTGGTTGTCCTTAGGGTTTTTCCCTCAATCGAACCCTATATTGTGTAGAGAGGAGGTTTTATGTCAGCAACCTCACCACTGTTGAGAAGCCCTCCTATTCTTGCAAGCTCATAGGCCTGCTCATTTCCTTCAATACCGCAGTGTCCTGGCACCCAGCACAGTCTCACTCGGTTCTGATTGCATAATGCCTTAAGCATTGTGCGACAGTTCCTGACTATATATCAGAATTGATGTTAGTTGATTCCATTGCCTTAAGTGCGGCCTGGCTGTCGATGCAGATATCAATATCTCGTCCGGATACCGATCTCATCTGCATTCAACTAGCCGCTTTGGGACAGCTAGAACATCTGATTGAAAGACGCTCTTTTGAGACCACAGACCCTGTCCCCTTTGTCGTTTTCGAACCATCTGTAAAGATTGCAATTCCATTTGTTTTGATAACTATAGCTCTTTGCCAATCCTCACTTTCCTTTTCCTCATATTACGTTGTACGGATGTCAAAGTCGACTAAGGGAGGGATTTTATCGGTTATGATTGAATTTCCTGGCATTAGCTCCGAAAGGACCTTACAATGTCGGAAGCTATTCCTCTTAAAGTGACCCAAAAAAGTCAATCGTACTGCACTGTTGCCTGCCAGTTTTCTGATATGTAGGTCAAGCCGTGTTAGGTTCAGAAACGTGTCCAATGCCGCTGAGGGGGTGATACGGAGCGCATCCGTAATTGCTAAACATGCCGTTCTTTGAACCGCCGCTAGTTTGCCGCATATTGTTTTCTTTTCTGTTGCTTTCCACCATACTTGTGCGCCATATGTCAGTAAGGGGCCTGACCACCACCGTATACAGCCAGTGCACCATTGTAGGTCTTAAGCCCCAGTTTCTTCCCACTGTTCTTTTGCAGATAAAAAGAGCATTATAAGCCTTTTTAATTCTTTCCGCAACATTAAGATTCCAGTTCAATTTTCTATCTAGAATTACGCCCAGATACTTCGCACCATCCGAAAGGGATAATTCTACTCCATTGAGTTTTGGAAGCTTGAATTGCGGTATCTTATATTTTCTAAGTAAAAAGAACCAGTTCCGTTTTGGAAGGGTTTGTATTGAGACCGCAGCTTTTTGCCCACTTGCTGATCGTCTTCAAAGCGACCTCCATAACCTCACTTAAGGTGTTCAAAAATTCTCTTTGAAAATTATTTACACAAGTAGGTACGAATATATTAGACCTAATATCACACGCCATTAGCCTTCGGTGGTGGCCTTCGGTCTAAAACTTAAAATGTGTCCCCTGAAAAATGACAAAAATAAGCCACGTTAAGGCTGTTTTTCATTGTGGCCACAGGGAAGCTTCTTCCTCGGTCTGCGTAGCTATGTTCTTGTGAAAGGGACAACGTCAGTTTGTGGTCAACTAATGCCATCTTTCCTATTTTCGAATATCCACAAATTTATATTTATTCAAACGAGTGCCCCAAAATACGCAGCGCTATTAGTAGATTTATATTTCCAACCAGTTTCATTGAACAGTTTGAGAAGCGTTACACTTATTTACCGGATACTCAAACCAAAGAAGTTAACGAACCGATTAGAGGTTGATGTGTGCTTGTGCTTTGTTCCACCAGATATAACTTTGCGCACCAAAATTTAAAAGATTAGTTATTGAATTCAAAACCTATATTGGGTACTTCAATAAATTGGCATTCGCATATCTGTGTTGAAATTTGTTAGTCGATGACATCGGTGACAATTCAAAGAGTAAGACCAATGAAAAGTGGAAACAGTTACCACACTCTCACGTGTATTGAAACGGCGCGATTTTAGTAGAGGTCGACACCGGTACCTCGAAGTACTCTATAGTTTTCGCTGTTATCGTTACTGCTTGTTTCCACCAGATGTAGTTCTTTCAGCGATTGCATTCGTTAAGTTTGTCTGAACGATGCAAGAACAAGGTGAACTATTATCGTATACGGTATAGCATGGTTTTTCTTTAGTAATGGAAATTTAAATTAATTCATCAATTTCACAGATGGGCGGCGAAGGGTTTTGAGAAACAGTTTTTTGTCCTCAAAAGTAAAAATAGAAGTGTACGGAAACGCTTTTAAGTGAGAAATTAAAAGAGTTATTGGCTATCTACCATTTTTTTCCCCTCATGAACATGGAATGAGTTAGATGGAAGGGAATCTCATCTGTGATCATAACTCTCAACTTGCCTTGTTTTCGCCTTAAACGTGTTATTGAATATGTAACGAGTTGCTTTCGCCTCATTCCTCATCATAAGGTGTTGCTTTGTTTTGGTTTGTTTCCTCCCAAAATGTTGTATATTCTTAAAATGAGTTAGTGTTATTAGCACGCTATGGGATTTCTGACGAACTAGCAAGAACGCTATCTGAAATTGGATCATGGCCAGACGCCTTAGCCGTTTAAACCGCCACTCTGCAATCTCGAACGGATGGAATGTGGGATCAGAAGAAAAGCCTATATAAGAGATTCTTAGCTAGCTTTGAAATTTTGCAAAAAACAAGAAGTACAGAAGACAACAGAACTTCTAAGAAACTGTACAATGAAACTACCTCTCAAATATGACGACATTTGTAGAGCCGCGGCGACGAGGAGTCTTACGAGGATGCAGCTAGAGGAACAGAACACTTGAAAGCTCAATCTTCCAAATTATATAAGAACTATCCGATAATATATCGGGATGGCCTGCAGCACAATATTGGGAAGAAAATACCTAATCCCGCACTGAAGGATATCCCAATGGTTTGAAAAGGACGAGGAAGATACCTACTATTCTGCTTCATTGACCCACAAACCTAGCTTTCGCTTAAATGTGAGACATAAGCGGAAATTTCTAAAATTTCTAGAGGCGGTTATGTTTATAGATGCAATAGAACCTGGCGTCAGAGGAATTAGTCTATCACTGTAGTATATCAGATCTTAACTGCCGTACTGTGCAAGTGCCTGAAACTTTTTGCAAACGATTTGATTGGAATATCCTCACTACGTAAGCAATTTTAGGAACAGTTAGGCCAAAGCTGTAGTGACGATGTGGTACACCCAAACAACCAAAATTAAATATAAACATTAGGTGTAAGCGGCCATGCAGTTTGATTCCGAATCCGAACGGACATTTATTTTTGAGAAGCTTCTCATTTACTCTTGGATGTCTGTCAGACTTTCGCACGAATAAAAATGTTTGGTGGCACGGGGCGGATTTGAATCTGCAACTCAACGCATAGTAGTCTAACCACTAATCCACTGCGCCCACAACAGTTAGCCAAAGACCGCTCTAATTGAAAGCTGGTTTGTAGAGCCACAGAAAGTAGCTAAATATTTCGTGGATACCTCGTATTTATTTGACAATTTAAAGCTATATCCACTTTGTTCTAACCCAGTTAACCGACTGAAACTGCCCGGAAACGAAATGTTAGTGTTTTCCACCAGCTGCAACTTGCTCGTCGTCACCCAAAGGTTTTTCTAACCTGCACCAACCAGCGTCCATTTTAAAATAATTAGACCTTTATAGTACGATGGACCGCGAGCAACCCAAAAAAAAAAATTTAAAAATTCCCCCCCCAACGATTTCCAAAGACCCAAATCCCATAAGATCCGCATTAGATGCAGCAACCCGCCGCAACGAATTGGCAGGTGAATAGCCTATACACCCCGGTTTTAATGTCTCAAAATTGATACCCAATGGCTAACAAGTCAAAGGCCAATGGCACACTTTCCGTCGTCCGCCATCCAAAAGATAGCTTTTCGAAAAAAAACAAAAAAAAATCAAATAGAATCTGGCAAAAACCAACAAATTCGCCCGCCACCGCCTGTCTCAGTCATAAAATTGTGCAACTTTCAGCCGAAAACAATTTCAAAAGTGGAACAAACAACAAGACACTAATTTTGGGCTATAAAACTTGCGAACGAATATAATCTTCTGGCATTTCTAGCTCCATTTCCTCCATTCAGCTGAGCTGCAGATCAGCTTTAGACTACTTGCGGTGGTCCAATTTAGAAGAAGTTGGTTAGTGCTGCCCGCCCTCTTCGATTATGATGAGGTGCCACACCGCAGTTGCGAGTTTATTTGCCGTTTGTAAATAATTATAGCAGCGGACGAGAGTACGGGCGCGCGCGCATTGTCTTGCTAAGACCAGACAAAAAGAAATAACTTTTTTTTATGATCGTCTTGCCAATACCATAAAATTCAATTAAATTTACCACTGCGCATTGCCACTGAGGCAGATTTCACCAGAGAGCTGCAGCAGAAAATTTGCTTCGCTTAGGGCGGTACTCGGCCGCACCAGCTAAAATTGATTTCGGTGGCAAAGCGCTACAATTTGTGTATAGCGGCGACCGACATGGCACACTCGGTCAGTCAATTCAATCGCGCTGGACACACTCTTCAACAAAGGTATTTGCAAGGCTGGTGGTGGGCGATTAAAGAGGTTGGGCTGATAGTAGGTACACGCTAGCTGTAGCACAATGCCCGGATATGTGCGCTCTCCAAGTGCAAGTGAAAATTACTACTAGCTCGGCAGAAGTTATCTAGCATGTTTGTGGATTTTTTTTTATCGGACTATGGGCGGTCCTTGTAGGCTGAGCCATATGATCGAAAATGAGTGCTTGGAAACTGGAGCGGTACAAAATATGATGACCGTGGGTAGGTTGTTATTGTTATGGCATACGGTAGCGATAATTGATTTTGCTGCATCCAGTTGGAAGATTTAATGAAAGGTTTCATCGAGTTTAGGCGTTGATGACCATGAATAGTGACGGCCATTTAAAATGATGCCTTAACATTTCATCGTCAAAAGCTTTTGTGGAACAGGAAAAGTACGTTCGGCTCATTTGACATTCTTCTGATCTAATGTATGAAGATTCGTTGGGAAGATATTTTAGAACACACTCTCAATTTAGGCCTACTAAAATCCAGTTGATTGATAATTTATGAGAGTATGTGATGTGTGAGTATATTGTGAAATTTCCATAATGTAAATGTAATAGACAACAGCGTCTATGTAGCCGGCTATAAGCTGCTGTAAGAAAACCAGGTCACTATTGAGTCTACGTTGAGAGAGGGGAATCATTGGAAGTTGACCTAGTTGACTGTAGGGAGAAAGGTTATATGGATCATACCATGGAAGTCCTATGCGGCAAATTGAAAAAAAATACTTTGAATATTGAAGTACGGAGTCAAAACTTGCGAAACAGAATCTAAATGTGGATGGACTAAAGTAGCATAGGGGTCTTCATCACCTTTTTATAAAGCCCGCAGCATTGAATGTTTAGATAAATAGATAAATACTATAGAAAACCGAAAGGCAGACGCCTTCTTGAGAATTTCGTCTGTTGGCATTTAGATGGGTCAGTGTAAGCTCGTTCTTAACACACAAAATGTTAATACTATATCAATTCCTGGAGATGATTTCTGTCATCCACATTGATTTATACATCCTTTAACATCATTAACCCTTTCATGCCCGATGTTGCCTATAGGCAACATTGCATGTTTTAGCTTCTAAGTCATGTAACGGTAATTTTTTCGCTGAAAGCTTTTTTTCTCAGAAAAGCTTGATATATTGTGCAAGTTTATTGGCGAATGTTTTGTCTTTAGAATTGATAATGACCACTTTGTAACAGATGTTCGGTGAATGCACAAGTACAGTTTATTTTGCAGCAAAAAAGGGTTTACAAATAATTAAAAAAAATATATAAAGAAACTAAAGTGCATATAACTAAGTGTAAAATATTATTAAATACAGGTAAGTAAATTAGTAAAAAAAAAAAAGTTCGAAAAAAACTTTTAGTTTAGGGTCAGTAATTTTTTAAAAACATTGTTGCCTATAGGCAACATTGGTCCATAATGGTTTCAAATCACATAATACTTTTTTTTGCGTTAGAGATGCGTCCAAAAGGTTTAACCCAGCAAGAAATTTAAAAAATTTGGGAATTCGATTGGGATGATTCTGGTGATGAGGACAATGAAGATGAAGAGGACACAATTAGCACAAATTTGGAAAACATTATAGAAGAGAGCATAGAAAGTGCAATTGGAAGAGGTGAAAATATTGAGGTTGATTTGATTGAGAGGATTGTAAGTGATGACAATGAAGTTTAAAATAGAATTCAAGATGAAGAAACGATACAAAAGATTTTTGAAAAAATCAATTTGGAAAGTTCGAGATGGAGGAGTGCAGAGTTAGGGGAATGCGATACGACCTGGAAAAACAAACTTAGTTTCGGCCGAGTCAAACAACCAGTCGAATATTTTACTCAATTTTTCGATGACGAGATAGTGCAAAAGATATGCGATGAAACGAATTTATATGCATTACAAACCAATGGTACTGAATTAAAATGTGAAACTACCGAAATAAGAAGATTTATAGGTGTATTACTATACCTTGGCGTAATAAATATTCCAAATATGCGAATGGCATGGTCGAAAAATTTCAAATTGTCAGCAGTAGCGGATGCATTATCACGAAATCGTTTCGAAAAAATAAAGGAAAATTTTCATATAAATGATAACACTAAGCAACCTCAAAAAGGACAACCTACATACGACAAATTATATAAAATACGTCCATTATTGAAGAAAATCAAAGAAAAATTTAAAGAAATAGCACAGGAGGAATACCAGAGCGTAGACGAACAAATGATTTCCTATAAAGGTAACCTAGTGATATAGTCTTATAATGGGTATAGTAAATATCTATCTATTTTTCCTTGTAGGTCGGCACAGTTTGAAGCAATATTTACCAAAAAAACCTCACAAGTGGGGACTTAAGATGTTTACTAGGGCTGGTGTATCTGGCATTGTATACGACTTTTGCCTCTACACTGGAGAAGGAACGTGTCAATCGTTTGGATTGGGCATATCGTCTGATATTGTCTTACACTTAGCTTCAAATATTCCCGAAAATCAAAATTTTAAGTTGTTTTTTGACAACTGGTTTACGTCCATAAGCCTGATGATTTCTTTGAAACAAAAGGGTATATTAGCAGTAGGAACCATTCGAAACAATCGATTAAAAAATTGTGTTCTAAGCGACGAAAAGGATCTTTCTAAAAAAGGAAGAAGATCTCACGATTTTAAATTTGAAGCAACAAATAATTTAATTGCTTGTCGATGGTACGACAACAAAAGTGTGCAACTGGTCTCGAATTATATAGGTAAAAACCCAATGAGCGAGTGTAAACGATAGTGTCGAAAAGAGAAGAAGTTTGTAAACATTCATCGTCCAGGTATAGTTGAATGCTATAACAAGCATATGGGAGGGGTTGATCTTGCCGACATGCTGTTGGAGTTATATAAGATCAACCACCGCTCAAAGAGGTGGTATATGCGAATCGTTTACTGGTGCATAAGCTCATCAGTAGTGAATAGCTGGCTGTTGTACCGCAGAGATCTAAAAATTTCAAGCGGAGATAAAAAGTATTTGTCATTACTAAGCTTTCAGTTAGATATTGCTAACGAGTTACTCAACGCAAGCAAAATAGCAGCTCCAGCACGCAAAAGAGACCGCCCATTTTCACTTCTCTAAACAACGCAGTCAGATCCACCATCGCCAGCTTCATCAAAAGCGTCATCACCAGCACCTTCATCGCCAGCACCGTTATCACCAGCACCGTCATCACCAGCACCGTCATCACCAGCACCATCATCACATTCTTCGTCAAGTTCTTTAAAAGATCCTATGTTGCGGAACCTGCAAGAGCTATGCGATTTGACCAAGTCGGTCACTGGATTGAGTGCGGTTCAAAAGGCAGATGCAGGCTACGTCACACTGGGTATCCCCGCTCAAAGTGCTCTAAATGCAAGGTTAATTTGTGTTCAAACCCACAAAAAAATTGTTTCGTTTCTTATCACACTTAAATTGTACTAAAAATTAATAAAAATTTCAATAAAGAACAAAAAATTTAAATATTTGTTTGTTTTAAAATTTGTCTACTACTGCCCAATGTTGCCTATAGGCAACATTTCATAACGGCTATACCAGGATACATAGGAGTTTGAAATTAATATCAGTTCATATTTAGGTCTAGCCTAACGACTCTATAAACTCCAAAAAATTTTAGCTACGCCCCAATTAATTTGGGCATGAAAGGGTTAATAGCAAGTATAAACAAAATGCGGCCTAAGTGTCATTCCTGAGGAACTCCAGATTGAGCAATGAATTTGAACAAGCACACAAAAGACAATCAACCAATTTCTTAGAAACCAATTCGGTTTGGTACAAATAGCGAGAGTATAGAAATTTTAGCGTTCTCCAAGAGTGAGAATACCCCTTCCACCCCCTATTATAAAATTTGTTCAGCGAAACTTCAGGAATATGCCCTTAAAGGATTGTACTGCTAAACTGGGACACCCTGTATATGCGTTTGAAGATTGGAAGTTTGGTTAAAGTTGGTGCGATTAGACTGTTTTTTCTGAAAATATATTGGCAACGAAAACACATAGAGAAAAAATAAAGACATAATCGTAAAAACTGTCTAAACCGCATTCTAATAGACTTTAGACGGTTTTACCTTTTCACAAGAGTATTGTTGAACATCTGATTGACAGAGATTGACGTCATATCGATTTCAACTCCTTATATCCTTGTATCAGAGATGATAAATGTGTCCGTTTCATCCAGTTTTCGTAGACTCTCTATAGAGCCGATAGATGATAAAACTCTTGTGATCTTTACAGACAATCAAGTAGCGATCGAAGCTCTGGAATCGCTAATGGTAAGAAGAAAGCTGTTAAAACAATGAAGGAAATTTCTAAACGAAATTTGGGAGATGCAATACCTCTCGCCCTGGATGCGGAAGCAGTCAACTTCTATTAAAAAGCATGAAAAATATCAGCTCCGTGCTGGGAGTAATCATTAGCCACTGCCTATAAGGCAGACTTGTGATCAGAAGACGAGACGAGTTTTAAGACTTCAGTAGCAGCTTTAGAGACTACAAGGAAACAAAAAAACACTTTCTTCGCAACTGCCTTGCAGTCGCTAGGTTAGGGAAATACCTGTCTCCAAAATGGAGCTTTCTTTTCCTAGAGGTGAGGGATCGTTTTCTACTCCTCCTCGTCCATACAACTTCTACAAAAGTCGTTCGAGAATGCACCAAGTCTAGATGCCTGTCTGCCTTTAAGGCAGTGTCCGTCTGCTTAGAGATATCAAATTTTTAGTGCGTTTTAGATTCAGCTTATGCCAGATCCCGTTTTGTCGCTAGACATGTGATACCACTTGTCCACTTAAAGTTTGTTTCCTCCATAGCAGCCAGCCGATAGTTTACAATCCTCCAATTTTTGAGGTGAGAAAGGTATCGTGGTTCCCAATTTGGCGAGTTCATCAGCCTTACAGTTCCCAGAAATGTCCCAGAAATGCCCCGGCACCCAGCAGAGGTGAATGTTGAAATACGCCGACATCTTCTGAAGAGACAATCGACAGTCTAGGGCTGCTATAGAGTTTACAGAGACTGACTTCAAGGACTTGATTGCTGCTTGACTGTCCGAGAAAATGCTGATATCCTTCGAGGATATCACGTTCTTCTTTGGCCAAGATAAGTCTTTTTTAATCGCCATTATTTTCGCCCGGAACACGCTAATCTGAGCGCCGAATTTCCAAATCGTTTTATTTACCATTTGGACAGTGGTTTGGGGTTTGATTAAGAAGTCTGGAATTTTATTGCATCAGTCATCCCTCTTCTTCGATCAAATTTTTAGGAACTAGCTGAGATGGAATTCATCAATTATGGTAGTCTCATCTGCCTTTGCTCCAAAACGAAATGTTTGGCGTTTCATTGTATAATTCAGTTCACTCTTATCCCCTCGAAAGTTTAGGTAGGTTCGGGGTTTTGATGCTTTAGGCAGCTCGCTCTACTCCCATTTCAAATTTCGAGATCTCTGTGAAATTGTTTAGAACAGTCAGCTCACTCGGCAATTATCCCAATCCACAACTAGTGGACTACTCGGGTCTACTTGGTACGCCAATGGAAACTTTGACACTAAAGAAAAAAATTGGATATTCGGTCGTGGCAAGTCGTAAAATAGCGCTGCAACTCCAGCCTTTGATTTGCGTGATAATAATTACTTGTTCTTGTTCATTCAAAGTGTTTCGCGACCCGTAAAGTCTCTCTTTCATCCTCTGCGATCCCGGGCACGCTGCTTTCAATTTTCCAAACCAACCGCGAGGTTCGGTCTTCCTTGTCGTCTTGAACCTGGGGCTGAACCATAGGAGTCGACGTGTTTTGACTTTTTGACGTGTCTTGACATTCACATCTTGCTATAGCTTATAGAGTTTGCGGTTGTATCTTCTCCTTCATTCGCCCTCATCGCAGTCAGGAGCAAATATTTGCTCTGCTTTCCTTATCATTCAGCACCGATACGTTAGCAGAAGATTAGTCCGACAATGTTAGTCCGACCAAATATATTTTTGCCTTGCCAATCTGAAGTTTTTTCGCAACATGTAAACCCCTCCTTAAAAAACTCTTAAAAAATCCCATTTTTCACAATATTAAAGGGTCGTAAACCGTGTAATGTCCTCGGTATTTTGGCATTTCCTTGAAACAGGAGCCGTGTTTTGTTAGAAATTCCTGCATTTCCGATTGTGTTTTGTATTGGAAATAGAGACACTCTAAGCCTAAGTTCAAGTTCAAGCTGAGCTCTAGCTGGCTACGAATGGCCTTCCATTCGTAGGTCACGCTGAAAATGTTTTTCACCGCCCGGCTAATCGCTCAACTCAATTGAATTCAATCAACATAACGCGGAGTGTGTCGGTTTTTGCCAAAATACATCTTTGGCAAAGAAAAAAAATTAATTTAATAAAACAAATTACAAACGACCCCGATTCTGATAAATTAAACACAATAACGGCGAATCAACGAAATCCGCGTTCTCAGTTTTTTTTTTTTTTTTTTTTCAATTAAAACGAACATGAGAATTGTGGTAACCCAAAGTTCTGAGATTTATTAAAATCGAATTCCGGACAGATGATGGCCATTCTCCTGGCGCTGCTGCTGCTGATGGTAGTGGTATTGAGATGGTGTTGATGCTAACAATGTAAACATTTGGTCATGGATCGCCCGTAACATAACAATCCTCCATTTTTTGACACAGATTTGGGGCCAAGAGAAGGCTTCTTTTTGTGTTTGTGTATTTGTTTTTGGTTTTTATGCGGTCATGTGTGTGTTTATCTTGGGGCGTTGACGTCTGATTCACGAGCTCCGGCCAACGATTCTGATTACTGACCCATAAATAACAACTTTAATTGCATCTGGAGGATTGGCGGAGACTGTCCACTTGTGGGTCACGGGTGGATTACTGGCACAGAGATTGATATATTAATAAATTTCCACGGCTTAAAGGAGTTTTTTTTTTGGCAACACAAAAATCATCCACCACACCCACGGGGTGTTCCAGCACACGGCAAGCATCTCTGGCAACAAGTGTTTCACATCGCATTTCCTCAGATCGTGATGCAACTAAACTCTGGCATTTGCATGTCACCGGGATAAGAGCCCCATCAGTGTATGTATGTGGATGGACCTGCGCATGCTTGTAGTGACCTCCATTTGATGGTGGCGGTCGCGGCGGCGGCGACGGCTATGTTCAACAACGATCGTCATTAACTCGTGGGCATGCACTTGCAGATGCATTTCGCATCGCAGTCGTTGTCGTTCGTCGTTGTCTTCTCAAATTGGCCAAGATGACCAAATAAATCATGGAATTCCCATTGTGGGTCCTCATGTGACATGGTTGTGGTGGTGGTGAATCGGCCTGCCTTGAGGAATTGCTAAGGCAATGCATGAATCCCATTACGAAATGTTAATTATGTAATTTACCACTTGTTGCCCGCGCGCAATTTTCCATGATATCTCTTCTGTTGGCTTTGGTAAGAATTCTGTTGGACCATTAAATGTAATGAGGCACAACTGTGGCTAGGTGCGATGCATCGTCGCAAGAGCAGGGGTGGTGCAGGTTACAATGGTTTGAGGCTCATCACGCAATCGAAAATTGGCAGCTAATGATATGTTTTGATTCGTGTTGAATAGAATCATGCAATAGTCTGCAGCGTCGTGTGATGATGATGCATCTCACGGATGAACCCGTGTTGTTTGCATAGACGTTTCATTGGGTCATGGAATAAGCTTTGCTTTTGAATGCTCTTTAATGTGGGTGCGGTGCGGGTAGGTGCAAATTTAGCAAACTGGTTTACATTGACATGATTAAAGAAAACAAAATGCAAAAACATTTGCGGATGAAAGCGTGGCGAAAGATTTTTGAGTTATAATGTGTCAAATCGGGCGCCATTCGAATTTTTGGGGAGGGATTTTCATCAAAAGAGTAAATAGTTATATTTAGTTAAAGTCTCACAATAAGTGGGGCCGCTCTTAGTTCTTAGTCGCTACTACTATTTATAGATGTAGGATGAATATACGTTCGCTCTCACTGAATACAGGTTAGGCTAGGTTTGATGGGTTGACAAGGAAGAAAAGATACTTGTGGACCTGTCACCCTTCACACTTCAGTGGAGGATACGCCGGTGTGGTGGCGTTCTTTGGGGTTCCTTCCTTTCTCCTTCCTCCTATGGTAGTTACTCAATCAAGCCATCCAGATGGCTCCAGAAGTAAAGATTAGAGAGTGATACATCTGACCATTTTTCAATGTCTTCAAAGAAGAAACTTCCAAGTGTTCTGTACCTCAAGTGACAGAGACCCGGTCAATGATGGAGATAGTGAGGGGTGTCCTCGTGGAGATCCTCATCGCTTTGTTTTACTTCCCACAGTCCTCTATTCGTGTTACATACTCAAACGCGACGGATCCTTACGTCTTCATAGCGAATAGAATTAATAGTTTATCTAAAAAAATATTCAACCAGAAAAGGTTAGCCCGTTCAAAGCACCCGGTGGTCACTGTCTATTTCCAGCTGTATTTCAGAGGGCTGTAGGCATAATACTACTGCCAATCATCGCTTTATTTAGAGCTAGTTATAAGTGGGCTTACATTCGTTTCTCCTGGAGTCAAGTGAACGGGATGTTCATCTCCAAAAGTTGCCATTGAACTGGCTGAATTATACAGACCTATTTATCTAACAAGTTTTCTTCTTAAAACAATGGGGAGATTGTAGATGTTCCTATGAGGGGACAGATAAATGTATCTAACCCTCTTCACTCAATTCAATTTGCGTACAGAAAGGGAAAGTCCACCGAGGGTGCTCTTCACTATCTTCTTATAAAGTTAGAAAAATCACTTTCATCAAAGGTAATTGCCTTATGTGCCTTCATAGATGTTGAGGGTGTAAGAATCATAACCACCTCTTCCAGTTAAAGGCTGCTAACAAGGACAGGTACTTTCTCCCCTCTTATGGTCATTAATCATCGATGGACAAACTAAGCTAGAGCGCCATAGGCTTTGCTGACGAACTAGCGATCGTTATTAATGGCAACCCTTACTAGGGGCATACATGACGAAGAGAAGAAGGTCATTTGCAGAAGCTAGAAGGCTCTCAACTTTTCAAGTCAAAAGTTGATGAATAAAGAGAATTTCTGCAATATATTTTTTGCAATTCAAATTGAAAACTTGTCATGTTAACTTCAGAAACTTCGCTTGCTTTAATTAAATCATATACTGAGGCCTCTTTATTGTCGATCTTTGAAGTATAAAGATGAAAAATCATTAAACCATTGATTATCCTTAAACTGAAATTGGTCCACTCCACAGGATAATCTGACCAATGTTGGTGGAAAGACAAGCAATGCCAGTCTAAGGACTATCGGTGGTCTAAAGGTTTTGTCAAACACATAGCTGAAGTCTGTGGCCCTTTTCTTAGTGTGAATATGATTTAAGAATCCTTAAATAATTCTTTTAGGACTAATGCTACTCTACTCCGAATGCCAATGTCATTTGAAAATGTCGAACATTTATCTTGTTTAGTAGCAAATTGTCATATTATTCCGTAGCTTGACATGTCATTCATGACATAGCGCATGCAGTGTAATACCATAAAAAGTGTTATATCAATATGGCATGAACCGCCCAGGGGCATGTCACAACCGCTGTCAGCTACTGCCATTTCAGCCATGCAATTGTCTGGGCAAACAGTCTAATAGACATTTCTTTATATTTCTGTCATATTCTGTAGTCATATGCCACAAAAATTAATAGAAAATGACACGTCTAATGATAACATGCGAAACTATTCGTGTTAAATTTTTTATTTCTAGAAAACTAAACTGTATTTTTCAACTTTTTAATGTTTATTTTTCTTTTCTTTTTAGGTATGTTGAAATATTGCACTTGGTACGAAAGTATAATCTTTACAAGATATAAAAGTAAGTTCTAAAAATGCGGTACTAATGTTACCGCTAATTTCTATGAAATAAAAAGCTGTGGATACGGTGGAAAATTTTATGCGTAGCTCTTTCGCTAAAAGAAACTTTCTCTAAGCGGCATAAAGCGGGTGAAATTTATATATTCCTCTATCTTGAGGCAATTTCACGGCTCTAACTTCTTAACCCTTTATTGTATTTGAAATGACAGCAGCAGCGGCTAACGATATATGTTTGGGTATATTAATGTTTGAATTTATTTAGCTAGCATTCTTATTAACACTCGGGCGAAGTCAACTTGTATAATTTACATATATGAAAGCATTAACTGAAGTGAGTAATTTGTTAAAGAAGTGGTTGGATGTTATAAAATAGGTTTGTCCCAGTCCCGGTAATCGCTCCTCATTTCCCTGAGGGTCTTGCCCCTCTTTTTTCCTATCACTTGGATCCGGTCATCCCAAGTGTTGCGTGTTCTACGTCTTGGTGCAGTTCCTTCAACCTTTACATAAACCATTTGTTTTGCGTTTCTTCTCTCATCCATGCGTTCCAGATGTCCAAACCATTTCAGTTGGTTACATTTTGGTGATTTTACCTTCCTGGGGTAAGCACCGGGTACTCGTCTCGTCCTAGAGACCTACGTTAGACTAGACCTAACCTGCTAAACTTAAGTGTGAGTTCTTTGAATAGGGAATTTTGTTCTATCTAAAATGATTGAAAAAATGAATCTTAGATTTCTATAGATACCAGCTCCTTTTCTTATTTGCTTCTTCAAATATTTTGTTCCCCATCTATTGCGATCGTAACTGTAGTATCTGCTCCTGATTAGACATTAACAGGCACATTTTGCATCCGAAATTACAGCAGAGCCTTAAAGGTTTGTAACTAAAAGCCTGAATCGGAATGAAAGCTTCGAGTTATCATCATTTCCGCTATCGATTCCTAAGTAGAGATTTAAGGAAAAATTCCCAATGATTTCGTGCTACTTCGGTTTGGCAAAACAAATGTATCTAATACTCTTAAATTCAAAGGCATAGTGCAGCCTTTTAGTGCTGTATAGAGGTGAGTGGTGGACGGCGATAAGCAGATACTGAATTCCTTGGAGGGAAAAATTCTCCAAATTTCTGTAGGAAGGGTGTTTGGAAGTGCTTACCACATTGTGCTGTACTTCAATGTCGTCCGAAAAATTAAACATGTCAGCTACATTTGCTCGGCAAATGAGATAATAATTGAAGCTGGCCCAGCTATCAAGCCGCCAATCCATGGAATGCCAAACCCAATACGGGTTATCTCTAATAAGGATTATCCTGTTTACCAACAAAAAAACGATACCGCAATTCAAGCCATCGACTCCCCTAAGCCCATAGAACACCCCTATGAGTGGCAGAGAGTGAGAGATATCTGGGAATGATCTCGGACGGCAAAATTGATTAAAGGACAATTGTTAAAGAAAGAATGAAGGAACCCTTAACGCTTAAGTCAATGATAAAAAATAACAGAGACCAACAGCTGGGCTGGATCTGACACCTCTAGGCCTATATATTTGAAGGAATCTGCAACCAAAGATGCCTTAATTATTAGCTAAATACTTTGGGAACTTTTTCACTTCTGGCTATATGTCTTGCCAACTTGACTTTGATAGACCATTATCTTGCTCCTTTCCGAGCAGAGATGAATGAAATACAAATGAACCCACAAAGAGGAAATCGATATCCTTCTACATAGACGAATCAAAGATAGCAATGGTGTCTTTCAAGCGGATGTTCTGGCAATCCCTAAAGCGTCGCATAGGATGCCATTGCTGACAATACCACGAAACGGCTATGAAAGTTTCTGCTATGGAAATAAATCCCAAGCTTGTGGGGAGCCTAACGCGTCATAACTAAGGAACGATACAATTAAATCTCAAGCATGACGATATATATAGAGGCTGTGGAGACGAATATGTCCATAAGGACACACCTCGCTTCCTCTGTCACTTGAGAAGCAGAACACTTGGAAGCTACTACTTCCATGACTCCAAGAACTTTCCGATGTCTCACTTACTGATCTTAACAGGTTTTTGAGGATATCAGGATGGCTGAACGGAGTCGGGAAAGGGCATACAAATGGATGTGAAGGAGTACTCCTCTACCAACCTCTAACCCCAATCTATCTCTGTGATCTATACTTACTACGGAATCCCTAACTACTATAAGTACTGATAAAAGTCCTCCTATGTGTTGGTTCTCTTACATCCGACCCAAAACATCTACTTAGACCTTATTCTTCAACTCAGATATGAACATTTATAAGAATTTTACAAAGCAAAGAATGCCTCTTCTTCCTGTCACAATAAATGCGAACACAGCAGCAACTTTTCCAATTTATTCACCATTCACAAAGAAGAGTCGGGAAAATCAAGAAATGTCCCATGTCCCGGCAAAATAAAATAAAATCTCAGAACCCTTAGACATTTTGGAACTACAATACGCCAATCAACATCACAGAACTTTCACTGTTTTGACAACTCCTCGAAATCCAAATGGAAACGTCCAAGTCATTTCATCAGCTTTCCAGCTTGCGAAATACCTCTGCATACATTGTTAGCATCATCCTCATTTCCTGCTCCGAAAAAAATCAAAAACGCAAAAATAGGGCGCAACTTGCCATACTTGGCGCAGCAAATTGAATGCCCTCAGCTAAAAATACCATTTTCACGCTCGACAAAGCGAAAAATTGTGTACGAACGCGAGCGCTCCCAAATCAACCACCACTAACTCACGTACGTAGGTATCTTCTTTCCTTTTGTGTTGCGCTACCACAACGCCAGAATGGAATTGCTCGTCCGTCCCTGCATCGGACGCGATAACAATCAAAAGAGGAGGGCGTTCTACTCATGTCTCTGACTCTGATCGGCGGGCTGATGTTTGAACAACATTTTCTGATTGCGATGATTTATGAGCGTGTTTCGCGTGTCAAAAATGCACCCAAGAAGCGCGTCGTCTTCCTAATTACTATCCCATCAGCCATCATCCAAATGCACACCGCAGTCTGCGGAGCACAAAAGAACGAGTAGGAGGCTCATCAGTCTACCAAGCAATCCATGATGTGGTTGCTGCTAACTATATTCCCACTGTACAGTGGCATCATACGCTTGATTGATTTCGATTAATTTTATGTGTCCAGGAAATCGAAACTTAATGACAGGCCCTACCGTTGTTGTGGTATGGAATGCAAAAATTGCCATGGACCGTGGCTCGTGTCTATCACTATCAACCGGGCAGCAAGCAGTAGTCCGCTGGTGATCTCTGGGCCAGAGTCCGATGAACGTGTGTCTTGCAAACAAACGAAATTTGAGATGATGGCTTCCCGGTTTGCAGCATCATTTCAAAGCAGCACAATTCGATGCGGATAGGTATAACGAGTATGCAGAAATGTGGGCCTCTAAAGAACTTTGACTCCTCGAGAGAGTCGCGAACGCGAACGCGAACGATCTCGTGTCCGTCATTGGGTTCGGGGCAAATTGCCAATGGGTCGTTGATTATGATGATGGCTGAGCTGCCGCCATTTGAATATCCACCTCGCGTGGAGGTGAAAATTTGAATTTAATTATCTGACACTGCCACTGCCACTACCACTGCAGCTGCTGAGCGCGCAACCGTAGTAGCAAAGAGCGGTATATTGTTGTGGTTTGCATGCCAATTTAATTGGCCCAATCATTTGGCAGTTTTATTTAATGATGATAGTATGCAACATTGCAATGAGGAAGTCTCGCTTGGGTTTTAATTTTGATTTTATGTTCAAAGGGAGGTAGGTTTTTTTTTTTTCTTCAAGGATCCAAGTGAATTAAATTTGTCACAGTCTGGTGGTCTTAGAATGGGATTAGTTTCAGTTACAAATTAACGATGTAAGTGGCGTTTAAAGGGATGCAGATGGATATCCGAGAGTAGAATGGTATGTTTTGGGTTTCCAGAGTTGCGACACAACTACTGCTCCGTCAGTCGTCTTAAGTGTGCAACAATTAAAAGTGCATTGATTTCCACCGGTCTTAACTCTGAACCCACTGAGAGACAGTCACCTTGCAGTTGCATCCTTTTTGGACGTCACCTCCTCAGTTTGCCAGGGTAATATAATGAGGAGACTGACAAAACTGTTACTGGAAATCTCTCCATGCCAACTGGGGTGGAGGTTTGGGTAGTAGGCTGTAACTTTACTAAACTCGAATTCACTGCGGCGACACCGAACAAGGCAAGACAACCCGGGAAGAAGAAAGAGGTTACAGGCTTGGACTCTCCCGACTTAAGCTCATGCGTCTACTAGCAAAAGGAAACAATCTGTGGTAGAGAAAAATGTAGTAAACCGATCCGCACTCCTCATTTTGGATACAAGAAAAACTTAGGAAAAACGTTTATCGAAGAGATATTCAAAAAGATAAAAGATAAAAGCAAGATAAAACAGTTTAAAGGCAGCGACTCTACTAATTTTAGTCAATGGATTTTTTGCTGTTCGTAACAAATGCAAGAAGGCAAACTAGCCGAAGAAAGGGAAACTGAAAAGGCGAGAGTAAAGCAAAAGTGCGATACCTTCTCAGAATGGAACGTCAGTGCGGGCAAATAGAGGAGTTCCGCTGACGACGCACCAGGCCGCTGATGGGTCTGGTACTTCGTCTGCGGTCGACTTTCTCAGCGACCGAGCTGGAACCTTTTGGCCATTTAAATAAAAATCAACGACTTGTTGATCGACTTCAGAACATCTTCAAACCAATATAATGAGGTTCTTCCATTTTAAAGCAGCTGTCGACAATAGATCATCATTCTATAAATTCGGCAAGGTTATTGAAAAAAATTCCGAAGGGTTTAAGGTTAGGTCAGGGGAAGTTCGTTGAATGTTCTTTGGACGTAGTATGTCTTCTTCCGTAGTTGTTAGGGAGCTTTGGTGCTTGCAACATACCTAGAGCATGACTTCATGTGTTGATCACGACTAAGAATCATTTTGAATATTTCCTTGTCACCAAGAACTTTCAAACTTTTTCTTTTAGATAGATTCCTTCGAGTCTCTCTTCAGTTCAGTTTACTAAGAATAGCGTTTTGGAGCATCTACAATATGTCTAGATGAGTTTTGTGACTCAGCTTGCGCATAGAAAACTTGCTTCTGGACCTGCAAAGTTCAGTAATTTATAAAGAAGCAATACCTTCTTAAGTTCTGATCGGAGCTTGTCGACATGCTTATCCCATCTAATTGGACCAGCTATGTTTGCATTGAAATTCCATTCATCTGCCTTGTTTAACTCGTATTGCTTAATGCTCGACTTCTATTGCGCGCCGTATACAGTTCTCGACAATAAGTTTTGAGCGTTTTCTTTAACTTAACGCGAAAAAATTGTCCCTCAGGCAGTCAACTAATATCCCTCGAATTGCAAGTACTTCCAGTGCCGCTATCAATTTGGTGTGGTTCAGCGTGTCGAAGGCCTTAATGAAATCTAATGTTGTGAGGGTGGAATGTAACTGGCTATTTCTTTTGAGCGTTAACGTCGCCAATGAACGAAGTCAGTAAAGGAATGGCTAGGACTAAAAGTAAAAATCAGGAGATCATTTATAAAAATGAGAAAGAGTGTCGGAGACAAAACAGAGCCTTGGGGAATACCAACATTTATTATGATAATTGTAGAAAAAAAAATATGTTTACGCATTTTTGACAAAAGAGCTTGATGCCAACCTCTGTCAAATAATACCAATGCATTGAAAAGATAGATTTCACTATTCGGTCAGACATGTATGTCATCTAATCAACATGCTGTGAAAAACTTACTGCCGGGCAATAAAAAGTTTTCGGGATAAACGATATTTCAAAAGCTGACGATTTATCAGCATTTCCATAACCTTAAAAAGAACAACTGTAAGTGCAGAGGAGGTAAGGAAAGATTTGGCACTTTTTAGGGACGTGCTAGACAAATGCTATCCGCTATCTTTATGGAAGGAACGCTGAACAATATGACAGATTGGAAAGCTTACGCAATGACTTTTTCAGCGTTGAAAAACACCGCTTCATGATTTGTGGATGATACGCGCTCGAGTACAAGGGGGAGATAAAGAATATGAGTGTCGGAGCTCGAATTCTTAATGTTGTTAACAAACGACCAAATATTTTTACTACCCGTGGGACTTTGTAGTATATTTCGATTCAACTTTTAGCCGGAAAAGAACTTGACAGTCATATCTGGCTCAGATTGGCGATAGCTCACCCATTTTGCTCTGATAGCCTCTTTACAGCTCGAGTCACACAACACGTACAGCTTTGGTTGGAAATGCTTTTTTCTGTTTGGAATATTCCATACCCAAAGAAACTATATTTATTACCATGTCTGCAGCAATACCCATATAGCTGATTTTCGTCGACTAAAGAGGTTTTAAATCTTCGTGCAATGCTGAGTAATGTACCAACTTGGTGCTAAAATGCAACCCTAAGGCACTATTGATGCCTCACTCCCATTTTCACATTATAACCAACAATTTGGTACAGAAACGGTGAAGGTCAAAACAGGGATTCTTAGAATTTCTACTGTGGTTTGCCTCAAGTCTCTAAATAAACGAACCTGTACTTCGATTACTTAAATTCTCTGAAACACTAGACTTCTAGAAATCAGCAAACGCAAAATGATCTCTTCTTCAGCCCCGCAGAATGTCAACCCTGTCTGCAAAGTCTTCCAGCTCTATATATCACATGCAACATGAAAAGCAAACTCACCTCTACCCTATCTGAGGACAGAAATCATGACAATGACCACATGACAATGACCACATGAGCTGAACACACATACCTTAGATCCATAATCTGACCAAAAACACAAACGATTCCCCCAAAACGATTAAGTTTCACATTCCAATGCACGGAATACTAATGAACAGCCGCCTCTGACATGGCCAAAACGTTGACCAGACCACGGTTCGCCACCGACCGTATCTATCGCACGATTTATATTTCGCTTCGCCTAATCACCACAATCGCGCGATGCGGAAAAACAAATACAAATGCAAAAACAAAAACAGCAAAACTCGCGCTAAATTCTAACACATAACCCCTCGGGGCTGGGTAAAAACAAAAAAATACATAAACAGATGATAGCGTCGCCCCACCACCTGCCGGACGAACGACAGATGAAACATGACAGAGGACCTCGGTGAAATTTATAACTCCTGCCTGCGTACATTGTACTGTCCCGGAGAGTGTAGTACTTCTTCATGTTGGAATTTTAACGATAATATCGCACGTATTTAGTCACACCGCTCCCATTTATTCTAATTTCTGGCTCGCGCGGCGAATGCTCTGCTCGGTAGCCGGGTCTATAGATGACCCCGCCAAACAGTGGGATTTTAGTAAAGGCTCGGTCATGTGCAATTATAGCAACATCACGAGTGTTACGATTGTTATCTGTGTGACGCGCACACAGTTTGCGACAAACTGCACAGCAAATTAACCGTAAAAAAGTGTTAATTCGCCGGTCATTATGGTTGTTTGACTTTGCATGTGGCTTTTGCCTCGCTACCAGGACGCTTTATAATTTTTGACAGGTGACAAGCAACATGCTTTCTCTGGCAACGAGAAAAAAAAAAACTACTCATAGTGCGGTTGCGCGGTGGCCATAAACATTCTGATGTGTTTACGATGGCATTGCGCACTTGGAACGACCGCAGCGCAGTCGAACTGTGACCAAGCGCAGTATTTATACTCGGGTTCGGCAGGTCGTTGTTCTGTCATTCTAATGACTTGAACCATGATGTAGATGGCTGGTGGTCGTAAGATGGTTAACTTATTTCGATTGACTTGGTCTAGGTCTATAGGGTTTGGTGGATGATGAAATCGAAAAGATGACATGTTGTTTGTATTTTGCTGGAGGGTTTTATGTGGCTATAACTTTGTTCGAAGCTGAAGGCGGTTTGTAAGCGGACAATGTCAAGGCAAATGCTAAATGACTTTAAGTCAACCAGGTGGAAGTTTGAACATTGAATATTTTCTGCTGGTGGTATTGACCTTTCTAGAAGATTTTTATAGCTCGTTTTAATATTGGTTTGTTTTAATATCTCCTACGACATGGGATTTTAGGTTACTCTGATAAAAATAAAATGTAAAGAGAAGACTTCACTTAAATGGAAGATCATAGGCTTAGCCTGTAGACAAACGGACATAGTCGTCCTGAATATAAGACAAAGCCAGCGCAACGGCTGTCGAATTCATTCTTCTAATGGAAGTCGTGTTCTTGCTACAAATGAATAGCATGGTAGCCCTTAGAATTCCCATAAAGTGGTAACTAGTTTAGTCTGTCTACCGAAGACCCAGTCTTCAATGGAACCTCTACTAAGGATTCCGGCGGTCCCAACATAAGCCCTGAGAAGCCAGATTCAGACCTCGTTCAAACAGTTCTTCAGTTGAAGCGCTACCTAAGAAGTGCTTAATGGACTGAGCAAAGTTGATTGTCGCTACAGAAACATATACTTCCACCCCATTGGAATAGCATAGATCTCCGCTTGAGCGACCTGACGCTATGACAATCCACGAAAGTAGCGGCAACTGAACTCTGACAGCTTTTTAAACGAACGATGAAACTGCGATTACATCGCTCCTCTGGCTCAGATGATGGCCGTAACCATTCTTAGGCTTGGAGAAAGTCCGCGTTGAAATGTTTACGCACTCGACATTTCGGTTTCTTTGCATTGAGTGGCTCATCCATTAAACAGGGGATGTAGGATAGCTCTTGCGCAGTGTCATAGAAACTCCTGTTCGAGTTGTATCAAAAACCAGTTTTTTTTAAACGGCAAGGGGTGGAAGGTTCAGCAGACCATCTAGAGGCGGATTTGCATATAAAAGAGTATTCCACAAACCGCAAACAATTCGAGTTGTTCTTTGGCCTCTAATCAATTTGGTAATGTTGAAGGCTTTACTTCGGGCAGGACGGCTGTGTACAAGCGACTCTTGTGGCTGTATGTCCGACTCGTTGGGCAAACTAAGTAGGAGTAACTCTATTGTTGAACGGGCTCCTGAAGTGAAAGAAGAAAACGAAGCAGCTGAACAATCAGCGATGTAAAGAAGCTTCACTGGCTGAAAGGGCAAGCACTCCGAACGACTCTTCGGTAGCGTCCATGAAACGGGAAGGTCTCACAAACGGAAGCAGACCCCATTCTTTGAAATCTCACTCAATGAATTTAAATATATGATTTAATTCATTGACTTCAATTAAAGACTTCAGATTGAGAAATTCAATCGCCAATCATTTTGAAGTCAATGAATTACCATTCTTTTTGGAACATTCAATAGAATTCAACCATATGAGTCCATTCTTTTAAGATTTCACTCTACTTTCTACATCAGTTGAAGTCTTTTGCACTCTTTAAAGCCTTTGAAGTCTTTTGAAGTCTTTTGAAGTCTTTGAAGCAATTGAAGTCTTGGAGGCATTTGAGTAAGCCCACCCATGAGTTAGGGGCGAGGAGGCGCACCTATTACTCGGCACTCACTACGTCAGCCCCGAAAATCTGCCACCAGATGCGAGCAAAGTTAGGACAAATACAAAGAAAGTGTTCCGCTGTATCATCTTCCTCACCACAAGCAGGGAAATTGGTGGTGTCGCCAAAAACGAACGCATTCAAGTGTTTAGAAAAAGCTTGGTGGTCCGAAAGGACGCCTAGAAGCAGCCTGCAGTCGATCCGCCTGAGAGGTTGAAGGGAAAACGTAGACCTTTTGCAAATGTCCGGGCGCAGTAGTTTGGTCCGACTGCATGCAGACCCGAAGCTGGTTCGAGTCCTGAAAAAAATTCTTCTAAACTTTGCCTAGCAACAGCTCATCAGAGATCTCATTTGTCTGGGACGCAGACAAGATTCACTAAGTTCAGCCTTCCGACCACGTTCAGGGAAAGCTTAAGTTGCTTCTTGCCCTCCACCGAATGGTCAGCATACAATGCATGGCCATGAGGACAGCAAATACTTTAGTTTGGAAAACAGAGGCATGCTTACCTAGTCTATTTTCACTTGATCGGTACTACCTCATGAAAGCCTGTCTCCGTTAGCTTACCCTTAAGGTAGGCAGGTTGACATTTACTCATAAAGTCGGACATGGAACATGGCGAAGTTTGTACTCAGTTGTCCTTTCAGTCAGGCACTGACTCCAACTAAAAAATTGCAAGACCTTCGCTGCTATTGCTCATAAATAATTCCTTATTTGCTGTTTGCAGTTTTCATTTTAAAACCGTACCATAATCTGAAATGCGATACTAACCAATTCGTCTTACTTAACGTTCCATCCATCGTGCCTTGGTTTATAATTTTCTTATTTTCTAAAAGAAGTCAAAACATAAAGTTTTGCCTCTTAAGACCAGCCCACGGTACCCCAAGTTCTGTATTCTTTATCTTCTCCAAATTCTCAACCCAGAATGCCAAAAGATGACATGCTACAAATTTCCAAAGAATTGCTAACATTAATAACTGTTTTTTTTTTTGTTGGTTTATCGAAAACCTTAGAGCAGGATCGAGACAGAAGTCGAATTTGTTTCGCATATTGAGGTCAGCCGACCTCATCACATTTTGCAATTTGTTTTCTTCACCCATAATCCTTGGGATTTAGGAGTGGCAAAGTGAAAGATTTGCCACGCCATTCTATACCTGAGATGGGGTTCTTCAAAACGAACGATTCCTGTATGGCTGAACCCCGCTCCGTTCAGTTCGTTTATCAAAAATTGCACGCGGTTGGTAACTTGCCATACCTTATCCATTTCACATAGATAAAACATACACAAAAACAACAGAGTGCTAGATCCAAATTCAATTTGTACATCATTAGTTCCGCCTTTCGCTACGCACTTTCACAAAACCTGCCGCGCCGGCCGCGCTATCATCATGGGGAGCCTGTGCCGTTGTCTATGTGTGCCTTGTACAAGGAAATCACGTCCTAAGAAGACGTGTGGAGCCCAACTGTGGTTGCTTGCTTGTTTGTTTGTTTGTTTGTTTGTTGTTTGTCGATCTCTAATCAGGTTTGTAGCGCCATCAAAAATGAGCTGCCCCATCCACTACCGCCATCGTCATCGCCATCGCCATTGCCATCGCCACTAGGATGCCAAATAAAACCAAAGCAATTGGGTGAAGGTGAAAATATCAATTAGCGGGCCGACGAACCTCAAATGCGTTCTCCCAGCGGTGCACCATAAGTCTTGCAGCGAATTAGTACCATCGCACCATTAGTGAGTTAGATTGCACCAGAGCGGAGCGCTCACAGCAGCAGCTGCTGCTACATATCTCTCCTGCCTAGATAGACGATGCGACGCACCTAAGGATCGTGCAAGAGTGTCGTCGCAGAGTGGATGTGCGTGTGCAGTGCATCGGGAGCATGAATTGCATATACATACGTACGTATATGTATGTGGTGCTGCGCGTGTCCTAATGCAACATAATTTCCAATCAATTAAACGAGTCCGAGGATGGAGTCAGAGTCGGAGTGTCGTGCTGCTACGCCGCTATCAATTCGGAATACGTCCATATTTGTACGCGGATTTATTTATTTTTTTTTTGTACGTATTTCCTGTCTGCAGGTGACAGTGAATGGGGCGCAATAATAATGGAAATCGTGACATTTTACTGACAAATTTTTAGTACCTACTTTTTTGTGTCAGGATTTAATAAAAATGTTAGCAGGTTTGAGGACAGGAAGTCAGTTTCGGATTTTATGTCCGCTTTTATAAATAGAAAATATGATTTGGATGTTCGTTACGTTGCAAGTTAGTCTCAGCTCGAAGGGGTTATAGAAATTCGTTCGATTTGGATAGGTCCGGTGGACCAGAGATTGTATATCTCACACAAGGACGAACGTTCCCGTTTTACCTGTAGTACCTGCACATTTCCCAATAATGACATGAAAGCTTCGCAAACAATAGTCGTGTTACCAGTCCTATGAGTCACCGATAACGGTTCTACATTTACTTCGGGAGAGTTCAAGGAATTCACCAGAGTAAATAGTGAACAAGTTCTCTGCATCATAGCACCCTGCCACTCCCGGTAAGGCGTCAGGATAAGAGAATCGTGCAGAATATGAAGTGACACTTATGTGGATTTGAATTTGAAGCTGTTCAACTATCTGATTCAATACCGCAAAACACCAAATTTTCCAACTGGGATATCTTGATGTGTTTTATATCAACACGCGATTTTCGTGTGCGACTAAAATTCGATCGTTCTGGAGTCGGAACAAGTACTCTCCTGGTGATGCAGTGCAAGTGAGAAATTGTACATTCGAGGATTAGAAGTTGAAATATTGGGTATAAAGAATTCCGATTTGGAGTTAACATCATTGACTCCATTTAAAAAACATTCCATCATCTCTCACAGTTGAAAACCTTGAAGCATCTGTTAAGAATTCAGAAACAAGCGAACATCCGCAACAAGAAGCCGGTGGATCGCCTAATCAATTTTTTGGTTTTCTAAGAATCCTATTAATTCTATCGATTTGCCAAGCTCGGCGTCTAAAACAAGGTTTGGACATATATTTACAACTTTAGGGTTATATCCAAGCAAGTAACATAAATATTTTACAAAATAAACGCCCCGTGGTATATCGAAAACAGTGATATCCACCGGGACATATGTATGGCTACCGTCGAAGTCGAGATAAAGGTAGTTTTAGTGAGGAAAAATTGCACACTATTGTAAGCATGGGCGGCTGGTCCTCACGATGGGTGCTATGAATACAATGTAGTATGATTTGTAGGCTTAAGTCGAATAGATCTGCTGCGCAAAAACTAATATCAAATATTTGACAAGTGTTAATTCTGAGTGAACTTCCTCTTCCTCTCCATGTAATTCCAGCCGTCATTGTTCCTGGTGGAACAATGGGTGTTGTTTCAAACATTCGACGTAAAAATATGTTTTTTTTGAAATGGGCAAACGTAGCTTGACTTGCTTCAAATTATTGAATGATTTTTTTTTCGAAATATCTGGATAAAAGGAGTTAAAAGTCAGGGAACAGGTCCATTCGATTATATGTATATAGGAGCTACATGAAGATTTCTCCATATTTCACCAATCCTGGCAAAGTCAACATTTATAAATTATTCTCTAGCAATGCATATGGGCTGCGCATTAATGATGTAAAATCCTTTCCTATTGACGTATTCTTCTCCATGAACCATGATGGGAACCTTAGTTCAATGAATTTCACTTATTGGTAAAGGAAAATGGTATTTTTCGCGTCATTTTCATTTTTAATTTGAAGCATGGATTGATGTAGTTGAATGTCTTTGACAAATCCAATTTGAAAACCGGAATTTCCTGTGCAGCGCTTTGACACTATTTGTTCGGCACCCCTCGACCCATCCAAGAAAATGATTAGCTTAGAACATCATTTTCAATATGTTTAGAGCAAACAGATCCTTTAACATTTTAGATTTCAATGGATAATTGGCAAAAACCCCGCTATTAAGGAAATAAAATACTTAGGGTTGTTGAAAACTATATGTCAAAATGAATATACCCTGGGATAGCGTATTAATCGTAAAGCCAAATCCGGCCGAGGGATAGTGTGATTCTCATCACTCACCCTACAGCGTAGAGAGAAGATTCTCATCTTCCTTAAGTAATTCCAGGATTAGTTCGTTCGTTGCAAAACGATTTTAGTCAATCTGATCTTTTACGATGATTCCTAGAACATTTCACCTTAAGGCTCATAATGTGTATGTCTTCAGTTTACATGCTTCAAAAAAGGTTTTGTAGAGTTCAGTATTTAGAGGTGGTGGGTTTCTATAGTGGTGGGTTCCATTTGGTTGTGTTAAGCAAGCTAATAGCAATATTTTTGGTTGATTTATTTTAAAAAAATACTGAAGTTCAGACGAGAAAAAGGTGGTAGAGTAGTGGGGTCTACCATCATTCCAGCTCAAGTTATATCAAGTAAAAATTAAAATTTTTGAGATATTATATCCTAGTTTAAATAAGAATCTGACAATGCTCTACACAATCGTAGATGTAATAGATTTTTTGACGTACATAGCTGGTTTTCGGCTCTAACACATGTTTTTGCTTCATCTGTCAATTTTAGTTTTATCCTCAAAGCCTTATGGTTTGATATCTTGCCTCCGTCTCTAATTAAGTTTGTTACTAAACGTTTTTCGAAGTTAAAGCGTAGTTACACCTCCAGATTAGAAGCTACATTTCTGACTAAAATTTGGCTTTTACTACAATATCTGTTGGTCGATAAAAATTTCATAAAATTTATTTAGTACAAATTTTAGAAAAATGCTTTTTAGCAAAAAAAAATGGTGCAGGAAATTTTCATAATTTTGTGTTTAACGAGCCATACAATTTTTGTTGCTGCACAGATGTACCAAAAGCCTTTAAGACTTGTATGCACTACTTTTCAAAATGACCAAAACCATTTTTATACCTGTACTATTTTGGAAGTTAGTGTTTAAAGTTTTTACACCTCCAAATTAGAGGTCAGCCACTTTGATGAGCTGTAACTTCAAATGGAGTGAGAATATACCCCCCTGTAAGACCTTTTTTTTTCTGTGGAACTTTGGGATTATGGCCTTAAAGGCTTATACTGCTAAACTTGGACACCTTGTAAAAGACCCGGTCTTGCTGTATGATGCAGTAGTATGGACACTCTCAAAATCGGATGAAAACGTCCTGGGATGTTTTGAGAGAAAAATTCTTCGGGAGATATTCGGTTCAGGTGGAGGAGAAGATTTGCCGATGAACTTTACGGGCTATGCAGTGACTCTGACCTAGCCGCGGCTATAACGGCTGCGATTGCTTGGGCACGTGAAGCGTATTAACAGCAACGTGGCAGAAAAAAATCCCGTCTTAGGTGGCGGGCACAATTGGAGGCAATATAGCTATCGTTCGAGCTGGCTAGAGGGGTTTGCTGAAGGCTGTGGTCCACTCCGGACTGTAAGCGCCACCAAAAGTATCTTTAAGTAAAGTAATTATGGAAACAACTGATGTGGCCAAGATAGAATATTTATCGGCCTTCAAGTTTAATTTAGAAAAATATTTGCCAAGCAAGTTTTTGTTTTAGTGCCAAATCGACTTAATTTCTGTATCATTCTCGAAATAATGATGAGGTAGTTTAAACTATTTTTTTAATAAAACCTTTACTCCCTACATAAAATGTTCTTACTTGAAACTTATGGGAAATTTGTTGGAGTTCGAATTTTATGCGTTTGTGGCTAAGTACTCTCAATTCTTCTCAGCTCACGCCAGAATAGGTGTATTAAGGCGATAATTTTTCCATTTTGGAAAATACTCAGTTTGACTAAAAATATAGATTGAAAGCCAACTTTGTTTGAGGTTGTTGTGGAAGAAGTAAAGAAAAAAAAAATCCAAAATGTTTAAAATTGTGGCAACGGCATGTTCAAACCTGGTTCACCCAGCCCGCAAGGAAATTGAGGAGGTGTCAGAACCGCATCAAGATGGCGAAGGCTGCCATCGCACCTGCTGGTTTACTTTGTCCAGTGGTCAGATGTCCAACTATCCACTACCGCACCTTGTTTGGCGCAACTTCAAGGGATTCACTTTGGAGGAACATAGGGTGCCTGGATTTTTATCTGGTTTCGCCAAGTCTATTAGCATTTCTTTTGACAAGAGATGTCGCCATAAAATAATCTACTCTCGAAGAATGCAAGTTGGCTCAACAACTCAAAACTAAGAAGTCGCTGTTGTCACATTCAGGGAAGTTTTCAAGGAAGAAAAGATGTTTGGTGCTTTCGCTACTCTTCACAAGGCACGCTCTGGCAGGAATTCGCGCCAAGAAGGCCAATGAGAACGCAGACAATCCAGCAGTTGTTTCTAAGCATGCTAAGAAGGGAAAGAAGTAAATGAAATTTACATAACATTGTAGACCGTTTCGGAGGACTTATGGGTCCTAGTCTCGTTTCAACAGGTTCGTTCTTTTCTTTTCCCCAAAATGTTGTAAAATACATAAAAAAAAGCCTTTGGTCCCCTTGAAATAATCGTATCTCCTTCATCAGAGTTCCAACCAAAAAAAACAATTCCACTCCCACTAAGTTATGTCATAAAATTGAATCCCATCAACCTTAAGAAAGAACAAACAATCAGAAAGAGCAGAGCACAAAAAAAAAGAATCTTAATTGCCAAAGTGATTCGTCCAAGATTCATCCGCCATCCATGGACGGACTCCTCTGAACAAGCAACAAAACACACAAAAAAACAAACAGGATT
Organism: Ferdinandea cuprea; assembly: GCA_963576555.1. Classification (NCBI taxonomy): domain Eukaryota; kingdom Metazoa; phylum Arthropoda; class Insecta; order Diptera; family Syrphidae; genus Ferdinandea; species Ferdinandea cuprea. The sequence continues at coordinate 82,176,497 of OY754961.1, read as the reverse complement.
CTCCCAAATTGTGAATGCGACTTTTCAAATAACTCAGAGCTCGTGCGCTTGCCCATTGTCCATTGTCCAATGTCCAAAGCAGTGAATTTCCGTTTTTGGCCTCGAGACGAAGGTATTCATTTTGATTCCATTAAAAATTGCCTCCCGTCACATAAAGCGTCTGCCCGGACACGATGTCTTACACAGCTTCATACGTTGTCCTCTGCCAAAAGTAGGTGATTATCTCGTTTGGATACGAGACATGTCCATCAATGGAATCGGAGAGGTTTTTGGTCATTTTTTTTTTTTTGGTTCATTAATGAGAAGATTCCGACCGACGCGACGCGACGCGACGACCAATACAAACAATTACATTGGACTTTGCTGCTTTGGATGGATTTACTGCAGCAAGTCGTGTGTGATTGTTAATCAATCAAATCGGAGGAGCAACCAAAAACGTTTGCCTTGAGTCCAATGTCTGAACGTTCGACGAGCATCCCGCCAAAGTGGAGCTGAAAAATTGCCAAAAAAGTGATTTGTGTGCCGGATTTGTTGTCGAACAAGCTTTTTATCGTTTGCTTGACGTGTGCAATTAAGCGAAGCAGCAGCGGCAATCACCTGCTTGCCTTGAAAAAAATCGTGTACGTAATTAAGGTGCGATGTTGCATGTTCATTTCCATCGATCGATGGATGGAAGTTCTAAGAAAATACCCTCGAATATTATTCCTTAGAGGAGACTTGTATAAATTCCTTTCTGACAAATTGATAAAGTGTGTCCTACAACCTCGGTGTATATGTGTGTGTGTGTGTCACTTTTGAGGTCAAGCAAATTACTTAAAAGCTTTGCTTTTTTTCTCTCTCTCCCTCTTTGTGTTTGTGTGTAAAATGTACACAATTTTAATTACCCAGGAAGCATCTACCGACCGGCCAGCTGCATTTCGCACATACGCACTTTGGGTACAAACAATTTCACTTCTAACATCAAATCCCACTTTGACGCCCTACTAACGCGCACACGGCCACATGGATGCCAGGCAGCGGCGGTGGCGGCGGCGGGGCGGCACGCATAGACTTCGCGTCGCGCGCTATTCGTTTCTAATTTTCTTCCGCCGAAATGGACATTTTGATGAGTGGGTCCGCAAGTGGTCATCTAGTACAACACGATTTGCGAGATATTTTCGTGCGCGCCAAGCCAAGATGCAATGGATTCTGACTCGGCGTGTTCATAGATACATATATGTATGTAGATCCAATGACAACACACGCCTTGTGGTGACATTTGTTACGCTTTCTCGTCGGGATTTATCGGGTTGAGCGAGCCAAGACTGCTGGCCAAATAGATCATCGTTTCATAAATGCCCCAGATTGGGATGAGCAATGCGAACAGCAGAACAGCTGGCGGATGAGCAATTAAAATGCAAACTGTGATGCATTGGACAAATGAGTTTGAACATTTTGAGGGAATTTTAACTATGTATTGTATGGAGGCCGGAATAACGGAGGTGCAAGACAAATGAGCGCGAAACGAGCATAGAGTATTTCAGGAGTAAGCTCGCTAGGTGAAGGAACAAGTTGGGGATCATGGAATCTTTAGGAACGAACACACAATAAGCAACGATTAAGCAGCGGTACTACATACAGCAAACAAAATGGGGGAACACAATGGGCAATAGTTAAGAACGAACCTATGTTGGACCAATCTCGAGATCTGTAGATGCCCAAAAGAGCTGGACAAGTTGGAGACCAAAGCAGATCAAAGTTATTTATCGGATTAAACCGCAAATATATTCGCACGCTCGTGTGAGTCCTCGCCGGACATTGTACGATAAATAAACATGCGAAGTGACTGGAAATACTCCACAATGTTTACCGCAGAAGCTGCAGGAAATAGAATCCATTTGGCACCTGCTTGCGACTGTCCAGCCCATAAAAATAGGGAGGCGGACAGCCCTTAAAATTTAATTGTTTTATAAGCTGGAGGATCTAGGAAATGTAGGGCTTAATAAGCTCCTGAAATTCATCCAAAAATCGGGGTGGTTCTTATAACCATATCCTTTAGGAAGTAGAACAGATGCAGAAATGAGCCATCGGGTATTCAAAAAATGCTGGTCAGAGAATACAACGAGGAAGCATCAGTCTTTTCGTCCCTTAAAGGAAGTCAACATGGCGGCGAGCACACAAGGAGCTTAAATGCAACAAATCAATTACAGTGATATGGATACTCAGTAAGGGAATGGATGTGGATGTAGGCAAATATAACGAGCTAGCATCAGTCCAAATTAATAAAAAAAATTCAGCACGTTAGGAGCCTCTCTCAAGCAATAAGCAAGAATGCAAGGTATTGGCAGTTCTTACGACCATATATGAACCAAAAAAGTACAAGACAACAATTTGCCTTAGCAGCAAATATTGCGTCTCTACCTGAAATACAGCTACCTTCCATCCTCGAGCATCCACAGTGGCTTAGCCTTTAAAAATGCAGGTTCGGTCTTCCTTACCGTTTCGAACCCTGGGAGCTGGGTTTCGAAAATCCTCTTGACTTGTGAAAGGTCAATACATTCGGTTGATGTGTTCAAACAGCTTATATAGTTCGCGGTTGTATTCTTTTCTTTGGAGAAGCCGTACGTACGAGGACATTGTACGTGAACGTCGTATTCTCAGTTTTGTCGCAATCCCGAATTCAGACATCGCCATGTAGAGCTCTTGACTATAAATGAGTATTTTCTAGGACTTGCCTTGTGGTGTGGAAATTGGTCTATGGTCGATCTGCTGAGTCGAAAGCCATATGAGGTGATGGGGCATGCCTTTCTTCACCCATACTTTGTTGATCACTGGGTGCATAAAGCCTACCACTTCCGGATTTGAATAGATACACTTATAGACCTTTAGAGGCAGCTGTTCTAAGCTATACGGAGTTGCGTAAATAGTTCTCCATTGGCTTCCTGCCCTACCACTCTCTCCGGCCGTTTAAGACTTGCTTCAATATAACATCTACTTCGCTTTAGTGACTTAGTTAATTCGCTGTTTGTAGCGTTCCGGTCTGAAAATCAAGACCGCGAGTTGCTGGCTTTCTTATAAAATCTTTTGTTTTTTTCTCCTCCGCTGCAGCGTTCTTTTGTTTTCTAAATACACATACGTCATCAGCCCAAGGGCTCTTTCTCTGTGCTGTCTGGTAACTTAGGGTTGTTTCCGCTTAGATGACGTTGCGTTACTGGTTGTTGGCATCTTCGTTAAGTGAATGCACAGTGGAAAGTTTCTCGTTTAAGTACTCTTTAGAGGCTCTCTCTTTTACAGACGTAGTATTTTTTATAGACTTGATGTGGGCGTTTTGTGCCTTACATAATACAACGTCTAATATCTTATTCAGGACTCGCTATAGTGAGTAGGAGTTGGGACGCAGGCTAACATCCCTCTGCCTCATGCAATGAAGTTTCCACAGACTTTCGTTAGACGTGTTGTGTCTTGCATTGAATATCATTGCTTTTGGGATTTCTGAAGCAAATATCTGGCAGCCTTTTCCAAGTTTTAGCGACTAATTGGAAATGAACACTTACGTTTGCCCTTTCCAGTCGTCGTGTGGCTGTTTTCTCGCTTTTGAGATGAACACGAATGTGTTGCCACCGAAGCAGCGGTCACTTACTAAAGTTGCAAAGCCTTGCCATCCTCTCATCTGCAACCAAATTTTGGGTGTATGAACGAGTGTAAGAACCAGCCCGTCCAGTGTCCTGTTTTCTCGACGCGGATGCATTTCCATTTTCACCAGCACAGATCGTCACATTAACACCACTTCTTGCAACCGCTCGTAGTTATCTTTTATTAAAATTCACTCATAAAAATGCGCCATCTCATTTAATTTTATCGACATTTTATCACCTCCATGCGATCGGTAAACGCAAATTGGATATTTGCCACCACCATCCTCTTCGGCAGCGCGTCGAACAAAAGACAGCAACAACAACAACTTGAAACGATCACAGTGACTGAAAGCAAGCAAATTATCTAATAAACTGCACGCATCCGATTCTAATTTGTTTAATCGCCATCACTCGACACACATACAGATTAGCATCTCTCTTTCTCTCCTAGAGTTATACCCTAGTATGGGCTGGTTTCGACCATTCAACCAATCATGACATCAGCTTCATACTACGTGATTGACAAGCATTCCTCCGCACCGACCGACACCAACCACAAGTAATAGGGGCCATTCTAACAACGAATCATCAGGTGCTGCGTATATTGGCAGTCCGACGCGACGCGACGATACGACGGACATTGATAATGGCACCTACATCCGTTGCATACAGAGGACTGTCATACAGAAAATGGTCCGGACGGCGCGCATGCGCACATACACCCCGCCACCCAATTAAGTCGCAATGAATGACAATTTAATATGCGAATTGACAGATACACACAGTGATCCAAAAAATGTTCTTGCGGATGATTGGACGTCGCGTTATCGTCATCAACAGTGTGGTTGGCTTATTACAAAGCACGTAGCCCCATCGATATCTCTCTAACGTGCATAATTACTATTTGTGTTGTGTTGGCCTGGTTCCTGAAATGCGTTGCCATGCCACATCAATTGGAGTTGGCAATAATTTCAAATAATTACCCGCACGTCAAAGTTGTTTGTTAGATGTCCAGAGATTGCCTTTGCATTTTGCGACGGGAAGCAAAACGAGTGAACGCTGGATTCAGATCTTTTATCTACGACAAGATCAGTGATCGAAAAGAGGAGCAAATCCAAAGGTACCTACGTACGTACGTGTGTTGTACTAAGATGGGACGACAACGGCCGGCGCCTATGTGTGCTCTAGCGCAGAGTAGACCACCACCACCACCACTACTAACATTGCGCCGCGCGCCGCTGGAAAATTACACCACAAAATAAGGAGCGGAGCGAGGGAGAAAGGATAGCAGCCGAAGAGAATTTGCAATTTGATTTGAAATAAATTGGCATCGGAGACAGGTTTAGCGGGTCTTGCGGTTTGCTCCTGATTTGGTTCACCTCGTTTGCTGATTGCCTCTGATTTGCTTGAATTTGTGTTGTCCTCTTGCATATATGCCAAATTCTCTAGCAGCCTGTGAAGGTTCAGGTTCAGGTTTTTTGTTTTCCTTTTTTTTATTCCTAATGTGTGTGCACGAGCGTAAAATGGTAAAATGGAGAAAGAAAACAACAACAAAAAAAAAATAAAAAGTCGTAGAGCAAAGAATTTGCTGCACACAAGATTGTTATTCTAGATAAAAGCGGCTCAACGAGGCTGATTGTTCGCGCATAACATCTGTGCGTGGAGTATAATGTAGACCATCTGACCATTTGACCTGATCCTGGTTCGTTTGCCATATGGGGAAGAACATAGATTTAATTTTGATTAGGTTAGATGTTCTACTTTAGTGTTCAGCGCGGAAGCAGATGTGGAGCTTTTCTCCGCGACGAGGATGTTTTTCTCATGCATTTTAGTGCTGCTTGATCCTTGTGACTTTGTGGCTGTGTGCCAGATGGTATGCAGGAAACATCGAGATTTTAGTGATAACCTTTCGGTGGATCCGAGCTTATGATATGGATCTTTTCCGCTTTCTTGGAATGGATCTTCTGCCAGACTAATTTTCCTGCTGACGTTTGTTATAGAATGCAAGTGTTGTGCTTTGATTGGTAGTGCACGTGTTCCATTTGGTCATGGCTTGTTCTTTGGAGTGGCAAGTTATACGTTTGTTGAGCTAAATAAGGGTACCTATATTAGGACTTGGATGTCTTGGGAGATGGACAATTGATTACCCAATCAGAGGCTGTTATGGCATGCACAACCTTCACGGAAGTACGTTCGAATACATGCAACTTTCCTACCTTTCTTTCGCTATGATAATAATTTTTTAATATTAGTCCTTAAAGGGAGAGGGTATTTTGGTCTAGACGGGCAAATGTTCGGTGTTTTAACAGGCGTAATAAATATAAAACCCTTTCACATTTTTACTACCACTTTTTTTTTTTAGTTTTTCTGTTAAGACTTAAAAGCCAAAACAAAAAATTAAGTAAATGAATTCTCTCTGTGAACTTAAACAAAAAATGTTGTATATGTAAGCTTGTCATTTTTCTTTGACGAACGAAAACCGTCCGCAACCCTTACTTGTTAGCAAGCTCAGTATCAACGAGTAGGCCTCCTATTCTTGCAAACTTCTCTGCCTGCTTATTTCCCTCAATACCGCAGTGTCCTGGCACCCAACATAGTCTCACTCGGTTCTGACTGCATAATGTTTTAAGCATTGAGCGACAGCTCCTGTTTTAGAATTGATGTTGGTTGATTCCATTGCCTTGAGTGCGGCTTGGCTATCGATGTAGATGGCGATATCCCTTCCGGATACCGTTCTCATATGTGTCCCGTAGTCGTATAGACACTCTTTGCTTCGGGTTCTTCTGAATGTGGTACATGTAGGGAAAGGTATAGCTTTTATAACCCCACTTAACTGAACTTACCTAGTCTGTCTGCTGTAAGTCCGAATTTTTGAAGACTAATAATTTTCAATATATTTTTTTGTTTTACTTTTTTGAATAAGGCAACAGCCAGGCTCATGTTTACTAACCTATCTACGGTCTACCATAAGTCCTTACCCAGGCTGAGGTTCTATCTATCGGTTCTATCCAGACACTTAAATATATTATCTGCGACCACATCTGGCTGAGATGTGCTCTTTTACAACACACTTGAGGGCTACGTCCAAAGAACTGACAATAATGAAGTTCCGTGAACTTTCATTCCATTGATACCGAATGTCGGAATGGCTTGTGTTGTTGGCTGTAAATAACTGAACTTTATCTAGAAGAAAGTTTAAGTCAGACTAAAAATTTGAGGTTACTGTTGCGCTCGCGTATATAAATCCTCAACTCTGAAATGCTGGGGCCTTATGTGCAGCTGTCAACTGCATTTGATTGCTGGTTAATGTTCTATTGAATCCGCATGGCTGTTCGCGTCTCCTAGAAGGCAAACCAAATTTTATTATAAAAACGACAAACTTTCTGTTCATTGCGCGATCGGCCGCTGCTATTGCTGCAAAAACCTTTTCGAAATTTCCCAGATTTATTCTATGACTTGGTGTAAGGAAGTTTCCGAAGCACTCTTGTTTCGATTGCGAGCAATTTCAACCTCTCAAAAAAAACGAGAGAATATTGAACCTATTTGTGAATTTAAAACTCCATCGTACAGCACTGGACCCAATACTGATCCTTGTGGAACACCGTATTAGTTTCCTTGTTTTTTCTTGGTGGCTCAAAACTTTACCCTGAACTTGTTTATGTACTTTTCTATGTGTACTTCAAAGTATTCGGTTCAAACAGGATGCGCACTATTTCGCAATCGTTCGCGTCATTTGTTCATCAATTGCCAGTTGTTCTTTCACGTTCTTCCAGCGCATCCCATTATCGTGAATAATCCAACAAATGTCCAGTGCATAACCAAGGCCAACGCTACTGTACAGCTAGTACGTTGCCCTCACTCTCTCTCCCTCTTTCGCTCTACCAATACCATCCCACCACTAGTACATTCATATCGCGTTTGTGTACAAACAAATTAATATCCTGTCCGAATGTTATCGTGACACAAAGTGCACTAGAGCAGCCTATTCAGCGACGAAAAATATTAGAATCCTCCTCATTCCGGCGCTTGCTACCTCTGACGATTTATCGATCCCATTTCCGATGCCAGGATAGTTAAATATATTCTGTTAACCTTCGCCAACAGGCTGCCGCGTGCCGACGTAAACAGAATGCAGCATCCGCTCCGCACTGTCAGTGGCTATTAATTCACCCGCACATCGTTTGATAGCGAAATGAAACTTCTAGCCTGGCCTGGCTACTGGGGAAAAAGTGTCCTGCCCCATGCGTGCGGCAGAGTCCTGCTTCCAAATTTTTATTAACATAATTAATTAAAGTGTTAAGATGGAATAAATTTTCTAAATGGAAACCGGCCATTTGCTTCAAATTGGAGCGCATCAATTCTAAACTATATTTCCGAGCTCGTCGTAATCTTCATTCCTAGAGGGCCGCCAGCTTGCGGCCTAAGTTATGACGTCAATTAGACCTTAATTGCGAACTAAATTAGTTTTATAAATTTTCGGAGCTAAAGTGGTGATAGTATTCGTGGTAATTGGAGCAAATTGCGCACAGAAAGAACATGCGGCTGGGAAGACGAAAGGAATCAACCGTCAGCAACAATTAAATACTGGATACGGTAATGCGCATAACGTTAAAGCCGCCACACACGTGAGGAATGTTTACACTGGGTAAACTTCTTCCACCCTTTAATGCGCCTGATTACGACAATACAACCATGAAGAAGACACAGTGACGGCTTTAAGCGTGCGCTCACATTAATGCTTTGCAAACTCTGCGCGACTGTCTCTAAAAGATGCGAAAATAATTGCCTAACGGTGGATACGTACGTAACGTACTTGGCTCTTACCGTCGTCGTCACACAGCATAAGGTGTGACCGATGAGCAATTCGGCGCATTATGGTCTCCTCGAGAGCTGGCAAGTTAAAAGGGAGGCGACACTTGCGGCTCATTAACTTTGATGGCAAATGTCTGCAAATGGAGGAGACAACGCTACGGTACTGGGCGCGCGCGTTCACTCTCTCCACACCGCACCGCTCTATGTAATTAATAACAATTACGAGAGCAAATACAATCCACACGAAGACAATTCCAATGACAGAAGAAGGAAGCGAATGAACGAGAGGAACGTGCATGCTCAAACATTAGCTAGGAAGTTATGGGACACCACCATGACGAAAGCACATATTTGTGTGGTGCATTGTGCTTCTTTAAGACTCGTATATAAAATAGTGGCAGTCATGGCAGTGACTATGGCTTTCTTTTGGAATTTTTCACGGTGCTTCTACATTCCAGGAAATTGGAGGTGCATTTCGTTTTTTTTTTTTTGTACATACGGACGACTTCGGAAGAATGTGGCGCCATCTAAGAAGAAAGGTGCAATTAATTTTTTTATTGAACATTAAAAAAATAAATAAATGTTTAACTGATGGAACAGAAGTATGGAATTCACTGTGGCTCGGTGGAAGAGAGCTGTATCTGCTTTGCCGGTATACTAGGACTAGGTTTTGCATTTTTTTAAAAGTAGACCCCAGTATAATGTCAATTAGTTAAGTTTAAGACTTGACAACTGTCAGAGAAAGTGAGCCAAAACCGTGTTAATTCCGTGTTTGTATTTTATTTTCTTGAGGCCAAAGCAATTGATGGCTCTTAGCTTATTCGGTCTTCATACAAATGCTTGGAAAGGCTATGGCTTGACGTTATAGACGACAGCCGACTTTTAATTTTAACACAGTTTCCTTCGCATATTATCTTTGCTATAACAGCACCATCTAGATCGTAAAGCGTAGGTTAGGTTAGGTTGAAGAGGCTGTCGGCAAAAGCTCGACGAACCAGTAATGACCAGTAATGGCCCATTGTGATACCACGGTGATCTAGGATAAGCACTTCCCTACCAGTTTAAATATTTGGAGCTTCTCACAAAGGCTTTCATTTTCCGGAGAGAGCAGGGCATGTTCAAAGCACGAAGCATACGTGCAGCTTCTGCACGGACTTCTTCAAAGGACTTAATTGCAGCTTGACTGTCCGAGAAAATAACGATATCCTTGGAGGATGTCACGTTTCTCTTAAGCCAAGATAAGACTTCTTTAGTCGCAAATATTTCCGCATGGAATACGCTACAATGATCAGGAGAACGGAAGGAGAGACTAGCATTTAGTCTGTCAGAGAAAATACCACTCCCCACCCCATCGCTAGTTGTTGATCCGTCGGTGTAATAATGGATCGCGGTGTTCTCTAAGAATGCATCCTTTTCCAGGAGTGACCAGGATGGGATGGCGACATGGAAGGAGTTTTCGATTTGAAGCTGAGGTATGGTGTAGTCGATTTTACTAGGAAGGTTTCCAATTTCGTTTAGGATGGAAGCGTGGTCAATAGCTTTGTTGGTCCAGTGTGATATTCCGCTGAAATATTTAAGACGAACAGCAAGTAGGTCTGCTAACAATATCAGGGGTATCACGTGTAACCCTCGTCCTTTTCACTGTCTGCTTTTCGTCAGGTCCAATCAAAGTTAATTTGTGATCTTCAGAAAATATGACTCTTTTTGAATCGTCTGACCGGTGCTCATTGCAGGAGAGAGAATCGGTTTTTTCTAGGTCGACGAGCTTGAAGGCCTTCCCAGGTTGAATCTCCGTGATTGATTTCTTCAACACCCGTCTCACAGTGCTTTCGTGTCATGCCGCAATGTCTACGATTTGACTATTTGTAAAATTTATGCCACGAAAAGTGAAAACCTGTCCAGTATCTGCTTATCAAATAGCACTTTGTCGCGGTCTGAATCACTAATAAGCTATTGACTTAAATATTTTTTCTTTTAAACATCAAAAGATATTAGAGAAACGAGAAACCAAGACAATAACGGGACACTGCTTGTCGAAACTTCGTGGGACAGACGACTAATAGCGTGACATTTGGCAACTCTACATATAACTGACACTTCCAAGTGTCTCAGGTTTGCAATGCCAATTTGTGGCGGCCAGGTGGGTGCTTTTTTAAACGATGTAATGAGTTTCCAAAGGGGACACAAACATCCGAGGGTACAAGACTGCAGTCTTCGATGCTTTGAAATCGTATCTTATCTTACTCTATGCAGAGTTCTAAGACTACTTAAATCCTAGTGACTTAAGTTTTCATAAGCCCTTGGAATACAGGGGCTTCGAAAACTACTATCGAATCAAACAGCAAACACTTTACCGCTAAATCCATTCTCATCTTGTCTTAATATCTCCTCTCCTTCGTCAATTCTCATTTAGTTCCTAATTAATCCGCCAATTCCTTGAGTACATACTTAAGCCATCAAACCTCAAAAAAAAAAAAACACATCCATTTTCACCCATCAAACTCCGACGCAATTTCTTATCAGGAAATACTTTACCTCAATAGTCACTCCGTTCCTTCATTTCACTTCTCCTCGACAAACGAAAAATCAATTAGGAATGCATTCACTTCAAGTCCGGCTGTTCATCATGCAATATCCTCTGCCACCGCACACATCCCCCGTTCGACAACTCATATTCAATTAACCAAAATGCGCTGTAACCATTAGTATCCGTACACACATGCCCGCTCACATATAGCTGACATCAAGGCTCACACACAAGATCCTAATGAACCTTGCCAGCGAAATCATCGTCGTATCTCATAATTCCTGACGTAATAAATTAAAATCCCAGCACTGTGCGCGAACCCTTGTGCTTAATCAAAACACAAAGAACACACTCCAACTGGGAAGGGATTTGAACGTGGTCCAAAGGGCCTCCATCAAGCGACAAAACGAGAAAGAGAGAGACGACAACGACGAAGGCCATTAAAAAGAATGATGGTGGAGATTTTTATCGAGCACTTTTCCAATTTTCACGGCCACGGCCGGCCCTCCTCCATTGGCCATATGGAAATGACTCGAAGTGGTATTATATGATGCACACTGGAAATACTAGAAGCGGTGCTTCGTACCTTGAGGAGCAAATACATGTGACAGCCTTCGGGAGTGCATCAATTTTTCTTTAACCTAATGACAAGCCTACAACTACATATACATAGAAGAGTAGGTACATTTTAATTACGCACTAAAACCCTTACCGTTCCTTGTAAGATGCTCTCCTTGGAGTACCATTGAGGGCGGTATATTCATTGAAAGCAACCGATTGATAGCGGGCGAAACGAGGAAGGAAGTTTTTTGATTTGCGGTCCCTTTGCATGCGCTGAGGAGGTCAATGGACTCAATGGACTCGATGGAAGGAGCTTGTAGCATGCTCACATGATTGCATTTAATCGTGTGTTTTTTTTTCCACAATTTCGTTGATGTGGAGGTGGAGCCCGAGTTGTTAAGCATATTTATCACTCAACGAACGCACAATGTAGGTGGAACCAGGAAGATGTTTGCCCAACGGTCGGATGAATTTCGACTGATGATTGAAAAATGGGCCGCCTCATCAAGGTAAATTGAAGTAAAGGAAATGATTTGGAAAACCAAAAAAAAAAGGAGTCTCTTGGAGATAAGTTAAAGAGCAAGTGCCGTCGTTTCTGGTTGATGCCGACTTGTGGTCTAATGGATGGATGGACGATAGTAGGATGCAATTTATGACAACAGGAGTTTTTATCGGTTTATATGTGCGGTATGTAGCGTATGCTGTACTGGAAACAGAGTCAAGTAATACATATTTGGGTTACGGCATAGCTATTCAGAAGTAATCCTGGTACTCTCTCTTTCTCATTCTAAAAGAGTTGAAAGCCTGACTATGTAACTTCGGCTATAACCACAATTACTTCTACCTTCAACTCAATGGGTCTTTTGATAATAGGCACAAACTTTGTCAGTTCTGCTACTGTCTGAGACGCTCTCTTGGCTGCATGCTTTAAGTCCTCTCAGAGTTTAGCCTACGGTCCAACAACATGTGGGCTTGGTTTGACGGTTTTTTGGGTTGACTCATATATTAAGTCTATGGAGTTAATATTGATAACTTTGAAAACATCTGCGAAGCCTATAAAAATGTACTATGTAGGTCCAAAAACAGACGCCTGGGGAGCCCCTCCATCATTTGTTCCTTCCTAGGTTTCACTGTGGGGTAGTGTTCACTTAGATAGCTGCAAATTATTTTATACAGAAAGTGGAAAGACGCGGAAGTTTAGTTTAAGGGGCCCACAAGGTTGGAGTTTGTACTCAAAATCTAACTTCAGTAAGGCACGTCTTAAATGTTCATACCTGTTCTTCGTTGATACCTTGTTCTGTCAAATTGAAAGTCTATTACCACTTTCATCATACATTTTTGATTGCTTCTGGGGATTCTAAAGCTGCTCCGGTTATGACGGAGCGACTTCAACTGCTCTTGTTGGTAAATTTCATTAATGTCTACATTCTTTGTAGCAAAAAAATTATTCGGGACCGAAGATCATTTATATACTTGCGAAAAAGTATTGGACATAAACCACAGCCTTGCGCAACACCGACATTTTTTGTTGAGCAGCAAACCTGAAAACGGTCTTAGCAAGCGAGAGAAATTTGAGTGGTTTATTTTGCCAGAGGAGGCTTTACAAAAAAGACTTACAACTTTGAAAATGAAATGATTTACCACGTTAATCTTTAAATAATAGAACTGTATTCAGGAAACTAAGTACATTTCGCTCACTTATTGCAGAAGCAATTCTTGCTTTGCAATGTCTTTCGACGATTCCTCCCTTCACCGAACCCAAAATTAAATTTAGAAAAAAATTGAATTTCGAAATGCGATTTTTGTTCGCTTAAAATTCGTAATAAATGGTTTAAAAGGTCTGCCTTCGAACAAACTTAAATAAAAAACTTTAAAATTTGTTGCCCGTAATTGGAGATTTTATGGGAATAGAGTATGCACCATTTTATCTTGTTGTAGAAGAATAATTCGAGCATACGTCTAAGAAAGCTTAGCTTTATATACTTACTGAATAACGGCTTAGATCGAACCTCACTTTTAAAGAGCCCATCCAACCATTGATTTACATAACTGGAAGGCTATCGCCGTGTCAGGCAGATACACTTCTAGGGTCGGGTCGATAGTCCGTTAAGTAAATCGAACGCAATCGGCTACCTGTTTTCAGGTAGTTTCTTAGTATTTTGAGGCCACCGAGGTCACCGAGGCGCATAGGTTAGGTTATGTTAGGTTATTGAATTGCCTGGACGAGAGAAATCTCACGCCTATCAATCACAGTTCGTTCAATATACTTTAGAACCTTTGGAAAACCTATGCGCTGAGAAACTATCTCGATATCATATCAGGGCGTTTGTAGAGCTATCAGGAAGTTTCTCTAAGTCTAAGTTCCAAGTATCCTGTGCATATATGGCAGAGTGGCAAAGAAAATGCGGCAACACTTTCCTGTTGATAACACAGCAATCGAGTGCAGGCCATTTGTGGTTTAATTCTATTACAGCCTTTCTCTTAATTTTATCTTTGTCTTATATTAAAGTGTTGGATTTCTACTGTTTTATCTGCTTAATTTCGTTCAACCATCTTTGCCAGTTTATCACGGTGTGTCCGTGTACCCAGCAGAGCTATACCCTATCAATAACGCTAACAATAAGCTTGATGTTATTTCTATCTCTTGTATTGCTGCTGAAAAAGGTAGTATCAGCTCGTGGTATTGCCAACGTTGTAGCCTGCCTAGCAGCTTCTGTCACTGCCAGGCCCTCAGCTTAGATTTCAGTACTCTGGTTGTCTGATTGAATTGTTCGACGATTTCGGAAAACAATCCTGCACCAGTACCCACCTTGGAGCCATCTGTAGACAAATGTATTATTGATTCTTTTTGTTGGTGTTTGGTTCTCGCTCCATGCAGCCCCACTAGGGAAGGAGGTGATGAATGATCTATTAAAGTTCAAGTTTGAAATTTTTTTTTAATCCGTGCCAACATTTTCGTCCGTAAATTTCCGTAGAATTCTAGCGTGTCCGAAAAGTAGCTTATGCTTGCACCAGATTCCTTTATAAAAAAATGAAGGAGTTTTCAGTTTAGTTTGGCTTCCAACCCGGCTGTGGGAGTTGGCTGTTTCAAAAGCATTTTCAGCAGCTGCTTAACCTTTCGCCATTACAAAAATGCAAAAGCTAATGATCTTCAGTGACAGTCTTCGAAAACATAGCTGATATTTCCATAGGACGTATACTATGTGACTATGTCTTTGCCTGAACTATACGGCGAGGCATATACTTGCTCAATGCCGCATATTTGATCTGAATATCTGACTACAGCACTTTGACAAACTAGACTTTGTTCTAGATTAGCGGAAGCAACCATGATCTAAGAGAATGAAAGCTACAGAGAAAACTTCAATCTGGGTATTTAAAAAGTTATCAGCTCGCACCCGCAGGGATTCACAAACTAAAGTAGACCAATCTCTAGTACTTGAATCACATGCTCTATTAAAAACGATTCAAAAGTGAATCTGTCATTCCCCCGAAAGAGCGAAAGCTCTGCAAACTAAAAGAAAAAGTAGCTATTGTATTCCACTTGTGATTGCTTTATAATATGCAGCTAAAGGCTGAAACACCACAAAAAAGAAGCGCCTCGCATCAACTCTCATTAATCACACGCGATTCCAATCACCACGTTAAGTAGTGAATCTCCTCTCTGAAGTCAACCTTTCGCCTTGGCTGGACTGAAAATGAAAGAATCAACAGCGATATCTTTCACTTTGACACAAATCTAACAGAGCTCTTCGTCACGTATCAGCATTCAGCCAGCAGTCGTAAATACAAACACAGTTCTATATGTCAAGTTCACAAAATTGAAAGTCACTTTTAATTGTCACTCTTCGGCGGTGGGAGAGACACTTCCCGCTCCACCAACCAACCACCCAGCCATTATCATCTTCCATCGCAATCACAGGCAGTACACTATCTTCAGCATCTCATCTGGCGGCAGCGGCTCGACCTGAATATTCAGGTCACCCATTGCCTGAGAGAGCGAAACCATTGCTACTGTGTCGTCGTCACCAATGTATCTACGATCGATTTTCAATTAGCCAAACTGCATATGCAGCGAAATCGAAAAGATTTTCCCTTTTTTCCCCAACTGGATGAGCGTTCTCCTTTTCTGTTATTGCCGAACGTCGTCGTCGTCGATAGCTCTCGATTGTGATTGCCGCCGTGATAACGACAATGCTCCAATTTCTGTTCTGGAATCATGCTATTGTCCCCTCCACGTGCAGGAGGAGCATCAGGAGCCAAAATAGAAGATTTAGGTACCTTCTTCTTAAAAAAATTTTTTTTAAAAAAATTCACTGTCACACTCGAAGAAAAATAAAAATAAATTCGCAGCGCAAGTGATAAATCTTGCTCAAGTCGAGGGATCACCTGGTAGTGGCTTCGAACACGAGTTCTAATCTATCGTTGAACATCTGTGTGAGTCAGCAGCAGTACTAGCATCCCTAGTTTAATACAAGAGTCAGAGTACTACCTACTGCCACTGCCACTGCCTTGATAATGATGATCTTCCTCCTATACTCCACAGTGTGCGCCAATTCATGTTCTGATGGAAAATTTATTGGTACCGAGATTTATGCGCTCCCATCTCACCGCTCGCTACTCACTGTTTCACCGATTCGTGGATTCTTCGTGGATGCACATATCGATCCATTGTTAGCATACATACACTGCGGTTCAACTCGCTGTGTAGCAGTGCAGCAGATCTAATTGAAACGATCAAAAATCGATCGTCTCTGACGGTGCTCGCTGCGCTGCTCGTTGCTAGTTATAGGTGATCTGTCGATAGTCGTCTTCGTGGTTGGAGGAGGAGGCACTATGTGAAATGGAAGTTCTTGTAGATGAATCGTTTCGATTGGACTTCTTGACCCAGAGACGGCGATACACAATGAAGATGTGTGCGATGGGAAAAATCACTGCAGCGGGACATCATTAGTCTTTAAGTTTGTGACACACTTAGAGAGATCATACGTCGGCGGCGACAGCGACGGCTTACGTATTCTATTCTCTCATGGGATACATCATTATTTGTTATAGGCACTTTGTACAGCTTCTTCGTTTTGGCAGGGGATTTCTTCAATAGTAAAAAATTATGATCGAAATGATCAAAGCGGAGATGGTTTTTAATATTTAAGTGAATTCTGTCCCATTGACCTGGGTAAATTGGAGGTTATTGGCTAGCAAGTATATTGCACTCAGTCGGACTGAGTAATGGCAGGCACGTTTTATTACCCGCCGACTTAAGAAGCCTTGCATTCTTTGTGCTGCAAAATTGTCAAATGAATGACATCAAAATTGTAGCTGCAGTTAGTTTGAAAAAAAAAAAACTGAAGTAGAGAAGTCTATATGAGAATACCTCATGAGGGTCCTTACCTGGTTTAGGAACCATCTGTTTTATTCATTATTCGTAAGAGTTGAACTAACCCTTTGTTCGGTAGTTGCTTCAGGACTTCCGCAGTGATTAAGTCAAAACCTTTTGTATTTTAAACGCCTTATCTCATACCTTAACTCTCGCATCGAAATCCTAAGAATCGTAGAGTTGAAATTTTCTTTGAAATTAAGAAACTTATCACAGATAGCATTATTAGGTTTAAAGGTATTTGCTAGGCGGTCCGCAAAAACAGTAGCTTATAGGTGGAATAGATTTGTTGCGTATATTTATGCAATGGTCGTGGTTGCCATCATAAATGCTGTAATTTCATCTGTCTTCATCGGCTTGCCACGGCCGATTATCCTGAGATTCCTTTCAAGCGGTGCTAAGCTTTATACTTTCCGCCATCGGTACTCAATCCCACACTAGACCAGCGATCTGCGCATACTATCCATGCCCTGCGCAATCGAGGTCCCAAGCTTAGTTGGGTCTGATCGTAAAATACCAATCTATGACGTCATGGCATCGGTGTTATAATCCGACGACATTCTGGTCGTCTATAGATGGAACACTCCCTCAAGCCAAACTTATCACTTGGCTTAATGAAACGATGGTGCTAATAATTCGCAACCCTTAAGTGAGTAGATCACATTATCTTCGTTTCCTTCCTTTTTTTTAGTACGCCGGTCAAGCGAAGCCTACTCTTTACCAAGTTTTCATCTCTGGAACCGAGAGCAATCAACATCGTTTGCTATGTTCTTAGAGTTAGAATCTGGATCTACCCATTTATTTTACCTCTCTATCAAAACCGCTTAATGAAACTCATTATCTTGAACACAGGGATGTAGCTAAAATGTAGTTTAGTCATAAATTCATCGACTTTGGTCTGTCGATTGCGGGTGTCCTAACAGCTGCATTTCCTTCACCACTAAGCCTCTTTTATGTATTAAACCACCGTGCTGCCTAGGGCTCTAACGAACCAATGTCCGTTTTTTTACGAAAGGTTAATTTTAAGCTTTTCAGCTACCGTATTTCCCTCCTGAGACTCGATCTTCTTCTCAATTTTAGTTTTCAATTCAATTATTTTATTTCCCCTCCAGAGACGGGGTAAGAATATCCCTTCAGCTCAGCCGCCAATAAATAGCGCTTCTTTTAAAAGACTGAAAGGGAGATATCACACCTAAGCTCCAACTGAGCCTAGCAACACATTAAACCATCTTTATGGTACTTCGCATGCAAGTTTGTTGGTTGGCACGACTAAAAATCACGAGTGTCCCAAAGGAAGATCAAACCAACAAAGTAAATAGCAAGACCGGGTACGTGTTGACTATATATGTATATCGAAAAAGTGTCAGGTCTTAAATCCACTTCAACCCACAAATACAACAAATTTGATTGCCCTAACGGATTTATCCGACAGTAAGAGGAATGCCGAAACTTTTTTGAAGTCGAACCGGCTTATCCCACCCACGCGGATAAGTAGGGATGCAGTAAAATTAAGAAACGCATGATCGGTCATTCCTGATCGAAAAGGGGCCTATAAAGAACAAACAAGCAGGATTTAATTTGTATATATTAGAGAAGAGATTGTCAGAAAGGCAAGAGCCCCTTTTAAATTATCAAATTATCCGATACCCCGGCACGTCCTTGAATATCGAGATTTGAGGGCATACAGACCCCCTTTCTTATTTTTGCGTTGTAAGACTTGCATTGGAACGCGGTTCAGTCGACTTCAACCATATACAAGCCTTAAGTTGCTAGATATTCAAACTTTAAAACCTAAAACCCAATGACACAGTGAACGTTGTGTATTGAGTAAAATCAACATTTTCATCAATTTTTGGTCGTAATTCTCGTCCCAATTGATCTACTAGTGAACAAATTTGAGTGTACATTTTCGCGGCTGGTTTTTCTTTTGCCAGTGAGACAATGGGTTAGTCGAAGGGTCACGAATATTGCAATTTAACAAAAACAATTGATTCCACAGTGTTTTTAAGAATTTGGTATCGCTAAGACCATACTATTGCGCATATCGCGAAAGGATTTTAACCTTTACCCTTATCCCTTATCCTATACCCTTATTGTTGATGAAATCGACGGTCACGTTACAATCAATTGAGATTGCTACAGAGACATTTTGCAACGGACCAGACATTTATGATAAGCGATTTCAACAAAATGGTGCCACAAGCCACACAGCGGGTGTAACAAGCGACTTATTAAGAACTCAATTCGATGAACGTGTTACATCCGAGAAATGGACCTGTCGATTGGCCGCCTAAGTCGTGTGATTTATCGGTGACGTGAAATAGAGCCCTCCGAAAAAACACCACACTTAAAATGTGCATCTATTTCCATGAACAAATGGAAATAACGCCGGAGGATCGAAATCCCTAAATCCTCCCAGGTACTGTTGACATAGGCGCCTGCCTGCCCGACGAAAGGCACGAACTCTTTACGAATTTTATAAAGGAGATGAAACCTGGTGGGCCTTATTATTGCCTTACTGACATCACCTGATTTACAATTTCTTAAGCATTCAACAGCAGCTGTTTCCGTCGAAATGTGTGACCGATTCTACAAAAATTGGGTTCAACGAATCGAAATGTTTTGGTTTTGGTTGCAACTGGTACTTGGTAGCAATAACATTTTTGAGATATCTCAAATAGTTTGCGTTTCATTCAAACAAAAGTTGTCTGTTGCTCTTATTTGAAAATCCGATTATCAGTAACCTACTGAGGTATCTTAAGAAATAGTGCTATATTTTTACCCCGCAATGAGCGATGCAATTAAATCTCAATATCGATATGTACATATTGTTGGTCCCTCACAAGTTGCATCGATTCAGTGTGCCATTCGCCAACATGATTCGAATTGCCTAGGTATACCACCCGTTGAAATGTACCAAGTTACATCAATAGCCGCAGCTTGCTAACATCAAAAACATTTTAAGTATTTCATTCGAAATCCTCCTCTCGAAGCTCAAATTTCCCCAATCCTACTCCTTGCCTATAAAACTACAGGAAATATTGAAACAGATACCATTAATGGGCAGATTCCTGAAAATACAAACTTTATTCCTTCCAAATGACCATAAAAATCAAGAGATAACCAAAAAACCGTGTTTAAAATTCTCCCCGGGTAACATTTGTCTACGCATACTCTGCGATACGGTCTAATCGATGTCACACTAAAGAAAAGGACTTCAAATTTGTACCATCTCCAACGTATGCGGGCTCTATAACTTCTCTTCGCGTGTCTTCTTATCTACTATGCCATCAACACATCCTCTACTTTTGCATCAGTGGTGCGTGCGGCGCGGCAGCGGTGTTCTAGACAACAATTATGCCCCAGGACATAATTTTCGCATAAACAAAACCTGCAAAGCAAAAAGAAAAAAACAAAAAAAAAAGTGAAAACCCGCAAAAATACAAATTCAAGAGGACTCTTCTCGGTTCAGATAGATAGATATGTACCTATAAGTGCCCTGGCTTTAGTCAGTCAGTTAGGATACATATATCTGCGTATAACGTACTCGTTCGTAACCCTTCATTTAGATTCACTCATCGAGTGTGTTATTATGTGAGAATACGAACAAGAGAAAGAAAAACGAAGCGCGTCCTCCTTGTCGCTGGGACAATTGGTCCACTATCTAGAGCTCCTTGAGTTGATTAACAAAAGCGCAATGTAAATTAACTACGACAACAACGAGGACGCGTCGTTAAACGATGCGAAAGACAAAATGCAAAATGCGGGATGTGAATGGGGCGGGCTGGTTTTGTTGGTGGCTTATAAACATAAATATCTCGCGGTGGAGGCGGGGAACTATTGGGGGCACGCATCCGTCCCGAGAAGTTCTCCAGCCATCCAACCGCATTATATTCACTCTCGAGAGTCTCAAGGACAACCAAAATTGTAGTTTAGTTCTACCGTCTCAGAGATCGCGCTGAGATAAACGGTTGGCGATAATCGAAACACGCGTGTCGCTTTTTATTGCACAAAACAAAAAAAAAAAACAAAAAAATTACTTACCCGCGTGCAAAAACAGCGCGCAAGGATGAAGTTCCTGTTTTGCACTCTTCCAGGGCTAGTTTGAAAGTGAGTGAACAACGAAGAAGACTTGTTGCTGACCAAACGGCAAGTTAAAGTTTATGCACGACATAAACTTTGGTGTTGCTCGACAAGATACGGCTGCGCCCGTGCAATCTTATTGTAGATTTACACTTGTCAAAAGTATTGTGATTTGGCGTTTGTGTGATGGCACGTAGGAGGGACTTGATTAGACACCTTGGCATGATGGCATATTGTCGCATCGCGTTAGCCGATTCTTCGTTCTCAACTCCTAAACTTAAAAATTTGTTGACAATTTTGATAGATCTTTCTATTAGATCTATAGCTGCCAAAGTATTAGATTGAACTTTATGCAATCTTTAAAAACAATGTGTCTGTTAACTGCTAATGGGTGCAGTGGCTTAGTGGTTAAGTGTCGCTTGTCGCTTGTTCAAATCCCGACCTGTACCACCTGAAAGTTTTTATTCGCTACGCTAGAAGCTATACGAAAAACAGTGGTGCGAGAAGCCACTAAATGCGCATGTTGAAGCGTTTTTATTTTATATCTCGCGACGCTTCGTCCCCCATTTCTTCTTGACAACAATTGTGTTGTGATAATTTTAATCATATTTGTAAAAAATAACGTCCATAGAATTTATTTTCAAACAAATGTATTCCATTTTATAATAGTGAAGAAAAAACAGTAAATACCTCTCGCTTGAATTCGCTTGAAAAAGTGCTCAAAAGAGTTTGCTTGCGAGAAAGAGGTTTTCGAGAATCTCGCTTTTGCCGGACAGACTCGCTTCGCTTTACCGATTCAATATGAGAGCAGCCTAAGAGCGCTCGCCATTTACTTGTCATTAAATCCGCGAAAGTAATTTAAGGCAATGTTGCTCGCACTGTGCTAAGAAGAATCATTCAGATGAGCACGACCAACTACCCGCAACAAGCGAATATTCCCGAATTTAAGCCGTTTGTTGCGACCGATTGTTGAGAAAAATCGTCATTCTTTCTGGAGTGGACTCTGTCTTGTCAATAGGCATGATGCTTACTTGAACGTTCCTCGCTATTCTAAATGAAATTGCATAGGAGTCTTTTTTCACTCAGCAATTGAATTTACGTGGGGAAACCCAATAGGAAACTAAGAGAAAAATTTCTAAAATATTTGATCGGCCTTCAGAAATGTAGCTTTGGTTTTTAAAAAAAAAAATTATTTGAACTGAAAGCGCCTTTAAAATTTGCTCGGTTCTTGCATTGTAATGGTCATTAGTCGGGTACAACACCAATTTGACATTTTGTATTTGTTTTTACCTTAGCGGGTACAACCACCAATTAATTAATTCAAGCTGAATATTCGTTTACTCTCCTGATAAAAAAAATACGTATTCGGTTAGGATTAATCAAATCAATCACGAACTCACAGCATGGTGAATAATCCACGTTTTAACTGTGAGTTTTATTGAATGAGTGAGTACACGAAGGGAAAATCTCATATTTCGGGAATTTAGCTCAGACTCTCAATTTTTCTCACCAGTTAATACATTATACACCTCACCACAAAGCCTCTCCAAATCTCTCTTTTTCTTGCGATTTACCTTCGCCCAGCTGCCTTGCCAAAGTTCAGCAAAAATTTCTCCATTTTACTCAGTTTAGCAAAGTGATTCTGTGCGTGTGCTTCGGTCAGTGCGGTGGAATAGTGGTTCTTTTTATGTTTTCTCTGTTCTCGTCTGCCAAACGTGAAATATTTAATAAAAAACCGGTTTGCTTGTCTGATAAAGCCCGACTGTGAAGTGGAAAAAAACCGATACGATATCTCGCTCTTTTTCCGTAAATTAAATTCACATTTCTGTTCGTTTCTGTTCAGTGCGGTGGAATAGAGGTTTTGATCATTCTCCATCAAAATAATGTTTTTTCTTTCGTGTTGCGGTTTTTTTCGTCGTCGGCTAAAAAAAATCTCTCTTCTTTTGTGTGAATTTGGACACGAATAAACATGCTGGGAAAAAATTCAAGGTATGTCTTTGTCAAAGTATTTCTGGTTCTTTTTTTTTCTTGGGTCTAATTAATTTTGCCGAAACAATAATGCGGTTGTTTTTTGATTTGATAAATTGTAGAAGCTACTTGAAATGTTGTGCAAAGTAAATTAATAAAATTATAAATTTCTGCCAACTGTGTTCAGCCGCTTCGACGGCATATTTCTATAAAATTTTACTTTTTTATATAAACAAAAGAACTGTCTAGTTTTAATTCCATTGGCAGTACTCTGAAAACTTGATTGGTTGGTAGCTCCATTTTTCGTAAATTTTTTTTATAAAATTTTAATATTTTGTTGAGGTAATTTTTTTTGAGAATTTTCTTTCATAAAAGGTTAAGAGATTGAGAGAGTGTCATATAAATGGGAATATGATGATGCAGAGCGGTACCTGCCGCCAGCGATGAAAGAGTTTAAATCTTTGAATAAAAATATTCCAAATTAAGTTTCAGTACAAATTTCACGAATAGAATTGTTTATGAAAATTGAACCCGCATAAAGAACGACACACAAAATGATTTCTAATTATTGATCAACTACGATCTTCCCCTTTGCCTTTTTGTTTTATGTAGTTCTTAGCCTATATGTTGTAATCTGTTGGCCTGCCAATCGAAGAAATTGTGACTACATAAAACGTCTATTTGACTTTCTGTCTGTCTGGCTGTGTGTCCTTCCATAACTTGAAAACCATTCAACCAATTTTTCTGAATTTTGTTTTTGTCGATAGATATGTTGTCCATTTAGGTTTTAAAGGGGTATAGAGTATAGTTAAATGGAGAAAGTAAAAGAGGATCGGTGGCGAAAGGCTATCTCTCAAATTAATCACCTGATTTTAAAAGCTAAATTGAACAGTTTTATTGAATGAGTACACGAAGGGAAAAACTGATTCTTGGGGAATTAAGCTCAGACTCTCAATTTTTCTCACCATTTTATACATTATACACCTCACCACAACGCCTCTCCAAATCTCTCTTTTTCTTGCGATTTACCTTCGCCCAGCTGCCTTGCCAAAGTTCAGCAAAAATTTCTCCATTTTACTCAGTTTAGCGAAGTTATTCTGTGCGTGTGCTTGGTCAGTGCGGTGGAATAGTGGTTCTTTTTCTTATTTGGCGTTGATGTCAGAAACAGGCGTTTTATTTTTCTCTCTTCTTTCTATGTGCTCGAATAGGTTTCATTTGTATCGTTGTAAAATGTGCTTTTGCAGGTGTCTAAGTTTCTAAAAACTACCACATCAATGAGTTTGTCAAAATTTTTAACTGAGAAATACAACACTCTTTCAACAGTCGGGAGTTTTGAACTCATATGTTACTTCAATAACAACGTTTTCGCATAATAATACTTTGTCGGGTGTCTATTAGGCTTTTGATGGTTAAAATTTTCGCAAATCTTCCCATATAAAAATCTAAAAATACACAGAAGAACTTAATTTTTAAATTGAGTTTTTTCATGGATAAAATTAATTAAAATCGCGACCTCGATTTCTGAACCAAAAATTTAATTTTGATTATTTTTATGTGAAAAATGTTGGTAAAACAAAATGGAGGCCAGAATAAATATTAATTAATTTCTTCTCGAACACTATGGTTAACTAATTCGAGTTAATTTCAGTAGCGAAAGTAGCCTCCTTGACGAAGGAGCTTTGATCTGGCTCCTAATTTAATTTTTGTTGGAATAGGAATTTGCCTTGTCGGGTTGGTTAGATTATGGTATAAGGTTTCATAAGTACACGAACGCCTTTATATTTGAACTAAGCTCTATAAAATAAAGTATGCATTTTGAATTTTCTTATTTTCTTGATGTAAAAGCTTGTCGCTAAGATTCACTATAAAGGGTGCCTTTTAACCCAGTAATGGATAGATTGCGAACTGTCAGTGTTTTTGTATTTATATTCCGTAGCCTCTTCGTTATTAAATTTTGAAAAATTTGGTTCCCAAATTGTGCTTCTGTGCGCCAAGCTTACGTCTGAGACTGATATTCGCCATATTCTCGACCGTCTTTGAACATATAGTATCAGCATGAACATATTTAAACGCTCCTTCATTGTCCAAAAAGTGTATTCCTTATCTTTAGTCTTTATGTTGGCAACTATACTTGCAACACTGTCTCAATACTTATGCCTTTGATGAAAGCACTTTGGGCCGGATACATGATTTCTGGGTTCAGCTTATTGTGAATGGTAATGCCGATTTGCTTGATAAATAGCTGGGTTTCCCAGCTTTAGTTTTAAAATCCACTTCTACACTTCTCACGTACGTACAGTCGTAAAAAGCTGCTTAAGAAACTTTGTGTACCTTTCATATTTTTGAAGCATCATCAGGAAGATGCCGTATATTTCTGAAGACTTATCCAGCTTATCCTTTCTTTCATCACCATTTCCTTTGGTAATATGCCCGCTTTGTAATATTTATATACATCTTCTGAATCAGTGTAATGGTTAAAAATGAATTCTTTGAAGTGAGTTTTTTGAACAACCTCGAGTGTCTCATTGTAGAATTCTGTCTAATTACCCAATGCAATCGGTTCATTTGTAAAGGGAGATTTTTTCGGCATAGTTTTTTTAAAATTCGAATAAAACACTGAAATTTGTATCAAATATTCAAAATTTTTCTTGTAACCGTTATGTTATCCTCTAAGGCTTCAATCGTCCACATAGACTAAAGACTATTCATATGTAGCTCCACAAGAAATAATCAAGAGGCGTTAACTCGCATGATCTTGGCGGCCAACACACAGGGCCATTTCGAGAGATAAGCTGCTCACCAAATTCATGCTTCAACATTTCCAATGTTTCACGAGCTGTGTGGCATGTGGCACCGCCTTAATGAAACCACATGTCAACCAAGTTCAACTGGGGCAAAATAAAGTATCATGGCTCCCACGGTCGTCTTTGAAGAAAAATGGACCGATGGCATGTGGCTGTTCATCAGTCCAGATGCGACAGTTTTGCTTATTTACGTAACCGTTGGGCCAGAAATGAGCCTCATCGCTGAGCACAATTTTTCGATAAAACAGCGGATTTTCACATTTTTCACAGAGCACGAATTTTGATAATAAATTTCAATAATTTGCAATCGTTCCTTGTTTGTAAGTCTTTCCGTGATTGAATGGCAGAATAGACTAAAAACTTTTCGCTTTGACAGATGACGTTTGGATGCCATTGCTGCCTACCAGAAAAACTTAACTCTTAAAAAATCACCCGTTATTTCATATTCCGCTACAGAAAGTACTTTGCGCGTTGTATTTCTGCTTTGAACTTTCTTCAACTGGATTTAAAGTGTTTCCAATCACTGTCCGTTCTCGGGTGCTTCGCGGCATTTAAAACATTTCTTGTGTCTTTTCTACTGTTGCACAGGTCTTTTGTCAACCATGGGAGTTTCGTCTTTTGGCTTCCCATGTCAATAGAACAAGCAAACACATCGAATTTGAATTTGATGTCTTTAGAGTTGTTTTTCCAATCGCGCCTCACCCTGATGACGATGGAATGTTTCCGGACGCTTCTGGATTACCAATCGAAAACGACATTAATTGACTTGTATTTTTTATTCGGCTTTAGAAAACGAAATGGATCGATCGTAAACGATGCACGCCCGCCCTATTTTTTCCTTTCGCTTTTAATATGCGAAATGAATTCGCCTTGTCAACAAGCATCAACTCGGTGTTTATGTTGTTTACCACGAACCCCAGTGTCTGCATATCCAATGCGATTATTTAACATTAATCGCTTCTAGAGGGAGTCGTCCTCACCCGACTATATCGCTGTCCAATTAAAATGTAAATTTTACGTGCGCCATGAGCCACAGCAACAATTTTCAAGAGCAAAAAATAAAAATTATCCACATAAACATAAAGTTAGCTTCGACTGACTGCGCGCTTGGCTTACCCAGTCGACCGGTTAGGGTCTAGGACATTACATTTTATAAGCGCGTCACATAAGTGGCCCGTCCAGCCTATTAATGTGTATCTCTGCTGGCGTGCGGTTGTTGATCAAGAAAGGTGTGCAAGTTGTCCCTATGCAAAGGTCGAACACATATCCAATGGCCTAGAAATGTGCCATTTTCAATGGACATTGCAAAGCCTAAAGACAGAAAAAAACACACACACAAAAAAGAAGAAGGAAAAACAGAATTTTATTGATAATAAGTTATGAAGATCTGTGGTCCTCCACCCGTCTAACTGCCAAAGGACGACGAGCATTTTTAAATCTGTCGCAGATTCTATTTTCGGAACTTTCGATAAGCTAATGGGGCAGCGATTTGCATAAATTTATTTTTTATATTTTCCCATTATGTTGGGTTATTTAGTTGCGTCTAGCGGATGTCGCCTTCCTGGGGGTGAGACCAGGTACTGAGTATAAGATATTGCGACAGTTTAATAAAGCTGATAAGAGTTTTGTTTACGCTAATGCAAGAACACGCGAGACTAACGCGCGCTAACTCGCGTTCGGAGAAAGTGGTCATTTGTCAAAGAGGAGATGGTCATATAAGGACTAAGCCAAAGTTGACTATCTAATCCTACTTTAACAACCTTTTCGTGAATAACTGAATAAAGGAAAGTAAGCCGCTACCTATAATTTTATGATGTTCACTATAAAAAATCCCATCCAACCTGTTCTTGGAAAAATCACTCTCTCAGCAGTTCAACGTCAAATGTCCATCTCATACATATTAGGTAGGAGCGGGCGCGCGCAGCCAAAACCCCCACCTAAAGAAACCTAAACCAATCCAATTATGGACAAATGACCAAATAAGTTCTGCTTAGAAATTATCCCAACAAATATGGTCATACGGATCGGTTCCTTATGGGAATCTCAAGTGCACATGGTCATTGGCATTTGATGCAAACAGCGCGGACACAAGGAACATATCGAGTGTAACCCACTCGGCCGCTTTGGCCATAACAAAATGCAATCAGATTCAATGGCCCAACAAGAGTACTCCGCCCCGTCATTTACTGCTCCAATAATGAAAATTACTACACTACACATCCGATCGTTGTCGGTCGAACGGTGTCCCTTTGGATGGATGCTTTCATTTGTGGTCGTCGTCGTCGCATCGTCGGCGTGGCCATTCCTTTCCTGTTTGCGCTGCTCGAATTCAATAACGACGACCATGTTGTTGATGATGATAATGATGATGATGACGACAACAACGACGACGACGAGATGTTGTCGTTGCGACAACAACGATCCCCGATCGTCATCCAAGTGTAATTCGTGTTGAATTCCACTTGGTGAAGGAAATCGCAACGCAATAGCAGCAGCACGCAGCGCAAATAACCACCATCGAAGTTTCTGGGTAAAATACCAGCATTAGTATCGAATAATGGTAGTTGCGTGCGGTGGTGGTGCCGGTAGAGTTTAATGGGTTCTTTTTTATCTGCTGTGGGAACCACTGAGTTTATTTGTCCCATTTATATGGGAAAGCACATCGAACATTGACAACACAGTCAGGGGGTGGTGTGTGGACTTTGGGAATCTATTCTTTTGAAATTCAAATAAGTTTCAGTCGTGAAGGTATTGCTTCAATTCCTTCCCATGAATTCGCTGGAAAGAGGAGTCAGACTTATAAAAGGGGAAACTATGTTTCTAGGATTCCTATGGTAGCAGTGTTAAATCATCTAAACTTAAGAATCTTAAACAATGTCTTACGCTGCCTTCGGTAAAGCACAAAAGTTCGCTACTGTCATTACGTCATCTCGCTTGCAGCTGTCTTTGTGCTCCCCAACATTGCTCGGATCCACGCGAAGAGGTATTCTTCTAAGCTATGTCGGCTAGCGGAGCTGCGAATGCTATCAAAGGCACCAAGTCAAAGGCGCCCTAATTATTAATGAATATACCAGGACCTCAGTTTCAAGGTACAACAGTTCCAATGGATGATTGAAGCAGGTTGGATAGTTTGACGCTGCAACTCTAACCCTATTAAGATTTGTAGTTGGACTTCAAAAATGGCTTCAAATAGCTGTGCAATGTCAGACAGATTTGCCACCCCCTTCGGGTAGGGGTTAGAATATACCCGAGGTAGGCATGCCTGTCGTAAGAGGCGACTAAAATGCCCCTCCCGCCTGCGTGTGCAAAATATGGAATGGACCAAACAAAGCAATGCCAGCCCAACTTTACGCGAAAATCCACACTCCTTAGAGGCAGGCTGCACGGATTATGGGGAGAGTAGTAAAAGGCTAACCAAACTAAAGTCTCTGAGAAACGTAACCCGAGACTCAAGGAATTGTAAAGCTGCGAGGACGAAAATAATGATCTCCGCATTAAGCTTAGTAAAATCGAACAAGGTTCAGTCTGCGGAGTTTCAATCACCGATTTACATCGTTTTCGTGGAATTTGAGAAGGCCTTTGACCAAGTTAACCTTGTTGTTGGTAGAGGGGTGCTTTGTTTTACACAATGTGCTCGGTTCGACTCGTTTCAAGTGCGACAGCGTGTGAAACAGTAGACAGAGAAAAGATGGACGACGTAATGACAGGGGATACAAAGGAGACAATGGAGACCGATGGAAAGGTTTAGTCAATCACGCAAATCATATCAGTGGGCCGAACTGAATGTGCACTGCTGGTGACATTTTAACTACCTTGGAAGTTTTGTTTTAGCAAATGGAAGAAGGGATCGGGACGTTTCAAAGTACTTTTTCCCAAATTTAGAAGTCCAGTCAAATCTCTTTACGCACTTAGTTGAGATTCTTTGAATCCAATGTTAAATTCGTGCTAAATTTCTGCGTTCACGGCGTGTTGGAAGACGAATAACAACATGTGAATGAACAGTCCTTGTAGAAGCAGACTCCCACAGAAAAAAATCGCCTCAGTTAAAATATCTAGCTGCAGACCTTGAAGGATGGATAGTATTTTATGGTGCTGTGCTTTTAATGTCTAGGTTTAGTTGAAGTGCGATGTCATCGTCGGGGATGTTTTCAAAAGGTTTTTGATTGTTATTCAGCCTCACATCGTCAATCTCTCATCTTAAAATGCACAGAGCAGTGAGACATGTGCACTTCTTACACCAGACTCAGTGCGTCCTTCTTCATCGCAATGAGGCAAATTACTAGTGATGGCCTCTAAAACCGCAGAATACAGAATGCTATCTCCCTAGGTCATCCTCCTCTACAAGCATCACGATAACAAGTCATTAAAGGCTTATGAAGCCTTCCAAGATGTTCGCGCGCAGCCCCAGTGGAAAAATGGAAGGTGTAAAGCCCCATCTGATACCAAAGAATACCAAATTCCATTTTACACTTGACTTGCCACAATCTCGTGTTGATCTAAAATTTAAAAACTTATACGTGCTCGTTGTTGCGCCTCGATCAATCTCCGCTGCAGATTCACCGATAGCCACAATTTAAAGGTCAGTACCTAACCTTCACTTCGTGCTTACTAATCAACATTTCAAACACTGTGTCCAACGACCCACACCAATCGAAGTAGGTACATAATTAATAAGCCCCGATCAAGGTCTAACTGCTCAGCACTGTCGCCCTCCCAGGTGCTTGCGATCGTTGCCCATTTGTCTGGCCACAACCGACACACAACAATCGAAATCATAAATCAAAATTCTAATTTCACTGATCCAGAGCATCATCTGTTCCCCCTCCATGCATACAAGCATACCGTCCTGATATGGCTAACAAGCTGGGAACTCCTCCGGTGGAGTAGACGATGAGAGAACAACAACAACAACAACAACAGAAAACCTGACAATCACTACTACTAGTAAGTTAACCTAGCTAACAACATGCTATTCGGAGCGAAATGGATTCCCCCGCATTGAGTTCAGTAGGAGCAACAACATTGAACACAGCATTATTGGGAATAAGACGTTCCAACCGTCCCCAGGGAGTGAGTGCGGTGTCCGGGCTCCATCCCATCTTCAAAAGACGACATCACCTGGACTACGCGCGTTAACTTATGTAACTACACTTGTTCATAGAGTGTGTACCCAGCGAGCGCAGGAAATCTATCTTCCTCGCGCCTGTTCGTGGTTCGTTCATGGCTCCTTATCTGGTTCGCACACACTGGTGCGGTGGCGGTTGGCGGTTCGCGGTTCGCGGTACAACGCCGTGCGACGGTCATTGCTCAATCTGGGAATCGAAAATGATAGGCTCATTCTGATGGTCATACACTTATTTGCAGCGCGCACCACCGGCTGCTAAAGTACAAAACCCTCCTTCACTTGACTGGAATAATAAATAAAAATGTTATCTGCGATGGCTTCCTTAGGTATGGGACGACAGCAAAACCTTTTGCGGGTCGTCGCGTCGGTCTGCGCTGCCCAGCTCTGGCTGGCTGGCACACGATGATGTTAGGACGACGACTACGATGACGATGGTCCTTTTGCCAACAACTAAAAGGGAAAAATTGTGTGATCTAGCGCTAGAATGGAATGTAATCGATACGCGATTAATGATGGTGATTCGTGGAAAACGGGGGATGCCTCTGAATGGCGAATTAATGATCTACGATGCGAGAAGTTTTTGAAAAACCTCACGAAAGTGAGGTGTCTGCGAGTGTCCCAGCAGTAGGCTACAGAGAGATTAGATCTTGCTGACGTTTGACATTGAGGGACTAAGTTGTCGAAACGCAGATGAAGAGGTCATTAATATTAGTATTGGCGGAGGTTGTAAACACTTGATTGGGATTTTTATTGCGATTGGGTGTTGCTGTGCTAAGTAAGAGATCGTTTTGTTATATCTTTTGTAAATGAAACCAATTTTAGTCGCGGAATTGACTACTTTTATGATTCAGTATAAAAAACGAAATATCGTGGGTGAAAGAACGCCGCCTTGTTGTATCCCAATTTAAAATTTATTCCGAAATTTATGGAGAAGTACTGCGCGAAGATGTTTTACATCGAAGGCCTGAAAAAGCAAGAAGTCCTTTTCAACCAACATCAAGTGCAGAAGTTGTATTGGCTTTATCGTGCCTTAAGGCTAAGAGTTTAGAGGGTCAGACTGTAGCGCCACTTATGTAAGTAAAGACTAGAATTTTAGTCTAGATGCATTGACGATGCCGTACTAACTTCCGCGAAAGACGTGATGGAAGGAATACAGAAAGTGCTGGACAGAGAGAACGAGAGTGGCTCTACGGACAAATGATGAGCGTATACGATTTTTTTTATAGGAAAAATAAGTTTCATGTTCAAACGGCTCTGGGTTCAGGAGCCTCTAGGAAAAGTTCTCTAATATCTAACCAGATGTTAAAAAGTTCAAGGAAATGCAACAAAACTCAAGCGAACAAGAAAACGACCCAAATTGCAGTGGTTACATTATGTGAGATAAGGAGCTACTATAATACTTTACAATTTCATCCAGTACCAGGAGCCAAAAGACACTCTAGGAGATGACCAGGCCGAAGAAGAACCGTGTTCCCCTACTAGCTAAGCGGCATTTCTGGAGAGCTGGGGATTGACATAGGAGCTGTTGCATAGATTATTGTTCCTCCTCACCTCTGCAGCTTCTGTCATTCTAAAAAGTGTCAAAAGGTCAAAGGGTGGAGGCCACAGCCTTGGGATTTTGTTCAACCATTAGTGATGTTCCATCATTTCCTTAGCTTATCGTAATGTCGTCCATTAACCTCTTTATCTCTATTAAGGAAAGGTTGTATCTACATCGGCTTGTAGTTATTCCTACTTAGAGCTGTCTCTGGCAAGCTTATCCGCAGTGTTGTTACCTTTCCTCCTAAGGTGTCCAACAATCTCACTGACTGATAGTTGCTTTGCTTTAGTTACACAAGACAATTAGGTGATGTATTTTACGTATGTGAGTTCGGTGCGAGTCTGTCTAAGTGCTTTCTTTTTACGCAAATGGTTATTTTCATCTCTCTAAGAAGGTCTTGACTGATTTCTTAACTTTATAGATCTAAAATTTGAAAAAGACTGCAGTAATCTGCTCGTCATTAGGGTTGATAAGACATGTGTACTTTTTCTTTACTTAATGGGCTTCCGACCCGGGAAGAGACCCAGCAGGAGACGGGCATTCTGCTGTGGCATCCGCGATGGCTTTGGCTTCTAAAAGGAGATTATGTCTCCCATGTCGCCTCGAACCTGGAGGACGGGTCTAGGAACCTTAAAAATTCTCCCCTTATTACACGTCCCAAGCATTCGAAAGTATCGTTCAACTTGTACGCTAAATGCCAAGACTTCTGTCCATCTGAGAAAAATTAAGTGAACATGGAAAAATCTAAAGACAAATCCAACAGAAAGCAGTTAGAGATGAAAGCTCAATGTCAACCAACGGTATGAGCTTTAAACTTAACCTAAGCATTGTTCGCGGGATCCATAAAAATGCAGACCATTTAAGCTAGAACCTCTATGGAATCTTTTGGTTTCATAAGGAATAACCACATTTAGCAGAAAACCAAACAAGCTATAGCTCTATTAAAGGGCTACACAAATAGCAGGTTGGTCTCAAACGCTGAGGCTCAAAGAGTACTCAGGCATTTCCGATATTTCTTGCTGATTTCCACTCCTCTGCAGTCAGCTACCTACCTGTTTCTGTGGAGAATTATGAACCAACAAACGACAGTTGGCGATCAGTTGGAAAAGAAACTACCTGCCCAGAACTGCTCCTTCAAGATGTAAACTATTAGAGCATATTACCAACATCTATGCCTCTGCTCTGATCACATTACAACGATTAAACACACAAATTATCGAGAGTCACAGAAAAACCATCGAAACATCCACTCCAACATGGGAAACTTTCTACGCTAGCCAACTAGGAAACACCACCGATGACGTACTCGATATGAATTAAACATTCACGGATGAAATGGTCGTCTCTTCATCAACCTAAGATCCATCATCATCACACACAAACAACAAGCACTCAACATGACATTTCTAGGATCCGTTTTTTTTTTTTTGTCGTTTTTCTCTATCTCTGTTTGTGTCTTGCCCACTCGCATTTAGCCGACTCTTGTCAGGCTGCAGAATATAACAAATCCATCCAGCAAAAATTTATATGCGGCGATGGCGATCCTCCACGATCGCATCTTACTTTCGATTGCGTGTTTGGTGTTCCGCCCATGTTCGGCACACATGTTCTGACCAACTATGGGGGTAACTTCTAACTGCGGAGTTTTATTTTATTTTGTTTTGCCTTCGAAAAGATCTAATGTCCACTTGGAGTTTGAACGCGACATGCATCCACAAACAGGTGGAACCGAAGCGGACGACATTGTTGTTTGTCAGTCAGTGCCAGTGGTCGATGGAGATGGTTCCCCTCCATCTTCCATCAACCTAATTAATTTCTGTTGCATCGCTGCGGGACAATGAGAGTCGCAGTCGATTTATTAGTCAAATGCGCTACCTGACTCCTCGACGGGTTTATTTCGCAAATGAAAATTAGGCAGCGAAGCAATCGTCATAGATCACGACTCGCCTCTAATTGTTAATCACTACTTTCGTCCGTGACGACAATGCCAGGAGTCAACATCGATATCCAAAGTGGGCATCTGTTCCTCCTGCTCTCCTCCCGGTCCCGGTTGACTTGGGCGCGCAACAATTCATGGCTATCCAATTTGTCGGTGGGCATCTAATAAACTTGCATGCGCTAAGCGCAGTGCACATGAATTCTCTGGTCAGGAGGCAGGTCTAGGAAATGGGCCGCCGCCACGCCACGCCACACAGTGGAGAGTTGGAATAATTTCTTTTCGCTCTCCTCTGATCGACTTTTTCTCTCTTTGTCGGTGGAAGTAAAATTGGATCTCGATTCACGTGTAATTACTCGGTGAGTGCATACGGCTACCGTCAATTGTCTAAGATTGCGCGACGTGCTGATCGGTGCAACTCCATCAAGGGCTCAGCCATAGAGACGGAAGTGGACCGTCTAGATGGATACTTTGCAATTAGTTAGGGGTCGCTACTGCGAGGTCGGCATTGCTTCCGTCTTGGGTCACTGCTTGTCACAGAGATAGGTAGGTACTTTATTAGTTAGTTCGTTTTTCTGTTCAGTTTACCGTTGTCCATCTATCCATCCATCCAGAGCCGGACTTCAAAGTAGGGTTTGATGTATGTAGTTATCATACAGGTCTGATTTGGAATGATGATGATCGCCATCAATTCATTTCTAATAGAAGAAATCATCTGCAAAAAGGTTAAATATTACTAAGGAGGCTTGAAGTATCAACAATTTGTAACTTACCTACTGCATTTGTTTGAAACGCAGGGCTTCAGTGCTTGAAATGCAGGGCTTCAGGTCCTTTTTTGGCTTTAAATATTGCAGCCAGTACAAAATTTACCTATGTCCAAGTGTCATGTGAGACCGTTTTTCTCATAGCCTGCAGGCATTCTTTCGAAGTTCCATCCTATGTTTTGAGAAAGTTAAGCTTTGCTACAAGACCCATTTTGTACAACTGTAGTATTTTATGGGTTGCAGTCTTGTTGAATAACCTATGAAGATAGAAGACATAACGTAGTCAACCTGCAAGTAAATAATAAAAGCCATTTGAGCCATTGGAGACTATCTGCAAGAAATTTGTAAACAAAATTTAGT
The DNA here is from genome assembly GCA_963576555.1 of Ferdinandea cuprea. Lineage (NCBI taxonomy): Eukaryota > Metazoa > Arthropoda > Insecta > Diptera > Syrphidae > Ferdinandea > Ferdinandea cuprea. The sequence continues at coordinate 82,141,026 of OY754961.1, read as the reverse complement.
ATTTTTTGAACCATGGCTTTGAATTTGATGAGAATTTGAAGCACGTATTAGGTACTTTCTGGTGCAAAGGGAATTTTAATCTGCCTTAGAAAGTTTTTCTAAGCTTTGGAACTTTCTTGCTTTCCCAAGTATCCTGTTTCTAAATGATATAGTGTTAGGCAGTTATAAAGCAAGTGTAGAGTTTCTCATCTCAATATCCTCTGAACCGTCCATCTTTACTGAGTCTAATTTTGTTTCTGTTGTTTCTCAGCATGTTATGTGATGAAATAAAAACAAAGAAAGGAGAAATATTTTAAAAATTAATTTTATTTGTCAAAGGGCAATATCAAACGAGAATGGCAGTTCGTCAATCAAATCTTGAATAAGTCCTCCACTTCAAGATTACCAGTTGTGATTCGTCACTGTGACAGTGCTCAGGAAATTACTGGTAAAATAAAACTCGCTGACTGTTATCTCTTGTCTTCGGGATGTTGCTCTTGTGATTGCGTTGATGAGTTTGAGTTTCTTCTTAATGCCTTAGGTAGAAGTTTTAAAAATGATTGGTAGCTTAAAGAACTCTTATCCTGCTGGATACGATGGCGTGTCTTATTCAATCCTAAAAAAATATACCATGTTTTCTCCTAGATCTTCTTGCTTGTACAGAGAAACTCAACTAAATTTATGACCGATTTCGCTTCTTCCATCTGTAAGTAGAATTTTTGAATAAATGGTAATAAATAGTTTTAATTTCATATAAAATAAAACCAATTTCTTAAATTCACTGAAGATGCGCTCTTAGAATATTGCTCTTGCAAAGACTTTGGCTATTCCCATTTTGATATATAGTTGCCATGAATTTTCCTATTACGAAAGTAAAGCGAAATAAAATACACGCAGCGACGCACACATTTTTGATGAAAATATAATTTTATTATAAAGTTTTACCATTAAGTGTAAAAAACAATATCATTCCAATACACGCCTCGGGCAGATTCGCAGCATGCGATTCTTTTGAGGTAATTTTTAAGCACTTTTTCGTACATTTCGGGCGGTATCTCAACCATAACTTCCGTAACATTGGTTTTTAATGCGTCCAAAGTTTGGGGATTATTCGCGAAAATACGGTCTTTTGCGAAGCCCCACAGAAAAAAAATCGAACGTGTCTAATCGCATGATCTTGGTGGGCAATTAACAATGCCAAAACGAGAAATTACACGACCAGGAAACTTCTCATGCAATAAAGCCATAATTGGTCGTGTTGTGTGGCTCGCTGCCCCGTCTTGTTGGAACCACATATCGTCCAAGTGATGATCTTCAATCGCCGGCCAAAAAAAAAACGGTTATCTCTCGACCATATCGCTCCGAATTGACTGTAACCGATGCCACCTTTCGATCATATTTTCTACTGAGCTTGCATTGCGATAATGCACAGGCCTTACGAAATCAGTAAAACTTCCACTCTCTTTAAATTTCTTTACAATTTTACCGACTTTCTACCAACTTGAAACCACGACATGAATGACCCGTTATAAGCATGCGAAACTGCAAGTCGTATTCAATTGTATTGTTCGCTATGTCTAGGGCTAACAAAGATACGACAGAATATCTGGTTTTGCCAAGCATCTACTAGATATGTCTCTTGAAAGCTATCTGTCTATTATATCTATCTATCTATCTATTCAAGTCTGAACTTGAAGTTTGCTTTCTGATATACTTCTAAAAAATTGTAATTGCATCCTCGCATAAATGTCGTCAGTTGATTGTCCCTCTCTGCTCAGTCTTAACATCCGAGCGTCAATTTTCCGTAAATTCGTTCCGTCTTTGAAACTCTTTGCCACGAGTTACAAGTTTAAAAAAAGCCTTATTAAATTTGTTTAGGTATAGCATAAATTCTTTTAATTTATTATTTTCTATTTTGTTTAATTTTGTAAAATTAGCTTATGACTATTTATAAGATATTAACGAAATAAAATAATTAAATACAAATTATGAAAATAAATTATATGAACATAGGCGTACCGCAGGGATCTTTTGTAGCACCATTACTATTTATTGTTTACATAGATTCTCTTTTCGAATTAAATTTTAAAGGTCTTTAAAAGGCGGTTGCTAATAATATTGGATGTATTCATAGCTCTCTTAGTCTTTTGGATCTCATTGCAAATATAGACTGGGATCTTAATATATTTCGAATTAATTTTGCTAAACATTAATTGGTTATTAGTGCTAAAACTAAAATAATATTTTTTATTTCTTCTCTTGTCGAATCTCATTTGAGGTGAATATTTTCTTTCATGCACCGGGGAGTGTATGAAATGTTTCGCCCGTCACTTTTTCTAGTAAATCGCTTTAATTGTTGCTTATCGGTCAATAAAAGAGTTATATCAGCTTGTGGCTCGTTGGAAACATTGCAACCTGCTTAACTGTTTCTGTCACTGCCAGGGCCTCAATTTGACAAAAACATTGCTGTAGTCTGGAAGACTGTTTGCACCAGACACTCCGATTGCTAAAAGTCCTGTCTGGTGTTTCGTTCTTCATTCCTGCAAGAAAAAGAGGTAAAGACTAATCAATTTCCGCGTATAGTATAGTATACTTCTGTAGAAAATCCGTGCTCTGCTTCTAAATGGAATAGAAAAGTGTGCTAAAGATCAAAACTGTCCGTTTTCACTAAAATACATTTGAACCATATTACTCAAAGCCTGTATAGATGAAATAGCAAGCGAAATCCAGTGACATAATCTTTGCACTCCTAAGGCGAACGTTCTAAATAATTTTTCAATTCTCTATCGCTTTTGCAACTCGCTTTCAGTGTTTTTAAACAAACACTCCTGACACAGTCTTAATATGGAGTAATAATGATGTTTCGATTCGAGAAGGATTGATGCTCGTCTGCCAGCCGGCAACGCATTTGACTTCGCTGCGGTCACTTCAGCCGCACAGGACTGTCCTTAGCCAATGATTTATGACAGTTTCTGTATTTTATTGTGAATTTTACAATGAGCGACAATGTAGCATTGTGTTTGCACACTTTTGCTGCACGCTGACGGTATAGTGGTAATAAAATATATCCTCTTGGATATCCTTGCAGTAGCCCCTTAGTCAACACCACCACCACCCCCACCAACGACAACATCGGCTGCACAAGACTACCTTCCACGTCGTCGATCTTGTTGAGTACTTAATAATGAAAATGTATAAATAATTTATGGCATGCGTATTGTTTGTTGTTTGTTATTTATTATTTTTTCAATTGTTATGATGAATGGGCCGACCCGACACGGTCGGCAGGCCGTCCGTCCATACCGAGGTGGGGAAGGTGAAATCGTTTTATTTTTATGCTGTCTGCCCCAAAGGATACTTGAAGGATTATTTACGATCAAAAAATCGCCACAGAGGGAGCTGAATAAGTGGTAGTGCTGCTGTGATTAGTTTGCAATTATTGGGTTGAGACACTCTGTTCGAGTACGACTATGTCGGACTGCAATAAAATTGCATTGGGTATATACTAGTTAACTCGCAGTAATGATTTATGGGTTGATTGTATTTAATTTGTTTTTTTTCGCGTAACACTCGGTCCCAATGGTTTATGAAACTGGTGGATAATTGCAAGGAGATCGATTGTTGTGGCAGCGAAGAAATTTAATGGCGGTTTTTGTTGAGAATTGCGGGGATACGATCAGAAGTTCGAGAGAAAAAAAATGGATCAAGAATATGACGGCGTAGAGAAAATTGGCTCAATATTGTGACGTCAGAGAGAAAAAATGGATCAAGACTATGACGGCATGGAGAAAATTGGCTCAATATTGTGACGTCAGAGAGAAAAAATGGATTAAGAATATGACGGCATGGAGAAAATTGGCTCAATATTGTGACGCCAGAGCGAAAAAATGGATCAAGAATATGACGGCGTAGAGAAAATTGGCTCAATATTGTGACGTCAGAGAGAAAAAATGGATCAAGAATATGACGGCGTAGAGAAAATTGGCTCAATATTGTGACGTCAGAGAGAAAAAATGGATCAAGAATATGACGGCATAGAGAAAATTGGCTCAATATTGTGACGTCAGAGAGAAAAAATGGATCAAGAATATGACGGCGTAGAGAAAATTGGCTCAATATTGTGACGTCAGAGAAAAAAAATGGATCAAGAATATGACGGCGTAGAGAAAATTGGCTCAATATTGTGACGTCAGAGAGAAAAAATGGATCAAGAATATGACGGCGTAGAGAAAATTGGCTCAATATTGTGACGTCAGAGAGAACAAATGGATCAAGAATATGACGGCATAGAGAAAATTGGCTCAATATTGTGACGTCAGAGAGAAAGCATGGATCAAGAAGATGACGGCATGGAGAAAATTGGCTCAATATTGTGGCGTCAGAGCGAAAAAATGGATCAAGAATATGACGGCGTAGAGAAAATTGGCTCAATATTGTGACGACAGAGAGAAAAAATGGATCAAGAATATGACGGCATAGAGAAAATTGGCTCAATATTGTGACGCCAGAGAGAAAAATTGGATCAAGAATATGACGGCGTAGAGAAAATTGGCTCAATATTGAGACGTCAGAGAGAAAAAATGGATCAAGAATATGACGCCATAGAGAAAATTGGCTCAATATTGTGACGACAGAGAGAAAAAATGGATCAAGAATATGACGGCATAGAGAAAATTGGCTCAATATTGTGACGTCAGAGAGAAAAAATGGATCAAGAATATGACGGCATAGAGAAAATTGGCTCAATATTGTGACGTCAGAGAGAAAAAATGGATCAAGAATATGACGGCGTAGAGAAAATTGGCTCAATATTGTGACGTCAGAGAGAAAAAATGGATCAAGAATATGACGGCATAGAGAAAATTGGCTCAATATTGTGACGTCAGAGAGAAAAATTGGATCAAGAATATGGCGGCATAGAGAAAATTGGCTCAATAATGTGACGTCGCAGAGAAAATTGGCTCAATATTGTGACGACAGAGAGAAAAAATGGATCAAGAATATGACGGCGTAGAGAAAATTGGCTCAATAATGTGACGTCGCAGAGAAAATTGGGTCAATATTGTGACGACAGAGAGAAAAAATGGATCAAGAATATGACGCCATAGAGAAAATTGTCTCAATATTGTGACGACAGAGAGAAAAAATGGATCAAGAATATGACGGCGTAGAGAAAATTGGCTCAATATTCTGACGTCAGAGAGAAAAAATGGATCAAGAATATGACGGCATAGAGAAAATTGGCTCAATATTGTGACGTCAGAGAGAAAAAATGGATCAAGAATATGACGGCATAGAGAAAATTGGCTCAATATTGTGACGTCAGAGAGAAAAAATGGATCAAGAATATGACGGCGTAGAGAAAATTGGCTCAATAATGTGACGTCGCAGAGAAAATTGGCTCAATATTGTGACGACAGAGAGAAAAAATGGATCAAGAATATGACGGCGTAGAGAAAATTGGCTCAATAATGTGACGTCGCAGAGAAAATTGGGTCAATATTGTGACGACAGAGAGAAAAAATGGATCAAGAATATGACGCCATAGAGAAAATTGTCTCAATATTGTGACGACAGAGAGAAAAAATGGATCAAGAATATGACGGCGTAGAGAAAATTGGCTCAATATTCTGACGTCAGAGAGAACAAATGGATCAAGAATATGACGGCATAGAGAAAATTGGCTCAATATTGTGACGTCAGAGAGAAAAAATGGATCAAGAATATGACGGCATAGAGAAAATTGGCTCAATATTGTGACGTCAGAGAGAAAAAATGGATCAAGAATATGACGCCATAGAGAAAATTGGCTCAATATTGTGACGCCAGAGAGAAAAATTGGATCAAGAATATGACGGCGTAGAGAAAATTGGCTCAATATTGAGACGTCAGAGAGAAAAAATGGATCAAGAATATGACGCCATAGAGAAAATTGGCTCAATATTGTGACGACAGAGAGAAAAAATGGATCAAGAATATGACGGCATAGAGAAAATTGGCTCAATATTGTGACGTCAGAGAGAAAAAATGGATCAAGAATATGACGGCATAGAGAAAATTGGCTCAATATTGTGACGTCAGAGAGAAAAAATGGATCAAGAATATGACGGCGTAGAGAAAATTGGCTCAATATTGTGACGTCAGAGAAAAAAAATGGATCAAGAATATGACGGCGTAGAGAAAATTGGCTCAATATTGTGACGTCAGAGAGAAAAAATGGATCAAGAATATGACGGCATAGAGAAAATTGGCTCAATATTGTGACGTCAGAGAGAAAAAATGGATCAAGAATATGACGGCGTAGAGAAAATTGGCTCAATATTGTGACGTCAGAGAGAACAAATGGATCAAGAATATGACGGCATAGAGAAAATTGGCTCAATATTGTGACGTCAGAGAGAAAAAATGGATCAAGAATATGACGGCATAGAGAAAATTGGCTCAATATTGTGACGTCAGAGAGAAAAAATGGATCAAGAATATGACGGCGTAGAGAAAATTGGCTCAATATTGTGACGTCAGAGAAAAAAAATGGATCAAGAATATGACGGCGTAGAGAAAATTGGCTCAATATTGTGACGTCAGAGAGAAAAAATGGATCAAGAATATGACGGCGTAGAGAAAATTGGCTCAATATTGTGACGTCAGAGAGAACAAATGGATCAAGAATATGACGGCATAGAGAAAATTGGCTCAATATTGTGACGTCAGAGAGAAAGCATGGATCAAGAAGATGACGGCATGGAGAAAATTGGCTCAATATTGTGGCGTCAGAGCGAAAAAATGGATCAAGAATATGACGGCGTAGAGAAAATTGGCTCAATATTGTGACGACAGAGAGAAAAAATGGATCAAGAATATGACGGCATAGAGAAAATTGGCTCAATATTGTGACGCCAGAGAGAAAAATTGGATCAAGAATATGACGGCGTAGAGAAAATTGGCTCAATATTGAGACGTCAGAGAGAAAAAATGGATCAAGAATATGACGCCATAGAGAAAATTGGCTCAATATTGTGACGACAGAGAGAAAAAATGGATCAAGAATATGACGGCATAGAGAAAATTGGCTCAATATTGTGACGTCAGAGAGAAAAAATGGATCAAGAATATGACGGCATAGAGAAAATTGGCTCAATATTGTGACGTCAGAGAGAAAAAATGGATCAAGAATATGACGGCGTAGAGAAAATTGGCTCAATATTGTGACGTCAGAGAGAAAAAATGGATCAAGAATATGACGGCATAGAGAAAATTGGCTCAATATTGTGACGTCAGAGAGAAAAATTGGATCAAGAATATGGCGGCATAGAGAAAATTGGCTCAATAATGTGACGTCGCAGAGAAAATTGGCTCAATATTGTGACGACAGAGAGAAAAAATGGATCAAGAATATGACGGCGTAGAGAAAATTGGCTCAATAATGTGACGTCGCAGAGAAAATTGGGTCAATATTGTGACGACAGAGAGAAAAAATGGATCAAGAATATGACGCCATAGAGAAAATTGTCTCAATATTGTGACGACAGAGAGAAAAAATGGATCAAGAATATGACGGCGTAGAGAAAATTGGCTCAATATTCTGACGTCAGAGAGAAAAAATGGATCAAGAATATGACGGCATAGAGAAAATTGGCTCAATATTGTGACGTCAGAGAGAAAAAATGGATCAAGAATATGACGGCATAGAGAAAATTGGCTCAATATTGTGACGTCAGAGAGAAAAAATGGATCAAGAATATGACGGCGTAGAGAAAATTGGCTCAATAATGTGACGTCGCAGAGAAAATTGGCTCAATATTGTGACGACAGAGAGAAAAAATGGATCAAGAATATGACGGCGTAGAGAAAATTGGCTCAATAATGTGACGTCGCAGAGAAAATTGGGTCAATATTGTGACGACAGAGAGAAAAAATGGATCAAGAATATGACGCCATAGAGAAAATTGTCTCAATATTGTGACGACAGAGAGAAAAAATGGATCAAGAATATGACGGCGTAGAGAAAATTGGCTCAATATTCTGACGTCAGAGAGAACAAATGGATCAAGAATATGACGGCATAGAGAAAATTGGCTCAATATTGTGACGTCAGAGAGAAAAAATGGATCAAGAATATGACGGCATAGAGAAAATTGGCTCAATATTGTGACGTCAGAGAGAAAAAATGGATCAAGAATATGACGCCATAGAGAAAATTGGCTCAATATTGTGACGCCAGAGAGAAAAATTGGATCAAGAATATGACGGCGTAGAGAAAATTGGCTCAATATTGAGACGTCAGAGAGAAAAAATGGATCAAGAATATGACGCCATAGAGAAAATTGGCTCAATATTGTGACGACAGAGAGAAAAAATGGATCAAGAATATGACGGCATAGAGAAAATTGGCTCAATATTGTGACGTCAGAGAGAAAAAATGGATCAAGAATATGACGGCATAGAGAAAATTGGCTCAATATTGTGACGTCAGAGAGAAAAAATGGATCAAGAATATGACGGCGTAGAGAAAATTGGCTCAATATTGTGACGTCAGAGAGAAAAAATGGATCAAGAATATGACGGCATAGAGAAAATTGGCTCAATATTGTGACGTCAGAGAGAAAAATTGGATCAAGAATATGGCGGCATAGAGAAAATTGGCTCAATAATGTGACGTCGCAGAGAAAATTGGCTCAATATTGTGACGACAGAGAGAAAAAATGGATCAAGAATATGACGGCGTAGAGAAAATTGGCTCAATAATGTGACGTCGCAGAGAAAATTGGGTCAATATTGTGACGACAGAGAGAAAAAATGGATCAAGAATATGACGCCATAGAGAAAATTGTCTCAATATTGTGACGACAGAGAGAAAAAATGGATCAAGAATATGACGGCGTAGAGAAAATTGGCTCAATATTCTGACGTCAGAGAGAACAAATGGATCAAGAATATGACGGCATAGAGAAAATTGGCTCAATATTGTGACGTCAGAGAGAAAAAATGGATCAAGAATATGACGGCATAGAGAAAATTGGCTCAATATTGTGACGTCAGAGAGAAAAAATGGATCAAGAATATGACGCCATAGAGAAAATTGGCTCAATATTGTGACGACAGAGAGAAAAAATGGATCAAGAATATGACGGCGTAGAGAAAATTGGCTCAATATTGTGACGTCAGAGAGAACAAATGGATCAAGAATATGACGGCATAGAGAAAATTGGCTCAATATTGTGACGTCAGAGAGAAAAAATGGATCAAGAATATGACGGCATAGAGAAAATTGGCTCAACATTGTGACGTCACAGAGAAAATTGGCTCATTTGGCTCAATAATGTTACGTCACAGAGAAAATCGGCTCAATGTGACGTCACAGAGAAAATTGGCTCAATTGGCTCAATAGGCTCAATATTATGACGTCACAGAAAAGAAAAGCCAATAATGTGACGTCAAAGGGAAAATTGGCTCAATAATGTGGCGTCACAGAGAAAAAAATGGATCAAGAATATGACGGCGTAGAGAAAATTGGCTCAATATTGTGACGTCAGAGCGAAAAAATGGATCAAGAATATGACGGCGTAGAGAAAATTGGCTCTATATTGTGACATCAGAGCGAAAAAATGGATCAAGAATATGACGGCATAGAGAAAATTGGCTCAATATTGTGACGTCAGAGAGAAAAAATGGATCAAGAATATGACGGCATAGAGAAAATTGGCTCAATATTGTGACGTCAGAGAGAAAAAATGGATCAAGAATATGACGGCGTAGAGAAAATTGGCTCAATATTGTGACGTCAGAGAGAAAAAATGGATCAAGAATATGACGGCATAGAGAAAATTGGCTCAATATTGTGACGTCAGAGAGAAAAATTGGATCAAGAATATGGCGGCATAGAGAAAATTGGCTCAATAATGTGACGTCGCAGAGAAAATTGGCTCAATATTGTGACGACAGAGAGAAAAAATGGATCAAGAATATGACGGCATAGAGAAAATTGGCTCAATATTGTGACGTCAGAGAGAAAAAATGGATCAAGAATATGACGGCATAGAGAAAATTGGCTCAATATTGTGACGTCAGAGAGAAAAAATGGATCAAGAATATGACGGCGTAGAGAAAATTGGCTCAATATTGTGACGTCAGAGAGAAAAAATGGATCAAGAATATGACGGCATAGAGAAAATTGGCTCAATAATGTGACGTCGCAGAGAAAATTGGCTCAATAATGTGGCGTCACAGAGAAAATTGGCTCAATTGGCTCAATAATGTGACGTCACAGAGAAAATTGGCTCAATAATGTGACGTCACAGAGAAAATTGGCTCAATATTGTGACGTCACAGAGAAAATTGGCTCAATATTGTGACGTCGCAGAGAAAATTGGCTCAATATTGTGACGTCACAGAGAAAATTGGCTCAATGATGTGACGTCACAGAAAAAATTGGCTCAATAATGTGACGTCACAGAGAAAATTGGCTCAATATTGTGACGTCACAGAGAAAATTGGCTCAATATTGTGACGTCACAGAGAAAATTGGCTCAATTGGCTCAATAATGTGACGTCACAGAGAAAATTGGCTCAATAATGTGACGTCAAAGCGAAAATTGGCTCAATAATGTGGCGTCACAGAGAAAATTGGCTCAATTGGCTCAATAATGTGACGTCACAGAGAAAATTGGCTCAATAATGTGACGTCAAAGCGAAAATTGGCTCAATATTGTGACGTCACAGAGAAAATTGGCTCAATATTGTGACGTCAAAGCGAAAATGAGCTCAATAATGTGACGTCACAGAGAAAATTGGCTCAATAATGTGACGTCACAGAGAAAATTGGCTCAATATTGTGACGTCACAGAGAAAATTTGCTCAATGATGTGACGTCACAGAAAAAATTGGCTCAATAATGTGACGTCACAGAGAAAATTGGCTCAATATTGTGACGTCACAGAGAAAATTGGCTCAATATTGTGACGTCACAGAGAAAATTGGCTCAATATTGTGACGTCACAGAGAAAATTGGCTCAATTGGCTCAATAATGTGACGTCACAGAGAAAATTGGCTCAATAATGTGACGTCACAGAGAAAATTGGCTCAATAATGTGACGTCACAGAGAAAATTGGCTCAATAATGTGACGTCACAGAGAAAATTGGCTCAATATTGTGACGTCACAGAGAAAATTGGCTCAATAATGTGACGTCACAGAGAAAATTGGCTCAATAATGTGACGTCACAGAGAAAATTGGCTCAATAATGTGACGTCACAGAGAAAATTGGCTCAATATTGTGACGTCACAGAGAAAATTGGCTCAATAATGTGACGTCACAGAGAAAATTGGCTCAATTGGCTCAATAATGTGACGTCACAGAGAAAATTGGCTCAATTGGCTCAATAATGTGACGTCACAGAGGAAATTGGCTCAATAATGTGACGTCACAGAGAAAATTGGCTCAATATTGTGACGTCACAGAGAAAATTGGCTCAATAATGTGACGTCACAGAGAAAATTGGCTCAATAATGTGACGTCACAGAGAAAATTGGCTCAATAATGTGACGTCACAGAGAAAATTGGCTCAATAATGTGACGTCACAGAGAAAATTGGCTCAATTGGCTCAATAATGTGACGTCACAGAGAAAATTGGCTCAATAATGTGACGTCACAGAGAAAATTGGCTCAATTGGCTCAATAATGTGACGTCACAGAGAAAATTGGCTCAATAATGTGACGTCACAGAGAAAATTGGCTCAATTGGCTCAATATTGTGACGTCACAGAGAAAATTGGCTCAATAATGTGACGTCACAGAGAAAATTGGCTCAGTAATATGACGTCACAATATTGAGCCAATTGAGCCAATTTTCTCTGTGACGTCACAATATTGAGCCAATTTTCTCTGTGACGTCACAATATTGAGCCAATTTTCTCTGTGACGTCACATTATTGAGCCAATTGAGCCAATTTTCTCTGTGACGTCACATTATTGAGCCAATTTTCTCTGTGACGTCACATTATTGAGCCAATTTTCTCTGTGACGTCACATTATTGAGCCAATTGAGCCAATTTTCTCTGTGACGTCACATTATTGAGCCAATTTTCTCTGTGACGTCACATTATTGAGCCAATTTTCTCTGTGACGTCACATTATTGAGCCAATTTTCTCTGTGACGTCACATTATTGAGCCAATTTTCTCTGTGACGTCACATTATTGAGCCAATTGAGCCAATTTTCTCTGTGACGTCACATTATTGAGCCAATTTTCTCTGTGACGTCACAATATTGAGCCAATTTTCTCTGTGACGTCACATTATTGAGCCAATTTTCTCTGTGACGTCACAATATTGAGCCAATTTTCTCTGTGACGTCACATTATTGAGCCAATTTTCTCTGTGACGTCACATTATTGAGCCAATTGAGCCAATTTTCTCTGTGACGCCACATTATTGAGCCAATTTTCGCTTTGACGTCACATTATTGAGCCAATTTTCTCTGTGACGTCACAATATTGAGCCAATTTTCTCTGTGACGTCACAATATTGAGCCAATTTTCTGTGACGTCACATTATTGAGCCAATTTTCTCTGTGACGTCACATTATTGAGCCAATTGAACCAATTTTCTCTGTGACGTCACATTATTGAGCCAATTTTCTCTGTGACGTCACAATATTGAGCCAATTTTCTCTGTGACGTCACATTATTGAGCCAATTTTCTCTGTGACGTCACATTATTGAGCCAATTGAGCCAATTTTCTCTGTGACGTCACATTATTGAGCCAATTTTCTCTGTGACGTCACATTATTGAGCCAATTTTCTCTGTGACGTCACATTATTGAGCCAATTTTCTCTGTGACGTCACATTATTGAGCCAATTGAGCCAATTTTCTCTGTGACGTCACATTATTGAGCCAATTTTCTCTGTGACGTCACATTATTGAGCCAATTTTCTCTGTGACGTCACATTATTGAGCCAATTTTCTCTGTGACGTCACATTATTGAGCCAATTTTCTCTGTGACGTCACAATATTGAGCCAATTTTCTCTGTGACGTCACATTATTGAGCCAATTTTCTCTGTGACGTCACATTATTGAGCCAATTTTCTCTGTGACGTTACATTATTGAGCCAATTTTCTCTGTGACGTCACATTATTGAGCCAATTTTCTCTGTGACGTCACAATATTGAGCCAATTTTCTCTGTGACGTCACATTATTGAGCCAATTTTCGCTTTGACGTCACAATATTGAGCCAATTTTCTCTGTGACGTCACAATATTGAGCCAATTTTCTCTGTGACGTCACAATATTGAGCCAATTTTCTCTGTGACGTCACATTATTGAGCCAATTTTCTCTGTGACGTCACATTATTGAGCCAATTGAGCCAATTTTCTCTGTGACGTCACATTATTGAGCCAATTTTCGCTGTGACGTCACAATATTGAGCCAATTTTCTCTGTGACGTCACATTATTGAGCCAATTTTCTCTGTGACGTCACATTATTGAGCCAATTTTCTCTGTGACGTCACAATATTGAGCCAATTTTCTCTGTGACGTCACAATATTGAGCCAATTTTCTCTGTGACGTCACATTATTGAGCTCATTTTCTCTGTGACGTCACAGTATTGAGCCAATTTTCTCTGTGACGTCACAATATTGAGCCAATTTTCTCTGTGACGTCACAATATTGAGCCAATTGAGCCGATTTTCTCTCTGACGTCACATTACTGAGCCAATTTTCTCTATGCCGTCACAATATTGAGCCAATTTTCTCTACGCCGTCATATTCTTGATCCATTTTTTCGCTCTGGCGTCACAATATTGAGCCAATTTTCTCTACGCCGTCATATTCTTGATCCATTTTTTCTCTCTGACGTCACAATATTGAGCCAATTTTTTCTACGCCGTCATATTCTTGATCCATTTTTTCGCTCTGACGTCACAATATTGAGCCAATTTTCTCTACGCCGTCATATTCTTGATCCATTTTTTCGCTCTGGCGTCACAATATTGAGCCAATTTTCTCTACGCCGTCATATTCTTGATCCATTTTTTCGCTCTGACGTCACAATATTGAGCCAATTTTCTATACGCCGTCATATTCTTGATCCATTTTTTCTCTCTGACGTCACAATATTGAGCCAATTTTCTCTACGCCGTCATATTCTTGATCCATTTTTTCTCTCTGACGTCACAATATTGAGCCAATTTTCTCTACGCCGTCATATTCTTGATCCATTTTTTCTCTCTGACGTCACAATATTGAGCCAATTTTCTCTACGCCGTCATATTCTTGATCCATTTTTTCGCTCTGACGTCACAATATTGAGCCAATTTTCTCTACGCCGTCATATTCTTGATCCATTTTTTCGCTCTGACGTCACAATATTGAGCCAATTTTCTCTACGCCGTCATATTCTTGATCCATTTTTTCGCTCTGATGTCACATTATTGAGCGAATTTTCTGTGTGACGTCACAATATTGAGCCAATTTTCTCTCTGACGTCAAATTATTTGACAGATATTCGTACACGAACCGTTGTTGGCATTGTTGCATTTGTTTCTGGCTCAGAGAGACTTCTTTTTTAACAGCTTGGCTTTCTTAATATGTAGTTGTAGTTATCCTTTTTGCTGTTTTATATTTTTAGCCATTTTATTTTATTCAGCTCTATCATAGCTTTTCCATTCCTTTTATTCTTTTATCTATCGTTGTATTTTCTTTTTATTAATTGTTGAAGAATTAAAGAAATTTACCTCGTCTCCTGTGAATAAGTGTATGTTATGCTATTTCCGTCCACCACTCAATTGTGCGGCCGCTACTCTAAAAATAGCACGAATCCAACATGTCAAATGTGTAAACACCATCTGTCAGCCATAGAACAAACTTCTCTGCCAGCTTTTCTCCAACTGGCTCGTTGGTCTAGGGGTATGATTTCCGCTTAGGGTGCGGGAGGTCCCGGGTTCAAATCCCGGACGAGCCCAAGAAGAATTAATTTTTTTTTTTTTTTTTTTTTTTTCATGAAAATTATTATTGTGTGCGACAAGTTCCTCACTTGATATCGATTGCATTCACGTCAAAACAACAAGACAACAAGAAAAAAAAAACAACCAAACAAATCCAACTGCATTGCATCACACTGCCAAAGTCCATGTCGTGTCAGTAGATCGTCGTCGCGTCGTCGTCGTAACTTTATCTTCTTGCGCCGATGGCCGATGGCGCTTGGGTGACAATTATTGTCACCGGGCATTTCTCGTTGGCATAATCTCGGTCGGTGCATCTTGGAAACGTCAGAGCACGTGTGAACTACTACACTGCCAGCAGTGGAGCATTTCAAAGTTGAATCCGAAGTCGGTTCATGTGTGTGGAAAATGTTGTTCCCATAGAGTGCCCATCGAGGAAGCCAGAAAACATCTCCTCATACACTTCCTAGTTGACCTTATAAAAGTGCACGACTGTCGGCGGCTGGGCTAGCTCTAGCGATTGCTGCCAGCAGACAGCGACGAAGAAGCCCGTGTGTGCGCACATTGAGGAGCATCCTTTGATAAATCACGTCTTGCACCTTAGACACCGAGACACTGTGCGGCAAAAGTGGTCGGTCGGTCGATGGGATGCGATGGGATGGGATGGGATCATCTGCTTTGCGGAAACTTTTTTTTCGGGTTATTTGCGGTCAAAATGGAATGTTTTCTTACTTATCAGTTTTTGTTGTTGTTGTTGGTTTGTTCGCTTCCTCTTTTGGGCTTCGATTCAATTCAATTTCTCTTCGATTCGCTTTTTTTCGCCGCTGGCTGGGAACGTGGTGCTTCTCTCTCTCTCTTGATGATGATGATGTAATCCACATTGGGGTGCGTCACCTATTGAGGACGCGAGCTGATGATGATGATGAGTGGCTTCAGAATCGGATTCATTTGTTCGCGCGGATGATTCGTGTTGTCACCTCGAATGCGCGAATAGCCGGCTGATACGCGCGGTCATGTTCTTCTTGCGCAAATTGAATTCCTGATGATAATCGAGAGTGAGTTTTGCTTTTCTTTGACATCCTCCTCTTTGCTGGATGTCCGTCATGCAAAAGCAAATAGAATATGCCGGACAAGTGATGAATTTGCATGGGAACTCGTTTATTTTGTTTGGGTTTGGTTTGCACTAGCAATTGTTGACCGGTTAAGAATTTACAGATTTGTTTTTGTTTGTTTATGAAAAGATACGATAATCTGTGGGATTGTGGGATTTTTAAATTTGAATGGAAAGAGAAACTCTTTAGTTAAATGGAGTCAAGTCGCAATAATTGTGTATCGCGTGGGCTCTAACAATTGGTTTTAAGTAGATTAACTTTGCGGATAGCCGCACATACCTGAGTGTTCACTGAATGACTTAAATAGAACTTGTGCGTCTGGGCAACCTCCGCACCTGAAGTGTGGGGGAGGGATTTTTTTGTCTTTTGCTTATCACATAAGCCCTATTGGGTTCAAAGTTGAAAGAACTCTGATTTTTAAGTTTTGCAAGTTGACAGACAATTTAAGGGAGCTGGGACTGTGACGGGAGATCAGTTGCTATTTAATTGTAAATTTTTAAAGAGATGTAAATAGATTTAAGTGTTGCTTAACGTTCTGTTTCAAATTTACTTTCTACCTTTCATTCTAGATACCAGTTCGGAAGATTGATCGAGCCTGAATGACCTGTCACTGCGGGCAATGTTTGACCGAAAAGAAATAGAGTATCAGTTATCGACTCACCTGACCAGCATTTCGATGATATTGAAAAATTCGAATGCGGTCAGGTGGGGCGTTGTCCGAACTCTTTGAACATCGTTGTGCAAATAAACAGGTAGTATTTAATACTTGATATCTATTTAAGATCATTATTTACACATTCACAGATGAATTACTTATTTTTATCTACAAGAAGTTTTTTAACCCCATCTGGCGTTAATTTTGGGACAAAGTTTGCAATGCAACCTTTAAATATAGCCGCACAGGGAAGAAGAAATAGGAAATAAGTCGGTTCAATACATAATCAGAGGAGGGAAACTTATCATCTTGCTTTGTACAAAGGAAAGATAAACAGTGTACTCTATCCTTACGGACACCTCTCATAAGCGGACAACCCTCATTACCTGACAGATTATAAATAACGGGCAAACATTTTTATTTTTTTTATAGAAATAATTTTCTTATAAGCGGACTACCTAACAACCGGACGCGGACACAACATTTTAAATGTCATTAATTTAATTCAGTTTCTCATAACCGGACACGGACTCTTAAGGGGACAAATTTCTCGGTACCATCAGTGTCCGCTTATGAGTTCACCGAGAGTTCGCAAGTAAATCAGTTGATTTATTTTTGGAATTGCATCTCGTGTTGATGGATTTTAAAATGAAGTAGATATATAATCACGAGATCTATGGGGGATACAACAAGGAGTACCTGAAACCTTCTTATAGATGGTCCTCATGGACCTCTACTACAAGTGAGCAAAGGCAGAAGGTAGATGGAGTCACTGAAAATGGGTCAATGAAAGTCAATATGTACAATGTTAGTCCAGGATTGTGACCCGATCCGACGGGTGAAGGATGAATAGTAAAAAAGCGACGGTGGGGTGCCGTCAAAATGTCTCAACACTGCAGATATCCATCTGGATGCCACATACGTTTTGCAGTATTGGATAATGTATAAAAAGTATGAGGTAATTGAGGGTAACTGAGATAAACACGCTTTACATGACAAAGAAACAAAGTTTAATTGGACTAGAAATTGAAATATATGAAGAATAGGCTACGTCAAATAACTCAATCTTAAAAACATGCAGAACAACCGGCTCAAGAAGAGAGAGAGAGAAGTAAAAAAGGCAATCAACATTCATATAGGAGCGCGTAAAAAACGGTAGGCTTAAAATAATCGAGATCACTCAAATGCAGCGACACCAGCATTCAAATGGGTTCACTAAGGATGTGATACGTAACCAGGAGGACTTGTCCATCACTGTCCATGTAGACCGGTTTGACTTCAAAGAAATAAAAAAAAATATACACACACTTTGTTTTCATATCCCTAGACCAAAGGCAGCAACATGTTAAGTCTAATAGTCCTGGGTTTCCAACGAAATAAAAATGGTATGATTGAAAGGCCTAACCTTACCCCACCCCACGTTCAGAAAAAAGTTAGCACCTTAAGGCGTGTTAAAATTAAAAATGAAAATAAAAATTTAATTTCAAATACATTTTTTTCGCACGTTCTCACGGTACCGTTTGTAAATAGAAAACCACAAATTATTAGAAAGACTTGTCAGAAATTTTTTAAGGGAGATTGGAAAAATATTTAATATTGGATTTGAGACTTAGGACAGGCTTATGGGTCAGCGAAGCAGAGGGGTCTCTTCCTCGCCATTGTGATACTCTTACGTGGGACTTTAGCAGATAATAAAACACTTAACTCAATTTAGTTTTCAACGCCACAATTGAAGAGCAACAAGTGAACATTTTGTTAACGATAAAGAAATATAAGACGTGTTCGAAGACATATTTAAACATTATATTCAATCGGACAAAAAGCATTCCCAAGTCAATTTGCCGTCATGCCCAAAATTACACAAATATACGCAAATCCGCTTGTCCAGATGGTCGAGCGTTTATCGAGGCAGTTCCAAAAAAAATTCGAATCTCCGTTCTCCTCCTCCTACCGACCAATTCCACTAACGTCCCTTATTTCTAAGGTCATGGTTTCCACAGCAACAGATCCACTTGTTATTTGATGACAAATTTAATTGAATAGCGGACCAATCTGGTGAAAGTAAGATCGTTGCGCTTGATAGCTTGTTTTGGACGGTTTCAAGTCTGCAATTCACCACATAAAAGTTGGTCCTCCCCAAGGCTCTGTTTTTTCCTGTTTTGTCTCCGGCTGTCTTTCTCATTTTGTTCAAATTCCTTACTTATTTAACGGCCTGTGAAGAATGTCTGCCGGAGGCACAGCAGCCTTCCATCCCCTGCAATCCCGAGAACGCTGCTTCCAATTTTCCAGACCAAGCGCTCTGGAATCCGCGATGGTTTGGTTTTTGTCGTCTCGAACCTAGGGGCTGGAAATCGAGGATCCTCTTGGCTGAAGTTGTATTGTCCCAGTCGCTTGATGTGACCAACCCAATGTAGTTGACATGTACCTCGCACACAGGGCCAAATATCCGTCGAGAAATTTTTCTTTCGAAGAAGCACAGTATTAGCTCTCCATCCTGCTTATGGTCCAGCACTCGGAGCCGTAAAGCAGAACTGACAGAATAAGGATTCTATAGAGCATGTACTTTGTCATTCGAGTTAGAAGTTTTGAAGCCATTTGTTTTCGCCACACCGAAGTAGCATCGGCTTCCTAGGGTAATTCTTCTTCGGATCGCCACTAAGTCGTCATTCGTGGAGTTGATATTCACACCGAGGTAGATGAACTCTTTAACTACCTCGAAGTTGCTGCTATCAACAGTGACATTTTGTGCTATGGTCTTGTCCTCATTTACTTTAAAACCAACTAATTTTGCCTGTTCTTTAATGGCCGTGAAAGCCTTTGCCACGGCACGATTGGAGGGTCCGATGATGTCAATATCGTCCGCATATCCCAGTTACTAGACGGATCCGTTGACGATAGTACCTTCCGTGTTAACACCTGCCCTGCGCACTATCTGCTAGAGAACAAGATTGAAAAAAATCACATGACAGCGTATCTCCTTGCCGTAATCCGGTGCATGTTTGAACGAGTTCAGATGAGTTTTGCCGTGATCCCAAATTCGGCCATCGCCATGTAGAAGTCGATAAAGAAGTGGTGTGTCTCAACTTGAAATTCGTTTGTCTTTTCCAGGATTTGCCCAAGTGTGAAAATGTTGCCCATGTTCGATCTGCCAGGCCGGAAGCCACACTAGTACATGCCGATTAGTGTGTTGCAGAAGGGTTTAAGACGATGGGTAGGATTTTCAAATTCCTTACCTTCTCACCTTCGTTTCGGGGCTTACGGCATTGAGCTGGAACGGCGAATCCCAATACTCTGCCATTATGGCATGAATGGCCCTTCCAGCGCTTAAACCGAAGGTCTTTCCATTCTCCGTATGTGCGTTAATTTCTTCGTTGGAATTACCACTTATTCGATGTCGCCAGGAACGCTGCGAAATGTCTAGGCTCTCTCAAGCGATGCAAGAAATAGTTCTGATCTGGCTAGAATTTATAACGAACATTTTTGAAATCGCAGTCATCAGAGCAACTTTTCATGCTAGCACTTTCCCTTTCTCATTGACTTAAAGTTAGCTCCAGAACCGCAGAACAGGGCCTTTTCTCATTTTAAGGACATTTTTATAATCAAAAACAAAAAACTGTATTGAGCGAGTAAAAGAAATGTAAAATGAAAATCTCAAACACAATATGATTTTTCCGCTATTTCAGTAAAAAAAAAAACTTCCGTATCGAAGCTCGAGTATGCCTTTAGCTATCTGCATCGATTACTTAAAAGAAATGCATTCTAAATACATTACACTGCGATTCCCTGATACCTCACTTCTCTACAATTCCTACAACAACTGGATACCTTCTAAAACTGCAGACACATTCATCGATAAGCCCCCAAGGAACAGTTTTATTTGCGCTGTTTTTTTTTTTTTTTTGTTTTTTTGTTGATCATTGAATTAATTAAGGTAGATTGTAATTAACCGCTAACTTAATGAGCCTCTCAACACATTCTCACAAAGTAGATACTTTCTACGACGATAAAATGGTGTTTTGTCCGCTTTAATTGTTATAAATTTTGTTCGTAAATCTCTGCTGGCGTGTGCACTCTCATGACCAGGAAAAGAAGCCCCCACGACGAACGAACACGTCGAAGATGCGACGTTCTCCAACGCCAATTAGTTGACCATTTAATTTGCACCGCGACAATTAATAATTAAATTCCATTTGGAATAAATTTGTACGCGACGATAACCGTCGGTAGAAAGGAGTCGTCGTCGTCGTCGTTGTCGTCGTCAGGTGACTGAACACAGAACAACTGTTATGAATAGCACCACCATTGTATGTATGCCCAGAGGAGGAGGAATTGCCCAGCGTCAAGATGAACAATCTAATTAGCCCCTAGTCGAAGTAGCGAGCTCATTTGAATAATACCATTATAATAATGAAGCAGAAAAGATGCATGGCCAAGGAGAACAAGAAGAATAGCCAGGGGATCCCGTAGCCAATACTCTATGCCGGTACCTAGTGTAGATGTACGTGAATGTCGCACAGATGGTTCTTGGGCTTAATTCAATTCATCCGATGCATGGAAGGTATAGTCATGGCTAATAGTAGGTATGTACCTGCAAAAACCAATCATGAAGTTGATCATATCGTGTTAATTTGTGCACAATTTACATAGGCACACGCACTCGCACACATCTGTAGCAGAACAGCTTGAACTAATAAAAATTGATGGCCTGCTGATGAGTAAACATCTTCGATCATCTTCATTATTGTGAAGATATAAAAATTTGATTGAAAACTCGTTGATAAGTGGCAGATGACAGGTGGTTATTCTGCTTTTTATCCATCCAATCCAGTGGCAAACTTGGTATCGACTTTCGGTTAACACACGGCTCGTTGGTCTAGGGGTATGATTTCCGCTTAGGGTGCGGGAGGTCCCGGGTTCAAATCCCGGACGAGCCCAAGGTGAATCGTTTCTTTTTTTTTATTTGCCAATTATTTTACTCTTTTATAGGGCAGTAACAGCACTATTGAATTGGTCAACGGGAGTCATGTCGCTGTATTTGTTTAAAGTTTTGCTTTTGAATATTATCGATGGGATATGTTCCATGTTCTTCAGTACGCATCTAATGTTCCGCTGCAGTTCGTCTATAATCAGCATATCACCGACAACCGGCTCGTTGGTCTAGGGGTATGATTTCCGCTTAGGGTGCGGGAGGTCCCGGGTTCAAATCCCGGACGAGCCCAAGTTTGTGCAATATATATTTTTTCGCGGACTGATAAAATGGGTCTTAGCTTTAAACGTGCAAAACAACAAGAGCTGGTTTAAACTTTTCTACCGCTTCAAAGGAATAAGAAACACTTTAAATAGGCAGACACTAACTTTTTTGAAACAGTGGATAATTTTAAATATTTTATTGCACTCATCTTCGAAATCAAAGCTTAACACTAAAACTACACTCAGCTTCTTAGGGGGACAATTTGCATTTGCAAAGTAGAATTTGTTAAAAGCTAAGATTTTCAGGTTGGCAGCACTGGTTAGTAATGGCGTCCAAACGTCATCTGTCAAAGTGAAATGTTTTCAGAATACTCTGCCATTAAATCATGGAAAGACTTAAAAACGAGCAACGATTGCAAATTATTGAAATTTATTATCAAAATTCGTGTTCTGTGAAAAATGTGAAAATTCGCTGTTTTATCGAAAAATTGTGATCAGCGATGAGGCTCATTTCTGGCTCAATGGATACGTAAATAAGCAAAACTGTCGCATCTGGGGTGATGCCATACAAGAATTAACGATGCATCCCGAAAAAACGACAGTTTGGCGACTTTTTTTTTGGCCCAGTTGGCTGAGTTGAACTTGGTTGACATGTGGTTTCATCAAGGCGGTGCCACATGCCACACAGCTCGTGAAACATTGGAAATGTTGAGCTTATCTCTCGAAATGGCCGCCAAGATCATGCGATTTAACGCCTCTTGATTATTTCTTGTGGGGTTATGTAAAGTCGTTAGTCTATGTGGACAAGCCGAACACGATTGAAGCCTTACAGGATAACATAACACGCGTAATTCATGGAATACAGGCTGAAATGCTCGAAAAAGTGACGTGAAATTGGATCTTCCGAATGGACAATTTGAAACGGAGCCGCGGACAACATTTACATGAAGTTGTCTTTAAAACGTAAATGGAAAAGGCCTATTTATGGATTACCACAAAATTTTTAAATATTTTTGAATATTTGATACCAATTTGAGTGTTTTATTAAATTCTAAAAAAATCTACGCTTAAAAAATCATTTACGAATTGATTTTGTTAGCTTCATTTAAACTGATGGATCAGGTCTGCCCTCTGAAGACAAAGTAAGGTTAGCAAAATCTTCGGATTTGACATTAAGTTCAAGGACATCGAGGCGTATGCGCATTTTTTTTAAAGTTTTATACCGATGGCTCAAAAGTGGACTCGGGTGTGGGAGCCGGTATAAAAAACAAAAATGTCTGAATACGTATTGGAAAAAAGTCCCAGTGTATTACAGACAGAGCCTCATACCGCTAACATCCATATATTCACGGCTCTAAATGACCTTTAGCTCACCCATCATTCACTACAAATCCAAAAGCTTTTGGAATTGAGCGAATTGAACGAAAAAGCCGACGAAATTGCCAGAAAGGCTCGGAAACTCCTTTTATATCAAATAATCAGCAGTACATTCGGTCTTAAAAAAATTGAGAAGACAACCAGTGTATATTACATTCAAGGTCTTACAATTAGACAGGCCAAAAAGTTCACCAGAACTTTCAAAAACTATACCAACAACGTACTAAGTAATTTACCAAGGCATGGTATTAAAAATCATCTAATTAGATACCTAACAGGACACAACAGGCTGTGATATCACCAAAACTCTGACACTAAGCACAAAAGATTTTTTAGGTCGATGGGCATAATTTTATTATCGCATCGGGAAGTCAGAAGCTAAACAAAAAAAGTTCCATTTTTAGGCCTGCTCATCTGCCGCGCTTCCATCCAAACATTGTTTAATAGACTTCTTGGTGGGGATTGTTATGTCCCTAATTAAAACACGACAAACCCAACTAAGCCGGTTGCGCTCCAATTTTTTGCAATGGATTCTTCGACGTTCAGGCTTCCATCAAGTTGAGGTATTCCTGATATCATGTGAAGCATCTTCTACTCGGCTCCTGTAAATGTCCTCTGATACTTTTTGTACATTGTCCAAACTTTATCCAACTGTATGTGAGCGCCGCGCGAACAACTGCGATGTAGATCGTAACTTTTAGCTAGGTCACATTTGAGGTAACAAGATAGAAGAGTTTTCCTGCCACTTCATTCACCCTTCGCTTACATGATGATTTAAATCGTTATCAACGGTTGTTTCGCTGTTGATGCGGACATTTGAACTTTGAAGAAAGGCGATCCTATGTACAGAGTAAACGAAGGAAAGCCTTTTGCAACACACACTAATGGGCACGTGGCACCGTGACTTGCCGCACGACAAATGCCAGTAGACTTAATTTTCACACTCTGGCAAATACTGGAAAAGTCCAACGAATTTCAAGTCCATTCATGCTCAGGTGCTCTTTATGGCGATGGCTTAATTCGCGAAAACGCGCTGCAATGTATTATTTTTATTTATTCAATAACTTTTTATGTCCAATCGTTGGTCGATGTTGCTGCATCCATTTTTCGTTGGAACTTCGCTTCCAAAAGTTTGTTCTATTCTTTGCCGATTGCGAGTGGGAGGAGTTATCTTATTTAAATTATCCATTCAAATGTGTATTTACATGAGTCTATACTCGTACACAATTACATCAACACAGCTTTGGTCAATGAGAGCCAATACTGACCAGGCAGCCTGACGTCTGCAGAAAGATGCTTCCAAGTGGTCTGTTTCTCAAGTGACAGACAAAATTGGCAGTGCGAAAAATCGCCCAAAAGAAAGTTGGACGGTGGTTGCTTCTTACTTTAGGTGATTTTTCGCACTGAATTTTTGGGCATTTTGATCAAAACAAAAAATCACTCAAAAAGTTAGAGATAAATATTTGGCCAAAATTAAGTCTTCAATATATAAATATAGGCCGTATTGGACCTAAAGCCTAGATTCCCCAACCATTGTCGTGCGAAGATATAGTTTTTGACAGGAATGGAAAGGACCTACTGTTAAATTCTGAAGAAATGATTAAAACTTTCAGGTGGTACGGGTCGGATTTGTACCGGTTACCCCTATCTAAGAACTCCCACGAACTTAACCACTAAGGCTCTGCACTACACCAACAGCTGCAGCAACTGCATGTTAACTTGTTGCACTTATCCATAATTTGCTTTCTTCGCTCAGCGATTCGGTTGTCAGGGCTGCTGAGTAGCTCAATATTGTTTTGGGACCCTAACTTAGAATCGAGAGCAGCCATCCAGACCCTAACATAGGGTCTCAGAAATAGTTGATAGAATTCCAAGTTGATCTCTCTTTGTTAACTAGAACTGACTCCGGAACATCCATATCTGAATGGAGTAAACAGCTTTCGACGTGCATCGAGCTCGGTGTAGTCCGTAGTCCATTGTCAGATCCAGTAGTGCTTTGTAGTAATCTCTATTGTAAAAGTCTTGCAGCTGAGATTTGGAACAGACAATTAATTTGGTCAGAATTTGGTTTAAAAGCAGCAGCTGTGGCAACTTCAGCTTCGTCGTTTTAGGGTTCTATGTAGGTCCAGGATTTTTTGAAAAGTTTACTAATTGAGTCTGAGCCTGTTTTTCCAACCACAGGCCCTACATTGTCCATTTTTTGTTGAAAAGTTAAATTTTTTTCATGTATTATGGCTTCATCAGCAAGAGCAAAACATTCCCCTTTTTTCTGGAACACCACGTCGTTCAAGTGGCTGCTTGATGGTTTCCAAGACATTGTTGATGGTTTTGGGGCTGTAGCACACGGATAGCTTGAATAATAATGGCCTTAAGTACTTGCTTCGTTTCCGGATTGTTGGCATACCATCGGTCCTTCATGGTTCCCCACAAAAATAAATCCAAATGGGTTAAATCCGAGCTCCGAAGCGCCCAATTGACATCGTCAAGGCGGCTTGGAATTTTGGTGCGCAAAAAATTGATTGTGGCATTGACGTGTGGCACGGGGCGACATCCGGCATGAACCAGACGTCATCGTCCAAATCAATGTCTTCAATTTCAGTAAACGTTACGCCCACCGTTTACCGAAACGTTGTTCCCAGCCCCATGTTAAAGTCTCACACTTTCGGCTACAGTAGCCACATTCTCGCCTGTACGCACCGTACGACGACGGGGACAACGAGTGTTGTCCTCACGAACTTTTTGGACTAACTTCCGTACAGCAGGCGCGGGGACGTTCTTTCGGCCAAAACTTCTATTCAAAAAACGAACTGTTTCTGCTACACAGCACTCACTTTGGATAAGGTTTTTCAATAATTCCCAAAAATTTTTGTTCAAGCGTAAAGCGACCCATTTTGTTCCGCAGAGGTATGATTCTGACTTTCTGTCTAGATTTCGAGCGGGAAACAGCTGTCAGTGTCAAAATAGCCTATGATTTAAAATTAATTCACCTGATGGACCACCCTATGAGGGTCCAGGATTTTAAGAAACGTTTTAATTTAGTTGAGCCCGTTTTTCCGCCCGTCTTTGTCAATTTTTTGTTCTAGAAGAATGCACGCCCCATTTAACACCTGCGTCGTCAGTTGCTGCAGCTTTATCTGTGCCAGAACTTGTGTAACTTATATAACCCGAGAAGTTAATTTATTCCTCTTCCAGAAACTTTCCAAAAACATTTAGAATTTTTTTAGAGATTTATTTTAACTCCATGAACATTCAAATCTGAACTAAAATATTTTTCTTATTTTTAGATTTTTTTCCATAGTCAATGGGTGGTTTCGTATATATTATTCATTATTATATAATTCACTTAAAATGGGCAATTGGTTTTTGAAATTAAAAAAAAATAAATATCCACAGGTTGACCTCCTTTTGTTCCTTTGCAATTCCATCGTTGGCTTACCTTTCTTCAATAGTTTTATATTTTCAGTAAAACACAAGTTTTGCTTTTCTTTTTTTAATAATTGAATAACTTTTGTTTTTATTTCGAAAAATAAAATAATTCTGTAGAAACAGAATAAAATAAAATTCAAGGGTTAACAAAACAAGTAAAATAAAATAAAATAAAAAAAAAAATTTAAAACATACACTAATACGACTAATATAACTTTTTCTCTCATATTCTATTTTGTATATATATAGATTATATTTATATTTTATAATATTTACTTTCAATATGCATGTGTAACACTTTTTCTAAAGATAATAATTTACATTTTATTATTATTCATGAATAGATATTTTTAATATAATTGTGTTAGCTTTATTTTTAAGAAAAAAAAAAAAAAAACAGAAAAAACAAGGATACTACAAAGAAGAAGGAGAAAATAATGAATACAAAATGAAAAGACTTTACACAATTATGTAGTTGTATCTAAAATTTTACACGCACTAAGAAATGTGTGGATAAACAATTATATATCGTCAACGTCGCGGATATAAGACATTTATTTATTTTTCTTGGAGTTGTTGTTACTCTGATCTGTTTTTTTGTTTTTTTCGTTTTAAATTTCCAACTCAAATCTTCTCAAGTGTGAGGTCGCATGATGATGCTCAATGTCCCTCCCACTCAAGGGAGGGGGTGAGCATTGCTTACCACTGTTATTTGATGTTGAATGTTTGCTTGCTGACGACTCGTCGTTATCATCATCGTCGTTGTTGTTGTTGCTGTTGTTCTTTTTATGTTGATCATCACCCCTACTCCTTCGCATCACTGTCACTGCTGAATTACTGTTGTTGTTGTTGGTGTTGTTTTCATTGTCAGCCGCCGCCGTTGCCGTTGCCGTTGCCGGTGATACTGATGTCTTGCGGATTATATCGCTAAAGCTGCCCAAACTGATTGCCAGCTTATTTTGTATGCCACCGCTGGTGCTTCCCGCCGCCGACGCCGCCGCTGCCGCTGACGCCACACTCCGATGATTTGTCCGACTAAAATTGCGCATGTTGTTGGTGTTACTACTGTTGATGTTGATACTATTACTAAATGAAGTGTCATCGTCGTTACTACTAGTGCTATTTATTATACGGTTATTATTATCGCTAAGCCTAAGATTATCGTTACTAAGATTATTATTAACTAATTTCATTTGAATTGAATTTGGATTTAGAGTTTTTAATAAATTAATGTTCTTTGGTTGTTCCACTGGTTTGGTCGTCGTTTTTTTTGCTGTCGTCGTCATCGTCGTCATCGTTGTTGTTGTTGTTGTTGGTGATGATGCTTTGGTTGACATTTGCTGTTGCTGTTGCTGCTGTTGTTGTTGTTTTAATGTAGCGATATGGGGCGTGATAGTGAGAGGCTGTTTGGAGGAGGGTGATGATCTGACGATAGATTTATCAATGTTGCTGCTCGTCGGCAATGTTCTCGTCACATTGCTGTAGATCGGGTTCGATGATGATGTTCTTAAACCTTTTTGAAAAATAAAGATGGCAATTTAGGCTATGTTCAATAAAATCTAGTTACAGGCATATGATGGCTGATGGCACACAAAAAAAAGAAGCACTTGTTAGTTGTTTATGAAATGAGAAATGAAAAATGAGTTATTTAGATGCGCGGGTAGTTTTTTTTTTTTTTTGTACAGGTGATGGAAGGATGTTGAGGATAGTTTTGTGTTTTTTTAATATTTTATACAATTCACTGAGGTTATGTTATGTTTCTTAGAAGCGTCTAGGTTATTGCTGGTTTTTTTATTGAGTTACAACGTCGAAGAAGAGCAAGGAATCCAACATTTACATCTCTTCTTCTATTAATGTTGTGCAAGAGGGTCTTTGAATCCCAGCCCCCAGGTTCGAGACGATAAGGAAGACTGAACCTCCATTGCGGATGCCAGAGCGCTTGGTCTCGGCAATTGGAGCCAGCGTGCCCGGGATCCCAGAAGATGGAAGGTCGGGAGCCCGTTAAGTAAGTAAGTAAAGGTGTGCCTACGGGTTTCTGATTAAATTCCATACATTTTTGAAGTTTTGAAAACTTATTTCCAAAGTTGATGTTGCGCGAAACAGTGTGGTTGAAACAATGCAGCAACAACGTTTTATTTTTGTTCTTCAGATTGGCACGATAATTGCATCATTGAGGTCGATCTGTTCAGTTGGGAATAATGCTGATGATGCTAAGTTGGTGCGTCTTAGCCTGACAACATCAAACCGCCTCCACACTTGACTGACGAGAACAGATCCCTCGGCGTAAAATTCGCCGAATTCGATTGATTCAGGATTATGGACATTTCCATCTCGGTGGCGATATAAACGAGCAGGAAACTCCTGACGTAGTTTGGTATCGTTACGAACATTAACAGGGTTTGAGAGGAAGCTACAGAGGCCAAAAGTTAAGGAGCAACAAGCTAAAAGTCGCTCAAAAAGTTCAATAATCCTTTAAGTGTCGTAGCTTGGTTTGCATGGAACTTCGATTTGGACGTTTTTTGTTATGGGAATCCGCCTAAAGATCAATCCAAGAAATATTAAGACATTTCAGTCGTATATTGTGTTTTTTTAAGAAATAAAGCTCCAAACTAGAAGATGGCCTTCCTTTGTACCTCCAGGTAGAAAACGTTCTTGTTGGAGTAGGGTTGGAGAAACCAGATGAGGTTCGTCGCTTATTATTATTTGGTAGCATCTGGGCTCAGCGGGGCGGCACTTAATGTTGATAGAATGGTTCTTCATTCGCCGCTCACAACATATGGCTTGCAATGTTGGACAATGTCAACGGCATATAAAGGCAAGCTGAGAGCGAATATAAGTTCGAATATCCAAGGAAACCTTCACGTAATAAGACATTGACACTGTCATGTTTAAATGCCAAAGACCCGGATAAAAGGTTTAAGCGACGGACACAACGAACCGAACTAACAAGCCAATCGCGCGTACCGATACACTTCGATCATTACTATTACTAAAGAAAGGATGCACTAATTCAAACTGATAACTCTAATTGGTAAGGACCAACGTCAAAAAATTTCCACAAGACCAGAATTTGATTGACCTATGTCAAAGTGACCTCAAACCGGGAGGTTTATTATCCCAATCATAACCTCACCGAATAAAGGACGGAAAGCTCCAAAAGCCCTTATGAACATTTTAACCGTTAAACATCTTTGTAGGGTGTGCACGTTAAAAAATAGCTTAGAAATGCAAGAATTTATTTGGTAGATTTCCATACAACGATGTCGGACAATCTGCACACAGCTCCCACAACCGGTTGTGAACATTTTACTAGCCCATCGTATCAGTGGGTACAGTGGCTTAGTGGTTAGGTGCATTGGACCACTAAGCGAAAGCTTGTTGCTTCAACTCCCGACGTGTACCTGCACCTGAAAGTTTTTATTCGCTGCCTCACCTCTTTCGAACGTCTGACAAATATCCAGAAGTTAGAAATGTCATGAGAAGCTTCTAACAATTAATTGCCGTTCGGAATCGGAATCGGAATTGCACTGTAGTTCCCTTCCATTCGTGTCAACCAAATATATCTTCGCACACATAGTGGTTTGAGAAGCTAGGGTTTGGGTCCTATATGGACCGTTTACGCTTAATATTTTTTTATTTTACCGTATCAGTTATGCAAGAAGTGGAAGCCTTCATCCTTACGATCAATGTTCATCAAAATACGAACTTCACGAACGGAGAAACCTTCCCAAAGAGTAAGAAAGCTCCTTAAAAATTGTAGGGCACTTCCATTCGTACCAAAGTTACAAATATACAATGGCTAGGGAAGCTACTTGGGACGTTAATGTTTTAATATTTTCAAGTTAGTCTAAATTTGTTTTTCTGCGTAAAAAATTATTAAAAATCTTAAGTGTCGGGGAAACTACCGTGCGATCGCAAGGCAAACTCAAGAATTTCATTGACGATCTTCAGAATACTACGCCTGGGTCAATCTGGATCGATTCGATCTTGGGGATTCGTTCTAAGAAACAAAGCCCAACAGAAACTATAAAGAAGAAACGTTTTTATATTAGATTTTTGTTTCTGAGGAACAACAATAAAAGGAGTGGGGTTAGCGTGCACAATTGAATGGATTTGCTTCTTCAAAAAGGCTGCGAACAGACTCAAGTTTTTAAGACTGTGGAAGTAAAGGAATTGTCAAAAGCAACGACAAGATGTAATAATCTACAAAATCTGAGTTCTGGACAGAAAATACTTGCACTTTTGCCTAAAGATTGTCAAAAAATATTAGGCGTGAACGGCCCATACAGGACCCAAAGCCTAGCTTCTCTATCCACTGTGTGTGCGAAGATATTTTTTTTGACACGAATGTTGGGAAACACAGTTGAATTCCGATTCCGAACAAATAATGAGCTTCTCGTTACATTTTTTACTCCTGTATGTTTGTCAGACGCTCGCAAGAGGTGGGGCAGCGAATAAAAACTTTCAGGTGGTACAGATAGGGATTTAAATCAGCGACCTCTTGCTTAGTGGTCCAATGCACTTAACCATCATAGCGAGCAGGATGATCTGTCACAATTTTGATGGCTCGACAAATGATCGAGAGTAAAAAGGTCTATCTTCACACAAAGGACTTCATTTGGCAGCCTTTTCAAATTATTAGGCACGCAAAGTGAGCGAGAGACATGTCTTTGCTCATTTTGTGACAAGACCACAGTTGCAGATGCTATGGCGACGAGACAGAGCCACGAGAATAACTTTCACTTTCTATGCCACTTGAGGGAAGTTTCTTCTTCCAAGATATTGACGAACTAGGAATGTCTCACGTTCATATAATAACAGACTGTGGACATCGGGATGGTTCGACAGTATTGGCTAATCACGAGCTGGAAGCCATATCACCGGCTAATCCGTCGCCGAAGGGTATCACAATGGGTCAATAAGCACCTAAGTTTGGCGAGTAAGAGACCGCTCTGCTTCCCAGAACGATAAACCTTACCTAACCCAAGGAGCATAACAGCAGACAAAATGAATATTTGAATGGACAAATTGATATCTACATACTTTCTTATGACACATCTTCTTTAGAAACTTTTGCAAAATTTAAATTTTTTAAGCCAAAATTTCTGCCCGGAAACATTGCCGATAGCCCGATAGACTTAGTCAAATCGGTTCCGTTGAAGGGAAGTTTAGGCTCAATATTTTAGATTTGTAGATAAAATGTCAAAGCCTCTAGATTGGTGTTGGGGACACACGCGTGGCTAGACAAATTTTGTATATACGGACTTTTAGAAAGGAAAGGGGAATATCAAATAAAACTTAAAACTACCCTAAGACCGAAATTTAACCCGCTATAGAAGAAGGAACAGTTTTAAAATTAAATGGCAAACAAAAAATCACACAACATAAACGGTACAAGGACACAGTGCAGACACAAAAAGCAAAGGATTTAAAACAACAAACGTACATTAAAGAGAGGGACAGTGTGTATAGTAGAACAAGTGTGTGTGTGGCTTTTTTTTTATAAAGAACAGAATTAAATGCCAATTGGGAGAAAGTAGTTCCAATTTCACATCGTGGACTGGTCTTTACCTTCTATAGAGTTCCTTGTCGTGTAATCGAATGCACCACTCAATTTGTAGCACGGATCGTAGCAACAATTTATTTCATCATCAGATTCAGGCGGATCAGATGTAGGTAATGAGGGTGGAGGTGGTGGTGGTGCTGGTGCTAGTGGCAGCAGTTGTCCCACATCTAGATGACTGAAATTTGTATGCAGTTCCAATTGACTGCTGGGTGAGGCTTGCTGCCGTTCTTTTGTTGTTGTTGTTGTTGTTGTTGTTGCTGTGGCTGTTCTTATTGTTGACTTAGTGTGTACTTGTTGTTGTGTTGTTGTGTGACTAATATCAAGCGCATGCTGTTTTTTTGTTTGTTATGTGTTGTTTTTTTTTTTTAGTATCATGACATTTATAATTTTTAGTAACAAAATTAAAATAATAAATAAAAAAGCAATTCAATCCGATATTAAAAATAAATAAATTAAAAAAATATACATAAGCGCGATTTGAATTAAAAAAAAAAGACTCCGTGCCCACGCTTAGATTTAGCTTAAAACTAAAATAATAAAAAATAAAAGAGAATGGCAACACTTACCTCACTGTCAGGGCATGGCTGCTCTTCTTTTGATGATGTTAGTCCCTGCACGAAATTGACATCGCTCGACGGATCCTCAGATGCTAAATGTGCACGGAACTGTTTGTTTCTGCAAAGACAAAAAAAAAAGAGAAACAAAATGGAATTAGAGCTGGAATATCTTGGGACTTAGGGAATCGTTTTTGCCTCTATACATTAAAATGGTACTCAATCTTTATTAAGGCTGATAAATGAATAAACAACTAAGCTATAGGAGGCATATATTCAGCACTAAGGAGCAGTTGAAGTAAGGACTAGCATCTGGAACAATCCAACCTGTTAAAGAATGCCCATGAATGCAAGTCTTATCTTTGCTACTACGGTCCTACCTATGAGTTTAAACCTAGTAATCATACTGTCTGTCATCCGAGCCTGAATTGTCCGATCAAACTATACAAAGCTGACAGACATTTCTGCAATCTACTAATAGGGTTGCCAAGCTCCTATAAAAGAAGACTCTGCTTCGACGATCACCTCCAAACCTATAAAAAACGCCATAGCCAATGTGAATAGGTTGGGAAGGTGTAACTTTGTAATAACTGATCTAGGTAACCAGTTTCATAAAAGAGCTGATCCCTTAGGAAGGCAAGGCTCGTCTGCTCAGAACGTGAAATGACTGAGCTTCTACGTTTAGGTATGATACTGGATCAACAACTTAATTGGAACTCCAACTTGGAAGACCTTCAGAATGTTTGGTAGAAAGAAACGCAAAAACAAACCTACATGGACCTACATGACTTTAATCAAGCCAATTATAACTTACTCTTCGTTAAAGTATCGGCTAAAGCTCATCAAACATCTGTCGAAACCTCAGATTTTTAAACAAAAAATAAATAAATATTAGGCGTATACGTAAGCCCATACAGGACCTAAAGCCTAGCTTCTTGAAAAGTCGTTTGTGCCAAGATATATTTTTCTGACAGATTCTTTAACACTGGTGTCAAACTTTCTTGGCTTACCGAAGACCTAGATGAACTTTTCAACCTCCCAACTAGCTATAAACGATTAAAAAAAAATCTGAAATTCAAACCGGCCAATGGAAAGAAGATCCCCCAATCTAATAAACCTACCAACCCTATGTGGCAACAAAAAAATTTCTTGTAAAGATTCAAATAGTCCCCAACCAGGGTTGTTTAAAGAGCTTGTCGCCTATACAAAATAAGCCTATTTTGCGGGACACTGCTAAATTTAAGTAACTTTGGTCGCAAGACATCTATCATCTTTCATGCTCAAGTAGACACGGCTACTGCGCTTCCAGATAGCTGAAAATGTGTACAAACTCAAGCCGTTCGCAACCATTTTTGTCTTTACTGGTTTTGAGGTCATGAGAGATTTGAAGCAGATGAAATTGCTGATGAGCTACCACGCTAAGGCTCAAAACACTTCTATGGCCACCAACCAGCTCAACTTTTGACATCTCCAAATGAGACTCTTCGACTAAAACTATATCTAGGTACAAACCCTCAACAAATATTCGCACTCTGAAGATTTATAAATAGTTCAACAGATCCTCAAGGCTTAATTAATTCTACAGTAGACCTCGATCTACACCACCTACCTCAACTCATACTTAAAAGAAACCGCATTTAAGAGAATGAAAAATTTGTAAGCTCACCTCAACTCAATTTGCTGCATTTGCTGAAAGTGCCTCAATTTTTGGTTAGCCGATCGCAGTTTCTCCTCGAGGGCGGCATTCTCTACGCACTTGATTGAGTACTTCTCGGAAAATGACAAAATCTCTTGTCGCAGCTCCTCGAGTTCCTCTCTGTAAAATGGAATAGTATACGCGTGTACAAAATGCCTTTAAGAAGATTTGTGTCAATCGAATGGCGGATGGATGATTATGTGCTTCTTAGTAATACTTACTCTTTAATTTTGGTAGAGTCCATTGAGTGTTCACCGCCCTTTTGGAATTGCCGAAGGAATTCCTGCTTGAAGCGTGCCACCTCGCGTTGTACTTCACTTTGGTGTGCCTTACGCATGGCATCTAGAGCAGCTAGAGTTGCCTGTAACAATGAAAGATGGATTTATAAAAGAACATTTTTCCGGGTTCCCTTCATTTTTAATTACCTGAGTCTCTTCAGCTAGAGCTGTTTCCTTCTCCATGAGTAACCTATCGATCTCTTTTCGATGTTTATCTTCCAAATCATTGATAATGCGACGATGGGATGATTCCATTGCACTGAGGCCCTTTTCACAGAGTGTCTAAGGAAGAATATAAAAATCAGAAACTGACCTAGAAAACACGTTTGTTTGGGTGAAACTTACCCTCAACTGTTCAATTTCCGCTTGATAGCGCTGTCGGAAGCTCTCCTCGTCGGCGATGTTCGTAAAATCGGAGCAATGTGGGAGAATCTGATCGCGGTATGCTTCTTGCAGACATTCCAATTGCTTGCCATGCTCGACCTCCAGCATGTCCAGGCGCTTCTCCATTCGTCGACAACGTTCACGTTCCTTATTCAGTTCGGCCTGGATAAAGTCGCGCTCCTGCAAGAGCACAGCGTACTCCTCGTCCTGGCGGGAGCATTTCATCTCTAAACTATCCCTCTCCACTTGGTAGCTACGAATCTTCTCGTTCTGATCCTCCAGTCGATCCATCAGATCCAAGTTGTCGTTTTCCTTGCGATGGCACTCCTCTTCTTTGGATTTTAGTTTCATTGTAATTGCGGTCAGCTCGCGCTCATGATCTTCCACCAAGTTCGTCTGTTGGTGGATTTCCTCGAGTAATGAGTTGCGCTCATGCTCCAGACTCTCCAACGCATGACGTTGATTGTCCATTTGCTGCATCAGCATTGTCATGTCATTGGCATGATCCTGTTGCAATCGCATAACCTGAGACTCGTGCTGTACTTGTAGATTGCAGATGGTGTCTTGGAGCTGGGTGCAACTCGAGCAGGAGGCGGTGAGATGCTTCACATCATCGAGCAGACCATCAGTTCGAGTGCGCAACTCGCAGCACTTCTGGCAGATGTCCTTCAGAGTGAAGAGCTCCATTGAGGTGTGTTCGATAGCAGCGTCCGGATGTACGGCCCGCTTCAGATTACCAATGGACTGCTCTAGTAAGCTCAGGAAACTGGCAATCTCATTCAACACGCCGCGGTCACTCAAAAAGTCTATCGTGCGGTTCTTGTAAACAAACTCAAAGTCCGCCTCGGCGAGTATGTCATCGGGATTAGAGATTTGCAGGTCGTTCGACAGCTCCTCGAAGAGGTTCTCGTACTTCTGCAGTGTGGACACGCTGAAGATATTTCCCTTGGCCACTGTCGACAACTGATTAGAGGAATCCGGGGTGGTGTAGTCTCCCCTAAGGACTGCTATCCTAGCATCCACCAACGCCTTGTGGGCTACAATATCGGCGAATTCAGCCAGTAGCTGTCGTCCTTCGCTCGCCTTACGCTCATGCTCCATATGCAGCCTCCACTGGCCGCGCTTCATCTTAAGCAGAGCCTCCTCATAGCACTGTGACAATTGTTGGATGGCATGATCCATCTCCTTGCGCAAACTCTCATGCACCGCGTCGGCGAATGACTCGAACGTAATGCGCTCTTCTGCGGTAAGTGTGTAGCCAAATGATGGCGTAATCGAGCCCTCAAATCGTTCCGCATTCCTCATCATGATGTGAGCGATTTCCGACTGCACAAGTTCAGCATTGACTGTCTCTTGTGCCTGCCGCCAGGCCTCTTGTACTGCACCTTGCACCACATCGTTGGAACTTATGTAACTCAGTGTTTCGGCTGCTAGCCCTGACGCCAGATTCTCCATAGCGTTATTTTTGTACCGTTTAGCAATCAGGTTGATCTCGTTTTGTTGGCGAAGAAGTTCTTCGAGGATCTTTGGTTCGACGGGTTCCATGGCAGGCACTTTCGTCTTATCCTTTCGGAAAGAAGAAAGGACTAAGCGTCGCGCTAGCACTCCAGCTAGCACGTCCAAACTGCCGCTTGGCTTGAAGGCGCATTTTCCACTTAACTTCGCCTTCAACATTGACATTAGCTGCGATGTTTCAGCGATCTCTGCGCGCGTTTGTCGCTGCCCAAACAGCTCAGGGTTCTCCGCTCGGTTGATGGATTCTCTGAGCTTTCCAAAGCACACACTCTCAAAGGCTATTCTCTCGGCGAGCAGTTCAAGGTCTTTGCGGGCAGTTAGCTCGTTGCGTTCGCGCAACACTCGCCTCTGCTTCAGAAGATCACCCAATTTGCTACGAAGCTGTGCCTCGAGCTGCATCAGTGCGATCTTTATGGGATTCGTTTCAGGCAGAAGGATCACCCCTGGGGCGGACAAACTTCCACTGACGACACACGTTTCGCAGGACTCTCTTATCAGCTTGACGACCTCGGCGAGACAGCGTTCCACAAACCGGTAGGGGTCTTTGCGATCGGTGATCGGTGATACTGATCGACGAGTTCGAGACGACGATCGTAGTGTCTGCATTTGGTGTAGGCTTTGCTCGAGGCGATCCTTGCTGCAAATAAGCACTCCTTCCAAGCATTTCAAGCGCTCAATCAAATGATCAGTCATTTTTGGACTAGATGAAGATCGCTTTACGTCGATCATGGGGGCGGCAGAAGATGAAGACGCAGTCGCTGCCGTTTGAGGTGATGTGACGCTTTCGAAACGCTTCTCAAGGTCGTTGACCCGAACCATAAACTGCAGCGAATCGGGGCACGCTGAACTCTCCAGTGATCGTCGACGGGCTGACTTCTTACCCGAAGACGATGACGAAATTCGCACTGGACTGGGTGATTTCTTCTCCAAATCATCGATCTTCGACTCCAGCTCGGTTACTTTGATCTCAAGTTCCTTCGATACGGTCAACTGCTCCTTGCCTTTGAGCGAAAGTGATCGCCGGCGTTCTGACTTTGCCAGTTTTTGCTTTAGAGTCCGCACCTGGCGCTCAGAACCACTGTACTTAAGGGTTAGATCCTGAATCCGTTCAGCCATCATTTGTAGCTGTGATCGATCTTCGATCTGTTGGCGATCAAGGTCTTGCTTCAGGGAAGCGTATGAAATTTCTAAATTATCGAACTGATTCTGTGACTCTTTGAGCTCCCTCTTCATTGCTTTGATTTCGTTGACTGCCTTCTCAAACCTCGATCGGAGTTCGTTATACTCGTCGGCCAACATATCACGATCCAAGCAGTAGGGGTCAATGTCGCTGATTTGGGTTAAAT
The DNA here is from genome assembly GCA_963576555.1 of Ferdinandea cuprea. Classification (NCBI taxonomy): domain Eukaryota; kingdom Metazoa; phylum Arthropoda; class Insecta; order Diptera; family Syrphidae; genus Ferdinandea; species Ferdinandea cuprea. The sequence goes on along the minus strand of OY754961.1, from coordinate 82,102,999 downwards.
CACTCAGCGAGTCCATTCGCTTTAATTTGTGTCGGTTAAGGTTGCTAAAGCTGGAGGGACTGCAGCTCTCCAGTTCACGCAATTTTTTGTAGAGTGTTTCGTTCTCCTCAATACCTCGCGATAGCCGATCTTCCAGGTCCTTGATCTTCTTGTGGCTTTCTTCCAATTCCAGTGTTAGCCGATCGACGATTTTCTCTGCATTTCGCTTGGCATCTTCTAGCTGGGATGAGAGATTATCTCGTGCTTCTTCCATCTCACGAATGCGGGCGTTCAACTCTTGTTCTGTTCGCTCCAAGGTCGTCAACAGTTCGGACATTCGTGCCTCGCGTTCACGGGCTTCGTCGCGAAGGATATCTCGTTCCTTTTCGGCGGCTCCCAGTCGGAATTGTAACTCCTTATCGATATTGAGTTCTTCCTGAACCGAATGAATGATCGGCATCTCATCTGAGCCCACGCTATCTACTGTGCTCCTTCTAGAACTTGGCGGCGAAGATCGACTGCGCTTGTGTAACCTCGGACAGTTGCTGGTCCGCGATCGCATCCGTTCCTTCGCCCTAAACAGTGCGATGGGAATCGGCGGCGAAGGGGACAACGGTGAGCCCCAATCCACACTGTCACGTCGACCACCCTCTGAGGCGGTTCTGTACTCCTCATCCGAGGAGAACATTGTATTCTTTGGAGTCAGTGGGGTGACTGGCGTCGTAACAGCCTTCTGCACTATCACTGGACTTGCATCCTGCGGCTTGCTATTGTTATTGTTCAAAATCAGTTCTTGATTTCGCTGCGCCTTGATAAAGTCCTTCTCGATCTCGCTCTTGATATCGTCACTGGTGTTGTCCTTGATAATCAGTTCCGTCGTCGGGATACAATCATCCACAGCCTTCGGTTCTGGCTGCAGACCTGCGGCATTCTTTAACACCGTAATCCAACAATTCCTGGAGTTCGCTGACAAGCTAGACAGAACCAATCGGCGCTTATCCCACGTCGTCAACTGGAACGCGTAGTTTCTCGAGGCATTTACCTCGCTCACGCATGTAAGACTGTTCACGTCGAGTACACCGTCCAAGACTCCACGCTCCTCTGACACTGGATCGCGATAGTAAAATAGCGCCGCTCCACTCAATGTAAACCAGTGCTTTGTCCACTCACCCGTCCGCCCATCTTGCTTCATCAGCCAACCCTTCTTTGAGTTGAGAATCTCCTCTGCTGGAAGATTTACCCTCAGCTCTGATGTCTTGGCCAGGTAGTTTGTCGACAAATCATCCAAATTACACCCACCATCCGGATCGCCTCGCTCATGCGCCTGCGACTGCTGCTGTTGCTGGAGGATGCGCAGCTGCTGCTGCAATCTGGGACTAGATTTATTGCCGGTCTTTGGGTCCAACACGGGCGGGATCTTCTTGACTATGGCTGATACAATGGCAGGTGTTGAATTCGATGCCAGTGGCAAAGACTTTGGTCTCAGATTCACGACAGTCGTGTGTGATGGTCTATAGTGGGGGAAATCGGTCTCGTCACGTGTTGGCTTCTCGTCGTTAAGGCCCTGTGTCTGACTGTTTAGGGCATTGTTCACGGCTGTTGTTGTGGCCGAGCTGGTACTTACATTTGAGGTACTCCAACGGTTCGATGATTGACTTAGATTTGTGATTGTGTTGGCGATGTCCTTTAGTTTCTCGTCCCGACGGACGTCTTCAATCAGCAGACATGGTGGAACTGAAGCGAGAGAGAGAGAGAAAAAAAGAGTGGTTAAGTTTGATAAATGTAAAATTTGTGTGACTTATTTTGATGAAATAAAAAACTGGGACACTCTAGTGATCTTGATTTTGTAGAAGAGCTCGTAAGTTTAAGTTTTAAGGTTGCTGGTCGAATTGAAGTGAGAAATGCACCGTGGAAGCCCAAACCAACAAAAAATTTGTCCATTCTGATGAAAACCTCGATGTTGAAACGCAGTAAAAAATGCTAAGGGAAAAACAATAGCAATAGTTTTATTTGGCAACGCAGTGGAGTCACTAGAAGGATTCATGTAGTAAGACATTAATGGGTCCTAATATTTCGTATTTCGTAGCCTATGTGCCACTTCCAGGGCCAGCTATAGACTAAAGCAAACAACACAAACTGTGGTTCCAAAGCAGGGCCACTGCTCCTTAGTTGTTTCAATATTTTGATCTGATTATGTAAAATTTGTGAAAGGTTTACCTGTAGCTCAGCATCAGAAAGCTAAGCGATACCTTAAAATATTCGGAAGACTTAGATTGACACGTTTCGGCCCACCAACTTCATACCTATTAACTCGTCTGACTTAAGCTAAAAAATGTACTTAATCACGAACACCCTTTTCGCCGAATGAACCATGTATGCCGGCCAGGCGGTGCGGCGGCGGATCACGCATACAAATCTTTCTTCTCCAATCACAACCTTGAACTCTGACCATCAAAGCGGCAGTGGCATAGCAGAATAACAGACAAAAACACATTCTCTAAAAGAAACGCAAAAAAAAGCCATCATCATTTCGAGCACAACAGAGACCTTGTCTTATATATATATCCAATTACTTTTATGGCTCAGTGGGTAATTTGTTATCGAACTTTTTTTTTTTTACAAACCAAAGCACACAATATAAAAACGTATCAACAAGAGAACAGACACACGTAAAACAACAGAAGACGAACCTTATCACTTGCATCTTTTCTCTATAAAAAAAAAAAAACCAATGCGATGGGCAACACAATTCTCTCACACAATTTCCATCACCTCCCACCGCCATCAATTTGGAAGAAAACAAAACAAATAAAAAAAAAAAGTGTAAAAATACGTGCTAAACACGATTTCGCCAAAGTATCTACCTTCATCTCCTCTTTGGCAAAAGGCAAAAAAGTTAATTGAGTCATTCAAAGAAGGATGGTACTGTGCCACTCCCACTCAATCAAATGTACCTGCTCCGCATAAAAACCAGACATCAGGGTAATCTGGGATCTCCTTCGTCGTCGCCTGGCACAATTTGATTGGCATTGACCAAAAGTCGTTAGCAGCAGAGATTTGTACAGATGAGATGTGAAATGATTTTCTCCCGTGCTAATGAGATACAATTCGAAATAGTTTTTAAATGATCAGCTTCAGCCAAACCAGGTTCCAGTTCAGCCAAACCTCGATGCACTTTACTAAGATCAATAATCAAGTAGATATTGATTGTGGTACTCTCGTGTTCTGGAAATGGATTAGGTTGCGGCGGATGGGCGGTATAGTCTCTTAAGTGATTCTATTGTGCGCCGTAGACCTTTCGCCCGCCTTTTTTTATTACCTCACCCTCGGATCGTCGTAGTGAATAAGACAACAAAGCTTCGCAGGGTACAACAGGTACAGGTACAAGTACAAGTACAATTGCGAGTTCGAGATACAGAACGTCAGATGGTGATGTAATTTAATACCTATACCTAGAGGTTAGGTAAGTACGGACCTATAAATGCTATTGTAAATGTACCTTGCTCGCTGAGTGTGCACAATTGTTGCAGGGGTGTGTGATCAGTGATCACTGCCAAGGTCAGATATGTAATTTGCTGGTAGATAATTTTACAGTGGATAATTGAAGCAGAAGAAAATCACAAGCGAAATGGAAATCATCGGCCTGGTTAAATTGGTCTCTAGCAAGACACATAACTTGGTTAGGTTGACATTCAATTCGATGTTGCAAGATATGACAAATTACGCTTTGCTTAAAGTGTGGCTATGAACACGCTGCTCTGTGCCCGACATGCCTCGGTGGCAACAAAACAAATACGAGCAGTTGTTCTCATCAATTTATATGATATGACCGTAATGACGCTGTTACAGACTTCTAGACAAGTTTGAGGGCGATACATTTGTTGCTTTATTTTCTGTGGATTTGTAAAGAATTGGAACAGAAAATGTTTTTCCTAGGAAAAATGTTTAGCTTCTTGTGTACAGTGTTCAGTTTTAGCAAGAACTTCCATGTGGAAGCTGGTAATCCTAGGGAGCCATTTTCAGGCAAGATTAAGAGGGTAGTTCCCCAGCACAAGTGAATGTAGAACTGCTCAGCCATCTCCTTAAGAGATGATCGAAAATCTATGGCTACTAAGAGTTAATAGAGACTGAATCCAGATACTTGATGGCCGCCTGACTGTCCGAAAAGATTAGAATATCCTTTGCGGATAACACGTTATTCTTTAGCCAAGACAAGATTTTCCTTGACCGCAATAGTTTCTTTTTGGAAATCACAACCATGGTTAGGAAGACGGAAGTGAGACTAAGATTTAGTCTGTCTGAGAAGTCTGAGAAGACGCAGCCACCCACCCCATCTTTGTTTTTGACCCGTCTGTGTAGACATGGATAGATTCTTCCTCCAGCAATGCGCCATCCTTCCAAAAGGATCTGGGGAATAGTTAGCTGGAAGTTTTTATCAAACTGCTATTGCAGTATAGTGTAGTCTGTATTTCTAGGAAGTTCAGAATAACGAAGTGACCGGTTTCATTTTCGGTTCATTAAGGGGTTACATGGGTTTATTCGGGGAAAAAAGGCGTATTTCCAAAATTTTTTTTTTTTATATATAAAAAATAAAATATTTTATTAAAACTTTTTACTGTCTTAAAGATACACATTTGAGAAAGAATTTCTGAAATTTTCAAAGGAAAATATTCGAAACTCCTTCTTTGTGACGCCATTTCCGGAGATCCCTGGGAAAAAACGTGCGTCCGTGTTGACAGTAGAACTTGTGACAGGATCGTCAGAAGTGAAAACAAATTTTTCGTATTTTACTTAAAACCATGAAAATTGGATTTTTGGCAGACCTTTTTACAAAAAAATGCTAATTGTGGTAAAATTTGTTCAACATTTTTTTTTTTTACATACCTAGTTGTGATTGAAAAAAAAAAATCCTTCGTCCAAGTCCTCGTGAATTGTATCTCGAAGACCTTTGTAAGATTTCATCAAGATCGGTTGAGTGGTTTTGAGAACTTTTGAGAACTTTTGACAACCAACTTTGAAAACACAGTTTCGAGAAAAAAGCTTTAAACGTTTGGATAACTCGTGATTCAATTGAGTGCGCACCCTCGCAGGGCTGTATCTCCGAAACTTTTATTCGGAATAACTGGAAAATTTAGGATAATATTCTCGAGATGTTGTAGAAATAAAAATGTTTTAAGATAATAAAAAAAAAATCTAATTTTTTAAGCTGTGAAACCCATGTAACTCCTTAAGCGGTTGCTTTAAGGCGAATGGCCATGGTAGCAGCTGTCAGCCTGTTAAAAATATCCAGGGGTATTATATGGAACAGAATGTCCAATGTCGACACCTATTTGTTATCGTTAGCGGCTAACGATTATTTCTTCAACACTATGGATGATTTTGAAACATGTACTCTTCGAATGGCATCTTAGTAGAGATCCCAGCAAAGAACCCTTGTCCTGCTGGGCTCCTTCGAAAGAAACATTTTTTTACAGAAATTTGTTCCTGTGGAGGGCGAATATAGAGGAGAAGACTCTGTGAGCGGTACCAAGATGTGAATGGAGTCCAAAAAGCCAAGGCACGTCGACTACATTGGCTCGGTCACTTCTAGCGAATAGACAATAGAGCTCCAGCTATCAGAGGATCTTCGAATCCCAGCTCCCAGACGACAAGGACGAAAATGGTCTGTGAAAATTGGAAGCAGCGCGCCCGGGATCGCAGAGGATGGAGGCAGCATTGTCCTTGCCCTTGGCTGAGACTCTTCGCGGGTCTGGAGCGCTAAGTTCGACTTCACGCCATACTATCCGTAAAACCATTGACTTATTGAAGACGCTTGAATTGGAAAGTGATACCACTTGATTATATCTTGTAAGGACTGTGTTGGGATTTTGGCGTCTCTTTTTTATACGTCAGAGTTTGTCACCTATTGAAGAATTCTGGTGAATTTTTATACCGCACTTGGTAAAATTATGGGAGCAGAAGAAAATCTTGCGGCTCAAAACAAATGGCTTCAAGCCCAGAACACAGGCACTTTTACTTTTGTGATTGCAACATAGTCACCGAAGCGAAGAGAATTGCTTGTCTGGAAGAAACACGACTGAGTCTTTCTACAATACACTAATCGGCACTTATAGGTATGGCTTCCGGCCCGTCACATCGACAATAAACCGAATTTGCACACTTAGACAAGGCCTGGGAAGTCAAACCAATTTCCAGTCGCGACTAAGTATCTTATAATCGACTTTAAGGACGGTATTTTTTGATGACCAAATTTGCAATCCCAGAAAAGGTGCTAGAGAACGCCCATGTAATGTGCAACTTGGCAGCAGCTAATCTTAACTATTCCATGGACAATAGAGCTCCACTCAAGAGGATCTTCAAGTCCCATACCCCCACACCTTAATTTTAAAGATCGCGGACGCTAGAATGATCAGTCTGGATAATAAGTGATGGAGCGTACCTGGGACCATAGACGATGAAAGTTAGTAAAACATTAGGGAACTCGAAATGCAAGAACACTTCAAACTTGCGCAGGATATGTCTGGAAAGGCAAAACCCATTCTATGTGAATGATCGGCTACTGTTCCATAGATGCTTCAAAGCCAAGAACCAATAACAGCAGTAAGAGCTTAAAACCTCCACGCCGTATGTTACGTAACATCTACGATTTGAATGCGCAATCCCACCGCAATTTCATTTCCCATTACGTCTGCTGCATCTCCCTAAACTAACCATATACCTCCCATGAGCCCTAAGTGCATATTCAAAATTAGAAGCCGGCAGGCCTAAACTTCCTTATGAAGACTCCTTATCAGCTCGTATACTAGTAATTGCATTAACATTGTACAATGTTGCAAGCCCATTTAAAGTTGCTCTCAATACCCTCTACTCCCATTAACTGCCTCGAATTAGCGATGCAATTTAAGTATTTCCTGCTCACGCGCATCCGCCTAATATGAGAAGAATAATATACTCAATGCAAATTCTATAGCTGGCGCTACAAAGCAAATTGAATCTTGATGCCAAGAAGATAACTCATCAGCTGCATCAATTTTCCCATAACCACAACACTAATCGTTAGAAACGGAGCGCCCCACCATCTTCTGGCTTCTTCCTGTCAGAACAGAACGTCCAGTGAGACACAGCAGACCCATTCCTAATGCAATAAGGAAGAAAAATGATGAATTACTAGCCATGGTGTAGTGTAACCTGTGCAGCAGCGATGGGAACACCATTCATGGGAACGCGAGGTGCGCGCTCGGGAGTCCTTGTATAACAAATGATGCTCTGGTGTGTCGTTCGCTTGGCCCATAATCATCATCGGCATTATCGACGTCATATGATTACTCCCAACGCGCGCGAACTACACACACAAACACACACACACACACAGCCATCGCATATCAGATGAACTCGTTAGTTGGCCATCAATCTCACTCTCTTGACTTGCTTTGTTATTGGTGTTTTTTGGCGAGGGTCTATCCTCGCCGAACCTATTATGCAATTTGCGACTCCTTTGCGCCATGACATGATATACCCCGGGTGGTTGGGTGATGGTGATGCTGGATTATTTCATTGTCTTCCTTTCGCTGTCATGGAAGTTATTTCCGTGGCGTGCATTTATTATTGTTTTTGTCCGATTTGGTGGTGGAGTTGCGAGTCCTCTCGCACTAATAGGAGTGCTCTGAGAGCTGATCGTTCTTGCTTCGTTTTCGTTCGACTTGTGCTGACTTGGCGGATCTCAAGAGAGTGCAATGATTGGGTGCACTTGAACTTGATGATGTCGTGAAATCGAAAGGTCTGTCGTATGCGGCGCAGCAACTAACTTACAGTTTGGAAATAATTTTCTAAATTGCTGGCAGGAAGAGTAATCTCAATTTCACTGGTGGTCGTCTGGCGTGTGGTGGTGGTTTCTTGTGTTGGGTTGAACTTCTTCGGCCTGTGGGATTGGAATGTCACGTGACGATTACGCTATACAAGTTGGAATTTGTGTGAGCTAATTTGTTTCGTGATGTAATGGGAAGCAAAGAGGGGGCCTAGTATATTGACGGGAAGTGTACTTTGGGAACCAACTATTCAATAAGTTCGATTAGGTAGTTTGATGGGAAATATTTGCAATGACTGCTTACAGAAGTCCTAAATATTTTTGCGGATTTGTTTTTTTTTTTTTTTTTGATCTTCTAAGAACGATTTGAGGATCTTAGAGTGCTGAGTTTGATTAGGGAAGTGTGATGTATGAGTACTAGTCTTGGATGCAGGGACACTCATAAGTTCTATCATAAAAAAAGAATTGATTATAACTTTGCCAAGCACTAGTAATTTATAGAATCATTATCTCTCACAACATCTTCTTCTCAATTATTGGCAATATTGGGTGATGCTTTAAGAACAATCAGCAAGACACAGTATCCCTTTCACAAGCTCAGTCGCATTTCTGGATATAATCCAAATATCAAATGATTTCCCCATTTCCAAGTCTTATCTGAGACGCAGAATATCTAAGCAGGCAAGAAGCCTTCTCGGAAGGAGAAACATTTCTGCGCTCAGAATGTCTGTCTTATGATAACGATAAGGATACGCCGAAGCTCTGACTAAAATCCTAGCGAATAAAATTGTGCAATCAATCGATCTTTGATAAACTTTAGAAATAATTTTTTACTGAACTTTGATAAGCAATAAATCTCTGCTGCCCTACATCTTTAAAACTCTAAGGTCCCTTAACGTGGGTGTTAAAGGTTAAAAAATAGAAAGCGATACCACTAGCCAAGTTTTCGCATTGATAGTAGTGGTCTTGAAAGGATGTAGGGGCTTAATGGCTGGTATGTTGGCGGCGTATGAGAAAGGATTCAGGTTTTCCTGCAACTTCTAAGGTACTCTATTTATCGATGTCCGTTTCGATTATACCATCCACCGAAAGCTATAGAATTCTTCAATCGTGGCAAAGGAATGCCAAAGTCAGTGGAGGCCCAAAACTATTTGACAGTGAAACATTTAGTGCCCTTTTAGGAAGGTTTATGCTTTTTCGAAGAAACGCCGGGCAAAAAATAGCCAAGAAAAACAAAACCTATTTGCAGATTATCTCGAAGACTTATTCCAACCTTATGAGAGATAAAGATTAGATTATCAAGGAAAGGAAGAAACGTGTGAAGACAAAATACCTATTAGGGTCAGTTACTGCCAAAGAACTGGCCAAAGAATTACAAAAAGGGATAAATTTAAAAAAGTCAATAAAAGGGTTAAAAAAACTAGTACAAGCTTTCGATAAAGGGCAGAAAGGACTGGTTGACAAATTGGAAAAGCAACTGCCGAAGCCGTACTCAAAAATTATTGAGTCTTTTATATTTTAACGAATCTTTCGAATTGAACAGGAAACAGGATATCTATTCTATATTTAGAGAAATTAAATCTGGTGTACCACAAGGTAGTGTAGTGGGTACAGTACCATACCTGTTATTTAACAGCGATCTCCCAGAAAGAGAAGGAACAACTATAGCAAGTTTTGCAGGTGATACTGCTTTACTCACTGTGGCAGTAAATAAGATATCAAATTGGACAACGAAATGACAGAAAAAGTTAAATGACCTTAAGTCAGTTTACATTATTTCCACTTACAAGTATGTACCAGACATACCAATGTAGTGGAATATTCAAATACAGTTCTAAATGCTTACCTGCGCTGGAAAGCATAATGTAAAACAAAGGAGACGATTTAAATATGAGACACTCTTGTTTGTCCAATTATATCAATTAATCCGTTGCAGTGTTCTTTCAGGAGAACACTAAGCAGACTCTATACAAGCTCCTCATCACCATTTGGCAATTACCCTTTCAGGGCGGTATCAGACAGGTTTATGATTTTTTTTAATGAAACACTAAGGAGACTCTATACAGCTTCTAATCATCCCAGTCCCGCTCTACGGCTTGATTGTTTTTAAAACCAAACTTCTTTCGTTTCCCTTTGCCCTGTGAAATTTTGGAGAATGACTTGTTTTTGAGCAAACTCAGCGACAGCGACACTGTCCAAACAAGCAATGCGCGCATCACTCGCCTACGATGGTTCGAATATATAGAGGAAATTGATACTGATTATCTACAGCGATAATTCTTAGATTCTTACGTGTGAAGACAACACAACGAAAAACGGGCTCAAGTTGCGGTTAAATTTCACGCAAAATATCGTTGGATTGAATAAAAAGTCACTTGATCAGTTAAGACTTTCGATGGTGCTCCAATAACACAGATGACGTAAGTATTCGTCAATCAGTCCAGAAATAAAATTAAAACATTCGCTTATCCATGTAAAGACTGCGACAAACCTATAACAATTTGAATTCAGTTTAACCCTGGTAACTTCGACGAGCCAAATACTCAGTGACACCCCTATCCGAGTTCAATACCTGAAGCAATGACATATCAAGCTGTTGTCACTATGGCCAACTGCATGGCGAAGTGATAAGGCTATGAAGCTAAACTCAAGTTAAGAATTCTGGACAAGTCACTGTTCGATGACAATTTGGACGACTTGGCTGCGACACCCCTATTAGAAGTTTGTTAGTCGCTTGTCGATGGTAGTTCAGGTAATAAAAGAATAATTAAAGTGGGCCTCTTCTACCTTATCACTCAACTCTCGAAGAGGAGGAGGAGGTTTAAAAAAAGAACTTCTCAAAAAGTGAACTCTCTGGAAAGAAATATCAAATGAGTAACGCCTGCAATGAGGGATACTATGTAAAGCGAACGAAAACTCAAAAGTCTGATTGATTAGATTTAAGGCAACCAGTCTTCTCAGGCCAACCAAGTTTGTTTACAATAATTAAGAATCGATTAAATAGTTTACACTTGCAACGCTCCTTGGGACCATTTATCATCGACAAAAAAAAAAAAAAAAAAAAACCAACAACAAATGACTTACAACCTTCCTTCACTTAAAACAGATTGCGTGCCTCTAATTGCCTGCACTTTTAAGAATTTCAAGGCCAGCCGCCGACAAAGCGCTTCATTCAACATCGCAAAAGACCTTTGACTTGTGTCACCTGCTTGGCTGGTGTTTTTATGATTTTCAACTCCACTAAATACCAACGAACGTCTAAGCGGTCTGTGCCTCTCTCTCTCTCTCGCTCTCTCTCTATATGAACTAATTAAAATTCTCCAGCAATCATTTGAGTTGTTGAGTGTGCGGCCGGCGAATGGATGACGCATGATGCTGAGCGAGATCGTCGTGCTAAACACAGTAGAACCGGATTTTCCGAAGATCTCTCCAGGCTTTTATAGTGTTCTTTAATTGCAAATAATTCTAAACGAAATGATATTTTGTGTTCTATTCGCCGTGATAAAGATGATGATGACGATGATTAACCCACAAGGCATCGCACACATACATTGATAGATATGTACATGTAAGGAATGTCGTGCGATCGTGATCGTAATATACAGCGGGCCCACCTTTATTCTTCGAAGCGATAGTAGTGCTAACAATCTTATGCAAAAACTAACACGAAGATCAGCCGCCATTGATATTGATGTAGGAACGCGGGGTTCCTCCCGCCACCAGAGGCCCTGCTGCAAAAGAACATAGACCCATGTGCGCAAATGGGTGGAATTAATTTTCATAGATCTTAGCCCGCACTTGGCAGTGACTAATTACCTTCAATCAATAAGCGAAATGGCCCTTTAAATGAGCCAATTTATTATGCTGCCCTGTCTTCACCTTAAGACGACCTCTTCGGTCTCTTCTCCGACACCCCCGTTTTCGGGTTTGTTTTTTTTTAAGAACGTGCCAGCGGATATTTTATGTGGAATTAAATTTTGCAACGACGTTGTCGCCTAATGCGAGTGCGAGCGAGAGCGAGAGCAAGAGCTCTTTACACTTTTCATTTCGATTGAAAGTGGCATGGCATCCCAAGATGATGACGACGCGACGTACGCTAGAACCAGAGGTAAAGAACTTCTCGGGGGTAAATCGAATATAAATTAGCCCAATCCATTGAAATAGCTCAGGACGACAACGACAACGACGACGACGACGACGACGAAGACGCAGCGTATGGGAAGAGATCATTTCGCCGTCGTCATCGTCGCCATTTGCACCTCGGGCCATCGGCATCGATGCGTTGTCGACGAATGTGAGATTGCGATTCCACAGTACACGTAGCGTGAAAAGCTTAAGGGCCAATCCAAAGACAAATTACATAGCGTTGAATATGGTCCATACCGGCAAAGCCAATCACAACCAACCGCGAAGAAGGTAGGAAGGAAGGTTGTTAAGGATTCCAGCTGGAATCTGACAGGAGACAATTGCTCCCGCCGCAGCCGATTACAACACAACCACAACAGCAGCATGCGCAGTGCCGATAGTGAGTAGAGGATCATCCTCGAGGATGAATTGTCGGTTGGACTGAAAATTATAACTTTGATAGTGCGCGAGGTTCAATTACATTCCGAAGGGGCTTGCTGCTGCTGCTGCTGCTGACAATGATGCTAATACCCCATCCGAGCCAAGCAGCAGCAAAGCAGCAACAGCCCACAAACAAAGTGCAGATAATGATTATTAAAATTTATCTCTGAGATACTTTTAGTTATGCGTTGACCCGAGGAAAGATTCTAATTTAAAAATTGCCTTGTAACAAGAGGAGTAATGATCTGCAACGTGCGAGTATGAAGCTCGTAAAGATGTAGCCCGGCTAAGACGCGCTATTCTATTCGTTGTCGTGTACGGAAGGACAGTAATTGATCCTTCTTTCATTTGTTCTGGGAAGTGCAATTCGTGTTTTGTAGAAAACATAAAACAGACAGATACAAATATGAAATTGTAAGGTGCACGCGATAGGGAAATTATTAACTGGACCGAATTGAATTTTACCATGTTCAAATGAAGACACGATCTATGGTGATGGTGCTGGTGCTGTTGGTGGCGCTACAACCTTCTTCTTCATCTGTTTTGTGCGGGGAGGTGTAACTAGTTCGAGTGTGTGATTATTTCCACAGTAGCTCAGTGTTTTGTTTTAATGATTAAATCTGAAGCGGTTGTTGTTGAAGACACATCATGAATACGAATGGCGAGGTCTGCTTGAAAAGATGTGATCGGGAAGGGCTCTTGATCGACATAACGTACTAAAGATCAGTTGGAAATTGACCAAAAATTGGGCACAGCTAATAATGTCGCCATGGAAAAGATAGCACCCTTAATGAGTTCAAATTGGGAAGAAAAGCCGACTGCTTTAAGCCAAGTGTTAATTCTCTCCTAGGAAGCTAAGAATTAGAGAAGAATCTCTCCCTAAGCATCGGAGCTTCTAGTCAATCGCAGGAGACATCTTATATAAGTGTAAACAACACATTAAGACCGTTCAAGAAGGAAGCTTCCGGGTACAGTGTTTTTTTTTTTTTGGAAGAGGATTGGAGGATATAGAATTCGAGATCACTTAGACCACGAGCGGGCCTATTTGGACTCATATTAAAAAGATCATCCATTATTTCGTAGTTTATCAGAAACGTGGCTATTGGCTGTGGGGGAGCAGGCAGCTGTATGGCTTCAAGCTAAAACTAAACTGGATAAAGCTGTCCTGTTCTAATTAATCCGTTGCAGTCGTCTTCGCTCCACAGGTAGTGCCCGGTAGCTGACTAGTCTCAGTCGTATCTCTCTGACACTTTGATGCAAGCGGTGTTTCGATATTTAAAGGGCAAATGCGTGGTATAAGAGTGTACTCTCGGTAAATGTCTAAAAAAGTGTGTTTTGCCTTTAAGTCAACCTCATTTATATTAAGGATTCTTCAATATTGGCACTTTATTTGTAAAATGCTAATAATATTGGTCGCAGACCTCGAAAGGATGCATTGGGTTTTTTTCAGAAACTCAGTATTATTTTTCTCCCTATTTGAACGACGAGGGTATGATCAGGATTATAGGGATTATAACCCTCCCACTTCACTGCATTCCTACTGGTCCGCTTGTGGGGTTCGCCGGTTCGACCTTAAAAAATATCTGCAGGCGTCTCGATTTTGAATCACTTCATCATTTGAATGAATTTTTAGGACTGCCTCTTTTACGCGAATTGAAAAGAACGTTGATCGCCATTGCCCTTTTGACGGGGTTCGTAGGATCCGGTATTATATTTCCGCAGGATGGAGCGTTTGATTTACCCTTGAACAACGTTTGGAACCTTTGCAAAGTAACTACAAAAGTGGATGCTATGAAACACTGCGAATTTTGAAGAACCCGAAAAAAAAAAATTGGGGTCGAAATAATGCACATCGTTCAGCTATCGGTCCTGTGCGCTCAAGGGAAAATATTGGAGCTGTTTGGGCATGGTAGTGCCAATGTATCTAATGTATCTTGAACGTGGGACTGTTTGATGAAGTTTTAAGAGCCGAGGCATTACTGGCCCATTTTTCTTCCAAGACGACAATGGAAGATAAGTTAGAGTCAATGGAGGGTGCTTGCGAGGCAGGCTCACCAACTTTCTATGGCCATAAATGCAGGATTTCAACTTTGGCGACAGATGTGGTTCTAGCAAAATAGGGCTACATGACCCAGAAACCTAGATAGAAGAACACTTAGTTCAATAATAAAAGAAATAGGGGCCGAGACCATCGAAAATGTATTAAAAAGTTTGGTTGACAGAATTTGAATAAAATAATTTTACATATTTTTTTTTGTTATTAAGATCTGCGCGTTCCAGCTATGTACACACGTCCGTTACTGCCTTAATGGCCTTTGGCTTAGAGTTTGGAACATATCGATACTTCAAAGAGTCCCGAAATGATCAATTCTAAGTTCAAGCCCACAAGTTCGAGAATAGAACTGTTGCTAAATGTATGATACCTTCTCCTTCTAAATATTTTTTATGAAAGTTAAAAATCCCCACATATTATGTAGCCACTGACTCCCTTAAAAAGTTTGTCATAGAACGTTTTTTGGCACGCCTACTTTAGTGTGACTTTTGCTTTGAATAAATTGTTGACTTTTAAGAAAAAATTGTTGAAAAACATTTTTCGACAATATCACTTTTGGGCCGTTTTTGTTCAAACCAAGAAATGTAATACATACAACTTTACTTCTTTCTCTACACCATTTTTCTTAGAGCCCACCGGAATACGGATAAATTATCAAACAGGATGATATTATTGAAAAACTAATGCATCAAGGCAAGGTAAAGGTACCGAAGACAAATGAGCTCAGCTTTCGATTCTGCTTGAAAAACTAAGATTAAACTGTGTTGATGTGCCTGAATCACAATCCTTTGCTTTCCTTTTATCGACGAGGTTTTGATCCAAAAATGAGTATCATAATCCTCCCACTTCTGGTGAAGCTTAATCGAATTAGAAGTTCAAAGATCCGAGGAAGCCATTGCGTCAAAGAACCCATCGCGAACAATAAAGAAAAAGAAGAAGTTCGTAAAAGGTGGTCATCAAAGAAGCGAGTCCAGCTTTTCTATAAAACAAAAAAAATAGGTTGGAGACATGGTCGAAGCGTGCCAAACTTACTTCGGCATTAAGCATGCCCCTCAGCTTTACAACTTCCCAAAACCATCCTCGGCTGCCAACAGAGAATATTTAGCCACTCCGCCATCTCCCAAAAGTAGACGATTGCAAGGTTTTTAAAGACGGATTCGAAGGGCTTAATTAAGCTTGGCTGTTTGGAGAATTCGTGGACCTTTCTTTCTATATTTCCACCGAGATCAAAGTCTAAGATCTAACAAACATGCTATCAGGGAAGACATATCTCCCTTAATTATCAGAATTTTGTAATTCATTGGTGTACAAGTAGATCAATTGGCATTCGCCCAAGAATGGATATTTTTGTACTGGTTAGAACTGTAAGGTTGCTTTAAGTCTTGACGCCTAAAATGTGTTTGTTTTTCCCCAAAGAAGAGGAGAGTTGCAAGTTTCATGTCGGCTTTTACGCCAAATCCTCAAAGATCTGCAAATGTCGTAAGCTTACGAAGAGTGTATTGAAACAGTTTATTTAAGACGTCTTAGGTTTTTTCCTAAAGGTGTCATCTTTATAAACGGCTCTCGCAGCTACCTCCTTCTAGGTATAACAGTGAGTCATTCCCAGTTTCAGAAAAGAGGCAAACGACTTTCTCCATCTTGTGGAGTTCCTTCATCTACAGATCTACAGATGCTTAAACTAAACCCCCTTTCTGCAGTACTTATGTTTCGATAGTAATCAACTTTCTTGGAGGAGAAGTTTGGTTGACGTGAAGGCAGAAAGAAATACTCAAGTAATTTTTAAGAGAATGCCTTAGAGTAGAACACAAGTCTTGAAATTCAAGGAGTAGGTAAAATGCAAAAGGATTGTAATCTTAGTGATTGTATTTTTTACTTCGAGGGATGCATTACAAAATTATTTTACGACTTCGTTCCCCAGCTCCATGTACGAGAAGTCTAAATATCCAGAAAGTCTTGCAAAGATGCATGCGCATGCATTCCTTGGCAACTCTAAATTCCCCAGAGGCAAATTTATGTATAACAAAAATTCCTAGATTCGTTGTCTTCAACAAATAAACGTTCAAATCAAAATAACATCTATCTTGCTATTCAAACGATTACAAAACATCAGCCCTAATAATCTGCACAATCCGATGAACATTCCAAGCCACACAAAGAAGTGATAATTACACCACCATATTGCCGCGCACTACTATTTTGCTACCAATTACCTTTGAAAACAAATAACTTAAAACGTGTTCAACCTTATCTGCCGCCTTTGCCTTTGAATCAACAAAGAAACGAAAAGCTCATTTCTTAGGCTTTAACCAAACATTTCCCAATACAGACCTCAACTGGACCAAACAAAAATACTACATTCCGACAACAACGATCGGTCAAATGGGCAGAAACCAACCAACCAACCAATCAGCCACCTTCAACCAGCACAACTATTGCTTCATAAAAAACAAAAACCACGCTCGTAAACCATATTGATTCGCGCGCCCCCCGAAAATCATAATCCGCCCGGCTCTGTGGCACGCTGCAACTCCTATATCTGGCCACAAGTTCAATTAACAATTGAGCAACACCTGTGTGAGAAATACCTGGGCACACTGGCAGCAGCGTGTACTCAATTTTGACGCTGATATCGTGCCACTGATTATGCGCTACCCATAGCCGAGACGACTTGACTTGGCAATTAAATTCCATGCCCAGCCAGTCAGGCAACCAACCCACTTAGCGGTCCCGAAAAAAAAAGCTTCGAAATGATAAATTGATTTGTGTCCGCTAGCGCACTGGTCCGCTACTCTCAATGGGACCGCAACACGAAACACCACCCCGACTGGTGGGTATGATGCAACACCTGTTCCGCCCGGTAATGCAGCAGTCCGGTTTGAGTCGGTTCGCATTCCGCTCCTCTCGCTGGGACATATGGATGAATTAATAGCCCATTGCCGGGATATGAACACAGTTAACGGCTCGCCGCCACCACCGCCACCACCACCACCACCAACGCCGGGGGCATCAATCAAATTAGACTCTTGTCTTCTGTTGTGTTCGGCGGGCTATATACATACATACATCTATGTCCATAGATCGGTGCTTTGTTGAGTAGTGTTAACTCAGGGTCAGCGGGTCGTCGCGTTTCGGGTTACCCAAAGGAGCATTCTTGTGCTGCACAGTGAATTGCATATTTCATTGCTTCAACGATGATCAATTGATTTTTCATTTTCGATTTGGGAAACTCATTCCCACGCTGCATGCAGCGATTGCTGTCCTGAAAGTCTCTGTTTCCAATACTCCGACTCTGACTCTGGACTATCTGTGTGCGCGTGAGTCGTGAAGCTTTTCCTTCAAAAAGCTACACTAAAGTTGGAATGCTGTTGCTGCTGCAGCTATTGTCTTTTGAAAGACGTGTTCTTGCTGGGTTGCTGCTTGGTAGACAACAATTGGATTTCGGGTTATGTAAGCACGGTTGCATTTGCCATGCCACCGTCGTCGTCGTCGTCGTCGTCGTCCAGTTGTAAAGTGCATTGTTAAGGCACTTTGTTCGGGCAGATTGTCTGGCGGCAGCATAGCTGTGTTAATTAGGTTGATCGTTACTGCTTTTAAATTTGGATAGAAGGTGGTAATGGCTGAGAAATTGGGAAACTCCATTTTCCTCTCTCCCGATATAGAAGGCGATACCAACAGAAATGAAATCGACTGTCAACGTGGTACCTATCTGCTGATGGATACAATGGATTACGATATTCGTAAAAGGGACCACCTATTGTGTTGAGTATATATTTTCGACATACAAGGCTTTGGAATGGAGCAGGTTATGCAACACTGCTGTGGCTGTCGGTGGACTGTGGAATGGACTGAGATGTAACTTTTATAGGCAGGTTCGAAGTCACTAAGCCTACACAGCAACAAATTATTGTCACTCCTCTTTAGAATGACAAAATATCGCAGCGATAACCTTGTTAAGCTCTTCCAACTGCACCTGAATATGCAAAACAGCCTCTGCCACTTCTAAAACGAAGCACTTGCGGCAATTTGAACAACTTCTAACAGCACGACTCCCACTATGGCAGGCAAAACCAAACAAAACACATTACCCGCGATTAAAGCCATAAAAACAAATAAATTTGCAATTCCATCGCACATTAGGCTTAATTAAGGCCTCATTTACCATGAATAATTGCAGCGATTTGTGTTGCGCCGCGTATCTCTATAATGGACATATACCTACATATATAGGGGGACAGAGAGAGAGAGAGAGACAGCGAGAAAACATTGCATCTTAGAACCAGATGTCTCTGTTTTTAATTTCAGCCGCAGTCAGCAGTTAGCCTTGAGCTGAAATCTACGAGTATAATTGATGATTGTGGTATTAAGAAAAACGTTAGGAAAACAATAAGAATCCACCATCCACATCCACATCCATCTGGTTCTAATGGATACGAAAATGTGTCATGTGAGAGCGTTTAAGTGCGCCTGGCCGTGCCCACAAAAATTGCACTCAGTGTGCTGCATGCAACATGTGTTTTACTACGAAGTTGAACAAGATGCAATTTGTGGTTTTGTCGCACGCTCTCTGTCCACCGTTGTGCTTTGCTTACTTAATCGACATCATTTCCCTGAGGGGCTTATGGTGATTTTGGTGTTATTATTATTTTTATTGAGAGATGGCGATGGTGCAGAGCAATTACGGTCGGGGGTAAACTTATTTTGATAAAGGAGAGACCGGCCAAAGGAAGGTCGCATGAAATGCTAATTTATTGACAGAGGGTCTTTTGCAACAATGTTGCAGTAGAGTGTTGGACTGGAGACTTAAACCGAGATACCTTAATTGTATCGTTGAGACATTTTTTACTTTGTCTAGGTATGGGTATGGGGGTTGCAAGCGGGATGACAAAAAGCTCCGCGGACATTATATCCATGCCCCTTATGTGCATGGACAGGGTCTGTGAAAATAGAGCTACATGGCATGTAGCTATGGTAATTGGTTATCTCAAGGAATTTATAAAGTCTACAGTTTTTCAATAGAAACTTATTTGCAGAGTGAAGTGCTTGCATTCAACTAGTCATTCCATAAAATACCGAAGCCAGTTGCTTAAATTAAGTAGTCAAACATTTATTGCAAACCTATTTCTGGGTTTATAGATCTCTTAAAATCTGCCAGCGACAGTCAGAGTTCGACAACGCCTTGTTAATTATAACAGGACAGAACAGAATAAAACTTAAAGGTTGAAGAAAAATTAAAGTAAATTGAAGCACAATCTCGGCTCTAAAGCAAACAATACTTGGAAGGGCCCCTACGCGGGACTTAAACTTTCTTGCCGTAGACGGCAGGTAACATTCATGCAAATCTTTTGCTCCGCTCGGGTATGTGGTTTTTAACAGAGTAATATGAGTGCAGTGGCCAAGTGGTTAAGTGCGTTGGACGAGGGTCCAAGAGGGGGCCATCCAAAAATGTATATTCGCTGCCCCACCTCTAGCGAAAGTCTGACAAACATACAAGAGTAAGATCTGTCATTAGAAGCTTCTCAAAAAAACATAAGAAACGTTTTCATAAGAGGGATAACCTGAAACTGGACCCGCGGATGCACTCCCCGATCTCGTATAATAATATCCTTTAATAATCTGTACCGATAAGGAGGGTGTCACCATTACATGGTTAAACAAACTTTTAAAATCGGCAGCTCAAGAGATAGCCATTACTAAACCCGCTTGTATGCTTCACCCGTTTGCCCATACTTTCTTTACGTGTCTCCTCCTTGGGCAACCTGGAGGGTTTCACTATTACGTTGAAATATTTTTTTATAGCCTTAACTCCTCCAACTTCCATCTACTCTAGTTTATCCTTACGCCCTCTACATTTCTCTCCTAAGTGACCTATACTTATTCTGACGGAGTCACAATTACAACGTTAAAATAACTTTTAAAATCGGGCTCTTCGCAACCCATGCCCTTTACATTTCTCCACTTAACCCTAGTCTAACCCCTTTAAAACCTAAAAGGACAACATACATATATATCGACGTAAAAAAAATCAGAAAAATAGGTTATGGAGTTATGGAAGAACACACAGACCGACAGAAAGACAAAGAGATGTTGTATTTATTTATAATTTCTTCTATTGGCATTTTTTAAAAAAGTTGCAAGCCAAAATATTACAAGATATAGGCTAAGAACTACATAAAATATAGAGCACGACTGCGTCATACGAAACTTTCTTGCTACATTAAATGCGTTTTTGAATCGCAAAATAAATCGAAAATGAATGGTGAAAACTTGATTTAAATCACTTATTAGGTTTTGAAAATTTAAATTTTCTCAAAAACTGCAAATACGATTTTGATGTAATTTCAGCACGCTTTGAAAGTTAATTTTTTTTCCAGAGGTAGGTAGTGGTTTCAGTAGAACATATTCAAAATGTGGAAGTGAGTAGACCTTCCCAAATTGTTAAAAAAAATTTTTTAATTTTTTGTTTTAACCCCACTTTTCAACCAAAAAAAAATGTTATTTGTCGTGAAAAACATATAAATTTTCAATCAGATGGAATAAATATTAATGAATACAATATGACAACAATATGACAACAGGCGGCAAGTACCGCTCACGCAACTTCGTTGATCCGCTCGGGGTATTTGCTTTTCATCAGGCAGGCTCCTATGGCAACAGTGTGTGTGGCAACACTCACCGCAAAATTGATTTAAAAAGGATTTTAAAACTTCCTCGGATTTATTAAAAAAATTCCCAAAATTCAACAAAAAAAAGAAAAATTCCCCACAAAAATCAAAAAATAAACTTCGATATTTGATCACTGACACAAGAGAAACGTAAAAAATGTATATGTATGTGTAAATTATAAACCAATAATTTTATTATAAATATTCTTTTAAAAAAGTTTCGCATTCAGATTTTGGATTTATTATTTTGAATTTATTTATCTTCGTGCTACCTCTTTGGAAAGTTGAGCCATACAAAAACTTATCAAAATCGTTAGAGCCATTTTTTGAGAAAAATGTATTTATTTAAAAATTTTAAGAAATCGTTATATGAAAAAAAAAAATTAAAAAAAAAATAATTTCAAAAATCAAAGTATGCAAATTGGTTCAGCATTTAATATAAAAAAACAAAAGAAAATGCTACAGTCCGCTTAGGGCGAACAGTATGATACCCTATCCTTCTCCCTATGTACCCCAAAGAAAAAAAGCATTAGGAAGATGATGGATAGCATTTTATTTCATTCTATGAAATTTATAGAAAAAAAGTTATTTGTATGGGCGATATATTGGAAAAATGATTAGCTGAATATATTGTTAAACTTTTTTTTTTCGAAGAAAATATCATTTTAGTGAAAAACGCCCACAAAAAGTAGGCATGGAAAAAAACTTTATATGGCAAATTTCTAAAAATGGACAGTACCTACATATCTTGTGAAGGTTGTACAACTTTATCTCTCTAACTTAAGCCTTAAAACGTTTTTTTCTAAATTGTGGGCGTGCCAGTGGGCGTATTTTGAAAATTTAAACACTTAACCATTTCGGAACCCTAGGGAGTATATGTTCCAAATTTCAGCTTCCTAGCATAACTTTAAAGGCCTCAAAAGTTGATACGGACGGACGGACGGACGGACGGACATTGCTAAATAGTCTTAGATTTTGGTCCTGATCATAAATATATATACTTTTAGGGGTCTGCGACGAATATTCAGGGGTGTTACAAACTATGTGTCAAAACTAATATACCCTTAGGATAGGGTATAAACAGTACATATTTTTTTAAATTCCCTTTATTAGTTTTCGAGATATTTGTGGCTTTATATAAATCACCGTTAGTAGATTTTTTTGCCAAAAACTGAGTAGGCAGTATTTTTGGCCCCATCCCAAGTATCCTTAGTACAAAAAAAAAACAAAATCTTTGGAATCGTTTTCTAGCAAAATAGTGATGTGATTTTCACAAAAAAAATTGTATGGCACGTACCGTTATTTCAAACGATAAAGTAAAAAATAAAGATGTAACCCCGAAAACCTAATATACGAACTTTGAAACAAATCCGTCGAACCGTTTCGCCCTACGGCGCCCGGACAGAGAGACAGACCGACAATATCATCCCTCATACCCAGTTTGAGCTAGAAATTTTCGCACAATCATAATAAATTTCCCTTAGTAATACGAGAATGTTAAAAAAAGGTGGAGGTGAACATCGTAAATCATCACAAACGTTTTAAAAAAATGGCCTCTACAAAAAACTGAAATTTTATAAAAATTTGACGAAAAATTGAGCAACCAACCAATCAAGCTTTTACAGTACTGCCAATGGAATTAAGACTCGACAGTTCTTTTGTTTATATAAAAGAGTAAAATTTTATATAAATATGGCGTCGGAGCGGCTGAACACAGTTGGCAGAAATTTATAATTTTATCAATTTACTTTGCACAACATTTCAAGCAGCTTGTACAATTTATCAAATCAAAAAACAACCGCATTATTGTTTCGGCAAATTTATTAAGAACAAAAAAAAAAGAAAAATATCCAGACATAAAATGACAAAGACATACCTTGACTTTTTTCCCAGCATGTTTATTCGTGTCCAAATTCACACAAGAAGAAGAGAGATTTTTTTTAGCCGACGACGAAAAAAACCGCAACACGAAAGAAAAAACATTATTTTGATGGAGAAAGATCAAAACCTCTATTCCACCGCACTGAACAGAAACGAACAGAAATGTGAATTTAATTTACGGAAAAAGAGCGAGATATCGTATCGGTTTTTTTCCACTTCACAATCGGGCTTTATCAGACAAGCAAACCGGTTTTTTATTAAACATTTCACGTTTGGCAGACGAGAACAGAGAAAACACTGACCGAAGCACACGCACAGAATCACTTTGCTAAACTGAGTAAAATGGAGAAATTTTTGCTGAACTTTGGCAAGGCAGCTGGGCGAAGGTAAATCGCAAGAAAAAGAGAGATTTGGAGAGGCGTTGTGGTGAGGTGTATAAAATGGTGAGAAAAATTGAGAGTCTGAGCTGAGCTTAATTCCCCAAGAATCAGTTTTTCCCTTCGTGTACTCTTTCAATAAAACTGTTCAATTTAGCTTTTAAAATCAGGTGATTAATTTGAGAGATAGCCTTTCGCCACCGATCCTCTTTTACTTTCTCCATTTAACTATACTCTAACCCCTTTAAAACCTAAATGGACAACATATCTATCGACAAAAACAAAATTTAGAAATGGTTGAATGGTTTTCAAGTTATGGAAGGACACACAGCCAGACAGACAGAAAGTCAAATAGACGTTTTATGTAGTCACAATTTCTTCGATTGGTATTTTTTAAAAAAATGTAGCAGGCCAACAGATTACAACATATAGGCTAAGAACTACATAAAACAAAAAGGCAAAGGTGAAGATCGTAGTTGATCAATAATTAGAAATCATTTCGTGTCGTTCTTTATGCGGGTTCAATTTTCATAAACAATTCTATTCGTGAAATTTGTACTGAAACTTAATTTGGAATATTTTTATTCAAAGATTTAAACTCTTTCATCGCTGGCGGCAGGTACCGCTCTGCATCATCATATTCCCATTTATATGACACTCTCTCAATCTCTTAACCTTTTATGAAAGAAAATTCTCAAAAAAAATTACCTCAACAAAATATTAAAATTTTATAAAAAAATACTGCCAATGGAATTAAAACTCGACAGTTCTTTTGTTTATATAAAAAAGTAAAATTTTATAGAAATATGGCGTCGAAGCGGCTGAACACAGTTGGCAGAAATTTATAATTTTATCAATTTACTTTGCACAACATTTCAAGCAGCTTCTACAATTTATCAAATCAAAAAACAACCGCATTATTGTTTCGGCAAATTTATTAAGAACAAAAAAAAAAGAAAAATATCCAGACATAAAATGACAAAGACATACCTTGACTTTTTTTCCAGCATGTTTATTCGTGTCTAAATTCACACCAAAAGAAGAGAGATTTTGTAGCGGTAAATTTAGCCGACGACGAAAAAAATAACCGCAACACGAAAGAAAACAAATTATTTTGATGGAGAAAAAAGAAGAACATCAAAACCTCTATTCCACCGCACTGAACAGAAAAGAACAGAAATGTGAATTTAATTTACGGAAAAAGGAGAGAGATACTTCACAATCGGGCTTTATCAGACAAGCAAACCGGTTTTTTATTAAACATTTCACGTTTGGCAGACGAGAACAGAGAAAACATAAAAAGAACCACTATTCCACCGCACTGACCGAAGCACACGCACAGAATCACTTTGCTAAACTGAGTAAAATGGAGAAATTTTTGCTGAACTTTGGCAAGGCAGCTGGGCGAAGGTAAATCGCAAGAAAAAGAGAGATTTGGAGAGGCGTTGTGGTGAGGTGTATAATGTATTAGCTGGTGAGAAAAATTGAGAGTCTGAGCTGAGCTTAGTTCCCCAAGAATCAGTTTTTCCCTTCGTGTACTCTTTCAATAAAACTGTTCAATTTAGCTTTTAAAATCAGGTGATTAATTTGAGAGATAGCCTTTCGCCACCGATCCTCTTTTACTTTCTCCATTTAACTATACTCTATACCCCTTTAAAACCTAAATGGACAACATATCTATCGACAAAAACAAAATTTAGAAATGGTTGAATGGTTTTCAAGTTATGGAAGGACACACAGCCAGACAGACAGAAAGTCAAATAGACGTTTTATGTAGTCACAATTTCTTCGATTGGTATTTTTTAAAAAAATTTAGCAGGCCAACAGATTACAACATATAGGCTAAGAACTATATAAAACAAAAAGGCAAAGGTGAAGATCGCAATTCATCAATAATTAGAAATCATTTCGTGTCGTTCTTTATGCGGGTTCAATTTTCATAAACAATTCTATTCGTGAAATTTGTACTGAAACTTAATTTGGAATATTTTTATTCAAAGATTTAAACTCTTTCATCGCTGGCGGCAGGTACCGCTCTGCATCATCATATTCCCATTTATATGACACTCTCTCAATCTCTTAACCTTTTATGAAAGAAAATTCTCAAAAAAAATTACCTCAACAAAATATTAAAATTTTATAAAAAAATACTGCCAATGGAATTAAAACTCGACAGTTCTTTTGTTTATATAAAAAAGTAAAATTTTATAGAAATATGGCGTCGAAGCGGCTGAACACAGTTGGCAGAAATTTATAATTTTATCAATTTACTTTGCACAACATTTCAAGCAGCTTCTACAATTTATCAAATCAAAAAACAACCGCATTATTGTTTCGGCAAATTTATTAAGAACAAAAAAAAAAGAAAAATATCCAGACATAAAATGACAAAGACATACCTTGACTTTTTTTCCAGCATGTTTATTCGTGTCTAAATTCACACCAAAAGAAGAGAGATTTTGTAGCGGTAAATTTAGCCGACGACGAAAAAAATAACCGCAACACGAAAGAAAACAAATTATTTTGATGGAGAAAAAAGAAGAACATCAAAACCTCTATTCCACCGCACTGAACAGAAAAGAACAGAAATGTGAATTTAATTTACGGAAAAAGGAGAGAGATACTTCACAATCGGGCTTTATCAGACAAGCAAACCGGTTTTTTATTAAACATTTCACGTTTGGCAGACGAGAACAGAGAAAACATAAAAAGAACCACTATTCCACCGCACTGACCGAAGCACACGCACAGAATCACTTTGCTAAACTGAGTAAAATGGAGAAATTTTTGCTGAACTTTGGCAAGGCAGCTGGGCGAAGGTAAATCGCAAGAAAAAGAGAGATTTGGAGAGGCGTTGTGGTGAGGTGTATAATGTATTAGCTGGTGAGAAAAATTGAAAGTCTGAGCTGAGCTTAGTTCCCCAAGAATCAGTTTTTCCCTTCGTGTACTCTTTCAATAAAACTGTTCAATTAAGCTTTTAAAATCAGGTGATTAGTTTGAGAGATAGCCCTTCGCCCCCCATCCCCATTACATTTCGCTACTTAATCGTACTTTAACCCCTTTAAAACCTAAATGGACAACATATCTATCGACAAAAACAAAATTTAGAAATGGTTGAATGGTTTTCAAGTTATGGAAGGACACACAGCCAGACAGACAGAAAGTCAAATAGACGTTTTATGTAGTCACAATTTCTTCGATTGGTATTTTTTAAAAAAATGTAGCAGGCCAACAGATTACAACATATAGGCTAAGAACTACATAAAACAAAAAGGCAAAGGTGAAGATCGTAGTTGATTAATAATTAGAAATCATTTCGTGTGTCGTTCTTAAACTCTTTCACCGCTGGCGGCAGGTACCGCTCTGCATCATCATATTCCCATTTATATGACACTCTCTTAATCTCTTAACCTTTTATGCAAGAAAATTCTCAACAAAATATTAAAATTTTATAAAAAAATTTACGAAAAATTGAGCAACCAACCAATCAAGTTTTCAGAGTACTGCCAATGCAATTAAAACTAGACAGTTCTTTTTTTTATATAAAAAAGTAAAATTTTATATTAATATGCCGTCGGAGCGGCTGAACACAGTTGGCAGAAATTTATAATTTTATCAAATTAATATGCACAACATTTCAAGTAGCTTCTACAATTTATCAAATCAAAAAACAACCGCATTATTGTTTCGGCAAATTTATTAAGAACAAAAAAAAAAGAAAAATATCCAGACATAAAATGACAAAGACATACCTTGACTTTTTTCCCAGCATGTTTATTCGTGTCCAAATTCACACAAGAAGAAGAGAGATTTTTTTTAGCCGACGACGAAAAAAACCGCAACACGAAAGAAAAAACATTATTTTGATGGAGAAAGATCAAAACCTCTATTCCACCGCACTGAACAGAAACGAACAGAAATGTGAATTTAATTTACGGAAAAAGAGCGAGATATCGTATCGGTTTTTTTCCACTTCACAATCGGGCTTTATCAGACAAGCAAACCGGTTTTTTATTAAACATTTCACGTTTGGCAGACGAGAACAGAGAAAACACTGACCGAAGCACACGCACAGAATCACTTTGCTAAACTGAGTAAAATGGAGAAATTTTTGCTGAACTTTGGCAAGGCAGCTGGGCGAAGGTAAATCGCAAGAAAAAGAGAGATTTGGAGAGGCGTTGTGGTGAGGTGTATAATGTATTAGCTGGTGAGAAAAATTGAGAGTCTGAGCTGAGCTTAGTTCCCCAAGAATCAGTTTTTCCCTTCGTGTACTCTTTCAATAAAACTGTTCAATTTAGCTTTTAAAATCAGGTGATTAATTTGAGAGATAGCCTTTCGCCACCGATCCTCTTTTACTTTCTCCATTTAACTATACTCTATACCCCTTTAAAACCTAAATGGACAACATATCTATCGACAAAAACAAAATTTAGAAATGGTTGAATGGTTTTCAAGTTATGGAAGGACACACAGCCAGACAGACAGAAAGTCAAATAGACGTTTTATGTAGTCACAATTTCTTCGATTGGTATTTTTTAAAAAAATGTAGCAGGCCAACAAAACATATAGGCTAAGAACTACATAAAACAAAAAGGCAAAGGTGAAGATCGTAGTTGATCAATAATTAGAAATCATTTCGTGTCGTTCTTTATGCGGGTTCAATTTTCATAAACAATTCTATTCGTGAAATTTGTACTGAAACTTAATTTGGAATATTTTTATTCAAAGATTTAAACTCTTTCATCGCTGGCGGCAGGTACCGCTCTGCATCATCATATTCCCATTTATATGACACTCTCTCAATCTCTTAACCTTTTATGAAAGAAAATTCTCAAAAAAAATTACCTCAACAAAATATTAAAATTTTATAAAAAAATACTGCCAATGGAATTAAAACTCGACAGTTCTTTTGTTTATATAAAAAAGTAAAATTTTATAGAAATATGGCGTCGAAGCGGCTGAACACAGTTGGCAGAAATTTATAATTTTATCAATTTACTTTGCACAACATTTCAAGCAGCTTCTACAATTTATCAAATCAAAAAACAACCGCATTATTGTTTCGGCAAATTTATTAAGAACAAAAAAAAAAGAAAAATATCCAGACATAAAATGACAAAGACATACCTTGACTTTTTTTCCAGCATGTTTATTCGTGTCTAAATTCACACCAAAAGAAGAGAGATTTTGTAGCGGTAAATTTAGCCGACGACGAAAAAAATAACCGCAACACGAAAGAAAACAAATTATTTTGATGGAGAAAAAAGAAGAACATCAAAACCTCTATTCCACCGCACTGAACAGAAAAGAACAGAAATGTGAATTTAATTTACGGAAAAAGGAGAGAGATACTTCACAATCGGGCTTTATCAGACAAGCAAACCGGTTTTTTATTAAACATTTCACGTTTGGCAGACGAGAACAGAGAAAACATAAAAAGAACCACTATTCCACCGCACTGACCGAAGCACACGCACAGAATCACTTTGCTAAACTGAGTAAAATGGAGAAATTTTTGCTGAACTTTGGCAAGGCAGCTGGGCGAAGGTAAATCGCAAGAAAAAGAGAGATTTGGAGAGGCGTTGTGGTGAGGTGTATAATGTATTAGCTGGTGAGAAAAATTGAGAGTCTGAGCTGAGCTTAGTTCCCCAAGAATCAGTTTTTCCCTTCGTGTACTCTTTCAATAAAACTGTTCAATTTAGCTTTTAAAATCAGGTGATTAATTTGAGAGATAGCCTTTCGCCACCGATCCTCTTTTACTTTCTCCATTTAACTATACTCTATACCCCTTTAAAACCTAAATGGACAACATATCTATCGACAAAAACAAAATTTAGAAATGGTTGAATGGTTTTCAAGTTATGGAAGGACACACAGCCAGACAGACAGAAAGTCAAATAGACGTTTTATGTAGTCACAATTTCTTCGATTGGTATTTTTTAAAAAAATGTAGCAGGCCAACAGATTACAACATATAGGCTAAGAACTACATAAAACAAAAAGGCAAAGGTGAAGATCGTAGTTGATCAATAATTAGAAATCATTTCGTGTCGTTCTTTATGCGGGTTCAATTTTCATAAACAATTCTATTCGTGAAATTTGTACTGAAACTTAATTTGGAATATTTTTATTCAAAGATTTAAACTCTTTCATCGCTGGCGGCAGGTACCGCTCTGCATCATCATATTCCCATTTATATGACACTCTCTCAATCTCTTAACCTTTTATGCAAGAAAATTCTCAAAATTACCTCAACAAAATATTAAAATTTTATAAAAAAATTTACGAAAAATGGAGCAACCAACCAATCAAGCTTTTAAGTACTGCCAATCGAATTAAGACTCGACAGTTCTTTTGTTTATATAAAAGAGTAAAGTTTTATATAAATATGGCGTCGAAGCGGCTGAACACAGTTGGCAGAAATTTATAATTTCATCAATTTACTTTGCACAACATTTCAAGTAGCTTCTACAATTTATCAAATCAAAAAACAACCGCATTATTGATTCGGCAAAATTAATTAGAAACAAGAAAAAAAAACAATCCAGAAATACTTTGACAAAGACATACCTTGAATTTTTTCCCAGCATGTTTATTCGTGTTCAAATTCACACAAAAGAAGAGAGATTTTTTTTAGCCGACGACGAAAAAAACCGCAACACGAAAGAAAAAACATTATTTTGATGGAGAATGATCAAAACCTCTATTCCACCGCACTGAACAGAAACGAACAGAAATGTGAATTTAATTTACGGAAAAAGAGCGAGATATCGTATCGGTTTTTTTCCACTTCACAGTCGGGCTTTATCAGACAAGCAAACCGGTTTTATATTAAATATTTCACGTTTGGCAGACGAGAACAGAGAAAACACTGACCGAAGCACACGCACAGAATCACTTTGCTAAACTGAGTAAAATGGAGAAATTTTTGCTGAACTTTGGCAAGGCAGCTGGGCGAAGGTAAATCGCAAGAAAAAGAGAGATTTGGAGAGGCGTTGTGGTGAGGTGTATAATGTATTAGCTGGTGAGAAAAATTGATAGTCTGAGCTGAGCTTAGTTCCCCAAGAATCAGTTTTTCCCTTCGTGTACTCTTTCAATAAAACTGTTCAATTTAGCTTTTAAAATCAGGTGATTAGTTTGAGAGATAGCCCTTCGCCCCCCATCCCCATTACATTTCGCTACTTAATCGTACTTTAACCCCTTTAAAACCTAAATGGACAACATATCTATCGACAAAAACAAAATTTAGAAATGGTTGAATGGTTTTCAAGTTATGGAAGGACACACAGCCAGACAGACAGAAAGTCAAATAGACGTTTTATGTAGTCACAATTTCTTCGATTGGTATTTTTTAAAAAAATTTAGCAGGCCAACAGATTACAACATATAGGCTAAGAACTATATAAAACAAAAAGGCAAAGGTGAAGATCGCAATTCATCAATAATTAGAAATCATTTCGTGTGTCGTTCTTAAACTCTTTCACCGCTGGCGGCAGGTACCGCTCTGCATCATCATATTCCCATTTATATGACACTCTCTTAATCTCTTAACCTTTTATGCAAGAAAATTCTCAACAAAATATTAAAATTTTATAAAAAAATTTACGAAAAATTGAGCAACCAACCAATCAAGTTTTCAGAGTACTGCCAATGCAATTAAAACTAGACAGTTCTTTTTTTTATATAAAAAAGTAAAATTTTATATTAATATGCCGTCGGAGCGGCTGAACACAGTTGGCAGAAATTTATAATTTTATCAAATTAATATGCACAACATTTCAAGTAGCTTCTACAATTTATCAAATCAAAAAACAACCGCATTATTGTTTCGGCAAATTTATTAAGAACAAAAAAAAAAGAAAAATATCCAGACATAAAATGACAAAGACATACCTTGACTTTTTTCCCAGCATGTTTATTCGTGTCCAAATTCACACAAGAAGAAGAGAGATTTTTTTTAGCCGACGACGAAAAAAACCGCAACACGAAAGAAAAAACATTATTTTGATGGAGAATGATCAAAACCTCTATTCCACCGCACTGAACAGAAACGAACAGAAATGTGAATTTAATTTACGGAAAAAGAGCGAGATATCGTATCGGTTTTTTTCCACTTCACAGTCGGGCTTTATCAGACAAGCAAACCGGTTTTATATTAAATATTTCACGTTTGGCAGACGAGAACAGAGAAAACACTGACCGAAGCACACGCACAGAATCACTTTGCTAAACTGAGTAAAATGGAGAAATTTTTGCTGAACTTTGGCAAGGCAGCTGGGCGAAGGTAAATCGCAAGAAAAAGAGAGATTTGGAGAGGCTTTGTGGTGAGGTGTATAATGTATAAAATGGTGAGAAAAATTGAGAGTCTGAGCTAAATTCCCGAAATATGAGATTTTCCCTTCGTGTACTCACTCATTCAATAAAACTCGACAGTTTTAACGTGGATTATTCACCATGCTGTGAGTTCGTGATTGATTTGATTAATCCTAACCGAATATGTATTTTTTTTTATCAGGAGAGTAAACAAATATTCAGCTTGAATTAATTAATTGGTGGTTGTACCCGCTAAGGTAAAAACAAATACAAAATGTCAAATTGGTGTTGTACCCGACTAATGACCATTACAATGCAAGAACCGAGCAAATTTTAAAGGCGCTTTCAGTTCAAATAATTTTTTTTTAAAAAACAAAGCTACATTTCTGAAGGCCGATCAAATATTTTAGAAATTTTTCTCTTAGTTTCCTATTGGGTTTCCCCACGTAAATTCAATTGCTGAGTGAAAAAAGACTCCTATGCAATTTCATTTAGAATAGTGAGGAACGTTCAAGCAAGCATCATGCCTATTGACAAGACAGAGTCCACTCCAGAAAGAATGACAATTTTTATTCTTGAGTTGATTATGTTCGCTCACCTGCGAACGAACTATATTTTACAGTGCCTGGGCACACGACATAAAAATAGCAAACTTTTGAGTTTTAAGAGCAGAATAATAATTTTTGCATTTTAATTCCGATCTTTAAAGAAATATTAAAAGTGGTTGCCACGTTTCTCAGCAATCGGTCGCAACAAACGGCTTAAATTCGGGAATATTCGCTTGTTGCGGGTAGTTGGTCGTGCTCATCTGAATGATTCTTCTTAGCACAGTTCGAGCAACATTGCATTAAATTACTTTCGCGGATTTAATGACAAGTAAATGGCGAGCGCTCTTAGGCTGCTCTCATATTGAATCGGTAAAGCGAAGCGAGTCTGTCCGGCAAAAGCGAGATTCTCGAAAACCTCTTTCTCGCAAGCAAACTCTTTTGAGCACTTTTTCAAGCGAATTCAAGCGAGAGGTATTTACTGTTTTTTCCTCACTATTATAAAATGCAATACATTTGTTTGAAAATAAATTCTATGGACGTTATTTTTAACAAAGATGATTAAAATTATCACAACACAATTGTTGTCAAGAAGAAATGGGGGACGAAGCGTCGTGAGATATAAAATAAAAACGCTTCAACATGCGCATTTAGTGGCTTCTCGCACCACTGTTTTTCGTATAGCTTCTAGCGTAGCATCGCTTTCTCGGTCCACTGTTTCGGTTTCGGATGATGATTTTGTGATTCACTGTGAGTGATTCACTAGCAACAATGATAGGTCTTTAATAAACCTTATGATTGTTAAGGCCGATTATTTGAAAATAACCTGAGGTTCGGTAATTCCTTTGTTGCAGGATTTTTACGAGGTCGAATAGCTTTATTTTTGCCATAAGTTCTTGTAATATGTTATTGGAAACAAGAGACAATATAACTATGCATTGAGATTGTGAGCACCTCTTATTGCCGATTACCAGAACGAGCTACCTTCGAGAAGAAGCTCCTTATACTAAGAATGCTGTACAAAGAGTTTTTAATACCCTGCTGTATATTTGGCTTTCCGAGAACATGATTGATCATTAGTCCTTCTATATTTATGAAGGCCCGCTTCATCATTATCCACTCCAAGATGAAGATTTTTATCCATTTTTCAAGCCACATCATGTAAAACCTTTTACAGGTCTAACATTGTTCCCGTTGAACAGAATTAAAGATTTAAGATTTGGATACTTTATGGTGCTACCATACAACGTTTGGTAAAAACACATTTTTGAATTTTGGAAAGCTTTGCCCATCTTCCACTAACACCAATGAAAATGGCAGCTCCTTAAAATTTCATGACAATTGCAGACTCTCCAGGCAAACTACCAGAACACTTTCGTTTTCCTGGATAGCGCAGGGCATGCACAAACTGGGCGAGGGATCGTCTCCTCCTCCGCTTCGTCCATGCAAATTCTGCAAAACGCGTCTGAGAATGCGCCAAGCATTGGTGTATGCTTGCCTAAAAGACAGTGTCCCAGTAATGACATATCTTCCTATAATGATCAAATCTTTAAAGCGCTTCAGACCCAGCTAAGGCCAGATCTGTTTCGTCGCTACATAGACATGTGACATCACTTGCCTACCTAATGTTTCCTTTCTCATAAGCGACAGTTTACAAGTAGCGATTGGAATAGCCCCTTTTTCAGGGGCAAGAGATATGGTGGTTCTTCATTTTGGGAGTTAATCAGCTTTATATTTGTCCCTTTGCCACCGCACCCAGCAAAGGTTAATATTAATCTGCTCCGCCATCTCCTGAAGATATCCTGAAGATCGACGATCGACAGCCTAGGGCTACTATAGAGCTTTTTTTCCGAGACTAAGATAGACTGAAAATTGATCGCTATGATCAGAAGACGTGTATGGAAAAGCTACTTTAGTACGTCCCCTCCCAGCAACTTAGTCAGCAACTTCAACATATGAAACTGCTCATGTTCATACATCCAGCGTAGCGTGCTATCAAATAAAGATAAATGTTGTATCGACATTCTGTATGAAGGATGGTAATGCGGTATGATAATGAAGGGGACACCCACTCCATATGTCAGTATCGGTCTCATAACCAGAGGTGTATAACTTATGAGTTATGTGAAGTTGAAGGCCCGTTTATGTATTCCCAACACCTTTTTTTGAAAAAGAAAAGTGCTGCTGTAGCTTTTTTAATTCTTTTCTAAATATTAGGCTTCGGGAATAATTTTTTATCTAGAATCAGATTAGAATCCAAACGGCAAATTGTAGAAGCTTCTCAGCAGAGTTCATACACCTGGAAGTTTGTCATAGGTAAGGGACCGGATTTGAGCTACGCTTAGCAAGCATTTCAACGACCTAACCACTAAGGCACTGTAAAAACTTGTCAAGTAAGTACAAATAAAGTTTGGGAAGTCTTCAATAACTTTTGTTGTCTTCGGAAAATAAAATCTTGGTGATCTTTACTACTTCTAGGTCTACTTGTTGGGAAAAAGGAGACTTTGTACAAGAAAACTCTCTGTTACAAGTGAGACAAATAAATATTAATAAAAGAGTTAAAAAAATTGAAGACTAAGCCTGACAAATGCTGTTTTTCACTACCTGGAAGAGTGGAACATTCTTTAAAGTGTGCCGCAAGTACATAACAAGAATTGTAATCGATGGCGTAGTAGTGTTTTTGACATTTTTTAAAACTTCAAAAACTGCCTGCTCCCAATGGGACAATGGATAATATTTTGTAATTTTAGTTCGAAACAAAGCTTGGCACGTCGAAGTTGAGCAGATGTACTTGAAAAAACAGAATTCTTTTTATAATCTTACAAAGTCGACGACAATGATATTTTACTACCAATAGCGTTGAAAATTCACGCGCATACAAGTAACATTAGCATGAAGAAAAACCTTCAGAATAAATCGTCGGAAACCAACTTAAGCACTATCAAGACAAGCAAACCTTTGCTTATCAAAAGACTCCCTAATCTTTCTCAATATGACAACTTTCCAAAGTAGGGTTGAAACAAATCGAAAGAATTTTTATTCCCACAAAAAAATATTCCGATGCAAAAGCCCACGACCGAGGAAGTTACATTACACTGCTGACCATGAACCTACCCCTCTTCCGCTGATCATGAACAAGACGAGCCCACTCTCCCATAAAGGCGCACGTCCAGCAGTCAAGTGATTTCTTAATGGGGACCTTAAGCGACTCAAATATGCCACACACCTTTAAAATACGAAATTAACCCCACCGCAGAATGGCTAATAAAGCCCTAAAGCTCGTCAAATTTACAGGCCTTAATGACTTGGCTTGAATCTATAGATTGATCGCAAAAACTTGCCACATCACATCATGCAAAAGACCAACAAAAAAACGGGCAACCTCTGCAATTCAAGGAACATCCTGCCCTCAAAATGAATTGCTTATGCTCCACTTGACTAGTGCCCTAACCTATAATTTAATCATCAACGCTGAATAGGATTTCATATTTTCTCTCTCTCTTTTTTTATGCGAAAAGTGAGTATAAAAAGATATCCTGCGGTAGTTAGCCTAGCACGCATCTTTGATGAGCTCCACACATTCAGCATTCAAAGAGAGCCAGCCTACAATGGAGGACCTCATCACTTGCGACTTGTTTCTTGTAGCGCAGCACTGCGTCTATTGAACTTGAGAATAGATTTCCAGGAATGCTCCAGATAATAATAGACCCGTGCAATCAACTCAAGTACCGGCACACACAGCAACACACTACGTCGTCGTCGTCATAGTCATCGTCATGAAGAAGAGTCTTCTCCCGCTTTGATGTGTGCTGTGTGCACGTTACATGTCCGATGAAACGCATATTTCTTTTGACATATGCAACGCGCAATAGGAAGGCAATCAGGGAGAAGGGGGGGCGAAGCAAGTGCAAAAATAAATGGCGACGTACTCTACTCGTACACACGCACGTATCCGTGTAAAGAAAAAAACAATCTTCTCACTTACCCGACTCGGAGTCATCCTGTTGCTGTTGCTGCTGCTGCTGCTGCACCTGAACCGATGATGGTGCTGTCCGATTGCGATTCCTGATGCGAACTTGAGCCTTCGTCTCGGGATGGATTTTATCGCGTGTGGGTGGTGACTTCGATGAGACCGGTTGATCGGTGTACACTGAAATGAGAGACAGGCATTTGTATATCTTTTTCAAACCAATATTTCTCAGCTATTCACAGATTCTGTATTGTTTCGTTAAGTGGAAACGAATATGAGTGTTATTGAGAGTGATAGCGATCCTAGGTGGAATGTGAAATAAAGGTGATGGGCTGGATGGATTTTCGAGCAGTACCACTGAAAAGGGGGCGGCGAGCAAAACGAATACAAAGGAACGAATTGATTTCACACTGATGGGCAGCAGACTGTGAGCGATAACGCCACGTTTAGAATGGGGCTGCCAGCAAGCCATTGTTTTTTAAAGTCTAGAAGAGTGCATTCTTACGACCTATCTCACATTCTGTGGACCTTTCTATTCGTAGAAGAAAACTCGACTACAATTTTCCCACCAAAAACCATAGCAACGGCTCTGCCATCAAGTTCAAGTACATTTTAGGATCAATCAACAAGTCACACGGTCGCAACACTCGTTCATTGTCACTCGAGAGTCCACCCACCAAAATGCGAGACCTTGAACAATATAGACAACAACAATGCGCACGTTTCTACTTCTTCTACATCGGTCAATGTCATAAGTTGCGTTAATTACTAAACCGCCATCATCATCATCAATAAAAACTTCAAACAAAATATGTATCTCATGAATCAATTGAACAACCGAACGGTTTGTGCTGTTCGGTGCTATGCGGTGCGGGTCGGCCAGCAGTCGGTCGGTCACACAGTATAAAGTAGAGTAGAAGCAGTAGCAGACAGGCGCGACGGCGACGGCGACGGCGACAACATGTGTAGCATGCGAATTTGTTCAAGGTCAACGCGGTCTTTGCGGCGCTCTCTATTGAAGTGTAGCAACACTTGAAAAGGAATTGATTACTCACAAGAGCACTGTTATTAGACGAATAAACAATGCAACCAAACAACCGGCATAATGGCAATGGTGTAGTTTACTTTTACCAAAAAAAAACAAAAAACTAACTAACAAGGCTTCGGCAGCAACAACACCAACAACAACAGCAAACAGATATTGATACATGTACTGACACAGTTTGTGTCTTGTCGCTTAATATCTGTAACTTTTGTCCCAAGGCGAAAGGTCATCGGGTCGACCTTACAGCTTACACGCATGGCACGTGTTTTAGGAGTGGACACAATGCGGAGAGGACTAAGGGTGCTTTAAGAGGAGACGCACATACACAGATCGACAATCGGGATGATTGATCGATGGAGGAGATTTGAATAACCTTCGAGGAAGATTAAGTCAAGTCGATTTCGCTTCCGATAATCAAATTGTTGGAGGGAGGAGATGGAGACCAAAATGGATAGATTTGCTTGGCATCTCAGGATGTAATTGTCGGATTTGACACTCCGAAGCAAGGGCAAATATGCATGGGAATCTTATGGGAGAGTAAGTTCATGGAGTCCAAGTGGGTTGTCTTATCGACAACCGATCTCACCAGTCACTCCAGTGTGCTGCTGTTTTTCCTGATCCAAGGTCGATCGCATTAGTTCGGATAAGTTCTCATCAGAATGCTCTCCCACCAGCAATTCAGGAAAGTTGGTGCTTCAATTGTAGCAGTCACCTCATCCAACTAAGTGGAACACTGCACTAGTACGCCAATTACAAGTTGCGGCTTCCTTTTCACGTCTAGTGGTATAACAATGGACTGAAAATAATCCAAGTGCGGCTAGGATTTCTGCCACGGTGGCCACTTAACCTAACCTGAGTGGACAGACAAACCAGTGAAAACTTATTAAGCGCAAGAGGTGAAAAGCAATACACATCATTTTCTTAAAAAAGCCCAAAGATATGGGCATAAAGGCCTACTAAGGCGAGTATAGCAGCCAAGCTAAGGAGGGTTTAGAAATCAACTCACAGCGTCAATGTCACCTAGACTGGCAAAACTGCGTACGATAATCAAGATCCCACACCCACCGACGAGCTAAGGACAGCGGCACGCATGTCAACAGCAATCATACCTAGGCAACAAAATGGCATTTGAGTCAAACTTGTCAAACAGAACAACGATGAACGATCGGAAAGAAAGTCGTCAAGAGACACAGAAGGACGAAGGCAGGGTCAGATATCGGTGTGAAACTCGTGGGTTAATAGCAGAGAAAAAACTGCCAAAAATTCTGTAGAGTAGTCCTTTAAGTCGAAACCTCGAAGATAGGTGGAAGTGTCAGTCGACATAATACCGCCATACTTAGACCAAAATAAGGTTCACTGATATACCACACGGATCTAGGAAGTTTCCCATTCTACCCGTTTCACCAGTTGGGGCTATTTAATGTAGCGAGAGAGAATTTTAACGTCAATATTTGAAAAGATCTTCAAGATCTTCATAGAAGAAATTTTTCCAATTGAGATTTCGTTGTCAAGAAAGAATTGTCTCCTCCCCTTCATACGTCAGGCCCTGTTTAATGCTTGCCTTTTGAAGCATTATGCGATCTATTTGAAGAGATCGTAACTGACTTTCTCACAGGTCACTGCGCCCTGAACCATTATCTCATGAAAATTGGGAAAAGTTCTACGGACCTATGTAGACTCTGGCTTGAACAGCCTGAAACGGCAGAACACAGCCTATGCGATTGACCTGCAATCATCCAGAAGAGGCTTAAATGCTCCAACAAAGGACTCACGAGGTTCAACAAAGACCTAGGATTGTCGCCAGACCAAAACACTAACTTATCACTTATAGGGAGCACAAAGGATATTTTCCGGTGGCAGTGCCAACAAACCAAAAAAAAAAGGTTGATCTTCTCAAAAGCAGCTTATTTGAACATCAGCTTGCATGTGATAATTGGAATGCCAAGAGGACTCTTTATCTGGTAAAATGAGCAGTGAGGTTCCACGTCACAATTTTTTATGGAATATCCCTATGCCTCGGCACCCAACAGAGATGAATGTTAAACTGCTTCGACGTCTCCACAAGAGATTTCTGAGCGGTCTAAGGTTATCATAGAGGTTATGAACACAAATTCCAGCAATTTGGCTGTTCGATAAGATACGAGTATCTCAAGCTGATATCACGTTTCTCGATGACCAATCTAAGGCTTCTTTTATCTTCTTTTGACTTCTGTTGGGCGGAGGACAGTCCTCCACCGAAACTTAGTTCACAGGAAACCCAAGTATCAATGAAAGACATGACACAGGTTTGGATCCTGAGAAAAGTTCTTCTGAACCCTGCCTGACAAGCTCACCGGAGATCTAATTTCGCTATGTGAACTGAGACCCGGACAATGGGATAGGATAGCTTGAACATGTTTAATTGTTGATGGATGTGATAATCTTCTAAAGAAGCAGTAGACTGAGCTATAAACAAGCACGATCCACTCGGCTAGGTCCTTCAACCACTCTGCGGGACTGCAGTCAGATATAACTTTGAAAGGTTGGTAAGTCTCTCAAGTTAAATTCTCCTGAGTTCCATTCACAAGCTGGTTTCCTATGCTTCACGATATGGAAATTCCAACCAGAGACGACTAAGTCCAAAACCTCGTTTTATGCTTCGAATTTTGCCAAAAACGCAAGACTACATTACTTTTACGACCAAACTGAGACCACATCGCGTGATCTGTCTCTTTAGATATTATGATGGAGATAAATACGTCGAACGATATCGTCGGATGAAGCTGCCACCATGACATAATTCAGAAATTCAGAGCTTATAAAGCAAAAAATAAGTGCCTTGATATTATTGACATATTAACCAAACAGCACAGCGGAAGTCATTGAATCTCCAAATATAAAAAGGCAGGTCGAAGACAGTAGTAACATAATACGATACTGTGCGTGATGAATCAGTTTATTGTCAAAATTATGTGAGGCAGTCTGATTGCATTATCTTGTTAATCTTGTAAGCGTTAACTAACCTCGAAGTGAATCGAATCGAAGTGAAAGCAGTCATGGTCCGGTTTAAGGCTGAGCTGTAATTATTGTTAAATGAGTTCGTACAACGATGTTCGTAACCTTTCGAACACATGCGATTTGTATTGACAATGACTTATTATATTAACCAGTGCGGTTCGCTCATTCGCGTTGAAATACATTTTTTCGTAGGAAACCTCCGTTTATGGGGAAACGTATTTCTGTAGTCAATGCTAGAGTTGAATGTCATGAAAGGGCTGTTCTTTGTTTGGTTATGCTAAGTTGGCTTTCGACAATAAATACTTTTTGGTCAGATATCCAAGGATCATCTTGGAACGACACATTCGCATGACACATTGAATTTGGTTGCAAATCCCTGCGGAGTTAGAGTTAAAAATAAAAGAAATAATTACGAATCCTCGATTAAACCTGTCCGAAGGATGACGTTAAAGTTGTCCTAGGCGACTTCAATGTCAAAATAGGGCAATGGGAAGACTTAGCCCACACGACACTACGTGTGTGGAAACGGACTTAGGCTACCTAATCGAATTCGGGGCGGGAAGTAATGTGACTATAGCAAGCACACGGTTTGTGTTCAGGATCTCAATATTGACAAGGGAACATGTCGGTCGATCAGCAAACCGTCAATCATATTTCGATCGACGTAAGACACACCTTGAGAATTTTAGATGCCAGTACATTCCGAGCGGCCAACATAGACTCGGACCACTAACTAGTTGCAGCACAGCAACTCAGACGCCAACAACAACGGGGAAATACTATGAGGAGATTTAACGTTGAACGGTTGCAATCGTAACAAGTCGTCAGAATCTTTGCCGATCGCGTATCTAATCACCTCTCAAGAAGTACTTTTCAGCCAGCGTCAAGTGCCAAAGGCCAGTGGCTTAGATGCCGACCCTCCCACCACCACGAAGAGTTTAATGAAAAGTGCCGGCACGGACATGTAGCAAAACAACGAAGCGGCGCTGTACCAAGGGACGAGAGCGGCTCCTGAGCTCTACGAGCAAAAGTGTAGGGAAGACTATCGGCTTCTCCAGAGAAAAAAGACAGAGCATGAGAAGCGCGCGATTGAGGACGTGTTAGTCCAGAAAAGTTTACAAAAGCAAAGACATCGTGGTAACAGGGTAACACGTCTTGAACATAAAACTGCAGAGACGAACAAGGAAACCTCGTAGAAGAGTCACAATCGGTGCTGAGGATATGCAAAAACTATTTCTTCGCTAAACGGCGAAGAAGATACAAATCCCGCAGGCAGGCAGAGCAAAGGGTTTAGTATTGACGATGCAAGTCAAGAACTCCGTCCACTCGACAAAAATTAAGTAATGACAGCAATATCTAAACTGAGGTCGAACATGGATGCAGTGCGGGACGGCCTGCCCGCCAAACTACTTAAGGCAGCAGAAGATGGTTTAGTGGAGAGCATAAACGAACGTATTTCCAAGGTTTGGGAATGTATGCCTTATGTATCCTCAGCATCGTTTGCCCGGTTCACAGGGCATGGGTGTTACTGACTTAATGTTTAATACTTTGGCATATGATTTGTGGACGTATTCTCAGAAGAAAATCGTTCGAGACTCCATTGTTTACCCTATTTACCGAGGATTTAAGGAACGCCCTACTTTTGCGAACCCTAAGCCACATAAATGCAAATCTATAGGGACCAACATGGCTCTGCATGTCTAGGTTTTGCATCCCTGCCAACGACGCTGTTGCAGCAGAACCGAGAATTTTGATGTCGAAAAAGGATTGAGAGATATGGGCAAAAGTCACAAGCCAACACACGACGTACGATCTATCAAAACTACTCCATACGCCTACGATATTGATTGAAGACAGCTAGCCGTAACTGGTCCGTTTGCGAGTAAAACAAGACTATAAACAAGAAGGGACAGGGTCACAGTCGAAAACTATATTTGAATTAGAAAGGGACTTTCGTCTCCCACGGCCTTGCTATCACATCTGAAAACGACATCCCCTCAGAAATCAAACGAAGGATAACGCTTGCCAATCCCTGTTTCTTTGGGTTTAGAACTATGCAGTAAAGGCCTCTCCCGAGCAACTAGAGAAACTCTATATATGGCTCTCATAATCCCAGTCCTGCTCTATGGTTCCAAAGCATGGACCCTTTCTAAGGCGGATTAAGATATTCTTTGTCGTTGAGGGAACAATTTTTACTTATGCGTATTGACGGGTTATGGAGGAGACTATTGAACTATGATCTCTTCGATCCCCTAGGCGGAAAACCAGGCAACTGGCTTCCAAATGCCTTACGGTTACCGCCTAGACTTACTGAAAACTTCGACTCAGACGCCTAGACTTATCTGCAGCCTAAGTGTACAACTGATCGGTTAGGTTTTTTAAGCAGAAGTGACTGGCAGGGAAAACGACGCACTGAGACTAATTTCTGGTCCCAAGATGACACCGAAATCATATAGAAAAAAATTCTGTCATACTCGTTGAACCAGCTAAAACTTCTGACAAAGCGTAGGAGACTTCTTAGTTCAATCCGTCTGTCCAGGCACCCAACAAAAGTGAATGTTTAGATGCTCCGCCATCTCACCAAGAGACGTTCTATAGCCTAGGGCCATGAAGTTTACGGAGGCTTCTTCTAAGTTCTTGAAGCTTAGAAGCTTACTTCTTTGACAACCATTTTCATTGTCTTAAGCTCGCTACAATAGGCGAAGAAGCGGAATCAAAGACTAAAATCGATGTGTCTGACCCGGAAATATCCATCAAACTTTAGTTGGAGTATGGATCTATGGGTCTATAGTTCCTAAAAGGGCGCTCAATTCATCAGAATGGAAGCGTGCGGCGATTTGATATATTGGAAGATGAACAGCCGATTTAGTTTTTAGGGATTCCAAAAGGATCTAGTATCGTTTGAATCCGTAATGCCACTTTAAAAAAAATGCATAAAATTATGGATAAATTGTCGCAACATCAGCAAATTCTGCAACGCAATAACTCCAAAGCTAAGGCGACAACGTGAGAACACCACCACTCCACACCACCTATAACCTGTCAAAGAGAAGGTTGACAACGTACCAAAAGCCATGCTCAATTGAGCACAAATCCAAAGAAAAAAAAAAAACAAAAAAACAAAATTCAACTGCACTTTGTCACACTCCACAACACGCATATTGGGAAAAACCTGCTCTAGATACCATCACGCAATGACATAACAGTTTCCCATAAGAAACCTCCAAATCTAAGATTTTGAAATTGCCCAAAGCTAACTAGCTGGCCAGTTACAATAATTCGTTCGTAGTAAATCGTGTCAAGACTCAACCGTTCGCTGTAAGAGGTAAATGGCCTCTGGTCAGTTTTCATATTGATTTCGTGCGTAAGCTGCGCAAACCGAAGGTCGCCCGCATCAAAGAAGTGGATTCAGTTCACTCTCGATTTCGTTTGGCCCAACAACAACCATAGCGAACGGCGCAACGTTGTGCAACCGCGTTCATTAACAATATCCACGCATGAAGACACCAAAGTCGCTGTCGCATCGTGAGAGAACGAGCGGCCACAACAACACAACCAAGGGAAATCATGTACCTTTTCATGTACAAAAACCCAACTCCAAAACTGAGGGTCCGAGTGAATAATTCATGAGCACCACGACAATAAGTCATCTTTCCCGAGACACGCATGCTCATGCACACAACCACAACAAAAACATTCCGTCATTTTATTGCTACACTTTGAAATGTAAATTTTGATTGTGAACAAAACGCTTTGCATTCAAAATGACAAGAAGCACATCCTCATGCCGCATTCTCGCATATGTCACGATGTCATGATGTCAAAATCGAGATTTAAAAATATGTGATTGAATTCTAGAAACTCACCACGGTTTGTGATCTCATTGCCAGCGTTCTTGTTGTTCTCGTCCTGTCCGCCGGTCGAAGATTGATTGCGATCCATGCCGCAGGTTCCACTGCCACCGATACCATCATCGGCATCGTTAATATCGTCCACGTCGTCCATGTCATCGTCGGCGGTGACATTCGTGCCGGTCAAATCCCAAGAATCGACTCCAGCCGGGTTGCCAACTCCGGTTAGAGCATCCTTGTGATAGGAATTATGGCGATTACGTGATCCCACACTCTGTGTGCCACTGGTCTGTTGTAATATCGTCGTTGCCTGACCGCCGGGAAAGGTGGCATTCCTTTTGTGTCGTCCCTTCGATTTGGGGAAGGCGGCCAGGATGTTTAGCCACCATTTGGACTCCTCGGGACAGGTGCCTTTAACGAAAGTGACACGATCCGGTGCTGTGATGGCAATTGAATTCGTATGGCCGGTGACATCCTCGGCGGTGGTCACCTCGAGAACTTTTGTCATATTAACGCTTGCTTGCGGGACGGTTTCGGGCTGCAAAGAAATTCAATTTGAGATCAGTTTTTGTTATTTATTTATGGAAGGAAAAACAAACAAATGGGTCTTATTCGATTGCAGATTGCTTTTATGAGAAAGTATTAGAACTAGAAGAATGATGGGAATGGGAGCGGACGTCAATGGAGTTCGCTATTGAACGATAGTCGCTTTTTTAAGGGCGGAACTTGAAGGATGCTGTCGATTGTTATTGTTAAAATTGCTTGAATGATGTTTAAGTATTTGCTGTAGGAGTTTACGTAGAGGTACACTTTTTAGAAGGGTAATGTAAAAACATGAACCTATCTAACTTATCGGCTATAACTTCCAAACAGGTTAACATATCGAAGTGAAATTTAACATGCTGTTGGAGAATCGAAATCAATTGTATATGTGTTTTGAGATATTTAGCTTTT
The DNA here is from genome assembly GCA_963576555.1 of Ferdinandea cuprea. Classification (NCBI taxonomy): domain Eukaryota; kingdom Metazoa; phylum Arthropoda; class Insecta; order Diptera; family Syrphidae; genus Ferdinandea; species Ferdinandea cuprea. The sequence goes on along the minus strand of OY754961.1, from coordinate 82,058,002 downwards.
GGCTCAAGTTCCAGTTTAAGAGGGCAACCCCACAGGGGCTAAAATTGCCTTATCCTTATGGAAATTATCAGACAAGCCTAGAAATAAGCTTATTTACGCTCGACCAATAGTAAATGGGTAAAGTTTAAAGTTTACTTAAAATGCTTACTAAGACAACATGTTATTTCATGCCAAAACGAAAGGTCACCTTGCCTTAGAGCAAAGCTGATATTGCAAGCCAATTTTAATATTACCTTAGATCTAGGTAATCTCTACCTTGTTTATAAGGCAATTTTCCAATGTGTATACAATACAATGAGGCGCAAATTTCCGAAGCGAACTACTTAAAATGGATAGTCGCATTGGTTAGAAAAACTGATTATATGAAATGCTCGGGATATAACTGAACTGAACCCGTAGAGAGACTCAAGAAGCCTTCTTCATTTAACGTGGAAACTCAATACCCAAAACCCTGCAGAATCAAAATTTTTAAAAGCGCCCTCTTAGTTTTTTAAGGGGAATAACATGTGGTCTATATACATCTTTATAAATCCTTACAAGTCACACAAGCTGTAGCGCTATTCGTGTCTCAGAAATCTCACCCCTACAGATCTTCATTGAAAAGACGGCTGCTAGATGCGCTATTAAGTTGCAACTTGAATGTACGTTTAAACGAAAAGAAAGACGTGGGTGGGTCACCTGAAGATGCTAAACACAATTCCAAACATACCATGTTTTAGTGCAACCCCGATATTATGGTTATGGTTAGGGAAATCAATTTTGGGAGACTATGGACCGTTCTAAATGGGCCAATGGTATTCCGACACTTGATACGTGCAGTCCGATTTGTTGCACCGACACTGATCGAAAATTTTATCTGGATTTGGAGTTCGGTCGTTGGAGCCAATACCAAAGTCTCGATAGCTATGGGAATTTGTCCCACGATCTGCGCAAATCTAATTTCTCAAAAGGAAATTACATGGCGCCAAAATACATATCTTCTCAAATAGTCCAGCAGTACTGTCATCTAATACATCAAATTCTATGACAGTAAAGAGCTGCTGTGCTGCCTTGAACGAAACTGCAGATGAGCTGGCTAGAGCTGGATCCGAATATGCGTTCTAAGGAACAGGACCCTAATGGAGAGTCAGTTGGGAAGTTGGGAACAAAAACTTCGTTTTAAATACTAGGGAAGTCTTCTGGGATGGATATAATACAAAGGAAAGATTCCGGTCTTCCGAGGATCTAAGACGCCGAAAAAGGCTAAATTGAGTGCGGAGACCATATGAAGCCCTAAAACAAGTGGCCGATACATCGAGGTTGACTCTAAAAAACCGAGTGGACAGTAAACTTTGGAATATGGCAAGAAGATCGAGCAGCCCTTAGGGCAGCTACCGTAAGCCACATTCTGAAGAACACAGGTGCGAGCGCCCCACAGGCATCACCTACATCGAATGCAAGGATCAGGCATCGAAAAACTTTCCCAGATCTGTAGTGGGAGGACTGGCGCTATGGGAAGTCGCGGAATTGAAACCTGTTCTCATAGACCAGGTCCCAAGAGAGCAAAGGGAAGGCTCGCAATTCGAGAGTTGTGAATCGGCAGAAGCGACATCCTCCGCTTGTTACAGGCGCAGAATTCAAATATTCCTCTGCAGGATTGAGAGATTGTAAACGAGGAAGAGCAGAGCAACGGTACCAGGGCCTAAAAAGTCGTCTTTGACGAAGCGCCTCAATTCGAATACGGGCCTGCAACTATCCCTACTCAAATTGACTGCTGATGACACTCAAACAACTGAGACTGCGATGGACTTTCGAATTTAAAGCAGATTTGCTAAAAAATTAAATCGCACGATCTACTCAGCTAATTCCCCGGTCCAAAACGAGAGATGTGCTGTGTGGCATGTAGCCGCAGTCTTGTTGGAACCATATCTCAATCAGATTCAGCTAGTGCATTTTGGGCAAACAAGTTTGTCTGCTTCACTGACTGACAGAAGACAAACCCGTCCATAACAATCAACTTTCTGTGTAAGAAAAGAACCTTTAGTTGTCGTTCTTGCAGAGCTGTCAGAGCTCGAAATTCGTGATGTCCACAAATTGACAGCAAGCTAAGTGAAAATCTTAGAAAAAATTAATTTCAGGTAAAAGTTATTTGGCTTGTCACAACTACAGACTTCCAGTTAAATTAAGATGCAAAAACAAGGTTTCTCTCTTCAATCAAAGTCCCTATTCAAAACACCATACCTCGCCATGCAAATGAATAACTCTGCGCTAAAAATTTGTTGTGCTAGATGCAGATTTGCTGCCCTTTTCTAGATTACGCAATCAGTTCGAGACATAACAACACCTCGCAAAGGTTCTGCTACTCCCCAAAGGTAGCCAACACAAACCAATGGTTAAACAAATTGATACTCTCACGTATCAGACCGTGTAATCCCACCTGCAGAACATGCCATTCATTTGCATATTTTCACACTTTCCATAGAGCTGGCGCAAAAAGACCTTCGCAAGTTCAATTTTTCAACCAGGCTTACCCAACTAAGTACGAGTAGCCCCTGCGTTAGGTGCAACCACCTAAGCCAATATCAAATGTCTTGGTTGGCTGTGGAAAAATTATGAAAATCCCTCGCTCTGGCTAAAGTTAAAATCTGCAATTTATTTGCATGTCGCAACACTATCTCGGCGCATAAGAACACGGACAGTTATGACAGCGCGGCCAGTAGGGTGCCAATTAGTAGGCAACATCCTTATTCTATGTCTCTTCACGATTTTGGCCGTTTGCTGTCGGTCCCAGTCCAACGGGCGATACGGCCAGTATAACGTGTAAATTATCGCATGTTTAGGTCGTTCTTTTCATACCCAAGGATGTCTGCCTACAACAATGTGTCCGGATAGGCAGGGTTGGCGCATAAAGCATCTAAGCCACTCCCAATTTTTTTTGACAAGTGGAAAATTATTACCGCGATGCTATAATTCACGATATGTCAATATAGTACGTGCAGACGGCCACCGAAGCGGACTTCTTTTTTTGTCTGTTTCACATGAAAAATGGAAATCTGTACACGAAATTAAGTTAAACCCGCAGTTATCGCATGTTCAAGATCTGGTAGTGCTGGAATTCACTTTGGAGAATCGAAAGTGGTCAGACGACGACAAAATATCTTGGTCTCCTTGTTGCAAAACGAGTAGGCATGTCTCGGGGTAATACGGATAATTAAATAAGAAAAATATATATTTTTTTTAATTCGGCTCCGATGGAGGAGGGTGGGGTCCCCCTTCATCAAATTATAGGTTTTGATCGGCACAGCGATCCGACGAACAAGGATGTTCGGTGAATTTTCAATAAATAACTGCGACGACCACACCGGACGATGGACAGTAATTAGTTGGCGGAGAGCTGCTGGGTGCTGTGAGAGCGCAAGTGCGGCGGCAAAAGTCGTCTCACCAGACTTTAGCAACTGGTAACAGGTGTGGTGCGGCGCGGTCATAATTTACGACCTTTTACGGTTATGTTTGGTGCAACTTAATCGGCGAAAAATTTGTAATCAATGAGTAAATCGATTTAAAAAAAAAAAAAAACCAAAACAAAATGAAAAATAAAAAGAAACAAATAGCACTTACGTGTTCGTCCACGGAATATGTGAGCTCTCCATCGTCGTACAGCACAAACCACCTTCGTTGCCATCTCTGCAAGGAAAAACAAAAAACAAAGAAGAAATATTTAGTTTTACATTTTTTAAATGGTTCATCGTTTTTGTTGAAGAATTGCATAAAATAATATTGTTTGCTTTAGAAATTTAGAGTTGAAAGGGTCGACTAGCTTAAGTTTTGCACTCTCGTTGAAGCACTCAGACCAGACACTAGCCCATTGTACTCTCAGGAAGATTATTGCTTTTACTTAAGTAGTTTACCCCTTTTTTCACTGATAAGCAGCTCAGATGTTCAGCACTCACCACGTCAGCAATCAGAGCCTTATTCAAGCAAAGGCAGGACATTCACAGACGAAATGCTCCGAACTGTCTCCACCTTTTGCACAAGCGTCGCAGATAGGTGTATTGCTTAATCCCACCACATTTATGTGGTTTTCAAAAGCGTGGTAGCCCGTCAAAATGAATGCCTACCAGGTGACCGCAGTCTTGCTCTGCCTTAAGGCCGAAGAAACGTGCCATCGAGAATTGTGTCTATAGAAGACACAGTTATCAATAGAGGCCCACACAATACATGTTTAAGTCCTGAGAAAACTTCTTCATTTCCCGCGATTCCAGTATGACCCGGAACCCGGAAGACTCAGAGAGTTCAGTATCCTGACCGAATTCAAAGAGTTCTTGAGTTGGGGAACTAACCAAGCAGTGGCTAAAGGATTCAGGCCTTGCAGTGCAGTTTGGGTGTCACTACAGAAACATAGACTAGACCCCACTGCGTGGTCTTCGCAATGTAATGCATTGCCATTAGATCTCAGCTTGGAATTCCGATCCATACATGACTAACGAGGAGAAAAGCGTTACGTTGTCATATTCCAGAAAAGCAGCAGCACCTGAAGCCCAACAAGTTCTAAGAAAATCCGTGAAAATGCAATTACATCCCTCTCCTTGCTTTAATGCTAAGCCAATTGGGAAAACCCTGTTACAAGAAATACCCTTGGATCTCCGACCCATGCCGGGGTGGACAGGACATGGGCCTCAACTCTAGTCAGTTCGATCTTTAGGTAGCTACCTTCAGTTTCGCACGCTAAGGTAGTTGGGGTACCTTTCCACCTGCGTGCGCCAAATGAGTTGCGTTCTTCTTCTACCGCGCCGCCCTCGGGTTGGACCCAAAAACCTTCCGTGCTGAAGCATTGGTATCCATTCGCTTAAAACGACACAGCCATCTCAATTGTTAGACGTTCACTCTTCTGGATAAGTCGATTTCGCTATGCCATTTTGCTTTACCAGCCCCTTCAGTTCGTCGTTGTATCATCTCCGGCATTCAGCGGGACCGCAAATCATCTGAAGGATTTTTCTCTTAAAGCAGCCAAGAGCAAATTTCATCCACTTCTGACAATGTCCATGCCTCTGCGCCATTGCCAAGGGCGTTTGACCTAAGCGTTGGTGTCGTTGTTAGTTAATAGCGGTGCCATATTACTTGACGTGGTGACGTTCTGTTCGAAACGTCGGTGTTGGGTGGACTTTATTTTTGACAACACATACTCGATCTTGCCCCCATTGAACGTTAACCCCATCTTCGACGCCTCCAACTCTTCACTCACGAAAGCGCAGTTGACATAACGGTACATTCTTCCAGCTATGTAAACATCGTCGGCGTATGCGAGTAGTTGGACGGACTTCTGGAAAATTGTGCCTCTGATGTCAGGCATTGTCTTGCCTGAATCCTTTTCTGACATCAAAGGCCTTGGTGAGAAGTTTTACAGGGATGACAAAAGTATATATTCCTCCATATATCTCATTTTTATAAATGCTGCCATACGCGACAGAGGTTGCGACGAAGAGTGTAATGAAGAGGGATCTTTTCCAAGATCTACCGTAATGTAAGTATTTGACCGATGGTGGACTTTCCTGGCCTAAAGCCACTCTGCTATGGACCCATCAGGTTATTGATGAACGGGTTCAGGCAGATGAGATCTTATATGCGATGTTAATGAGACGCAGTAGTAGCGGGAGACGCTGTAGTTGGCGCACTTCAGAGGGTCTCCTTTCTTGAGGATCGGGCAAGGATCCTAGTCAACTCATCGCCTGCCGCTTTGAACAGCTCGGCAGCTATGCCATCAGCTCCAACAAATTTGTTTGATTTTAGCTTAGATGTGGGGATGTTGGTCTCATTCGTCGTAGTTGAATGCCTCATTTTGCCAAACAGCGGAATTTCCTTGTTCGTCTTCGTCGGCTTTAGTTCGGGATCTCTACCCCACATCTGCAATGCTGGCTCCTCGGAACCTTCGGGTAATACTAAAGGAGTGTCTTGCTTCAATCGCAATGTAGTTAATCTGTGGTCTATTTAACCTCATAGTTCCTCAGAGAAGGAGCCATAAACAGGCCATTTGTACACCCGTTAAGAGAAGAGTGATGCAAATCTTGACAAAAAATCAAGGTTTTGAACCCTTGAACTTAGGCAAGTCGACGATCAAAATAAAAATATTAGGCGTTAAGGGCCCATACAGAACCTAGAGCCTAGCTCCTTCAACCATTTTGGGTTCGAAGATATATTTTTAATGTCTACTCTCACAAAACTGACATGACATTTCTTACTCTTGGATGTTTGTCAGAATTTTAGGGGGTACGGGTCGGATTTGAACCGAGGACCTCTCGCTTAGTAATGGTCCAACACACTTAACCCCTAAGCCACTGCACGAATTCGAAGAAAAACCAAACTTTAATTCCAAAGACGCGTTCGGTTGATGAATTTCTTAACCAGCCTTTGTGCGGCACCCTAGGCGTGATGTTATTTCGCAGCCTCTGTTGACCATCTTAAATAAGATTTTGGGTACAAGTACGGGTCGGCTGATATTTATTCACTGTGCACCTCTTATAGCTATCTCCAACACCCAGAAGAGCTCTAGCTTTAATTTATCTAGCCAGTTATTCTTTGCTGACGATGGAGCCATCATAAGTGATGATCAGACTTTCCTGCAACGAGAACTTGATGTTTGGGTAGATGTTTTAGAAGGGAATGGGTATCGTATTAGCCAAAAGACAGAGTATCTGTACTGCCCATTCTCTGACCCAAGTCAACCCATTCCGGACTTTTTTTTTTGAATGGAGTTGTGGTTCCCAAGCGTGAAACGTTCAAATATCTGGGATCAATGATCAATGATAATCGCTGATGACGACATCAATCATCGTGTGAGCGGCGTAGGGTGGATGAAGTGGCAGGAAAACTCTGCCATCTTCTGTGACCAAAAAATGTCCCCTAAACTAAAAGGAATGCTCTACATCGCAGTTGTGCGTCCGGCGCTCACATACGGTTCACAATGCTGAACAATGTAAAAAAAGTATGAGGGCAAGTTGACAGCAGCTGAGATGAAGATGCTTCCCGATGACAGCAGGAGTAACAAAGCTTGATCGAAAGAACCAATCTCGAAAAAATTGGAGGAGCACGACCGACTCAGTTGGTATTGTCCTGTTCAAAGAAGGGATCCTACGAACCCCGTCAAAAAGGCAATGACAATCAACGTTCCCTTACAATCACGTAAAAGAGGCAGGCCCAAAAACTCCTGGATCACACAAATGCAGAAACGCCAGCATTTGATTGACCTCAATGATGAAGTGATTCAAAATCGGGAGGGCTGCAGATAATTTTTGAGGTCGAACCGGCGAACCCCACGGGCTGAACGGTAGGAATGCAGTGAAGTGGGAGGGTTATGATCCCTGTAATCCTGATCATAATCTCGTCGTTAAATTGAGAAAAGAAGATTTTATTTTTCGTTGAGTTTAGTTTAAATATCCAAGCAAAACTTGATACAGCGAAGCGGATATTGTACCGAACTCAACGACACCTCAACAGCAGTTTCTTCTCCTTTTGAAAGCAAAATTTTTGCCATGCCTTGAGTTTAATGAAATTAGATTCAACAATTGGAGATTATCTTCCCATGAACCGTATAACATCTGACAGTGCATTTCTCAACCATTAGGACGTCTATGTTTAGTATGGAGGAAAGCTGTCAAACCAGCGAAAGGTGCTGCATTCTTTCACTAATCCTGCCTTCCTTATGTCACAGGTACTTTGATGTCTTCAAAGTAATTGTACTGCCAAGAGAAATTTTTTAGTATTTTCTTTCGTGACTTTAGCATTTTATCACCAAATTCGCCCTGGTAGGTACTCGGAAACAAAACTGTCGGCAACTTTCATAAATCACGGCACCAGCCATGTAGATAATTCATTCTACGAATTGCCACCTGCTTACACTGATTTACAACATCAACAATTAATAGCGCAATTTTTCAAAGAAGGTTTTATTTATTTCGTCATCCATACAATACCACAAATTATCGCTTCAATTATTACTATTGGAATCTGTTTTGTCGATTAAATAAAATACTGCAAATTGCTAATAAAAACGTCTAGCGACAGCCTTAATTGAAGACCTATCAATAAATCACAGAAATTCACATTTTATTGACCTGAATTATTGGCAATTTAAATTGCTAATGGAAATGGAAATGGAAATGGAAATGTATTCCATATACCACCATACATGTTTTAGTGTGCTCTGCTCATGTGAGTTTGATCAACTCTTAGCAGCTCAACTCAACTATACTATTCCGTCCGTCCGTCCGATACTCGATATTAAATGGCTTCGACCATAAAAAAAAAAACCATAAACCACTTAACTTTCTTCTCAATTACAAAATCGTACTGTTGGAGTGCATTTGAAGAGAGCTTTTTTTTTTGTTGTTTTTTCTTACCTCTCCAAGGAGTGTATCGGAGATACTCTAGAGCCAGCGCACTTTAGATAGATAGGTAGGTAGGTATTTTTTTTTTCCTCGTGCTCTAAAGTATCCCCCGTCCGTATCGAAGTGATTACGAAACAAAATGCGGTGGTGGTATTCGTATTGTCGGTAATTAGATACATTTTGCCGATAAGAGTTACCCCAAATGACGCCGCCAGCCAGCCACACACCACTAGGTTATGCTTTACTGTTTATGACGAGTGTTTTGTAGAATCTTTTCTGTTTTGTTCCCATCGTTGGAGTCGTAGTCGTCTTTGCTGCCGCCCCTAACTGTCTGCGGTTGAGGAGGCATTTTTCTATTCTCTATTTTCCGGAGAAAACTCAACGTAATGGAATTCGCTCTCCCAAAGGAAAAACAATTTCTATACCGCACACACAACTGTGCGGTAGTAATTATTTCTTAATAATTACGCGCACATAGCAGATACTATTACCGCAGTCATCATCTAGCTCTGACTCTGGCTCTGGCATCTCTGCGGCGATTAGGGATTTTTTTTTGCTTTTCAGCTCCTCTCATGTGAAATGAAAACCGACACGTAACTCACGTTGGAAAACTATCATCGGTCCAAGACATAATGTCTCAGGGCTTTTTTTGTTTCCACAACGACGACGACTCAAACGTCGTCGCGTCGCGTTGTCAACAAAAATCTATCCACAGTGACAAAAGAAAATCTCATTAGATGGAAATTGTGACGACCGACGCGCTGTAATTAGATTAGAGAGGAGGTGTGCGCTGTACTAGTAGTTCATTACAACACTATGGAACAAAGGACTAGAAATAGAATGTAGTGCGCAATAGTACAATTGTCGTCGAGCTTTAGATAGACTGTATCCAGTGTTATGCTGGTCTTGTTATACGATTGCGGGTGGCGGGCGGCTGGCTTGGAGGTAGTGCCAATCATGTGTGCTCTAGTTGATGGATGACCTTTAGGTGGACAAATGAAGGGAAATTGGATGGCATAAGAGTCAGGCAGTCTGTTGGAAATTTGCGGTTTAAATTGAATTTGCAATTGGTTGCGAGGTATTGTTATTGTTAGAAGCAAAACTTGAGTATAATTTGTTGCGAATTATTGCATTTCCGAGCTAAGCCATATCTTGTTGGGCTGGGATTAAAATTGTACGCTTTTGGAAAACTCGCTCTGTAAGATGTGGAAAGATTTTTTTCGGACTTTACTTCCTTTATTTTGCCATTACATTTCGGTATCGAAGGCGATATACAAATTACTAAAATTTCTTAAGTATTTTGAGCCATCACTCAGCTTTCTATTCCATTGAGAAGCTGAACTAATTCAAATTTGAAATAAATTTCAATTCAAAAATAAATTTTCTTTTAAAAAATCATTGCATTTCTGTATTTCTTTCTCGAGCAGCATGGAAAACCTTGATATGATAGATAACTGTTACTGTACTTTTGATATAAGTAAAATGCAACAACAGCAGCTTTCGATTGGCATCAGTGATGAATTATTTCAAAAAGGGAGGCCTGACTTAACTTTTTTATGGTCGAAGGTGAGCGTGATTCATCCTGATCATTACCTAATCGAATTTGATTTTAAAAGGAATCCCATCCATGCAGAGACGGAATAGATAAGACCATTCCTGCAGCGCCAACTCCAATAAATAGGGCAGATTGTCGTAAGGTACTAACAAGGAAGAGATATCATATATTTTGGCAGTATTCCAGCACTGCTGGATTGACACGACTGAAGATCACCGGGGTCGTAGAATTAAGATCAAACAAACCATGCAAGTGTTCAATGGGAGATGTCTAAAGCCTCGGCTTCATACAAATGTAACTACGAGGACTGCTGCAAGAAAAGTCGAACCGTCGAATCATGGAAAAAAGAACAACTAGGTAGGAATTCATCTTGGGTATCTTAAATATATTAAGTTCATTGGTTTCTTAAAGCTTAGTTTTGAAGAACCAGAAAGAAAAGAAAATGAACGCAGCCATTCAACCCAAAATGAGCTTCATCATTGAACAAAATTTTGCGGTAAATTTCGCGAACTGAACCATTGTTTTCGAAATAAATTTGCACGATTTGCAAGCGTTGTTCATTTGTCAACCCGTTCATGATGAAATGGCAAACCAAACTGAACATAATTGACTTAAGAGTTGCCAGATTTGACAACAAAATGTCAGTTTTATTTCTATTCGAAAAACCAACCTCTAAAAAAAACACCCTTTAGAGCTAAACCTGTATACTCGGCAGAGTATTTTTTCCTAAACACACATCTAATTATTCCTCAGAAAAATGAGGAATGGATAAGTTGTGTTTTGTGGCAATCCACTGATGATCCTAAACCACCACATCTGAATGAAAGCTCCTTTGAAACAAAAGTTCACTAAATTTATTATATGGATATAAGTTTTCAGTTAACTACTAAAAAAGCGACCACAAAAAGAAGAAAACTTGACAATCTTACAAATTCAATACTTTTTGGTCAATCTTCTGAGTTTTCCACTGAAGAAAAGACCACAGACAAGGCTATGAAAGCCCATTGGACCTGTAAGGGTTGAATCAAAGGTTGGTCACAGCAATCGCTCAACAAACTGCTAGGGCAAGCTTGTGTGCGTACGTCAGGCAGGAGCAATGCGAACAGCACCAACTGAACCATTCTCCCCTTCATCTATAAATTTAGAATGATACTGGTAAATGACATCGAAGAAATCCACCCAGACATTCCAGGAGAGCTCAGTAGAGATAATCTTTTAGGTATCACACTGACGACAGAACTGGGAAACTAATAAGCTTTCGTTTTTAAAAAAGGCACTAGTCTGATAAAACGTACGGTTCCAAAACAGATGAATGAGTTGGAGCTGGAGAACACGGAGAGACAACAGCAAGAAGGGTGCAGGACGAAATTCATGCAAAAGTGCTATGCATTAGATAGAATCTAAACAGGAGCGTCATTGACAGATACATTTTCATTCTAAAAAGCAAGCACTACTTGCTATTAACGCCTTTAAAATCACTTTAAAGTTAGCTAGGGACTGCCTTAAACTATTAACTGCATTAGCCGCCACCAACAGTGTCCAATTAATTTGGGTGCCATCCTGGATCTGGCACAGTGATTTTGATGGAAAAGAAAAAGCTGACGAGCTGGGCAGAAAGGGTCTGGTGATGGTGAAGGTGCTGCATCAAAAACTGGTTAAAAACCAAATCTCTTCATTCCTGGAGAGAAACTGAAGGTCACAGACAAGCGAAACAACTTTTTTCAAAAAGACCAAAGGCAATTACATACAGTAACCGGATTATTCTCGGGACAATGCAGGGGTTGGAGACACATCATGGCTATGGGATTAACTCAAGACAACACTTGTAGCATGTGCTAAGAAGACGAAGAACAATCACAGCACGCATAAGCAAAAGCACATCTAGGGTTACAAGGTAACTATTACCTTGAGGTAACAAATCCGGCATCATAAGCGAATTCTAAACGAGGATATAAAAATAGGCCTCGGAGATATGGATACTTAGTTCCACCTCCTTTTCAATTTAATATGATCTGGATCTTATTTGGCACTATATAGCATCCATTTTGTAAATGATGTACATTTAATAAGATTTCTTGCTACCTCACTTATGACTCTGAACGTCAAAAGAGCGCGGATTTTGCAATTCCTTGGTAGCCGGGGTAAGTAACCCATCCAAGTAAAATTCGTTTGAGGGCCATACGCCGAAAGGGAACATATGTAGCAGGCATGCTCGAAGGTTGATCGGCTCAAAGATATGTAAAAATTGTTCAATGTTTGCGCCAATAGTTCAAGTACACTGCTAGGCCTAGTTTTGAATCGAAGCGGTGAGTTGGCAATGAGGACCCAAAACACAATCATTAACGCTTCCCACTATGCCTCATGATAAACTTTATCTGCTTCAAAGAGCAGCTGCGGAGAGTTCAATTTGGATTTAATGGGCGTAAATAATTGTAACTCGTATTAAGGCAAAAACAAAATGAATAAAAAGTTCTAAATGGAAAATAATAAACATTTTGAAAAGAACAGGTCCCTAATGGCTACCCTGAGGAACACCAGCAAAACGAAGCTCTGATTAGGGATTTCTTCAAATACAACTATCGTAAAGTTGTAATGGAATAAGTTAAGGCCAAAGCCATTCTATTGAGTAGAAAGCTGAGGCTTTCCGAGTTCTATTAAACAAATTGTGTTTATTCCATTAACCTTTAGTGAAAACGAAAGAAACCTTCCAAATATACAAAACCATTTATTTAGTGATTAAGGAATAATGGCTTAATTTTTTTGTATTAGCAACTTGCAAGTGTTCATGTTCTATCTAGATAGACAGAAAGTCCAAGTGCAAGGGTAAACATCGCAGATGATTATAGCAGACCGCACCAATAGCAGAGTACAACAAAATCTGAGAGGAAACAAATTAACGTTCAAGTCATTTTCATTCCCTATAAGACCAAGTGCAAGAGCTTTAATCGCTGATCAATGAAAAACAAAAACTCCGCTTAAGAATCTCCAAATTTGGAGCAGCTCGTGCCATCTGTTGGCCCAATTCCATTCCACAGCTGCTGCCTCTCATGGTCACTTCTGTCCCACATAAATTTTATTTTTTCATGGCTTAGCTCAATTTAAAAATTCATTTAATTCACTTTGACAAAAAAAAAAAATAATCGTAACTTCCGCTCCCACACACTTGCGTTCCGGGGGCTTATGCATTCTGTTCCAACAAGCGCTGTGCCTACATGAATGCATTTAAAATCAGATTTCCCTCTAATTGATATGCAAATCGTACACTCATCCTCTTCCACCTTCTTTTCCTCCTGCTGGTGCTGCTGCTCCCCCCAATTAAGTGCACTCCCTCTGTTCGGCCCTCCAATTTGTGCTCGATCAATTATTCTTGCAGCGAATTGAGATCAGTTCTCATAAATAACGCGATGCAAGATGCAAAACTTCATCCATAATGCAGCCGCCAACAAAGGTGGTGCTAATATTGGAATAAGTAGTTTGTTGTAGTAGTGGAACAAAATATTTACCCCGCAACAGCAACAGCAACAATAAACGAGAGCAGGAGGTGGAAGATACTTAATTACACCATCATCGTAGTCGTCGTCGTCGTCGTCGTCGTCTAAGAGTGCTTTGTGCTGCAATGTGCACACCTTAGGCCCACAATGTGCATCTCGCACTCGAACCAAAACCCATCATCATAGCACAGTATCTGCAGCATCATCCCACAGCAACATCCACATTATTCACCTGACATATTTGCATTTTGCACTCGATGCTAATTTATTAGCAAAGCGAATGTTACAACGATCACGACGATGGCGATGACGATGACGATGACGATGACGATCATGATGATGGCTCGGGTAAGTGGAAAGCGGTCACACACACCTTGGATTTCAATATTTCGTCTTCATCGTCGTCGTCGTCTTCTTCTCCGTGCTGGCTCCGTTTATGTGCATCTGAAACATGAACTCAATCAAATAGGTTCTCTCTCTCTCTCTCTCTTTCGCTGACTATCGTCGGTGGCGGCAGACGCGAGTGTGTTTACTGAGACATTTGTTTAAATTAGTTCGCGGTAAGTGCGCCGCATAAATCATGCATTCATCTGTTTCGTACCTGGAGACGGATGGCAAATATTGGATAGGAGAGAGCGGGCAGTCTCTAACTGACAGTCACATACATACGGATGATATTTTTGCATTTCGGGGCGTTGGCAAAATTATTATTTGCTGCGTTCCGCTGTAATGTGACAAAAGTATTCGAGGATGCAAAATTACCACCTCAACTAAATAACTCGCTCGCTGATTTATGCAAGAGCACATGCGCTGGCATACAGTCAGTCATATCGTCATATCATCACTGCACTTGAGATGGTTTGGAAATGTTTTTGTTTTCTCTTCGTCGAAAATGAATGCGCGCCCAACATGTACATTGTACTTGTACTTGTACTGGTCTTGGGTAATTATAGTGATTTTTCGCAGCGGTGCGGTGAGACGAGGCGACAGGCGAAGGGCGCGATCTGTCATCCATCCTACTCATGGGGGCTGTGCTATGACTGTGACTGTTGTGAGTCTTCCTGCCTCAAGTGGGCTAATTTTGGAAATGCAAATGCTTAAGCTTGACTTTTGTTTGTTGAATCATGAATAAATGTTTATTTGACCGGGTTTGGGTGTGCGATGGATGATGTTAGGTTGCGCGAGTTTCAAAATATCTTTTCAGCGAGGAAGATGAGGAGATGATGACATGCAAATATGGAATGTGCACGTTGGATTCTCTATTTTTATAGGTGTGAATGTGTCGTTGCCGTATTACTGTAGTAAGTGGCTGTCAACTTGATTGAGTCATGTGTTTTTGTTTTTTTTGAAAAAGTGAGTCGTTATGATTAGTGTTAGTTGGTCTGATGGAAGTAAGCTTTGTGTGAAAGAGCTAAAAACACAACGAAATAATTGTATAACGTCGTCGACTGATGGGATCAACAGCAAGTAAGTAAACCCTTTTCATGTCAAACATTTTAGACTTCAGTACGCCTTTCGATTGGTAAGTTGCTATCGTACAGGACTGCGAGACATTCTGCAGGACGAAGACATTTATATACAAGAAGAAGGTGGAACTGGTAAAACAAGCGGCAACGGTACAAGCTAAGACTCTTTCCAGGCAACGATAGAGTTCGGAAACCCGACATAAGTGAAACGAAACGCAACTCCTAGTTGGCCACGAATGTTTTCAAACCTTCATCCATGAGATTGGAAGAGTAACGAACCCAACCTGTCAGCATGATTATAAACGCCAAAATCGCAGATATTGAAAGAGCAGACAGGTTAAAAAAAACTCGTAAAAATTCTTAAATAAAATAATCAGAATCGAAGACCGCTGGAGGATATGCTCTGTCATCTATGCCTTGGGTAACAAAAGGTGAGAGTGTATCTAAATCGGCTAAGAAGAGCTGATTCGTTTTTGGTCAAAGCCTGCAGTTGGGAAAGTTGGGAAATAGTAGTAGTAGCCCTTCCCCATTATGGAACTTTGTCAAGATATAAGCGTCGACTACATGGGACAAAGTGCTCAGCAGCTCAACTAGGTTAGGTGCTAGTGTTCCGCCACTGTTCCTTAGCCAAATGACATCGTTGATGAAGCTCTTAGCAGTGCTGTAGCACCTGTACTTCCTTTAGTAGTGGGTTCAGATCAGAGCCTACCCATACCGCTCTGATCTAAAACCAACAAAACACCATATCATGGAGTCTGTCACTCCAGAACAACAATTTTTGGTGGGCATGTGGCTCATTGGTGGACCGTTTTCACTAGAAGTTGCTGTATTTCTGATAAGAATTCATCAGTTCATCTGTAACAAACTTTTGAGACTTATAAATCAGAGCGTTATTTTTTAACTCCGCCCACTTTCCTGTCTAAAATTTGCTTAAATTTCATTAAAAACAAAATTTATCGTAATAAAATCCTATTTTCTTCACAAAATATGTGGAAAATGTTTTTGTTTAGAGCGTAATCTTTTAACTCCTCCCACTTCCCTGCAGAAAATTTAAAGAAAGTCGTTTTAAAATAAAAGTTATCGTAATGAAAAGTTGGTTTCTTCACAAAATATGTAGATAATGTGTTTTTTAATAATTTTAACAAAAAATGTGTTTGTCACGCTGACTTTCTGGGTTCGTTATTGACAAGCAAATAATTTTGTTTTGCGATACAATGTTCTTCTTAATAATTCACCAGCAGAAAGGGTCTTCTCGGCCGACTTTTTGAGAGCGTCTTTGACCAAAATATAAACTATTTTTCATAATTTCATTTCAAAACCAAAGAAAGGTCAACATCAATATTTCTAAGTGGCATGCACTTATCTAATAAACAACGAGGGGTTATCCAAACTTGCTTATATCTCGATCCCAGACTAATATAAATCTTTCTATTACAAAAATTAATTACCCCGCGCAAATGAATTTCCCGATTAATGATTCCTTTCTTCGCATCCGCCAAGGGTTAATCAAAGCGACCCCGCAAGCGCACGCTGTGCAAACATCTCTTCCATGATTTGCAGTCATAAATCAAAATCCAAAAAAGGAACCTTTCTTAAAAAAAACAAAAATTAAAACCAAAAAAAACTCCAAACTTGAACTATCGACACACATCTCTGGCTGTCAGCAAAGAAGAAAGCGAATTAGAAATAGAAAATCAACTTCTGACATCACAGGCGCTGACTACTACAACTCTCCTGGCGGGTAGGTACCTACCTACCTAACCTATAGCTAGCTCTTGCAAAGCAATGTTAAGCGTTTAATTATGAATCTCTTACAAGCGTGGTGTATCCATTCAGAAAGGTTATTGTATCTCATCAGGCGGACGGGTTTGCTTTTTTTTTTCTTTTATTTTTCTTCGTTCACAAGAGTCCATGTTGTAGGAGTTTCTAAGAGTCAGCTCCCTCGCGTCGTTTACGTCTTGCCAAAAGCGTGTGTAATTCAATTAGCAAATCAAATTTACGACCTACAGCATTCACGCACCATGCTGAGAGCATGAGTTCTTTGCTATACAAGTTGAACTTCTCTCTTTCCTTTTTCGTAGCTTCAACTTCAACATCCACCAAAATGGTATGTAATAAGCAGTTGCGGTTGGTTGGTTGGTTGGATTTTTATGGGCCAAAAACAGAATTAGTCATAGAAAATGTAGAAACCGCACATTGTCCCAGAAAATATTAGTTGTGCGAGTAGTTTTCACTATACGAGTTAGTTGTGCACTGAACGGAAGAGTATAGGTTAGGTACAGGTACCCATGGTGGAATGGTAGTAAACCTGAAAACTTCAACTGTTGTTTGTTGCCACTTTGGTAAAGTGAGTCAGGAGCGAATGAAGTATTATTTATGACCCTTTTGGTGTAGCTAGAGGCTTTTTTTTTGTATAAAAATGCGGAAATCACTTTTAAATAGCTGACGAAAGTTACAAAATTTTTCGAATGGACTTGTTGCGAAGATGATGGAGTGGTAGATGGGAAATGTGGTAAACGGGTGAATGGCGAGTACCGACAAGTGTTCCACAGAAACAGCAAATAGTAAGTCAACATTATTGTGGGCTTTTGATCGACCGATCATCACCGATCTTAGTTGCAATGGGATGACGGAAAACTGTCATAAGAAGACGAGATAGCGACGGTTGCAAGATGGTGATTGGCACCGGCGATATGACCTCCCGCGGATCTGTGACGATTATAAAGACTAATCAGCCTGTAAAATTAAATTCAAATCAGAGAGCTTGACTCCAATTTTTTATACTACCGATCGAGGTGATCGGTAAAGACTGCTGCGGATCGAGACGGAGACTGATCAGATCAAAGGATCAGCATCAGATATGTCAAATCGGACTTGTCGACACAGAGTTGAAGATAGTGACAACAATTTTGACGGAGATGATCGTCGGAGAGACTTTGGGTGAAGATCGGTATTTCTGAGAAAATTTTGACAGTGATCTGATGATGGATTCATGGAACTCACTCGCTGATCTTCAAATATTTCGCTGATCTATATCATAGTCGAAGAGATTGGAGAGGTCAAAGGACGATCGATGTTGAACGATGACAATGACTCGGTGAAGATCACTTACGATCGAAGCGAAATCAATATATTTAATGAATTTGGTTGTGATAATCAGTTATCCCTTGTTCTGTTGAGCGCAAACAATTTTGAGTGATCAATGATCGTAGCCAACGATCTTCATGATTTTTTAAAAAGATCAATCCACGGCTATTTGGCAACTATCATCCTGGGACAGGCCGGACTGATTGTCAACAATTTTAATGCTGATATTCGGAGAGGTTCACACAATGATCGATGTGGAATACTGAAAACCACTGTATGATGCTCGCTTTATGAATACTGATAGATCAGTGAAGAATATTGTTGCGGCGATCGGTAATCACCGATTTTAATAGAAACCCGATAAAGAACGACCACCTTCGATCACAACGATCTTACGTCTTTGTAGATATCCTATCAAGCGGCAGTCCACTAAATTCGCTGATTAATCCTCGCCTGTTTCTCAACTATCATTGTTGGACAGGCCAATCTGATTGGCAAATTTTTAAGCGCTGATCTTCGGAGATGATCATAAATGATCAATCTGAAACAGATCACTCAGTACTGAAATCAAAGTATATAATGGATCAAATTCATAGTAAGACGACCAGAGATGATCGCAAAGTGCTACCGATCCTCGAAGTGATCGTTTCGATCTTTGATGATCATTCGTGATCAACTTAACTTTGTTGCATTCTTAAAGCATGAAAGACCCATCTAAGCACATTCCCAGACTTTCCATAGTAGATTTAATGTTTTTTTCTAGAGCGTGTCAGGTACTAGGACACGCCTGCATTGCATCATCCAATTCCGCTGGCATAAATTGGGTAAAAATTCTTCAAATTATCTTAAATTTTTTTCAGCAATCAAAGACGATTGCCTAGGCCCCAATTGCCTCAAAGCCCTGCTTAGAACACACAACATTCCCATACAATCGCCCAAGGACTTTCCAATTGAAACAAATCACAGCTCACTCATTAGATACACATTATGCGGCCCATCAACTAATTGAATCCATCAATTTCCATAAACTAGGTTACCACAGCCAGCTCCCATTGAAGTCTCACAAAAAAAAAAACAAACACAAATGCCAACTGCATTTAATTTATTAAATAAATTGCACATCTGCACTGGCGAGTGCAAAACAAACACACAACACACTCTGTGTATACGTATGAGTCCCGAAGGCCTCAATTTAAAGAGAACCAAAATTTTGCGAAACCAAAATGCATATTTTTCCACACACTTCACGCGCTGGCTAATTTAAACCGTTTATTCTTGATTCGCAAATAATTTGGGACATTCAAATGGATGCTTGGCCACTTAAGTGCGATGAATCATCGCGCCATCGATTCTTATCCTCCAAGCAATTGAAAGAAGGAGAAAAGTGATCGATTGGTGGGATAAGGAGGCTGCTGTTGGATTGGGTCAAATCAACCAACCAACCAACCAAATTGCATAATATAAAAACAAATTGCAGTTAATTCGGCGGCTCTGTCGTGCCACTTGAGCAAAATGTCAACATGTTTGGAAATTTTTTTTTTTAAGAGCCGTTCATTGAATGACAGGCAAAAAGAAAAACATATAATGACAGGAAGTGGGACATTGCTGTGTGAAAAAAAACAATCTCAAGTGGCTTACTGTGTCACCATAGTGTCCTCGAAACTGAATAACAATGAGTTCAATATTTATCTGAGCTATTAACAAATTGAACATACATACACTACATACTGCTGGTGAGAGATTCACGCGATTCGCGTAATAAAAAACAAAACAGGTACCGGCAATTTACTGCGAATGTGCGTTTAATGAGACGTGAAATTGCTTAAGTGGTGAGTGGTTGTTGGTCGTTGGTCGTTGGTCGGACGCGGTTGCTACTGGTTATGGATTTGTTGGAGAAAAATAAAAAAAATGTATTCAAACAGATGCGAGGGAAGATGGTAATGAATCGGCTGTTTGGCTTTTTATTGAGGTCATCTCAATCTCAAAGCGTGCAATTTTTCATCAAATCGCGAATTAGTCTTTGCAACTGTGTGACGCATAAGACCAATATCAAAAAGTCTCTGCTAAATTTATTGGACGTGGTATCGAAGAACATCAGCTGAGAGGAAGGGAGCTATTAAAAGAATCTGCAAAGGTTATCAAGAAAGTTATCCAGAGACACAATTTGGTTAAATAAAAATTGGTTTTGGCAATATGTTACTTTGTTTAACATTTTGGTAAAAAAAATAGCGCTAAAAAGTGGGCATGGCTTGACCAGTCGTCGGACCGACTTTAAAAAAAACACTATGAAGACGTCTTCTATTTGACAACTTAAGTCTTTCAATGGCACTCAGCAGATCGTGTTCTAGTTGATAGGCTTCCAATTAAATTTTGTAAATCTGGAGTTTTTAAAAATGCTTTTTAACGTCAATACAAAATGTGGAACCTGAAAATATGCAATGATTATTGCATGGATATTGCAATATTGACTTAACCTATCACTTTTTAATTTTCATTGCATATTTTTGGGATATTTTTGGATTTTTGTCGAAGCCACGAAATTCGGATTCTAGTCCTAAATGAAGTCGACTTGGGCAGTTTCTTTTGCAAAGTTCATGCTTAGGTTAAGATATTTAATTTAGGCATCTTTCAAGCCCAAAATCATATCTCTACAATCCTACTTCTGTGCTGAGCACGATTAAAGATCTATTTGGTTGGTTAATTGCCATTGTCACTGAAACCGGTTCTATCTTGTTTTCCTCTCTTGAAGACGATGATCTGACAGTTTATCCGGATTCTATAATGACAATATGTCGGTTGACTTTCTGAGCAGAGTCCTTCTGAGTGAGTATGAACTCCTTGATTCGTCTTCCGAATCGGAAGATTGTCAAAATTTTTGTATTTATTGCAGATTAACCTCTACCTTTCTAAAAACATCGTCTTTATTCAAGAGCCATGGATTGTAAAAAACCAAGTTCGAGGGATAAAGACTCAGGTTTGCGGCACCTTGTATGTATACGACAAAGGTAAGCCCAGATCTTGCATACTAGTGAAACGCAGCCTTAATTTAATTTTATTCTCTCATTGCCTCAACCGGGATATACCCATAGCGAAACTGGAAACGGCCAAAGGCATCTATTGGATAACATCGGTATATATTGCCCATGGCTGGCAAGAGACAATTCTATGATGTAAAATAGATGAAGTTTCTGAGGCTTCAACACTAAGAAAAGCTCGAAAGTCTCCTTCGCTTTGTTAGAATTTCCAAATGGTTCAACGAGTAGGGCGGATCTTTATCCCAGATCTCTGTGGAATCACAATGGACCAATAGAGGTCTTAGTGTATCGGTATTATGCCACTTAAACTTAACCTAACCTATTAATTGCGTATGGTTCTCCTGCGACCAAAAGTGGAGGCAGAAACTATTACAAAGTCCCACAGGTTTTTCGGCATCGTCTTCTGTTCTGCCAAAACAAACAAGATCTTAGCATGTAAAAATTCACTGATAGGAGATGGAATTTCCCCTATTCTTTTAAAGAGGTAGTCTTCTAGGCTGACATCGGTCCTATTCCTCAGGGCTCTTACAGTGATCCTACTT
This sequence comes from Ferdinandea cuprea, assembly GCA_963576555.1. NCBI lineage: Eukaryota > Metazoa > Arthropoda > Insecta > Diptera > Syrphidae > Ferdinandea > Ferdinandea cuprea. The sequence continues at coordinate 82,036,466 of OY754961.1, read as the reverse complement.
AAACTGATCCCCAACCTAAGCACCAATAGAAAGTTATTCTCAGTTTAGTTTTGGCAGTAGTTATATGTAACTAAAATTGACAAAAATAATTTTTGATTGCGATATGCAAAATAAAATTTTTAGTACATAAACTAGAAAATAATTTGCAAAGAACGAAAATCTTTGTTGCCTGAATCAAGTTAAAAAATTTAATCTCCACTTTGCAAGTGCTAGTATTCTTGATTAGAACCGAAGATCGGCAACTATAAGTGATGTTGCCTGGAAATGATCTTTATGGTGAACAGCTGCTCATCTCAATCTGGTATGTCTTAAGTGTGGTGCTCGATAAAGAAGTAAAGATCAATGATTTACTTGGCCTAGAGAAAATATGCAGCAGATCATCTGAACTCTTCCAAACATGCAACAGATTTTGGCAAACGACTTCTTTAATCTTGTGCTTGGCCAGATAGTCTGCAGGGAAGTTGTTAACACGGAAACAATTATTATCAACAGATCCGTCGATCCAAAGGATATTGCATAATTGCATAATTGCATCGACTAGACAAAATGTCAAAAAACTTGTTGGCAATCGAGATATTGCTTGATTCTCTAAGACATCGTCGAAATGTCTTCTGAAAATTATTTTTGATCGTTACTTCCATTATAAGTACTTATAAGTACTAAATGAAATAGCCAGTTGCACGAATGCACATCGGTTCATCTTTAAGCTTCTTTTCGGTCGTACAGTGAAATATAAAGATTGTTTCCTCTCTGCCTTTCCTTCGCATCACAATTTACAGACGTTTAAAACCAACGTACATTGCCATATCTAGTGCTTTCATTCCCCGACTCAATGACCATTTCTCAATTAGAAAACGAAAGTTTTGAGTCAGTTTGTGTTCAAGTAAATGTGTTACAGTCACACTCGCACAAAATATGTTTTCTTTGACGATTCATTCTCAGTGATTGAATAACGATTCTTGACGATAGATAACAGAAACCGTTGCACGTGTAAATATTGTGACAGATGACAGGTCATATACAAAATTTAAAAATCGTACTAAGTTTTCACAAAATGTTGTGCTTTTCGATTTATAACCAGAAGTTCGTCACGTTACCAAGCAGACTCCAAAGCAAAATGTCTGTCGTTCGTCGAAATTTAGATTGCTACCCAATGTCTTCCTCGAGGCAATCCCAAGACTTGATTTGGATTGAGCCAATTACAGAACCTACTTAGTTCCTACACTTCTCTTAATCGAAGACATTTTAGAAAATATATAAAAAAGTAAAGTCTTACTCAGTTTGAATAGATAAAAATCCGCAACATACCTGCAATGAAAGAAGAAAAGAAAAATCCATTAAAAATTATATATACAATTTATTTTACAGAAACTAATTTACGAACATATTTTTAATAACAATTTAAATTTTATTCCGAATGACTACTTCACTCTGACAATTAGCGCTTTTCAGTTGAATCGCACCACACCCGATCTGAATATAAAAAAAAAAAAAAAAAAAATACCAACAAAACAAATTAACGATCTCCTCGTTCTCCATTCAGTTCGATTAAAGGGTCATTAAATGCACTGCATATGGATTTGCTTACGGATTTTCAATCATCATAAAAAGAAAACAAAAAAAATATCTCAAAATAAAACCCCAAACACCGATCAAAGAGATACTCACGAGTACAGAGTATTGGTTTCATTTTGCACCGCTGGATTGCGGTCGTACGTCCTCGTCGTCGTTGGTTGAGTTGGAATTTACTTTACACAAATTTTTATGGCATTTTTGTGACTTTTTACTATTTGTTGAATAAACATAACCAAATCGAATCGTCATCTTGCATTTGGGATCAAAAGGGGGTATGGGGATCTATTGTTGGTTGGAGAGTTCTCTTTGTGGCAAGATTTTAACGACCTGAACATTTTCTGTTTTTTTTTTTTTCTTTGCCAGCTATATGGAGATGGGCAATGGAGAAATTAGTCCAGGCACATTAAGTGTGCAATAAGGAAAAGCTATCAGCCAAAGGGATCAATTTTATTGACTTGGTGATCGCATTATGGTGTGAGATTGCATTCGAAGTCGTAAAATTAAGATATGTGATACTTTTGTGGAATCTCAAAAAAAAAAAAATACAAATAACAAAAATAGAAGGTTAAAGGATAATAAAGGAATGCTAGAATGGGTTTTACGTATACCGAAAGGGAGAATCATTAAATTGAGAGTATAATAATGAGTCACGGCAATTGATGAATGATAAAGGATGAAGAATAAGGAATGTGGATTTGAAATGGAATTTTCAATCCATGAAAGCAATTCCTATTACGTGGAATTAATTTAATAGCCATCCTTGAAAGTGGATAGAAAAATTTAAAAATTTTATTTCTTCAAATTAGAAAAGAGGAACCCCTTTGGGTTCTTATGTAAGAACCTATTCTTTTCATTTAATCTGCACGAATAGTGCGTCCGGTTCACAAGAAAGGAGACCCTCTACGTAGGGGTAACAGTCTCCTAAACATAAAATATAAGATCTTGTCTGAAACCTGAAACCATTGGTCAACGATCTGATTGGATCCGAACAGTGAAGTTTTAAGCCCGGAAAGTTCACAATTGACGAAATATGCACACTACGGCAGATCCTTGAGAAAACCTCAGAAGTCCAGATCAATACCCACCATATTTTTATAGATTTTATAGATGACAGCACCTAAAGAGACGTGCTATATGATATCTTAGGTTAAGACAGGGGTGTGATGTAAGAGTCACCACACAACACTAGGCAATGAAGCGGGTCCATCGCGATCAATGAGGAACCGGTTAAATTTGTACTTAAACGGTAGACAAAAAACCTCAACACTTTCCCTTTTAAAGCATCCAAAGAGTCGGGCTATACAGGACCATATCTAGTTTTGACATCCCTGACAAACCCGTCCGTCTGTGCAGAAAGACGATGGAGAAAGCTCGCTGCTGCACCAAGGTCGGTAAGGGCTTAACTGAGAAATATGATGTCAAAAAAGGAGTCAGGCAAAGCGACGTCATTGGTCACTTGAGCATTTACGAGTATAGGAACAGAAGCGGCAAAAATTGGGTTACCGCTAACCGCTAACGAGGGTAATACAAAGTATATGGTGTCAACAAGAAGGGACACCCAACATCTACGAATCGGCCAGAAGGCTCTGCATTCATATCTGGAAACGACATCTCCTCAAAAGCATGGACCTTTTCTAGAGCGGCTGAAGAGATTTTTGGTCATTTTGAGAAAAAAATCTTCGTTCTGGAGATCTGTACAGCCACATCAACCTGGTCAATAAACTACGCATTGGGCACAAATGCTCCAGCCAGCAGAATCTTCGACTCCAATCCGGAAGGACAACTCGCTTTAGGTGGCGCGCACAAGTGAAAGGGCAGCACCTCAACCAACTTGAAGTTTGCAACTGAAAGCAGTTACCCAATGACCGCGCTAATTGGAGAGGCTTATTGACTGAGGCACAGATCCACCCCGGACTGTAGCGCCGCCTAAGTAAGTAAGTAAATCATTTCGCATTTGTGGATTTATTTGTTGAGGGGAAAATAGGCAAAGTTGACAGCCATTGAAGTTTTCGTCTCCATTATCAAAAGACTTAGAAACACTGTCTAAGTTTATACTATGACACACCAAAGACAGTCGACTTCTAAGTCCCTAATGATGCAAGCCTCGCGCGGAGTAAACTATAGGTTGGGTTAGGTTAGTTGGGTCGACGAGGATGATCAGTCCTCTCCTTTCACCCTTGCAACACTTAGGTCAGTCGGGGATACACCGTTGTTGTGGCCTCCCTTGTGGTTCCTATCCTCCGCTCGTGGCTACTCGGTTCTATCAAGCCATCCTGATGTCTTCAGAAACCTATACATACCGGGTGATTTTTTAAGAGGTTTAGAACTTTTTTTTAAAAAAAAACACAAAAAATTCGAAAAAATGAATGAAATATTTATTTGAATCGATAGTTTGAACCTTGCAATTTAATGTTTAAAGATAATTTCATGCAAATGTTGACCGCGGCTGCGTCTCAGGTAGCCCATCCGCTGAGTCCAATTTTGGCATACTCTTTCACACATATCGGCCGGTATCTCACAAATGAATGCATGGATGTTGGCTTCCAGTGCGTCAATCGAAGCGGGCTTGTCCCTATACACATTAGCCTTGGCATACCCCCACAAAAAATAATCTAATGGTGTCAAATCGCACGATCTAGGCGGCCAATTGACCGGCCCGAAACGTGAAATTAACTGTTCACCAAACTCGCCTCGCAATTGCGCCATTGTTTCGCGTGCTGTGTGGCATGTGGCACCGTCTTGTTGAAACCACATATCATGCAAGTCAAGAACTTCCATTTCGGGCAAAAAAAAGTTTGTTATCATCGCTCGGTAGCGTTCACCATTGACAGTAACGCTGCGATTCGCATCATCTTTGAAGAAATATGGCCCAATAATGCCGCCGGCCCATAAACCGCACCAAACAGTGGCTTTTTCGGGATGCATTGGTAGCTGTTGCAATGCTTCTGGCTGATCTTCACTCCAAATGCGGCAATTTTGCTTATTTACGTACCCATTCAACCAAAAATGAGCCTCATCGCTGAACACAATTTTTCGATAAAAAAGCGGATCCTCGGCCAGCTTTCCAAGAGCCCATTCACCAAAAATTCGGCGTTGTGGTAGGTCGCCTGGCTTTAGTTCTTGCACCAGCTGTATCTTAAAAGGCTTTACGCCCAAATCCTTCCGCAAAATTTTCCACGTAGTGCTGTAACAAAGGCCTAACTGCTGGGAACGGCGCCGAATCGACATTTCGCGGTCTTCTGTCACACTAGCTGATACGGCCGCAATATTTTCTTCAATACGCACAGTACGTAAACGTGTTGGTGGTTTAATGTCCAACAAAGTAAATTTGGTGCGAAATTTGGTCACAATCTTCCGAATAGACTGCTCAGAAGGTCGAGAATGCCGATCATAAAATGGAAGCAGCGCGCGATGAACATTTCGAACCGAGCACGAATTTTGTAAGACGATCCATGGTTAAATTTCAAACCAAACTGAAGCTGTTTGACAGTGACCCAAGGTACTAAACACACGTCAGCTGTCAAAACCAGTGTTGCCAAAACCAAACCAGCTAAAAAATCACCCTTTATTAGTGAGACATCTGACAATTTCTCAATTAAGAAACTTCCAAGTGTTCTGTTCTTTATTAGAGTATTAGAACGGTGCTCGCCCCTGTCCAAAGACTGACTTTCCAAAAAGTCAGGCGTGTTTTTGACCCACGTCATCAGGGTGGGCCATCTGGTGGTTTCTTTTTAAATCATATTTTGACACTGACAGCTTTTTCCCACTCGAAATTTTGACAGAACGTTGGGAAAACTTATTTCCAAAGTGAGCGCTGTGTAGCCCAAAGAGTGCGTTTTTGAAAAGAACTTTTGGCCGAATTGAAGCACCTATGCAAGCTTGTGAGAGAGAGAATGTGGCTGCTGTTGCCGACAGTCAATTCACGAACATCAACTCGCCATCGATCTCAGGCTGAGAATCGGTCAACGGTGGGCGTTACAGAGCCATGTTAACCGACTTTTTTTTTACTGAAACTGGAGACATGGATTTGGACAGATGTCGTTCATGAAGAATTAAAGTCATTACATATTCTTTGTCTTGAAAAAACCTTCAAGAAATACAAAAATTCTGCGAACCAAATCTAGGAGACGTCCCTTTTCTGTATTCTTGCCAAATAAATATTCCTTCTCAAAAACGTAGCAAAAATTTATATCATCACCTAACAACCATCTTGTCCATCTATTTTTCCATTGTCCATTTCCAATTTGACGAATTCCGAAACTACATATTTATGTTATTTGTTTCTCAATTCCAAAGAATTTTCTGATTTAAAATAATTTCGCTCCCCAGCGTCGAAGAAGAACCATTAAACTAGCCATAAATGTCTGAAGGAATTTGTTGCAACCAGAGAAGCGAAAACATTTCCTCACAATTAGGCATCCGCGCAAGTAGGTATTTCTATACAAATTGCTTCCATAAATTTCACTCGGTCAAATGGCCATACAGTCGTGTCAGTCGGACCGAAAATAGACACACCAAAACATGACACACAGTACAAAATGCCGCTGTACACATATTTCTTTCCCCAAAAATAACATTCACCAATACTAGCGGCCGACGCGAGGACGGGGTGAACAGCCTTATATTCCCCTAACTTGGCCGTCAGCCAATTTCCTGCATCGCAAAGCAGCCAAGTGCAAAAAAAAACACACACACACATTTAAATGTTGCAACATCTCACCTCACCTCATCGCAGCGGCTCTTAGTCAGCGAGTCTCACCCAACTGATTTCCCGTTGAATTGAATTGAATTGAATGAACCCATTTTTCGTGTTCGTTCAGGCTATGATGATGGTACGGGTACGGTACCGGGCTATTAATCAGAAATCAATTTTGGAACCAGAAAAACGAAGAACGAAAAACGAAAATATGAACCATACAATTGCACAACATTCCATGAGCCGCCGAACGCGATTGCCAATGAATTGCATCTTCAATCGTGCGTAACCATCAACTCTAACATGTTTCCTGTGAGTCGGCCGGCCACTGTTCGGCATTGAAGCTTATACGAAGAAGACGACGACGACGACGACGACCCGACATGAGCATCACCATCAACCTCGTTGTCATGAGAGTGGTAGTTGTCTTCAAAAAGGCAATCCATTAGAAAAATTAGATCTTACATCATGGAGGCACCTCTCGCATGCTCTGTGGTACTTGATGCAGCAACTAACCACTCCCGGTGATAATCAGGAAGTAATTTTTAATTCTTCTTAAAGATGACGGCGGTGACGGCGGCGGCAGGCGGCAGGCGGCAGGCGGCACACCACTATAGTAGTACTCGTGTAGAATGAATGATCTCTCGATCCTCACAACGCACGCTGTCCATCAATGTGTTACAAAACCGCTATTAACAGTGGCCTAGGGAATTCCTGAGCCCGGTCTGACTTGACTGCCTGCCTATTGCCTAGTCAAAGTGAAAGACCACTGATGGCATCTACTACTATTATAGTTATTATTATTACTTCAACTACTTTCTGAGGCAGAAGCGCGCGCGCGCGCGCACTTGTTTCGCGGCAGCCGCAGCAGGCCTTTGGGCCACAATAGTTGAATCAATGTTTTGAGAGATTGTGCTTGGTATGGTTCCATGGTTCTATGGTTCTATGATGCGCCTGCCAGAGGAATTCAAAAGAACAAAACTGGAAGCCAAATGTGCGATGAAAATTGGATGGAAGAGCAGCAGCCAGCAGCAGGAGCAGAAGATAATCTTGTTGAGGTGTTTGGAAACGAGATTTTTAGGAAGCAGGTTGCTGCTGCTGCTGTACCACTACCGCCACCGCCACCGACACCGCCGCTGTCGCTTATCCTGGTGGTGATTGTTCGTGGTTGGGACCGGCGCGTGTTACTTTAATCAACTTTTGTAGCGCGCCCAGGAGAATAGGAAAATGTTCAACTTTTTCTCGTAGGAGGAGAGGAATTCTCTCTATTTTTTTATATAGCAAAGTGGAAAATTGTTTATTAATGATGAGATGCACAGTTGATTGCAGTTGACATAGATTTAGTGGTTTGGCGGTGACGTAAGAGAGAGGTTCAAAAGCGGAGGCGGATTCAGTTAAATCTTCTTCCGAACTAGTTAGTCGGGAATGGTGACATTTAGAGGAGGTGGGTTGAAATTGGAATGCTAATATGCCAGCAGCCAGCAGCCAACAAGACTGTAACTGTACATTTTTGATGTGCAAATATTTTTGCAATGAGTTCAGCGAATTAAATGTTTTCAGAGGCTCACAGAGGTCTTCACATGAAATCACAAGAAATCAAGAGAATTTTCTTCGTCAAGATGGCAAACAATTTAGGGTCAAAGGATCGCCCCAAAGTATATCAGTGTTTGACTATGATGAGGTATCATAGGTTGATGGTTATCAGATGGGCAATTTTGACTTTAGTAAGGATACCGAATATTCGCTACGGACAGCTGTCCAATAAAAAATAAATCGCCAAAACCACTCAACAAGAAAACGGGCTTTGGAAAAGAAATGACAAAGCAAAGATTAACCTGCAGGAAAGCTTCCAACCATATTTTCTAAGGATAATAGGACAAATACTTGAGGCGTTTCTGGATAAAGCTTTACCTCATTTTTTAACGCAGAATTCAGGTTAACTTATGCCCCGGAAGGTGCTTACTGATTTCGCTTCTATTCGCAATATCAAAGCTACTTGATAAACTCCTGTTAAAAGACTCAAGCCAATTATAGAATACCTATTATATCTACCCAATTTAGAGGGAACCAACTTCTATATAAAAAGTGCATGGAATTGCGAGTACAGCAGAAAAATCTCTTGAGCACAAAAAACTCAGCTCAGCCATTTTTCTGGGTATGACACCTTGACACTCCGCGATCAAATGGCAGATGGAAGGAGTATGTCATTCGAAACTTTCTCGGTACATGAGACGCGTTTTTGAATCGCAAAATGGAGACAAATTTACTTAAATCACTTTTTAGGTTTTGAAAAATAAATTTTTCTCAACAACTGCACCTACGATTTTGATGTAATTTTGGACACATTTAACATAATTATTCAAAATACAAAAAACTATCAAAGTCGTTAGAGCCGTTTTTGAGAAAACGAATTTAATTTAAATTTAAAAAAATCGTTATGTGAAAAAAAAAATTTAAAAAAAATTATTTCAAAAATCGAACGGTTTTATAAAGGGTGATCCATTTCGAGGTTCCCTACTTTCTTAAAAAAAAAAAACACAGAAAATTCAAATTTAATGGAGAATGTTTATTATCATTTGAAAGAACATTCTTTGGCATTTATTTTTTAAAGATTATGGTAACTGGCGAATGACACGCGTGATGTTTTCCTCCAAGGCCTGAATCGAAGCGGGTTTGTCGGCATAAGCTTTTGACTTTACATATCCCCACAGGAAAAAGTCTAACGGTGTGATATCACACGATCTTGGTGGCCAATCGACCGGCCCAAAATGTGAAATTATGTGCTCACCGAAATGTTCTCTCAATAAGTCCATTGATTGATGCGATGTGTGGGAAGTGGCGCCGTCTTGCTGAAACCAAACGTCGCCGAGATCACGAGCTTCAATTTCAGGCATCAAATAGTCGGTTATCATGGCACGATAACGGTCGCCATTGATGGTTACGTTCGCACCGGCATAATTTTTAAAGAAGTATGGACCGATGATTCCACCGGCCCACAAACCACACCAAACCGTTGTTTTTTCTGGATGAAGTGGCAGTTCTTCAATCTCTTCAGGTTGCTCTTCGTCCCAAATGCGGCAATTTTGTTTGTTTACATACCCATTGAGCCAGAAATGGGCCTCATCGCTAAACAAAATTTGCCTCGAAAACGTCGGATCTTCTTGGAACTTTTCAAGAGCCCATAGAGCGAAGCGATGTCGCTTGGGAAGGTCGAGCGGCTCCGAGTTGCTGCGAACGGCGCCGAATCGACTCTCTACGGTCTTCGTGTACACTCTCAGCTACGGCCGCTATATTTTCTTCACAGCGTGCTGGACGTGGTCTATTCGGTCGAATATTATCCAATAATGAATGCTGGGTCTCAAAATGGGTGATGGTGTTGCGAATAGTACGCTCAGTAGGCCGATTATGTTGACCATAAGTTGAGCGAAGTGCACGAAACACATTCCTCACAGATCGTGAATTTTCATAATAAAGTTGAGCAATTTGTAAACGTTGTTCACGCGTAAGTCTTTCCATTATGAAATGCCAAACATTACTAAACAAAAATAACATGACAGCATGACACGACTCACACGTGATCTGTCAAAACAGGCTATTGAAAAAAAGTATCTCTACTTGGATCACCCGTTATATTACCGTTAATCGAATTTTTTTCCAAAAACTAAGTATGCAGCATTGTTGGTCCCATCTCATGTATCCTTAGTACAAAAAAAAAGACCAAAAACCTTGGAACCGTTTTCTAGAAAAATAGTGATAAGTGATTTTCACAAAAAAAAAATGTATGGCAGGTACCGTTATTTCAAACGATAAAGCAAAAACTAAAAAGATGCTCCGAGATGTAACCCAAAAAACATTATATACGAACTTTGAAGCAAATCCGTCGAACCAATTCGCCGTACGGTGCCAGGACAGACAGACAGACAGACAGACAGACCGACGGACGGCATTGGCGGACCCACTTTTTTGGACTTCTTGATATCTTCACTTATACCCAGTTTGAGTTCGAAATTTCCGCACGATCGCAATAACTCTCTCTTTAGTAGACTAATGTATAGGAGAAAGTTAAAAACAGGAGAGGAATTGTAAGACTGAGATATTTTAACGAGAAATATCTACCTATGTGGGACGTAATTTTAAGTATTTGCTAAGATGATGCATATTTGTTTGATCAATCATTTATGTCTTATTTTGAATAGTTACCATGTGCGTCCATTATTTATCGGACAATCATTTTATTTAAATATGTCAATGGTAGTTCTTGACCAGAAGTCGGTTCGCGTATTTTGGGCAAGAGATGTAGTGGAAATATGTGGTTTTTAGTTTTCTTTTAAAGGATTGCAGCCTTAAGTGTAAATGGAGTGAGAGATTCTAATCATCTGAGTGGGAATAGGGGTGCGGTCTTTCCTCCCTATTGCTCGCAGGTGAGTTGGTTTCGCTGGATTTCCGCTTGTCAGGCACTTACAAGAAGATGTGCGAATTCCTGCTTCGTGTTCTGCGTACGCATTGTAGCAACACTCATGCACATAATGTCGTTCATTATCATTTAATTTTAAATATTAATCCGCGTTTGACTAAAGCAACCCACACGTGCTCATGTGTCTTTTTATTTTTGGATTTTCAGTTGATGCTGACGGACCCAGCCAATCCATGAACAGAGTTGACCTTCGTGCATTTACATATATTTGCATATTAAAGAATTCTGAATAATTTTTTTATTTTGAAATAATATATATAAAAAAAAAAAATTAAAAAAAAAGTTCGGTCTATTTTATCTATATATTTTATAGACCTAAAGATAAGATAGACCCATCTATCAATTGCAAACAAACTGCTGTAATAACAGCAAGTTCTGAGCCCTGTATGGACGCAATGGATTCAGCTTTAGATATTGCACCAATTCGTCGAATTATTTCTTCGTCTTAGTCTAAATAAAACTGAAAATTATTCCCAACACAGTTGCTTTCCATTCCTCCTCGCAAGAAATATATTCAAAATTTAGCTAGCGAAAATGTGCCGAGGAACTTAAATGGAGGCTAAATTATGACAAAAGAATGTTTGATTTTTTAGCTGGAGCTGCGTACTACGCTCGGCTGAAATTCCTTGCTTGCTTTGCTAAATTTTGTTGAGAAATTGTTGAGGAAGCAGTCATATGCGGAATGGGTAGCAGATCTAAACGGTCTGGCCAGAGATTGTGCTTTCATATGCGGAAAGGAGGATGTAGGACGTCATATGCAGACACCATGATCAGGGATATGCTCACCTTTTGCACCCCACACGGCCACACAAAAAGGACCCAACTCTGGACATCAACTAAAGCTTAACCCTAGGATGGGCAACTTGCTCTAGCCAGACCAAATTTGATTTCGTCGTACGATATCTTTTGTTTCCTGCCAATCACCCGTTATGATTTTTTAAGAGGTTTAGAACTTTTTTTAAAAAAAAAACACAAAAAATTGGAAAAAATGAATGAAATATTTATTTGAATCGATAGTTTGAACCTTGCAATTTAATGTTTAAAGATAATTTCATGCAAATGTTGACCGCGGCTGCGTCTCAGGTAGCCCATCCGCTGAGTCCAATTTTGGCATACTCTTTCACACATATCGGCCGGTATCTCACGAATGAATGCATGGATGTTGGCTTCCAGTGCGTCAATCGAAGCGGGCTTGTCCCTATACACATTAGCCTTGGCATACCCCCACAAAAAATAATCTAATGGTGTCAAATCGCACGATCTAGGCGGCCAATTGACCGGCCCGAAACGTGAAATTAACTGTTCACCAAACTCGCCTCGCAATTGCGCCATTGTTTCGCGTGCTGTGTGGCATGTGGCACCGTCTTGTTGAAACCACATATCATGCAAGTCAAGAACTTCCATTTCGGGCAAAAAAAGTTTGTTATCATCGCTCGGTAGCGTTCACCATTGACAGTAACGCTGCGATTCGCATCATCTTTGAAGAAATATGGCCCAATAATGCCGCCGGCCCATAAACCGCACCAAACAGTGGCTTTTTCGGGATGCATTGGTAGCTGTTGCAATGCTTCTGGCTGATCTTCACTCCAAATGCGGCAATTTTGCTTATTTACGTACCCATTCAACCAAAAATGAGCCTCATCGCTGAACACAATTTTTCGATAAAAAAGCGGATTTTCACATTTTTCACAGAGCACGAATTTTGATAGTAAAATTCAATAATTTGCAAGCGTTGTTCATTTGTAAGACGATCCATGGTTAAATTGCAAACCAAATTGAAGCTGTTTGACAGTGACACAAGGTATTAAACACACGTCAGCTGTCAAAACCAGTGTTGCCCAAACCAAACCAGCTAAAAAATCACCCTTTATAAACCTGAAACTTCTTGAAACTTCTTTAAAGACAGTTTTCTAAATCTTCGGATAAGTTTGTGGAAGAAACTTTTTATTTAAATAAAAAAAAAATGTAATTAGACTGATTTCGAGTACTCCTTCGTGATCGCCTGGAACGGAACAGTGGTTCCAGCGGTACAGATGGTTCCCTTATCAACAGTCTCTCTGGAGCCGGAGTTTACTCTAGATATTATCGAATAAAATTTTCTAAATCAAGCAGAGATCCTTGCGATGCATTTAAGGAAACGAGTTAAAGGTGCTACCTTCTACATATGCTGATATAGCCCGGTTGCTTTTAAAACCTGCTCTGCTGCAACGATCACTGAAACTCTATTGCTCTTATTTGGGTTCACGTTCTTACTAGTATTCAGCGAAATGAAAGAGCTGATACAGGGCTCATTATCAGCCTATGTTGACCCACAACCATCCATAGAATACTGCACATCGTTTACAACATACCGAATACTGGGATGATGTCGCATCAATGAAGACATTAGAAGCTGTTGATCAACGGTCTAAAACCCAGCAGATTTAAATCGAATTCAATCTACAAGGACTGAGAAAAGAATTGACTAACCTTGTCACCGGTTTCAGTACTCTCAACAAGCATCTCAAAACTATCAGAGTTAGAAGCTCGGGCCTTTGTGAATGATATCTGGAAACACTTTATCTGTGAATGTCCGGCAAGAGGCAGACTCCGTGAAGAAGATCTAAATCAGATTGAACTAGCCAACCGCCTTCGCTTTGCCAAAAGCACTGACAGGTTCAGAAATTCGTTCTGAACTAACAGTTCTGTGGTAAGTTTAAGCAGCCAATGGACCACTATGTCTAAGTGCAATACAATACAATACAAAAACATTCGAAACATATTAGTTAAACTGGCAAGAAGCTTATATGGGCCACATCTCAAGCTAAAAATAAAATATGGTCCGGCTGGACCAAGTGGTACAACTTATCGCCACCAAAGTGATAGCACATCCTTAAGTTTAACACATAAAAACAGGACCATTTTGGTAGTAAACTCGGACCCTAACTAGCTTCTGGTTTCTACGCAAATGGGTTGTAAAGCAGATGTCGTGTTTTAATTTGTTGATACACATTATTAACCAATTTTCTTTGTCAAAAAATGCAAAAGCTGCCGAGAAAAATTAGAAATATAATCTCTTCAACATATGCCACTATCCAAGAACGCCGGTTTTCGGTATTTAACAGCTTGAACAAAACTAGATCTCATTGGTTATGTAGATTCTTGGGCATAAAGAGCCCTCACAGTCTTACTTACTTACTTAGTTAGGCGGCAGTACAGCCCGGGGTGGACATGGGCCTTGGCTTGAGGGGCTACCACTTGGGCGCGACACCTAATGCTAGTCTTTTCTCTGTTGCGTTGTACTTCAGTATAAGTATAAGAGTCGAAGATTTTGCGGGCTGGAGCGTTTATCTTAGCCACCTCAAATGCACAATGCGCAGTTGTGTTGATCAGGTCGATGTAGCTGTACAGCTCGTACAGTTCATCAGTGAATCGTCTCCGATCTTTTGACATCAAAGATCTCGCTTTGAACAGACGGACAATGACAATGATGCCAAAAACTAGACATGGCTCTGTATAGTCTGTCTCTTGGACGCTGTCATGTGCGGCTTTAAAATTGATAAAAAGGGGAATGGATTTGAACTTCTTGGTTGGTTAAGCGATTATATTAGAAAAGATGCGTTCTCACTTTAGCCTCACGCATGGCTGCCTAGTCTTTGCCTCACGCATAGCAGACTAGAAAGGGTGGGAGGCACGCCATCTTAGTAAGGCATTCCCTTCTATGTCTGGCAGCAGCGGGCGAATTCAACAGTGGCGAACTAGTGTTATCCCTATATATGAGCTGCTTCAACGTATTTGAAGAAAGTTAGTGGCTGATGAGCCCTTTACGGACACATTCCCGAAGCGAATTTCGGACTCTGGAACATTTTCGGCTCCTTTTTTCCTAGGGGCCTCAAAAAAGGCAACGGTCCTCCAGGTTTGGGACTTTGCTTTGGTTTAACTCCCCAACTACTTCTGATCCTTACTAGTCGCTCTCCCAGTTTAACCTACCTACTACCTCTAATTAAATTATTCAGTCGAATTGGCATTGCCTTTTTAATAGAAAAACAAAAAGTGATATGCAAAGTTGGAGACCAATTTTGATTGCTTCATGGATATACGCTTTGTTTCCCAATTACGAAAGTAACTGATTTACGGAGGACAAAAATTAGTTAATTCACTTCAGTGAACGCGAGACTAATTGAAATATTATATTATCATCCTAGTGACCCCGTTCAAAACGCCATTCTAATGACATCCATTTGATGCATCAATAGAGAACTAAATTGTTGCACAAAGTCTTGCAACGTTACTCAATTGAAATGAGAGCAAATGCCAACTTCC
The DNA here is from genome assembly GCA_963576555.1 of Ferdinandea cuprea. Lineage (NCBI taxonomy): Eukaryota > Metazoa > Arthropoda > Insecta > Diptera > Syrphidae > Ferdinandea > Ferdinandea cuprea. The sequence goes on along the minus strand of OY754961.1, from coordinate 82,021,419 downwards.
TGGGTCATTGTAATCTAAAAATATGAAGAAAAAAATATATCACATATACCTGGGTACCTACTTGGCTGTTGGAGTTAAAATCATCGTCCACTTGTTGCACGAACGAGTCATGACTCTTTTACAATACGAAATCGCATTCGCATTCAAATGTCTACGCTCCACTGTCACAACATTCTTCTTGTACACTCCAAATCTGCACCGGAGCCCAATCCCAATCCCAATCCCACAAATTTGTTCCAAAGACATGACATTTCAATATAAGCCAAGCTGTGGCTGATGCTGCCACTGCCGCCGCCGCCGCTGCTGCTGCCGCTTACCGCTATACATGTCGCGGCATTATTACAATCGAGCGCGCGCATTCGAAATTGTTGCAAACGTTGCCATTTGTTAAATCATCATCACCATCGTCATGATGACGATGATGATGATCGTCCTCATCATCATCATCTTCATCCACAAAACCATTAAATGCCGTTATCTTTTGATTACACAACGCGCCGCGCATAGCTAACCGTGCTGGTGGTGGTGGTGGTGGTTGATGGTGATGGTGGGCACCAGTGGTCGGTCGCCGCCGCAATAACCCGCCAAAAGGTGCAAAAATAGACGCAAGTCCACAACCAGGAGAGGAGACCAACTTCCAAGTATCAAGAATCAGGAATTAAGAACCAAAACCGAAACCAAACCGACACGACGACAACAGCGCGATGGCGACGACTTGTAGTACACTCGATTGGAATTTCAACAAGTTACGTTCTAGACATCGCCATCCACGCCTTCAGGAGATGAGTAGGTAACCACTGTAAGGCATATTATAGAGGTACTATTACGTTTGCGGAATGCCAAAGACTAGGTGAGTACAGCGAACAGCAACAGCACTAGAATCATCGAACCACTTGACAAGGAGGTGGATGAGGAAATGCTCTCTCTTTCTTCATGTTGGACCGGGCGCGCGAGAGTTGTAGCCACTTGGACAGCCGAGATGTAGTTTGACGAAAAATTACTTTAACCTGGCACGAGATTTTATGGTTTCGATATAAGAAGCGGAAATTTAACAAAAAAACAAAAAACGTAAAATGAACTGTGAGATTGTGCGGTTTCTTTTTTTTCTTTTTAACTTTGGCGAAATGATTTTTGTTTTGTTTTTTTTTTTTGGAAGTCGAAGGGGATTCAGGCTTTTTTAATTGTTTTAATACCGAGATGGTGGAGTTTTTCAGTAGTTCAAAGTCTGTCAAACATCCCAGAGAGGGAAACTGCCATGAGAAGCTTCTCAAATTTTCCGTTCAGAGCTGTCACTTACACAAAAGTTGGCAAAGATAAAGCTTTAAATGCCTAAAATTTATTTTCAGGGCAATTTTTATAGTCTTTTTTTAAAGAGCTTTAACTCTGTCAAAAATGATCGCCTCGAGAGGAAATAAAAGGTATGCAGGTCATAAAGGTTAAAAAGACGGAACCCCACAATGGAGAGTCATCAATAACATCCTGAAAAGGCTTGGGACAACAGGTATAAGTGCCACGACATACGAAGATGACGTGGTCATAATAGTACAGGCAAAAAAACTTTAAAAAAATTGTAAGCGAGCAGACGATCATCCCTTGGATAAGAAGCTGTAGACTCGCCCTTCTTAAACGCAACCAGAAAATACAAGATGCCGCATTGAAGACTCCCAACACTTAACGGAGTGGAATTGTTCCTTTCGGACATTGCGACATATCTGGGCGTAATTTTGGATAAAAAACTAACTTGTAGTCTTAACGTAGCGGAAAGAATTAAAAAGGCTCATTTTATATACAAGAGAACGATGGGAACAACTTGGGGCTTAAGACCGGCTGCATGCGGTGGTGGTAAGACCCATACTTACATACTGGCACACTAGTGTGGTGGACAATATCTAATAAGAAAACTGTCTACGGAATATTAGGCACGGTTCAAAGAACGGCTTGCATAGCCGTGCGGGTGCATTCCGTACCAACCCTACGGCAACATTGGAGACCTTTCTGCACCCAATACTAGTTGATTTACAGATCAAAAAGCTTACTGGCAACAGTGCGAGAGAAGGCATTCATTTGGGTCACTTCAAGATCAGTAGTTTCGAACGTGGCACGGTCCTAGTTCCCATCAGACAATCTGGCTAAGAAGAATAGATGTCGCCTGCTTCATCGATAGCCTTGGCGGCACTTGGAAGGCAATTGAATGAATTATAATAGTCAGGGGCTGTTCGCACAATGTTCAAAACATTATACAGTCAGAACCGGGTGAGACTGTGCTGGGTGGCAGGACACTGCGGTGTAGAGTGAAATAAACAAGCGGACGAGTCTTGAAGAAGACAAGGGCTACTCGCGATTAGTGAGATTGCTGGCATCAAACCTCTGCTCTGCAGAGCTAGGGCTACAATTGAAGATAGAACTATAAGAACTGCCAACCTAGGTTACTGAAGGCTCCCTAGCCAATAGGAACTTTTTTTAAAATTAAGCATGAGAAGAGACTAAATGTACGCTTTTTTATTCTTCTAATGGCTGGAGGAAAATAAGGCCGAATCTTTCATGATCGCTTTCTGGATACAGCGAACTGAGATCTAGTAATCTGTTCATCATGACAAGTACTTAACGTGAACTAGTTTGACATATTTGAAGCTGACGTCAGTAAGGACATTTAGGGACTAGTCTGAGAAGGGTTCTGATAAGTTTTTAAGAGCTACTACTTTTCTTAGTAAGCTTCTTCTAAATTTGGGCTCCGCTCTTACTAACGTCGAAGCTCAATCGCACGGCCTTGTAATAGATCTTCCGTAGATGACTTCTCGACTTTCCAACTTGCAAATGGACAATTAAAAAGATGTGAAAGGACGTAATTGAAGACATAACACCGAACAGCGCCTAACTAAAATGCCGGCGAGTTTTAGTCTAAGTAAGCCGTCGTAAATAGCAAACATCTCAATGTCTCTCTAAATGCCTATGGTTTCTATCACTTGAGGGACAGAACTCGTGGAAGCATCTTCTTTTCACACACTGAATGTCTCCGATTTATCACTTAAATTTCTAAGGACATCGGAATGGCAAGCAAATTTTGTGTAATAACGAAAAGAAAGAAAAGCACACTAGGAGGCCACAATTTTGGCCAATCCTCCCATGAAGGGTATCATAATGGCTCTATAAGGACCTAAGTGTACCATTGAAGAGACCGCCGTCTCCTAAACCAAACTCAGTCAACCTATGTCGACAACATCTAAGGTCGCAGGAGACTTAGAAGACGGAACTATTTGAATATATTGAAAGAGCGGTCACAGGGTGGAGTTATACTTAACCCATAAAAATTGAACACTCCAAGTCGAGACACATACACTACAGATTCTAGCTTAATGAGTTCAAAAAGTGTTACTTCTATAAAGATCGCCAGAAGTGCATGCAATGCCAGGAATCGATACCAAGGGGCACCAGAAATATTTCTCAAGTCAATAACTGCAATATGTCAAAGTAGAGGTATAATAAAACCCAAGACTCGCTTCCAATATACGAACTTATAGCGCAAACAGAGTAAAGCTGCGTTAAGTGTTTGAGTTGAAAGTATCCAGGTGGTAAATCCACGCCATTCCTACGGATATTGAGTGGCTAACGTCAATTCACGTGAAATAAAGTCCTGTGAAGTCGATTCCCGTGCAGTTTTTTTCTTGCATCGTTCGTGTTCAATGAGGTTTTGGCATTAGAAACCCGCAATGTGGTCTGAATGTTTTGTACCTGACTTAAGCTTCTTTTGAAGCTCAACCACAGCACCAAGTGTAAGAAACCTCCCAAACTCTCAGGCAATCACAGCCCATAATTTAGCCTCTGCCATGCCTAAAAATGAACCCCCTTCCCAAGCTCGTAATCCATTTAGATAAAAATCTCGTCAATAAAACTCACCGGCCTAGCAGTACGTACTTGCAACTTCATCGACTAAATGAATTCTCTCACGAAACCCCAATCTGTCACTACTTAATCACCTTCCAATAACACTCACTCACTACCACAGTCAGGGGCTGTAGGGCAAACAACTCCAGTAGTCAGTTTGTGAAATCTGAAAAGTCGTTGCCCGCTCAGAGTTAGAAATTGAAAATTTGTTCTGACAAACGAACTTCAAACAGATTGCCTATCGAAAAATCAATTTCCTGTCAACTTTGCGCGTTGGCCTCTCGTGTCACACGCATCGAGCGAACACTTTTTTGTTGTTTATTTCGTTAGGCAGCAGCACGGTAGTCGCGTCCGTCGTTAGGAATTTATTCCGCCGGTGACCTGGACTTTAGAGGAGAACTTGAGCACACACGAGCTTCAGAATTGGAAACTTGATGTCAATTATTTTCGGCAAGGTAAACGAGTGTTGGATTCTGTGCGGTTTCGGTGTGGTAGCGGTAGGTAAGCCAATAAAATCAAATGACAAGTTGACAGCCTATGACCAGCGTAACCGATTGTCAAGCTGTCAGTTTTCGTTTGGTTTTAATACGCGTGTAAGGGAATAGCGATTTCAAGTACGAAAGCTTCACGCCGCATGAAGCATTTCTTTATAAGTAATTGATTGACAAGTTATTATTGGAAATTTAAAAACTAAAGCCCAGTGTCAGATAGGGGTCATTGATAAATGACTTGACCGTCAGCGAATTACACGTTGGATGGGGGGAAGACGTTTCAATGTCATGGTTGGTTGGTTGATTGCATTTATTGATTTGTTGAGTTTTGGCGGGGAAAATGTTACGTATACGCCACGCCGTGTGTTTAAGTTTAAATCACAACATTTGGGTGGATTTATGGGAGTTGCGGTGTCAGATTTTGGACTTCTCTGATTGATGTGTGCAACTAAGTCATGCGAATAATAAATGGAAATTACTTGATCTGTGAAATGACCTGCAGTGGCGGCACAGTTAGTGATCAAATGAAGAAGCTATGAATGTGCTACTAATTATTGGACAGGTTCAAACACAAGTCAAGGATTCGATGTGAGCGGCTTTTCACAAATTGTAAAAATTGGTCAAACTAAGGGCAGAGTGACGACGAATATGTCCACGGGAAGTTCAAGCAAATGCCTTTAGGCAGCATTCCTTGCAGGAGATTTGATTTTGTTGGCTTAAAGACGTTGAGCTGGTTGCCTTATGGCAGAGAAGAGGAATCTGAGAAAAAAAAGCCAATATCATTTTAGGGCCAACTAGACAAATCAGTAATAGGCAAAACATTTTATGACCTAAATGGAGCTTTAACCAAATATTTTGAACTGACATGTCCTCTAAGTTAACCTGTTCCTCGCAAACTCATTGCAAAAGGCTCCTTACCAACGAATGATGACTAGAAGAGACGAAAAGTTCTATTCCAGAACCAGACTGGAACGCCCAGACCCAGATTGCTCAAAAAAGTTCCTATTGTCGTAGCCTGAGAGGACAGTCGGGAGACTTGCAACCTAAGTGCAGACACAGGTGCCAAAACAGATTTGGTTGTTGGAACTTGATTGACCGGCCGGAAGAAACCCCAGAACTACCAAATTCACAGAAGGAAAAGACGCGTTCGATGAGGCTCTATTTTAGTAAATTAACTAAACCTGGGGAATCTAAACTTAAAAGATACGTGAAGAATGGTAGTACGTAGAGTTGATGCCCAACGGCAACAAATGACCAAGAGCTCACCCTAAATCACATCATTATGTAAGAAACGATCAGAAGAAGGTTCAGAAGAACTTTTCTCAGGACCCGAACCTGTGCTGGGTCTACCTACTTCTTTAGTCATGTCTTCCATTGATGCTTGGATTTTTCACAAGTTGCGGTGGATCTAGACAGACCAAACTATTGCGCCCGGAAATTTGCAAAAGGTCTGCGTCTTTTTTTCTAACTCTTAGGAGAATCGACTGTATGCTGCTTGTAGACGTCTTTTCGGGCCACCAAGCCTTTGCTAAACACTTAAATGTGGTGGGCCTAAGCGACACCACTACCTGTCCTGCTTGCGGTGAGGAGGATGACACAGCAGAACACTTTTCTCCGCCACCTGATGCGTCAGGTCAGGGATTTTCGGGGCTGACGTGGTGAGTGCCGAACATCTAAGCTCTTCATCACTGGAGCTCCTTCTCTTCTTCGAAAGACGGGTAAACTAAGTACAGTCTGAATGGTTGTACAATTGACCTGTAGTTGTGTCTGAGCGCTCCATTAGATAGTAGCAACCTCCGACAACAAAAAAACAAAAACCATCGATATTGAAATTTCCTATTTCGTAAAACTACGCGGGTTTTTAAAGCTGAAAATAAAGTAAGCTTGCGTTCAGTGCAAAAAAAATAGCGCTTCTGCGAAATCCCCTTAAAAGTCTTGGTGTTTAGAAAGTGTTACGACTTTACAGGTAAAGCCTGATTTTTGATTGAGCAAAACCAAAGCTGGAAAAACCAGATCGAAGACGCTGGCAAACTTGGTTACTATAACAATAAATAGACCACTAGAAAGCTACCCTAGCACTTGATGGGTTAGATCCTGAGTTTTTTGAAGGCAGTTCAAAATGCTCGGTAAAGTTTTCCGGATCTCATGATGCTCTTAACTGGACGAACCTTAGGTGCATTTAATTTTATCCCAGAGGATGATGCTTTGACTCCTAGAGTTGTATGAATTCTCTAATGGACAGCGCGGAAGTTTTAACTTGTCGCAAACTGGGCTCAAAGGGTTGCTCTCTAAGAACCATTCCGATTCGTACTCAAGTCGAAGAAGGTTTTTTAGATCGACTTTGCTTACATCCAACTCATCTTAATTTTATGCTATTTAGGACTAGGCATCCGCATAACAGGTGACGAACAGATTCACGTCCAACAGCGCAGTGTCCCATATCCGAAAATCCTTTGCGGCTTAGACCGTTTACGAATTTTGATCTCCTTTTGCTAACCGCTGACCATAGCTCTTCAGTATACGTGCATGTGTCGAGTTGTATCCAGCGTCCGAGATATCCGTGTGCCCTGACACACAGCAGAGGGTTACTGTGTTGTTAGATGATATCTCGTCGAGGCAAGCGCCTATGGCACAGTCCGTTTTATCTTCAAAAGATGATTATAAAAACTAAGACTTTTGTCGAATGTGCCTGAGAGCATTTGATTGGCACCTGATTGAGAGTCGAATCAGTAGGAATGCCAGTAAAAATGGACACCTACTTTCTGATCCCTCAATCTTGATCATAACCACGTCGGAAAGACGTCTTGAACCACTAAGCGAGAGGTCGCTGGTTCAAATCCCGACCTGTGCCACCTGAACGTTTTTATTCGCTGGCTCACCCCTTGCGAACGTCTGACAAACATCCAAGAGTAAAAAATGTCATGAGAAGCTTCTCAAAAATGAATTGCCGATCGGAATCGCCATTAAACTGTAGGTCCCGCCATTCGTGTCAAAAATATAACTTCGCACATTCAATGGTTGGAGAAGTTAGGCTTTAGGTCCTGTATGGGCCGTTTACGCCTAATATTTATTTATTTGTTTAATCACACTAGATGTCGACTATTCGATTCCTGACCTTCTTGTTCTCTAGAGAGAAGAAAGAGCTCTTTTGGGGGTAGAAAATGTCATAATCTCGATTTTACTGCCCACAATCTAGGACCACGTCGGTCACATTGACCGAACTTCGACGGAGAGTATTGGCAGAACAAGGAGGTGAGCGGAGAAGTGTTCGCAGGCTCAGAGCCAGAACTAGTTATCTACGTATTGGGTCAGTTTAGCTGCCCAGATATGGTTTTATAAATGACAGGATTTCTCTGACCACGACCAACTCCACTTGCTACTGCTGAGTATTCAGAAGAAGAGATTTAGTAAGCGTGAGAGTGCTCTGTAAAATTACGATCAAATCGCGAAATTTCCAATCGAAGAAAGCAAGATCGGCGACATTAACTACGCACAAAATTTTCCCGCAAAGCCTAAACGTAAATTACATAATTGCCAGGCACATAAAAACCCAACATTATAACCATCGCCCACTGTTATAGGTTTTTCCCAAAAAAAAAAAAACAAAAACTTCAAGTGAATGTTCAAAACCTTACGCTGCCATATAAGACAGGGAAATACTCCAACTCGGCTTGCCAAGTCAAGTGCTGCTAATACCTAAATATCACCTTACGCAGCATACCCGTCACTTTCGCGTAACAAAATGAATTTGCCAAGCGACAAAGGCTGCAGCCAAAACTAGGCTTTTAGGGAAAGTCATTTAATTTCACGCACTTCACCTGGACTCGTAACTTCCGTATAATTGTCCACATATGCGTCGCGCAAATACACACAACAAAAACACCTGAGTCGAGTAAACAATAAAATGTGATCTATCAGACGAGCAACAACGAGGATGACAAGGTGTGAGGAGGTGGCACAGTGGGGCGCAAAAAGGCCAGAAGCAACCGATTAAAAGTAAATAAACGAAGCAAAGCAGTAACAACAACAACGACGACGACGACGACGACATTCGGTGCAAAACCGTGCGCATGTTATATTGCGGCCATAATTCAAAATACCACCGGGGCACGACTTTGCCACCGACATCAACACTTCTTCAGCTTCAAAGTGAAGCTACTACGTAGAGTCACAGTCGTCGTCGTCATCGTCATCGTCTTCGTCGTGTCTTTTGCACTACGAAACGTAACAAATAATCGAATGACATAATTGTTGCGACATTTTGAGAGTTCCACCAACCGTGAGATACTCGATTCTTCTCCAGTTTTGAAGAAGATCACCCACAACTGAGAGATGACGATGGTTGACTGGGGAGTGGGGTGGCCTGATACCGTCTCACGCTTCGTAGATAGATGGAGAAGAAGAAAAATAAAACTTGTCAATTTGCCAACGCGAAGTATGCTTTGATGGAAATTGACAGTTTTCCCTCGTGAAATAAGAAGGAACTGCTGGAGATTGCCTAATGCCAAAAGACGACGACGACGATGACGACGAGTGGGAATGGGCCCCCCGAGAAAGTTATGAAATTCCAGGCAACTGCAATATTTTTGGAACACTTGGCTAACGCGACACAATGTTGCGCACGTCAAACAGAACAAAAAAGAATCTAAAAAATGCGGTTGCACCCAATCCATGCAAAGTGGATTGCTATGGCACGTACCGAACCGCCAACCTATATTTGTTCACTTTGTGGATATTGAGGTGCATTTTTGATGCTGTGCTATTTTTTGTTTTCCCGTCCCCGATCATTTTTAATGTTTTGTGACAGAATGTGACAATAACAATTAAAAGTGCAACAAAAGTATGGAAACTGTGCTATGCAGGTGTTGTTTGCGGTGCGTCGTCGTTTCACCTATTATTAGCGTTTTACTGTGGGAGCTTTAAATGACTCGTTTTTTTTTTCTTTTTCTTTTCTTGATTGTATAATTGGCTTAGGTAACATCAAGATTTGTTGGTTCTCCATTGTGTATTTTAATTGTTGTGGTCTGCTGTGTTTTTTTTTTTTTACGTAGAACTTGGTACTTTTAAGGAGAGTCTTTATGTGAATAGAGCTGTCATAAGCGGGCATGAGTATTTGTTTGTTCCATTGGCACTTTGGAGAGTGCTGAAGTGGAGATGTTTATTAATAAACACTGATCCGGTAGTAATTTTGATGTAATTAAGCGAGTTGGTGGCGGGTGTTGGTACTGAGTTCTATACAACTAACCTTGGAAGCTGTCGAATGATGCCGGTAATGTGCTTCCGGACTAATATAAGATGCGTACGGTTCAGGTTTTGACTGACATATACGTCACTCACAAAAATAGTCGGGCAAACACTATGATTGTAATTTAGTAGATCATGATTGGTATGAGTATGGAAAAATTCCCTTCGAAGAAATCCCCGAATAAAAAATTCCGCTACGAATCCCTAATAAAAGCAATCAAAAGATCCGAAGGGATTCGAAAAAAGCATTGCCTGAATGAAAAATTTAGTTTCCATTATTTTCGAAGTCAGCTGATTTATATTACAATTATCGAATCGAAACGGTAAAAAGAAAAATCCCTGAAATTAAAAAAAAATTTCCTAAATTTTCCCAAAACAATTTTTTTACCTATTTTTATTTTCTAGTAAAAATTGACTTTTAGTTCTTACAGATTTGTAAGATTGACTTAATTTAAAATATATATGTAATGAACAATTTATGTGTCGAATATATTAAAATATTTTTGGGTTCAAGTTAAAAATTCCCAAAAAAGGATTTTTGTTAAATTGTCCGTGAGGACTGTGCCACCTGTCAAATTCAAATTCAAAAACTTAAAAAAATTATTTTGTCGCTCATATTTTGGAAATCAATTGCAAATTCAAAGAAGGCGACTGAGGGACGCATCTAACATTTGGATGTAACTCTGCAAATTATTTAATTCTTTTAATTTCATTGTTATCTTTCGTAGATTTAAAAGAAATTTCCGACTAAACAAAGGCGGCTCAAATACGTCATTTAAGAACTTGAAGCGGAGCTGGAGCCAGGCCTGTTAGCATCTTCTTTCAACCCAATCTGTCAATCGAGTGCGGCGCAGAGACTTATAGCTGAAGGCGACTACAAACTTGGCACTGCGAACGATTTCTAAATAAGTAACGTTCTTCATGAATTTGAAGAATTTAAAACACGTATCATTATTTATAAATGAATAAAATTATTTTTAAAAGAATATACATTTTGTTACTGTTAGCCTACGACAGAAAGAACTTGTCGTAGAGAAGGACAAAATAATTCAAGTTTTTTCGGAGGTGGTGATACCAAAATCTACGAATTTAGTAGCAGTTTTTCCTCGACGAAGGGAACTTGGAATAAATTTTTCGGGATACGACGACGACGACGACGACGTAATAGGGGTGATTGAGTCGAAGCTCCTTGTTCTGACACCACATATAGAGTCTTCCAAAGGCTTCCGGTAAAAGAATGCAATCATACTCAGACTTAATAGGTCGGAACACTTTCAGCACTGGCAGTTCACAAATAAATCAGGAATTTCATTAAACAATAGAAGAAAAAGTAAAGTGTCATATGACTTCCCTGCGGGACCCCAGACGTAATATACCCTGGTGATGAAAGTACATACTGAATACGATCCGTAAAAGATAGGAGCGAATCCATTTAAGAACATTAGAATGAAATAAAAACCTATTAAGTTTGAAAATTAATATAACGTGATTAATACGGTCAAAAGCCTTAGCAAAGTCCGTACTGTAACCCTTTCTCAAGGACATTCAAGACCGTGTGACAAAACGGCTTAGGTATGGTGGAAATTTTGCAAATTGAACGATAATTAGAAATATCATGCCTCGATCCGGATTTCAAAAAAGGTGTTATAAATGAGTTCTTCCAAACCTTCAAAAACTGTCCAGTCTGTAGAGAGAAATAAAATTAGGATTTTTATCTAATTTTAATAAAGAGAGAGAGAGAGCTGTTTGAACTTCCTCGATGGAGCACTCGAGGTTACCAACAATTAAGTTATCAATTGCGTTTTTATGTGGGATAGTACCAATAGTGGTCAAGATAGTCATGGACGAAGGAACATAGGTGGAAGAGCAATGCAATTGCAGAATGGTCTCCCACTGCTCATCTTCGTGGAAGAAGGAACATTACATTTCTCCCACAAATGTAAGAGCCAGGGCAAGTGCAAAGAAGGTGTTGTATGGTCTCTTAATACTCCTTTGTCCATGCAGCTTGTCTATAAGATAGTGTACAGTGAAGATATCCATTGTAGAACCGATACGTGCAATCTTTTTAGAGAGATGAAACACTTTCAGAGCATTTTAGATCCAGCTTAGGCCAAATCCGTTGTGCCATTTCTCCACCTAAGGTTGTTTTTCTCAATAGCTTCATATTTTAGCATTACTTAACAGCGATTGGAATGCCTAATCAGGTGAAACTGGAAGGCCGAGGTCGTAGGCCTTCCAGTTCCCTGCAATATCTCTAAGCCCCGGCAACCAACATAGGTGAATATTGAACTTCTTCGACATCTCCTTAAGAAAATATCGGCAGTCTAGGGCTACATTATATATGTTATTTATGTATTTCTATCAGCCATTTGCTTATCGGCACGCATGCTGCCAAGCTTGGAATTCCCCATACCACCCACTGCCGTAGCTGTGAGGATATTGCTGAAAAGAAAAGTGTAATGCATCTACTATGTGGTTGCTCGGCTTTAGCTAAAACGGAAGCATTACTGTCTCTAAGGGATAAGCTAGGTAAGTAGGTAGATTGACCGGTTTCCAACTCCAGAGTACGAAACACACAATTAGCGCTTGAAGTCTGTTTTGGAACAAACAATGAAGTGACTTAAAATAGGTAGAAAAAAAGATTAAGTAGTATCTCAAAACCAATCCGTGGTATTGAGGAAGACAATACAAATTTAGAGAAACTGAGTCTATTAATTTTAAACCTGCTTGGCTGTCCGATAATATACGGATTTTCTCGGTTTCTCATCAGCCAAGACAAAATTCATTCACACTACCAGTTAGATAAGTTAGACGGAATGAGAAACTGAGACTTGTCTATTAAACCCGCACAACAAACCCCGAGGTCCCGCAGCCAACAACGATTTGCCCAGTTTGTAAGATTGTCTAGTGCATTCTGAATGAGTTCATTTAAGGTATTGAGATGGCTTTCTGAGACGACAATAGCAAAGTCATCTGCATAGGCGAACACTTTATATGGAGGAAATGCTAAACCTAACCTCTCTGGACATATGCGGCATCAATCAAAACTGCAAACAGGCTCGGCGAATCCGGGCTGTGGTATAGCACAATAGACCGGTTCAAAAGAATAATCAGATACAGACTGGCTCCTCTAGAATTTTTAATAGAAAAGACTGTGCGATGCTTACCAGCTCGTGCAACTATTGAAACCGAATTAACAGTCGTCCTTAGCGTCGACATTTTCGTGAATGTACCCTAAGTTAACTGCCATCGTATCACCGGTTTCATGGAAAATCGAAAGCCATTAAATCCTGAAAAATGCACAGTTGAGGTGAGCAGTGACAAAGGGATTCACGGGGATACATCCCATTTTCTCAATCACTGCCGAAATCTTTGTCACTTGAAGAACAGACCACTTGGAATGCAAAAACTTTCAAGGTATTGAAGAATTTTTCATCGTCCTTATATTCAAACTTCACAGGTTTCTGAAGAAGTCGGTCTGGCTAGACAACATTGAATAAAAACGACGAGAAAATAAACCAAAGTGGACCGAGACATCAAATATGCCCTACCGAAAGTTGTCGCAGTGCGTTGATAAGGACTAGAGGAAGGGTTTGCTCTGGGTTCAATCTGCTTCCCAGCCCTCTAACTATACCTAACTTATGTAGTGTTTGTCATACAAAAATACCTGCCTCTGCTATAGGTATTTGATGACTGGATTACTCCATTTTTGTTCAGCAGAACTCTTTCCGTCGCGAAAATTGATCACACTGCGATGCGACAAATACAAATTATGCGGTTCGAATTCTATTTCAGAAGTCACCCTTTATTTGAAGAGGTTTTAATTTATATACTTACAAGAGTTTTAAGTAATATTTTGAGGTACATACCTGCAAGGAAGAGAAAAAAAATATTAGTGATTTGCTTGTCAAAAGGGAATAAAATAAAATGATTGCGGAAGTCGACGGCCGATACATCGGACTTTTAAACTAAGAAAAAGGAGAAATGCGCAGTATTTGGCCCTACGAAAGCTATTAATTGTTAATAAGTTTTCTTCACGTTTGTCCCGATTGAAACTATACTATAATTTTTTGTCTTGAAACTCGTCTTTGATGTTTTAATTAGAAAAAGACAAAGGTAGCTCTTAGAAGTTTGCCTAATGAAGGCAAAGACAAAACAAGTAAAGTTTTTAACGAGCAGAAGTTAGCTAGTTCATGTTGGAATTAAGGCAAAAACGATGGCTATGCCGGATGCATTTGGAAACATGGAGTGATAGACAGAAAGCTTCAGGGTGGTAGAGAAGACTGGAAGATTACTGAGAAGATATAGATATCAATTTGAGGTCTTACTAACTTTCTTATGTGGAGCTACTGTTCGAAGTGTACATGTTTCTCAAGCAATAAGTCTTTCGAGGTACAGAAAGTACTAATGCCACAATAGGTTTCATCACTTGACACTGTCTCATTGGCAACAAGGCTTGACGTATACTCAAATGACTTTTGTATGACATGGAATAGAAGAGAAGGAGGAGGAAGAAACCGTCCTATGTCTTATTTGTACTGCCTTTATCTCTCCCAAAAACCAAGGACCAAGCAAAAAGTCTTTTTCCATGCTGATCTTGAAGACCTGATGAACTATAGACCTTAAGAAAGTCTCTTTTGCTACATTAAAAGCTTTAAATAGTTTAAAGAGAAGGGTGGAAAATCACAGATCAATGTGGTACCACAACTGACCTTATTCGGAAAGAAGAGAAAGAGGCGGAAGAAACCGTCCGATGTCTTATTTGCACATGCCCTTATCTCTCCCAAAAACCAAGGACCAAGCAAAAAGGCTTCTTCCATGCTGATCTTGAAGACCTGATGAACTATTGACCTTAAGAAAGTCTCTTTTGCTACATTAAAAGCTTTAAATAGTTTAACGAGAAGGGTGGAAAATCACAGATCAATGTGGTACCACAACTGACCTTATTCGGCCATAAGGACTTGTGAAATAATACAAGTTGGCAAGGCTTCCTTTTTTTCGATAGAAGTCGAAGATTCTGCGGGTTGTAACGTTAATGTTCATTCGCACCACATTTCCGAGCTATTTTATGTGCCCAATTTGCCGTACTTTTCCGCTCGCCTACCTTGTCGTTGAATGGTTTCCTCTAAGACTTCGCGCAAGAGCGAGAAAGCGGCCTGCATCAGAACACATGTAAACAGTTTTATCGCTTTCTCGCTTTACTGTGCGCTTAGCCTAAGCCAGGTAACTATAATTTGATCCGCTTTCAGAAAAGTCAACTCTGATTTGAAGTCAACTAAAATAGGGGTATCTTACAGCCTCAGAGTTTAATCTGAGTTCTGACGTTCTGTCCAATTCGTCGATATTGGGGAACAAAATCAATAATTTTAAGAAAACTACAATTTTGCAGAAAATCATGCTCTGCCGTATGATAAACGACGACAAAAGTGTCTTTGGCTGCCACCTTCCTAGTGAAGTGCTCAGTGGGTTGCAAGTTAAACAGCGTTTCAGACCTGGGACATCAGTTGAGTCAGGAAAAGGTTATTCTTCTGGAGTTCTAACCTCTCGCTGTTTATAATAAGGAAATAGGACTCGAATTTTCTCTCAAATCATTCCCAGAAACACCATACGAACGCCGAGGAGTTTTAAATCCTCGAATTAGCATACGAAAAAAAGTACTGATTTACTAGCAAATATGGTCCACCTGAAGCTAAAGCCCTCAGGAGATCAACAAATTCAAGACCACCAACTCAAGATCAAATCGGCAAAAACTCCACCAACTGGCAACATCACTTAAGAGTTCAGAACTGTCAAATGGAACCAACTACAGCAACTCCCTTTTGCAAATTTGACATTGAAATCAACAAATCTCTGAATAAACATCCATGCAACTACTTAAGTCCAATTACGCGCTAACTAACCTTCAGTCAACCAAAAAAAAAAAACAGAAAAAAAAACAAGCAAAACCAATAACATACCACACCACCTCCTAACAGAATTCAAAAACATTAATTTATTTTACATTTCACATTTTGACAGACAGACCAACAGAAGAGGCCCGCCTCTTCTCAAAAGGAACAGACAAACAAAATAGATTTCAAATATTATTCCCCACACACACAGGTTAGCCCTCGGGGAGGAAACAAACTTCAAGTGCTTGATGAAAACTCAGCCAGCACACAATGAAAAATCTGTGTGTTGCAAAAAGGAGGCCTTCCTTTAGCAACAGACATAAAAAAAAAAAAACAGCACAGCCCACGTGATTTTCCAATTTCTCCTCCCTTTCGGATGATAGTGAAGGATTTCGGGCAAATTAATTCCTTGCGCGCGGTGTTGTATCCAGTATCCGAGAGAGTACCGCTGCAAGTTGGATGCAGTGCTCAGTGCGGTCTTGAGAAGGACCGCGCGGCGGCGCTCTCCCTAAAAGACCGCACGAATAAATTAATAGCCGAATGCTATACGGTTTCTTCTGCTGCTGTACCTACAGAGGGCCATGGCTAGATATACTCTCGTAAATCATTCAATTTCTGCTCGAGTTCGGTTCAAGTTGATTGCATGGACCTTAGTTTTGCGTCGTGTTTTCGTTGCCATTTGCAACATTCGTCTCGAGGTTGTGTGTGCGGCGCGCGCGAACCGCTGAATAGTCGCAGCGCACACAATGACTTTTCAATGAAATCAAAATAAAATGGGTAAATCTCTTAAATGCTCAAGGGGACAATTGTTTGCGTGGTACTCGTCGTCGTCGTTGTGGTGATGGTGGCGGAGTATTTCCATAGACATGTGATCATGCTGCTGGGAAAAGGTTCATTCGCCCATGCCTTCCTTCATGCAGATGCAGGAGGCCGTGTCTATGATTCGCAGATGACAGATGAAATTTAATTGAAAATTATTGGAAGGAGAGCCCTACGCCGCCGAAGGATATAATTTCAATTTTAATTCAGCGACTATGTGGTGTCTGTGTGTGTGTGTGTGTGGGATTTTTAGAGGAGAGCTTCACAATGGAATTAAAGTATTTATTTTGTGCTCACTAGTTTCTTCGAAGACAATTTGTAATTAGGTTTTCGGTGTCAAACGCCATAAATCTTGCTTACTGCTGCTATCTAACTTGATTGACAGTTATAATTTATTCTATTATGTATTATTAGCAAGCTTACTATCAGTGTAGGTGTCAAATAAAAGCCATTTTAATTGAACACATTCTTGTTCGATCTATGTCGTTTGCCACATGCATACATAGTGCAGAAGGAGAGTCATACTAATTGAACATTATTTACAGTCTGATGTGGGTTTGGATAGTTTACAAGCACCAAGTGCGATATGCAAATGTACGCGGTGATTTATTACCACCCAACTGAGCAATGGAATGTACGCAAATTAAATGTACGAGTACATTAACCTTGGAATTGTTTGCAGACAGACAAACATACACACACTGTGAATACGAACGGTCGTGATTGATTGAAGTCAAATGAGCTTAAGTTTTAGTGTTTAGCACTTTTTGGAATTTTTATTGTTGGCTTAATGCTTTATGATCTCGTTAAAGATTGTTTTTTTTTTTTTTCTGTTTGTTTGCTGTATTTTTATGATCACTTAGTCGATTGAAATAAAATATGACTTTTTAAGAATCCATGATTCTTGACTGTTTTATGGGCTTGCTACGATTTTTAACATATATATATATTAGGCGGGGATCATCTTAAGACAAAGTCGAAGAGTTTATAAGAATCGTATGTCAATTGCAGTATATACTTATCTCATGAGATAAAGTTATATATCACGCTATCATAGAAATACTGTTATTTTCGCAAGTAAATATCATTAAATAAATCTTCTGCAGATCGTTTTTTTTTTTTCATGAGAGAAAAATATTTCATGATATATTATGTGTTATAATATAGCATGACTCAGGCCAGAGTATACCAGTTTTTTGTTTCGTTGAACATGAGGTAGCAAGTTTCTATCATGCTAGCAAATGTCATGTAATTTGTACGATGAGAGGCTTAGTATTTCAGGTTTGAACTCCTCTCATTTTTAGGCTTATGCTACACATTGTAATTCTGTATCGAATGTTATATGACATCAAAAGTATCACGCTTCTACAAATTATTTTGCACGAGAGAAAAATGCCATGCAATATATTTTGATTCAAATTAGGCCTACGTCAGGAAGAGATTCGCTGATATCATCTTCTTCTATGCCTTGAAATAACCCTGTTCTAGACTAATGTTCCATTCATTTATTACGCGTTTCAATCATGAGAGACCATATCATGCCATAAGCTAAGACTTTCCCCATTGATTGTGGGAGTGCTAGATCTACTGAGACATAAAACGAAAACGACTCCATTGGGTATGCTACTACAGCAGGGTCGGGCATTAATGTTTCCAACTTTGTGATGAGATTAATCTCATCAGATAGTGACTATATGTCATGATAGATATTTATATAACTCCTCGGCAAACAGTGAACGCTGATGCCACCGCCTTAATTTGGTTTACGTTATTTTCTTGAGCCAAGGGTAGTAACAATGTAATGCTCTAGGACAGCGATTCCCAATATTTTGTCTATAATATTAGCAGAATATCATATTAAGTGATCCCTACTTAGTTTATATAAATAAATAAAAAACTAAGATTGGTGAAGGAGATGGAGTTTAAGGCAGGATGTACAGCAGTTAGAATTGAACATGGTGACGTTCGAAGTAACTATCCGCAGTTGGCTCGTTGGATTCGTTAAAACGACGACGAGGACAACGAAAATTGGGTTAGAGTTAGTGTTGAAGGAAATCGAGTTATAGTGTAGTCGATGAAGGAATAGGCTGTAAGGTCTATCTCTACGTTCTTCAAGGGTAATGCAGTTAATAAGTTTAAGGCGATTAACATAAGGAGGCAAGACCTCTCCAAGTTAGACCTCGGAGGGCGAATCGATGAAATCGACATTAAATACATTCAATTCGGGACACGTGAACACTCTGAAAGGCACACCGCCCTTAACTGTCATACTCAAGTAGGGGGCGAACGAAGGTAATGTTAGGCACTCTGGTGACGTAAGGGTTGGCGAATTCTTTGAGTTGGCTTTAAGTTTAAGAAGGAAAATTTAACTCCCTATCATACAAAATGCCAAAGTCGCGAAGAGTTTGATCGATGGATATTGGTTGATTGTGTAGAAGATGAATTCTGGGAGTGGATGTACTTACGGGATAGGGTTAAAGTTTGGCACATTCAAGAAGAAGGCTTCCTGTGAGGAAATAACCTTGAAAAATTTCGTATCGCCGGCATATAGGGACAGGAGGGGTGTTGATTACCCTTTTTCGATCTCGTTTTTTAGTAAGGATGAAGAGAGGGGTGTCCAAACGGCTTCCTTGTGGAACACCCGCAGTGGCCAAAACATTTATTCAGATAAGTAGATATTCATTTTAATAAAATGAGTTCAAAACTAAGGTTAGACAATTCATTAATTCATGCGATATTTAAACAGAAGCGAGGGCTGAAAGGGCAAAGGACACGAATTTGACAAGATCTGTGGTAGTTGATCTGCCCTTGAGGAAGTCATATTGGCTAGGAGAAATAAGAGACTTACATTGAAAGCTCAACGCCTCGTGTACAACGCAAATCGTATCAAAAGCCTCCTTCCATATTAGTCACATTTTACTGGTCATAAAACACGATTCGAGCGAAATTCATTGCTCATTTTATGCTTCAGTAAAGTAATTTATTCTTAATTGTCATTAATGTGAGGAATCCAAAAAAAAAAAACAAATAAATATATTAAGCCTCAACGGCCCAATCAGGACCCAAAGCCTACCTTCCCCAACCATTGTGGGTGCGAAAATATTTTTTTTTGACACGAATGGAAGGGACCTCCAATTTAATGCCGATTAATGCTTCCAATGCAAGTTCTTACTCTTGGATGTTTGTCAGATTTTCGCAAGAAGTAGGCCAGCGAATAAAAACTTGTAGATGGTCCGGGTTGGATTTTAACCGGGGACCCGCTGTTTTGTAGTCCAACTTAAGAACTAACTACTACTACTACTTAATACGCAATGGTTAATTACATTGGGAGATGGTTTTTTGCGGTAATCAAACTTTTTTAGCAGTCAATAACTTGTTACCCGACGAAGGACTACGTCAAACACAAAACTTGCATCATCCTCCTTATTTTTAACTGCAACTCCTCAACGTATGCAAAGCAAAAACAAACTACAAAACCCCTCATTTGAAATAAATACAACTTCCATCCGACTACAATCTCCCACATTCATCAAAAAAGCTTTTAAAATTCATTTAACCGGGCAATCAACCCTAGATTAAGGCCAAGTTTGTAATGAATCTCTCTTCCCAGACTCCAAAAATAACATATATTTTTTTTTAAAAGCAAATCGCTCTTACGTAAAGCAGAAAAAGGGCTTCAGTATTAACCTATCAAGTACCACCCATTTAGATAATAACATTCACTATTCACACTTAACATGCAAGCAATTTGTCAACACTTAGAAACTGAACACCGTCTGACAACAAACATTTCCAACTCTCGTGCATATTTGTCACTTTTCATTGTTAGTGCTGTTTAGTTAGCCTACTCATCATTAGCATTTTCAGGCCAAAACCCACTCGAAACATCACACACCGTGTCATCATCTTGATCATTTGTCAAAAACCACAATTCCTCCTATTCGGCAGATACCCCCCCCCCCTCTTTGGCTGTCATATAACTCCACACCGCAGGTGACTTTTCTTTGTCTGAAGTGAAATACGAAAAAAAAAATGGCCAAGTGAAAGACGCTGATCGACGAAGACACATGACAGAAAGGCGACAAGTCGACTTTTCTAACCCACAAACACTCCGCGCTCTCACACACACACACGTTAACGAACTACTGGAACAATGCGATCATAAATAATGACGAACTTACTTCGCATTTGACAGGGATTAAGTCGTTTTTACCATTTATCTTATCACCGTCATTGATATTAATTCCTATTAATCTGTCATCGGGTTGTACACATTGAGTCAGTTGCTGGTTGCACCAGCAGCACCCTGTTGCAATTAAAATGCAACATAAGTTTAGTTCAGTCTCTGTTACGTGCTTTTTGTTTCGTCTTGTCGAGCCTGCAAGAGATAATCCCCCGTGTAAATATGCATGCACATTACAAACACACACACACGTTCACCACATAAATCTCAATGAAAATTTATGACCATAATTGTTACGTTACGTACGTATGTACGTAGGTAAACGTGTTCTTGCCATGTTTGGCAGAGAGAGCGTGTGATATGACATTGGCTACCAACAATGGAAATTAATTAGCTTCGCCACCCAACATGTGCTGGGGGTGGGGGTTAAGCAAAAAAAATTATATATATATTTTTTGGACACACCCTGTATACCTAGGGTGTAATGACATTCGTCGAGGAATCAATCTAATTGGATTGGAGTATCTGAAAGAGGTTTTCCTCGTCTCGGTTGGTATCGCCTACTAAAGTAAGTGACTGTGGGCGCTGGGCTTAATTGCAGCTGCTGCCTTGTCGCGTCGTTGTGTCATTCTTAATAGAGATGTTGGCTTGACTTCGCTTGGCTTAGCTTTTGGGTGGGCGATCGATTTAAAAATTCAACAAATCCAATTCGATAAGGAAAAGTTATGGCGACTTGTGAAAGCGTTTTGCTATTAATTATATTGCAATCGATACGCCCGTCAAAAATCGGATGTGAAATGAGCACATCAAGTCGATGGCTTCAGAGTGTCATACTCTAGGTCGGTGCAGTGTGGGAAAAGCTACAGTTCTCAGTTTAAATAAGACACCAACATAAGGACGAAGGATGAAATGTTGAAGAAAAGTGTGTCTTGCTGCTTCTTTGCCAACGAGGTTTTAAACCGGACTAAGGAGCCGGACCTATTGCATTTGAAAACCTGGAATGGATCTTGGAAATGCTATAGATCCGACAAGTTACAGCTGATGCAGCAAACAGCGGCAGGATCGCTGTCAGTTTGATGACATTCCTGAGGCCGCGTAAACTTTACTAGGATTGGGAAGACGGTTACGTTTTTTTTTGAGGTCCCTCCTTGTCGGGGTCATTCAACTTAACTTATCAAGCTTAGGAATTATTTTGCAAGCAAGTCTTAGATTTACGGAGCTCATAGGGTGTAAGAACCTATGATGTCGGCGTTACGATGAACCTACCCTAAAATGCGGATGTTCTCTCAGTTCCAATCCATGAGAGACATCTGACTAAAAGCCAACATTTTCCTGGTTTATTCATAAAGAATGCTTTGAACGTCTTGCTGAACCTCACTTCCTGCAGTAAAAAACTTGGACGGCAAATCAATATCAGCGAACTCATCAGTGATTCAAATCGTGACAGGGCAATATAGGAGGATCAGTTGATAGATTTTTCAGCAGTGTTTTTTTCTAATCCTGCTGAAATGTAATAGTGAGAAGTCACTCCGGACTCAAAGACTTTGGACTGTAGTAGGTTCCGATTTTTATCATTCCGGAAAATGCCGCTTTAAGAAGAAGATTAGGATGTGGTTCCTTTAATTTTTGGCAGGATTACGTCTGAAATTGTGGAGGAGGCCATCGTGAAGCTGCAACACTGGCCAGGACTCAATAATAACGACGGCACGATAGCTTATAACCATAAGTGTCACGATGTCATCGAATGATGAGTGGAACACTAGGAGGGCGTTGAATCAACAACAAAACTTCGTCGATAAAAATACAAAAACTATACACTCTTACCGCAAATGATTTTTGGTTCTTGGGTCCTCGTTCTTAGATCACAAAAGTACTGGGGTTGTACGTCTTCGACGTCCTTGATATTGCACAACCTCGTATCATGGAGCTGGTATCGGAGGAGCTGGTTGATGCTCCAAAAATAAGTGAAGCTAAATATCTGTCGGCGAATGCAGTAGTTCAGTGCTTAGTATGTTAGACGTAAGTGGTTGCAGATACAAATCCGACTCAATGCCCTCCCTCAGCTTAAGGTCCTGTGTTGACCGTTTACGCCTAATATTTATTTGTTTTTTTAAGTTCTACTTGTTCTACTTTCAAATAGAATTAAGAAGGTCTCTTGTTTTGTCGTGGTTTCAGTTCATCTCAAAATTATCTGGCAGCCTAGAGATAGACGAAAGAACATCGCACTTAATCAGCAAAAATCTGGCTTATGCCCGAACCAACTTCGCTATCCTGAGCAAACACTTTCTGGACATTACGATTTGCTAACTAAGATCCGGGTACCAAATTTTTTTCGTTTTGATAAGTCTTGTTCTTTCTTAAACTTGGCTCTAATCGCGATTGCTTAAAACTGTCGAACGATCAACTAAGTCGTCATTTGATTGACCCTTTAAAAATGCAAAAGTTAGCGTTCTATTTAAGTTCTATTAGTTGAAAACCATTTTAAGATGAGCCTAGGGCTTGTGCATCTTCTTTCCATTTATTTGGAGAGGTTATGCCCAGTATTAAACGGATCAAAACCGTCCCCTTTCATCCATCTACTACTTATCCGCTTGTTAGGTTCACCTTAGGTGGAGGCTTACTGTAGCAACAAACAAACGTTCAGAAAGGGAACTCAAGACAGTACCGTCCTCAAAATACGTCAAAAACTGATTTGTAGGAAAGTCTATCAAAATTTCAGCCAACCTCTTTTTAAGAAAATAAAAAACCCAAAACGCATTTTACTTCTCCTAGACCTGCTCCAACTTAATAAACTTCAGTAACACAATTTAATTTCTTCAGTGCAAATGAATATTCATTATTTTATCCGCCAGATGATGACTGTCTTGTCTAGAAAAATTCCAATTTCCGTTTAGTCTAGACGACTTTGCAAGGACAATATTGATGTAATTCCCTCACCTCACCCTACTTCCTTCACTTTCATGCAATGTAAGCAACCCAACCGAGAAAAACCACATTAGAAATGCATTATGCAACTTTTCATTAGCCTCATTGTAATCTAATTTCCCGTCTTGTCATATCCAATTCATAACTTTTGGTTTTATTACCCTCGATGTGGAAATCGTTGCGTGTAGGCGGAGAGGCTGCTGTTTTTTTTTTTTACGTGGTAGTGGCGCTATTTAATTGTTTTCTTTTTATGGAGAATTGCATTAGACCCTGAGACACATCTCAATGAGGGTGAGATACAAAGAAAAAAAAGTCCACGTTCAGACAACAGCAATTAAAACATGAATCTAGATGCGTAGTTGGATGGGACAATGTATCGTGACGACGACCAGGAAGACGGGAGGAAATGAATGCACGTAGAGCACACAAGCACCTTACAGCTCAAACGTTACAGAAACCCTTCAAAGTTATTGCTATTCAAAGTGGGCAACCAGATTAGATTAGTGCAAGAAATCAGATTGCCAGACAAAATTGTTGTAGAACACAGAAATTGAAACGATCGCACAGGAGGCAGACAAGCTGCTAAAAAGCTTTGCAATTACGCTGTGTTAAATAAAATGATTTAGTAAAGTTGTAAAGGCTTTTCACCCAGATAAGGTGGTTTAGGATCATCAGTGAATTGCCACAAAACACATCTTATCCACACGCTCTTTTGTTAAGTTGCCGTACGCAACTCGTAACTTTGAGACAAGTGAAAGTGAATTTGAGCCGCCATGAACCTGCGGTTCCGCAATTGAGTATCTGCTACACTCTTGGGTATACGAAATTCCACATCGAGTTGATGTCAAGGGACTA
This sequence comes from Ferdinandea cuprea, assembly GCA_963576555.1. Classification (NCBI taxonomy): domain Eukaryota; kingdom Metazoa; phylum Arthropoda; class Insecta; order Diptera; family Syrphidae; genus Ferdinandea; species Ferdinandea cuprea. The sequence continues at coordinate 81,997,129 of OY754961.1, read as the reverse complement.
GAGAGAAGGAATCAACAAATTACTCACTTCTTAGCATTTTGAAACTGTAGGATCAGTGGTTAGCTTTTTAAAATGCTGAGCGATGTATCTTAGATTCCAATCGCTGTCATTATCTGGTTAAGTTTTTTGCTGCTTGACAAAGCTTAACCTTTTGGAATCGGTGTACAAACTGTATGTCCCCTGGAGAAGCTTAACTTTAGGCCCTGAAAGGGCTGTGAACGCCTTATGCCTAAATGTTTAACACTTTTGTATGTCGACCGCGTTTTTCAATTACTTCAAGGTTTAAAACAGAAGAACTCATGATCAGACTTGTCTAAGAAGGCCTCCAAAGGAATGGATACACTGTAAATAGTCGTAGAATAGTGCACTTCTAAACTAAGACGAACTGCAAAAATAAGCAGATGTCCGTTGTACTTTCAGGGAAAAATGCTGTTGTTTCTCCCTAGTTGGGGATTGAACCTGAGCATTCACCACTTTACTGTCGCCACTCACTAGATGGTTGCAAGACGAAGGTTTGCAAGCAAAACTAAACAATTCCACTTTGAAACAATTACTACCCACAAAATCATTCATCAGGACTTGGGCTGCCACATGTAACAGTTTTTACGAGGAAATTATACTATTAGACCTATGTTCAACTACTGTTTCCTCTTAAAATCTGCAGTCTAAGAATCTGCCTATGTTTAACAGCAAAAGCTCTTGGGATGTTCCCCGCCATATCCAGAAAAGGAATATTATTGAAACCTTTTCTTAGCCCCAAACGGACTGCTTTGGTTGCAATGTCGTCCACAGTCATAGCGTTGTATGTATGACGCTAACTGAATATTGTTGGTCAAGAATACACCACTTTTAGTTTCGACTCTAATTCGGCTTTCATGCGCCTTAGCAGCAGGATGTGTAAGAAAATTAACAAACAAATTGATGAAATATATAAAGAAAAATAAAACCAAATTTTCCTGGTCCTCCGAGCCGCATAAATGAGATTAGGTAGCCAGCAGTTGTTTTAAGTCTAAGAGGCTTCCCGTTTTTATGTGTAGGTGCACTTTTTTTTTTTTTTTTTTTAAAATGGTAGAGCGACATTCAGCGGAAATAGCACGCAGTTTGAGGCAGATAAGGTCGTATAATGAGGGACTACTATGTAAAGATGTCGTGAAAAATCACTCATTTCCTCGAAATAGATTCATTTTCAAATGAGATAAGTAGGGTGTTGGCCTGTACCACTGCTTAATGTTCGGTAGAGTCTTTGAAAGCAAGGGCAACGTTTTTGAGTTATATGAGTAAGAGTTGAACCGTGAAAAATGGTGTGCGTCTATCTGAAACTCAGAAGCATTTTATTTAGAACTATAAAACCGGCTTAAATCTTTCACAATACTAAAGCAAACAACGCTAGGTGTAAAAAATGCTTTTAACTTTGCCTTGAAAAATATATGATGGATATTATCAATGATGTACCACAGGGCTTGGTTGTAGGACCTGTTTTATTAAAAATAAATAAAAATTGGCGTAAACGGCTTATACAAGACTTAAAGCCTAGTTTTTCCAACCATTATGTGCGCAAAGATACATATATTTGTGATATGAATGAAGGAGAAATACAACTTTCAATTGATTCCGAAGGGTAAACCTGAGAAGCTTCTCACTGCTCTTGGACGTTTGTAAACCTTTCGCTAATTTAGCTAGTACTGAGTCGGAATTGAACCAGTCACGCCTGGCTCAGTATTCCAACGCACTAACCCCCGAGTCACTTATCTAAAAAGGATACGTTTTTGGACTTTTCGATTACTGGATTTCGGGCTACAGACTGTGAGTAGTGAAATTTTCAAAACCAATCAAATATCATTTTTTTTTTGGAATAACCAAGTCTGGTAGACATACGTATCGGGTCATATCTACATTCGAAAAATGGTTTACTAGTTAGTTCCGACAATCGTCCTCTCATCGTAGTGATCACCCGTAAGTCCGAAAACAGATAAAACGAAACATTTGTAACTAATCCCACTCACCAAACCGACTACTTTTTCTCCCTAATGAGAAGCAATCGCTTTGACCATTCCCATACCGAGCGAGAGAGAGATAACAAAGATAGGCGGCCAGCACCAGAGCATGCATGTGTGATCGCATGCCGCACAAAACTCCACACTTGCTCCGCATGCGAGTACACAGCAGAAGAAAGTCCCAATCAACGAAAGAGTAAGTAACCTAGAGACATGATTTGTTTTGTTTTGTTTTGTTTGTTTCGAGTGTCTGTATCTCTGTACGGCTGCGCCGCGCGGCTATAGTCTGGTTGTTGAACTAGACTCCCAAGTGATCTTCAGCCGATCGCCACACCACACCACACAGATGTTCACCTTCTCAACGGCTGACGACGCGACGGCACAAACGAAGAAGAAGAAAAGCCTCGTTTCATTATTATTATTATTACTTATGCGGTATGCAGTTTTGCCATCTGGATTGGTTTTTCCTGCAAAACAGAAAATAAGATACATTTTTTTCGGTGCTGCGATCAACCTGCAGGCGAAGGTGTGTGCTTCAGTGGTCATTTAGAAGGCTGATTTGTGTCCTGGGTTAGTTGGACGACGACACGTTGAACTTCACCTAACATGCACACCACACATGCAGATGGATGCCGAGTTGTATGCGCAAAAAACTAAATTAAGCGAAAGTTCTGCGCGCTCGTGGAAAAATGGTTTTCACTTTTCTTCTTTGCGACGACGCTGCGCTGGCTGCTTAGGTTGGTATAGTTAGTCGATGTCGATTGTCGATTGTCGATTGCCCCCAAGGGATCTACTGAATGGTGGCACAAAACACCGCTTTCCACTTATCGTTACCACCTGAGCTGAGCTGAGCTGAGCTGAACTGAGCTCGTAAAAGCGTACCGCGCGTCTCATACCGCATTAGAATCACCATAATTTTGCATCGCACTGGTAATTTCCTTAGACAACTTAATCGCGTAGTAATTTGCCTTTGCGACGACGACTTTATCATAATTTAGTGTCATTTGGCAAATGAAAATCTTCGACTTATAGAGGTTTAAGCATCTTTTGCAAGGTTCATTCTCTAGCGGCTTTGTGCTAATGTGCTCCTGTTCGGAGCGAGCAAGCGCGCGCGCGTACATGATGAGTGCCAGAGTGCGCTGTGTCGCGTCTTTTCTATGCACGTCCCCAAGAGATAAGAACGAATGAACGATCGAGGATGTTCCATCCAATCAATATCGTCAAGAGTTTTATTACGCGACTGAGAAGAGGGTATTTAACCAGGAAGTCATTTGGATATCTTGGTAATTGTTGGTTGGTTGGTTGTTGGAACTTTTTGCGATTCATGTCTCTGCGCGCGGATTACTCATCCTTAAGAATGTTGCCTAGTTAATTGGTTATGATTGAGGGTTGAGTGCTTCGGCATAGGATGTGAGGTTGTCTTTAATTTAAATTGATTCTAATCGGCTACCAATAGCAGGTGTGTTGATATGTAAATCGCTGCTAATTACGATTGGGATATGTGACTTTGTGAAAAATGGCCTGAGGGTTGTAATGAGTTTCAAACAGTGATGGCAACCTACTTTGCTGATTGTCGCTAATAAAATGGCTGCCGTGAGTGATTCGCGATGCTTGAAGTCCAAAAGTAGCATCAAGTCATGATCTAAGTCGTTAACTGTGCTGATGTTTGGTAGTTAAAATGATTATCTTTTGACCGACCCTCACTTATCCTCTGCAACGGATCAGCACTTTCGAAAGGTGACACCAAAAAGATCACAAGTGATCGTCACAAATTGAATGCTCTCATCTTCGGATCGGTTAAAGTAAATGAACATGTTTCAACAAAAAACAAAACGACACATAACTTGCGGTTGCAAAGCTTCCTTGAACAGATCGTGAGTCTTGGCCGATCTTGGTCGATAAAAGTTTTTAAAATAAAATTCCAAAATAAATAAAAAGTATTTCGTTCGGCCTCGATTTAGGCGAGGATGAGTGTTTGGAGTGAGAATGATAGGGATCGCTAGATACAGATTCATACAGAAGATCAGTAAATAAAGCAGCTTAATTGGGCTTCACAGAAACGGATCTTCAAAAAATTCTTAAAATCCAAAATGCACAAATAAAAATAAGCTTTTGCCAACGCAAAAAAGAATTTTCACCGCAAGCTTGGCCTTGGCCTATATATCTTGCATTTGGTTAAAATTGTTTTCATACCAAAAATTGATAAGTCTGACTTTACTCTAGCCAAATGCTTCAGACCCATAAGTCTGTCTTTCTTCTTACTGAAAAGTTTGGAGATACTGTTTGAGCTGCATTTGCGCAAAGTTGCTCTTCGATCACACTCTCTCTTTGAGACGCAACATGTCTATCAGCGCGGAAGATCCTGCTAGACTGAGCTTCAGAACCTTTTTGGTTGTATTGAAAGTGCTCCTGACTGGAAGGAGTACGCGTTGGGCATTTTCGTCGATATTGAGGTGCTTTTGATAATGCGACTTTTGAGAGCATGTGTAACTCTGCCCGACCACATGGATAAAAGCAATGCTAATGTACAGGACGCTGGTAACCGAGGCAGATTGTGGCAGGGATATATATGGGCTGCCCGCAAGGTGGTGCTTCGTCTCCCCTTTTATGGTGTATGGTGGTAGACCCTCAACCTTCCTGGTAACTAGACTCAAGCATATGCGGATGATGTCGCCGATCCCTAGATTGGATCGATTGCTTGGTGCACTCTTGAAGCCCCGGTGGTTCTCTTGACGAGTAGGAGGAACGTCAGTGGTCTGTCCCAACTCGTGCTCGTCACCATCTTGATCAGCGTTCAAGTCAAATATCTAGGTTTAATTTTCGATACAAAAACTTCTATGGTCCAAGCATGTTGAATCTGGCAGTGTAGAGACGCTTTTGCCAAGACATGGGGCTTGTCCCCAAAAAAGGCTCCTTTGGATCTATACGGTCATGATCACACCACTCCTCTCATACTCATCGATTGTTTGGTGGAACAGGCTTTCGCGGAACAGTGTTACTGCTTCTTCTGCCGAACTCTTGTCCAGAAGTGATCTTCACTTTGACTGATCTTTATATAAAAAATGCAAACGCTAGTTTTCTTGAACAGAATCTATAGCTGACGATCAGCAACTGTGAGTGATCTTTATGGTGCAGAGGTTCCCATTTCAAATGATTTCTTGTATATGAGAGCAACGATATAATATTTTACTTAACCGAATATCATGGTGTGGTCAGTTGCCAAATGATCTATAGCTGATCTTTAGTTTCAATAGAAGTCTTGATGAGCAAATGTTAGTCATCTCACCTAGAAGTGATCTTTATGGTGATCAGCTCTTCATTTCAACTAATTTTTTGGTCCACGCAGCAGAAGGATCGTGGCTGCTGGCTTAGATATCAGATGTATAGGAGCCTATAGGGACCCTACGCGCGAATATACTTTTACTCTATCTAGCTAAGATTTTGCTACTGATTAAAGGGGTTAGGGGTCTAGTCCCTTAAAAAGTATCGGAGCTCCTTCCGCCTTCAATTTTTGACAGATTTTAGCAAACTCCATTGTTCACAAGACGATAAACCGCGCGCACCTCTACATATTTAAGGTGCATACATTCAACTTATGAATATTTTTCACAGGAAACAACATTCACCCTCACCATTCATGCGAACAAAACTGGAAGCAATAATTACAAAAGACACCATCAGATGAAGCAACAAGTTCCAACAACATGATCAGCAAAAGTAATGCTGCACGCAATTATCTGTAATTGGAGACTGAGCGTAGCGATTTGTGTCGGAGGTTTCGCGGGTTTTTTTTTTGTTTCTGTCTGTCCAGTCTGGACTGGACATTGGACATTGGACAACCACCCGACAACAACAGTAATAAAACAAAACATAAAAAATAATAAAAAACCTAACATACAATCCAACGACTATTTGTGGGGAAATTTTTCCAGCTTCAACTGATTAGTGGGATCATTGGTTATCTGGAGTGCGTCTGCGCGGCGCAAGACACAACAGGCGGTCGGTCAGTAGTCGTTGTTGCGTGTGTGTGTGTGTGTATAAAACTTAAAGTGAATGTAGCAACGAATTATGTCTGTCATAGAGGAGAGTTTGGAATTTTTGTCCGCTGTCACAACAAAAGACATCCAATTCGGTCGTCCAGCTTCTAATGGAGCAATCAACTACTCTAGAGGGTTTTTGTCTGTCGGTTGTCGTGGAACTGCGCGCTTTTAATTGAGTAATAAAAGAAATGGAAACAAAAAAATCTAGACAAGACAAACACACAGAGAGCCCCACCATATAGACATGGGTGCGTTCAATGCACTTTGTGGGATTCCAACTACCAGGTCCAGCTGCTGCTTGGAGCTGTAGAGCGGCAAAAGGCCACAAAGCTCTGTTGAGCTCGGTTGGGTTGTTTGCGTTTTTTGTGTTTGGACATTTGGACGTTGTTGATCATGCCCGAGCAGTGAAAGTGGTAGTTGGAGACGATAATATAGGTAATAGGTAGGTAGGCTTTCGAAAGAAACAAAAAAAAACCTATACCGGATGACGCACGGTTTTTGCTGCTGGAACAAGACAAGGCGCGCATTGGTAGGCTATGCGAGGCAATTGACCATTAATTAAGAAAGCGAGAGTGGGTATTTATTTAGTTTTTTTTTTGTCGGAGGTTGACAAATGTTGACGGTTTAAGGAAACTAATGCAAGTACAAGGCGAGGTATGCGGTGGAAAAAATTCGATGCAGTTTATTGGCCTTGCAGGGGAGACTAGAGGTTCCATAGGCAGTTATAAAGCTAAATGTTGGTCGGCGTCAGTTTCGATGGTTGAAAAGGCGGAAGAGCAGAGTCAAATTTAGTCATCTTCCTTATCGTAAATCGCTTATGGAAAAAGTAGCAACGTTTAGTCTTAGCCGCCGGAAGAAGGCAGGAACTTCTGTGTTGAAGAAGTTCAGGTCCTTCTTGCTAGTCTTTCGCCTGGTTTTGGTTATAAAATGGCAACAAAATCAAGGCTAATTCAGAGCGAAAGGTCAAGAAGGGAGCACGAAAAATTATGTGTGGATGGGACCAACTGTTAGGAATTCAATCTCTTTTTTATTTAGTGCAGCGGATCTCACATCATCAGATACTTAACTTAAGTAAAGGAAGAAAGGAGGTTAGGCTGATTCTGCATTATCCTTTTTAAACACCAAACGTCAACTGCATCTATCAATGAAGCTACATATCTTGGACTTAACTAAATAAGCAAACCTGCTTGGAAGTACGACATTTAAGCTACTTTTGACTCTGGAAATATATAACAATGGTCACTCATAAGGCTCCTAAGTATTGCACGACAATGATAAGCTCATTTCTATCAACGCATATTTCACGAAAACACGGCTGTATATTCGTCATTCAAGCGTGGATATGTTAGTTGCTCTAGTGAATCTTCGACCTAGATATATATATTTTTATTACGACAGCAACCTTCAAAGCGATGCCCAATTTGAAAAACGATGACTACTATCATATAGATATGCCGATCTCACGAAATGACAACAAAACTTGAATGACTTCCCAAAAATTGTTAAGGCGAGTTTCCCAAGCTTAAGAATGGTCCAGGCCAGAGGAGGGTTCAAGATGGTTGACGAACTAGTCAGCTCACAGATACTGATTCCTTGAGACTTCTTCTAAGTTAAGAAGCCAAAGAGGCTTTCATGTCGGAAAATCTGATAATAGGCTGAGTCGTTCTGCTGCAGAGAGAAAAGGTTTGCCTTCATGCAATATCGGAAGTAATGATCGCTATCCACTGCAATGTCCACGGCGCCTAGGCTAAGGAGATCTTGATAAGTGATTTTAAGATTCGTGATAACTTCAGCTTTACCGGTTGAACGTTGTCTTGAAACGACCAGGTTAAAGTGTAGCCTACAAAAAACTCAAGTCTGGCTCATTAGGCTTCCAAAATCGTTTGAATAAGGAAGCCGCCTTTCGTATTTTAAACTAAAATACGAAAGTATTGTTTTGAACGCCAGAAAAAAAATATAGTGCAAAACAAGTGAAGGGGGCGGAGTCAAGCTGCGCAAAGACTGTACTAAATCCATTTTAAGATATTGCTCCAACTCAAGAACTATATAACTTGGTTTGAAGGAGTGAACGCACCTGCTCTTCTCAGGGTTTTTAGTTATGCTGGAATCGCAGGATTTCAGATCTTCGACGAACTTGCTTAGGTGACAGGGTTAGATTTGGCCGGCTATTTCTCAAAAGAAATCTATGAAGTCCTTTCGTTTAAGAGAAAATACTGAGGGAACCTTACTAGCATTCACAGGGGTGACTAGACTGAAGCAACAGAACAATCTGAAGGTTTAAAGTTACTGCGGAGGACTTCATCACAGAAATACCTACTTGGCAAATTATAGATATAAGGACAGGCATCTGGTCTGAATGTGCAATGTGCTTCAGAAGATGAACACGATTTCTGCGGTAAAAAAGGGAACATATTCGTATAGCTTCGTTATAAGGTGCATCCGAGCTGAGGCATTAAGCTTGATTGATCAAAAATTCAGAAACTAAGTACATTGCATCGTAAAAGCCTAGCAAGAAGTAAGCGGTCAAACCCACGCAACGCTCCGTTAGTTCCACGTAATTTTGGCAAGTAAAACCATACAACCTTCTTTAACACCAGCAAATTCAGGCATTGACTCATATCGAGGAATTCATTCAAGACTTTAAGTGTAAGGAAGACAATTTAACCCGTCGACGGTAAAAAAAAGTGTCCTGCATCACCCTTCATTCTGTCCCAAAAGAATGCCTCCAACTTGTGGTAAATTTCATGGTGTCTCCCACCTAAACAATTACTCATGTGCAAATTTAACTTCAAAATATTTTACTCAAATGTGCGTTCGACCCACTCTTCGCTTCCCTAGCGCGACTCTGTTCTCCAACTATCATGTCTATTGAACCGGCAATGATTTCAAAACCGCACATTCCAAGATTAATGTCAAACCTATCAGCCATCGGCAGCAACACGGGCGGCGGCGACGGCGTCGTCGCGACGATTTCACAGTTACTCTACCTTGCTATTACATTACACACGCGGGTCTATGTCTGACCTTAGTTGTTTTTTTTTGTGTTAGTCCTACCAAACTTGTCCCAGAAAACCTCAACACAACTGGTGGGTGTTGGTGTCCTTCATTGCTTGACACATACACAAACCACAAAGATAGCGGAATCTTGTCAACTTTATAGAGTGAACATTGACTAAGTTAAAGTGACGCGACGCGCGGTCTGTCGAAATGGAATGCCAATGAACCCTTTTTATTACTTTTCTCCCTTCTCTCCTCCTCTAATTACCTTCACCAAAGCTATCGACAAATAATATTCATTAAATAATAACTAATTCTTCGTTTGGGTAATAAAGATTTTGCCTGCGCCATGTGTCGTGTCCGCACACAGTGCAAAGCCGCGCTAATAGTTAATGACTGCGCGAAAAAATACCTGCACCAACTTCCGTGTTGCGCCAGCAGGAGGCGAATTAGATGTGCGTTAATAAAATTATGATCCAAAGTGATGCTGCAATAAACGAGCCGAGCGAACGTCCGCGGAGCCGCACCAGCTCAAAGGCGATTGGAATAGGGATTGGTGGTGCAGGTGATTGCTACCGACATAGATGGTACGCAGACGCCAATGTCCACCGCAAACATATCGCACTGTTCAGACGCGCAGGGATGGAAGATGACCACTGAAGATGCTATCAAATGGGATGTTCAGCTATTTTAGTGATGATTGGTTCAGCATAGCATGAGAATCGATTATGGGTATTTGCCATTACCGGACGGAGGTGGACCTGAAGGTGAAGGTACCTACGCACTAAGAAGGTTGTAATGTTGGCTTTGGGTAATGGGCTGGGCATTGAAGTTAGTATTTTATGTTTGAATTGATTGAGATCCTTGGCGGTTTTATGGGGTTATCTTTGTTGGGAGGCGGCAGCTTAGTCTCATTAGGTGAGGTCACGATATAATTGAAGACAGTAAAATTAAGTTATATGGTGCAATTGAGTGATTAATTTGATTACCCATTGATTGCAACGTGTGGATGGTTAAAAAAATGAGATTTCGTATGGAAATAGATGGACATGCGGCAATAAAGCCGAGCAATATGTTCGGATTAACACAAAATATTATGACAATCTTTTGTAATGTAATATGTACTTTAATTACTATCACTTACCTTAGTTCTGTATAGAGGATTGTTAAAGTCCCAGTCCGGGGCGACAAACAAGTATCCACACTTGGATACTTTTCGTGATGCCTATAAAGAGAGAAAAATGAAATAATTACTATCAATCTCTGGTTATGATATTCTATAGCTGTAATTGATTTGTAATGCATTACCGATTACCTAAATGTTTACTTATCAGTGCAGTAGTTATGTTTGCTACTTAAAGTTTAAGAATTGTACTTGAGGTGCATGAAAACCTAAAGATGAAAGTAATTACTTTTCTATTACCCACCAAGTGATATTTTCCACGTATAATATTTCGAATGGAAATTTTATTCTACTAAATTCAGGCTAAAAAGTAAAGTCTCAATTGAGTGGTAATTATTACCCATATTTTAATTACTACTGACATGCATGCGTATATTGCAAATAGTTTTAAAGAAGAAATGTTTACGAATAATACTAGTGACATCAATTGAAAGTGATTTGACAAATTTAAGGCCAGCAATATATCCCATTACATGTAATTAAAACTGAAAATTTTGCACATTAAATTTTGCTTATTAGATCGATTGGAGCATTACAGATAAAATGAATCCTTCGATATTGAAGTCAAAGTCATACCAATACTTAAATATTTAAATGCATGAAGGGTAATTGAATACTTAAAATATACATAAAATCAATTGCTAAATTTTTATTGTGCAAGCAGTATTTTTTTTCATAGAAATGTAATCGAAAACATATACTTGACTATATGTAATGCATAAAGAGTAATTGAAATGTAATACTAACTCACTCAAAATATTATTAAAATGCATTTTTCTGAAAAAGTCGACATTTAAAGCTTACTCAATAGAAATTCGTGATTAAAGGTGGAATACAACCCTTGCGAAATACCCTCCAAGACGAAGTGCTTGAGCTGGTATAAACCAGGCTACCCATGAACCGCGACAAAACAACTTGAAAATGGACAAAAATATCTTCAAAATAGCAGCACAGAAGGAGAAATGCTTCGCCGAAGTTCATTAACAGTGCTCAAGGCCAACTTCTTGTGGCCGCAGTATTGCGAGGGCTTTTAAATGAACAATTTCGTCAGCTTTACATTTCAGGGGAAACTTCTAACTATGAGAAGTAACGACCATTACAGTGGAAGAAGTGTTTTGGAAAAAGATGGAAGACATCGAGCGTGGGTAGCTACCTCTTGACTCTTATCTTCAAACTCATAAGAGGCGCGCCCCATAAAATGGGTAAACAGTTACAGAAGGACTTTCCGAATTACTTGTCCAACGGTCGATTGCGCAAAGAGAGGATTCAAGAGAACAAATATGGCACGAAGAGTTTAGCGACTAGAGGAAGCGAAAACAAAAACAAGTTACAACTTCAGTCAGATGCTCAAAAAAAATTGAAGAGACCTACGCAGTAGAATGGCCGAGTGAATTGGTTCGAGCTATATCTTTTTCCCTCACTCATGGCGATTGTCTTTCTGTCAAACTGAAGATAGTTGAACGGGTATTAGAATGCCGATTGGCCAAATATTAGGGCTGTTAGATGATTAGTTCAGGTCATGAAAATACATCGCGACTTCGCCTTAAGCAGCGAGAAGCTCTCAAAGAGTTCACAATCAGGCTTGATGTGCACCAGGGAAGCGTCTTCAGGCCTTTGCTTTTTATTGCTGTCCTTGTTTATCAATAGAAATGTGACTATTCGGCATTATAAGCCGATGAAGCCATCATAAACACTTGATGTTTTGGGTGGACGTTTTGGACTGGAATGAGTATCTTATTAGCCCAAAAATGAGAGAGTATCTGATCCCCGCGACCTATTAGAGACATTAATTTAAATGGAAAAGTGATTTCCAAATGTGACAAGTTCAAATATCTGGAATAAAGATATATGGATTAAGACATCAATCAACGTGTAAGTGCAGGGTGGATGCAGTGGCAGGAAAACTCTGCTATCTTCGTATAACCGAAAAATGCCACCAAGCTGGAAAGACCCGACCTCTAAGCCCGGCGCTCAAATGTAAGGGCAACTTGAGAGGAGCTGAGATGAAATTGCTGCCTACGACAGAAGAAGTAACAAAAGATTAATTGATATTGGACTCTTGGGAAGAGTCAATGCGAATTTTAGATCCTGTGAGATCGGCTGGCGAATGTATGAGATGTATGGATGTAGTCCAAGATGCTCGGTCACATCGAACGAATGGGGCCATAGTGCTTACAGGAAGGACTGAAGTTCCACTTCTTGGCCAGACCTTTGTCTCAGGCTGAGACTCTTAACAGACTCTTTACTCGTTAAGTAAGATACTACGTATCCACTACCATCTCCAACCGTGATTCATCAAGGAACACCAAATTAAAACACCATTTATAACCCACTCTCAGTACTAAAAGGTCACAATTACCCATAATCACAACCTAATCAACTTGTCACTTAACAATCTATGGAAAATCAGCACGACCATAGCCCAAAGTATTACAAAATTAGAATTCTCCAGACGACGAACAATAACCATAACCAAACCATACAGCCCAAACAAAAGTATTCTATTGGGGCCATTTAAATTCTCATAAATCACCATTTGGTTGGATTTTTATTCACTCGTTCGTTCTTAGAGATTCGTGCAATTGTTTCGAGCCTCTCGAATAACAATGCGACGCTACGCGACGCGACGTCTTGGGGCGGGGGCAAATTATGCGCTACTGCACTACGCTGGCTGGACAGACACCAAGCATAATGTGTCCCACTTTAAATTGGCGGGACCCGCCAGTCTCCCCAAAGCATTAGTAACACTAACACAGTGTGCAGCTAGCTAAGCAATAATGATGATGATGATGACTCATTTGGTCACGACTTGGCAACAAAATTCGCATAAAAGGTTTTTTTTTTATTTTTTTGTTTTAGGTGAATGGCGACGTCTGACGATTGAGCCCCTCATTTGTTTTACGATGAGACACGCGCGGTAATTGAAATAGTTTCGCCATTTAAGAATGGTTTGAATGTTTTACGAGCAAGGAAAATGGACGCGCTTCTGAAGTGAATACGACGGCGATGATGGCCACTTTTACGTACTCGAAAGCTATTGTGGGAATTTTTTTGATGCAAAAATTAAAAACAATCTAAAAACTTCTAAATGTAGTTCATGCATTTCAAAAAAAAAAAAAGAAAGTGCAGTCGAAATGAAAATTACACGTACTAATCAAGCTAAAATAGAACATTATCGCCAAAGTGACATAATCACCTCGGAGGTACTTACGGCTACAATAACCGGCTAGACATGTAACAAGAATAAAAATACAATTTAGATTTTATTACTTCACCACACCTCGTGACAAACATTTAATTAAAAAAAAAAATAAAACTTAGCATGAACCTGCTCGAGAATGTGTCAAAATTAGTTTTGCCCCAAAGGCTCACCCAGGAATACAACTCTTGCTAATCGTATAAGTAAATAAAAACATAATGTATACATTTGACTGGATATATTACGGGTTATTTCAAAAGGCGGAACTTGCCACACACACGTCAGCCCGCCGACACGGCTCAGATGTCATTTATAAAATTTTAGTTGATGTTTGTTGAGAGACGTTTGAACTTTTGGTGACGCGAGGTGAAAAGTGTCTGTGTGTGTGTGTCAAATAACAAATTAGTTTGAACGGCTGTTCAGAGACGACAATCGATAGGTGTCAAATTGGACACTTTTCGGTTGATTTTTCTTAGAGATTCGTATTTATTTTTGGGCGCGCAATGTGTGAAATATTTTGTTGAAGATGATGAAAGGATGGTAGTTTTGTGTTTGAATTACTCGTATGTGGGGGAAAGTTTGACAGAAGGATTCTATAGTAGAACGAATGTGTCACATTTAATTTCAAAGAAATGTGTGGAACTATTTAAAGAATTCAATAGTAGCAAACAGAGGAGCGTTTGGTGGAAGTTATGCCAATTTAAGCAGAAATATTCTCAACAAACAGATTCAAATGCAATCCATATCACTTCTCTGCTTAGTCGCAGGAAATTGTTCAAGCAGTAGGGGCGGATATGACGATTGTACAAGGTGGCGCAAAAGTAATCCTCCTATCAGAAAATGCTATAAATTTTGCGATTGGCCCCTAATGTCAGTTCTGTTTTGACATTTGTGTAGCAAACACATGCGAAATACACGTTAATAAACAATGTTACGCTACACTGATCCAGAACGCGGAAGAACGCCGCTCGCCTCGAAGAGACTGGCACAACACGAGATGCTGCCAGGCGTGGCAGACCCCGGAGTAGCCGTTCTGCAGAGAATATTGCTGCTGTAGCCGAAGATGTCATGGAAGCGCCGTCGACATCGACCAGACGACGTGCCACGTAAATGGGTATCAGTCGACGGTCTTTACAGCGAATTTTGGTACAAGATTTGAAGATGTTTCCGCTGTTAGCCAAACGGTTACTGTGAATGGTGAGCGCTCCAGAGCAATGATCACCGAGTTCTTTTTGCCGCAACTTGATGAATTGGGATTGGAAAACATGTGGTTCCAACAGGACGGTGCAACGGCACACACTGCACGTGCCACAACCGATATGCTGAAGGATGCATTTCCCGGGCGCCTAATCTCCCGTTTTGGCGATTTGCACTGGCCAGCAAGATCGTCTGATTTGACCGCTCCAGACTTCTTTTTGTGGGGCTTTTTGAAGTCGCGGGTTTATGTCAACAAGCCTCAGACTCTTGCAGCTCTTAAAGACAATATCCGTCAAGAATGTGAGGACCTATCGCCGGAAGTTTTGGCCAAAGTGATGGAAAATGCCATAAAAAGGGCTCAAATGACAATCAACTGTGGCGGCGGCCATTTACATGACATCATATTCTCGACTTGATGTAAAAAAAATTAAAAGACCAAATAAAAATAATCCACAAGAAGAATCAAAGTTTTTCATTTTTTTTTAAATTACACCCAAAAAACATCGGAAGGTAATTTTTGCGCCACCTTGTATTTGCTCGATCCCTTATAATTGCAATAAAGATATAAGTTAGAGTAGTTTTCAGTTTTAGCAGCGAAGTCCTACCTTACTATGGTGGAAAGTAGAACCAAGTTTCCTAGGCCAAGAAAAGATACCTGGCCCTGGATCATGGGTGGATCTATGTAAGGCAAGCGAAAGACAAACGTCATCTCTGACCACAATTTTGTTTCAAACGAGAACAAGTTGAGAACTTCCCAAAATAAGAAATTCGACAAATGACGCCATAGAACACTTGGAGAAGCAAGAGTCTCCAGAGATTATCTGAATGTGAAGCTCTGTAATCACCTACTACAAACAGTAGGCCCAGTATCGCGACATCGACCTTTATCAATAACCCCCGAGAACAAGCCGGTGATAATCTATTCATATACCGAAAAAAGGTTGACAGAAGATGAATAAAAGGCTAAGGTTAGGCTTACAGGTCGGCAGATAAGGTCTGTCCTGCTATGCCACACTTAAGTCCTCATCATCAATTTAGGTTAGAGATTGTTAGGCCTCGAGTCCCTTCCTCAGAAACTTATAAAGATCAAAAAGTGAGACATCAGAAAGTTTATGTATGTCATGGAAGTTGTAGCTTCCAAGTGTTCTGTTCCTCAGGTGACCGAGACTCGGACAGCGACAGAGGAAGTGAGGTGTGTCCTAATGTGCCTCTTCATCACCACATCCTTGACATATTTCGTCATCCTTGAGGTTTAATTTCATTGCGTGATTTCTTCGGATGTTATGTCCCGTTAGGACCTCTACCAGTTTAGACAGTAATGACCTGTACTTTGATGGTTCGGCCGCATAACTCGCTAATTCGTCAGCCCGCTCATTGCCGGCTTTGTCACTATGTCCAGATTGAATACATACAAATAATGAATACTGCTGTGGAAAATAAGTACAGTAAGGGAAACGTCCTGAGCCAGAAGGAAACATCCTTAAATTTTATAATAAAACAACAAGGTGCTCGCTTTAACACAGAAAATCTGGCTATTCGAATATTAGATTTATTTAAACAGCATTTCCAGCAGCTGCTGAATTGGCATCACGTAGAGAGAGTGATAGAGCAAGAAGATTACCCAAGTCGAGTCAATAAAGATGAGGTTGAGGGCTTAACCTTAAGAAAGCTAAAAGACAGCACATCCTTTCGATCGATTCATCGCCAAAACTGATCCTGCTGTATCGCATGGCCCAAAAAACATGCAATTTAATGCGCAGTTTGACAGCGGCTTATCTGAACTCTTTCAGGTGTCAATAGGGTAGGCACCATCTTTTACATATTACTACAGCTATTATCAGACGCTCTCAACCCAAACAGACTTTAAATAATACGCCAAACCAGTTATCCTTGAAGTAAATGAGGGCATGGCAATATATATTCCATCAACAAACAAACAAACCTTAGTCCATCAATTTCCATTAACTATAAAGGAGTTAACCTATCTCCGGAAAAATATTGACTATGAATGAGAACTTAGTGGAGATGTAAGCTCTACCGAACGCTGTCCGTTAATCAGAAAAGGAGACTAAATGCTTCGCTCTTTCGAAAGAAAAATCCTTCGACACATATTTGGTACTGCGTGGAAATGATACAGCTGCGAACTCTATGAGCTAAAAGCCAAAACACGTCAACTACATTGGCTTAACCACATCGAGTCCAACTGAGAGGACCATCGAATTCAATACACTCGGGATCCAAAAACATATACAAGGAAGTATGTAAGAGGAGCGACAAGTCCAGTTTTAGACGTTTTTAACTGTTTTTTAAAGAATTTCCAAAAATCGAACAGTGTTTTTATTTATTTCAAAAACAGTGGTCCATTACATACAATCAGAATGCGAGCCAAATCCTTCTGGCAACACTTCTACAATAAAATGAAACTTTTAATAAGTACTTCTAACGTCCAAAGAAGTGGGGCAAGTAGGTCAGTTTTTATTGTCAAGTTCAAAGAAGGGACTCTACAAAACCCGTCAAAAAGGCAAAGTCAATCAACGTTCGTATTCAAGACCCGAATAGAGATAGGCCTTAAGAGCCCTGGACAGATTAAACACGAAGAGTATTCTCTTAAAGAGCAGTCGTACAAAACCAGGAGGTTTGTACATATATATTTTTTTTGTTAAACCGGCGAGCCATGTAGATTGTAGATTGCATGAGAAAAGGTGGAATAATGTATCAAAGATCACGGCGGGCACAAGTGGTCCTATTGTGATGTTCTTCATTTAGAGCTGGTCCATGATGTCGCAGATTGTTATAAAACCGGCTAGCTCTTTGGGCTATAGGCTGGCATCTATATCCGCTATAGATATAGAGAACACGGCAGTGTCCTGTGAGGAAACCTGTGCCTGAAACCTGCATGAAGTTTTAGGCTTACGTGTTTTCTTCGGTTTATCTCCAGATATGTAGCTTTTCTCTAGCCAGGTTTTAACACAACTTTTTGTAGTGCTTATTGATAGCCCGCAGAATGGTCTTGGCTTCATTAATTGACTAGTTCTTCTGCTTTTTCATTGCCTTCATATCCACTGTGTCCTGGCACCCAAATCATATAGACTTTGTCTGGAGTTTGATTCATCTTCTGTGATGAACATGTAGGCATTTACTATTACTTCTCTCACGAGCTCTAGAAGAAATGGTGTGGTGTTAAGGAGTAGTTTTCAGTTCCACAGATGCAAACCAATCTGTGTACTTTGTTGATTTTAGCCTGAACGGACCTCGGCGTAGCTTAATACCGCCAAATGGTCTTGTTATTGCCATGTAACATTTTAGGTTTTTTGGGTTTTTATGCTTCTGACTCGCCGATGCGATAGCAAATGCACCTCGACCTGAAAGATCTTCTGTGCTAAATGTCAGAAAGTTTCTTAGGTAAGTAGAGCTTTTACCTTTCTAATGTAGCTGATGATACTATCAGCAGCGTCAGTGCTTATTACTTCTCTGAGAAAAGTTGTCCTTCTTATTCCGTATAGGGCCGGACACTCACATATGATGAGCTCTGCTGTTTCGTCTTCTTCAAGACAAAATCAGGTACTCCGG
The DNA here is from genome assembly GCA_963576555.1 of Ferdinandea cuprea. Lineage (NCBI taxonomy): Eukaryota > Metazoa > Arthropoda > Insecta > Diptera > Syrphidae > Ferdinandea > Ferdinandea cuprea. The sequence goes on along the minus strand of OY754961.1, from coordinate 81,978,949 downwards.
TGAGTCGACTAATTTTAGTTTATGGAGGTCATATCTAAATAATAACATTTTAAGTATCTTCTTGGCATCATTTCTGAAGGGCTGTGTAACGCTTTTGGTCTGCCTAAGACCTGGGATGCTTTCCCAGTATGAGATGCACATTTTACGTTCCCATCTATTTTCTTTATATTAATAGCTGATTTGTTTATTGGACATAATGGCTCGGGTCCTATAAAGGAAGTCTCCGAAACTTTTCTAGCCAATTCGTCAGCTTTTTCATTTCCCTCAATTCTCTCGTGTACCTCAACATTTTGGGGTTAAGTCCCCAATTTTTACAGAGCAAACTTTTGCTGCTCCATGTTACTGAGTGTTGCATGTAAGTTTTTCATCAAGCTGGTACCTAGATATTGGACTTCCGTTGAGAACTCTATTGTTTCGCCGAAGAGTGTAGCATTTCTGAGTCTTTCTACCTTCCTTCTCTTGGTGAATGCAACTATGGTACTTTTCTTAGGCTGACATTAAGGCCAACCTTCGTGCATTATCCGGCAACTATGTTCAGAGCCCTCTGGGAACCAGTTATCCCTACTGGTTAGGATCCCTATGTGATCAAACATAGTCTGCAAGAATGCCTTCTTTCCTAAGCCGCCTTAGCAACTTCCTTCTAGGTTTTAAAATCGCATATAAAGCTATAGTTTCTTACACCAAAGTACTATCTAGTATTGGCACAAGTCTGACAATGGGCAAGTGTTCCATTTCAACTGCAAAAGTGACCCGCTGTCACTCCCGCCCACAAATTCAACATTTAGTTGATATTTCCCCCACCATTACGCTCAGCAAATGCGAAACCTTTTTGTGATAATTTCATTCTCCCATTAACCTCCCGTTGCACTTATTTACAAGAAAGTGAATCTCACTCACTTCCAAAGGTGCGCAGCGTTCAATGTACCCTGCATACCCACTGCCTCCATCCAAGACACGGCTTGTCCATAGTGTACCCACTCGGAAATGCACTGCTGCTGTTGCTGGTGCTACCGAAGAGGATGGCTGACTTTCAGCTGAACACGATAACATGAGGAGCAGCGCGCAGCAGCAGCACAACATTGAAATGTCAAAGAAGTCACGACATGAGGACAATTACCGTTTAACCGGTTTAATGTCAACCTGAGATTCTTTTCCTACATTTTCCTTTTATTTTTGTCAATATTTTTTTTTGTTTTGTTCATCGTTTTTCGTTCGCTTCTTCTTTGGTTTTTTTTTTACCTCCCTGTTTCGCCCGTCGTCATCATCTGTTTCTTCAAAGAGTAATAGTATAGAGGATGAAACAAGGTTTGGCTAGAGTAGGTTCGGTAACATTCGACGACGACGGTGGTGATGATGATGATGATGATCATGATCGTCAAAGTTTATTGATCAGACAAAGTGATTTTTACGGTTTTCGTTTTTACAGTATATACACTTTGAAATGTCACTCTTCTTTTGATTAATATAAAAAGAGAAGAAAAAAATATAGGAGAATCTGTGATCTCGACTCACAAGGAGAGGCGGCAGGCAAGATGAAATGAAAATAATAATCAACTTCCAGCGGCAGCCAAAGGCAGCCCAGTTGATTGCGCCTATTTTTGTGCGCTGCATTTCAACATCACAAAAAATACAAAAAAGAAATACTAAACAAAACAAAACCATACAAAAGGAGATACGAAAAGAATTGAATGGAAAATTGAATCAAATTAACTGTTGTTTAGACATTTTGCTGAGTTGCAAGCGATTTACCGTAAATTATGACAGGAAATGGTCACAACTCGTCAAGAGGTTTATTTAGTCGAGAGTTCTTTTTTGCCGGTTCAATGCCGACAACGACGACGTCGACTACGATTGACAGCAATTTCCAATTAATTTGTTGGTCATTGTATGTGTGTGTGTGTGTCCGTTTGTTGCAAAAGGGTGTACGATGAGGGCCGCTGGAGGGAGGCAAATGGCGAAAGTTTGTAAGGTGGATATCGAGATTAGGAAGAAGTGATCGAATTCGAAATTTTTATGTAAGAATTGACAGTGACAGCTCTGAACGTTGATAAGAATTTGGAATAGAGAAGGTTTTTTTCTGGGTTTGAAAAGAATTCAAAGCTTGATATTTGCTTATGAAGACGGTCTAGACCGTGAAATGTGAGAATAGTTAGCCATCATCAATCTTGGGACCGTGGCAAATTGCACAATACTCCATAAAGGATTACACTGACAGTTAAGGGTGTTAGGGCAGTATTCGACTTGGCAAAGTTCGAAAGAATAGAGCAGTTCCTGGCTGTTTCCTGGAGTTTTCCTCCTCTCAGTCCAGTACCGGCCTGTCCATTGTTTCGGAAGTAAGACAGACTTCTTGAGCCCGGAAAACAGAAGAAAAGCAAAACATTGGGGGCAGACAAACATACAGAGAAGGTTACTAAAACTATCTTAAGTTTCTATCTGTAAGGTGGTGCTGTTGCTTAGTGGTTAAGTGCGTTGGACCTCCATACCACCACTGAATTTAAATCCCAGCCCGTACCATTTTAAAGCTTTTATTCGCTGCCCCACCTCTTGCGAACGTCTGACAAATATCCATGACTAAGAAAAATCTCTTAACAGAATCCCTAAAGCCAAGCTCACCCCCTCAATGGTGTAAAAACTGTAAGGACCTGAGGGCCACCGAAGAGGAATCAGCAAGGCCAATCGACAGTGCTGGCTGGCAGTAAATACTAGAGGTTTGGTGAAATGCACCAATTTGGCTCTTTACGAAGAACGTGGCAGGCAGAAGTGTTCTGAGAGAAATCTAAATACGAAAGCCTGGCTTTTCTGGATATTCGTTCATTGATATATCATTAATTAGAAGGAACTTATCACTTTGATGAAACCTCAACGGCATAAACCTAACAGACAGAAACTTCCTTAGAACTGTCATCAAAGGCCTACCTATCTTAACAGATAATGGAGTCTTCTCAAAGGCCCTTAATATTAACCAGTCCTAACGATTACCGCAGTGTCCTCCAAGCTAAGATCTACACTGTTGAGAGGGCTGGTCAGACTCTCCTAGATATGAACCTACCTGCAATCTAAATGACAATATGGCAGGCAGCACTCAAAGCCAAAACTCTTGTCTGAGAAATGCGAAGTGCGTCAGGGAATACCTTATCCGCATGACTTAGTATGGAATGGGGCTGGGGCTTGCCACCTTAACTTATTCTTACGTATTACACAAGAACAAATCATCTAGTTTATTAAAATTATCTAATCCTAAATGTATGCAGTAAAAAAATTAAAAACAAATAAATTGCACTTTTAGGCGCAAAAGACAAAAAAATTCTACATTAGAAGCCATTCGCGAGGTATGGCGTAAGAGATCTTCTAACAGCATAGCAAGTTGATGAAACTAAGAAAAGTTTAAGTACAGGTCCAAGTGGTGTTGAATGGTCAAGTCAAGACGCTGACCTGCGAAGATATATTTTTAACACAAATGGAAACCAATTCCAGACAACTAATTTGACAAGCAAGAGTTGGGTACTGACTTGAACTTAAGGTAGTACTGGGGTGGATTTCAACATGGGAACCCTCGCTTTAAAGTCGAACGCACTAACACAAGCTTGCTTGACTGCTTAAATTAAAATAAGAAAGCGAAACGTTTCGTTATACATACTAGACATTTTTTGCACTAAATAGCTCAATCAGACCTGCGCATTAAAGGCAAACTTTTCTTAACATAAAGATCATGTTTTAAAAACGCTTAGCCCATGTTATTTTCGGTTAGGTAAAGGTGGCTGCCAGGACAAACCCAATTGCATTTTGGATACCACAAGGATAGCGGAAAAATTTATTCGGTACTCGTTAAACGGTATGAAGCCTCTGATACTCCAAGGCATCTACGAAAGAGATTGGAAGTAGTTTCATTCTCCTCTTTATCTATGCAAAAGCCGTAGGAGAATGCGTCAAGCCTTGAGAAAAATGTTCAGTTATAACAGCAATCGTAGTGCTCATGTGCATCATGCTTAGAGCGATCAAGATCCAGATCCGAAGGTGAAAATCTAACCTTTACGAGGAGCACCAATGCATGTCACCCAATACTGAAGAGAGATGAGCAAGCTCTACTTTTCCCAAGTACGTTACCAAAAAGAAAATTTCTGCCTGGGAGTACAATGGATCATTACCGAGTCGAAAATTGCTAAGATGCAGATTATTACTTTAAAAAAAAACATAAAATTTATTGTCACCCACTAGGGCTTTAAAACTCAGTTCTATAGTGCGTTAATAAAAACACAAAACAAAAACATTAGCCGTAAACGGACTATACAGGACCTAAGCCCTAGCTTCTCCAACCATTGTGGCGTGAAGACATATTTTTGGACAAGACTGGAAGTTAATAAATATAATCAAACATAACCAACAGATTGTAGCCACCATTTGGAGTATTTATAGACGACCGACTTAGTTTTGAAAGCCACTGGAAGGAACATATTACAAAAAAGGCGCTCTTGGCGCTTTCAAGAATGCTGGGCAGTAAAATCAAAAGTTATTGCTGCAACTTTCAGAAACGAAAGAGAAGTGAAGACATATAAATTCTGCATCCATTTTCAGCAATTCGCGTTTGGTTAAACAGAAACGAAAAGTTCAACCATTCGTAATACTGGCATTCTGCCTTCGTTTAAAAGCTCAGCTTATGAGTCTAGCCGTGTGTTAATTTTTGCCTTCGACTTAAGTCGGCTCGTCAAAGTTAGAACTCAACATCAGCTCTTGACACTTACAAAAACAATCATTTGCATGCCCAATGTTACCATTCACCTTCTTTTTCCTGCCCTGTCATAATTTAAAACCTCCACCATCAAGCAATCACAATTAAATTCATCTGTCAACTTTGACATCGACAATTTCTGATCAGAAAAATTGTGTGTTCATTTTCATTTTCACTTTCACTAGTCAATGCTGATCAATGAAAATGAAACTACAACTGCAACTGCAACGACACAACAAACAAACGTCACAGAATAAATTCATCAAGAATGCATCAACGACAGGGCATCAGCAATGTCAAATGGAAAGGAGCAAACCGTCACAGCAAAAAAAGAGAAAGAAACAGAGAAAAATAAGAAAAATAAGAAAAACAAAACGCTGTCAAGAGTTCAAACGACAATGACATTTCATGATCGATTTGACACACAAGGGCACGATCGATCGATCGATCAGCACTCTCGATCAATTGGTCATGATGATAGGCGATTTGTTTCTCTCCCTCTCTTTCTCTTTGTACAGTTTCTGTTTCGCTTCGACTAATGAATTAATGGGACATTCATTACCAGACGGCGACAAACTGTTCCAAACGGTAAACACAGAATATGGCAACGACAGTGCTGCTAGAGAGGACCAATTTCACGAAACGATCGATGGCACGATCTTCTCCAGAAAAGAGAAGAAGAGGAAGAGGAATGACGTCTGTCTATTGCATGGGCGAAAGTAAAAATGAAATCGAAAGGAAGACGTGTGGAATCGGGAGAAGAGTTCATGAATGAATGGGGGGCAACATCAGGGTATCTAAGCCAACGTTTGGTGGATCACAATCGCATCATGATCGCACACAAGCAGCAGCAGCAGCCGCAGCAGGCATCATCATAATCATTATCATCTCTATGAAGCTCAGCCAGTGAGGATCCTTTTGCTTTGGAATCGAACTCATTAGTGAAATATTTTGCAGAGACTCTCCGATCGGTTGATGATATCTTTTTTTTGGCGGGGAAATGCTTGATCGTTAATTAAGAAATTGAAAAGATGTTGATACAATTTTTTGTCCTTAGACGAAGGATTGTCTTTTTTGCGCTGAATATTGGATAAGATGTTATACTTTCGATTTTATATTGAGCTGAAATCGTGATCTTAACCGGCTTATGGTTTGTCTCTATGATGAGCTTGCAATGACGCCTTGTTGCCTTTATACCCCTTGCCAGCAAGTGGCCACTCAAAACCATTTCATTTCAATCAATCAACCGAATATAATGGTTAATGGAATTGATTGTCATGCAGCGTTACTGTGGTGATAGCGCCACATTTTCTTCGGTTTTATCGGAGCAGAATAAATGATTTTCTGCGCTCTCAATTTGGTGGCCCACATTAGGGTTATGGGTTTGTTTATTGTGAGCTGTGTACTTAAATACGGTCGGAATCGGTGTGCTACTCGAGAAAGCCCTCGATATGAAGCATTTCCAGCTCATAAGGCCTGCTTCTATTTAGATCAAGTTTAATTCGCTGCAACCATCTTTACTGACGGTTTTAAAACGGCCTGTGGAGTAGCAGAGTATTTTTAGCGAACTCAACCCATCGAAGACCTTCCGCCCAACGAATTCATCCAGCCCAGTCTTCCAGGCGCTGATCCTGGCGACTAATAAAGTACGGTATTTACTATAAAGCAAAACAACATATATTTGTCGACAATCAGTCTTCGATCAGAGCCCAGATACAATAAGAAGTGAAGGGGAGATATTGGCCCGGTTGGTCGCTGGTTCAGAATCACTCTCCTTTGGGTTCCCGTCTACAGGAATATAGATGGAAATGAGAAATCCTACGAACTAGCCAGAAAAAATGTGTTACATTACTTTCATTGCGGACGACCGGCTTCACGGCCTTTAAGGCAACTGAGGCATTAGCTTCAACGGCATCATTGCTTCCCTCAACTTCAGTGGTTGGTTATGAATTTTACCTCTGCCTAACTTTTTATAATTTACAGACCAAAGGAGTCGTGGTGGTGTCAAATCGGCGATACATCGCTTGCTGTGTATCCTGACAAGCCGCCGGGTATCAACCACTATAAGAAGCTCTTTTATCACAAACCCCTCAACACACTAATCACCATGTACCAGAGTGGCTTCCGGCCAGGCAGATATCGACCGAAGAACAAATTTTTACACCAAGACAAATCCTGGAAACGACGAAATGACAACTTAGCGGAGATTCAGCTAGGAATGTTCTTCTGTCTCAGTACTTCTATGTACATATAACGCCGAGTGCTCGACGATAAGCAGGAAAGGTGAGTTAAATTAGTTCGACAGATATTTGGTCCTGTGTGCAAGTATAGCAATGGAAAGTAGTGCGCCAACCAAAAAGATATTTAAATCTCAACCTCCGAGTTCGAGATGACAGAAAAGACGGACTCTCCGTTTCAAAGACTAAGCCAAAGCGCTAGATTTAGACAACTAATAGCTAACTAAATGGAAGTCTTTCTCGTCTCACTCTTCACGGCTGACCGTCTGTTCGCACCTTAAAGCTGTATATGTCTCTGCATAGCGGGTCCCTTTTTAAATGTTGAAGCTGCATGGGACCTTGAAATCTTTGCAAAGATGCCTAGACTCATGTCATCGGGAGCGGAGGTACTCGGCCAAAAGCTGCACTAATAGCAGCCCATTAATATTATCCTAAAGTCTGAATGAATGAGAAGCTCTCGTGACAGTTCTTACTCTTGCATGTTTTTCAGACTTTCGCAAGAGGTGGGCGACGAATAATGGAGCAGATTTTAATCGCGGACCTTTTGCTTAGTAGTTTATCTCAAAAACCACTGAGTAACTTCCCCTGGCTTAGGAAAATAATTTGGCAAATACTCTCAGTCATTCACAAAATACCAAAGGCAGGATCTTTAAAGTTGATAGCTGTTCAGTTGAATTCCTTTATTATTCATAGCGCGACTATGCAAAACCATGAAATCGGAAGAGATGATAAGAAGACTAGCCTTCAGGTTTAGCTAGGTTAGATCTTCAATTTGTTCCTCAAGCGGCATAGATAGTCAAGTGAATCCTTTCATCGTTATGAAGGAGTTTTATTGCGTGAGTTCTTGAAAAGTTATAACCTGTCTTACTGGAAGAGCTTATTGGTTCATAAGTCCATATCCGATTCTTTTCTCACTAGCTCGTCAGCCATCTCACAGACGGCTATTTGTGTTCCATTCTTCCCTGCTCGAGAAGGAACAGGAAAATGCTCTGCCAAAGTCCAAGTAATCGGACTACATTATTTTGTAAAATGCCTTAACTGTAGCGCCACATAACAGCTGCAAATCCATAAATAGTTTGAGAAATGTCAGGGATAATGAACAATAGAAGCTATAATAGTGAATTGGAGCCACAAGGCACGAGAAAAAGGAGTGAAATCTATAAACTGCGAAGCGACAACTTTACTGATATAAAAGTGCTCCTTAGCTGCATACGATAGGTAGGATTAGTTGAAGCTTAAAATGCATGTTTTTCCAACCCAACCAAGCAGGGCTTGTAACCTGCTAAAGGTCGCGCTTACTAGTTGGGCTTATTATTTAAATCTCAACTTCAATATTTACTCTCATGGCAAACACCAAATGCAATTCCAACGGGATCCCAAAACACACTGTAAGTTAAAATTCTATTTCAAGATTAATCGAATGTTTAACTCGACTCAAAACTAACATTGACCTGACTTACTGATTTCCGTTAAAAACCAAATTCGATTGGAGACAAGAGAAGAACTCCTAACAACTCGCACTACTTAATGTTTAAAAGCGAAACAAATTCAAAACCGAATCTTGTCCATAATCGAAAAATCAATGGATCCGGCACATAAGTACACAACAAGTCGCCCAAACAAGTCAATAGTATTATATTAGCACCTAACCTTAGCTTAATACAAGGTAACTAGCTCTAGCGCTAGCCACTCAAGATGTAAACAAATACGCCCAACAGTTTCACTCGAAGATTAGGCACATAAGTGACGCCACACCAGACATAACTAACCTCGTCTGACAGAACTCTCATCTGACTACGCGCTAAGTCGGACTTAAAAAGACTGCCGCTTCGTAAACACTTTCGTCATTATGACTTATGAGCGTTGCTTTTGGCTACTCTCAGTTCAGTGGAAACGTACCACGTCAGTCTTGCACCACCACCACCACCACCACCGGGCTTATGGTTACAGCAATTTGCCGATATTAAGCGGTAAGGACAGTTTTCGTTTTCATTTTTTTTTAATTCAACAAGTTTCTACTATAAATAGCAAAATTACGAGGCGACGATAAGTAGGGTCTGAAGTGGGTACTTTCGAGTTGAGTGGCATCATTCGAAAGAGGTCAAAGACTACGCTCATTGGGCAAGCATTGTTTGTGAATGGGCGGATAAAAGAAGAAAGGCGACAGATATGAAGCGGCGCAAGGTATGACAAAGCTGTAAGATTGGACTGCTTTGGAATGTAGGGAGTAAGAAGTAAAAGTCGTACAGCATCTAGTGGTGCCTCAGGCGAATAGGAGGATATTCCACCGAGGAACAGAGAAGTTGGAAAAGTTCCGCGCCATTCATCATTTTTCGATAATTGCCTCTAATGGACTTTTTTCTAAACCTTCTTAACCCTTCATGTACTCTTGTTTCCCACACTCATTTGGGCGCACATCCAGCACGACGTAACATAACTCTGGGCTAATCACCCAATTACGTGAAACGTAAATCGATTAAAAACTACATGCGGCTCTGCCTCTTTTTTTTCATTTTTTTATGACGAAAAAGGAAAGTATCAACATAACTTGTGTCTAAATCGTGTATGATCTGTTTTAAGTCTGTCTCTCTCTCTCTCTCTCTTCTCTCACGCAACAACGAGTATTTTCAATTCAACACCATTCAGTCGTTGCTTTAACGACAGTTTGATTGAAACCGTAAAAGAAAGTGACTCAGTTCAGAGAGACAGCTGGCTGGACCCGAAAATCAACGTAAAAGATTGATCTTGATGTGGAACATTTCTGCCACGATAAAGCAAAAAAAAAAGCAAAAAAGGAAGGCCGTTAATAGGTCCATGTTCTTGGCACTAATAACTACCTTTCGGGCATCACCATCCCGCTCGCACAGATCGGTTGTCGATCGTCGATCGTCGTACCGCGCCGCCTCCCATTATCTCGATTTTCGACGCATTAAATCGGATGACGAAACATCCGACAGTTGTTGGTCGTTCGTTTCGGATGCAATCAGCATTTTTCATCGTCAGACGCGCATGCATGCGAATTCGTTGTTGCTATTCACCTGACCTACTCACTGCGATAAATCATTTCGCCAAACAATGTGCACAAACCGACAAAGATACAAATCTACCATGCGATCCGTTGTTGATGATGCTGAGGTTGACCACTTTTCACGGCAGTCCAACCAACATTCATCACAGAATATAGGTATCTTGCGTACTCGAACGTGGTTTTCTGTTGATTTAACTCATTTATTCATTCATTAACCTAGTCACAGCGCGGCGCACAGGAGAAGACAAAGAACCGGGGAGGGGGGGATCAAAAAATGTCTTCACTTGGGCAGACTTTTTGACATTTTCGGTGGTCGAATGGTTGTTCTGAATTTCTTTTGAGCCATACTACCGCCGCTACCGCCACCGGCAGCGCCGACCACTTTCTTTATCTTTTGGTGGACGCGTTTTTCGCGGTGAGTGAGAAAATGAAAGTGGGCGCGAATCTCGAGGAAGACCAGGCCACCACAAGCCATCTGACGATGCGACCAAAGAGAGGAAACAGGTTAAATGAGATTCCTTTTGGAACAAAGAAATGAAATTTTTCAAAATATTTGTGGGAAATATCTTTGTGATGTTCTTCGGATGGCGGATGCCATCGCCATCGCCATGCCCCTGACGAGATCTTGTACTAAATTGTGGCGCTTAGGTAGTTGGATGAGGAGGAATTTTGATTGGCGGAACATCATGGAGAATTTTATTAAAGTCGCGCTCCGCAGGAGGTAATGTTGTCATTCATTCTGTTTGTTTTTTTATTTCTGCGCAACTTTTACAAATGATTCATTCACTGTTGCGGAGAATTTGGGCCATTTAGGCCGAAGATTTTTAGTGTCTTTGGGTTCGTATTAGTCACAGAGAGCGAATTGCGTGATTTTTAAATGGTCCACTCTGACAAAAAAATTTATAAGATTTTGCTGCAAAAATGTACCAAATCGTTTACGATGAAGTATGAAATAAAATCCAATAGCTCCTCAACTGTTATAGCTAAACGAACATGTTTGTACATTTTGAAACAGCGCAAAAGATGCTTGCTAAAAACTTTGTGTAATTTCACTGCCCCAACAAAAGTCCTTTTAAAAATAAAAGTTATCTTTTTTTTAGCTTCTCACTCGACCATCGGCATCGCCAAGAAAGAAACCCCTCGTTTGATAAAGAGCACCGGCAAACACACGCATCGGCGCTGGACAATAGGACGAAGAGTGGATCCTGAGCTCTACGAGCGACAAATGAAGGAAAAAACATCGACTTCTTCGGATGAAAAACCGTAAACAGGACGTGTCAGGCAACAAGACTCGAACAGCAAACTGCAAAGATGAACAAGGGAACCTTGAAGTGGAGTCACAGTCAGGGCTAACGATATGGATGAAATATTTCGGCAGACAACTAAAGACAACACAAACTCAGCAGTCAGGGATAGAGAACCATTCTACATTGCCAATGAAAGCCAAGAATTCCGTCCACTCGACCAAAATAAAGTGAGCATTAGGAATATCTTAGCTATAGTCTATCAAGGGTGCTTGTTGGGCCGGACGGCAGCAACTCATTTCCAAAAATTGGTCAGAAGAAAGTGTATACCTGACGAATGAAACATTAGCATCGTTTGCCAGTTAAAGAAAAAAGGAATGATATACCCTAAACTGCGTCAACTATAGAGGCAGACTGATGCCTAAAAATGGCATACAGGATCATGTCTGACTTAGGAAGTTAACAGTATAGTACTCAAATTAGAACCCTGAGGAACCCCAATCAAGAAAAAAAAATTAACTCTATGTGAAAGAGTGAAGTTTTAGGAAGTTATGAAAAGATCTATAACGGGTTTAGGGTCAGTTTGAAACCAAACATCCACAATTCAACAGATTCTAGAAGAAAAATCAAAAAAAATTCGGGTTGATGCTCATATACAGCGCAATGTCTAGTTTTGCCAATCCTTGACGCGAATGGAGGACAGAAGGCTTCACAGAAGGTAATCAAAAGACATGGTTGTTACTTTTCTGTGATTGTTCGAGGACATGACACTCTTTCGCGATTTTTATTCAACACGTACATAGTCATGCTATTTATTTTGTTTTCTTCATCCTCCTTTCACGGTTTTACCATTCGTGTTAACCTACAGACTTGTATGCACACTTCATTCTAGCCTTTCGAGCATTGAGTTTAATTAAAAAGATTTTGAAAGTGAAGTTTTCAGACTACTTAGAAGGACATACAGATGTTGCTAAGTGGTTTATGGAGTTCTTGTCTATAAAGAATAAATCAAACCTTCAAGAAAAGGCCTTAAGATCTCACAAGCTCTAGAAATAAATTTAGGTGATCTTACGATAATTGTTAACCCCCAAAAAAATTTAGATTTCTTTGTGTATCCTCAGAACCCCGGATATAGGAAACGCTCCTACAGCAAATTCTTAAAAACGAGTTCCTCCGATTCTCCGGCATGCAAAATATGCGGGACAGTCTTGAGATATGAAATGAGTTGCAAGACTTATATAAAATATGTATACAGGATAGTCCGGGTTGGGATACATATAATTCAAAGCTCTGACTACTTGGTTCATGTTATGAAAAAAATCGTATCCGATTGGGGTAGACCGCACATGTATAGAATCTTCTACTTACGAAACTGAACGACCATATAATAAGGCAGAACATTTTGCAGCTATGAATGAAGGGTAAATCATGCTACTATGAGTTAATTTCGAAAGCAAAATCGTTGATCTTCGTGCAAAAAATTGTTATAAACACAGCTAAAGGCTCAAAGATAGTGACGAATTTTTCCAAGCGATGCACTTAAAAGAACAATACCGATCTATTAGTGGCTCCCGACCCGTGGTGAGTCTCAGCATGAGACACAGCAACCTTCATTCTCTACGGTCCCAAGCGATGGCTTGGTCATTGAAACGGAGGTTTGGTCTTCCTTCTCGTCTCGAACCTTGGGGGCTGAGTTTTGGAGATTCTCTTCGCTAGATGTGGCCGAGCCATGGCAGTCGACGTGTTTTAGTTATTTGAACTAAATCCACATCTTGATACAAGTCATAGAGTTCTACTCATTCTCTCTCCTGGCGAGAGCCTACCTATCCGCTCAACTTTACTGCTTATCGTTCAACAGTCAGCTAAATAGAGCATAACTGTCAGGATCAGTGCTTAATAGAGCTTACACTACATTCTTCGAGTTTGGAGCATTGTGAAGAGGGGGTCGATCTCGATCTCTCAGTTCGAAAGCCACACTGACACGTGCCGAATAGCGTGTTGCAATAGGATTCTATATGATGCTATGATGAAGAAACTAAAACGCCATTTTGGTCACATTGAAGAAATTTGTATCTTCACATCAACCGCACATTAACCTTCCAACAAGTCTTTGATATAAAATCCTAATAGCTTCACCTAACTTTACCCTACCGAAATAATTCTGCTGAAGACAAATTCCAAGAATGTGGACTCCAATTAAATGCAGAATACCTGGAAATTATTCGGTCACCAAATAAACGCAGTGGGCAAGGTCTTGTTGAGGCTCACCTGGCTTCAACCCTTGGCTAAATTAAATTTTGTTAAGAAAAAAACTGCAATTCGGTTCCTCGAATTCTTTGCAACCAAAGCGTGTTCACGGCGATTTTTCTAGAATCTTCAAAGAACCAGCAAGAATGGACTTTGAGGAGTGCGAGATCCGGGAAAAATTTGAGCGAACAAAATTAGTTAATGTATCTTGCTCCACCTTGAAACAGGATATCGTAGAACATAGTTAGAACATGTTTAGTGCGGGCTAATAAGGACAACATTTTTTAATTTTTTTTAATAATTCTTTAATTGGAGCTGGAATGGAGCACATTTGGGGGCATCCAATATCAACATCCATCAGTGCCTCACATCGTTCCCCCGCTTTCCTGAACTCATCGCGAATTTCCCTGGCTAATAAATCGATTACAGGTGTAAAAATTCTTCAGTCTTATCGATTTAATTGGAGACATCTTAGAGACAATCCATAAATAGAAAACTAATAATATATACGCAGGGAAGAATTCTTCTCAGCATTCCCTACCATGCAACATTGTATATTCTTCATTTGTATGCCCTCATCGGTGTGGTAAGTTATCTAAATTAATCAGTTAAGATACCTCAAAGGTATAGCTTCGAATGCCAATCATGCCATCGACAGACAAAGCTAACAATAATAAGCCAAAACTACCACACGCACAGATTTCACTTGTCCATGGACTCTGCCGTTGAAGACAAGCAAAGCGAGAGATGAGAGATGTTGATGATGGAAAGTTGTTTAGCAACATTTTTTTGTTGTTTTTTAATTTAATTTATTATACGATTGAGTGTGCGATACACATTGATAGTTAGTTTTGAACCTAGCCGGAGGCTTGTTTTAATGATGCACGTGTGTAGGCCAAAAATAGGCAAACAATGACCGCGCCGGACACTGTGGTGGCTTACGAAACGGTCATGCATATTGCCACCGCTTTGGAACGAGGAAGGAAGTAATATGCATTGCATGAACTCCACCTTGTTGTTATGGGAAGGCAGCGGCGGCGGCGGCGACAGCAAAAGGAGACATAAAAACAAGAGAGAGAAAGACAGTTTTTTTTTTTATGATGCTGGTCAATGGGTAAAAATGCTAATGTCGATTGTTTAGACGGAAGAATTTGTTGCTTGCTGAAGTGGAAGAGATTAAACAGAAACGAGGTAGGTAGATAGGTAGGTGTCAACTTTCTCATTTTTTTTGGTGTCCACACTTACAGGTGTTTTCGAGATAAATCTGCGTGCGCATGGGATCTGATATTTTGTTTTAAGAGTTTTTTGACCACGAATCTCATTATAGAGTTGCATGCTGTTAAAGTGGGTTTCGTTTTTTTTTTTTATTGTTAATGTGAGTTATGACAGATAGTAACATTGTTTAATGGAATTTTGAGGATTTTCATGGAATGCAGAGTGAGTGAGGTGGTGATACTTTGTTAGAAGAAAACGAGAATGTAAAATGTAGAATGTGGTTTAGTGGGTCAAAGTTTGGTGGAAGAGGTGCGTTTTGAATTAATTGGCATCTGGGGATAGAGAGTCACTGCTTCCACAAAATAAGCAGGCTTGACTACTGAAAAATACGTTATCGCATGAAAAATGTGCGCAACCGTGGAAATGTATCTGAATATATCTGTATATATCTGAAGATTTTCCGAGTTTTACGAACCCAGATAAGGCCCATAAAATGAATACTCTTAAAGCGCACATAATATTTTGCTTTGTTCAAAGTTGCGCACACTACAAACAGGCTGTACGTAGCCAACCAGCAAAAAGTGTAAAAATATTTAAAATATTAAATAACTTTTCAAAGACTTTCAGAGTCTTACCAGCTTGAAAAAAGATTCATCAGTAAGAACATTTTCGAAGCGCACATAATATTTGGCCTTAATCAAAGTCGGAATCGAATGCTGTTTTGATTACATTGTGTCAATTGACGTATAAAATCACATACGTATTTTGTATGTACATGTAATATACGATTGTGCGTATCGCACACCAAATGTGCGCAACTGATTAAACGTGTGCGGTTGAGTATTTGTAATTATTGAAAAGTGTGATTTTGGACAACCAAGAAGCATAGATAACGAAAGCAAAAATAAAATGAAAACTAGCGAAATCATACAAAAGTTGGTTGTAGTGAAGAACTTTTTTCACTTCGACATACTGCCTAACCATGTACTATAGCTAATACAGCGATTCAAAAGATTTTAAAGTTATAATCTCAGATGCGATTTAAAGGTGACTACAAACCAAAGTGATCCCTTAAAAGAAAACTTGCCTACGTAATACAAAATATACATTTTCCTTTCGTCGCCGATGCAGTTTCACAGGTGTATAGTTTCATGCAGCGAAAAGACTGTGCGGAAGCGTACACAAGGCCACTAAGATGTTATCGCACACAAAATGTGCGTTCAAAAAAGTAGGTGTGCTATTGAACTCCTACAGAAAAGAATCTCCTTAAGCTTTATCAAGTCAAAATGGTGCTTGAAAATTGAGCAGCATTAAGTAAAAACGCTGAGCTGGTATCGCACACAAAATGTGCGCTTTTGAAGATATGTACGACCAAGCGAACAGAAAATATCAACTCGGCGTAGCTCTAGACTTGTGTAGGTCTTCCCCAATAGAAAAATTTGATGGTATCGCACACCAAGCGAAAAAAAACTCAGCTTTAGGATGCACTTTTGAAGATACGTGTGATCTAGCAAAAATAAATAAGAAAAGCCCACTTGTCGACGCTCCAGCCATGTAAACAACTGAAAGCTGGAATTCATTGACATGACAAGTGATAAAGAAAAGGTCGTTGAACGAACAGGCAGGGCCCAAACAAATTTCGAACTCAATTGAACCTCTTGCAATAGGGGCGCAGTCCTAAATAAATGTAAAACTATGCTCAATGGATACTTTGAATCACATTCTACCAAGAGCTAAATCAACAAAAAGCGAATAAAAATTTCCCAAAAGCCTTTCCCAAGTGAAGTGTACATTTAAACAACAAACAGCCACCCGGTACTTGTGGAATACCACAAAATCAATGGATTCCTGACCATCGTTAACATTTCACCTGTTGTTCAAAAAAAATTCTTATCTCACACTTTTCATTTCACTCTCTCGCACTTGAACGTACCGAAAAAAAAAATCATCTATAAGCCACAGCTACACACACATGATCCTAATGATCAATTCAAATGGAAACTTTTACTCCAATCCAAATCCAAATCCAATAGTAGTTAATCAAAAGGTATCTATCTATTCGATCACGAAAAGTTAAAATAAACAAACATCATTCGCGAGCTCTTTGCGCACTTTCACTCATCTGCTTTCGATCAGACGCGAACCAACATCCATCGAAAGTGTGTGTGAATTGGACTTATTTATGTATCAGTGCAATTATCATCGACACACTAATATAAATAAATAAACAAAAAATATATAAAAAATAAAAAATTATATCACAGCAGCGAAATACAATTTACAGATACAAATTGTTTTTTTTTTTTCATCTAACCAACATAGATAGATATGCTCGCACGCAAAACATAAGCGATAAGTTTCACTTGTGCGATGCGAATACTCGTTTTTTTTTTTTCTTATAAAATAATTTAATAGTTAACATTTTATTGCATCCAGTCAGTCGAGATACAATATTGGATGGAAGGCCGTAAACGACCCGAATGAACGAACGGATGCGTGCGAGTTACCAATTCGGTGTGTGTGGTAATTTACGCGGTTTAAGAGTTTAAAAAGTTCATCTTGATGTAATTAGTCTTTGAAGATGAATGGTGGTGCTTACCTGAAACGAGAAGAAAGAAAATATATTATTAGTTCGGTTTTTTTTTTTGAAGTTGCACACACGTAAGGGGAATGGAAATAAGTACAACTACGATTTGACACGTGATACAAACTTAAAGTATAAAAAGGTTAAATGTTTGATTAAATATTGTTTTCGGGGGGAGGTTGGATGAATTTCCACATGAAAAAAAAAATCCATAGACCCTAACTGTGTAATCGAAAGACCTTCATGCCATGCTATGACATAATTCGTTTCCCGGCCTAACGACGTTAGACTCTGATTAACTTACATTAAAAAAAAAAATTCGACATTGACACGCTTTATAAAGGCTGTTTTTTGGTATTAGAGGTATAGAACTTCGAATTGAAATAAAACACAAGAAAATCATTTTAATGTCCATCAATTTAGCTTTATTGGAAGGATAATTTTATGCCATTAATGTCTAAATATGTTTTCGGGCATGTGGCCGAAGCGGCTGGTTCGAATAAAGACAAGTCTAGAGGAGGCCAAATGACAGGTCCATTCCCCGAAATTATGCGCTCATCGAATGTTTCCTTCAATAAATCGATTGTAACGTGCGCTGTGTGGCATGTAGCGCCGTCTTGTTGGAATCACATCTCATCCACATTCACCACAAGATGCACCAGATGAAAATTTCACCCGGAACCCGTGAAGCCCCATTGTGAGAACCCTGGTTGTACATGTAAGGACATGGGGCTAAGAAAACCACTTTGATCTGCTGAGAAATAGTTTCATGTCTAATGGAGGTACCCTGTCCAAGTCGTCCAAACTAGTGAAGAACCGTGCTCCTATGCAGGATGAGAGAGCGGCGTTCCTATAGAGCTGGGCAGTGGCATAGAATATGTTCCACGGACTCTATTTCCTCGTCGTCTATGCAGCTAAGCCATGTTTCCGATGATGCAGTGTCCGGATAGCCGAATTTAACTTCTGTTAAGAGACACTACATCGCCTCTCCGTCCGATGGTAGTGGATTCATATCAGAGCCGTATCTGTCCAATTCATCCGCTTCTTGGTCCATGTGCCCAGCAGAGAAGAACTGAGTGCCAAGAGGCAATCTATGATGCACCTCGCGTTTACAAGGTTGGAGCCGACTGCTTTAAGTGCTGATTGACTGTCCACACAGATGGTTATTTCCAATGCTGGTAGTTCCATCGATAGGAGAGTCTGTGTTGCTTTCTCGTCGGTAATAAACGTGCAGATGGGAAAATGGCTGCAATTTGTCTAAATTAAATGAATATGATTCCCAATATTGGTCGTAGAACCGTAAGTATGATCACCTTCAAAAAATATGTCGTGACAATTTTTGAAGCATTTATACTAAAGATAGGAGCATTTATTTTGGAACAAATACTCTAAAAGAACTCGAAGGGTCGTGGAGCGGGGCATGGCTCTTCACTGCAGTGCGGACTAGCTCCAGAGTAAATTCCTTCACAATTTTCTTCCCTCTTGGTTCATTTAATGTAGATTTGGAAACAGCACAGCTGCCCTGCTACTAAAAGACTCAAAATGAAACCTCACTTCTGCCGACGACGAACTAGCTCAGATGTCATGCACGTCTGTAAGTGTCCTGATACCCTATTTATCTTGCTGTTCAGTTAAGCCCCAAACAGTCAATGCGATTGGGTCGGCATGGTAGAAGTGTACCTTAACAGAGTGGTTACTCATGTTACAACCTCGAGGTAGATGAACTGCTTAACTACGCGGAAGTCGCTGCTATCGATGTGGTTACATTTAGTCCTAGGCGGGGAACAGACGCTTGTTTGTTTGTTGTTCAGTCTTGTCCTCCTCACTTCAAGACCAACTAACTTCGCCTGTTCTTTGATCGCTCTTAAGGCCTTTGGAAGCCCACGACACGCTGGAAGTGATCGAAGATAAAAAGCGGAAGAATTCTATGAAAACGCTGACTGTGTATTCTTGCTATCTCAAAGAACAATGGACCTTCATCAAATGACAACAAATGTGGAGAAGAAAGCAGACGTCGTTGGGCTTAAAATAAGAATATAGATCAGGGTAAGACCGAACTCATTAACTCGTAAAAAACACACGGTTGAGAGAGTAGAGAGTTTAAATTACCTTGGAAGTATTATCTGAACGGATGTCGGAAACCAACTAGATACAGCCAGCCGAATGCAAGGCAAAATCTGCAATTAGCTTAAACACCAAGCTATGGCTATTCCGTTTCAACATTGAATCCGTGCTTCTGTAAGGATGTGGGACTTGCAGAGTGACCACTACTATCACGAGGAAGCTTCAAACGTTCGTTAATAGGCGCCTACGTAGCATCTTAAGGATTTTCTGGCCGAACCGTAACTGAAGCAAGCAGCTTTACCAGAGAACGGGCCATGAACCTATAGGCACAACTATACAGCGACGAAAGTGGCAGTGGATTGGTCACACATTCCGAAAAGGTGACAGGTCCATAGCTAACCACGCAATGCAATAGAACCCGCTACCTGAGGAGAATACTCTGCGGTCCTCGGAGTAGATGGCGAAGAACTGTCGAACTGGAAGCACGGCAACTAGAAAGGAGTTGGGGAGAACTGAGGCACATTGCTAGAAACCGCACACGATGTAGAGGCCCTAGGACGTACATATAGGATATAGGCCATGCGCACAGTCTAAATTGACTTAATTTAGCAAACAGCAAAGTAGCACAAGATCTCCCAAGAACTACTGATCCATAATCTCTCTCTCTCTCTCCCCAAAAAGCTTCATGTCATAAGTTACCCACCCAAGTCCAAGTCCGTAATACAAAGCACGGCTGGTAGTCAATTGAGCTTAATTTTTAAATTAATCAAACTAGTTTTCTAATTAACTGACAACACGCAACAGAAAATAAGTAGTCAGACGACTCATAGTTATATTTCATACAAAACAACTGACATCTGTTCGATTCTGCAAATAATGTTACCTCGAACTACTGCAGCACTCCACTCCACTCCACTCGACTCCACTCCACTCAATTCAATTCCATTCATAAAACTCGCGCCGCGCACAACTTCATTCATTCGTTTTTGCCAAAATAGAAATGCATTTTCCTGCTTCGCCATAATCCGTATAGTCTCAGCACCGGTAGCAGCAAATCCTCCTATATTAGTGTCATTTGTTCCACTTATGTGGACTCGAGTTGGAAACTCAGTGGCGACCGAAGTTGCAAACTAAGTTCGCCGCATAGTAGCACTTCTCATTATAGAAAGTGCACCATCACACATTTATAGTTCTTCCATTTCCTGGATAGAAGCCGTGGCCCGATGAGAGGTGACCTCTCTTCGCCTCGTTCAGTAATAAGCGTTACGCATTTTATAGAAACATGTCACGTGTCGTTGACTAGGTTTACCTGCTGCAGATACATATTCATACACATCATAGATACATAGATAGAGCACAACACAACACAAGTTTTATCAATAATAATGAGAAATTAGATCAAAAGACTTGGACTTGCGCGCTCGCGCGTTTATGGGCTGGGCTTGCCGCGGCGGTACTTGGTACTATATTCATTCATGTCTAACTCGCGTATTATGGACGGTGAAGTCGGGGTGACTTACCTGATTCGTGCTGCTGCTGCCGTCGCCACATTTCGCGCTTTGGAGAAGAAACTTACACTCCTTAGAAAAGCGAACAAGTAAACAGTTATTATTGTCTTACAGTTTGGCGGCTATCTAGATACGCAAGACAATGGCCAATAAAAATGGATTGTAAGTGTGTGTGTGTGTGTGTGTTGCGCCGTGCTATAAGCGACACCGGGGTACACGAAGTACTTGGCATATCTTTGCGAGTTTATTAAAATACCAAAAAAAAAAAAAAACAAAAAGATACGTATACGTCCAAGTGGAAATCCAAGTGCTGCGAATGGTTAATCATTGTCGGGCAGTGTGGCAGCAGCAGTGGGTTTTTAGGATACAAATGTCCCGTACAGCGAGTATGAGTTACGATCTCTTGTTTGGGGGATTGTCGTCGTGACCTACCTAAAATGAAAATGAAGACAGAGAGAGAGAGAGAGAAAGAGAGAGACCGACAACAGCCGGTACGGTGTTGTGCGCTACGCTACGACTGCAAATTAGATTGACCACTAACCAGGTGGAGGTATGAGCACACAATACAAACCGTTAGTAGGTGCGGGGATGATGTTGCTGTTCAATGGAATGTTTTAAGGAAATTCAGTGGTAGACGTTTGAGGATTTTGTGTTTTTGATGGTGGGAATTGGCGAGTATTGGGTCATAGTGAAACGTCTTGTTAGGGAAATGCCTGCTTGATAGGTTGGTATTTTGTTAAGAAGTTTTCAGTAGCTTTATGCATAAGAGACGATAAGACCAGTAAAACTCTGCGGTGTTGGGCTCTTACCTAACTTACCAAACTCTCACCACTTCCGGTTTAGGAACCACCACGAAACTTCGTGGTGCACCTGTACTTCGGTCCACCACTCATTAATATTCCATGGCTTGATACGTACTATCTTCTTCTCAAAATCAATTCCATGAAAGAGAATTATGATGTTTCAGGAGTTTTCACTTGACATTGTTTGCTGGACCTGACTTTATTGCGATGAGACCACCTTTTACATTCGGTGATTCGCATTGTATGTTCCCTTACTGACACGACGGGCTTGAAACTTAAAACATACATTGCCGGCAAGGAATTTCGTAAAGTAGTTAACTTTTCAATGTCCTTGCTTCATTCATTCAGTGAGACTTGTGATCAATCTTGCAGTCAATCTGCCCTGAGTCTTCAACCTCCATCGCTCTTCCCAACGTTGTTGGGAGGCGCTATTGCTACTCGTTCTCCCAGTTCTACGTTATACTCGGGTATAAAATTTGGCAGGATGTCGACGAGGATCACTCCCACAACTCAAAGAGATGCTCGCTTCGAGACCGTACGAGAAAAGCTTTCTACTTTATGGGCCCTTTTCTCTATGTCGAAGCGAGGTATTTTCCTCTGACGTTAGCCATTAGCTTGATTAGGAACTTTGTTGTCTTATTAGCTGTTTCGGACTCTTTCCTTGATTTCCTGCCAATATTAGAGCTTCTTGTCGGATCCAAACCCAGATATTTGACGTCTTATTTTGTTTGTATTGTTTCGGACCCAACTTGGAACTCCATGTTTCTAGGAATCCTCTTCTATCCAGTATAGGACGCAGCGCATAACTTGGCTTAACATTCTCTTAGCGTCTTCAGTGTTCCTTGCTTGAATCATCACCTCCGGATCGTCTGCAAGATATCATCGAGGATCCTGGTTCCATCATAAGCGCTGCTATGTTTCATAGTTTCGGTTTCGTATACTACAATCTAGGAAAGATCCTGAGGTACTCTGGAGGGGCTTTCCGGGGCTAAAAGTATGTCACACCAAAGAGGCAGATTTGAAAGCGATGAGGTGCAAGTAGAATGATTTTCTAAGGATGAGTGTTTCTTTGTCTTTTTGATCACCTTCGCTCTAAACGACTGCAGTAACCGCGGTTTCAACACTTTCCAGGAGTTTTTCTGTCTCTTTCCTGCCCATCCATTTATGTCATTGGACTATGTGTGTTTCATTTTTCCCTCACTTATGTCCAAACTTTGAAGGGCCATAACTTGAGTTTGGGTAAATTAGCCCGGTTCATCGACCACTCATACGGAACTGGACTCCTATTAAACGTTACTTTTTAATGAGGCTAATGAGTAGGTCATCTTATATAAGGCTTATTACGTACTGACAAACGAGTTGTACTAATTTTTGCGACCGTCAGTGTTTGAAATAAGAACCCAACAATTGTACGATTTCCTTCGCGCATTAAATTTTCACTTTTTGAGCCAGAAATAGAAGAACCAGTTATGGTCCTTCGAGCCGGATACAATTTTTTTTCTCACTAAATTCAACCAGTTTAGTTTTACTTTCGCTAAAACAGTACCTTTTTTCAAATTTTGGTTAAGCTATGGTCTGTTAGCATAACCAATGGTCTGATTTGATTTCCATTCACGAGCTCATATAAACTGCAATTATGCCTTTTCCCTTCTGTACTCTGCTAGAGCGACTCTTCAAAACATTAGTGAGCCTTGATGATGGTTTTAAATACTTAAAAGACGTACAACCGCCACAAGAAGGAGTCACGGCACCCCTTCATAACCCATATTTCCAAAAAAAAAAAAAAAAAAACACCCCGCACTTAAACAGAAACATGTGTTCCTAAAGACATAAACCGACACTCTTGAACCAATAAAAGAAAGCTTTTATTTCGCTATAGGAAAACAATTTCTAAAGAAGCTGTATATCCATAAACCACCCACTTATCCACGCATCAACCGAAGAAATCACTTCCATCTGGCAATAAGCCACTTAATCCCAAAGCCCACTCGTCGAGCCGTTTTATTCGATTTAAATGATCAATAAAATCAGATCCCAACGTCCAATAAATATCTTGAATTGGTTAATAAATTTCCGTTAACATCGCGATACATCGATACAATATTTTGGAAACAAATTAATTTCCCTTCATTTGCATATGCATACGCAAATTAGGTTCTAACATCGATAAAAAAAAAACTACAAATGTAAACCATAACCGCACCGAAAGAGAAATTATTATTATTATTATTATTTTTATCAAATTAACTCTTTCATCGCATATAACAGAACACAGACTTTCACTAGAAATATGTAGAAGCCGAATGGCGTTGCTGCCGCCGCTTCTACACTTCTCTCACCCCGAATCAAACGCAAAAGACAAACACAGAACTTGTGTCGTATGTTTGCGCACACGAAATGGAGCTTAACGAATTTCTGTTTTCAAAAATTTTAATTAATTTCTCTTCAATTACTTGCGGTCTTGTTTGTGAATTTTATTTGCTATCAATGTTGTGTTATTCTTCGAGGGGAAAATTGGCAAACAAAGTCTTTAGATAGCGCATTTTGTATGCGATAAATATTCATAAGGGGATTAAGGTCATGCTGTTTGATGTCGCGTCGATGGGAAACAACAAGGCTGGCAATTTGAAGGCCAAATTGATATGGAATTGGAGCACATCAATAAACGGAGAGAAGAATATAAATATTTGTAGAAAAGAATGTTAAATAACATTCTGGAGAACGTTTGAAAAAGAGAGTGAAAGATGGAAAGTGGTTTGGAAAAGGTGTAGGTGAAAGAATGCAGCCTTGTGGAATGCCAACCATTTGTAGCTCTATTGTGATAGAGATGGCATGGTAATATTTACTAAGATTAAAGGTAGGTATATTCGGGAGCCTGTGCCATTTAATAAACATGCCCAGAATTTGACTATTTGGGTCGTTTTATAGCTCGTAGGGGCCGCTGGAAGGTTTTAGCGATAATAGTACGAATTTCCGCGGGGTCAGAAATGAGTTAACAGAAGCGGTGCGCAGAGTTGAAGTGGATACAATGCCGTAAATATTGCAGGATCAAATCTAAAATGGAATTTTATTTCCCCTTCCTCACTACATGTAGGAGGTGGTACTTCAGAGAGTTTAGTTCGATCGATAGAAACAACGTTGAGTCACACTAACCCAACAAGAAAACCATCTGATGAGCTATGATGGCTGAGGTAGAGAGAGTTATTAATACCCGTCCCCCTACAAACGTTACTTAAGGAAGGAAGCCGGCGCTGACGTCTAATCATTTTTTATTTGGTATCTCAAATCGAGAGAAAATTGCAGTTAAGCGATGGCGCAGTTGATTTTCGAAAAAAATTACTTTTGTGCGAACGAAAACCATTTCTGGCGCCGGTGGGTCTGAGAAAGTGCTTCCCCGATCTTAAGAGACGCACCAAATGGAATTCTGTAACAAAGCGCCTCCGGGAAGGAGGTCGTTATAACCGATTCTGATAGTCTTCGAAAAAATTGTGGAAAAGGAATTTTTCTAAAAACGATGCCTGACAAAGGTGGACAATCAGAGTGCTGAAGTAAAAACTTTAACGGGTATCTACACTAAATCACAGTCAAGCATGCAGTATTAGAACCGCCTTATCAGGGGGTGTGTTACCAAATCTGGCCGCACTGCAAAATATCCAAAGTGTGTGACAGCAGAAGTCATTCCACTGCCACCAACATAATCATTATTCAGCGAGATACCGGGGTAGCTTTCATATCTCTAGGGTTCTAAATGGAATAGAAATTGACTGCAGATAAACTATTCGGAAATCGCACACACGCAGAATTTTCTAATGGCATAAGGATATCTTAATATCTTTTATTTCACGATATACCTCACGGCTGTCCATTTGGGCCGCCACTATTTACTCTTTTTAATAATGACCACAATATCAGCACAATTTCAGATTAAAACTAAATTTAAAAACTCCTTATCAGTGGCTGACTTTCACATGTATATCTATCGGTCTGAACTGTGCAATGCTCTTAAGTGCATATAACACTTTCGGCCAATTTCTATCTGAAAATAGTGAGGTACCGAACCGAAGGCAAATATGCAATTCCCGGAAACTTTTCGAAGATCTAAACGAGCAAAGATTTATGTCATTATGTCACATCAGCAAATTCTTTGTAGGTTATGTATTTTTCTGACAAGACGAGCTGGAGTAATAATAGTCTGGAGTTAGACCGCATTACCATACAATTCCACACTTTCTCCGACAGAGAAGGCACTAGTTGTAATAACCACACGTCATGCGTCTTCGTTGCGACTGTAGATAAATTAGTAGAATTTCAATTCATACAAAACTACAACTTTAAGACATCATGCCGTTAGATTCATAGACATATTTCACATTACCCATGTCACATAGTCCAACAGCCTTAGGAGTTCTCACAAAAACGCACTTCCATCGAACATATGCACATCCAATCACATTTGAAACAAACCGCCCCATAAACTAAACAAATGCGAACCAACAGCGCAGTCCTGCGTTGCTTCAAATTGCAACACTTTTCTCTGTCTCTCCCAATGCCAAACGCGCATTTTTGTAATAAATTGGAACTTCTCTAATTTGACATGATCACAACGGCAAAAAATATATTTACCGTTCTCTTTGCCCATTCAGCTGTGAACGCGCCGCTCCGCACAAATCCACCATCAAAATGGCGGCAATAAATTGAAATCAATGAAACATTCCAGGGATCACCCTGATCTCTCTGTGTGTGCTTGTCTCCAGAGCGCTGCATAAAATTCCCATAAAATCTCGAAACACACTCAAAGTCCGCACACATTTTACCGTTGAAAAATCAAAGTGCATCCATATAATAGCCCAGTCACAGCAGACGACGACTGTACTTCTAATCATAGAAATAAATTTCAATACTGTTCCATTTAACTGTTTTGGATAATTTTGTCCACGTACCTAGCTAACCTACCTACCTACCTACCTGTGTTTGCTAGCTAGCAACAAGACAACAAGACTGACCAACAATTGCAATAAATATCCAATACACGAGCTCACAAGCAGAGAGACAAAAGCCCAAACCCCCATGGGGAGAGATTGATGAGGAAGCGCGCTCTCTGCTACCGCATGTTCCGCGGCCACATCTATTCCTGGTTCCGTTTTGTGGATGCATCGTGCTGGGGCTCAGCAGCAATGACGAGTCAAATGCATTTAAACTGAATTTGACATATTTATTGGGAGGAGATACCTACTTGCAACATTTTTGTGAACATTTTTTTCTTGCAACAAGTATCCTTGGTGTTGTGTGTTGTTTCCTTTGGGGAAGGAAAACTCGCTGGCAAAAAAAAAAAACAAATACACAAAAAAAAGTACAATCAAATAAAGGAATTTCCATTTTCCTCCTTTTCTGACCAAAAATGGCCAAGCAAGAGATTCCAGATTCCACTGACTCTGACTCTGGCTCTCTTCTGACCATAGTCGTTGTGTCCTTCTGCCGGGAACGCACAATCTCTGCCACGAGATCGTGGATTTGCTGCTGTTGCTGTTGGTGGAGTAAGTGCAAGGCGCACGATCGATCGACAATCACCGGCCAAAGGAGATTGATTGACAAGTCGTTATGTGGCCCTGGGCACATATGGGAAGCTTGCCATTTTTATGGTTTTTACTTGCGACCGGTTAACGGATGCGTCGTCGTCGTCGTCGTCGTCTTTGTCGATATACAGTCGAGAGAAGAGATACCACACGTCTTCTTGGGGATCTACTCTACCCAATTCCTCCCGAATATGGCTAGGACCGCATTTTCAGAAATGGGCAAACAGGAGTAGCAATTGTGAATCAGCAGCGCAACTAGACGTGCCGAGGTGAACAATGTTCAGGAGGAAGGGTGGACGACGACGACGACGACGACGACAACGACGTCGAGCAGCTCGGATCATTGTAGCAGATGAAGGTATACGCAAGAACTAATCTTCCATGGATACGCTTCCGTGTGCATAATTTAAAATCTATTTTATCTTTCCTGGTTTTCGTCTTCGTCCGCGTTGTTGGTGCGCGGCATAAACTGAGGCTGCGGCTGAGGTATGTGGAAGAACTTCTCTTAGAGCAAATAAAAACAAAAAAAAAACGCACATACACTCGCGTATGGGAGACACGTTAACATCATCTGTAGAAATCTCTACCAAAACAGCCTACAAATTGTGAATGTTCTGCCCGAGTTGGAGGGGTGTGGCGCGGGGATTTCCTTTAGAGTGGTAACACATCTCCTCAATTGGCAAATGAATACGGTTTTGTTTGGTTTTGTTCGGTTTTTTATTTCTTATTTTTTGGATTGTTTGGCTGCTGCTGCTGCTGTTGGTGAGACGACTAAAATGGACGCACACTGGCATTAGACAAAGGCAACTTATGTGATCCACTTTAGATTTGGTGGAGATTCAATTAGAGAGATCATCGGATAAGCGAAGATCGAAACACAGTGCCTCAACGATGCGGTGACAAGGAATGTCGTTGTATACACTCGCAGTCGTAGTGGCGGGGCGAGAAAGAGAGGGGCAGAGGTAAACAGTTTGGCGGCAGTGGCAGTGGCAGCGGCGGGTTCATTATTGGGCTGTGCGAGGGTCAATCACTTTTGGAATGGGACGTTTGAAGTGTGAGAGATGAGATGAGGTGGAGTTCAGTTGAGTGAGTTAATGCGATTTGAGAATCTAACGAAATTTCAAACCCATCAATGGAAAAGTGATCAGTTTTTTTTGTTTTTTTTGTTTTGGTTCTCTCTCTCTCGCTGTGATGATCACGATCGGACGTTTTAATGATCTTCAAGATGTTGAGTGGTTGCTATCCAAAGTGTTTGTTCGGATGTTGGCATTTTTCGAATGCCATAAAAGGTCTAACAAATAATTCGAAGAGGAAGTGATAAAAATTGAAAAGATAAAATAGAGTTGAAGATCGGAGCAGAGTCATAAATATATGTATAGAGCTGCAGCGTTAGCCTAAAATAAAAACGTTGATTCTTTATTGAGCTAGTGGTTTAGGTAGAGACAGCTAAAAGTCGAAATGTTGGTTACTCAAAAAGAGCAAATATGGTGCTAACATTGCAAAGGTCTTTGAGAAACAGTAACCTACGCAGGGCTTCAGAGCTTAAATGTCACTATGGCTCCGAAAAGTTACGGTCTATGTACTGTCTTGGTCTGACTTTGACTCAACGATGGTTGGTTGAGTCATATTTGGTTCACAGAATGACAAAAGATATGTGATCGCTGAACTATTCCGCGATATTAACATCAAGCGCCATACTTATAAGAATCGTGCGAAACGTTCATGCCTACGCTTGTCCTTAAAATATGTAGACTAATTCAGGACAAAAGGCCGCTCATGAGACATAAAACTTTTACAGACGATGAGCTTTCACTTGGTTCTACTTTGTTCGTTTGTACGGCTTTAAGTCAGATGAACATTACGTACATTGTTTGTAGTTAACAGAAAAAGCGAAGGTCTTAAATGTTTCTCTTGTGGTACTCCAGAGTCAAACAAGTTGAAGGCCTCCCCAATTCATAATATATATCAGAGATTCAAGGCTTTGTATCGGGAATTATTGTCCTATATTTGTTGGTTCTAATATGGCGAAATGTGCGCAAAGGCTGAAAAGATCGAGCCAAATTTTTGAGTCACTAAAGCACTCAGTAGAAGCTGTAGCTGAAGCTACTCATTTTACTCGCACCTTTCGTTAGTCGACTTAACTACTGCTGTCTTGACATTCCAAAAGAAATTCCAAGAATAGCAATGTGTACAGGCTAAAGAGTAACTAGGGTACACATTTCTAAACAAAAGGATATGTTAGAGTAATTAGCTCATGTACATCGAAAAAGGTTTTGGCTGATAAATCGTTATTTTGTGTTGTCTTACCAACGGTAGATCCTAATTAAGTACAGGTAACCCTGTTTAAAGGAATATTTAAGTCCGGTGGTGGTCTTGTGGCGCATGCATTCTGATTGCTTTAGTTATATCTTTTCAATCTTCAAGTCACAGTTGAAGTCATTGGATTTGTAACCTTTCCACCTGATACCTCGTGATGCACTAAGACAAATTATCATGACAAGATGCCCTAACCAGAAGTACGTAAAAATCAAAGATTAACAAAAAATACAGCTTTGCACTCGAGATCAGCAACAAGGTTTAAGCCCTTTATTCCCACGCTCAAGCTTATAGGAATTTTTCTATAATTCCTTTAGATGTGCAACAAAAAAATAAAAAACGAACATGTGGCTACTTACGGCTATATAAATACTACGAGGGAGGAAAGGTACCAGTACCCCATTTAGTACATTGATCGACTTACCTGGAAAGAGAAACAAAAAAAAACACGTTAAATAAGTAAAATATATAAGAGAAGAAAAATAAATATCTCGACAAATATTTTAAGCTTATTAAGGCACGCTAAGAGATACTCTGCTTAAATCTGTACTGTAACTATGTTCGCTAAAAAGTCCTAGCAAAACATTACTTCCAAAATTTTATGAGTCACTCAAGTTTTATCAACAATTACGTACTTCTACCAACCATTCAGTCCCCCCTCCCAACTAATGGGAAAAAATTGGGTTGAAAAGAAAGGAAAATAATTAGAGGGTGAATGTTCGACTGCAACAGTTAGCAGTTTTGGTACTTCTACTGGTGGGGCTAGCTAAGTGGACTTGCATTGAAAGTAAATATAATTTTTTAAGAAAAGGACGAAAAAGATGATTGATTTATTTAAACTTTTTCTAAGGAAAGATAATGTTGCCGTTTTGCCCTAGCACTGGTAAGTTCTGTAAGGTCTGTTTCGAGGAGCAGTTAAAGCTGCCAAGTAAACATTATCCACAGTGAGTAGTGAATATTCGAATCGCCAAAGTTTAATTCAGCGTCAAATCTGCCAGAAAATGTTCCAGTTATTGCAATATTTTCTTTGTGGTTTATAAGGATAACTAAAGTGATACTACCTCTTGGGTCCGAAAAATGAACGCACTGAGAGTTGTCTAGACTGAAATTTCGAGAAATTTGATGTCATCTAACTTGCTTTTCAAGTCTTGCTCTAAGGCTGCTACTGCCATCAAATTTTGTTTGGTCAATTGAGGCTTGTTAACAAAATATTACCGGTAAGGTAAGGTTGAAGTCAAGGTTAGAAAAAAAACTCGCAAATTACTGACCGCCACAAAACTTGCAACATAAATATAATTCACTGTCGCAAAGGACAACTGGCAGTCGGATTGAAATTTGCTTAGAAATGCGTTCTCTTCATCCCATTTCATTTCGCACTTTGCCAGTGTGACAGTCAACAGTCTGTTGAATACAATTAATCCCAGTTGGTTCCTGTTATTTTTTATTGGCATGTGTCGTGCAGGTGGGGGAAAACTTTGCACAGTTGTTAAAGGACTCTGACGCTCTTCAAAATGCTTGACAACTTAATTATTCTCAATCATAGAGGTTGATGCATTCCCACAGCCCCAACACAGTCTGGAAATGGTCCTCCGGCATCAGCTGCCTTTGGTCCTATATATCCTCGAATCTGAACCGAAAACCGCTCGACTAATCAGCCGTCAACAAAAAAGTCCTTTCCCTAAGTCAATGGCGGCAATAACAATCGCTTATATCACCATTTTATTTAGGATGCAATTAAAGCTATCACCGCTTTCGAAATAAAGTCTAAGCTTGTGAAACGGCTCCGCGAAGAGTTTAATATTCTTGTACGTGGTAAGGAAATTGCTGATGAACTAGAAAGATATAGGACTTACTTCCCATCTCTGAGACATCCAAGAAGATATGGCCAGAGAATGACAAAACCACAACCCAGAAAGTAATTAAAAATAGTAGAAAACCTGTTTCGATGAAGGTTCGAGTACTAACTACAAACAACCATAAATTATTAGGTACTGGTGACGACTTAAGTAAAAGTCGTGGTAATGAAAAATTGCACGAGGAGATACCACCGACTTTCTGTGAAGGTGCTGAAAGGTAGCAAAGCCAAACATACATATCTAGAGAAAATGAAATACTTTGCCTGAGATCATTCACGAATACAAATGACTGGCAGTGCCTGTTCTAATACTCAGAATGGCATTTATATTTTGTTGAGCAATAAATATCTGTGAAATACGAAAAAATGTTCTATACAGCTGTGCAAATTCCCACTGACATGTCGACTGTCGAACGTGAGAAACCGACTCCGTTCATTCCAGACGCCAATTATCGGTGTAACCAAAAAATACAATGCATTCGCAATTCGCGTCGATATTCCCGACATACGAAGACCCCCGTCAATTTTTAACTAATAAAAAATAACTCCAACTAAAACTTCACAGAGTACCCTGTCTAAAAAGATACTTAAAAAATGGGAGAATTACATCACGAAAAAACAAAAATTCGTTCCCAAAAATAATTGCATTTCCATGCTCAGTTAACAGAAATGTTTTGTGTTAAGTAAAAGGGAAACAAAATAAATAAATTCCTTTTGCAGCAATCATATTAACCAAGTTAATTATGCATAGTGACGGCTGGTATGCTGATGGCGATGGTCTAATGCATGCAGTTGTACGAGTAGCTGCTCGATAGAAATGGGGTCTGGCCATCGAGTATTGGCATGGTTAACGTCGACAAGTGTGGAGAATAATTAATTAGATTTATGAATATAAATGAACAGTGTACACCAGCTATCTAGTGTTTAAGAAGGTATGCAGATACAATTGTATCTAATTATCAAATCAGATGTAATTAAGTTGTTGCTGATGAAATTTTCATGGAGTGAGGTATTTTTTTATTCCCCTCGACAGGGGGAATTTTTTTTTTTTCATAACACATACCTGCTAGAATGTGGGAAGGTTTTTCGAGTTAATTTAACAATTACTGACTTTGTTGTAAGCCATAGATGGCTCGCATGTGATTGCTGCTACTTAGACTTAGACACTTAATAGGAAGTCGCTAGGTGGCTAGATGTAATGATTTATTAAAGTTTCGATAGAAGTATAGTGTTTATGGATGCTGATCGTCGTTTCGACCATGTTGCAGAAGCTGTATTCTGTAGAATGCATTTTATTCGAGTGAAGTATTGTTTAAATGGAGGCACAAGGTCGTTACATGGCAAATTGTTGGGTAAGCATTTTCGTATGGGGAATTTGTTACAAAGAGATTTGCCAAAGTCGTGTCAAGTACTTTGTCAAGGCAGGGAGATTGGAGATTGTAAGCACCATCTGCTGATAATTTGGCAGATGCGCTTGAATGAAGATCTGAGTTTAGCTCACTGCTGACGATTTTCTAGCTGTTTTCAGGTAGCAATACAACAAAAATGTGATCTACCACCTAATTTCAAGTTCAAACTCAAGTAAGGGCTGATCCTTTTACAGTTTAGGATGTGTACCATCAAAAGTGCCAGTGGAGATCGGACTTTTGCTCGGACGGAAAAAAATCTGTACTGATCTACCTGTCAATTTTTCATCTAAATCAGCGCCACTTCAGGTTCCACAGAAAGGGAACTAGGTGAAGCTTTAAAAATAAAGCATCAAACTTATTCAATCCTGGATATAGCGATCTGCGTTGCCACATAATTTGAACATATATTTTAGTCAGGACCACGGCCGCGACCGAGAACTAGATTGAGACTTGCCTTACTTGGATATTGCGCAATAATGATCTACCATTAAGTTTGAAGAAATATTCAATATGAAATCACGTAGCCAAGCAGCATTCCACGTCTGGTAGCAGCCTTTTGAATGAATCGAAATTTGTCTCTCTAGTTTATTGACCATTAGGATCAATAGCGATCTGCCACTAAGTTTGAAAATTTTTGCAAATAAAAAGCACATCCCCTCATAGCTTTCGAAGACTGTTTTCAGCCCTTTGGGTGAAGATCGAAATTGTTTACGCTCCTCAATCGATGCTGATCTACCATCTCGTTGGTAGAAATATTTAAACTTAAACCATGGCACCGCACGACTTTTAAGAACTAGCAGCAGCTTTGTTGGTGAAGATCGAAATATTTCTTTCCTTGTTATTGGTCAGTTTAAGTTACAGCGATCTCCATTTCTTTTGAATTCTTAATGAATTGAAAACAACGTTATGCAGAAGATGTCGAGTAATGGTTGCAGCCTGTTAGTTAGGGATCGAAAAATATTTCTTTTATTAACTGATCACTAAAAGCTTTAGTGATCTGCCAATTTGTATAAAGATCAATTCAAATAAAATCAACATCATCTTATCACTTTTGAAGACCGCTTTCAGCCTGTTAGATAAAGATTCAAAAATTTATTTTTTGATCATTGATCTTTAGAACAAATAGTGATCTACCACTTGGACTGAAGATCAATTCAAATAAAATCCATGTCACTTTATCGCTTCCGAGTAATGGTTGTAGTGTGTTGAATGAAGATTCACATTCGTCTCTCTTAATCAGTGATGACTAGAAGCAAAAGTGATCTGCCACTTGATTTGAAGATCAATTTAAAAAAAAAGGTATCAAGTCACCTCACAGCCTTTTGAGCGAAGATAGACATTTCAACTTTTCTGACACTAATCTTCAAATCACTAGGGATCATTCAAACCTTAAATCCAGTTACACCCTTCTCTTTATTACCGTCCAGACTAAGGAAGTCCATCTTTTATCCATCTTGGAATGCAACCTACCACCTGCAAGACCACTTCTATCTGATCCTTGTCCACTTCGACTTTATACATCAACTGCTAAAGGTATCAAATTTTATCTCAACAAGACCCATGTGATCTATACGATCCTCTTACCAGAGAAAGAGAAAGTTGATTCGATATTCGAAGCACTCTTTTATAGCATAATGCATTTTTGAAAAAAACCACACATGTGTATAGCTATATAACGACGAAACATCTATCCACACCATAGAAATAGAGAAAAAAAATCAAATCAATGTTTATAGCGATGCACAGATTAAAGCCAAAATGCAGGCGTTTCCCCACATGAATGACCACCTTTTTATCCACTTAATGCACGCGCATATCTCGATCGTCCATCTAATCCGGCGATTTAAATATTCAAGCGATTAAGAATCGAATTATGGTAATTTGTAGCTCAGGTTGTCGCTCGCAAGAGTTAATTTCTTTCGGGTGCCTCAGAGGCCAGTGGATAATTTATGCGCGTTAGGTGATTCGAATTCAGATTGGCTTTGTAAGTTAGACGTTTTTGTTGATTCAAATTCAGAGTTTCAGAGCCACCGAAGGAAGGAGCAATAAACTAGAAGGAAAATCTATTAAAATAATAAATACTGACGGGTGGAGGTATAAATCAAAACCGATTCGAAAAGTTGAAACATTAAAAACGAGCAAACTAATTAGTTTATGAAAAGCGAATCAATTAAATGTGGTATTTATGAGGTTCTATGATTTATAATCGGGTTGTTGTGCTTTAAATGAATGCGATTACTGCAGAACAGGTATTTTATTTACAAAAACGAAAAATTGGAACGTGAGTATTTATTTTTGTTGAATGGTTTTCTAGAGGAATGCAGTCGTCTTAAAGGGGCGTCTGTGGGCTGGTGAAATATAGAATTGTAACTGGTTGATGCAGCAAAAAGTGATCTACCAGTAGTTTTTAGGTTTACTACCATCGCAGAAGATACCCTGCTGAAGCTGGTGTAAATTGCTTAAAAAATAATGCTTGAAGATCAGCGATTTGGATTTTCGCGAAAAATCAAAGAGCAACATTAGCGGTCTAAACCTTAATGTGATGCTTTATTGGATACCTGGGATGTTAGGGATTACACTTTATTTTTTTTTTTGTATGTAGATCAAAGTGAAAAGTGATCTACCACAAGACGTGATGCACTAGTTCAAACTGCTTCACAACTTCTTAGATACTGTGATCCATGTGAGCAGTTTTTGGTGTGAAGATCAGTGTATCGGGCCCTTTCATGGTGACGCCACCCTTAACGAAGTTAGAATTTTTTTTAGAGCAGCCGGATCTCAAAAGTACATGAAAAAGGTGTACACGAAAAGGGTTTTGCGTAGAAAGTGAAATGCGTTGTTCATAAAAATGTAACATCGATTAGGGACTACTGGTGATCTACTTGAACAGCATAGAGGCAGGATTCTAGAGAAAGATCAGTGTTTTGTTTTCACAAATTTAACAGAATCGACGAACGCCACAGGCTTACCAGTAGAGATGCAATGAAGTTGGAGTGTTACGATCCCAATAACTCCGATCATTATCGAATAAAAAGAAGAAAATAAGACAGAACAACGATCTACCAGCCGGTGTTAAATATTTTCATATGCTGAACATTTCCCCGAAGCTTGTTATGAGTTTATCCATCAGTTTTGCAGTTGAAGATCGCACTTACACTTAGTAATCCATCTCACCGGAGTGTTTAAAAGAGAACCGATGCGATCTGAGGGCTTCTACAGATTTTATAGCAGTAATTTGTTCACGATCTGAGAGTATTTGAAAAAAGCTTCAAAATGATCTACACCTCGATTTTTAAATAAAATTTATACCAAAATGCAACTTACAACGATTTGGACAATCTTTTGGCCTGAAGATCGGGAATCTATTTTCTGTAAAAAGGCAACCAGCGGGACAAAAGCCAATTTGACGATGGCTGGTAAGTGACAAACCCTAAATTAAAGATCAACTTCAAACTCAATCTCTTTCGCTATCCAACAAGGCGCAAACACCCCATTAACTTGATGATAACTACTTTCATCCTTGAAAAAAAAAAACTACATAACAAAAAACTTGGCCTTTAGAGCTTCAAAGACTTCACAGCAAAATTACAACTTTTAACAAAATAATACGGCACAGTATCTCTCATGACCATATCCTCCTCCTTCTCCTCATCCACATGGTTATTGTTTCTCGCGCTCCATCAGATTTATCTGTCACATTGCTGGCGGCTATAAAAATAACTCTTTTTATTTGACCTCTTGACCGCATGGACAATTGCAAAATGTCCGCACAACGACGATTCGCTTCAAACAGTGCAACAATGAAGAGAAGAAAAAAACAACAACAACAACAACGCAAAAAATATGGCACGGTCCACTATTAGGTTACGGCCAACTCTGCATCGTCATTTATGTGTATGCAAACTGTGGTCAATAGGGTATCTCTCTTGCCTGAAGCTTTCGAAATCCCATAAATCTGCCAATCATTTCACTTTGGACCTATACAGAACAACAGCAAAGCAAAAACTAAAGAGGAGGGCAACAGCAAAAATAAAAATTCAAAAAACCCCCATCCACATCCAGTTAAGTAATAATGAATGGACCGGCAAAGAGGCTAATTTAAACGTACGGTCTCGTTCTTCTCTCCCTTTTAATCCGTATGAACAGACAATGACTGTACCCACCACCGACCGCCGCGCCATCCGGCCAGAGGTAAAGGTGTCCAAAATAACGGTCGTCCATTGCCAGTGTCATTCTTTTCCTCAGTTCCATTCTCCACTTTTCTTCGTTCACTTACCGGTGCAATAAAAACGTCTTCATAAATACATAAATAAATTTCTTGTTGCGTACTAAATTTGGTATTCAAACTTTTTTAAGAAAAGGAACTCCAATTCGACAGTATGTATCTACACCCAGCTCATGGTCGGGCCTAACTACTGTTGGGGACGGACGATCTGAAAAGCACGTGACCCGCTTTTTTTGTGGTCATTATTATACGCCTCCTCATCGTTGTCGTCCTCCTCCTCCTGCGGAAGAACCCATTGCTGGTAATTCTTTTACGAAGCTGACTTTAATGAGGAATCTTTATTACACGGCGAATTATTTGCATATTTATTGCTGAAATGTTAATATTGACAAATTCAAGGAGGCAGGAGGAGGTCGACCAAACACGCCTTGCTTAACATCGCTAATGTATCGGTGACTGTCTCCGGGTTAATTTGAAAGATTTATAGGTAATTTGGCCAAGCTGGTAGCAATTAACAAAAAAAAAAAACTTCTCGTCACTCTGCTGAACGAGGTAATTAAGAGAAAAGTTTAATATGAACGGCTTCAATGGAAGCCCGTCAAACGAGATGATATGGAGGAAATGTGTTAAAAGCTTTGACAGCAATTGGACAGTTAATAATTGTTTGCCCTCAATCCAGTTTTTTTTAAGGAGAACCGACTCGTTTCTGGGAAAAATTAAGTTCAGATTGTGATCTACTAAACCAATTCTGAGTGGGATTTATGACAAGCACTATAGGAGAGGTTCACCGACAAAAAGCGATGAATGGCTGTTGCAGACAAATTGAGGATCGGAAATATCATGCAAGTGATCTACCACATATTTTCTGGCTAATTAACAGAGAGTACAGTATTAACTGGAAGCTTGCGTAGCTTACTATGTGCGACTGTTGAGAAGATCGCAGTTTTTCAAAAGTCAAGTCAACAAATGAGTGATCGCTGTTTGCATAAGGAAAAAAAGTGATCTACACCATATTTTCTGGTTAATTCAAATGAAATATTGTATTAACTGAAAGCTTGCAAAACATAGGATACACGACTTGTTAGATGATCTTGGTTTTACGCAAAAATACTAATTTATGTTCAAGTACAATCTGAGTCAGCTGTAAAAGTGATCTGCCATTTCAAGATCTGTTCATCCCAAACAAAATTAATGTTTTCGACTAAACTAATAGATTCTATTAGGATTTTAACTGGATGGTGTTTTCCATGTTGATCAGGGTTTACTAACAAAGTGACAAAGTTAGAAGAGATCTTGTAAGCAATTTAACTTCAGGAGTGATCTACCACTCATTTTCTGGTTAATTATCACTTGAAACGACACTCTTTGAAGACTTACAAAGTTTTCTGCGACTGGCTTGTGTAAAGATCGCGGTGTTAGACTCCCAGTGAAGGGATCTACCATTGTATTTTAATTCCTTTTCAAAATAAAAGTATGTTAGTCCGCAGTTTGAAAGGTCGTAAATATGGTTCAAGTTGGTAGATCTCAGTTGTCCACGCAGTGAATTATTGGAAGACCAGGATCCACAGAAGGTTCAAAAGTGATCTACCACCGCATTTTAATTCAATATAAGAAAATCTCCATGTTTTTTGGCAGTTTAAGAGGTCCTAAATATGGTTCAAGTTAGTAGATCGGAGATTTCTAG
The DNA here is from genome assembly GCA_963576555.1 of Ferdinandea cuprea. Lineage (NCBI taxonomy): Eukaryota > Metazoa > Arthropoda > Insecta > Diptera > Syrphidae > Ferdinandea > Ferdinandea cuprea. The sequence goes on along the minus strand of OY754961.1, from coordinate 81,940,231 downwards.
CTTTCAATGAGAGCGAGTGGTGATCTACCAAACATCTTACAGTGAAAAGGGGACTGCATATATTAGAAAACAGAATGAATATTTGAAACCTCACTTTATATGTGATCTTTCAAATTTTTGTTCAGGTGCTGCGCAAAGCAATACAAGATCAGAGTCCATAGAAGGTTCAAAAGTGATCTACCACCGCATTTTAATTCAATATAAGAAAAACTCCATGTTTTTTGGCAGTTTAAGAGGTCCTAAATATGGTTCAAGTTAGTAGATCGGATTTTTCTGGCTTCCAATGAGAGCGAGGGGTGATCTACCAAACATCTAACAGTGAAAAGAGGACTTGAAACCTCACTTTATATGTGATCTTTCAAATTTTTGTTCAGGTGCTGCGCAAAGCAATACAAGATCAGAGTCCATGAAGGTTCAGAAGTGATCTACCAACGCATTTCAATTCCTTTACAAAACAAATTCACATTTTTTGGCAGGTTAAAATGTTTTAAATAGGATTTTTGTTGGAAGATCGGAGTTTTCTGACATCAAATGACAGGAAATGGTGTTTCTCCAATACACCAAAAGTCGCATTTTGAAGAGTGTTTTTTTCAATATTAGTCAGACAATTTTTTGTATCTACCACATTTTATCTGTTTATCTAAAGTGCAAAACGATGCTTTCCAGAGGCTTAAAATGTTCCATACAGTTGTTCATTTTGTCCTTAGTTTTCATTTCATAGAAAGTTCAGGCAAAATCAGATCTTCCCTTATCAAAGCCTTCTTCCTCCTTATGTGACTCAAAATATGTTTTAGTTGAGAGATCGACTTTCAACAGGATCAGAAGTGAATAACCCCAAGCCATCAGCTTTTTAAAGAATTCGTTTCCCCATAGAGAATGTGAATGAGTAGTGCCCAACGTCATCCTTAACCTTTCCCTCTTCCCACATACGAACACGTTCACTTGCATAGCATTATGTTGTTTTCTTGCATTTTGAACCGCAATATGCTAATCCACATATGTTGCAAAGGTACCTACTTACTTTCCAAAATTTCGCTTATCCATTTCAATTTCAATGATATGCAATTTTCATAATCCCAACATTCCATTTCATGTAGTTTTACTTTCTAATCAAAAAATTTGCATAATGAATTGCATCTCTGATTTTGCAAGTGAATGGCAGGATTTCCATGTGACTTTCGGGCCCATTGTATACCTACGTTTTCGTTGGCAAATTTTCCAACACATCGGTAGGGTGAGGGGGGAAACACTTCTTTCCAATGCGCGACCGCGACCTCAACCTCTTCAATTGCCCTTCAATATGCACAGAGAAGATATTCTGGGAAAAAATGTACCAAAAAAATTTGCATAGAAAAGGAATTCTTGGTTGTTGTTGTTTTTGTTTTCATTCGGAAAACACCATTTGCTGGCTTCTAATGAAAATCAAGTTATAATGACGTGCCAAAGGGAAATGGAAACAACAAATTATGCTGCTTTAGATATACGTACATATGTATGTGAGTTTATGCGAAATTATAGTCAATTTCCATTCCACTGTGATGGGGAAGATGGCGAAGATATGTAGATACTTTTGCAAGAGAGCCGCATATGCAATGCACAAATACACATGTGCTCGGCGTATCCTAGCGCAAATCTTTGATTGTCAGACAACGTCAGAGTTTGGTGCAATGCTGGTTTGGCTAGACAAAGGAAAAGTGCATGCCAAAGTCAATACCGAGCACGCTATCTCGTCAGTCAGTTGGTGGTTGGTTCATTTGGTCTACGGTTTTTTGTTCTGTGCCGCATGAAATGAGCTAGGAAATTTGTACGCTCTCATTGATTGCACTGGTAGATAACGTAGCTTGGGAAGAGAAAGAGAGCGGCAAGCAAAACGTGTCCAGGGTGGAATAAGGAAGAAATGCCGCTAAGGCTATAGCAATTTTAATCTGATTATCTCTCAGATGAATCATCGGGAGTAGTTGATGCTGCATCGCTGGAACATCTGAATTAGCGAGTTTGCCAAATGGCGCATAGAATGAGATGGAAAAACTTGCTTGTCTGCAAAAACTGCATTCGAAATGGAGCGCAAGAAGATGGGAGAGGAAGCTTTGCACACGTCAATACTGAGAGGATTGAGGGGATCAGGCAAACAGATATGAATATATTTACACACGGGTGGGCCCCTTGTTGGGCGCCCACTAAATAGAAGACAGGTATTCGTTGCTGTGACAGTATTATTCAAGTCGATAGGGCTTTCAATTGGAACATCAGGCCAGTTATGAGAGTTTTACTCCATTTTGACATTATTACTATAAGTTTTGGACAGTTGTCAATCCTAGGACTTTGATGAGCCTAACGATTGCTAAGGCTGATGATTTGGCAATGTCTTGAGGTTCGGTAAGTCCTTTGTTGAAGCCACTTCTGGGTGTTTGCAGGGCATTCTGCCGTTTCTGGCTGTTATCGGAAGAGTCTGCACAGGTCTGTAGAGCTTTTTCCTACTTTATACAGATGATAGTTCACGGCGCAGTGACCTGTAAGTCAGTAAATTTCTTTGCGTCACGTTTGCTCAGAGAGAGGATTTGAAGAACACGTTGCGTGGCGTAATCTTTTATGGAGTTCCATTGGGATATAGGCATTTGGGGTTTGCATTCGTTGAGTTTTAATCTGATGTTACTCGCAAAAGGGCTTTGATCAGCTCGTCAGCTGCTTTATTACCAAAGATTTCTTCGTGTCCTGGGACCCAGTAGAGAGTCACTCAGTTGTGAGCAATAAGTTGCTTTAGACAGTTCCAAACGAGTTCAGAATAGAACTTGTAGGAGTTCAAAGTGCTGCTGACCGCCTGACAAATAGTATATATTCGATCCTCTGAGATTTCACATTAAGCATTCTCCTGGGCATAGTTCGATAGCGTAGACTTCCGCTTGGAAGATCGATTTTGTGTGACCGAGAGAAGCTGAAATATTGTAGTTGGGTCTGCTCCTAAAAACCCGTTGGCATGATGATTGGTAGGTCCAATATATTATTTTTGTCGTCAACCCCATTTTTGACCAAAGACTCCCCAAAACGAAAATCTACCAACATCGGAAAGAGATTGTCCCTTGAATTAAGGGTTTGGAAAGATTTAATGCACGAATTGTTCTACCTCTAGCAAAGAAATAAATTTGGCGAAGAAAGGAAAGAGAATGAGTAACAAAATAGAGCCCTGTGGCACACCTAAATGTAATTGTCGAACTACCATTTGCTGACAAAATTCATCAAACAATTTCTAGACTTATGGAAGCCTTTATACCTCTCACTGTTGTTCAGTTTAATGCATTTTGAAAGAGTGTACCTTAGATTCCGCCACAAGGGTACAATGCCTAGGTTAGGTCATCAAATTACCAGTGGATTTCTGACTTCTTCAGTTTTGCTTTGAAAGCAATCATTAGTTCAACACAACGAGCGAAATCCCCTTATCTCAAGGCTAAAAGTCGTGCAATTTTTCATCAGCCAATTAATCCTTCAAATCCCATTTTCATGTACACTTAAAGTTGAGTCAGCTTCTTCCACTAAGAGGCTTCCACCACACATCCACCATTTAAAAAGAACATGCACATGAGGTTTAGCAAAAACAAAAAAATCTATCTCAAACTGCTTACATCGACATCGATGATTTAAAAAAAAAACCCCTCGAACGGCATTAAAGACAAAGCAAACCCCTACATGGCTTCCGTTTAGCAACCCTCGATTGCGACGTAAATAAATTCTTATTGGGGTCATCCAATCGATTTGCCATCGTAACTTTTCCATTTAACTTGTTCCATGCGACTCTTGCTTAGTCATTCGTTTTTCAAAGCCACTAAATCCACTTCCACTTCAAGGACCAATTCAGCTGGATTAAGTGAGAAATTGCAATGAAAAAAGATAAAGAAAAAAAAAACGAACAAGCCAGGCGCCTTCTCCAAAAGCATACTCGAACTCGTCCTACCTGCATAAAAATTCTTTTCCACATGACCTCAATTCCAAGGCTTTGCGCACATATCTACATGCATTCCACATGGGCACTCCTCTCGCGCTGTCTAAACATAAACACACAGGTCGGCGGCCACATCTGCATGCTGCAGCAACTGCAACATTGCATCGCGCACATAAACAACACCACTAGCGTGTACCTGCCCGCGCGCCGTAAGAGCAGGTTCCGTATGCGTCGCGTCCGAAATGGCGAAATTCTAACATTATACCGTAATCATAATCAAGATTGAAACCACAACACACCACAGCCGTCGTGTTTGTATTTCTGTGTGTGCAAGTGTGTGCGGATTGTATGCATTCGAAACCAAGAAACGTTCTCCTGAAGCGCGCAAATTAATCGCCAAAGCCATGAATGCACACACATCAGCATTGGGAATCATCATCATCATCATCATTAAATTTCCCTGCTGCATCATCCTCTTGCTGGTTCGCGCTCCCGAGGAGCGTTAGAAAATTAATATCACTTGCGAGACTTCACTTCACGGTAGGTAGTAACACTTGTTCCATGTTCCACTCGCGTCGTGGCTCATCGTCGTCGTTGTCGTCGCAATAGAAGGTCATACTATGTACATACCGTGTCATGGATATGCCGCGATATGGAAATCAGTTAGAGAACAAGAAGAAGAAGAAGAAGACGACGAAGAAGATTTGCGTACACAGCTTCCACAGATGACGACGATCATCATGCTCAGTGAACTGTTTTGTTTTTTGGGTGGGGAAAAGCAAACCACCGCTGCGCATTTATGATCTCTCATCCTGTTTCGTCCCTTTCGTGGCAATGTCACCGGACGACGCGACTCTTTGCTTGCTCTTCTAGTTAGCCCGAGCAGCGCGGCGATAGATAGTTATCATAATTCTCTCATGGTCATAAGTATGGAACAAGAATTTCAGAATTTTACGAGTATAGTAACGTTGTCGTTGTCGCCGCGTGTTAAAATGGTTAGCAGCACCGGGCATGTGGTATGGAATCACTTCCTTCTTGTATTTTTGGGATTTATCTGACAGATAAGATAAAATGAATGACGATGATGTAAGGAACACGATGATGTGCGGCAGCAGGAGGCTAGGCCCCATGGCTAGAGCAGTTAATAATGATTAGCTTTGGCCATAAGGTTGTAGGTGTTTAGAAGGAGGCGGAGGGGTATATGTGGGCAGATTGGGGTGTTGCGTTTGCGTTGCAGTCGTTAGTTTTTTTAGAACACCATTTGGTTTCCATGTCTCAAAATGTCGCATATTTTAGGTAAGAAAGGCTTTTCCCTGGCATTTTAACTTAAACAATTTAAAACTAGGATGAAGAGATCTGAGAGATATGAAGTATTTCTGCCTCTGATATAACCTTGATAGTGAGGGAAAAAATACCACGCTCTTTAAGCGCACTCCATTCGATTGTGGTTGTCGATAGACAAAAACTTTCTTAATATTAGGACCAAATTTGCCATCCCTCGAAGTAACAACTAAAAGAAAGCCAATGAAGCGGAGTATTTTTTTCCAAAGTGGTGTCCCACAAGGCTGAATACTCAGCTGAATACTTTTTCTTTAATTTTTTAATGATATGTTTCCACTCTATTCTCGAGGCGATTTAAGTGAACGTTGTCTGTTTGAATAGACGATCTATTTCCGATACTCCAAAAGCGACTTTTAACATTTTGCGTGTCACATTCAACACTAACATCGCCTGCAAATGAAATTGTCAACTCATCGGTTCCCATGTTTTCCCTGAAGAATATCTCCCGTCTAGTACCATTAATGGCCAAAAAATACGTTTAGCTGTCATAACATATTAGGCACTATTATTAGGGGGATCGACTATTTTTATTTTAGTTTGGACATTTCTTTAACCGTTTGTGAGTTAGTGGCCTATGAGGTCTCTTCCGAAGACTTTGATGGTATCATGCCGTCTAATATTAAGATATCTGTTGATATTGATGTTGAAGCCCTGGATGGTTTATTTGGCCTCTCTAAGGCTGCTTTCCCATCATGCATGAGATACATTTCGAAAGCTCACAGCTTTTAAGGCTTAAATGACTGCTGATTTGAGGGTGCAGCAATAGGGTTTTTTATTTTTACTGTCAAAATCCTCATTTACAGAAACCACCACAGTTTGATTTGGTTGCAAGGGCTGAGTTTTTGGAGTAATGGAATTTTTCTGCTGCTACATTTCAAATGTTTCTAATTTTGAGGTGCAGCAGAAGGACGCAGGTCCAGTGAATGGAGTTTCAGAGCGCTTTCCGGACAATTGGTCGGCTTTTTTAATATTAGCTTCTTCCTAGAGCCTAGTTATCGGAGGGACTTGAAGCAGTGGTTGGCTCATTTGGAGTAAATGGTATGCGAGTGATTATCCTCCTCTGATAACAGAGTTGTTAGTATATTTGTCGCATTCTTGAATGACATGGAGTTCTGTCTGAAAAAATCTCAAGTTTTTACGTATTGCCTTTGAGATGTTTAAAACGTCCGTTTACCACTTTGTGCAGCTTTGGCTTGTTGGCTTATTGCTAAAGTACTTGGGATCTCTGCCGAGAAATCATTTCAACAGCGCAGATCACTTCAAGTTCTATGATTTCAGAGAGCACGGTCCTCCAATTAGAGTGATCGATAAGACTTATGTCTTTAGATTTCAAAGGCACAAGATTTGCAAAGATATAAATGCTTCTATAGTTGCTACGAGACAGGTCTCAAAAGATCCGGCAGCAGTACCCAGTTATGAAAGACGCAAGGTATTGGTAAAGGTATTTTGTTCCTAATTGAGAGTTCCATTATTTGGCATACTCAGAGTACTCAACGAATACCTCAGCTTATGTTAGTTTTTTTAGTAAAAGGAACTATGACTGCTGTACTGGGGTTTATTAACGGATTTTCCCAAAAATGTCTAAGGGCGTTTTGGCTTTGTTTGTACCTTTGCCCCTTACAATGTTGACTAGCTCATCGGAATATTCAGTTCGATGGTAGATTAGTTAGTTAAAATATTAACAGATCATCGATGGCGAATGAGAAAAGAAGGGGTGATAGTACTCCTCCCTGTGGACAGCTTCTAATGGCTTATACTGATATGGAAGTCATCTGACGACGTTGATTCATTAGCCGAAGCAAATAGTTTGATAAGGAGTCGAATCCAGTATTATCAAAGGCGCCCTCTGCATTCTGTCAAAAAAGGCGCCATTGGAGCCATAAGTCCTGGGCAACGTGAAGAAGATACAATAAGATGGATCTGCACTTTGTCTCGACTAAGTGGCGAAGTTAAACCTTAGGTCAAAGGCAGAGTCATCACCGCGATACTGTAGTTCCTTAGGTCCGGTCAGGAGCTAAGTTCTATTCCAAATCAATATGACAATGGTCCTCTTGTCGGGCGCCATTTCAATTTTCGACAACAAAATTAGACAAAATTGAAGCAATGAAAAATGGAAAAAGGTCCAAAGGCCAACAAATTTTATCTGTTATTTCCCCGAGGTTTATTTAAAATGTCATAAGGTATGGATCAAGAGTAAGAGGGAAATTATTGACATCGGCAAAACCCATACCCAAGCGTATAGCTTTCTTGATCACTGTTAAGTTCAATACATCCCACAAACTGGAATTTCGATTAAAGAGTGACATACGAAGGATCCCTGCTGATGACTACCCCAACTCTGCTTGAATACAGTCCGATATGACACTGTTGGATAGTAAGGCTATTTGCGATAAAACTTTCCTTCTGTATCTTTATGTATCTTCGTCCGAGAAACCAATAAGCAATGCGTGTCCGTGACGGTAAAAATAACAAACCCAACAAGAATAATGTTTGAAAATCTTGCAACTTGTTGTTTCGTTCGACTTCCATGACCAACATTGGTACCTCCGTCAGTCCGCCTCGGATCAAAGCCCGATCTTGGCCACATGACCTTTAACCACAAAATCACATTGCTTCCAACATTGTTGCAGCTACAGCAGCCGCACGTTTGCCTTGAAAATTGCTTGTAATTTCAGATTTTCTATGTCAGTGTATCAGCCAAGAGCAACTGCATAGACGTCACTACATTGGGTTTCCATTTCACTGCGCGCTTCTATCGCTACCGTCATCATTCTGTCCGCCGCCGCCGCGCCATTCTACGTAACCAAACACCGTTTCACAACGCCCACGCCAACTCACCCTTGACACTGAAGTTTTAACATCCACCAACGTTGCCGCGACGGAAGTGTGGGAAATTTGATCCGTGACTCATTTCACCAAAATACATAAACCAAACAGAAAAAAAGGTGCAAAAATTGCAAAATTACAGAGCGACGAACAAATAAACGTCAACGTCAAATCACATCCAGCACAGCATAGTGCAGAGCGCTTATCTATATGTCGGTATCTGGTGTGTTGACGTTCGGATAACATAGCCTGACATCCGAATCTGTCGCAGAAGCAAACAAAAGAAAGTCATTTGCTCTATGTGTGTGGGAGCAAGCAAATTGAATATATGTTTCTGTATGTGACCCACCGCAGTGCATCCATCTCCCAACAGAAGCCATGATGATGATGATGACGATGCAGAAGATTCATCAGCATTTGCATATACTCCATAACTACATCCAATACCACTCTGGGGTGGTTCGAAAAAGTGAGTTTGATGGATGCGAAGTCGTCTCCTGTGTGTCTGTGTGTGTCGGTGTGTGCACCGCGATCGAACAGTGGACGACGACGGACGGTGGATATCCAAACATAGCATTTTCGTGTAGAACCACCGTCATGATGCAATCATCTCATCTCTCGTATCTCTCGTATCTGCGACTCCAACTCCGACTGCGATGTCTGTGATTTGCATTTCGCTTTGGCAACGCACAGCACACATGATATTTCAGAATTGTTGTTATCGTGTCGTTTTGCGCGTTTTGCTCCGCTTTATCATGTTCTCATTGCTTTATTTGTAGTAGATACTATGGTTCATGATTTTTATTTGGCGTTTAATTTAACCGCACACGTATGCAATAGAAGTACGTATCTACGTATCTGCGTGGTGTGGCATTAAAAATTCTGATTGTGTAATTGTCGACGATGGCACAAGAACACCCAGCAGCAGCAGCTCCACACACGAATGTAATAGCCATGTCCGGTTGTGAGAAGGGTAACGTATCTATGGCATGTCACGCATCAGTGATGGATGTGATGCCGTGTTGCCGTCTTACCTATGTTGTTGCCACACTCGATGGTAGTAGGTAATTACATGCTGAGCGTCAAGTGTTGTATAGACATGAGGAATGGCACTCCCTTTGATTGGTTTTCCATCCGAAATTAGATAAAAACCAAAAAAAAATAAAAAAAAAATGCATTTTGTGTGTTCCTAATTGTGGGAACAGACATCAGAGAAGTTAATCCTTTCGTAATCTATTACTCATAGAGACGGACTGTGTGCAGCAGCAGCAGCAGCAGCAGTTGCAATCATCTTGCACAACCAAAATCTCGGCTATGGTAACCTTTTACTCGAGAGCGGCACAGCATTCCATCGGCATCGGTTTTGGGGGAATCGTTTTTTATTTCTATGGCTTTCTGGTATCTGTTCATGTCCATCTACTACCGTAGCATAGTTGAGCGTTTTGCGATTTCAATTGGTTGATAGGTAAGAGCGCAAGTCTTTCGCGTACAAAGCATATGCTGCCGACCAACATAGCATCGATGAAGTTCTTTTTGTTTTTTTTTTTTTGCGAAATGGCAAGACAAGACTTTGTGTTTTGGAATTGAATGGAATATGGCTTCCAGTTGTTTTGACCATATTGTGTTGAGCGCAGAGACCGATATCAACAGATACTTGCCCGTTGTTAGTTGATATATGTAGTCAATGTTGGTTTCTATGTTTTTCATCAAAAAGAACATTTTCATTTGAAAGCGAATATCTTTTTATCTTGAAGCGGCACAGCGACGAGGTTACACTCTGTGTGAGATGCGGAATGGTGTGGCAATGGGAAGCAGATGATGATGATCAGTGAGGGGCTAGAGTTGTATTTGAATATGGAACATGTATCTTTGAAATTCGGCAAGGGGATTGAAAGTAACGCTGCTCCCCGACAAACATGTGTATGTGCATTTTTCATTTGCAGGCGGTTGCAGACTTTCCAATTCTCACATGTTGCTTTGATCATAGATGAAATGTTTTCTAATGTTTTCTTTATATTATTTTCTGTGTTAAACCCCTTTTTCCCTGCCTTAAATATTTTGTATATGCATAAATGTTATATCGTTGAAAAGGTATTGCACAGAGGAAGTGCACAATATTCATTTTCATATTTATGGATGGTATTAGAGGCAAGAATTAGTAATTATAACAAAACCATGGGATTTTATTCTGACCTGTGTTGCTTTTTGGCCTAGTTTCTCCTCGCTCCGTATGGCAATGCAACAACGTAGTAACTTTGAGTTGATGATTCATGGAAAAACGCATGGCAAGCGAACTCTGCTGAAACAGCTATTGACTTGTTTTGGGGTGAATGCTGTCCCTGTTCCAAATTCCATACATAGATGAACACTGGCTGTAATAATTCTCTGGGCTAGATCAGATCACATATCCTCTGCCACTTTTGGGCTAATAAGAAACCCATTCAATGACAAAACAACCATCCACTTATAGCACTACGCATTGTCACCAAAATATACCTGAAAACAGTCCACGTCAGTTTTCCTTAGCCGATAATCAAAGCCTTCAATAGTCCCAAACGACTTTGAAGACTGTCCTGGTCGACAATACTTTTAGTATTAATCTTTAGTTACTTTTTGAGCATCCGCAGAAAAATTTAGAGTAGAGGAAAGCTTTAACCAAACGTGTAGGTACTGGATCGCCTCTGGGTTTAGATAGAGGTAAGAAACATAAGTCATCGGCAACAGCTTTTCTCTGATGGTGCAACATATTTGACAGGGTCGCCACCAGCTATTGAAGGGATAACGCAAAAGGGAAAATGCAACAAAAATCAATAACAGTAGCAAATGTTTTTATTTTTGAAGCCGTATCTTCGGTATAAAAGTCTAAATAATTCTCTGGATGTGTACGGCAATTGTGTGGCCATTACTCATATATAGCAGCATAGTTTGTTGATAAGCCATAAATAAGGCACCCTATACATGTAGGAATCAACAAAACAAGGAGGTGGATTCCAAGCCTCCTGGAGCATACACGGGTTTTTAATGAAAATGTAGGAGATCATTTATGTCGGTTCTCACTGCATGTCTCCCGAGTTAGTCTTTGCAAGACCATTCTCCCCCTCGTTTCTTAGCAGAGAAGAATGGGATATTAATCAACCCACGAAAAGCATATCTGTACGGATGGAACACTGCTCCCTGATCACTGTAGCGCACACCAAACGGAAGTCCTAGCAATCATGGAAGTATCAAGCCTGGTGTGGATGATGGCAATACCAAGAAATGATTTTATTATATTTATTAACAGCTAGGATACAATATAGACAGCATCGCTTAGAGTTTAAGACTCTTGGCTCACAGTTTAAGACGAATTTCTGTTGGCTTCCTGGGTACAGGGACATATCAGGTAATCAGCGGGCCAGCAACAAGCACTTTAATAGATTAACCCACCACTAAGCAACCTGAGGGAATGAACGAGTGGAGGGAAAGATCCCAATGAGGGCTAATGGAAGACATTGATCCCCTGTGATAAGCCGGATGTAGCCAAAGTAGGATAAAAGCCGGACCAAGAATCTTCTTCAGTGTCCCTGTCTATGTTGGAAGGCGCCATTACTCTCCATAACATTCTGAGAAGCCATACAATGAAAGTAAATCTAGAGGATGACGATGTCTATAGATGCTGCGGTAATGAGTAGAGGCACAAGGATACATCTCATTTAAAGATTTAAGTTTTAAGATACTAAAAAACTGTCCAATGTGTCTCTATTTGTAATTTTTTCAGGTTTCTCCGGACATCGGCCTTGAAAATGGGGCCATGTCATCGGCTGGCCTCCACCGAATCGTATCACAATGTGTCCATTGGGACCTAGGTGTTACGACACTTTGATTTGCTTCACCAGGGTCGCGGAATTAATAGACCTCCGTAAAACCGTGACTACCGGGGTAGAATTGGTTCACTTTTGAGCCAAGAAATTTTGTCTGAGTTGATAGCAAGAGTCGTGGCAAGAGATATTCCTAGATGAGCTCTCCATGAACCGTGTTTTTCGAAGCATCTCAATAAGACACTGCTTCATCTGCAGTGTTGGTAGTGTCCCTATGAGCTCCAAGCAGTGATTTAGCCCTCTCAAAGCAAGGTACCTAACTTATCACACATATTTTCTCATCCTCCATCCAAAATTTTGTCGATGATGAAAAGAAGATAGCTTTGCATTTACGTCTTGCCACTTGCTTTTAGACATTAACACCTTCCTTTTCCTCTTTGTCGTCTTTATACAAATTTCTATCAAGGGGAGATTCGGTGCAAACGCTGAACCCGAAGGTGCATGAAACTGGCTACCAAATGTTATCTAACCGGGGTTACACTGTTACCACTGGTGGTAATGATGGACGAATGTGCTTAGCACGAATTTAGACTTATTTCGAACGACGGTTGAGTTTACAAACCCTCTGTAAAGCTTGAATCCCGCCCCATTCACTTTGAGTTTTCAGCCGTCGTCGGCCTTGAGATTACAACTTATTTAATCTTTCTTGTGAGAACAAGTTCTTTATTTATTCTTAAAATTAAAAATAATTATTTTATAATCTACCACTTACGGCATTTGTCAGAATTATAATAGTGGACTAGTTTCCTTACCTGGAATGAGAAAAAAAAAACATAAACAAGATTAACAACACGTGCTAGTGCATTCAATGCTAAAATAAACTCTCTAAGTGCGGCCGTACTAAGAGCACGCAATAAAATACTCAGTGGGGTTTTTTTTTTAAAAAACTTAAAATAAAACTAACATCCGCTGCCGCAGTTTATTAATGCAAGATGCCTGCCAAGTTCCATGTGCAACAAGATCTATGCACATATTTTCAACGAGAAAACTGTCAAATGTCAAATGGATTTATTAATGATGAAATAAAATTGAATAAAATAAAATAAAATAAAATAAAAATAAATAAACAACGATACCGAGAAATGCTAACAGAAAAGGCATGCCAAGCAAACGTGTTGACCTCCCTACATTGACCAGCCAGACACACAGAAATACAAGATACTTTCCAGTTCAAGAGATCACCGCATGTTGCAGCAACATTCCCATTTTTGTTTTTCCAGTTCTTCTCTTTTATTTTTACGCAGGTTATGTAAATTTTATTCGCGCATTAAGATACATATTTATGTGGAGAGAGAACGTAAGCGACAAACAATTTTCGACGAAAGAATTTTCATATAAAAAAACTTAGACAAGACTCGTTAAGCGAAGCTTTATGTTGCTCACTGAGATAGAACTTGGTGTTGGTAACTTACACAAAAGTATGTAATTTTCTGCAGAAGAATTCACTTTCTGCACTTAGTTCCAGTAATTAACGATGAAAAGGAAAGTGTCATTACGAATTAGCATTGTTACGAAGAGTAATGGCTGCGCGTTAGACTGAAATGATAATGATGAGTGGTGAAAAGTTTACGCAGGTAATGGAGCGAATTACTGAGAGTTTGTTTTGATGGCTAATGAAATCATTCAAGATTGCTGCTGGAATTGTGGGAAACCAATTGTCGAATTATCATTTGCAAATTTAAGTTACACAATAAATGGAATAATGAGGTGGTTAAGTTGGTAGCAGTCATTTTTGTTTTAAATTTCGTGCGAAGAACTTGGTGATGAGTTGGCAAAATCTTCTTCACTCGTATTGTCGATGAGGCCGTACCCGGAATTATGGGGAATCATAACCCATTCACTTCTGAGCTTGTTGAGTAGTAAAACCATTTTTGACAAATATTGTACATCATTTCGGACATAACGTCTTATGGAGAATCTTCAAAGAACTTAGCCCATTCGCTAAGAAAGAAGGTCATCCTCACTTTAGAATTAGTTTCTGGAACAAAAAAGTGTGAAGAAGTTCTGATATCAGCCCTCAGATGATTAAATTTTAACTTCGACACCATTGAGATTTACTAACACGAGTGGCTATGTTGAACAGCACACAGAAAGGCTCTTATTGGGCGCCATTTTTCCAAAACTTCTACATTAACCACAGTGACTGTTGTACCCGTTATCGAATTTAACTTAACTTAAAATCTAGAAAATTCTTGCCATATATAGACTGCTAATGGTAGGACTACATAATAAGAGCTTGGAACGTACAGGTTGACCTCTTGTTGGGCGCCATTTTCGAAAACTCATTACTGAGACAATTTAAAGGTCCGCTAAAGGTATCATATTCAATAAACTAGTATTGCATCAGTTCAGATGCTGCCAAGCTTCAGTCAAATTTACTACAAACTAAAGCTATGCCAAACATGAGTTCATAAAAGAAAACAAGACCCCACGTTGGGCGCCAGTTGCTAAAAATATCAGTAATGATACATTTAAATCAAAATTATGGGTAGAAGAAGAAAAACATTTGTACGAAGTAATTTTAACTTTAAGAAATTTACAACAAACTGGAGCTGGCTTAACGAGAGTTTATAACTAAGACTAAGGGTGCCAGATTTCCGAGACTTAGGAACGACACATTTCAAAGAAAACCTTTGGCGCAGAAGTATAAGGAACAAGCAAGTGATTTGGATCTCACAATTAGATGGCTGATATTAACGACATATTAGGGCCTGTGAGTAAAAATTATTTAAGTTTGGTTATGAGTGGCTTTTTTTATCATAGAGGTGAACTTGCTTAGAAGTGAAAAGGGCACAGCTCAATTGATATCACAAGGAGACGCCTTTTAAGATATATTTCCCCCTTAGATTCTATTGCCGATATATTGCCCTCGCCTTCGCCAACATGAAACAACAGCATGAAAGTATCGAAAGATTTCCTACCTATCAGCTCTTGGAAATAATGTGGAATTTTGAAGGTATTTGCCGTCTTATCAAGTCTTTATGAACGGGACAGATCTTCTCAAACTTTACTTGTATTAGAATTTCTCCTTCTTTGGATATATTACAGACTGGTTAGCTGTAAGCGATGTAAAAATGAGCAATACCTCCATAAACCTAGTGTTAGCGCGCCTGAAATATCTAGGGTGTCGATCCCTTTTTCGGCACTCGTACCCAACCAATCCTAACCTTTAAGGTATCAAAAGAAAGGTAATTTCTTCTACCAGTGACAAATGAGCTGCATGAAGTTCTCACATACTACAATAATTTTTTTTCATTTTTATACCTTGACTTTGGATACCTTTTATGATTTTCACCTCCACCTAATCAGGCCTTCCAAAAAAGCGGATTTCCTAGATCAATGACAAATTATTATGTCAGTACGGGAACACAGAGTTTATGAAGAGATTTGTGGTGGTTCACGGAGTCTTTTTGGAGCCCGTATTATGTTTTAAATAAAATGGTCAGGCTGCTTAAATCAAAGAGGGAATATCTGTTACTTCTCTGAGTTGAGCTGTCCAGTAGCCCATAACCTGTGAATGCAGGAATTTGAGAGACGGAAACAGTCGAATGCGATTTCAGTGGGTTTCCATCAATGGAGAGTTTTAAATATTGCGAATATCGATGAAGTTCTATAAAGCATCCTCGCCGTCAGAAGCAAAAAAAAACAATTTATTTATTAAAAGATGACTCGTTCCAAGGCAATTTTCCAAAGTGAATGTCCTTTGATTGGCTGCTAAATAGGAAACCTCCAACTATGTCATCTCTATATGTAGCTTCTCTACATATTTGCATGTCCAAAGCGATAGTTTTGACGCTAACGAAAATAACTTATCGCTTCTCTTGACATCTTACACTCTTTGATGATGGTTGGACATTTTTTTAAAGAAAGATGATCAAAAAAGAATTAACTTATCAATTTGTGAAAACCGCTCCAAGGCGTAGATAGTTCGCATTTCTTTAGGTACCACAGGGAGCTTCTTTTACACCAACACTAGTAGCTACAAAATAATAGGGACAAATACAGATTTAAGCATCGTACCCCTGGGCACAGCTTCCATACGAAAGAAAGATGATGCCCACTCATTTTCTTATCTCAAATTGCACCCAAAAAGATCATCTAAAATAACTTAAATGGTCATTTAACGGTTCACTCCCCATTGTCCCACAGAAAGTCCGCGCATCATCGCATTATTTCAAGCTAAAATTTCAAACCTACTCCTCGCAGATACTTATCATCTCCATCAGCACTTTGTCTTGGCAAAAAGAAGAAAAAAACAAAACCGCACAAACACACACAACCTTTCTTCTAAGGAAAGGCCAAACATAATTGAATGACCTGTCTCTAAGTGTGACGACCTCTTCTCTCTAAACAACCATGGGGTTTGGTTTGGCAATTTTCGTGTTCGTGTTGGCAAATACGATGTGTAAAGATCGAATAATTCTCACCTGCAAACGAACACAAATCGTGCCATTGTTTTGTTCAACACACAAGAATGGCTAAGACTTAAGAAGAAGAAGAAGAAGATTCCCCCGGTCTGTTGTGTGTTCGCACAATGTTTGATGATTTGCTGGCGTTTTTTTTTCTGATTGTGCCTCACCTCATCCTCGCATGGTCTGAAGAACTGATAAAAATCTCCTCTCGGTGTATTGTTCTGATGGATTTTGTATGACTCTATTGTGGATAGGTTGATGCTGCAGAAGCTAACAAGCCAAGCCAACGTTTGCGGGTGGGGGGCGTGAGCGAATAAAGAACTTTGGTTGACCCAAATTCGGAAAATAGTTCTTTGATTGATAGTTTTTGATGCGATGGCTGTGGAGGGAGCGGAGCGAGCGATAGGATTCTATTTGAAGTTCAGTTTAAGAGACAAGAATGGATCGATTGCCTTGAGAAAGAATTCAGAAATTTTGTGCCGTCAATTTGGCTTATAAACAAAAAAACAAAAAGTGAACGCTATTGTTCGGTTGTGAATGGTGTTTGGATTTTTTTTTTATTGGAAAAATTAGGCTTAAGGGATTACCCGACTTTCATTTTTGTCAAAGACGGCTGATGGAATTTGGAACGCGGTTAGTGGGTCAGAAAATAATCGTTTGTGTTCATAGCAAGGACAAGTCGGACTTGACGATTGATGAAATTGCCTAAAGTGCAGTGTAAGAGTGTTTTGGTTGGTGTCTTGGATAAATGTGGAGACATTTTATTTGTATTTTGCACTCGTTTACAATTCATATACTTTTTTCTGAGAGGTAGCTGATCGCTTACGCTTTAGTAGGTTGGTTGGTAAGATGAGTCAAAAGAGACTTGAAACAAAAAGACATACCGTGCGCAGAGCAAAGACAACAAATCGTTGAGTTTAACAAAAAATTAAGTCAAATTTATCGGAATTTAAAATTAAATTATTCAAAAATGACTTTTAGATGGTACAGGGACTAGGGACTAAATATGGTTCAAGGTGGAACATCGATAAAAAAAAAGCAAATTTGAAATCTACTGTAGAGGTAGAAATCAGAGAGAAACAGTGTCTGGTTGGTGTCTTAGCTAAACGTAAGCTACTTTCAAGCCACACTTTTGGGGATTGGGTGGACAATTTTCTGTAGCACAGCTGGCAGGAAGTTAGTCGTTCTCACACACGCGATTGTTGTCATTACGAGGAAGATCACTAGAAGTAAGGACTTCACATTGAAGCTCTCAAGGGAAGCTTAATATTTTGTAGTTATAGTAGACAGCAAGCTCCTTTGAACAAAACATGTCAAGACTGGCAGAGCAGCTGTGGCATTGGCAATAGATTAGGCAAATATTCCTGGTTAGTTGGTCAAATGAGCTTTTACCATCGCTAATTTCACTAAACTCCATTTTCCTTCCCGTGAATCATCCAGCCCTTGGTATTTTAAGCATGGGGGCAAACCTGAAGTCCATTTCTCGTTCAACGAGAAGTACTTTTTTTCAACAACTCGTACTGCATTTTCGACGAGTGTGCTTGAGATCAAAAATGTGACCGCGACTTACGACGTCTGATGCCATGATTCCAAAACTTCGCACGACTAAAAATTTTAAAGTCGGCTTTCCTCTTGTTCAAGAATGGTTTCGCAGACGATATAAGCCGGAAGTCCTATGTAAACGAATATTCACGGATGGTTCCAAAATCCGTGACTTTCGCACACTTTCGTAGTGCTGGTGCCATCGTGGAATGTGACAAAACTTAAGACTTTTTTTCCGGGATAAGCATTTATGCTACTCTTATGGCAATGCATTTCATTGCGAAGAAAATGTGTACCGATCGAAGTATATGTGTCTGACTTAATCGTCTATTTACTTCTAAGTTAGCGCTCCCAGTCAGTAACTCTTTGAACAGGGGTCCGAAGACTGAACACTTGAGTCGTTTATGTCTCGTCAAGGTTCGGAGACGAGAGTGTTTTCTCAGGACTTAAACCCATGTTGGGTCCGCGAGTAGGTATATGTTGATGATTGGATCTATAGACACAATATTCTCGATTCTTCGGATTGCAGAAAGACTAAACTAGTTAGACCGAATCGTGAATTCTGCTTTCACGTAATAGATCGTCTGAAGGGCCACCACGCTTTTTTAAAGAAGCCCCTAAATGCACACGGCTTAAGCGATACAGCTCTATGAGAAGCGTCAGAAGAAGATGAAGAAATCGAGCAGCGATATTTCTTCTAAATATATTCCTTCTATGCCTCGAACCAGGCTCCATTGGTGCCTTCTCGGCTGCCCCAAAAAAAGGGGTAAGTTACTACAGTAATTTAGTGACGTTATAGAAATTGAAATAATTTGCTTTAGAACACCTGAAGAATTGATCGACGTAGCTATGTTGCCATTCGGTAAAATTAAGCGATTTTTAAGGCCTTAAAAGTTATATTTTTTTCTGAAAAGAAAGAACTAGAGCAAGTACTTTACACTTTTTGGTCTTTTTCATATATTTTCTTTAGAGCTTTAAATCCTCTTCGTTCACTGACTTAAAAAAATTCAAAATACGTTAGACTACTAAGCGAGGGTTCCCAGGTTCAAATCTGGCCCCTAATACCTAAGAGTTTTTATTCGCTGCCCCGCACCTCTTGTGAAAGTCTGACAAACATCAAAGATGTAGGACCCTTAAGTTCGTCTCAAAAAATATATCTCCGCACACACAATGCTTGGAGAAGCTAGGCCTTAGGCCGATGGGCCCAGCTATAGACCCTCATTCGGTTTTTCTGCCTCATTGTTTTTAGCCTTCATTTTGGTAATAACCATAACCAATGCTCAGCTATAGATTTAATCCTTTTTTTTCTATTGCAACATTGCATACCTTCAGGCGTGGGAATGGTTTTTGGTTTCTTTCCAACAGTCTTACTTAAAGAAGCTTCTTTTATAGAAATGGTTACATTCGTTCCACTAACCAGATAACTATTAAACCATTTATAACGTTATTAATGCTCATGCGGAGTTCAAAAGCGATCCTCTTTGGGGAATTCATCTCAAAAAGAGCCGATATCAAAACGACTTATACCTTGACAAACCTCAGTTGTTGCCTACTTTCCCACCGACTTGTCTATTCCCAATCAAACAACAATTGCCCAACTTATCTCCAAATTTGCCTTGTTCTACACAACATTCGTACAAATCCCTTTCAAATCCTTACCCAAATAAACATTTCCACAAAATCTCCTCCATAGAGATGATACTCAATAAAACATTGACTCACGAAGCTTCAACTTGAGAAAAAAAAAATATAAAAAAAAAATTGTGAAGACCCACTGTCGCAATGCCCTAAATTCCCACCATCAAAATGAACAGTTTTTTTTTCGGTCTGTGTTCATCTATATGACTATGCAATAAATTAAGCGCCTCTAAGCCAAAGACGACGAACGATGACGACGCAGTCGATTCAACTCAACTCAACTCATCCCACGCACCATCACCATCACGACGACAACTGACACGGCAACTAGACCACCGCGCCGCCGCCATTCGTAGCGGGCTGAACAAATAAAAAGCCAGAATTGATTACAACCTATATCCGGAGGGAAATGTGATACCAAAAATGGGTTAACGACGAGCAATTAGTGTGCATGCTGAGGACGTAGACGCATTAGATGTGAGATGGTGAACTTCATAAGACTAAAAAGCCGAGACCATAGACCAGAGTCCAAGCGAAGCGCAGTTCATTCAGAATGCTTATTCTATAAATGTGATGTACCTAACAAACGTCAAAAGCGGGACTTAACTGTCATTCAATTGTGAAAATTGTGAATAGCTTGTGGGCGGCGCAGATGACCGTCATTCATTGATTTGGTAGTGGTGCTCGGTCATCATCATCGTCATTTTCAGCGGCAGCGGCGGCGGCATCAATTGCCTGCTCTGGAACTTGACGCTTTTGAGTAGGTTGTAAGTACATGGAGGTCGCGCGTTGAAAATTGACAAATTGACGACGAACCAAAAGCGACAACGAAAAAAAAAACCACTACAACGATTGTACCACCTAAGATCTGATTCCGTTTTTTTTTTTGTTGTTGATATTATTTCACAGTCTAAATTAAATTTGTGGTATCCGTTAGGTGTAGGTGGTTATTTAAGCATTAGTTACAGATACACAGATACATGTAGTTGTATTGCATAAAGCAGCGCAGCGACTATGCGCGTTATGCATGCGTGAGTTTGACGGTGTCGGTGTAGTATCTGTTTGTTTGCTAACCTTCATCGGGCTCAACTCTGGTATACGACTACTCATTTCTAATGACGACTTTTGTTTCTATTTTTGCAGTACCCGTAGTCGTCGTCAGGTTCTTTAGATATGGTCACGCATTCGCCCCCTCATCCCACCACAGAGTAATTGAGCGCAAAAAAAAAAAAAAAAAACAAATAACACCTCCTAACCAGTGCCCCAAAGAGAACAAACTGCACACAAATGAAATAGAATGATACAAAACATGATCATGACTACTGGAGTTGCTGCTGCTGCTGTTGTTGTTGCTTTTATTATTGTCCTGATCGAAAGCATTCAATGTGACTGGTGGTGAACGAGTAGATACAGCTAGCGCTAGAGTCTCTCTTTGACTAGAAAAACTTGTTCGCCTTTTAAACCATGTTTACTTGGTGTACTCGAAGTTTTGTGTTATGTTTTCGTTATTAAGGTTGATGGAGGCTTTGCTAAAGCAAAACAGCAACAACAACAACAACAAAAAAAAAAACGGTCTCTCTCTCATGTACGAATGCGCGAATATGCTTTAATAATTTCGATACATTACAATTCCAGTTATTTTCTGCTGCTTTACGATTGTACGCAGACATATAGACTCAGTCTTGTCTATCTATCTATCTATCTATCTGTCTATATCGATAGGTATTTGTTTTGATTGGTTACATAACCGTTTTGGTGGAGATAGAAGTGGACGTTTCTTTTTTTTTCTTTTTAAGCAACGGAGTATTTCTTTTTCTGTTTGATTAACAAAGTTGTACGATGAGGATTTGGGATTTAAATTTGAATTTGAATTGGAATTGGAAACGTAACAGGCACACGAGAGATAGGTACATTGTGTGGTGGAATGCTGGAGTGCGGCATAAATGTGAATGAGATATCAAAGTGCAATTGACAGTAAATGCATTTAATAGTCGACGTAGATTTGAAGTGCATTTACACATGACTTGGCTAATTTGGTTGCAAGTTTTCGCATATTTTGTTGGGCGAATGCGCTGGATGCATGCATAGGTATGGGCTCGGCGGAATTTCAAGATGGTTTAGTGATATGTATGTCTATTGGGAAGGCATGTTCTTTTATGAGTGTTTCGAGTGTGGGTCTTGCTTAATGGGAGAAGTGCTTTGTGATTGTGAAGGCATATAAAGGCCAAGTGCTCAAGTCGAAATGTTTTAAATGACTGGAAGTTTATGTACATACTCAGAACCGGGAAAAGAGGATTTAGTTGCAATCTAGATCAACTGTCGGCTTAGAATTAACGGGAAATATTTATTTTATGAACTGAAACAGATTTAGGAATTACGTATCAATATGTGGCGCCCAACGTGGGAACTCACTGTTGTGGCAGCGAATATTTTGTTGAAAAAAATGGCGCCCAACTGCGGTTCTACGTCTGTGGAATCGAAATTGGCAAAATTTTCACCACAACAGATTTAGGGATCTTTAAAAGATTCAGGCTCCGGTTTTGAACAAACAATTTTCAAATTTATTATCAATAGGTACACTTCTAACTGGCGCCCAACGCGGGGTCTATACCTTAGCACGATCTATAAACGTAAGTTGGTTGTCCTCTTGGCTGTTGCTGTTGCTGTTGCACAATGCTCAATGCTCAATAAATTATGAAAGCCAGAACAGTGGAAGGTAAGGATTGAATGAACAACCCCATTGCACAGTAATGGCCTAAATGTGGCAGGTTGGTCTAACGAAGGAAGCTCGCCATATACGACGACATCTTTCTTCGAAAACTTGTCAAAACAGCTTCAACTGGAGCAGATTCTATAGAAAACATTGCACATATACATAGGTGCCTCGTGTGATTTGAGGAGAGAAATGCGGGAGTATCGCGAAAGTTTGTAAGGTTAAATTATGCTTGGTTCCACCCCTATACAAAGGACCTTTGTGATACCACGTTGATCTGGAATTTTTGCCTACTTTGCCTAAAACTATTTTGAACTGCTTATGAAGCGTGAGAGACATTTTAGATTGTTGAGTCAGCCCCTAGATTACAATTTCATTTCTGAAAAAGAGAAGGGCATGTGCAAAGAATGTGGAGAGTTGTCTCCTGCAGCTTCTACTAAAGTCATCTGAATAAGCACCAAGCCTGGAAGGTCGAAGTACAGGCGGTTATCACACTTGTCTGAGGGATCACATTAGTCTGTCTTTTAATGCAGCCATACTGGTCTAACCTCAAACAAGCGTAGACTGGCCCTCCAATCCAAAGTTCAAGCAGAATGATTGAATTGAATGAGACATTTTAGATTGTTGAGTCAGCCCCTAGATTACAATTTCATTACTGAAAAAGAGAAGGGCATGTGCAAAGAATGTGGAGAGTTGTCTCCTGCAGCTTCTACTAAAGTCATCTGAATAAGCACGGTTCAGATCACATAGGCGGTTATCACACTTGTCTGAGGGATCACATTAGTCTGTCTTTTAATGCAGCCATACTGGTCTAACCTCAAACAAGCGTAGACTGGCCCTCCAATCCAAAGTTCAAGCAGAAAGATTGAATTGAATGAGACATTTTAGATTGTTGAGTCAGCCCCTAGATTACAATTTCATTACTGAAAAAGAGAAGGGCATGTGCAAAGAATGTGGAGAGTTGTCTCCTGCAGCTTCTACTAAAGTCATCTGAATAAGCACGGTTCAGATCACATAGGCGGTTATCACACTTGTCTGAGGGATCACATTAGTCTGTCTTTTAATGCAGCCATACTGGTCTAACCTCAAACAAGCGTAGACTGGCCCTCCAATCCAAAGTTCAAGCAGAATGAAAATAAAATTGCCTTAGTGACAACTTTTGAACTATATCTGCCAACTGTTTTCTAAGAAAACTTGGCTAATATCACCTCATTGTCGGCGCATTGATAAAACTGGCAATATTACTCCGCACCTCATTCCCTTGTTTAACCTAATCTAAGAATAGCTGAAAGACGTGTTTCTTCCTAAGTCGTTTGGTGGTTAAGCAGATGACCTTACTAGTGGCATGCATGAAGCATTACCAGTTTTAGAATGTTGCAAAAAGAAAGAACTTTCCATAAATCCCAGCAAAACCATTCTACTGCCTTTCACTAGAAGAAGATTTGGTTCGAATGTCGTCTGGCGGGCAAAGGTTCTTGAACGGACAATGGCAAACAAGCTGTAAAAGCTGCAGCGCATTGCATGTCTCGGCCTTAAAGGCGCGTGCCTGACCAACAAATGCACTTAAGGTCATTGTAAGGCTCTCACCCCTACAGATCTTGATTAAGAAGACAGCAGCTGGATGCACTTTTAAGTAATCCCAAACATGGACATCTTTTATTCCATCTCTAGATTCTTGGGCAAATGGTGTTCGAGAAATCTGATTTGGTCAAAAATGGAATCTGGAGTACGAGTGTCTTTGGACCTAAGACCGAAGTCTCAATCCAATGGCAATGGCGTCCCACGGCATTTCAGGCGAAAATCTATGCTATTGAGATCTGTGCAAAATATAATTTCTCAACAGGGAATTAAAGGCCCTAAGAACATATGCAATGAATTCTGTGACAGTAAAGAGCTGCTACAATGCAAAATCTACCCAAGCACAACAAGGTCAAACTTGAATGGGTACCAGGCCACCAAGGTATTTCAGACAACGAACCTTCAGACGATCTGGCTAGAGCTGTAGAACCCTATTGCAGAGTCAATTGAGCTACTGCTATAAGGCTTCTCTACTACTCCTACAAGGTAAGGAGAACATTAGGAAGCTGGTGAGTCACTGCGACTTGAGATATCATCTTACCAAATTGGAGACCGTGTAGGTTCTATCTAGAGGATGAGGATACCTCTGAACATATTCTCTGTCATTAAGACGACGGACCTTTCAAAAAAATTTCGTTCATCGGCAGAGTTAAGAAACACCGCAGCGAAGGACGTGGTGACTTTCACTAAAGAAATCAGCCGTCTCTTTGGTTAGGTTCGCTCAGTTGATACAGTAGACCTTCTTTTAGGTCGCAGTGTCAGCCAACGGGGCAAGCGTCATTTGTTGTCTTCACCAAGTGGAGATTAATATTTGTTTCAGACATTTTTGCGTCTTAGGAATAACCATTTCTTACAAGGGGTAAATATTACGAAGATCTATTCGAAATATATGAAGAATTTAATTTGTTTCTACCCCAAATCATTTTCTGCAGACAATAAATGATTCAAATATTCTAAAATCACATACATACGGATAACGACGACGACGATGTCGACATAAGCATGCGAAGAAAACTCCAAAAAGTGATTTGACTGCGAATTTATCCATTTGGAAGTAAAGAGATGACTGCTTAAAAAGGTATTCGCTGCTGAATTTTAAATGGGGCTAATAAATTACCGAATGATATCTACATCATTCTCTTCGCAGTGAGTGTGTGGGCGATATTTTTCTTTTTTTTTTTGTTTACAATTCCAATTATTCAATACGTTGGAAACGTAAATTTAAAACGCTACGTATTGTGAATATGTAAATATTTAACGGATGACTTTTATTTTGTGAGCATCCGTCATGGTTAACGACTCAATTTTGTTATGGTTTTCGGAAATGGTCAAATGGATTTTTAATCAAATTTGGTTTTACTTTCAAATATTTAAATTTGCGTGTTTTTGATTCGTCAGTAGACAACTAAGTTTAAAAACCAATCAAGCAGTGAGACATTTTTTAAGTGAACTTTTATCAGTAGAGAAATGAGAAAAACACACTTAAATGACTGAAAGGTTAAAAGGTTGGGACTTCATAGAAAACTCCCTCAACCCATGAATGAAGTAGAAATTTTCCTATATTTCGAACTTATTTCCATGCATGGTTTTAAAGTACTCAAAAAATTCAATTTATTGTGAGAAACTTTTAAGGCAAGGAATATTTTGGGTAAGCCGCTGAGTCTGCGATTCCGAGCACACTGCTCTGACACCCGCGATCGATTGGTCGTTAAAACGGACTCCTTTATTATAATATTATAATAAACCGAACATTGAAATCTCCGAATACGAGCTAATCAAAACTTTTTCAGGCAACATGATGTTAGTAAAGAAACGAACCATTCATATACTTATAATGGGTAAACTTGATGGTCTAGCCATATTTAAATGACATTCTTGCTTGGGTCGCAGCACTCAGAAACTACCATCTTAACAAAATCTCTATAGACATCTGCCTAGAAGAACAGTTGGAAGCAGATCAATTCAATAAATTCAATCGTGACTTCAGATCCCTGATTGGAAGCAATCATTGCTTTGCATTCTTTAAAGTCACTAGCATTTTCTTACAATTCGTTCAAATTATTAAGGGAAATAAATGCATTTCAGTTGGTTGAATTCGTATAAAGCGGTTAAAGCCTCCCAAGTCATTGAAGTCATTAAAATCAATTTATTGGTCTATGAAGTCACCGTATATTTTTTATTCCTTGAAGTCTTGAATAAGTTCACCGTTGTTTTAACTTCTAATCCGAATCACTAGTATTTACTCAATGCCTTCAATTCATTCAAATAATTAAGGGAGATAAATGCAGTTGGTTGAAATCTTTTGAAGCCGTTAAAGTCTCTCAAGTCATTGAAGTCATTCAAATTAATTTATTGGTTTCACTCCGAATATTTTCAATATTTATTTTATTGACTTAAAAAAAGACTTCATAAAACTTCAATCAATTGACCGAATCCACCGACCTTTAAATTTGGACAATGGACTAATTCCAGTTAGTTAAAATTTTTTTAAGTTAAAATCGTTTAAGTCTGTCGAATTATTGAACTCTTTGAATTCATATAATTGGTTGATGTCTCTTGAAGTCCATTCAATAGCTGAATGATCTATATCACATGAAGTCCTGAACAAATTTTAAGACATTCAAAACTTCTTAAGACTTTAACTAACTAAATACAATTTACTGACTTCAAAGATTGAATACATTCAAAATGACGTGAATTGAATAAATTCAAGACTTTAACCACTTATACAAATGAATGTTATCAGAGACTTGATGGTCTCTTGAAAGTCTCCAATTTTATTTTGAATTTCTGACTCAAAATATTGACTTCAAAGAATTTTAATAATTTTTTTATGCATTTTAGTGACTTTACAGTAATTCATTCATTGGACTCCTGTATGCCGGTACTTGCTAGCTTTATATAACCCAAAATTAAACTATTCACATCACTTTTCCGACTGACGACGAAAACGATATTTGTCACGATACATCGGATTCGTCCGCTCAGAAGGACTGCTATCACTATCCTTTGTGCGGTAAAAACAATTGTGAAAGGGTCAAAAAAGGAATGATAATTCAAGAGTTTTGGTAAAGATTTTCAGATTTAGTCGGCAGCCTCACATGTACATTTCATCCGCTTTCACGTTTAAATAGATTTGAGTTACCAACCCTTATAGTTCTATGAAACTTGTCGCGGCGACTGAATGAAACCCACCAAGAGCCTTAAATTTAGTCTAAATTTCAGTTAAATACAAAATGTTTGCCGTGATTTCCCCTTTCAATGTTGCATAATACGCGCAACGAATTCGCATTTAATATTTTCAAGTCAATTCGTTTCCATGAATTTTTTACAAATTTCATTTCTCTCGCTCAAATTACATTCAGCCCCAAAATTCAACAGAATTATTCCATTGCAGTAAAAAAAAAATAGAAGTTCTTCGCTACTGGTATTCAACTTGTAAACAACGTCTTTTCAAAAAGACTGACAGCTGTTTATTCGAACTCTATCAAAACAAACAACAATTTTTTCCGTATCTGCTGGTCTGGTCTGATACTTCCCCGTTCGCACCTCCTTCTACTTCTCCGTCACCACCTCCAGTCCAACTACGTCTTTGCTGTTTATTTGTACATGCGTGCAATGGTGCAGAGATATTCATGGGCAAGATAAGAATTGTTCTTTTGAACTCGAATCCAAACACATCCGTGGTGTATCTAGGTCAGCACTTGTGTGTGTGCTGCCTCGCCTTCGCTCCATCTGAATTCTATCTCCCAACAATAGCAATTGGATTCGGGCGGCTTCGATGGTCTAATGACATTTTGTTACAGTTTGTTTGTCGATTCGTTTAGAATGTTTTTCACACTCTCTCAAATGTCAACGAACTCTCAACAGGAAAATTTAAGACAAACAAACAAACAGAACAGAAGATGGAAACAACAAAAAAAAATGCATCTGAATGCAAATCTTCTTCCAAAAGTGTCATAAATTTATTTAGTCCCGTTGGCTTGCATTTATAGATAGACAAGAGCTTATCGAGCATTCTACGTAAAGGCCCTCCGCCTTTGGAATTGTTAATTTTTCTTCTTGTATGGGCTCAATGGGGCATCTCTCTATTTGTTGGAAGTTCTCATCCAGAAAGCAAATTTATTCAGAGCTCTTCGTCGTATTTTAGACTTTCTGTCGGGAGGTGGGGGGGGGGGTTTCTTTTTGTTAGAATGAAAGATGAAGCGAGGTATTTAGTGGAAATTTTTCGAACATTTATTCAGAGCATCCCTCGTTCAAAATTTCACTGCGATCATTAGCATCAAATGGATGAGCTAAAAATAGGACTCTGAGAAACAATAAGATAGCCCTTTTCAACCTATTCAACGCACATATTCAGCAAAAGGAATCGCAATTTAACAAAAAAACAAGAAACAAGCTAAAATTACATGTAACTAGGAGTTTAAATTAACTTTTATATGTCTGCAGTCTGAGCATGAATTGAACTCAATTGAACTTTGCTGTCGTCATCATCCAACATCATCATAAGATTCATGACTGGCATCAGAAACATTTTCTTGGTCATCTTCTACAACAGCGATCTACAAGAGATCAACATAGACATGGATGGTAGACGAAACAAAAAAGATGCAAATCGACAGAGAAAAATAAATAAAATAAAAATATTAATAAACATCTCGTAGCTGAAAGGAAGAAGGAATAAAAAAAAAAACAGTTCTCTGAAGCAACAGAAATCGAATGCGGCGCATTGTGAAGAAAAATAAACAATTTCCGCCGTCAGGTTGAGAGAGGATTCTTGAAGAAACTTAAGCAACAACTAGATGAGTTGCACAACAGTGGGTTCCTGTGAATGTGGACAGATTGCAGACGTCCTAGGAACATTGCTGATTCATTTTGAATGGTGTCAAAGTATGATTTCACTCATGTGAATACATAGGTGTGCTTTGTAGCTTGCTTTTTCAACTGTCGACCAAAGGTCGTGATGGCTTATTCAGGACTTCAAACAAGGTTGGCTCTAAGCTGAAACTAATAAATTACGTCTTCATGATCGAGCTACTTCGGTTGTCACATAAAATTCTCAGTTAACCAGCAAATGCTAATCAAATACTGACGCATTCGATATTTGCGGAAAAGTACCTTCGTAGGCAATTCTCTTGACCCATATCTCGGAGTGAGGTGTGAGTTTCGGTTTCAGAAATGCAATGAGAAGACTATTCAGGTTTCGACTATGTGTATTGAGCCCTTTTCGTGATTATTGGGACGAATCCGAGAAGCTACCATCAGCAAGAGAGTAAATTATATTAAAATGAGTCTGCCTTAGAGAAACAACAAAGAGAATTGGAGATAAAATAGAACCTTGGGGAACACCATATTTTTTTTTTTTGATCTGCAAACTTAAAACCGTTTAAAATATCTTAAAAGGCCGAAAGAAATATTTGAATCCATTGAATAAATTAAATACAACGGTAACAAGTACGCCTAGCTCACTTAAATACCTTAAAAGTATCAAGTGCAAGATCATCGAGATTGATTCCACTTTTGGGTGAGATACACCATTGGCAAGCCTCTTGCCTCGAAGGGCAATGACTGCCGGTCACTGAAGGGTTTTCTTTTTGGTTTAAAAAGTTTCCATATTTATTAGCTTTTGACTCAAGGTTGCTGTCAAGGAGTTAAACGAATTAATATCATGGAAATCGCTGCCATATGGCATATATCGTTGTTGACTTATAACAGATGCTGGATGAACTCATTCCGCGTGAGCGTTGCGCTGTTTATAGCCACTGCAAACTCTCTTAGCAGCATAACCTATAGGTAGTAGCATCACTGAAGCTTCAGTTTTTTCGCAAACCACTCAAATTCAAATCCTTTTAGTTGGGAAGCTTAGCAAAAAGTTAAATTCGCGCCATATTGCTAAACCATAATAAAGTTATGCTTTTCTATGCCAAATTTTTAGCCTAATAAATGGTCAGTGCTGCAAGATTGGAGGCCCATTGTGGTTGACCTTAAGGACCTTCCCCTTTGCCTACCACATTTGCTTTCGCTGATTACCATGGTGTTTGACAAACAGCCACTTTCACGCTATTGTGACCGGCGGGTAGGAAGTCAGCAATGAGTAGGGGCTAAGGCTAACAACTCCATGGACTGTGTGAGTTTTCTCACACTTTGATTTGTCTCACAAGTCCGTTCGTAACTCATGATTCTGCGGCAGTGCTAACTTAGTGGACGACCAAACTGCCTCCAAAGTCGAGAAAAGTCATTCTTGCCATCAGAAAACATCATGCCATCATTTCGATCAAGCGATCCTTAGTTCTGGTAAATCGCGGTATGCCTTCAGAAGAGAAAAAAGTTTCCATAAAACTCTGACTTTAAATCAGCAAGAACTCTGTCCGCTTATGCGATGTCTAGAGGTAAATTTAGGTGACGTGAAATAACACCAAACGAAATAAAGCCAAATTCTAATTTAGCGTTATTTCCATACCAAAATTGAACCGGCTGCGGAAAGAGGATTGAAATGCCTTAATCCCGCGTAGCGTGACACTTAGGTACTGTTCCTATAGTCGCCTGCCTGACGAAAAGCACATACCCCGAGCGGAGCAACGAAATTGCGTGAGCAGTACCTGCCGCCTGCAGAAAGAGGGTTGAAATCCCTTAGTCCCGCGGGTCACCAAGGTACTGTTGCCAAAGCCGCCTTATTTAAAAGTTGGCATTATTTCGTTTGGCGTTATTTCACGTCACCCTAAATTCAGTGGCGGACTTATTAAAAACCTTTTGGTGGGACAGTAAATTCACACAAATTCTCCAAGGCCGGTCTTTGTGAAGAACTTGTCTAAGGACAGTTGTGACATGACCAAGCAACACATAGCAGGTAGAATGTTTCCAGCCATGTCCTTTACTGGCTCAGCATTGCCGAGGCCCAGATACGAGATGGTGGTATCAGCTTGTCGCGCCCACTAATGAAATCCTTTAGAATGTCCCTAATGGAGGTACGAGGCGGAATGATGATCGTGAAGTGGAATACGATTAAAATAGTCTCAAGCTGAAGCAATTAAGGATACGTTTTTGCATTGGTTTTATTGGGACACTTTGTTACGCTTTGTTGCACTTTTGCGACAAGGGACATTATTTGTTTAAAGCGACTGCTTTTTTGTCATTTTTTTTTCAAGTAAAGCAGACGTAAGGAAAACTACTGCAAAACAAGTATCTTAACAGCTAAACATGGTGCCTATTTATTTGCATTGAATTCCTTCTTTAGGTTCTTGACCGGTTTTGTCGGGAACGCACATCAGTTCACTGTAAAGCTTTTATTCTTAGCTTAGACGTAAAACTAGAAATGTATAAAGCCAACGCGCATAGGCATGCCCTCACTGTGGAACATATGACCTCACATTTAGTTCTATAAACGACAACGCCAATGACTCTTCTCAAAATAAGAACGATATTCAAAAACCTTCTAAAAACCAAGGATTGTTCTTTTCAAAAACAACTAGATTGCTTTTAAATCAAGATTCAGTGCAATTCCCAGTGCCAAATTTGAGAAGCTTCTCCTGACAGTTCTTGCTGTTGGATGTTTGTAAAACTTTGGCAGGCTATATGGGCAGTGAATAGATACAAACGTTAGGCGATACTCGGGACTTGCGACCCTTCGCAGGTTTAGTCTTTAGTTTTGTCACAAAATTAACCAAAAACTAAGTATTAACATCAAAAGAGCGTCCAAAAATTGAGGCTTAACAAGTTTAACTGAACGACATGGACAGCTTCAGTTATGGGACCAATTTCTACGAAAAGTGGGCGTGTGTGGGTCAGTGCATTAATATTTGACTACTTCGAGCCTTTAAAATAAAGTTTGTTTTAACACACTAAGAATTGTAAGGGGTTTTTATAATATGACCTCCTCTGAACTTTTTGGGAGGCTTTTAGGGAAAAGGAAAGAGAAAGAAAATTATTTGACAGGTGTTTCAAACTGAAATTAAAATACGCACATTGCTTAAGGACCCTTAACTCCAAAACCACTGAAGGTAATAATCTGAAATTTTACATGCTGATGGGGAAAGAAAAAAAATGGGACCCGTGTTTTAGTAAATTTTGATTTTGACCCAATTGCCCGGTTTAAGGGGATGCATAGGGAAGCACATTTTTTTGTCGAAATAAACCACGTATATCTGGATTTCCTCAAATTGGAACCTCGGGAGGGTTTCCTCATTAAAGGTGGTTTTTCATGAATGAGGTGAGAAGTTATA
The DNA here is from genome assembly GCA_963576555.1 of Ferdinandea cuprea. Lineage (NCBI taxonomy): Eukaryota > Metazoa > Arthropoda > Insecta > Diptera > Syrphidae > Ferdinandea > Ferdinandea cuprea. The sequence goes on along the minus strand of OY754961.1, from coordinate 81,908,171 downwards.
GATTTTTTGCCAACTGACACTTGCTACTCAAATAAATAAAAAAATAAAACAAACATAACTTCTGCATAGTAAAGCACGGGTACTCCAGATGGTAGAGTATATATTTTTAAACTTGCAGCTGTCTATCATCAATATACGCAACAGAGGGACATTTAACGTCAGATAAAAGACCTTAACTTCCACTACGTGCAAAGTTGTTCCTACAGCTAATGAAATAAATCATTCCTTCGACATTGGAATGTCAAACTTGTATCCAAACCGCTCCCATGAAATATGTTTGTATACCAGAAAAAAAAAATCCCAATCTGACCTTATAATCTTCTTAATATTCCCCATCAAGTCTAATATTCTACTAAAATATTCATAAGCCTATACTGATCTGTTTACAACATAATTCTTCCAATAAACCTCGAGTCGCAAGTTTCATTTTTATTACTCTATCCCTTGTGTGTGTGTTTTTTTCTCATTTAAATGTAAATTTTTGTTAGACACACAAAAATACGAATACAAAAATAGTACCTACAACGAAACTCGATCTCCATGTCAAATCGAAACAATTCCCCCGCCAGGTTAGGTTGCTGGTTAAAAAGGCCTTTTCTTCTTCCAAAATAATAATATGCCAGAAGCTATATTTTCATCAGAAGAAGAAAAGAATCTATCTATCTTTTATTCTATCTGTTGTCCCGCTTATCGTTGTCATTTTTTTATTTTTTTTCTATATAGGCTCTACTATTTTTCTAATCTTGTCCAGCGAGAGTCGGAGTCGAGTCGGCCTCTTAACGATGCCAATAAATTAATTATTTATTCTAAAAGAGAGCAATAACTCGATTTAGAGTCCAACACGATTCATTTGCAATTCAATGGTGTGTATTAGAGCGACAGGGCGAGGAGTAGAAGAGTAGACCGACAGACAGGGCGTGTGCAGTGTGTATATTCATCATGGAAACCCGATCAGTCAGGACACAATGAAAATTAATAGGATTCCAATGGGAGCGCGACAACAAAAACCCATTAAAAGACTCGAAACTCGAATTCGAGAGCTCCCTCGTATAATAATTGTGAATAGTTTTATTTTTCCCCCTTTTTTTTGGTTGTTGTTGTTGTTGTTGTGACCCAATTGCCTATGGTGTGTGACAGGAGATAAAGCGCGTATCTATGGGACCGAGGAGAGAATAATTAAAATGATAATTAAAGTAGTTAACGTTCCCAGATTTGATAAGAGCCTCGGGAATTGGGAACTCCTCCCGATTGATTGATTTTAGTTGACCAGCAACTCGTAACCGCAACCGCAACCCAGACGACATTAATTGAATGAAAAGAAAAATAATAAATAAATTCAATTAACTGATAAGGGTCTGTCGGTCGCTATCGGTAGGTAGGAAAGTTCTTTGTTTCTATTTCGATGTAAGCTGGCTGGTAGTTTGCGGTTCGATGAATTGGAAAAACATTTTTTTTTTTTGGAAATTTCATGGAATTTCGTGTGGATTAGAAAGCATTCAAAAGTAGGTGCCACCGATAAGATAGAACTTTTAGTTTATCTTTTGTTTTATTTATTTGACAATTATGACTGACATTGTTGGCAATGTTTTTATTGTTAAGAAACAACAATGGGTTTGCGAAGTTGTGGCGCTTTGCTATGAGTTTGATATGAATCAAGATTTTATTGACATTGTGACCTTATTTGGAAGAAAAAAATGGCCTTCAATTTATGACACAACGAAAAGACGTACTATAAAAAGGTTTTTATGAAGCACACACACCCTTTATTGTTGCCAAGTAAAGAATAGCACAATTCTCACTAAACACTTCGGAGACATTTCATCTCATGGAGAGTGCAAAATGGGGTACCACAAGTGAACGTAATGGGACCCCTTCTTTTTAAAGAAGCACGCAACCTTTATTTTTGTCAAGTAAAGAGGAGCACAATTCTTACTAAACACTTCGGAGACATTTCATCTCATGGAGAGTGCAAAATGGAGTACCACAAGTGAACGTAATGGGACCCCTTCTTTTTAAAGAAGCACACACCCTTTATTGTTGTCAAGTAAAGAATAGCACGATTCTTACGAAGAATACTGCTAGAGCGTATTATCTCATGGAGAGTGCAAAATGGAGTACAACAAGTGAACGTATTGGGACCCCTTCTTTTTCTCGCACTGATTCAATCACCTGTCGGTGGGTGAGAAGTGATTACATAAAGAATTTTTCTTGGGGTTCATCTGGACTATTCTTGGACCAACGTTTGACTTTGTTCGGATCGGATCGGATCGAACAAGGTCAAGAAGGTGAAGAATGAAACGGCGTGAAAATATAGCAAAACAAGGCAAGGATTTTAATTCATCGATAGGACCATTTCAAGCATAGAAAAAAACTCAAAGACCAAATCGAAGGTGTAGATTTGTTCCCCTTCCTGAGATCAAGATGATAAAAGGTCTATCGAGGTAGAGTACGACCTTCTGTATGTAGCCCGACCCAGATTAGGGTAAGCTGACCACTTTCTTAAAGGCTCTCTGGAAAAATAAAGAAGCGGACATGTTTCAAACCTTTTGCCAATGGAAAGACACGTTTGTACAAAACAAAATATTGTTTATCTAAACTACAGTTCAACCAACAACATGCTAGTGACAATGGCAACTGTCAAATTGTGGAAGATGGTCGTAACCCTTCACGTTTTCAACTTATAAGCATTAAAGGCATCACTTTGCTCTGCTTAAGCGATCCTTGATAAGGCACTTAACTAGATCGGAGATGTACGCCAGAACATGGGGTCGTACGGAACAAGAAGCTACTGTTTGGCAGTATAAAAGTTCCAATCGAATGACCAAATGGAACACCGGTAGTCAAATTGACATAAATAATGAAGGCAAATACTAGTCAAAAGCATCAATTGAGTTCCAATGCTAAGTTCTAGAAGTTTGGTCTGTTTACCGAAGATGGAATCTAAAGTTGGAGCTGGTGTTTCACTGTGTGTCAAGCTGAAATCTATGCCATAGTTATCTGGCCGAGGGTAGAGCGAATAAACTAACTTTGACTGACGCAGACTAGAAGCTTTCAGCGGATTCAATCAGAAGGTTAACTAATGAATGAATCTTTAGTTTCTGCCTTTAAGTGGATCAGTCTTTCGAACGCATTCACTATGAATGGACGGTATTTTATTAGATAAAAAAACCTGAATTCATCACGGGAATATTTTGTCAGTTGAGTCGAAAAGCTTTGCCACTTTGAAAGGCCTTCAAAATGGACGTTCAATATCTTGTAGAATAATTCACTCTTTGTTGGGCAAAGGTTTTCATTAAAATGCGGTAGCTGATGCCTATAGATGTCTACAGATGCCACATTCTAAGGCAAGTATTATAGAGAAATGGGACGGTTCTAAAAGCTACTGAAAAATTACCACTGTTAGCAAAGTAAGACTAGAGACGATAATGACAAACTAGAGGGTAGTACGAATTTCGCTATCACAGTGAGCAGTAGTTTTCCAATTGATGCTGGAAAAAGAGTAAATGTGTGTGGAAAGTTCTAAGAAGTTCCTCAGCGCCGTTTAAAATTTACGAAATGTGAAACAAGGGTCCAGGCTTAACTGATAAACTTGGAAATTTCAAATCTAGCTTGTGGGTTGTCCGTTGTATGCTAAAGATGTTAGTAAAGGTATCTACCAAAATTCGTGCTCTAAGCGGTGGCAAGGGGGTTTTTTGAATAACGTTTAACGATTTTGATAAGTTTTACAAATCTAACGCAATACAAAATTGGCTAAAACGGATTTTAGGCAATCTTTCCCTGAGCTGCTAAAGCTACCACTGACGTTCCTGTTCTAAATATTTAGAAGCTGAGCTACATTAAGTTCGAAAAAGATATTCTATTCAAAACAGATTTATTTTCAAAAAATCAATGTAACTGTACAGTCCTCTGCTTTAGAGTGATGAAAGCGCACAGATTACTGAGCAGAACTGTATGTCACGTACACACCGACAATAGCAGACGTGACATTTTTTTTCCGTCAAAAAGGAGACGAAAGGCATAAAAATGGTTTGGTATTTTTATATTTCCTGTGAAAGGAGGCGATCAATAACTATGGCATGGCGCCTAAATGTTTCTTGAATAAATCCAAAGCGATTGACAATGAATTTGTTCATAAGGGCTTGGGAATTTGGTTCTATTGGAAGGCACCTACCTACCATTTCTAGGTATTTTCTTTACACTCGCAGCTCGTACAGTTTATAAAAGTATAGAAGCTAACTGATTAAGTGGCAGAAGTTTGCCGAAGAACTTAAAAAGGATGAAGAGGTCATGAGCGGTGTTTGACCTCATATATGCAAATTTACAAGGGTCCTTTACATAACATTTAAAGCCATAAAACATTTAGGCAGGGTATACCTCTACTGAGACTATTCATCATCTTCTTCAGATCCTCCTTGCGTCTCAGTGCCTTCAACCCTTGCACACTGATTGCACTTTTTGTTTGAATACCTTTCAACCTCAAAACATTTGCATATAAAAAACTCGGCACATTCCACATCAAACCTCATCATTTATAGAGTGTGTCCTGTATTTTGTAAAGAAACAACAAACTCTTTCCTCCCTTCCTGGCTCGAGGCCAAAAACTTCTCATTCATCCCAGAGGAAGGTCCGCATCGCATTTTATACGTTTTAAATTTCATGGTTAAGAATGAATACAAAAAAAAAAAAAAAAAAACATGAAAAATTGTCTTCCATAAAAGAAACAGGAATAAAAACAGGATAAGCCAACAAAACATACCCGGCCGTGTGCTTACACATGTAAGGTACCTTTGAGGATGGTGGCAACCTCCATACCTGGCCTGATGTGCAGATGTGATTTTTCATATCACAGAGTGACAGGTACAAGGTACAAGGTAAACCCTCTAATTTTTGTGTATTTTTTTTTATTTCCCCCCCCCCCGTGCATTTCATGTAAGAGTGTATCTTTAGGGTTTGAATGTTCTGTAAACTGTTAATTATTTTTCGGTTAATCTTTGAGACAAAACACTGAAGGAGAAACAGAAAAACTAAAACAGATACAGAACGCCTACCAGCGAAACAAGGAAGAAGTTAACACCGTTTGGACTCGCACAAGTCCAAAATACATATCGAAGCACTAATTGGTTGTATAATTTTCATTTGGATAGTGTGTATGTGTGTGTTTGATGTTTTTTTTTTCTTCTTCTTCTTCTTTTTTCTCTCATCTGGCTTGTCACTATATGTACTGGAAGCAGGCAGATACATTTCGGTTTCCTATAGACAGATACTTTTACTTAAAAGTTAAAACGATGGAATCTGTTTATTTAATCCAAACACACTGTGCTGCGAGCTAGCGCGCTATTATTGCTAGTGCTAGTGCTGAGCTAATGTGGCTCTGTCGGAGCGCGGTGAAGTGTTATTGTTGGATATATTGAAAGTTTAACGGCGCTACGAAGAGTGAGATACGTGATAAGGTGAATGACCCTGAGCGGAGCTGAATAGAGGTACACCGAACACGCGCAGCGCATTGCTGATGATGCTGCCGCTGCTGCTGCTACTCACTGCTGCTGCTGCTACTGGCCTAAAGTGAGAATTTTGAAGAGAAAACTATATTTAGGCGAGGAAGAGGGATTTACTCCGAACGAAACGAAACGAAAAAAAAAAACACAAAATATATATATTTATGTTAAATAATTTTTGAATGCATGTTGTGCATTTGTAAGATACCTTCGACGAAATTGTGCGATTCAATGGAATATTATTTAGACACGATGATAGTGTGTGCGTATGTGTGGAGATTAACGGATGACAGGTTTAGTGGTGTTTGTTTAAAATTTTGTTTGGAAATTACAGCGTAAATTACATGGGATTAGGGTGAGTCAATGATGGGAGGTCATAGCCGGAGGAGATTGAGAAATGATGGTCGGCTGTAGCAGGAAACTGAATGGAGTGCCACATGGCGGTGCTGGTAGACCACTGCTGTTTATTCTCAGTAAAAAAAAACAGATTTGTTGAGGGTTTCATAAGGTGCCAAAGTGTTGACTTCATACGAGGCAATTTTGCAGTCAACAAAAAAATGATAATTCAGGAATGAGGAGCTGGAAGCGTTACTTCACTTCAATTGTTTTGTGACATCAAAAGGACCGTGCATGGTGCATGGCTTCTTTGAAAATTACACTGACTTAGGCAAAGATAGACCCACTTTAGTATTTTGCTGATATAATGTCAAATTTTGTTGGTGGAAAGTGCGGAACAAGGTTTACTAAAAATTTAAGATCAAGATTCATCCGCGTCTCTGCAGCTTCGATAAAAGTTAAGCAACCGACCTTTTAAGCCTCTAAATACAAAAAAAAAAAACAACAACAGAAACAGCAGAGGCCGTACCACGAGTCACAACTGATGAAGCCGCAGAAACAACGCCCACAATTAAGAGCAAAAAGATACTAAGAATGGACAGAGTTCGAAGCTTTCAAGCAAGACCAAAGGTTTTTAAACGACTGTTAGCGGCCAGCTTTCTGTTTCAATGAAAAAGACTACGGCTAAACCATATTCCAAAGGGAAATAAACTGCCTTACGAACCCTCGTCACATGTTGGAAGTCCCAGGCAACAGTGAGGAAGTCGATCCCCTGCAAAATTACTCGAGCATAAAATTCCTATACGGTGACCAAAGGATATGAAGTTCAGGAGCTTCTGGCCTACAATTTAGATTAAGAAAAATGCGAAGGCACTATAGGGCCTATGGGGCCAGTGTATGAAATTGCACAGAATGCAATCGCCCGACAAATATCGTCACGAGGGAATAAACCAAGACTCAAATTTTCGTGAGAGAGAATCTACACTATGATATGGAAGAGGGCCCTAATCACAAGAGGGGTCCATCAAGGCTCATTTCCTTAATGTACGATAAAATATTTAAAATACCCTGCTGACATAGCAGTGGCAAAAACTATAGACGAAAAGCAATCAAGCCATTAGAAATGTAAATGGTATGGTTGCATGAAGCAGGCCTAGAACTGGCAGACCACAAGTTGGAAGCAGATTTGTGGGTAAGCGAACTCTCGAATTCAGCGCTCACATCAAGTATCTGGGAATACCGCCCGATCACAGGCTTAACTTTAAGGACCAAGAAAGAGAGCTTCGTGGGAAGTGGAGCACTAACAAGGTCTCAGCCAGTTAGAAACCTTCTGGCAAACAGTGAGCAAGTCGATTAAACCAGAAAAGGCTCATGAGAGGAATTAACCCGGTACATCGTATGCTCTGCCTCCAGGAGGGTGTCAGGGGAAGCGATCAGTGTAATCTGAGCTCGCGGTAAAAGGCGGCAGACCAATACTGGAGGCTCTGCATTCAAAATGACATCAGCTGTAATGGGTAACGTGACTGTTTTTGGAAGTATTTCCATGAATAATAAGCATGTGACTGGTCCGTATCGGAGTTTTACGATGGCTAGAACGTTCAAAAGACTAGATCACTAGATCATGATTCTCAAAAATTGTTCTTCCCCATTTGTAAAACTGAAAACTAAAAACAGATGGCAACGTGTTTTTTTGATGTAATTCAGTCGGACAAAAGGAATCTCCTTCAATGTTCGGCATTTTACTCATCATCGGGAATAGTCGTCATTATAGTAGGAATCCCTACAGAAATAGACAACGAACAATAAAAAAACAAAAAAAAACAAATCCCTCACCTAAATGAAGCAACAAAGAGGAATCCCACTGTGAATAACCTTTTTTCTGCTCTGCTCATTCTTCCTCTCAATCCAGCTACTTATCCCAGAACCAGCCACACCACAAAATGATCTCCATCTTTGCACATTTTCTTCTACGACGATCCTCCTCTAGAAAAATACGTGAAGAAGAAATCTCTACAGGAGAGGACACTCCACAGATTTGAACTCAAAAGGAGGCATCACATCTCTTCACACAGATCTTGATCACATACAAATTCGATCGATCTTCGCCGCGATAGCACAAATAGACGATAGAGCCAGCCAGCTAGCTAGTGCACCACCATAGCAGCAGCAGCAGCAGCAGCAGGATGCGAATGAGGATTATGATTGTTGCCTTAGCAAGCGAGAAGGGATGGTGGGATAAGAGCAACAGGCACCACATCCATATTTATAGTACAAAAATTCATTATTGGTTTGAGCGTGTGTTGGCCCCTGCCACAACAATGTTCATGGGAGCTCTGATATAACCGGCATTGCTGCTGCTGCTGCTGCTGCCCCACAGGAGTATACGACGACCAAAACGGACTCCACACTTTGCACTCAATTGAAGAGGTGTAGCTGGAATGGAATGGAATGCTAACCTTGAAAATGTTTCTTTGGATTAGTTTCTTTCTGTGATTTTTGTATTTGTTGTTGTTATTTTTTTTTGTTTTGTTTTGTTTTGTTTGAAATTTTGCTTTATGCGCCTTATCCCATCGAATTGAGACTTTGTAGTGTGACTGGTCGACAAGATGGGAGATTCCAATGGAGGGATGAGTCATGAATCGGCAGATTTGAAGAGATGGGATGTCACAAAGTGAGATGAACTTATTTGTTCTATTTGCTTGGGCTTTTCGGGATCCGCATTTTGAGGGCTGATGGGGTGGCGAGGAATGGGTCTGCAATGGACCACCACTCTGCAAACTAAGAGAAATAGTGGAGAACAAGATTTGTAACAACAGGTGGAAATAACTAACGATCTGCGGGGTATCGCGGACAATCAAACTTCTACAGTTTGAGAGGTCATCGCTGACTTAGCTGATAGGGGCTCTTCCTAAGAAACCATTCAATAAAATACCTCAAGGATGACGAAAAATACATGTAGAAGCTATGGGGACGAGGAGGTCAATGGGGACATACCTCACTTTCTCTGGCACTTGAGTAGCAGAACACTTGGTAGCCATTACTTCCATGACTAACAAGAACTTTCTGATGTCTCACTTTCTGATCATCAAAGGATATTGGGAGGGGGGACTGCGTCGCGTAATGAAGCGTAATGATCTCTAAGATCAACGGTTAACCTTTACAAAATGACATCAAAATGGGTCCACGAGGACCGGAGTGTGGTAATGTAGAGTTCGAAGCTTATATATTCAACACCAAACCAATTTGGAAACGGAATACGGAAAAGAGAATGAAGTAAGGGCTGAATGACTTGTACGCCAGCTCAAAATCTTTTAGAAAGAAATGGGGCTTACAGCAGAAGATAGTTGACTGCTTGTACACCGTGGGACCTATTCTTACCTATGAATGTAAGCCAGATACAGTCCGCTCCTCTGGCTATAAAAGGTTCCATAAAAATCCACGCTTTAACTAGGCTTGGAAACTCTATTTAAGCTATTGAGTTCCTTGCGAAGTGCCAGACAAAGGTGGTCTTAAACTAGGAAAAAACAAAATGTAGGTACCCGGCTCATTCTGACATTCGAAAATACTAGACATACTACTTAATACGAGAAACCCAAATTTAACTTTGACTAAACTTTGAAAAAAACCTGGCTTCCCTGGGCTGTAATTCTTTCAGCGCTGACATCAAAGGTTAACCGAACTCTACTGATGGTTCGAAGATGGAGAAAAGAACAGGAGAAAGAGTCTTCTCAGAAGCACTTTGCATCAACTAGAACTAAAAAATCGATGCAATGGAACTAACAGCTCTGGAAGAAACAATTTACAAGCACTCGAAGCGATAAACTCGAATATGATATATGTGAAATGCGAAATGCATTAAGCCTTTTGATACTGAGAAAAATTCGAGCGACTCTGATTTGGTCTTACAGCTGGCTGAGTACCTCTTCCTCACGTATCTAATAATAAGTCTGGCTTTGAACAACATTAGCAGTTGCATCAGTTGCATCATAACGTAGCCTGTGTAGCCCCCAATCGATAGTAAGAGATGAAGTGTCCAGCTTTTCAGAAACGCCACTAATCTTGCATGGTAGCACTGTTTTTTGGACATAACTGAGGGAGGAGTCAAAGCTTGACAAAACTCGTTTTCTGGCTCGGAAAGTGAGAATCGACGTTCGCTGTTGTCCCGTAGAAATTACTCTACATTCTTCATTTTCAGAGCGAGTGTAACTCCAGAAAGACTAAGGTTGAAGTATAACGAGAATGATTGAAGCTTTCAAGAGGGTACTGTTTGGTGTCCTAAGTCAGCAATAGTACTTTGGATGCGCACTTTCTTACTAAACAGGGACTAGTCTTAATACTTTGAAAGTTTGGTGCCCAAAAACGGTCCTACAACATACAAATTAACATTCCGACGTAAAAATCGATAGTAAAACTTTCTCATTATAGTTTAACCCTAAACCCAGCAGAGCAACCAGAGTTGCATTCTACACACATTCTACGGAAGAAGATCAGTTCACAAGAACCTCCGAATTTTGTTTCGTCAGATTTAAAGACTCCAGTTTCTTCGTAAACAAGTAACCAGAGCCGGACTAAATGTAGTGCTCGGATAAACTAAGAAGATCTGCGAATTAAATTTTTGTCTTAATTAAGTGAGTTGCTGGACCACTAGCAGAATTGACAACCAAATTTGACATCTAAAGCTCTCGAGGACTCATCGTAGGAGCCAGACTTCCACCACAGCCACTCATAATATTCCTTACAGCCGAATGCATCTGTTGCAGCGGAGCGGTTCCACCTATCAGAGGTTCGCATAGAAAAATGCCTACCTTCCATGGAACTTGCTTGCATTTCCAAACTCGTAGGGCACACAAAAAGGTTTACGTCCAAACTAAGTCGCTCACCAGGTATAAAGCCATTATTTCCCCCCTCTGGCTATGATTCACAATATTTTTCCGTCGTCGATTTTTTTTTTAAATAAAAAATGTATGTACCGCTGAACCCTAATTTTACACCTTTTTATTAACTTAAGTCAAGTGGCGCTCAAGACTGTCATGGACATGTCAACAATCTGTCATCCCAAATCACATGACCATCTCTATGTGTAATCCAAGAGCCGATGATGCAAATGATCCCATTTAAACGACCCCACGCTCCATTCCATTTAGAAACGGCACTAACCTGCCAATCTCTCAATTAGCTGCGTGAAATTGCTGCCATAAAAAAAAAAGTATGAAAAACAAAATAACAATTATACTTGCAATTTTGTAATTTAGCATTAAAAATTGTATTTTATTGGCGTGAGATGCCACTGTCTGGGTTTCTCATCATCAGCGGATGGATGTTGCTTTGCTGTGCGCGCGCGCGTGTATTTGTAACATCTCTGGTATAACACACGAGGAAATTAAAAAATAAAAAAAAAACAAGTTGTTGCGTTTTTGGTTGTTTCTCTCAGTGATTTGTAATAATTTTTACCACTTTGCAATGGCAGACATTTTTTTTGTGAGAAATGCAAAATGAACTACGTATCTTTGACTCAATTCGTTTGCTGCTCAATTTGATGTTGTAATTGTCTTTGATAATTATCATCTGTGCTGTGCTGTGCTGCTCCTGTAGGATTTACTTTTGTAATTGCCATTTAAGTGTTGCATGCCGGATTGCATAAGCTGATAGCACGGAATCCATTGAGGCGTGTGCATGCGATGCCGCGTCAAAGTATGTGGGTTTGCTTCTCGTTTTTTTTTATATATTTTTTTGTTGCTTAAATTAACCATGCGATCGGGTTGAGATACGGGAATTTTTCGACCAATTATAAGCGAGGAATTTTAATTAATGCGCAAGTTGCAAGTTCTTTTGCATAGGGTTTCTGGCTCCTTAGGGCAGAGGGGTATAAGTATTAGATATACAGCGAATGGAATATTTCTAATGCTGGATTGGAGAAGTATGCATTTGGGAGAAGGTGATATCCCAAATTTGGCAAATGGCATTTAACTACCAAAATTATTCACTGAAACTTAAGAACGAAGTCGATTTGGAAGGCACACAGGGCTTGTTTAAAGGTCGGACCGGTGAATCAGCAGCGATGAGGTGACAATTGAGATCATAACCACGTCGGCAGATACCTACTTATCTCGAAAGTGACCTATGGCAGACTTCTTTGCAAAAGAATTAAAAGGGAATTTTTTTAGAAGAAGTGGGCATTTTTCTATTTGATGGACTTTCGGGATTTCATTTCATTTCATTTCAAATCATTCTCACCCTTGACATAGTTGGAAAAAATCCAACGAGTTCCCAAAAGTAAGGTCGAAGCTGGTAAAGGAACGTCGAGTATTTCTCACAGAGAGATTGCTGACTGGCTTCCCGGACTACAACTGCAACTGCAAAGCGGATGAACTAGCCAAACTCGGCAAAGGGCAGTACCTAGCTGATGTCAGAGACGTAGTTTAGCCTCATGCAAACCATCAGCTTAGTGTCATCCACGCAAATCTATGCGAAAATACCTAATGAACTTTTAAGAAGCAAAAGTATCGGCTACTTGTTGGCGACAATCATTAGTGACTTGGTCTTTGATGTAGGCATACCAACATAGAATGGGAGTAACCATCCAACGACTGCTGGAGAAGAGAAGCTGCAAAGATGTTGAGGGAGAGGAATCCTCAACAAACCCTCTATGGAATGTAGATTTTGAAGAATTTCTCGCCATTGGCATATTCACAGCAAATACCTACATTAGAAAGTCAAATTGGTGCAACCAATCTAAATCTGAAGTCTAATTGTATCAATCACCTCCAACTGATCTAGGGGGAATTCCATGGAATTGTAATAGTCATCCCTATAAATGACTCTCTCCCCCCCAATTCGAGAAACTTGCGCTCGTCTAGTCTTCAAAGTGGTTTGAGGTTTGATTGAAGCAGTCACCTTATCATCCTCTCGTCTATTTCCCAACTAGTGGGAACAACGGTAACCCTAGTGCGCCGCTTTGCTTTGTCTTCGTATTGGCCATGAGAATGCACTCCTTTTGATACAGAAATTTCTTACAAATAGTGCTCTTCGGCTCAGTCAAACTGGGAGTTGAAAACCCAGGCCGACGGGCCACTTACGTATTCTACAGAAATATACGGAGGGGAATTTATACGCGGACTACAATATCTTGTTCAAAGTTGGAATCAATGGACCGAGACCCACCGAAAGGCCTTATAATGGATACTGGGAACTCGAACTCGAACTATTTAGTTTAACCTGACTTCTAGGCTTCAGCAATATTTTTCAAGCTGAGATCCTGCCAGTGACAAAAGCTTCTTAGCAAGTTGCAATGCTAGCAAAACCACCCGCTGAAGGTATAAGCAATAAAAGCAATTTCTGTCATAAAAATAATTTTAAAACTTGTAGGTCGTGAAGGGCTTGAGGATCTGCTACAGAAATTTCAGAGATATAAAAAATCTGATGAAAAGGTAGAAACATATGATAAAGGGTTGAGAACAAAACTGTAGTACAATCTAACAAGAACAGATGGCGTGCGCTCTAGGATGCGGTGATGATGATGCCCATGAGGTTACTCTGCACTTTCTTTGCCACTGTCCAGCACACTGCCAAGTTAAAAATAAGATACTTGTACGGAAGTACTGAAATCAAATCCAAGCAAACCGCCTTCGCGAAATCTCAAGGCTCTTGGCTTGCACAAAGTTTACATTTCTGGATAGAGGGACATAGCATGCAATGAGATGGTTGCCGAGCAAGCAAGATCATGATGATGGGTCATTACCAGGCATTTCAGTCGATCAAACCCTCACACTGCAATCTCAGAAAATGAGAATTAATAAGCTTTCCAATGTGACAAGTTATCGGTAGCTTAGCTAGTAGGTTCTTTAGCAGGTCATCACTTTCTAAGAAACGATTTAATAAAACTAAATCTAAGGGATGGGTGCAGTGGTGTGGTCTTAGTGTTCAAGTGCGTTGGATCACTAAGCGAGAGGTCGCTGGTTCAAATCCCGACCTGTACCACCTGAAAGTTGTTATTCGCTGCCCCACCTCTTGCGAAAGTCTGGCAAACATCCAAGAGTAAGAGCTGTCATAAGAAGCTTCTCAAAAATTAATTGCCGTTCGCATTAAACTGTAGTTGCCTTCCATTTGTGTCAAAATGCAGTGGTTCCACGCCTAATACCTAAATCTAAAGTACGATGACATTTGTCGAAGCTTCCAGAAGTCAACCGAGAACAAGACTAGATATTTAAGGGCTCATTTTCTAATTTCTACAATTCTTCGAGGACACCGGGATGTCCGCACAATATTGGTCACACAAACAGGTATGAAAGACCACAGCTGAAGGATTTCACAATGAGTCCATAAGGTCTTAAGTGTGGCGAGGAAGACCCATAGAAGACGCACCCCCTTAAACATGACCTTACCTAACCTAGCATAGGACTTATAATTTCTTATTTGACAAGTGCGACTTTTTTCTCGTCCCGTCGGGATTAGTTATAATATGTTACCGCATCAAAAATTTAGCAACCCCAAATAGTCCTATCTTGCCATCCAATTTCCCAGTTTAGTACCATAAAAAATACCACAAATGTTAAAAAAAAAAAACTCTACAAAGTCTATCTTCACGGAGAAACTATAGAAATGTATGAGATGGTTACCTACTTCTCCAAGTCACCTCTTGCTAGTTCAATCAAAACTATATTTCAGCACCTTGCCCACGTTTAAAGCCATCAATCATACTCACAATCTAAACGCAATAAGATTCCAAAAAGGTACATACCTGCAAAAAAAATAAGAAAAAAAAAATATTAATTAAAAACCTTTTTAATTGCTTAAAACGAAAATTCAACAAAAGAAAGTTTCAGAAGACTGTGTCACCAACCCGCAACATGTGCGCAAATATCAAGAAAAAAAAATTAGGTCAACATTGCACAAATGTTTTGTTGTCCTCATTCAATGCAGCCGACAATGTTGGTTGGTGGTGGGTAACTTATTATCAAAAGAACAATCGTGTGAATATTCCACATTTTCTTCACAATTTAAATGCTCAACTCATTCATTCGGAGTTGCATTCAATATGATGACATGAGGACCTTGACCATCAAAATTGGTTGATAATAATTGCGGCTCTTGTTTGACGCTGACATGACCTCAAAGTCAAAAGATATATTTCTGATAAAAAAATCATTGTTTAATTAAAACTACGTGAGAAGAGTATCCATATCCACTCTACAGACACATCCGAAATTTGTTAATCCATTCCGCAATGAATGAATGAATCTCATTATGTTGAGGGAGGCAACTCAGAGCCGCGCACCTGGCAATCGCGCTGTGCTCTTCCATTGCGGGGGAAGTTGGTATTTAATTGATTTTTTTTTTCGTTCCAAAAAATTACGTGCTTTCCTGGTTATTATTATTATTTTTTTTTTATTGTTAATTGTTCTTAAAATCAGTCATGAAGAGTCATTTACGCTTCAAGTGTATAAAAAAAATGGATAATATTTTTTGAAGGTTATAGTAAATTATTATTTGATGAAGATACATCGGATATCAGACTTTGTATTGTTTTGCAAGGTTCTAAGATTCGAGGGGGGAAAAAAAAATTAATAATCGGCAGAAATAAAAAAAAATAAAAATTCTTAATGAGGCGATTTGTAAATTGATGCGTTGATCAACTGAAATGATGTGTTAATGACTCGCGGCTTTCAAGGTTAACCTTTTTTGTTTATCTTCTCATTAGTACTTGAAGAACTACACGTTTTGACTGTTTTTACTTTAACAGCTAAGTCTCCCAATCCAGAAAAAGAGGGTATTTGGACGAATCCTAACTCCTAGCACTCCCCTCGGCTTTGGTAGACTGCTAAGTGCTTAGTACCACGACTGGAGATGGCGTAAGCAACCCATGTGGAGGGTTGTTTGTGGTTTTGGAAGCGATTTAATGGCGGATGAGCCAACGGCAGCACCCACATCAACGAATCGGATTATGATACTGGCTCCGTTATTTCCTGGCTTGCAACTCCAGGTTGGGGGTTGTGCGTGGCCAACCACGCAAACTGATTGCTACGAAGCGTACAATAACCTCGGATATGGAAGGATTTACTCTCAACAAGAAGGGACAGCTAACATCGAAGAATCGGCCAGAATGTCGCTATAAACTCTGTAAGAAAGCATCACGGCAGAGATCAAGCGAAGAGTTACACTTGCAAATCGGTGTTTCTTTGGCCTAAGAAGGCAACTGAAAAGCATGGCCTTGTCGAGAAACACCAAGGAGACTCTGTTTATAATATCCTAATCATCCCAGTCCTGATGTATGGTGCAGAAGCATGGACATTAGCGAAGGCGGATGAAGATATCGTTGGGCGTTGACCTGGACCTGGAAAAGTGCGGAACAGCCGTCTGAAATGGCTAGGATATGTAGAGCGAATGGACAACAGTGACCCGGCCCGAAGAGTCTTCGACTACAACCCAGAGGGACAACGCAGCAGAGAAAGACCTCGCCTTAGGTGGCGCGCACAAGTGGAAGGGGACCTCAACCAACTTGGAGGCAGTTAGCCAAAGACCAAGTTAACCGGAGGCGTACTGGTTGCGGCCCAGGTCCACCCCGGACTGTAGCGCCATATAAGTAAGTAAGTAAGTATGGAACGATTCACTGTCAAAAAAAAATAGCTAACATCGAAGAATCAGCCAGAATGTCACAATCGACAATTATGACTTTGAGGTATTAAGGAACTTTCTTTACCTCAGCTCTGCTATCACATCTTAGACATCTTCTCAGAAATCAAACAAAGAATAACGCTTGCCAATCACTGTTTTTTTGAGCTGAGAATGCAACTAAGCACTAAGGGCCTCTCCCGAACATCTAAGAAAACCCTACATAAGGCCCCAATAAAGTCAGTCCTGCTCTGTGGATCCGAAGCATGGACCTTTTCTAAAGGGGCTTAAGAGATTTTTGGAGATCTGTAGAGCGACATCGTGGGTGCAGTGGCTTACCGCGCTTAAGCGAGAGGTCGCTGGTTTAAATCCCGGCCCGTACCACCTGAAAGTTTTAATTTGCTCTTGCGCATCGCCTGACAAACATCCAAGAATAAAAAATGTCATGAGAAGCTTTTCAAAACTAAATTTGCGGTTCCGAATCGGCATTAAACTGTAGGGGCCCGTCCATTCGTGTCAAGAAATACATCTTCGCACACACAGTGGTTGGCCTGAACGGGCCGTTTACGCCTAATATTTATTTATTTTTATTTTGTACAGCGGCATCGACCTACGATGTCAATAAACTACGAATTGGGCGTTTGACATGGCGCTGGGACATGTAGAGCGAATGAGCGGCAACGCTCCAGCCCGTAGAATCCTCCGACTCTAATTCGAAGGGACAACTCAGTAGTGGAAGGCCACTTATAAGGTGGCGCTCACAAATGAAAGGGAAACTCAACCAATATGGAGTGAGTAACTGGAAGTTAGCCGAAGACCTCGCTAATTGGTGAGGTTTATGGTTGAGGTCCAGGTCCACCCTGAAATAGGTAAGGATGAGCAAAAGCCAGTGGCAAAATCAGTTTAAGACTTTACAGTTTAACAGTATCAGTAAACGGGTCTTCAGATTCTACGTGGGTTTTGAGTTTTGAAAGAGAGAATGGTATAAGTTCACCAAATTTTTTTAAGTGCAGTTGAGGCACTCACACGATACTACCCGACTCTATAGCAAGACCAGGGGCAGTAGAACCTTTTATAGGGTAGACATAGGATAGGGGAACATTCCCCTATCCGAAGAAGATTTCGGGGCATTGCAGACCCAGGGAACATAGTCTCTGCAGATTCCGCAATGAGACCACCGAAACTCCCGAACATATACTGGAATCTTTCGGGACAGCGAATCAAAGAAGGTTTTAGTGTTTGGAAAAGCACCAAATTTACCAACCACGGATCCACTACTCATTCTCAGATTCATAAAATAAACTGGACTGGATGATGTGCTCTGAGTAGGCTCTCCTTGTCATGGGTAAAGCCAGCGTATAGACACTTAAACATAATTCCTAGTGAATTACACTGCAAGGGGGCTCTGTAGGAGAGATCAAAGCTTTCACTTTGTAGGGGCACAATAGAGATCGCAGTGAATTATTATTATTATTATTCAGCACTTACTACCTCTCCACCGTAAAATTCTTTCGACTTGATGTAATTTTTTCGATTTAAATCATTATTTCTTGCCAAATTTGTCCACCACTACAAGGCTTACTAATTGAATTATTTGTCTTGAAACATTTTCCGCAATTGCAATGCCTCCATAAAAGCATCTTCTCTCCATTTAACGACGAGATTATGATCTGGATTATAGGGATCATAACCCTTCCACCTCCCTGCAGTCCTATTGGTCCACCTGTAGGGTTCGCCGGTTCGACCTCAAAAAATATCTGCAGACCTCCCGATTTTGAATCATTGAGGCCAATCAAATGCTGGTGTTTCTGCATTTGTGTGATCTAGTAAGGGAACGTTGATTGCCATTGCCTTTTGACGGGGTTCGTAGGATCCCTCCGTTGAACTGTCTGTTTGTTTTTGTAATGGAATTTCCCTAAACAAGAGAAAAAAGAAACAGCATCCATTTCCCGTTTAAACGACTTTTGCCGTTGCCATTGCCATTGCGCATTACCTAACAAAGTCTGCGCCATAATCATTTTTCGACGAAACTTCAAAGGCCCATCCATCCGCCAATTTTTCCCGTTTTACTTCAAAATGAAGAAGAAGAAAAAATAACTAAAACCCAATCTGTACACAAAAATTCATATAATTCAATTATCGAGTACACTCGTGTATTCACTTTACCGCACGATATCTATTATAGCGTGTGTTGTTAATCCGGTCATTAATTCAATCAACATTCGGCAATCATCACTCAAGAAAAAAAAAAAAAAAAAAAATACTGCTCCATCTTTTGAAGATGCCTTTATGCTCGTTTCATACTCGTTACCATAAAATCCGATCGGTTAATTGCTTTGTTCGAGATTCAAAGAATCTGAAAACGGCGTTTTCATCTCATAAATTCGCCACTTAAAAGTGCAAATGCTGCGGAATCAAATGAAATTCGATGCCAAAAAAAAACGAACCGTTCCAAAGAAGAAAACAAACAAAACGAATATATACACATTATGTAGTTTCGTATCTGGGTTTTTAGGTAAACCATTTATTTAGCTTTGCATTCTACGAAATGCAATTTGAGTGTTTTTTTTTTTTTGTTGTTATTGTTAATTATGATTGTTGTTGTGGCGATGAATTTCGCATAAATCGCACAATCTAGAGTGACAGCGTTTATGGTGTGTCTATGGCAGCAGGCAGGCAGAGGAGGCTTTTGTTTTGTTTTGTTTTGTTTTGTTTTATTTGCGCCATTTAATTTGTTGGCGAACTGAAAATCTAATTCTCATAGAAATTGGTCATCGTTGTCATCGTGTGGCAATAGAACTATAATAATAGAAGTGTTGCCTATTGTGACACATTGGCTTGAGCTAATTTCTAAATTAAATACTAATGGGGTTTTGGTTGGGTGCAGTACTCTCTTCTTGGAGGGTTCGGTGTTGATGGCTGAGCTGAAATTGGTGTCAGATTTGATTTTAATGACTAACTTGGGATGGTATGCTGTAGAGTGGGGCATGTTAGGAGGGTCTGTTGGCATCGCTAGGGAATGACCGAAGTATCTGTTTTAGAATTTATTTATCGATTACAGTTTGCAATGAGTAAGTGTTTCGAACGCAAATGTGGCACAGGGTCTTTTCACGCCAGATGTGGTTTTTGCGTCTTAGTCTAGAGTTTTTATGAGACATTTTTATCGTCGTTTTTTTTTTACAAAACAGAGACAAAAGCCTTTATTTTGCTTCGAATTGTGTCATTAATGACATTTTAAGATGTTCCAACAGGGACACTCGTAAGGCAAATAGAATAAATTTGGCTCGATGCTTTTTAAAGTATTGCAATATGGAAGCGCACATAATTGAGCCATGTCATCATCTAAACGCACAACTGATTAATTTGCATGTGCTTTAACAAACTGACATCATAGATTAAACTGAAGGAAAAAAGTGCTTCATTTTAACTAAAATATGTAGACTGCAAATGTTATAAGCTAAACGCACACTTTTGCTTAACGCACATGTGAGTAAAAACTGATTTAATTGGATGTCCTTAACAAGCTGACATCATAGATTAAACTAAAGGAAATAAGCGCTTCATTTAAACTCAAATATGTAGTCTGCGAATGCTATTGGTAAAACGCACACTTTTGCTTAACGCACATGTGAGTAAAAACTGATTTATTTGCATGTCCTTTAACAAGCTGATATTATGGGTTAAACTGAAGGAAATAAGCGCTTCAATTACACTAAAATATGTAGGCCGCGAATGCTATTGGTAAAACGCACACTTTTGCTCCACGCACAAATTTAAAACAATTTTAAACAAAAACTGATTTATTAGAGTGTTGTTTAACCAGCAGACAGCTTGAGTAAAACTCACCGCGGTAACTGTAACATTAAAATAGATTTAAGCAGATTTCACGCGGAGGCTCCTACTAATGGCAACCCACATCGCAGGTCCGTCCGGAATATACGGTGGTTACAAAATGAGCAAATAATTATTGCTTTGCTTTTAAAATATGAACCCATGCGATTGCACTTCATTTATGCTATTTTATCAGCTGAACGCACACAAAAAAACCAACGGAAGGATACATCCCAATATCAAATTAACCAGACAGAAATATGGATGCGCACATGACTGAGCTATGTTATCTGCTTAACGCACACTTTCTGTGCGTTGCGAATATAAACTCAGCTTAAATGAGCGAGTACTTTCAATTTAAAAATTATTTAATATGCAAAAAAATACGTCAATTTCATTGCGTTACACTTTGAGTGCGTCATGGAAAAATGTACTTGTTAAGATGTGCGCTATGCAAATTGAATTGATTGTAAGTAAAAATGCTTTTAGTGGAAAAATTTTCATTTGCAAACTATGCAAAGCTAACTACATCTATGTTCCCGTCCTCCAGTGTACATCGGCTAATCTAATAATCCTTCGTTGACCTTCCACAGCCATAGTTATATTTACATTCACACACACACACACACGCACAAGTACAAAACCATTCCACAGCGTGCCTCAGCACTTCACAGTACTTGTAGTTCGCACAGAGGGGTGCCACCACCGCCATACTGTCAGTTTGGCTCTGAAGTTACAATCACATAAACCATTTCGCAGTCATGACTCTATCCTCGAACGCTTCTCCCAGCATCCCAGCCCTTGGAGTGTTCTATAGTAGTTGATTTAAATATACAGTTCCATTGTTATTAAAAAAAAAAAAAAAAAAAAAAAAACAGAGCAGAGAGTGCTGCCTCTGATGATGATGATGTCTGTGAGTGAGATGGTGCCTGGACGTCTGCTCTGGAAATTCGCCCATAGAAAAACAAAAGAAAATACAAACACAGAAATATAATAATAATAATAAACCGATCGACCGACCGACCGACCGACCGTCCGACCGGACCCTCGAAAGATCCATAAAGTACCAAAGTTAAAATAAACTGAAAATGTATCTTCAGACTGTTGGCTCTGTTGTAACCCGAGAGGAAGATACTTTCCGCACACACATATACCCCCTACGTTACGTAGGTACACCACCATCGACAGAGACCAACCTATATTTATTGCCTTTTTACGTAAAGAAAATAAAATTGTCTTTTGTTACCTTGCTGTTTGCCCTTTTGATTGGATATTTGATATCACTGGACACAGAGTTTTCCTGTCTCATTGACCACAAAATTGCCTGGGCATGGGCATATACATAACACTCTCTTGGCACAAGGTTAACCTAATGAACCGCACCTCATTTGAACGATGCGCGATGGCTTTTGGATGCTTTTGGTATGGTTTTGTTCGGTTTGGCTTGCAGACGGATGGAACTTGGGGTACTTGTAGATATGGTAATCGGAATCTTAAATTTTTTTGTCCCTTCTTCTTTTTTTCTTCTTAAAAATAAGTTAATTTATTGAGTGGTTTACAACTGAATGACCCGAATTTTATTTAGCTTGGGTACGTTTTTTTTAATGATGATGATGAAGATAGGTGTTTGAGGGACAAACGTTTCCATATACAGATACAGATTACGGTGGTTTTCGATTGAAGTTTTAGTAATCTTTTAATAGAAAATTTTCGATGTAAGTAAGTGGAAATGAGATATGAAGGCTCTTTGAAGAAGCGGAGTATAGTAGATGGATGAGAGGGATAAAGATTCATCGATGAGGGGTATTTAATAGATTATCGTAGATGACTAATCAAATCAAAGCAAAGGAAAGCAACTTTCTCCAAGCTTATTAAACGAAAAACTAACATTACTTTATTAGGAGAATCAATTCGTAAGATAAACCACTTCAATGGATTAGCTTTGAATTTACGTAATGAATCGATAATGAATCCGCTCAGAGATGGTTTGCTAAAAGAAATGTGAAACATTTTCCCGCAGTGAACCGCTTGCCATGATGCTAATGATAGCTTTAGTGACCAGAAATAATGAAATCCTGAACACTCGATGTTACGTGCAAGAAAAAGAAAACAAACCACTTCGGTTCACTTCAGGTGAATGAATGAATCGATTCATTTTGATTGTCAGAGAGTGAACGAATACTTAATTCCAGAACGTAAGGTGATTGCCCAAGTAAATTGCCTTAGGATGAATGAAGGTAGAAAATGATCAGCTCAAATGAATTGATTAATTCATTCGGATTTCTTAAAATGAATTTACCCAACAATTATTTGATTTTTATAGTATTAGAAGTTGTTAATTCTAAGAAAACAGAAAAAAGCAAACAGAGTTCATTTAAGATGAATAAGTGAACCATTTGTCGATTCATTTTGTGAGAATGAACCGCCTCAATTTAAACCAAAAACAGATTGCCAAAGTGAATTGCCTTGGGATGAACGACGGTAGAAAATGAACCGCCCAAATTAATTGATTCACGAAGTTAATGAACAACCTCTAATTGGGTAGGAAGATCTATCCCAAATGAATTGGTTCACCAACAGTTTTGAGATCAATAAATGTTAATTAAAAAAAATAAATAAATGACCAACTGAACCAAGTGACCTAAGTGAACTCCAAGTGAACTACAATTCATTTCGTTCATCTATTCATAAATCTCATATTAATAAATTTAAACTCAGGCGATGGAACCAGAGGCACAGCGCATGACTAAAATGACACAATGAACGTCGAAATGAATGCTGCGTTTACTCGAAGAAAAAATAGACCAAATCAATTGGGTCTTATCCAACAGGGAGTTATGGATTTAAATTTTCGCAATAAACAATCTACGGAATCAATTGAGTGAAAATGGCTGCAGGGTACTGGTAAATTTAGGTGCAACGATAAGGAGCTTGCTATAAGTCATTCTTCGCCAAATGAATTTAAGAGTGAATTACAGACATTTATTTCATGATATAGTGTCATATATATCGGCTCCAGAAAGGAGGCATATAGGCCGGCCCTCTTGTTCCGACCAAAGATAGGTAAGGCAAAGGATTTATGGTTAATCATTCTAAATGAACCTGTTCAGGATGGTGCGATGAATTTGCTGAAAAGAATAGCAGAAAGGCGTTTAAAGTTAAGAAATCTGCATAAAAATAAAAGGTCCTCAAACACCATAAGACTACTTCTTTTTAATCCGAAATAAGATTCCAAGAAAAAAATTAAATTTTATTATAGTGACCCTATGGCAACATCCCCCACTATCCTCCATCTTGGAATTCAAAAATTCCTGTAAGCAACACATCTATGCCAGAGAAAAACTTGTTGTATTTCCCAGCTTTAGAGGAATCTAAGAAATCATAGAATAGGGATCAAAACCACACTCGCCTGTCGTCTGTCTAATTTTAGATCACCGAGATAGATGCAGTTCGTTCGCTTGCGGCGACACGTTTTTAGGCACTCCACAGTGTATGAAAATAAACATCACACTGCTCACTACTCACATCCATCTCGGTTGCCACTATAATGCCGGCAGCGGAAATGTGCATTGAACCAAAATGTGAATCTATCTTCTTGGTTCTTGGATCGAGCGAGGGGAACGTGCGCCACCATGTTGGACTGCATCAAACAGATCATCAGCCCGCCGCGAGACAGAGGCGACATTCTTTCTCAAACAAAAACAAAACTCTATGCTCCATCTAACCGCTCTACTGAGAGACAGAGATTTGGGGTTTCGTCCCGGGGAGGGTTGGAATTTACGACCCAACTTGCAGTTAGACTACGACGACATATTTTTACTTCATCTCCACTGAGACTTGGGGAGACGACAACGACTACGACGACGACTTTGTCGCTCGCCTTACACAACATGTTTATGTTATTTTTGGGTGGAATTTCTGTGTGTGCATCTATCCCCCCGGTTAAGTCGGGAGAGTATGCCAACCAAACCGAACCGAAGAGACAAAATGCGATGCGTTGATTCTAAATTTAGCTCCTAGCCGAGCCGAGCCGCGCGCACCACAGCCACAGAATCCAGGCCTCTTGGTCAATCACACACATAACTTCTTTTGATGGTATAATGGGGCGATGGGCAACGCCATGTACACATTATGTACATCCTGGATGCGATGATCCTCGTGTGCGGATGATTGGGATTGCGGCTGGTGATCATCATTACGATGATCAGCGCAGTGCATTTGGTCCTTTTGGTCATCAGTGTTGTTTTTTTGCGGGCCGTGCGGGAACGTATGAAATTTCAGTTTTTATGTCCCCCTTCGGGCTATCTGGCGTTTGTCCATCGCGCAGCAATATCCTCGCGCCCATATTTTTTTTTTTTTTTTTTTGTTATTCCTTTTTTGTGTGCAGAGCGTAGATACTTTGGCCTTTGGGTAGGCTCGTTCTGTTATTTATTTTTGCTTTATTAATGGAAAAATGAGAGTG
The DNA here is from genome assembly GCA_963576555.1 of Ferdinandea cuprea. NCBI lineage: Eukaryota > Metazoa > Arthropoda > Insecta > Diptera > Syrphidae > Ferdinandea > Ferdinandea cuprea. The sequence continues at coordinate 81,883,439 of OY754961.1, read as the reverse complement.
ACTCATATTGCTGGTTAGCTGTGTCCAGTCCATACCTGAGAGGCTATGTGTATAGTTGAGCAAGAAGTTGAACTTGATTTGTGCTGAGTAATTTTGTTTAGCAAAATTTCGTATGTAGGTATTCACCAGATGGTGGCGCGACGGCGATGGCGGTGGCGGGCGGCAACGGCAATGCGTGCTATAAATTTGTAACTCGTTTGCAGACCAATTGGTGACTACATTTGGACGGTGGTTTTGTTATCGAGAAAACATGATTCAATTACGTAAGAGTGGGTTTTGCTTTTGCGTGCTTTTTGGGTCGGAGGAATTTTCGAAAGGCCAATTAGTAAGTACACGAGTATGAGAGTTCTGTTCTACTTATGTATCTGAAGTGTCGCAGACAAAATGGATTAAATTCAAAAATTTGTATAGCGATTTTTGTACCCCAACTGCATTAGCACTGCTAGTGGGTGCTCTGAGAACCATTCATGGAATAATTACACGTCAACCATTTTTTTGGGTAACTTTATTGCAGTCGCGATCATTTAAATCTTTTTACTCATCTAAAAAGCATCGACCCTTAAATGGAACCTTGTGGGAGTTCACCTTGGAGTAAAATTAGGAAGCAATAAATATGCAACCAGTATTATATATTTTTGCGCAAAATATTACGTGCCAATCCAAGGTCCTCGTGGACTGGACTGAGAGGGAACAGAATGGAGCCCATCCGCTCACTTGAGCAAAGTGGACACATGTGTCAACCAAAATATGCCTGTCAACAACAGAAGTCCTTATTGGAAGTGTAATTAGAGCAGACTTTTTTCTGGAAGACCTATCCTTGCTGTTTGCTGATACAACTCATAATTTAAATGCCACATGGAGTACAAAGTTCTCACCAAGTCAAACTTTTTTTTTTTTGGAAAAAATTGTAAGGCATAAAGGGCTCAAGTTGCACTTCAGCTTTGTTTTCAATGAATTTAAATTAGCCTTGTCTTGACTTGTGAGGTCTTGTCTTGAAGTTGCAGGAATGTAGATGAACTCGAACTTGTGAACAACATTTTGTGCCAGGGGTTAGCTTTCCAGGAACGTCAAATATACAGCGTGTGTGCCGTAAGTTCAGAAGAAGGGGACGGCGAAGTATAATAATTAGATAATTTTTTGGGCAAAAGATGCATAAATTTCTAGAAGATTGAGTTCTTTTACTGCTGTATGTCAAAATTAAGGTAACACTTCAGCTACGCAGGGAGAGATAAATTGGATAAATAAAAGAGGAAAATCGCGAAATATTCTAAAGATAAAGCTCATTAGTGTTGCAGTGCAACAATAGATGTCGCTGACAAGTTGGGAGTTATATTTAATTAATTTTAAATTGATAAACTTACGAGTATTATTTAGAGTTTCTGCAGTAAATTGCGAGACTTACCTGAAAATTAAATAAAACAAAATGTTAATAAAATGTTTGACAAGAGATAAATACAAAATTTAATTTATTAAAATAGTTTTGTTTTTGGAATCAATGAGAAATGACTGCCGGCCAGTGCCAGGTGAATGTAAGGAAATGAATGATAAGAAAAATGACAACTTTTAAATCGAAAAAAGTAAATAAAATCAGCGATCGGTTGGTCAATTAGTTCATATCGGCCATAAGGAACAAGATTGGGAGGAACTAAAGTGATGTCGAACAACAACGTCAAAGAAAGTTGGACTCGGCCAAGCTGGAAGTAGAACGCGAAAAGATAAATCCAAGACCTTAAAAGCTTGGGAAAAACTTTATTTATGACTCCAGCCCCTTATTAGGATGGGCTACACATTTCGCAGCACTTTTGGCGACATCGAATATGGAGTTTCAACGTTTATGAGGAGTTATCTGCTCAACTAGTATTGCTTTTCGTCTCCTCATCTGTTTGTCGCTAGGTGTGTGGGTGTTAGCTCGGAGTTCCCAGCATCGCCAGTCTTCCGTGTTTAAGCTGGATATGTCCCTTTTTATGATTGACTTCCCTATTTCATGGCAATTTTTTTTAACGCGTTGTTCGATAGTATTTCGTCGTTAACCTCTTGGGGGTGAACTGGTTGCTTTCATGTCTCGAATCAGTTTGGAAATCCTTCATATGCCTTTCTGGTCCCTTCTGCTGTTCCTCGCTACTTTTCTGACAAAGTTCTGTTTGTTTAACATTTACAGTTCATAGCTATCTGTTTGACTGTCTAGAAAATTTATGAATTACAGGGGACTTAGACTGTTGCCCTGTCTTAATCCTTTATTCAATTTAAAGGAGCTTGACTGGGTTTTCGAAAGTAATTTTAATTATGAGAAATTCTTTAAGCGTTTCCCAAATGATTTATCTTGGCACCAAGTCGAAGGCGCCTTCCAGGTCTAAAAAGGTTTTTATATAGATCAATATTTTTTTCCTAGGATCTACTTATGAGGTTTTTTAATGTGAATAGATGGTCCTGGGTTTGCCTACTATTCCGTGGCTTTCTTAACCCTCTTCTCAAGAATTAGAATTCGTAACTGCTACATTTTTAATGGATTGGGACTATGAGGCTTTCGTCCCAGTCTTTAGGGATCTCAGTTTCTTCCCAAACTTTTGGAATAATATTCTTTGCATGGTGCTAAGATCACTCCCCTGACCTGTGAGGTATTACGGAAGCTTTGGCTAGATTATAACATTGGCCGGACCATCAAACTTCTACAGTTTGACAAGTCTTCGCTGTCCAAGCTGGTAGGGTAAAGGGACATGAAGCCTAACCATCTCTATCACAAACGGATAACCACAAAAGGGCATCACAATGGATCCACGAGGACTTAGTGTGGCATGGTATGGTTAGCGCTGAGGTCACTCCCCGCATATTTAATTAGAACCAGTGCGATTTCTTCGGGTTCGGCTGCTTTTCCTGTTTTCATTGCTAGGATAGCTTCTTCTACTTTCTAATCGCTAATGGGTTCATTGGTCCATGATTGCTTCCTTCACTGGGTTGCTTTCCTCAGTAGAATTTTTTCCAAGTGTTCAAAACCTTCTTGTCGTCTGCGATCTGTTTAAAGGCTGTTTCCATCTTTTATTGTTCACCGGAGGACTTTAACTGGTATTATGAAAGGAAGAACCCTACTCACCCCTTAAAAAAGGCTACAAAAGCGAGCTCCCAGCACACAAATGCCCTGACCGACAACCTTTAAAGTCGAACTCATAAACGCAACAGCCGAATCGGTAAGTACGGATAGGGAGCGGGGCATTATCGGTCTTTTCCAGACATATTGATCACAGATCACTCCATCCTAAAGAATCTTCAAACTCGGCTACAATTAGAACACGATGGAAAGAAGAAGTATGTAATCTACAGAAAGATTAAGAAGAAGTATGTAATCTACAGAAAGATTAAGAAGAAGTCTTGTTTTCGATTTGAAAACCACCTAAGCAATCACCAATCTACACAAACGATTCAATTAGCTCCCAGACTGTTTGTCTTAACCTCAAATGGTTGTGAGTATTTCACTAACTAATAAAATGTACCCATTTTTCAAAGTTCTGCTAAACGAAACACACCACTATTAATTGTAAAGAAAACATTATTTTTAGATCTTCAACGTACAGAAATGTAGAAATGTAGACAGGGGAACCTATCTAGTTTCTTCTCCACGCCAAACAATGTGTATCTAATGAATTGTTCCCCTTTGCGTCGCATCATTTTTATTCATTACGTTAACTTGTCTTAATACATTTCATGTTTTAGCGTCATCATGTTAAATCTATTACAAGTACATGGTCTTTGACGTCAAACAGGTAGCTTCATTGTACCCACCCGCACCACAAACCAGAGACTCTGCTGACCTCGTTTGGTAATTGTTACTACTACACCATCCGTTCCTATCTCGCTAGCTATAACTACTGCAGTTGTACTCCATCCATCATTGAAACTATGAAGAAGATGCCTCTTTGGTTGGGTCCCTCTAAAAAAAAAAACTACTAGGTTGCTTTTGTTGCAGTTAAGTGCTTACATTTCAATGAGTTGCGATTAGATAAGATACGCACTAGGGAAAGAGTTTTTTTTTTTCTGTTGTTATTTGATAAAATGAAAACGAAATTCAAGAATATGAGGCTGCAACCTGCATGTATCTAGACCATAATAACATGTCACAACATTATTTATTTAGGGTTTATTTTGAAGGCACGTACTACGTAGTCTAGATACATTTTTATGGACTCAAAACATTTATTAAGAGATTGAGTAAATTCTTTGTGTAAACAAAGATCCACCTACAAAGCTTCATTTCATATTCGTATCTGACCTTAATATTTACATTATGGAGCAACAGCAACAGCAGCAGCATTAAACTATGCTGCTGCGTGCTTGGTAAGGTAACAAATTCTTATGATTTCTAGATAAATCCATTAGCCCAGCCTAGGGCGGCGACAATTTATTCCATCTTGCTTGTGCTCTCCTCGGTGAGTATTTGTATAGTTTTATCATCATTTTTTATGAAAAGATACTTCAATCAGGTGGAGAAGGAGATGATGAGACAAACAAAATAAATTAAATCTAAATTGAGGTATCTCCTGAATGAAGTAAGAAGCTTTACCAAAGCAAATGAGATCACGCACACTTTGGGACGACGATGTTTTGATTCTTGGAACACGGCGAGTTATCTTTTTTGGTTGCTGAATTTTTATGTGAGGTGAGAATGGATGTAGAAGGAGGGGGGGCGGGTGGTGAGTTCTATCCATTCTAGGAATGCAGTGATGCTTAGATTAAGAAGTACAAGGATTGTTATGGAATTTGCTTTAAAAAAAGTTATATGCCAATTTAGAAGTGTCCATTTGTTAATGGTTTAGACGCATTTTGAGGTAGAAAGATGGAATTTAGAATAAGCACTTCCTAAAGGTCTCCATTTTTTAGGTGTGAAGAAGTTTTTCACAAATTTCCGCTGCCACGCCAAACAGATTGGAAAGTACTCCAGTTAATTTGTTTTTTTTTTTTTCGAAAAATTTCTTTGAAAACAAAAAAAAATTGTTTTACAAAATATTTAGATAATGTCCTTCTTAACAGTTTATCCGTACAAAGTTTTTGGCTACGCCCACTTTTTGGCAAACTTTTTTGATGAACTAAGCGCCTCATTTTAATACAAATTTCATAGAAAACGAAATAAAATGCAATCCAAACTTCCATTTTTACCCCCTACCCCTCTACACTTCTTCTCACCCTTTAAAACCTTAATAGACAACATAACAGTGAAGGAACAAAATAGCCTTTCGAGTAACGGAAGGACATACAGAGAGAGTATGGTAGGACCTTAAGTATGACTTCGAATTCAATGAATTTACTTGAACGGGATCGAGCCCAGGATATCTATTAAATCGTGGGACTTAACCAAATAAATGTACAGAAATTTTGGCATACATTTGGCTTAAACGAAGACGATTATTGACTAAATTACAGAATATGCAGCTGAGTGGTGTTGATCATCTTCAACTTTATGTTCTACAGTCGCTGCGCCAATGATATCCCCCAAGCATATAAAACGCAGTTTGAAGCCGTATTGGGTGCAGTGTGCGACAGCAGTATCAGTGTCAATGTATTTGCATTAGAATTCACACCGTCCGCAACCGCAACATGAGTGATCGCAAGAGCATCTCAGCTAGAAATTTGTGGCGAGTGCGAGAGAAGATGATGAAACCGGTAATACGTAAGTGTTGAGCATTTACCACAAATAAAGGTTCCATGCTTTCGGGTTAATCAAATAAGAGGTAATATATAGCAGAATTCATTTTAAGTGAGTTTGGTTTGCGGCAAATTACACTACTTCAATTTATCAAATAAACATTTTAGAATTAACCATAAACGTACTGTTGAGAGGCTAAGCTACTTGAACTTTAAAAATTTACATTTAGCAGCGAAGAATACCCTACTGGATCTTGCAAACATGCTCGTAGTTACTTAAGCTGTGATCGTCAGACGGAGTCAGGTCGGTGATATTGCTCAATGAGCTTTGACAAATATTTTGCAGTTCGACTACTTACAACTCCCACTTAAGTTCGGGTTCAAAAAACATAGCCTTTCGACCACAACAAATTATTAAATTCTTAGACTTAAATGAAAGTTACCAATCCTTAAAAAGAGTTGGGGTTTTGTATACCAGGCGGAGAGACTGGACTTTGCTCTTTCAGACTTCTTTATTCAGGTAAATTTTTATATCCGCCAAATAACTTTTTTTTTTTGAAACAGGGCGCAAAACATCGAGTGTAGCTTCGGCTGTGTGGCACGTAGCGCCGTCCTGTTGAAACCAAATTTTGCCAATATCCTCCTCTTTAATTTTTGTGAACAAAAATTCGTTCAACATGGCCCGATAACGATCGCCATTGACTGTAACGGCCACTCCTTGCTCATTTTCGAAGAAAAATGGCTCAATTATGCCGCAATATTTCCCAGCATTGTTCAAGCGTATACACAACCATATTCGTTCAGCGGAAGGGTAAAACTAATTATCCGTCAAATCAGACATAATAAATAAGCACTAAGTCTGCAACACACTAATCGGCACGTACCAGTGTGGCTTCCGGCCCGGCAGATCAACTGTAGACCAAATCTTCACACTAAGGCAAATCCTGGAAAAGACCAACGAGTTTCAAGTCGAGACACACCATCTCTGCATCGACTTTAAAGCCGCATATGACAGCATTCATCGTCAGGAGCTTTTTGTGGCGATGGCCGAATTTGGGATCCCGTCAAAACTGATCCAGATGTGTTGCATGACACTAGCAGTTTGGCAGCAGCTCATCTGAACTCTTTCAAACATGCACCGGATTTCGGCAAGGAGATGGAGATTGATAGTGCGCAGAGCAGGTGTCAAAACGGAAGGCACTATCTTCAACAGATCAGTCCAACTGCTAGAGTATGCGGACGATATAGATATCATCGGTCGATCCCAGCGTGCCATGATAGAGGCTTTCATGGCTATTGAAGAACAGGCGCAACTAGTTGGCCTTGAAGTGAATGAGGACAAGACTAAATATATGCTATCAACAAACAAACAATCATCTGTCCACCGACTAGGACAAAATGTCACTGTTGATAGCAGCAACTTCGAGGTAGTTAAGGAGTCCATCTACCTCGGGGTAAACATCAACTCCACAAATGACATTTTAGTTGAGATCCGTCGAAGAATTACCCTAGGAAACCGCTGCTACTTCGGCTTGGCAAAACTAATGGGTTCAAAACTCCTAACTCGAAGGACAAAGTGCATGCTCTACAGAACCCTTATCCTGCCAGTTCTGCTATACGGCGCCGAGTGCTGGACGATAAGCAGGTAAGGAGAGTTAATACTGGGATCCTTTGAAAGAAAAATCCTTCGACGGATATTTGGTCCTGTGTGCGAGGAGGGCGAATGGAGAAGAATATACAACCGCGAACTCTATGAGCTGTACCAAGATGTGTATGTAGTACGAAAAGCCAAAACTCGTCGACTACATTGGCTCGGCCACATTGAGCGAATGGACAACAACGCTTCAGCCAAGAGAATCTTCGAATCCCAGCCCCCAGGTTCGAGACGACAAGGAAGACCGAACCTCCGTTTTAAAGACCAAGCCATCGCGGATGCCGGAGCGCTTGGTCTGGACAACTGGAAGCAGCGTGCTCGGGATCGCAGAGGGTGGAAGGCAGCCGTATCTCAGGCAGGGACTCTTCACGGTTCGGGAGCCCGTTAAGTAAAGTAAGTAAGTAAGTATGCACATTTGTCTTATATACACATATATATCTTTAAAACTTCAAATTGGAAAACTTGACAAGAATAAAAATGTACCTGAATGCTATATGTGACATTTTTAATAATTACAATACAAACTTGGCGTTCTTTTTTGGCGATCTCAGTACTTTTTGTGGCTGACTTGTAAGGCAAACCCGTTTTTTTTATACCCTATCCTAAGGGTATATTAATTTTGACACATAGTTTGTAACACCCCTTAATATTCGCCGTAGACCCATAAAAGTATATATATTTATGATCAGGACCAAATCCTAAGACTATCTAGCAATGTCCGTCCGTCCGTCCGTACGCAATTTTTAGGCCTTTAAAATTAAGCTAGGAAGCTGAAATTTGGACCACATATTCCCTAGGGCTCCGAAATGGTTAAGTGTAAAATTGTTTTGAATACGCCCACTGCCACGCCCACAATTTAGAAAAAACCGTTTTAAAGCTAAAGTTCGAGAGATAGAGTGTTACAACCTTCACAAGATATGTAGGCACTGCCCTCCTTTATAAGTTTGTCATATAAAGTTTTTTGCCACGCCTACTTTTTGTGGGCGTTTTTGACTAAAATGCTGTTTTCTTCGAAAATTTTCACAGAAAGCGAAAAAACTGTTTAACAAAATATTTACCCAATATTTTTTCCAATATATCGCCCATACAAAGTTTTTGGCCACGCCCACTTTTTGGGGGCGTTTTTGACTAAAATGCTGTTTTCTTCGAAAATTTTCACAGAAAGCGAAAAAAACTGTTTAACAAAATATTTGCCCAATATTTTTTTCAACTTTTTGGGGGCGTTTTTTCAAAAAAACTTTTTTTTTTTTTAATTAATCGAACTAAATAAAATGCTATGCATCATCTTCTTAATGGTTTTTTCTTTGGGGCATATAGGGATATGGATAGGGTATCATACTGTTCGCCTCAAGCGGACTGTAGCCTTTCCTTATGTTTTTGTTGTTGAATTATGATTTGACATTATTAATTGTCCCCTTTTAGGCAACGAATCTTCAGAATATTATATCTTCGAAAATATTGCTTCCATCTGGTGAGGGTCACAATCTGTGGTCCCCTGCTGATGAAAAACATTTCAACTTCCCAAAATGTCTGTTTTGCAAAAAAAATAAAAAAAAAACCTGCGGTTACCTCATCACCTCGGCATGAGAAACCACCAAACCACTGCCATTCGCGGGGGTTGGAGTTCTTTCAAATTGAAAAAAAAAACGTGATCATTACTTTGTAAGTAAATTCTACACTCGCTTGCTTCACACATGGTGTAACAACGTGTTAGATGTCAATAAACTAGCACAAGTTAATTTTTGAAAAATGTTATCCATTCAATTTGGGTTGTTTTTTTTTTTCTTCTCTCATTCAAACAACAGTCTTTGCCTTCATTCATTCCTCAAAACTCACACAATTTTGATTTATTAAGGCTTCATGCTTCCATAAAGGAATTTCTGTTTTATTTGAAATCAGAGGCGCGAGAACAAGACACAACTAAACGTTGTTGACCAATCCCAGTAGAATCGAAATCACGACAAATCAATATATACTGACGGTGAGCGCGCGCGTAGGTGGACAGGATCATTTTGTTGCGCTTGTGCGAATTGAAATTGAAATTGAAGTTAAAGTTATTTTCATTTATTTCATCGTACACTCACCCGCGAAAAACTGTAAATCAAAAAAAAAAATCAAAAAAATCCAATCCAATCCAAGAAAAAAAAAACCTTTTCCTTGCGCCAATTGCGCGGCGGGTCATAAACAAATTGAACGCAATTAAGACAAGGTTAAGCGTACTCCAACAAGTCGTTGTTGCACAGTTTCGGCTTGGATTTGGATGATGATGATGATGGTGATGGGGTGCCATTTAATTTGATTTTTAATGTGCGTGATATCATGCGCGCCGCCACAATATATGAGCTGAGAGTAGCTAATTTTCGGATTAAATTAACACCAGGCCGCAGCTACTTTGCGTATTGTATAGACGAAGGAGGACTGACTGGATCGACGACGACGACGCCTTGAGGTGACTTAATTTGGAGAGATTTTGGCAGTATATGACCCCACGCTGAGATTGCACAATCATCGATCGCTCGTATAGCTAGTGTGTCGGTAGGCCACTTGTCGAATTGGCCAAGACAACCTACGAATGAGAGCGTCGTCGTCACCACTGTTATTCGGGTCGGTTGGTTTTTTTTGTTTTTTTTTTTTGGTTGTAGATACTTTTTCTTTTGTTGTAATTTTAATGGAATTATATGACTGGATGGAGGTTGCTTTTGTTATTATTTCCTGGATTATGGAAGTGTCTTTGCTTGAATAACGAGTTTTAGGAGATTGTATTTGAATGATTTGGGTAGTTGAAGTAATTGACGGTTTTTGTTTTTGTTTTTTTTTTTATGGCTTCAAATGGAGCACTGCTGAGGCAAGTGCACTGGGCTATTAAATGCGATCATAAAAGGGTGAGTTTTGAACAAAGTTGATTAGGTAACACTTTGAAGGGTATTTAAGGCAGTTTTATGGAGTTTACATGGAAAGTGAAAGACCAAAACTGAAACTGGAAGTCATAAAACTGAGCGCACGCCCAAGGGCGATCAATTAGTAAATCGTCAAAATGTGAACCACTCACTGAGTGTCGCGAAGTTGGGTCGCGTGGAAGGAATGTGAAAACGAATTTTGATGGAATAAAACAACTTTTTATTAAATTTAAACAGTTGTTGGAATATCCTGAACTAGGTGACTTTAGTCTTGTGAAAGTGGACCGTTTGCCGAAACAGGTTAAAGATACCTAAGTTTTGGAGTTTCAAATTCAAAAAGAGAGAAGCTAGGCTTAAGACCTTGTACGGGCTGTTAATTCTCAACATTTATTTATTTTCCTTAAACAAAATAATAGAGGACCTATGTCGTTTCCCTGTGGTATCCCATCAGAAACTTCGCAAAAAATGATGTGAGTGGTTAATGTGCTGGCTTATGACGTGGCAGAAGGTAAAGGAATACATTTTATCACCAACATACGTCCAATCGAGATATTTCTGTCCGGTGTTCTTCCACAACCGTGCATGTGTTGCCATCATAAGGAATACTCAGGGCCAAAAGCCCGAATGTCACCATGCCTCATACGAAAATTTTGTTAGTTACATTTTTAGACTGACTACTTCGGAGCTATTTGAGTACTTTTTCCTACCGCAATGAGAACTTAAGTGACGTGAAATAACGCCAAACAAAATAAAGTTTAATTCTAAAAAAATTAGTATTACAACCGCCTGCGGAAAGATGGTTGAAATCCCTGTGCCACTATTCTCCATAGGCTCCTGCCTGACGAAAAGCACATACACCGAGCGGAGCAATGCAATTGCGTGAGCGGTACCAGACGCCAGTCGCGTAGCTGGTTACCAAGGTACTTTTTCCAATGCGCCTTATTTGAAATTGGCATTATTTGGTTTGGCAATATTTCATGTGACCGAGAACTTTGCCCCAAGCAAAGGCGGACTCCCTTGCCTTGCCTCTGACTAATGAATAGGTTTCGAGACAGAAGAGAGGATTATGGGTACTAAGATCGAGGTGGGTGCTGAAGATGTAAAGCATAGTGGCTAGAGAACAATTTCTCCAACCTAAAGGAGATGAGATGCTTGTCGGGGAAGAATATTTTTTCGAACCCAAACTTCACCAAAAGGGTTTTTCTAACAAACAGAGAACTCATACAAAAACGTGACGAATTCATCAAAGATCGAACAATGGAGGTATTGCGCATCCGGTTTTCATACCGCTAAAAGACTTACATACCTGATCAAAGCGACAGAGTGGCAGTTGACTTATCCGAAACTGGGAGGACCGAAGATCGTTCCAGCAACATCTGTCAGGCGAACCTTGTTAGAACCAGTCGAAATGGAATCGTTAGTATGCCTCACTCCTTAACATAGCCTAACCACTTAGTGAAACGAATTCTATATTTCTTCTCATTTGAACTAAGCGCATGAAATTTGGGGGCTTTTGTTTCCTTGGGTTGGGAAGAGTATCTCTTTAGGAAATAGCCTTCCAATTTAGAATAGTTCGATTCTTATATTCTATTGCAAGTCCGACTCAAATGTGTCGCCCTCCTATTGACACTTGAAAAAATATGGAAATTATTTTATAAACAAAATTAATATGTGGAATATGTGTAATGCACCAGCAGTTCCGTTTGCACGTTCTCCCTCATTATTATTTAGCCTTCCACCGTCATAATCGATATTTGAGTGAGTAGTATCAATGACTTTAGAAAATACAATAATTAATTGTGTTACCAACTTGTAGATACATGTTGAAATTCCCCATCAGACAGTGATTCACATTTGAAATGACGCACATTGTCGCATCATATAAATATGTATACATATTATGAGATAAAAATATAATTCCAGAAGAACAACAAATTTACTTGTTTTCACTTGAAATATAAAAATATCATTGCGTCGTGGTTGACATATTAAATTAAAAGTTGTTGATGTCATTCAATGAACTTTAGACGTGGATTTATTGTTACAAGAGACTCTGACTATTGCATGACTCGTCTGAAGATATTCCTAATTAATTCTATTAATCGGTCGTTCCTAAGCGCAGTTTAAGTCTGGTCGGGGATCACACCTCGCATCATCACCCCATTACATCATCACAGAGACTATTTAATGTTTAGTTTAGCTTTATTCATCTACTGAAACTTAATTCTAACAGATTTCAGATGTAGTACTTAAAATAACAAATCAAATGAAATCAAGTAAATCAGACTAAAGGGAACAAAAACTCCTCTGGTCATCGATGAACTTCTAGACGACATAACAAATCAGGGTTTAGCACGCATAGGAATCACGGGTGCCATACGCTCCTGTCCATCCACTGGTTTAGGGGAACTCCTTGATCTCTTTCCATCACATGCAGGAATTAAGGAGTGTGCTGCAGCTAGCGCAATAAAATTTCACTTCGTGAAAAAATTCAAACAGGGTGACTGTGGTGTCACTTGAGTATCCTATACTCCTCAAAATTATATATAGCCCTTCGACGCAAGTCACTGACCTCATGACCACAAAAGTAAACTTTCATCTACAATTTAACATCACCATCACCCGACCGTTCGGTGTGGAAAACTGGAGGCCATAGGATAGCCATCGAACTATGCGCAAGAGAATGCTTAAGGCGTAATCTCGGAAGATCAAATTCCTACATTCTCTCAGGCAGTCAAACTTTACACCTACAAGTTCAACTCTCTACTTTTTTGGAACTTCCTAACTATTCTAAAACAACTCACCTCCCTTAACAAAGTGAAGGACTTTTGCACTCTTTCCAAACGAACTTTAGAATTTACAATAAACAGAACACCATACTATAGAACAATATTCAAGGAAAGCACGTACTAGATAGAGTCAGACCTAACATTCGGCTTAGGCTTCGGCCAAAAAATTGACCTTCGGTCGGACTCTAATGATAATCTGGTATCAAAAATCACACCTTCTTATCTCACGACTAAGAGTACTTCCACAAATTCAATAATCATAGATCATAGACAGAAAATTAATAACATTTATTTATGTTTAGTGAAAGCCGACCATCTTATTTAAATCATGTTGAATATCTTCACAGTCACAGTCATTAGTAGGAATGGCAGTGGCAGTTTGCAACACTGATAAACATTCTCGCATATCACACATGTTCATGCGTGGTGGTCCCCTGAATAACTCAATTAATCACTCTAGAAGCATCCAGTACCAATCTTCTCGAGGTGGAAACAGTGGAAGCCAGTAGAAGTCCCATAGTGAATTTAAACCTCCAGACAGACCATATGCGCGAGTATAGGAAGGTGAACGATTTATTAAACTTTGAACAAACAAATTTTCAGAAAAAAATGTTAATGATATTTTTCTTTTCTCGACTTTCACAAGAATGCGATCAAACACTTTCCTTATTCCGCAGATTAGCATTGGTTTGCCTAATTAGAAAGAATTTAATTTAATTTTATTGTTTGTAGAACAAAGTCACAACAATTTGTTAAATATTTCGCTAATGATAAATAATGACTGCGAAAGATGTCAGATTAATTAATAACACGTGTTAAGCTTTGATTAGAAAGTTTGCACATATTGGGCTCATTGGTAATATATCCAGAGAATGGAATGGAGGTTGTTTTTTGTTTTTATCAAAAGCAAAAGTGAATGAGTTACATTTGACATACATTGGATATGTTTTTAGGTTTTTATTCGTTCACTTTAAGTAGAACGAAAGAAAAAGGTTGGTTAAGCTCATGACGAAGTAGGATGAAAGACCTTCTGTATAAAAAGACCACACTACCTCCAATATAGTTGAAATGAGTTTTGTATTTTGTAACATGTTACCCGAATTGCTCTTGTCATCAGATATTACCAGTTTTGTTTTTTTGTTTAGATCCCTTTTGCAGTTCTCACACACAACCAATTTTAGCTGTTGAGACATTTAAGGAAAGTTAAATCCCTGTAGAAGTGACTAATTTAGGAGTTTGGTCACGCGTTCGCTGAGATATTGAACAGTAAATTTTTTCTGTAGCATAGATCCTCACTGCGACATCCACACCCGTCCTTATTTGTGGGTGTGAAAACGGGAAAACGATAAAAGGATCGGTGTTGCACGCAAATCTGGCCCTAACACCTAGAGAAACTCCGCTAAGCGAAAGATTGATGTTGAGTTAAAAAGTAGAATGAATCTTCAATGGACCAATCTCGAGACCTACAGGCTCTGGTAAATGGAAATGGAAAGTCCTCACCGAACACTGAGAGTGGGCATACTGTATAACGACTTCCGCAATGCGACTGTTCAGCCTTTAAAAATAGCAAAAAGACGATCCTCGAATGTAACTTCTGTGATAAACTGGAGGATCTGAGAAATTTAGAGCTTACGAAATTCCAGTGCTGTTGAAGAGCTACAGTAGACAAAAGCGGTTTATTTCTGATACTTAAAACTTCGTCAACACCAGATGGCCTAAGTAAAACCTTAGCATCGTCAAAAGGGCATCATTTTACCTACATTTTGCTTCCAAAAAAGCCTGTGATAGGCAGCTATTGACTTTAACAAAGATAATTGCTTCGATAATGCTTTAGATGGCGAGATCACGAAATCGAAAAGTTGTAAAATTCGTGTGAGGTCGTATTTCCAGATGCTAATGCAGATCCATTTTGTAGTTTGCGGCCTTGAGTTAAATTTTGGTGATTTAAAAATTCAGTGGAACTTATGCTACCAGTCAAAACATTGGAGCATTGGATATCTATCGTTTTTCAAACATCCGAAGATTCAGCAACTTAAAGCGACTTGTTGACGGTTGATACCGGCTTTCTGGGTTCCATAGTAAATCTCGTAACGCAGATAGAAGAAATAGCTTCTGTATGCTCTCAATTTTTAATATTCCCGATTTATATATCCAAGAAACCACACAAGACTTTACTATTCCAAAACAAGTTGGACCAGAAAGCAGTATAGACAAGTTGCCATACGGGACGGGTCCCTAAGTTCTTTCAAAAAAAACATTCTATCACCCAAGTGGCTTCTTACTTCACAGACATAACCATCCAAATGAAGGTTCAAGTCGAGCTTTCTGTAGAAGATAATACCAAGATCACTGAAGAGATTCACACCTTTTATTACTCATCTTCGTAGGAACTATTAGGTTGACGTTTCGTGGATGTCATGGTTTTCCATTTCTTAAGTTTGAGCATTCATACAGGACTCCCAAGACAGAAATTTGCATAAATAACGCGAAGACATAAGTTATTGATGAACAAGAGGAACAGATGTGGACCAAAGTGGCTACCTTGAGGGACACCCAAATATACGGTCACTTAGGTATGAACAAAATCCATGTCAAGGTCTCTTTTTAGAATCCATTTAATTCAAGTTTCTTGAACAGAATAAAACTTTAAAAACTGACTTTAAAGGGACTTCAATGAATACAAATTAATTCTGCATTCAGAATCATGGCGAATTGACATCGCCAAGAAGGCTGATAAGACGATTTGGGAATTTGGTGCGCAAAATCGATCGATTGTGGTATGAGCTATGTGAATTGGCGCGCTATCCTGCACAAACGAAAGGTCGTCCAAATCCATGTCTTCAATTTCAGTAAAAAAAATAGGTTAACATGGCTCTGTAATGCCCAGCGTTGACCGAAACGTTATTCCCAGCCTCATTTTCAAAAAAAATAGTCTAAAGATGCCACCACTCCACAGCAGCCATATTCTCGTCTGTGCGCGCACCATACGACGACGGGGACCATGAGTGTTGTCCACTAGCATACTCGTCTCACGAACTTTAAACACAATCTTGCGAGCAGCAGGCTTCATTTCGGCCAAAACTTCTTTTCTAAAAACCCACTGTTTGAGCTACCACTTTGGAAATTAGTTTTCAATATTTCCCAACGTTGTTCAAGCGTAAAGCGACTCATCCCGTACCGCGAACGAATAATACTGACTTTCTGTCAATACTGACTTTCGAGCGCAAAAAAGCTATCAAAAGAAACCACTAGATGGCCCACCCATTCTATGATTGCTTCAATCAGCGCCGAAACTGAATGACTTCTACCCCAATCCAAAGTCACAATTGAAGAAACTGAATTGAAACATTCAAAAGATGATTAATGAATAAATTTATCTCAAACAGTTACTTAATAACACAACAACCGACCAACAAGCGACGATCATCTCCATATCAACCAAAATTAGAAAGGAATATAAATAAAGCAACGCCAATACTTGGGCCCTTGTCACCCGGCCTAGAGGCGCACGAGATTTATGTGTTTGTTTACCAAATAAAACCCATGTTTTCGACTATGATTCTATCTACTATCTCGCTATAATTATATTTACCAGGCACAGATATATGTTTATTGTGTATGTCTTGAGGCTTTAGAAATACGATTAACATATTTACCTAATGCTCATCATTATGAGGTGAAAATGATAAGATAAGATACGAGTGCGAGTGCGAGTGCGAGTACGGGTACGAGCAAAAGCTAAAGCCAAGCCAAGCCAAGACATATAATTATAAACTTGGTCGCTGATTCATCATGTCAGCATACAGCCCCCCGATGGCATCAATTTCTGTCATAATTTTTTGTTTTTCGCGCAGTGTCAAATGTGTATTTGGAACTTTTAAATTAGGTAATTAAAAAAAATAAAAAATCTAGAAAAAAATATTAAGCACAGTGATGGATGGATGGATGGATGGACCACGCGACTTCATCATAACTTTTGACGAAATAATAATCTTTTTTAGATTCAAAGTGTTAGTCACTGTTTTAAATATAAAAATAAAAAATAAAAACAGTTAATGTTTATTCATTGGCGATAGTGCCAATGACCTAAGTCATTTAAAATTTAAACTTTTATAGCTTGTTTGGGATATTTCGTTGCGGTTTTTAATGAATTTTGCAACAAATTTGAATGATTTGAATGACAGCGCAGAAGAAATTCTGCAATTTCGTATTTCAAAGTTACCAACAAAGTCAATTTGAACAAAATTTCAGCTAATATTTGCCCAAAGTCTGAAGTGCGTTTCTAACTTTTTAAGTGCCGTAATTAGTATTGGAAATGATTGACATTTCTTTAAACTCCTATTTGCAGTTATCCCAAAAATGTTGAAAGGGATGGCCATCTTCCTTTCTTTTTTTTTGTATGAAGAAAACGATGTATTGGTCGTCGATAGACAGACGCAAGTTGATTAGCATCCTTCAACATCCACCAGGATGCCATGAAATAGAGCTCATATCTTGGTGTTGAACATGGTTACCCTTAAGAAACCATTTTCTTTCTCTGCGTCCTCAGCACTCAGCACTAATTAAGCAGGAGGTACCATATGTAGGGTGACGAAACATAGGCGGATAGGCGAGAAGGATATGTAAGGTCTTGATTGTACTTTTGAAAATAAAGAAGAATACCTTCAATCAAGCAGTGCAAGTAAGCTTGCAAGAGTCAGTTACTATTGGATTGAGCTCCCTTTAAAATAGCAAAACCATAGTTATAGAAGTAGACGAAGTCTATTTTCGACTCAAAGCCGCAGTCAATAAAAATAAAATGTTAGGAATGACAGCTACTTCCACCACTTCGAGATAGTTTTGTATGGAATCTCAGCTAAAACTGTGAAAAGAGTCCTATCCTTTTGAAAGACACAATTAAAAATGAGTAAAGAACAATGCCGAGACTTAAAAATTTCCAGCTCTACCTAGCATAGCAAGTCGGACTGACCTCCCTAAACGTGATTCGTGAACTCTAACTCCTTGACCTGAACTGACTTTGCCAGTTTTTAAAAACTAAAACTTTTGGAACGCAATTGGAAATGCCGTCACCAGACAAAGAAACAGGCAGCAAAAGCTGCAAAAACAACCCTCATTCAAACGATGGCTAACAGTCTGTCTACCCTCTACACCAGGCTATCCCGTATTTTTACTCGATTTAACTCGAAGGATTGAGTGCCTTCCAAGAAAATGCCAAAGGAGGGATTAAACGAACAATACTCCTCAGCAAAACAATAAGGACAAAATCTCATATACAAAAAGTTAGCTTTAAAAAATTTTGTTCGCTGTAGTCAAATTCTGTTACACATGGACTCTGGCTATGACAAACTATAAAGTTGGAGTTATTTAAATCCCGTCTGTATCTCTTATGCATGCAGCGTCTTCCGTACAAGCCTTTGTAATTAGGGAGGTATATAAGTTACTTGAGAATAACATAAAATCAAACGATTTTGTTGAAAGTCGGGCCGCGATTTAGGGCCCTTAACCACGACTACCGCCTAAGCTGGTCGCGAACTGTCGTAACTAGTCGCGTCTTCAAAGTCACTGTTCATTGACTAGCCGACGAGCTTCCTAGATTCCGCTCTTCGCTAATCTAATGCAGAAAGGGATTTTCTAGAAATTAATAAACTCAGAAAACAATAATTTGTGCAGAAAACGCGTAAAGACGCGGCCAAAAGGTGGCTATTGACCCGAAGCAAGCTTGGCATAACCTAAAAAACTTATTGCCTCAGCGGTGTAGGCGCAATTGAAATTAAAATTGTGTTTAGCCAAAACTAGACAGCTTTCGGACATCTCAGGCTTAAATTTCAAAAAGAGTAATATAGATGTAGAGGACGCTTTTCCAAGACCTGGAAAGGAATTCCGGTTTATTACACGCCATAAACCGCACCAAAGTGTTCTATGGAAGGCTGCGGTCTAGTGAATGGAGTACTATCTTCGCAAAGTGATCGGAACACAGAAGCCGCCTAAACAGCATTATCCGACGATTCGAAAGATCTAAGATTCCTTACTCCAAAGCACCTAATAAATGCAGAGCCATTGGAATCGAAAGTACAGTATATATCCCAGAGAGACAGTGAGTTTGAAAAATATGCCAAGTCTTTTTGAAAGATTGGACTAACGACTATCTGCAGCTCTCGAAATGCAGCAAAGTTCAAGCTAACTTAAAAGGTTGACGACTTAGTTATTGTGATGGAGAAAACTACACAACAAAATATCTGCAAGGTGACGCCGCGGACGAACAAGTGCGTAACGTATGCATCGAAGCAAGATACGCAAATGCAGTGGTTGTAATTGCTCAGAAAGTTCAGTAAACTTACCAAGGGGAGTCTGTTCAGCCGAAATAGATTTAATTTAGATCTGATTTGCTTGAGTTTAATCAACAACCTAATACTAGTTATTAGTTAGCCTTCGCAACTTATATCTGTTATTCCGAAACTCAATCAATCGCAGTTTCAATTGCTACTGAAATTTCTCAAGTTTTTAATTACTAGTTTTTCAGTCAATTTAATGCCAAAAACTTTGCTTTGAGATTTGGATCTAAATCTCAATGTCATTTTGAATATGTCGAAAACATTTCTCGTGTTAAATCAAACGGAAATATTATACCAAGTCGTTCATGAGTCTGGTGCCATATTGTTGCACAAGCCACACGTTTGCTGACAATTTTTTGCGACAAATTGTCAAGTCGTGAAGTAGCCATTTATTCACCTGCGCTTCTGCCATATTTTGTGTGACAGTCACATGCCAAACTAAATTGCAATAGGGACAGAAATATTTCGTGACTATTAAAAGCATTGCGCCACCTCAAATCTTGGAGGTTCTGAAAAGTTTCGCACTTTCCTGTTTTTTTCAATCTAAGGTGTGTTTCTGTGTTTCTAAATTCCGTGGAAATATACGCAGCCATATTGTCGAATTGGCCACGTATATAGAGCCCTTTTGTTTCTTTTTTTTTTTTGAGTCTTGCCGTAGTCAAGTTAAGTTGCATAAAGCCCCACAGTCTTATGACGCCTTCTGCTGCAAGTGTACCTCAAGGTTGGGTGTTAGTGCAATTTTTGTATCGTTGTTAGTTAACGACATTGCAAACAGTTCACCAGATGGTAGTTCAAATGGTGATTTGAAGGTTGAAGTCCTCCTTTATGGAGTCTTTGTAACTTGCCAACTCTGCCAGCAAGTGCTTTAATGTAACTTTTCATCGACGATTGTGATCTTTGGAACCTCCCGACCATGATGCCTCCCGAGACAATTGGTCCTAAGAAAACGGGCGTATATCTAAAAAGGTGAATACCTGAGTTTTCAGATACCTCCTAACCAAGGTCTTAGACTTTGCAAATGAGAAAAAAGGCAGTAACAAATGTTGTTTTTAAAGCTACCCCGACCAACACCCAACATATGCCATTCATAGTGAATCGGGCTGCGCTGAGTTAAATCCAGTAGCTTAAAGCCAATGAGCCAAATAGACAGTTGAAGTTATGGCGCAGTCCATAGCCCATCAAAGACTGGTAGAAGGTGGAAACTTCATATAGCTTTGTTGTCACTTTGGTTGAAAGAAATGTAATGAAAGGTAGATGGCATGCTTTATCAGAATTCTCTAAAGGTATCGGCCCTAGCAGCTATTTCACAAGCCCTGAATTGTTCACACAACTGAATTACTGAGGCTAAACTCAAGATATGCAACCTTAAACAGTGAAAAACCCCACTTTATACTAGTAACTCCCATTTTACCAGAAATACGTTAATTTTTCAACATTGTATGGGCTCAATGGGTCTTTGAGTCACATCGAAGTATTATTTTTAGAATGGGAAAATATCTACTTTAAAAATCTTTCAATTTGGCTGACGAATTTGACAAACTTATGTCTGGAAGAGTTTTATGTTATATACCATTCGAGTCCCAAAGGTCGAAATAACCCATGTGGTTGACAAATTTTGAATAGCAGCTTCATGTTATTTAGCATTCGAGTCTAAGGGGTGAAAACGTGAAGCTTGGAATAAATATTTTTTTTTATAGTTTCGGGGATTTATGGACTCCATCCTACCCTTTGCGTAAAATATACATAGCAGCGCCACCTACCGGGACCACACATCATTTGAAACCCAACTCGAAATTAAACAGACATTTCCTGTTAATATGAAGTCAATCGGTTCCGTCGTTTGGGCCTGATGATGAAACACACAAACGCTCCTCGGATTTTTTTATTTCAAAAGTCAAAGGAGAAAAATATTTTCGCTTAAAAAAAACGTCTCCTTTTCTGTATCTACCTCGAGTACTACAACTCCCCGAATAGAAATGGGTATTTCTTCTCCCCCAAATTCGAAAAAAAATCCCCAAAAAAAAATAATTATCAACTCACCCGATTGCATTCCAAGGCTGCAGCACTATGTTCCTCGCGCTGCCGAAAACAGTGACTGCACTTGCTCTTGTTAAAGATGTTTGGGGAAAATTTTCGACAATCTGTCGTCCTCGTACCCATTTTGGACGTCCAAATTCAAATCCGTCTTCTCTTCTGATTCGATTCACTCAAGATTTCGTAAAATTCTTGTCAGTGTTGGGCTATTGTCGTTCGTAAATTATTCTCATATATTTTCGCTCAAAGATTTTAAATTGAATCCGATATTTTTGAAAAGATTTTGTTCAATTGAAACATTTCGTTAATCGAAAAGCAAAATACGTAAAACTACAAAAAAAAAAACAAAAACAAAAATTATTTGCTAGACACTTTGACACACGTTTACTGATTTTTCACAGGCAGAGTGGAATTCCCGTTGATGTTTTGCTCGCTTGGTGAATAAATTTTTATGTCGGAATTATGCAAATGAATTTTGTCGAGTTGAAGTTGAAGTTGGAGCTGGCCATATTCATTCCACGCTACAAAACTCCAAACTCCAAACTCAAAAAAAACAGAAAAACAACAAAAACCGCGACACTTGTCGTGTGTGTATGTTTTTATTTTTCGTCGTACTCCACACGTTTACTTCACGAAAATTATATATATATATATGGAGCAGATATTTATAAACTCCAACTCCACAGCTCAACACTTAGCACAACACGACGACTGCGACGACGACGATATATCTAGACATGAGCGCAGGGAGAAGATACAATAGGGGGTTGGTAGGTAGGTAAGGCTGCCGCTTGCATTTACAAAACAGACACAAACCAGAAATCGCAGAAAATCAAGAAAAAACGCAAACTAAACGACCGATAGACAGACAGACCCACAAAAACACAACAATAACAGCATCAACAACACCAGCAACTGTAAAACGGCGGGCGAAGGCGGCACGTTATTTCGCGGGACAGATAAACCGATATGAAATAAAAATACAAAACAGGGTCTGTTTTGGGTTTAAACAACTCAACAACTCCAACTCACACACAATCACTCTCTAAACACTTTGTTTTTGTCTGGATTTATTTATTTTTATTTTTATTTTTATTTCGTTTTTTGACAGTGTTTTTTTTTTCGAAATGTCAAAAAATGTTGCTAACCATATTCGCATCGAATACGAAACGAAACGAATTGAAAAAAAATGACCGTCGAAAATTCGCGTTCGAATATTGAAGATGACGATCACGACGAATTAGTCATAGATACGACGTGAAGTGAAAATAATAATTGAAATTGAATGAAAAGAAAAAATAATAATTGTTGTTCTTTTTTTTTTTCTTCAATCAAATTGGGCACGTAACGTTAAATAAAAACAAACGTACACACTATTCGGCTCGAGTGTATCCACGGTACTGAAACGCGGCGCAACGACAATTCAGCGAACAACACTACGAAACCGCTGCAGTGGTATTTCTTTCGGATTTGTTGGTGTTTTGATTTGATTTCGAGTGGGAATTATTGTGTGTGTGTTGCAATCGAACATGTTTGAGAGGTTTCTTTCCAATTTGCTTTAGATGTGATGTTTGACGAATAACGAAGACGATGAGTTTGAGTGGAATTGAAATGGCGCTCTTTCGTTGTAAGAGAGTTTGAAGGCAAATGCGGAGACTTTGGGACTTGGGAGTGCGGAAGCACATTTGAGAAATGGTTTTTCTCTTCAACTAAATTAGTTAATAACATTTCAATTGTGATGCAAGCTACTTAAGATATACCTAGTGAGGAATTTCAGGGAGTAACAATTTTTAATTGGAAATCATTTACAACTGGAGCAGGTATATATTTAGTTGGCAGACTCGGTGTCATTGAATTCGGTGGAAACCGACCGAATCAACATATCTGATATTGGATTAAAGCAAAAAAGTCGTATCTCCATTTTGGTAGTTTGGAGTTGTTTAACTTTTTCTGCTTCGATTAATTCATGTCATCTTTATAACAAACTCAGTCGGAAGTTTGCTAAAAAGAAGTTCAAATATGTCGTGAGTTTATCAAAGAGTATATTGCGATTAACACAGTCAAACAAAGTCAAGTAAGGTTATCACAGTTGTATAATTATTGTCAATTGCTTGTCTAAAACTTGAGGGCAGAGAATTAAGAAGCTGTTTGTCTTTAAGGCTTTGGATAAGAAAGGGAGGATAGCTATAGACCTGTGTTGAGTATTAGTTCCTTCTTTAGAAATCGGTATGATTTCAGACATTTCAGACATTAAGCAAGTATAAGAGGAAGAAGAATTTTAATGAAGTCAGAATGAATGTTATCTAGTCCGACAGACTTGCATTTGACAGAGAAGAGTGCATTTCCTAAAACTCATTTTCTCTATCATGCTGTGGTGGAGTTAGGCTTGAACTAAATGGTGCGCTTGGATTACAGAAACCTCGATTTAACTCTTCAAAATCAATGCTGTCATCCGAGACTATTGAGTTTTTCTTATTCAAACCAATATTCCTAATTTCACTCCACCGAAACTTAGAGGAACGATTATAATTAAAACTTTTATTAAAGTAGCTGAGCTTAGCGGATTTATTAAGGTTAGCGACAATGTCACGATTTAATTTAAAACAGCTAAGCATATGATCACAGTCGAAGCGTTTTCAAC
Source organism: Ferdinandea cuprea (assembly GCA_963576555.1). Classification (NCBI taxonomy): domain Eukaryota; kingdom Metazoa; phylum Arthropoda; class Insecta; order Diptera; family Syrphidae; genus Ferdinandea; species Ferdinandea cuprea. Next base: position 81,859,461 of record OY754961.1, on the reverse strand, counting down.
GACGATATGAGACATCCCTCATTTTGTTTGCCCTAAAAATGTCATTCGAGAGTCATGGGCAGTGTGTTGCCTTGTGACCGAGAACCACTACCCCCAAAAAGAGAATTTTCGACTGGCAGCTCAATGAACCAATACCGAGTCTGATCGTTCTAGCATTTGGATGTGTGTCAAAATATATGTATGACAGAGAGCGGAAAACATATCCAACAAAAAAACGAGCAGCAATAACAAAAGTCCTCTCAAAAGAGATATAAATTTCTTGGTAACTGCCTCATGAGCGCTCCATTTTACGAAAAACGAACAGGTTTGAGTATTTATTTCGTAATTTTCGTACAGAATAATTGGTTTACGCGAACTGACCTAAAGTAGTCTACATTTAAAAATCAATATCGCGAGTGACAAAGTGATTCTCTGACAGAATTCTAAAACCTGTTGGAAAAATGGCTTTCTGTACTGTTTCTGTTGCATGAGCAAAGAAGAATGGGACTAATAACCAAATATTACTGTTAAAAACTTCCACTTCTTTCTACAAAATTTTTTTTAAATTTAAAAAATTCGTCGATTATTTGAATCTGCTGTCTAAAGGGGATGTTACAACATTTTTCAACAGAACAGAATTTATAAGACATAAACGTTTTTTCATGGGGGTTTATTCCCTTCTTGAACCCAGTATCTAATTCAATTGTTCTTGTGTCATTTTCCAAAACACAATTTGAATTATTGTTTTTACATAGACAGACTCAGATATTTATATCTCATTCTAAGGTCTCAAATTTAAGCAATCTTAACAAAAATAGAGTTAAAGAAACTGCATTTTCTGGAAAATTAGGAATTGCGCTGGTTTACAGCCAGATAGAGATGGAGAGGGGGAAGATTTCCAGAGAAAGATTCATCAAAAAAAAAACCTTGTCATAATAGATTTGGAAACGTTTTCTAAACGTTTTGTAGAAACGCCTTGACCTAGTTCTAAGAAAGCTTTAGTAGAGAGACATTTAAAATAATCCGTAAAACAAAATGAGATGGTAGCATTTAATAAGTTCAGCTAATGTAATTAATGATTTAACCCTGCAAGTGGCATCACTGTTTCGAAATGCAAGTACGCAACTCTCCCATATGTTGCGTCTAATATCGGTTTGAATGCATCTTGAGTTGCAGAGTGCTGGCTGGGAAAGATGCATTCTCCTGCGCCTGCCGCACCGTGACAAAATCAAGTTGATAAGGGGAATAAGCGAGTCCGTCTATTTTTAACTTAAGTTACATGTTGCAACCAAACTTAGTTTGAGTAGTTTAACTTAAGAGAATACATGCAACTTTTCTAAATTGAGGAAGGTAAACATTTTCTTTCTCTTAAGTGGTGCAAGAAAAATGTACGTGACGTTTGGAGTTTTGCTTTGAAGGACTGTCAAATGAATTGAATATTGACTTTAAGTCAGTACCAAAGTTTTACCTATAGAACATCGTCTTTCTTTTTAAACCTACTGAGTGAGAACTGATACATATTTCAGGAGACAAAAAAGACTGAATCTTAAGCTTCTTTTTTTAACAAACCGACAATCTCGCTGATGATAAACATATCCGCCAAGCCCTTGCCAGACGCACTGATACCTGTAGCCCAACTGATTACCCACGGTCTGTTCCATCATTCACTGAACACTGAAGGGGAACATTTCAGACACTGATAAGAACAACCAAGTCATCCGCATGTGTAGCTACTTAAATTCGGTCACTTTCGAGTCCCAACTGAATTTGTTTTAGGAACGGAAGTCCATGAGAGGCTTTACCATCGATTAAAATACTGTTTCCTAGTTAAGCCTGAATAATACTTGTTCGGAGACAAAAAGACACTCGAACTCCTCCTAGCTCGGTGAAAGATTCTTGAATACCGCTCGTTTCGACAAGCTTGTCAGATTCGCCTTCCAAAGTCAGCATACAATTGGGAGACCCTTCCATTCAGAAAAGCAAGGTTTTGATCGAAGAAGGTAGCTAGCGTAATCTATTGAACTCTCAAAGGCACGCACTACCTCATCCGTTTACTTTCTTTTAAGGTAAGCGTGGATAGACTATAGTTTTTGATGTTTGTGAGCCTTCGTAAGTAAGGCAGCAAAATAACTTTTTAGTGAATCTTGCGAACCTCGTTCAGGAGTCTAGCTTCTTGTAAGGCTTCTTGTCTGTTCGTTTTAAGAAGAAAATGCTCATGCATGGAAAGCGCTTGACATAAATATTTGTTTCGGGCAGGTCCATTTGTCCAAAAGGTTAGAGCTTCAGAAGATTGTTTTATTTTGATTCCTAATAGGTTAAGTTTGGTTGGATGTAATTTCTTTAGCTTGGCGGCTGACACACAATTTTTTTAAATTTTATAACCTTAATCCCTTCTGAAGCTTTAACGCCCAAGCAATCTTGGTACATAAGGGAACGTGACGGATTTTTCCATGCGGACGTGTGCCCGTTCTTTAGTCTTAAAGATTTAGCGACGAGATTTGTGGTATACGGAGACTGTTTTGACTAAGTGTAGCTCTAATGAACGTTCTTCCGTCTTTCGAAGAATTAGGAGAAGAAGTTTCAGTGATAAAAGCCTTAAATGTTCGGAACTCACCACATCAGACCAGAAAATCTGAAGTGTTTCGCTGAATCACAAGCAGGACAGATATCGCTCAAGCCTTACACATCTAAGTGTTAAACAAAAGCTTTGTGGCCCGAAGGAACGCCTACGAGCAGCCTGCAGTAGATTCTCCTGAGATATAGAAGGAAAGGCGGAGAAATTTTGCAGATGTCCGGGGGTAGTCTCCACCCAGTGAAACTTATGTCCAAGAAAAGCCCAAGCGTCAATGGAGGACATGCGGGCAGACCCAAAGCAGGGTCGGGTTCTGAAAAAACTTCTTTAACTTACCTAATAAGCTCATCGAAGAATTTTGGGCCCTGATACTGGGTTGAAGTACTCCTGGAAAGAAACCTGCTGATGTGCGCCGCAACAAATCCTGGTTATGATTGGAGGGGAGGGAGGGGTGGAAATGGCATCAGTTGGTTACCGTAAAAAGTGCCAAGTGTTACCGTAAGGTTCGCCTTGTTACAGTTATTTCGAAGGAATAATTTTGTACTCCTTTTAGTCGCTCTGCACGAAGGACAATGTCATCCTACTGATAATAAGGAAGGCATGTAATCTAAAACAAACAGAAGCAGATGACTTGGCTGAAAGTCCTCTGCAGTCCTTGCCTCAAATATGTGTCCTTAAAACATTAAATAGGATTGGAAAATGTTAAATGTTATCACCTCTGGCGCCCCTATCGCTGCTGGTTTGAATGTCACAATCATTCCTCGCAGATCCTATGTTTAATGACCTTAACCAAATGGCCTCCAACAATCGCGGCGCAGTAAATCACAATCATACGAGTACAAGAGTACAAGAGTACACACAACAGCAATATCCGCTTGTAAACATGACAGACAATCGAACTGATATCGATCCGAGAAATCCCTCATCAAACCGTCTATTCCCAGTAGGGTTACAGCAGCGATAACATCCACTCCCACCAATAATTATCAGCTTTCGTACAGATAAGCGCCTTTATCATTCCCAAACAAAGGCACATAGAGCATACAGCGCCGACAAAAAAAAAAAAAAGAAAAAAAAAGAAAGATATTAATTGCGTTGGTCGTGACGCCGCTGCACTGATGATCTTCCAAATAAAACGGGTCATGGCTATCTCTCGGATCCATGGTTACCGATGAATATGTGTCATCGAACAGTATTCGTTTGTTCCATTTTTTGGATTGTCTGCGTTTATTTTCTTAGCGCTGCGCTTTTCAATTTCAGTGAAGTGACCTCAGTTAATCAGCCTTCCGCCTGCGTGCACGCCATTCATACAAAATTAAAATTTAAACAACAATGACACGACCCACTCGCGATTGTAATTCTCTTGACACATGAATAAGGGCATTTTCGTGTTCCATTTCCATATATCCATTTACTCTCGGAATTGATTGCCACTGACAACAATGAGGTTCAGCTTCAGACCCCAGACCAGAGGGCGAGGGCAAATTAAAGAACCATTTTCAATTAACCGTGAAAAATTTTGCGGTTCCTAGTGGAATTATGGTCGCGGCCCTAAAGATAGGTACTTTCGCCCAAGTATTGCTCCGAGTCATGTTCTCTGATTATGTGGAGTAAAATTATTGTACGTTAGGTATGATTTTTTTTTTAAATGAGAGAGAAAGGGACTATCGTCGATCAATCGAATCGGACGTTGTTTATGAGCAGCGCTCGAAGGGGGGGCCCATCGTCCATAGGTAATTTGTATCGATTGGTTGTAAATGAGAGTACGGCGCGGAGTGTTATGACTTTTTCGAAGGCAATTACAATGTCATTATGCGCATTCGACTGCAGAACGCGGTTGTGGTGAAGTGGAAATTGCCATTTGGGAAAGGGTACTGTACCGTTGTTAGTGGGTGGGTTGCATGTACCTCAAATTGCTGCCATTAGAAAGGCAAACGGAACTGCAAAACTTTCGAGATGGTTATGATCAGAAGAAATCGAACAAAATTTTTGAAGAGCAAAGTGGAGTACCACAAGGGTGCCTACTTTCATCTGTATTGATCCTGAGGCGTTTATAAGAGACTTAAGGTTTTTATTTTGTTCTATGTCATACCGCTTTTTGTTCAGACATAAAGGTCGTTGCCTTTTAGCAGAAACTTTACTATCTTACTATCGACCTTGAGCATAACAAGTTGATTGAAGCCCCCTTCCACTTTTATACCTACTTCTTTTCCTAAGTTTTCTAATCAATTTAGTGATGGAAGCCGAGGGACAGGTTATGTCGGCAGGAAATTGACCATCCAGGGTTTTAGTGCTTAACTTGTTCCGAGTTCTTACAAAGAGTGTAACAAGTTTTAAGGACTTTGATCAGCTTAAGCTAACTTAATATGAGATTGCACGTAAACAGTTGACACAAACAGAAAGATATCACAATTAATGACATAATTTTGACACTATGTTTTTCCAATCAATTGACGCTTTCTTGTGTGTGTAGCCGCGACAATGAAAGGCATTCCCATGAACGTGTAGCCAAACTCTAAGAAACAATAATGTTTATCTTGGACGTTTGAGGGAAATCGAGAGGCTTTTTCATAAAGATTTGCCATAAGTCAAATATTGTTGAGACTCTTTAAGTTGATGGTATTCTTAATGTTTTCTTCGGTTTGACACGTTGCTCCTTGTCTTTGGTAGTTGTGACTAATATGTCAGAGTTCAGTTCCAGGATTTCTGCCTTAAAGTTGTGACTTAGGTATACGGACACCATCAAGGATCACTCGTATTTCCCATTGGACCCCACTTTGATTCAGGTGAATAGAAAGAACTGTAGATAGTTTGTAATGCCCCTAGGCTCTGCGTCAGAAGTTCAGTTTTTTGGTAGACTATCTACGATGTCGCAGCTTTTCCGAAAAGTTTTGTTGGATTTCGGAAGATGAGATACATACTTTTTATGCTCTGTGAAGAGCCTGGACAAGCAGATGACAAGAGCCAGCATAACCCTTTATAGGAAAATACCCTGCGCGAATAATTCAGGAAATCGGAAAAGGAGACTATAATCTTTAAAGATATAAGGCATGCATCAGTCTTAGTTAAGTAACCAAAATGAAGGTCTCTGTAGATTCTGCAATGAGACCACTGACCACTGAAACGGGGCACGGGGCGGGGCACTGACGCGCAAAAGTTGTTAGTGTATGGGAAAGTACCAAGTACAAGATAAGGGTTTTTAAAAGAAACTGAACTGGATGATGTGCTCTGAGTGGGCTTCCCTCCTTACCAAGGCTAAAGCTAGAGCATAGGAACTCAGGCATAATTCCCGGTGAATTACGTCGTGAGGAAGTGGGGACGTTGTAGGGCGCAGAAACGAGGTCGAAATATACTATTATCTCTAGATGACAGTACTTCAGAATGTGCTGGGGCAAGTGCTTCCGAGATTTCAGATAAAATGAATTTTTGATCGATATTTTGACTAAGAGTATGTAGCAGGTACAGTATAAGAATCGATCTGAATCATTTACTAGGATCTGTGTTAGCCAAAAAATTGCCTTAATGTTCCGCCGGTCGGATGCTAAAATTACGTTCGATCTGTCTGTCTTCGGAAAGTAATAATGAAAATGCTACGATCCATTGAAATTCTGCAGAAGCTCTTATTATTTGGGCTCTTGGCTCACAAGGGCGCATGATCTAGACAGTTGTCGATTTTACCTGCTAAATAGAAACAAGAAAAGAACGACTTGGACATGGCAACATCTTTAACAATTTTATGGACATATTTGAAGTCTGCATGTTAAGCTGCAAATATGACTTCCGGGCTCAGTTTGCCCCTAACATAGATGTCACCACTGAAGCTAGTAAGCTAAATTTAAAGCCTTCTGCGTAGGATTAATTGGGTTTGCTAGCTATGATTTTGGTACATATCCCAGTGGCAGACTTCTTAGGAATATGTTTTTCAGAAGTGGAACGCTGTTCCGTTGGCGCTGTGCGTTCTATGGTTCACCGGAAATATTATTTCTATTAAGGAAAATAAGTATTAGAAGGGAGCTAAAGCCTGCCATTGCAGGATTCTGTCTAGAGAGCCCAGAGCGATTGATTCTGCAGTCTCTATTTTATTATAGAAAGCCTTCCACGAGCAGCGTTTTACTCGTTGAATTTCCGCCTTAAATTTTATCTGACTAAATTTGTAGTTTTCACAAACAGCGCCAGTTGTTGTAAGTTTTGCTTAGTTGTGAAGTTTTTTGGGTGCGCGGATATCTCGAGTTAGACATAATAATATGAACTTAAAGTGCAATTTAAATTCGAAGCTGAAACCAAAGGCGAAAGATACATTTCGAAGGGGTTTGTCTATGCAAGTGACATTTGTTTGGTGAATTACAATCCCTAAATTAAATTCAACGAGTTTGTCAGAAGTTTGAAATTAAGGTTTTAATTCGAATGATGCCAAAACCTTAGGTCACAAAATCAATGGTGAGTCCTTAAATACGGATGTCAAAAAAATATGGGAGTTATCGACATATTAGTGGAAGAACCCAGCGAGTTGTCACTGGTTCGTTTGCTAGAAAAGGATCAAGAAGCGGCAAAGAGGGCAAAACAAAGTATTTGCTATAAACGAAAAGGGGCACTGAATATCGAGTAATGAGAATCGACAGCTATAAATAAAAAAAGGGACTTTGTCTACCTGTGCTCTGCTGTCACATCTGAAAATGGCATCTCCTCAGAAAAAACGAAGAATTATGGTTGACAACCGCTGTTTTATGGACTGAGAAGCAAGACATCAAAAATCCCAGTCCCCAGAAGCATGGTCCCTTTCTAAAGCGAATGAAGATATCCTTGGCAGTTTCGGGATAAAAACTCTTCATAATGAATTTGTTCCCGTATGCGTTGAAGGGTTATGGAGGAGGCGATTCATCGATGAACTCTCCGAGCGTTACAGCGATATTGACCGGGTAAAAAAACTTCGCATTCTGCGTTTGAGATGGCATGAATATCAAAGTTCCAGCTTGCATAAGCTTGTACTCCTATCTGGAGGGACAGCGCTGTAGAGCAAAGCCTCGTCGTAGGAGGCACGCAAAGTGAAATGGTACCTTAACCAACTTGGAGTGCGCAACTGGAGGCAGTTAGCCAAAGACCGCGCTAATTGGAGCTGATTTTTTGGTGAGGCTCACTTACTCCCCGGACTAGTGCCGACTAGGTAAGTAAGTAAGTAGAACATAAACTCAATCAAAAATCGAAGTTTAAGTCAAAATCTATAGTGAAAGTCAGAATTCGAACTCTATTCGAGGTCCAAGTGCAAAATTTGTCAAAATTTAGATTTACAGTTGAAGTCCAAAAATCAGAAAGTCAAAAATAAAAGCAAAATCCAAAGAAGAAGCTGGTTTTATTGATGAGTGTCAGTAAAAGTCCATATAGTCTATGTAGTCAAAGTCAGAAGTCGAGCTCTATGGTGATGATTTGATTATTTTGGAAAATTTCCGAGGAAAATTGTCAGAATCTGGACTCGCGGCTGAACTCAAAATCTTAATTATAAATCAAGAGGTCAAAGTAAAATTCCAAAGTCCACTACGTGCAGGCTTAAACTTACAATTCAGCAGTTCTAAATTTTTGCCGGTCCAGGCCTAGCAAATTTTTGTGCGAAAGCGCTGGCGACGGCGGACATGATCGATAATTGATGAACTAGAAATGGACCTTCCTTTTAAAACCGAGGTTATTCTCTTTACGAGAAGAGGGAAATCGGATGGTCACATTATATCTATCAAGGGCAGTTGTCATCCATTAGGAGCTGGCCTTCATTTTCGGCGAACGAATCTCCAGACCATTTCTCGCACCCTGCTCGGCTATCTAAAAGATGGTTCTGACCTTGTTGAAGTTGCTTTTATTACCGCCACTTTGGTGAGCGACCAAACATGGTCTTAATCTCGATTGATCCATATGACTGTCTCAAATCACCGCAAACATTGAGTGATTGTCTTGGTATGGTTGTGAAAATGTAGCCAGAATGCATCTTCTCCAAATCGCACTTTGAATCACCAGCTTCAGAGACATCAAACGATGACTGGACTTTGAAATGGTCAATACTTAGCTTCAAAATAAATTGGCAAAATGTCCGACCCTAGTGCCATCTTTCGATAAATTTTGTTATTCGATACATTTTCTTCCCCCATTTTTGATGCCCCAAATACGCTTTATTGTCCCTCAAAAATACTCATACTTGCAACAGATAAACTCAAAACAAAATCAAGATGAATAAATACCGTTATCCGAGCAGTTTTCCTCATTTCGCTAAATACCCTCGCAGATGCGCACTTTCAAAAATGTCCCAACATATCTTTGCCCCAAAACTGAATAAATAAGCAAGCTGCCAGCGAGGAAAACAAATGATCTCCCTTCAAATCGGTTTGCATTTGCGCAGAGCAGAGCAGCGCAGCGCCGCAAAAGCACAGCCACTTTCTTCTTCCTGGTGCTGGACCAAAGTAGAAATATTTCTGTGGATTTCCCAGCTTCGGCATTTGTTTTTCGGATCCATTTTCTCTGTATTTCCTACACTCACCATGAAGCAGCAGCAGCCCAGCAAGTCACAATGCCAACATATGACTGTTATGGTTGTCGAAATTCTCATACACCAGAGGCAACCTACATACTCTGGGATTATACTCGAGCGGCGCACATGTGTACGCTCGGTGCAATAAGTAAAAGTTCCAATTACCATAAACAACCGCACTTGCCATTTAAGGGCAAAGCCGCATTTCGCCCGCGCGCCGCCGGCCACAACCATCACCACCAAAGCAAATAGAAAGAATTTGCAATTTTCCACAAATCTGGGAGAGGAGCTACCTTACCTAGCCCGGAAAATAGCTTGGTGCGCGCATGCCTGGCGCTGTGCTGCCTGCCAGAGGGAACATTATGTCCCAGCAGTGGCAGCAGCAGCAGCAGCAGCGGCACTATCATCAGAGCGCCGCCAGCCAGGAGGTTGAGAGAACGACGACGATGATGATGATGAGAATGACGATGTGCAGATATGTACATTGGCTATCGGTATCACCACCCCAGGAAGAGTTTATGTGGTGTTTGCCTTTTTTGGTGTCGTTCCCTCAAAAATGTTCTCCCTAAAGGTCAGGTCCATCCTAGAGCACCACACCGACGACATCGATACAGCACAGGCATGAGTCTCATTCAAATGTCAATAAAGTCACGAGTTGTGCTGCTGCTGGTGGAGCTGGTGGTTGTTGCATTATTCTGGAGTTGGGCCGACGACGATAGGTTCTTCTAGGAATCCTTCCAAATGAATGTCCTCGGGTATTTATGACTTAAGCATACTAAATATTCCGCTACCACCTCCAGAAAGAGGGTGAGACGTCGAATTTATACATCGATTCGGTGCATCATCATCGCTTTGGTTACAAGCGATTTACTGAGTGCTTATCGCCCAGAGATTTGTAATACATCCTCGAAAATGCAGTTTGCTGATCTCTGGGTCTCGGGTGTTATTTATGGCAGAGGCACACGAAAACCGTTCATGTTGCAGCTCGTTACCGAACGTGTGTAGTGGCAGTTGCGGCATGTCTGTCACTGGCAACATTGTTGCCGAAAAGACAGCAGGATGGCACCGTGGTGGGTGAGATTTTGCTTTTATAATATTTGCGACGAGGTCAAGAGGTTAAGTAGAAATAGTTGCGAGAGAGGTGGTGCTTGGTGGAGAAAACATCAATGTGGCAGCAGCAATTGGTTATGAAGTTGTAGCTGTTGTAACAAATTGTAGGTGGGTCACTGCATTTTATTTCTATTTATATAAGAAAAGTGTTATCTCAGGGAAAGTGATCGATTAAGAAAATGTGTTTATATAGATGTTGCTTTTGCTCTTGAATTTTATCAAACGGCAGAGGCACACGAAAACCGTTCATGTTGCAGCTCGTTACCGAACGTGTGTAGTGGCAGTTGCGGCATGTCTGTCACTGGCAACATTGTTGCCGAAAAGACAGCAGGATGGCACCGTGGTGGGTGAGATTTTGCTTTTATAATATTTGCGACGAGGTCAAGAGGTTAAGTAGAAATAGTTGCGAGAGAGGTGGTGCTTGGTGGAGAAAACATCAATGTGGCAGCAGCAATTGGTTATGAAGTTGTAGCTGTTGTAACAAATTGTAGGTGGGTCACTGCATTTTATTTCTATTTATATAAGAAAAGTGTTATCTCAGGGAAAGTGATCGATTAAGAAAATGTGTTTATATAGATGTTGCTTTTGCTCTTGAATTTTATCAAACTGTGGAGCGAATGAGAATTTGTTGGCACAATTTTGGCGCATACAAGCCTCTACAGTTTGTCTTTTCTTGTTTCAGCTTTCGTTGTTCATCTTATGGTCAAACACAGTCGATTGCATCTTCGGAAAGATGCTTGCTTGTACTGTAGTACTTACCCTTACTGGGTAAAGAAGAAGGCACTTCGGCGATAAGGAGCCTGGAGCTTGGTTCGAGCAATGGCAGGACATTCACTGTGGGAATCATACGCTGTGACTTCGCCTTCTCCATTGAGGGGATTTTCAAAAGTAAAGGCCCTTGGATAGTCTTTTGTGGCTGGAAATATTGTCGCAGACTTCCCACAGACATTCGGTCGAACTAGTTAGGCCTTGGATAGCCTCTTTTTGTACACTAACTGTCGAGGAGCATGTTTCAATGTAGAAAGCAGGTGGGCTCCCCAAACTACTTCGCGCACGTGCAGTTCAACCAGTCTTTTCATGCTTTTTAGCAGTAGGGATATTTCTGAAATTCTGCAATTACCAACTTTCAATACGAATACAATTCTAAAGAATAATTTCAAGACTGGCAGCGCAGCAGCATCATCGGAACTACTGCGTTCCCACTTGCAGTAACTTCAACAAAAATGAGTACGGTCTACGGAAAATTAGCGGGAGTTTCAAAGAACGACATGTATAGGTACTGCGGGCGAGCTAAGTAACACCCCTACTTCAGCATTGGACACCTTTCTGCAGCTAACACCGATTGATTTCCAGATCAAAAAACTTGACGGCAATAGTGCGAGAAGACTCACTAATTTGGTTCACTTTCAGAGCAGTGGTTTCGAAGACGGCACAGTCCTGGCAGAGCTTCTCCAATTCTAATAGACGAAATACCTTCTTTTTTTTACACATGGAAACATGGAAACAGAGAAAGGAACAGATCTCTCAGATCTGCTCAGAAGATCCAGAAATAAGAGTGTCTACAAGACTACCGAAAAAAAAGCAGTGTCTTACAATCAAAGGATCTAGCGGTCCTCAGGGCGGCTGAAAAGATGAGATATAGCCATCTACATCGATAGAAAGGCTGCACTTAGGACAAAGCATTAGCTATCGCAGAATGCTCAAAGCAATAAACAGTCAGAGCGGTGTAGAGTGAAATGAAACGGATTGAGCGTCAAAGAAGAGGAGTGTCAGCAACCTCGCTCGAAAATAGTGAGGTTGTTGACATCAAACCTCTCTTCTGCATAATAAGGGACACTTGAGGAGAAAAACATAAGGTCGTCCATCATAAGGCGGTCACGTCTTGAAGGCATATGCTCACTTTGCAACAGTAAAATATCTAGGGAGTTCATAAAACTCAGCTTATAACATAAATAAGAATCCTCACAGGACGCTGCCTCCTGCAGAAACATGCAAAGAGACTCAGATTATCGAATACCGATATCTGCAGATTCTGCGGTGATCCGCTGGATGTTGACGAAACAACGCACATAAAGTTTGAATGCGGGGCAATATCGCGTAGTCGAAGAAAATTTGTAGCACGAACATCTAAGGCTTGGCTTGGGTTTTTGCAAATAAATTGGATATTTCACCAGGGAAATTGTTTGTTTTTTTGTCCTTAAAATTTGATTTCAACTAGTTTCCCAGTCGACGTAGTCGCGCCAGGCTCGAATTGGCAGAAAAACTCTGCTATATTTTGGCTACGAAAATGCCTCCTAAACTGGAAGAAAAGCCCTAACCCGTAATGTACGTCCGACGGTCATATACGTTTGGCAGGGTTGGAAAATGTGTTAATGTGATTTAATCACGACTAAAATAAAACGCGACTGTGTTGTCTTGTGAGTAAAATTCGACTCTTTCAATGTACCTGGTTTGTTGCATCTTACCAACTCAAATCCATCTCCAATTAGTCTAGTTGACAGCATTGTCACAAAAATTGCTTCACTCCCTGCGTCTACACATTTTAGACCGAAGAAACAGGCATTTAGAATTTCGTATACCTTTCCAGAGAGCTCTTGCACAAGAAAATTGTGCGACAATTTTAGCAATTGTTTTTGCAATGCTGTTGTAGCTCATTTTGGTGGGTTTTTGGATGGCAAGGTACAAGCCTTCTAAATGAAGGTTCATTGAGTTAGAGACCCTGATCGGGGGCACATATTTGACTGTTCGGAAACTTGATAGTGTGACGGCTGAAATAAAGCAGTCTCGCCAGCTGTCAACAAAATATACGCATGACTTTGCCAGACGTCTTACAGGACTCTATGCGAAATCAACCGACATAATTGACGCCAGCTACCGAATCTCAGATTCAGTGGCACTTAAAAAGGAATTAAAGAACTCAGTAATCTGTTGTTTAAAGTAGGTCTTTTGGATCCAACGTTGCGTCAATTCATGTTGACAGCCAGTGGGAATGACCTACAAACGGTAGCAGACTCGGCGCTGAAGGCAGCTTATCTCCTGCGTCCACAAAAAATACAGAATCCCTCACAGCCAAATTATTCTATACCGCATAACTTGCATTCTCACAATAACGCTTACCTATATAAATATCCCACAATTAATGACCCAAGACTGGCAGACGACTAATGTTAGTCCAGTCTTCGCATATCAACATCCTCAGATCGTAGTCAATATAGGTCCAACTAATTCGAACTGGCACACACAAGGCAGTTCAAATATGACCAGTAGAGAGCACCTTCGTAACAAGCCATAAGAGAAGTACTGCGCAACTACTTGCAAATAATGTCCAGGGAAACGAGCGGGAGCCAGCCAAAACAACTAAGCTGCGCCTCAAAATTAACCTCAGACCGGGAAATAAAGACCACAACTCAAAATATCAACGAGCTAAACACAGGTAAACGTGAAGTCCTTCTGCATAGTCAAGAACTTAAAACCTGGAATTTATTTAGCAAACACAATATCTAGAGTTAAGGCCGGTCATATTCCTGTTTCAATATATCAATCTAAATTCCACTAACGATCCATTCCTCGTAAGCAAAGAGTTCATCCCCAAATTTGAAATTTCAAAATTTTAACAAATTTACAAAACCTATGAGGGGAGATTGACTCATGAGCATGACAGCAGAAGAAACGCAGCTTTGTCGAATTAAAAGTTCAACGTTCCGTAAAAGTTCCTCGCAAAAGTCCTCATCAAAAAGGCAATCAATGTTACTATACGAGCGCGACCAAAGAGGCAGGCCTAAAAATTCCTGGATCACTCAGATGCAGTGATACGAAACCAGGAGGGCTGCAGATATTTACTAGCGAACCTCACAGGCTATGTATCATAATCATAAGTTTTTTTTAGAGGTATAGAACTTCGAATTGAAATAAAACACAAGAAAATCATTTTAATGTCCATCAATTTGGCTTTATTGGAAGAATACTTTTATGCCATTATCAGATTAAAATAAATTAAAAACTTAGATTGGTTCGAATAAAGACCAAGAGGTCTAGAGGTCCAATAATTTTCAACCACTTTTTCAAGCATTTGGGGCTGTATGTCGGCAATAACGCCACGAATGTTGGCTTCCAAGTCCCCTAACGTTTCTGGTTTGTTGGCGTAGGCGAGCGACTTCACATATCCCCAAAGAAAATAATCCAATGGTGTCAAATCACACGATCTTGGTGGCCAATTGACAGGTCCATTCCGCGAAATTATGCGCTCATCGAATGTTTCATTCAATAAATCGATTGTGACGTGCGCTGTGTGGCATGTAGCGCCGTCTTGTTGGAACCACATCTCATCCAATTCGTGAATGAAATAGTCGGTTATCATGGCTCTATACCGGTCTCCATTAACGGTAACTGACTCTCCAGCATCATTTCGGAAGAAGTATGGCCCAAAAACTCAACCAGCTCATAGAGCACACCAAACAGTCAGTTTTTGTGGATGCAATGGCGTTTCAAGGGTCTCATGTGAATTCTCTTCACTCCAAATGCGGCAATTTTGCTTGTTGACGTAGCCATTCAACCCGAAATGAGCGTTGTTCATTTGTCAACCTGTTCATGATGAAATGGCAATGGCCAAACTGAACATAAATGACATTAGAGTTGCCAGATTTGACCACAAAAAGTCAGTTTTATCTCTATTCGAGAAACCAACCTCTAAAAACAAACACCCTTTATAACTTTGTCGAATTAAAGGAAATAAGAAGAAGAGATGATCCCCAATCACCCCAACTTAACAATTGAATATGTTTGACTTTCGGGTTTTATCTTACCGTCCAGGCTCTTCTGCCTCGAACAGGTTCTTAATGGTCCGTCAAATTGACTATTTAAATGTTCACCTTTGAGCCACGTTCACCATCATCTTCAAAATACTGATTATCATATCACATCACTTTGCCACAGCCGACGTCGCCAACGCCGCCACCGCCGCCACCGCCGCCACCCCCGCGTGACATTAAGAGAAACAATAAAAACTAAAGAAGAAAAATTAACTCTTGTCGCTGATGCGACCGCTTTCTTGGTGGGAGCCTCACATTAATAGACAGACAGCGCACTCAAGGATACACCCGACAGACCGATTAATCAAAATCATCGGTGCGCAGTGCGTTCGTCGCTCAAACTCGAGCTCGAGCCTGGCCCGCAACAACTTTATTCAATTTTCGGACAGATACACGCTGGCTGGCCCGACTGACCGGACCAACGTACAAAGTCATCATTCGGTTTTCATTTTCATTTCGCAGCGTTTCACTTTTTAAATTAATAGTTCCGGACAAATCTAGTGCAGGAGAACAAGAAGCAATGCAGTGCAGACACTGAACCGCCGCGCCGGCTGGCCTTATAGTTGCATTTCGAACTGTGGACGGATGCCGACTCTTTTGATTTATGTCTCACGCGCTATCCACAGAGGCAAACAGAATAAAAGGAAGAAGATGGCAATACGTCGAACTGGAATATATGTATATGAGCACGGCTGGGACGGGCCAGATACGATAAATAACCAAAGTCCTGGCTTTTGTCGTTTTTCGAGATTTCGAAGATTGATCTGAGCTTTTAGGATGCGGCACGCCCTGTGGCTTTTCCTCCTCCTTCGCGCACATTACGAAGAATTTCAAATTTATTCAGCAGAGATGGAATGGATGGGGAGATGGTTCCAAATGCGTTTTGGTTTCCGAAGATAAGGCAAACACGCGTGTCGCCACACACAATCCCCAAAAATTCATGAGCCTTCGCTTTTGAAGCGCGCGACTGATCCGAAGATTTATTTGAGGAAATTTAATTCCTTTATTGTTTTGTCGATGATTTTGTGGGTCTTATCGCGGGACACACGCACACACACCGAACTCAGCCGTCCAGCTTTGAGCATTATAAGTGGCGAAATGATTTATGGTGCGACCAACAAAGTATCGCATCGCATCCATTGTTTGGAGTCTCAGCTTAAAAAAAAAAAAAAAAAAATCTGAATCCTCCCGGAGACGAGACCGACGCGACGTCTTTTCTTTTGGAGCTCATCTCTGGCGATTGCAATTGATTTATGCGTCCTGCTGTTTGGGGGGACATCAAAATTTGTTACGCTACGAATTGGTTGAAACAACAACGCAATGCTCACCTTTTTGGCAGAGTGAGGTTGTCTTTTTTTTTTTTTTTTTTGTATTTCTGATGACGGAATTTATTGGTTGAGATTTTTATGGTTATGGTGGCAGGTCCATGTTGGTGTAAACCGTAAACCGGTGCTGGAGACTGAACACTTTTGGGCGGTTTTACGATGATAAATTTGTATGCTCTTTTGACAGAAGGTATGACTTACTCCGTGTCGATGTGTGTTGTAATCATTACACCGATCGGTTAATGGGCAATTTCAGGGTCCTTCTCAGGTGGTAGAGTGGGATTTTTGTTTTCCCCCCATATACGAGGCTTAATTTTGGGCAGAGGACAACCGCTTTTAGTTGGCCATGATACTTAAGCAGTACGCATCTTCTTAAACATGCAGCAAGCAATAAACGATACAACGATCCATAAAGGATGGTTTATGAGAGTTATTTCTGTCATTTATGGTATTCGATTGATTTATGTTCGAGCAGGTTTAGCTTTTAGTGGAAATTAAGTGGAGGCAATGATGGAAAAAATAATTCAATTTTGGAGGTTTTTTGATTGGTTTTTTTTTAAAGCGAACGGCTTCTGGGGATGGATATAAACAAACACTGTATGTTTAGAGTTTATGTGTACTGTTACAAGTCGTAGTGAGGATCAGGCATGAACCCTACTTAAGACTAAAAGCTTCCCTTAAGTTGAAATATATCCCGTTGAGTAAATGCTGTGCAGAATCTGGAATCTGTGGGTACTGTGCCTTTTAAGTAAGCCGGACTACTGAGCGTTACAGTTTCAAATCCGCCCCTTACCACTTCAAAAAGGTTTTATTTGTTGCCCAACCTTTTAGGAAAGCTCTTAGAAACTTCTCAAAAACAAATTGCCGCTTGAAATCGTCATTAAACTGTAGGCCCCTTCCATTTGTGGTAAAACTATGTAATCTCGCAGACTGAACGGGTGGAGAAGCTAGGCCTAAGGTCGCTAGGTTAGGTTAGGCTTACGGGTCGGCGGTAGGTCTATCCTCTGCTTTGCCTCACTTAGGTCCTCATGGAGCCACATTGTTGCCCTTTTATAGGGGTTAACGTTATGGATTGAAATTGCGATGGTGTTGTCTATTCATACGGCTTGGATTTAGGAGGTAGAACGGTTTTCAGAACAAATTTGTCGAGGTTTAAATCTCGTACTGCTTTTATTGGTTCTTGGCTTTCCAATGATATTTTTTCTTCTCTTGAAGTGTTGAAGAATCTATTCACATAGGATGAGTTTTGCCTTTCCAGACATATCCTGCACAAGTTTAAAGAGTTCTTGTATGGGAACTCCAATCCAAATTCTTTACTACGTAAAGGCCTCCCGACCCGTGGTGAGTCTCTACCTGACATACCGCAGCCTTCCATCCTCTATGGTCTCAGGCACGCTCCTTCAGTTATCCAGACTGATCCTTCTAGCGTCCGCGATTTTTAAAATGAAGGTTCGCGGTCTTTCTTGCCGTCATGGGGTATGAGACTTGAAGATCCCCTTGAGTGGAGCTCTATTGTCCATGGAATAGTTAAGATTAGCTGCTGCCAAGTTGCACATTGCATCGTGCGGTCTCTAGCGTCACGCGATATGGTTCAGATAAATTTGTTGTCAGGATCGCAACTTTTGCCATCGATAAATACCGTCCTATGAGGCCTTAAAGTTATTCCCTCTGAATTGGAATTTAAATGCATTAATCTTTGCTTAAGTGAGGCAGAGTGAAATAGGATTTTTTTCAAAAAAAGCTTAAGTTCTGGGTATAGACGTACGTAACCATAAATAGCTCCGTTACTAGCATTTAAAACCGCATCAACCTGCTGCTATAATAAAAAAAATCTACCCTAATCTCAACTAATCAATACTTCTTTGCTTTGTTCGTCTCTGCTATTTTTGTTTCTGAGTTTAAATTTTATTAATGGAGAACTGTTCAACGTATAAACAAGATGGAAGTCGACAATATTGTTTCCGCGGTTACCTTCAACGAATTTAAGAAGTTCACAAATGTCAAAAAATATATTGTTAAGGAAATGGAACTTGCTGGTCCCGAGACCTATAAGAAGCATTTCAGGATAAAAAAAAGATGTCCCATCGATTCGAAGGGAAAAGCCAGCGGATGAAATAAGAAGATGTCTTAACTTGGTGCAAACGAACAATGAATCTTGTACTGCACTCGTTTAAAGTGCTCGATCATGGTCCATTGCACACCCATACCGCCTTTGTCACTATGTCCAGGGTCCCAACAGAGATTTATAGCGTGCTGCGAGCGCAGAGCTCTCAAGCTTTGTCCATGGCCTGCCAATAGACTATGCTGCCGTATGTGAGTATTGGCCAAGTTATTGCCGTACATGTACATCCGTAGGATTATTTTTAGATTTCATCACCACCTCCTGCCAAAGGTCGCAGGAATTTTTGAAGGATTTTGAAGATACTCTTACTAAGCTAGTTAGCTGAACTTATAAGCGCAAACTATAAAGCTCCGTGTAGGATGACTACTGGCTGTTCAAGTCTCAGAAGTCCATATGAGCACTGCAGAAAAATGACGTACGGTGGATGAATTCACTCAGATCACTGCTTCGATCAACTACGTCGTCAACGGTCATGATGACAGTAACCTTACGTGAGCTAATTCGAAGCTAAGGTAACTAAGGATTTTTAACACTAGTCAGGATGTTGAAAAAGAGTTGGTGGCGGATGAGCCTTTAATAGGTCAATGGCAACGCTTTCATTCCCGTAGAGGATTACTGGCGACATAACCGAAGAATTTTTGGATCTGGGCCTCCAGTACTGGGGTGCGTGTTTTGGGGGCAACTTCCCGACCGCTTAAAAAAATTGTATTTCTAAGAGATACAAGCCTATTCTTGGGAAATCAGCTTAGGTCAAAAGCTATTGACTTCAAGCCGATAGGTGATCGCCTGGCTGTAATCCACATCAAAGCTATATTCCAAAACATTAACAGCCCCACAGACGATGCTGAAGATTCTATTAAGGTGGAGTTCGATGACCTCCTGGACGATGCCCACGAAGTTTGTTCGGAGTCAAGGGCTTCTTTAGGGATTTTAGTGCTAAAGTCGGAAAGGAAAGCATCTTTGGAGGATAAGTTGTTAAGCACAGACTCCACGAAACGACATCAGATAATGGCTATCGACTTATTGGTGGCTATCAATCTCTTAGAAAAAAAACGACTGCAGGCTGCTTGTAGACGTCCTGTCGTCCCTCCAAGCTTTTGCTTAACATGTAAATGTGTTGAGCTTGATCAGCTTGTCCTACTTGTAGTGAGGTTGACAGCAAAACACTTTTTCTGCACTTGTCCTGCCTTTGCTCGCACCAGGTTGCTGATTTTGCTGATTTTTCGGGCTGAGTGCAGAACATCTCAGCTCTTCATCACTGAAGCTTCTTCTCAGCTTTCTTCGAAAGCGGGGAATCATTAATGTAAGCTGATTGCACGGTTACGAGTAGTTGTGTCTGAGCGTTACAAGTAAGCACTTAGTTTCTAAGGCTAAATATCCACACAGCTAACCAAATCGACCATGAGCTAATCGTTGCGAGGTACGCAGCTAACACTTTGCATATACACACTTACCCAGGAGCCCCGAAGTGCCCAGAAGAAGAAATTCGACGGTGAACGCCTTAGCATACTTGGAGTATCACGAGTCTAAAAACAGCGCCTGAGTGAGAGACTCTCCACCTAGCACAGGCACCAACCATCATCAAAGGCGTAGTCGAGACCCCCGGTCTGATGATGTAAGGTGAAAAGGTGACAGAAGATGCAGACATTAAAACGGTGCAGCATAAAACAGAAAATTGAGCTTCAGCCAAGCGAATCTTCGAATCCCAGCCCCCAGGTTTGAGACGACAAGGAAGACCCAACCTCCGTTTCAAAGACGAAGCTATCGCAGGTGCCAAAGCGCTTGATCTGGAAAATTAAAAACAGCGTGCCCGTGCTCACAAAGAATGGAAGGCTGCCTTGCCTCAGGCAAAGACCACTTCAAGGGTGGGGAGCCCGTTAACTAAAGTAAGATTAAAAACCTTTAAAGGCTTTAAAGAGCCTTTAAATTCATCTGGATGGGACATTTTGTAAAGTTTTTTCCGTGTAGTCAAACACAACTAGAAGGACCGTTTCGGGTCTAAGTTCTAGTAGTTCACAACTATCCAGCAGAACTAGCTGTATGATTTGTTTTAACTTTTGGGTCAACTGAATAGGTTTCGGACAACTTTGGCTTTGGTTTAAATTTCCTTGTCTTAAACTATAACTAAACAACCACGACGCTGATTAAACTGACCTACGGCATTGAGCGCAAAAAAAAAAGCCCCATCGCAAATAATTATTCCATCTTCTCGTTGCACACACTCAGCGCAGAAAATTCCTCGGAAGACATTCCTAAAATACATCTCACATCGCTCGAGTGAAATTCATCAAGTGACCGCCGAGCAGCGAGTCACCATATCTCGCTAAGTTTGTCACCGCGCTCAGCAGCAGAGCCAGTCAATCCATGCAGATATGCGAATCGAATTTATATATTAGGCACGAACCACATTCCGTTCCAAGAAGCGGTAAGCAGCCAAGTTTCAATGTACGGCGTGCGGAGGCCGTGCATTCCTCTCACGCACATCTGCGCAAATGCAGCCTTCAGCCGCCATCAAACAACAAGCAGTAGCGCACAACAACTACCAGTAACGCACCACCGCAATGCGAAATGAATTATTCAAATGGCAGCCGCCACAGCAGTCACTGCCACAGCCACTGCGGAGGAGGACTACTAGTACTAGAGTCTCGAATCCAGCTGACATGGTCAACTTGGTGCGGTGTATTGCTTTGCTGCTACGATCACATGTGGAATTAACCGATTTAAGTTCGACCCAAACATACCAACAAGTACTAGGTTTTGCGGCAGCCTACCATCATTAACCATGCCACAGCCGAAAGCAAACAATTTCACTTTCACAAAAGGTCTCTGAACGACAACGAACTATGTATAACGAAGTACGACGCGACGTTCCACTGGGGCGGGACGCGGACACATGCAATCACTGCAGCAATTGTCATCCTGTTGCTTGCAGTCTGCGCGACAACACATGCCTGCAGGCAGTGCAGGTGGTACGGTCGGTGGTATGGCCATTTGCAGCAAGGCTTCAAGGTAGCCCCCCGAAGTCTACAACACTACACCATGTCAGATGTGTGTGTGTGTGTGTGTGTGTGTGCGCGCGCGCTGCAAAACTTTATTACCTCGAACTTTATGCAGCTCTTTTTCTTGCTGCGACATCTTGTTCCGGTGGACTTAAGCTAATTTGCTGCAGCCGAAAATACCTGCCATCACTCTGAGAAATGTAATTTTCGTAATTATCATGTTGATGGCGCGGCAGGTAATTTTGATCTGACATTTAAGACATCTCGCTCGAAAGCAGGGCACGTCTTCGCCTCAATAATGTTCCCCCCCATGGAGCAGGAGAAGCATAGCGCGTTTTTTGATAATATCATAGGTCAGGTGGATCGTAACTCCAGAGTTGTGAAATGTTAATTTTCGAAGAAAAAAAAATGATTATAGTCGCAAATGCATCTTGGAGCGCGCTGTCGATGATTGCCGTTAATTAATGCAAAGATTGGGGAATCGCGGCATGTGTGTGGCCGGCCACTCGGAGGCAATTGATTGGTGCTGATGGGTTTTTATTTAGCTACACGATTAGGTGTTGTTGTTTCTTTTTTTTTTTTTTTACTTTTACTCTGAACAAGCAAGCGTTAGCGGCGCGGCAAATGCGGAAAGATGAATGGAGGATTATAATTTAAAATTACAATAACAAATAAATTAACCAAAAAAAAAAAAAAAATGGAATTATGCAACTCCAAGCAAGTGACTTCGATCAATGACATGTATGAGTACCATGTATGTGGATTTTTGTTGCGTTAGACTGTCGTCGTTACGGTTGCGTACTTTGCGCAACAAAAATATTTGAATATGAGCAAATCCAAAAGGTGTGGCGAACTTTTTAACTTTAACTGTTGGAAAACATTTTCCTTTTCCTTATAGACCTTATCGACACGTATTATACTAACGGGTGATTTTTTAAGAGTTAATTTTTTTTCAGATTGGCAGCACTGGTTAGTAATGGCGTCCAAACGTCATCTGTCAAAGTGAAAAGTTTTCAGCAAACTCTGCCATTTAATCATGGAAAGACTTGCAAACGAGCAACGATTGCAAATTATTGAAATTTATTATCAAAATTCGTGCTCTGTGAAAAATGTGCAAATCTGCTATTTGATCGAACAATTGAGTTCAGCGATGAGGCTTATTTCTGGCTCAACGGATGCGTAAATAAGCAAAACTGTCGCATTTGGAGTGATGAACAGCCACATGCCATACAAAAATGACCGATGCATCCCGAAAAAACGACAGTTTGGAGTGGTTTATGGGCTGGTGGCATCATCGGTACATTTTTCTTCAAATACCGCCGTGGAAGAAACGTTACCGTCACTTGCGAACTATATCGAGCCATGATACGCAACTTTTTCTTTGCCCAAGTTGGCTGAGTTGAACTTGGTTGACATGTGGTTTCATCAAGACGGTGCCACATGCTACACAGCTCGTGAAACAATGGAAATGTTGAAGGATGATTTTGGTGAGCAGCTTATCTCTCGAAATGGCCCTGTGAGATGGTCGCAAAGATCATGCGATTTAACGCCTTCTTGTGGGGCTATGTAAAGTTTTTAGTCTATGTGGACAAGCCGAACACGATTGAAGACTTACAAGATAACATAACACGCGTAATTCGGGGAATACAGGTCGAAATGCTCGAAAAAGTGACGCAAAATTGGACCTGCCGAATGGACCATTTGAAACGGTGCCGCGGACAACATTTACATGAAGTTGTCTTTAAAACGTAAAAAATTTTGAATATTTGATGCAAATTTGAGTATTTTATTCGATTTTTAAAAAAACCACGCTTAAAAAATCACCCGTTATAAAAGTTTGTTTTGCGTTCCTATTGATAGCAGCAACGTCGATTTCAACATGAAGTTCATCAGAAGTTGGTGAAGCAAATGGGGTAAAAATGTCTGACACCAATGGCAAAGAGCAGGCGCTACAGAGCCCTTATACTGGCAGTTCTCCAATGCTGTGAAGAAAACAAAATAAATAAATATTAGGCGTAAATGGCCCATACAGGACCTACAGCCTAGCTTCTCCAACCATTGTATGTGCGAAGTTATATTTTTGACACGAATGGCGGGACCTACAGTTTAATGCCGATTCCGAACGGCAATTTATTTTTGAGAAGCTTCTCATGACATTTCTTACTTTTGGATGTTTGTCAGACTTTAAGTCTGACGTGGTTAAGTGCGTTGGACCACTAAACGAGGGGCGCTGGTCCAAATCCCACCCTGTTCCAAGTGTTTAATCGCTGCCCCATCTCTTCGAAAGTCCAAGACAAACATCCAAGAGTAAAAACTGTCATGAGAAGCTTCTCTAAAATTAATTTCCTTTAGGAATCGGCACTAAACTGTAGCTTCCTTCCATTCGTGTCAAAAAATATGTCTTTGCAGCACAATGGTTGGAGAAGCTGCAGGCTTCGGTTACGACTAATATTTATTTTTTAAACTAGTGAATGTCTTTGTCAATAGCTAAAACTGATAACGCAGTTTCCAATTCCGAAGTCCCGGTATTATTGCATCAGGTGACATATCCATTAGACATAGTCGTAGGATAGTTCTCGCTCAGTGTTATCGTAACGTACGAGTTGTATCAAATATTAATATCAAGGGGTGGATGGATCATTAGAGCATCTGGAGCAGTGCCAGGTGTGCTAGGGAAGCCCCAATGCAACCTTGACATACAGTTCTTTTGAGTTTCCTGAAATCAGCAATGACGTATTTGCGTGAAAGATGGTTGGGTGGGTATGAATCGGGCAGACATTGATTGGCATTAACTTGCTAATTTCCAGTATTTATTGTCAACGAGAAAGGACTCTCAACATCGGCGACTCAGGCAAAACGTCACGATGAATCGATGCAACTTCGAAGTAGCTAAATACTTTGTCTACCTGGGCTCCAATATCACTTCGCAAAATGACATCGGCGCAGAGATCAAGTGAAGAATCACTCTTGCAAGTCGCTGTTTCTTCGGGCTAACAAGGCATCTAAGAAGTAAAGCCCTCTCTCATAGAATGAAAGAGATATTATCAAGACCTTAATCATCACGGTCCAGAAGCATGGACCATGACAAAAGCGGATAAAAACCTTCTGGGATGCTTTGAGAAAAAGATTCTAAGGGTGAAAATAGGTCCAGTTGATGACGATGGAGGGTGAAGAAGAAGATGTAACGAGGATTATACGGGCTATACAGCGATGCTGAGACACGTGCTGCGTATAGATAACAACGCTCTTCAACGAGTCTTCGAATCCACCGCTGAGGGAGAACGCAGCAGAAGAAGACCAAACCTTAGGTGCACGCACATTTGGAGAACGACCTCAACCAGCTTCGCGTGCATTACTGGTGGCAGCTAGCGAAGAAGCGAGCTGGCTGGAGGGGCTTGTTGGATGAGGCCGTGGTCCACCCCGTGCTGTAAGCGTCAGCAAAAGTAAGTAAATAAGTATGGTGAAAGTGAAAGCTTATTCCAACAATCAACAGATGCCTACAATGGATTTCATAAGATAACTAACCCCATGTTATGCCAAAGGCTACCTTGCACTACCAGACAATACCTTAGATTGTCTGCATCTCGATATGCTTGATCCAAAAGAACTTTCTATCCAGTATTACTTCAAGATATTAAGCTTCCCTTCATAGCTACAATGTGACGTCTTCTAGTGCTAGTTGAGACAAACCGAATTTCCTCCTTTTCGTAAGGGGAAAAACCTCGACATTAACCGAGTGCCCAGTTTTAGTACACACATTTTCGATCATGTCCAACGGTGCCTGCACTTTCGCAAGAGCAGTGTAAGGCTGGCTTATGGGCAGCCTCTGTTTACGCCTGTCACAAGGTTCTGCTGTCCCCTAGCCCTTCTGATTTTGTTGGTAATGAATTGAGTTTTTTTTTTAAATTGTTATCTGAACTTTAAATATGTTTCGCGCTGTTTTGTATGCATTGTCAGCATCCATCTTGCTCTGTGGTATTTTTCCTTTTTCTTGTCCTTCAAATTTTTTAACTCATTACTAAAACACTTCTTTGTCTTTTCTAGTATTTCCCATTTTTATAAATCTCAAGGTTGTGTTTCTTGGGAAACACAGGGGGAAAAGTGACGGACCCTAAAGTGCATCAGTTATTCTTTGCTGACGATGGAGCCATCATAAGTGATGATCAGACTTCCCTGCAACGAGCAATTGATGTTTGGGTAGATGTTTTAGAAGGGAATGGGTATCGTATTAGCCAAAAAATACAGAGTATCTTTACTGCCCATTCTCTGACCCCTCTGGGTGGTGGTTCCCAAGTGTGAAAAGTTCAAATATCTGGAATCAATGATTAACAGCGAAGCAACAGTTGATGACGACATCAATCATCGTGTAAGCGTAGGGTGGATGAAGTGACAGGAAAACTCTGCCGTATTCTGTGACCGAAAAATGTCCCCTAAGCTGAAAGGAAGGCTCTACACCGCAGTTGTGCGTCCGGCGCTCACATACGGTTCACAATGCTGAACAATGTAGAAAAATTATGAGGGCAAGTTGACAGCAGCTGAAATGAAGGCGCCTCGCATGATAGCAGGAGTAAAGAACTTTGATCAAATTAGAAGTTTCAAAATCCGAGCAAGTCTTCAGGTGAAAGAACCCATCTCGAAAAAATTGGAGCACGACCGACTCAGTTGGTATTGTCATGTTCAAAGGAGGGATCCTACGAACCCCGTCAAAAAGGCATTGGCAATCAAGGCAGGAAGAAGAGAAGAAGAAGGCTGTGTTTCTTAATTTGTCATCAATTTGTTTAGCATTCACGTGTAAGTCTGTTTTAAACCTCGGGAAACTGTTTTCTTCTAATTTAAAAAAAACACAAGTACATCTGGATAAAACATTCAAAGAAAATGGACAGAAATCCATAATATCCAAACTAAACAAAAGGACCAAATATCAATCAATAAATTGGATTACACTTCGCTCTGCCTCAACGTTTATCACTTCCCCATAATTTTACAGCTGTACAATTTGACAGATGTAATCCACAAAATCTTGACAAGTCCACTCTGACAGATTTTAAATTGTAAAAAAAAACCCAACTAACCAGAAAACCTATCAAACTCGAAAAGTCAACATGCCAGCCGTTCGTATCCCTTAAAAAAAAAATAAACAAAAAAAAACCATTAAATGCCTATTAAAAGCGAAGCACTGCTTTACCGTAAGATACTAATCCTAATCGCCATTAGCCTGCCATCAATCAGAGGCTGCATGCACTGCTTGCGCTCGCCGTCCACCCCACGCTGTCGAGAAAAGCGGTTTTGATGAGGAGTTTGTCACATTTTTTTTAAGAAGACGAGGTTTGTTTGATTACGTCCTATCGAATTTCTCGGTCATCTATCTGTCTGTGTTGGTGCCTCCTCCCTCCCTCATTCTTCATCCATCTTTGATCTAATCTGATCTGATCTGCATCTCGACTTATTGAAACAAAATATGAAGAAAACAAATCCATCTTAAAACAAACAAAAATTCACCGCATTAATCACCTGTTCACCTGTGTGAATTGAAGTTGTTGTACCTGTTTCGGAAACAAAAACAACAAAAAAAAAAAACAGAACAGCGGCCCGACCCGCATGCATATGCGTAATAGTTTATTAACCCATTCCGAGCATGTCCAAATGGTAATAGATACATATTCTTGGCTTACAGCCGCTCACAATCCGAACGAATGAGTGATCAAGATGAAACATATGAGGGCAACATAATCAAAGAGCCATTCGTTTCGTTGTCGTCGTCGTTGTCGTTGTCGTTGTCGTTGTCGTTGTCGTAGTCGAAGTCGTCGTTGGTGGAACCAGAACCTAGTCTTGTCAAACTAGGAGATTGGGCGGCAGCTTGATGGTGGTGGTGCTATAGTCAGCTCAGCGATAGATGCAAGATAGTTCATTAAACTCGGATCAGGTGAAAACGTTTTGTAATGCAGTTTTTTTTTTTTTTTGGTTCGTTTCTATCTCGTTGTAATTAACTTGGTCAAAGAGGGACGAAGTAGGGCTAGGTGCGAGGCGCCTTTTTTTTTTGTATGTACCCAACTGGCAGTTGTGGTGAATTGAGTTGAATGGAAGGCGATAAGCAAATATTGGTTCAGAAACTACAAACCAGAGTACAATGCAATTACAAAATCATTTCGGTTGATTGGATATTTGGATATTTTGTTGGGTGGATGGATGTTGGGTAAATTTGATTTTTATAAGTTGGCTTATAAGTTGGCGCACGTGCCGACCTCTTGACTGTGTATTTGGGAATCGATGAATGGATGGGTTTTTGAATGAGCAAAGCTGAAAATACAGCTCTCGGACGGCGGGTTTTGGGTCAATCCTTGGGAGTTTTTACGTTACTAGAACATTATCTGTTTTGTTTCAATCTGTTTTGCAAAGGATAGCTGACATATTGTATCACTTGGATCGTTTTTTAAAAAGCATACGTCTTTCCTATTGATGGACTATCTCGAGACAGAGTTAAATGTGAGGATACCGATTATCTTCAACTACAACTGTGTAACTTCAGATAAATATCAAAACGTCTCCAAGGCTAAGGATCCATGATCGAACGATCGAACCACCAACCAAATCGATCATGTGCTAATGGATCTGATATCTTGAACGACCACTTTTGTGTTGCAGGTAGATTCAAAGCTCGACTGTCGACGAGAAGAAGCTGCAAACTAACTGTCCAGAAAAAGAACTTCGACGTTGGACGCCTTAGTTCTTCTGGAGTAGCCAAAACTACAAAGAATACAAAATGAGTGGACTCAGTATGGCGACAGCCACCCCAGAGAAAAAGACCGAGGTATGATGATCAGCAACGGTAGAGTACCGAGTCAGTAGGAGAACATCCTGCATAGAAAGAAAAGAGAGTATGCGCTCTCCCAGCTCAAGAAAAAGCACGAAGAGTCTCATGATCGAAAGAACATCTAGAGGGTCTTTAAGCTGGCTTTAAGACGCGAATGCAGGCTCTTCAAAAGAGCCATGGAAACCTAGTCACCGACACGCAGGGAATAGTAGAAGTATTTAGGCGGCATTTCCAGCAGCTGATTAACAGTCATCATGTAGAGAGAGTGATGAAGCAAGTAGAGAACCCACGTTCAGTCAATAAAGAACTAGTCTCCCTCTCTCTCAGTGTAGAAGAAGATGGCTAAGATATGTACATATACAAATGCTTAAGGAAAATAAGCCCGCCGACTCTTATGGTGTACCATCAGAAGTCTTTAAACACGGAGCTGATGTTTTGGTAGGACGCACGGTGGAAGAAGTCTGACCTATGACTCGACCATTAGCTCAATATGCTCTATCCACATAAAAAGCGATCCTATGTATTGCAGGAACTATCGAGACAGATCCCTGATAAATGTCACTTATAAGATCGTAACCAACGTACTGTGTAAACGCCCCCAACTCTCCTGAAACACACTAATCGGCCAGCGTGGCTTCCGGCACCGTAGGTCCAGATTTTCAGACTTAAGCAAAACCTGGAATAGATCAACGATTTTAAGTTGAGACCGACCACCTCTTCATGGACTTCAAAGCCGCATACGATAGCATTCATCAGAGTTCTATATGACGATTGCCGAATTCTGGATCGCAACGTGTGTTACGTGACGCTAGCAAACACGCGGTGCAATGTGCAGTTTGGCAGCAGCTTATCTGAACTCTTTCTAATATGCAATGGATTTTGGCAAGGTGATGCGCTATCATGTGAATTCATCAAACTTATTCTTGAGCAGATAGTGCGCAGGACAGGTGTCAACACGGAAGGCACTATCTTTAACAGATCAGTCCAGCTACTGCGCTAAGCGGCCATAGAAGAACTTGCGAAACTATTTGGCATTAAAGTAAATAAGGACAAGATGAAATAAATTCCTCCAACAAGCAACTAAACATTTGTCCACAGCACGTTACTGTTGGTAGCAGCAACTTCGAAGGAGTTCATCTACCCCGGGGTAGGCATCTACGAATGACATCTTAGAATCACAAAGAATCACCCTAGGACACCGTTTCTACTTCGGTTTGACAAAGACAAAATACTTGCTCTAGACCCTTAAGAACCCTTATTTTTGACGATTCTGCTATACGGTGCCGAGTGATGGACAAGTTAATAGTGGGCTCGTTTAAAAGAAAAATTCTTCGACGTATTTTTCGGATATTTCCAGTATACGAGGAGGGCGAATGGAGGAGATAACCCAATAGCGAATTTTATGAGTTGTACCAAGATGTGGATGTTGTCCAAAGAACCAAAAAAACAAAACTCGAATACATTGTGATCCAGCCCAGACGTACTTCGGGACACAGAAAACCGAACATCCGTCTTAAAGACCAATCCATCTTGTATGCCAGAACAATTGGAAGCAGCGTGCCCTGGATCTGGGAACTTTTAACGGGTCGGGAGCCCGCCCTTAATTAAGGAAGGCTTATTTATTGTTCTGGGTCTTCCACTCTGCTGTGGTTTCGATCACATCTTCTTTTTTCCATTTTTCGACGAGGTGATGACCCTCGCACTTCACTGCATCCCTACCGCCCACCCCCCCGAGAAGTTCGCCGTTTCGACCTCGAAAAATATCTGCAGGCCTCCCGGTTTCGCATTACTTCGTCACTGAGGTCAATCGATTACTGGTATTGCTGAATTTGTCTGATCCAGGAGTTTTTAAGGCCTCCCTCTTTTGTACGGTCCCTCCTTTGAACATGGCAATACCAACTGAGCCTACGTGAAGGTTTCCTCAGATTTTGGAACTTCTACTTTGATCACCCTTCGTTACTCCTGCTATCATGCGAGGCGCCTTCATTTCAGCTGCTGCCAATTTGCCCTCATACTTTTCTTACATTATTCAACACTGTGAACCTAATGTGAACGCCAGACGTACAACTGCAGTATAGAGCTTCTTTTCAGCTTAGGGGGAATTTTTCGGTCACAGAAGAAGATGGCAGAGTTTTCCGGAAACTTATGGCACTCTACACTTACCCGATGATTGATGACTTCATTTGCGGTTGCTGCACACCTGGGAATCACTTTTCCATTAAAATAATTAACTGGAATACTTCGGAGTGGATCAGAGAATCCCCAGTACAGATACTTTGTCTTTGTTTGGCTAATACGATAACTATTTCCCTCCAAAACACCCACCCTCACATCAAGTATTCGTTTTGATGGCTCCATCGTCAGCAAAGAATAACTGATGTACTTCACTTTTTCTTCGAGCATAGATAAGGAAGGATAAAGTCGAGAACAGCAATAAAAATCAAAGGTCTTGCGACGCTTCCTTGGAGTACACTGATTTTGATTGGGAGCTCTTCGGTGACTTTAGCGGGCCATCTTTCTTCTGACTTCGCTTTCACGTACTATGATTTCTCTGATCATCTGCACGTAGGTTTCGGAAACTCCTTGTTGTCTTAACGCAGATCTCTTGATTGTCTATCGAACGCTTTTTCTACTATTCGAATCCGTTAAGGAATCACGCAGGTTTGGTTCGTTTATTTGAAGATCTAAAATCTTTGCCTAGTTCGCCTTTTAAATTGAGCTTTCATCAGTCTTCGATCCATCAGTTTGGAATTGGATCGATGGGTGGAATTTTGTAATTCCTGGTAAGGAGGATGAGTTCGGTAATAGGGGGTTGATTCCCGTGCCCCATCTAATTAGCTTTCAAGAGCTCTTTCGAGCAACTTATTATGCTTCCCTGAGATGTCAAGAGGTACGTCGTCCACATACAACCTCCTATTTCTAGGCAAATCAGCAACTCGGTCACCGCTATATTCCAGAGAAAGGGTATGAGAAGACAATTGTAGACGAGACCATTAAAGTAAAGTTTGATTGTGTCAATCCGCCCTTCGATAGTAAGCTCCATATTTCTCCTTTCCATCTGTAACAATTGGTAGGTGCAATTCTTCACTACAGGTGCGCATTTTCTCCAGATGTTGAATGGTGTACCCGGTTTTTTTTTTTTTACAGCAAACACTTTAAAATAATTAAGTAAAGCATTCAATACATTGCCACCTGCATCTATTGCTCAAACTATTACTTCGCAGTATCTACTATCTACAAGTCATTGTCCATCGCGGTGCAGCAATTAAATTCAATTATTTCGAAACAAAAACGTCGTATCCGCTTTCCGCATGGTTGCACCTTCCCGGTAACAAATTATCAATTTCAATCAATTGTTCGCTTGTTCGAAAAAAGAAAAAAAATAATCCCCGAAGGTCTCTGAGCTCCAATGTATCTATCTATCTATCTATGTATCTATCCCTGCAACCAGGTTACACACGCCAGCCGCCCTTAGCAGCGCGCTAAAGAAAGTAAGTGCTTATTAGGTTGAACTCGATCCGATTGTATCTATCGATTCGTTCCAATGCCTGCCTCACTGCCAAATAAACCAGCACACAACACCAAATCAATTGTATTTGTAGTTCGCGTCCACTCTACTAGCTGTAAGTATATCTATCGCTCGCCGTTTCTGAATGGACACATTGCAAATGATTACGCGCACTTCAGCCGTCAAAACATTGCGCTCGCAATTAGTGACTATGATTTTCACTTTTCTAGTAGGCACATACTTACATAGTGTCCATATGTAACCCAGTATTATCTATCCTACACACTTGGTTTCGTTCGCATTTGTGTTCGCCTTTCTGGTGTATTCGTATTCGAACTGTGGTGAACATCAAAAGGCGATCGAGTAGTCGTCGTCGTCGTAATTTGTTTTCTTAGTTTACTTTTTGCAATAATAAATTTTAAAAAGAAAAACAAACAAAACATACGTCGACGGCCGAGATACAAGGTACTCGCGCAGCACAGCCATGCAAAAATATCCATGTATCTATCAATTTATTGTGGACTATGAGTGAGCATTCCATATCCATGCCAACCATACGGTGCGGCGGCCAGTGGTGGTTCGCTCGCAATTCGTAGAAATAATATAATGAAGAGCATAATATACAAATCCATACGTGTGTTTGTGTTGTTATCTGTAACGAAGCGATTGTGTCTAGTGGCGCGTAGATACATTTTTATCTGTGCAACATAATGGAATTAACTTTCTCCAGTTGCGCATTTTTGCTAAATTTTTAGCGAGGTGCCCATGGAAATACCAATACGAATGTGTGGAGCGACCACCACCACAAAGTTTGTGTGATTCATGTCAGCGCAGAAGCTGTGTTGTTGCATCTAATTATGTTGGGATTTATTGCAAATTACACGCTTCGGTGTCGGCTTTTTCATGTGAATTCAATGGCAATTCCAATTATTGCCATTCGGATTAGTCATAGCCGGGCGCAGCTATTTGAAGATACGAAAAAAAGTCAATTGATTTTTTATCTGTGCTGATGGGATGGATGATTGATACAGGGGCACAATTTTTTTTTTTAAATTTATTTGGTTCAAGCTAACATCGGCTCTTTAGTCAATTTGTTGCGCATTAGGCAACGAAAGTGTGAATAAATCGTAAGGGATTTAACTTTAAGTAAAAGTAAAGGCGGAACGGACCTCTTTTGGGCAATTTAGGAGGGCTTTTATGGTATAATTGGGCTTACTGGGGTGAATTAGAGCTAGGTAGGCTGCTGTCCTCTTTCATTAGTCTGATGCGAAGAAGGTTCCGGTTACTGGAGTTAATTGCTTATACCTATAAACTTGGAAGCAAGGTTTGTACTACCCTTCAATAGGTACTAGACAATGAAACCTCCCTGAACTCTTTCCCGTTCCAACCTAAAATTCTCTACCGATGATTTGAATGGACACTGTGGTCGTTTGCAATAATTATCCCGTGCTCATAATCAGACTGGCATCTTATTGGTGTCGCATTTTTATGAGTATGCCTACGATGGCCCAATCTAACACTTCAATTTCTCAAAGGCACAATTTTTCTAGGTTCTACAAGCCAAGGCTTCTTTAGAGCTTCCATAAAGCTGTTAGCAGCTGCAAACTCTTTACCAAAGACTAAACTTACATTACTTCCTTATCTAAACCTTATAGAATAATGAAATACAGCTGTAAGTAAATGTAAAGCTTCGTTAGGTATAGTTAACGAATTTTTTTCATAAAGTATGTTTGTATTATATTTTTTTCTTTTTTTATTTTCCATCCTTTAGGTTGTCAAAATTACATGCCTTATTATTTTAGCAATCCAACTCCATAACTCTTTCACCTCGTTTAGAGAGAGAGAGCTCAGCTACGAATTAATTAATTTAAGGCACAAATGTTTCTTGGTTCCTTAGAGCTTCTGTAAGACTTTTATAAGAAGCAAACCAAAGTCTTGCCTTACAAAACTACTTTATCTAAGGTTAATCGTTTGCCGTATGTCGATCGAAGATGATTATGACGTTAAAAATTTTAGAACTCCTGCTTGAATTCAAGAAAATATACAAAAAGGTACAACATAAATAAGTAAACGTCAGTAGAGCTCGCAAAAGCTTTTATAACGATTTTAAAAAGCTTAAGCCTTCATAGAGCCATTATGCATTGTCTTTTAGAGTCTATAGAGCCTATAAGCATTTAGAAAGCTTTAATTATTGAGCAATTTAAGTTCTAGTAGAAATCTTTTCAGAGCCTTTAAAGTTAAAATACCTCCGATAAGCGTTTGCCCTCCGGACCTACAAGAGGTCTTATTGCATTTTTTTGAAAACTAAAACTCATCTTTTATTAACTCATTATCTTATCGAAAATAAAATGTTTTTATGGAGGTGTGCCTCAAGACACCAAGATCACTCTTTAGACGTCTTGGGATTAAGACTACTCGCATTTGCAATGAAGTCGCAAAGGGTTTAATCGCCAGTCTAATGCTGGACGGTACAGTTTTTAAATTGAATTTTATTTGAGAAGGGAAATGTATCAAGGAAATATCCTGCTAACGAGAGATGCTACAACAAACGAATCGAATGCAGAACGAAGATAAAATGCACCAACCTCACAAATGAATGGAATTGAAATAAATAAATCGAAATTTCCTTTCGGACACCCAACGCCATAGCTCAGAGTAAGGACTTTAATCCATGATTGGTTATTTCGGCATCTCAATGAATTGAAATATCCTTCCTGGTCTCCTCCGGTCGCTATACCCAACGATAATGGTGTTATTGCTTGTTCGTTTTGGACTTCTGATGCTAATTTTTTTCTTGCGTCTTTCTGGTTTTACGAAGTCATTGTCGTTGTTGCGTTGACAGACACGTCTATTTTCGTAAGGATCGGATGAATTAATGTAGCTAGATGTGCAATTCTTTGTTTAATTTTGTTTTATATGAAAAGTCAGTGGGGAAGGTTTCAATACTACAGAGAGCCCATCTTTTCCAAAAAATATTTAAATCCACCATCCCTTAGCACCCTTATAATGTTTATAGTAACACAGGACGGGCATTAAGGTAATCAGGGATTAGAAGAAAGGATGAGAAACCGATGCACATTGACTTCAAATGTTAGTAAATTGTAATGGTCAGGAAAAACATAGTGAGGTAGAGCATTCCACATTCGTGTTGTACGGCAGAGGAACGAATCCTTTAATTTCGCAGTTCGACCGACTACAGGGTTTAGGGTGAACTGATGAGCATTCCTAGAATGACGGGTATTGCGGTTGAAATGTTGAAGTGGTGGAATGCAACTGGCTATTTCGTTCGAGCACTTTCGATGGAAGTTAGCGATAAAACAATGACAGGCAGGAGGCATTGCGACGATGACTAAAAGAGTCAAGCGATTTCAATCGCCCATAAGTTTTATGGCACGTTTTTGAATCCTATCGAGGAGTAGCTCCAAATATGTTATTGTTGCACCGCACCAGATATGCATTATGCATTATACTCATAAAGTTTGGGACGAATAAACGCCTTACATATTATAACCAGATCAGACATCGCTCGAGGAAGCCTAGACATTTCGCAGCGTTCTTGGCGACATCGAATATGTAATCATTCCAACTAAGATTGTCATTAACACACATACCGAGAATAAAAAGTCGTTCGGTTTCAGCGATGCAAGTGCCATTCATGGATAATGGCACAGTATAGGGGTTTTGCTTTAATGACAGCAGACAGCATTGTGTTTTGGAAGCATTAAATTCGACTCTATTGGTTTTACCCTACTGAAGAATTTAATGAGCTTAACATACGTTGCCGTTACAGCTCCACGCCCGAAGATGAGCGACGTGGATCATAAAACGAATATGCGAAGCTAAGGATACAATCATCAGCGAAGGAATGGATTGGATTAGAAGTGACAGAGAGGAGATCATTGATAAAAATTAGAGAGTCCTTTAGGAATACCACGTTTTTCTTAAGCTAGGACAAGACTTCCTTGATAGCGATAATTTCTTCTTGAAAAACACTACAATTATTAGGAAGACGGAAAGAGATACTAAGATTTATCCTCCACAAACCCCATCATTTGTTTTTGATCCGTGCGCGTGTAGAAATGGATCGATTCTTCCTCCAGCAAGGCACCATCTGGAATGGAACCGGTATGTGTGCTTTATTTTCTTTACATTAAGAGGTTGCTTTGAGGCGAATGGCCGTGGTAGCAGCTATCTGTCTGCTAAAAATATCTAGGGGTGTTAAATGGAACAGAATGTCGACTGCTCCGCTTTTGCATAAACAAGCTGATCTAGGGACCCTGCTTAGTTTGTCGTCATTAACCGCTTTTCCTAAGGCAGTCCATCAGACATCGTTCCATACGTTAGTATCGGCCTTAGCTTTTTTGCAAAACAAGAGGGCTACGGAACTTTCCGAACTCTTTCTTGTATATTAGATTTCCAGCTAAGCTTCCTGTCTAAGATTCGTCCTGTGTAATACACACATAGTTCATCTCCCTAAACCAGAGGTTAGTTAATGGATATCTTCGCGAACCTTATCAAACGTTGATAAATTGATTGATACAGATGCATAGATATCGCACGGTCGACCGTAAACAAATCAAACTTACATGAATCAAAAAGGAGTATAAAATAAAATCACCAAAAAAGGATAACGATGATGGTGTGGGTGAATTTACCTACCTAAAAACCATCTTGTCATCTTTCCTTCTAAATAGAGAAGCAGACATCATAACGAACGAACCCAGACATAACCTTCCGCCGTCCTAACTAAAGGTAAACAAAACACAAATCCTTACACCACTTGTTAACGAAAAAAAAAAAACAAAAACACCATTTAACACGTGCAAACCACTCAATTATCGTAATCGCACCCAAACGAATCTTTATCTGTGATGTTTGTCCTCCCAACCGCAAAAGATACATACTAGGCAATTAGCACTTTCAGTGTCCACTTCAACTGAATAATGCTGACCTTGTTCATTTAATTGATTCTGCTATACAAAATGTTCTGGCTGCTTGTTCTCTGTGTCCGCCCGTCTCTTCTCTTCTCTTCTCTTCACATGACTGTGCTACGCAGGTAAATAGAAAACTGTTTGCCAGTGTTGTTAAGTGAAAAAAAAATGAAATAAACACTAACAATGGTCGAGACTATTTAACAAACTTAAGGTGCTAATGGGTCGAGAGTTAATTTGAACCTAGACAGGGTACCTTTTACCTACAGACAAACATACGTACATTGTTTAGATGCCGAGAAGATATCACAATTCTATTGAATTTTGAGTGAAGTGAAGGTGTGCAAGTAGTAAAAGTTTAATTAATCGACACCAGCCGAACCTTCACTTTGAATTCAATTACAAAAGGTCATTATCACTTGTTCTCCCTCAAAGGGAAGTCGCAGAGGGGTCGGTCTCCTTGAATTGAGCCATAGATTTCCCTCTGGGCAATTGCGGGAAAGTGGTAATCATCATGACCAAGTGGTATGGCCGACAGTATCCACTTCAGTCAGTATAGGTACACTACGCCAGCAAAGTGCAACACTTTGTGTACCTAAATCGGCCAAGCCCAGATTTGTTTTCGTTTTCTTGGGTATTTCTTCAAGTTTAGCTTCACTTTCGCTCGTTAGAAGAATGCGCGGGGACAACAGCCAGCAGCCACCAGCAGCAACCAGTAACCAGCACCGGTTCCCTGAGAGAAACACCTTCTATCTCTGGGATAGATACGACGATGACAATAATTGCTGTCCCTCGCGCGCACAGTTAAAGGTGTTGGCAATGACATATACCCACTCAGACTCAATGGTGCATGTGCAGCATTTCACTGACTGTCTGTCACGAATCGAAGTATTTGATCTAAACGCCCGAGTCGCCGCAAGTCTCAAGTCGCAACTCGCAAGACGACGAATGAACTTTAAACAGGTGCAGGCGTCTGCTGACATCGATGGCGGCGCGCGTCCAGCCATCAGCCATACTTTTAGCCAATGTGAAGTTTTTGTGTTTTCCTATTCTGCTGTGCTGTGATTGACGGAAATGAAGATTTTTATTGAAATTTTATACGAGGATGATGTCAATAAAATACTTCATCCAAGTGTCCACCGCTGACCTAAGGCGGACATTGTCTTAGCTCGAAAGCGTTGGAAAGTTGTTGCACGCCTGTTGTACTTCTGAATCGTCAATTAGATAGTTCCCTAATACCGACGAGAATATGTATCCATTTAAAGGTCCAGCATCTGCGCTCTTTAAAAGAGGAGGTGCTTTTGGCATATACTGCGAAGAAGACTGTTCTTAATGGCAGTGACAATTTTTAATAAATTTCTTGGGAGTGCGGCACTTAAGTCGTTTTTTAAATGATTCGACCTCGACCCGCAATTATGAAGAAATAGTTGCGGCGAAAGCATGGAACCTTGCGGCACAGCAGTAGAATCAGAATTCTAAGCTCAGTCTGTCCTCATTTGTGGCGAAACAAAATTTAAGGCTGCACGCCTTTTTAAAAACGGAAAGTCCATGGGGTCGATGCTTTCATCGTATTCATGAACCCTAAGCACAGTAACACTTCGCGTATCTGCCAGTATTTGGCGAGGGGAAATATCATTCTAAATGTGTTTCTTGGGCTGAAATCAAATATTAAATAAAAAACTGGCCAAAGAATGCAGCCTTGTGGTACACAATACCAGGTTTAAAGAACAATTGCGGTTTGTCGCAAAAATGTTGTGGAAAAATTCCTTCCAAACCAAATATGTCTTCTTCTGTCATTCAAAGCAACTCAATCAAGTCTGACACTTAATTTTGTTATTCAAAGCCGGGAATCCTCATTTGCTCCATGCCATTCATCTAGATCGTAGGCCTCCCTGCTCATTTGCTCACTCTCCTGACATTGATAAATTTGCATTCAATTGTTAAATTACCGCGGAACTAATTTCGTATAGCTTTTCAATATATTCCAGATCAATTCAGCCGCTCAGTTGACTAATCGTCACCGTGTCCAACTCCAAATGATCGCCATGCTCAAGTTCAGCTCATCAATTCTATTGCCAATTCAATTGAAGAATAATTAATCCCATCAATAAGATTAATGGTGTTTCCCTTCTAATGCCGAACAAAGTCGTCGTCATCGTCGTCGTAGTCGCTCACCTCTTATTGTCCCAATACAGTTCTTTCTAACACAAATTGCCCAGCAGCATCATTCATCATCAATAGCCACTGTGTATAGTTGGATAGAGGATACCCTTATGTTATTTTGCGCTGTTGTATAATTTTCCAGAGAACTAGATGCTAAATTTCAATAGTATCTTTTGTGTTCTACAACATTTTGAAGGAAGCAGATTAGACAACACAGGAGAGCAGGAGAGCTAAGGCAATTTGAATGCTGAACGCAGCGCGAGATGAATTAATTGCATCATTAGGTGCCCGGATTGTGATGTACGCTCATCAAGATGAACAGCAGTTGTGTTCGATTGATTGATGATTGCAAGTATCTGCGTTGTAGTTCAGGAAGTAATTTCGTGCAAAAGAAATAATGTTCGGCTATGAAAATGGAGTAAACTTCAATGGCGTTTTTTTATTGGGTGAATATTTGTACTGCTCTAGAAAGTTAAGGCTCACATGAAGTTAAACACGACGGTAACGGGTATTAGATTGTGCATACCTTTGGAACTGACATAAGCAGAATTTAGGAATGTAATATCTCTTGTAGAAGTGCGATCGCCTTTTAGTGACATCACCGCATTCTTCTAGATTTGACGGGGATTATTTCTTACTCATAAAAAGCAGCTCCAGGTCGTTATGTGGAGCTCAAATTCTTACAAGCAAACTCAGCCTCAGCAAACGGGCCTCAGACTTCATCTGCCTGGTAAACCGTCGCTGAAAAAGCTCTTGCCATTACTTTGCTCAGTTGATAGTTTCAAAGGTAATCGGTCGACGGGATGCATATTTTTCCTTCACATTTTTATTCACAGTCGGATATCTGAGCTCTGGTTTTACGCCACTCAAGGTCGGAATTTAATGAGCCTAACATATGTTACAGTTCCAATCCCCCGCTCAAAAGTGAGCTATGAAAGCCCAAAAAACCATATCGAAAGCTAAGGGTACTAACACCAGCGAAGGAATCAATAGGATTAAAAGTAAAAGACATGAAATCATTTATAAAACTGAGAAAGAGAATCGGAGACAAAACAGAGCCTTGTGGAACACCAGCATTTATTTGGTAAGTTGCAGACTTGAAACCGTCCAAAACAACTTAAATTGAAGCACTGCGAAAGGTTATTTTCTGTCCATTAATATCGAAAACACGTTTACATGGCTGAAATAGAAAAATGTAGCGCATATACGGCGTCACAGTTGAAGGAGTGGGGAAATAAGAATTTACATTGACGATTTGATGATAGCCACCGAAAAAATTTAAGAAAACTTTGAAATAATGAGAGAAATATTCTACAGACTTGTAAAAAACAAACTAGAGTTGAGATTGAAGAAGTAACAATTTATGAGGTCCCAGATCCGTTACTTGGGATATACGGTCTCAAGGGAAGGAATACAACTT
Source organism: Ferdinandea cuprea (assembly GCA_963576555.1). Lineage (NCBI taxonomy): Eukaryota > Metazoa > Arthropoda > Insecta > Diptera > Syrphidae > Ferdinandea > Ferdinandea cuprea. The sequence goes on along the minus strand of OY754961.1, from coordinate 81,819,205 downwards.
GACGCAAAAGGCATTGAATCAGTCACTAATTTCCCTTTATCACGAAATGCTAAGGCAGTGCAGGAGATTTGTTGAGGAGTGTTCACTCATAGCGGAACCTTTATATATATTTATAAATTTTGTTAACGATCAACTCGTGAGCAGGTCAAATACAATTGGCCATGCGAAAAACATGGATTTTCCAATTTCAAACCTCCAGACGACTGTCTGGAATCATTGGAAATTTTCCAAATTTGAACAGTTTGAAAGTAAGTTCTTGCAAAATGTGACATTGACCAGACATTGAAACCATTTCAAAAAGTACGTCATGTTTCAGGACTTCATTATGATCATCTGCTTTATTTTAAAAATATGTGTTTCCCAATATTTATTTTAAAATATTATATTTTCTTAAAGAAATCACATAAAACTCACTGCTAACGGTGAGACGATTACAAATTTGGCAGTTGATTTTCTTATGTGAACAACAAAAAACGACGATCACTCGACGACGTCTTTCGATCGATTTTGCTGATACGCGCTGAGAGCCCTGATGATGCGATATCGAATGCAAAATTTCCTGCGATCGTATTTTGGGCAAAATCAAAAAGTTTATTAATTTGGAAAAACTATGTTGTATGATTATTCTCGAGACACTTTCGAAACGTAAAATAAGGCCAATTTTTGAAAGTTGATCGAAAGCTTTAACTTGACTTTATTTTTGGGCAGCAACATTTCCAATTGAAAAAGTGGCTCATTCGATATCATCATACAGAAATCGCCAAATTTCGTCAATGCTTCATTACTCAACTTTAAAAATGGGCTACAACAACATTAACTGGATGGATTTCAAAAACTTTTTTTCGAACACATTTCGAATTTTTTTTTTTATTTTTTCGAAACAAACGGTCCTCTTCCATTTAATGAAAAAAATTATAAAAATCAACAAAGCCGAATTCTAGATATAAGGTCACACACAAACGTGAAACTCATTGAGATTACGAAAGGACGCTACTTTTAAGTTCGGCGAGCAAGAATCCGCCTGTTTTGAAAAAATTTAACAGAAATTGTTAGGAGCACCGATATTGGCGCTGTACGATCCTAAGGACGAAATTTCACTGCGATGCCAGCTCTATGGGTTTCGATGCAATACTCATGAAAAAAGCGGATGGAAAATATCACCCAGTGTTTTATTTCTCAAAGAGGACGACAGACCGTGATTCTGGAAATATCACAGACGGATAGATCCAGCTTCGAGCTGGAAACTTTAGCGATAATATACGCGCTCAAGAGGCTTACGATATACTTGCATGGACTTCGTTTCAAAATAGTGACTGACTGGAATTCACTAGCCCTTACTCTGAATAAAAGAGATAAGTCCGCGTATAGCTCGATCTCGATCTGGCCAATTGAAGATGCAAAATGTATGTAGATGCTTTGAGTAGTGCGTCGACCAAACAACAGTACAATTGGAGAAAAAAGAGAGTAAGTTCTACCAAATGTGAAATGGATTAGTCTACCGAAAAGAAGGGGGAAGAATTTTGTCACTTTTGTACCGAGAGCCAAGGAAGGGATCGTGATTAGAATGCATCATGATGAAATGGGACGTCTGGGGAGAGACAAACTGATGGGGGTCTTAATGAAAAGGTATTGGGTTCCCAAACATTAAAAGAAAATTGATGGGGTATATTTTGAACTGCTTGAAGTGTATCGCTTTTTCGCCAAAGCTGGGCAAACATGATGGTTTCCTTCATAAAATTTTCAAAGGCCATGATCCCTTTGATACTATACACGTATATCATTTGGGACCGATTACTATGAAGAATGCAAAGAAAAAGTATGTACCACATACGTGAAGACGTTCGCCACTAGGTCTACCAACACAAGGGAAGACCTAAGCTGTTTGCAGGCCTATTTCCAAAAATACTACAGTCGCCCAAAAACATAGAAGTCCTAAAGATTGCGAGCGGCTCGAGCCAGGCGAATGGGCAGGTCGAAAGGGTAAACAGAAGTCTTGGCCAAATGATAGCGTAAATTACTAGCACGGGTCTAACTTCCACTCTCGATGGAGTGTAAGTATCTCAACCAAGACCATTACCAAAGATAAGTTCATCAAATAAGCAGTGGAGCTGCTGCTGCGGTCTTTAAGTTTACGGAGTTCACTATATTTCATAAGCCACCATCTGAACTAGCGGATTTGTGAACGCTGAAATCTTGAGTGAGTTTGTTACTGTACGAGTGCGTGCTTTGATTTAGTTCCATGGAGTATTCTACGCGCTTAAGAACAGGCGGAGATAAGGCACAATTTGGTAGCAATAATTTTTGAGGACAATTTTTACTTTTACTTCTTCAATAAAATATGTTGAACAGGACATTTAGACTTGTTAAAAATAAAAACAAACAAATATGATGTTACTTACAGCTTATGCCAATATTAGGAGGGAAGAGAGATACCCACTCTATTAAGTAGATTGATAGACTTACCTGGAAGAAGAACAAAACGAAAAACATATTAATAAAATGTATAGTTAATAATAAACATGTTTGGAACTATAACTAAAGAATGGGCAAGATCTATAATATGTTTGGAAAATATTTTCTATATTTTTGAAGAACGCGACCTTCGTTTTATTGTTAGCGGCTGTTGTTACAGTAGAAATTGTAAAACTTCGTTTGATTTCTAAAGAGGTCTATTTTACTTGTAATACAGAGCCGAATTACCTCAAAAAAGCTACCTGCGGCAATGTCCATGTCAGATGAATCTGAAGTAGAGCCTGACAGGAAAAAAAATGAAAAAAGAAGACGGAAGCTGAACCCTCAGACGAACCTGTCTGCCAAGAGAGTGGCGATGGCGACAAGTGGGGAGGGTAATGCGTGCCTGACCGCAGCATCTTTCGCAGAGGCAAACCTGAGCTGTTATGAGTCAGGCGGTCGCCCCCAATACGTGGGAGAAGGCAACCCATTCAAGGAGCAGTCACAGGAGGGTGACGACTACCTCGAGGAAGAGGAAATAGATGAGGAGGCAGCTCTGAACAAGCTGATTCAGGAGCTCCTCTTCAAAAGAGAGAAAGTGCGCCAGGCCAAGCTGGAAAAAAAGGAGCTGCTCAAGAAGCAGCAGCATGAGAAGGAATTTGATACGGAAAGTGAATAAAGCGAAAAATAATCGAAGTTGCCTGCGCGCTACTGTTTGCTTTAATTTATATTTCTGGTATTAAGAAGTTATTGGCAGGATTTTAAAATCTCTAAAAAAATCAAAATAAAATTCAAAAAAAAAAAAAGTGGGTCGGGCATGCATTGAACATGCAACCATGCGATCAGTTGATTGGGCACACTAATTATTTATATTTACTTACTACCAAAACTTTAAAGCGATTTTTCTCGAAAAGGGGGGAGAAGTGCGTCTTACCATTTTACCCTGTTAGTCAGGGGAAGCTGGCCTACAGCATATATAAAAATTATCGGAATCCGTGATTCCCAAGTTTGATACTCCCCTTGTTAGTGCAAATAGAAACCGGACAGGGGTCGGGTGCTGGAGTCTTTGTAGAATGCGATAATAAAAGACTTCACTACTCCTTGGGTAAATATGCGTCTGTTTTCCAAGCGGAGGTTTTTGTCATTCTGATGGCTATCCGCTATATTGTGAAGCTTTCTCTGAATTTGTTCAGTGAATCTTGTCTGGGTCCAAGGTCGAAATGGCCTCCAGGGAAATCAGATCTCGGATGCGCTTGCTAGGCACGATTCAGAAGAAGTTTTCTCAGGACCCGAACCTGTGTTGGGTCTGCCTGCATCTTTAGTCATGTCCTTCATCGATTCTTGCGTTTCTCGTGAACGCAAGATTCGGTGGTGCGATTGCGGTGGATGTTGACAGACCAAACTACTGCGCCCAGACATTTGCAAAAAGTCTGCGTCTTTTCTTCTATCTCTTAGGAGAATCGACTGCAGGCTGCTTGCAATCGTCATTTCGGGGCACCAAGCTTTTTCTAAACACTCAAGTGTTGGGCTGAAGCGACACTTCCACCTGTCCTGCTCGCGGTGAGGAGGATGACACAGCAGAACACCTTCTCTGCAGTTGCCTGGCCTTTGCTCGCATCAGGTGGCGGATTTTCGGGGCTGACGTGGTGAGTGCCGAACATCTAAGATCTTTATTACTGAAGCTCCTTCTCATCGTTCTTCGAAAGACGAAGCAAACTAAGTACATTAACGTTAAGTGTTTGCATGAGCGTGTCTGGCAACCTCCGATAATCCTTTCACTATTCTTCTATAGCATGGCAGGTATGGTTCTATACGTAAGGTTGGTACGACTTATACTGCATGGTTCGAAGGAAAGCCTATGATAGCCACTTATTCATCCAGAAATGAAGGAGGGCTTCCACCATGGATGTTTAGCAGACCTCCTAAGGTTTGTGTTGCCCAGGAAGTTGATTCTAAGGAGCAGATTGTGTGGTAAATTTTTTAGTTGAAAAATTGTGGGGGGGGGGCCTTTCATTGGTCTTTTAACCGGTAGTTAAGTTGAGCGGCGGTGGTCTGGCATAAGGTTCTTCTAGGAACAATTTATCCTAGGCAGACAATTATTTTAGGCAATTCAATCCTAGTAGGTGAATGCAAGCACAAGAACAAGGGGCGAATAGTGCTAATGGCATTCTCCAACGCTTTTTGGTGTACAGGTTCAGTAGACCATCTGGAAAATTGTCTAGCAGGAGTCCTACTTTGAAAGGTCCTGCCACATCAGCGAACAAGGGAGCATTCGGTTTTGCTTTCTTGTTCGGTCCGGCAGGTGATTCGGTACTAGACTGAGGACGCTTGTTGGCTATGGGTGCTTCATTGGAAGCTGGTTCCTTGATGACTTTTTCCAATGGCTCGTTGTATGGAAGATCGTCTGCTAGAAGGCGCTTAAGCTTCTTCTTGTTGGAGGTGGACAGTCTCTCTATCCGTATGTATTTGAAATTCAATTCGCTTTCGGGAGCGTCAGGGGAGCTCCTGTAGGCCTCTCCCGTGAGCAAAGAGATAGGATTATCCATATCTCCCTAAGTTTAGTTGTTGTTGTTTTATTGTTGTTTTGTTCCCACGAGTAGCTAGGGAAATATACTGTCCATCCGCGCAGCTAAGCCTAGTTGAAACCGGAGGTCGCCTGGTTACGGAGTACACCGTGAGGGACTGAGGTATTTTAGAGGGGCCCTAAGCCTGGACGGTCATCGGCACGGTAGGGTTAACACCACTAATACAGCCCCAGTGGAGAAGAGGTGGAGGGATAAAGGAAATGGGAAGGGTAATGACGGGGTTATTTTAGTACACACTCACTTGTTGTACTACTTGTTGTTCCGAGTAATCTTTTTTATCAAGTTGTCCTCTTTAGATCCGCCATATTCAGTTTACAGCAGGGACACCTCGTGCAGGAAGTGGTTCTTCAGAACGTATGGACTGTCTTAGGAGTTTTTTACTCCATGATCCCCTTACCTGAAGATTTTGCCCTGTGGAAGATGTTGTTGTGTAATTGTGCCAAGACCAAGACCACAGAGCTTGCATACATGAACAGTTCATCACTCATCAATTATTGCTGTCTTGTTTAATCAGTTGGTATGAATAAACAATTTACGGTAGCATGCGGTGCCTTCTCTAACTTGTCTCTATGAAAGCCTAAAATTCTATCCACCCGACCAAAATGAAGTCAGGATAGCAATAACGCATCAGGAGATGACTTGGTAATAGGCCAACCAATTTTCATGATTAAGTTGGAAGAAAGAATGTCTGATGAAAAGCAATGACGAATGGAGCTAGTATCGCAAAAATTTTAGGGAGATTAAGTAGGCAACAAGAAAAGCTTCCTCCTGGGAAAGATTGAATCTACCTCCCGAAAGTAAAAAAAAAACACTTCCTCTTTGGGGAATCTGTGCAAGTAAGACAATAGCTGGACATCTAGCAACCATTTACCACACAATAAAACTTGCAATAAAAATATTGACACTCAAATCTATCGGATCAAGTTAGAGTAGATAAAAAAAAATAACAATGACTCCAGGTTGCCACCAACTGAAAATCAATTAATCCAATCAAAGATGTGCAGCCTGAAGTAGGTGATTCGAAGGCACTTTGGTACGCAAATTAGAAAGAAACGTCATTAATATTTAGGGCCCAGGGGGGTTTGCTGTAAAATGTAACAAACGTGAGAGTCTACCTATCTCGAGGCATCAAATAGCGTTGTACTTGGCGAGGCCATTTAAAATAAAAACACACGAGTTGCTTTTTGAAGAGGTTTATTCATCTTAAGTATTGACAATTGCGGGAAAAAATTGCCCCCCCCCCCATCATAAACCCATCAAAAAAAAAAGCACATACAAAGTTGCACCTAAAAGTCCCCCTGCCCAACCATATTTGGTATTAAAATTGGTCGCACGTTCGCACATCACTCGAATGCTCATATTTATGTTCATCGTTATGACATAAAACAATTGAAATTTCCTAGTGTTTACCTATACCCAGCGCTATGTTGACGTTGTCGTCAAGTTGTGTTTTTAATATTTCCTCTTTCATTTATTAGTTACGTTTGTCCACATAAATATGACAAGAGTGACTTGACTTGACTTGACTACGGCACACACGCAGTTCATTCACTTTTCGAGCACAACAAGTACTCGATAATTTGTGGTTTCTTTTTCTGCTTTTAGATGACAAAATGTCATTATTCCATATTTGATTGGTTGGCTCCGCCATCGCTCCAAGTTGCTGCTCGTGTACCGTTTCTGTAAAATGCGTAACGCGCGGTCTTTGCGCGTATGCAGTCAGTCGTAGGTATATTATATGCGTTCGCGTTGGTATGTTACGAGTAGGCAGGCAGGCAGGCCATGCCAGGCCAGGCTAGCTGGCTGGCTAGCTGGCTAGCTGCTAGGCACATGGAAAATAATAAATCGTAGAAAATGATTTTTCGTTAATTACCGTTGATTGCGATTCGTAACACGTTCGATGGTTTCGATTTGGTCAGGAAACTCAAACTCAAACTCAAAGTTGGAAACTTTCTAATTTTCCACTTGCATTCAGTCAGATAAGTAGATAGTTACCTAGAGTATGATTTGCGAAATTATTTGTAGATATTTTTTTTCTTTTGTTTTGCTTTTTGCCGTCGTCGTTTTCTTTAGGGTCATTGATCAGGTTGATATGTGGAAATAAATGTGTCAACATTGCGACGGGATTGGATTTTATTTGATGTAATGTAATGTTGTCAGCGGGATGGAATGGGATGGGATTGGTAGAGGTTGGGTTTTCGGACAGTAAACATTTGAGATTGGACATTGAGGAAGGAGGAAGCGCACTGCATTTTGTTTGACCGTCAACAATCGCAGGCAATTCGAGAAAGTAATATGGTGCGTAGTTAGGTTAAGTTTACGAATCGGCAGAGCAGGGCTGTCCTGATGTTCCACACATAGGTCCTCGTGGACCCATTGGTGTTAGAGATGGTTAGGCTTCGTGTACCTTTACCTGACGCCGTCCAGCTATCCTGATATCCTCAGAAACCAGTTAAGTTAAAAATGTGTGACATTGGCAAGATTATGTAAGTCATGGAAGTAGTAGCTTCCAAGTGTTCTGTTCCTCAAGTGATAGAGACTCGGACAGCGACAGAGGAAGTGAGATGTGTCCTCATGTGCCCCAAAATCACAACATCCTTGACATATATCATCATCCTTGAGCTTTAGTTTCACTGTGTGACTTCTTAGGACGTTATGTCACGTAAGGGCCCCTTCGAGCTTAGACAGTAATGACCTGTACTTTGATGGTACGGCCGCTGTTATATTCTGGCCAGAGCTTCCTTAATAGTTAGTTCTTTCCACCTGTTGTTCGATTTCATATGAATCTTGTTCTTCACTTGCTTCCTAAGATCGCAGAGTGGTGGCTTGATCGACTGAAGTGCTCGATCATGGTCCATTGCGAATCCATACCTCGTTAATTCGTCAGCCTTCTCATTGCCGGCTTTTTCACTATGTCCAGAATTTATGGCGTGCTGCGAGCAGAGAGCCTTAAGCTCTTCACGGCAGCGGTGAACTAGCAAGGATTTTATTTCAATAGCAGAAACCTGAAACAGGCAGCCATAAGGCCTGACTGTCAATGAAAATGGTAATTTCATTTCGTGGTATTACGCGATGGCCAAAACCTCTACTTGGAAGACACTGCTGTCGTCAGGAAGCTTTATTGAACGGTGTAGCTTTAGTTCTTCCGAGAATATTCGGGCACAAGTTCCACAGTCCACCATCTGTGTAGATGGATAGCGATCTACTTTTCGAGATAGCAACATTGGATTCCGGTTGATGTGGGCCCTTTTTTGAAGGCGACAAAAGATTTTTTAAGAAATAAATTTGGGCCCGACTGTGTAGGTTAGTACCTACCATAAATTTTATTCCTTGTATCAGGGAACCATTCAACGTTGACAACAAAAGTCAAGTCTTCCGCCCACCTAGTTATCAGTAAGTGAAAACAACAATGTCTTAATTTAAGTGTTCCTGGACAGAGTGGCATACTGCTCAGCTATTGAAGATGACTCGGTTTGGAGGCGTCTGAGGAGCGTTTCTCCGATCCGCTAGAAATAAGACCCAAGCAGCAGTCTTCTACAGTAAATAAGATCCTTGAATGTTTGCCTTTCTCGATAATTTATTTTGGGTTTGTCAGGCATTTTTATGTATGGGATGTTGTGTACCTGGAAGCTTACGTTCGAGCTAGTCTAACTTTTGTCTTCTTTGTCGATCTTTCATAGACGGAGTTTCTTATGTAAGTCGACTCGAATCAATGAAATTTATTGTTCATGGCAGAACGCTGTAATTAATATCACATACAGGGTCTCTACGAAAGACTCAGTGAAAATGGCAAGAACACCTTGTTGTTTGTCAAGAGCTTTGTAGGCCTGGTGGACGCCACGAATCAAACATTCGGGGATCAATGACTTCTTCAGCACCTCTTGGGCGGTATTGCTATCCATGGCTGCGCGAGAAGTAGCGAAGAGCCAACGTTATTAAGGCCAATAGCTTCCAAGCAATCCGCGAGCTACAGCCCGAAACCATCAACAAGGTCTTGAAAAATTTAAGTGACAGAATGCGCTACTGCGAAGACAGCCACTTGAACGATGTTGCGTTCCATAATTAATGGGAATGTTTACTCTTACTAATAAAACCGTAAACCTAGGGAAATTTAAAAAAAAAAAAAACGTGACTTTGGACCACCCTGTATCTTAAGGAAAGCTAGTATGTTGTTTTTCATCGTCTCATTAACCAATTTACATATTTGTGTGTCCACATTATGCTCACTTATTAATGCGCCTATATGAAGACATCTTACAAGGCCTTGAGATCAGTTTTCGAATTATAAACGATTCTTAATTGATTTTTAATTGATGGCTGTACAAAATTAGGGGGCTTGAAGCCCATGTAAATTAGCTTCAAATGTAAAACAATTTAACTCATAGGCATATCAGTATCTAAATTAAGCTGTCCCCTTAACCCCGTGATTTATTAATGAAATTTTTAATTAATTTGTTTGTTGATTTTAGAAACGACTTACATTCAATAAGTGTAGTCATTGTTATAGCTAAAGCTATTGGATTTGAACTTGTAAAAAAAAAACAGGCGAAATGATGTCGGTTAAAGAAAGTAAGGAGCAAGAAAGTAATTTTAAGCTCTACGAACTCGAAATAGTCATTTAATTTCTATTTGCGTTGGAAACACTTGAAGATTTACTTTAAATCTTTTGTCTATAATTTCGGCTTATATTTTATAGAAAGCATAGAATTTGAAGGTTGGACAAGCTTGGTAGGCAACAGAAATTTAAGGTTTAGTGCTGGTGTTGTTAAGATTTGTGTTAACCTAGGTTTGCGAAACTTGTATTTAAATATGTTAAAAGTTTAAGCATTTAAGACATGTGGCTCAAATAAAAAGCTCAACCTGGATCCGCACTAAGTCGCCTCCTTTGTAACGTCATTATTAAGTAGTTTACTTTCAGTGTCCAGAAGAGAACTCGTTGAAATAAATTCGACGTGGATGACATAGCACAAAAATGGATCGGGACCCCCTTGGAAAAGAAAGGCATGGACAACACATAAGAAATGTGTTTGTTTGCTTAAGGTAAGATTACATTGCATGCCAATTGGTCAAATTACGACCATTTCGCTGTCAAATGACCATATTTTGCAAGCTAAGACTGTAAGAAATGGCATTTATATGACCACTTGGCATACAGTCTCATCTTGCCTTAAGGCTCAAATTAAAAGTGATGGACTTAAGATGGAATTAAGGTGGCGGACGGAGAAAACTAAGGTAGTTATGTACATTAAAGCGGTACTGAAAGTGCATCCTAATTTAAGCAATGTGTATAGACTATAGAGACCCTGTAGAGACCCAGCAACTCAGAGAAGGTGAAATCCTTTGAATATTCGTTCGTGATAATGCAATAACCAAGCTCACGGCCAACAGGAGCTACTTGCAGCCACCCCTAACTATGAAGAACATCTGTGTCGTGGAGTGCTTATTACAAGCAGCTGTCACGAGCAGAAATTTGCCGACACAAATGATTATTTAAGTTTTAGATTCTTTTCATGCGAGTAATTGGCGCATTCCTGCCATGATTCGTCCTATGATAAGCACTTACTAAAAGATCCACATCTCCACACAAGTTGAATGCAATGGAAGACAAAAGATCAAGGGCATCTGTATATGACCATCTATAAGTTGCTTTAAGAAACCTACATATATCACTATTCAGTCTACGTTGAGAGAGTGGTAACATTTGAAGAAGTTTGATACGTTGACTGTAGGGGGCAAGGTTATATGGATCATCCCATTGAAGACCTCTAAGAGCAAAATGCAAAAGTTACGTTGAATAGCTTCGATTAGAATTAAGTAGATATTGTAGTACTAAGTCGATTGATTGATTTATTAACAATTAAGTTAATATGACCAATAAAGTTATTTTTGGGGTCAAAGAAAACTCCAAGATCTTTAAAACTATCAACATGACAACGCATATGATCGGAAGGGAATACGTTTTCTTGAAGATGTCATATGTTGACATTTAGACGGGTTCAAGATTAAGCCATTTTTTTTAACACACCAAGTGGCAGTACTCATTGTTGAAAGATTTATAAATTTTCATATCATCAGCGTGTATCAAGATATTGCTTTAACATCATTTATAGAAAGTACAAACAAAATACGACCTAAGTGAGTTCCCTGAGGAACTCCAGATTGAGCAGTGAAAGATTCAGAAAACCAACCTCTAAATTTGACACAATAATCCCTACCCATAAGGGTAATCTATTTTATAAAACCAGGTAGGAAACCATACGCCCTGAGTTTAAATCTGGTTATCTCTTGGGACAGCTGGTCGAAAGCTTTAGGGAAGTCGGGGTATATGCAAAAGACTTCTTTATTATTTTCTAAGGAACAAGAATATGCACGCAAAAAACATAAAAAATTGTTTGCAGTCGACCCGTTTCTTACAAATCCATTTTGTTCGTTGCAAATGACATTACAAAATAGATATATTAATTTTTCGCAGACTATTTGCTCAAATAGCTAAGAAAATGGTCTGCAATTCGTGGTATCACCACGTGCACCCTTTTTCAAAACAGGCGTGATAAAGGCACTTTTCCAAAGCCTTAGGGAATTTCCCAGAGCTAATGGATAAATCGAAGAAAAACTTAAGATAAGGGCTAAGGGTTTGACTGAATTTTTTTTAAGATCTGTCATTGCAATGCCATCGGGACCAGATGAGTAGTTAATTTTTAGGAGGGAAACAAATTTCGAAATACCTTCCAAATCGAAAGAAGCAATCAATGGAAAGAGAAGTCACTGAATGATCTACTTAAATAGTCAGCAAACATTTTGCTAACAACAAGGTAATCAGAAGTTTTACTATTACAGTAACTAAAATTTGATGGTTTCGAGTTCTTCTTCCAATTAATAAAACTTCCAGAAACAATTGAGGAGCCAAGTTTCGGCCAAGGAGAAGATGCCGTGTGAAAGAACTTGTAAGTTAAGTTAGAAATTCGAGGTTATTGAGCGGAGTCCCCATTCATTCTGGCCTGTCTAGTTTTCTAATTGAGACTAGGCTTTTTATCGGAACTAGGTTTAAATTCCTTAACAAGGGTATTTACAGGACAATTACAGTTGAAGACGTTCGGAAAGCAGTCAAATACTCAGAAAAGCGTTTGGGCCGGACGAGATACCATCTTAGGTTTAGAAAGATATGGAACCATCGGTTCCCGGTGTGCAACAGGGAAGTGTATTAAGTCCTTGGATTTTTAACGCTCCCTTCGTTTACCTGCTTAAAGCAAAATCAAAATGGAACGAGCCTTGTTGTTTGAATGTATGTTTTGGAGGGGAATGGGTATCGTATTAGCTCTACTCTCCGATCCACTCTGACCTAAGTACAAGTCCAAAGAAAGTTAAAATATCTGGGGTCTAGGATGAACAGCGAAGCCATCGTGGATGACACCATCAATCATCGTGCCAGCGGGGAGTGGATGAAGTATCAGTATCTCTACAGTCTCTCAACTCTACTGTGAACGGAATGGCCACTCTACACCGCAGTTTTAAGCCTTTCGCTCGTAGTGTTAGACAATGCACAAATGAGAAGAACATGCTTGGCATGGCTGCAGGAGTTAAGAAACTTTCGATTAATTAGAATTTCGAAGACCCGAGAAAGTCAAAGATTTTGAAAGGAGGGACCTCACGAGCACTGTCAAAAATGCAATGTTGATCAACGTTTCCACAACCGCGGAAGAGAGATGGGCCTAGGTGGCAGAGTGACACGAAACTGGAAAACTTCCAACTATTTTTTGAGGTCCAACCCACAGGGGTCCAGTAGGGACGCAGTTAAGTCGGAGGCCTAGGCTTCCTTTAATCCTGATCATAGCTTCCTCGAGAAAAGGGAAGAAGGAGAAGGAAAAACTGGAAAAAGGCGGTTGGATGAAGTGGAGAAACCTGACTGTAGTTCCCTGCGATAGAAAAATACCTTTGAAGTTAAAACGTCTATAAAATGGTAACGGTCCGATTAGCCATAAGGCTCAGCTTAAAATCTTGGCATGTCCTAAGCTAAACATTTTTAACGTCTTCATGTTGTTCTACTAATTTTACAGCAAAAACAAACTTGCAAGGTCCTGCTAAATTCAAATCGAAGGAACAAGAAAAAAACCTTAGTAATTTTATCTTCCCAAGAAGTTTACATTTCTTCTTCCAATTAGCTGATGTTTTGCAACTATAGCTAATCAATCTTGCAATCAACACCTCAGTTAGACGCTGTCCTCTCCGCCCCACTTAAATACAAATTCTAAGACGGTTCAGCTCGATTTCGAATCAGACAAATATACATCGCATCGATAATCTTGGCTAAATGCCTATAAATACATGAAATGCCATAAAACGCTTCACCGAATAACCTACAAAAATTCTAGACAAACAAAACACGTTCTTCAAATACAAGTTGTGCTGGCAGCAACATCGCAGCAGCAGCAGCAGCATATAAAACTGCATGTCACGCAACGAAAATAAATAAACTAAACCAAAAGAAGCACATATAACGTCGCTGTGGCGCGCAAAAGATACTCGCACATCGCACCTCGGCGCGAGCCTCACTCCTCTGTCAATTAATAAATTTGTCGAAATGTGAAATTCAATTCGGTGCCGCTCCTGGTCCCGGTCGCAGTCCCGCCGCATAAGAATTATGATTCGAGAATAACACCGCCATGAGAAAGTGTCATCATAATAAATCAATCAAATTGCAGTTTTATGTTTTTGATACGAGCATGGCGCGGCCCACTCCCCAGCTCCATCTGTAAGAGAGTATTTGGAGAAATTAGTTCGACTGCTGCGCGCGTGTTCTACATCTCACTCCCGAGGCTAACAAGATCCCAAAGTGACACATTTCAGTGCGTCATTCGATTTAAATTAATTAATCGAGAGCCACAGCGACAGATACTTATCAAGGTACGACGAGAATCTGGCGGATTTATAAAGTGAAATTATTTTATGACATCCATGGTGTGCGCAGCGGCCAGCCGATGCCACAGATTAAGGTTTCTAGAATGTGTTACAGCGACAACGACCACGACTTAGGCTGCACCGATAATAAGATTGATCGTCTTAGCATATTTTTGATGGAACAGATGAGAAAGCCATGAATTAGCCAACCATCGAGAATGTAAGAAGGCACGACTTTACAGCCCGCTTTCACAGTTAAGCTCAAGAACAACCGCAACACACAACCCGATTAACCTCCCAATTAGATCGAATGCCCCCTCTAATTCAAGCGCGCGCTCGCGCAAATTAAACCAATTGGATGTGCACCGAGCGCACACAGAGCACTTCCTCGATCGATCATTAAACGAAGGAATACACACGGGTGTATCGGGTATCGGGTATCGGGTATCGGGATCTTCATCTGCAGCCCATCGCCACTCGAAAAATTCCAGGAGCAAAATTACTATATTCACTTGGCATAGTTATCCACTTGACCAGAAGACCGAACTGTAACAATTCGATGGTTATCTTGTGCATTGCCATGCAAGCGCCGCCGCCACTCCAACTCTGCTGTATAATCCCGCTCAGAACGGAATGTGGAATATCCAAATGAATTGGGTGGTGGTGGTGGCTTATTACAATTTGGCTGCTGTTGCACTGCACATTCACATGTTTGTGGCACTGTGCAACACAAATTGCTGCTGCTGCTGTTGGCTACTGAGCTGAGAAATCTTCTTGCTGGGTAAATTGGCATCGCGTACACTTGCTGCTCCTCCTGGGATGGTCTGATCGCATACTTTGTTTAATAAAGAGGTCACTATCCAATTTATCATAAATTCTGTTCGAATCGAATGCGCGCGGAGAAAGATGTTTGAATTTGCGCTTGCTTCCGCCATTGATGGGTAAAGTGATTAATTTAGGCGAATAAAAATATTTTTATGATTATGAGCGAGCATGACACTTGTGCGCGAGGTGGTTTAACGATGTTGACATGCGCAGACGCAGTAAACAGGAGTATAAATCAAGTTAGAAAGGGAAATTTCATATTATGGGCGGAGGATTTTTTCTTTTCATTTATTATTTATTTAAGGCAGGTAGTTACAGTCACAGTTTTTCAATCAAGTTAAATTGATTTTCCGGGTTTGAAGCTATCGACCACAAATGATTTGGTCTTTGGGACTTTGGATACCCTTATAAAGAAGTGAGACAGTGCGGCCATTAAGAAATGAAGGATTAGAGAAAGGGAGAAACCGATGCACGTTGGTCTTAAATGTCTGTAAATTATAATGCAAAGGAAAAACAGAGCGGGGTAGAGTATTCCATATTCGTATTGTAAGAAACGAATCCTTGTATTTCAATGGACGTCCGAATACAGGCTTGAGGGTATACTGATGTGCATTCCTAGCATGGCGAGTATTGCGGTTGAATTGCTGTAGGGGAGGTCAAATGATTTCGTGATGTCTCGATCGCCAATAAGTTTTACCGCACGTTTTTGAATCCTGTCAAGTAGCTCCAAATATGTAATTGGATCACCGGACCAGATATGAGGGTTATACTCAAGTTTTGAGCGAAAGAACGCCTTGTAGATTCTAGCCAGATCAGAAGGGGTGAAATATTTCTTGCATCGCTCGAGGAAGCCTAAACATTTCGCAGCGTTCTTGGCTACACCGAATATGTGGTCATTCCAACGAAGTTTGTCGTTAACGCACATACCGAGGATGGAAAGTCGTTCGGTTGCAGCGATGCAAGTGCCATTCATGGATAATGGCAGAGAATGAGGGTTTTGCTTCAATGACAGCAGACAGCATTGCGTTTTGGAAGCATTAAATTCCACTCTGTTGGTTTTACCCCATTTAAGTATGCTGTCAAGATCGGAATTCAATGAGCTTAACAACGTATGTTAAGCCGTTCCAGTTCAACGCCCGAAGATGAGGGGCGTTGCCCAGGAAACGAATATGTAAAGCTGAGGGTACTGTCATCGGCGAAGGAATGGATTGGATTAGAAGTGACAGACAGGAGGTCATTGATAAAAATGAGAAAGAGAGTCAGAAACAAAACAGAGCCTTGAGGGACACCAGCAATTATTTGGTGTGTTGCAGTCTTGAAACCGTCCAAACCAACTTGTATTGAACGGTGCGAAAGGTAATTTCTAATCCATTGAAGAAGAGTAACATCGATCCCAAATGCACGCATTTTCGACAAGAGAGCTTGATGCCAAACTCTGTCAAATGCCTTTGAAATATCAAGCGCAACGACCTTGCTTTCACCACCATGGTGAATAGATTGCTTCAACTTTTCGGTTAGATATGTCATCAAATCACCATTGGACCTGTTGCTGCGAAAACCGTACTGCCGGCCATTAAGAAGTTTTCGGGATTCGAGATATTTCATAAGCTGACGGTTTATCAGTGTTTCCATGACCTTGGAAAGAAGGGACGTAAGTGCAATTGGTCCTTTTTTGGGACGGGCTAGACAAATGCTGTTTTCTATCTACTCGGAAAGAGCGCAGAAGAATAGGACAGATAGAAAAGCTTACGAGATTTACTTGGAAGTAAGAGGCGTAGTCAATAGTAATGTCCTTGTCAACCTTAATTGCTTGAGGAAAAAAATCTTAAATTCCTGTTGTACAGAATTTCAAAAATCCATTATTTAGTTAAGCGAAAAAAAGCGACATCAAAAGTCTGTTCTTTTACGTTTTCAAGTATCTTCCTAAATTTTGAGGAGTGGGAAAAAATTCTCTCAGAATTTGTAGAAGTTACGAAAAAGTAAAGGAACGATCTCGTAGTAATTGTTTACCATAACAGGGCACGGGACTTGCAGCTTTAGTGATTTGACAGTCCGCTTTCATCGTTTCCTGTCCTCGGTGTGTCGTAGTGTAGACAAGATCGCCGAATTCATTAGCACTGCAACTGTTATTAAAGGGCCCAATGATGATCATTACGCGTATGGTAGTGGTACAATTGAGAAATGTCTATATAAGTAATATTAAGCTTACGCTTGTGCTCATAATCACAATTGTAAAAAAGTTCACAGCCATAGAGCATTTTAAGAGTTTTTAGGGCTCCATAGTTACCGAAGCCCGAAGGGAAGTATAGAACGCTGTGGACATCCTCTGCTCAACAAGAGAAATTCAGACAAGGAAGGATTTGCCACAACTGCCTAAGATCTGAATTTCAGATATGACTGGATTAACATTGCTGAAGGGAAGGAGAAATTAAACTGGTTAATCAGCTTGCTACGGAGGACTTTATGATTTACCGTGTCAAACACCTTATAAAAGTCCAAGACATCGAGAAAAGTAACAATGTCACAGTCAAGAGCTTGCCTTACGGACGGAAGCCAAACTGATTTATGCATAATAAGTTGTTGTCCGTTAAATATTTTCTTATCTGGACATTGATTATCCTTTCCGAAACCTTGGAAAGAAATGGTAAAATCGCAATGGGGGTAAACTCATAATCTTTGCTCTTTTCCAAGCAGAAGGAAAAATATTCGAAGATAAATTTGTATTTATGGGGTTTAAAAAAAAAAGGCAAAAAGGGGGTAAATTGGGGTAAATTAAGTAACCTTTTCATTAGAGGCGAAGTTATTTACTCTCTGGTTGCAGTTAGTTGTGGAACACCTTTAAGCAGTTTTTAGTTACTTTGTGTAGCTCATAGGCAGCCGAAGGAGGGGCCAGGGTGGGACTGCGTGATGTGGAGGGAGTAGATCGCTGATAAATAAGCTGATCTCTGGACTTTTCTTAGCTTATCGCAAAATGTCGCTGTGTCTAAGGCACTCCACCAGACTTCCACTTTAAACTGAAGTATTCCTTTCACTTCTTAGATATATAGACAATGCAGGGACGGAGACACCATTTGTTACCAATGGTTTTCTTCCAAGAGAAGTGTGCTACTGTAGCTTTTCGAACTAAGTCTTGCTGCTTTTTATCCGAATTAGGGCCAAATATTGTCCGAATTAAGGACAAATAGAAGAAGAGGCGTAGATGAAGAAGTTGCTAGAGTAGAGAACGTGTTCAGTTTTGTGGAGGTTAACCCCCCGAGGTAAGATGTTTTCCTAAGACGGCAATAGCAATGTCATGTGCGTAAATAATCAGCCTGCAAACTTGCCTTTATACGCAATTCGGCAGCTGGCTCACCACGAAATTCAAACTCACAGATCCTCTGGCAGATACCACCCCAAGCAGATCTATCTATCCAGTTTTTTTTTAGAACGAATGGACCCTTGACACGTCTTTGCTTATTAGGTAAACTTTCTTCTCTTCTTTACCTTAAAATTGATCAAATATTTTTACGCTGGCTATGAAGCTGATAACTTTCTCGACTGCACGCCCCTTCACCTTTTGGTTAGGCTTTAGAACTTAAAAATCTTGACTGACCACGGCGAACGAAGATAACGATGAGACTAATTTACCAATTAAAAATGCATTACTCAAAAGAACCAAACGAACATTCTCAATCCCATATGCTCTCGCTTGCCCTTAGGCTAATAAACCCAATCTGCAACTTCTTGCTTTTTTTCTGTGCCAATTTACAGCCCAATCGGAATCGACAACTCGCCTCTAACGGTTCAGTGAAATTGGATTTGGATTTGAATTTGGATTCCATTCATTTTCTATTCATTGAATTTGGTGTCATCTAATGTTTGCTTTGGCCTGCGGCTCGGCTCCTCTACTAATTTCCTTTCATTTCTTTAAGAAATATTTTCCTTCGCAAAGATCTATCGACGCTTAATGGATTTGCCAACACAACTGTCAAAATTAAGAAGCGCTTTTTTTTTTTTTTTCTTTTTGACTTCATTGCATTTTCGCTAAAGGCGCTTCTTATTATTCCACTTCTAACTAATTGGAGCACCGACATCCACTCTCGGTGGAAGGAGCTGTGCCTGCGCGCCATCCTTACCATAATACATACTTGAGTCTGAACAGGAGAGCATATCACCATCACAATCACCAGCACTTCTTTCATCCGCACTCACATAGTTTTGACCTGAATTCGCCAGGAAGTGAAGCTAGGGACGACAGAACAGTGCCACAACACTTGGACATGTTCATTCTTCAGGAGAATGACATTTATGGGTGAAACTCAATTAATCCACTTCCAGGTTTCTCTAGTTCTCTACTTCCCTAGTTCGTATACGTGTAGGAGAATTATGATCCAAAAGTGCAACGAAGAACTCCTTAAGGGCATTGTGTTAAAAGCCGAACACTCCTCGACGCTGCAAATGGACAGGTATTTGACCTAGTCAAGGTGCTCAGCAGCACCACCATCATCTACAGCGTCGTCGCCGTCGCCGTCGTCATCATCATCATCATCACCAGCACCAAGCACCTAGCATCAGAAGCTATACATTATTGGTACGCGGTCTTAATTACCCCGGCAGGCGTTTGACTAATCACCAGGTGTATGCATTATAACGGCAATCGGCAATGATGTGCAAATGGTACACGAGTAGTCAAGCTGCTGATGGTGGCGGTACATGAATCTTATCTCAGTCTACCCTCAAGGCGTGAGTGAAGTGTTACCACCAAATGTTTCGCAGGGAAACCGCGACTTCAAGCAATACCGGCTAGATACGCCAGGGAACAGTCGCTGCTCTGGCATGAGTTTCATGTTAACAGCATAAAACACTTAGGCCTCAGTGTACGCTAGCGGTTCACACACAAGGCGCACACACAATGAATGTCATCCTTAAGTGTCTTTTAAGTACGCGCGTTCTAGGTGATATATGGGTCAATTAAACGTCCGTTACCGAGTTGGGCACAACATGACCCTCATTTATGTTGTGTGTGTGTGTGTGGCGACCCACTGTGTGGCGTTTTTTCTTTTTCTTTTTTTTTCATGTGCTTTAGGGCACCTTTGGCGGTCACCGCCGCAACCGCCGGACGACATTAGTGAGAAAGTATGACAACGTCAAACGACGATTAAATGTCACTTGCGATCGCACACAGAACTGGAACACAACATGACAGCACATTATGGTCGCGTGTTTGACCCAATTGGGGGTCTGAAATGGAGGCCAGAGATTAGATAAAGTTATGGTTTTATATGTTTCAAATTGAAAGTGTTTAAGGCGCGACGACGTTATGGTGAGTTCTTGTTGAGGTTTATTTAGGCAAAGTTGTTTCGAATTTTGGGGCTGTGTTGGACTACTTATCAGGTTAAAATCGATAGAGTAACATCTAATGAGTTTTCACTGGCCCAGCTCTTGTTAAAGACTGACAAAGATACTAAAGAGCTTATAGGCTGTCTAATGAAGTCTTAAGTTGATTTGTTTTTTTTTTTTTTTTTTCAAAAAATGTCTGCAAGTCTGTATATGTTGATGCTTCTGGAAAAAAAGCCTACCGGGGTGTACCCTCTACATTTTTGTTTAACTAGTGTTAAATATTGGAATGTTTAACTAGTGTCAATGCTCTTAACCCTATCATCATTGGGATATTTTATTAAGTGGATTTCAGGTGTACGGTCGCTTCAGAACTTGAATATCTTCGATATAACTTAGTGCCCCTAATCTTTGTTATTGTCAAAGCTCTAATTTCTTGTTTTGACATTTTTTTTTTGTAGAATAGTTCTGTAAGTAATAACACAACATTTTTATGGAAAATCTTCCAAGTAGCCAATGCATTTAATATTAAATATTGCGTGTCATTCCCAAGTATTTAGCCTAATTTGCGTACGGAATTTGAACCGAGTCTATACATGGGTAGGTTTATTTAGGTAAAATTAACGTGCGTGGATTTTGTGTCGTTACGAATATTACGGCATGCCCCGTGTAGGGACGGGAAGTAAGAATATCTCTGCAGCGCCCGCCAGTGCTTGTCGTAAAAGGCGACTAAGGCGGAGGAAATCACTTCTAGGCAATTTAAACATCCAGGCGAGCCTAGCAGCATATTTAACAGCTTTAAACTGCTCACAAGTTTGCATGCAAATCCGTGGGTTGACACGACTGGAGATCACCGGTGTCATAAAAGTAAGATCAATCAAGAACTTATGTATATCAGGAGCATGCACTTGTTGAACAAACAAACTCGCTTAACCTAGCATTATGGAAATTTACGTTCAAAGAAACACTACCCCGCTGTGATCCTCGGACGAGCAGAAATGCACGGGTCAGAGCTATTCGGTTTTCGGGGGATAGCAAAATAATGCAAAGACTTAGGCGAAACCTAAGGGTCGCGAGTTGGAACGTTGGAAGTATGAGTGGTCGCAGCTACGAGCTGGAAGAGATGATGGTAAGAAGACGATTGGACCCATCTCGAAAAAATTGGAGCACGAACGACTCAGTTGGTATTGTCATGTTCAAAGGAGGGATCCTACGAACCCTGTCAAAAAGGCAATGGCAATCAAGGCAGGCTTAAAAACTCCTGGATCACACAAATGCAGAAACTCCAGCATTTGATTGGACTCAGGGATGAAGTGATCCAAAATCGGGATGCCTGCAGATATCTTTTGAGGACGAACCGGCGAACCCCACAGGCGGACCGGTAGGAATGCAGTGAAGTGGGAGCGTTATGATCCCTGTAATCCTGATCATAATCTTGTCGTTAAATGGAAAGAAGAAGAAGATTATTACGCCAATTTTTGTCCATACGCATATTTTATTGATAGCTTTTTGTCGCGGGCTAAAACGAATTGTCCACAGCCAATATGGCCGTATCAGCCACGAATGTCGCTACGTTAATATCCGTTTCTTGCTGTGCATCGCGGGTGTATAAAATAAGTAAAATCGGGCCGAAAGCGCTTCCTTGCGGAACTCCTGCATCGATTGAATTGGAGTAATCGCTTCGTCTCTTCAAGGTGTTCCTCAAAAATGTCGGCCTTTCCTTGTCTTTTTCTTTCGCCCATACCCCATTATTTTTCCGGACTGCGCTTGCATCCTTAGTTATTGCATGCCTTTCAAAGCTTTCCAGAGCGAATTGTTCGAACTTTTATCCGCCGCTGAGCTTTCACGATTTTTGAAGTCCCAAATTGAGTCCGTACAGTTTTCAAACGCTGGCTTAACGCGAAAATGTCAAGAACTGTTAAATATTCCAAACATTTGTTTCTCCTTAATTCGGAATATCGGCCGCATAAGTCATGGCAGCTTTGACAGAGATAGAAAACGTACGTGATTTCGGTTTCTTAAACTTAATTTCAAGACATTCCTGCTTTTATTCAATAACTTAATGGATTCTATGTTCGTACTAAAACAAGTTAAGAATGTGTTTACTTGCGATTCAAAATAAAGGCAGCTGAACGGATGGGGGAGTCTCTACAGACATTTTTCCCTCAACGCTTTGTATCGAATATTTACAGCTAAGAGCAGGTTACAGAGCAGGATATTCCACACTCGACCATATTATATTCGTGCTTTAAGACGGAAACCTTCCAGGCACGTGGTAGGAAACTCTTTTCGAAAACTTTATCCAGATATCCAGAGTGTGAATGTAAATCTGACAAGTCGAAGATTCATAATTTTAAGTGGAGAGATGATAGTTTCCGATAGAGTGTAAATATCTAGGCATATATTTTACGGCAAATTTTAGCATGGAAAAGCATCTCGCAGAAAACTGGGCAAAAGCTATAACAAAATTTGCGCACATCAGCAAATTTCAACTCATTGAAGCTCGTTTTTGAATCTCTAGATGCATTAGTTTGTAAGGCGTAAAAAGGACAAACAAAGAACTACCTACTGGTTAATACAGAGAATGTTTCGTTAATAAATGTAGAGCAGCAGAACGTCCCAAGAGACAAAACATTATTGAGGTACATAAATATTAAAATATTTATATGATACTAAAAGTACGAGTGGAACAGCTTAACTCAAACTATATGCCGCATAGAGCAGACCTTCCATTTTTGTCCAAAATCAGTATTTAGGGTGAAAGTAAAGATTTTGTACATTTTGTAAGAACATTCCCAACATTGCTTGAAACGAGAAGACAACAACTTAACTTAAATTGCAGAAACTGCCAGTGCTTTTAGCAAAGCGAAGAAGGTTAACTATTTCAAAATTTGATTGAGGTCATCTTCATGGAGGAAGTGTTTACCAAGAATAGCTATGCTGGTTCAGGCAAAGGCCGGACAATCACAAATAAAGTGTGATGTCGCTTCGCCAGCTTCCAGGTATCACTCTCAAAAACCTGAGTTTCTAACCCTAATGGTTTTGACATGCTCCATGAGAGGGCTGAAACCAGCAGAAAGGCTACCGACACACATCTTGGAATGTCTCCATGATGAGATGTCGGTGGACTTTTGATAAGCAACACCATACGAACGGTTGTCCAATAAGGCCCACCTGATAATGCCTTTTAAGAGCGTCAGCTTCTCATTATTCCGAATACCTGAATGTCTGGAAACCCAGGATAGAGTTACACAGATACATTTACACGACCTTTTTAAGATTGCTTATAGCGTCTCCCACAATTTAAGAGGGAATCCTAGCAGCAAAGTATGCTTTAATAGCAACTTCGTTATAAAAAAGGCAGCGTCTACTCGCTAATAGCCACGCGTGTCCTCAAGAAACGCACTGAACCTAGCATCTCTTGTCTCTTCGCCGATATCGATCTGACTTCCAAGTAGCACACATATGCTTTTCTGGTTTCACTTACAACAACATTCAGCCTACGTCAAGTTATTTCATAATAATACACAGGTAACCCTGTCTGTGACTAAGAACCCGGTTCTGCTGAAAATTTTACTGCACTGCCCCAGATGTTTGTGACCTTAAGAGGTTCCAGCTTCTATTCGTTGCGAAAATGAAAGTTCCGGGTCATGGATGATGCCCAAATGCTTCACTAAGTTGAACGCCCAAGAACTTTGCATTAGGTATGCTTCTACTTGTTGTAAACAGCATCACCTCTGTCTTCGACGGATTGAGTGACAGAGCACAAGAACAAGAGAGCAAAACCTTCAATAGCTCGCACAGTTCTAACGCAGCTTCTAGCAGTGTAGATTAGACTCAAGACCTTTATTTGCCCACACTGCACAAGATTCACGCTAATCAAACAAGTTGGAGACGACTAGAACGAGCAAACCTCCATTTCAAGTAACCGCAGTTAAAGCTTCAGCTTTCCAAAGGCATCTGGGAGCAGCATTTGGAAACTGTAACCTTCCGTCTCATCTCAGGTTTTAGGCGAAGAGAACTTTTTATTGACGAATTTTTAAGCAGAATAGTGCAGACAAAATGAAGCTTCATGCTTAAAAAACGTTCATTAACCAACTTTATGATGACATTCAAGGATTCTTGAACATAGAGAAAAAACATCTTCAACTTTCCTCCATCGCCCGCACAATCCTCCACCATCCACAAACTGACTTTTACTCAATCGAGATTATGCCATTAAACAAGATTAAGATGGTTGTGCTTTCCTACCTGTTCGATTTAGAAATCGTTTTCCCTTTTTTAACGATTATCATCCGCGTGCAGCAGCGTGCGCGCCCGGCCCTTTATTCATAAGCCATAATTGCACCATCGAAAGAAGAAAACACCCCACAGCACCATCAATCGAAATCAGTTCAATTATTTTCTCAAACAATTTTACTTTCACCTAAAAACTCAAAAAAAAATGCACCTCACAACGACCGAGAACGAGACGAGACAAAAAAAAAATACTTTCCCACAATGGCAAAGCTGGTGGATGTTGGTAACCCTTCTTCTGCCATTCACATTGTTGGTGGCATTTTAAACTGCATCCTAGTTATGACCACATCCGCCGCAGTGCGCTGAATCGCGTTTTCCCTTCTGGCTGCACCTGACCAAGTGAACTCCAGCTTCAGTTTAACATCGTTTCAATGGAGCCGCAACCGCCACCGCCACCGCCACCGATCCCGCTTGTATCGTATCCACTTTCTGATCGATCGCGATTGATCGCCGCGCGTCTGCATCGGTAATTACCGGCCGCGGGGTGTACAAGTACAATACAAAAATTCCAGACACGACCGGACGAGTGTGTGTGTGCGCGCGTCGCTTTATGACAAGCATAATGTCAGGGCGAGCAGCGAAATTGACGACTGCCCATTTTCGGTTCTTCCGGTTCTCACTTTCTCTCCCTTACAGATCCACACAGAGATATAACTATGACTAACAGCGCAGTAACCGGACGTCATCGTTGGCACTTGATCGTGATCTAAGCCAGCGCCATACTTAAACCAGGTCAAATAGATTGCTTGAACCTGAACCCGCGCCGAACCCACCTTGGGCCGCGCGCCGCCCGTAGGAGAACAATGCATAGAAGATGGATGGATGGATGGATGGACTTTGATGAAGAAGGTGCCCCGTTCCGTTTTTTTTCGTTGATTGTCAATGACTTTTGCCACTTTTGCTTTTCTTCGTCTCGTAGTTGGTAGTTGGATTGGATCTGACGACACGAATGGAGTCGCGAGTTGCGAGTTGATTGCACCATGCGCATGCGTCTGCTGGTCTGCCAGCCACTCGTTTCCCAAGGTCTTACGGCGGCGGGTGCACGAGTGAATCATGACAAAGCCGGACTTGAATATGACTATGTGTTTTGTTTTTTTTTTTTTTGGAGCTAACGTAGGTACGTCTAATTGAAAGCGTTAGTACATTCAATTAGTGCGTGGGTCTGGGCCAACGAACGATTTGTTTGATGTTCTTTTTGGAGTGATTGTTTCTCGGCGATGTGTTCTGGGAACCTATGCATCATGCACCGAGGAATTCGGTTGAATGGAGGTAGTTTGGTGGATTACTAAAGATCCGCCATCAATTGAAGTGTTGATGAGTGAAAGTTGTTATTCTTTTCATTTTCGGGTCCATTTAAGGTTAATGCGTTAGAATCTATAATTTTTATTTCGTGTTTCAATTGAATTATTGTTGATGACCTGCTAACTGAGGTTTATTTTTGTTTTGCTTTGCTTTGCTTTGTTTTGTATGCAATTG
The DNA here is from genome assembly GCA_963576555.1 of Ferdinandea cuprea. NCBI lineage: Eukaryota > Metazoa > Arthropoda > Insecta > Diptera > Syrphidae > Ferdinandea > Ferdinandea cuprea. The sequence goes on along the minus strand of OY754961.1, from coordinate 81,793,358 downwards.
AAGTGCATTGCGATTTAGAAAGTTTGAATTAAATTTTTTGGAAGTGAAATTGATTTAATTCAATCGAGAAATATGAAGACATGATTGTTGGGGTGAGGAAAGATGTTGGATAAATGAATGTGTTTATTGACAGCTCCCACTGCGCGCGGTAAGCCAATGGTGGACTAATTAGTGGTGAAATTTTGGTTTAATTGGTCAAATTGGTGGGGTGTAAGAGGATCTAGTAGATGAATCGCTTACAACTGATGCACTTTCTTCTAGCTTTCACTTTCGTTATGACAGTTTTCGAGCTAAACTAAATGACCGAGCAGTTTTTCTTCAATTTAAAAGTATTCAAAGGCTAAACACGCAACCATTTTGAAAAAAAAAAAAAAAATATTGGTCAAAGAATGCAGCGTTGTGGTACCCCAATTTTGATTCAAAATCGTTTAGACTTCCCACTTCTGCTTTGAACGTGGCATTTTGCCCCTTTAAGAATTTGCGATACAGCCCCTCTGGTGATACTTCCAATAGAAGCGATTCGTGGAAAGGCGGACGCCCCCATTTATTAGGCAGGCTTAATACAAGCTTTGTTACTTGTATACAAACGTAAGAACTAAGCCTTACGAACTAAGATTTCTATGGGAAATATTGCAAAGGAGATCGAGTTTAAGGCTGGCAGTGCGGAGGTTGAAATCAATTGCAGTAAGCTATGTGTTAACCTTTCGCAGCATGCGGGAGGTTGGTTCATTGGATCCATAAAAGGTGCAGTAGATAGAAAAGACGACGACATCGTAAATTACAAGGGTTAGTGTTCAAGAAAATAGATTTGAAAATAGAAGTGAGATCGACAAAACCTGAGAGGAGTCGATCAGTAATGAAGAGAACAAACGAAATTTAGATTGATCTGATCACGTAAGGGTTTGAGTATTCTTTGGACCACCGTTTAACAAAACTAAAACACGGAAATTAAGCTCCCTATTGTACAGTATACCAAGGAGAAGGTATATTCGGGGAGCGGACTGGTTGCGCCTACGATAAACGGTAATAGATTGACATTTTTCTATGTTAACACCTTAGCAATATGTGGGACACCAAATTGGTATGGTCAGCGTAGAGGGCGAGGGAGAAGTGTTTATTTTAAGATCATTTGCAGTAAGTATGAAGAGAAGCAGACCTAGATGGCTGCCTTGTGGGACACCACAGGTTGCTATGAGAAGAAGGATCTGAAGCGAACACTATAAGAACGGTTTACTATGTAAGACAATATCTATTTGAAAAATATGGTTTCAAAGCCTAGGGCCGACAATTTGAAAATGATTAAATAATGAGATATCATAACAAAAGCCTTACTGAAATCGGTAGCAATTACATAGACTTCGTTGCCATTCTCTAACGCAGAGAGGGCAAAGTAGACGAACGAGATGATGGACTTACATTGATAGCATAGGCTTCGTAAAAAATGTTTTCCAAGAGCAAGGGTATATGGGTATATGACAAAGTTTGGCAACGGGTTCGTTATTTCGATCCCTTCTTACTTAACGGATTTATGAAAGAAGTCTTTGAAAACTGAGGAAATTCTCCTTGTGAAAGAGATAGACGAATAAGGTTAGAAAAGGAGAGGGAGAGGTTGGAAGAAAATATTTTAAGGAATATGGCGGGGATACTGTCTGGGCCGGGTATGAATTCATCATTGAGATTTTGAAAACTTAAATTCGATTTTAGTAGGATCTAAGTTTTGAGAGAGAAAAGGGCCAAAGGTGAAGAAGAAGTTTAAAAGGTTCTTAAAGTAAGATAGGTCTGGTACGAATGAACTAGGTAAAAAGATTGTTTGAAATGGGTGGCAAAAAAGTTGGTAATGGTGTATGGATCGGTTGATGATTTGTTTTCGAAAGATAGGGAAGTAGAGTATCCGTCGGACTTTCTTTTACAGTTGACACACTTGACTTCTTGTAGCATATTTATGAATGTGACAAAAACGATTTTACGATATCATTTCGTTTAAATGAATGCTTCGCAAGGCTTGAAAGTTTCGATGGTTTTTAACCCTATTTTACGACTGCTTAACCAATATTGTTCTTGAGTGCCTGAATCGGCTCTGGATTGTTCGCATCGCATCGATCTTTGATGGCACCCCAAGTTCAATGGCGTCGCGGCGTTAAATAGAAGTGTCATGAAGGTCAAGCAACATCACAAAATAAATAGATTGTTGGACGGCAAGTGTGGCACTTATCCCCATCCTGGAACGAAAACTCGCCCAAGTCCGAAATCTTTTTGCAGAATTCTCCTCAGACTACAGCAACTCATGTTAAGTCGATGAGATCATTAGCGCGTTGATATACTCGGGTTAAGATGCATACTTGCGGCGACAGATGCAATATTTTCCGTCTAGCGCACATAATAAGCACGGGATGTTCGGGATGAATGTTCGGTTATCAATTAGTAGTTAGCAGCACCCATTTCGGAAGTAACTTTGCAATATTTCCCAACATTGACTTGGTTAAGTAACATTGCTATCTGTTCTGTTGTCGGAATCTTTGTACATCTCGTCTATTGTACTTTTAGCCAGATCCTTCTATTAATTTACCCGACTCTTCAGAAAGGAGCTTTGAAAGACCTAAAGATTGAACTATTCGAGAGCAGATCAAAGCCATTGTTTAAGGTGGGTCGTAATAGCAAAGCCCGCAGGTGTTAATTTCTTTTTTATAGGATATATGGCCGCGCGAAATATTACACTCCCACCAAACAACCTATCCACATGATAAGATTGATCTTATGATTGTCAAAGCACTAAATCTAACCCAATTAGTGGACCATCCATCGTAAATCGTAAGTCATTGGCTTGAAATCCGGGGGCTGCAATGTATTCTCCTGCGCTCAAATTCCTTAGAACACAGTCCAGTCCGCCCTTCTACTACAGCCACATCGATCAACTTAAGAGGTTCTCTTTTAGATTAATTGTCTCAATCACCCCAACACCTTACCACCAACTCCAGCCCATTAATAAATCCGTCTTACCCACTTAACCCGTGTTCCCATTAAATAAAAACCCAATATCCGCTTCCACCAGCTACAACAATCCCAATCAAAAGCCAATAAACCAATTTGATAACGAAAATGAATAACAAGCTCCGAGCGGGCGGCAATTGAAACCAGCAAAACACTTCTTCTCATGCAGTCAGGCCGGCCATTCAGCCGAATTGAATTTTAATTTTCCCAAACGCGAACAAATTAAGAGCAACTTCTCCTCCGTCTTGCTAGCTTAGCTGCTGACCATGCACGAGGAGACCACTCGTACTTAGCCGTCGTCGGACACCATGACCATGAATCAATCAACCCGACCAAGCCACCCATACCCCAAACGAAACTACTAACCATTTACGCGAGAGAGCTCTAGATTGGTACAAGGTACACGCTCAACTACACACGTTGGCGCTAAGCAACGTGCACAATGTCTGCTGCTCCTGGCCAAAGCCAAAAGTGGCTAAAAAATAATAATAATTTTCACCACCTCATTTGTATGGACACGAACGCGACGAATACACATGGGCTTCTTGTCGTGGGTTCAATGGACGTGAGGTCCGCTTTAGTTGCAGGCGGACCGACGAACGTCGTAATGGAGCTGACTACAGACCGACTTGTCATCTTGTCAATATGATTTCTATATTTAATTTAATTTTCATCCGTTCGCCTCTGTGAATTAATAAAGCCAATTGTAGCAGCAGGAGCAACTGTGGCAGGTGTTTCACTGCCGCGGATTGGTTTCATTATCAACTCATATCCATCAAAATGGCAATAATTTCACTCTGAATGCGCGCACCGCCTGAATGAAAAGCCATTTAGACCGAACCTAGCGATAATCGGTGCATAAATCTAATAATCGTATGAAATTATTAATTTGCGTTAAGTGGAGTGTACATTTCGATGTTGGCGATGGCGGTGCGATGGTGGCGTTGCAGTCTCAGCGAGTTATGTATGCCGGAAAAAGTGTTGCATGTTTGTTGGTGGGGTGGCAATTGGTGCATTCAATATTCCGCATGCATGCGGCTGTTTTATGGGCGGCTTTCTCCCCAGAAGAGGAAGGATTACGTTAATTTCTTTCTGTTTTTTTTAATGTGGAATTTACAATGTAAATGGATTGAGGTTTGGTCGGTGCGGTGCTGCCTAAAGAGGAAGTTTTTAGGTGCATTCCTCCTGCCATAAGAAGAAAAAAGTTTCGACATGGCAAAATGATTGAGTCATTTCATTGACACAGCAATGCAGGTATGAAACTTCCATAAGGAATGGGCAACACAATAAACACAACAAACAAAAGTTGAATAGACAGTAGATTCAATAGGTATCTTTTGTCTAACTGTCTAAAGCTTGAAAACAGAAAAAATTAAGCTGTCGCAAGGTATAAACAGTATGCCAACGCTAATGACGGATTTTTGACAGATTAATGTTTTAAAATTTAGAGTCAGCCCTTGACTCAATACGTCAAACAAATTTCGACCCGTAAGCGTTTATGGAAAAGCTACTTCAGTAGGTCCCCTCCCAACAGCTGAGTTTACATCTTCATACAGATATCGACACATCATTTTCTTTTTGGTTTGATAAGCAAAGAGGAAAATAAAACTCCCTATAATTCTATACATGTATGTTTGAACACTCAGCTTAGCGTGCAATGAAGGCAATGTTATCATAGGCGCCTGCCTGGCGAAAAGAACCTAACATCAAACCAAACAGAGGTATATCGAAATTCTGTATGAAGGATGCTTGCTAATCGAGTATAATAATGAAGATGGCAATTAAGTTCGTTGCCTACTTGTATGGGGGGGACGTACTGAAGTAGCTTTTCCATATACGCTGCCCGGAACTTAACATTCTACTTATCAAAAGTATTCCACCGAACACGAATTATAACTTCTTAAACCTAAACAAGCGAATGTAATGTACTGGAGAATAAGTTCCGTTTCGAACCTATTGAATACATTCATTGAAGTTTATGCATATAAAGCCGCCCTGCACAAGAAGATTATATGCAGAAATTTGAATGAAATTGATTGTAGGAGTGGGAAGGCTGATCTACATGACCCTCCCTAAATGGAATTTCAATACACCTATCTTGGCCTAAGTGTACCTCGCCGAAGCCAGCATTTCATTGACCTCAGTAATTTATTCGAAGAACGAACGAAAAGCAGAAGTAGCAGGGCTAGAACCGCTCAATTCTGTATAGCCAACGTATGGTCCTTTGACAACTTGGGCGACCTGTAAGAGCCTCGCCTTTCAGACCTCAACATATTCATCCACAGACCGAAATGATTTTATCAGTAGTTAGTAGTAACCCACCAAGGTTTAAGGACTTGTTCAAGCGTAAACTTAGCATTCAACTAGCTTATGTTCAACGTTTTTTAAAAAAAAAAAACATTTAAATTGAAAAGCTGAAAGGAGTAGTTTTTTTCTCATTTTTACTTAAGTCGTCATAATTTTTCCTTGACTCATAAAATCTCACGACATTCTTAAACATGTCTTGTGTTACTAAATTAGGTCTACAAAATGTCTCAGATGGTTTTTGTAGCTGGCATATTTCTGATTTTATATCATTTAGATTATTTACACCTCAAAATTGAAAATATTGACTTTAACTTGATGTAACTTGATTTGGGGTGATGGTAGACCCCATTACTGCAACACTTTTTTTCTTCTGAGGAAATATCTATCCACTTAAGTATTTTTTTATCTCTGTAGTTATTCTTCGTAGATAGATCGAATTAAACGATAAGCAAAGAAGTAGGTCAAGGACTTCCTAGTTTTTTTGTTAAATCATTTGCTTTGTCGTAAGTGTAAAAGAAGTTGAATATTATTATATATTATGCTTCGTAGAATGTTCCAATTATTCGATTTTAAAAAACAAATTATATTAAAATATAACGCATTCATTGAAGTCATTTAAAGTCAATTGAATTTACTGAATTCATATATTTATTTACCTTCTTTGAAGACAATTCGTCTGAATTCAAGTCTTTTGAAACAATTTGAAGTGAACTAAGTGACTTTGACTGGCTGAAGTCCTTTAAAGTATTAAAAGTCAATTAAGTCATTCCCGCCAGTGGATGCGTTCTAATAGTTGAAGTCATTTCAAGTATTTTTTAGTTAGTTAATGAATTGCTAGTTGAAGCCATTAGAGTCATTCAATCATTTGAAATCTTTTAAAGCCTTCAATTATTGAACCTTCATTCGGTTGATTGCAGTCATTTGAAGTGCAAAAATGTATGTATGTGCGAGTGCAATTCTAAGACTTCAAAGAATGCTAATGACTTCGCAGTGCGCGAAAAATGTTAAAGCTGACCATCCAAAGAACCAACAATCGAGAGTGACGACTCTATTAAAACACAACCTACTGACGCTGCAAAAGAATTTCAATCAATTTCATCACTTTGTATTGAAAGACGACTGAAAGGACGACGGCTCTGGTGGACCGCATTAAAACATCAACCTTGTCATTGCGACATTCGATTTGCATTATTTCCAGACAACCCCCATAAATCAAGTCAAACCAAGGAGTCTATTGGCTTTTTTCATTGCATCTAAATCAAGGAGACCTCCCTCCACAACAACTGCTCAGCCCCAAACATATAATTAATAATGCACAAGTGGCTCCTGGTGTTTGGTAGCTTTTTTTCAACAACTTCTCAACGGGCGCACGATTGGACGTTCGATCGTTGTTGATATTGATGATCGCGATGACGATGATGATGATCTGCTAGTGATAGCCTGCTTTGAATAGTCGTCGTCGTTGTTGTCGTCGTCGACCGTATTCTATAGGCGAACCCCTCAATCAATAGGCCAATTAGCCCATCAGACAAGGTCATGCGAGAGAGTCTCTCGTAAATTATCGTGAACCAACAACGACTCCGCTATCGCTGTCGCTGCCGCTGATGATGATGATGACAATGTCCCTTTGATTCTTTATTTTTCAAAATTTTTATTTATCGCCATGGGAATCGACGGGCATTGAGCTGCAATGAAAAATGAAAACAACAACAACAACAAAAGCGCGCATCGATCTCGTCGTAGCGCCCCATGGCGTACTGTGGAGTATGTCATTCGGTTGCGCAGTAAGTCGCAGCACCGTGTTTAGGGGGGCGAGCCACACAACGCTACAGGAGCGCGCATTTTGTTTTGTTTCCAGATATTGAAATCGTTTCTCTTCGCTGTGACGAAGACGATGGCCTAGCGTCTTTATAACTCACAAGGATGTGGCAGCATGGCTAAGTGAGGTTTCAACACTTTCCCCCACACACACAAACACACACACACATTCGGTTTATAATTGCGTGGACGTTGTAAAGTGGCAATTACAGTGGTTCGATCGATATATCCTCGGGGCATCATTCTGGGTGCAACAATGTTGCGCACACAGTTCCAAAGTTGTAAACCGCGCATCAAAGGAGGAGGTCACCTCACCCAAACAGACAAAAAGATACAGATATTACGATGTTTGTCCTGCTGCTGCTGTTGGTGCTGGTGCATGGTGCATGGTGCATGGAGCATGGTGAAGGGAAGAAAATTCCTACAGATAAATCAGTCGATTAATTGATTGCTGGACTCGGCTGCATTTTATGGAATTTGGAGCTCTGTCGAATGGGTCCGCTGCGGGTACATTTATGGCGCACCATCACCACAGCTACCACTCCTTATGGAGATGTTAAAATGCAGTCTTTGCAGTTTTGTTATCTTTTGTAGTTTTATTGGTGCTGCATTATGTTTGCGGGGATTAACGATGTAGCAGGCAATCGAAAGTGACATCGGTGTGTTGATTATTGGTCTTTTTTTTTGTGTGTGGAATTTTTATGTAAGTAAAATCGATTTTTATCGATCTGAACTCGTGTTGAGTTCGAACATAATTTTAATTATTAATTGGATATGTCCTGGATTTTAGAGTAGGGTTTTGTCCTTGCGGGGATTTCATTTAAGATTTAGGTGTTGTTTGGTTTGATGAAGAGGAAGAGGGAGCGGAAACGTTTTTATTTTAATTCGTCTGTGAAGATTTAACCAGTTTTTTTCTGACTTGCTCGAAGCACTTACGAACATATTCGAAACGGACTAGAATGTCCGATTATCTTACTGAGAATTTTTTATACATATTTCAGTTTTCCTCCACGCTAAAGGTCTTAATGTTCCATTCCCGGTTCGTCCCGGTCCTTAAATTTAGGAACTCTCTCCAGTTGTCCTATCATTTGGTGTTCATTTGGACTAGTTCGTTTTTTTTTTTTTGATTTGCGGGGGTTGATACAGAGACCTGCCGAGCACGAACTGCCGAACTCTATAAGCTTGTTGAGGATAAGTGGGATGAAGGGGATCCTTAAAATTACTGAGATACTTAGCTGAGACGGCAATAGCACTGTCATCCGCATAAGGGAAGAGCTTTTGATCTCCTTGATCTACTTATTGCTCCGCGTGTTTCCCGGGATATCAGTGTGCCCAGACACCCAGCACAGGGTAACTGAGTTGTTGGATGACATCTCGTCTAGATTAGATTACGAAATGAGCTGGGACTAGGTACCCATATCACCGCGCCCACAGTGGGCCTGTTGTGATGTCCTCGTTTAGAATTCGCCTCAGATGCCGGATGTGTGGATAAATTCGGCTAAGACTTTGAGCGAAGACGCAGTAATATTAGTTGCCTCAAGCTAGAGACTACCTAAAAGCCGAAGACCTGTTGTTGCTAAGCAATCACATTCTGATGTGCTCTGCTGTTTCTTCGTCTTCGTCGCACATTCGACAAGTGTTGTCTTGAGCAATTTCTATGACCATGAGGTGCTTTTTTACTCTGCAGTGTCTCGTCAAGACTCCGGTAACTGTGTGTATTTGCCCTCTGGATGTAGGTTGGAGCAGTTGCTTGGTTCTTTTTTAAGGAGGGGAGGATAAAAATAGTTTTGCCTGTCTGTTACCTTCAGTTTCCCTCCAAATTTCTTTCATAGACAGTTCTTGATGCGAAATTTAATGGAGCCACAGAATGGTCTAGGCATCGTAACTGGTGCCACAGATTCTTTCCTGGCTAGTTCATCAGCTTTTTCACTACCATTGAAGCAACTACGTCCAGGCACCCCGATTAATTGGACAGCGACTGTTGGTGCTGGCTAGAGTTGTGAGTAGTTTGAGATCATCCCAAACTTGTTTAGAAGTGATTTCAAAAAATATAAATGTGCTTGTCAGTGAAGTTCCTTTTTATCTTATACTAAAGAGAAATTTATTGCGATCGTGCGAAAATTTCGAACTCAAACTAAGTATGAGGGATGATATTACGACTATAGAAAAGTCCAAAAAAGTGGGTCCGCCAATGCCGTCCGTCGGTCTGTCTGTCTGTCTGTCTGTCTGTCTGTCTGTCTGTCTGTCTGTCTGTCTGTCCGTCGTCGACGGTTCGACGGATTTACTTCAAAGTTTGTATATAAGGTTCTTGGGGTTACATCTCGGGACATCTTTTTATTTTTTGCTTTATCTTTTGAAATAACGGTACCTGCCATACAAATTTTTTTGGGAAAATCACTTATCACTATTTTTCTCGAAAGTGGTTCCAAGGATTTCGGTCTTTTATTGCACTAAGGATGTTTAAGATGGGGTCAAAAATTCTGCATACTCAGATTTTGGAAAAAAAGCGATTAACGGTAATTTATAAAACGGGAAATATCTCGAAAACTAATAAAGGGAACTTAAAAAAATTTATAGTATTTTTTATACTGTAAACTCAAACAAATCTGCGTACTTAGATTTTTTAAATATTTTTTTTAATTTTTTTTTTTTTCATATAATGATTTTCTTAAATTTAAATTAAATTCGTTTTCTCAAAAACGGCTCCAACGATTTTGATAATTTTTTGTATTTCGAACAATTATGTTAAAAGTGTCCAATGTGCGAAATTACATCAAAATCGTAGGTGCCGTTTTTGAGAAAATCAAATTTTTTAATGGTTTGTGATTTAAATAAATTTCTCACCATTAATTTTCGATTCATTTTGCGACTCAAAAACCCATCTCATGTATCGAGAAAGTTTCGTATGACGCAGTCGTGCACTTTATTTAATTCTCTCTGATGCAGAGCTCTCTTGCATGTATTTCGGAAATACGGAGTTATACTCTTCCATGCTGGCGTAGAGGGAGGTTTCTGTGGTCTCTCCGTATACTCCCGCTCCAAACTCCGTCATCTGTCTTGGAACCATCGGTATACCAGACTAGTGAGTTTCAAGAAAATGTAAGTTTATTCTGTTCCCGTTTTGTATTTATATCTCGTCTAACGACTTCCTGCATTGATTCACAGCCCTTGATTGCATAACATCCGGCTGCAGGGCCTTTATGGCCGCTCGACTGTCGAGAGTAAATTGTGATGGTCCTGTTGGCAAAGTAGTGCCTTTTCAGTTCCGCGGCAGCCTGGATAACGGCAGATATTTCCGCCTGAAAAATTCTATAGTCATCGTTGATTCTAAAGGATTTGCTTAATTCTATGGATTCACAGAAGGTGCCTGTCCCCGTGCCGTCGTATATGGCGACCTCATCATCTCTTGCAACTGTCTTCTCGTCCCATTCGCTTATTTCTGGTATTGAATCTCTGCTAAAAAAAATGTCAAGGGTAGATAATCTGTAGTTGGTGTGCCGACAGAGAAGCACCATTGGGACTCCCGTGTCCGTGTGGTCTTTGGGTCTCTTAATCTGACGGCACTTTTTTCCGCCTTGCTGCTGCAGTATATGTCCAATTGCGTGAGACTAAATAGTACCTCCAGAGCTGCACTGGCTGTTGTCCTTAGAGACCCTGTTATACCCAGAAGGTATTTTCTTTCCGTGGCCTTGCACCATACAACTGCGACGTTACGTTATAAAATACAAAATTGAGCTGAGTAGGTCATTAACGGCGACACAAACAACTACCGGGCAATCGATCTTAGCATTAGCATTAAAAATTAAACAATAACTTATCATCAAATTGCTTAAACGGCATTTCCACTTGTTAGCGAAACCTTCTGAATGGAATGCAAAGACTTCAGAAATCATAGTACTCGAGTACCTACTGTATCACTAAATTTTAAATATTTATTTCCACTAGTGTCAGTAATTAGTTACGTTTCTTATCTTTCTAAATATGCGAGGCACTTCTGTTCCCTCTTAGAGTGCACATTCAGAGTGAACTTTTTTCTCAAGAGGCATAATTTCATGACTGTACTAAATATATATATAATACCAAACTAATATTTGTCTGGGAAAATTGTTGATGATATAAAAGCACCGAGCAATTACCATTCGACTGCTGGTTGTTTTTTTTTTTTTTATTAATATCTTCAACGTACTAGAACGTTTTGACCTAAATTTCCAAGTAGGATAATCTGAGAAAAAATATATTTCGGTAACCAAAACAACAATAAATGTGCTTTTGTTATTTTAACTAATAGACAGCGGGCTACTTTTTTTTTTTGCGCGAAAACTTCATCAATTTTGAATGGGAACACAGCAACATCATCGAAATTCTGAGTAAACAACAACAACAACAAGAAGAAATAGCCCGTGCGCTACACATACAATTTCTCACTTCTTCGAAGAAGTGAAACATCGGAACACACTTGTCCCATTCTCTGTATTGACACTAAACAACATCAAGTGCGCCAGAAGCACTCCTTAGGATTCTATCACAAAACAACGGTGCGGCAAGTGCTTCTTTTAATTGCGCTGCGTAATTGTTCTGTTCTCCAAACATCGAATTCTACTCCATTTCATTTGACCCTATTCCCAATCAGACCTGACATGGATTCAATGTGCAAAACTTCTTCGACTGTGTCGACAAGGCACACACACACACACACACACAGTGGTTCGTTTTGAATTTAAATATTCGGACGTTTTGTTTTCTATCGGTCTGGTGTATGTGCGCCGCCAGTTCGACCCATGTTCGACGACTTAAAGTGTGTTTTAAGTGTTGACTTTGAATTTTGATTAATTGTGCGCGCCTAAACGCGCCTTTGGGTATTCTGTATGCCATATGCCGAGAATGGAAAGAGAATAAAATAAAATCAAAAATACATCAGAACCTATTTGTAGATATTAATCAAATTATTGAACGTAATTGGGACATGATTTTAATTTCTAATTTGCGCGCTATTTTGATTGACACAGATAAGAAGACACTGAGAGAGAGAGAGAGAGAGAGGCAAGGCACACTTTGCTCGATTTTGTAGGCGATTTTGGAACTATTGCGATAAACTGACTGAGTGGCGGCAGTTTGAAGAGGGTGGTCTAAGAATCTAAAGTTAAAGTGAATCCCTCTTCTGATTTGAAATCCACTCACAATATTTGATAAAAATTGTTACTTTTCTTTAAGAGACTGTTGCAAAAGTTAAAAGAACCATTTACTGCCAAATGCCACAGTTTTTCTTTTTTAGAAAGTCCATGACCCACCAGATCTTGGAGGATGACCTGCCTACTTCAAATGGCCGAAATTAGAAAAACGGATGAATTTATTTAAAACATTTGTAAAAATGTTGTGGCACGAAAATTGGTAGTATGTTGTTTTCCCGCCTAAATATTTATAAAGCAACATGTACATCAGGGTGTCCTAACAAAAACGTTGACTTTCTATTGGGAACGGGCTCTTGGGTTTCCAACGAAATAACCGCACACCGAAATGTGCTCCTAAATTTAAAGAAAAACATCTGATATAAGGACATTTCTTCTCTAATTTCATCTAATCAAAACATAAGTAGATGATCAGTGTAAGAAGCAGTAAATACGCTTGATAAATTGATAACGCACACTTATGTGCGCAATGAATTTCTACTTGTTTTCGAAAATATTTTTGTATTATATCCAAAGCTTATATGTTCCGCATATCCATTACGCACACTTTAACGATCTCCTACATTAAAAAAATCATGCATATCGATAACGCACATTCCAATGTGCTCCTACATTTTAAAAAAATAATCTGAAAAAAGTACTTTTCTCTCTCTAAATCATGAATATTTAAGTTATTATTCAAAACAAAAAAGGATGATCATAAAATGTATGAGCCTCTTCTGTGAAAAGTGTAAGAACGCTTGATAAATTGGCAACGCACACTTATGTGCGCAATGAATTTCTACTTGTTTTCGAAATATCTTCGAATTATATCCAAAGCTAACGTGTTTCGCATATCAATTACGCACACTTTAACGATGTCCTATATTTAAAAATGAATGCATATCGATAACGCACATTCCAATGTGCTCTTAAATTTAAAAAAAAATCATCTGAAAAACTCTGAACTTTTCTTCTCTAAATCATGGAAATATGAGTTAGTTATCAAAACAAAAGTAGATGATCATCAAATTCAAGAGCCTTTTCTAGGAAATGTGTAGAAGGAGTAAAATCGTGTAACAAATTGTTAACGCACACAAGTTGTGCGTAACGACACGTTGGCCTACTTATACCTTGGAGGGGCTTGTTCCGTCTTCCAGAGTCATTCCCCAGGAATTATGTTTGAGTGCCTTTGCACTGGCTAAAGCCTTTGACAAGGAAAGCATATATCATCCAGTTCAGTTTCTTTTATGAATTTAAAAATGAGTAGTGGATTCGCGGCTGGTAAATCCTTATCTTGAATTTCAAAATGGTTAAGGCCCTAATAAAGGTTTTGCTTTTTGCTGCCTCTTGTATCCCAAGAGAATCTGCTGCCTCATTTCTAATGATGCCCTGATGGCTTGTTATCCAGCGGACGGATACCGTATTTTTCTCGCCAAGTTTATTAAGGCTTTGTAGGCATTCCCAACTAAGTTTGCATTTAATGACAAAGGAATCGAGTGCTGCTAATGGCTGCTTGACTATCTGATATTACTGCAACGTTAAATTTGTTTGCAGTTCTTCTTGAGATTGATTCGAACGCACCAGCTCCGTCATCAGCATTCGCTGCGGTCTCAATACCACTTAATCGTGTGGCTGCTCAGTCTTTAAATAGTGGATTCATTGCTCCATTCTTTTTTTTGGCTGAGATCCGTTTGGAAATTCTTTTCAAAGTTGAATTTCCTTATGCTGTCATCTCTGGGAATGGCTAAGAGTGGAAGCTTTCCGGGTAATACGTCATGTTCTTTCGATCTCATCCATTTCCGGCTTACGATTTCTTCTTTTGCCATCCCTAAGATGATTTTTATCTGTCATATCTGAGACCATTAGGTGCGAGGCAGTCAATTACTAAAGCACCTCCGATGCACAGGCACGGCAATCTTTGCACCGTATTGAGAGATTCTCTTGTTGTGACCAGACGGGTTCGTTTTTCCAGACAATCGCCATGTACAACCATCGCAAAATATTACGGGTGCAACCCCACGACTTAAACCTACCCAACTGCAGTATTGGAGGAACATCTTACCTTCCACCGCTAGATATAAGTCTTCAGAAGATTGCCCCCAGCCGGTACTCTAAAGCTTCACTTCGTCCATGGATTCAAAGCGAGCAATTAAAGAAAGGGCACCATTCCAGCATCAACTTCTATCGCAAATACAAAATAACCATTCGGACCCTGTCTGCGAGGGACATGGGTAGTCCACGGCCAGCTGGCTCCCTCTCAGAATGGTATACCGATGCCCTTAAATGTCCACTGGCAAAATCTTAGTCAAAGTCTTTATAACCGAACTCTGTTCTGGGCACTACTTAGGAACGGAAACAGCCAAGTAGCACTCAAAGCTGTGAATTCCTTGAGATTTGACTCCAAACTTGTCTGAAATGTCTAAATAAACCAGCTGCCGACAACAATGTTACCCTCGTATGGGTCCGCGTTTCGCTCTACAACTCCTTTCATAAGCCCAATTAGTTGGATCAAGCTCTCAACCTGTAGCTGTATTCAGGGTACGCTTCAAACTATACGATTTATCGAAATCGCAAACGCAAATATTCCTTCGATCACTTTCCTTGAGCAAACGTGTCATTAGGATATTAACTGACGTCCTCACTGCTCTGCCAACTGTCATCTTAACAAAATTGACACAAGCTCTACGGCTCAAGAAATGACTGAAGACATCCCATGTGAATGCCCGACAGTGGCCCAAAACATCAAAAATTCGTCTGCAACTACGATCTGATGGTTCCTTCGAGACCGGAATCTGATAAGCAGGATTATATATAGAAACTATTAATTATAAGCTTCAAGAATAGGTTTTTCCTTCGTAATTAGATAACGTTTGAACTATAAGGAAATGCTCCCCGCAAATTCAAAGTCAAACTCAAACTAAAATAACTTTTCTCCAAGTGTAGCAAATCCCAAAAAAAAAAAAAAAAAATTCTTTCAAATAATCTGCTGTCACTTTCAGCATACCCCAAATCAATTTATGATCGCGCATTAAATGTTTCGGTTTGATAGTAATTCCATCTGACACCAAGATTTGGGCGCACCACACCGCCGCGCCGGCAGCACAGTATGAAGTCCTTGACCTTGCGTTGTTGGCTGGAAACAGCACGCTTTCGTGTGCCAAAATCAAACGAATTCCTTTTGGTCCGTTTTCGGTCAAAGACTTACCTTATGATGATGATGATGATGATGATGATGGTTATTTTGAACTTTGAATCTTTGCCAAACAAAAAAAAAACAAAAAAAATCAAAAAAAAAAAAAAAAGGGACTCCACTTCGATGACGATGTTTTCCACGAAATTATGTGCAATATTTTTCGTTGATTACGACGAGGGAAATACAAGCCACATACCGAAAGTTATTTATTGTCCCGTCGTGCCAAGTCGGGATAATATTTTTTCGTCGTAGGGAGATGAAAGATCAAATTATTATTTTTGGATGGCGATTTATTATTTTGATGAAGAAAAACGGTTTCGTATGTTCGTCTCTTTGCGGATGGAATATTTCCAAGAAAATGCATCCAAACAAAATCACGACGCGACGCGAAGCGATACGGAGCAAGGGGCAAGGGGCTGGCGCTGAAGCTGAAGCTAAAGCTGGAAATGAAGTTGATTTGGTTTACTGGTGTTTCAGGATCGCATTTCAATCACCCAGTCGCATAGTGACACTTCAGTGGTTTTCCTAGAGATCGAATGCTATAGAGAGGACTGTGATTCGAATCTAGGTGAAATGTCTGTGAGAAGAAGGTGTGTAACTGTAGAAAATGGGAAAATTTGAAATGATTTCTTTTGCTTTGCTTAAATTGTAAGCTGAGAGCTGATGCTGGTGAAATAGTGAAATGGTTTTCATTAGTGTTGTTGTCTTGTGTTTATGTGGTTTGGATGTCATCTATTGAAGGAGGAGAATGGAAGGGAAATGCGTTTTCCATGTGAACGTACGGTTTTTGAAAGATGCTTCCTAAAAGATCTGTTGGGCCGTGTTGTCAGTATGAAGTTGATGACATAAACAGCTGAGGAAATTATTAATTTATGGATGCCTAATAGTTCCTAGGACGAAAGAGCCAGTCGTAATAGACTTTTATGAGCGTAAGCTAGTTTAATGAAACATCTAAATACAGCATGACCATAATGGGATCTATTATCGTTGACCCTCAAGATGTAGGCATCTATTGGCATTGGCTGCTTGTCCCTTTTGCCTGTCTCAGGCCTGGCAGCTTTAACTAAGATATCAGATATATTTTTTGACTTGGACTAACCAAGTTTATTACTCCAATTATCCAGGATTTCTTCCAGATTTTTGACTTCGTCGGAGTGCCTACTCACGTTAAGTGAAAATATATATAGGTACCTTAGTTTATGTTTCTTCTTTAAGGAAAAAAAAAACAGATGACAGCTGTACTGTGGTTTAAGCACCATTTTAGGGCCGTGTTAATGGCGTTTTCAATATACGTGAATGCACTTCGTTAGCCTCTTCGCCCCTTATAATGATGACTAAATCATTGTCATGTATAATTATATTTAAACCTTAGTTGCCTAACTTATTAAGCAGATCATTGATGACCAAAAACTACAGAAGTGGTGATAGTACTCCTGTACAGCGTCTTACGACTGATTCTGATATTGGAGTCAACTCTGATAAAGTCCAAAGATTTTAATGATATTTCTTTTTTTTAAAATGCTTTAAAAAAAAAACTACTGAATATTTTCTCAAATTTCTTTTTTTATTTGAAAGTACAATCCTTCTGGTTAATAATGGAAAATAATTTCATTGAAATGGCTGCCTCGGCTGGCCATGCAGTAGCCTACACGATCGGTCCAATTTTTAGCACATTATCGGATTGTGTGCAGCTGTATTTCACCAATGGCTTCACGAATATTGTCCTTTTAAGCGTCAATTGTCTCTGGCATGTCGGCGTAACACTTATCTTTTACGGTATCCCACAAATAATAGTCCAACGGTGTCAAATCGCAGCTCCGCGGTGGCCAAACGACATCAGTTCTGCGGCTGATAATGCGATCTTCAAAAACAGGGCGCAAAACATCGAGTGTAGCTTCGCCGTCCTGTTGAAACCAAATGTTGCCAATATCCTCCTCTTCAATTTTTGTGAACAAAAATTCGTTCAACATGGCTCGATAACGATCGCCATTGACTGTAACGGCCACTCCTTGCTCATTTTCGAAGAAAAATGGCCCAATTATGCCTCTGGACCAAAATCCGCACCAAACAGTGACTCGTTTTGGGTATATCGGCTTTTCAATGTATGCGTGCGGGTTTTCCGTGCCCCAAATGCGACAATTTTGCTTGTTTACATACCCGCCAAGATCAAAATGAGCTTCACCTGAAAAGATGATTTTTTTTGGCAAAATCGGCATCTTCTCTAAGTCGATCGCAGGCCCACTTAGCGAAGGGAAAACGCATTGGATGGTCAGTTGGCGTCATACCAAGGTCTTTATACAAAATTCGTCTCAATGATGTCTCCGAAATTTTCAATTGTTGAGAACGACGGTGAATTGATGTTGATGGCGCTTCACGCGGGTGCACGCACTGTTTTTGGCTTTTCACGCTTTGGTTTATCGATGAGGATGCCAGTTTCTTTCACTTTTTCCACAAGATAACGAACATACGGAGCTGACGGTGCCTCTCTTCGTCCAAAATCCGTACGCAATTTTCGCACATATTCTGCAACATTACCATGATTTTCAAAGTAATGTCGCAATATTTCCCAGCGTTGTGCAAGCGGAAGGATAAAACTAATTATCTGTCAAATCAGACATGAGCTAAGTGTTACCATTCGCGAAATAAGCACTAGTTGAAAAAAAAAGTTAGATGGCGGACCCTTTATTTAAGCCGATTCTAGCTTCGTCGCTATTCTCACCTCACGAGTATGTTTTCAATCTAAGTGCTGTGATATCGGTGTAACTCGGTTTAAGTGGTTAGGTTTTTCTTTACAGCCCGAACCTTAGGCTGCGATTCAAAGGTCCTCTTGGCTGTAATAAATCAAGCTAGCGCAAGATGAACCATCCAAATTTTCATCCAAAATTATTTGGATTCTCCATTACTTTCCGCAAATTTCCGGTGATAACTGTTCGCATTCCTGTCGAATATTCTCCTAAAGGGCTGTGTTTGTTTGAGGCTTGTTGGCATTAACCAGCGACTTCAAGAAGCTCCAGAGAAAGAAGTTTGGGAGGGTTCAGTCGGGTGATCTTGCTGGCTCGAATCGCCAAATCGCCAAAACGGGTAATAACACTGCCAGGAGACGCTTCCTTCAGAAAATCCATAGCTTCTCGTGCTACATGTACGGTTGCACTGTCGTGTTGAAATCACATGTTCACCAAGCCCCGCTCATCCAATTCCGGCAGTAAGATGTCGTTTATTATGACCCTGTAGCGTTCGCCAGTAGCAGTGACCGTATTGCCGATAGAGTCCCTAAAAAACCACCAATATAATTAGCCCCGAACGTCGTAGGGTTCGCCGTGGTGATTTCTTCTTCATTTTAACTCTTCGTGAGGAGACACAGTATCCTCTTAGAAATAATTGTCTTTGAAAAAGCCGTGCCCATTCATAATTCGCCTTAGGTCTATGAAATGAAAGCGTCTTGTATTAAAATCCCTCAAAAAGAGAGCACCTGAGAGGGCATTGGACTCTATTCCCTTCGTCCCCTACTACCATTACGTTATACCTGACCAATTCTGACTTCATTCAACGCTGAGCCAATACAAGCCACTTATGTCCCAAAACTTCCAACCGTCAGGCCCCTAGATTCTTCCGATATTTTAAAAAATTCCTCTAATCGTGTAAGTAGTCAAGTTTTATACAATTTTTAAAAGTACATATGTTGTGGAAGAAAGCACAAGATGGTGCTGCATCGTGACTAAGACCTCATCAGACATATAAGAAGTTCTTACCAACGTCTATATCAATGGACGATCTTTTGGAGAAGCTTGACAATCAAATGCACCTTGATAAGAACCTTTGCGTCGCTGATAGGTTTTGTGGCAAAGCTTATTTGAGATTTTTCGGTCAATCGCCCCTAGTTCGCCTGTGCAGCACCGATTGAACTTCAAAAAGCATCGGCAGGCTTACTAGTTTCGCATTGCAATCGAATGCTGGCAGTAATGGGTTCTTTGATGCTTCCTCGGATCCCTAAACTTCTTATTCGATCAAACCTTGTTACTGCTGGCTGCCTTCAACTTTCATTGCTTCCTTTTTTACATTGCCCATAACATTGTGACATTGTGAAACGCATGCTCTACAAACGAAGACCCGGGCAAAGCCTCTGATTGGGATTTCCACTGAGCAAACCTGGTTTCTGACCTACAAATTGACAGTTCTCACTTTTCGCAAACGTAAATATCTCTTGTCATGATATATTACATATCCGATTACCCAGAGGTCAAAAAGGCCCATGTTTCAATAGGGCTTGGGCAAGCATTTCCCACGTATCCATTTTCTGCTCCTGTCCAAAAAAAAAAAAAAAGAATCAATTCCCTCGATTGTGCTCGCGATAAATCAATCCTAACTGAAAACCCAAAAAACGATGCAGGCAATGAATTTCACTAGTGAATACAACTTTTACCCTATTTGCTGGGTGCCAACTCCATGACAGTGATCTTCATCATGGAAATGGATATTAATTTCAACACCCATTCGCGCTATCCAACCAAATCGAGACCGAGAGACCGGAGTATCTGCAACGACGATGACGACGACTGCATTAGGCAAACAAATCGATAGAATCGCACATTTATCTCTACCGCCACCACCACCACCGCCGCTTCCACTTGGACCAAAGTCAAGATCGAGTGTGCCTGCGCATTGGTCACGACTGCTACGACGAGGGCCGCCGCGCCGGTGGCTGTTAGCTATAGCGGCGCTCGCGATAAGATACATATCTCATTCTCATCCCATCATCGTTATCATCCAGACGACCAGCATTAGCACACTGGCTCGTTCCTGCAGCTTCGCCTCTACCGGGGCTTGAAACACAACGGACCAGATACGAATCTTATCTCGCGCAGATGGTTTGTTTGCGATATTCACGATCGCGCAAATAGATCCGCGCAGATCTGGGCTCTGGGATCAGGATCACTGAAGCAGCACCACCTTTCGGGTGGTGTTAATGTTGGAGTTCTACATTTAATTGGAATCTAGTTACGAGTTGATGTTCATGGGCATATCGTTTGATGTCTATCGATGTTAACTGTCAGCGGGAACATTCCCAGCGTACAGCGTGGACGCGCACGCACTTCCTCGTCCTGGCGAAATGTAATGTTTTATTAGCTGACGGGTCTCGAAGATCTATGGTTCCATAAATCAGGGAAACAAATCATCGCGAAGATGGCCTTGGGATATGTGAAATTAGACATGATTTAGAGGCAGCCTGAAAGTCGGATCTAGTTTTTGATTGACCATTCTCACACCCTCCATGGTTCCATCCGAAGGCAAGCGCTCATGCGAATTAGAGAGAAGACGAATTATCGTTTTCTCCCTTTTCATTCATTCATTCAATTTCTATGCTGCATTTCCCGCAGAGTGCACGCGAATCAGTCAACGTGACTGTAGCTGGCTGCTGCACTATGTTGTGTCCCATACCTAGTCTCTTTCTCTCAGAAATCAGAGATGCAGAACATTGGAAATGGGTGATTTGGTGCATGTTATTCAATTCGGTTACTGATACAGTTAGTTGTTGTCGTCGTTGCCGCAGTTGTCGTTGGATGGGCTCCGCTAGTTTGCAAACTAACGGCCCACTGCACTGTAAACTGTAATTCCAGCCCAGTGGGATATTGATACCGCTGCGAGTAGTGATGATGGTGCTAGTGGGAGCTCCTCAATCGAACCATTCCATTGTGCCACTGCGTACATCAAGTCTGGCTTCTGATTGTCTATCTGATCGAACGATTGATTTTGTTTTCTTCGACGTTTGCTCTGGATAGGTGTGTTGTGTTGTATTGTTCTCTATGTTTGTGTTTTGATCGATTGCGCGAGGTAAATGTGCCAGAAAGTCAACAAGGGCATGCCTAGTTTCGAAAACAAAGGATGGGCATTTGCAGACGATATGGAATCGGGTCGATAGAGTGTAGTTTAATCACGTATACCCTTTCCAAATGGCATTCTGTTCATGGCGGCCTACTGTATTAAGGAAATTTGGTTGAAATTCAGGATTTAGGCACCTGGGAAATTTACCTAACAGGTCTGGTGTTTTCAGACAATCAATTGTACCATTTTCAAAATAAAAAAAATAAAAGGAAAAGACACAGTACAACAAGTCCCCATCATATCCGAAACTGGTAGTATGCGGATGGTGACGACGATGATCTGGATTATGTTCCTGATGAAGTCATAGCTTTCAGAGGCCAAAGAGCAAAAAATCTTCCGGCGCTCTTCTAAAGTCTTGGTACAGCAAGATTTCCAAAAACAAAGTGGCCAGCACCCTGAATGAATGTAACCAGAAGGATAAAATCAAATACCAAGCGACACAGTAACAGTCTAAACGTATAGAGAGCACGAAAAGAGGAAGGTATGAGTCACCTCGTAGCTTCAAATAACCTAAAGTCGGGACTAACGCGACCATTAAACCGGGTCCATCGACATCACAGGTAGTTCGAACCTTCATCGAGGTGGTAAGGGACCAACTGCAAGACGTCATCATAGACGAGAGGTCGATGACTGGGATGTCGGTTCTGAACTTGTAGAGCAGCATCGAAGGCAATCTTCCAAAGATGCTGAAGGAACACGTACAGGCTAACCACGGGGATACCGTGCCCGGTTTCGACTCCGCGTAAGTTGTCCAAGTATTTCCAGGGATCGCTAAATCCAGTGAAGCCTGGGAGGGTTTAAAGCTAAAGGGATGGGCAGTCTTTAAGGCAGAAGATCCATAGAAAAACAGACTCTCGTTTCTCGTTTCTGCTTCTCATAATTATTGGGAAGAGCCTAGGAGCACTAGAAGAACCCGTTTTAAGGCTTAGGTTTGGCATACGGTTTGCCAAACTTAAGATCTTTCGATCAACAGGTCCCAGAGAGGGTCAGAAAATCGACTATAACCGGGCTCCAAGACAAAAATTACAACCTCTTTTACAAAGAAAACGGAAGTAAGCCGAGAACATGCATTGCATAAAGAGAGGATGACCACAGAAATATCTTTGTTTTCTGATACCTGTATCGGTCAAAACCGAAACAAAAATGTTTGCATACAGTTTGTCCTAATTGTTCAACCCTTTCAATCGTTATTAGCTGGTACTGTTTGAGAGGCTAAGAGTGGATCCTCTAAAAGAGGATAGTGACTGGGATTGTATGCTTCTCAGTGAAGGTAGATGACAAGTTAGGCCTTGGTCGGATTAACGTTAAGACCGCAAATAAATGGCCATTTAATCAGCTTCTTTACGACAAATTGTAGCGCAAAAGTCATCATCCTATCGGAAGATGTTATAAATTTTACAGAATTTTGGGAAATGCTAAGGAAGACAGCTTTTACTCGAAAATCATCACGAGCGACGAAGCCCAATCCCTTGTGTTCGCTATTGGCACTAGCCGACAAGATCACCTGATTTTGATTTAACCGTTCCGGACTCCTTTTTGTGGGTTTTTTTTTTTTTGAAGTCACGAGCTTATATGAATAAGCTTTAGGCTCTTGAAGTCCTCCAAGAGAATATTCGTCAAGATTGCGATTATTGCGCCTAAAGTTCTTTCAAGAGTGATGGGAAATTACATAAATCGGAGTCCAATATTCGTCAATGCTGGCGACATCAAATAAACATTATCCAAAAGCAGGACCAACGTTTTTCATTCATAAAACAAAAATTACAGCCACAAAAATTCAGGTGACAACTTTTGCGCCACCTTTGTATGAATTCCTTAATATGAAGAGAATTTTAGATCTCCCGTTCAAAATATTGTTGCAGCGCGACTATGGGAGAGGTATAACATTTAGATAACTTTAACATCCAGGTGAGCCTAGCACACCAGCCCGTGGGTGTCATTAAAGAAAGACCAAACAAAATAAGAGAAGCTTAAACGTTTTGATTTTTGAGTTTTGATGAACCATTCAACATGGGTGATGAAAGCCAAGACTCCCGCCAACCAAAAATGAACCTGACCAAAATGAAGTGAGGATAGCAATATCCAAACTGAAATCCAACAAGGCTGCCGGGCCGGACGGCTTAACTGCCGAACTTTTCAAGGCAGCGGGAGATGATTTGGTAGAGAGCATACACCAGCTCGTCTCCAAGATTTGGTCAGAGGAAAGTATGCCTGATGAATGGAACCTCAGCATTGTTTGCCCGATCCACAAGAAAGGAGACCCTCTTAACTGCGCCAACTATAGAGGTATAAGTCTCCTCAACATCGCATACAAGATCCTGTCTGCCGTGCTGTGTGAACGCCTAAAACCATTCGTCAACGAACTGATTGGACCCTATCCACAACTGACCAGATTTTCACACTTCGGCAGATCCTGGAAAAAACCCAAGAAGTCCAGATCGATACTCACCATCTTTTTAAGGCCGCATATGACAGCATTTATAGAGACGAGCTATACAGAGCCATGTCTAGTGTTGGCATACCTGCCAAACTCGTCAGATTGTGCAGGATGACGATGGAGAACTCTCGCTGCTCCATTAAGGTCGGAAACAATCTCACCGAGACCTTTGATGTCAAAAAAGGATTTAGACAAGGCGATGCGCTGTCATGTAACTTCTTCAACATCATACTTGAGAGAATTGTGCGAAACTCGCAAGCCAACACCAGGGGCACAATTTTCCAAAAGTCTGTGCAACTACTTGCTTACGCCGACGACATCGACATCATTGGCAGAACACAGCGAGCTGTCACTGGTGCGTTTGCAAGTATCAGTACAGAGGCGGCAAAAATGGGTTTAGAAGTGAATGACTGCAAAACGAAATATATGCTGTCAACAAGAAGGGACGCACAACATCGACGAATCGGACAGAACGTCACGATAAACAGCTTTAACTTCGAGGTAGTTCGGGACTTTATCTACCTCGGCTCCGCTATTCACTCTGACAATGACATATCGTCTGAAATCAAGCGAAGAATTACACTTGCCAACCGCTGTTACTTTGGCCTAAGGAGGCAATTGATTACTAAGGCCTTGTCGAGAAACACCAAGGAGACTCTATATAAGACCCTCATCATCCCAGTCCTGCTGTATGGCGCAGAAGCATGGACGTTATCAAAGGCGGATGAAGATCTCCTTGGTCGTTTCGAACGCAAAATTCTTCGAGTGATTTTCGGTCCCGTTTGCGTTGTCGGGCTTTGGAGGAGGAGATTTAACAGCCAACTCTACGAGTAGTACAGCGACATCGACCTGGTCAGAAAAATATGGATTAGTCGTCTAAGATGGCTGGGACATGTAGAGCGAATGGACACCAACGCTCCGGCCCAAAGAGTCTTCGAATCCAACCCGGAGGGACAACGCAGTAGAGGAAGACATCGCCTAAGGTGTCGCGCGCAAGTGGAAGGGGACCTCAACCAACTTGGAGTGCGCAACTGGAGGCAGTTAGCCAAAGATCGTGCTAACTGGAGAGGCGTATTGGTTGAGGCCCAGGTCCACCCCGGACTGTCGCGCCACCTAAGCAAGTAAACGTTTTGATTTAATGATGCTTGGCATGTCTTAAAACCCCGAGATCACGCAATCGTAACAACTTGACCTCAGAGATTTATCCAAACCTGGGAGGCCTGCCGAAGCTTTTTTGAGGTCGAACTGGCGATGCGGTATGGATGCAGTAAACACTCAAACTTTTGTTTGAAGATTACCTACGAGAAGGTTGGAATGTTTCCTTAAGATGATCGGCAAAGATGTCAGGCTTCCTTTTTTTACAATTTGTTTAGGATTCTCACCACCTTCCATGGGGTGTATTCTCTGCATTTGTGGTGATTGAGTTTTATCAAATACCTTCCAAAACCTATTTAGTTTTTTAAAGCGTTTTAAACCATTTTAAACAAATTTTCGTATCCTTTACTCTTTTTAAGAGTCGCTTAACAATCAAATCTGAATTATAACCAAATTTCAAACTAACATAACATTTCAGAGTCACTTCGACGACGGCCGCTCTTGCATTTTATCTTAAACATCCCTCAGTCCTTATCTCCATATTATACCTTTGCAAAGTAACAGTAAGTCTCACTTTTTAAGTCATTACACTCTCACTGCTTACATCTCATTGCAACAAAGAAAAAACAAAAACAAAAAAAACAATTCACAGACAATTCAATTGAATACATATTTTTATCTGACATCTTGATGCAAATGTCAACGACTGCATTTCGCTCGAAAGCAAACGAAATGAATTTCACTCTCAATCCCGAAAATGAAGTGATCCGTTTCATGGTCGGTGCTTAGCTGGATCGGATGATTGCATGAAATAAGTTGTTTCCTGGGGCGGTAAACCAGCAGAGGGAGACT
The DNA here is from genome assembly GCA_963576555.1 of Ferdinandea cuprea. Classification (NCBI taxonomy): domain Eukaryota; kingdom Metazoa; phylum Arthropoda; class Insecta; order Diptera; family Syrphidae; genus Ferdinandea; species Ferdinandea cuprea. Next base: position 81,767,620 of record OY754961.1, on the reverse strand, counting down.
GAGAGAGAGAGAGAGAATTTCGCGTAAATTATCGCGATCACTGCATCTCTCATGCAACATTCCCGTAATGTGCAGCGCAGTTGCGCACACAGTTGTTTTGTTGTATAGTTTATGCGCCTCTGAGGTTTATGCAAATCGCATGTGACTTCCCTTTTATTTGGTAATCCGTTTTGGGGGTAGAACACGCGATCTGCGCATGCTCATTGCATTTGTCATGTTTTCATTTATTTTTCTCTCTCTCTGTCTCTCTTGAGAAAATAATTTATTTTATTTGCTTATGTAAGGAAATAATCTCAGTCAAGTAAAATGTCATGCATCTTATTAAGGCATTATGCTCACCAGGTTGTAGCCTGTAGATCGTTATTGATTAGGAAGAGCTCGTGGTGAACTTATTGGAATGTGTGTGGAATGTGTTTTGAAAGAGAAAAAATCGAGTAGAGTGAAGACCTGTCTATTTGGCGTGCATTTTTTAGATTTATCTAGAAGTCACCATAATGACTATATCCCGTGACTATAACAAGATAAAACTTATTGGCGACCGAGATATTGCGAATTCGCTTGACCCTCTTAGTTATCGTCGTAATGCCTCCTGCCTGTCATTGTTTTATCGCTAACTTCCATCGAAAGCGCTCGAACGAAATAGCCAGTTGCATTCCACCACTTCAAGATTTCAACCGCAATACCCTTCATGCTAGGAATGCTCATCAGTTCACCCTAAAGCCTGTATTCGGTCGAACTGCGAAATTAAAGGATTCGTTCCTCTGCCGTACAACACGAATGTGGAATGTTCTACCTCACTCTGTTTTTCCTGACCATTACAATTTACTAACATTTAAAGTCAATGTGCATCGGTTTTTCATCCTTTTTTCTAATCCCTCATTTCCTTAACGCCCGTGCTGTGCTACTATAACATTATAAGGGTGCTAACAGTCCCTTTTGCACGTGCAAATTATAAAAAAAAAAAAACCGTGAATATTACCAGCTATCAGAAGAGTTTTTTAAAAGCAAATTTGCTTTTGAATTGTTTAAATCACTGAACGCCTTCAATGTCAGGTTCAATGGGGAGAAAATTGGCCCCTCTTACTCGTCGGCGGTGAACCGTAAAAGTGCAAAACACTGAAGAAACGCGCAAATTAAAATAGGCACCTTTCGCAAAGTTGCAAGAGTATTCGGGATTCCGGAAAAAAATTAACTAAATTAAAGTTTTTTATTACGTCTATTAAACTTTCGCCTTTTTTTGAAATCAAAGCTGTTCCTGTCTTTTCAAAAACAATTTTCTCTCAATTTTCCCCTTGTTGTCCCTTTGGTCTGTCAAGGTTTTCGACTTCTTTATGTCTATTAAACTTGAAAAAGAACAGGGGGTAACTGTTGAAAATTGTTTTAGAAAAGACAGGAACAGATTTGATTTCAAAAAAGGCGGGATGCCCCCTTGCTATAAAATTCAATAAAAATTGATATCGGATCACGGAGTCGGACAAAATTCTGAAAACGTTATCCCGAAGGCCCAAAATCCCGAAAATCTAAAGTCCCGAGAGTGAAACTAAAAATTTTAGGGAGCGTATCGAGATCCCGGTTCTTAAAATACTTTGTTTATACAGTTATAAATAATCTTCGCACCGACTCCAAATCTAACAATGAAATCATGCAAATGGGGTTGCAGGCAGGCAGCATGCCCTGCATATTCCATTACCTGCCAGTCTATTTTCGGGAAATTGGATTTTCGGAATTGTGTCCCCAAACCGTCCGATCATCCCAAAGGTTCATAAAGTTAGTTGTAACCACTCTGTAATTACTTAAAGAGATTGTCACCCCACAATCAAATACCGTGTTTCAACGGCACATTATAAATATCGTTTGGGGAATTATTGTTGCTCTCAATTATTTTTCCATTTTTCTTAGAATTTTTGAGGAGGTTCACTGCAAGGATCAGAATTTCCCACAAACTGTGTGGCGACCCTTAACGATTTCGATCATCATTTTGCCAGTACATTCGAAGAACGAACCCGACGGTTTGCAATTAGCAGCAGCGAATTTATGGAGTTAAAAAAGTAAAGTAGATTGGGAAAAAGAAGAGTAGATTTTAAAATGCATTTCATTGGGAATATGGGTGTACTTTTCCCACCTGGTCAAGGTTGATTTTTTGCTGTTATATATTTGACATTTGTCATTGCTCAGTTAGCGTTACCACTTTTTCATGGACATACTTAAGGTGCAATCAGACGGTCATCCAAACTTGTCATCCTGAAGTCACTATGATGTAGAAGTTATCCTAAAGCAGTCATCCCGTCTGAAATAAACAAGTTTGCTGACGTCATCCGGATGACAAGTTTGGACCGTCTAATCGGACCTTTACACCCGAACATTGCTGACAAATTTTTGAATTTTATTATTAAAACAATTCGCTCATTTCGAGTTGAATAAGCGATACTGCCGTATTTGGCGCGATAAGCATCCTTAGGTAATACAAGAGCTACCCATGCACCCGAAAAAATGTACTATTTGGTAGGGTTTTGATCTGGCGGAATTACTGGCCCGTTTTGTTTTTTCAAAGATGACCATGAGGTCAGTTTTACCGTCAATTGCGCCTGCTTTTGAAGGTTTTTTTGTTTTCAAATCGCACGAGCTGCACCAGTTTGGTTGTGGTTTCGCAAGACAGCGCGACATTTTAATTGAGAAATGAGTTCGGGGGCAATTTATCGCTCTCTTTAGACCGATGAATTTGCGGACTAAATCGTGAGATTTAACTATTTTAAGCGGATAAGCCAGCGTGAATTGCAGCCTTGGAAGACAGCATTACGAGATACCAGCCAATATGATCAAAAAAGTGAATCAAAATTGTACTCTCCATATGGATCACTTAAATCGTAGTCGTGTAAACATTTAAATGAAATAATGTTAATGGCAAGTATTGAAACTCTGTTTTTGAGACAATTAAAAACTAAACCCTCCCGATCCATGAAGAGTCCCCTTCCATTCTCTGCGATACCGGACGCACTACTTCCAATTTTCCAGAACAAGCGCTCTGGCATCCCGATGGCTTGGTTTTTGAAACAAAGGTTCGATCTTCCTTGTCGTCTCGAACCTTAGGTTGGGATGTAAATGTAAGAAAGAAACTCTCCTCGGCGTATCATACTACTTTATAAAATGCAACGTCTGCCTCTCTGTCCTTCAATACCTCGAAAATCATTTAACCAAATTTCGGGTTTTGTGTTTTTAGAGAAGAGTCGTAAAGATGTAGGGGGTAGGGTATAAGCTATATCTCGAACTGCCCGGCCGATTTTAAAAATTATTTCAACCTTTTGGATGATCAGTCTAAGTTACCTAAGAAGTGAGCAGCGCGAAGAGTAAGACGGGAACGGGGCTATTCCTGGAGGAACTAATTTTAAAAAGTCTTGCAGCTTTGTAAAATTGATAACCTACAGATGAGTATAGGCTACTTAAGTACATTATTTCACGCGAGTGGAGCCGCGGGCGTAGTCTGATATAGTAAACGCATCATGCACTAGCTTCTTATAGATGTGCCCGCGACTTAAGTCTCTGGTGACCTACACCTACTGCTGAGCATGCCTCTTTGGTTTAAGACGTCTCTTATCAACATCGCACAACCCGACTTACAATTACATGCTGACCTCAAACAAGTTGATTCACTTTACTGAATTTTCGCAATATACCTCTTAAGCCTGCCAGACATCTAGTGAATTTTCGTGGCGGCACCTGACCGGTTAACCTCTTGGCAAAAATGCCAGATGTATACAATATGACGTACCCACGTTCTTAAGTTAATAGCTTCAGCTAAAAGCGAAAAACATTCATCAGATTAAACAGTATAAGGGTGAACCGCAACAGATGCATGAGGAAATGGATGGGAGATAACTTAACCACATCATCACATATGTGGTATATCTGGAGACTTCAAAGTGACTCCAAATGGCATCTAAAGTCTCGACATCAACCTTTAAACTTCCATATCGTTGTTCACCTTCACCAGCTTAACTAAAGCCTCCTCTGTCCAAGGACACCCCACTTTACATCTCAGCCGCGTTATAGAACGACAAACAAAAGAACTCCCGCGTAGAAGTAACATTGCTGCGTGTGGAATTTGCCTTTCATGTCCGATGCACAACAGCTATCCACAGGTGTCTCCACCACCACCACCATCGGGCACACAAAAGTCCATTTTAATTATGTACTCCGAGTGTGAGATACGAAATGCCACCCCGAGCGATTAGAACATTGTCACTTCTAGATATTTGCTGATGGTGGTTGGTGTTCGGCCGAATGGACACCACCCAGCAGCGAGCGCACCAACAACGACCGCTCACCATTGACCAAAAAGGCGGTGTACCTACTATGTGCGGTGTCCATCATTTTCATGTGGCGCGGTGTGGTTTGGTTTGCCCTTGAGGTTCTTCTCAAGATAGCCACTATGCTACCACACCACGTAGTGGTGGGTCTCTTCGGCAAATATGCAAAGGAATCGATGATGGTATGAAACTATTGCGTATGCACATATGGCCGAGGATATCGCGCGGCGCAAATCAAGTAGAAGAAACACACTTGACACCTATTGGGTGTACTTGCGCGTTCCTCACACCTTCTTGCGGCGCTGGTGCTGGTGCTGGTGCTGGTGCTGAATGTGGTCAAGTGCTGGTCAGGTGGTCAGCGAATAAAATGAGCTCTCGCATTCTAATTATTTATTTTTTTTTTTTGTTTTGAAAACAGCGTCGTTCAATGAACTGCTAGTGAGTTCGGTGTCATCATTTGAACGTCATATGGGATGCGGCTTCCCATGTGAGGTTATCGTGAAATTGATAAAATCGCACAAGTGGTTCTGGGAATCGATTACGGACTTGAGATGTCAGCAAATGATAATGTCACGTTTCTAAATGGAAGTTGTCGAGGAATTATGAAGCATCGTTGGGGGTTCAACAAAGCTGTGGATCATTGGGTACGAGATTTTCAACAACAATGTCATGTGACTAAATGGAATTGGCAAGGCTCAGCTCTAGACTGCGAATCTCAGCATCCAGGTCAGTGGTACATGGTGAAGGAGCCCACTGAACTGCCAAGACTGCCTAAAGATGTCAACAAATTTCAAGGAATTACTCGGAATATAACAGGGGAGGAATGCTATCGAAGTTATCAAAGAACTTAAAAAAAATCAATTAAAATAGGTACCACAAGGCTGCATACTATGGCCTATGCTAGTCCTTGTGGGTCTAAAATACGATGTCGCACTTCCACGCTGATGCTATAGACGAATTTCTAGGAATCCTTCGGGGTACCACAAGGCTGTATACAATCGCTCACACTGTTTCCAATGAGCGCACTCATAATTCAATCAGCCAGATTCAGGCATGTCGTTGGAAGGAAATCGAATGCCATTTCCAATCGCCCTATTTACAACCATCCAAAGCAATAGAAGGTATACCAGAGTTCGTAAAGTTCCATTAACCTCTCATTTCGCAGGTAAAACTTAGAGTCAAGTCATAAACCACACCCGATGCAATTACAGTTAGTTGGAACATTAACGGAATTAGGTTACTTCTGGAGCCGCATACATGCAATTTTAAATGATTTCCATTCAAGCAGCACAAATACCGGACATTTCAACAGGTGGTTTCGTTTAAAGAGCTCAAATAGCAACTATTTGACCTCTCGTAACAGTTTAACACACTTAATGTGCTTTTAGACGAACAGAGTTTTTATTTTCTCGAAAATTATATACGGCTTTCAATCTACATTCTACGATGGCTTTTCAATTTAACCTCCAATCTTGGTGGCTATTTTTGCTCTTTCTCTTAGCCACACGTAGTTGAAGCTGAAGTTAATTATGCACATAACTCCCCGCCTAACTATCAACCGGAAGATCCAGTTCTCGGGCAGTATAGCATAGCAAAACATTGGTGCACTGCCAATTGAAAGATTGCAGCACATTTGGTGGTTGTGTCCCAATCACTAGAGTGGTGGCGGTGGTGGCGTGAGCGACTCCACTGCATGTAACACAACGTTCCAATTTTGCCGGGCAAATTTACGAGATCATAATTACTCGAACTTAATTGCTGCACACAAAGTTTTAACAGTCGATCAGTTCGCTTGAGAGTCGTCGCTCGTCGATCTCGATCTCGATCCTATCGAATCGTTACTTCAGTGCTGGATCCGGTTTGAGTGTAGTACACTTGTATCTTGTTGTATAGGGATAGTTTTAGGATAAAAATCAAAATTACGGCGAGATATGGAACGGCTTGCAACACACTGCGCACTGACGATGACGACCGACGACTTGGGCTTTATGGTGACAGAAAATCATTCGGTTGATTGGTTAGATTTATGATCGTTGAAAGTTTGGTGACCATTTAGCCACTTTGGTGCGGAATCTAATCTAGACATCGTGCAACTCGCAACGAGACAAGATACATTAATTTGCACTCGAATGGGGGGAATTCGGCTTCCACTTCGACTTCGACTTCGACTTCGATACTAATTAGCGAGTTGCGTAATAAAATGAATGAAATTTTTTTTCTCAGCCACCGGTGGTGATTTTTGTGTCGCTTTTAATGAGATGGTTAAGGATTCGCACAACAAGTTTATCGACATGAGGAAATGTATTCGAAGTGCTTCCGTGAAGAAGCGGCGCGCGAATTACTTACTGGAGTTTATCGTTGTGGGATATCGTGCTAACGAGGCCGGTAACGATATGGAAATTTGTACAGCCAGCGGTTTAACGAAATTAAAAATGTAGGCGCCACACATATAATTCGCGTTTATTGGGGGGCAGGTTTTTTTTTAACTACTTAAACTTAACAACAAAGAATGGAATAAGGAGTATATTTGACCGAAAGTTTCAATATTGCAAGCTCCAATGCAAGTGGCTCATTAACAGGCGAATACTAATTATTGCAAAATATGATAATGAAAGCAAAATTAAAGAGGAAACTTACCATTATTCAGACTTTGCTTCATGTCCATGTTTTGTGGATTTATAGTTGAATGATTGTAGAAATCTCGTACCACTCGCGAACGCGAATGCGTGATCCCGAACCGCACATCACACATGCAGATAGAAGATCTGAGAAAACCAACGGATATTAATTTTACGCACACAGATTCGCGTTATTAAACTTTAAAGCAACTTATTACATTGAGAAGGACGCAGACTATACAAAAAGATTTGAAAGAGATATAGAAAGAGATTCACATTTTTTTTTAAAGGAACAGGGAATTTTTTTTTTTGATAATAAATTGGACGGGAAATATTGGAAAACAAAAGAGAAAGAGATTCACATTTTTTTTAAAGGAACAGGGATTTTTTTTTTGAGAATAAATTGGACGGGAAATATTGGAAAACAAAAGAGAAAGAGATTCACATTTTTTTTAAAGGAACAGGGATTTGTTTTTTTCTAAAAAATACCACTTCTTTTATGAGAATAAAAGGAAAACAAAATTTAGACAAACACTTTTAAGCACTCTATTTGAGATAAAAAAAAACTTTTAGGCAATGAGAATAACACTGGTAAACCGCTTATTTGACCGAATTTTTTGCGCACACGATTTTATTAAAGACACACACACAAGAGGAGGAAATTTAATAGGCGATATTTTTAACACAAGCACTTAACGAAACAAAACGGACACAAGCAGTCGCATATATTTCGGACACGATTTGCTGAAAAATAAAAATAAAAAGGTTTAATCTTTGCCTGGATGTTAAAATGGAAGTTATGATAAAAGGGATTTAATTGAATCATATGACAGATGACAGGTGACAGCTGACAGCTTATATGCTTCAGATCCAAAATTTTGTAAGCTTTTTCGAAAACTTGCAGAAAACCTTTTGTATAATGAGAGATAGGAAATTAGTGAACGAAAATAGTATGTAACGGGTGATCCAAGTAGAGATAATTTTTTCACTAGCCTTTTTTGACAGAACGCGTGTGAGTCGTGTCATGCTGTCATGTTATTTTTGTTTAGTATTGTTTGGCATTTTATAATAGAAAGACTTACGCGTGAACAACGTTTACAAATTGTTCAACTTTATTGTGAAAATTCACGTTCTGTGAGGAATGTGTTTCGTGCACTTCGCTCAACTTATGGTCAACATAATCGGCCTACTGAGCGCACTATTCGCAACACCATCAACCCTTTTTGAGACCCAGCATTCATTATTGGATAATATTCGACCGAATAGACCACGTCCAGCACGCTGTGAAGAAAATATAGCGGCCGTAGCTGAGAGTGTACACGAAGACCGTAGAGAGTCGATTCGGCGCCGTTCGCAGCAACTCGGACTGACGTATGGAACGACTTGGCGCATTTTACGTCAAGATCTTAAATTGAAAGCGTACAAAATACAGCTTGTGCAACAACTGAAGCCGCTCGACCTTCCCAAGCGACATCGCTTCGCTCTATGGGCTCTTGAAAAGTTCCAAGAAGATCCGACGTTTTCGAGGCAAATTTTATTTAGCGATGAGGCCCATTTCTGGCTCAATGGGTATGTAAACAAACAAAATTGCCGCATTTGGGACGAAGAGCAACCTGAAGAGATTGAAGAACTGCCACTTCATCCAGAAAAAACAACGGTTTGGTGTGGTTTGTGGGCCGGTGGAATCATCGGCCCATATTTCTTTAAAAATTATGCCGGTGCGAACGTAACCGTCAATGGCGACCGTTATCGTGCCTTGATAACCGACTATTTGATGCCTGAAATTGAAGCTCGTGATCTCGGCGACATTTGGTTTCAGCAAGACGGCGCCACTTCCCACACATCGCATCAATCAATGGACTTATTGAGAGAACATTTCGGTGAGCACATAATTTCACGTTTTGGGCCGGTCGATTGGCCACCAAGATCGTGTGATATCACACCGTTAGACTTTTTCCTGTGGGGATATGTAAAGTTAAAAGCTTATGCCGACAAACCCGCTTCGATTCAGGCCTTGGAGGAAAACATTACGCGTGTCATTCGCCAGTTACCAGTCGAAATGCTCGAACGAGTGATCGAAAATTGGACTCAACGGATGGACCATCTGCGACGTAGCAACGGCCAACATTTGATAGACATAATCTTCAAAAAATAAATGCCAAAGAATGTTCTTTCAAATGATAATAAACATTCTCCATTAAATTTGAATTTTCTGTGTTTTTTTCTTTAAAAAAGTAGGGAACATCGAAATGGATAACACAAAATTTCGAATGGTAAGAATATGAAAACCCGTGCAGTGACGGCATAAAAATATCTCTGCAGCATTATCCCAAAAAATAGAACTTTTAAAAGTTTTCGACACGACTAGAGTAGAGACACGGCTACCAACTCTATCAAAGGGTCGCCCGGAGATTTTTTTTTTTTGCCAATAAAAGTTTTGTGTCAACGTATACTGAATATAAGAGTCCCTTTTTACACAAAAAACATATTAACTGTACAAAAATATTATTGTCAGATTTTGAAAAAGGTTTTACCGAAACCTCACACATCAACGAGATTTTGAAATTTCAAAAATGTATGAGAAACCTGCGATGGCAGTGCGGTGTGAATTTTCTTCTACTCTGTTTTTTACCTAAGACGCCAAAAAAAACTCCCTAATTTCCTAAGTATTTCAACCAATCAGCAAATTTTTTGAAGTAGGCAAAAGACACATGGAAGATGGAATGCCCTCAATTACACTTTGGCCACATTCTGTGTGTCACTTTGTTGTAACGCATCTGCATGAACGGATTTTTTTTGACATTAAGAATACCATAGCTAGGTAAGTTCGTTGAGAAATGTTAAAACAATTATTTTTCCTTTTCAGGTTATGACCTGTTCACACCGCGCTGATATCTAAGGTTTCCATAATTTCTAAATCTCGTTAAAGCATTCACACCGAGGTTTGTTCGGGGTTTGTTTGACGTTTTAGCCGATCATGAACAAGTAAGGTGACTTGCAGTTGACTTTTAAAACAGTTGTAAATCTGTCAATCTGTGCGTCTCACCTGATTTGTGGCAACCTCACCATTCGAATCAGATTCTGCAAAGGGGTTTGGAAATCTAAAAAACATATGCGAAACCTCCTTATTCCGATGAAGGTTTCAGGAGTTTTTGCGAAACCTCAGATGCGGTGTGAAAAGGGTATTAGCTTAGGTTAGCTAAGACCTAATGCGCCCTTTACCATTTTGTTCTTTGTGTATTTATTGCTGCCAACACTCTAGGCGAATGCTAACAAATTTTCAATCGAAGTAAACGATTTTTTTAGGTTTAAAGAAATTATAAACATTCAATACCCGGCGGCCCGAATATTGAAGCAAATTCCCGAAGTCTCCGGGCCAAAATACGCCTGTTGGTAACCCTAATGTAGAGATCACCCGTAGAGAGTGCCGCAAAACAAAAAAAAGTAAAACAAAAATTGGGAAAGAGTGGCAGGTGTACAAGATTCGTGATCACACCAGCATTTGATAGGCATCAGTGATTTATTAGAAAATGGGAGGCCTGCCAAAACGTTTTTTAAAGTCGAACCGATGAATCACCAGAAGGAACGCAGTTAAAGTGGGAAAGTGGATGCGTTCATTCCTTATCAATTAGAAAAAAGATAGCCCCCTATCTAGACAGATACAGGCCTATTCCACGTGGGTTGACGCGAATTGTGTTCGGTGCAATGTAATAGAAAAGGCACAATCGTCTCCAGGCACTACAAATACTACGCATGATTGTGATCCTGTGACGAGCAGAAATGGTCTAATCAGAGCTATTCGATTTCCAACGGATAGCAAAGACTTTGGCTAAACCTAAAGAGTCGCGAGTTGGAACGATTTGGAAGATTTCTGAGGAAATAAATTGATTGTACCAATTTGGCAAAGAAAAAGGCGAAGCTAATTTACCTCCGTTACAACATCAAAAAGCTATGGATAAATAGTGAAGAGGATTCCCTGCAGCTGTCTTGCTTCTCCTACTAGAAGCTTTAAAATTGCACTATCAACTATACCGATATTCAAAAAACTTGTTCAAAGTGCCACTTTAATAATAGGGCTGATAAAGCTAGCCTCTACATTTGAAATATAAACATTGCCGAAGAGGAAAGCTTAAGGCCAACTCCTAAAAGATGAAGTACAAATTCTACACAGGTGACGGCAGTATTGCGAGGTTCAAAAGAACGCACAGTTTCCCGGGCTATACTTTCCAGGATCCTCTCCTAACTATAAAGAATTAACCAACAATGCATTCGAAAATGTTGTTAAAGCGGTCAAATATTGGTCATTGGAAACCGTCGTGATTCCTTAAATAATTTTCAAACCTACGTACAAATGATAACGGACATGCACACGGACATGTCTTCCGCCTCAGTGACCAAGTCATACGGAACCAGGAGACCTGCAGCAGCAAACCTAACCGGGAAAGAAGTACACGTCTTCTAACATTATGAAGGCAAAGATTGAAGAAACATATGCGGAGACGAAAGGCTTATTATGTCAATTAGCTGCTACAGAGCTGGCCGAGAAATTAATGAAAAATGGCCCAAGGTTTGATTTGGTTAGGTATGACAACATATTCGATAAAAAGTTTACAAAAAATCTAGCGCAGATTATAAATGCAGGAAAGTCGCGGCGGCAATAATGCTTCCGAGGCCTGCCACCTAACGAGGTAGCCTCATATCGGACAATGGATACGCCCAATGTTTTATTGAATTATTCGAAAAGAATCTGGTGAAAAGATTGCAAAACAAATTGAAAATAAATCTCTAGTCCTTAACCATGAATTTGGGTTCAGTGAAATAAGGACTTGACATCAAAAAGTACGATTTCAGAAATACATACATCGCAGTTAAATCATTTGCATTAACTGAATTAAAGGAGAACTTGAAACATACGACCATATGCGTGCAATGTGTGCTAGTCCTATCGAACAGTGTCATTGAAAGCAATTTAACCTAAAAAAAAAATACGTTTGGCTTTCTCAGTTTTTCTCGCTATGCCAGCGAGACTTTGCCGGCTCGTTGTCAAATAATTGTTATTTGCTTTAAAAGAAAACTTAATTGTAAAGGAATTATTCCGGCATGTTTCGTTTACGAGTGCAACTGAAAGAAGCGGAGAAGCCTTTGCTACTCTTTCCAACCAACTACAGGTGCTTTGCCTATTTTTTTTGTCATGAAAACGTATCCCGACCAATATCTAAGGGGAAGCCCTTCTTGTTCTTATTTTTTTGTTTAATATTTCATGAAATACAATGTTACCTATGCGTAAAGATCGCCAACTGCATTACGTTGCGCACCACTGCATTACAAATGAAAAAAAAAAACAATTTGTGACCTTTGAGCATGTCCATTCGCAAGACGAGAAGCCCAATTTTTACTTATTTTCTGCCACAAACCAAAAATGCACTTCCTAAGGAGATTAAGGAGATTGAAATGGCTACATTTAACGAAGTTGGAAAAAATTCTTTACCCAAGTTGGATTTCATACACTTCGCAAAAAAAAAAAACCCGATCTTCAAAATGAAATGAAAAATCTGTCACAAAAAAAAAAAGCTTTCTTACCACGCCCTGTGAATTTATTTTACCCAATTACAATCTATATTAACTTAATAAACTACTTACCACAATTTAATATCCACAGTTGAACTTTTTATGCACTTTTTTTCAGCAAAATTAAATATTTCACATCACAAATATAATCTAGAAGCAACGCACAGCCATTTACTTTTTGATTTGTGCTAACGGTGCGTTTTTAGTGTTGCCAGCCGATTTTACATTGACAAGGAATGTAGTAGAGGAAAACTTCGTGGTTTGGTGAGGTCAGAATGACTGATGAAATATCGAATGTGAAACCAAATGCCTTTAAATATTTATATAATTTTAATAAACTTATTGAACTGATGTTTCCGATAAAACTAAATAGGAATTACGAATTTCAGCATTGAAAATTTTTTACGAGATATGGGGAACTTTGTTTTTGAACTAAGGTGAACTCTAAGTAAATATGGGTATTCACTTATTTGTGTAAAAGCTTCATAAACTGCGGGGCTTACCCCAGAAATGTATTACCTCTTAAATGAACTGTCAGATTTTGTGTGGAGAAGAGTTTCTGCTGGGAAACCAAACGCGAAAAGTTACGAAAACTCACAGATTTTAAACTCTGTTATGACAGGCAGCCGTGTAGATTGTTGCAGCCACTTTTTTTTTGGAAAAACTCAATAATGCTGTGAAAAATGAAAGTTAAGAAGCATTGAATGCTTAAACATTAATCATTTTGGAAATGTTGTGAGCAAGTGAGTGTGACAATCGACTTGACAGCGGATTTACGCAATGATATTTTTCGATTGCTGTTCACTTGAAGCACTTATACATCAACGAGATTACGACCCTTATTATTTTAAAGGGTTATAAGTGTGTGTTTTTGGAGGTGTCTTTCTTTGTAATCGCATAACTTAAAAACACATCTTCGATTATAGGCAATTTGCATGACTAACTACCAATTCTATCTGTGTCATCGATATCGATTGTATGTGAACATTAAACATTAAATATTTATAATATTTATAAGAAGAAATGTAGCATTCGTGGAGTCTACAAATAAGCTAAGATTAGACCGAATGCTAAATGATTAATTAATTGGTAATATTTGGCATAAAACTGTTAACATTGCTCGCGTATGCTGGCATACAGCCTAATGAGCATAATTAAAGTGACTAAATGAATTAGCGCTTTTGGTGGTTCGATTTAAAATATTATTAAGGAATTATAATAAGATTGTTCTCTTCAAAATTGTTTAAGGAATGGGAGCTTGTTCAAAAATCCGATTATCTGAGCTCTGATTTGTCTGATATAATTAAATTTTGCAGTTATTTTTATTACATTTTTGTCTTTGCTTACAATATAAATGTCAAAACAAATGTACTAACCTAATTGTCAAAACATTTATGCGAAATCTCTTAAGAGCTTTTTACGCTCAAATGTAAAATGATGTTCACTAAAACTGACAGGTGGCGAATTGTCGATTAAAACGAATTCATTGCATCAACGCGAGACAAATACAGGGGGTTAAATTATAATGTAACAAGTAATAGAACGAAAAACATTGAAGATCAAATTATAGGGGTAGTGATTATATTCTATTATCTATCTATCCCTTCAGAAACCTTCTTTATCGCCAAATTCTCTTATCATCACCTTTAACAGCCACTGCTTTTTGTCCCCTCCTTCCTTATCATATATTTTTTGTTCCTATCTTCATAATCCATGTCTTCTGCATACTCATGCTTTTGACAGTGCCATTGACACTGACAATGCACTAAATGACGAATTGTCAGATATTTGTTTTGCAGGCCTCAAACTCAACCGATCTCAACTAATGAGATGTCAACGAAAAGATATTTCGAGGAGAAGTCACGAATTATGTTTCCCAACTTTATGAAAATATTAAAAAAAGAGGCTTAGTTTCCATTTAATTTTCCGGGCGAAACTTGATACACCGACTCTGTTTCTAGGTCATATTTTCTTTTTCTTTTTTTTATAATGTACGCGCACTAAAGGGACTCTGGATACCCTCATAATGAAGTGACACCGTGCGGGCATTAGGGAAATGAAGGATTAGAGAAAGGGAGAAACCGATGCACGTTGGTTTTATATGTTTGTAAATTATAATGCAAAGGAAAAACAGAGCGTGGTAGAGCATTCCACATTCGTATTGTAAGGTTGAGAAAGGAATCTTTATATTTCACAGTACGTCCGAAAATTGGCTTAAGGGTCAACTGATGTGCATTCCTCGCATGGCGAGTATTGCGGTTGAATTGCTGTAGGGGTGGAATGCAACTGGCTATTTCATTAACAAACGACCAAAAGTTTTTACTACCGGAGGGACTTTGTAGTATTTTTTGCCTCAACTTTTGGTCGTAGGGGAATTTGACACGATTAATATGGGCATTGCAGTCATTTCTGGATCGTTTGAACTTTTTTCGGTTTTCCTCAGTTGGGTTGGCCTTAAATGACCGAAAAGTTGCCTCTTTAGCCCTGATAGCTTCTTTACGGCTCAAGTCACACCACGCGTTTTCCTTAGGTCTGATACACTTTATCCTGTCAGGGATAAAGCGTTTCATACTTCTAAAGAAACCGTTTAAACCTTCCCAATTGGCTTTCTCGTATTGCCATACGGTTCTTTTAGGAGCTTGTTCTTTAACTGTGTGGCTGGAGTACGAGAAATTCGCCGATATGATACAATGGTCTGACGAACCTAGAGGCGATAATACATTTAAAGTGTATTTATCAGGTTAAGAGGTAAGAAACAAGTCCAGAGTGTTGGCGTTTTGACCGCTAACGTCCGGTAAGATCTCGATATACCTTCCTTCGGGTGTTGTCTGTCCAGAATGTCGAAGCCAACTTGAATTGTGTATATTGAAATCGCCCGCAATGACGATTTCAGTACAAGGATAATGGGTTACAATGCTGATGATGGAATCAGACAGTGCATCAAACTCATTATAAGTCCTGGTTAGGACTTCTGTACATAAAACAGTAGTGAATTAATTGCCTACGGACATGGAATTTTAGCCAAATAAAATTAAATTCCGGATTGGAACATTGGCCATATTGAGGTAGAAGTTGGTAGGCTACATCACTACGTATATAAACGGCGATACCACGATGGGAAAAGAATAATGGCACCAAGCTATATCCAGGCAGACTAAACTCTGTTAAATCGGAATCAATGCTGACCTGTGTTTCACTTAGTTCCAAAACAGCTGGTTTATTGTGAATCGCATGGGCGTACAATGAAAAAAAAAATTGGATCTCAACCCACGAATGTTACTCACGTCCACTCTTAACAAAAAAAAAAGACAAAAATTGTTTTTTCTCTTCTAAGAGATTTAATTGAGAGCTGGATCTCATATAGACATCGGTCTTATATGTTCCCAGTCCTTTCTTGATAGTGACACCACGCCTTACAGATTACAGATATTCCACCGACCACGGTATGGTATGCTTAATTTATAAACGCAGCATATTACGCTTTTATTTTGACTAGAAATCATTCAAATTTTATGTTAATAGTTTCTTCTTCCCGTCCGACAACAGGTAATAGAGTTTTTCTTTTCGGAAATAGCTATATTTCCACTTGTTTAACGGAAGTAAGTGTGTGTATCCTTTTCCTTTTCAATGCTCTTCCACAGAAAGTTTTCGTATTATTAATGCCCTCCAAAACCAAGACCAAATTAATGAAAATGTATCCAATCCACTAACCCCTTGTCCGGCCAGTTTAAGCACCACAGTTGGAATTTAATCTATTTAATACGAAATGTCAATTTGCTCAAAACAACGTCAAACATCTGCAAATTTTCTTCTGTCAGCCGCTTAAAATCACTTCCAATTTTTGTTTGCTCGGATTAGAATTTTTGTTATTATTTTTAACAGTTAAATTCAAATTGAAATATTATTTACATTCTGCTTTCCATTAAATTCACTTAATGTCAATTCAACTGCAGAACGACCTGCAGATGCAGTTGCAGTCATCGCACACGCGATGGCTGACCGAAGAAGTGTACAAATTGATTGACATGGTTCGTAGCGATGAGGCAATCTACAATCCCCGACATAAGTATTATTTCTGCCGGCCGTATGTGGAGAATTTCTGGCGAGAAGTCGATCTTCGGATGAGGAAGAATCGTAAGTTATTTTGGGTTGCATGTTCCTGTGGTTGAACTGAATTGAACAAATTTTCTTCACTCAGCTGGTGCAAGTCTAGCGAAATGGACAAACCTCAGGATTTCCTTTCGACGCGAGTACACAAACTATCAGGATGAGAAGATACCGCCATGCTGGTCATTTTTCAATAAGATGTATTTTTTGCATCCTTATCTGCGGAAGTATGTGCATTTTTTATTTAAGTTTTTTGTAAGAAAGTTCTTGGGTTGGCATTGTATATATTTAGGTTTCATGGTAGCTAATTTATTTTTGATGGCTACACATGAACCATCCGCCACACTCCTTACTTTCTCTAACTTTCAGCCCGCGATACGTGTCGAAAGTGAGTTCCTGCGATTGTGATTTGTATGACTATGTTGTTCCTGAGAAAATTACATCTCAAAGATGAAACCCCAGTCACCCGTCTTAAAGTTTTTGTTAACATTATGTTCAAAATGACTGTGCAAATCTTTCTCAAAGAAATTATCTCTTCCTCAAGCAAAAAAACCTCGGATCCGAAAGACGTCGAGTTGCACGTCCAGGAAGCCCTCGCTCAGCTTAATAACATCAACTTTAAACCTAATCAAGGCACAACCAGAAGTCCACTGGCCGAATACGTGGACACCTACCTCGCGTACTGCGATGACGATCCTCCCGAAACCGATGAAGTTGTCGAAGAAGAAGATGCCAATTCGCTGCAAAACCAGATAAAATCCGAGTTTGAAAATGAGTCCGTCGAAACGGACCAGCCACAGGAGTCCGAGGAATATAAAGACATAATTTTGGAGATCTCTAACGGCACACAAACTCCGTCGCTTGTGCTAAAGCGGGACTGCCATCACCTTGAAATAGATGACAGAAGTCTCCTGAAACGTTGTCGCACTGAGTCCGGAGAAAATACCAGTATTGCAGCACCGTCGTGCAATGTTTCATTCGTGCGGCCGCTTGCTATGGTACCAACTTCAGTTGATACAAATTCATCGCATCACGCCATGGAAAACTCGTCACGGGTCGCGTCGCCACATGACGTCTCTTCAAGTCGTTCGGGCGGTGCTGTTGCGTCGAGCAGTCCTGTCCGGAGAAATGATTTGTGCGAGTGCAAAACCGACTCGGACGCAATGTTCCTGATGAGCCTGCTGCCCGATATACGAACGTTGCAAGGCCGTGATCGGGGTAAAATCAAAATTGCATTCCAAAATATCCTGCAAGAGTTCTTGTATCCCGATTAGGAAAGGGAGAGCGTTTTTTTTAAGTATTTTTAAGAAATTTTGCAAAGTATTAAAGTCAAATATGGGGAAAACCCATAAATCAAATAAATGCTTCTTTTGAAATTGGTATTGTTTTTGATTGGGTTTTGGCCGCAGGAAGCAGTCTACTCCGATCGGAGTTGCTATTGGGCTTTATCGAAGAAGAATTCGTGTGGATCAACATTCTTGCTAATTAGACAAATTTCAAAACGTTGAATGAAATCAAGAAAACTCCAACAAATTTTCTAAACATTAAACTGTTGCCCACTTTCGACAAGCGACAGCCACTTAAACTTGTTTTTCTCTGATGGTTAAGTTGCGATGTTAACGAATGACCAAAGTTCAAAAGACCTCTTGTAATGCTGTTCCCATCATGATCTGATTAAGGTTCGTTCAGTGATAAACTGGATAAACGACCTTCTTTAGTAGGTTTGAACTAAATTAAGCGCTCTCTGAAGTTAACTAGAATGTGAAAGCCTAGCCCAACTGCAAGCCGACGAAAACACATTGAGAAAGCCACGTACTTCAACTCTCTGTATGCCTGCGAGATCCGGATCTTGGAGCTGATACATTAAATCAAGAAAAACGCAAATATGTATATGTATCGCAAATATGTATATGTATGGCAAATATGTATGTGGCGGTCAACAAAAGTATAGACTCGGCCTTCATTTGGAAGAACCACCTTTAACCATTTAAGCTACAGTACCTGCTTAACCTACCCCGCAACTGCTGCAACTCCTGTTGAACGACTTTCCCCGACATCTGCTAAACTTCTAAGACCGCATTGAGTAGCAATTATCGTCAGAAGCTTTACAAAGCGATAGCTGGAGTTTGAGCTCCCGGCAAAACCCATCCAGTTGTGTAAATGAACAATCTTCAGTTTGACAGCTGCAGGTCATCTGGACCCTTCAAACATGCACAAGACTTCGGCAAGCGATTTCTTTAGACTTCTGCTTGACCAGATAATGCGCAGGACAGCTGTGAACATGGAAGCCACTATCTTCAACAGATCCGGCCTTGTTCATCGACTACCACAAAATGACACTATTGATAGCAGCAACTTCAACTCGACGAATGAAAACGTAGAGGAGATCCGGCGAAGTCTTACTCTAGGAATCCATTGCGGTTTTGGAAAATAAATTGGTTCAAAACTCTTGATGCGAAGGACAAAATGTTCGCTCTGCAGAACCGCCAAATGCTGAACGATAAGCAGAGATAAGCTTTGACAGATATTGGGTCCTGTGTTCAAAAGGGGCGAATTGGGGAGAAGATCCAAAAAAGAAATGTAGTCCAAAAAGCCCAAACACGTGGACTTCATTGGCTCGGCCACATCTAGCGAATGGATAGTTACGAGACGACAAGAGAGACTGAACTCTGGCGCGAATGCCAGAGCACTTGGTTTATTTACTGAAAACAGCGTTCCCGGGATCGCAGATAATGAAAAGCTGCGGTGTCTCAGACAGGGACTCTTCACGAACCAGATAGCTCTACATAACCTTTATTCGAAGCCGTCTTGAGTACACCCTGTTAAGCATGGTCTCTCTTTGAACGTATAAACTCGCTTCCTTTGATTTGCTGTTCGTTGCCTATCTAAAACCCCTCAAAACGAACGAATAAATAGAATAGAATAGAATGTCTTCGAAAAGTATTATATTTATTCCCTTGTAACACTCGTAATTTGCGATGTCTTCGTCTCTTCTATCTTTCGCCCTCTTGCGACTGATAGAATGCCAAGTTCTCCACCCTTCCATATGGCTTGCCATTGGGCTTGTTCTTATCCGTTAAAGCAAAAAAAATAGAACGAAGTCAGGATGTAGCTAAAGAACCAATATTCCGTATGCTGCAAAGGGTTACCTCTCGAAGCTTTCCCAGCACAAATTTGAATTGATTAAGTAATTTCGCACACACAATGGTTGGAAAAGCTAGGCTTTAGGTCCTATATGGGCCGTTTACGCCTAATATTTATTTATTTATTTAAGTAATTTGTTCAAACTTGTACCACAGTTCGCTGCAGAAAATACCCCACTGCCTTCTGATTGGTGAAGAAATTCGCTAAGATCACGGCCCTATTCGCGTAAAATAAAAATGATTTAACAACGTTGGGTGGGTGTTAACGAGTGACTTATGAGTCTGCCACGATAGGATCTTAGAGCTTTCGAAGATTGCATTTGGTGGTGAAGTCGAAGGAAATATGCTGCAGTCAGATCGCGTGAAATGATCACGATCGTTTAGTCTAATTTTGGTCGTGGCAGTCGCATAAAATTTTTTGAATTAACAACCACCCCGTTGTTGCCACTACCTTTCCTCTCTTACTAAGTAATGAACGAAACTAAATTGCATTTAAAATTTTGTCAAATTCAAAAACAGTTGAAACAACCCCCGAGAACGCTTTATACGTTTAACCCGCCAGGACACATGGTGGAAATAATAATAAGAAACCAGATAAACTATATTATCAGAAATAAGAGGTTAAAAAATGCGATTAAATCAGTAAAACCCGACCCAGGTGCAGTCATAGGGTCAGATAATAAACCAATCAACTAAAAAAAGGACAAAAAAAAAAGAAAGAATTAAACTTAATCTTCTTAAAAATCGAGAAATCAAGTTAAAAAAAAATATAAACTTAGAATTATGGGTTCAGTTCTAACCGTCGAAGAAAATATTAACGAGAGATGGACCGAGTTCAAGCAAATTCTATTCGAAACGGGAAAAAGGCATAGAAAACACGACAGCTTTAACTTACATCAAAAAAGTAAGTAATAGGAAACCTCTGGCACAGGAAGAGATCATGAAGGCAAAATTTTAGTGAGCACAGAAGATAAACTAAGATAAAAGAGACTAATAAGAAACTTTTCACGGTTCTGAGGGCCTGATGTCATGAAGGTACTAAAAGAGTCAAAGAGTAAAAAAGCAACAGGCCGCGATCAGGGCTCCCAATGAACTACTGAAGCTTATCGATGAAGAAAGTATCCCAGTACTAGTCAATTTGTTCAAAGCAATCTATAGTTACGGAAAGATCCCAAGAGACTGGTTACAATCTACCTATTAAAGAAACTATTAAAGAAAAATAAAGCAGTACAATGCAGTGCCTACAAAACAATTAGCCACACCTTAAGGATCTTCCTAAAAATAATTCACAAGAGAATATATAATAAGCTTGAAAATGACATTAGCTCGTCTCAATTTGGATTTAGAAATGGCTTTGGTACCCGCGAGCCGGGAGTATGGAGATGAACCAAGATGTTTTGCTGAAGATATCATGGATCTCTCAGACAATAGATTTCAGTTTCATTAAAAACTTCCGTCTTCTAAAGCGTTAGCGACCTCTTTGTAGAAGATCTCTTGAATATTTATTTGCTTCTCAAGAAGATCAGCTTGGGAGGGAAGTTTTCTCAAATCGTCTTGCTTTCTTCGTTTGCCTCGGCAGGCCATTTTCTTGAACTTATCACATACATCGCTGTGAGGGTCTTCATAAATGTTGACTTGTGAATCTCTGACGACATCTTCCGACAATTGGGGTGACACCCTTGAAGGTAGTTCTTCTCCAAATGAACGAACGCTTGTTATGCCTTCAACCAATTCGTTCCATTGGATCAACTCAACTCACTTCTGCTTCGTAGGCAGTAAAACAGAACCAGTTGCCTTAAGCTCCTTATTGTTGAAAGGCATTTTTTTTACTGGGATTTCTGATCACTCAAAACCGGCGATTTGTGTTTTTTTTTATAACGACCGACTCAGTTGTCAGAAAGGCAATAGCAATCAACGTTCCCTTACAATCGCGTAAAAGAGGCAGGCCTAATAACTCCTGGATCACACAAATGCAGATGATGAAGTGATCCCAAATCAGGATGCCTGCAGATATCTTTTGAGGTCGAACCGGCGAACCCCACAGGCGGACCAGTAGGAATGCAGTGAAGTTGGAGGGTTATGATCCCTGTAATCCTGATCATATTCTCGCCGTTAAATGGAGAGAAGAATAGCAAATCAATGCATGCGGACAATGTACACTCTCTTTTGCACTCTACAAGAAATAGTAGGTGGTAGGCCAAGGCAGTTTGGACTTGTTTTGACATCTTCTCAAACAAATTTCCGTCTGGAAAAATATTCCCTAAGTTGGTCTCTAGTTGTTGTTCTAATCCTAAATTGAACTGATTACTTTGATGAACTCGATTTGTTATAAAAACTTACATTTTGTTAAGACATTTTTTTTAAACAGAAATCAACACAAATCCGCTACTATTTTCTCGTCGATCAGAAAAGTAAAAATTTGCGCGGAGAGGTTTGATCCCCTGGTTTTTAATGATCAACTGAAAAATTAATTTACATTGCCGACGTGAGTATGTAAACTGTGAATAATTTCAATTTGAACTTGAAGTCGAAAACGGTCAATTAATTAGAGTCATACAAAGCTCAGCCCGCTGATGTGGTAGTCACTGAGGTCTCATTTTGAACTACTCGCTCTGAAAAGCTATGAAAGGCATTAAAAACCAAAAACAGAAAAAAGATAATGGCGAATAGGCGAAAGGAGACAAAGAAAAAGCCGACATAATTGCCGAGCACTTAGAAAAAGACGTCGAGGAGAAAAGTTCTACCGTTTTTCTTGACGTCTCCCATTCTTTTTTAATTTATGACATACGCTTTCAAAGCAAATATTTGATATAATTAGTTCTTTGCGTGAAGAGGTTTGATCCTCTCGTTTTTAATGATCAAGTGAAATCATTTACATTGCCGACGTGAGCAAGTATACTGCGAATATTTTTAATGGCTGGTTTACATGGTCACACAAGTCTACCACGCAGGATAAGTGGCATGCACAATACTAAAAAGTCTACTGCAACTAGCACTGGACAGCACTACCAAGCATGCAAATTACGTGAAACGTATTTTGGTCGGTAATATCAATTTGCGTGGTAGCAGCCGAATGTAGACTGTTTTATCTCAGATCTCACTCTTACATCTTTAAAATCATTGACGGCAGAGATCTCTCTCGAATCTCGTGCAAAAAAGCATGCGTGGCCATGTAAGCCAGTCATTAATGATTAAAAAATAATAATTCACATTACCGACGAGAACATGTTCACTGTGGATGTTCGAATTTCGATGATATGTTATCCCCGGCGGATTAAATAATAGGGGTGTCATATTACAAGAAAGGATCGAAGGAAAATGAACGGTGAGCGGGCAAAAATTTGTTATGAATGCAGGAGTGGCTCTGCTCTGTCCACTAGAGAAATAACTCCAATCTCCGCAGCGGAGAGGAATCTCAAGAAGAAGAACAAATTGCATTTTAAAAATTTATTTCAAAAAATAAACACAAAATACATATTTTTTTTTGTTTGTTTGTTTTATAATTATAATTTTAAATATTAGTAGAAAATATGTGAATTATTTTATTATTATTTTTCTTTTTGTAATATAAAAAAAAAATGATTATAGCACTGAAATGTATTTAGTAATTTAGTACAAAAGAAATGCTTTCCTCCATTCGAATGCCATGCATTCGGTGACTCAAGAATAACTAAAAAAATATCTCATACAAAGATTTTGTCTTTACAAAGCAACAAAAACAATGAGCAATCGTTTTTTACAACATTTACTTCACATTAAAGCACCAATTTGTTAAAAAGAAATTAAGGACTGGGTTAAGGTGACACAGTCAGTAAATCAAGTCATGTCCCTTCCTCGTAGCTGCCTCTCCTCCCATTCAGTTTTTTTTTTTTTTTTAGCAAATTACATAAATCTAAAACATAAATCTTCTACTTCTAAACATTTCTACTTTATACAATAGAAATCCATATCCACTAACACTTATAAATGTACTTTTGGTGTTTCATTTCATTGTGCTTGGTAAATTGGGTATACTATATTATTATATTCTTGTGCAAAAAGTTCACGGTTAAGTAATGTTGTAGTTAGTACAAGATACTAACAGAACAGCTTCAGAGAGAATGTTTGTTTATAACAAAGCAAAAGGCACAAAAAAATATTTAATTTTTTTTTTTCGAAAAAAAACTTAGACTGCTACTGCTTTTTTGTGATTAGAGAAAGAAAAACGCGCAATCGAATTGCTAAGCATTTAGATTGTGCGCGCATGAGAATGTTTTTTTTTTCGGTGAGACAGAAGTCGGTTAGATTGTACAAAGAAAAAACAAAACTAAACAGTGATTATTAATTAAAAATCTTAATCTAGAGATGAATCTCAATCAATCAATCATTCCACGTCGTCGCACATTTACAAAAAAAGTGGTCATCATCTCTTGCATTGAATTTGCGCCGCTTACAATTGATAGTTGGTTCGCTGTCTCGTGCGAGGCGAGTTTGTTGAGCTGTTGTTGTCGGCGTCACCTAGCACCGCTGAACTGCAACAGAATCGACTGGTTGGCAGTCGGATAGCTCTGGTCAGATCGATTGTGTCGCCATGCTGACGCAATTCACGTTCAGTGGCCTTTTCTAGTTTCTGCCAGTGACGTACGGCCAGGGTGAAAGCTTCGGTGACATTTGTAGCGGTTTTCGATGAGGTTTCGATGAGGCTTGCAATTTGAAACTCGTCACACCATTGTTTGACTTCATCGGGCAGTACCTGTCGACTCTGGGCGTCCATATCGTTCTGCAAAGAGAAATTATTTTTACTGATTTTTTTAAGTGAAGAAAGACTCTTTGATACGGCTACGGGAAGGAAGGACGAAGGAGGCCTTGTGACGCTTTGAATGCAAAACATCGGTATTGAAAGTGGGCAAGTTTTTAAGACTTTTCCCTTTGGAAAGGGCTGGAGGTGGAGTCATTGAGCATTCAATAAGCACAAAAATCGAGCAAGATTATTACGGTTCGTGTGATTCCTAGGACTCCTAGACTGCAAAAATAAGATCAATCTAAACGGATTCCTTCAAACAACATTTGAACTTGAAGTCGAAATCGATCAATAAATCAGAGTCATACAAAGCTCAGCCTGTTGATGTGGAACTCACTGAGGTCTCCTTGAAGGTCTTATTTCGAACTACTCGCTCTGAAAATCTATGAAAAGCATTAAAAACCAAAAACGGAAAAAAGATAGTGGCAAATGGGCGAAAGGAGACAACGAAAAGGCCGACTTATTTGCCAAGCACTTTGAAAAAAAAAAAAAATGTCGAGGAATTAAAGTTCTAGCTTTTTTCTTGACTTCTCCCAGGTACGGCTACGATACGTCGCGATAGGGTATGGCATACGGTATTGGAACGTGAAGAACAATTAGCCTTTCCAAAGCAAATATATGAGATATAAGTTCTTATTTAGCGCAGACTCTTCCGTCTTAAGCACGGAAACGAATATTCCTAATTCAAAGAAACCGCGGATGGAGTTCCACAAGGAAGCATCTCATGTCCGATTCTATTTTCAATCTATACTCGAGATATTCCGCAGGAAAAAGGCACAACATTAGCTACGTTTGCGGATGATACAGCTAAATTAGCCGTGAATAATACGGTTGAATCAGCTACAGACAACAAGCTCCAACAGGCTATAGACAGCGTTTTTGAGTGGACAAAAACGTATTGTCCTTAATGAAACCAAATCCACGCATGATAATTTTACTTTTAGAAATGTTAATACGTACGCAAATGAAGCTAAATATTTGGGCATGACATTAGATGCGAACTTAACCATGATCAAATGCATTGGCTGCTTGGTCGATTTGCTAAAACCATCATGCAAAACAAGCTGCTTTTATATTTGCAAGCAAGTTCCGAAACCGGTATGGACCTATGGTATACAGCTTTGGGATTTTTTTTTTAAATAAAGTGCTAAGAAGAATTGTAAACTGCCCTTGGTACACCCTTAGTGAAACAGTGATATCTACAGAGACTTGGACCGTCGAAGATGCAATTAAAGCCTTCGCGGCCATTGCAATAACGAAATGCTAACACATTTTGAACGCCGACTACAACCTTCAAACCCATTTGAATTGGCGCAATAAGATGTAACCGCGAGCAATTGACGATATTAGCAGGTGCCTCTGCTGGAAGATTGTTGATAGGGAATTACCTAGTTGTAGTATGAATGAATTTGAAGGCAGGTGTTTTTTAGTGAGTAATTCCGGACGTCCACTACGTGCCCAACTCACCAATTTCATGTTCAACACATTCAATTCTAATTTGCGAGGCTCTCAACTTTGTTCAACCAACGCGTTGGAGATGGGTTTTTTTTTAAATTTGATCAACGCGTCGTGGACGAGCTCGTGTTGCTCACACTATTATGAGCACGTGCGGCTGGTCCTCATAAATACCTGAGAAAAACTTATAGAGACACACAAAAAAGCTATACGTCAAACCCAACAAATTCTGTAGAAAGGAGCTGTGCCAGATTTGTGCCAAATATGGGAAAAACTTGGGAGAAAGTACTTTTCATGTACTTTGTGAAAGTATATTTTCACAAAGTAATCAATGAAACATTTACCCAAACGCTTTCAAGAAAAGTCCGATTAACTTCAAGTGCGGGAGACTAAAACCCATTCTGCTGCTGATTCAACTCGTCTAAGATTGCATTTTGGTTTTTCCTTTTTTTTAATGCGGAGACACAGCCCGGATGCTTTAGGGAAGTGAAGGATTAGAGAAAAGGAGATACCGATGTACATATGTTTTAAATGTCTGTAAATCGTATTGTAGGGTCAAGAAATGAATCCTTTTATTTCACTGTACGTACGAACAAAGACTTAAGGGTGAAGGCAAGTACACAGGAATGCAACTGGCTATGGATGGATGAGGCGAAGTAAGGCATTTGGAAGCGACTGGAAGGGTTCAACTCGATTACCTTAATATAAACTAGAATCCAAGAATTAGAATAATTCGAGCGGTTTTAGATGTTGGGGCTAGTCCCCAGTTCCATTAAGTTGTACAGAAATCACCATTTTACGGAAATTCAACATTCTACGAACAAAATAATACAGAAGAAAAGGGAAAACCACGGGAAGATAACTAGAAAGTAGAGCTGGAAGTACTGCCCAGCCAAAACAGGAAACGAACACAACCCGAACAAAAATGTTTGTAGAAATAAGAAGGAAACCTTGTCGGTGCTGAATAAAGAGCGAAGACGACAGGGAAAGCCGTTAAAAAGAAGAGAATTCCTTCTACTGGACGGACAAACATTCAGCGAGAATAGAAACGACTGAATTATAGTTTAACAAGGCTGCTGTAAAATTTGATTGACATTGCCTTTTGTGAAAGTTCTTTAAGGTCAAGTCTTCCTTGGATCTTTAAGCTATTTATTCGATCAATATTTGTTACTTCTTGTTTTCCTTCACATTGCTGACCAAGAACTGCGATGTTCGTTCTTCCTTTCGGTTACGGAAGACAGAAAATTTTTCCTGCCAATTTATCGACTTCATGCTTAAGCGATGGTTGATGTCGTCATCAACGGTTGCATTGCTGTTGATTATAAATCTGACTTTGGTACCTTTTTTCCAAATAAATGTCTGATATAGATCGGAGTGGGCACTAAAGGCCAACCTCTCTCAACAGATAACGAAGGCTAAGAGTGGAACAGAAGCAGGAGTTTTCTCAGAAGCACTTGATATCAAGCAGTCTTACCGATTGAGGCATTATTGCAGTGAGTTCCAAGCTGAAATACACTCCCATCTATGTCGACCAACTGCAATCTAATAAAAGCTATGAGTGTCAAGAAATCCGACATCGCGGACATGTTGGAGTAGAAAAAGAAACAGTACAGACTCCCAAACAAGATGCTACAGGGTAACATAACTTATGCCACTGCCCAACACTGCAGGAACGCCTATTATCCTGCATGGGAGCACGACAGCTTGGGCGATTTGGAAGAGACATCCCCTTCAGACCTTAACAGATCGACTACTTGGCTTTTGAGTGATATTTTCCACGACTTTGCAAATAGTCCCCCTAACTAAGCTTAACCTATCTATATCTAGTAATTCCTGTAAGGAATATTAGAAAGGTAGCCGAACCGATGATGCTGTAGCATTTATGGAAGCAGTTGATGTTGGTAACCGGCCATAAAAGCCAACACTGGAATGGAGAATGACAAATTGATCCAGCACCAAACATGGATGTAATTAAAAGAAAAGTTAGCAATCAAATGGCGCGGCATCCTTGATTGAAAGAATTTGTACAGCAAACGGCAATGGAGGCGGTAAGAATGGTAAAAATATTGCAAACTTCAAACGAAGAATGGTATCAGTCATACATACAGACATACTGTCATTACATAAAAAGCAAGCAAGTTTGTTTTATATTTTGAGCTAGATAAGTGGTTGCTCGCTCGAAGAATCTCGCGAGACTTTATCCGACGGAAAAGACTCCGCGCCGAGCATTTTTGTTTGGAATAGAATCAGTAGATCCTTGTCATGCTAGAGAGTAGAACACTGCCACACATGCCACCAATATATAATCAAAAGGGGTGAACCGAGACTGTCCGGAAGTTCACTGTTATGGTGCATGGTGGTTGACCAGGTTGTCAGAATTTTACCATCAGAACAACATCAGACAACAGAACTTTGGCTGCGTTCTGCCACGGAATGGGTTGGAAGAAAATTATTCCTGTTGTTGGATTCATGCAAGAACTTTTACCCAACACTTAGCTGGATTCAACTATTTTCCAATTGGAAATCATTCTTGGTCGTCACCACATCAGTATTTTTGTGTAGAATAAACAGTCGAAAGGAATGCCACCTGCGAACATATTATCAGTTTGCTCAACCATTCCACAGCAAAGCTTCACACATTTCCGAAAGCTCTCTTCAGCCATCGATCAGGTGAAATATTTTCCGTAATCCACTTAAAATTAACAAAAAATCAATTGCGCTGCGTAAATCAAAAACACTGCCGCATTTGCTTGTGACGTTCAATTTAAGTCGACACATTTCACTTTGGCAACAATTTACCTTGTTTCCCACAACAATAAACGGAAATCTCTCAGCTTTTACGTCTGCGTAGCGCAGGAACTCGTCACGCCACAACTTCAGCCCCTTAAAGCTGTCCCGATCATTTACAGCGTAGCACAATAAACACACGTCAGATCCTCGATAGAACGGTGTTCTAAGTGCACGAAAACGTTCCTGTCCAGCTGTGTCCCATATCTGTCGAAAAATATGAAAAAAAAAAACCAAAACACCACCCCCAAATCAATTAGCCCCAATTGTAACCGCATAAAAAGGTCAACTATTCCCACGAACCTGCAGAGTGTATTTCTCACCATCGACTTCGATGTCTTTGTTCATGAATTCAACTCCAATTGTATGGAAATTGTTCTCCTCGTAGCGATTCGAGACGAATCGATTCATTAGGCAACTCTTACCAACGCCTCCGTCACCCAGGATGACCACCTTCAGGAGAATGGTCTTGTTCGGTGGTCGCATATTCGTCATGTTGTCGCTGGAAGTGCTGTCGCTGCTGCTGGTGTTCTCATAAAATTCAAACAGTCTGCTTGCTGTTCGATTGTTCGATCACCCGAGAAAAAGAGAGGTGTTGTTTTTCCTGTTTTTTTTTTTTCCTCTCCTTGCTGTGCGAGTTAATTAAATTTAATTAGTGTCGACTGCTGGTGATTTTGTTCTACAAAATTCGACGTTTGAAATAAGTGCGGATTAGGTTTTGGTTTTTTTTTTTGGCTACAAAACACACACGTATGTGGAGAGCTTTTTACGAGCTGCTATCTTGGAAAACAAGGGAATATTCTTTTGTATAAACAATAAGCAAAGAAGACAACAACACAGACTGAAGGGGTGGAAACAATTTTTTTTCTTAGCCAAACATTTGATGGAAAAGTGACGTTTATGGTGCTGTCATGTCATATGACAAATGCGTTCCAAAAATGGTGGAAGAAAATGTTTTTGATTTGCCGTACGATGAATGTTTTAAGGCGGAAGTGCAATTTATTATATTGCTTGAATGAAATTGTTTTCCTTGTGCACATTTAAAAGCATATTTCTGTTATTTTTTCTGTTAAATTAGACATTTCGGTGCAGTGGCTTAGTGGTTAAGTGCGCTGGTCCACTAAGCGAGAGGTCGCCGGTTCAAATCCCGATCTGTACTACCTGAACAGTTTTTATTCGCTGCCCCATCTCTTGCGAAAGTCTGACAAACATTCAAAGAGTAAGAAATGTGATGAGAGGCATTAAACTCTACGTCCCGCCATTCGTGTCAAAAATATAACTTCGCACACACAATAGTTGGAGAAGCTGGGCTAGGTCCTGTTTGGGCCGTTTACGCCAAATATTTATTTTTTAATCAGACATTTCGGGCGGTATTATGCCGACTGTGTTCTATTTCAACACCGTCTTGTCTAAATTCCTTTTTTTGCATGAAAAATCTCGGACTGGCACGGATGTAGAGGGTGGCTCAATGTAGGTGCACAAGATACTGCCATATGCGCATAGTTGGCGCAGTTTAAAGTACCTCCGTAAAATAAATCTTAAAGACGTGTCAAATAGCAAAACTAACATTGACATGGGAATGACAGTCACAAATGTAAAGGTACGGCTAAAAGTCATGTTTATAATTTGAAAACAGAGGCAGAACCTTTTCCGAGCGATAAAAGTTATTCAGGAAGAACAGACTGTATTATTAATTAAGGCCGAAAGGTAATAGTATTAAGTGATATAGTTAAGCTTAGAGCGTCCGTATAAGGACCAGTAATCTAGAATAAGTATCCTGTTAATTTTAAGTTAGATTTAATCATTTTTGTCTAGTCTGTAAGCTTTATTGAAAGAAAATAAAAAATGGATTTAAAATTGAAATTGGATCGATTTGCTATAAAAACTCAAATATTTAATAGTGGATTTACGTGGCCAAGAATGCGATTTTTGCACGAGGTTGTAAAGAAAGAAACATTCAAACTCCTTAAAGGTATGTTGCTTATGCTTGTGGCAAATCGATATACCTTAAAATAATGTTAATTTTAAGGTTTTATGCAGAAAAATCTTCCGACTTTCCTGGCAATATAAGCTTTCTTAAAAATACAAGACATTGAATCAATGGATCTCGATCAACTTAGTCCAGTTTGTTATGTTGCTATTGAAAACCCGGATGTTTACTTGCATATTTTTCTAAATACAAAATTTACATTTTTTTTTAATCGATAATTTTTTGTTTCCTGACACTTGTTAAAACCTGTGAGACTAATGTGACGTTTACACCGAGCACTGAACCCCGATTAAGATTAATCTACTTTAAATCTTAAGATTTACTATACAAATTTCAATCTGCTAAACACAAATTCAAAAAGTAAGATTGAAAGAAACTAAGTTTGCATGTAAGAATCAGCAATTTCCAATACCTGGATATGTCAAAAGTGACGTTGTTTTCTGATAATTGTGAGCGAGAAATAAATTTGAGAGCCAGAGAGCGGGTTAGGAGAAAAACGCCTATGTTAATCTCCTTTTTGTTCGGTGCAAACGTGTAGAGATTTGTCGTTAATGTTTTGCCTTTAATCTCAGTTTATCTTTTGGTGGAAATGCAGCATAGCATTATTTTCTTCATTGCACTTTCAATATCGATGTTTTTCCCCATCGATACCAGCTAATCGGTCTTTTTCACTCAAATAATTATTTCGTTCATTGGCCAAACTCTTATAAATTCGTTTATATGAAAAAAAAAACACTTGGCAACGCGCAACACCTTTTCTTCTGCTATACAAAATACCATCCACAAATCTAAATGTCAGTGTCAAAACTCCCTTCTCCATTTCCCAAATCGTTGCGTTTTTTCCCATTCAACTTTTCGTTTCTCGTTTCAATTTCCATTCAGTTGAAGTTCTCTAGTTGCCGAAGTTAAATGTGTTTTCCAAGAAAGTTCCTTCGGTAGTTCTTATAAATTATTTTTTTTGTTGTTGATTTTTTATCTTCAAATTTCAATTGGAATTTCTCGCGCGTACTACGTTTTACATTTTAAACGTGTGTGAAGTCTCAAACATTAATTTTCCAGTGAAATAAATATCCTTTTGAAATTCAGTGGGTGAAGCAGAGCAGTACGAAGCAAACGAACGATCAAGTGGCCCCAAAAGAACCTTGTGCGCCACGCGAGTTAGTGCGAGTGAAAAGGGTGTTTTTTTTCCAACACACAGAACAAGTGGATTCGGCATTCAGGTGCTTGCTCCGTCTCGCTCCTGCCTAGAAAGGTCATTCGGTTGTGAGTTGTTTTTTTTTTTTTTTTGTTCGATGCCGAAATTTATAACCAAAATCCTTTCGCATCAAAGCTCGTGGAAAAAACGGTGAAAAGTGTTTAAAAAAAAAAAAAACTTATTAACTCAGGGATGCGTGTACCTGCGAAGGAGGAAGAATTAAATTAAAAAAAAAAAAATAAAAAAAAACTTGTTTTTGCTGACGCCAGAACGGAGTGATTATACTCGTTAGACAGAGAGACGAACAATAACACTTCTTGGTGTCGCCTATTTCTGTGTGTGCGTGTGTTTGTGTATATATAACTCGCGCTATATTTTCGTTGTGTTCGCCGCGATGCGAGAGTGTATGCGTCGTATTTACTTTGGCAATAGGAATCGGCAAATGTCAATAAACTCTGCTGGTGCTATTGGTTGCGTTATTGTTGGTGGTTCTCGTTCTCGTTCTGGTTCTGGTTCTGGTTCTGGTTGTTGTTCTTGTGCGTAGGTATCCAAAACCGAAATCCAATCCAATCCACCAACGAAGCAGCCATCAGCAGCGCGAGTAGCGAGTATCCAAAGAAAGGACAAAAGCAGCAGCATTTGAAGGCCGTGGTTAGATCAGTCGAACGGTCGGACCGACGGATAGAATTCGGCGTGGATTTTGTGTTTGCGTATCTGTGTGTGTGTTTGTTTAAAAAATACAATTTTTGAGGTGAAAAGAAAGAAAGAAAAGGAAAAAAAAAAAAAAAGTTTGGTGCAATTTTTTTTTTGCTGTTATTTTTGAAGAAGAAGAATAAGTGGAAATCGAGGGTGGAGGAAGAGTGAAGGTGACATTGGTTTGTGCCGGGATTAGTTACATATTCATCGAGTTTGAAGCTGGTTTCCTGATTGCGCTGATTTCTTATTCCTGATTCCTGATTCAGTGGAATTTACATTTTTGGATTACCTACGCCGTAACCGCGCGGAGGAGGAGGAGAAGGAAGGTGAATGCAGTTCTTTTCCAGGTGAGTCATTTGCCTGTTTTATTTGACTTTCATCATAAAGTTGGAATTTACGTGCGGAAATAGGTGAATTTTTGTGGAATGGTTCTGATTTTGAAAGGTGCTATAGTGGGGGACGGTTGGGTGAAAGGGGTCAATGGCAGGGAGGGAGAGAGTCAAACAAAAAGAAACGTGCTCATCAGTGAGTTTGGTGAAGGTCACTGGCCAGTAGACAAAGACATCAGCACTAGCGCAATTGGGGTATTTTTTTTTTTTTTTAAATTTGAGTGAAATGTTTCAATAATTGTTGCTTGATGACTCTTGAGTGCTGATCTTAAAAATCTACTTTTTTGAAGTTCACATTTTTGATTTCAACGAAATGCAGTGCAGAGGCAGCGCACGCGCATTGAGTTCAATGAAAAAGTTCATCGCGAAAACTTTTTTGAAATTTTTTCTGTTCGACTATTGATCTTGTGCAAAGTCAAAGGAAGTCTTTCGCTAAATATCCAATTACTTGAAGAAATCAGCTCGAACTGCCATCAGAGACGCAACATCCATTTAGGTTTATAAATCCCAACGCCGGAGATGTACCTTTTTTAGTAATTGGGGGACACTTTTAATCGCACAGCATCAGCATCAATGAACTTCTATCAAAAGCATACACAAGGATGAGTTCCTTAAGGGGTTACATGGGTTTATTCGGGGAAAAAAAGTTGTATTTTCAAAAAAAATTTTTTTATAAAAAATAAAATATTTTATTCAAACTTTTTACTGTCTTAAAGATTTACTTTTGAAAAAGAATTTCTGAAATTTTTCAAAGGAAAATATTCAGAACTCCGTTCATTGTGACGTATTGTCCGGTGATCCCTCGGTGCGCCCGAGTTGACAGTAGAACTCGTGACAGGATCATCGAAGGGAAAAAAAGAGTATTGAAAATTGTTTTTTTTTGGCAGACCTTTTTACAAAAAATTGCAAATTTTGGTAGAATTTGCTCAACATTTTTGGTTTTTTAAATATGTAGTTGTGATTGAAAAAAAAAAAATCCTTCGTCCAAGTCCTCATCAATTGTATCTCGAAGACCTGTGCAAAATTTCATCAAGATCGGTTGAGTGGTTTTGACAACCGATTTTGAAAACACAGTTTCGAGAAAAACGCGCTTAATGTCTCGATGACGTCAATTAAACCTCGTGATTCAATTGAGGGCGCACCTTGCCAAGGCTGGATCTCCGACAGTTTTTTTTCGGAATGACTTGAAAATTTAGTATAATATTCTCGAGATGTTGTAGAAATTAAAAAGACAATAACAAAAAATATTTTTTTTAAAGTTGTTACCCTTAAGAAAGGTCGACAGTAGCTTAACTAAATAGTTAACATAAGAAAATGCTAAATTACCGAGCGAACGGTTCTTCACAACTGATTATTTGATGACAAATATTCCTAATCTATATTCACCATTGTGGTGAAAGTAAGTGCATTGCGCGTGATAATTTAAAGGATTTTGTCAGAGTTTGGCAGTATGCCGAAAACACATGTGCAGAAGTTCTGAATGCAGTGAAGCGCGTAGAACTGCAAGCAACACATACGAGAAGCACTTTTGTTTGCCTTCAATGTTGTGGATTCTGTCATACATTTATCTAAAAGTCATTCATTGGCTTTCGGGCGATGACGTTGTTGTTATAAAATTGTTGTCAAAATAGTTGCCAAATAGTTTGTTTTTGTGTTGCGGTGGCAATGTTGGTTCCAGTGGATTTAGCAATTGAGACAACTTGCACTACTGCGACGCATGCCGAACTTACATGTGTTCCCAATTCTGCACATGTGTTTTCGGCATTAGAGCCTTTCATCAAAAAAACGATCATTTGTGCGTCCATGACAATATTCTTCGAGTTGTTTTGTCATTGTCATGTCATTGCGGCCGATTTCAATATACACAATTCAAGTTGGCTTCGACATTCTGGACAGACAACACCCGAAGGAAGGTATATCAAGATCTTACCGGACGTTAGCGGCCGAAACGCCAACACTCTGGACTTGTTTCTTACCTCTCACCCTGATAAATACACTTTAAATGTATTATCGCCTCTAGGTTCGTCAGACCAATGTATCATATCGGCGAATTTCTCGTACTCCAGCCACACAGTTAAAGAACAAGCTCCTAAAAGAACCGTATGGCAATACGAGAAAGCCAATTGGGAAGGTTTAAACGGTTTTTTTAGGTGTTTTAACTGGTCGCTGTGCTTCCTCAACAACGACGTGGATGCCGCTGCCGATATGATTACAAATTTGATTCATTTGGGTATGATCTAAGGAAAACGCGTGGTGTGACTTGAGCCGTAAAGAAGCTATCAGGGCTAAAGAGGCAACTTTTTGGTCATTTAAGGCCAACCCAACTGAGGAAAACCGAAAAAAGTTCAAACGAGCCAGAAATGACTGCAATGCCCTCATTAATCGTGTCAAATTCTCCTAAGACCAAAAGTTGAGGCAGAAAATACTACAAAGTCCCACCCGTAG
Organism: Ferdinandea cuprea; assembly: GCA_963576555.1. Lineage (NCBI taxonomy): Eukaryota > Metazoa > Arthropoda > Insecta > Diptera > Syrphidae > Ferdinandea > Ferdinandea cuprea. The sequence goes on along the minus strand of OY754961.1, from coordinate 81,732,143 downwards.
TAAAAACTTTTGGTCGTTTGTTAAGAATATTAAAAATTCGGCCTCGTCATCTATCCCGACGTCATCTATAGCTCTTCGGATAAAGCCAATCTGCTCGCTGCTCATTTTGCAGCTAGCTCAACGCTGCCAGATTGTACTTTGTCTCCCCCTATACTCGAGCGCGTAGAATCTTCTATGGGACCGATCCATTTTCGCACTCGTACAGTTGCAAGAGTTCTTCGAGATCTCAACACACATAAATCCGCTGGTCCAGATGGTATTTCCCCTATCGTTCTGAAGAGGTGTTCTTCCACGCTGGCAAAACCAATGCGTAAGCTTTTCTATCTGTCCTATTCTTCAGGGCTCTTTCCGAGAAGATGGAAAACAGCATTTGTTCCAGCCCGTCCCAAAAAAAGGCGAATCTTCCTCTGTCTCCTCCTACCGACCAATTGCACTAACGTCCCTTCTTTCCAAGGTCATGGAAACGCTGATAAATCGTCAGCTTATGAAATATCTTGAATCCCGAAAACTTCTTAATGACCAGCAGTACGGTTTTCGCAGCAACAGATCCACTGGTGATTTGATGACATATCTAACCGAAAAGTGGAATCAATCTATGCACCGTGGTGGTGAAAGTAAGGTCGTTGCGCTAGATATTTCAAAGGCATTGGGATCGTGCATTTGGGATCGATGTTACTCTTCTTCAATGGATTAGAAATTACCTTTCGGACCGTTCAATACAAGTTGGTTTGGACGGTTTCAAGTCTGCAACTCACCAAATAAATGCTGGTGTCCCTCAAGGCTCTGTTTTGTCTCAGAATCTCTTTCACATTATTAAAAATAATAATTATTTCTATTGCTATCCATCATCCATTTGTTGGTGACATTATATTCGTTACATGTTAAAACTTATTCGCTCACCGACGTTGCAAAATCGCTTGGCTCTAGTCAGTCTTCGCAGTTATCTCTGGTTTATCTCTCAATTATTGTTTTCTAGGTAGGAGAAGTTTTCAGAAGTGGTGAATCAAATTTTGATATCTCGCTTTAAGGTGTATTTTGCCAAATAATTGGATGAGAAATTTAGTTGATTGCATTTAATACAACACAACTATGAACTAAAATATAAATAAAGTCATATTGTTGGTGCTGGTGGTGCGAACAGAAAAACACAAAAAAAATGTTTACCACTTATGTTCTAAATGTTAACCCGGCAAAAGCAATCATATCAGTAGCACTGATATCATCTTTCACCCTTTATTAGAACGTACATTGAAATATAGAGATTCATTCCTTATACGTAAAGTTATTTAAGACAAATGTGCCTCAGTGTCTCCTCTCTCTTTCTTGTTCCCGTTACCTTAACGCCCAAACTATGTAACCTAAAAACTTCATCATAAGCGTACGCATACAGCCTTCAGTCAATTTATTAAAAATAAATCATTTAAGTTTGAAAGAACACACTTAACCCAACTTAAGTTGCAGTTCATAAAAGCGAAAAATTGGGATTCCGATATATAACTACTGAAAATGCTGTAACTTCAAAATTATTAAATGTTTCTCAAAAGTGGCTTTATTCTCAATGAACCAATGCTGAAGTGGATATTTTTCATTTTACAACAAACTCAGAGGTTATTATTCCAAGACAGCATAATTTTGAAGTAAAACCAAAAGACTTATGTTCTAAAATGCGATGATGGGGTACGAATTTCTAATTTTTCAAGTCTGCGACTTGTCTCATGTCATTCACCACTGCATTACTGCATCGAATTTTCAACTATCTGAGAAAATAGCCAGAGTTTTACATATTGCAAAAAATGCCAATCCAGTTTCTGTCGGAGACTTTAGACCAATCAGCATTCGTAGCCAAATAAACAATCACAAACACCCATCACAGCATCATCTACTTAGCTCAAATAATCTACCTGCTTCAAAGCTATTTTGGACAATTCTAGTTGATATTGTCAACTTGACTCATTATCTGAGAAGACACTTCGTCAACCATAGGCCAAATCCTGACTATTCTCAGCCGTTGCCTTGTACCCTATATCCTTTCTCTTGTGTCCTCAATTGAAATTTCAATATAGATAAAAGTTTAGTAAACATTTTGTTAATCAACTACAGAACTAAGTGCTTCAAAACCAATTTGATCTTAAACCGCTCTTCTAAGGTTGCTTATTCTATTCTTGTTGTCTAGGGTAAATATATATTTGCTAAGAAAGTGACAAAAAATTTATCACCATCTTAGCATCTGGCCAACTCGTTCTGCTTCGCTCAAGCAATATTAATTCCAATGAAGACTTTTACCCAAAGTAAGTAGAAATACTTATGTATGTATTGTTCAAATGTGCATGCCTTAAAAATTTATTAAAGCAGCACCACTTGCGACTATACGATTTCCAAAGCCACTAAGTTTGAAAATGCTATTTTATAGATCTCGATAAAAAAGGTGCCGTGAAGTAAGGCAATTCAGTGTGTGAAATACGACCAAATATGGCCTTAATTCTCTTTTTAGAAAGTGTTGACAATGGCATTTGTTGTGGCGGCATGCTGCTCCCTGCAACCCCCTGCATTTGTTACATTTGGAATAGGCGCAATGTTGGGTTTATGCACATTTCCAGACCGATCACGACACCGATAAAATAAACACAAAATCATGAGTATAAAAAGAGATATCGAGGCTTGAAAACCCATTTCTTTGTCAGAAATTTCTATGAGAACTATTGAACTTTGCTGGGAACGTGGCCGCCAAAGCCGCTCTCAGGTTAAGAGAGAACAAAATTTGGAGGTTAGGCTATTGCGACACTCGAAACATTTTTGAAAACTGTGATCGGTAGGGATTCATGTCACTTACTGATGTTTGATGTTTTGACTTCGAGAGCGATTTCGCCCAGTACTATCATTAAAGGTATATCCATCTGTACGGATAGTCAAAAAACAAAAAAGGTACAAGATCTGGCGTCTTCTCCTCAGAGACACTTGCTTTACCAGTCGTTTTGACTGACTGATCACTGCGGTGTCTTAAGAAGAAGGCAGCACAGACTATCCTATCGATGGGAAAAATACAGCAATGAAAATAACCATCTGCGTGAACAGTCAAGCAGCACTTAAAGCAATCGGCTCCAACCTTGTAAACGCGAAGTGTGTCACAGATTGCCTCTTGGCACTGAGGGCTATACGTAACCACTCACAATCAGTTCTACTCTGCTGGGTTCCTGGACAAGTTCGAGTGGAAGGGAACGAAACAGCAGACGAATTGGCCATATACGGCTCTGACATGAACTCACTACTAAAGGACGGAGAGGCGCTATCGCCCTTCAACACTGCTAAGACTTTTATAGATGACGTCACCACACAACTGGCTAAGGAACAATGGAGCAAAACCAGCGGTTGCGTCAAAACCCGAAGTCTGACACCAAAATATCAAAGTCCCTAGTCTCTCTTAACAGAAGTCAAATCCAGATGCTCGTCGGAGAATGCATCATCGGAAATATGACTAAATGCCTAGGGCGCTTTGCAAATTACTTTTGCAGTAGCTGTAGAGTCCGTGGAACATCTTCTATTCCACTGCCCAGCTCTACAGCAACGCCGCTCATCCTGCATGAGAGCACGGTTCTTCGAAAGCTTGGATGACTTGGCTAGGGTACCTCTATTAGACTTGAAACTATTTTTCAGCAGATCGAAGTGGTTTTGTTAGCCACAGGTCCTTACATGTACAAAGGCGGTTCTCACAATGGGGCTTCACGGGTTCCGTGTGAAATTCGCATCTGGTGCAAAACTGCTCTCCTAACCTATTGATCCATTTTCAAAACGCGCTCATGAAACTTTTCGAGGAAAATAGCATTTTAGAGAAAAAAAACAACCACAAAAAGTAGGCGTGGACAAAAAACTTTATATGACAGAAACAAAATATTACACTTTACCATTTCGGAACCCTAGGGAATATTCGGTCCAAATTTCAGCTCCCTAGCTCAAAATTTAAAAGCTTTAAAATAGCATACGGACGGACGGACGAAGATTGTTAAATCGTCTTAAGCTTCTGGATGATGCAAAAAGCAGATTGATAGCTTCAAATACTCAGAAGAGTGTTGGTTATAAATAGATTCGTTTAATATGTGTAAAAACCTTAACCCCACGGAAGGTATATACGTTGCAGCTGGCTTTCGAGTTCCAAAACACTCACTCCCTGAACTCTGGACAAAGTCAACAACCTTCTCATTGTACGGTTCCATTTTTCAGTTCACACATCTAACCAACCTTACTAAGTCAAAAAATGGTATCTAAGGAGATCAATGACAAATTGAATGTTAAAGTTTCCACATGCGAGGGCACACTGCTCTACGGATACACTATAGCATGAACATTTTGCATTTTCTTTGACGAATTTTGACAACCATCTTTCTCTTTGTCTTAATCTCTTCTTTATAGCCAGCCAGCATCAGGTGTAGGTGTTTATAGCTTCATTTCACCCACCCAATCATCTCTTGCGCTGTCGTCCACTTTAAAACAAAGAAATTGAATCAAAGAAGAAATGTCGGGACATCGCCCGTCATCAGCAATCGTCATCATCATAAAAATAAAGAGGTCAAACTCTAGCCTATGGCAGCAGCGGCACCTCCACCGCCGACAACACTATTAAACCGATAACCAAAATGATTCGGTGGAACAGTGCTCCTAAGCTAAACATTTCAAAGTTCACCTTCCTTACCACTCGTTCGGCCATATAAGACCCGAGAGAAGGAAGCAAAATAAAAAAAAAAAAAAATAACAAAACAGAAAGTTGTCCGCCGTCGTTGCTCTGCTCTGTGAGTCATCACCGCTGCTACAGAACGAATCCAGTTCATTGTCTCTCTCTCTCTCTCTCTCTTTGACTGTATCGAAAACTTGTTAGTCATGGAGCGAACCAACAACAACAAATTCGGCTGCGCGATTCTAGTAATCATTAAATTGTGCACGGTCAAATGACAGGCGCCTACCAACTACCACCAACCAACTGCACGACGACATCTTCCAGCTCCTCAGGCAGCGCGAGGAGATAACAGAGTCATAAAACATAACAAACAAGGTCAATAGGTTGGGATCTTTTTTATTTTTCTTTCAAGTGGAATGCAAGCTCTCGCTTTACGTGAAGATGCAAATTAATTAACCACGGTCCCATCTCACTCACTCTGGGTGACTTAATGGCGCAAGGTTGCGTCGCAAAACACCAAAAGAAATTCGCAGAGTATATCAGATTCAGAGATCCAAGACAAAGCCAAACTAAAACAACAGAAAAGCCTTTTTTTTGCGGTCAAGTAGATACACTCATCCGGTGTGTGGCGTGGCGAGGCGACTGTCGGCAGAAGGAGGAGTAAGAGAACATCCAAAAACGACATAACTAACAACAGACACGAACGAACAACAACCAAACAAAAATATCATAAACACCTACGGGAGGTAGTTGAACGTTATTTCTTGTTAACGACTCAACTAAACCCCGGCCAAGTTGCTTAGAGAATAAACAAAGACACACCAGCTGCTGGAGTGAGGTATCCGTGGGTTATTTCTTTTTTTTTATTTATTTATTTTGTGTTTCCATTTTCCATGCCAACACCCTGAAACTGGTTCAAAGAAAGAAAATTGCGTTCGAGTTCAGCAGGCTTAGAACTGTCACACATGCATAGATATTCGTATCTGGCTGCTGCTGATGCAGAGTGCAGAATGCACAAAGTAACCGCGACGCGAACCACCGCTCGAGCGGTCGACAGCCAAAGTACACTGTCGACTCGAAGCCGAAGGTAGCCAAAAGACCAAAGACCAACATGTCAGTTACAGTGAGTTTGCATGCCAGCGTTTTGTTGCCAAGATGCCAACGTTGCAAATTCTGTTTGTTGCTGCTTGCAACTAACATTGTGGAATTGTGTGCGGAGGTTAGCAGCACAGTGGTGCCTGAGTTATGTTAAGGGGGGGGGTATTCTCTTTTTATGTTGAGATTATCGTTAAAAGGGGTTGGATGTCTACATATCTACCATTAAAGGAGTTATCTCGTCCTTTCATCAGTAAACCATTAAGATCGGAAGAGATCTTATCCATATTTAGGGCTAAATTTGAATGCACTATACCTATATCGCGAAGAATTCTCTTTTACTGCCGAGTAACCGGATAGAGTGTGGACATAGATCACCTGAGTCTCCGCCTGAGCACACTTCCAACGTATATGGTACCGGGGATGCTTCCTTTGAACTGGGATTTGAAGGTTCTTTTGGCTGGATAACTGTTGTCCCTTCGCTCGATGTAGCCGAATCAACTTAATGGACGAGTTTTGACTTTTTGAACTACACCCACATCTCGGTACGGCTCTAGCTTAAGCTTTAGCTTTGTAGAGCTAATACATGGTCTTCCGAGTGAGCAGGTTTTGATCTCATGTGGTTTCCTGGACTAATTCTTCGTTTAATCTCCACGAAAGTGTCGTTTGAGGAGTTGATGTCTACCCTAAGTAGTTGGTTGGGTAAAGTAGTTAACCATCTCGAGGTTTCCGCTTTCAACAGGTACGTTTTGTCCCAGCCGGTGGAGTGTTTGTTGAGAACTTGTTTATGGTTTTGTTGTCGTTTACTCCAAGACCAATTGCCCTAAAACCCTACGGATGGCGTCGATATTGTCCGCAAGCCGTGCGCTATATTTGCCGGAATCCTGCGCATGTTTGGAACAGTGCAGTTCTCTAGTATCACGCGTAATAGGTGTATCAGTTTTGTCAGGTTCCCCAATTCGGCCATCGTCATAAAGAGCTCCTGCTTAAGTAGATACATATTGCTATAGTTTAGACGAGAAAAGCGTGGTACAGTAGCGGGGTCTACCATCACCCCAAATCAAGTCATATCAAGTTGAAGTGAAAATGTCCTACTTTGAGGTGTAACTTCACTTAACCTTGATATAACTTGATTTGGGGAAATGGTAGACCCCTCCATTGAACCACTTTTTTTTCGTCGGAATCTTAGAAATATTTATCTACTTACGTATTTTTTTGTAACTGGAACGACCTGACGTACAGGAATTTTGGAATATTTAGGAATATTATGTACTGAAAGAAGAGTCAATGCCACAATTAACTTTATCGTCTTGCCGATTGCAACTTAACCTAACCTAACCTCCACACTTTCATTGTCAATGTCAAGTACTAGAAATGTAATTCTTGGCAGACACGTCCTTAAGGACGAATTTTCGAAAGGCACAAAACACATCTTGCTTAGATATATATATGTCAATGCTCCTAGTTGGGTTGCAAATCTACATTGACCCAAGTGAAAGTTGCAGGATTCATTCATTTCAGGAGTTTCTTTTCAGTCTCTTAATGCTAACAAGATACTTAGATTCTATTAGCTTTCCTTTGCTTTCCTCTGTTTCCTGCTCTGTTGCGAGAGGAACTAGACCGCCTTTGCAAAGTTTTTATTTAGACAAAAGGTGAGTAGTCGATTATTGGCCAAACAGTGACTGAATAAGCATTGAACATTTTTTTAACCGAACTGAAATTAACTCTAGTAACTTAAGCCTAACAACACGTGGGGGACCTAAGGCTTACCTATATAACTTATGTAATTGGAAGGAACATAAAGACTTGTCATGTTTTTCAAAGCTTCGTAGGTGTTCGAAAAAAGAAAAAATTGTTAGTGTTGGGATTTGAGCCTTGCTTTTCGATAACCTATGTAGCCGCCATCCATTGAATGCTTGGTAAAAACTGAGCAAAATACTTACTATGGAAAACGTCTTCTCTAAGTCAGTGCGAATTCTGATGAACGTATACCTTAGAACTGTTCGCTCAAAGGCGGGTATAGTTATAGTGTTCTGATGGCAAACCGAATTTAAGTTCATCATTATCATGTCCTGTAACCCCAGTTGGGGCATAGGACGGCAACAAATCGTCTCCATCCTTCACGGTCCGCAGCTAGATATTTCAACTGTGCCCACTTCTTTCTCTGGAAGTCTGCTTCTTCAAGGACTTCTGATTTTCATGCGTGCAACCTGATTTACTTAATACTATGTACATGAAGATGCCGTACCATTAAATCCGATGTGCGGTTGTAGAAGGATTCTTCTTAAATAGAAACCTCAAGTTTCTGCCGTTCTTGATGTTTTTGCATATATCCTTCCAGCATGGTGTTTTCCGAGATACGATTAATAATATACATAAGCTCAGATTCGTCAGGCACATCCGCATTTTGTATGGTCGAACACATAAAAAAAACACCTTTTGTAGCCGCTTAATATGGGTTACAGACGCTACTTGCTGCTGCCGTTGGCCTTACAAGATAGGCTCCTCCGCTACCAGACTTTCATGAAGTTGACCGCCACCTGCAGTAACTCCGTCTTTTGGGGGTCTTTTAACCTTCCCAAGGACAAGTTTGTCTCCTTATATCCCGGCGTCCATTTGGTCGACCTGCACGTTGGTGTTTCCCACTCTCTACCACGGGGAGGTGTGAGCCTAGGCCGGAGGTGCCGTCCTAGCACTCTTCGGTACTTTAGAGAGCATTTTAGTTCACTGTGACTTTAAAAAACTTTAAGCTTGATAAAAACCTAGATGGGGACTGCACAATGCATAAAAACTGCCATATCAAGGTTTCTAGTATCTCATTTTCTAAATAAAAACTGAAAGCTTAACATAAATAAGTTCAACACTTCCTAGTCAGTTGGCCCTTTAGAGATCATTAGTAGATCTTTAGCTTGTTGTTAGTCAACTTTGTCCTTATTGTTCATCCCGTAGATCATAGATTTGCCTTAATTTATTTACAGAGACTTTTTAATTCAATGTTAAGGGTTATCAGGGTATCACTTTCTATTATTCGGAGTTTTGCTGTAACCTTTACAAAAACACGCACGTGCTCATGATATGAGAGAATCTTTCTCACTAAAAACAGCTGCTTTTTAAAGTTTAAGCCTTATATTTTTCACAAATCGATGGACTTTAAATTTAATCGAGCTCGAGGGGCTTTGCAAGGCAGTTCAAACCTTTTTATATTTACCAAACGATTGGGTGCGCAAAATCTCTGTCAGCTAAACTACTTGCCACATACACCCCACATCCCAAAGTCTTGGCCCAGCTGAATTCTAAACCACCACCAAACATTAATTGCCTCACTAAAGCCACATTTTTTATAAGGCAAGTAGTATACAAATACAAACTGTCATCGCACTTGCTGCAAGTCAATTTTAGAGAATCCAATTAGGAAAAAAACCAAAAAAAAATCTGCCCAAAGATACACTCCACATTCCCATTAAAAGTCTCCAGCGAAAATACATAACTTCATGTCCAAGTCCAGGTCCAGCAAATTGAAATAACTGACCTAGAAAACAGCCTCTAACTATTTCCTCTCTTCACAGCGTTTTACCCCACCCCACCGATCTAACGTCGTAATTACTGCAACATTCCCGCAGTTCTCAAAAGCAAAGTCATCGACTCTTCCAACGATAAACAACTCGTAAGATTATTTATTTGAAGGCATCCTACTACGAGTATAGTAACTACCCGGTACACTCCTTCTTGTCGAAAGCATTTCCGCACTATGACTCATAATCCAGGTTTTCTCCACACATCACCTTACCTTTATTAATATGCATCTCGCGCGCACACACCACGTCGACGACGACGACGACAACTCTCAAAGCAGAAGAAGGTGGGAAGTCGAAGAATTCCAGGACTAACACATCAAAATGTACAGTGCCTCGTGTAATTGCTAAAATGTAATGCGTGCTTCAATTTTAACGACAAACGCTGAAAGTTGCAAATACATATATATTTATATAAGAGCGCGGCAAGTGACTTGCCACAGTATTACTCCCTATTCCCCGCAAACGTGCCATACCGCCAAGCTCTATGCCAACTCCTTATTGCAACACCTTTCCTTGCCACCACACAATCGAAATCAAAGCGGGAGTGGATTGCAGTGGGTATGGCGGGCGGGCGGTGCCGGTGACTTTTCGCTGTCGATGTGGCGTGGCGGTGCCGGCTGTTGACTGGTTAATGTGTGTGCGCGCAACTCATTAGTTTGAAACTTTTCTAAAAGATTCAAAAAATTTTGCATTGTGAGAAGTGGGTATAACAGTTTTGCCTAATGAACTGGGAATTGGAATGAGAAAACTCCATTGAAAGAAAATGAAGATACTACTGCCTGCTTGCTGGAGGCTGAAGGCTGATGCACTTGAATAGAATCATGTGGTCTAATTGGTGTAATGATGGCAGCCCGAGAGAAATGGATGGAATCTGGTTTGTGTACAGGGCGTTTCGCAGTGGGGAGTGTGGTGGCTGCGCAGGTCAAACATTGGGTACATCCGTTCCCAGGAATCGTTCATCGTTCAACGCGATGAAAGTCCGTTCTAGCGTTGCTGATGAATTAAAATAAAAAACTGGTTGATCCTGTGGGGCATAACTTCGCAGGTCATCTAAGTGCGGATGAGTTATAATTCCATTAAGGAGTTTATGACCCATGCCTACTTTCTTTTGACGGTTTGTGTTTGGGAATAGTATGCAGGTGCGGAGGAAAAGTTCCGGTGTAATCGAATCCACGTGAGAATTTATTTCACGTAAACGGCTCATACAGGTTCTAAAGCCTAGGTTCATCAACCCCTCGCTCAGTAACCACTACACCTACTTGTAGTGGGAAATAAGAGCAATTTTTGAGTGTAGTGATTTACCAGTTAAAGTGGCAGCCCACATTTGATTTGGATTAAGGCAACCCGCCATAGGTTTTGCGTTGAAAGCTAGGTCATAGCTTACTGAAGTTTGGTTTACTGGACTTAAGGCTGTGTAGTGGCAGCCTTGGCATCAAATTTAATTATTTAAAAAAAAACAGACTCGAACTTTGATGGCTCTTGGCACAGATCTGTTGAAATGTTGATTATGAAAAGGTAGCCTCAACACTTAGCTCAGACAGGAACCGCATGGACTCTCCTCACTCACGGCACGGTATTTACTGCATATATGAACGTTGAATACGAAGGGATTAACTTTTTTTTTTTATAATGTACGCGCACTAAAGGGATTTTGGATACCCTTATAATGAAGTAACACAGTGCCGGCATTGAAGTGAAGGATTAGAAAAAAGGAGATACCGATGCACGTTGGTTTTAAATGTTTGTAAACTTTTATGCGTAGGAAAAACAGAGCGGGGTAGAGCATTCCACATTCGTATTGTACGGTTGAGAAAGGAATCTTTATATTTCACAGTACGTCCGAAAACAGGCTTAAAGGTAATCTCATGTGCATTCCTAGCATGGCGAGTATTGCGGTTGAATTCCTGTAGGGGTGGAACGCAACTGGCTATTTCATTTGAGCACTTGTGGTGGAAGGTCCGATAAAACAATGACAGGCAGGAGACATCACGACGATGACTAAGAGAGTCAAATGATTTCGTAATGTCTCGATCGCCAATAAATTTTACCGCACGTTTTTGAATCCTGTCAAGTAGCCCAAATATGTCATTGGTGCACCAGACCAGATATGAGCATTGTACTCAAGTTTTGGGCGAATGAACGCCTTGTGGATTCTAGCCAGATCAGAAGGGGTGAAATATATCTTGAATCGCTTAAGGAAGCCTAGACATTTCGCAGCGTTCTTGGCGACATCGAATATGTGGTCATTCCAACGAAGTTTGTCGTTAACGCACATACCGACGATGGAAAGTCTTTCGGTTTCGGCGATGCAAGTGCCATCCATGGATAATGGCAGAGAATTAGGGGTTCGCTTCAATGACAGCAGACAGCATTGCCTTTTGGAAGCAGGTTTATGCCTAAAGAAAAAATTGTGGCCTCGACATTATGGTTGGGCAAATGAAAATGATTGCTTTGGGAACTTTATAAGCTTTTACTGGCTCAAAATAACTCCACACTACTCAGTTGTTTGGTGGGAGTCTGTTAACCTCAAATTCTATCTAAAAAATCCGAACATAGTACAGATGAATGCTTGTCTGCTTACAATGTGTTCAATAAAATCCACACCTCTTTGCAAAGGCGCTTGGCCGATTGAGTTTGACTATGAAAGCCGGTCTCAATTGGAAAGAGGAGACACGATTTGGAAGTCTTCTTCTTCTTGAAGCCACCTTCAAGATGTATAAACCTTTTAGACAGGACTCGAATTTGTAGCTCTTTCTTACTTAAAGTAAAACTATTTTTAACAGAAGCATGAATCTTTTTTGAAGCGCTGACCAGTACCAGTGGTGCCGGTGTATCGAGTTTACTGCTGTTTTTTCCAAGCTGATATCTACGCAGTTAATAGGGCATCATTGGATGGTCCAGCTTTTGAACCAGCAATAGTAGAGAGCCATTTGCGTGGACAGTCAGGCAGCGCGTAGTCTGTGGCCGGTCGGTAATAAAAAAAATCATCAAAGATCGTATATCCTTAGTAGTCAAAGACTGTGGATCTTTACGATTGACTTGAGGAGAAAATAGATTTTGTGGACGAGTTCCACAGGGATTTAAATAGCTAAAATTCCTTGAATCCACCCTGTAAACGCTCTTAAAAGGACATCGCATGTCTCTATTTTGTTTTTGTATGGCTTTGCTATAAAGGGGTATTCTCGGCTTAAGTTCAAGTCACTCATTTAAATTTCTGCGGCTATGTTGTGGAGTCTAAGTATCCCTCTGAGATTCCAAAAGCATAATCACCACTTTCAACTTTCATTCATTGAACGTGTGTTATCAGTATTTTGTTTGACTAAACTGTCTTTGAGAGTCCCCCAGTCTTCTGGCATTCTTGTTGGGAAGGCAGTGTCCAAATAAGATACCAACTTTCATCCTGACTCTAGGTCTATTCAGATTAAAAATCCCTCTAGCCCTCTTTTTATACAGGTTGGGCTCCAAAACTTTGGACACAGTGAAACCAACCAAGCTAGTCCATGTTTGACTATAACCATTTTAGTGTCTTGTTCCATTATTTTACCTTTGATCCCAGATAATTTTTTCTTCGCGTTTTATCGCCAGCTGATCCGCGAACCTTCATATTCCCTCAGTCATCAGTTAATACCGACATTTTATCATCTGGATAAGTTCATCATTCATCTCTGTTAGGATACTCCGTTGAAAATGACAGAACTAGCTTCGTTTTGGTTGAGCTTATGTAAAATATCGTCTATAACCAGGACCACGTCAAATGAGATATTACTCCGCCCTCGAGGATACCTCTAGATACTGATTTTCTTACTAAGCTGAGTTGAACGAATGCTCCTGCGCTTTTTAAGAACATGGCTGATCAATTGTCGTTCAAATTTTCTTAATTCATGGAGGGTATTTTCCGTTGAGCAAAGATTTCTGATGTGGATACCAAGCTGGTTTCAAATCTAGATACAGATACATGGTTTCCAGCATGGTTTTAGATGGAATGAAGAACTTATTATCGGTCTTAACTCCTTCACTATTGTGTGACCCCCCCCCCCCCCCCTTATCATCACTGAAGACCATCACTTTTCTTTACGCTTTTTGAATTAAAGCTAGAAAATAAGGACTTGGAGAGAAATGAAGGTCGTATTAATCATTTAAGTCTCTATATCCGATAAAGTCAAATATCTGGGTGTGATCCTCGATAAAAGACTTCTATGGTCCAAACATGTCGAATCGAAAACCGATAAAGCGCTGTCGACTTTCTGGCAGTGTAAAGGCGCTTTTAGTAAGACATGGGGCTTGTCTCCGAAACGGGTTCTATACGGCCATGATTAGACCGCTACTCTCAAACGCATCAGTTGTTTGGGGGAACAGGCTTTCGCGAAAATGTGTTACTGCTTCTTTTGCCAAACTCCAAAGAACGACATGTTTCGGCTGTACAGGGGCCTTCCCAGGCACCCTGAGCTCTGCTCTTAGATGCTTTGATGGATCTCCCTCCCTTTGATTTATATATCATGGGGTGTACGCTAAAAACCATCTTTCGCTTAAAGAGAGGTGTTTTTGGTACCATGCGCACTGGAATTTTGAAGAACTTGCTCGAGAATTATCCTTTGACCCATACTAATGGATATGCCGTCTGATGATCTCGGATGAGCTTGCTAGGCAAGGTTCAGAAGAAGTTTTTTCAGGACCCGAACCTGTGTTGGGTCTGCCTGCATCTTTAGTCATGTCTTCTATCGATTCTTGGGTTTCTCGTGAACACAAGATTCGGTGGCGCGATTGCGGTGGATGTGGACAGACCAAACTACTGCACCCGGACATTTGCAAAAGGTCAGCATCTTTTCTTCTATCTCTGAGGAGAATCGACTGTAGGCTGCTTGTAGGCGTTCTTTCGGGCCACCAAGCTTTTGCTAAACACTTAAATGTGTTGGGCTTAAGCGACACCACTTCCTGTCCTGCTTGCGGTGAGGAGGATGACACAGCAGAACACTTTCTCTGCAGTTGTCCGGCCCATGCTCGCATCAGGTGGCGGATCTTCGGGGCTGACGTGGTGAGTGCCGAACATCTAAGCTCTTTATCACTGAAGCTCCTTCTCGTTTTTCTTCGAAAGACGGGAATGAGTCTAAATTTCTTGACATTAAAGTTTTGCCCGTGCCGGTCATGGCTTTCAGGACTTCTAGACTGCCTTAAGCGCACGTGTAGTCCCTTATTTTAACGTAGCTTGATACATTTATTCTTTTGCGAAGTTTAAAATTCATATCTTCATATCATCGACTTTGTCGGCAGTAAGCTGAGCTCTTTCTTGTAGTTTTACCTATCTGTCTATTCCTTCATGATGATAAAAGCCAATAATTACCTACACAATGTAACAAAATTGTAGGTGGCGTCGGTCTATAATTTAGTGTGTGTTGGCATGTGAACTGCGAGTTGTAGGTTCAATCCCCAATTAATAAATATTTCCTTTTAGTTCGTTTCGTACCACACACATGAGCCAAGAGTACACACTTCTCCGTGTGCACAGCATTGGGACGTTTTATTTTATTTTGTCCCAATAACTTTAAAACAAAACCCACTTGCTTCACCTAAGTAAATCCGATAGTTTTGTGCTTTCAAAATCCGTAGTAATTGGGTCTACTGTTGTAGGCCATCTCACTAAATCGTACAAAGACACTGTTTGTTTGTTTGGTTAGAAAGTCAACCGAGATAACCTTGCGCCGCATAGTTCTACTCGACACATAATTGGCACATCACCATAAAGTACCACTTACCGATCCGCTTTGTTCTTCAGATTTTTATCTCACTGGAACATACCACCTAATGAAGCAATTAAACACTCAGCTGCCAGAAAGATTGACACATCCATCAAATGCCTTGAATCACGACGAATTAATCATCACCAAACTATCTATTGCTGACGAAGCGTTATATACCGGCGGCAATCGGTGCCGCAGATAACATCCAATACACGATCAAAACAGACAACAATATTAGACCGACGCGACCAGCAAACTCGTATTAGATAACACACATGTGCAGAACCTAAAATCGTGAATCACCCTGTAATTGATGATTCTGTTCTGTTCTGTTCTGTTCGGTGTTGTCTTCTTCAACACTCCACTTTGGTGTGCATTATCAAATGAGAACTCTTTCTCTTTCTAGCTTAGTAGCTTAAGACCTGAAACAGCAATACACTGAAAGTATCCAGTCAAGTCGAGTTTGTATGTGCGGATCGCTTCAGGTGATCGTTTATGAACGACACGGGCTGGAGAAGTCGAGGGCGGACGGCATGTGCGCACACATTACGCTTGGCCTGGTTAACAAGCAGCATTTTGCAAAGTTGCTGCTGGCTGCTAGCTGTTAGCTGCTGTAGTTCGTTGTCGGACGGAGAGTTCACCTTGCTGGAACTCCTCTGACGCCACTGCCATATTATGCTCGATACCTTTCCTCTAGCGATAGACCAAGACCATATCGTGTTTGTTATGTACTCTGCGTCTGCACTCTGCACAGAGAGACTACAGGATTAGTTGGCCGTTGTTGTCATACCTTGATGGTTCTGTTTCCAAGCCACACGGAACTGTGAGTTAGTGTTGTTTGCAATTATCATCTCCTTTTGTCGTCTTCATCGAGAAGAAGATCGGTTGCGATTTCGTTTTGGCCTCTGGTTCTTTGCTCCTTTTAATAAATGGTCTAACTCGCTCATTTCATCGTCGTCGTCCTATCCTACATGATTCATGTGCGCCGACAGAACAAGGACACGCCGCTGTGCCTTTTTGTTCTTTTCTCTGCTCCAAACATTGTTTATTTTCGTGTTTGGTGTCCACGACTAAATAAAGTTCTCAACCAGTTTTTTCGCTTCGATGTATGGAATTTGCAAAAAAAAGAAAAACAAACAAAAAACAACTGCGGCGCGGCATAAGATTGCAAAAATAGAATCTTATCTGAGGTTTTTTTTTTTTTTCAGCAAACACACCCAGGTTCTCTGTCATTGTAATGAATAGAAACATACAAAACGATCGAATGTCCTTCAAAAAAAATATTCATAATAATTTTGTTTCGTTCAGCGCAGTGTGTGTGTGAGACTGACTTAGATAATAAAGCTATACAGGTGGTGTTTGTGGCCGTTTTATTTGTACAAGTGCATGAGTACCTTGAAATCAGATATCACTATAAAAAAAATAGCACAAATTTAATTATTATGGAAACGTATCATTTTGGATGAAAGCGTCCGTCCTCATTTTTCGGGGAATTTTGACAATGCAACAAAAAAAAAAGTTGGTCGAATGACCATGAGCTGAGGAATCCATGACGCTGTTTGGAGTAAGTTTTTTTTAGTTCTTATTATGTTTTTTTTTTTTTGTTTTAAGTGGAACCCGCTTATCAGTTTTGTTTGTTTGATTCCGTGTCTTCTTTTTAGTGCAGGTGTTCACTTATTGATAAGATTTTTCAAGATACTGAGGTAGATTTTGGGCAGAAGTTGTTGGTGTGTGTGTGTGTGTGCGTTTGAGATTTAGAGGTCAGAATGACGCGGAGGAAAATTTGGAGTTGATTGTAATTGAAGTTTATCGAAGTAGGTCGATTAGTAGCTATTATGCTTGCGGAATATCTTTTTAGAACTTTGGGATTTTTTTTTGGTTATTAGTATGCTATCTAGTCATAAGCGTGAATTGGCCTTAAAATGTTAAGTAATTGTCTAAGCGCACACTCATATACGACTAAAAACTACTAACGCACACAAAGTGTGCGCAACGACTAATGTAGGTTTCCTATATTTAAGTTAACTGGAAGCTGTGCTTTCATTTGTAGTGATCATTTTGTCATAAGAAGTGAGTAAAGCGCACACAATAGTGTGCGATTGCACCCAATACTGTCATACTGAGACTGAGAGCCTTCTGTGGCTTTGTATTAAATTTATAGTGTATCATCTAAGCTTAGCTGTAAATTGTCCTTAAAATCTTGGGTAAATACTTAACCGCACAAACGTGTATGACTAATTAGTAGTAACGCACACAAAAAGGTGCGCTAACTAAAATGTGGAATAAGTATGTTTTCTTTTCTTTATTGGTGGAATATTATTTACAGTAGAATGTGTTATAACAACTGATGTTATAGCGCACATGACGGTGTGCGTATGCAAGGGAAACTTAACGCACAATTCTTTGGCTTTCATACATATTTGTCCTCATACAAACTTACCCAGAGATGTTAAATATGTAATTAATTAAACGCACACACTATTGATTTGTAGTAACGCACACAAAATGTGCGCAATGTTACTGAGTTGACGCGGTTTTCTGCCATCTTATAAAAGTGCAAGTTCAAGTGATGTTATAGCGCACATTAGAGTGTGCGTTTGCGAAAAAACTTCTTAAAAATTTTTCACTCAAGTAGATTCTGTGGACGTGCAGAGAGTCTCTTTAACAGATTTTGTTTTAAATCACTCAATCACTTTCCTTCCACTTTAGTACAATAAATCTGCGTATATAGTAAAACATTAATTTGTTCACTAAAATATTCTTTGTAACCATTAGCCAAACCATTAAATGTACAAACAAACGATATTATGCAATTTTCAAAAGTGCAAACCTAAATCTTCCTCGCGCAAGGCGGCAATAAAGTTATTTTCAGCACGTGCTCCAGCTGAATGCAA
Source organism: Ferdinandea cuprea (assembly GCA_963576555.1). Classification (NCBI taxonomy): domain Eukaryota; kingdom Metazoa; phylum Arthropoda; class Insecta; order Diptera; family Syrphidae; genus Ferdinandea; species Ferdinandea cuprea. The sequence goes on along the minus strand of OY754961.1, from coordinate 81,714,178 downwards.
TAAGCGGCATTTATTCGTAATAAAATTGTTTACAAAGCACGTAAAACTGAAAAACTTACTAAAAACAAACGCAATATTTTGGAGCAAAGCAAAAAAAAAAAAAGTGCATTATGAAATTTTTTGAACAATATTTCGTGTTGTAAAAGTTTCATCGTCGTCACACATCTCTTCGTTTTCACATCGTATGCATAGATTTACGATTACGAAAGGAGAATTGCTTGTTTTTGTTACCCCAAGGACGACTGCAACGCCGACACACGATGTAGTAAATGCCACAAGTAGTATCGTCGTGTGTTAAACAACCAGAAATCGTGTCATTTAAGTGCAAGTTGTGGGGGGAATATTTCTTCTTCCGTGTTATGTTTTAATATTTTTTTTTTTTTTTATAAAATTTTAATAGCATTGTGTCACTATTCTAAATTTAGATGCAGACATAACGCGTGTTCTATATCGGTGAAGTATATCGATTCAATTTGTATTATTCTGATTGTGTGACTAATTTTGTTGACACCTTAAACCGTTTTTAAACACGTTTCGACAGTTGTAGTGTAATTAAGTAAACAATGTTTGCATTGATGATTGTCGTCATGTTGGGACGATATTGACATTGATTTGGTTCGAAAGGTCGCGGGTAAAAAATTAGCTAATTTGAATTGAAGAAATGGTTCAGTAAATTGGTGAATGAGCCCCTAAAACCATAACGCACACGGTTCCGCACACAAATTCGTACCATACACGTTGCATTTCCATAACGCTAGCCAAAGTGTAAAAATCTGACATTACTATCGGTATTTTTGTTACCAAATAGCAAGATCTCATTATAGGGATTCCATTTCGCACACTTTTATTCAGCGCACATTCATGTGCTCATTAAAAGAATGCAATTCAGTACTCCTGTATGTCCAATTTTTTATAAAAGCATTCCTTGGCGATTTGCTTCCGCACACCGCATTAAGTGTATTGCGCACCACTATTTGCGGAAAACCACTGCGACAGAAATACGTAAAATTTCTCATTTAGGAGACAAAAGGGTTGCTTTTCGACATAGCTCAGTGTGTGCGTTTGAAAAAGAAGCCTTGCGCACATGTGCGTTTGGGGTAAATATGTTTTGTTAGTAGTCAACAAAATAAAACGAATTCCAGTAATGAAAATATTCTAGACTTCATGTTCTTTTATTTAATTTTATTCTCAGAGTTATTTATGGCTTTCGCACATGTGCGTTTGGTAAGATTCTCCGCGGTTTCCTTAAGATTGCCATCAATGTCCGAAATGCGGGGTTTTTAATTTTTTTCGTGCATTTAGAACCATTTAGTTCTCGCACATGTTCACCTAGTACCTTAGACATTTATTTCCATAGCTTCAATCAGAATAGCAATGAAACGGCAAATACAATCTTCTAACATTAAAGGTACCAGAAGATCCTTGCGCATTTTCACTTCGTAAGCTCTGCCGTGATGTGCTAAAGTTTATCACAAGAAACACCGACGTTTGCCGAAGAAGGTAACACTTTTTTTATCGCACACTATATCGAACTGTGCGCTTGCTTTTATAAAGTGACACAAAAGTGAAAATGGTTTGAACATCTCTAGACTTTTTTAAAATTAGTTACTCAAAAGCCTGTCCCCACTAGTGAAGCTTAAACCATGTATGTTGCTAGCGAATAACCAAAGAAGTGTCCAATGCCGCTGCTTTTTTTTGGATCATCTAAGTATTTATCAGCTTCTACTCCTTCTTCTGGTTATGAAATGTAAGAAAGACGTGTGCATGAAATCTTCTAAAAGCTTTCTAAGCTCTTAACAGACAAATCAGCTGGCAATCAGGAATTGACGAAATGATTTGCACATCCTTAGGCCAAATTAAAGTGCAGTTTGTGCCTCTTCAGGTGCCACACTTTACGTCCACATAATAATCTCCACCAGAACAAAACCTATTCACCGATAACCGTGCGCTTCTATTGATGCACTCTTCTTCTTCTTCTTTTTGCGGTTTGTGGTCATCCTCGTGTCAAGAGATGTTGCCTGTGCGCGCAACAATTTCCTCATCCACTTTTATTTCCTTTTCCCTAAACACCACCTCACGACACGACACTGGCTTACTCTTACCACCACCAGAGACAGCGATAGGTAATAAAACTCCAACTCCTAACAAAAACAAAAAAAAACACACAAAGTATCGTCGTAACAGAATCAAGAGAAGGCTGTTGCCAGCAAAGAACAAGCGATCAGGGAGCACTGGACTCAAGTGTCATCGCTTCACAACGGAACCAATGTAATCGAATAAAAGGAGTCAGTGAATGAGAAAAAAGAAAAACCGCCGTTCCCTACTCCTTCTCCACCTCCTCCTCCTGCGCCCACCTTCAACATCAACACCGCGCTTGCTAGCTTTGTGTCATTCTGCTCATTTCGTATGTAAAACTTATTCCACCAAATGGCGAAGAGGAAAGACCGTCAAAGAGAGAAAAAACTTAAAACGAAATAAAAAAAATTACAGCAACGACGACGACGACGACGACGATGAAGAAGAAGAAAATGATCATCACAGGCAGAGCCAACAGCCAGACCAGGCCAGGCCAGCAACTTTGGTGTTCGTGTTATTTTCTTCTTGTACGCTGGCTTTCTTTATTTTTCCTTCTCTTTGCTTTTGTCTTTTTCGGGCAAGGTCATCAGCGAGACAAAGTCAATGGCCGCCAGTAACCTCTTCATGTGCTGCCATCTCTTTCTCTCATCCATATGCTGTTGTATTTTTGTGTTTTTTTTTATGTTTTGCTTCTAGTACAACATACGGGTAATGGTCTTCATCATCGCGGTGCCATCAATCCACCGTCATCATCAACATCCATTAACTTTTCTTCCATTTCTCCGCGCATCCGTCCGACCATTATCTGGCTTAACCACGAGGAGTGTGTATGGATGTGGTACTGGCTATAGTGCTAGTGCCTCTGGCTCTCTAGCCTCTAATGCCACAGAATCAATGAGTGTTTGGCACTTAACAGCGCGCAGCATGCAGCAAAGCGACAACGAGCAACCACAGCACAACATTGTTGTGTGTGTGTGTTGTGTTTTTTTTTTTTTTATTTGTATTTATTTTGTTTGGTGATGTTTTGGAATGGATTGTGGATAGAGTTGGCGATTAAGGAGGGGATAAGAAGAAGCACCAGATAATAGAAAAATATATTTATTTTTTATTTTGCGTTAATGTAAATGCAAATGAGAAACTGTCGACGGAGCGCGTTCACAATTATAGATCCACATCGTGTAAACTAGCGCGCAAAATTTTGCGGGCATCATTGTGTTTTTTTTTGCATTTTATTTCATTTGTGTGAGGTTCGTTCTCTTGAGTTTGTTGAGAATTTTTAATTTATTTTCGAAACAGTTAGATGTGGATTCAACATTTTTATTGTTTTGTTCATTGTGTGTGTGTTTTTTTTTTTTGCTGCTGCTGCTGCTACTTCTGCACGCATATCTATCGTTTCCATTTTCACTATACGGAACAATGAAAGAGGTGAAGTACCTAGTGGAGCACTACTTTGGGATAGTTGTTGCACTTTCCTTTGTTTTGTATGTCACTCAGAAAATTCCTTTTGTTTGGCATTGTTTTTTTTTTTTTTTGCTTTTATTTTATAATGGAAATGGATTTATAGTTGGGCCTCATTGTTTTGGACGAGTTCAGCAGACATATATAGTTGAAACTGTCAGGAGCTGAAGAGATAAATGTAAAATGGCATCCGCAAGGGTTTTCAGTGCATGTCAGTCAACATTGTTTTAAGCAAAAATTTAAATATAAAACTTTGATTTTGTTAAAAAAGTTTTTGTAAAAAGTATCGGCTAGGGGATTTATACTAAGAAAGTACCTATTTTTTTAGATATTCATGGGCTGTGAGTATGGAACCGACCCAGTTCAACTTTGTCATACAAAATACGTTTTTGGTATCATCGCACACTTTGATGTGCGGAACCGACTGTAATTGAGTCGTCTTCATAAGTATTTCTGATTAAATCAAGTGATTTAATTTTGGCCTTCTACTTTACCCCTCATCTTGAAACAGTTCCATTTTATACTCTCTAACGAGCTCCAGTATGTTCAAAACTTATGCATGGAATTCAACATCATTCAAATGTCCGCCGCGGACTTGCTGAGTTATGGTCAATTTTCCACAACTCTGTCGCATAAATCAGGCTGAATTTGACGAATGTCATTGATTATGTTGGCTTTCAGGGCAGGGCAGTGATGGTTTGCATTTTATGGCACAGAAATGTGTCTTCAGAAAATCCCACAAGAAGAAGTCTAACTGGGTTAAATCGCACGATCTCGGTCGCCAATTCACATCGCCTTCGCATGAGATTACAATGTTCGGAAATCACTCTTGCGAAATGTCTACTGTGGCACGTGCTGTGTGACATGTAGCGCCTTCCTGTTGAAATCACATTTCGTCGGTGTCCATATTATCAAATTAGAGTATGAGTATCAATAACGAGTATGAATTTACTTGTGCTTCGCCTTCAGCTGTTAAATACTATCGCGGATTCCCAGATAGTGCGATTGGTGAGTTTAGCTGTACCCCACTGATGCCGAAATCCCTTAATTCATTTTTCTAAAAAGAAACAAACAGGCCAAGTGTTTAACGCTCGACGGTGGCCAGATGTTAACGCTCGCCGTAAGATGACTCAGTCGCCAAATTTCTCCTTCAGAACTTGCGTCACTTATATGTCATGTAGCGCCATCAAGACTCGGATATATGTTTTCGAGCTCTGGAGACAGAAAATCAGTTAACATAGCTCTATACCTGAGACCATTGACGAGTCCATTTGGATTATTTCGATATCGGGGGTTACAACAGTTAATTAGTTTCCAATTGTAATCGCAGCTCTTGTCGAAAGAAAACAAAACAAAGTTTTTAATTAAATGACAGCTATCTTCGTCGACAGCCAGGCTGCGATTAAGGCCCTCATCTCTACCACGACAACGTCCAAAGTCGTCGAGGAGTGCAGGGAGATACTGGCCAGAGCAAGCCGCCGGTATAAAATAACACTCATCTGGGATCCCGACAAGCTGGCCAGACACTGCTCCTTCCTTCCTTCCTTCCCGAGTCCTGCGACGAGGGAGCTTACCCCCCTTAGGCTTTGGAAAGGGATAATTGCCTCACACTTCGCGACGAGGACAGTGTCTAGGTGAAGGAACCTGACGAATTGGGTCATTTCTAGAAAGATTTGCCCAAATTCAAAAAAACCTTGGACGACCCTTAACCTCATTCACATAACGCGTGCGGACGTCGCTAGGCCGGTGGCCGTAATTACGGCTCGGCACTTAGATTTATAGACCTGACGCATTGCCTCAATAAATATCTTCCATTTTTAATCACTTTCATTAGCGCACACACTTGCACGTTTCGCTAAAACGATATCAACTACTTTTTCTTAAAGCGATATACTTTTCGTCAAACTTGAAACAAACAAGGCAAGACGTTAACTATATGTGATGATTTCGCTGATGGGTTACAATCAGTATGTCCTAGACTCTCATTAACCTAAAAATTGTAAACATAAATATTAATCATTCCATTGGTAAAAAATCAGAATCAGATTCATTTCGCGCACATAAATGTGCGTAACTCAATCATTGAAATATCTTTAATTTATACTTTTTCTTTTGCGCACATATGTGTGCGTTTAGTTAATACGATAATAAGTGAAAGGAGTTGTTATAGATTCCCTTAAAATGCTTAATAAAAATAAGCAAAACATTTATAATATATTCTCTTCCGCACATATGTGTGCGTTTCGTTTAAATTGCACTTCAGACAATAGTTAAAAGCAGTAGGATATGTCGCGTTAAATTTCCACTTAAAATCTTGCCCCCCAAAATTATTGGCATCCGCCTCCTATGAAAAAGGCTTCCCAATCACACTTCGACTTCAATTCACCATCAGCGCACTCAATAAATCCTTGACTTTTTACTGCATGGCGATTAATTTATTAACTTATTCCTTCCTACATTCCAATCATAAAACAATGAGCTACAAAGCAATAAAAAAAATCGACTTCTATAGCACTTATCAGACACTTTGGCGTCGTTAAACTGGAATTCCACTCAGCGTAGCGCAAAAAATTTAAATACAAAGCACAACCTTGCTTGTGTCAATGTTTGCAACAATCTCTCAGTTTCAGTCTCAGTCGACATAGTCGTCGTCGTCGTCGTTAAGAAGGAAAAAAAATGCATTTCTGATTTCTGAATGACTTTCCACTATATGCCACATTCATTGGTATCGGTCGGTCGGTCGGTTGTTGTCTGTTTCTTTTTTTTCCTTGGGCCCCAGTGAAACTTTTACAGGCGCAGCCACCACCAAAAACCTGTTCCCGGCAAGGTTACGAAATTAATTGCTTAAATCTGTGTTAAACGCGCTGTGCCGCGCGGCGATTATTTGCGTTTTAAAGTATTGTCGTCCCGAAACCTGAACAAATTGATTGATGCCATCATTCCAATCAAGTCAAAAACCACTTGACAAGAGCCAGAAACGTGATTCCGAAAACCACTCAACCAACTGACCCATTCACATCGAATCGATCAGACGACGACGACGACGACGGCGCAACCGCAACAGCAACGCTAAACCACAATCACTTGAAGCGTTTAATTGTTGCTCCCCACAGCGTTGATTTGAGTTGAGTCACTTCCTGTCGACAATACAATAACCAAATTCCGTAATATTTCTGCGGAATGACATTTCGCTGAGTCGTCTTCAAAAATCGAACCAACCATTCCCCGCTTTGTTTACATTCGTGTGTGCGCAATGTCTGAAGGCCATCTCCTATAGTAGTACAATTTAGCACTTAAAGTCAAGTAATACACGCAAATTATTGATAAATCGATTAATTATTATTATTATTATTACGAGGAGAATGGTAAGGTATCTGGTGCGCGGCGCCGCCGGGGGGTTAATAAACTTGCGCGGCGCTGACATAAAAAAGCATAAAAGCGAGCGCAACTCGACGGCGATGTGTGTGGCGCGAGTATGCTCTCTGTCTCAAGGTGAACGCTTGGACATGGTTCCAATGTATAGTAGGCCTCCCCGCTCCGCCCGCCCCCCTACAACTGGTTTGCATTTATTTCTGCATTAATTGCCAAACAAAATAAAAAATAAATGATTATTGCATAATTTATACGGGAGTTTAGCTTGTGAGAGTTGTTGCGCAATTAGTTGCAGTTTTATGATCGTGTGCGCTACTTTTTCAGATTTGGAATAGCTGGGAAAATGTTGTTTTTATTCTGGCGGACATTTGACTCGAGCATGGATGGAGACTGAACAAATAGATAGTGGTTAAATGGATGTTTTTTTTTTTCGTGTTTAAGTTTCCAGCTGTGCGCCGTGGGCGCATTTGTCGGTCGAAAAATTCTATTTTCGAAAATATTTCTAAATAAATTGTAATTTGAACTAGGGAAAGGGTAACGGCCTTTTTGCTTTTAAACAACGCATATGGATTTCCATGTTTTTTTTATTTATTTTTCCCGAATTTGAAATCGTTGAACTTATTTTTTGGAATACCAAAAGTTTGGAATTTGCACTTATCTCCTCGGATAAATCCTGTCATTTTGTTGGACGGCAGGCTAAGAAATGTCATTCTTAGGTATACTTGCTTAATGGGTTCCCGAGAAGAGGAACTCCCTGAGGCAGCAGTTAATTTTTTATGCCAGAGTTTTAAATAAAAAATGCTCGGTCTTGATTGGCAGATGATCAGATCCAGAAGCCTTGCTGTTCTTTAGCTTTTCTATAGCTACTTCAACATCTTCTATGCTGTTTGGTGAGACAGGTTCTTTGCAAAATGGATGTAAATCCACTCCTTGCCTTATTATTCTTTTTTGACTTTTAGAATACATCTAAAGAAGTCACACGACAGCGTGGCGCCTTGCCTAAATCTTTTTTTGACGTCAAAGGTCTCGGGAAGATCGTTACCGACCTAAATGCAGCAAACAAAACGTACGAGTTTGGCAGGGATACCAAAACTAGATATGGCTCTGTATAGCTCGCCTCGTAATGGTAGGCTTACCGGGCCTACAAACGCAGACAAATTGTTTCAGGCGCCCGCATAGTCCGGCAGATAAGATTTTATACGCGAAGCTTAGGAGACTGATACCTCTTTGTGAACCGAGCAAACGATGCTGAGGTTCCATTCATCAGGCATACATTCTTCGGAAATGACTTGGTGTACACTCTTTACTAAGCAATCTTATGCTGCCTTTAATAGACCGTCCGGGCCTACAACCTTGTTGGGCCTCAGTTTAGATATTGCTCATCTCGCTTCATTTTGGTGTGGGGTGGACGGAATTCTTGACTTGCATCGTCAGTGATGCAGTTTACAGAAGTGTTTTATCTTTACAGGTTTCTTTTGCTTCGAGAGAAGCCGATATTCGTCCCTCCTCTTTTGCTCGTAACACTTACTAGCCGCTCTCGTCGTTTTGTCCCGCTTTATAGGCTGTTGTTTTGCTGCATATGCTTGCCGGCACTAGACATTACACCAGGGATTTTGTGGTGATGGGCACATGAAACCCAGTCTGATTGGTTCTCGGCATCTAAGCCACTTGGTCTTGAAAAATTGTTGCTTAGTGGTCTTCAGCTGGAAAGGAACTCTCGGGATGTTGAGGGATAGGCGATCGGCAAAGGTTCGAATTATTGGGTAGACTAATCGTAACTGCTGCAAATATCCGTATAATATATGTAACTCCGTAACTCTAACCTGGGTCCCTGGACATCTGTCTGTCCAAAGCAAACTTAAATGGCGAAGCGTTTACGTCTACAGCTGCCAAATGCTGGCAATATCTTGCATCACGAAACCAATTGAAGCTGTTCTAATTGGCCTTGTCACTGGTTTCCTCTGAACGTGTATCTCAAAACCATTACAAGCACGTGCATTTGTGAGTGCTGTGTGAAAGCCTACGAAACGGCAACACACTTTTTCTGCGATTGTCCTGCCAAAATGGCTATCATTGGCAAACCCTTAGGGATCATCTCAAAAAAATTGAACTGGCCAACTTTCTTTGCTTTGCTAAAAGCACTGGCAGGTTCAGCAATTTAAGTTACGATGTGAACTAATGGTTCTGTTCACTTTATCCTTTATGTGCCGAAGGTCGTTAAGACCTCAGATATACAGTGACTGGTTGACTTAAGGAAAGGCTCTCGACGTTCTCTCGAAAGTTCAGTCTTCGGAAACTAAGAAGTTGGCGTTCTATTTGAGATCCCACTACTTTTTATGGTTGACTTGTTCAGTTGTTGGTTTAAGATTTATGTTTTTGGTGTAAAGATGTTTGCAACTTAAAGTGACCACAGAAAAACCAACCAAAAACATCATGACCTCTTGGACCTTTTCCAATCTAAAGCTCTCAAAGAAACGACAACTTTGCAATATTACCGAATGGAAGGACTCTCTCTCTCTCTCTCTTTATTACATTTAGACTTATTTGTGTAGCCCCGAAAACCTGCCACCAAAACCCGTATAAATCCAACCAAATCAACATACCCATCAATCTATCTATGCACATGATTCCAAACTACGTCATGCGTTGTAATGCGTTCACTGTTCAACTGCAAAAGTAAAAACCAGATCGACGACTAGCTCTATATGGTCAACGACTAGACGACAGTTACAGTTTGCTAGATGCATATATTGAATTATGCAACCGCATTCAGTTGCACCACAAGCTGCTGCAAAACTACTACTAGTCCGGTGCATACACACACACTACACAGTGTGCACCTACATGTGGCCGGCTGGCGCACCGAAACCATAATACCAGTTAAATGAATGGATTGCAACGGTGGCAACCAACTACAGCTCAAATAAACTCAAAGAAGTTTGCTTGCTGAATCACTGCAACTAACTGTGGATTATAAAATACACACGTTAGCCGCAACTGCTTCTGCCCGCTTTAGTCTACTTAAATGGTTTGCAAGGCGTTAAATCACCGCCACACTAATTAAAAGTTCGTAAGCAAAGCAGCGGTAGGTATTGGAGCAAAAGAAGAAAAAAAAAACAACAACAACAAAATTTTACCTCCGCCACCGTGCGAAACATTAAACACTGACACCGCTAAAGACAACTTTCAAATCGACGATTATTTATGTTTTGTAATTAATTTTTCCACTCTCGTGAAGTGGAGTTTGGTCTCTTTGTCTTCTAATGCTGCTCCTTCTGCATACTGAGAGCATATACCTAGGCTAGCTCTAGGTGTAGTGTAGGGTAGGGTGTATAAATTACAATATTTAATATCAAAGCCACGTTCTATGACCACCGCTGAACGGTGTCACTCGTTGTTTAAGGTGCTGGTGGCATGGTTGAGTTTAAAAGCGAACCAGCATAGCTATGTGGGGTTAGCCAGCCGCACACGGAGGCTTGTCATATTAAAAAAAAAAAATTAAAAAAAACAATTCGCTGTCTATAGTCGACGTGTGACAGCATAATAAATTATAAATAAGAATTTAACTTTGCAGTTTGAATGCAATTTAAGGTGGTTGTGGATGCAAATGTCATAAAAATGTGCAGCGACGCTGTTTATGAAAGGGTTTTCATTTAAAAATTAAGGAATTTCAAGTCGAATATTGATTGAGCTGTCTTTTTCATTACGAACTCATGGAGCGTTCTTTAAATTCAGGACTAGGTAGGTGTACTTGAGTTCGTAGTTCCACCAGTGGAGCAACTGTGGTCTTTAATCACTCAGGCTGGACAATGGTTCATTCTATCGCTACAAAAGCTTTTTTAAATAAAACAAAAACGGTTTTGGATATCAATGAAATTTTTTATTACTGTGAAAGTACGTTCGATGCCATTATGTATGGAACTCGATTTATTTTGAATGGCCACCACGGGCACGCTTGCAGAAGTCCAGACGCTGAACCAAATTTTCGGCGGTTTTCAAGCATAAATTGGCCGATACTGCTGCAATTTCGCGTTCGATATTCGTACGAAGTTCATCAATTCGTCGCTGGCTTGTTGGCATAGACCATAGACTTGACGTAGCCCGACCGAGGCGGCCAACCGACTGGACCATTTCGTGAGAAAACACGTTTTCCAACCTTGGTTTCCAATAAATTGATTGTGACATTCGCTGTGTGGCTTGTGGCGCCGTCCTGTTGGAACCACACCAAACCGTAATTTTTTCGGGATGCAATGATGACTCATGGAGTACGTGTGGATAGCTGCCTGACCAATACCGCATATTTTGTTTATTGACGAAGCCATTCAGCCAGAAATGAGCCTCATCGCTGAAGATGATTTTTCGATGAAAATCCGAATCATTTTCAAGTTGTTGCTCAGCCCAATTCACGAACATACGACGCTTCTGGTGGTCAAGCGGCTTCAGTTCTTGCGTTCGCCACAACGACGTCACATAGATGGCCAACGCTTGAGAACGACGTGTGAGGGACACATTTGAGCTTTCTTCAACTGAAGCCTCAGCGGCAGCAATATTCTCGACACTACGGTCACTTCTTTGTCTCACTGGCGCGGGAACATTTTGAACTGTGGATTCAAATGTTCCCACTAGACGCTCAATTGTTGATCTGCTAGGACGATTATGACGACCATAAATTGGACGTAGCGCTCTTAACGTTGAGGCCACTGACTCCTAATTTCGGTAGTGAATTTTAATAATTTCGACTCGTTGTTGGCTCTTTCCATCATGAAATGGCAAACCTTACTGAAGACAAATGTCAAAAGAGCGGCAAGAAATATGGCGTCGTTTGCTGTCCCTGTCGCTCTACTTTTGTAGCTTCCCTGTTGAAAAACCCTGTATTTCTAGATTATGATCCGCTTTTTGGCTTTAAAATGGTGTTCTTCTGTCGTTAAAATTAATAGAATGAGTGACGTGTTCCTGCTGTTCTCTGTTTGGGGATTAAACTTGAACAAATCAATTTCTTGAAAATCATGTTGCACTTCTTCTTCTATTTCATAACTACATCGAACACTCTTAGAGTAGAGCTTTACGGCGTTTTCTCTATACATTTGGCTGTAAAGTCTGTAGTGTGTAGTGCGAACTGGGTGCTCCTGTGATCCTACTTGATCCCTCGTGGATTCTTTGTAGAAAGCCGTTCGCATTTAACGTAACTGATTTTGTATTTGTCCTCCATATTCATATGTGAAGAAAGTTTGCTTAGAATTTTATGTTTAAGCTCGTCTGACTTTTCAAACATGCGTTTATTAATTCGAGCCTGTTTTTCCCAGTCTGGCAAGGGAAACTTAAGCGACTGGGTCAGGCGTTTTTCTTTTTTAAGGTTTGCTTACAACGCCGCGCTTATGTAAATATTTGCGGTCGAGTATTTGACTACTTTTTAAGCCTCTCTTGGCCTTAGGTACGGACTTTTTTCGGTTCATTTGACTATTCCTTAGTATTTTTCGATCGTTAAGTCAATTTTTCTTTACCCCTTATGGGTGCTTTGTCCTTACGCCTGTTTGAAAGCGGGCAATTCCCTTTGCAATTTATAAAGTCGTTGAAGTAGTTAAATATTTTTTATTAAGTCGAGTATTTTATACAACGTTTGTGCGATTACAGATTTGGCAACGCTTACACTGAGTAATAAGTTCAGTTTTTAAGAAAAAAAAAATTTGCAATTTTCGAAAACAAAAAAGTAATCCATGGCCTCCATTTTGCTTTACCAAATTTGTTTGACATAAAAATAATTAAATTTAAATTTGTTGTTCAGACATTGAGGTCGCGGTCTTAATTTATTTAGGCATAAAGGGATATCAAAAGGGGGATTCAAATCAAATAAAAAAGTTAGGTTTTTGTATAATTTATTTATTTGAAAATTTAAACGATCACCATTGGAGAGAGCAGAGAGCGGTATCGCTAAAATTGATTTTTCACACATTTTTTCTTTCCAAAGATGTTACTTTTAATTTTAACTTGAAGATTTCCTGAAGAAAGTTGTATAACTGACTATATTCGGTTATTTTGAAAGGTTTTTTCTCGTGCCTTGAATTTTTATTGCTATTACTGAATTTTTAAGTCCTTCTTTAAGCAACATAATTTCTGATGAAGAACCAGCTATACGTGTTTTGATTGGCCTCCTAATTTTAGGATCCGTTTCGCGCTCTAGTTTTTCTTTAACCGTAAAGAAGTCGTGACGAACTAGATTCCATCATTTTACGTCCAGAATTTTATAGTTCAGTGCGACTTTGAGGGGGGCTTACTTCGTTTTCAGCTCTTTGTAGAGCAGTTCGTTATTGTTAAGGTTTGTAAAGAGTTTATTATTTTTCTCCTCCTGGAAGCTTTGACCTTTTGTTGAGTCCAGAAGTACGCGGGTAGATTCTTTCCGCGTCGAAGGTCTTCTTTTCGATTTCGTTTATGCCAGAGATTCCGATGGTGCCGGTCATTTTTGATTTATTTAAGAAGGGTGTCGTGATTTTAATAAATGGCTTTCCCTAAAATCCAAAGAGCCTGATTCCGAATAGAGTGTCGATTGTGCAGTAGAACTGGTCTGCAAATCCGGAGGTAGATTTAAGTCGCCTCGTACGCGGACATGCTTACAACGGGTAAATTCTAACCCCTTCCAGAACTGTAACTAAATTTGCTGCACTTTATACAACAAATGCATTTGACAGAGTTTGACATCAAGCTCTTTTGTCAAAAATTCTTGCTTTCAGGAATTGTCTTGGTTGGCTCCATTTTTTCTTCGACTTTCTTTCTCGTTCTCATAAATGACCTGATCATAGTACCTACACGTATTTTCTTATTTCCTTCCTAGCAGTTTATTCTCGTCCTAGTCCTGTTTAGTAAACCGTCTTGAATTTAATTCCATGACTGAAACTTATATCACTGAAATTGAAAGCGTTGGAATGACCACATGTCTTGGTGTCATTCTGAGCTGACTACAATTTGCAAGGAAAAAGTGCCCGATAGGCCCATTTGGGCCTCTGTTTTGCGTTTTGGCCCTTGGCCCTGGGCCACCTGGAAATGGCTCTCGGACCTCGAAATTGTGACTAGATATGAATTTTGGCTTATTTTGACAAATTATTAAGGTTTTCTTATAAAACATGCTCAATGTTGGCGTTCATTTTGTTGAATTCCGTCTACCCGACCAAAATTAAGTGAGGACAGGAAAATATAAACTAAAGTCCAACAGGGTGGCTGGGCTGGCCGGTTTACGCGCGGAACTGTTTGTGACAACAGGAGAGCCTTAGCATCGTTCGTTCATTTCACAGGAAAGGTGTCCATCTGAACTGCGACATCTAATAGTTATCAGTCTGCTAAACATCGCATATTCGATCTTGTCAGCCGATCTTGTCAGCTGTATTGTGCGAGCAGATCCTGAAGAAAACCCAAATACTTCAGATTGATACTTACGACTTTTTGACAAAACAGTAAGGAACTTTGTCTACGTCTTCTCTGCTAATACGACATCTCTTGATTTAGTCTCCCGAATATATAAGAAAACTAATAATCCCAAACCCAGATAAGACCCTTATAAAGCAGTCCTGCTTTATGGATCCGAAATAAAGCCCTTTCTAAATCGGATATTCTTCGTCGTTTTGACAGGTTCTGGAAATTGCGACATTGACCTGCTCAAAAATACTACTGCAATTTTTCAAGTTTTTATATATGAAATTTTCCAATTTCAGACAAAGAGACACCAGGAATATAAACTTTCCCTGGCCCTTACTATTACCAAATGGCCCTCAAAAAGGCCCCTAATATTTTTAACTTTCTCGTATACATTAGTATACTAAAGAGTTATTGCGATCGTGCGGAAATTTCAAACTCAAACGGAGTATGAGGGATGATATTACGACTATAGAGAAGTCCAAAAAAGGTCCGTCGGTCTGTCTGTCTGTCTGTCCGGGCGCCGTATGGCGAAACGGTTCGACGGATTTGCTTTAAAGTTCGTATATAAGGTTCTTGAGGTTACATCTCGGGGCATCTTTTTATTTTTTGCTTTATCTTTTGAAATAACGGTACCTGTAACGGTACAATTTTTTTTGTGAAAATCACTTATCACTATTTTTCTCGAAAGTGGTTCCAAGGATTGCGATCTTTTTTTGTACTAAGGATGTTTAGGAATTCTGCATACTCAGTTTTTGGAAGAACAATCGATTAACGGTTATTTATAAAACGGGCAATATCTCGAAAAAAAATGAAGGGAACTTCAAAAAAATTTACAGTTTTTCGTCTGCTATAAACTCAAACAAATCTGCATACCTACTTAGATTTTTTAAATATTTTTTTTAAAAATATTTTTCATATAACGATTTTCTTAAATTTAAATTAAATTCGTTTTCTCAAAAACGGCTCTAACGATTTTGATAATTTTTTTATTTCGAACAATTATTTTAAAAGTGTCCAATGTGCGAAATTACATCAAAATCGTAAGTGCCGTTTTTGAGAAAATCATTTTTTTTAAAACCTAAAAAGGGTTTCTCACCATTAATTTTGGATTCATTTGGCGACTCAAAAAAGCATCTCATGTACCGAGAAAGTTTCGTATGACGCAGTCGTGCACTTTATTTTTCTTAGTGGCAACGCTGATGACTACCTACGTATAGGAGCAATATCTGGTCAGGACATCCAAAACTAATTAGACGTTGCTGGATAAAAAACAAAAACGAAGCGATAAAACTTCTAGGTGATAGGCATTGTTGCGGTAA
The DNA here is from genome assembly GCA_963576555.1 of Ferdinandea cuprea. Lineage (NCBI taxonomy): Eukaryota > Metazoa > Arthropoda > Insecta > Diptera > Syrphidae > Ferdinandea > Ferdinandea cuprea. The sequence goes on along the minus strand of OY754961.1, from coordinate 81,698,549 downwards.
AATACACTGCATAGATAATAATAGTGGTTGTGCCACTCTGCGAATTCTTATCCTTCCAATGCCGTTGAGAGTCTTCGAAAGTGGAAGAGATGTATTCAATTCTTCGTGGCGATTCCTGTTGTGCCTTATTTCATCTTTGAATTCCGCAGCTCTAACAATTTCCTCCAATATTCAAATTTCTTCAGCCTTCTATCGGACGCACTGTCAAATAAAGGGAGTCATTCATAGGTCGTAGCCCACGTTTGTGCAATGCGTTGCCGCACTCTGTTCAAATTGTTTAAGATCAATGTGCAACTAATGAGACCATTTTTCGTTGCCATTTTTAAATCTGTGAAACTAGAACTTTGACCTCAAAGTCTGGATTTGATCCTTAAAATGCCGCTGTTTTTCTTTTTTACCTACCTAAAACAATTGCGCAGTTATAAAACATATAAACAAACCAATACATCTTTCATAGTTACATAGATATCCTGGAAATTATACAAAAGCAAAAACGACCCCAATAGCTGTCGTGTCGGTCCCCTTTTCTAATTCTAATTCCAACTCAAACATCTTTGTTGTTATCTTCCGCCCTCCTCTCGCCCTCACCAGATATTTACTTCAAGATTCAAATCGAAATCCACAACCGCCATCGCAGCATCCTTATTATCATTCTACATCCATTTGCGCGACCATCGCTCCAAAAAAAAAAAAAATCCAAAAGGGTGACGTGACGACAAAGACCGACTCTACGTTGCGGCGTTGCTAAGGTTAACTTGTTCCTCATCGCTTTTGTTCTTCATCTTTGGTTTCTAATTCTTGTTTGTATAGTCGTCCATGATGTGTGCTAGTGTGTGTTCCTGTTTTCCAAGAAAATGGGTTTGTTTTTCGTTCTTCTTCGAAGAATCGGTTTTTTTTTCTGTTGGATCGCTTCTTTTTTTTTTTATCTAAAACGAATCAAACAACCTTTACTACGCGTAATTCGAGTATAAAACCCCGACTCGACGTTTGTGTGTCCGGATAACACACAGATGCATACATACACCCGCGCAGGGAATACCTAGAGAGTCGTCTCTTTCTGCTGCTGGAAATTCCTATGTACTTTGCGCGAGTTATTGGTGGTTGTTTTGGGCGATTAGGGTGGAATTGGCTATGTGTGTTTCGCTGGCACAGACACATCGACGCACACACGTAGTATATTTGTATGGATGTGTTTTTTTTTTTTTTGTGACGAAGTGACGACGCACGAGCAAGGTCGTTTGAGAACAAACTCAATCATTGCCTGAAGGTCGTCCTTTGGATCACGTGACGTTCGATGCTGCCGCTGTTTTTATGACGAAAGCACAATACATACATACATACATAATATCAATTTGAACTCTTCGAGCACCGCACTGAAGAAGGAAGGGTTCATGACAATGACAACTTAACAACAGAACGCACAGTTCGACGGAAATGTTTGTTGTAGCGTGGCAGTTGGCGGATGAGTTTTATTTTTGGAAAAAAATAATTTTCATTTCCCCCTCGTGGTGGTGGTGTACAGTGCGCGCCCAACCCAGCAGCACCAGGGAAATAGATTTGGTTTTGGTTCAATGAAACTGAGTGTTGTTGGTGGTAAGTCTCAGCTCAGTAGTACATAAGCGAGTCAGAGGGGGGGAGTAGGCAGGCTGGCATCTACTGTTTGTTGTTTTTATTTTTCTGTTTACTAAAAGTCAGGGTGATTGACAGAGATGGATTTGTGGATGGATGCAGTGCCGTGCTGGGCAGACGAGAAAGAATGAGAGAGGAAAACGATGAGATGATGGGTAGGGTATTGCTGCTTGTGCCATGTGTGGGTGCGGCGGGAACGCGTGCGGGGGCTTTAGTTGGGTTGATAACATTGCTGGGTTATTGACACCCGGTGTCGTGAGAGATGACGATGCGATGTGTGGTTTCGGTTTACTTTGCTTTGCCACTGCTGTTATGTGGAACTTGAAATAGGCTGTGGGGGATGCAGTGATGACGTTTTTTTTCTTTTTATATATATTTTTAGTTTGTTTGTTGCACACTTGTTTGATTTTTGGTTATTGAATCAGTTGCAGTTGTTTACTTAAAAAATTGTTTGTATTTTTTGTTTTTGTTATATTGTTCGGGGTGAAGGAAGTTCATGCCTTGGAGTGGAACAACTCGAATAGGAAATTGGTGAAGGCTTATTGATCTCGCATGAGGTACCTAGCAGCCGGTGAAGAGCATGTGGCTGTAAGACAGTTGAAATCGATTTAGGAGTAGAAGCAAATTGTTTTTACGGGGGGTTTTTGCGGTAACACAATTAAGTGGAGAATTTTGGATTGCGTAGCCTGTACTCCTCTCCTTGTCATATGAATGCATAAGGTGTGCATCGTGGTGCCAGGAATGGAATATACCTACACTCTAGACGTAAGTAGTCTTTTATTCAGGCAACTTGTCGAATATGGGCTAGGGGTGGCAAACTACTTACCTACTTAAAAAAATTCCGAATCGTTTAATATCTTCGCACAAAGTTCCGCGCACGGTAACGCGGGAAAGCGAAATTCATAAGGAAACATTTAAACAGTTTTATCGCATGTAAACGCTTCTCGCTTTCTTGCTTTACTGTGCGCGCAACCTAAGTCACGGTAGCCTCCCATTCTCTGCGATCCCGGGCAAGCAGGTTCGACTAGGTCCTAAAAACTGAGGTTCGGTCATGTTTGTCGTGTCATTTGGGCCAGTTTTTCGAAGATCTTATTGGCTGGAGCAATTGGTAAATGTGGTCGACAAGTCGACGAGTTTGAACTTTTTGGACTACATACCTACAGCTCATATAGAGTTCGAGTTGTATTAGTATAAGTTTCGGCTCTAAAGCCTTCAGCCAGTTGCATGATTTTGTTTCTAAACCTTCCGGATGTTGTTTCAATCTGTTTGAACTTGCAGATCTCTTCTTTTCATGCAGGCTATTTTTCTTATTATTAGGTATACCTAATCTAACCTGTGTTGATCTCGATTTCGTCTTTGATGATGTCCCGATACTGGGCGTACTGATTCTTGGCGTTTATGGTAGGTTAATCGCTCAGACGCCTTCTGTTTACTCTGGCTAGTCCAGGTGTGTTAAGGCTTGCAACGCGGAAGCTCTTCTTCTGGTCAGTTAGTAACCCTTTTCGTTTGAATATATAATTCTAAGTCTAGCCGTAACAGGAAAGTAGTTAGATTGTGGAGACTTAGCCTTTTAAATGTTTACGTCTTCAACACACTCTCATCCAAATGCCAAGTTCATAGCAGTGGTGTCCCGCTCGCCACTTTTCGTCGGAACTGACAAGACTAGAGTATTCTGAAACTATACTTTATCGTTTGGGTAAGGATTTAACAACCCATTTGTTTGGCCAAACACAAGTCGCAGAGGTTTTTTTAGGGTAATTCTTCGATGCATCTCAATTAAAAATTGTCATTTGCGGAGTCAATGTTAGCCCTTCATCCTCGTTTTATCCTAGTTTACTAAAGGATGAGCAATATTCGACTGAAAACAGGCATACCCCAGTTGTTGAATCGATCTGTTATAGATAGTTCCTTCCGTGTTCATGCCAGCCCTTCGCTCCTTATGCTTTGGGACAAGATAGTCACACAATAGTGCAAAATGAACTTAAGAAACTAGGTTTCCATTATTATTTCAAAGAGCCTGGAAGACTGCGTATGCTCTTGCAACGGATGATTTTCTTCTCCTAAGAACTTCTTTTGAAAGCCAACCTCAGAGTATGGAGCAAGCCGACAAATTGTGTCATTTCCAGAAAGATGTGGCCAACTGTCACATGTCACTTAAGGCAAACTGATCGACTTTCTTACAAACTTAACGGGCTCCCGACCCGTGAAGAGTCTCTGCCTGATAGAAGTCAGGCTTCCATCCTCTGCGACGCAGGGCTCGCTGGTTAAAATTTTCCAGAACAAGCGCTCTGGCATCCGCGAAGGCTTGCTTTTTGAAACAGATGTTCGGTCTTGCTTGTCGTCCCGAACTTGTGGGCTGGGATTCAAAGATCCTCTTGTGCTGGAGCTCTATTGTCTATTCGCTCGATGGGGCGTGCCAATGTAGTCGACGTGTCTTGGCTTTTTGGACTACATCCACATCTTGGTAGAGCTCATAGAGTTCGCGGTATGGCGGACCAAATATCCGTTGAAGAATTTTTTTTCGCGGAATCTCAGTATTAACAGAACTCAAACGGTAATAACAGAATAAAAGCAATTAACCACGAGCCACTGGTCTAGACTGAAGATCCCGCAGAACAACTGAAAAAGAAACTACTTGACTACTTCACTCAATGGCTACTTATGCACTTATGCGCATTTTAGGAAAACGCTTCTGCGACTGCCTTGAAAAAGCCTCAAAGAATAGTTTTAAAGACCTAAAAACCTTGAGTTCCACGGGTTGGATCTAGAATTTTCTATTCAAAACAACCTGGTTGAATGAGTTGTGTTCCTAAGACAGAATGCTACTTAACCGCCACACCTATCTATCGACTTACCTATGCCCGAAGAAGGTCCCGTCATCATCCTTTCCCATTTGTATATATTTTTGTAATTTTGTCGGACTCTCACTAAGCCATAACATTTTTTCTTTCTTTCTAGAAATGGCAAATAACGCACAACTACACCGATTTCGATGTTCCAAATGCATGTCGCTATAAGACGACACCTCATCTCATAAGTAAATTCTCACAAAGGAATTCACAACTGTTTTTTAATTCTTAATTAACGCACATACGCATGTATACACTCAACACACATAACCATGTCATCATCAATAAAAAGCGAACCATCCGCCTACAATGCGGCTCACGGCAGCACAATCACCAACATTGTTGGCGTTCAACAGTCATCGACTACATCATCCATAATACGTAACAATGTCTCTGTGACAAATATTAAATGCGAAGTGGATCGCAATAGCAGTGCTATTCGGTCCGCTCATACATCTGCGCCCATCGTCACAACATCGTACTACAACAAAGGCAACGGAGCTATCCGGATTCCGGTCACGAAGGGAGATGAGTCCGACTCAGAGACGGAATTGTCACACATTGAAAACCTTAAGGTCACCCGACGAGCAGTCAGTCAATCGGTGAAAAATGGTCCGCGACCAATGTCGTGGGAGGGCGAACTTTCCGATCCGGAGCCCGATCCAATGGACACCGAAAACTCGACCAGTTGCGACAAAACCTTCTCATCCCAGCCAGTGACAGTGATCAAGCATGATCCCGATCGCAAGCCAATACTCGATCCGATATGCGTCGAGATAAACTCATCACACTACATTAACAAGAAGCCACAGAGTGATCCTATTAACCTTAAGTATGAGCCAGGCCTCCTGGCCGATCCCACCGGCAGCAGTAACTCGCCATTGCTTGCCCGCTCCAAGACGACAGCCAATCTGTTGCCCACCAATCCTAGCCCCGATTCTGCCATTCATTCCGCGTACACGCACAGTTCGCCGAGTCAATCGCCGCTAACGTCACGACATGCTCCCTATACTCCGTCGTTGAGTCGGAACAACAGCGATGCGTCGCACAGCAGCTGCTACTCGTACAGTTCGGAGTTCAGTCCGACGCACTCGCCAATTGCTGGCCGGCACAACATGTACGGCAACTACAATGGCGGGTCACTTCATCATTCCGTTTTGTATCGTCCGACGATTGTCGACAGCGGCAGCAGTGCTGCAAGCGGGTCGTCGTCCTCAGACCCACAGAATCTATCACAAGCCGCTGTAGTGGCAGCGGCGGCATCTGCGCTGGCCGCAGCCGCCTCCACATCAATCTCCGTAAATGGTAGCACCCCACCGGGACTGAAAACCGAGGAGTTGCTCTTCGATAGCGAAGCGATTCCCTCGGCCGGTATTTCGCGACAGCAGCTAATCAACTCACCGTGTCCCATTTGTGGGGACAAGATTTCTGGCTTCCACTATGGCATTTTCTCCTGCGAATCGTGTAAGGGTTTCTTCAAGAGAACAGTGCAGAATCGCAAAAACTATGTTTGCGTTCGGGGCGGTCCCTGCCCAGTAACCATCTCGACACGCAAGAAGTGTCCAGCGTGTCGCTTCGAAAAGTGCCTTCAAAAAGGCATGAAATTGGAAGCGATTCGTGAGGACAGGACACGTGGTGGACGCTCAACCTACCAATGCTCCTATCAGCTGCCTAATTCCATGCTTAGCCCACTGCTGAGCAGCAGTGATCAGTCTGGTCAGCAGCAGCAACACAGCTCTCGCATGGGAGTGAACGGCTTTGTCATTAAAACTGAGCAACCCGACAGCAGTACGGGTGGTACATCTACACCGACACCAGGCAGCAGCAATCATCACCACCATCATCATCATCAGCAGCAGCAGCAACAGCAGCAACGTTCGCCCAATCAGGAAATCCCCACCCTGCTGCAGGAGATCATGAACGTTGAGCATCTGTGGCAGTATAATGCAACCGAGTTGGCACGACTGAATCAGCCGTTGTCGGCGTCATGTTCGTCGTCGTCATCATCAACGTCGGCATCGACATCGGCCCCGCCTGGCAATATTGCATCAAATCCGCTGCTGGCCAGCGCTGGTCTCTCATCGACCGGAGAGAATGCAAATCCAGACTTAATCGCCAACCTGTGCACCGTGGCCGACCATCGATTGTACAAGATCGTCAAGTGGTGCAAGAGTCTGCCGCTTTTTAAGAATATATCCGTGAGTATAAATAGTTGCAAATATGCATTCATTTAGCGAATGATTCTCACTCGAGACTTGTCCATTTTGCAGATTGATGATCAAATTTGCCTGCTGATCAATTCGTGGTGTGAACTTTTGTTGTTCTCATGTTGCTTCCGATCGATCGATACACCGGGAGAGATCAAGATCTCACAGGGGAAGTCCATCAATTTGGCCCGAGCGAAGTCGAATGGTTTGCAGGTAAGTTTTTTATTTTTTTGCTGCCGAAATCTTTTTCATTTGGTTTTTTGTGTTTTTTTTTGGAGGGGTGGGGGAATGAGACTTGAAAATGGTCAGATTTTGAGGAAAAGTGTAGCGTCGTACTTCGTTGAAGTTTAAATACCCTAAGTGAGTAGGCAACGAAATATCGTCGGTGGTGTTCAGGCGAATTAGTTCAAATGTTCAGAAATGGCCTTCGAAATACAGTTTTCTAACGCCTTACATGTATGCGCGAAGTTTTTGACACAAATTTGACTTTGAGAAGCTTCTAAAAACAACTCATACTCTTGGAGTTTTGTCAGAATTAATAACATTAGATGGTACAGAGCTGAAACTAAACGTTGTTCCTTGGTTAGTAGACCAACATACTAACCACAGAGCCACTGATATCACCTTAATTTTGTTAAAACTGAGGCTAGGTGGTAACAGCTACATCTAAGAAAAACGCTTGTTTGCTTGCTTATTGCAAAAATCAATATTCATTCCAGTTCGTCGTCGTTTCCAAATGTTGTACTACCAAGATGCTTCTTAGGCCGATTACGCCGGTATCAAACATTTGTTGGTCTCGCCGTTGAAGAACATTATCCTTTCGTAAGCAATTGACAGTATTTGTTACATGCTTTCTGCTTTCTACATATTGCCGACGATGTTATGATCAGGAATCTCCCACTTCTACGACCTCTTGCTACTGATTTTTTGACTTATCTTTTGCGACACCAGTGATCTCTTGTCAACCCACGAATTCACGTCCACAATTGCGGGACAAACTGTTTAATGTCCTGCTGGGCCCACCTTGCTGTTGTCACTGAGTGCTGTATTCTTGGCCCGGGAAATACCTGAGCGCTTCCATACCGACATTGTACGTTTGACTCAAACTCCAATTTCAGTCAGTAGCGATACTATGAGGCTATTAAAGATCTACAAAAGACCTGGGCAGACGGCATCAACCCATTAGGGTTGCAGGACGCAAACAAGATTGCCACAATTTCCCTCCGGGTAGTGTCGCCACCTAAGCCACTACTTCAGTCGCTTGGGCTAGTCAACAGTTCACACAACACTTTGCACTCTGTGGCTTACTGATTTATCCGCCAAATCGCTTTGATGTAGCCCTTTTTCTAGGCCCGTACGCAACAGAGCTAACAGATACAACAATCAAAAAACATGAAACTTTTACAACAACATCAGACTACTTTCTGTATGCTGGTCCCTTTTGTTTATTATTCTCGACAAAATCATTCTCCCAACGAAGAGTCTACCCCAGACATTTTCTAAGGCAGACACAAAAAGCACTCCGCTTTCGAAGCCACAAGGTAGGCTTTGTTTGTACTTTTCTAAACGCGCCTACAAGTATACTACATTTGTTGCAGTTTTCTTTATTATTATAAGATGAGTCTAATTAGCCAACAATTGGAATTTACAGCTTTGCTGGTTGGTTGTGATAAACACGTATTAAATATTCACGTATTTATTTTTTTTTAATCGAAGGATTACGGTTACGTTTGCTGAATGAACCGTTTGTTTGGATTGCTAATTCTGATTTTAACGTCTGAAGTGAAAAATATTTTATTTCTCGATTGAATGTAAACAAGTGTTATTGTCGGTGTAAATTAGGCAAGTCAATGTTGTATTTACAAAAAGACATAAATTACAAATCAAACCTGTTCTGTTCCCATTTAGATTTAATTTAAAAAACAAAAAATTAATAAAAGTTAAGACAACTTTGAACGCAAAGTTATAATTCAAAGTCATGTTTACATAATAATCCAAACGAGAACTCAGCAATAGGACTAAAAACATGTTAACAGTTCAGTCAGGTGTTTAACGCTTTTTAGTATTGTACTATTGAATATAGAAATAAAGTAATCGACCTCGAAACGACTCCACACTTGTACATGCTTGTATACTAAATACGGGGTTGGGACAGGTCACAACAGGTATCCCAACTCAGAATTGAGCTTCTTATAAGTTTAGTAAATTTAGAATTTGGTCTAATATTTGAGTATCAAGGTCCTTGTGCTAAACTAAATATTCCATAAGCCTCCTTCTCTGAATTGTTCGTATTCTTGGCACAAGTAACGAATATAGATACCAAACTTAAGTGAACGGACAACGGCACACAGCGACAAAAGCTGTGATGCGAAACTGTCCAACAACCGCACTTGAGACCATTGTTAGACTCTCACAGATTTTCATTAAGAAGACAACTGCTAGGTGGCGCAATTAAGTGGCAACTCGAATATAAGATCATGTGGGAAACCTGAAATTGGTATCTCCGGTGCCATGAGAACCTGTCCCATGGCGCCCATAGAAGCTCTAATAGGATTGACACCCCTCCACATTTTCATAAAAAAGTGGCAATATGTAACACTGCAAGTTTGAAACAAACGAAAGAGCAAACAATTGGTAAAAACAACGAACTAATGCAACTGCTATCGGAAATCCCCAAACTAGACACACAAACGCAATGGAAAGGTTTCTTTACTGAAATCAGAAACATAGAAGCTTGGGTTGGCATCAACCCACCTAATTGCCAAAACGGCCTAATCTGGTATACGGATGGGGTGGGAGCTGGTATCTACGGTCCAAACAAAAGGAATGCGCAATACTCGCCAATTATTGACTCCAAATCAGTACTAAACTGCTTTCCTTCAGGCACTCAGTACCAGGAACAAGACCCAAATCTGTTGGATTCCCGGACACGAGGGAAATGAAATAGCTGGAAATGAGAATTGGCTAGAAAAGGCTCGGAGACCACCTTTATAGGACCCCAGCCTTTTTGTCCAATAAACAAAAACTTTTATTCATTCTTTTAGGCCGAAGAGAGCAGTCCCTACCGCATCGACGAGTAGGAAGCTTAAACAAAACCTGAAAATACTTAAAGGAATCCCAAACATAGACATGGTTTTATTGCATCCCCGATGTTATGGTTAAGGAGTACAAGTTTGGGAATCTATTCGAGGTTGAAATACTAGACCGCTCTAAATGAGCAAAGGGTGTTCCGACACTGGATCCGAGAAAATGGAATCTGGAGTTGGAGCTGGTGTTTTTGAACCCAACACCAAAGTCCCGATACCTATGGGAATGTGTCCCACGCTATTTCAAGCGAAAATCCATGCCATAGAAATCTGCGCAAATTTTATTTCTCAAAAAGGAATTAAAGGCACTACAGGCACTGTCATCTAATACAGTTAATTCTATGACTGTAAAGTGATGCTACGATGCCTTGCAAATAAGCCAAGCAAAATAAAGTCAAATTATGGTGGGGACCGGGCCAACATGGTATTGAAGGCAACAAATCTGCAGACGAGCTGTCTAGAGCTGGATCTGCGTTCTTCTACTGCTGTTTTAAGGTTAATTAACGATTGGGAACAACAACTTCGTCTTAACCCATGGGAAAGTGCTCCGGGTTTAAGACAATCCAAAAGATTAATTAAGCTCTACTCCTAGAACATTGGGAATCTGGTGGGCTTCCTCACAGGCCACTCACAAAATTAATTTTTGCCTGGAGACTGAATGGAATTTCTTTCTCGAGAATGAGGAAGCCTCCGAAAACAACCTCTGTTAACTTTATTGTTTAAGACGTCGCATCTTCCAAAAAGAGTAACTAAGGAAGTGATAGCTTTTACCAGAGAAGTCACTCGTCTCTTAGATTAACATCCCGCATTGATACAATATACCTTCTAGGCCGCAGTATCAGCCAAGGCACTAATCTTCGTTGGATTTATCATTCAATGCGTTCTGCGGATCAATTTTCAAATATGCTTTGCCATCGACTCCACTTAAAACCACCTAAAGTGTTCTATAAATGCACTCGTCGATAGGGCTTCTTCGTTAAAAATGCAAATTGATTGATTGATGAATGAATTGAGCTAATGCTTCACTTTTTGACATTTAAAAAGTGAATCGTCTTTTTTGTTTCACTTCCCTTTTAATTAGTCATCACTCAAAATTTCGATTATCGTCGGCTTCAGCAAACCTCGTAGCTTCACTTTTGTTGAAAATGACTTGATACTGCTGCACTAATGGGCACTTTGACAGATATTTTTGTTCCTCGCGTAAAATTGTATTTATGTGAGTTACGAGGTTTGCTCATGAGGACGACGTTATGCATTTAAAAGCTCTCCTCATTGTGTTAATGGCTCTCGATGAGTTAGAGTTACTCTTTGGCCTCGATCAGTCATTAAACTGCAAATTGTAAGAGCTAGGTTTTCCTTAAGAATCAATATCCTTTTTTGATGTCGGATTAAAGGATTTGAGAGTCAGTGGCCTGAAATACTCTGCCTTTCGAGAAGAAGAGAGTTTTTAGGCCTGTCTCTTTTACGCGATTGTAAGGGAACGTTGATTGCCATTGCCTTTTTGACGGGGTTCGTAGGACCCCTCCTTTGAACATGAAAATACCAACTGAGTCGGCCGTGCTCCAATTTTTCCGAGATGGGTTTTTTGACGAGAATGCTTCCTCGGATTTTGGAACTTCTAATTCGATCATCGATCATCCTGCTGTCATGCGAAGCATCTTCATCTCAGCTGCTGTCGATTCGTGGTTATTAACAGCGATCAAAGTTTCCGCACTAAGTTAGTGTTAACATAGTTCGAACTGTTCCAATCTCAGTGTTAATTCAGAAGAATTTAATCCAACTTCCCACATTTTTTTTATTTAAGCAACAAAAAATTTCACAGCAAAACAAAACATGATTTTTTTTTTTTTTTTTTAACTCAATCAACAGTCGTGCATTGAACGAATGCTGAATCTGACAGACCATTTACGACGATTGCGGGTCGATCGGTATGAATACGTTGCCATGAAAGTGATTGTTCTGCTTCAATCAGGTATGTTTACTCATTCAATATTTATCAACTGCTTACTGATAACAATTCTACCTTTTTTAGATACATCTGAGTTGCAAGAACCCGTCAAAGTTCGTGAGTGTCAAGAGAAAGCCTTGCAATCTCTGCAAGCCTACACTCTAGCCCACTATCCCGAGATGCCATCGAAATTCGGTGAACTACTCCTCAGGATACCAGAGCTGCAAAGAACGTGTCAGGTGAGATATGTACATAGGAAGCACATTTGCACGCCCCGAAACAAATACTAAATTTTCGCTTTCATTTCAGCTGGGCAAAGAGATGCTAACCATCAAATCCCGTGACGGTGGGGACTTTAATTTACTCATGGAACTCCTCCGCGGAGAGCATTGACAAAAACTCAAAAAACCGTTGAGGTGTCATGCTTAAAGTTGTACTTTCTGTGCTGCATTTGAAATACCCGCCGTCACCATCATCATCAACCATCACCACCATCAGACAGATGCATGCATTTTTCAACATGAATCAACAAAATGTGCCTAAAATTGAACAATTTGCAAAAAAAAAAAAAAACATTATTTTCCAAGATCATATAATCGCCAAATTTTTTATTTTATTATTTTTTTTTTAACCTAAAGACGTGGAAACAATAAGAAAAGAAAAAAAAATTACATGCATGACTGTAAAATAATTAAACAAAATTTGGAACCACTCTACACGTTCCACAAAAAAAAAAATATTTTTTTTTTAATAAAAAAAACGTTTCCAGTGATAACTAAAAGGAAAACAAATAAAACCATGTTTTAAGTTTATACTGTGCAAAATGAGATAAACAAAAAATAAATCATAAATTAATTTATAAGAAAATTTATATATAAAAAAAACAAAACAAAACATGAACCTAGCTAATAAGTAACCAATTGTCCCGTTCAGTTAAACCATTTGCTTGCTTTAATAATTATTTTCCTTAAAACTAAAAAAAAAAAAAAACAAATGAAAAAATAGTTTTAAATATTTGAAATCAGAATTTCGTCCGTAGCCTTAAAAAGGATTTAATGGCGATTTGTTTTTATTTTATTATTTTTTTTTATTATATATATTTTTACACAACAGTAGTATATATTTATTATTTTTATTTACAAATTTATTTTCTTTAATAGTTTTTTTTTTTTTTTTGTAGTATTTTACAAATATTGTAATCAAATTAGATTTTTTTTATATGTATATTATATACATTTATACAAACATACTTTATTTTTATAAATTTCAGTTGCTATTTTATTTTTTTTTCTTATAAGTATGTTTAATACAATGCAATAAATATATTGAAAAATATAGTTTTTAAAAAGAATTTATTAGTTTATGTTTTATTATTTTTTTCTAATATTTTCGTAGTTAGAAAGTTGGTTGTTTGGTTGGGTTTGTTAAGGGCAAAGTCCGGAAAACTAGAACTGCTATGAGTTATCCTTTGAGTGACGTTTTTCTCTTTTTGGGAATGATAAATCGCGAACCTTTGTAGATAAGTGTTGTTTTAAATCATCTGTACCAGTGTACAAAATTTAACGTTGCCGGCTTAAGATCATAGAAGAATTAATGGCATTTCTTCTAAATCTGAACATTTATCGAAGTTTTTCGATTTTTGCCCTCCAATAAACGTTTGTTTTTTTAAGAAACGAACTGAACCTTTGGTGTTTGCTTCCCTCTCTCGTGTTTATCCATTACTGTCGAGGTTCTTAGAAACCTTTGAAGTTAGATATCGGATAGTTCTTGCTCTGTAAGTTTATTGGTTCGCCCTATATTATACTCCGGCCAAAATTTTCCGTGATATTTCACAGGTGGTTGGTTAGCCATTTTTACCTATTACATGTAGATATTGTATTCCACTCACCAACCTGAGGTTGCAGAGTGGCGGTTTGATAGACTAAGGTGCCAGACCATGATTAATTTCTGTCTGATCCTTTTCTTGTTAGCTCGTTAGCCATCCCATCGCTTTGTGATGTTAGTAGAGAGTCTTTAGCTCTTTAAGACATCGGTGAACCAGCATCGATTATATTTCAGTAGCATTAATCGCTTCGGTAATTGCCGGGAACTCGGCTTTGAAAAATTAACCGGCACTTGTTCTGTTTTATTCTCTTCTCTGCTTTATAGTTGTTTGTTTCAGATTTCATTGCTTGCTATATGGATTTTCAGATTCTGGGCGTGCCCTAAGACACCTGTGTTTCTACGAATTATTTGGCTGATCATAAAGGCGATCTTGACACGGAATTATCCTAGGGCTAGCAATTTTCTAAATCTAAGTATGGTGACGTTGTAGCCTTTGTATTCTTGTCGTTCAATCTAATTAGCTTGAGATTGGTCGCTCTGTCTGCTGCTTGCTACAATACTATGTTGCCATAGGGGAATATAAGTCGCGCGATTGCTGTGTATATCCACAGAATGGTTTTGGGACTTAGCACCCACTTTCTGCCAAAAACGCCGTCGCGCATGCTTGTTCGCTGACATTCAACCTCCAATTAAGTTGCCTACCAAGGACTTCACCCATATACTTTGCACTCGCTGTCACCTTCAGGGAGATCCTCTCAATAGCTGCTGGTTCGAATTATTGTATTTCATTAATGACGCAGACCCATACTGTACACGGAGGTACACTTCTCTGGATGCTGAAGTGTACCTGCAGTGTATCTTCGGGCAGCGTGACATAGTTTTGCGTGTATATTCCTTTCGTTGAGTAGGTTAACAATCACATTAGTGAGGACACTATCAACGTTGAATGCTCCTTCAATGTCTAGAAACGCTGCTAACCTATATTTTTTATCATTTAATAATTTCTCTATAGGTCTGACGACGACATGTTCAGTTTCAAGTGCAGTTTCCAACCCATCATCATCTCTCTTCCGAATTAAAGTGTTCATTTTTCAAAAATGTTCAGTAAAAATTATGTTAGACTGGTTTTCCTCCCTTGGGAATAAAGATAACCTTTAATACACGTCAGGCGTTTGGAATGTAATCGAATTCAAGACTGCGAATGAATAGTCTGCGGGTTCCTTGGACATAATTTCCATGAGCCCTGTCGACACAGTAGTGTTTTCTATATCACTGTCGAATGTTCGCCGGGATATAAGTTTTGCATTAGTTATCGCGCTCTTGAACCTCCGCTGGTTAGCTTTATAAGCATCCCAATCTGATTGGAAGTTTAAGGCTCTTGCAGCATTGAAGGAGGTGCTTGCTTTCTCTCTTGCCCAGGTGCCTGATATGTGAATACTCCGTTTACCGCCAAAATGTACTGTTTACTTATATAAATTTTCTTGCAAAGATAATGATGCTGTCGCTGTTTTCTAAAATCTATTGAACTATTTGCTTGAAGGTTTAGTCCCCAACTTCTTACAGTTGTATAAGTAGTTTGCTAGCATTTTTCAGAGCAGCTAGCTCTGATAAGGTATACTTAAACTTTTGCAAGGGATGGACAATTTTGTCTAAGATGCTGATTCGTAATTTCCATTGTAGATATGGCAAGTAGCTTCAGAGCCTAGGCTTTGTGCTTTTTCTTCGCAGTAACAGAATTCATCTTATTCCTTCTCTAATCTAATTTCGTACGGCCATAGTCCGAGATGCATAGAAGAAACTATTTGGGTCTATTTCGCGCGCTAGCTCTTCTTCGTCTATTATCGCGACGAACTAGGCTGATTGTTATAACTGCAGGCTCTTTTTTGAGCGAGATTCGAGATTGTACTCGACGTTGAGTTGATCGCTTTCGCTTCTTAGCTCTTGGTAGAGTTATTCGACTTTACTAAGCTAAGTCCGTATTAGTTCATTATTTTCCTCCTTTAAGCTTTTACATTTCTTTGAGTCTCGGGTTAAGCGCGCAGAGCGTTTCAGCGCCGTAGGACTACTTTTAGGGTTTGATTTTGTCACAGATCCCGTTGGTGGTGCTCTAGTAACCTTTTTACTATTTCCAAAAGGGTCAATTATTTGCAATAAATTGCTCTCCCAAGAAGAGTGTGGATTTTCCAGTAAAACTGGGCTGTTTGTTTTGTCCATTGCATATTTTGTAAGCGCTATAACTCGGAATTTAGTCGCTTCTTACGACAGCCATGCCTACCTCAGGTATATTCTAACTCCTACCCGAAGTGGTAAAGAAAGTGGCCGCATGAATCTACTGCAGCAGTGGGACTTAACATCATGAAACAGATCTGTTTAGCGTTTATTGTGGTTAGAGTGCTGTTGGGAAGTATTGAAAATAGTGGTGGAGTTTTCTGATACCAGCTGGAGACATTTTTGTCAAGAGCTCCTGATTTTGGTTTTTTAAATCGAGGTTTTTTAAATGGACTTCATTAGTGGCTTAAGTAAGGTTCGCTACTGGAGGAAGCATAAGGGTACATACAAAAAGCCGGCAGCCTGCAACCTGTAACAAACGACACGTGCTAATGTTTCCATTCAATTCTTTTACTCGTCTTATTTATTTCTTTAAAATTTATTTCAATCCATTATCTTCCTTCGTAAAGCAATTAAAATCAGATTCCAAACATTAAAATCAATAAATTCATTAAGTAAACAAGTTCTTCTAAGTGTTTGTATAAAATTTCAAAACCAAAATATTACTATAGAAATATTTAAAAAACAAAAAAAAAACAACAACAAATATGTGCCTTTGTGTAATCAGTATAATCATGAAAAATATAAAAGTTAAAATTAAAACTAAAACCAACATTTTGTAAAGTAAAACTAAACAAGGAATAAAATATTGAACAAAAGAACCAAAAGACTCAGATTAATAACAATTTAAATTAAATAAATAAATAATGCAATAAGACTTTTGCATGTATTTGATACTTAATGAAAATATTTTCTTTTGATTATATGAGCCACGAGTTTTGATGGAAATAAGCTAGTTGGAGGGTTAGGGTCTTGGGTAACAAGCGATTTTGATAGTGCTATCAGTTTCCCTTATTCGCCTTAAAGATTCCTCTCCAGCGGGCTGAAAATATAGAAAACAAAACGACTGAAAATAAAACAATAATTAATAAAATATTTACAGATTTTTTCGGTATCTAAATAAATAAAATCTAAACAAATTTGTTCATTCATATTTTGAATCACATAATAATAATAAAAATAAAACCTATTTTGTGAGAAAACTGTACACAATTTTATAAATAGAAAACTATTATTTAAGTTGTAAAGCTTAAAACAAAAATCACATTTGTAGTACTAATTATCGATGAACAAAAATAGCAAAGTCACAAAATGAATTGTAACAGTTTTTTTTTTTGAGATAGTTTTTTGTATTTAATTAAACAATTTAAATAAAAAACAAAAACTTTATACAGATTTTATGTGCATACAATTTATATACTATGTACTATAAAATTCATTTACAATCTTTATATATATATTTAACAATTATTGATTCTTGTAAAATTGAATTGACATTAAAACATTTAAGTAAAAAAACTCTATAAAAACAAAGATTGATAAATAAAGTAAAATAAATAAATTGAAATTTAATTGATGTAGTTTTTGAAATTTTTATGAATCGCTAGTGTTTTAAAAGGAACAAGGCGGTCTGCTTTGAGGAGAACTTGTATCTTTTTTCCATATAACCCAGAAGCGAAGAAAGATCCACCCAAGTAAAACATGGTAGGACACGTGACTAACAAACCCATTTCGATATGTTAATGAATCTTTTGATGTCTGATAGGAGCCTAAGCTGTTTACGAACCGTGGTCTGAGGATAAGTGTCCTAGGTAGAGGCATAAGGTTTTTCATAATCGCCAATTGGCATAGAATTATTCAAATTAAAAATGTCAAAGTTATGCGCGAAGAAGAGCAATTTTGTTCTCTTTAAGTCTGGAAGCTGGTTTGACTGCCACGTTTTTCTATAATGCGTACAATGACTATCCAAGCCTAGTTCAAGTGTTTTATCGAACATGTTATACCCAGATAAGCGGTCCTTTTTTCCGTGCCCAGATTCATAAGATAGAATTTTTTTTAACCATTGATAGCAATCAAGATAGCTGTAAGCCTTAATTCTTCCCAAAAGCTTTCCTGTAGACGAACAAGGCCCTTTGCCCTTTCCTCAATCACTCTTCGATATTCCTTTTCCAATTAAGCTTGGAGTTGAATATTAGATGAGATAACTTGGTGAAGGAAAAAATGTTCCAGAAGACAGAAGAAAGTACTTAGTCCCGCTTGCCTGAAGCCCATGGGATGGCTCTTTCACTTGATCTTTAAGTCATGAAAGGTGTAATACTATCCGGTTCCGCCGATTTGTGCAGTTGGAAGCATTTTAGTGCCCACGCCCTTCTGTCCGTGATAGTAAAATTTCCAATTGTAGTCGGTTCTTCATATGGTGGTAAAGGTAGACAGACTATCATCAGGGGTTTGTAGCAGACCTCCCGGCTTTCTAGGAAGTGTATTTCAAGCTGTGTTTGCCTGTTTGCTATTCATCAGTTGTCTCCATTACAAAGGTAACCCACAGAGGAAGGCTTTTTGGCAACAATTTTGCGAATTCCATACGCCTCTATGGTGGATTCAAAACCGGAATAGTAGAAAGCCCGGGTTGTTCTTTAAGCTGCTCTTTTTTTTAGCGAGCTAAGTTTCAAAGGAGTTTCAACCAGGTGGGGGAGGGGTTGAAGACTGTGGTCTTCTAGTCTTCTAAGTGTTTTTTACAAGGTCTTCACTACTCAATTGCTGTAACCTAATTCCTAATGCGATTTCCTTATCTGGGTTTTTTTTGCAACAATTAAAATTCTTTAAAGTTTTAAATAGATTCAATGGACATTTATCTCAACGTTTATCTCAAAATGACAAAAATTAATTTAAAAAATAATTCGACACTAAGCGAGATGTCGCTGGTTCAAATCCCTATCTGTTCTGTACCACCTGTGTAACCTCTTGCGAACGTCTGACAAACATCCAGTAGCAAAAGATGTCATGAGAAGCTTTCTAAAAATTAATAGCCGTTCGGAATCGTGCTTAAACTGTAGGTCCCTTCCATTCGTACCCAATTCACACCGCACTAAAATCCGAGGTTTCCACAAAAAGGCTTCGAAACCGCGTTCAAGTATTCACACAGAACACCACCCGGGCTTTGTTTTACGTTTCAGTCAGCCAGCAGTCGAAAAATCAAAGAGAATAAACAAATGTAACGATCAAGTTGCAAGTCCACTGGAGGCTTACTGAAATAAAAAACAAAAAAATAATGGAACTTAATTTGTTGGAACAAATGGTATTAGAGGCGATGGATTCAGAAAGTGACCATAGTTTGTAATCCAGCGACGAAGAGTTGAATATAATACCATTTTTTGTAGGGAAAGATACAAGAAACTATATTGCACAATTTTTGAAAGAAGTAGTTCCTTCCTATATTGAAAAGGAGTTTTTAGGAACCAAATAAGAGTCTCTTCTACTGCAGCAGTCTTGCTTTTACTAGATACAGTTGGCATATGCTTCCAAGTAAACAAATATAAGGTTTGACAGCAACCGATTGCCTTTTATCAGATGATATTTTGATTTCTTCCATTTTAAGCAAAAACAAATTATCTATTTACAAACAACTTTTCACTTCGAGGACAAAACAATTAATTTGCAATCACAGCTGATTTTGACGTTTCTCCCAAATCGGTTCAACCTAGAAAGTAAGTGCAGAAATTCTGCTCAGGGCACAGACATTTTTCTCATTGAACACTAATATCTGTAATTTACATGCATTGAACTGAGCTGGACAGCCTCATTGAACATTGCTAATGCCGATATTGTCGAATAATGTATCATCGATCAGATAATCGGTAAGCTGACTTGCAGTAGAGTTGATAATCTGTCAACAGCTTTGTGGAACTTGTAGAATGTGTTAAAATGTGCGTTTGCTTCGACAACCTTACGATTGCCTCTGGATTTTGAGGAGATCTCATTCCAGTTTTCAAAGTCTTCCCAGTCCAAATTTTCAAGAAGAAAATTGAACAAAAGTACATTTCACTTTGATAGAGTTAAGTGAGATTAACCTTATGTCAAATGCTGAGATAGGGCGAGACTCTATGCCAAATGGTCTTATACATTTTTTTTCTGACAATTTTCGCTTGCAAAATATGGTCATTTGGCAGCGAAATGGTCATTATTCGATCAATTGGCATGCAATCTAATCTTACCTTTAACCACAATAAAGAAGTGAAGCAAATTGTCAAAATGTTTATTTGTTTTCAGGTCAGCTGTCAAATTTCCTCACATTATCTATTTCATTCACACTTTCCGGAAGGCCACTGAATTTAAGCATTATCGCATTATGGTCATGCTATAATATTTATTCTATGCTTAATACCTCATAAAATGTCTTCTAATTTTGAATGAGTATGCGAACGTAACCAATGGATTAAAAAAGTAATCCATTGGTCACACTAAATCTGCACCAGTAAGGTCGCGTTGTAGGTCAAAACCTCTATATTATTTTATTTAACTTAAATATCCAAGAAAACATTTAGAAAACTTAATTAAAACTGCAATGACAGAAAATGCAATAAAAGTATTCATGCAATGTCGAAATATCGCTTCAACGTAGTAAAGTAAGTTTACGATGTAGTAAATTAAATGTAAGAAATTGCATCAGAAATCTTTACCGATAAGTTGGTAAATAAGCTTTGTAAATCAAACTAAATGTAGTAAACGTAGATAACTTATGATATATGTCATCGTGGTATTAAATTTATCACACAAGGCGAAACATTTGCGAAAAAATGGATGTTTTGTTTTAGATAAAATAAGTAAATACTTTACTTTATTATTGAATTAAACAAACGCTTTACGAAAAGCTGATTGCTTATCATTATTTACGCAGGCATATTGAAGGGAAATTCATAAAACGTATGTGTACTTTAAATTTGTTTTTATTGAAGTCTTACCTAATACAATTAATTAATCGTTTGTGCTTGTAACTGACTGACTCGGCGGCGCAAACTGTTGTCTCTTTGATATTTCAACACTCAATTTTAAATCATATCATACTACTCTGACAGGAAGCTTTGACTGTTTGACAATCGATGGTTCTATGGACAAAGAAGGCAACTATGTAGAAAGGCCCTCTCGCGAACCACTAAGCAAACTGAACATTAGACCGTAATAAACTGGAGAAGTCGATTAAAATCACCGCACTTTGCGCATTTCAGATGGCTCGGATACGTAGAGCGAATGAACGCTCAAGCCCTAAAAATTCTCAGCTCCAAATCGAAGAGACATCGCGGTAGAGCAAGGGCGCCTTAAGTGGAGCTCACAAGTAGAAGGGGCCGCTTAACTTACTTCGAGTGTGCAACAGTTACCCAAAGACAAGTTAAGGCCCAGTCGGTAAGTAAGTTGTCTACTGAGGTTTTAAAGGCTGGTAAGGGGGAGGAAAGGGGTGATGGGCTATCTCTCAAAATACTCACCCGATTTTAAAAGTTTTTTTTCAACCTTGTCATTGTAATACCCTCGGTATAATTGTAAGTTACTTAAGGTGGTAGCGGAGGAAGATTTAAAGAGTGTAAGTATGAGGATAAGTACGGAAATAATATGACTTTTTTTAAAAATTCTTTCCTTGGATATTACCGAAGGATGTTATTACACGAGTC
The DNA here is from genome assembly GCA_963576555.1 of Ferdinandea cuprea. NCBI lineage: Eukaryota > Metazoa > Arthropoda > Insecta > Diptera > Syrphidae > Ferdinandea > Ferdinandea cuprea. The sequence continues at coordinate 81,677,237 of OY754961.1, read as the reverse complement.
TAATAGTCTTATTTTAAGTAAAATATTGCTTAAAATCTGACATTTCACACTTAACAGTGCTCCAAATTACGCGGTGTGCTTAAATAAATTTACATAAAATCGATTATATTTGGTAGCAAATACTTATTTTGTGTTGTTTTGATTTCTTAAAACAAATTTCAATGATCTATTTAATTGTCGACAGTGAAAATTTAATTTTATGAAAGTGTATTTTTGTACTGAATAGATTTTCACTTCTCTGACACAATTTCCTGCACAGCTCTGGTTTATTGAACACATCTAGTACAATTACAATTTATAACAATCATTACATTACTCACTGGAAATAAACACAATCAAACCATTTAAAACAATTCAGAAACTTCGCTTCTGTTTCTTATCGAGTGAAGATGTATTGGCTTTCAAAACCAGAACAGAATTTCCGGATTACAAATTGGAAACGACATTTTACTTAAAATGAGCACATCTACTAAAAAAGCAACGAAGACAAAGTCACCACTGCAATTTGGGCACGCCATGAATTTCTTTTCCAATTTAAATTCAACTGTCATCGACTTATTGCTCCGAAAGCCGTTACACAATATATTCTACAACATCCTATCGTGCAGAAATTCCTCACCAACATACAACTGACGTTCGCAACATTTCTCCAATTCCTTATCATTCCACAGCAACCAAAAAAAAATTATGCTTCGAATGGTCCATTTGTCAAACAATTCCCAGTAGCAGTCGCTTTCTCTCGTTCGCACCAATGCATCAAGTCTGACGACCAATTTCTCTTCCATCCTATGCATACATGGTCCGTTAGTTTGTTCAACACTTCGACTTGGTTTGCCTTTGCCATTGCCATCCACTAACAACCAGTTACAAAACGAATTCTCATCACTGCAGGTGGTGGACGTGTGTTGTGTGTGGCGTTAATCCGTCTAAACTCTGCATAACTGTTTGACAGTGAAAACATAAAACAGAATAAATAAAACCCCAATTCTTTTGTTTGGACCGTTCAATCCACGAATTGACATTCCAATATTGCGGTGAAGCAAATTCCGCATTTTGCTTGCACAAAAAATTCGTCGATTCCTGTACAATTCGCGTGAGAGAAAATTGATGGTGCACACTTGAATCGAATCAGCTGTCATATTGTCTGTCGCCTGTGTCGCGCTGTGCGGAACGATTTTTGTTGTCAAAACTCTGTCGTTTGTCAAATGTGTGGCGAATAATTGATTTCTTTTGGAGAAAAAACCGTAACCCGTCTGCATTGTCGCCAAAAAAAAAATCTGGTGAAAGGTAACGGAAAAAAGAAAAAAATTTGTCTTCCTCCCCCGAGGAAGGAGCCTAGCCTAGCTGTCACCTGCTTGCAGTCATATCGGCGGTGATGTAAGGTGTCTGACAGATCCTGTTTGTTGTTTTTTTTTTTGGTTCTTCTCTCGTGTTTGTTGAATCTTATTGTCCCATAAGCAAGTGTAAATTGCGATAAAATTAAAAGTGAAAACAACAGAAAAAAAGAGGAAGCAGAAGAAGTGAAAAAAAAAGTTATCGCCGATCCGAGCAAAAATAAATCATAGTTTTTCCTCTTGCTCTTTCGCGGGTGTGTGTTTGACACTGTGTGCGTGAATTAGTGTCAGTTTCGTTTCGTTTCATATGCGCGTGTGTGTGGTTTCTCTTTTGCAGAAACCCAAAAAAATTTCGTGTGTGTTTTTTTTTGTTTTGGATTACATTTCTCTTCGATACGGTTTTTATTGTGCCTGTGCAGCTGTGCTCGTGGACGGTGCTCTCTTTCGTTTGGCGAGCATTGACATTTTGTCAAGGTAAGAAAAGGAAAACTGCGCTTTTTTTCATGTTTTCTTTCTGTTTTTGTTGTTTTATTTGTATTTCTTCTTCTTATTTTGTCAATATGGTGCGGGGGTGGTTTCTTTTTATCTCTTCTTCTCTTTTATTTTTGTTTATTAATTTAAATGTTATGTTTCTTTCATTTTTTTATGTGGTAATGTCCGTGCCCTAGGTTATGTCATGCGAGTATGAGAATATCGATAATGAGACCTAATTTGAACAAAAATGTCACTCTGCATTGTGTGAATATTGGTTTCGATTTTTGGACTATAAAATGTTACAAAAGAAAAACAAAATTAACCGCATAGACATCAATCAAATAAGTAAAGTGTGTTTGAGGTAAATAAAAATGACAGTAGGTTTGTTGTGAGTTGGCCTGACTGAATTAAGTAATTTAGCTGGGAATTTCGAGAAAATTTCTTTGGTTTATGTGCGAGTTTGATGGGTTTGTAGGGGAATGCGAATAGGAAAAGTAATGCTGCTTTTGTTGTTTTTGTTTTTAATAGCTTTTGTGGGGTTGGCAGGAGTAATGGAGGTGATTTTTTGTTGAGGATAGCTGCGTTCGGGCATTATGGTGTTTTTGCGTTGCTTTCGGGAGAGGAATTGTTTTAACCTTTGCATGTAACATTCGATGGTGGCCATCAATTTTTCATTTTCACTCATAATCTGGGGACAAGTTGAACATTTGTTGTTGAACATTTTCTATTTCGTTGAATTTCTCTTTTATTTGGCTTAATTAATTTTTAATGGGTTGGGTTTGCGATATAACGAGTTTATAGGCATCACGAGTGCCTTAAAGCCTACCCCGGCTGGCCGCAGTGCTACACTTAATTCTAACTGAGCAAGCTGGCCTAGACTTCTTCTGGCACGGACTTCTTAACTCTATGAAGGATGTGTCTTAGGCAGCAAACGGCATGGCAGCGGACCACTGTAAATATACAACAGTCAAAGGAAGGTTATGGCTATCCGAAAAGCAGGTGGTAGGACTCGCTATGAAAACAATAGATCTTCCATGAAAATTAAAACAAATGGCGTCGCCTCGCCACCTTAAATTCAAATCCATTGGAAGCATAATTTCAGGAGAACGCACACACATTTTCAGACAGATCTGTCAAATAGTTTTGTTGTGTCAGCCATTTTATATAGACTTAATTTCCGTTAAAATGGAAAAAAAGTGAATTTCGAGTGCTTATAACGCACCGGCATAGTCGTAATGGCAAAATTGGGTGAGTTAGGTTAGTAACTCCTCCCTCATTCAGAATATTTTTCATATTTAGTGAATTTCGAGTGCTTACAAAGCACCGGCGCAGTCGTAATGGCAAAATTGCATGAGTTAGGTTAGTAACTCCTCCCTCATTCAGAATATTTTTCATATTCAGTGAATTTCGAGTGCTTACAAAGCACCGGCGCAGTCGTAATGGCAAAATTGCATGAGTTAGGTTAGTAACTCCTCCCTCATTCAGAATATTTTTCATATTTAGACATCTGCGACTGTTTTTTGTTTCCAAAACTGCATGAGTTAGGTTAGTAACTCCTCCCTCATCCAAAATATTCACCAGATTGAGCCTTCTGACACTATTTTTCGTTTCTAAACATGAAAAAAGGGCTCGAAGGTAAAAATTTGGGTCGCATGAAGAGATCATCTTTGAGGGGCTCGAGAAATCGTATTATTTTGAGGGCATCAACAAAATGGAAAAAAGTCAAATGAAGTGAATTGAGCTAAGAGATTGCGATATTTGTATGCCCAAAAGAGTGGTATTGATCCAACCTCGTATCAATCTGGAAACAGAGATCAGCCGCCAGAGCTTTCATACAAATGATTTCATCCAATCACAGATAACATTCGGTGAAATGAAATCAGCACATGTACCTACATCGTCCTGACTAGTCTCACCGCATATGAATCCATGAAACACTTTCTATGCAACTGCCCAGAACTTGCCAGATTGAACGATACCGGTAGGATTTGAACCCGAGGCTGCATACAATTGGCCGCTACTGGGGCTGACAATATGTCGGTTTTGTTTAATTATATGGTCCGCAGGAAAAGTTACTACTCACCTAAAAAACAAAAGATGTTGGCACGACAAGGGGCCAACTTAGGGGCTGGAATTCGTCCTCCATCTGCTACTTTTCGACCTATGTATGCAAGAATCTGCCAACTGCTGGAAAATTGGATTTTTTTCGGTGTTCTCTAAATACCTATAGAGGCACCTTGACTTCCACAAACAATTCTTCTGCATTTTTCCAACCAAAGATTAGTGAAAGAGCAATGAATTCGAAGCAGAATCCATATTTATCTACACAGATGGTTCAGAACTGGACATACCTAGTTGTTGGAGCTGAAGTGTTTTCCAATCAACTAAAGCTTAAAAGCTTGATCAAAGCCGTATTTTCCAGGTGTTGGCAATAGGAGAGGCTGCCGATCTTGCTACAATGGCGACAACGATGATAATATCATAATATTAATTCCAAAAAAGCATAGCTTGTGAAACGGTTACGCTAAGCTCCTTGGCATTCAACAAAATACCCAACTCTTCTGGGTCCCTGAACACAGGGGTTTTATACAGATTAACTAAATTTTTGAAGAATACGCAAGAAAGGGATCTACCTAGCCAATGGTGTGAACCCAAATTTGAAACTTGCCAAAAACAGATTAAACTTCTCTCCCTGACAAAGCCAGAACCCAGAAACTCTTTCAAAAAATTGAAAAACTCTTTCTGGACACAACCGACTAAAGAACTATTAATTGAAAATGCATTTAGCGATATCTGACGAGCTGTGTGGAGGCCGCGGCAATGAGAAAATACACAGGGAGAGCCTCCACTGTGCCATTGCGCTAGCCTCCTTATTTTGTCCACAACCCTTACGTAACTATCAGAAATATCTATTAAGAATTTTTCTGATTTTAGCAAAATTTAGATAGTTGTAGAGCAATTAAAAATAAAGCCAGAAATTGGTCTGCGACTAAGCTAGTTGAAGCCTTTCGCTGAAGTACCAACACCTTGAAGTGTGAGATAGGTAAACCAACAAGTTTTAGTCTAATCCATTCATTCTCAACACCTCAATTTACCTCATATTAAAAGTAAAAGTGAAAGAAAAATAAGTTGCCTTACGGAGGTATATGCCTTCCATGGAAGTCTAGAATTTATATTTTAAATTTTGCAAATTTCGTCTTGCCCGACGTTTTTGTGTCTCTTCAATTCTTTCACGAGCATTCGCCCAGAATGGTTATAATGTGAAAGTTAAATGTTAAGCAAAGATGAGTCAATAAGTTGAGAGAAACTAGTAATAGACACCTGGGTTCTAAAAGAGTAAACACTGCAAATTATAGCAGTTCATGTAATTTGGCTAAAAATGTCAATTGTTTGATAGGCCGGCATGTATCTGCTGCCCTCTATCAACCAAGCATGGTGTCTCGGTAGTCGACAAGAAATAAGTAACAAAAGATTTTATCGACACAACGCCTATCATCTGCACATTTGTAAGGCTGTTCCTTTGGCTTATAAACCTGCAAAATTTTACCGCACTGCCATTAGGTGTAAGTACTAAATTACATGCAAACCTCTCAAGAAATACTTAAAATCCATTTCCTCCACATGCCAGCGATACTTTGGTATAAAATGTGCGTAAGCCATCGCACGACGATCCTAATTCCCGCTGTTTTATTTCTTAAGGATCAATTAAAAACAAAAATTCAAATAGAAACGCTAATGTGTCAATCATGTTGAATGGCCTCATCGTTAAGCATATTTTAAGTGCAAACCGGGTATAGACGGACGTCGCCTTTGATTTGTGTGAACAGCTCACACAGCAGCTGCTGAGTTATATGGAAATGCATAAAATGCGTTTTAATGTTTTACGGCTCCATTTAGGGAGCTTGTTTGCTGTTAATGGACAACTCGTATCCTCAGGAAAGAAACTGCAAAATGCAATTTCTTATGAAATTCAATTAAAAATGCCATTAACAAGCTTGAGTATGTAATAAATGCGCAGTATGTAATCGTATGACCTTAGTATGAGCAAGGTCCTGTTGAGGTAATGCTCCATCGACATTATTGTCAGAGAGAGAGAGAGAGAGAATTATACATTTTCAAAGATAATTAGTTTTGAGGAGCCTGTGGATAGCCTTTTATTCTGAACGGGAAGACTTCCTGTAGACGTACAGATCCTGATTTGAGTCGATGTAATTATAATAACGCGTCCGTATCCTGCTTACCGTATGAATTGGACAAAAACCGCGTACCTAAGATAAGGATAAGACGTTTTGTCAAAATTTAGGCTCTATAGTGATTTGAATGGAGTTCCCTAAAGTTTTCGAGATAAACGAAACCGTCATAAATTCATCATACTGTACAGGGTGTTACCATTGACTTAATGTACAATTTTCTTATTCATACAAATGTTTGACTTGCGGGTAACTTTCCTCAAACGTGTTACAGAGTTTTGTATCAAGTTCTGTCAACTTCTTTCATGGATAAGAAATTACGTTTCGGTCTGTTCAATTCAAGTTGTTTTGGACGGTTTCAAGTCTGGTATTCCCCAAATTGTAACAATTCCTTCGGTGAAAACAGTGTTCATAGCTTCTTATATTCGTTTCCGGGAATATATTTCTCATCTTCGGACGTGGAACTGGAATGGCAAATTATGTTAGGAAAACTAAACTCCGACTTAGACAGCATACTTCAATGGAGTGAATTTTAATAAAATGCGAAACCCCAATACTTTGTCATAATCCATGAATGTCCCTTGCATCTCGCTTAAACCGAAAGGCTACCTTCCCATCCTCGGCATGTGAGTTAATCACAACCTTCGTTGAAATGACCACATATTCGATGCTGCCAAAAAATCAGCGAAATGTCTAGGCAAGAAATGTTCTTCTGATCTAGCTACAAACCTTAGCATTTAGAACGCCTGTATCAGCTGTAATAGGGTTGATGACGGTGACTTCGGAACGGAAGTAGTTTCCGTCTTCCCAAGCAATGTAGAATATTTCATTCGGAAACAATGGCGATCAAAGAAGTCTTATCTCTGTTAAAGAAAGATTCTCGGACCACCAAACTGAAATTAAGTTCTTGCAATCAGTCCTTATAAACTCTATCGCGGGCCTTGTCTGCCGGTAGGTATGGCGAAGCAGTTGTTTAACTGCCCTTCCCTTTTGGTGCCGGTGCACGGGGATATTCTTGCGGGAATTGTATGCCTCTCTTACCTGAAAATGGTTACTTAGATTATTACTTAATCTTAGGTGGATTCTATAGCTGGCAAACAGATCTACTACAATTACTACTGGACACGTCATCAAAAGCAAGTGTAACAAGGCTTGGCGAATACAGCTACGTTTGCCCTCGCTGTGACAGTCCAGAAAAAATGAAGCTCCGTCTTGAAGCCATATTCTATGAATATTAAAGTGACCTTATTAACGATGGCATTAGAAGTCCCCACAAGACGCTTCGTCAGAATCTGCCACTGGCTTAACGAGGGAGGACATGTGTTCCTATATTCTAGGGGAATCCCAACAGATCAAGTTCTTACTTGTATTGTGTTGTATTTGGAACTTAGACCTAATGGTCCTTTGTACTCCAGCAAGGCTGCCCAAAATGACAATAGAACAACTAGTACACATCGGAATTCGAGGTACATAATCTTCCACTGGTTTTTGGCGAAGCGAAGGAAGTCAGCTAGTTCGACTTTATTTAAATCAACTTCGTACGACAAGTGCTTGCCGAGAGTAGCAAGTCTGGTTCTTGAAAAAGCGGGCCAGTCACAGATGAAGTGAGACGTCGTTTCATCATTTCCAGACAGCACTCGCATAGGCCCGAGCTTCTAACTCTAATCCTTTATAGATTCTCGTTGAAAGGACTGAAACAAGTGATAAAGCCAATTAGGGCTTTTAAATCACATCTTCTCAGTCCAAGCAGATACTTTGATCCGCCAACTAACAGTTTCGACTGCCTGCATGATGACAAATCATGTCAGGACTCGGTGTACTGTAGACGTAAGCGGAGTTGGAGTTCCTCTCATTGCATAACTTTATCTTAACTTTTCTGACACTTTATTCCTCTCACGCTGATACACTGAATAATGCCCGTCATGTCGGCGTAAACATCAACTCGAAGAATTACCCTAGGAAACCGCTGCTACTTCGGTTTGGCGAAACAAATTCCACATCCAGCGAATAGACAATAGAGCTCCAGCCAAGGGGATCTTCAAATCCCAGTCCTCCGCTTCAAGAGGACAAAGAAGACCGAATCGTCGATGTCAGAGTCTGAGAAATTGGAACCAGCGTGCAGGTATGGCAGAGGATGAAAGGTCGCCTGTGTCCGACAGAGACTCTTTACGGGTCGGAACCCGTTAAGTAAAGTAAATATGTTGTCATCTACAATCACAGATTCCGAAAAAAGGTCATAGTGGGTCAGACAATGGGCAGTTTTTTTTCCCAATGCGGTACCACATTCCCCTCCAAAAGATTCACAAAATAACGATGTCATCTGCAGAAAGAAAAAGGCTGTGTTGGGACAGAGAGTTTTTCTAGCACTTTAAGTCTTTTACTCACTTAAAAACCGTCAAAAAGTCTACAAAGAAAAAAAAATATAATTTTGTTCGTTGTCCAAGAACATCGGGGTAATGCTTGTCAGAGAACTAGAAACTCTTTGAGTTAAATATTTTCCTGGGCCCAATCCGTTAAGAGCTCCAAAATAATGCCAGTTTTTTTTGTTTGCGTCTCTTTTTTTTAAAAAAAAAATCTCGAGTATTATATTTTTTTTGAAGCTTTCTGGGACCGTCCCATTTGCAAAAGCTGAAATTATAGGCTTTTGTAAGTTCTTTCATGAACTCTTCCCTAACTTGTTTACAGAACTCGTATGGAATGCGATCCTGGTAACATCTTGAAGGGCTATGAGTCGGTGAAGAATCTCTACCTTAGAAAAGGACAGTGCGTATTGCAATTGGTATTTATTGTGTAGCATCAAGAATATAAGTTTACTCCTTCTAATTAAACTGACAACGTGTTGAAAATGAATCATTAGTTTCGGTGTGGCTTTTGCATTGTTCTAGTTTTTGAATGCATTCAATTTTGTTAAAGTCTTGTCATGGCATCTTCCTTTTTTTAATTTTTTTTTGATTTGTTCAAGTCTTTTTAATGATGTTCTCAACATAACTAAAATTATAAAAGCTTACAAAATCAAGCAATTTATTTATTTCTTGGTTAAGTAAAGGCGTAATAGAGCCACAAACTTTTAAATTTACTCTGAATTGGGATTCTGTCTTCCATTCCATACATTTTCGAACAGCAATCATTTTGAAATGAGACTGTTCCACATTTGCCGTTTTGGCAGAATCCTACCAAACTTGGTAGATTTTCTCAGCTTTGTTGGGGTGGTAGGCTTTAATTCCTCTCGTGAAAAAAGCTCCCTTTTTGCTGCGTTTTCCATAAATTTTTGGATCATCTCAGGCGGTATAGCGATGATTTCGCTCCGAACGCTTGGCTTGAGCTCATCAATGCTTTTCAAATAACCCCACAAAAAATAGTCTGGAGTGGTCGAATCTAAAGATCTAGCTTCCCAGTTAATGTCGCCATTTTTTAATCTCAAGGAAATCCACGTCCAGACCTTTTGCACACATTTTTAGGCAGACATTATGACCCAACATTCACTGATATCGATTCCCATCGACTGTTTCTCCTTCTCTGAATGAAAATGGCCCAATGATGGTTTTGGTGCAAACACCAGCCCAAAGAGTCACTATTTGGACCTTCATGAATCTGCACGTGAGATCGTGAAGGGTTCCTTCGTTCATAAAAATTTGCTTCCAAAAATAAGGTTCAGTGTCAACCATCCGAGGCACTGACCATATTTCAAGCGACTTGGATGGTCTGCCGGAAATATTCTTGGAGTCAATTGCACTTTCGAATCCCAGCTCCCAATTTCGAGACAAGGAAAATCGAACCTCCGTTTCAAAAACCAAGCCATCGCGGATGCCAGAGCGCTTGGTCTGGATAACTGGAAGCAGCATGTCCGCAAACGTAGCGGATGAAAGGCTGCTCTGTCTCAGGCATAGACTCTTTACGGGTCGCGAGCCCGTTAAGTAAGTAAGTCAATTGCACTTTATATGAAAACGAAGTCATTGACGTCAAAATACTGAGCGCGGTGACTATATGTGGGTTCTCGGCAACATTTTCTCTTATCGCAGCCAGTTCATTGGAACGTCGTGGGCGTTGTCGAATGGCATTTCGACGATCTGCCACTGTCCCGAGCTCAACAAAATTTGACACTTGTTGGCCACGATATGCACGTTGAGTTAACACAACTGAACGAATATCTTGAATGTACAGGGTCATTACTTCGGCGCGTTGTTTTGATGTGAAGCGATTCACTGTTAAAATTGTACTGAGTTGATAAAGCTTTACCGTCATTTCGGAACGATCAAATTTGGTAGGTTTTTTTTTTTGGCTTGGTAGGTTTTATTTCAGTGAGATATTTTTTTCACGAGAGGCAACCGTGGACTGTCCGAGCTGAATTTTTTGTTTGGGTCAACAAAACGCTGTTCTATTTTAGAAACTTTGACGTCGCGCATAAAGTGCAACTGTCCGAAAATCTCAAAGGACGACTCTCATAAATTGAACAAATAAGTTTTACTTATTTTTGTAAAGAAAAAAAAAAAAACTGTTTCCCTTTGCCTAAAACTAAACAAATACATACCTACCTCCCAGTCCACTCACATTCACACTCACTTTATCAAGTCCTTTCCACTTCAGAAAACTTCCATCAAACATTCGCCATGGTTGGTCTCCCCCACTTGGCATCACTTTTATTCCAAATATATAAATCTCGCTTTCTTGTGTGGGAGAGTGGCACTGGGACTTGCAGATTTTACCTAATTAACAAAACTTTTCATTATATTGGTGGCTCACTCGTGACAATCGCTGCTGCGGTGCGGTCGGTGTCCTTAACAATATTGAATCTGTAACCTTTATCTGTTTTCTTTTGAAATTTACTTTTCGAATGGAATGTACACGTACATGCTTATGCGATACAACAAACCATTCTATTATATTGGAGGGAGTGTTGTCGGATGTTGTCTCTTTCTATACAGATATTTTCAAGCTTCATCTAGTTATTAATGATTTCCCGTCAGAAAGTTTGGATTTTGATCAACCGCAAACTCCGTAATGAAACGGATATAACTGCATAGTTTGCTTGAACAAGTGTAAAAGTTTTATAGATGGTAAATTCCCCAAAGTATTACCCCTGTTGCATAGAGCGTGAGTGTGAGTGTTCGGGGGGTGAAAAGGAAGAAAAGTTTAAAAAGACTAACGTACGATAAATTAGCCTGATCGGGGCCAGAGAAGTCTATCGAGGGTGAATAAAATCGATATGTCTCTAGCACTTAATGCTGTTACTTTGAATGAAAAGGGCAATTAAGCACGAGTTTTGGTTTCTTGTGTTTAAACCTACACGCTGGCTGCTGTTGTGGACCACAAATGGGATTTCTCTGTTGTTGGAATCTTGGGTGCTTGCTTCAATGTTTGCTTTTTAAATGAAAACCGATTTTGATTGAAGTTACTTTTTCAATGGCCAATAAATGAATGTAAATACAAGTAATTGCTGGTAATTGTGAAGGGACTGGGGGGGGAGGGGGGTTAATGATTTTTTGAAGTGCACAATGGATGCTTTGTTGGTGATTTTTTATTCATTTGGTTGTGTTGAGAGTGGTAGCTTGGGCAGTTGTAGGGATTCAATGAAAATCAGGGGATCAACTTAAATGATTGCAAAAGCGTTTTAGAGATTTTGTGGCTTCGAAAGTGGGCAAAGGGAGGTCGGATGTGTGTGTGTGTGTGTGTGAAACACTTCAAAGAGAACGTTAAAATGTCATCACACATCAAAGCATTGAAGGAAAACCTTTAGAGGGACAACAAACTTATGAAAAGTGATCAACTGGAATGCATGGCACGTTTTGTCTATTTTAGGAGATTTTGTATGCCCATTTTATGGTTCTACCAAATCTGAAACTTGAACAGTTAAAAGTCGATCCACATTTTTACAGTCACATTTTTTTCAGTGATGTGACTACTGCGAAAATCTAAAGGTGATCCATCAGCTCCCGATTCATTCGGATAAATGAACTGTGTAGTGGTCATAGGCTGATGGCACCATCTGGCTACCGTCAGTGAGCCATAGATTCGATATGGTAGACTAGGCACCAAGAAAGGGCCCATTGCGATCCGTGCGAAACCATTTTAAACAAAAATTAGAACAGGAAAAATCTGAGAACTTTCCCTTGCAAAACATTCAATTTTGAAATATTTCACTACGTTAGAAACTGACCAAAAAAGTATTTTCCCAGAAACTTCTTGCGTTTTTTCCTCGCATCCGCCCGATATTCTCCACTGCTTTAAGGTCGCTGCATAATCTGTTGATATATCGTCAGCGAATCCGAGTATTTTTGCGTGCCTTTTTGGAATTCAATTTTCGGACAGGATGCCTGCTTAAAAATGTGACCAACGCACTTCGATCAGGTTTGAAGTTAATCATAGGTCAGCCACCTGTGTGGCTATTCCCTTTTAAAAGCCATTATTACGCAGAGGGTCGGTTTGATATCCTCTCTATCCCTCATTTCTCGCATCTCTCTCTTTCCAGAGAGCTCGGTTATAGAGCACACCACTATTAGCAAACCTAGCCTGTCCTTGCACCACCGCTAGTTTCCCGAGTATGGTTTTTTTTTATGGAGTTAACGACTTCTCGCTAGTTTTAAGGCCCTTTCTATGATCTCACTCATTGATTTCAATGCACAGATCATTGAGCAACGAGTTTTTGTTTCCAAAAGTTGATGAAAAAGGTCAGCAGGAGCAGGTCTTGAAGGTACGATCAGACGGTCATCCAAACTTGTCATCCGGATGACCTGCTGACGTCAGAAAACTTGTTTATTTCAGACGGGATGACCACTTTAGAATAAAATTGACGTCATATTGACGTCAGGGTGTCATCCGGATGACAAGTTTGGATGACCGTCTGATTGTACCTTCAGAAAAATACATCCTCATGCTTGATATTTTTGGCATTAATGCTAAACTCAGCTAAATTAGTGATGCGTTCCTTGCTAACTAAGGAAATTCGGCTCAGGAATTATTGAGAGATTTTCGAAAAGTGAGGCGCCTTTGCTTGAAACACTGCACCCAGGTTACAGGCTCTCTACCTGCAGTTAAGCAACCTGACATTTTGCAGTATTTTTTGGTATTTAAAATGGAGGTTCAGTATCATTTGTATTTGAAATTGACTATTTGCTCGCTAAGGTCTAGCTAATACAGAAATATATTTTCCTGTATTTACCGTCCTCGTCCACTGGATCAATGAAATTTTCTTTTGAAAGTGCCTAATTCCTAGTTTAATTCCTAGTTTTACTAGAATTTTTGCCAGATGTTGCCCCTCCCCCCCCGCCTAGGAAAAGTATGAACTCTTTAATTACCTCGAAGTATCCTGTGCGGTGACAGGAAATGTAATCCTCTATCCTCTTCAGTAGTTATGTGAAAGCCTCTACCACGGCATGCTAGTCCGCATATTCCCGTAGCTGGAAGGATCTGTTAACGATAATGCCTTTCGTGTTGCCAAACTTGCGCACCAGCTGCTCAAGAACAAGATTTAAATAATTCACATGATAGCGTATTTTGATGTTGATGCATCTGCTGTCACCTTATCTCTAGAAACCTATGGTCGTTTCGGCTAGCTTTTTGGTGTTTTCGCTATACTGGGACCGCTTTTGGCTCTGGCTACTCCAAACAGAGATAAAGTGTCCAAAGTCGATTTTCTTCTTCTGGGCAGTTCGCAGATTCTTCAGCCGCCTTATGTGCCCCATACTTTTGCCCCAAATGTCAAGACTCTAAGGTAGTTTCCTTTTATTCTTTATCGTCGGCATCTCGCGCGAAGAGTTAAACAGGTGAAAGGCTGGAAGTTTCGGGTTTTTAACATTTATGAAAAATTAGATCGAACTGAAATAAGGTTGGGAAGGTCGTAACTGAAATTTTGCTGTAAACAAGATCGAAGGAGGATTGCGAATAACTTTGAATTGCTATTGACAACGTATTGATAGAAACGCTCTGTTGTACAAACTGAGTAATGTAAGTATGTGTGTCTTCAAAAGCGCTGAGGGTCATTCAAAGTCTTTATAAAGATAATAAAGCAGCTGTTTGGGATGGACACAACCAGTCCAATTGGTTAAATACCATGAGTCCACTTCTTTTTCCAATATTTCTGTATGATCTGGAAACGTTCTTAACAGGTGGAATTGTTTTCTTTAGCCAGGAAATGAAGCTGCTTTTATACGCGGATGATATCGCCATATTAACGGAAACTCCAGTGATGTTGCAGATAAAGAAGCTGCAAAACTATTGCCATAACCTGAAAGTGAACATTGTCAAGTCCAATCCAAGTCATGATTTTTAGAACTGGGTATGGACGATACTCAAGGCAAGAAAGATGGACTTGGAAGAACCAGGAACTTGAAGTGGTTAAGGAGTATAAATACCTCGAAATTTTACTTAAGTCCCAAGTATCTTTCAAGCCCCACCTGAGGGAAAGTTGAAGGGCAATAAGTTGCAGTTGGCAGGGCATCCTGCTCAGAAAAAATATTCCATAGATCTAAGATTTTTGAGGCGGCTATGAGGTCAATCATGTGCTATGCTGCACAAGTTTGGGAGATATTCTAGTACGAAGAGGTTGAAAAACTTTCAAGATATTTCAGATTACCTGAATTACTCTACATCTTTACATGCAGTCTTAATGCATTTCCTGTACATACTTAAAGTAATGGAACTTTCAAGTTATCGCCTTCCTTACATTGGCGCAAAGATTTGATAAACTGGAAGCTGCAGTTCTTTAACGAGTGGTTAAATCTAAGCAGCGAACACAATATACAGCTACCGGACAATAATACCGAATCTTGGTGACGTACACTAAACGAGCTTTTATGCAAGTTTGAAGATTCTGCCCGAGCGAAGTTTAAACTGAAAGCGCAAAGTGAGATCAGGAGTACGTACCCTATACTTAATCAGGACCTAGCAACCAACAATTACTTCCACGATCGGTTCAATGTTAGCGTTATTTCTTATATATTTAAGGCTATGGGCGAACTACTTCGACTGAACTTTAGACCACCTATCAGCGACGGAAATGAGGGATGTAGCTTATGCAACCTTCGAATAATAGATGATGTTTTTCATTTTATTCGAACTTGCCCTATATTGACGGAGATCCGATAAGTTTACTGGAATAAAGAAGCGTTGTCAATGGCTGAATTAATCACAAGCCTAAAAGGTGAGGACTGGGGAGTGAAATACCGTCAGCAAATAATAAACGGATCTTTTTAGATTAGAACGTGTCTATAAAACTCTCTCAGGTCAGCCGAAGAAGAGGCTGACGGCAATAGCCAAAGTCTTGCTGCCACCTGTACGTTAGGCCTTTCCAGTTACAAAAAAATACTTTCAGAAGATATATATTCCTAAAGCTTAAACAGAAAAAGAAGTGGTACAGCAGTGGGATCCATTACCATTACCCCAATTCAAGTTATCTGAAGTTAAAATGCATATATTTTGTTTCGCGGTATAACTACTCTTCGGAACTATTAGATATTGCTACAAAACTATCTGATATATTTTGTAGGCCTAATTTAAACATTTTGAGAGGAAAATTCTTCGAGTTGTTTTTGGTCCCGTCTGCTCTGCATAGACGGTGAATGGAGGAGGAGATACAAATACGAACTTTACCGGCTGTACAGCGACATCGACTTAGCCAGAAGAGTGAAGGTCCAACGAATGAATGAATCCACTCCCAAAGGACGTCGCAGTAGAGGAAGACCGCGACTCAGATGTCGGGGACCATAACCAACTTAGCGTGCGAAACTGGAGGCAGCTGGCTAAAGATCGTGCTGCCTGAAGACGCTTGTCGGTTGAGGCCCAGGTCCACCCCGGACTGTAGCGCCACCCTAAGTAAGTAAGTAAGTAATTTGACGCAAAACGTTCTACATATTTAACAAGTAATTCCCTTAACACCTCCACCTGCCAATAACACCATTCAATGCCAATGTCAAACACCAAACCGATAACCAATTCTAACTGATTAATTTAACTGTAAAGTACCCCTAATTCCCTAAATAAACATATCTGTGATATCAATTTGACTTGATATAGAATATTTTCATGGAAAAAACCCTTATATCCGCTATAAATCGCTATACAACACCTCGTTGGCTCGTTGGATACAACTGATTGCACACTATCAATTGTCGCTAGTGCCGTATCAGGGTTAGTTGGCACTTGCATTCCAATTGCTTATACCAATCTGATAAGCTCTTAATAACCATAAATAAATTAGTTTTAATTTTAATTTTTTTATGGTCCTCTTAGTTGATTAAGATGAAGATAAGTAATTTGTGACTTCCGGCGATATGCGATATTCGGAAATATTCGCAAGCAGGTGATAATTAAATATTTATTTTCCTCTTACATTTGCAAGATGTGTTTTTTTTTTTGCTCTCCTACCCTCGTGTGCAAGTAGAGAATTTATTTATTTAATTTATAGAAGAGAAGTATGTATTTTTATTTGTGTACCGACGGCAATTATTGTCAAATATTTACAAAGTTCTTCACATTTTGAATGTGTGTATCTGCTTCGTTTCCCCCCCCCCGGATGTTGTGTGACCCATCACTACGAGTACGAGGGTGAACAGAATATACAAATTACGTTAAGAGGCTTTTATGTTTCCCTATGCAATTAAACAGAATAAAAAATACGACGCAGGTGCTTTTAGGATGGATTAAAAAATAATGGAAATTCAAATGTGTAGCTTATCAAGGTTGCGCTGCCGAGTGAATACGTTGATAGAGCAGATTTTACTCGTTCTTTTGTTAGTCAGTCGCCTTTGAGTGGGACGGGATTATTTATTATTTTTTTTTTTTTTTTGGGGGAATATGGCCTTGGTCATTGCGCATAGATTGAGAGTGATCATGCGTTATTAAGTTATCAGCTAGGCTTAGGCACCTTTTTTTCAATAATTCGTAAAGGCACGAAGAAGGGGGCAGATTTTCACGTACATCAAAAGATAATAACATTACAATAGAGTTGAAAGTCGTTATTTTGTGAGTAAAGGTATGAAAAGTAAAGTTATAGAGTTAAGACTGACATTTTGTGGTCAAATCTGGCAACTCTAATGTCATTTATGTTCAGTTTGGTTTGCCATTTCATCATGAACAGGTTGACAAATGAACAACGCTTGTTCATTTCGAAAATAATTGTTAAACATTTTTTTTTTCAAAATTTTAAAAATTTTGTTAAGTGATGAGGCTCCTTTTGGGTTGACAAGCAAAATTGCCGCATTTGGAGTGAAGAGAATCCACATGAGACCCTTGAAACGCCATTGCATCCACAAAAACTGACGGTTTGGTGTGCTCTATGGGCTGTTGGAGTCATTGGGCCATAATATAATAATAATATTATAATAATATATAATAATATAATTCTTCCGAAATGATGCTGGAGAGTCAGTTACCGTTAATGGAGACCGGTATAGAGCCATGATAACCGACTATTTTGTTCCCAAATTGGATGGCATGAATGTGGATGAGATGTGGTTCCAACAAGACGGCGCTACATGCCACACAGCGCACGTCACAATCGATTTATTGAAGGAAACATTCGAAGAGAGCATAATTTCGCGGAATGGACAAATGTCCACCAAGATCGTGTGATTTGACACCATTGGATTATTTTCTTTGGGGATATGTGAAGTCGCTCGTGGCGTTCTTGCCGACATACAGCCCCAAATGCTTGAAAAGTTGGTTGAAAATTGGACCTCTAAACTTGTCTCTATTTGAACCAGCCGCTGCGGCCACATGCCCGAAATCATAGTTAAACATTAATGGCGTAAAATTATCCTTCCAATAAAGCCAGATTGATGGACATTAAAACGACTTTCTTTTTTTATTTGAATTTCGAAGTTGTATACCTCTAAAAAATCACCCTTTACGTACCCTTTACGTCACGATGGGAGCAGTCGGATCTGTTCCCTATGTGTTTACGCCCTGTTCTTTGCACTATATAATTAAAAAAAGTCTAAGTGATAGGGCATATCGTTGCCAAAATTAGGTGATTTTTTTTGGAATAGTAAGGAAGAGCTTCTTCCAAATTAGCCATGGCGCCACTTGTTTTCCAGCTTCATGTAGCAAATTTTGACCGAATTAAGCCATCGTCACATGCAGCTCCAGGCGATGAGTGCTTGCGCAAGGAGGGTAAGCCTTAGACTAAAATTCGTTGGTCCTTTAAACGAGTTTTCTTTGTGTTTAGCCGAAAGTGGCACTGGTTCGTGCCGAACAAACGAAGTCGAATCTTCCTTGTTCTATCGGGTTTTTGCAAGTCTTTTCCATCGGTCCTTTCACTGAAGGAACTAATCGTATTTCTATTCACCCAGCTCATCGGCATCTTTCCGATTATGTTCTCTGGAGTGATGTTGTCGATTTGGTCCTCTCTTTGGTTTGCCCATCTGCTGCAGACGAAGAACGTTTAGTTTGCATCGTCCGCTGTGGAGTCTGCAAAGAAAGTCGTTGAAATGACCTCGGTGGTGAAGTTTCCGTTCATTTCACTCGGCTACATCTCCGATTATACTTGCCATCCTCTGCTCTCTGCGTTTCATAGTTCTTTCCACTGCTGTTTTATAACCCTTACTGGGTTGCAATCTCCAAAACAATTTCCGCCTTTTTAACTTACTACCTGCGACTAAAATGGCCGCTGGTTGTTCAGTCACCGTTGGGTGTGAGCTTGCCACTCGAAAGACCCCAATATCGGAGCTATACAAGAGAATGGCGTGTGCAATTGCCATGAGCAGTCTTATTTTGATTGCGGCCGACTATGTTCGCATTAGCCAATGATGAGATGAGTGATGGCGTTACCTTTACAGCTCGTTCAGAAGTGACCTATATTTGCTGCCGAGGTTGTCTAGGTACAAATCGAGGTATAGAAGGACTATCTCTGTTTTCTCCGCTGTAAGGCCATGATCTTTGATCAGGAGTGTGCGTGCATCATGAACTGGTTTAGGTTTCTTTGCACAGACCAGTTGTCAGTCTTTGAGGTAGCCGAAGGTAGCCTTCTTCTTCACAAAAAGGGCTGGCAAAACGAGAACTTTTCTGTCAAAATCATTTCCTTGTCAAGCAATTTGAACGGCCGTTAGCACTTCAGTAATTGCGAGTATTGTAGAATCTGTATTGGATTTGAATATGCCTCCTCCTGTCTATACCGCTGTTTCAAGGCGTTCTTACAGCTTCGTGGTTTCAAACTTCTTTAAAAATGTTCATTCTGATGTCGAATCTGACTTAGGCAGTAACATCTCACGAAGCTTTCGGGCGATCGCCCATTCAGTACTTCCTTTGTCCTCATGTCAGCAACCGCATAGTTCACTTGGAGGTACTATCAGACAATGTTTGGCCACTTTCGGTTCTATTTTTTGCATTTAGTCATTTCGGTAAAGAATATTACTTGCTTTATTTGCAAACCTGGAGAACTTTACTTATCGAAGGACGCCTCTGGCCACTTCTTTTTTTTTTTTTAATAAAATGTTATAATGTCCTCTCTATGAATTCAGAGGTTCTCCAGAGTACTTCCAACCAGTTCACTTCTTAAAAGGTAGTTCAATAAGTAAAGTTAGCATAAATTTAGTCTTTTATTTTAAAAACAAGCTACCCAGCATTGGGTGACACTCCGCGGGATCAGAAGAGCGTTGGTTTAACTTTCATCTCGAACTCATTGATTTGAAGATGATTTTGGCAAAAGTATTATTGATTATTCGCTTGATCTGTCCGGGCCAATGTAGTTCACGTGTTTTGGCTTTTCGGTCATAATTTTTTTAACTCACTCCTCGCTTAGTCCTTTAAACTAACGAAGGATTCCTTTTCTGAAATAAAGCTTCTCTAACCCTTTATGAATTTTGATGCGATATATTTTCTCTAAACTTCCACTTTCTCAGTGTTACGTTTGCTCTTTTAGGCCACCTTCCTTTCTTGATTTGCATGTTTCACCTCTGATCAAATTTTAACAAAAACGAGCTAACAAATTTTTGCCTTCTTCGTGTACAGAGGGCCGCGACGTTCATAGCATTTAATAGAAGTGATTCCATCCGTAGCTTCGAAAGATATGTACGCCGCTTTAGTTGGGCTTATAATTATGCTTTATGATGAAATTCTGTGGCACCTAATCTGATATACTGAGTTGCCATTTGTAATCAAAAGTACTGGACTAAGCACAGCGCCGTGTGGAACTCTACCAGTAACGTAGCTCTATTACGAATATAAACATAATTCAGTATAAATTCAACACTGAAAATGTTCATTTAGACGATCGATTAAGGCTTTCAGATATTATTGGGAACTGGAACTCTCACATAAAGTCCGCCACGCAGCGTGCAACTAAAGCCATGTGGACCAGTAGACGCCTGTAAAACCTATCACCTCGTAAGCGGCTGTCGTTTGGTGGCTAAAAGTACTTGACCGGATAACGCCAAATAACTTAAAGAAGCTTATTTGGTGCGATGCGCCTCAGCCATAAGTTTAAATCAGAAGACCATGTAGGTCCCCCGAAAGGTACTGAACTCAATTCCAACACCAAAAATGGTCTTGTCTTACTGCATCCCCAGAGTATGGTTAGGGAACATGTTTTTGGGAAACTATTCGAGGTAGAAGTACAGGCCCGTTTGAGATGGGCCAATGGTATTTCGGCACTGGATCTGAAAAGTCTGATCTGGTACATCGACGGAAAATGGAATCTGGAACATATGCCACTCTATTCCAGGCGGAAATCCGTAGATACCATTGAGATCTGCGCAAATTTAATTTCAATGAATTCTATGACAGTAAAGAGCTGCTGCGAAGCTTTGCAAAACCTAACAATACCATGCAGCCGCATATTGTTTTGAGTTTTTGCCCAATTCCAAGCCCGGCGCTTTCTACAACGCCAGCAGTTACTCACAACTAGGAATGCACTAAAATAAACTCCACATCGATCCGTTAAAATTGATTTCCGCCTTCATGACTTCCTCGCCAACGATTCATTCCATCGTTCACTATGACATTTAACAGGTAACGCACATTTAATTTGACAAGCAGCAACCTCCATCCAATGCGATACATATAACTGCCGACAGGTATTTTCCTCTTCTTTTCATTACCCATCATCAAATCCCATGCGCGACTGAAATGATAATAATCTGCTGCCATCACGAAAGAAGGCAAAACAAAAACCATTCATCTCTGCGAAACGCACCTCGCGGGGGAGCCTGTCAAAAATGGAAATTAACACTAGGAGTGGAGTTATCCCAAAGGCAGCCGTACATATAAACACAACTGTCAGACTGTCAGACGGCACAGACATGGCAACTCCTGTTGACCGTTATGCAGTGTCTATTTGCGCACATATGCGTTGTTGTGTCTGCTCTATACAAATCTCACCTGGGACCGAATTAATAGGGCTCCAAATTTCTGCTAGTTCTATTCCTATCCCAAAAAAACACCCCAACAACAGGACAGGACATGGCTTCATATGCAAAGTGTTGTGAATAAAAAAAACCGTTGACCAAACCAAAATACACACACAAAAAATAAAAGGATCGTTATGCTTTTGTTACGTTTCGGGGAAGCGTGGGGGCGTACCGTTTGAGTAATTATAAGGACCACAAGGTGACTCTGATGGAAACAGCAGCAGGTGTCAGACTACAGGCAATTTTTCAACGTCGCGCTCGTCCCTTTTGCAGGACAAACATTGCGTTGCGCGTTTTTTTTTCGCAAATTTACTTACGGATGGCAGAAAACGCTCGGGAGGTTGTTTATTGTTTCCATGACGATGCCTTTGAGGGGTGGATTTCTCCCTTTTTCTCTCTCTCTGTTCAGACAGAACATAATATATAGTATAGCACAGCACATGTAGTTACGTGGGAGTATAGAATAATGACACATTCAAGCGAAATGAAGCAAAACAAGCACCGAGAACAGATGCATTCCAAAAATGCACACTCATGCATAGCAACGACGTTAATTGGATTCACATTTTGTTTGCACACACACACACACGCAGCCAGACGGTTGGTTCCTGGGTGCATCATATAAGAAAAGGTGAATCTATTGTTCGTCCTCTCGTACACGTCCCTTTTGTGTTGGCATCGTCCTTTCGCAACATAAAAAAGGGGGTAAAAAAAAAGAAAGTAGCAAAAGCTTCCTGGGAGTCTGAAGCCTGCATTGTGTGTGCATCAACGAGTAAATCATGCAAATTTGTGCCCTCAAAAAGAAGGGATTTGAGGAATCTCAAAGGGTGACGGTGCTTATCTCAGCAGCAGCACCACTACCACCACCGTATAACGTCAAGGACAGCGAGGACTCCACTTTCTGGTGCAAAATCATAAAGAAGTGGGGTGTTTTTTTTTGTTGTTGCTTTAATTAAAAAAATTTGCCACGTGTGACGCTCGCAAAATGGATTCTCCCCATTCGATGTTGGTTTTTCATTATTTATTATGGAACAGCAGTAAACGCGAAAGGTTGTTTTTTTTTTTTTTTTAGTGTATAAGGACATTACAAAGGACATTCATTGGTTCCGCTGGTATAGTCGGGTACGTACCTAGTCAAAGTGGTCTTTTCTCTTCGCTGTTTCGTTTGGAATAGAGAGAGAGAGTTTCGTATGTGAATTTGCAACGACCATCCAATTTGCTGTGCGAGATCGCGGGACTTCGCGGAAACACCGGAGAGGAAATTCGGTTATAAAGGATTGCAATTATTATCCCCTCGAAGTATAGTCGAATGCCGGCGTTGTATGGAAGTCAGCAGCGAGAAGTTGCGCGGGACATTTATGGCTTTATTGCTTGCTTGTTTGGGAGAGAAAAGGTTTGGGGAAGTTATTTAGATGTGCCGAGGAAGGGTGGCAGCCACTTCTCGTTGTAGACGCAAACTGCTGTAAGTTTTTAAACAGTTTAAAGACAGTTGTTAGCGCAGATGAAGTGTTATACTGAAAGACTAATGAATTCGGGGAATAGAAAAGTTTCCGAATGATCCATTCCTCGTTGCAGGGAATAAATTTGAAACCAATATCGCACAAAGGAGTTGAAAGGAGTCTATGGCGTCGCGGGGTGTCTTCTTCGATTTAGGAAACTTGATGGGTTGTAAATGGTATAGCTTCGGTTCGGTGGAGACGGAACGGAACAGTTGAACAGCTATTCTCTTGGTCAGGGTTTAATTGCATTTTAAAGAAGATCATCAGCAGCTGGATTAGGGTTTGACGAAGAGACATATTTTTATTTTTAGTTTTAAGGTAGCTGTTGGTAACATTTCGACAAAGGAAAAGCTGTTGGGAGTGACTTTTTGTTAGTAAGACAAAGTCCGTCTTGACGAAAAATCTGTCACATTAAAAAAAAAGAGAAATAATAATTTGAATGTCGAAAAAGGCCTTTTATCCTTACTACGTAAAATAACGACCAGTGAAATGAGGAAACATTTGAAATGAGTCCGGGTTCCTATCAACGCATACGCTGCCTACGAATTTGTCCAGATGACAAGAAGCTATGTCCTGTGTAAGAATGAACTTACAAGCTTTCCATTCCGAAAAGACTATTCCACTCTTCTGTCCTCCCTTCTCCAACATGCAACTTAGGGTGCGATCAACGGTCATCCGAATGTGTCACCCAAATGACATGCTGACGTCAGAGAACTTGTGTAATTCGGCTGTCATTTGCTTGATGACACCCGATCACACAGTGTCATCCGTTAGGTCATCCGAGTCTAAGTGTTTTCACATCAACTTTCAACGATGTAAACGTGTCTCATCCGATGTTAGATGACACTGTGGAAAATCGAGCGATGTCATCCATGGGACCTTGTCAGTCGGATGACACGTTCAATGACATGCTGGATGACAGGCGATCACACTGGATGACAACTTTTAAAACAAATTCTACGTCATAGTTAAGTCAGGAAGTCATCCGGATGACAAGTTTGGTTGACCATCTTGATCGCACCTTTACACTTGCATTGACCAGAAAGGATAACTTTGTTCTAAAATCCGATTATGAGCTCAAAGTGATCGTTTTTGGTTAACTATAATTGAAAAATATTTGGTTGCTGTTCTGGAATAAGTGCTTTAAGTCCAGATTTGAGGCACTTTTTCAGAAAGCCTTGTCAAATTATTTTTCCTTTAGCTCGAAATAGCTCATCTGTAAATATAAGAATCTACATATTGACTCTCCTTCTATTGACGGTATAAGCTCAATTTTCTCTAAAGAAGCTAAATATCTTTACGACGGTTTATAGGTTAAAAGTTGAACTGGAAAGGAAACATAATGTCCAGGGAAAGAATAAAAAAAAAGCTATTGGATTCGTACGTACGGAGTGGTTGTCTAGTGGACTGCTAAAGAGAATCGCAATTAACTAAGCAAAGTGCCGGTCTCGGACAGTCAAGCTGCAATCAAGTCCTTGAAATCAGTCTTCTGTAAACTCTATAGTAGCTCTAGACTTTCGATCGTCTCTTCAGGAGATTGCGGAACTGTTCAATATTTCCCCCTATTTCTTCCGGGGCACAGGCACATTCCTGGGAACTTTAAGGCTCACCTCAAAAAGGGAGAGGTAGATATACTAATCAATGCTATTCAAAGCCGGCTGCTGTAGAACATTTATTAAACAAGTGGTTTAACAGATGTTTAACGATAAAACAGATCTGGCCAAAGCTGGATTTGAAACCATCTAAAGATTTGATTCCTCCAAGCAGACGGCACATTAGTACTACTATAGGTGCATGCAAAAAGACTAGGTGTATTCTTAAACGACTTTTGTAGAAACTGCTTTTACGATGAGGAGGAGGTAATGATCCCCCACCTGGGGTGTGTTTATTTTTGTTTTTTTTTTCAAAAAATTCAGAAAGAATTTATCAGAGAAGTAACTCCTACCTTTTGATGGAATGAAATGAATGCTGAAAAACTTAGTTTTTTAATATTTGCTTCAAGCGTCATAACTTTTTTGTGGGCTTATAAAATCACACGATGCTGTTTACATTTTTTGTGTAATTAAATTAGGTCTACAACATTTGTAAAATGTTTTTTCTAGCTATATCTAATATTTCTGAAGTTGTATCATTTAGAGAAATTATACCTCAAAATAGTAATTATTTGATAATGAGTTAGGGTGATGATAGAACCCTCTACTGTACCACATTTTTCGCGTTTGATCTTCAGTAATATCTAATCTATCCATATGAGCATTTTTTTTGTAATAAAACAACCAAAAATATAGATAAATCAATTTTGCTCTCAGCTGTATATGTGCGAACTAAATTTGGTCAAACGCCAGGATCCATAACATTTACCAACGCCATCTCGATGATGAATGCTATAGTAAGCGGGTTCGAAGGCGATGAAATAGTTGATGTGTTCTTGACTTGAAATTCGTTGGTCTTTTCTAGAATTTTCCCTACTGTGAAATTTTGCTCTACGGTCGATCTGACAGGAAACCATACTGCTACGTGCCGAGTTGTGGGTGCATTGGATTAGTGGTTAAGTGCGTTGGACTACTAAGCGAGGGATCTCCAGTTTAATGCCATATGAAAGTTTTTATCCGCAGACCCACCTTTTGTGAACGTCCGAAAAACAGCCAAGAGTAAGAACTGTCATAAAAGCTTCTCAAGAAATGAAATTGCCATTCGGAATCGGCAGTGAACTGTAGGCCCCTTCCATTCGTGTAAAAAAATATATCTTCACTCCCACAATTGTTGGAGAGGCTGACTTTAGATCCGGAATGGGCGGTTTACGCCTAATATTTGTATAATATATTTTGAAATATTCACACGCGTTTTTTTTAAATATATTTTATAATATTTAAAATGTATGTTCTCTTTTTATTTATTCTTCTCACTTAAGGGACTTTTTGTGCAGAATATTTTATATTAAATAACTTAAAGCTCATTTCTAAATAATTAATTTCATAAAATTTCTCTTCTTTTCAGGTATGTTTCAAAACTGGTCTATTTTATTAATCGTAAGTCAATAAGTTACTTTATATTTTCTGAATTTTTTTCATCAATGAACTTAAATTTATTATTTAAAAGTGAACAAGAATTTGCGCATATATTAGTTTCTACTTTTCGCTCTCTTTTTTAAATCCAATCTCAATTGGCACAAATTTTATTACTGTTGGATATTTAAAAAAAGTTACATACATCAATAGGCAAAACGAAACAGAGACTTGCAAACATGAACCTGAATTAAGCTCCCAGTGAAGACCGGATATCACGAAATACTTTAATTCATGATGTCAAGACTATTCAGTGGCTTACCAATTAATACTATTTTATACCAAGTGACTTCCAAAAACGAACAAAACCACTCCGCAAGAATCTGACTCATCACTAGTCATGCGCTGTCAAGTCAAGAAAAAGTACAGACAGTTCATAGACAATGTCTTGAGATTATGCAACGAAACGAAGAGACTGCGTAGCACACGCTATCCGATCACTTAATAAAAACATCGCTAGATGTATAAAAAATTACATTCAAGAAGCGCACATAGCTTACAGAGTCGTAGCTTGGGTCATGTTCAGCGCTGAGCTCAGCTTCCATGGCAAGATTTTAAATTCAATCGATAGTATGGCGAGATTGCTTAAACGTTCCTGAACAACCAGTGATCAATTTAAATAATTTATTATTAATTTTTCCCGGTAGCGTTAATTGGACGCGGAGAATTATACCTATGTTGGGATAACTTGTCGTGGTAATTCTGACAGTTCTGTTTATGGCTTTATTCATCTCTGGGACATTTAAATCATTAATTGCATTTTAATGCGCGATCATCTCTGTTAAAGACTCTGTAAGGAAACCAAAATAAGAAGCTTTATTAACTAATTTTTATATTTATTCATTTTGACACATAGTTTGCAACACCCCTAAATATTAGTCGTAGACCTATAAAAGTATATATGTTTATGATCAGGACCAAATCCTAAGACTATTTAGCAATGTCCGTCCGTGCGCAATTTTTAGGCCTTTAAAATTAAGCTAGGAAGCTGAAATTTGAACCACAAACTCCCTAGGGCTCCGAAATGGTTAAGTGTAAACATTTTTTGAATGCGCCCACGTGGCACAATTTAGAAAACCCCGTTTTAAAGCTAAAGTTAGAGAGATAGAGTGTTACAACCTTCACAAGATATGTAGACACTGCCCTCCTTTTATAAGTTTGTCGTATAAAGTTTTTTGCCATGCCTACTTTTTGTGGGCGTTTTTCACTAAAATGCTGTTTTCTTCGAAAGTTTTCATAGAAAGAGAAAAAAAAATGTTTGACAAGATATTTAGCCAATATTTTTTCCAACATATCGCCCATACAAAATTTTGGCCATGTCCACTTTTATATTATATATATATATTTCTGATCAGGACCAAATCCTAAGACTATTTAGCAATGTCCGTCCGTGCGCAATTTTTAGGCCTTTAAAATTAAGCTAGGAAGCTGAAATTTGAACCACAAACTCCCTAGGGCTCCGAAATGGTTAAGTGTTAACATTTTTTTGAATGGGCATGGACCACAATTTAGAAAACTCTGTTTTAAAGCTAAAGTTAGAGAGATAGAGTGTTACAACCTTCACAAGATATGTAGACACTGCCCTCCTTTATAAGTTTGTCGTATAAAGTTTTTTGCCATGCCTACCTTTTTGTGGGCGTTTTTCACTAAAATGCTGTTTTCTTCGAAAGTTTTCATAGAAAGCGAAAAAAATGTTTGACAAGATATTTAGCCAATATTTTTTCTAACATATCGCCCATACAAAATTGTTGGCCATGCCCACTTTTATATTATATATATATATTTCTGATCAGGACCAAATCCTAAGACTATTTAGCAATGTCCGTCCGTGCGCAATTTTTAGGCCTTTAAAATTAAGCTAGGAAGCTGAAATTTGAACCACAAACTCCCTAGGGCTCCGAAATGGTTAAGTGTAAACATTTTTTGAATGCGCCCACGTGGCACAATTTAGAAAACCCCGTTTTAAAGCTAAAGTTAGAGAGATAGAGTGTTACAACCTTCACAAGATATGTAGACACTGCCCTCCTTTTATAAGTTTGTCGTATAAAGTTTTTTGCCATGCCTACTTTTTGTGGGCGTTTTTCACTAAAATGCTGTTTTCTTCGAAAGTTTTCATAGAAAGAGAAAAAAAAATGTTTGACAAGATATTTAGCCAATATTTTTTCCAACATATCGCCCATACAAAATGTTGGCCATGTCCACTTTTATATTATATATATATATTTCTGATCAGGACCAAATCCTAAGACTATTTAGCAATGTCCGTCCGTGCGCAATTTTTAGGCCTTTAAAATTAAGCTAGGAAGCTGAAATTTGAAC
Source organism: Ferdinandea cuprea (assembly GCA_963576555.1). Lineage (NCBI taxonomy): Eukaryota > Metazoa > Arthropoda > Insecta > Diptera > Syrphidae > Ferdinandea > Ferdinandea cuprea. Next base: position 81,649,018 of record OY754961.1, on the reverse strand, counting down.
CACAAACTCCCTAGGGCTCCGAAATGGTTAAGTGTTAACATTTTTTTGAATGGGCATGGACCACAATTTAGAAAACTCTGTTTTAAAGCTAAAGTTAGAGAGATAGAGTGTTACAACCTTCACAAGATATGTAGACACTGCCCTCCTTTATAAGTTTGTCGTATAAAGTTTTTTGCCATGCCTACCTTTTTGTGGGCGTTTTTCACTAAAATGCTGTTTTCTTCGAAAGTTTTCATAGAAAGCGAAAAAAATGTTTGACAAGATATTTAGCCAATATTTTTTCTAACATATCGCCCATACAAAATTGTTGGCCATGCCCACTTTTATATTATATATATATATTTCTGATCAGGACCAAATCCTAAGACTATTTAGCAATGTCCGTCCGTGCGCAATTTTTAGGCCTTTAAAATTAAGCTAGGAAGCTGAAATTTGAACCACAAACTCCCTAGGGCTCCGAAATGGTTAAGTGTTAACATTTTTTTGAATGGGCATGGACCACAATTTAGAAAACTCTGTTTTAAAGCTAAAGTTAGAGAGATAGAGTGTTACAACCTTCACAAGATATGTAGACACTGCCCTCCTTTATAAGTTTGTCGTATAAAGTTTTTTGCCATGCCTACTTTTTGTGGGCGTTTTTCACTAAAATGCTGTTTTCTTCGAAAGTTTTCATAGAAAGAGAAAAAAAAATGTTTGACAAGATATTTAGCCAATATTTTTTCCAACATATCGCCCATACAAAATTTTGGCCATGTCCACTTTTTTAATGGGGTTTTTTCAAAAAATATTATTTTTTTTTTAAATTTAATAGAATGAAATAAAATGCTATCCATCATCTTCTTAATGCTTTTTTCTTTGGGGCATATAGGGATATGGATAGGGTAGCCTTTCCTTATGTTTTAAAACGCATTTAATTTGAAAGCATGGCTTAGTAGACAGTAAAACAAAATGTCGAAGCCAAATCGAATTGGGTACATTGAAATAGCTCGCAACAACGATTTCAAGGCGAGGATGAGGGGTTGCAATTCATATGGTGTAATTATACAGCTCATCAAACTCGTTAAAATAACAATTGCCGGCCAAAATTAAAGCCAAATAAAATTAAATTCCCGATTGGGGCATTGGCCACATTGTGGTCAAAGTTTGTCAACTACTTCACTACATTTAAAAATATGGGAAACCGCTTTGGTGACAGAATAATGTCACTAAGTTTGTAACCAGGCAGACTAAATTCCAATGAATCATAATCAACACTAATTTGTGTTTCATTTAATGCCACAACAGCTGGATGTGTTATTTTTGGAAACATGCACATGAAGTTAAAGAAAAATTTGCTTTTAAACCTCGAATGTTCACTGAAAACAGGAAACAAACACAAAAGCAAAGCAGTGCACTCTAAATTCTGCGTTAGGTTTCCGAAATGAATCACCGCTATTTTTTTTTCCATCTTCTCGGAAAGAGCCCTGAACAGCGTGGAAGAACACTTCTTCAGAACGATAGGGGAAATACCGACATATCATCTGGACAATCGGAGTTTTGTATATTAAGATCTTGAAGTATACTCTTGCTACTAAACGAGCGCGACAATGAATCGGGCATGTAGAATGTTCTACGAGCTCGAGTGTAGGGCGAGATGAAGCACAAAAGCAAATTTGCGTCATCTAAATAGCTGACAGTTGGAATGTCAGCTGAAATGTCAGCTGTCAAATGAGTGTCGAAACAGATACTTAGAAAAAACGATCAAAACTTTTTACTACCGGCGGGACTTTGTAATAGTTTTTGCCTCAACTTTTGTTGAAGTAGTTTGAACATTTTTCGGTTATCCTCAGATGGGTCACGTCTTTTGTCCTGATAGCTTCTTTACAGCTCAAGTCATACTTTTTAGGGATTAAGCATTTCATACTCCTGTGAATTATATTCCATGTCATATGGGCAGCAGTATCAGCATTACATCGAGGAAGCATATCCTTGCTTTATCAATCGTATTGCTATACGGATCTCGTTGGTATTAGTTCTTTAACTTTGTATTTGACGAACGAGAAATAATATTTTTGAGGACGAACATTGATTAAACTTTTCTGTTACGGTTTTTGAGAAATGGTGTAATGGGCAACTCTTGCCGAATCTGTACATTGCTTTATTTGGGTTTGCCTAAACTGGCTAGGCCCTTGTTGTGGTGCAATCCCAGTGGATAGGGTTTTTTCGCCGTAAAGTGCGGTTTTTCTTCGACTTTTTTTCAACTGGCAATGATTTGCCAGGATCTTCTCAATTGGTGACGTTTAAGTTGTACTTTACTTTCTTGTGGTTTGACATTTCAGTAATCCCTTTTGGTTTTGTGTGCTTGCCTTTTTTATTATTCAGAATTACAAAAAATACAAAGTCTGTTTGTCCAATCCAGGACTCCAAAACCTTTCAACCGATTTTCGTTACTTTTTCGATGCCATTAGGTTTTAAAGTGGTGAGGGGAAGGGGGTGTTAGGACTACTCGTCTAATTTTAATGATTTTTTCAATTTTATATTGATAACTTCCTTCACAAATTTATTACGCAATCTAGTGCTAGAGCTAATCGACTGATTTTGAAAATTCTTTCAACGTTGCAATAGTAACAACTTCGGATTAGTAAAGGTTCCTTGGGGATATTATAGAACGCGTGCGGAGAATAGCATAGTTCTAGATAACGAAAAAAGTATTTTCAAACATAACCTTAAAAAGAACGACTTTAGGCCCGTTCTGTACCCAAGGTTCGCAAGGAAAATGCCTTAAAAAATTTTGCCGACTCCGAACGTTGAATTTAACATCAATTTCTAGTTTTAAAAGTTTGTCAAACTTACAAGAAGCGGACCATTTGGAAACACTTTAGTTGTTACTGTGGAGAATATGAATTTGGAACCTTTTGATAAGTTATCTAACTCACTAACCACTGATCCACTGAAATCATCTTGAGGATCTTGGTTTGATGAAATAATTTTACACATGAAATACTTACCCTATATCAAGTCATATGCAAGTCATATGCATCCAGGTTTAAAAGCACTTCCCTGGTATCACTATGTTCTTCGATATTCCGTATTCAGGGTAAACCCATTTGGAACCTACCAGCTGCGAACTTAATTTCATTTCGCCTTTATTTATTCTAACAATGAGATTCTCAATCAGTCGCATCAATCTTACGCCAAGATACAACCTGAGTTTCGGGTAATCTCTATTGAAAGTCTTAGGGAAGTCATAGCAATGCACTATTCCATATCGAATACGTTTCAGAGCTCCAGAGCAGTTAATGTAATATAAGGGTAGGTTAGGCCGATTCACTTGTTCACTCAGCGTGACAAGTTTTGCCACTTTTGCTCCACCTAAAGTTGGTTTTATCGATAGCATCCATATAGCGATTGGCTGACCTAAATACCTTTGCCAGGTGATATTGTCCCAGAAGCGTAAATGTAATTGGTTGGTTTGATTAACCTTTGGTAGTTCTATGTTATACCAAAATCTAGAATGCCATGTGTAGAAGGAAACCATAATATTTTTAAATGTATTAAACATTCAAACGTGATTGCCCAAAATTTTAATTTTTGCACATTCATGTTTCTGGCATAAGGGGGACGTTCATCAGCCTTTGCAGTTCCCTTAAATGTCCCTACGCTTCGGCACCCAGTATTGGTGAATATTGAAGTGCTTTGACATCTCCTTAAGGGAGGATCAGTAATCCGACAAGATATGTGTCGTTTTGGCCAAGATCAGGCTTGAACCGCCATCTTTTCTAGAGAAAGGTTAAAAACAAATTGTGGTTGCGAGAATAGAGGAGAGGATACAGTTTCGGTGCGCGGCGAAAACAAACCCCTGTTTGGGCCTAAGTCATAGGCGGAGATGTGAGCATGCGAGCTGCTGCCATAAGAACCGCTCAACTTAACTCTGGCCTTGCCACTATCCTCACAGCTACTGCATGTTCTTAGCCTTAGTCTATCTAAGAAACCCCCAATCCATCGGTGAAGAAGGGGATTGAGTCATCTTCTAGGCTGGAATGAGGTAACCTGGAACGTCTTGACAAACTTGAAGCTAAGGCATGATGTTGTCTAAGTCTCTAGAGATGGTCCTAAATGAATTAAGAATTACAAAGGCGCATAGTTCTTTTTTTGCCCACTGGGATCTATGGCATTGCTGCCAAGTTAGCCGTTAGGTGCCTGCTAAGTATGTCAAATGGTGGCGAAGGGCTTGAGCTTACATCAAATAAACCTTTAGAAACTTATTAATAGCCCCCTGTCATGACATCTTTTATCAAAACAAAACAAAATTTGGCATCGGTTCCACGCACGATTCGGAACCCTATCAGCTTCAGTGATCTCTGAATACAAACAAACGAACTTGGATCATCATACCCTAGCAAATTTTAAGAGTTAACATTGAATGTAAAAAACCCTTTCAAACGAATTCATCTCATCCTCTTTGGAATTTTTTTTTTTTATTCGTGTTATTTGTTAAAGCTGACAAAGTACCCCCATCAAGCTTGTTTTTGTAATTTGCTCTGCTGTCAAAGTATAAATTAGGAAAACCTTAATTTGGCTAATTGATAACACATGTAGCACCACGACTTAACGAACCGAGACCACTCTATCCTTTCTCAATTGGTACACGACGGTGGCAAGGCGAAAATAAACCTCCACATCATCATTATTGTTAAGCAAATATTTGTCTCTTCAGCACACGAAAATAACTATAACAACAACAAAAACAACACTGAAGCAGCAGCCAAAGTGAAGAACGAACTCATTTTGTGTCATGAGTTTGGAGTTTTTTTTTCGTCGTTCTCGCAGCATTCATGAACTGGAACTGGAACTTGTATGCACATTTTTTTTTTCGTCCATGCAAATTTGTAGCACTTTTTTTTTTTTGACTTTGCTGTTGCTGTCATATTTTTTTCACGTCCCGTGGCTTTAAATATCCTAAAAAAAAAAAAACAAATTTATTAAAGCAACGACATCAGCTGTCGCATTAAAGTCGATCCTCCCCGCTGATGATGAAGATGAGATGACGGATTCGAAATTCATTAAAAAAAAAATTGAAAAAAATACTCGTCCGTCGGGCGAATGTATTTATGCCGGTTCCGTGTAGCTTATTATGAAATAATTTGATTTGTAATACTCCATGTTAATGACATTTGAATTTGTTTGTTTTATTTTTTTTTTTTCTGTTTTAAATTCCGTGTCATTGATCTTTGGTGGACATTGAACTTGTCAAAAGTACCTCAATACGCTTGAGGCGTGTAAAAATGTCTTTTGCGCTGTGTAAGTGGTTTTCTTTTGACATTTCACACTGGAGAAACTGTGCATCCTGTCATTAATATTTACCCAGTTAATGGCTTCTGGCTCCGCGAGACTGGATTTTATCTTTGCGCAAATCAACATTGCCATCTTCGGACAGTTTTTTTTTTTTTTGTTTCTTTTATATTTCTTCTATATCATCTCCATTTGCATGTCTGATGACGCGGCGAGGTTCTATTCTCGCAGTTTGTTGGGCAATAAACGGTGCAGCTCTAATATACTTTTAAGTGCCCATGATTATCTGTTAGGGTAATTCGGTTAGCATGTGAACGTTTTAATGACTCGAGTCGTGCCAGAGATAGTGCGATGTTAAAATTCTATTAAGGTAGGCAGCTACAGCTTACAGGCTTGTGCAAAAGTATCTTACGCAGTAGTTATCATCTAATTCGGCATAGAAATCAATTTCTAAAGAAGACCGTTTGCGAAAGAAGAAAACAGTGCGTTGAGTTTATTGCCCATAAGGAAGTCGTAAACGAGTAATTGGGTTAACTATAGGTTACAACCTCGTAGAGGTATCATTTACAGTTGTAACTCTCTAATGTGGGCAAAAGACGAACATTCGTTTATGTGATCCACGAGGAGGTTTTTTTTTTGTGGAAAAGTTTGTTTCAGGCGAAAATAACCACTTTCTACGGCGTAGACCTGGGTCGCAACAAGTAAGGCTTTATTCGCTGTTGTCACATGCGTGTTGTAACTAGGTATGGTTTTCAGATAATACGTAGCTACTTTTAAAACTAACTGCAAAATGGGAAACAGAAACTGTCGTAAAGCGCCCATACAGGACCTAAAGCCCAGCCATTTTGTGTGCCGATTTCTTACTCTTGTATGATATAAGCTCATATCCGACGTACTGTGTGAACATCTCAAACCCTTCTGCAACACTCCAATTGACACGTACCGTTGTGGCTTTCGGCCCTGGATATCAACCATAATCACAAATTTTCACACTTAGGAAGTCCTTAAAAGTCGAGACACACCACAACTTCATCGACTTCAAAGTCGGAATATGGTGGTGACGGAATTCGGGATCCGCGACAAAATTGATCTGCGTGACTCTAGATAACGCACAGTAAAACGTGCAGTTTTGGCAGCAGCTCATTTGAAATCTCCCAAACATGCACCGGAATTCAGCAAGGAGCAGCAGTATCATGTGATTTTTGAAGAGAAAGTGCGAAGGGAAGGTTTCAAAATGGAAGACACTATTTTCAGCAGATCCCTGCTACTTGGATGTGCGGAAGATGTTGTGATAGAAGCTTTAACTGCTGCTGAAGAAAAAAGGCTAAATATGTGCTATCAACAAACTACCAGGCATCTGTCCAATAACTGGGACAAAATGTCACTATTAATTGCAGCAGCTTTGAGCTAGTTAAGTAGTTGATCGACCTCGGTGTTAACATAACTCAACGAATGACCTTTGAAACCGTGGTTTCTTCGGTTTGGCAAAGCAAATGGATTGAAAACTCCTGACTCGAAGGACAAAGTGCAGTATGCTCGATAGAGACAGAACCATTATCTTGCTAGTTTTGCTTAACTGCTAGATGGAATGCAGTCCAAGCCAAAACTCGTCCACTACATTGTCTGGCCCCATCGAGTGAATGGGTAATAGTGTTCCAGTGAAGAGGACTTTTCAACTCTCACGTTCGAGACAACAAGGAAGACCAAACCTATGTTTTAGGACCAAGGAAAACAGCGATCGTAGGCAGAAGACTCAAAATTGACGGGTCTCATTCAGGGACACATTGTCGAAAGCCACGTTAGTAAAGGATTTTTTTTTTAGAGGAGTAGAACTTTAAACTGAAATAAAACACAGAAAAATGAATTTGACAGATAATTTTGTGGCAAAAACAACTCGTATCGGCCTTGACCAGTATGCTTGGTTATTACCCAATGACAAAGGACGAACAACAAGACATTGTAGCCCAAGATATCTTTTCTACGAGTAGATTTAAATATTACCCTTGAGCCGATAACGAACGTGAAATTTTTTTGAATGTTTTCAAACCTTTCCGGAATGAACTTGATAAAAATGGATTCAACAAAAAAACACAGAATCTGTGAACTTTAAAAAAAGTTACGATTAAAAAATTCCAGTACAGAGTTTATACTTTTGCAACTACAAAGACACTGTAGGACGTAAAGCTGGGCACTTCAAGATCTATCTTTAGCGTTCTCTTGATAACTTAGATCGAACGCAATCCATGAGAAACCTTAAAAAATGTCCACCTTTAATAGTATAAAAGAGCTATCTATTTGGAGACCATTTTTTTAAACACTTAATGTCAATATGCATCGAAGTATTTCGAAATCACCCGCAAACATTAAACAAAAAGCATTTCTGATGAAATCAGGGCCATCAGTGCTCACGTTCTAGAACTTTTTCACATCGTGAAAATGTGATGTGTACGTCTGGGTCATATAAACGCTTAGCGTGGTTCTTAAAGTGCGTTATATCTATCACATAATCTTTGTAAGACCTCTTCATAAGTATGTCTCGCAAGTTTGGTCGCTCTACCATTATGTTCAGGTCCAACGTATTGAAGCCGTTCAACGCATATCTATCCGACGCTATCTGGTCTAGAAAGACTAATTTATGAAGACTGCCTTAAATTGATCAATATATACATAACTTTTTGGTCATCATCTTTTAAGTGGGGGTTGTTTTGTCTTTCCTACCATCGTATCGAGTACGGGCAGCATGAACATGTAAAGTCGCATGTTAACGCCGTGATCGAGCTCTTGAGTCGATGAAGCCAAAATCTTCCTTCCATTCCTGTCAAAAATATATCTTCGCACACACAATGTTTGGAGGTCTTAGGTCCTATATGGGCCGGTTACGCTTAATTTATTTTTATTTTTTAATTTAGTTCTAACATAAACTGCTTGGTTTTTAACCTTAAATTAAATAAATAATCACTTTAATCTACTTTGTTTTTCATTCCTTGGTAATAAATAAAGTCACTAAGTCCTGGCAGGACGCTTGCAAGAGTATTTTGGTATTTTTGCAGGTCAAGCTGTAAGATATTTCGTTCCCAACATGTGTAGACGTGCTGTAGGTATCTTACCTGTGCGTCAATTGTCAATTGAACATCACAGGTCCTAAGTGGTTCCCTTGTGGTACCGCAGATGACATAATTAGTGAGTTGGAAACTCGCGTTCTATTTCCTATCGTAATGGAAGGGCATATTTTCCTCTTAAATGCCTTGTTCCCTAAGGCCCTTGATTAAGTTTCAGGCGTTATTTTCCGCTAATCGTAACTTTTCTTATTTTATGGATTTCTCGTGATTTTCAATCAGAAAAACTTATGCCAATTGTAAAAGTGGTGGCCTAAATAAAATATTGTTATTCCTATAACGCTGCCACCCCAAATTCACCACTCACCCTCAGTATGGCGACTACGCACGAAGCTCGATATAGACTATCCGACCCTTCCATATCGAATGGCGAAATACATACGAGTAGAGGAATTTCAAAGGAATGAAATACATATCCGCCCAAAGCTAATAACAATAACAAACGCCGTACTCTTTGTTTACAAAGGCAATACCAACATGCCAATAGGTGTGTCCTGGACAAACAGCAACAGCAACAGCAGACCACCACTCAGCGCTATTAATAAAACAACAATCCAACGGTGGTAATATGCTCTGCTAAGGGAAAACAAGAAAACAAGAAAACAACGCCTTGCAGATACATATTGAATAAGTCCGTCCAATCGATTCTTAAAACTAACAACAAATTCCAAATTCACATTCGCGCATCTACCCACACCCGCAGCCCACGCCCACTATACACCCTGAGCCCAGCTCTCATGTTCATTCATTGTCAGTTACCACTTGAATAAACTCTTGGCGAGTCCATTCGACTACACAGTTAGAGTTATTCACCTATGGAACGCATTCTTCCGCTTCAATATCCTCGAGCCGCCGAACTAGTCTAGCGATATGCATGCACATGCGGCGCTTGCACCCTTTCCTTCCTTCTATCGTTCTTCTAATAATATTTATAGTTTGAGAAAATTATTGTGCTAACGGTGTGAAGAGCAACTAATTAAACCGTGTGCAATGTATTTTTATTAGTTTCATCGTTGCAATCTATTTAATAACAGAAAATGACGGCAACGGCAACGGCAACGGCTTGGACACGGAACAGATGGCTATTTCCATAACTCGATGCGGTTATTATGATATGATGCGATACATGGAGCACTTCTCACGGCCGTTGAACATTTATGTTACGACTTTTCAGCTGGAAAGTTTAACAATGGAAACCTAAATAGATGTGGCGGTCTTTGGCTAACGAACGTGTGCTGCACGTCGGATACCGATACATTCTGAACAAGAGACATTTTTTTTTTGTGATTGGCGGGTGACGACGCGACGGTAGCGGCCAATTGATTGTGTGATGGGTTACATGTTACATGACGTGGTGAAAGTGGTTTAAATTTAATCACTCACTGAAGATACATCGAATGTAAAATTAAAGATGTTCCGCTTCAAATGGAGAAAATATAAGAAAACCGAAAGGGGGAGCGTTAATTTGTACCAGAACGAGTAGGCCGGTATGTCGTCGGGTTGTTTTTCTACAGAGGAACTAATCGACAGTTGAGGGGGGAAATGATTACAGATTAGTGTAGGTGGAAAATCAAATTAAGGATCGTCAATAACAGAAAGGAAAGGTTCAACCTGAAACTTACGTCCTACAACATCCCTGTGGGGTTTTATTGCGTAAAGTCCGACTTCAGAAGGTACAGTAAATTGCCACCAGGCTAATGCTGGTGTTGGTATATGTCAAGAGTTTTTAGATTCAGGTTGCCTTTATGAAAGAGCTAGTAGGGTTCCTAATTGGAACATGAGAATACCAACTGAGCCGGACTTGTACAACTGTAGATTTCTTTAACGTGAAAGCTTCTTTTGATCCCTTGGAACCTTTCGTTTGATCCAGTTTTGCTACTCCTATTGTCATGCGAATAATTGGATCGGTTAGGTCTTCCATTCAGCTTAGGGGGCAATCGTCGGACACAAATTATAGCAGATTTTTCCTGCCAATCCACGTTTAAACGATGAACATGAATATCACTGGAGTAGGTCGAACAAAACATCTACCCAGACATTATAAGCTAAGCTGACAGTCGTCAACCACGATCACTTCGCAAGCTGTAAGAGATCAGGTGACCGTATGCTTATAGTTTCTACCAAAAAATTTGCTTCGTTTTTCGTCAGTTAGAAACATCGCCAACAAACAATAGCTCTCCATTTTTGGATTATTGGGTGATGGGTAGCGAAAAATCCAGACATTTCCCTCTTTAGTTTGAAGGACATTAAAGAGTCACAAGACAGTTTGAAATAGGAAACTTTTACGCAACAGAATCCTACCAAACTACAAAATGAATTAAAATCTCTCTACTTGCCTTTGTTTCCTCCTCTTGTGTTCTTGTTCTGGGGTTTTCTTCTTCGACACATTTTGGCTGCCTCCTGGTTTCTTTTTTTCTCATTTTTGTTCTCCCCTTCCGACTTAAAACTCACAAAATTTCCTTTGGTTAAAAAAACTCAACCTATATGAGTTATACGCCACTAAGTCCACTTTCAGCTAGCATCGACCGAACTTTGACAACCTTTTCAATCAATTTGGATCGCTAGGGCGATTTAGCTGTGTGTATTTCGAGGTTTGTACCCTCCCGATGAAGTTGCAAAACACCGAAAGCGTTATACAAGTTATTTTTACTCTGCTCCATCCGCCCGTAGTCCGCCATAGCTGGAAATCTGTTTTTGTGCATTTATAAGGCCGTCCGCCTTAATGAACGTTTGTGCTGCCATCGTCGTCGACTTCCGAACGACGTTTCTGACCGTCCATCAAGCTTCTTAGTTTAAGGGGTTACATGTTTTAAATTTTGGTAAAATTTGGTTAAAAATCCTTCGTTCAAGTCCACGTGAATTGTATCTCGAAGACCTGTGTAAAATTTGAGTGGCTTTCGAGAACTTTTGACAACCGACTTTGAAAACACAGTTTCGAGAAAAACGCGTTTAAAGTTTGGATAACCTCAAAAAAACCTCGTGATTCAATTAAGTGCCCACCTTCCCAAGGCTTTATCTCCGAAATTTTCATTCGTGCAGTTGTACAAGGTGGCGCAAAAGTAATCCTCCTATCTGAAAATGCTATAAATTTGGCGATTGGCCTCTAATGTCAGTTGTGTTTTGACATTTGTGTAGTAAACACATGCGAAATACACGTTAATAAACAATGTTACGCTACACTGCTCCAGAACGCGGAATATTGGTGACTATTTATTTGAGCAATAATCGGTCGGTGACTTTGGCACAACGTGAATTTCGTCGCAGATTTCCTAGCCGTCCAACGCCTACTGGTGAAACACTGCGACGTTTAGCCGCTCGCCTCGAAGAGACTGGCACAACACGAGATGCTGCCAGGCGTGGCAGACCCCGGAGTAGCCGTTCTGCTGAGAATATTGCTGCTGTAGCCGAAGATGTCATGGAAGCGCCGTCGACATCGACCAGACGACGTGCCACGCAAATGGGTATCAGTCGACGGTCTTTACAGCGAATTTTGGTACAAGATTTGAAGATATTTCCGTACAAAGTCCAGACGGTGCATCAGCTGTTAGCTGCTGACCGCCAATCGCGTCTAATATACGCTCAAGCCGTCCTTAATCACCACCAAGAGGAAGATGATTTTTCATCAAAAATAATCATGAGTGATGAGGCCCATTTCCATCTTAGCGGGTACTGAAAATCCGCGTGTAACCCACGAAGAGCCATTACACCCGCTCAAAGTCACTGTATGGTGTGCTGTTTTCGCTGGAAGAGTCATCGGACCTTTTTTCTTCGAAGACGTCGCGAGCCAAACGGTTACTGTGAATGGAAAGCGCTACAGAGCAATGATCAACGAGTTCTTTTTGCCGCAACTTGATGAATTGGGATTGGAAAACATGTGATTCAAACAGGACGGTGCAAGGGCACAAACTGCACGTGCCACAACCGATATGCTGAAGGATGCATTTCCCGGGCGCCTAATCTAATTTGACCGCTCCAGACTTCTTTTTGTGGGGCTTTTTGAAGTCGCGGGTTTATGTCAACAAGCCTCAGACTCTTGCAGCTCTTAAAGACAATATCCGTCAAGAATGTGAGGACCTATCGCCGGAAGTTTTGGCCAAAGTGATGGAAAATGCCATAAAAAGGGCTCAAATGACAATCAACTGTGGCGGCGGCCATTTACATGACATCATATTCTCGACTTGATGTAAAAAAAAGACCAAATAAAAATAATCCACAAGAAAGTTTTTAATTTTTGTTTTAAATTACAGCCAAAAAACATCGGAAGGTTATTTTTGCGCCACCTTGTAGAAATTAATAAGACAATAAAAAAAATTAGATTGTTTGAAGCTGTGAAACCCATGTAACCCCATGTAAGACTCTTGTCCACGGATTACAAACGGTCCACCGGTCTGCGAAAAGCCCGTCCGATTTGATTCCATGGTCTGTTGGGAGCCATCTTCTCTCGAACCCACCTGGTCTGATAACTTGTTGAGGTTGCTTCCCAAAAACTCCTCAGAATCAAACCAATGATTGATGGAACCTTGGCTTCCTTTTCACTTCGAGGGGCCTTGAGTGCGCAACAGGAAGAAGTCTATAGATATTGTAGACCTACTCTAGTACATTTTCGCTACATTTGTGAGATGTTAAATGTGCTCTACGACTGTGCTAAAATGTAATCAAAATTCAAGTGACTTAGAAAATGTTTCAAACTTTTCTAGTTTCAGTCGCAAGTTTTTTTATGCCTCATTGAATGTTCCTGCTTCATTTCTGAAGAGTAACGGATTTTTTGTTTTAAATACATCCTCACCCAATCCTATAGATATAGACAGACAAAACGAATTTTAATTGATAGTCTACTACACTAATGGGTCTTCCGTTCCGATATATTGCTTCTTCCAAAACACTTTCACATAGAAATAGAAATACCCTACGTAGAAAACGTGTAAACCCTTGTAAATATCGCTTATTGATCAATGTGCGGTAAATTTGCTGTCATTAAGAGCACAAAGCCGAGCGGTTTCCGATTGCTCAATCAACCTAACTATGTCTTCCTTCCGGACAGTTCAAAAACTTTCTCTCAAATGACCCTCACACAAAAGCCATAATCAATGGAACAGTTTCACCACCACCACCCGTGCGTCGTCGGTCGGTCAGTCGTCGTCATTGCCCCCACCCAACAACAACGAGTTGACCACTTTCGCTCTAAATTCTTTAGCATTTTCCAAAACGTCATAATCCACCTACAACCACCACCCCACTCCTAATCCTCCTGCTGTCATGTTTCAAACGACATGTTGACCTTCTGTTCAAATGAAAACAGAAAAGAAAACCAAATCGATTCGCCTACATTATATTCCGTTCGTACGTCTACGTATATAGTCGTACGGAAACATTATTATAGATACACCTGCACAATGGAGCATACCATGTGCTGCTACTACTACTGCTGCTGCTGCGGGAATATTAACTGCATAACTTTCCTCGAAGCGTTTTTTATCTGTATTTTTATTTAACTCACTACAACGCCCATTTTGACGACACGACAGCTTGTGGTTGTCAATAAAAAAAAAAATGAAAAAACGACACATCCTCTGCCAGTTATAATAAGGCGAATCGATATTTGAAATAGCTTCGAGTTTTATGGTTTTTAGGGAAATTTTTCCAACCACCACACTACTCCTCCTCCCCTATACAACCAACAAAATAATATTTCCACTAAAAAAGCGAAAAAAAATCAGACTAGGTACAGTCGGCCGCGCCGCCAGGGTTAGGTCAATAAGGTGGCATCATTCGTGGTAAATTGTTCGCGGTTCTCGCGATGCTCAAGTTGAATCATAACAGAACTTTATTGAAAGAAAATGTGCAACCCCCCGCCTTCGATAGAATATCAAATAAAAATCGTAATAGCTGTGAGCGACGACGTTTTCACATTTCATTGCGCCTAGACCGCGGCATCATCATGAAGTGCTCTGATTATTTATTTTTTTTTCCTCTCCATTCACATGATCTACATGTGCGCGGCACTGCTCCACTATTACTATCGAGAGATGTGTTCCATTAGGTTGATTAACAGAACTTACCTGACTTAAAAATAGATCAGGGAAATACAAAAGATACACAGATACAGAGCAACAGATACGGGATTGAGGGTAAACTACATACTAGTTGCGAATTCTATTGCATAAAATAGAACTTGGAATGAAAAAAAAAAAACACCGTTAAGGTTTATTATATTCAAATGAATGGCCAAGCAGCGATGACCATGCCATGAGTAGGTTACCAGCCAGTCAGCCAGCCAGCCAGAAGGAGGCCTATTGAATTGCCTTTGCATACAGTAGATCGTTTGTAGGATTGATTTGTATCTATACGAAGGTTGTATGAATGTAAATTCGAGGGATTGTTTTTTTTTTTTGCTTTTTTCATTTTGTTGTATAAAAAAAATTCTTTGAAGTGCGATGTAGTAATTGGAACGAACATTAATTAATGTGTGCGCGGATAATGCGGAAGAAGATGATTACATAGACAAGCGGCATTTGGATGGAATTCAATTTGAGTCATGTCGATCGTGGGGGATTGATTAACGGACTTTGGACTCTGCCGTAATGACTCGTTTGCATGACTTATTGTGTATAGATAACAGTGCTATCGAAAAGTCTGTCGAAATTACAAGAAACATCGACTGGGAAATATTCAAAAATTCGGAAGAAATGTTCATATTCATTTTCTGGCGCGAATTTCAGGCGATGCCTTTTATAATTTTAATCAGCTTTTAAAGGGGATGTTGCGTAAAGGGTGTTCCAAAAAATAATTGTAAGTAATAGTCCCGTTGTGGTTGAAATGACCAATTTGTCTATATATTTGATGATATGGACCTATGGAGCTAATTTTCAATCACTTTAAAAGTAGAAACTCTACGAATAACCTCACAATAACCCATCCAAATTTATAATTGCAAAAAAAAATTGAAGTTAGTTGATGAGCTTGAACCAAGAGATCTGATACGGGTAGCGCTAAGACAACGAGGAGTTCCTGAAACCTACGTACAGATGATTCCCAATTAAAGTCGCTGTTCACCAGGGAAGTGTCTTAAGTCCTTTGCTCTTTATTACGGTCCTAGATTATCTGCTTGAGGAAAAAGTGACGGACCCTAAAGTCCATCAGTTATTCTTTGCTGACGATGGAGCCATCATAAGTGATGATCAGTCTTCCCTGCAACGAGCACTTGCTGTTTGGGTAGATGCTTTAGAGGGGAATGGATATCGTATTAGCTAAAAAAAGACAGAGTATCTGTACCAGACATTTATTTGAATGGAGGGGTGGTTCCCAAGTGTGAAAAGTTCAAATATCTGGGATCAATGATCAACAGCGAAGCAACCGTTGATGACAACATCAATCATCGTGTAAGCGTAGGGTGGATGAAGTGGCAGGAAAACTCTGCCGTATTCTGTGACCGAAAAATGTCCCCTAAGCTGAAAGGAAGGCTCTACACCGCAGTTGTGCGTCCGGCGCTCACATACGGTTCACAATGCTGGGCAATGTATAAAAAGTATGAGGGCAAGTTGACAGCAGCTGAAATGAAGGCGCCTCGCATGATAGCAGGAGTAAGGAAGTTAGATCAAATTAGAAGTTCCAAAATCCGAGCAAGCCTTCACGTCAAAGTACCCATCTCGAAAAAATTAGAGCACGATCGATTCAGTTGGTATTGTCATGTTCAAAGGAGGGATCCTACGAACCCCGTCAAAAAGGCTCAATGATGAAGTGATCCAAAATCGGGAGGCCTGCAGACATTTTTTGAGGTCGAACCGGCGAACCCCACAGGCGGACCAGTAGGAATGCAGTGAATGGGAATACATGTGTTCCCCGTATATTCATGTCAGAAATATACGGTTAATATCCAATATAAATCAACTTTTATCATTATCTTTAAAAAAAAAAGGTGTCACACGACGTCGCAAACAGTGAGTTTTTAGATATTCAGATATCAATTCTGCAATGCTACTTAAGTGAAAGGAGTATCCCATGGCTCCCGGCTAAATTTTCGAGGTTGTCTAATTTTTTCCTGATAGTTGGGAAGAGGTGAGGGTGGTCTAAATTCGCAAAGCTGGGAAACAAAGTCACTCCACAGCCAAGGATTACAGGTCAAATAACTTTTCATAGAAAATGCTAGCAAGACTATTGGACCTGCAGTTGAGGAATAGTCTCGAAACAACTGGTTCTTTGTTCAATGCAGTTGGAAACATCGCTGCAAGAAGTTACTATAATGATTGAGAAATCCCTTAACAACTAAGAATTCAGGTTGGGTGCATTTCTGGCCACTTACTGATTACGAAGAACCCAAGTATGACTTCGAAAAGAATTTAAGAGTTACTATACCAGGAAGACAGAACTGAGACTCACTCATCACTATCATCAGGGATGGTTTAAAGGCAGAGAAATGTACAAGAGCTGGCGTCTTCTCACATGCGTGGAAGGAAATGAAAAATCAGACGAACTGGCAATATACTGCTCTGATCTGAACCCACTACTATCACAGGACGGACAGGAGCTACCATCTTTCAACACCGCTAAGAGTTTCATCGAAGGTTGCACCATAACCTAAAGTTTGTGGCCCAATATTGAAACCTAAACATCAAAGTCCCTTGATATCATGGGAACTGTACCATTGGAAACATGACTAAAAGTCTAGAGGTCTTTGCAAATAATTTCTCCAGAAGCTGTAGAGTTGAAGATAAAATAGAGCCCTACGCCACTGCCCAGCTATACAAGAACGCCGCTTATCCTGCATTTGAGCACAGTTCTTTGATAGCTTAGACGACTTGGCTAGGGTACCTCTATCAGACATAAAGCCAAATCCAACGACTTTCATGGCTCTTTCCTAACCTTGCTTAACCTACAAGAGGGTATTCCTCGCATCACATGTTTTTATTTCGCAGATAGGTCAGAATATGAGCATCCTCATTGTGAAGGTATTTCTTTAAAAAGTTCGTGCAGTTGTACATGGTTGCGAAGCTTTGGTTCTTCTGTTAGCAGAAATTTTTTCGTGGAGATATGTCCATTCGTTGAAAATACGTTTAAACCCTATCTTTGCGGTCTTAGGAGCGATCCGTTTACAATCGAGCAAACATGCCCACTATGGCTGACGTACAGATCGAAACCTACCACCTTTTGTAGAAACGGCATATGAACGTATCTTCCTAGTCTAGCCACGTCCTTCCTCTATGTAGCAAACAAATCGAGTCCTATTAACAATAATTTTGCTTACCTACTTAGGCGGGTTGGAACTGCACGTCAACCAATAGCCTTTCAAGTTAGCGTGGTGGTTTGACTAGAATTGTTCCTTTAAATTAGAATCAAAGATTCTGCGGGCTAGACCGTTGGTGTTCATTTGCTCTACTGTTTTTCTACCAGAAAATTGGTCTTAGGTTCGGGTTTAGGCTCTCACATAATATGGCGGATATGATTTTCTGATACGTCATCGCTATAGTTGACGCAGTTAAGAGCGCCTCCTTTTGTTCCTGGAATAGCACTTCTCTATTTCCTCGACCGCGAACTTCTTACAATTTTTTTTTTGTCTCTGGAAAAGCCGATGTCCTTTTCTTCTTCTTCACGAACCGCTCTTGTCATTTAAGGCATCGCTGCTAAGGAGGAAATTGGTAGTGTGCTTATGCTTGTCGTCATTCTTCATCGATTCATGAGTTACGTGGCGGTAAACACAAGACATTGTTTGACTGCAAAGGACTTCTCGAAAGGTTGGGGAATAAGATTACAACCTTTCAGCGTTAAATATGCTTAAAGTATTTGCCCGTTGTTGTGGCGCTTGAAATATCCGTAGGTGTAACATACTTGACAAGTGCTTAACGTCGATCGCAACATGATTCAATTGGGTTCCTATGTTAATATTGGGTGAGGAAGCCATATGCTAGCAATCGTAACGTTGCGTCCCGCAGTGAAATTGAAATTGGTTGGGCAGTTGACCCCACTCCCAGCATGGAGGGCTAGGGCCTTTCTGGGACCCTTGGGCAGAAGAGCCAGTATCCCTCTTAGCCCATTCATATAATTCGCTGCCGCCAGGAGACAGAAGGATGTGCTTTAATACGAGGGCACCTCGTCCACCTCGGGGTCTCGAGGCACTAGGATACCCAGCAGTCACCGACGTTGATGGTGAGAGGCTAAAATGAGAACGTTTGTGGTTTCGGGTCGCTGCTTAGTAAAATCCGGCCCAATTATTTTGCATTTAGCCTGCTTTTGTAGCTGAGATTCAGTAGGCGTTTTATACTCGAATTTATAATTGATCTTACTTTCGTTTTAAATTTTGATTTGATTGAAACTGAGTTGCTTATTTTTCTCCTCGTATCCTTTTCATTTAGTTGAATCTTTCGGCGTATTAGGACTGCTTTTGGAATTACGTTGTAATTTAACTATTAATTGTCAACCATTGCTCTCCAAAAAATCCATTGAGATTAGATATTTAAGTATCTTTTGGCCATAAAATCCTTAAACTCTTAAACTCGTTTCTATTCTATTTTTCACACTATTAAGTCGTTATGGGGGGTGGGCTTCAGATGTTCCAAAAAGGGTATTTTTAAATTTTTTTTTTAATACATAAAGGGTGATCCATTTCGAGGTTCCCTACTTTTTTAAAGAAAAAAACACAGAAAATTCAAATTTAATGGAGAATGTTTATTATCATTTGAGAGAACATTCTTTGGCATTTATTTTTTGAAGATTATGTCTATCAAATGTTTGCCGCTGCTACGTCGCAGATGGTCCATCCGTTGAGTCCAATTTTCGATCACTCGTTCGAGCATTTCGACTGCTAACTGGCGAATGACACGCGTGATGTTTTCCTCCAAGGCCTGAATCAAAGCGGGTTTGTCGGCATAAGCTTTTGACTTTACATATCCCCACAGGAAAAAGTCTAACGGTGTGATATCACACGATCTTGGTGGCCAATCGACCGGCCCAAAACGTGAAATTATGTGCTCACCGAAATGTTCTCTCAATAAGTCCATTGATTGATGCGATGTGTGGGAAACCAAATGTCGCCGAGATCACGAGCTTCAATTTCAAGCATCAAATAGTCGGTTATCAAGGCACGATAACGGTCGCCATTGACGGTTACGTTCGCACCGGCATAATTTTTAAAGAAATATGGGCCGATGATTCCACCGGCCCACAAACCACACCAAACCGTTGTTTTTCTGGATGAAGTGGCAGTTCTTCAATCTCTTCAGGTTGCTCTTCGTCCCAAATGCGGCAATTTTGTTTGTTTACATACCCATTGAGCCAGAAATGGGCCTCATCGCTAAACAAAATTTGCCTCGAAAACGTCGGATCTTCTTGGAACCTTTCAAGAGCCCATAGAGCGAAGCGATGTCGCTTGGGAAGGTCGAGCGGCTTCAGTTGTTGCACAAACTGTATTTTGTACGCTTTCAATTTAAGATCTTGACGTAAAATGCGCCAAGTCGTTCCATACGTCAGTCCGAGTTGCTGCGAACGGCGCCGAATCGACTCTCTACGGTCTTCGTGTACACTCTCAGCTACGGCCGCTATATTTTCTTCACAGCGTGCTGGACGTGGTCTATTCGGTCGAATATTATCCAATAATGAATGCTGGGTCTCAAAATGGGTGATGGTGATGCGAATAGTACGCTCAGTAGGCCGATTATGTTGACCATAAGTTGAGCGAAGTGCACGTTGTTCACGCGTAAGTCTTTCCATTATGAAATGCCAAACAATACTAAACAAAAATAACATGACATCATGACACGACTCACACGTGATCTGTCAAAAAAGGCTATTGAAAAAAGTATCTCTACTTGGATCACCCGTTACATATTTATCTATTTATTTATCTGTTATTTATTTTTGTATAAAATATATATATATGCATATTACTTTTTATTTATTTATAATCTTCTGGTGAAAAAGATAGCCTGAATCTTATCGGCGTTAAGCTTTATTTTCGATTTTGTGAAATATTCTTCCAAAATTGTTGCAGCATTAATTAAATTCGTCTCAATGTAAAGACTGAATTTATGCGACGACAAAATTGACGTATCGTCGGCATATATTGCAGTATCCCACTAAGGAATAGTAGGAAAGTAAACAAATTTTATAAGACAGGACCAAGGACTGAGCCTCGCGAAACCCCGAGCATTGACACTGATAAGACTATAAACACCACTCTTAATGTATCTTATATTATATTTATACCCATCGTGGCACACAGAGTCGAATGCTTTTTCGTACCTGTAGAATTTCCTACTTCACGATTTCTTTTAATGATGTTGGAAATTCTAAGAAATTTGTGTGAAGTACCATAACTAATTTTTCTTATAAAGGGTGATTTTTTAAGAGGTTTAGAACTTTTTTTTAAAAAAAAAACACAAAAAATTCGAAAAAATGAATGAAATATTTATTTGAATCGATAGTTTGAACCTTGCAATTTAATGTTTAAAGATAATTTCATGCAAATGTTGACCGCGGCTGCGTCTCAGGTAGCCCATCCGCTGAGTCCAATTTTGGCATACTCTTTCACACATATCGGCCGGTATCTCACGAATGAATGCATGGATGTTGGCTTCCAGTGCGTCAATCGAAGCGGGCTTGTCCCTATACACATTAGCCTTGGCATACCCCCACAAAAAATAATCTAATGGTGTCAAATCGCACGATCTAGGCGGCCAATTGACCGGCCCGAAACGTGAAATTAACTGTTCACCAAACTCGCCTCGCAATTGCGCCATTGTTTCGCGTGCTGTGTGGCATGTGGCACCGTCTTGTTGAAACCACATATCATGCAAGTCAAGAACTTCCATTTCGGGCAAAAAAAAGTTTGTTATCATCGCTCGGTAGCGTTCACCATTGACAGTAACGCTGCGATTCGCATCATCTTTGAAGAAATATGGCCCAATAATGCCGCCGGCCCATAAACCGCACCAAACAGTGGCTTTTTCGTACCCATTCAACCAAAAATGAGCCTCATCGCTGAACACAATTTTTCGATAAAAAAGCGGATCCTCGGCCAGCTTTCCAAGAGCCTATTCACCAAAAATTCGGCGTTGTGGTAGGTCGGCTGGCTTTAGTTCTTGCACCAGCTGTATCTTAAAAGGCTTTACGCCCAAATCCTTCCGCAAAATTTTCCACGTAGTGCTGTAACAAAGGCCTAACTGCTGGGAACGGCGCCGAATCGACATTTCGCGGTCTTCTGTCACACTAGCTGATACGGCCGCAATATTTTCTTCAATACGCACAGTACGTAAACGTGTTGGTGGTTTAATGTCCAACAAAGTAAATTTGGTGCGAAATTTGGTCACAATCTTCCGAATAGACTGCTCAGAAGGTCGAGAATGCCGATCATAAAATGGAAGCAGCGCGCGATGAACATTTCGAACCGAGCACGAATTTTGATAGTAAAATTCAATAATTTGCAAGCGTTGTTCATTTGTAAGACGATCCATGGTTAAATTGCAAACCAAACTGAAGCTGTTTGACAGTGACACAAGGTACTAAACACACGTCAGCTGTCAAAACCAGTGTTGCCAAAACCAAACCAGCTAAAAAATCACCCTTTATTTCCGCATAATTTTCAATATTTAAAATGATCATCGTGTGGCACGAGTCAAACAAGCCACACCTAGTCAGCATCATACCTTCGGTATATTCTAAAAGAATTCTGCAACATTTTTACTATTTGTGGTCACCTACCTTCAGTGAGATAGATTATTTCTTCGGATTCGTGCGAATGAATTAATGTATTAGTCTTGGAATCTAAAAAGTCCATACCTTTCCATGTACGAACCGCACAGTGCACTTTCATTAGCTCCATAGCTAATCCGGAGTCTTTGCAAGCTATTCATTTCTATGCATTATGACCACCAGGAAGCGAGATCAAATAGTCAATCCCTTCTCCGTGGTCGCTAGTGGCGCGACTGCAACCACTGTGTCCACTCTGTTCACGTTCTACATGGATAAAAAGTGTGACTATAATAAATAGAACGTAAGCGAAAAACACACAGAAGACCAAAGGCATGCGAAACACGGTTGGGTCTTATGTCAAAACCTCACGCAAACATGAACGGGGGAAGGCAACAAACAAGTTAAAAATTTAATTAAGTATGCACATGCTTCTTAAGTTTTCCTATAACACGTTGACGGACGAATCCGAACTATACTCGGTGTCGGTGTGGAATTCAGCGCCAGCAAAACTAATGTCAGGGAACAGCACAAGAATTAAGGTTAATTGTCTGTCTAATTTCATCTGCTTAATTATGAAATTGTTTCTCTGTGTTGGTTGAGGTTTGTCGTTTGTTGTTTGTCGTCTCCTTGCTCTTGGAACCATTATGTATTGTGGTGAATGCCATGAAATTTTTTACCATAACAAGCAGTGGAATTCAACTGCTAATGTGAATGTGATTGTGAATGGATGGCGAATTTGTTGGTAATTGATGGCAAAGTAATTGGATTGGTAATAGTATTTTTGTTGGATTGGTATATTTTATGGTATGCGCGCCGCCTTTGTATCCGTACTTAGTTGTGCAAGTCTATTGAACCGTAACGAGTTTATAATTTTTCTTCGAATATCTTTCTACAACATTTTAATGATGACTCTGACTGTGCCATGTGAATGGGAGAAGGTTAGGTTAGGTAGTTATTTTCGGATTGCGATGACTTCGAATGATTGACACGGTAATCGTTAGATAATCAACGATAATAATAAAAAAATCTTTTCATCATTCAGTAAATTACTGCAAGTAAGTTGTTAATTGCATGCATATTTTTCTTTATTTTATTTTCAGGTGAGTGAATAATTTATTATGGACATCTTATAAAGCAATTCATTTGGCATTCAGGATTCCCATTGGGGGGGGAGGGAGGTTATTCTATGCGTGTTAACACTTTTGGGTGAGTTATTTTGCATTTTTAAGCAAACTACGTAGTTGAATATTGAATAGGAAATACTAGTTAGATGTACTTTGTTATTCATGGGTGAAAATGGCGAAGCTCTGAGTCAGACTCAAGTCTGTTGAAGTGATCGAGAAGTGATTTTTAGTATACAGTAGTACCTCGATGAACATATAATACAAGGCCTTTTCGGATTTTAGGGGGATTCACATTGCTGGAACATTTTTATCTGAGCTGTTATAAGCAACAATAAAAAAATATGTACTTTTTAGTACCACTTGTACACCTAAATTAACAAAACTAAATTTTTTTTAACCCTAGAAATATAACCGTATTCGGGCTGCAATGTAAATCAAATGGGCAATACACGTCGAATGGACGCATGTAAGCTGTCTAGGGTTAAAAGAACTTGTTATTTTAGACTGGGGAATAGCTTAGGATTAGCCCCCAATTCGTGTAAGCTGGAAACCGTATCTGTGCAATTCATTTTGATCTGCATACACTATATATTGCTTGGCAGCTTGTTATTTTAGGAGCTGGAGTAACTTCCTCGCTTTCATTGTCCGAAGTGTTTGTTGTAATCGGTTCATGTTCAAGTGTCTCTTTGTAAAGAGCCTCTAGCTAACTCGGTTATTCCTTAAATCATAGGTACCTAGCATAGTCTCAGTACCTAGTCATACAGACTGACTTTACTGAACTTTCTTTATATGGCGCGTCGGGGGTGAAACTGGGTCTCAACCACCAAGCGTCTCCAGCTGCCTCCAGTTGCGCACGTTTTTTTTGGTTAAGGTCCCTTTCCACTTGCGTGCGCCACCTGAGTCGGAGTCTTTCTCTACTGCGCCATCCCTCGAGGGTGAATTCGACGATCTTCCGTGCTGGAGCATTGGTCTCCATTGGCTAAGTCGATGACGCTATACAGCCCGTATGGTCGTTGGTCGTTATCCATCCTAGTCCAAAGAAGCAGCGCTTAGCGAACGTACCTGTGGTGCAATTCTGTATGATAAGTCGGTGGTGGGTATCCTTCATTTTTGACAACATGTCTCATTGTTAAGCCTATCTTCGCCGCCTCCCGTATTCCATCTCAATACTCACAACTGACATCACGCTGCATTTTTCCAATTATGTGCATATCGTCGGCGGTAGGTGTTAGAGCTACATATTGCTCTATATAGCTCATCCCTATAAATGCTGTCATAATCGATAAATAGTTGGTGGGTTTTGACTTTAAGCTCCTGGGTCTTTTTCGAGATCTGCTGTAGTTTGAAAATTTGATCGATGGTGGACTTTCCTGCCCTAAACGGCACACTAAAATATACCAAATATACCTCTGTAGTTGGCGCGCCTTAGGGGGTCTCCTTTCTTGAGGACCGGGCAAATAATGCTGAGGTTCCATTCATCCATTCCATTCATACTTTCATATGACTATATTTTAAAGATGAGTTGGAGCATGCTGAGGCTATGCCGTCAGCTCCAGCAGCTTTGTTGGATTTCAGCTTAGATATGGCTGTCTTCACTTCGTTCAGGTCCGGTGACTGACTTTTACTTACATCAAAAAGAAGCCTTTTTTTTTGCAAAAACTAAGCATCGTATTGGTAATATTATTGGGCATCTATAGAGGTTGGCACAAAACCGAAATTGTCCTCTTAACTAGGAAGAACAAAATCCCTATTCCCTATTGTCCCTTACTCTATAAAAGGTAACAACCTGGTTTTCTCTGACGAAGCAAAAAATCTGGGTCTAATTTTAGGTTAAAAAATTAACTTGGAAACCATGTTCAACATCCCATTTGACCGAGAGAAATAATTTGGCCACTCTGCTGTTCTAAATCAATTTAAGGCCCTTAAAGGTCCTGCACCTCAGCCTCAGTTTGGCAAACATTTTCTAGTCACTTTTCCATCTAGATCATTCTGCGAAGAAAGTGATCTCACGGAAGATGAATCGATCCACTTCTACACCGATGGATCAAAATCTGATGAAGGGGTTGGTGGTGGGGTTTTTTTCTCACAGACTAAATCTTAGTCACTCGTTGCGTCTACCCAATCATTGCAGTGTGTTTCAAGCGGAAGTCATGGCGATTAAAGAAGCCTTAGCTGGGCTGAAAAGAAACGTGATGCACGCTAGAGATATCAGAATCTTCTTTGACAGCCAAGCGGCCTTTAAATTGCTAGACTCAGTTTCTCTAAACTCTATAGTGGCCCTAGAATGCCGATCCTCTCTAAAGGAGATGTCGAAGCAATCCAATATTCACCTCTGCTGGTTGTCGGGGCATAGAGATATTCTAGCAAGGCCGACGAACTCGACCACACTGCCTGATAAAGGTTCCTTGCCACATGTAAACTAATGATAAAATTAGAAGCTTTTGAGAAAACTAACCCTAGGTGGACAAGTGGCACAATTTGTCTAGCAGAAAAGCGGACTTGGCTTAAGCTGGATCTAGAATGGTCTCAGTGTTTGATCTCTCTAAAAGAACTGCACGTCGGCTCTACAATAGGTGTTATCACTGAACACTGTCTGATAGGCAGGCATGCAACTAGGCCTTGTATGTAATCAAATGACTTTTGCGGAAGAGACGACAATCCTGCATCTTCTTTGCACCTGTCCCGCTCCACCACCTAGGTGCCTTCTTCCAGAACAATTTCGAAGATCTGTCAACTACTGACGTTAAAGATCTTTTTCGTTATATCCAGAGGTTTAACAAGTAGAGTAGCAAAAGCTTAGATCCACGTGGTATCAAAACGGACCTTTTTTGGGTCTGAGGACCGGCCTCACCGCCTCGCACTTCAACCTAACTTACTTAACGGGCTCCCGACCCGTGAAGAGTCCCTGCCTGAGATACGGCTGCCTTCCACCCTCGGCGATCCCGAGCACGCTGCTTCCAGTTGTCCAGACCAAGCGCTCTGGCATCCGCGATGGCTTGGTCTTTAAAACGGAGGTTCGGTCTTCCTTGTCGTCTCGAACCTGGGGGCTGGGATCCGAAGATCCTCTTGGCTGGAGCGTTGTTGTCCATTCGCTTGATGTGGCCGAGCCAATGTAGTCGAGGAGTTTTAGCTTTTCGGACTACATCCACATCTTGGTACAGCTCATAGAGTTCGCGGTTGTATCTTCTCCTCCATTCGCCCTCCTCGCACACAGGACCAAATATCCGTCGAAGGATTTTTCTTTCAAAGGATCCCAGTATTAACTCTCCTTTCCAGCTTATCGTCCAGCACTCGGCGCCGTATAGAAGAACTGGCAGGATAAGGGTTCTGTAGAGCATGCACTTTGTCCCTCAACAGTGCCATTTTGTCCTAGTCGGTGGACAGATGATTGGTTGTTTGTTGATAGCATATATTTAGTCTTGTTCTCATTCCCTTCAAGGCCAACTAGTTTCGCCTGTTCTTCAATAGCCCTGAAAACCTCTATCACGGCACGCTGGGATCTACCGATGATATCTATATCGTCCGCATACCCCAGCAGTTGGACTGATCTGTTGAAGATAGTGCCGTCCGTGTTGACACCTGCTCTGCGCACTATCAATTTCCATCTCCTTGCCGAAATCCGGTGCATGTTTGAAAGAGTTCAGATGAGCTGCTGCCGAACTGCACATTGCATCGCGTGTTATCTAGTGTCATGCGATACATTTGGATCAGTTTTGACGGGATCCCGAATTCGGCCATCGCCACAAAAAGCTCCTGACGATGAATGCTGTCATATGCGGCTTTAAAGTCGATGTAGAGATGGTGTGTCTCGACTTGAAACTCGTTGGTCTTTTCCAGGATTTGCCTTAGTGTGAAGATTTGGTCTACAGTTGATCTGCCGGGCCGGAAGCCACACTGGTACGTGCCGATTAGTGTGTTGCAGAAAGGTTTGAGACGTTCACACAGTACGTTCCTATATGCGACATTAAGCAGGGATATGCCTCGATAGTTCTTGCAAGACATAGGATCGCCTTTCTTGTAGATGAGACATATGGAGCTGATGGTAGAGTCATCGGGCATACTTTCCTTTACCCAATCTTGGTTGATGATTTGGTGCATGCGCCCTACCATAACATCAACTCCGTATTTGAAAAGCTCTGCATGTAGACCTTCATGTACTAGGCGGAGGGACTGGTTCTTCATTGACTGGACGCGGGTTCTCTTCTTGCCCCATCACTCACTCTCTTACATTTTGTCCGTTAAGCAGCTGCTGGAAATGCTGCTTAAATACATCTACTATTCCCTGCGCGTCGGTGACTAGGTTAACATCGCCACTTCAACCGAACCTTATGCTATTACGAACGATTTTGGTTTTCGCGCCTTCAGCTTTCTCTTTTCAATTTACTTAATTGAGTGATATAAAAAAATATCATTGAGGAACCCATCTATGATTGCATAGCATTCCTTGAAATATATCTGGAGTTTTTTTTTGTTATATAATTTCATACCATCGTCCTTTCTAATACATCATAATATTTTCAACTGTCAAAAGCAGTACATACTTCAAAAAATTAATGTATCTTGGACTAAGAAAAATTAAGGCGATTTACAACCAAAAACAACAACAACAAGAGCACTTAATTTTCAAGTCGAAATAAATTATTACCACTTGTTACAACATTTATCACCCTTCCTCCCCTATTTGTTTTGCCATCCTTTGTTTCGTAGTATGTGTGTATTGGGCATTCAAATGTTTGTTTTCTTACAGAACTCACTCACTAATTTTGCGTCATTAGTAACAATTTTAACGATTTTTCTTGCAAAGAAACAAAAAGATATTTTAATATTTTCTGCTCTGCTACAAAACTACAGAGCTACATAGTATATAGCCGATGGGAGGGTTCGACATACCTACTAATATTTATGTACATACCAGCCAGCATTGCCCTTTGATTTAAAGTGCGAATGGTGTTGAAATTACTTTATGTTTCTCATCTCTATAAATCAGTGCTTAACGGTTTGAAAAATCATAAAGATATGTTTGAAAATCGATCCGGTGTGGCGGCGCTTATGACTTGCTCGTTCAATAAATCTGGTTTAATCGACCCGATGGCGGATAATTGAGGTGCTTACTGAAGAAAGGAAAAATGGTTTGAATTTGATTACATCAGACATGTATTAGTCGAAAATCGAAAGGAGCCCTTTAGTGGAGTTTGCAAAGCATGATAAGGTTCAAATAAAGTCGAATCTGTATGTATTTTTTGGATTAGATCTCATCCAGTTGTTCGTGTATGTAGCTGTTCGTGTATGTAGCTGTAAATACATGTTCCACCTTTTTACTGCCGGTTATTGGACTTCTGATAAAGAAGGTTCATATGAGTACTTCATATTCAAACATACTAAATACTCTCCGTAGCTAAGAGTCGTCGAGTGTTTGTACTGTTTATAGATAATAACTTCATTATGGGTAAACAAAAAAAAATTATGGAACTTTGCCTCACCTTTGTAGCTTATTACGCCCCGCGGTACCTGAAAATTCATACTCTTCTAAGGCAGGCTCTACGAAGTCTGGTGAGAGTCATTTATTTTCAAATGTAAATTAGTAAAAGGATATGTGGATCATCTCGCTAGAAATGTATGCCAAAAGTGAAAAGAAGACTTAAGACGCCGAAGGATTTTCCGCTCGTGCCCGGAACAAAACGAAAAGTAAGAGCTCTACCAAGAGCTGCAAACAAAGATAGACCAGAGTTGGACTTACAAATCACAGTAAGCGCTCCCAACAGCTCCCGCGCGGTTTCTCGAAAACTAAATGTTTAGAAAATTAAGTCGAAAATAATACACCCAGTATTAGGCAGAGCCACAAAGGCTTTAAGATTGTCGACGCAGTTAATCTTCTTAAGAAGAAAGCGAAAAACTGAAAAAGGTAAGGAGATTTTAATAAACCGCTTTAAAAAGTCAGAAGATATTGAACAAATCTACAGATTCGTCGAAACTCCTAAACGTTCTTTATTGCAAAGGCAGTTCCTGAAAATTCTGTTAAAGTTGATCGAAAGGTTCGATCTGTTCTGTAACCACTCGCCGGTCCTACCCACGTGGTTCTGGAGCGGATTTGAATGTGGGACTCCTCGCTTAGTAGTCCTAATCCTTAGAAGAGACTGAGCAACTAAGTCGATCTGAAGGTGTCTCTTCGAACGCGTAACCAACTTGAAGATGAAGTTGACTAATTTATTAGAGTCATATAAACCTCAGTCTGATTTAAAAATTATGTCTTAAACGGATAATAGTAGCAAACAGAAAATCGCTAAAAACAAAAAAGACTTTAGAAGAATTCAACGACTTCAAAAAATTCAATGACCTCAGGGAATTTTAATAGCTTCATGGGAATTCAATGACTTCAGGGGAATTCAATGACTTCAGAAGAATGCAATGACTTCGAAATAATTAAAAGACTTCAGAAGAATTCAATGACTTCAGAAGAATTCGAAGACTTCACAAAAATTCGATTACTTCGGAATAATCCAATGACTTCAGAAGAATTCAATGGCAACAGAAGAATTCAATGACTTCAGAAGAATGCAATGACTTCAAAGAATTCAATGACTTCAAAAAAATTAATTTTTTATTGAAAGCAAGCAAGACGATTTAGGGAGTGCAGTAAAACCAAAAATTACTGCAATCTCCAGTTTGCTTACGAAATGAAAGACTTCAACTTGATCAGTGATTTATTTTTTAAAGCTATAGAACTAAGGAAAGCATTTTGTTTCCGCCTTAATCTGCGTTTTATTTATTTATAACTACTAACGAAGTAATCTTAAATTCCTACAAAAGTTAGTACACAAAGATTTTTTATTCCATTTCCATTTGTTTCCTCTCCAAATAAACCAAATCAGAAAGCAAGTGTATGACCAACGAACATGCAGATAAATACTTTAGTTGAGAGAAGCTTTTGCCATTGCCCCACGAGTTGCATTTTAATCCTCATCAGAGTTTCGAATGACCAGCGAACAGAAATAAATGTTTGCCATTATATTTGTTTGCCATGAATTCCATGATCCTGCACATGGATGTATCCGAAAAAAATAATAAAATCCGATTACAAAGCTTCATACTTTTGGGTTTGCGGGAAAATTCGTTCAAATAGTCCTAGTGCTTTCAATAGGTTTTAATCCTATTGCAAATGGATGTGGTAGTCTTCTAAAGGTAGACCCCGCTACTTATCTATGCCATGAGTGCGCCTACACATCAAACCACAGCATTACTTGGACTAATCCCTCCGAGAGACCGACTTATTTCGCGGGGTTTGTAAGCCATTGTGTTGGTGGCGATGTTAAAGAGGATAGTGTGTTGGCTTGTGATTCGATGGTGCAGTCTCAATCCTCAGGGTGACAAACAACATC
The DNA here is from genome assembly GCA_963576555.1 of Ferdinandea cuprea. Classification (NCBI taxonomy): domain Eukaryota; kingdom Metazoa; phylum Arthropoda; class Insecta; order Diptera; family Syrphidae; genus Ferdinandea; species Ferdinandea cuprea. The sequence continues at coordinate 81,618,451 of OY754961.1, read as the reverse complement.
GAGTTTTTCCGACTACTACGACAAAAAGAGGATTTCTTCCTGGAAGTGCTATAGGCTCTTATCGATTCTGAGTGCTGGAGAGGATTTGAATCTCCATTATGTCAAACAAAATTCTTCCTAGCACAGGTTGCACATTTGCTACGGGTCTGCAAATTTTCCAAATATATTTCAGATTTTAGTCAGATACGCTATCTACCTTCTATTCTGGCAAGAAGAGTAAGGTGTTGTGACCTAATCGACGTACGCATCTGCAATATTTAGCTGACTAGATATTGGAACTGTGTAAGATGACCTGCGTTTGTCACAACGTATAAGTTCATTCGCTATCAGTTAATTCTAAGCCGGGGGATATTTTTTAGGCGTAGATTTGAACGAATCCTATGCTCCAGGCCTCATCCACACCGCTTGTCACTTTTACAACGTCAGTGCGGCATTCTTGACACTATTTATAGCTCCATCTTCTGTCACGTTAATAACAACAACTTCTACTTGAACGTGGCATCATCGTAAGCCTCAGTACTCATGCCATACATTATGTTCAATAAGAGCGGACCGAGTACTCATCCCTGAGGGACACCTGCAGAAACCTTGTAGTATGATTTGTTCAATGTCATACCACAGCTTTTTGTTTGGCGAAGAAGTTAATTTCGATTTGAATAGGTGCTAGATGCTCCGCGTAAATTGCAAATAACAAATAAGATTCAAAAGATAAACATTTTCCAATAGAATCCACTTTCGCTTCCCACTGTGTTCATATGCTCAATCAATTCAATTAATAAGATTGATGAATCCAAATTTATTCAAGAATTCCGAGATGACATAACTATATCCAATAAACACATTGAATGTCATGCATGCTCTCCATTCACACCATCTTCAACCCTGAAACATTCTCAATTTATCCCCCATCAAATTGTCTACTTAATTTATATAATTGACCTCCATTCCCCAGAAGATCGTGTTCGGAGCGATTGATTAAATTGATTCCTCATACCAAAGAGACAGCCAATTAAAACTATACTATATGAAAAATTGGCAGGGACACTAGTGTGACACAACCGAAGCAACTGTACCAATTTAGTTATTCTGTTCTATTCCCAATGTCAGCCCCGATGGCATAATTGCCAAATAGGTACTTCATTTAACCTAGTTTCACTTTGGTTGGACAAACCTCATCTCTCTCTCTCTCTCTCGCTCTTCTCTTCCTGAGCTTCAGCTTCTTGCACCTGAATTCCAGCCCCGAAATAAAAATCCGACCAGAAAGATACTCCAAACGAAGCACACATGGTGATGATTTCCACTGCATTGACCCCGATGCATCATGAGAGATGAAATGAAATTAACGAAAGCAGAAATACGAATACGAGTACGAGTACGAGTATCCACCGTACCAGGAGGAGATACCCACATACCAATGTCAAAATGAATGAATTAAGTCGTGTGAGTGTCGTCGGTACAGCGATGGGTATGGAAGAGAGGGCTGATAGGAATATATCTCTCGAATAATATTGTTCCGGTTTCCATTTTAGAATGCGCTGCTGCACGTGTGTATGGAGCTACAAAAAAAAAAAAAAAGAAAAGGAAAAGGCAAAAAACCAAACAACAGCAAACCTGAAGTGGCTTTTGGGGTAAGAGACTGTCTGCTGCGAGGACGAAACAGGAGCAATTTTCTTGAGTAGAAATCGATTCTGCTGCATTTTCGTGTGTGCAAAGCGAGAGACCGAACATTTTTGTTGGTGTGACTCCGGTATTTTCGTTCGAATAAATTTTGCCGTCGTCAACAATATGTTTGCCGCATTGGGTTTTTGTTTGATTGCCTCCGCTTTGAGGGGGTTGGTTTCTTTTCCTTCTTTTCTGTTGAAATGGTTTTGAAAGGAGGAAGCCATTATGCAACTATTAGGCAATTGCGCTTCTGGCAAGGATGTGATTTAGTTTTTTTATTTTCTTTGTATATTTTGCTTAGTGTTCGACGTGTGTTCTGATTGAGTTCAATGCCAATGAGTGGTGTATGTTGTTATCGTCGTTTTCGTCGGGGTTTTAAGGCGCCAACGATTGGTTTGTAGTTTAGTTTTCTCCTTTTGCCAAGCAGCGAAAGTCATGGTGTAACTGGGTCTGGGAGTACACAAGCACTGAGTATTGCAGTTGTAATGTAGAACGAAGCGCCTTTATTAAGGTCATCGATGTGTGGTTGCAAATTTGAGTGAAGGCTCTCAAAACGGATTTTGCTTAGAAACTCTTAAGAAGGCTTTATTTTGGGATATATTCTTTTGATAATAGTCCTTAGGTTCGAGAATGTATAGATGATTAAACCTCCTCGCTGTCAGAGAGCTTGGTGTATATAATTACCGAAGCTGCGGATGGAAGGTTGTCATATCTGAAGCCATCAACCCTTCCAAAACCGTTCAAGTACCTTTCACAAGAAAAAGGCTGGTTAATCCAAAACCTTTTTCTATTAGAGATGCTTCCTCCTTAGTGTACTCCAGTGAGGTTAAATATTTAGGAGTAATCCTTGATAAACGATTAAATTGGAATCATGTGGGCCAGCAGACGTATGTACGGCAGAACTTGGGGTCTCAGTCCAAAAATTATATACTGGTTGTATGTCATAATGGTTAGACCCCTCATTACGAATGCTGGCCGAAAGTTCTTGGACGGACAACGGTAACGAAGCTAAAGAAGCTTAAAAGTATTGCGTGTCTGCGCACCTGCCCAACTGCAGCACTTAAATCGTCTTTTAACCCAATATCAAAGTTTCTATACCAATGGGAATGTGCCCCACTGTATTTCAAGCTGAAATCAAAGGCGCTAAAATGTATATCTTTTCAGATAGTTCTAGCACTGCCTTATAATACGCAGGACTCGATGACAGTGAATACAGTGCTGCTACAATGCAATCTCTACCCAAACTCAATTGATGAGTCCCCGGCAGCAGAATTGCCGGCAGACGGATTGGCAAGAGCTGGTTCAGAATCCGCGTTCTTCGGAGCAGACAATTTTTGTAGAGTCAATTGGGCTGCTTCCTCAAGATAGATTGACTGTTTGCGAGGATCAACTTCGTTTTGCCTACTGGGAATATGTTCCAGGGCTCAGACAATCCAAAAGACTCATCAAGCCTTACTCGTGCAAGGAAATACTTATGCTGGATAAGGCGAGTTTAAAAAAGCTTGTTGGCTTTCTCACAGGCCATTGTGGCCTGAAATATCATCTTAACAAAATTAATCTGTTCCCGGAGACAGAATGTAGGTTCTGCATGGAAGAGAATTTTCCACAAAGAAATATGTTCATCACCGGAGATGAAAGACTCTGCTTTGCTTTTAATTTACTTAATTGAGAAGTTTAGAATGGTTTCAATTTGCGTCTCTCAAACACCCGTCTCTTCTCTTAGAGGGATTCCATTGTCTGCCAGATTCAACTCCTTTGTCATTATTCACGCGCCTTGGAAAAATGGGAACCTATCAAAGCCTTTAGAAGAATTGTCTGGGCTAAAAAAAAGTGCCGAGTAGTTCCATATGAAAACCAAGCAAAATTTAAGTTAGGCCTTGAAAGACAGAAACCTAATTAACAAAATATCTTAATTAGCTCTAAGGGTTGCATGGTCTTGGAATTTGTCTTAACCTAAAAAACATCATTATTGGATTCGAAAAGAATCGGTATAGGTTTTTGTACATTCGAATCCCTCTAAGCTCTTTTGATTCTAGTTCTTCTCCTACCCGAATATGACGAATACATTTTTTCAAGCCGCAGACAAATCCACCAATCTTAGGATATTGACGAACATACAGAGACTAGCATGCATATTTGCAATAAGGACGACACCAAATGCTGGTTTGGAAGTGATTCTAAATTTGCTACCCTTGGATCTATGCTTTGACGAATCAGCTGCCCAGAGCGCCATGAGGATCGACCAAGGTTCTCTTAGGACATGCACAGATTCTGGAAATGTAATCAGGAGACGACGTTAGTTCTGAGTCCATGTCGCCCTACATGAACTTTGACATACCACTTTCCTGCTCTTTCGAACCTACGAAAATTAAATCTATATCGATATACACATACGGAACTAAGATGGATTTAGGAACAGGTGCCGGTATATTCAAATTAAGTGTACACAACTCCAATAGACTCCCTGATCATAGCTATATGTTTTATAAACTGAGGTTCTGCCAATCGCAGAAGCGGCAATTGAAATAAAATCCAGGCTTGTTCATCGCTTTTGCATATGGATTCCTGAACACAATGGGTCAACAAGAACTAAGTGTGGCAAGGAGGAGACTGTTCTTCCTCTCTAACCCAACCAGCCTAACCTAAACCGCTTCCACTTGTCGCACTTCAAATTGGTTAAGGATGTTCAATTCAAAAAGACATCTGGTCAGCTTATCGTCTCGTTTTCCTCTGCTAAAGAATATCTAAACTTCAATTTGTGTTGAACCAATAGAAAAGCAAACACTATGATGCTCTGTCTATGGTGATTGACTAATCAAGTCTCTGCAGTCAATTTGGGCACCTCAAAAAGAGAACGTTTAATAATTTCCTTTAAACGGCTAACTCGCAACGTCCACGGCCATGAAGGTAGGTACATCGAATGTGCGGGGACTCTACACCCCAGGTGCTGTATAAAATCGTAAGCATGGCCCGCATCAAAGGTACATTCCAAAACATTAGCCTACCACACGCCCCTACCGATGAGGCTGAAGATGTTTAATGCTTAAATTCGGTAAACACACATAAGTATACATAGGCGGTACAGGCTGCTAGCACAGGCTCGTTCTTTCAAATGACGGTAGGTCTCTCTGTCTTTTTAGGTTAATTTTGTTTTTTCGTTCAATTTTATTGTTGCGACGACATAGATTTCAGTTCCATTCAACTACCCTGATTCTAGTAAGATATGTAATCTTTATATCCTTACTGACAAGGGCCTTCAAATTTAGGTGAATTGAGATGTTTTGAAGAAGAAGAGATAGAATTCTCCCCGTACTATTCCCCAGACAACTATTTTTTCCATCGAACTATCACCTTACTTGTCCCATAAAAATTGAGACTTTGAAGGTTTGAAGACGAAACTTTGAAGAAGGTCAGAATAGCGCTGCATAATGGTTTCTCCATATGGACACCAAAACACTTTGTTTTTTTGGTTCTACTTCTGAGGGAGTTCTAAAACTTGCGAGATTATCTTTGAGAGTTTTTTTTAACTCTAATAACACAGGACTGCTACTTATTTACGAGGCACAGAGATCCGTTTGTTTTGCTTCTTCTTACAAAAATCAAGCAAAAAAATCTTTACCTAGCTTTAAGTCCATCAATATTGACTGGAACTTTATGCATATAATTCTTTTAAAGGCTCTGTAAAATCTTTCAATTCAATGATTTCAACAGATTGACTTTAGATAGAATTGAAATAATTTGACATTATTTTTACAGTCTTGATTAAAACAATCAGAATGCTGAAGTTAAACAGAATTCATTGAAGTCATTTAAAGTCAATTTATGAATGTATTTTGATTAATTGTAGTCATATGATGTGTTTCAATCCGTTTTATGACTTATAACTTCAAAAGACTTAAATCAATTGAATTCTTTTACTGAGTTTAATGACTTCAAATAATTGAATGCGTGCTGTTGACTTCTTCAAAGTGACTACAATGAATGCTTTCTTTTTTATAGTGACTTCAAAGTGCATGGCAGACTTTTTTTTTATTTTCAATCTAAAGTTTCAATTAAAATTATTGAATCCACATCTGCTGGTGTGACTTCAATGAATGCAGTCTTTATGATTGTATTTTTTTTTATAAACAAAATCCCTCAGCATTCAACAGAAATCGAAATAAAAGCTTAAATAATCAAATTCAAGCAAAAACATCTCTTCAATTAAAAAAAAAGGGCAAAGAAATTCCCTCCCCTCCAACCCTTAAAAATAACAAAATAAAATAAAAACAAAAGAACAGAGAAAGATGTTTAACCTTCATTTCCTCAACTGCCAGTCAACATTTCCTTCCTCGTCAATGCCAAAAAGTAGGCTTTAGTAGACCCAGGTGAACGAGCCCTTCTAAGAAACAACCTATCATCACTCAACTGTTTCAAATTGACATTTGCAAATATCCTGTTCCCAAAAAATTACCACATGGCGAGGCGGCGATGTAATAAAAACCCACCATATCTCAATTCAGCTTACCAATTTTGCAGGCACCATAAACCAAACCAAACCAAACCAAAGAAAATAAAATAATCTCATATGGTAAGGTGAGCAGCAAGCAGTCTTATTTGCGCCACAAACAAAAACCTGCCATTTTGTTAGCCATTAAAAAGTCTTCCCCATTCCGCTATTGCAAAAAAGTAAATAAAAAACAGCCCAGGAAATGTACACCGCCCGAAGTCCGCACCCAAGCTTTCATTTTCACTCAACTAAATGCCATATGTTGCTGGGAAATGTGCCAGCAGGACTTAGTTTTTGATGTATTATCCTTTACCCAAACTACTACACTACTATACTACTGCTCATCCTGGTGCTGGCCTTGTTCTTTTTCAGCTTCCTTAAATAATATATTCAGCGAGATACTTTCGGTTGGAGGGTGAGGGAACTCTTTTGTGTTGGCGCTGAGAAAACACACACAGCGAGCGAGGAGAGAGATGAGTTCCCAGATTTTTATTGGAAAGCATCCATCAATTTGACTTTGATACAAATTAAAATTCAATTCGCCTAACAGATGTGGTGGTGGCTGGATAATTTATGGCAATTTAAGGCGATCCCCAAATAGGGTAGCACAGCTAAACAATGAGGCTAAAAATCCTATCTGTCGTCTTGTCTTATTTCGTAGTGAATTGTGGACAAAATTCAATTTCTCCTCACCCTTTGTTGCGAATTGCGGCAACACCTTTGTGTGTCTGAGTGTAGGTGTAGTTGTGGGAAGGTAGCTAGCCCGTGTAACCCGCTGATAAATCAGGGGATTTACTTTTAATATTTCGAAAGGGACGTGTAGGACGTCGTGAAGGAGAAACTGCTCGATTGTCTTATCCTGGTTTAGATCTACCCAATCGTGGATGAGGTGGAGTTGCAGGCGGAGCTGCTCGAGTGGGATGTGTATTGTTGCGAGTGAAATGAAAGTGAAATTCGCTTCTTTCAGTGGTGGTTTCGTTGAAACGAAAATAGATTTACTTGCTTATAAGAACGTGGGTGGGTGGGCTCATGTCGGATTTTTGACAGTAATAGCTACGAATTTTTGGTGTTGGTTTTAACCGGAATTTTCAATTATAAAACTTGAATGAAATGTTGACAAAAAATCAAATTAATGGAGAGCGAAAGGATAGAACAAGCTACTTTACGTTTTTATTAATCTTTCTTTAAGAAGAACTTTAATTGTCTTTTTGCGGCCTTTGCGTCTTCTTGTTGTTCTTTTGACATATTCCTGCTGAAACCTTATTAAGTTTGAGAGTCTGATGTTTTGTTCATTTAAAAATAACCTTTCATTAGGTGTCCTTGAGTGTCCACAGAATTTGGTCGATAATCACAAAAATCGTTGAGGAGATCTAAATAATTAACCCTGTCAAGTATAATGGCAGATGTCAGTCCAAATTGGGTTAAAGTTTCTCAGAATTTTCGAAAAAAGTCCATCAAAACTCAACAACAGTCCAAGAAAGGAATTGTTTGGTCGAACATAACTATGCTACCCTAAGAATTCTATGACTTTCTTGTCAGAAGTGTACATTAACGACGAGGTTTTCATCCGGATTAAAGTGATCGAAACCCTCCCACTTCGATTTCCGCTCAATTGAGGCGCTCGTGCTCCAATTTTTTGGAGATGGGTTGCTCTTGTCTTTAATCTTTCACAAGCTTCTTGACTCCTGTTGCCATGCGAAGCACCTTTATTCCAAAAGGTGACAATTTGAACTCATACTTGTTATAACATTGCGAACCGTAAGTGAGCGCCAGACAAACAATAGTATAGCTTTGCTTTCAGCTAAGGGAGCATTTTTGGGTCACATAAAATGGAAAAGTTTTCCCTACGCTTAGTACTTTTATTGTAGATTTGTGGATTATGAGCCCTGCGTCTAATACGACCTTTTGTACTCCCCTACGGGTTTGGTTGACCTTAATACCCACTCCCATCAAAAAAGTTCAATCCTCACTTAAGGTGCCTCCAATCGTCAGCAAAGCATAACTTATATACTTTTGAGTCCACCACTTTTCCTACAAGCAGATAATCGAGGACAGCGGTTGCAAAGTATAGGTGGGGAAATTGTGGGTTTTCAGACTGTGCCTGAGAATTCCATCTTCAGTTTGATTTGTCAACATTTTGCAAAACACGGTTTGTAGCAGATTGTTCCCGACAAATCGACGGATCCGGTTCCAGTTGCTGTAAGACTCATCTAACAGAACAGATTTTTTTTCGTGCTCAAAAATCTAAAAGTAATGAAAGAGACATTTTTAACCAACTTAGTCGCGTAATTAATGTAAAGCAGCCTCCGAATGTTCGTCTCTGGCTTAGAGGCCTCGAAATTTGAGATACTTACTTACTTAGATGGCGCTACAGTCCGGGGTGGACCTTCGCCTCAACCAGTTCGCCGCCCAGTTTACTCGGTCTTTGGCTAACCGCCTCCTGTTGCGCACTTCAAGTTGATTGAGGTCCCCATGTTATGCGCCATCTAAGGCGATCTTCCTCTTCTGCGTTGTACCTCTAGGTTGGATTCGAAGACTTTTCGGGCCGGAGCACTGTTGTCCAATCGCTCTACATGTCCTAGCGCTCTCAGACGGCTGATCTGCACTTTTCTGACCAGGTCAATAACGCTGTACAGCTCGTTAAGTTCTCTGTTATATCTCCTTCTCCAGATCCCATCAATGCAAACGGAACCGAAAATCACACGAAGAATTCTGCGTTCAAAACGCATCCGCCTTCGATAATGTCCATGCTTCTGCACCATATAGCAGGACTGGGATGATTAGGGTCTTATACCCAAAGAAACCGCGATTTGCAAGTGTAATTCTTCGCTTGCTCTCTGCCGTGATGTTATTTACATAGTTTATAGCGAATCCAAGGTAGATAAAGTCCTTTACTAACTCGAAGTTATACCTGTCGATTGTGACGTTCTATCCAATACGTCGATGTTGTATGTCCCTTCTGGTCGAAAGCATATATTTGGGTTTGCCCTCCTTAACCGCTAAACCCATTTTACCGCTTCTGTTTCTTGGTGTTCTACCAATTAAGTATGTCAATGTCATCTGCGTATGCAAGTTTCACACAAGCCTCTGGTGTAAACTATTGCCTGATCGAAGGATTCTTAAGGTGCGATCAGACGGTCATCCAAACTTGTCATGCGGATGACAAAATTTGAATTTTAAAATCGTTCTTTAAGCTACCGAACTAATTTCCTAAACAACCAAAATTGCAGCAACATCGAAGCCACATATTCAGCTCGGTCTGAGTAGACAAGAATTACTCTAAGCGCATAAATTCCGATGCAAAGCAATATTTTGTTAAAAAAACCCCACCAAAAGTAGGCGCCGTAAAAACTCCATATGGGAGAATAATTTCGAAGGATATCCCTTATAGATTTGGTGTAACGCACTAGTAAAGGAAATTTTGGATACGCTTAATATGCTTGTATTTGTATCCTATCCAGGAGAACGCCAAAGTAGTTTTGGGTACAATTGACCGTTATACTGAAGTTTAGGGCGGATAAACGCCTTTTAAGTTGTAAACAGAGGGGGTAAGAATTTCTTGCAACGTAGACATTTCGCAGTGTTCTTGGCGATAATAGAAAGCTTTATCGAAGCAAGTGTAATGCAAGACAAGAAGCATTGCGTTTTGGAAGCATTGAATTCTACACGGTTAACTAAACCCCATCTCACAATGTTTTCAAGGTCAGAATTTAATGAGTTTAACACATTGTGCCGCTCCAATTGCACCGCAGAAAAACAGGGACAAAAGTTCTGGAACGAATATAGAGTGATTCATCGTGAGGTTTGATATTCACTCCTCCTATCAAACTGCTTTGTCATTTTTGATCAGAATCGTTTGGCAAGTCATCATGGAAAGACTCACACCACCACAGCGTGTTCAGCTCTGTCTGGAAAAACTCAATGAAAATCCGGTGTTTTATCCTAAAATGTTGGTCGGTGATGAAGCCCATTTCTGGCTCAATGGATAGTTAATGACAAGCCGTATTTGGGCTGATGTGCAACACGAAGAGTATCAAGAGCTACCCTTACATCCATTAAGAACAATGTTATTGTGTAGTTTATGGGCTGGTGGAATCATTGGTCCATATTTCTTCAAAAATGAGGCGGACTATGTGCTACCTGAAGTTCAAGCCCATGGTCTCGGTGAGCACTGGATTCGACAAGACGGCCATACAGCGCGTGAAACAATGGGTTTGTTGAGAAATCATTTTGGTGAGCACTTAATATCACGTTTTGCTACGGTAAATTGGCCGCCTAGATCTTGCGATATCACACCTTTGGACTATTTTCTCTGGGAGTAGGTAAAGTCTCAGGTCTTCAGGAATAAGCCAGCTACGATTGAAGCTTTGAAAGTCAACATTATTCGTGTTATTCGCGAGATACCAGTCGCTATGCTCGAACGACACGCTTAAAATTGAACCTTCCTTTGGACCTTTACTTTTTAAAAAGTAAGTGCCATGATTTGTTCTTTTAACCGATAATGCAACTTTTAAGTTCACTTTAAAATTTATGTGTTTTATTTTGCATTATAAATCAAACCTCATGATGAATCAGCCTTTATAAGTGGATTGGATATTGGATTAGAGGTTGAAGACAAGAGGCTGTTCATAAAAATGAGAGGAAGAGAGTCGGAGACAAACTGGAGTCATTGCATTTTTGCGCAGAATATCGGACTCAAGCAACTTGTATTAAATTGCTCAAATTGCCAAACTCAAATGCCCACGAAATATGAATCGGAAAAATCTTTGTTTGCCCAAGCTGGTGGTGAGATAGACCCAAGTCACCAGCGGAATTTTTGCTACAAAACCATACTGCCGAGGGTCATTTAAGAGCTCTCGTAATTCAAGAAATTTCATGATCTGAATATTAATCAGAGTTTCCATGACTTAAGTGACTTAAGTGCAAATAATTTTTTTTTTTGAAAATGCTATAAAAAAAAACTACTGAATATTTTCTCAAATTTATTTTTTTATTTGAAATTACGATCCTTCCGGTTAATAATGGAAAATAATTTCATTCAAATGGCTGCCTCGGCTGGCCATGCACGATCGGTCCAATTTTTAGCACATTATCGGATTGTGTGCAGCTGTATTTCACCAATGGATTCACGAATATTGTCCATTAAAGCGTCAATTGTCTCTGGCATGTCGGCGTAACACTTATCGTGTACGGCACCCCACAAATAATAGTCCAACGGTGTCAAATCGCAGCTCCGCGGTGGCCAAACGACATCAGCTCTGCGGCTGATAATGCGATCTTCAAAAACAGGGCGCAAAACATCGAGTGTAGCTTCGCCGTCCTGTTGAAACCAAATGTTGCCAATATCCTCCTCTTCAATTTTTGTGAACAAAAATTCGTTCAACATGGCCCGATAACGATCGCTCGACGATCGCCCGATATCGATCGCTCATTTTCGAAGAAAAATGGCCCAATTATGCCTCTGGACCAAAATCCGCACCAAACAGTGACTCGTTTTGGGTATATCGGCTTTTTGTGCCCCAAATGCGACAATTTTGCTTGTTTACATACCCGCCAAGATCAAAATGAGCTTCATCTGAAAAGATGATTTTTCTTGGCAAAATCTGCATCTTCTCTAAGTCGATCGCAGGCCCACTTAGCGAAGCGAAAACGCATTGGATGGTCAGTTGGCTTCAACTCCTGAACCAATTGGACTTTGTATGGCGTCATACCAAGGTCTTTATGCAAAATTCGTCTCAATGATGTCTCCGAAATGTTCAATTGTTGAGAACGACGGTGAATTGATGAACACTTTCTGCCACAACAGCAATTTTCTCGGGTGCACGCACTATTTTTGGTTTTTCACGCTTTGGTTTATCGATAAGGATAAGGATGCCAGTTTCTTTCACTTTTTTCACAAGATAACGAGCATACGGAGCTGACGGTGCTTCTCTTCTTCCAAAATCCGTACGCAATTTTCGCACACATTCTGCAACATTATCATGATTTTCAAAGTAATGTCGCAATATTTCCCAGCGTTGTTCAAGCGTATACACAACCATATTCGTTCAGCGGAAGGACAAAACTAATTATCTGTCAAATCAGACATGAGCTAAGTGTTACCATTCGCGAAATAAGCAGTAGTTGAAAAGAAAACGTTAGATGGCGGACTCTATACATAATCGTCCGACGATGTTAAAGGCGATAGTATCTCAATACCGCATTTTTCCTTTTAGAGGAATATTTCGAATAAAAAATATTAGAAGCTCAAACAACCTTTTTTCTGACTCAGAAGTATAAATTTGAACATTTTATTACTCAAAAAGAGAGTAAATTTTAGCTTCAAGCCCTTGTGACCCATGAACCAATGGCCGGACATAACTAAATCCAACTACAACTTCCTAATTTAATAACAAATTTCGGGGGTCGAGCGACGGCCAACTTTGTATCAACATTTATATACCCCAACTAAGGGTGGATTTAAAAAAAAATAAACAAACCCAGCATGGTCCCATTTTGATGTGACACATTTAAGTGCGGCCATGTTCCTCTGGCAAAAGTCAACTTTATAATTTCCCCAACAAGCAGTCGAATTAAGTCGCCATAATCCTGATGGATCCTGTCATTTCCCACGCCATAATAAGTTCATCGGTTACGATTCATAAAACTCACATCTGTATCCGTGCATGTTTGGTGCGTCTGTCCGACTCAGACACAAAATTCAGCATACACTCGTAAACTCGATTATGACTTGCCGCGCTTCGTCGTGCATAAATCGTTCCTCGTCTCGTACTCGTACTCGTACATAAAACGACTGCACAGCACACCCAACAGAGAGACGGAGAGAGAGTGAGAGAGCGAGCGAGTTTATAGTATATCCTACGTGACTAGATAAATGGGAAAGTGGGGACGGATAAAGCTATCCAACATTGGGACTAACTAAAGTTCTTGAATGTCGGAAAACATTTGGATATATATATATATTTTTTTTTATTCTGGCAGTGATTTGGTAAGGTACAGCCACTTCGCCTCATCACACCCACTCGAGAGGCCAGCTACATGATTGGGAATTGATTTTCAATAGAAAATCACAATGTATGAATGTGTTGGTGGTAGTGCCAGTGGTAGATGCAAAAATTGTGCAAAATTCTGCAATGGTAAGCTGTTTCGACCAAAATCACTCCCTGCTGACTGTCGCTTTGCATTACAAGCCATCTAACCATGACCAACAAAAAAAAAATAAAAATTTCCCAACCAACCTATGCTGTGCTCCATTGAGTGTCTGAATTTGCAGATAAAAGTTTTTTTTTTCCTTTTTTTTTGCTGCTGCAGATTTGAGTTTGAGCTAAAAATACAAAGTTGAATAGAGCTAAATATGTCGTGATTTAAGGGTGCGGGTGGAGGTGGGTGTAAGGGGGTGGGCTCTGAATGAATTAATTTCCGGAGAATTTTATATATTTTGCTTCCAATTGAAAATACAAAAAATAAATATATCTTATATCAAAATTTAGTGTGGGCTGGTATTAGTGTTTTTTTTTTTGTATTGAATGGAGAGGTGGATTACGTTACGTGTGATTCATAGTAATTGGTTCTTGTGTGCTTTTTATGTTGAGGATTGCTAACGTATAACTGAAGGCGTATCATTATGTTGTTGCGCCATTGAAGAGGTTTGTTTTTATTCATGTTTGAGATTTAAATTTACATTTTAGGGGTATCGGGGGTGGGTTTTTCTATGGAAGACTTGAATAGCATTACGAGATTCAATATTCTATATGAAATGCTAGTGCCATGCAATCGGGAATTAAAGGTTACACGCCTCCTGTTTTAGATCAATTGAATGTAGGGATTAAGTTATGTATGGGTGAAGGAAAGCATGCCCGATGACTGGACCATTAGTTCTATATGCTACATCTACAAGATAGATGGCATATCCGTGGTAATTATTGCATTATCCATTGTACTGTGTGAACTTCTCAAACCCTGCTAGAACATATTAATCGGTACTTTCCAATGTGGGGTCTGTCCCGGGCGATCTCACGGCTATCAAATGTTCATACAAAAGCTAATCCTAAGAAGATAAGGTTAGGAGGATGCCAGATGCTAATTTCACCCGGAAGCAGTGAAGGCCCATTATGACTACCCTTCGATCTGTTGAGGAATAGTTTTATGTCGGATAGAGGTACCCTAGCCAAGTCGTCAAAACTTTCAAAAAACCGTGCTCCCATGAGCGGCGTTCCTGTAGAGCTGGGCAGTGGCATAGAAGATATTTCCCACGGACTCTATTTTATCTTCGTCTATGCAGTTTCTGCCGAAGTCATTTGCAAAGAGCCCTAGACTTTTAGCCATGTTTCTGATGATGCAGTGTCCGGTTAATACCCCGACGAGCATCCGGATTTGACTTCAGTGAAGAGAGACTAGGGACTTTGATGTTTTGGTGTCATCATCAGGCCACAGAATCCGGGTTACGACGCAACCACTGGTATTGCTCCATTGTTCCTTATCCAGTTGTTTGGTGACGCCGTCTATAAAAGTCTTAGCTGTGTTGAAAGGCTGTCCGCCAGTAGTGGGTTCTGATATCAGAGCCGTATCAGGCAAATTAGTCCGCTTTTTGGTTCCCTTCCACTCCAACGTGTCCAGGAACCCATCAGAGTAAAACTGAGTGATGACGATGACTGGGGTCTTTCCGTCTAAGAGTAGACAGCCTCTGGGCTTCAACCGACCGAAAGAGCGGCGACATCATCTGTATAAGCTTGTGTGTAGTTTCCAGGAAGATCAAGGGAGATATTATGGCGCAATAGCTACAATCTGCTTCGCTTATCAGTTGCACATGCTATCAAAGGTCGCCCTCAATCTCGACGAAAATTCCCAGAGCGTACTCCCTCCGGAGCCCGTTAATCATTCTCTGAACATATTTTTATTCAGAATTGCAATTATTTCAGAAAGGTAGAGGTGGATATACAGGTCTTTTATTGTGAAACCGGCAACAACTCCCTCTTGGGTTAAAGATCAAACATACCTCGTTGCGTCTGTCCGGTATCAAGTGTTTTAAGCCTAGATTGACGTCAATTTCATTAGACAATCGACCCATTTATATGGTTAAGAGATTGGTGTAAATTTTTAACCGCACCTGTTAAGCTTACGCTAGCAACTCATTAAGTCTCTACTTTTGACCCTTTAAAAAGTAAGGGCGACTGTGATAGACACCTTTAAAGTATTTGGTAAAGTCCACAAACAAACCTTTCTCCTTTGAATGTGTTTCTTCTTGGCGGCCTTACCACAAATATTTAAGCTATGCTCCCGATTAGCTCAGATCTTATTGTTGGCGATTTTAGGGTTTTGATTGTTTCTAGTCAAGCAGACAGCCAGTCTATAAAGATCACGATAGTTTTACCATCTACCAGTTTCATTTCGCTCCGAATATAATTTACTGGTTCCGCAGGTCGACATTGAGCTTGAGGCAGTTTAAGAAAGTGTTGTAGGTCTCGACCCTAAGGCTCGTGTAGTGCATAGACGATAGTCAACCTACCTGTGACCTAGGGCTTTTAACAGGACTATAAAGCGACCGTCGCCTCTATTATTTGGTCCCGGACATTCAGTTTCCGATTGAGTTACCTGTTTAAGCTTTTAATAGTTGAGCGAAGATTAGCATTATGTTCGTATGGATAGTGGTTTAATGCTGATTCCATTAGGTCTTTCATTGAATGGATATCCCGAAATTGCTTTAGCAAGGTCGCTAGCATAGGCTTGGACTTTGTTGAAAAGGCCAGGTTTGAGCGAATAGAGAGGGCTAATTCTTAATTATTACCTGGAAAGTGGGTTTCAAGTAGTACAGGTCTTCCGCAGGAAACTGGGCATGACAGAGAATCTCTATTACTGTCATCTGTTCATACAGAAATATCCGTTATACTTTTTATAGATCTTTAAGCTTTCTTTATAAATTTTTAAAGGTTGGTTTTTCGAATAGAGTGAATAAATAATAAATCGTGAAAATTTATTTTGAAAATAATGGTTCAGTTCGGGAATTTTACCGCAAAATTTTGTTCAGTGATGAGGCTCATTTTGGGTTGAATGGGTACGTCAACAAGCAGTATTTGGAGCGAAGAGAATCCACATGAGACCCTTGAAACGCCATTGCATCCACAACCACCACTGTTTGGTGTGCTCTATGGGCTGGTGGAGTCATTGGGCCATACTTCTTCCGAAATGATGCTGGAGAGTCAGTTACCGTTAATGGAGACCAGTATAGAGCCATGATAACCGACTATTTTGTTCCCGAATTGGATGGCATGAATGTGGATGAGATGTGGTTCCAACAAGACGGCGCTACATGCCGCACAGCGCACGTCACAATCGATTTATTGAAGGAAACATTCGAAGAGCGCATAATTTCGCGGAATGGACAAATGTCCACCAAGATCGTGTGATTTGACACCATTGGATTATTTTCTTTGGGGATATGTGAAGTCGCTCGCCTACGCCAACAAACCAGAAACGTTAGGGGACTGGGTAGCCAACATTCGTGGCGTTATTGCCGACATACAGCCCCAAATGCTTGAAAATTGGACCTCTAGACTTGTCTTTATTCGAACCAGCCGCGGCGGCCACCTGCCCGAATTCATACTAAAACATTAATGGCATAAAATTATCCTTCCAATAAGGCCAAATTGATCGACATTTAAACGATTTTCTTGTGTTTTATTTCAATTCGAAGTTCTATACCTCTAAAAAAAAACACCCTTTAGTTGTCCCAGTCGACCGAGGCTCTAGGAGACTTGATTTTATTTAAGTCATTTGTACTTGTCTTGAGGAGTGCAGATATATTGTTGAATATTCCTTACGCCAGCTGCCCGGTTAAGACTTGACTCTGGATAAGGCTGTCTAATGTTTAAGTTCTTCTATCTTCATCTTAGTGATAAATTCCAACCTCAAACTGATTCTCAATGAAATTTCGTAAATCCATTCCATTGGTTATTAGTCTTGCAAAGTTTTCCGCAGGTGGGTAGTAATTTCTAAGTCTTTCAGCCCCACTCCACCCTTAATGATTAAATAATTTATCCAGAGACAAAATTGCTTCGCTATTTGCGTTTCAATTTCCAAGTCTATTTAGGCAAAGATTTCATTCCCCGCCAGACATGAATTTCCATGAATTGATTTTATTCAAAACAAGTGGGAATTGTAGAGCCTAATTACCCTGTCCCTAATTTTAAGTTCATTTTATCGTGTATTTTTGGGTAATTACTTGTAAAGTTTTCTTCACCTCCAAAATGCCCATCCCAGGAGTGAACAGATTTCCAAGAAAAACATCCGCCAGGTGAGCTTCACCTACAACGTTGGCGATTGTAACTAAAAAAACTGGTGGACCCCTTCCTTCCTGTCGTTCGTTTTACAGGATAATAGAATTTGCGTTCCGGGCGTTTTCCTTGGTAATCCATCCCTAGCGGTGGATAATGCAAAAATACAAATTCATCCCTACCTACTGCTAAATTATTCGTTAGATACGATCCAGAGTATCTATATTCGCAATTTCATTAAAAGTTGTTTAACTGTTCTAGCTGTTCGCAGGTACAACACACACGCACGGGTGCCCAACAGGCCAGAGATAAAATTCCCAAAACCATACAGCAACTCATTTATCATTGTGACCGGAAGTGGCAAAGCATTTGCTACCCAAACAAGCGCTATCAAGTATCAACCCTGAAAACCGAAAAAAAAAAAAAACCTTGTACCTTGTATGCTTCCCGCTTCCCGTTTCGAGTCCGAATCTGAATCTGAATCTGTATCTGTATTTGAGTTTGAGTTTGAGTTTGAATTTAAATTTCATTGCAGACAGCTACAACATTGAGTCAACTTAGCATATTGTGCTTAATTGGTTGCCAAGAGACTCCGAGGAACAGAGGAAGTGATATCAATTATTCCCAAGTACTTGTACAAAGTCATTCTCGTATTCTCGCACCTTTATTGTCGCACTGGCTTCTCCAATTAAGACGGCACCACTGCATTGAATGTTGGTCAAGGTTTCTTTTCTCGGGCTGCTGCTGCTGGTGGTGGTAGTGGTAGTGATGATGGTGCACTTCCAAATTCGTCCTTAATAGAAGAGAGTAAGAGTCATCTAGCCAGATGGGGCTTTGTTTAAAAAAAAAAAAAGAAAAACCTAACAACAAGAAAAGAAATTGTAATTCCTGTCAGCGAGGAAACACTTACTGCAGCTACCTTATCTACCTTCCCGTCGTGGTGGACTAGTGAGTTTGTGAACAATATTTATGCAAACTATGCATAAAAAGTCCTTTTGATAAGTGTGGAAGGGAAGGTCGGGCGGAGGAACAGCACTTTTCATGCGTTTTACATGACATTGTCATGTCAAAAATGCTGGATTTGTATAATTTTCTGTGAGTGACATCTTACTTGGAAAGCATGAGAAAAAGGAGAAGAGCAAAAAAGGAAAGGTTCATAAAGCGAGTTTACAAAAGTAACATGGAAAATTGAAAAGTTTCCTCCTGTTGAAATGGCATTAGGGTTAGTTGGAGGAATATTTAAGTGTGTGTGTGCTTCAAATTGAATTTTAAACTTAGTGAATAGAGAGTTGTTGTAACCGAGGGAGGGGGTGGTCTTCAGGAAAGCTTATTACCAAATGGATGTGGGCGGATGTATGACTAGGAAATTGTGTGTTTTCAATTACCTTCTGGTGGGAAAAATGTTCCATCGCAACAGCCTGGTCCCTGTTACACGTGGAGAATTGAGGCAAGACAATGGAAATGTAGTAGGCTTGTCTAAGCATTTGTTCTCGAATGGTAAATGGGTTGTACATTTTGTCGCATCCCTCGCATTGATATTGCCTCGCACATTTTGACATCTTGTGTACAAACAGTAAAATCCACGTGATGCCAGATTGTAGGGGGTAAACTGGTGGAGAATTGGAGCAACCTTTTCCTAAAATAGAATAATCCGGGTAAAGACCAAAGACACATGTTGGGCGGCGGCCTTAAAATGAAGCAAATTATTTCTTCATATTGCGGTTTGAGTTTATTTCTTACTTGAAAGTTGTTTAACATTTTAACAAATTTAGTGCAGAATCAAGAAGTATTTGGAGGCAAAGTAGATGCTGTTATAATGCGCTAAGGTTAACAAGAAAAAAAAAATGGTCTCTTGGATGCCTTTTGGACTCACATTGGGCGCCAATTTAAAGCATTTAATTAATCTACAAAAATATAAGCCATTTAGTTGAATTTATGTAATAAACATTAAAGATGACGGTCGGACCGTCTTTAGAAATCTTTGTCATAAGAGACGTAAAAGAAACACTTTTTTTTAGTCTTTTGGAAGAAACAGCGGAAAAAAGGCAAAAGATTGTCGAAGATCCTGCACTTAAAAAGTGTGCCCAGGTGTTGAACCCATTCAAGAGGCTTATTTGCTTAGAACTGACTAACAATAAATCACACGTTTCGGCAGCACGTATTGGCTTAATCTTCTTTCGATCTATCGAAAAGTTAATGATCAGGATTATTGGGAACATAGCCCTCCCACTGTATGGGGTAATGTCCAATATTGATGGGGCTCGTAGGGTGAATTCTTAAAACATGGCAACACCAACAGTGCCGGTCTCGCTTCGATTTTTTCCGGAGATGGGTTGTTTGACGTGAAGGTTTTCTCGGATTTTGGAATATCTATTTCGATCAAGTCATCTTCAACTCAGCTGTTGTTATTTTGCCCTCATACTTTTTGTGAGCTTTGGTAATCGCCGGATGTACAACTGCGGTGTAGAGCTTTCCTTTCAGCTTAAGGTGCATTTTTCGATTCGTCTACCCTACGCTTACCACATGATTGATGTCGTCACGATTGCTTCGCTGTTGATCATAGTTCCCAGAAATGTTTTCTAGGAATAGGTCGCAATGGAACAGAGAATGGGCAGTGATACTCTGTGTTCTGAGTATCAAAATGGTTCTGCGAAATTTGCTCTGAGCACATGCCACCGACAATTTCCATAAAAACATTTTGATAGAATTTGGAAGAGTTTTACAAACATTTGCGTTTCGGCGATAAGAATGCTGCCCAACTTGTGCAAATGCCTTCATTGTAATTCGGAATAGAAGCAAAGTTTGATCACAAACATGCTCTGTCGAAACTGAAGCTCCATTTCAATTTTGTTTTTAAAATAATCAAACGATAGCATTTTAGCAGTAAAAGAAGAGTTGTTCGTTAGATCAAGGCGACTCTAACAGGAATTGTATCCACTTGTATTCTTTTGTCGTAGGTTGCTACTATTCGATGGAACGCTCAGGCATAGCTACTAGTCCATTGTGCTGCCATGTAGACACCTTACATTAATGTACTTAATTTAACTTCTTAATTTCGAAGAAAGATATGAACGAGCTTTAGTGATGTTCAGAAGACTCCACACTAGCCCCGAAAATCCGCCACCTGATGCCAGCAAAAGCCTTACAACTGCAGAGAAAGTGTTCTGCTGTGTCATCCTCCTCGCTTAAGCAGGACAGGTGGTGGTGTCGTTCAAGCCCAACACATTTAAGTGTTTAGCAAAAGCTTGGTGGCCCGTAGGCCTGTAGTCGATTCTCCAGGGAGATAGAAGGAGGGACCCACGCAAATGTCCGGACGCAGTAGTTTGGTCTGTCTGTATTCTTACAGTCGCGCCAACGAATCTTGTTTTCAGGAGAAACTTAAGTATCAATGGAACACGTGACTTCAGATGCAGGCAGGCCCAACGCAGGTTTGAACCATGCTTAGCAAGCAAATCGAAGATTTCATTCACTTCCCTGGATGCCAGTGTGACAAGATACACTGTTTTTAGCCTTCCGACCAAATTCAGAAAATGTTTGAGCTCTTGCGTTTAGTAACTAATTTATTGAGAAATAATTTAACTTATTGTCACTGACATAGTGACAAGCACCCGAATTTGGCTGGTTTAAATGAGGCTATGGTCTTATTTTTTTAATATCAGTAGTGGGCCACAGATTAGCATAAAATTTACAGAAAGCATAACCTGCTGGTGTTGTACCACTCTCCCTTAGCAAAACTCATCATCCGTAAGGATTTAAGCTGTGTTTAAGTCAGATAGTAGCTGAGTGTCAGCTAAAAGTATATCCAAATTAGAGCCGCATCTGGCCCGGCGATATGCTATTTTGTTTCCTTCCATCCTTAATGTATCCGTGAACCCAGCAGAGTTGTTTTGAGTAAGGCCGTACCAGATAAATCTGAGTACCAGAAGACTACCTTATCGCGTACAGCATGTGTCAGATTGGAGTACTGTCTTACTGTTCATGAAATGGTTACTTAAATCGCCGGTAGTTTCATCGCAAGGACTGCCTAAGCAGAACTCCTAACATCGTAGATCTTAGTTTGGAAAACATTACAGTAATCCGTTTGCTCCTTTTCCAATAACATATCAAAGATTTGCTTCGTCCACATTACTGGACTTGTGTAGGTTCTTCTAGGTGCCCGATCATACTTTAATAATCTTAACGGTTGGCCCGCCTTTGAAAGGTGTTTTCCCTTGACACGATAATCTCCAATTCCGAAAACACTGCTTTCAGTTATTCAGATCAAGAACTATCGCACCTTCGGAGTGTTGGTGTTTACAATGTTTTTTTTAGAGCTGTGAAATCACCCTTAAAATGAGCTCATTTTCAGTCTCACTTTAGCGGCAAGACGCTCCATTATTTCTTGTCTTTTCGTGAAGGCATTGCTTACCAACTCGACATCAGAAATGTCCTCTTTCTAACTTAAGCATTTGAGTTCCGTAATCAGAACAGGCCCCTTCAGAAGGTCATAAAACTCCATCTTCACAGAGTTTTCAGCCTCGCAAGTAGTAGCCGGTATGTGGGCATATTAGCCTTATTTTTTAAAAAGTGTTAAATAGCAAAGTTCGCTAGCAAGGGTCTGGTCTTTCTTATTTAAAAAATAAAAAAAATTATAATAAATAAAAATTAATGCTTTATCTTTTCTTTTTTCTTTCAGGTAAGTTCAAAGTTGATTTCAATAATTTTTCGTGAGTATGCTTCAAATAAAATGGAAAAAAAGAACTCAATATATTTATCTCTAGTTTTTTTGGTAATAAACGCATCTAAACTTCTAACGAAAAAGATAGAAAGGTTGATAAGTTGGTATGGCCGCATGGCACATGTGAAGTGATCTTTTCTGGGAGGTTTAACTAAATCAGTATATTATTTCTTGACTTATTTATAAGCTTGTCATCTACCTACCTTTATTTGTAGATACTTTCATTACTTTTAATTTGCTATATGTTATTTCTTCTGTTGTTCAACGAATACACAAAGTGCCTAGTTTTGAGAATAATTTTAAAAGACTTTTGCATAAGTCTCGTTAGAGTTAGTTCATGACTGCCTGTTAGGTACACTTCCATGCACCTCAAGATAAGGCGGTTAGTGAGCCCCTTCGATGCATGCTTACCTCTTATTATTGAAAGTTCAAAATTACCCTTCAGGCGACCTTTTCAAATCAAGAAGGGTTCTAATTTTCTAAATTTCGTACAATAAAATATAACGACGAGGGATCACAGGTAGATCTTTTGCCAACCTTAGGCTAAATTCTACAAGTACCTTTTATCCAGACAATTACATCGTTGGCTTTGCAGTACTTCTGGGTTTTGCAGCTCATTTAATCGTGTCATGTCTAAATTTTTTGATAGGCCAAATAGTTTCTGCGGTTAATGTAAACAGGTAAAACGAGGCTAAGGATACGCACTGAGCGGCAAGTGGCCATATATTGAGCGATTAATTATGAAAATGTAATTGTCAATAGCTGTTAGCCGCAGTGTTTTACTAGAAAGTAATTTGAATATTTACAAAATTATATAAAGTTTACACAAAGAGTATTTGGTGTTAAAATATTGTTAGATAAAATAAATAAAAAAAAAAACTCACCTGAACAATAAGACTTTTCTCCAACTTCACTTGACAGTTTGTCGGTAATGTTTTAGTTTTTTAAATCTTTGGGCCTGTAATGCCATTATGAAGGAAGGCTTTGAACTTTTTCTGATGTTTATTTCTTGCCGCTTTACACTGCACTAAAATAATTGAAAGCTAAGCGACGCCGCTCAGCGATAGCTGCTCGGCAATTGCTTGGCTACAACCATATAATTTTATTCGTTTTAATTTGTTTTGCCGCTCAGTGCGTGGCCTTCGACTTCAATTTTGAGGGGTTGACATCTCGTTTAACGTCGCTTAATATTTTGAACTGGATTTGAATTTACTGTGGTACACAAGCAGCGTCTTCCAATCAGAAGTTTTAGCTGTTATAAGGGCGGGAGAGCTCAACGCACAGCAAATCTAAAATAACCAGGAGCAGAATGCTTAAATCATTGTGAAGTCACAACCGAGTGAAACTGAATTAGGTGTAATACCATAGAGTATATTATGAGCCAGCTATCGAACTGGGTAAGCGAGCTAGTAATTGTGAATGGCGAATACATCAAACCACCCCTCTGCGAATTCAGTGGTATTTTAACTGAAGAATCTGTATGAGATGGCTAACCTGAGATGGTCGAACCTTTGTGCTCATATGGTATCCAAAACACTTGGCCTAATTTCGATTTGTTCGAAGATCTAAAAAAAAAAACATAATTTTAAACCAGAACCGACTGCAGGGGTACTTTTCCACACCCCGTGAGGAAATTGCCTTTTAAAGAGATTCGCCAAAAAGCAGCATGGACTAACATTGATACCTGCAGTTTCTGCGGGCGACCTAAAAGTCGTGAGTATATCGAGCAGATGCTGTGGAAATGTTAGTTAATATCGCGTAAACGCAAGAAGTTTCTTTGAAAATATATCTCTGAACATTTAAAAAAAAATAAAGCATCTTCCAACATAGAGGAAGTCTTCTGTTTTTTATGAGGGAAGTATTTAGGATTTTCATGTGGCTGACAATGTCGACCTCAAAGGGGGGAATTTAAGCCTAAGAGACGAGTGACTTCCCTAGTGAATGTCACAACGTCCTTAGTTGCAGTATTTCTGAATTCTGCTAATGTTCGGAAGTCGTTATTGAATATCCGTCGTCTTCTTCAATCAAGGGCCAAACAATCACAAAGAATGTGTTCCGAAGTTTCATCATCCTCTAGACAGAACTAACATTCAGTCTCTGGGCACTTTAATTTTGTTGAGATGATGATATCTGAGGCCGTAATGGTCCACCCGCTTCCTAATAGTAGATAGTAGATAGTAGAATTTCTTTGTAGGGGAATTAGGGCCTAATTAATCTATTGGACTTTCTTAAACCCGGTACACTCTCTCAGTGGGTTCAGGCGAAGTTGTTGTTCCCAATCGTTAATTAACCTTAAAGCAGCAGTCCAATTGACTTTGCAGTAGGTTTCTGGTCATGAGAATGCAGATTCTGATCCAGCTCTAACCAGCTCGTCTACAAATTCGTTGTTTGCAATACCTTGGTGATCAGGTACCCATCCAAGTTGGACTTTATTGTATTTGGCTAGGTTTTGCAAGTCATCATACCTGGACTTCACTGTCACAGAATTAACAGTGTTAGATGATAGTGCCTGTAGTGCTGCTTGACTATCCGAGAAGATGTGAATTCTGACACCTTTAATTCCTTTTCGGGAAATAAATTTTGCGCAGATCTCAATGTCATGGATTTCCGCCTGAAATACCGTGGGACACATTCCCATGGGTATCGAGACTTTGATGTTGGGTCCAAAGACACCAGTTCCAACTCCAGTTTTCATTTTTCATCGGTCGCTGTAGCAGATCAGACTTGTCGGATCTAGTGTCCGAACACCATTTGGCCACTTAGAACGGTCTAATATTTCAACATCGAATTTATTCCCAAACATGCAGCAGCTTCTGCAAATTATTTGCCGTTGTCCGTTCAAGTACTTTGGGCCGCATACGAGATAATGGGCCTGTCCCTCATTGTATACAGCCATGGACCATATTTAGGGAGTACAAAACATAATTTCGTTTTATTAGCTTAAGCACGATCTATAGATCCCATAGAAAAGATACCTAACGGTGTAAAATCTCTTGATCTGGTGGCCAATTGACGTCGCCAAAACCTGAAATTACGCGACCAGGAAACTTCTCACGCAATAAAGCCATAATTGACTGTAACCGTCTGTCAAAAAGTGGCTATGTTTTAATCACCACTTTTGTAGTAAGTTTAGGTAATTTTAACGCGTTGTTTGATTGTTAAGCTAAATTATGACACTTCAAATGACAGCTGAGTTTGACAGATGTCAAATGCCAGCGCTACCAACTTGAAACCACGAAATTAATGACCCGAAACTTGATATAATTTGAGTTGGGGTGTTGGTAGACCACGTTTTTCTCGTCTAAACTATAGAAATACCTATTTACTTAAGAACTGGGAAGCAAGCATATGAATATTATTTACAGAAAGAAGAGTTGCTCTTACTATTTTCCCATGCCCATGTTCTTCTAATGCAGCCGTGGACTCTATTTTACTATTTTATATCATGCAAGGCTTATCTCTTGACATTTATAACAGACTTGCATCTTCATTTCAATTTCATTCGACTGCTCCTTTCAATCCTAAACACATTTACAAGAGAGCAAATCCATTTGCAGTTGATTCTTTGCATCACAAAAAGAAAAATGGAAGAAGAACCGACTGCAAATCTATTTCCCAGGCGATACAAGAAAATCAATTTCCCGCAAAATTCACAAAACTTCATTTTGATTACCAATGGATTTTCTGGGAAAACATCAAGTGTCACATTTCATTTTACAGAATTATGCTTCACTTTGGAATCGAATGACATTTCCTTCTTCCCTATTTGTGTGTGTGAATTCCATGATTTTGGGTGGGAGGGAAACCGAAACAGCATTTCAGTAGTATCTCGTCTCATATAAATTTTGGACAGAGTTTAGATACTTAAAATTCACTTGGCGTGTGTGCACAGAACACAATCACATGACATGACTTCTTGTGGTGGCGTCGACGTCGACATCGGTCGTCATCATTGTCATCAGGTATGTCTTCACGTCACACGCTGAAAATCCGATACGTGGAGTAGTCGGACTGCAATTGTGAATTCTGTTCACTTTTGATGTTGATTACGCCGGGGATGTCGTCGTCGTCGTCGTCGTCGTCGTCGGTCGGGGAGAATTTCCTTCTGTTTTTTTTTTCTGTGGAAAAGAATAAGCTAAACTTTGAATGAATGAACTCTCGCGACGATGTTATATCGCTGTGAACTCAATTTATAGAACACTTTGTTGTGGTGCGACAACTGTGTAGCTTCCGGTTATCGATAAGAGACATTGTTGTATTTAGTTTTGGATCGTTCGTAAAAAGCAACTCTCAGATTGTGGCAAAGCAATTTCTCGTAAAACAGTGATTTATGTGTTTTTTTTATTTTTATTTTTAT
Organism: Ferdinandea cuprea; assembly: GCA_963576555.1. Classification (NCBI taxonomy): domain Eukaryota; kingdom Metazoa; phylum Arthropoda; class Insecta; order Diptera; family Syrphidae; genus Ferdinandea; species Ferdinandea cuprea. Next base: position 81,591,956 of record OY754961.1, on the reverse strand, counting down.
TTTTGCGATGTAAAAATAACTAAATCAAGGAAAGGGAGTCGTTGTCGTCGCCGCCGTCATTGTGATAAAGTGGCAGCACTAATGGATTTATATTGCCTAAATTGGGTAAGGCAGTAAATTGAAGGAAACAACACCAAAATATTGGTGTAGTAAATCAATATGAATCGATGGTAATGGTTTCAGCTTTCTTTCGCTTGTAATTAGAGGTGATTTGGTGATTGGGTCAACGCCCGTGTTGAATTTATTACGATGTCGTGGTTCGATGGCGGGATTAATTTATTTTAATGTATTTAGAAATTTGGAGTCGCCTAGGGAAATGTGCGGTTAAGGGCGAAGCTGCTTTGGGTGAAAACATTTAGTGTGCATAATCTGTCAGGGGTTTAAAAGTCGCTTATCAATTTCGGTTTTATTTGAAATGTATTTTTGACTTATACTCTATTCACAGCGCACTGAAATCTGAGGTTTCCACAAAAAGATTTCGAAATCTCGTTAAAGCATTCGCACGTTTTGTTTGACGTTTCAGTCGGCCTTGGGAAAATAAAAGCGAATCCACTATAAGCTAACAATGCTTATATCCTCATATAATTCGCGTGATCATCGTTCAAGAGACGGGTAAGCTGCCTCTTAGGTGACTTGCTTTCGACTTGTAACACAGTTGAAAATCTGTCAACTGCTTTGTGGAACTTGTAGAATGTGTTAAAAGGTACGTTTGCTTCGACAACCTCACCATTGCAACCGGATTCTGAGGAGGTTTCATCGAAACCTGTTTGGAATGAGGTTTGGAAATCTGAAAAATGTGGGAAACCTCATGATTTCGATGGAGGTTTCAGGAGTTTGTGAAAAGAGTGTTAAGCAAATATGCGGAGATCTAAACTATTCGAATGGCTATGCATTCATAATATTTTGGAGGAGTCGAAGTATATGTGTCTGTGGAGACAGACAATCTGCACTTAATCCTTTAACCTTGAACCAATGTAACCTGTGTTGTGCCGGCCAGCATTCCTTAGACACAATATTCTACTGCACGATTCTTCGGTCTGCCAGATAAACCAAAGTAGTTCGACTAAATGTCGGTGCCGAAGTCTGCGGCATTTCGCTAAAAAAAATTAGTGGTCATTCTTATAGGCCACCATTCTTTTGCCAGTCACCTAAATGTGTTATGATTAAGTAAAACAACTATCTACGAGGCGTGTATTTCCTCTTTGTATCTCCTACCTCTGTGCCATTGGTCATTTCTGAACATCTAAAGAAGGTATTGATTGAGCCGTGCTTCAACGTAGTAACAAAAGTTTTAGATAAAAAAAAAACACACTTAATAGTATTTACTCCCGTTTGGTACCTGCTTCGATTTGTGCGAAAGGAGTAGTCTGTTTGTCGGTCTGTTGTCTGTCTGTTGCTTATTTATTCTGGCTTCTCTACAGTTAGTATCAATTTGAAACGCCAAAACTTAATGAGACCTTCTTTGTTTAACTATTTTTGGGACACCTTTTTTTAGTAGACCTCACGTAGGTTAGCTTTGACCATTTTCTTCTAATGCTGCCCCTTGGCCAAAAACGATACAGGCCTTTACTTCTTCGAAAGCTTGAATGGCTTAATAGAGGTGGTCTTGTCATTTTTATGGCCTTAAATTTATCTAATATCTTCTTTAAAGGGTGCTTTGTGGCTAAAAGCCTATACTTCTTCAACAACGTCAGGGAATTGACTGCTAAGTTAAATTTTCGTTCTCATATTTATTATCCTTAAAGTCAACTAATCACTGGGTTTTATTAAAAGGTGGTCTAAAGAATTCTCCAACCCTTACGTCACCTTCGTTCGGCGCCTTCTTGAGTATGCCAGTCAGCGTGGTGTCCATTCCAGAGTGTTCACGTGTCCAGAATTAAAGGTATTCAACGTTGATTTCGCCCTTCGAGGTCTACCTTAGAGTGACCCATTTATCTTGCCTCCTTATATTAACCACCTGAAACTCATTATAAACTTGAACGTTTCAATGTAAGGTTCACTACGTCGAAGTCAACTTTCATTTTCGGATGGATGGAATAAAGATAGAGGAAGTATGAAAATCACTTCCAGTCAAGGAAGCATCACAACAGCATGTTCTTACAGAACATCATTTACCATTTATTTATCTACCAACCTACACACGGACGAACGAACATACTGACGGGCTGGCCAAAGTGAGGTTCAAATCTAGACTTCTGGGAGCAGTTAACGCAAAAATCTTCTCAGAATTCCTAACAAAAGACAACCTCAGATACAGAAGGCTGGCGTATTTCGTCATATAAAACGCGAAAAACAGACTTTCTAAAAAGAACGCCAAAGGATATCCCGTTCCACGTAGCATATTAGGCGAACCTGACTTGAAAAATGGGCATTATGGTGGTGCCAACGACTCAGTCCGCCCTGTGACACATTAATCGCTTATTTTAAGTCGAGACTCACCACCATTGAACGATAATAGCAATCATCGTTACGAAACTCAATGCTGTGATCACAGCTAACTAGTTCTATCCGGTAAGAAACGACAAAGTTCTAGAGAATCCACTCGTCACACGTATGTACATACGTTCACCACATTCTTTAATTAAGTGCCAATGATGTAGATAGTGTTGATAAAGTACGCTAATTCTGCTCTGCTCTTATAAAAATATTTCGGAAGGACTTACACCGAAGGGATGATGAGTTCTTGAGTATAGTATAAAAACGAAATCAGGCATTATTGTTAAAGATAAAAGGTCCTTTAAATTCAAGCGCTATACATCATAGAGCAGGTGATTTATGAGGACGGAAACCTGAACTTTAAAAAGTCAACATTTTCTTCAAGGTATTTGGCCTCTCCATCAATTTAAAGGCCTTGACAATTGTGGTTTTGTCTGGCTGAATAAGGATTGGCACCTTCTGCTGCCCAAAATGGTAAAATACTTTCCCTCATCCTATGCAGGGTCACCCAAAAGCTGATATATGAAATATCTGTCAACCTGGACCCTGGAAATAAATAGACTGCACTGAATTTTATTTTTGAAGCTCGAGAAAACTTAAAAACAACGCCCTCTGGTATGCTAATGATTGAATTTCATATCATTAAAAGAATGGGACCTAGTTTGCATTCTTGAGGGACTTCATACTTCACTGTTTTTTCCCTATTTTGAAGACTTATTGTTTGAATAAAAGAAACAAGGTAGTTTAATCTTAATGAATGTCTATCTGACTTGAAATCTTGAAGTATTTATTTTAAAATGGAGAGCGTACCTGTAGTGTTCCTAATTTCAGATGAAATTATTTTTTTCTTCTAATATGGCTTGAAATCTACTCTTACTCATTGCCTGATTGGAGGATTGTTAGCTCATGAATACCTTTACTGAACTGACACCACCTCTTTTTTCCTGTCAAATTAAATTCCCACGCCAGGCCGTTTTTCCATTAAAAAAAAATCCCATCTCAACCCGCAGCTAGCAACCGTAGCCAAGAAATAAAAATGCAGGTCAAGATCGATTATTTTGTATTGTTATTGTGTTTATCGGTCACCAAGTCGCCTTCAGTTTTGCAACTCAATCAGCCAAAACACGAAAACGTGCTCCAATAATGAAAACCCCTCCTCCTCCACCTCAAATCCGAAATCCCTTCCAGCAAATTCTACGAAGCCCATACAACAGCCAGCTACGCGAGGAGTGCATGTGGAAATAAATAAGCAAACATTCAAGGTGAACACAAATACACACCGGCAAAAAGCTGCTGCCGCTGCTGCACTAGCGCCCAAAATGGAAAATGTGAGAGGAAAAAAAAAAACATTAAAAGTGAAATTCAGTAACCAAACGTAGAAAGAAATGGCGACATAATGACCAGCCTTAACCTACTCAAAGAAAGCGTCGACTCGAGTACCATTACATGAGCATTGTACACGCGTAATTATGGGCCACCACCTCCTCCATGGTTTGGCGGCATAGCAGCTAGTGCCAAACATAGTGGCAGCATGGCACTTGTTCTCATTTGGTATTCCATGCTCCGCTGCTAGTGCTGATGTGCTGTCGAGTCGAGAGACATTTTCAACCCTTTGGCCACCACTCTCGCCTCCACTTGACGGAATACTAATTCAGCCAAACGCTGCTATGTGCCGCCTCTCGCTGTACAATGCCATGCTGTCATTTTCATTCAACGTGCTGCATGAGGTATGTAGGGCCGACCGTGTCACTTGTTCGTCGTGTATCTACAGTTTGTTAGGCGCGTTTAATTAACGAGTGCAAGTGCACTGTGCCGCCATGTTTCAGGTGAGGATTGCATAACACTTTCAATTTCGATACCGAAAATTCGGATTCTACTATGACACAATGATTGCTGGTTGTCGGATATGCCAGCCAGCCAGCCAGCCAGCCAGCCAACACCAACAGCAACAGGAATTGTTTGCTTTGTCTGACTAGTGACCAGTGACCAGTGACCATGGCTGGTATTAGAGTGTAACTATGATTATGACGAACGAGCGGGCCGGATTTCAATTGGAAATGATGATGGCTTTGTCGCGTAATGCCTTGGCATTAAAGTGTCTTATTAGGAAATACCATGCTGGTAGTTGATGGTTGTTTTGGATAACAGTGTGTTGTGGTTCGAGTTGATTTTTGGGAAATGTCCGTTAGGAGCTGTTTTAATTAGGTTACGTGTTGTCGCGTCCTCCGTAAACTATTAATCGAATTCGGTGAACCAGCCACGAACATAAATCACAGCGCTTTTCAGTTTCTATGCCCCACCATCGCTGCAAAACTTTGGGAACGTTGATTGTTGGATTTTTAAAGTGTAGGGCCATTTTTTCCCCTTTCGATTGAAGTTAGATGCAGGATCAGAGTTTTAAGGTGCATGTGGACTTAAAATGCAAAATTCCTGAAAGTAGCTCAAGCTGCTGTCTAGAGTAATTTCAGAAATAGACAAAGTGCTGGACGCAACCTTCCATCTTCTACGGCCCAAGGCTCGCGCTGCATCCAGTTGTTCAGGCCAAGCGTCTAAAACCTGGGGCTGAGATTTTTTGATCCTCTGCTTTAGCACTATTGTCCGTCGATGTGGCCATTTACTTCATGACCAAATAAATTCACCTTCTTTTGATGAGTGTGTTTGCAAAGTGGCTTCAGTCGTTCTTATATTCGATATTAAGTAGGGATAGGACCACCTTTCTATGGCATACATAGCTACAGTCATCGGGTATAGTTTCTTCCACCAAGATATTACTGCATATGCTGCAAGACAGCAAGTTACTACATGTAGAGTAACTAGCTTTTTAGTGGTACCGTCGACGTCTTCCAAACTGGGAGGTGGAACTTCTTCTATATTGATTGTACGCGGGTTCTTTTCCTTTGCTACCATTCCCTCGATATGATTCTAATTTAGTAGCTTTGGGCAATTCCATATGCTTCGCTAACTAGATTTTAATCACGGTTTCGAAGAGCTTGCGGGTCCGGGCTTGAAGCCAGAATATTGTGTAGATCGTGGGAGACGTTTTTTTTCTGACTGCTCTGGTTTTGCACTGCAGCTCTTGTAAATGTTCGCCCTCGTCACTGTTTTTCCGTCGATGCACTCATCATCATGCCACGGACGTTTTTCCTCTGGTGGTCTCGGCAACTTTCCTGATGATGTTGCGATACTTGCCCCACATGGTGTTAGCATTTATGTAGTAGTAATTACCAAAACAGCTCTAAAATAAGGGTATTAATATCCGAGGCTGGTGTCTCGCTCTTAACATACTGATTTTTATGTGGTTCTGAAGTTAGCCTGGCGGCGCGGCACAACAAGCAACTTCAAGGGTTATCTTTCAACCAATACCTACCACAAAAAATTAATAAACGGGGAAGAGATCTGAGAGTGCTCCCAAAGAATGTTTCTCTCAGGATTCTATTTTGCGAAAATATTGCTTTCAAATAGACCGATTTTCGTGAGGTGATAAGTAAGCCACGACAGTAGTTACTAGCGCGACCATAATTCTATCACACATTGATGACTACGGGTGACATGTTCAGTTGGTCAAAACTTAAGACATCAATATTCTGTGGGGTTAAAATGCTGTTTGCCCGAAACGGACGGCCGGTTGTTGGATGGTGATATTCCGAAAAGAGTCAGTAAGTCTTGAACAGCGTCTTGAAACAGATGTCAGTTTTAACAGATTTTTGTAAAAGCGACTCCCTGAGTCCCAGCTATATTTAATTAGACCATTAGACCAGGTGGTCCCAAAGATTTCCCTGGTCCGCATACATTCGAAACTATTCGCACATGAATTTACTTTAGCAAGTAAAAGTTGGAAGGATGCAACTATAGGTGCCGATCATTCTCAATGATAACGCTACTACGACCGCTCTTTGCGGGCTAAGCCAACATCAACTCGGTTATTTTTGAATACTTATAATAGTTTTTGATTTAAGTTTGAGCCTTATGAATCCTTCTTCCTCGAAATGTTGGATATTCTACCGGTTGTTGGGACTTATATCTCTACTCAGCACTTACTACCTTAATTATGTGGTTTTGCATGAAGGCTTTCCGTGAATACTGATTACTGATTGATGATTACTCTTCAATTGCGACTAATTGTATTCGTAATTACAATTGCCAAATCATTCAAAAGTCTCTATTCTAAAATACATCCTTTCACACCTTCAAAATGGCAAGCAATCTTTGACATATATCCCACCCTAAACCCCATTAAGGAACTACTCAACGTACTCGTAGCCGTAACGTAGTCGTTTTCATTTGTAAAATCCCTAACAAGTACGTATTACCTCATAAAATAAACGATGTGAGAGGAAAATAAAATGCAAAGAACACCAAAATTCATGATTATGTTTAAAATTAGCATTACAAATCTCTACAAATTCCAAGCCACCCACTCAATGTGTGCTCAAAGAACGAATATTGTCAACCACTTTACAAACAACCCAAGAACCAAACGGAACCGCACCTCACCTCACCTCACCTTACCTCACCGAAATGGGTTAAATACGTTTTCTCACAATTTATTCCATTTCGAAATAGGACGAGTAGTTGTTACCTTACCGCAATCCTCAGCACATGCTAAGAATTAAGGCTCTCTTCCAGTACATAATTCATGTGATTTCTCGAACCATACACGCAAAAAAAAAACAAAAACGAAAGAAGGAAAGGAGTACTTTCTATACCTTCATCATTGAGTAGGATATGCCCTTCTTCCTTTTTACATTTTTCTTCTTCAAAACCGTACACATTCTAGGGACACGACCGACGACGGGGGAATAATGCGAATGAGTATAATCCCCTAAAACAATATCCCATGCTGCTGCCAAACCGACCAAACTCGAGCACTTTGTCATTAAGTCTTTGCAATGAAAATGAAAATGAAAATGAAAATGAAAACTCTAGACAAGGCGGTGGGAGGGTGATCGAAAACCACCCGCACATGACATAAAAAAAAAACCGAGCTATTAACTGTCAAGAAAAACAAAGCAACGAACGCTCAAACAAGGGCTTGACGATGTTTCTGAAAATGTATCTCATCAGATGCACGGGATATAAATTTTCACCATTCAAGGAGTACTGCACAGTTTAATCAATAGTCACCGGGTTCGGGGTGTTTTTGTTTTTATGGCGCACAAAGAACCTCCAAAACATTGAGTTGAGGCTTTTAAAGCCATATATTCCGTGGATGGGTTGGTTGTTTTTTTTTTATTTTCCCTGACAATATTAGGGGCTGCTGGTAGTCTTAGCTTTGTCGCCGCTAGACACAAATAGAGCAACCGGACAACCAACAGTGGTTGCATTGTTTTTCTTCGGTCGGGCTTATGTTTTTAAGCCAACAGCTGCATCAAAATTGGTTCCATGCCAACGAAACACAACGAAATTTTTCTCCGTTTTTTATTTGCTTTTTCGACAAACATGCATGTAGCGCAGTATCTTTAGCACACAGAAAACCGAAACCGAAACCGAGAACTGAGAACTGCGAACAGAGGAGAATCTGGAGGATGACCTGCTTGAATTGGCAGGGTACATCGTTTTCATTTCCTGGTTTTTGGGCGTTACTTGGGTGCGGGGGTTGTTGGTCTTTGTACCTGCGAATATGCTGTCCCTGATTGCAAATTGTATCAGTGTGTGATGTATTCCTTATACGACTACTACCGTACGTAGGTATAAGGTACATAACCTACTGAAGCTGTTGTGCACTTCTGATATGGCTGGTAATATGTTTTTCCGAGGGAAAGACAATGGCTTTTAGCTTTTTCTTGTTGCTAAAGGATATGTTTTGTTAAAGAGTTAGTTGCTGGATTTTAGGAAAATTATAAAGTTTTCGCGTAGCTTTGTTCAGTTATGAATCGAATTAATGTGTTTTTGTATCTTTTTAAAATCGTTACAAAAGTTAAACAAAATTCAAATGGGCGGCATTTGAATTCATGGGAATTGAAAAGTTTCCGCGTTGGGAACTTTTATTGAGGTACATATATTGCAAGTGAGTCCTTTTTATATGGAAAGTTTGGCTTATTAGTGCGGCGGAGTTTAACAATTAAACGACTGCAGAGGGTCTCTAGTTGAATTTATTGCATTTAATTTTCTTCCGTGCTTTTGTTTGCATTCAGGAGCTATACACGTATCCTTTATGGTTTATTATGGATGGCAACATTGAAGGTATATGGTAGTGCTGTGGTAGTACTTTAAATTTTAGTTTACTTTAAATGAAATGAAGCAGACTTAAGTTAAAAAATGATGTATGGAACCAAGAGGTTGGAATTTTAGTTTTTCGGAGTTTTGAAAGTATGGAGTAACCGAAATATTTGACGTTAACCTACTCCATCGGTGCTTCTATACTTCTTGCTTTTCACTGTGACATACACACTTCTACTCGAGCGCATATTCGTATTATTATACAACTGCACATGCAGCTCGCCAAGTGTGACAGACGAAATGAGTTCACTTCGCATATCGTATCAGCTCCGCAAGGGCACTTGTTTTTTTCAAAATTTTGTAAGTATCTTCTTCACTTCTTCTTCTAAAAACTGTTTGCCGTTGAGCAATTAAGCAGGTGACTTTCAAGCTTTGAGGTGCTGGAGTCGGACTTGGGTCTTCTCGAAATAATTTTCGCTTCGGCAAAAAAAGCATTCATGTGAACCTCTTAAGGTTGTGCACGTCGTGGTAGTACTTTTCAATGGCACAACAAAAGGAAAATTCGGTAATAATAAGCCTAATGTCTCCGATGAATGATCAGGCAGGGTGTTCTGGTATTACGCGAGGAGCGAACTGCTTTCGGGGACTCGATGCACACTTTGCAATTGGCAGCCGTTGTTTCTATTTTATGATCGACTGTTGGTCGCCTCTCTTGTTGCTTCATTTGGCACACTTTTTGGACATGCCTGTTACCCAGCAATGCAACGACTATTCACGACGACGATAGGGAAAGCTTTTAGGTTATGTTAGGTTTATGGGTTGGTAGAGCAGTTCGAATCCTACTGTACCACACTTCGGTCTTCTTGGACCCATTGTGATGCCCTTTTGTAGTGGATAACCGTAGGTGTTATATATGATTAGGCTTCATTTCTCTTTACCGTCTACCCTTAAACGACAGAGATTGGAACAGTGACATAGGAAGTGAGGATTATCCTCATGGAGCCTCTATATATATCGTCATCATTAATTTCATATTATAATTTCTTAGAAGAAGTTATAACCCGTTGGAGCCCCTTCCAGCTTAGACAGCGAAAACCTGTCAAATTATAGACATTTTATGGTTCGGCCTCTGTTATTGGTTGTTAGTTTCATACGAATCTTGTTTTCCACTTTTACAGAGTGATTGCTTGATCGACTGTTATGCTCGATTATGATCCATTGCAGACCCATTCCTCTGTATCCAGGGACGCAGCAGAAATTCGTGGTATCCTGCGAGCAAACAACCATGAGTTTCAAGCAGCGGTGAACTAGCTTGGATTTTATTTCAATAGCAGAAACTGTTCTCATCACAGCCTTGTTGTCCACTTCCACGATTGCCAGAATCTCCGCTTGGAAGACACTGCTGTTATCTAGCAACCGGATTGAGCAGTATATATTTATTTATTTTGAAGGAAGCCATCACGTCAAAGAACCCATCTCAAAAAATTTGGAGCACGACCCTCCATGTTCAAAGGAGGGACCCTACGAACCCCGTCAAAAAGCCAATGGCAATCAACGTTCCCTTACAATCGCGTAAGAGAGGCAGGCCTAAAAATTCCTAAATCACACAAATGCAGAAACATCAGCATTTGATTGGTCTCAATGACGAAGTGATCCGAAATCCGGAGGCTTGCAGATATTTTTTGAGGTCGCACAGGCGGACCAGTAGGAATGCAGTAAAGTCGGAGGGTTATGGTCCCTATAATCCTGATCATGATCACGTCGTTAAATGGAGAGAAGATATTTAATTTCTCCGAGAATATTCCGAAACCGGTTCCACAGTCCAACTTTGATCCATATGTGTGTAGATGAGGGATAATAAATTCATTCGCTCTTTGAGTAGCAGCAGCTTGTCTCTCCATCGTCATACTGCACAATGTGACGAGTTTTAAAGCGAAAGCATGGAGAGGATCGATCAATACTTACCTAACGGGCTTCCAAAAGGCAGCCTTCCAGTCTTTGATATATTTCGAACACGTTGCTTCCAGAGCAATCGCTCTGGCATCTGCGATGGCTTGGTCATTGAAAAGGAGGTTCAGTCTTCCTTGTCGTCACGAACCTGGGAGTGGGATTCGAAGATCCTCTTCACTGGAGCTCCATTGTCCCTTCGCTTGATGTGACCGAGCGAATGTAGTCGACGTGTCCTAGCTTTTAGGACTACATTTACATCTTGGTACAGCTCATCAAGTTAGCTGTTGAATCTTCTCCTCCTACGCCCTCCAAATATTCGTCGAAGAATTTTTTTGTTCTACGGATCCCAGTATTAATCCTCCTTTCCTGCTTATCGTCGAGCACTCGGTGCCATATAGCAGAACGGGCAGGATATGGGTTTTGTAGAGCATGCACTTTGTCGTTCGAGTCAGGAGCTTTAGACCCATTTTTAGCACCGGTTTCCTAAGGCATTCTTCGCCAAATCTCCACTAAGATGTCATATGTAGAGTTAATATTTACACCGAGGTAGATGAACTCCTTGACTACCTCAAGGTTGCTTCTATCAATAGTGACGTTTTTTCCTAATCGGAATATAATATTTAGTTTTGTCCTCCCTTACTTCAGGACAAATAAAAGTCTGACCTGGTTACGTGATATACCTCAAATAGTTAGTAATGCACCCTCACTTTTTTGGGGTCAAGTCAGTTCCTGATTAAATGGCACACCTCTATAAATGAGACTTAAATAACTTCTACATTACCAGGTTCAACTGCTATTTTAACCCTTCTCTGCAACTTTGATTCACAACGCTTTTTGTTTAATTTGTAATTCTTTCCTTGAAATGTTACCCGGAAGCTATTACATTTCGCCAACAACCTCTCATATGACAGTGTCGTGTCATAAATTCTTTATTATTATTATTTTTTAAGTGTAACATCAAAACGTATTCTGTTTGTTGATTCTTCAAATTTCACAGTCAAAGATGATTCACAAAAATTCATAAAAAAAAGCTGCGATCGTTTAACACTTTACTGCTTCTCGTGATCATTTCTCTATTGTGGAATTCCAAGTAGCACCTGGTTAAAAAAAAAGAACACACATTTTCCCTATAAACATTGTGGGCCCCACTCACAACCCCTTCTCCCTATGTCATCCATATAATTTTATTGCCAAACGAAAACTATTTGGATTTTTATTTGTTTCTAATAAACCAAGTTTACGATCCATTTGTGCTGCTTAACCCTCATCCCCTACCCAGCATGAGCCCATTTGTGCAAAGGTCACACAGCTGCATATAAATAAAAAAAAAAAAAAAATGTTGCCAAGACTATGTGTAACCCGCAATCGGTTTATTGCCACATGCCCCATGTCTCGTCGTAGCTCATGGCTTTATATGCATAAAAATCGACATAAATCCTGTATGCATATTACGTCCACATATTTCTATGGCAAAATTTTATCTGCGTCCAGTCCCACTGTGCGCCGGCGAACATTTATTCGAACAATTTAATTCCCATAAATCCAAATCAATGTTCAATAAACAAACCAGAGGAGGATGTTTTTTGGCATTTTTGTTTTCTATGCCAGCATCATCCCACGCAGCCCTATAGATCGAATGTCCATCTCTTTGTCTCCCCTCAATCGGTCTAAACGTATATTTCATGATCCCATTAATTGTCTCTGCGCGCTCTGGTGGCAATGCGACCTCAATCTTTTCATGGATATGAAGAGGATTTTCCAATAACGAAATGTTTTAGTCGTTGTGTGGAACCCATTCACCTTTTTTTAGTCTATAGACTCGCTAGCCATTACCATGATTTAGGCTTAGTTAGATCCTTCTCTGCTCTGTGCCCCCTCACTACAAGTAGGTCTACTTTACCTGGAACAAAATTGGATAAAGTTATGAGAACCCATCATAACGAGGGGGGAGGGTGCAAATTATAGAGGATTTATTCCGGTCGCTCTATCTTCTTCGTCGGTCGTCTTATGAGACATTAGTGAAAATAAACGAACTGCTCGGATGAATGAGTCCATAGAAGGATGCTACACACACCAACATCATTTGCAAGAATAAGGAAATAAGATTTCTTTCTTAACCTAGCCCCAAACCGGCCAGCAATTCGAGTGGAATGAGTATTTGTGCACACACATAACCGCACAGTTTTGTGTCTCATAAAAGGAACATTGTGGGTTATCCTTGAAAATTTTCCATTTCATTGCCAAGTGACAAACTAGATTGCCAACAATGTTAGATACGTTATAGTTTTTGTGTGCCTATAACAAATGAGGTGATGTGTAGCTCGGTCTCTGTGTGACACACACAAAAACTTTTGTGAATATTTTTCGTTGTCATGGTCGTCATGAGATAATATAATGCATGAGGCACGTGTATGCGTGTGTGTGCTGGGATAATTCTTCAAACGTTGCTTGCTGCATTCATGAATGGGTAATTTAATCAAATTTCATCATGTGAACCAGATTAAGGTGATACATTCGTAATTTGTGGCTGATGATGATTTCGTACACGGGGCTGGAGTTTCGCGGATAAGGTTAGCTTTTGAAACGTGTCCGTGGTGTGATTCATAAGCGCTGCGCTGTCCTAATTTATTACTCGACGATGTTATCCCTTTGAATGACAGTAGTACATAATTCAATTTGACCAACGATGTATGTGTCTGCAGTTGACATTGAGAAAAGGTTTTATCCCAGAAATAATAGATACTGTTTTACATTTTTGATGCTTAAAGCTTTTTTGTTTTTTTTTTTTTTTGTGAAAGCGTGCAACAAAAGGTTCAATGTGATTTTCATGTTTTTCTATCCTAAAGAAGCTGTTTTGCATATTTGATCTGTTTCTTTCCTTTATTAGACTTTGAATTCCCACTTGACTGAATCCTTAAAATTTGATATTCAATGCAAAAAAAAATGTGTATAGTTGGAGTGTCTTTATGGGCTTAACATTATTTTTTACATATCAACGATGATGAATATTATTATTTTCAGAGTCTGGCGGGGATGCCGCTTCAACTATTATTCGGTGGGGGTATTCCTCAGGTTTAGTCCCTGAAAAAATCGAGTAAAAGAATGAACGAATTTCTGAACTTGTTGCTTATCTTCTAAATGGAGCTAAGAGCTGAATGATAGCTTAAAATAATTAGAGAAATATTAAAAACAATTTTTTATTTAACTTGCGAGTTAGATGGTGTGACATTTGCAAATAAATAAATTTTGGTCATAAAAGCCCTCAAAGTGTTGTCCCGCTTGCCCGTTTCCATTAAAGATAAATGTGTGCATTTTAACGACATTGTGGTACAAGTTCATTAAACATAGGCAGCTATCGAGTGCGTGTCATTTGGAAGCCAAATGCTTTGACGTAGCCCCAAGAAAAATATCTACCACCAATCTGTAAAAAATGGATCGTTACTTATACTTAAAACTTAAAACAGACTGAACCAAAATCAACAGGTGGCGCTGCAGGTGCAAATTTCGTTTTTCATTCAATTAATCATCACTTTACCTAGCACGACCATTCCTTCTTTTCAATCCTTGATTCTTGCTCATTGTATGCTTCCTTCGGAGTGAAACTCAATGAAGTTATAATTCGATAACCGCTGAGCCGATTTTCATGATCCTTTTTTCGCTTTATTTGAATTGCTGTATTTTAGGTTTAGGCAGAGACAAAATTCCAGAAAATCGATTTATTCGCATTTTTCGCATTTTACGACAGATGGCGTTGATGGTGTCAACATCTGACAATTGAATTGTGTGCGCGGTATTAATTTGTTTGACCAAATTCTAGTAAAGGGTGATTTTTTAGCTGGTTTGGTTTTGGCAACACTGGTTTTGACAGCTGACGTGTGTTTAGTACCTTGTGTCACTGTCAAACAGCTTCAGTTTGGTTTGCAATTTAACCATGGATCGTCTTACAAATGAACAACGCTTGCAAATTATTGAATTTTACTATCAAAATTCGTGCTCGGTTCGAAATGTTCATCGCGCGCTGCTTCCATTTTATGATCGGCATTCTCGACCTTCTGAGCAGTCTATTCGGAAGATTGTGACCAAATTTCGCACCAAATTTACTTTGTTGGACATTAAACCACCAACACGTTTACGTACTGTGCGTATTGAAGAAAATATTGCGGCCGTATCAGCTAGTGTGACAGAAGACCGCGAAATGTCGATTCGGCGCCGTTCCCAGCAGTTAGGCCTTTGTTACAGCACTACGTGGAAAATTTTGCGGAAGGATTTGGGCGTAAAGCCTTTTAAGATACAGCTGGTGCAAGAACTAAAGCCAGGCGACCTACCACAACGCCGAATTTTTGGTGAATGGGCTCTTGGAAAGCTGGCCGAGGATCCGCTTTTTTATCGAAAAATTGTGTTCAGCGATGAGGCTCATTTTTGGTTGAATGGGTACGTAAATAAGCAAAATTGCCGCATTTGGAGTGAAGATCAGCCAGAAGCATTGCAACAGCTACCAATGCATCCCGAAAAAGCCACTGTTTGGTGCGGTTTATGGGCCGGCGGCATTATTGGGCCATATTTCTTCAAAGATGATGCGAATCGCAGCGTTACTGTCAATGGTGAACGCTACCGAGCGATGATAACAAACTTTTTTTTGCCCGAAATGGATTTTCTTGACTTGCATGATATGTGGTTTCAACAAGACGGTGCCACATGCCACACAGCACGCGAAACAATGGCGCAATTGCGAGGCGAGTTTGGTGAACAGTTAATTTCACGTTTCGGGCCGGTCAATTGGCCGCCTAGATCGTGCGATTTGACACCATTAGATGCATTCATTCGTGAGATACCGGCCGATATGTGTGAAAGAGTATGCCAAAATTGGACTCAGCGGATGGGCTACCTGAGACGCAGCCGCGGTCAACATTTGCATGAAATTATCTTTAAACATTAAATTGCAAGGTTCAAACTATCGATTCAAATAAATATTTCATTCATTTTTTCGAATTTTTTGTGTTTTTTTTTTAAAAAAAATTCTAAACCTCTTAAAAAATCACCCTTTATTAAGTTCCGCGCTAAATACATCCTGTATGACTTGCAGAACCGCTTTATTTGGGAGCTGTATAAATTGAATGTATTAGACGATGCAGGACAAAAAAGCCTCAGAAAGCTCTTCAAAATACTCGGGCAGTACTTTTATTACAAAAGCAAGCAGTACCGATTTCACAATTAGCCTTTTTAAGCTTCACCATCTCCATACTTAAGGTCTTTGTAATGTACACTTCCAGATATTTAAAGTTTTTGACGATCCAAGCTTGTATTTGTAGTATGAGCTGAAATCTTAAGATTAAGAAATCTTAGATTCAAGATGTCTAAAAACATGACCGAAAATTGATTTAATATATTGTAAATTATTGAAGTAACCAATAACTCCGGTTGGACACTTAAAATGCAGAACATATACCTGAAAAAAATGCTAATTTCTTAGATCTGTTAAATTATATTTAGATAACATCTTGCTTTATTTATCTAATATCTAATTTTTTTTCTCTTTCTCTTTGTAGGTAAATAACTAAATGATCTATAAATGTTTGGATAATTAAAATATTACATTGAAAAAAAAATATTGTTGGTATGTACGCTTTAGATTAAGAAAATTATGTGTTAACTTTTATGTGCTACTACTAAGGACATTGCCTATATATTTTTTGTCACTTTGACGAATTTTCTCGTCATAATCACCCAATGCTCTCCAGTAAGACTGACGCTCTTAAAAAACCTGTAAGGATAGGAAAGTTGATTAATACCTTTTAAGTAGTAATTTTAAAGTTTTCGGTTCCGCAAGTGACAGAGAACGTCTTCGAACGTCGTCGACTTTTTGACGTCACCGCAGCCTCGACAGATATCGACATCCTTGAGGCTTAGTTTTATTATATAACTTCTCAGAATGTTGTGGCCAGTAGTGGCGCCTGCGTAGAGTTACTTTGTCAAAGGCAGGTAAAGTGACAACTCGATGTCAGAAAAGTGCAATAGACCAATGACTCGTGACAATGGCGACCAGTCTAGCGACATCTGCACGTGTTCTTTAAACCCGGTTCTGTGTTTTGTATTAATTGTATGTGGGTCACATCTACCTGGAAACGGAAATGACTCAGTTCGTTACATTTGACAACTCTCCGCTTTCGAAGTAAAGTGCAGACAAATTTTTATCTTTACAAGACGTAACGATAGTGTTGTCTGCCGAAGCAGTTCAACATTCGCCTGTGTTGGGTGCCGGGCCATGGAGATCTTCCAGGGATTTGAAAGGCCCACGAATTCGCAAAACATGGACCAACCACATTGCCTGATATTTCTCCTGATACAGGTTCCTTAAGTATTTCATCGCTACATGCTAATGCTAAAGTTGAAAGCTATTGGGAGAACCAATCTTAGGCGGACAAGTGCGAAAACTTGTTTGATCTCTTTAACAAAACTGCATGTCGGTTCTAATCACTGTTTTACAGGCAAGTAAGTAACAACGCTTGGTGTTATTTTAAATGACTTTTGCAGAAGCCAGTCTTCTTTGCACCTGCCCGA
The DNA here is from genome assembly GCA_963576555.1 of Ferdinandea cuprea. Classification (NCBI taxonomy): domain Eukaryota; kingdom Metazoa; phylum Arthropoda; class Insecta; order Diptera; family Syrphidae; genus Ferdinandea; species Ferdinandea cuprea. Next base: position 81,574,853 of record OY754961.1, on the reverse strand, counting down.
CCGGCATACCAAAAAAGTTAGTTCCACCATGGGACCGTTTTTCATGACGAGTTTAAAGATCTGTCGAATATCAAAACACTCTTTAAAAGCTCTAAATGGTTTAACGAGTACAAGCATAGATATACGTGGTAATACGCATGATCAGCGGATCACAGTGAGTCGGCCTCCCGACTACCACTTCAACCTTACCTTATCTCACCTACTTAGGTTAGGTTAGGTTAAGCAGGGGTGTGCTGAAAACGAAATCCGCCACACAACACTAGACACCATAACGGGCCCATCGCGATCCCTGGGGGAACCATCTGAATTCAAAATGCAATTGTAACGAAAGTCCTTGTAAAGCAACCAATTTCCCTGCAGAGACCTAAAAGGCCCTTGAAGTCCTTGCCATCTATTTCCTCTAAGTTTTCAAAGAATTATTTCCCCAAAAATTTTCTTCGATAGCGCGTTATTGCCTCAGATTCACACAGGCATGCAGATCTCCGCAATATTTTTAGGTATCTGTATCCGATCCCCTTTGCATGTTTCCGCAGGAGGCAGTGCCCTGTCAGAATTCTTGTTAATTTTCTAAGCTTAACCCTGCTTAGTTTTATTAACTCTATAGATCTTTTACTATCGGAAATTGGCCATAGATCCTTAGATACCCTGTGTCCCTCAAGACTTTTCCGCCTTAGATTGGCAGACCTGACGGTTTTTTCCTCAATCATGTCCTTTATTATGCAGAGGGGAGGTTTGATGTCAGCAACCTCACTATCAACAAGTAACCCTTCTATTCTTGCAAGTTCATCCGCCTGCTCATTCCCTCAATACCGCAGTGTCCTAGCACCCAGCATTAAGCATTGTTCGATAGCTCCTAACTGTATCAGAATAGATGCTGGTTGATTCCATTGCCTTGATTGCGGCCTGGCTATCGATGTAGATGGCGATATCCCTAACGGACACCGATCTCACTCATCTGCATTAGCTCAGCCGCCCTGAGGATAGGCAGAACCTATGATTGGAAGACACTGCTTGTGTCAGGAAGTCCTATAGACACTCTCAGCCCTGGATCTTCTGCGAAGATACCAGAACCTGTCCCTTCCGCTGTTTTCGAACTGTCAGTGAAATCACAATTTCGTTCGATCTGATCATTGCGCTTCTTTGCCAATCCTTCCTCTCCGGATATGTAATGTCAAAGTCGACAAAGGAAGGGATCCTATAGGATCACACCATGTCCAAAACTATTACTCTTAAAGAGTCCCTAATGAAACAACATACTTCGTAAGTTAAAAAAATTTTGCCGCACTAGAGGGACTTTTAAGAATTTTAACTAAGTTTTTAAAGCTTCCTCTAAGCCATTTTAAATAAAAAACTTTTCTTTTATATATATTTTCAACCAACATCAAACCCTATTCTTAATGTTCCCATAGTCAGATTGCATCTGTGGTTAATTTACCCGTTATGGTTATTTTATGTTTATTTGCTCTTCCACTATGCATAGTCAAGTACGGCCATTCCAATCTACATTCGTCGATGCATAAGAAAAACATCCTTGTTCACCGGCACTTGATCATAATAATTGGACTTGCTTATCTATATTTCCTTCCATTAAAATTCGATGATGCAAAATTTAAGTTGTTTTGCCTTGCAATTTCAATTTAATCTTCTCTAGTGTAGGTACCGCCAGCCCCAAGCAAGTAGTCATTATAGCTATTCAATTCGTATCATTAGAAACAACCCCTCCATCCATATCTCCATTGAAATAAAAAAAAAAAAACATTTCCACGTCCAGAAGTTCGTTTTTATTTTGTCCATTTGCATCTTTTGCTATGATAATAATAATATGCCAATCCGAATAGATACCACCTCCTACACCTTTGGCATATTTCTATTTCTATTCATAATGCATCCCCCAGGTATTACCGCCACCGCCACCATCACGACCATCATCATTCGCACTCGAATGCCACTCGAACCTCACTTTGAAAGCGATATAGCGAGAGGAAACTTCTATCGAAAACCCTCCTTATCGGGTTGCGCCCCGAGAGTGCTGTTCTTCGTTTCAGTATAAAAGCAATCCATTTTCTATTCTCTGGCATAGGAATAGGAACGCAACTAAATATCCCAATGAAGCCCACGAGGATTCAAGGTATCCTATACAACTCTTCCAAACAGATAAACATCAATAAATTTTCAAAGCACACCCTCCAACAGTTTCCCCCCGCCAGCCAACCTACCTACCTACCTACCTATGTTGTGAGTTGATTTTAATTTGAAAGATTTCCTTTTATCTTAATTAGCCACACAATCCCACTTCATTGGTTCAGTAATTGGTTCTGCCTTTGGACGGTGCGCACTCGAATACTAGACACACACTACGATGGGGGTATATCATCGGATTTGATCCATGCCAGTTGGAATCGAATGACCAACCAGAGATAATACCTTAGAGATAGCAATTTAGTGCAGTACAGTGCTGTAGCAGTGTTGTGGGTAATCTTGTTACGTGAATTGGTTTCCAGCGACGTGGACGAGGACGAGAGACACGGCTTTTGTTGTGGTTTCAATTAAGAGCCCCCGAGATGAGCGAAATATGATTCCTGGTCTCGCTGTGTCGTGTCGGGTTTTCGAATTTAGTTGGTTTAATCAAAACCGGAGGAATGTTGAGCGTAACTAATTAACCGAGCCCGGCTAATAACGGTTGGGGTGGATGGAGGTGGATACCCCACAACGCCCTGACGATAATTGCATTTGCAAATTTAATAAGAAGACGGATATGAACGTTCCCCCTAAAAAAAAAATAAGCTTCTGATTTAGGTATTCATGGAATTTTTTGCAAAACATAAATGATTTTAAATTAAGTACGCAACTTTAAGTTGTAAATGATGGATGAAAGTTTCGACACAGCCAAGTCACAATCACCACGTAACCAAGATAAGATAAAATACCAAAACATGCGAGGCATTTTAGTTATCTTTATAGATTTTAAGTTCCATTTATGCGTGCCTCATAAAAAAATAAAGTGCACGACTGCGTCATACGAAACTTTCTCGATACATGTGATTGTAATGATTGAAATTTATTTAAATCACATTTTAGGTTTTTAAAAATTTGATTTTCTCAAAAATGGCACCTACCATTTTAATGTAATTTCGCACATTGAACACTTTTAACAGAATTGTTCGAATAGCAAAATCGTTAGAGCCGTTTTTGAGAAAACGAATTTAATTTAAATTTAAGAAAATCGTTATATGAAAATAAAAATTATTTAAACAATTTAAGTACGCAGATTTGTTTGAGTTTATAGCATAAAAACATTTTTTTTTTAAGTTCCCTTTATTAGTTTTCGAGATATTGCCCGTTTTAGAAATTACCGTTAATCGTTTTTTTTTTTCCAAAAACTGAGTATGCAGAATTTTTAAACCCCATCCTAAGCATCCTTAGTACAAAAAAGACCGAAATCCTTGGAACCACTTTCGAGAAAAATAGTGATAAGTGATTTTCACAAAAAATTTTCTATGGCAGGTACCGTTATTTCAAAAGATAAAGCAAAAAATAAAAAGATGCCCCGAGATGTAACCCAAAGAACCTTATATACGAACTTTGAAGCAAATACGTCGAACTGTTTCGCCATACGGCGCCCGGACAGACAGACCGACGGACCTTTTTTTGGACTTCTCTATAGTCGTAATATCATCCCTCATTCTCCGTTTGAGTTCGAAATTTTGCCCACGATCGCAATAACTCTCTCTTTAGTATACTAATGTATACGAGAAAGTAAAAAAAAATACCAAACCGTCACTTTGACAAGCCTCTATCAAACGTCACATTGCATTTTGCCCAGTCAAAGAAGAGAAACGACATCATCGTCTATCTGAATTTTTTTTTCTTTCATTAAAATTTTTTATTGACCTTCAAAGCCAACCGGAGACCGGATAGATGCGAGAGAGCACATCATCATTTTATGTTCACATGTGGACAGAGAAACATCCGCTCGACGACGTCATAACGACGACATACAGTCCACGATCAAGGTCAAGCTCATAGGCATTACCAAGAATATTGAAAACCTCAAGGAGAACACTAGCAACAGAAAAACAGAGAAAAGAAAAAAAAAAAACAGCTTTTGTTCTCTCAGAATATTAAATGAGAGACGACCACAAATTGCACAGCAGCCTAAAGCAGTAGCTAAAGAGTATATTGATACATCAAGGCATATCAGTTCAGCCAGCAGCTGCCTACTTGCAGCAAAAAAAAAATAAAAATAACCAATTGTCCTTCGCATCGAGAGTAGTTTGCACCGAAGGATGAAAATCTCATATGTATACGTAAGGACGACAGTGTTTGAAGATGACCAACGAAATGAAACGATGAAACTCTTGACAGTTGTTCACTTTTTTTGAACTTTTATGTTCATTTTTTATTAAAAAAAAAAATGAACAGAAATCCATGTGACCATATGCATTATGGATTCTTATTGAAGAGAGAACAAAGCCATTTTTAGAATGGACTTGACTTGGAGCTCTGTCCTTCGACAGAAGCCGACTTTCAATCACTAAAGTAGGTCTATCCGCTTGTCGTCACGTCGGTGCTGTCTGTTATCATGATAAATTATATATAAATAAGTAGGTACGTCGTAGTCGTAGTTGATTAAGTTACGACTTTCAGTCACAATAACAATCTTGTCACGGGGCAAAAGAGGTGGCATTGGAAACGTGATCAATGCATGGTAAAGTTGATTAATGAAAAATCAATTTAAACTTTTACGAAACTATTTTTGTAACAATTTTTTTTTTTTTTCTGTTTTTCGGTGGTTGGAAGGCGCGTGGATAAGTTTGGAATGACTTGCATTTAATGGCGAATGTGTCAGTTAATCGGGCGCGACCTGTTGCTTAATAAGGGCTGTTTATGGCAAGATTGAATTTGTCGTGTAAAAATTTTTTTGTAATATGAACCGCATCTCAAATTTTGAATCCTCAAACAGTTTTTGCTGTTTTCTTTGCTTTATGTGGCGCTACTGGCCGGGACTACATGAAATATTGGCCCAACGAAGTTGCCTGAGCGGTACCTGCTGCCTGCGAAAAGAGGGTTGTACTCCCCTAATCCCGCGTAGAGGGCCTAACGAAAAAAACACTAACCCCGAGCGGAGCAACGAAGTTTCTTGAGCGGCACCTGCTGCCTGCGGAAAGAGGGTTGTAATCCCCTAAACCCGCAGGTACTGCCATTTATTTTTGAAAAGTTTTGGGCCATTTTTCATAATAAAATTTGAACCCAAACTAAAAAATTAAAAATGGCCCCAAACAAAATTAATTATGGCTCAAAAATATTAAAAATGGCCCCAAGTCGCAGATATTTCCGTGTCGTTGTTTTCAATATAAATTTTTGGAGCCATTTTTCATTTTCATAAATATTTCGAATTTTTTGGGGCCATATTTTATGTAGCCATTGTCCGGGTGGATCAACCAACAATTTTATCCAGCCAGCTGCATCTTTAGCTAGCTGCCTTCAGTTTCGCACGCTAAGTTGGTTATAGTGGGAGAGCTAGGTCTGGCAAGCATTAGGAGGGTTTTTTGTGAGAAATAAGAATGACCTCGGAGGTTTTTATACGAAGACCCTTAACGTTTCGGTAATAAAGACGCATGCAATTGGAGATAGGGAAGAGGGGTTACGAAAAAAGTCGCTATCCTTGAGAAATTAATCGCTTGACGTACATAGTTTAGTTTTGCCTTCAATGTAGACTGACTCAGGTTAGAGTATAGGTACGCGAGGTAAAGGCGGGCTTTGTCAAAAATTTCACTTTCTCTAAAGCGAGCGAGGACAAAATGACAGTAATCGAAAGACACTTTGTTACGAAGATGGGTGATGGGCAGATACTGTAATTAAAATTAGATTAATTGAATGGTAATAGAGACATCTGACACCTGGTCAGGGTGAAGAACAACCCTTACATCGACAGCCAATACTGAGGAATTCAAAGAACTGCTTATCGAAGCGGGCAAAAGATCGACGCGACACCCGATAGTGGTTTTAGCCTTATCTGTCGATTAATTAATAAATCACTTTACCCTGGCCTCCTAAACGCCATGGATTGGTGAGAATGTGCACCGTAATGTTTCTTATCCGATCCCGCAGTTTTCGTCATTTAAAAGCATACAATATTATCAGGATTCGACTTTCTCGGTGTCATTTTGTACATTTGTAGACCTTGCAGTTCCAGCAAGAAGATGTTGTTGCTTATCAGCTTCGAAAGTGCACTTACAGTTTTTTATGAGTTATTTTTTGCCAATCTGTCCCTTTTGATGTTAAAAACATAATCGTTGAACTAATTGAAAGACTTAGCGACCACAAGTTTTAGAGGCCCAAAACTGAACCCTGTGGCACACTGCCAGTTATTTCATTCAGCTTAACTCCATCTTAAGGGATTTACCCTCTGCTATAGTGTATCATAGGGTAGAATTCTATTTGATAGGCAGTCCGGTATATGAATCTAATAAAGACAGTTTATAATACGGTCCTACCGCGCAGAAGTTCAAAGTGCATTCTATACGTCGCTTGCTACCTTAGCGACTCGCGCTCTTATTAAAAGTCCGTTGGATTGCGTCTACCATGACTTACATAAACCACAGAGACATTTTGACAGATGGTGGAGGGCAAAGTATTACGAGTAGTGTGTTTTCAAACCTATTTAGAGGCGTAAGGATTTGCTGTCACAAACTGCAAGTTAATGTCCCTTCCCACTGGCTTTTCTAAAACATGTTAATCCACATTTTGTCGTGCTAACTTTCAATCTCCACTTTACTTACTTAACGGGCTCCCGACCCGTGGAGAGTCTGAGATAGGCAGCCTTCCACCCTCTGCGATCCACAGCACGCTGCTTCTAGTTGTCCACACCAAGCGCTCTGATATCCGCGATTGCTTGGTCTTTAAAACGGAGGTTCGGTCTTCCTTGTCGTCTCGAACCCGGGGGTGCGATTTGATGATCCTCTCGGCTTGATGTGGCCGAGCCAATGTAGTCGACGAGTTTTGGCTTTTCGGACTACATCCACATCTTGGTACAGCTCATAGAGTTCGCGATTATATCTTCTCCTCCATTCGCCCTCTTCGCACACAGGACCAAATATCCGCCGAAGGATTTTTCTTTCAAAGGATCCCAGTATTAACTCTACTTTCCTGGGACTGGGACTTTTTAACCCATTTGTTTTGCCAGACCGAAGTAGCAGCGGTTTCCTAGGGTAATTCTTCGACGGATCTCCACTAAGATGTCATTTGTAGAGTTGATGTTTACCCCGAGGTAGATGAACTCATGCGACATATCTGGATCAGTTTTGACGGGATCCCGAATTCGGCCATCGCCACAAAAAGCTCCTGACGATGAATGCTGTCATATGTGGCTTTAAAGTCGATGAAGAGATGGTGTGTCTCGACTTGAAACTCGTTGGTCTTTTCCAGGATTTGCCTTAGTGTGAAGATTTGGTCTACAGTTGATCTGCCGGGCCGGAAGCCACACTGGTTAGTGTGTTGCAGAAAAGTTTGAGACGTTCACACAGTACGTTGGATAACTTTCAATCCCCACATTTTTTAAAATAATTTTCAATATGTGGAAGCCTTCTTTTAATTTTATTAAGAGCTACAATTGGTCTAATATTATGATATCATCTGCGTAATGAAGTGATCCAGGTCCATTTGTAATAGGGTCTAAAAGAGGAAAGTCCTCTAGATATATACTAAACAAAAGTGGACCTAAAATTGATCCTTGCGGAACACCTGAAAAAACCCGTATGATCGGATCCAATAAAAATTGAAGTGGTTCTATCTAACAAGAACCTACAGATTAATCTAATGAACCAATTAAGAAAGTGTAGTCGTATGAGCTGGAATAGAAGGCCATAATGCCAAAGCGAATCGAAAGCCTTTTCAAGGTCGATATCTAGGCTCACTGCACATGTCTTGTTTCGTAAATTTTGAATAACCTTATTCTAGAATTTAAGCAGAACATGTTCTGTAAAGTTTCCCCTTTTCAACCCAAATTTGAATGACGTTGGAATCTTCACAAAATACATTTAGCGAGCTGTCTAACACTCGCTCAAAAAGTTTTCCAATATTGGAGCGAAGCGATATAGGACGAAAGTTATTAATTTCTCTAGCCGCCTTTTTCTTTGCTATTGGCAAAAGCTTATCTTGTTTCCAGACTTCCGGAAAGTATCCATTCTTGATACAGTGGTTTGTTATTGATGACATATCTTCCCTCCATTTAACGACGAGATTATGATCAGGATTACACTGATCCCACTTCACTGCATTCCTACTGGCCCGCCTGTGGGGTTCGTTGATGACATATAACCTTCTGATTCTAAGCTACACGTCTACACTTTCAAATTAATAAATCATCTACGCCATTATGAACAATAAACCTCCCCAAGAAAAATCTATAAAAAAAACAAAGGAAATTCCCACCCCACTGTCTGCTCGACTTAAATGAAATAATCTTGCCCAGGCAAGTCATCGCACCTCTAAATGCTAACTTATGAGACATCAGTTTCTTAATCAAATTAAATCGTTCATCCTTAATCCCATTTGTAGGATGATATGACGTTAATACTTTCTCTTCCCGCCTGGGATAACACAAAAACTTTGACAGGGTGCAGAAAATACAAAAAAAAAAAATATCAAAAATTTAAACTTCTGAAAGTACTAAGTTTGCAAAGAAAATTCAATTCACTCACACACTTCCTTCATAGGTGGGTTGACGTTTTTCCAGCAGGAACAAGCAAGATAAAAACAAACTTAACCTTATTCACTTCACGAAATATGCCCAAATTGGCAATTTTCTCTTGTTTGGCAAAGACACACTTGTGCGACGACGTCTTGGGCTCCTAAGGACGGGACGAAACTGGTCCAGAGTATTATGTATAATAAAAATCCAAAGACACATTGTTCCATCGCAGTGGATTTTGCTAGGCCAGGAGAACAATGGCTGCATTATAACATTCTTGCATGGATAAGGACACCCAATTTGGGTGTCCCCATAGTTCATGGCAGTCAGCTCACTGCATTGCATTTCAGTTAATTCTGCATAATTCAGTTGACTCTGCCTGCCTCCTTCTTCTGTCGGATATGGAGGAAATGTCGTCCTTTTTTATTTCTTTGCCCGTACGCGGTAGTATGGCAGCAGCAGCAGGACTGCCAGACATAAAACATAATTAACAAATCGTGTAGATGTACCCGCAAAGACTGTACTTGGCCTGGCCCATAGAGACTCGCTTCATTCACCCACTCTCGATGATGTTGCGCGCTCCTACTGCAGCAGAGGAGCAGAGGATCCAATGCCTTAGGGAGATTGGTCTGGGTCGGTCGCTGCCTGAAAAGGATTTGAATTGCGGAACTCTGGTGGCGCTTTCTAGGTCGAACCCTTTTGTGTGTTGGGCCAGAGTAAATAAATGTTTCGATTTTGTTGTTGTTGCTGTTGTTGTTGCGGTTTAGTGCTGTGGAACGCAAAGTCATTATGGGATGACGATAGGCTATATGTACAGTTGAGCTCATGATGTGGTGTGATGATGGAGGTGGCGGCAGTGAGCTAGAAACATTAGTGGCATCTGTTCCGGATTTCATAAAGCCGAACGAACGGGTAACAACATCACATTTTTTTTTCATTTTTGCTGAATCGATGCGAATAAACTTGTGTATTGTGTGGCGTGGCGTATCAAATGCAATGCGGAAGCGAAAGGATCTATGTTAAATTTCGAGATTAAAATGACAAGGATGATGTTGAGAAGGTATTTAACCTAGATTTTCATTTCATTCAAAAGCATTCTGGAAGCATTCATATCTTTATTTTTTATCAGGATTATGGGTGGTAGTCAATTGTCAAACTTGAAACGTGTTCAGGAGTGTGTACGTTGATATGGAAGAATGTGTCCTTAAAAGTTTGAATAGTGAAGTGGAGCATAAAAGATTTATTGTTCATTCAAAGTTGTTACTGCAGCTTTACACGTTGGATACATTGGGTGGAATTTTATGGCTAGTAGAGTGTTTGAGGATTTGAAGATGATGGCTTAGCAGCTGTAGCAGCTGTATGGAGCCCAGCAGGGAACCTTGTCGAACGCCAAATTTTCTGGTTGTATTTGACCAGCTGAAGTAGCTTAAGAGGTTTAGTCTGTGAAGCTTTGAAGATGATAGCTTAGCAGCAAGTATCGAGCTCAGAAGGGAACCTTGTGGAGCGCCGTATTTTCTGGTTTTATTTGATCAGCTGGAGTAGCTTAAAAGGTTTAGTCTGTGAAGCTTTGATGATGACAGCTTGGCAGCTGTATGGAGCCCAGCAGTGAACCTTGTGGAGCGCCGTCTTTTCTGGTTGTATTTGATCAGCTGGAGTAGCTTAAAAGGTTTAGTCTGTGAAGCTTTGAAGATGACAGCTTGGCAGCTGTATGGAGCCCAGCAGTGAACCTTGTGGAGCGCCGTATTTTCTGGTTGTATTTGATCAGCTGGAGTAGCTTAAAAGGTTTAGTCTGTGAAGCTTTGAAGATGATAGCTTAGCAGCAAGTATCGAGCTCAGCACGGAACCTTGTGGAGTTCCGTATTTTCTTTGACTATATTATATTTATTTGATCACCTGGGTAGCTTAAAAGCATTTGTTCTTGAAGATCAATTAATTTTATTCGATAATGACTCAAACAAGTATTGAACCTAGTTCAGAGCCTTGTGGAACGCCGTCTTTTCCTCGTCGAATAGTTGTATTTCATAATTTGGAGTAGCTCATGAGCTAAAATCGTTGCTTGTCAGTTGTTATCAAAGTTACTGACTTAAACAAGTATAGGTCCCAGGACGGAATCTTTTGGAATATCGTCTAATATGGTCACTTAAAGTAGCGTCATATGCTATACCAAATTTTTGAATGGAAAGAAAGGTGGAAGTCAACCGAATGAATCACATCATGGAACTCTAAGGCACCATTTGGGCAACATTTTTGGAATCTTCAATACCGGGCCTATAAGCGAGCCTTATTTCGGTTGTAGGTCTCGTGCTTTGAGGCGATTCAAAAACGCAGCTCATGTTGCGAGAAAGCTTCGTATGACGCAATCGTGCACTTTACTTGTTGCAGAAAAAGTTAACTTTTCTACGACCTGCCGTTGTATCCAATCCAATCCAAGCCAATCGACTTGGCTAGCTATGCAGGTAAATAGTAAATACTACACTTATAGGTTAACGACTCTCACTACTCAATCAGTCAATTTTTAAAATCTCTCCAAAGTGTTCTACAAATAATTTGTTCAAGAGTTACAAACAGTTGCTGAGTGGTGTTCTATAAACGTATACGCCATGTTCATTGTCGTGTACTTAATGTTCATCCACTTAGAGCACATTTTCCACCACCAAACACAGATTAGATACGCCCTGTCAATTCCTTATTCCTTGTTGAGATAGACGACTGCACTTAATTATCAAAAAGCTATCTTCTTCATCCTACTACGCATTTCCGTTGAAAAATTATAAATCACATCAAAAGTCTACAAATTAAATAGCTTAATAACATCGGCTTGATATTTTTTATTTCAATTTACATTACATTACATTACATTACGTAGCGAAAAAAAAAAGACGATGAAATTGTGAATTAAGTGCGTAGCTAGCTATCAGCAGCAAAGATAAAATACACAAAAAAAAAAATACATTTTGCTCGGGATTATATGTATCCAAATGAGATACCCACGCATTTTAATGATAGCAGACGGCACACCCACTTTTAATGAGTGCCAATATTTTCGGCTAAGGGTGAGTGAACGACGTTGGAGTACACTCTGTGGCAGAATATTGTATATGGAATTCATTTAGTGTGTTTTGGAATTTCAGTAGAGATTTGGAAGATTTAACAAATGAGAGGGATTTGACCTTTTTTATATATACAAGTGACAAGATGTATATTGACGATTTAATTCAACTACTTCAGTTGTCAGTTGAATTGAAAATTAACCTTAAATGGTCCTGTGATTCTCAATTTAAACAACAAATTACAGAGGATAAGCTCTTAATAAACTGCCCTGGATCTATTCAGGGCTTTTGAATTGCTCTGCTCCTCAAGTAACAGAGACTCAAACTGCAACAGAGAAAGAAAGAAGTTCCTCGGCAAGAGTACAGCTCTTTGCTATCTGTTAGTTCGGTTATTATCATACTTAGGCAACAGATTATTACTTTCCCACTATTCAGGGAGTGTAGATGGAGCTTGTTGGGCTCTGGGGTACCTAATATGGGCTCTATTTCTCAACTCTGTCTGATGCTCGAAGACACTGAACAATTTTTAACTATTCAAATCGAACTGGCTAATTCTTAAACATTTTTTTTTGGAACTGATATCAGCGAAAAAAAAAACTTTAAGGTGGTACGGTGCAAGTGGTCCGCTTAACCACTAAGCCACTGCACCCGAAAAAATCAAAGGTTCCACTTTCCTCTCTCCCAGATTCAAGGTGTGGGATTCAAGGTTGATGGACCTCCATCCTAATGGCTTTGAAGCTGACCCCAAACGACTTATGCTGTAAACTCATAAGCAGATTGCACAATTTCGAAGAAATACGGTTGTTCTCTACTGCATTTTGCAGAACGAGATTCGAGTTATGAGAAGCACGAAATATGCATGCTACATCTATGATTCTTGTTTGCAAACGCAAATCGGCAATCCTTGACCGCCACATTTTGAGATTTCAGATTTTGGAAATCAAAATCATTGATCTTCTGAGAATCACACGAATAACACGATTCTCGAGACCTGACAATGTTTGATCTTGGGAGTTGATTTGAAATGACTCAGAAAGTGGGGTTGAGCTGAGCCAAGCTAACTTTGCGGAGCTAATACCGATTGGAACGATACATACGGAGATCTCTGTGGGTGAGCCTGCCTCGGGTATGAACTTTGATTTTCATCATGCATTTCACTCATTCGCTTGTTATTGAAGTCTGTCTGTCTGTCTATCCGGGCGCCGTGTGGCGAAACGGTTCAACGGATTTGCTTCAAAGTTCTAATATAAAGTTTTTGGGGTCACATCTCAGGGAATCTTTTTATTTTTTGCTTTATCGTTTTAAATATCGGTACCTGCCATATAATTTTTACTTACTACTACTACTAATTTCCTCGAAGACGGTTCCAAGGCTTTTGGCCCAAAATACTGCATACTGAGTTTTTGAAAAAAAAAAAAATCGACTAACGGTAATTTTTAAAACCGCCAATATCTCAAAAACTAACAAAGCGAACTTCAAAAAATTTAAGCATTTTTTAAGCGTCCGCACAAGTCTATTGCATTTTATAGAAGGTTGTTTCTTATACACCTTTTGATTTTGGCTAACAATTTGTTGGTCTTGGTAAGCCGGTAGGTCGTAGAACTCTCGTAATCTTTATAGACAATCTTAGCAGTGCTCAAAACCATGGAATCGCAAAAGGTGGCAAAACAATGCAGAGAATCTCTGAACATTCCTGACAGATTTAAAATCCCCCTGTTATGGATTCCTTACCTTCTTTCCAGACAACTGCAATACGGATGAACTTGCTTCATACTGGGAGCAATCGCTAGGCACATGGCATTAGAATGGGAGTTCAGTCTAACGATTTCGGCAAGAGCTTCGTCCACAACACACTTTTTTGAAGATATGAGTGATCTGAGCAGTGTTCTTTCAAATGGTTATAGAGACCATTTCGACAGTGGTTTGGGGTTTGATTAGGAAATATGGGGTTTTATTGCATCAGCTACCCCTCTGTTTAGTAATTTTTTCAGACACAGGCTGAGATTGATTTGCAACAGTCACCTTACTCGGCTATTATCCCAAGCGGACAACTTAGGTGTCTCTAATACACGCTTTCTAGAGGGTGATTTTTTAAGCGTAGTTTTTTTAAAAATCGCATAAAACACTCAAATTTGCATGAAATATTCAAAAATGTTCCTACGTTTCAAATGGTACATTCGGAAGGTCCAATTTTGCGTCACTTTTTCGAGCATTTCGGCCTGTATTCCACGAATAAGGCTTCAATCGTAATTAATTAAGAGGTGTTAAATCGCATGATCTTGGCGGCCAACTCACAGGGCCATTTCGAGATATAAGCTGCTCACCAAATTCATCCTGCAACATTTCCATTGTTTCACGAGCTGTGTGGCATGTGGCACCGTCATGATGAAACCACATGTCAACCAAGTTCAACTCAGCCAACTGGGGCTAAAAAAAAGTCCCTTATCATGACTCGATATCGTTCGCCGTTGACGGTTACGTTTCTTCCACGGACGTCTTTGAAGAAAAATGGACCGATGATGCCACCAGCCCATAATTCACACCAAACTGTTGTTTTTCGGGATGCATCGGTAATTCTTGTATGGCATGTGGCTGTTCATCACTCCAGATGCGACAGTTTTTCTTATTTACGTATCCGTTGAGCCACAAATGAGCTTCATCGCTGAACACAATTTTTCGATGAAATAGCGCATTTTCACATTTTTTACAAGGCAAGAATTTTGATAATAAATTTCAATAATTTGCAATCGTTGCTCGTTTGTAAGTCTTTCCATGATTAAATGGCAGAGTATACTGAAAACTTTTCACTTTGACAGATGACGTTTGGACGCCATTACTAACCAGTGCTGCCAACCTGATAAACTTAACTCTTAAAAAATTACCCGCTTCTTCGTAGTGGGCAAACAAACCTTTAATCTACGAAGACCAAACCATTCAATCAAAAACACCCGTCATACCTCGCCACGTCGCTCACTGTATTTATGTAAAATGAAAAAAAAGCTCAAAAATCCAAATGAAACCGTATTCTTCCCATTTTCACCTGCCAAGCGCCATACAAACCATTAAGGACACACCAGTCCTATATGTATGGATGTATAATTTTTTTTATAATTGCCATAAAAACAGCAAAACTGAATTCGTATTGATATGCCGCCGCCAGCCACGACCACATAGCGTGGAGCTAACGAATATATATATATAAAAAAAAATTGGCTTCGCCACAATTCTAGTTACGAGTGGGATTTGGGGTTGGGTTTGGTTGTGACACCATAGCCAGATAGGTTGACTTAAATATGCCAGGGTGTCAATGTCACAGCCCCCGCTCCCATTTAATGGCATTTAATTATGTTGTGTACCTGCCAGGGGCCGGAAAATTTACGATCAATTTATCGGCCATGATGGTAATAATCGACCTAATCCATATTTAGGTAAACAGAATGACATTTTATACTGTAATAATTATCCCTATTGGAATTTGAAGTAATTTCTTTTTTCTTGCTTGTTTTTGTGTCCTGTTTTTCTTTGGCTAAAGAACAATACATTCCTCATCGTAATGGGCGGCGGTCGACGGCGGTGGATAAGAAAGAAGAAGAAACCCGCACTATGTCGCGTCGCTCCTCGTAAGGTGTATTCAAGAAATTGGCACATATACAACTTTAATGGGGGTCATAAAACAGAGGATGCCAGGACAAATAGATAGGTTGGCAGTATCGGCATTAGTGGGAGGATTTGTGTCATTATGGTGTCGAAAGAAAAAAACTCTCTATTGTGTTCTCATTTTGGCCAGGATTGCAATTATTGTAAATGGATGTGACGGTGGTGCAGATGATGATGATAATGATGATGATGGTGGTGGTGGTGGGGAGATATTGGTAGTGCGAAACTGGCTGTCCATTTAGCAAAATTGATGGCGAAAAGTCGCCTTCCTCTATTTTCGATGGCTATAATGGGCGAGGATAGCACCAGATATTCGGAGCGCGGCATATTGGCAGTGAAAATTGAAATATTGCAAACGATAAAAGCCACAATAAATTAAATGAGAAATTTATTTATTTTTGTTTTTTTTTTACCTATTTTTGCGAAAAATTGACAGCACTGATGGGCCTGTAGATTGGATAACTGCACCCAAGAGAGATTGGGTAACTTTTAATTGGTTCATTACGAGCGGCTAATTTGGCAGCAGTCAATTTGATTGGTGGCGGCCAAATGCGGGAGTAATAATTGACGGTGTAGATGAGCGAATTATGTGATTTTGACGGGAGGGAATGGATTTTTCATGGTCATCGGGAGCATTTAAAGCAATTAAAAATTCCAAGACGGCTTATAAGTTTTTTTTTTAAAGTCGGCTGTATAAATTCTGCGTAAATACTCAGACCTTGCGTTTCTACATTTAAATTCTAAGCAAATTCTAATGAATAAACAGGTTTAACTCTGTAGTACAACTTTAGACTAGTTTCGAAACTGGCTTTCAAGTTCATAGCAACGTTTACAAGTAGCATTAAACTGGCTGGATTATCTGCGAGAATAGCTGTCAGTAAAGGAACTCCAAAGAGTGGTGTTTTTCCCCTCTTCTTTGGAACTTGGTGATAAATGTTGCAAAGTGATATCTTAAGGCGGATGACATTGCTCTTTCCGTCTCAGGCAAGCTCCTCAGTACTATAAAAGACCTCCTCCGAAACGCCCCTAATAAGGTAGTGAGTTGGGCAGTTCGGTGCTGCCTGGGTGTTAACCATCACAAAACTGAACTAGTCCTCTTCTCAAGCGAAATATCTGGGTGTGATTATAAATTAAAAGTTTAGCTGGAAGCCTTATATCCGGGAAAGAATAAAAAAAAGCTACAGTAGCACTTTTCTCTTGTAAAAAAAGCCATTGGGAACAGTTGGGGCCTTCAACCTCACATCACTGTAGCCAGTGATATTCGGTTATAATACCGATACTTACATATGGAGTGACTGTCTGGTGGACTGCTTTAGATAAAGCGACCAATCGCAATAAAATAAGCAAAGTCCATTGGAGGAGCCTTACGCACGATTCCCTCCGCTGCTTTAGATATACTGAGCTCCGTGATATTTTTAACAGAAGGATATCAGCATTTTTTCGGACAGTCAAGCGACAATCGAGTCCTGGGAATCAGTCTCTGTAGACTCTATAGTAGCTCTAGACTGCAGATCATTTAGCTTTAATTCATGTCAATTTGACTCTGCCTTTCACACTTTTAAGATATTTGAAAGAAATTCACTGAGGCATATAGTGCACGTTTCACAAGCAAATAAAAAGAGTAGCGCTGAATGTATACAGTCCTAAGGTATGCCGGCATCCATTGCAAGTGTTTCCAAATTCCAAGATTTGAGAACTTATCGGAAGTGCAATGACACTGCGATATTGAAGAAAATGAAGCAGGCGGATGAGCTTGCAAGAATATCAGGACTACTCGTCAATAGTGCATAATAAGGGACTCTATTGAAATACCATTTGGTCTCCCAATCTAAGATGGTCAAGTCTTAAAGGTTACACGATATCTTACGCTCTATTGGTACTTTTTGACGAAGCAGGGATAAGCTAAGAACAGTAATAGGAATTCAGACAAGGCACTGTCTCTGTCTCTGTTTTTGCAAATAACCTCTTTTGTTTGACTCACGTGGTCTAAGTTAATCAGCCGTGAAACTTCTTTTTGCTGTTTTTATTTGGCCTAAGTCGTTTATACTTTCGAGGATATATTTAGATCTTCGCAGCTTATTATTGCTTATAATTGCGGCGTTGTTTCTTTTGTAAAACGGAATAGGGACGTCTTCGGCAGTTGTCGTTCCGTTTTAGTTTAGTTGCAAAAGGTCAAAACTCCAGTTATTAAGTGATTTAGTCTTTACCAATTTGTATGCGACATTTTATGGAGCTAAAAGGTACACGACGGATTGGTCTTGGTAAAATAAATTTTATCACAGATCCTTTTCTGGCCAGCTTTCTCTTTCCCCCAGGGTCCTGACAAACCGATTAATTGTACTCTGTTGGTGCTGGCTAGTGTTGAGGCAGTCTCATACTAACTTTGAAGTGATTTTAAAGGCGTTAGAAGCACGGCTCAATTGCATGCATTTCGACCTGAAATACGGATTTGCTCAATTTCTTGCTTGGATAGAGGTAACTGTCTCCGTATACTCCAGTTCCAACTCCATCATCTGTTTCGGAATCGTGCATTTTATTACAAACGTAGGTTTTTTCTGTTCTCAGTTCTGTCATGCTGGGAATGTAAGCTTCAAGTTTTGAAGGAAAATGGATAGATTTAGACATTTGTCTGTCAGTGTGATACCTAGTAGATCTTCTCTACTGAGTTATTGCTCAAGACGAGTATTTAGTCGTGTAACATAGCTTCTTTTTGAATATATAGATGAAGGGGCGGAGAACGGGGTTCAGTAGGGCATCTAGCACTGTGGTGCTAGTCTTTGCAGTTTGTTGAGCTTGCCCAGTGTATGCCTTTCCTTTGACTTTAGCAAAGTGCTGCATAAGTAGCAGTAGGTCTAGCGATTGTAGTGTACATCCGCAGTGTCATTTTTAAGTTTAGACCCAAATTTTTCCCATGCAGACTATTGCAGGGCAAATGAGACTAGCTTTGAAGTTGGTCTTTTTGAAGTGAAAGTTCTAGGCGAGTTTTTGGTCAAGGATTATTTTCAGAAATTTTACTTCACTGGAGAAACTCTTATAGACCAAGAAAGAGGAGCAAAATACTAATTTAGATAGTGCAGCGAAGAACGGCAAGCCTTATAGCACCTTTTAAAAGTGCCACCACACTAAAGAAATGCATGAATTAAGAATATAATAACATTTTAATTAGTTACACCCAGATGTATACAGGTGGACTTAAAATACACGTTCCTTTAACGAGTGTGATGTCCGACAGTAGTATCAACTTCCTTTTCCGAAGATTGTACACCTTGTCGGGGTGGGACGGCTTAAGTAGAAGAACATAGTTCAAAACAGGAAAGTGTCAACAATTTGCTGGGCGGACGCATTCCAATTTATGATGCAGGCTATCAGTAAGCACTATAAAAAGTTCCATTAAAACCTGTCTAGAAGGAAAAATGCCATTTCTGGAGGTAAACCGAAGCAAGCCAAAAACTTCATGCCAAACAGTTCCCTAAAAAAACACGAAGCAACTTCGACAACTAAGTAGAAGTCAGATTCGAATAGTCACAGGTTCCTGTGAGGACCATGCCGTGTCATAAAAAATCACCTAATGATTTGGGACAGTATCTGCAGCGAATTAGAACTCGTCAACGCTATCTAGGTAACTTATACCTTGAAGATGCTGATATAGCTGAGATAAAGCATGGATGAGCTCTAAATGGAGCTCAGATATCATAAATAGGCCCACTTGTGTCCACAATCTACAATCTACAATCTACGAGTGTGATGTCTCCCTTTTGACAGCCCCAGCGACTTTAAGTTGGCAGGGCTGTTATGCCTTAGGGTAAATCCGTTTCACGTCTACTGCGCTCAGTGTTACGAGACCTCAATTTCTTTCCTAAAAGCCTCCCGTTTCCTTTCAACTGTCCATTCCCAGCGTTTGAATCAGCCTCTAACAAGCAAAAAAAAAAAAACAAATAATTAGTAAATGAAACATTCACGTCTTGGAAACATCCATCCACCAACACTTCTACTCCATTTGCCCTTTTAAAGTTATTACTTCATCGCAGAACTTTACTGCAGAAAATGAACTTTGAATAGAAAAAGTTGCGCAGCAAAAATCACACCCTGCCCCTAATGCATGCTCAACAACAAGACAGCTTAGCAAATTACAAAGTATCTGCAATGCTGCTCATTTAATTTTCCATGGAACTTCATTGATTCATTTCTATTTTCCCACCCAATGGCAGCGGGCGGCTATTAGAAAAATGTTTCCATACAAAAAAAGTTTTTAATTAAAACAAACAAATTTCGAAGAAAAACTTTATAAAAACTTTTTTTTTTCTCTTTTTTTATTGTAAATTTGTTTTTAATAAAGTTACACAATTTCATTACAAAAAATAAAAAAATAAAAACGAATATGTATATCCCCCCACCCGTCAAACAATTGACATAATTTCCATTGCCCGATTCTATTGAATTGTCCCAAGTCCGCCGACGACAGAGATTTGTTGCGCAATGGGAAATGGGAAACAAAAAAATTCGATTCGCCAACACTTTCGATTTCAAAAACAAACTTTTTTGTTACATTATTGTCAAATGATACTCTTCGTGTGTCATTCGACTGCGCGCTGATTGATTAAGTGTGGAGGAGGGCGGTGTTCGTTCCCATGCGTTGTTGGCCGGATGAATGATTGAATGATGAACGATGAACGATCAAAATCTGTGCTGCGATAATATATTAAATAATATTCCACACTGAATGAAGTTCAAATAGAAAACATATCTCTCGGATAAATAGATTGCGCGTATTGATACAAAAATAATGAAAATAATCACTAATTGCATGACGCTTGTCTGCAAAGGGGGGGAGAGTATTTGTGGACATAGTCAATGGTGTAGGCCAAGACATGGGTAAATAATCCGCGCGCTGCCATGATGACGATGATGATGATAGGTGATGGCTCTGCTCGGCTTGGCTTGGGTTGTGAGTGGAGAAAGTCAATGTGGCGCGGCAGCAGCAGCAGCGAGGATGAAGATGAAGATGTTGATGATGCTAAAAATTATTTCCATTTCAATTGATTTTTTTTTCATCATCCAATTGGTATGGGAAAAAAAAGTTTATGACTTTGCACTTCTTAATTGCATCTTGACGGATTATTATTACTTGATTTCTTCATATCTGTCAAGATGTTGTGCTCTCTCTCTCTCTCTCTATTCAGTTGATGAAGATGATGATGATATTATCTGTCTTGTCTGATGACGTGTTGAGTGTGTGTACTTACACGAGGTCGATTATTCAAAATAGTTAGACGACAACGCCGACGACGAAGAAGATACGTTTGGCGTTGCTTTATATCCTCGTTAAGAGGGCTAAACACGTGTTATGGTTATGAGATTGATGGGGGGTTTCTCAATTTATTAGAGTGTGCACGAGTATGGGTGGATGGAAGCTTTAAGGCCAATGGGATTACTTTGGTTTCGAAAACAAGATTACTTGGATATAATCCGCGTGGTGAAAGTTCGTACTTATATGCGGGCAGATAATTGACTTTGATAGATACCTATATTTAAGTCAGTAGCTTACGAAGGGAGAGCTATGGATTGGATGTTTGAAAATATGAACAATTCGTTTTAGTGAAATGTACTTAGATGCGTCGGTTTGGCCTTTGAAGTCAATTAGAAAGCGGCGGACACTCAAGTTGTTGAGTGTTCAAAAAAAATCGTCTTTCTTCATGAGTACTGATCAAATTCACACTCTCGGTCAATCAAGAGGCTAACACTTGAGCTGTGAAGTAGAATGTAATTTCATGTTGAAGTTCAATTCAGTAATTTACTAGTCCGCGAAGTAGGTTTCACTCAATCAGTCGAATACCATTGAAACTATTTAGTTTGAAGGGGGTGGCTTCTTGACACTTGTTGTTATACCAGCGCAAACTTCCAACGGGGATATCCAAATCACCAAGGTAATCTTTTCTTCTTATTATCTATAAATTTCAGTCATACTTACTTAGAGCTTGTAATGTAGCGAAAGAGACTTCTAATGTCAATAGTTGACAGATCTTCAAGATCAGTATGGAAGAAGGCTCATCGGTGGGCTGTTCGTTTTTGGCAGAAGAAGGATGTGTCCGCTGTCCACAAATTGCAAAGTTTTTGGAGTATACGCCAAGCCTTGTTGCATGCTTGCCTATAAGACAGTGCCCACCGATACACTTATTGTAGCACCGACATACAGTCAGGGAGACCAAACACTTAGAGCGTTTTAGATCCAGCTTAGTCCAAATCTGCCTTCCATTTTTAGCTTTATTTTTCAAACTCGCTATGTTTATTGGCCCTGAAGTTCCCTGGTATACTTTATGTATGTCACGGCATCCAGCATTTGAACTGCTTCGTCTAAGGGTAATAAGGTAGCCAATTGTCTGCCGAGGATGTCGAGTGGTGTCAGATAAAACAGCTGCATAGGAAGGAGACAAGCTGATCGCAGAACTTCGGACCAGACCACCACACCGTACATGAATATAGCTAATCTGAGATGCGGTCTTGAAGACGCATAGAAAGCTTGTTCCGGCTTACTTTTTCTATCCAACATTATACCCAGATATTCGGCTTTATCAGAGAAGACTAGTCTTGTACCTTTAGTAGAGGGTTGGAAAATTTAAAAATCAATACGAGCTGCCATCCTTAATAGATTGTTAAAAACATTATGTAGGGGTTCTTTAAGGTATTGAGAGCCTTTGCTGAGACGGTAATTGCAAACGCATCCCTCCCTTTTCTCCCCATATAAGCAGCTCGATCTCAACTAAATTCTAGAGCAGGAGCTAGAGGACTTCGCCTTGCTGTGTTCCTCTATAGATATATCTTTTAGCAAATAACACACCCAGTTCTGAGTTCAATGCTCTGCTTATGAGCATTAAATTTATCAGTTCGCCAAGAGAGGCGATCGCGGATATGTTTACACTTTCTATATTCAGGAATGCTACCATTTTTTATTCGATGTAGAGAAGGTACTATCGTCAGCAGGGTCGTTTCTATAAATGTTACTTTGCATGTTGAGCCGTCGACAGAAGTCTCGTATCAATGTTAATACGTAAATCGATATCGATCAATCCTCACAGAGTTTTCTAAAGACTACTGACTGCGATGTTTTGGATTTACCTGGAA
The DNA here is from genome assembly GCA_963576555.1 of Ferdinandea cuprea. Lineage (NCBI taxonomy): Eukaryota > Metazoa > Arthropoda > Insecta > Diptera > Syrphidae > Ferdinandea > Ferdinandea cuprea. The sequence goes on along the minus strand of OY754961.1, from coordinate 81,552,335 downwards.
ACTTTGCTTTTTTTCGTATATCCGAAACGCAATTTAGAACATACATGCATTAGCCCAATTAGGTTCGTACAAATCGTGGAAACCAGGACGAATCTGCCTGTCGTTGAAGACTACCTATTTGAGCCACAAGGTGTCTATTCATGCTGGGATTCTCTTTAGCAACTGTCGCTCTTTTCGTATTCCTTCACCTGTCTCTAAGGCTGGTCCACACAATTTCGAACTATTTTTTTAATTCCTCGCTTCAGATCTTTCTTGCTAAGCCATGCCCAATTCAGTGAAGGAACTGGTGTAGCGACTTCCAAATCAGCTAAGCCGTCGGGATGTATTCTTTCTTCCGCTTCGAAGTTGAAGCTTCCAAAGACTAACTTTCCTGAGAACATGAACGTTTTGCATCTTCGTTTCTAGCTAATGTTTTTGGTGGAATGCAAGATCAGAATAAAGGCAAATAGGAAAGACGACTAGGAGGCCACAACACCGGCTAATTCTCAGTTGAAGAGTATTACGTTGTTTGTGTAGCGAGGAAAAGACCACTCTGCTTCGCCGATCCATAAACCTAGCCTCAACTATTCCTTTGAGTCAGAAAGTAGCAGCTCACTATGGAGCAACCTACTACGCAAGTTTGCTGTGGAAGTTCTTCACCGGATCTCCACTAGAATGTCACTCGTTAAATTAAATATTAACTCCTAGGCGGATGAATTCCTTAAATACTTCGAAGAAACCGCTATCAATAGTAGTTTCGCCAATGCCGCTGAGCGTATGTTTGTTTATATGTTGAAAGAATGTATTTAGCTTTGCGCTAAAGGCTTTCTCGAAGTTGACATTTGACCCATTTCCTGAATACTGAACTAACAAAACTTCTTCTTTTGTCTTTGCCAAAAAAAAAAAACTTTGGACAAATTTTCTAGAAAACATTCGTCGTGACATACCGCGAACGCCCAGCTTATGGGCTTATCCTGGGCTGTGGTTATTGCAATTTCGAGACTTGGTTTTACAGCGATATATTATTATTAAGCTTAGCCTTAAATTGTATTTTTTTGGCTTTTTCGCTGCATACATTTAGGAGGTTTCTGTTTGCTCACCTCTTTACCACGGTCTACAGATTGAGTTTAAACTGAACCGTCACATTAGCAGTGTCATATTATAGACAAAATAAGATACATCGTCTGTCAGGATATGCCACTAAATGACGATTTTTTCCTAAACCCTAAGTATTTGATGGACCTTCCGATTGTTGAAGCCGATGATTTGGCAATGTCCTGAGATTCGGTGAGTCCTTTTTATGAAGTATTTAAGCCTCTTCTGGATGATTGCAGAGCAATCGCTTAGGATGTGTTCTGCCTTTTCTGTCGATTGTAGATTCTACAGTCTAAAGAACTTTTCCCCATTTTCATGAGATGATGCATGGCTTAGCCCGCAGTGACCTATAAGGATCTCAGTTACGATCTTATCATCAATGACTGCTTCTACACCCTTTTACATATTTGACCCATCCATAAATCTGACTGAATGGGACCTGTCTAGTCTAGGGCCTCCAGTTTCTTACACCGAACGGTCTGGTATGGTTATGCGACTTAAATCAAAGGGCTATGTCTAATCTTTGAAGAATTTAGGATTCGTATGTGTCCGGTGAGATCACCCGATTTAAATTTTTTCACCAAGTGGAGTTTTATTACCCTTGCTGCAGCACACTTCTTAATTCGTGCATGTAACGGTGGAAGGTCAAGGAGTTCCTATAAAGCAGCGGATAGACAAGAGCGCATATTCCTTGAAGTGCTTTCTGTGCAGATATTTGGTCTACCACCACACTAGAGCTGAATACGTGATGATTGGTTTGGTCCAATTTATTATTTTTGGACGCAAACCCCATTTTTTACCATAGAGTTTGGAGCAAGCCCGTAATATATAGAAGTCGCTGTATTAAGCATGTGTTCTAGGTGAGCATTCCAAGTAAGTGTAATACCGAGATATATTACTTCCTTCGAGAATGATACTATCGTGTTCTTCAGTGAGAGGCTTGGAAGGATGTGATTCCTTTTCCAGGTGACGGGTATAATTGTTGTTTTAGAGGGCTTAACACTTAGACCTTTGTCTTGACACCAGTTCCATACTTTTGTTAAATCGATTTGCCTGAGACCTGATAGGGTAGATCCATGTTTGCCTCTTATAATGATCACTAGGTCGTCGGCAAAGCCCTTTGTGTTAAATTTAAATCGCCTAGAGAGCAATTTCGTTGGAGTCTAGTGAACCTCCAATCAATTCTTAACCAGATGATGTAAGACCGTACCTCAAAGCCATTTTCAAACCAAAACTTCATACATACTTTCTGAGGAAAAATTCATAATAAAGGGTGTTTTTTTCGAGCTATAAAACTTCGAATTGAAATAAAACACATGAAAATCGTTTAAATGTCGATTAATTTGGCCTTATTGGAAGGATAATTTTATGCCATGAATGTTTAAATATGATTTCGGGCATGTGGCCGCCGCGGCTGGTTCGAATAAAGACAAGTCTAGAGGTCCAATTTTCAAGCATTTGGGGCTGTATGTCGGCAATAACGCCACGAATGTTGGCTACCCAGTCCCCTAACGTTTCTGGTTTGTTGGCGTAGGCGAGCGACTTCACATATCCCCAAAGAAAATAATCCAATGGTGTCAAATCACACGATCTTGGTGGACAATTGACCGGTCCATTCCGCGAAATTATGCGCTCATCGAATGTTTCCTTATCCTTACAAATCGATTGTGACGTGCGCTGTGTGGCATGTAGCGCCGTCTTGTTGGAACCACATCTCATCCACATTCATGCCATCCAATTTGGGAACAAAATAGTCGGTTATCGTGGCTCTATACCGGTCTCCATTAAAGGCAACTGACTCTCCAGCATCATTTCGGAAGAAGTATGGCCCAATGACTCCAACAGCCCATAGAGCACACCAAACCGTCAGTTTTTGTGGATGTAATGGCGTTTCAAGGGTCTCATGTGGATTCTCTTCAGCTCCAAATGCGCCAATTTTGCAACCCAAAATGAGCCTCATCACTGAACAAAATTTTGCGGTAAACTTCGCGAACTGAACCATTATTTTCGAAATAAGTTTCCACGATTTGCAAGCGTTGTTCATTTGTCAACCTGTTCATGATGAAATGGCAAACCAAACTGAACATAAATGACATTAGAGTTGCCAGATTTGACCAAAAAAGTTTTAGCTCTTTTCGAAAAACCAACCTCTAAAAAAAACACCCTTTATAAAAAACAATTCTTCTCCTCTTCCCCCATTTCGAATGATAAACTTCAAACAATTTGTCCCGTTACCATCGTTGATATCATTTACAGCATATTCAGTTCTTTTTCTCACTTGTTCACCTGATAAATTATATTTCTTCGTGTCATTTGATAAAAATCAAAGAAACCTGAAACCCTTTACTGAATGTAGAGATATGAAATTTCTAAAAAAAAAAATAGATTTAATTCCATTAAACTGAGTGATAGTTAATTAGATTTTTATCAAATGCGACGGCAACGAGTATCACAAGTTCTTTTTGAAGGCACCATCCGACTACACCCGCTCGCCTAATTACCCATCATTTTACTCAAAGTGTAATTTTAATTAAACGAACGCCCATGCGAGCGGTATCTACGTATAAATGTATCATCATCTAGTATATGTAGTAGGTATCAACGAAAAAGGGAAATTTGTTCGCCTATTTACAAAAATCCTTGCTGGTCTTTAATTTTCCATTGCAGCCGACAATAACAACAACAATGGCGCACATCCTTAAATCTCGCTTTTCATTAGTGGAATGCAATCAGTTTTGCATTCGGAAGAACAACAATATTCCTTGTAATTAATGTAAAAGCCTTTTTTGTGTTCAGGGTAGGTACGGGTACGGGTAGGTTGGAAGGTTCGTGGGTGGGGGGGTATAGTAGTTGAAAGAAGGATGTTCTTATATTATATCCTTTTGCAACAACAACGACGACGACGACGACGGATTTTGTTATTCTTTAGCGGTGTTTTGTGTGTAATTTTGCTTTTGAATGCTTTTCGAAAAATGCACACAAACAAAGAAGCCGTTCCATATATTATGTGCTTGTTTTTTTTTTTTTGGAATATGAGAACTATTTCCCAGCTGAGTGCTTTCACAAGGCAGGCAAGGAAATAAACATCTCTATTATGAATTTATTTGGAAAATATATCTTATATTAATTTGTTGTTTTTATTTTTGTGTGTCTAATTGCAGTTTCGTCAACAACAACCCGTACATTGGAGGATAAAGTTTGACCAATCATTAAAACTGTGTGGTGCCATCATCGTGTTGTTTAAGGTAAGTCTTACTTTGGGTATTTTGAATTCGAAAAGATTCGGGAAGTAATTTAAAACTCTATATGCTAAGGTTTGTGATGCATTGATGACCATGTTCAGTGCAGTGAAGTGTAGTTTTTTTAATTAACATGCTCAGCTCATGGCCCATGCTGAAGGTAGTTGGCTTATGATTTGCATTCATAGTCTGATGATTTATAAAGCTGTCAATATGACTTAGCCGTCAGTTAGCGTGTTGAATTAGCCGTATCGCACGGTTGAAACAAAACACATTCATTCGAGGAATTATTATTCTGGGCTAATGGTGTGTAAATTTGTTGTGTTTTATTTTTACTTCTTGTTTTGTTGGAAAATTAATTGCAACAAGCAGGTGTGCAGGTGTGCGATATGGTTGAGTTAAATTGAATTTAAGCACTTAACATTTGTTTGAATTAATAAAATTCATGTCGTTAATTTTTATGATGATGAAGCATCGTTCGTCCTTGGAGGGATAGAGAATTGTTCTTACTGTGCTTAATCATCAGAAATAGAAGATGACAAATATTCTGTCACCTATCACCTGCCATCTGGCATATGCCATCATCTTTCAGTTGTCATTTTTTACCTATTAACTGTCAGCTGTCACTTGTCATATGTTTCCTGTCAACTATGATTTGTTAACTTATAGCTAGCGATAAAATTGTATTTAAGCATATTTTGCGCACAGTTAAAATTTACTTATATTCTGAGTGCGTGAAGCGAAGCTTCAAAAAATGGATTGCACATGTGACAATATTGGATTGGCGGGAATCTAAGCGGCCGAAATAACTCGTTCACAGTGACGAGGTACTATTTTCATTAATATGTAGCCTTTTTGCTGTTGGCAGTTCAACAGATGATACAACTGATGGATTGAGAATGTCTAGTTGCAGGCCTTAGATGAAAAGATATTTGCACGATATTTTGCTTCAGCTAAACCCGCAAAAGTTTCACTCTCCCTTGAAAATGCCGCAGCTAGTATTAAGGTGTCTAGCGATGGCTGAAGATCTTCTATGCGGGCTAAATCTTCTTTAAAATGGCGCAATTCTTCAGAATCCTTCACCTAGTCTCAGCCTTTGATCTAAAATGCATAAAACTTTTAACTGACTTCAAGTGGCCGGCCATCACCCCTTGGTGTGCCTGTGGACTGTGGACTCCCTTCGAATCTCTTGAACTGCTCTTGTACTTTACATGGTGGGGTTTTTAAGTTCGTTTAAAGACCAAAAACATCAAAGCTTCTTTGCTCTATCAGATTTTCTGTAGAGCCTTCATTTTCTTTTTATCCTGAAAATTCTTCTAGTGAAGGAACGTATTTTATCCCAGTTCGCTTGGCTCATCAGGATATTTCCAATCCGATTAGTTTTCGCTTAGTTGTCACTCCTGCAACAATGAGTTTGGCTGGCAAAGCCATTTGCCTTCGGCGTTCGTTCACCGTAGGACTGCCATTAATCTGCTTACTGAACTTATGAACCGTATACAGGGCGATTTCCAAGTAGTTCACCGCTTCATTGCTAGTTATCTGTTTCGTTGTTACTTAATTGAAGGTGTTGCGCACATACGATTTTCTTTTAACTGAGCTTGTCCCGTTTCTTTGAGTCTCCTGTTGCTATGAGCCTTGGTTTCAGTAACTTTTGCAAGAGCTTACCGCAGTTCTTTAGCATTCTAGCATTAACAGAATTCTGTATGCTTCATTAAAGTCTGGGTCTCCTTTGTCGAGTATAAGTTGGTGCCTTTTCCAGATTTTCGAAAAGACTTTATTGTCTTGAAAGCTGAGGCCATGTTTTGGCGATCGACTAAGTTATGTAGGTGCTTCTAAAAGTATAACGTCAAGTTCAGGGGCTTATGATTTTTCGGGTGATCGGAAGGAATGTTTTAGGAAGGGTCTGTTATGTACTTCATCCTCCCTGGGCTAAGGACAGGGCTCACCATCTGGGCTCCTAACTTTTTAATTTCGACTTTGGTATCTAGTCCCCAGGGGTTAGGGTTGAAGTCGTGGAGGGGATCCTCTCACTTCTGCATTTCCTCGCATTGATGAAGGCTTTCAAATTTCCTGAATTCAGTTAGGGCGTTGTCCAAATTCTCCCCTTCTTCTAGCTACCTTCCGTTTTACGGTGAAGGCATCTTCTTCGAGGTGTAGGCCCAATTACCTACTTTTACGCCTTTGTTTTGTCCCATCAACCCTTATGTAACTGCTTCAACCATTATTTGCGCAAAGTTATGCATTTAGTCGTTAAATTTGTAAAGCCTTATATGGTACTGGCGAGGTTTTTAACCCTCGCTCAGTAGTCAAACACGCTAACCATTACGTTACTTGTGTGTTGGCGGCTGACAAAATATTGAGCGTAGTTCGAGTTCGTAGGTAAATTCAGATGCGAAAATCTTGGATGAACAATTGAAGGAAACTACTAAGTCCCAATCCGCTTGGGACAACCGCGTCTAAGTGTGCAAATCTTCACATCTGTCTCTGGACAGTATATGATTCATTTAAAGCTAAAAATTAGTGACGAAATGACGTGGAAAACAACGAGTCAATGTAGAAAGAGAAACTTTCAGGCCAAAAAACGACAAAATTTGTCATATCAACAACTCTCCAACCAAGCGGTAGCTGCACCTTCAATCAAAGTCGTCCATATTTGGTCTCCCCTTCAATCTTGAATACCAATTTGGTTCTTCATTATGCACCAACAGAAGTCAGCCAGCCGTCTTTTTCAACTTAAAGTGCATTGAGCTCAAGGTACGTTCCCTAAGTTTGATAAAATGTTTTCCAGACCGTATCGTCGCCGACCTGCCGTCTTCGATGTCGTCTATCTATACTGCAAAGTATCACTTTCCCGTGCTTGTTCTACTGAAATGAAATTTCTCAAGGACCAGACCGACAACGACTCCTTCCTTGAACGCGTTCTAAAAATATCTCAACGCATGCGTATCGAATTACATGTCTTGGTTTCTGTTCCCTTGTATTTTTTATTTTTTTATTTTTTTGCAAAACAACAACTCACAAGGTAGGTAGGTATCCAATACCGAGAACAAGTTGATGTCAAAATATTAATTGTTGCCCGACCAACACGCATAAGCACTCCGCATGACGGCGGCGCGGCGCCATCAAACTTTCAATTCCATTCCACGCAACAGCAACAGCAATAGCAAAAGAAGATACATAGGTACGAAGTAGAAGAACGAGCGTGAAATTAAAATGCAATTAATCTCTTCCGTGGCGAGCAAGTGCTAGTGAACGCGACTACACCTTGGCATTGCAATGCAACAGTCTAATTGGCATCGAGCTTAATGAAACGTGATATACGACGACGACAAACGACGACTACGGCGACTATACGAAACTTTGGTAATCATGATCGCAAAACGGATTTATCACTGGAGTCCATCCAATGGAATCGGGTAATCGGAAACGCCTTTAAAATGTAAAGTTGCGTTGAGGGGTGTTCCGGTGCCAATGTCACTGCAAATAGATAAATGAATACTCCAAGGATTTGTCGAACTCGCAATGACCACACAAACCAGTTGGTGGCAGGCAGGGTTTTCTATTTTTAAGCCAAGCACCGCAACTCACCGTCGTCGGCGTCGTGGACGATTACATCAAAATCTCATCGGGGCAGCAAGTGGGTGACACGACTCCGCTGCAACTCTGCTGCTGCTGCGGTCATTGCATCATAGCGGCGAGACTCCCGACCAAGAGACGGGAAGAGAATTTAATTTATTCGTTTCGTTCTCCCTGTTGGACGGACGCATACCACAACCGATGGCTATAAATAGTTGAAAGAAGGCCTCCTCTTACTCCATCGCCATCGCCATCGCCATAGTCGTCTTGGTCGTCGTCATGGAGAAATTCCCCTGGTTGTGCGCTTCTTTCGTCAAGCATTTTCTATGTTGTAATAGGTTTTTGCTTTGCGAGTTCTCGCCCCCAGAGGGATAGATACAGTTGATGTAGTCCTTAAGTGGATGCACGTAGGCCTCCTCCTCTGTGACTGCCTTGCAATTGGATTGAGCTGGTGTGTAATTTAATTTGTTGCCCCGTTCCAAACATCAGCACCACAAACAACGAAGTGAATCTATACTATATAGATGCGTTTCATTGGCCTTAAGTCGTATTCCATCATTGCGAACTGTACAGTGTGACTGTAGTGGGCAGAGAAAAGAAAGAAAAAACATCTGCCTGCAACACACACGCACGCAGAAAATTGTAACTGATGTGAAAAGATAAAGCGACATTGTTGTGACCATGATTTGTGGAATTCAACTGCCCTGCCCAGGAGAATACTTAATTAAAATCAATTGAGAATAACGGTTGAACGGTGCTAAGTAAAGATGGGTGATAACTTGCAAAGACTCTGCTGCTAAAGTTGATTAAGATGCCATGACAATGCGGCAAAATATGTTCTCAAATTATTTCTAACCTTGCAATTAAATGATGAAGAAATTTTCTAGGAATTTTCGACAAATTGACGCATGTAACGAGTTCCGTACAAGGCAGAGCTGATTGTGGCTATAATTATAGTAGCGGTTGCATCAGCACAGGCAATAAATCTGTGGTAAGTGCATCTTTTTGTTACTTTGCTGTTTTGAGTGCCAATAACCCTTTACTTTGGGCTTTCAAAAGAACAAATAAGGGGCAGTGTGTTTGAAAGGAGTTCATAGGTCTAAAGGAGATTTGTCTTAAGTTTCAATCGTTTTGCTAAAATTTCCATGAATGTAAAGGGTGGCCCACCATTCTGCATTCTGTCACTCGAACCTTGGTAATGGTTTCGGGTTGTAGCTCACGGATTGTTTGGATGATATTGCCCTTAAGTGCTTGAATTGTTTCCGGATTGTTGACATAACATCGGTGCTTCGCGGTTCCAGACAAAAAAAGTACAAAGGATTCAAATCACAGCTCCGATATCGCCAAGATGGCTGATAACACGATTTAGGAATTTGGTGCGCAAAAGATCGATTGTGGCATGGGCTGTGTGGCATGGCGCGTCATCCTCCATCAGCCAGAGGTCGTCCAAATCCATGTCTTCAATTTGAGTAAACATTGCCCTCTAGCGCCCACCGTTGACCGAAACGTTGTTCCCAGCCTCATTTTCGAAGAAAAGATGATCGACTGATGCCACCACTCCACAATCCGTACCAAACTGTCACTCTCATTTGTGCACACAGTACAACGAGTATTGTTCTCTAGCATACCAGTCTCATGCACTTTTTGTACAAACTTGCGTACAGTAGTACCTCAGGTGGGTACCTCATTTTGGCTAAAACTTCTTTTCAAAAAACACACTTTTTGGACTACACAGCACTCACTTTGGAAATATGTTTTCAACATTTCTCAACGTTTTTCAAGCTTGAAGCGACTCAATTCGTTCCGCGGAGATATGATACTAACTTTCTGTCAAGATTTCGAGCGGGAAACAGCTGGCAGTGTCAAACTAACATATGATTTAAAAAGAAACCACTAGATGGCCCACCCTGTATATCTTACGCGCTTTAAATTTATATTGTGTTTTCCTAAAATGGCGCCCAAAGTGAATTCCAGATACCAAATACCATGTTAAGCTGTTTTGATCAGGTTAAGGTTGTTTCATTGTTTAACTTAACTGGCGCCTGTAGGCAGCTGTTTCCAGTTTTGTACGATAAAGTTTCGTTCCAACTGCACATCGCACTTGAGGCAAGACCTTCCCTGCACCGCCTATGAGATTTTCATAACATCAGCTTAGGTTAAAACGGGCCCATTCGCGATCCCTAAGGAACTATTTGAATTTGCATTCAAAATGACAACAACGAAGGCCTTTGAAGTTTGTGCCATCTTTTCCGTTTGAGGTTTCAAAAAAGTATTTCCCTAAAAATTTTCTTCGGTTACACAATATTCTCTCGCGTTCGCTTAGTATGCAGCGTGAAGATCGCCGCAGAATCTGCAATTATCTCTATCCGATAATCCGAGCCTCTTTGCGTGTGAAAGGCCTCATGAGTCATGAGGTCCTATTTCAATGACTACTGCGAAATGAGGCCCACCGGGCTTCCCGAAACAAAATCAACACTACTTACACGTCCTTCAAGTCTTATCTCTGGCTTTTAAAGCCCTGAGTTGTTCTTTTTTTTTACTTTTGGCGATATTTTTAAACCTTGTTCGAAGAAGTTTGAACTCTATTTTCCTCTTCTCATAGTTTTCATAAATAGTCCTTCTCTAGGCTCTTGTTCTTGTGTGAAGCATTACAGTTTGGCCGTTTGGTTAGCTGAGGCAACATAGGTGAGATCGACATTCTTCTTCAAATCCTTTTTGTTGTCGCCTTAGCGTTGCCATTGGGGTCTCTCCGACTTGATGTTTTCTCCACACAGCTTCGACAAAGCTTGAGTTGCTCTTATTTAAAACTTCGACATGATTTCAATGCATGCTCGAAATCTAGAGAAAAGCAACTTATAGAGCATTTATATTGAAATGTGTATCATCTCAGTTTGAAAATAAAAAAGGTCCAATTACGCCGCCTTGAGGTACATCTCCTGAAAACTAATATTTCTCGTTTCCTATCTTAATCTCTGGATAATATGGATATAAATAGGTCAAACGAACTTTAGCTGGTGCTCAGTTGTTGCTCCACTTTTTATTTAAAGGTTGAAAATACCAACTGCCACAGTAAAAAAAAAACAGGAAGACAATTTGTTATAACTAAACTTACTTCCACCTAGCAATTCGTGGTCGCCTTTTTATCCATCTTTATCTTCCGGCATCTAAAGTTTCATGCAGCAGCATAAACTCCATCAATTATCCAACTGTCTCAGTAGCAAGTACAAAAAAAAAACTAAAAAAACCATAGCTGCACCTTTCCATCCAAGCCGTGCATTCCTTTCCAGTTCGAAAAGAAAAGCCGCAACAAGTTGTTTCTTTTTCCTTTATTTTTTGTATTTTTGCGCAACCAAAACAGTAGCAACCGCGCGCACATCGCACACATCACGTTTTAATCCATATAAAGGCAGCAACAAAATACAAAATAAAAAAGAGTTTAAAAAAAAATAAAATAAATGCAAGCCCGAGGAGATTACGATCTCTAATGTCACGTTGCATGACCTTTAACGTCACAGCGTGCTCGAAGATGTTTCATAATTTATGCATAACTCGCCGCCGCTCGCCACCACCACCGCCGCCATAGTGGTCTTGGTAAAACGAGAATTATAGGATCAAGTTTCTTTCGCTGCGCACATTTCTCCCCATCTTGGGCTTCTTCTTTCGCCTTTCGTTAAACCAGAAGAGCTGCTGCTGCTGCTGCTGTATCGTGGTTATGTAAACCGGTGTCAGTACTCTCCATCATAGTCATCGTCGTCGTCGTCCAGATTCAGATTCAAAACGAAGATCCAGACTGACCTTATGCTTGTACCATGCTGCCACCAATTTACTCCAAGTGTCCTTTGCGGAAGTGGACCTTTCTCCCGTTTGACTCTCATATTTGAAACGACTCAGATGTGTATTGTCCTCCTGAGTGCCCAAAGAATTCGAATTTTTCTCCCTCGAAAGTGCCCAATTTATTTACAAGTATGTAGGTCCTTCGTCGTTGTCGTCTTCACCGATCATCTTGTCAGTTTAAGAGAATTGTGAATAAAGATGTCGGTTTTGTCCTGCCCACCATTAGTGGGTCCTTATATATCCCAGCGATACAAAAACAGACACATACACAAAAGATGTGGAAAATACAAAATAAAACGAAAAAAAAAAAGGATAGCAATCTTATTTCTTCATGTGAGTCTGAGTTGGAATCGTAGATGGGGTGGGGTGTGGGGCTGCTTTTTCTTTCAATTTTTTGTTCGAGCGGAGGAGAATGCCAAGGCCCAAACGACGTAGTGTTATGATAAAGAGGAGATTTTTACGATGTTGTCGGCTTATCAGAGAATACATGAATTGTGGGGGCTGCTGAGCTACTGAGAGCGAGAGGATGTTGCAAATTGCAAGGAATAATCCAAGGGAAATACCAGTAACAATTGATGTAAAAGGAAATAACGGAAGGAAATTGTCAATTTGATTTGTCAAAATACTTACAGATAGTGAGCGTGTATCTGTGCACTGTTCCAGCCAGCAGAGACTCCTGTTCTTTTCTTTATTGTGCTGAGATTTGAGTTGTGTTTATGGTTTTCACGTTTATTGATGTCTCCTTTGATAGTATTTGTTGAGTTTTGGCTTTTGTTTCTTCAACTAAGTCGCAGGGGCGTGTGTTCGGGCGGCGCAGATTCTCCTTAGAAATGCCAATGAAAAGAAAAGTAATTTCTCTTGGTAGATGAGGAGAACATAAATTAATCTCTGGATTTATGTGGTTCGTCTTGATAAACAGGTAGAAGCCAACAAAGATGCTTGGTAATAAATTCTATTTTTAGGTTAGGCTTTGTTCGATTGTGTTTTGTCAAGTGTTTTACGTCACTTTGGCATTGTTCAATTTGTATTCACTGACGAATTGTATACAAATTTGAAATGGGAAGTGGAGGAAATTCTGTGAGAAGCAGTTGGGACATGAACAATTAAGTGTAACCTACAACAAAGGCATCGCCCCATAAGAAGCAATCCATTGTCTTCAAATTCCACGATCTCGATGAATCCATTTTGCGATAAATTGCTATCGTTGAATTGAGTTCTCAGTAAATCAATGGTTTGTAACGTAATTGCATCTGGAGTGGTGACTGATGAAGCTATCAAATATGCTTTTGCATGGAATGGAATTTACCCTGAATTCAGAATCTATCCTGAAACAAGGTTTGAAGTCAGCTGTTGCCAACTTGACCTATATACTTTGCGCCTGGCGTATGGTTAAAGTCGTTTTCATACCAAGAATTGGTGAGTCCAACTATACTCTAGGCAAAAGTTTCAGACCCATACGTCTGTTTTCCTTCTAGCTGAATCCTCTCTCTGAGATGCAACACGCCTGTTAGTGCGGAAAATCTTGCTAGGCGGCGCTTCAAAACCCAGTTGGTAGGATTGAAAGAGCTCTTGTATTTGCGGTATAGACTCTTTGTTTGCGGGTCTCAATCTTCCTAGAAACCACACTCAAGCTCATGCGGATAATGTCACCGTTCTTTCTGTCGGTTCAAACCTAGGGAATGGCTTTCTCCCAGAGATCCCTAGATTTGATCGATGTTTGTTGCACTAGAAATGTGCTTTCATTGTTTAAACTACGGTTGTTCTCTTCACGAGAAGGAGGAAGGTCACTGGTCTGACTAAACTCGTGCTTAAAGGTGTCACCATCTCGATCTCCGTTGGAATCAAATATTTGGGAGTAATCCTGGGCAGAAAGCTTCTATGGACCAAGCATGCCGTACACATGTTGACTTATCTCCGGAAAGTGTTCTTTGAATCTATAAGGCGAAAATAAGAGCACTTAATGGAACAGGCTTTCGCGGAAACGTATTACTGCCTCTTTTGCCAAACTACAGGGAACTTCCTGTCTCGGCTGCACAGATGCCTTCCCTAGCACTCCGGGCTCTGCTTTAGATGCTTTGATGAACCTGCCTAACTTGATATATATCTATAATGGGTTGCACACTGAAAACCGTCTTCCGCTTAAAGAGAGGTGGCTATTGGTACCATGCCCATGTCCATTAGCAGTTGACTACCACGTCAGGCAAGGGAATGGCTTCGGTCAGACTCTGAACCAGGCAATGAATGCCGTATTTTCACAGATGACTCCAAAACGGGACAGGGGTCTAGTGCTTGAGGGAATGCGATAATCTATGACTTTTTTACGCTTGTTTTCCAAGCGGAGGTTTTCGCCATCCTAATGCCTATGTGCTATATTGTGAACAACTTTTTTATTTTTGCTCAACCCTCTTACCTCGTTCAAGATAGTGCTCGAACTCAAGCTTTGTCTGAACTTGATATGTTTTCAATTCTGGATAATATTCAAAACTGACTTTCCAAGTTGACTGGAGCTATATTGGCTTTCCACACTGTGTTCGTTATTCCTTTCTTCCTTCTCGTTGAGCTTAAGGTCTTAAATGACGCCCATGCGCTAAGCGTTGGGGATAGTGAGAGAATCTGGTTATTTAGGCGGGTGATTCGGAAGGCTTGTATTTTGGTTCCGCAGCTGAAAAGCGTCCGTTCTGTTTTGCTTGGGTTAACGCCAAGACCGCACAATACAACCCCGTCACGTCGTCCACATACGCAACTACTTTGAAGCCGTCGCAGCCTACATTCTAAAGCTAAATCTAGTATTTTATCCATCTTCCTGAGAACATAATGGTTGTTCTTCTTGCGCCACCCACCAGTTGGAGTGTTTAGCTTAAAGTGCCATTAGAAGTTTGATGCATGCTTGAAATTCTCGCCGACGGTGAAGATTTCATGGACCAAGTCCTCAACGCACTGGATGTTGTACTTCTTGCGCATCTTCCGCTTAACGAATCCCCGTTTGTACGCCAAGTCTTTAACAGACTTCAAGTTTGGATATCCCCAGGTAATGTGTGGCTCACATATACGGAGCATGTTGATGGTGGCCTTGTTCAATTTAATGAACACTCCGTTGTTGATTTGACGCAGACGAAACAATTGTAATAATTTACGTACCTTTTTTTTGGCAACTTAGTTGATACCGCGGATTAGAATTACAAAAGCTAAGCGGCTTTTAGCTGGCTTTGACTTGGCCAGACGTCTCAGCTTGATTTCTCTGCGATCAGCCTTTGCGTGAGCGTACATGGTTTTCACGTCTTCTCAGAGCTTGGTAAGGATGGCACGCCTTCTGATGCGCTTCTTGTCTTTTTCTTTTTTAATTTTGACTCAGGAACAGCCGACAGCCTTTTAGCTGGGATGCTGGACTTTTTTTGTCTGCCACAGTCGTTCTTAACTTGTCACGTTGTTAGGAAAAGTGATTTTGGTGTGCACCAATATCCATACCAAGGCTTTAAGAGGCTGTTACCTAGTTTTGTCTGAATTATCTCTGTTCATAGCATGAGAGGTGGCTAGCGTGGCCTGGGCAGCACCTTACCTCATAGCCCAGGAAATATTTTCCTCTCTAATAACTGCTTTTACATGTTGCAACACTTGCGCAATAGCTGGGCTGTGCCACAGGGCTCTTTGAATCCAGGGAAGTTAGTGTTTAGATTCCGTCCAAGAGAGTCTTTGAGGGTTTCTATGAAATTGCAGCACCATTGGAAGGTAGATTATTTCAAGTCAACTTCATTACTGTTTACATTGGTTTGTATTCATTATTTTTTTTTTCTCCGAAACAAATAGTCAAATACACCAACGCTATAGCGATAATAGTCGCCATATCAATAAAAAAAGAGTAAATTGTGAAATTATTTCTCATGTCAAGGTGTTTCTTGTGCAATTCGTCCCTGCCCCCAAGCATTTCATTTACTCATTAACTAAAGAAGAAATTAAAATTTTCAACGTTCGATAGAGCATCAAAATGCAACATGCAATTTGCATGTTTAGTGGCAAGAATCGCCGATGCGTATCGCATTCGGTGGACATGAACCGAATTGCTAATGCAAAAGTTGCCACACATTGTGGCATTGTGTGTGTGTGGAAACCCTAATGGAGTCTTGGAGTTTGAAACTTAATTTACAGAGTAATACTGTGCGCTGTTTTGTAATTTGGTTTGCCTTTTATCATCGACGCAAATCTCTGGTATCAAAGTTGGTATTCCTGAATGCAGTAAAAAAACTTCTAAGGTAAGTGTCGCTTCCATTACCACCTTCCTTAACTAGCTGAGACTACATTAAAACCTCGTAAGCTCTCCTCTATTACAGCTGTTATTATTTTTTCTCACTTTTGCCAACATCCTTCTTTCGATTAAAAACTACATCCTCAAACCCCGTGTTCCTCCTCGTCCATTAAGTTTTCTTTCCTTCTTGAAGCGAAAATCGCTTTCAAAAAATAACACTAAAGAAATTCCAACCAATTGTCGTTACAAAATTAAAGAAAAACTCCTTGCCCTCTCTGCGGCATCACTTATGCAATAATATACAATTGGGTACACTTTATCTCATCGTCGTCGTCGTTGTCGTCGTTGTCCATTTAACCTTTCGAGGATAAGTGAACGAAAAACGTTCACCGAGATTAATGGTCAATTTTACTTTAAGCTTTGCTCTGTCATCCGGTCGTAATCGCATTAAGGTCATCAAAGTCCTCCCAGCAACATACTATATACCTCAAGTTATTAACTGGATTAGTAATGGCATACAAAACATGTCATGAAACATCCTTTTAAATTGCATACCCACCCCCTAAGGGCCGCAATGAAAAGTTCATAAAAGTTTATGCATACAAAGCGTACTACGAACCCATCTACACCCATCAAATCAAACACATCGTTGACCTCCAGAGCGGCAATCTTTCACCCACATCTATTAAATGACGGCTTATATGGATGGAGACATGCAAGCGGGACGAATATACATGTACATATGAAAGCCGTCCAAAAGGTATGTGAACTCGGCGAACGACGAAAGGTTATTTAACAAAGAAAATTTACAGAGCGACATGTGTGTGTGTGTGTGTAGGTGGGTGATTCCTTGGCATTTGACGTTGCAACCCCCTTTTGGCCATTTAACCATTTAACCGTTTAAGCATATCTCGCAGCCCAGCTACTTAGTTACCTACCTCATCCAACACATCGCCCACGTTTTTATGGAAAATTTCATTTAAGCACGTCCGCACGGTGCTGTCGTATGTCGTGTGTCGTCGGGAATGTGTGTGCGCTCTGCAAAATGAAAAACGTCAACACCCGTCCATACACAATTTGTCCATATACGGACCGCACTATTTAACCCGAGCTGCTCACTCGTTGTCATGCATCTCTAGGGTGCAGTAATGCACAAAGGTTTTCTTGTTTTTTTTTATTTACCATTTTTAAAAAAAAAAAAAAACAAATGTTAATGGTCATTCATGTCGCACTCTTTGTTGGTGGTTGCTCGTGTACATTTATCATGACACCTTGAACGGACACTACCGGGGGAACAGCAGTGACAACGACGACGTCGACTTATATCCGAGACCTTAATTAGCACTTTACACGCATTCACGACGCGATTTCCGAGCCATCATTATGGTGGTGTAGTCAGTCGTGTTGAGCCCGGTGAACTATTTATCTACAGAGAGAGAGCGAAAGAATCCCATATGAGCGCAAAAAAGTATGAGCTGTGCGCGATGTGACATGTGGCAGTGATAATTGCATCGCATAACACAATCATTCGTCGTTTCTATCTACATACGAGTACGTTACATACGTTGAGTGTATCTGGATGATGATATTGGCTGGGCTGGGTGTGTAAACTTTGTAATCCCTTAACAGTAGTTCTTGTGCAGATGCATAAGCCGGAGATTGTACGACTTGGGTCTTTAGAACACTTAAGGGGGAAATTGTATGGCAGGGAGGAGGGATATATTGTAAATATCGGTAATACGGAGAAAGATACTCGTATAAGTTGAGTTCAATGGAATTGTGTGTTTTCTGTTTCTCTGATGTAATATGGTTTTTATTTTTTTTGGTAAGAGTCTCCTCGTCGTCGTTGTCGGTACTTGTGTGTGATGGTTACAAAGTAAAAAGCCTCAGTGAGATAATGGAAATCCGCATTCGTGTCAGGTATTTACACAAGCAATCAGAAGTAGGTACGGGTACCAGTATTTAATGAAGTGCATTTGTAAAGAAGGAACAAAAAAAAACACACGAAAATCGAGAAATAAAAAGAGTAAACAGAAAATACCTTCTGTGTCGGCGTCGTCGTCGTCGTCGTCATCGTCTGTTGGTAGACCCTATCGCTGGGCGCCAGTTGAGGTGTTACTATTTGCGCCTTGTGATGGAAAGGTGATAGGGGCTTGGAAGACCTGCGGTTGCTTAAAGGGAAAAGAATTGGTTTTGAATAGTTTTCTAAGTCCGTAAATCTGCCGAAACAAGTTGTGAAAAGGAAAACAAATTTAAAGAAAAAAAACTGAAACTTTGTTTAGAGTTGGTAGCGATAAGAAGCTTAACAAGAAGGCCGTACACTCGTAGGCCTTGATATAGAGTAGTCCGAAAGGCTGAATCCTGATGACAGCAAACGCATTTAAGTTCTGCCAGTTGCTTATTTTGTTACCGACTTAAGGCAGAAGACATGACGGAGAATAGTGGAACAATAAGTGAAATATTTCAGACAGGACACCCTTTGGTAGCAGATCAGAGCAGCGCCAGCGCCCGAAATAGCTCATACCTAAGCACTTATTGAGACTAACGTCGGAGGACCTACAAAAGGCCGCCAGAGAAGACTGCCTTACCAAATCTTCTGTTTGGCTGTAATTTGGGTCGACGT
The DNA here is from genome assembly GCA_963576555.1 of Ferdinandea cuprea. NCBI lineage: Eukaryota > Metazoa > Arthropoda > Insecta > Diptera > Syrphidae > Ferdinandea > Ferdinandea cuprea. The sequence continues at coordinate 81,533,749 of OY754961.1, read as the reverse complement.
CTTCAAGCAAGTGAAATACGGAAAGTAACTCGCTTCTTCGGCACATTAAAGATGTCACTTTCTCCACAAGTGAATGGAGAGGAATTGAACTTTACCATTATATACAAACTATGTGTTTCTCATCGGTCACAATTATAAAAGTTAAATGGAAAGCAATGAGCCCACAGGAATGAAACGCGCAGAAGTGTGAAACTAGTCCTAAAAACATCGAAGTAAAATGCTTGCAAGTGAGGACTGTTGGATGATCCTTCATTGAATGAGTATTTTAGTGCAAATAATGGAAAGCAAGATCATTCGTATAAGACCATAAAAGGCTAACGAGATGATGTCCAAACGGACAAGACGTACCAAGTGCTCCATGAAGCAATGCAAAGATGCAGTTCCAGTTCCATGTACAGGCCTCGTTTAAAGCTCTTTCCTTTGTTTTTTTTTTTAAAGTGGGCAACTCCAAACTACCTACATATATGCTACATCTTGAATCAGGAATAGCACCCCTCTTTTAGGGCAAAATATATATAAGGCGTAAATGGCCCATATAGGACCCAAAGCGTAGCTTTTCCAACCATTGTGTGTGCGAAGTTATATTTTTGACACGAATGTAAGGGACCTACAATTTAATGCCGATTCCGAATGGCAATTAATTTTTTGAGAGGCTTCTCATGACAGTTCTTACTCTATTTGACCTCTCATTTAATGGTCAAACGCACTTAACCACTGCATCCACGCAGTGTCGCCTTTTAGGGACCACCTTAAATTACATTTCAATTATGTGGCAAAAGTTACATATGTCGATAAGTGAAGAAAGGATTCCGCGACCAGTACTAGCGCTAGTGACAAATTCGGGTGGAACATGTGTAAATGAGTGCAACAAACTGGCAGTCGAATGTTCATCAACATTTTCAATATCAGCTGACGAAACCTACGATTTACTTCAAACAAATTACTTTGCGTAGATGTCATCTCTCGCTAGTAACTGTGAATGGTTTCCCTGCTCAACAATATGACCGTTATGTAGCACGGAAATCAAATCAGTATTCTGAATGGGCAAGACAATACAAGTTCTCCCCAAACAAGCTGTGTCAAGAGCTCACTGCACCATCCTTTCACTTTGTAAGTCGAATGCAGATGTTGCCTCTTCGCGGAGTAAGACTTGAGGATTTGTTACTAGCGCCCGCGCAATAGCGATTCTCTACTTCTGACCTCCTGACATCTGAGTGCCCCTCGCTGCTAATTTCGTATCGAACCCATTGGGCAAAGCTGTTACAAAGGAGTATGCGTTAGCCAGCTTTACAGCATCCATAAGTTCCGTCATGGTTACATCTCTGGAGTTATCCCCACAAGCTATATTCTCCACTATTGTTTTCTCAAGCAAAACCGGCTCTTTTTAGGCTCTATTCCTAGACGGTGGCAACGCTTTGTGAGTGCCAAGTCGCGCTCAATGTCTTGGCGATACGTTTTTTGTTTTAAACTATTGAAATATACAATTAGTTACTTAAAAATTCCCAGGTTTATACTTAACCTTTACAAAATATTTCTTAAATACAGCTTATAAAATTGACACGTTAAAAGATGAATCCCATCACAGGTCTGTCCTCACGGCTAATTTCAAGGAATGTGTGGCTTGCTTTGTCCCTTTGATAGTCTTCGTAATGAAATTATGAGCAACTCGAATTGCGTTTATGTGACTTAGTTGTGTACTTTAGCGTATTTCCGTCGAATAGACCGACTCATCGGCATTCTAAACCAGGTGTGTGTCCATGGCCAATCTTTCTGGCGCTATTGGGTCTTGTTTTTTTTTTTGGGGAAAGCGAGGTCCTAGTTTTAAATCCTACCCCATGACTACCAACTTTAGTTTATTCACCTCTTGTAAAAGTCTGACAAAAATCCAAGAGTATGTCTTGTAATGAGAAGCTTTTCAAATTTACCGTTAGGAATTGGCTTTTAATTATGCTTCGCTTCAATTTGTGCATGGTTAGACAAAGCAGACTTTAGACCTTGCATGGGCTGTTAACTATTGCTGTTATTTATTTTTTGTTGATTAGTAAGCTCCATTGTCCTTGAAAGTTATTGAATGTCTTGGAGGTAAAGTCTTTTATTCCTCAAATGACAAGACTTTGGAAGCGACAAGCGACGGAGTAAGATGTATCCACTCACTGCTTGTGTTGTTTTGCTTGAGATTAAAATGTTGTTTCCTGTGCGCCTAGTTTCTACTTGTCCTGATTACTATGATTTGTGGTAGATCGCTGTCTTTTTGGTTCGTCAGTCATTTCAGTGGCGTCTATTTTCCTGTACCCACGTGGTACTTTATGTGGGAGTCCAACTTAAGTGAGCTTGAACGAGTGCCTACGAGTGGAAGTCGAATTGTTCGAATGTGTCCCATCGTTGGGCGCCAGTTGATTATATAGGTGATCGCTATAGATGTTCCGCTCTAGTTGGAGTTTATATTGTCTCTTTTGATTCCATAAACGTCAGTTGGCTTTGAATGGTATAAATATGTACGTTCAACTTCGACTTCATAGCTTTTTGCCGATCACAACTCTCCTCTATATTTCCTATCATTGGTATGGTGCTTAGAGTGGCTTGAAGGTATTCAACTTGACTTGAACTTGACGTTAACATTAGCATCCAGTTTTTTGTAGGTCTTTCTGGCCTTTCATATACATATCCTTTGTTGAAGCCGGAAGAAGCTTAAAATTAAGATTTGTGATCACTCCCGAAGTCTGCTGGCAGTTAATGTTCACTTCGAACTTTAATTATATATTCATGGCCAAAACCGTAAAGAAAGCCATGTCCTATTATTTTTTTGCTGAGAGAATGCATCATGCACTGTTAAGGTCAAGGCCAGTACCAAGTTTGGTGTGTTGGACCTACTTAACTCTCCCCACCTTAGGCTTCGGAAACCACAGAACTGCATATTTGCATTAATTATTTGTGGGCCTGGTACCTATTGACTATTTGGACACCATCTCATAGGTCTTTTGCGACTTGTGAATCTCTATTTTAAGGATTAAATTATTTGATATACCCTCTAGTTTTCCAGTTGGACACGGATACTAAGTGATCTTTATTAGAACTTGAAAGATACCGCCCTCGATACTAACAAACACATCGTATCCTTAAAGCATATTGTGGAAGGCAACATTAACCATACAATTTTAGTAGGAAGCCAAATCACGAAATTGATCACTCGAACTGTCATATTGTAGTTGGACTTTTGAATCCAGATATATCGGATTGTGTCAGAGCTAAAAAAGCATATTGCCTTCAAGGCAAAGTCCTAATGTTTGAAGTACGAGGTCGTGTTTAGAACCATCGATCCGCGTTTACTTTTCCAAAATTGAATTGTCAGATGCATTCCTATTCGGATTAATCCAATACCTTTTGCCATTTAGTATAACGACAACTAACTTCAATGATGTCATTGAACCTGGAAGCACCAACCAGGAGCATCTCCGAAACCTTCAAACCTTCCTTGTGCGGCTTGATCACCAAGGAATTCCATGTCTTTTGAACACATGTAAGTTCGCCAAGGCCGAGATCGAGTATACATATATTTCACATCATTGATAAAGCTTGTATTCGCCCATCGGAGGCATAGGTTAATGCTATACGAGATTTACCCTGACATAACCCAAAGACTTAAAAGGCCTTGAGGCGCAAAGTCTTTAGTTCTTAGCAAGTTTTTCTCAATAAACAAAACTGAAGTTTTCATATGTTGAAAGAGATTATGAACGTTTCCAAACTACGGCATATCGACGAAGGCCTGCCTGAAAAAGGCTATTGATACATCGCATGGGATTAGAGCATTGGACAAATTGGGCGAAGATACCGAGATAAAGAGAGAGCAGTGCTATCCGTGCCAGTTTAACGCGAGCCACATACCCGCGCCGGTTTGGGAACACATAGGTTTCTCTGGTCCTTTTGAGAAACCTATTAGGCTGCTTGTAATAATGCAAAAAAGTCAATCAAATCCCGTTTGTGGTAAGAAGTGCTTTGGATATACAAGCATTGCAGTGCCACCATTCCATGTTTGCATTAGAAGGACTAACCAAGACATTGTGTCTGTTATTAGTCCTCAATTCATTCAGCAGCTAAGGTTATGTCTTATGGCATCCCTTTTATGTTAAGTTTTAGTGCCTAAGTTTCCACTTTGCCTTTTTGGGTGGTACTCGATCTTTGCGGACCGTCCGTCCGATTGGACTCGCTGGTCTGTTGGGAGTCTCCAGGCCGTCCGCCCGGCTTACCTTTGGATGGGCTGCAAATCTTCGTTGGCCTTCCCGCTTACGCCCCGGTTAACCTGTAGTGGTTGCTTCCCCAAGGTTCTAATGAAGTGGGCCATTGGCTGATGAGACCATGGCTGCCCTTCCACGTGTTAAGGACTTGAGCACGCGAACCAATAAAGAGAGGGAAAAGGTAGTGAAAAGAAAGGGATCCAAGGGTGCTTCTTGTCGCAGTACTATGATCCAATAAAATTGTAGACCTCTTTTGGCGCTTCTTCTATATAAATTAATTTCGCATTTTTGTATTCTAAATGTCATCTGCCGATGCTGAGCTTGACAAAATCTAGGTCATTTCGTCAGAAAAATAAAATGAGCCAATGTATCCCACTCCTCGCCTTTGGTTAATTACCTTTCAGTTCAGAAGTATTTTTTTTTTTTGATTTCGTACAAAGCACCAAATTAATTATTACGTTGTAGAGCTGCCTATTTTCCCATTGTGCCCAGTTTGTCGCCCCCCCCCCCCAAGCCCTCCGAAGCCCTTCGTATTGTCAGCCATATGGAGTATATTTATTTACCTTTATCTGACACTTTGCCCCAAAAAAATATATCTATATGCGCCTGAATTAAACGAGTACTCCCCCACTTCCCACGGAAGAAGAACAAAATAAAACCGAAATCGAGGTCAAAAACTATTGATTTTCCATTCATATCCATTCGAATGGGTGTGAGTTTATGTAGGTGCTGCCGCTTTCATTCTTCTATGGAAATAGTTTACTATTTTCGTCCACACAAAAGGACGATTCATTGTTCTCACGTGTTCGCCATGCAGCGGCAGGTGTATGTGTGTGTGACCGTCTACGCCTTTTTTCAGTTCTCGTGCACCTTTTTAACGTTGCGCTCGTCGGTCGTTCGAAAACTGAAAGTTTCAAACCGTCGTCAGTCAAAATATCCTACCGCGGCAGTCGGCGTTCTGATCATCATCATCATTATTATTTTCTGTCGTTCAAATCGCATTCGTGGGTGGCAGCATGAAATAACTCCAAGACACGCACTTCGGATTCGGTACATATTCTTTAAAAAAGACCTGCCTGCCTGTCGCGCTGTCGCTGAGAAAGTGAATTTGATTTGATATTTCCGTGACTTTTATAATAACGCTAGATGACTTGACGGAATAGTTTAATTACTTATATTTTGATATTGTTTGAAATACGAAAGCACGAAATAAAGGAGCAATTTGTCAGCAGCAGAGTGGTGTGATTAGAGAGGTGATGTTCGAGATACGAATACCGAGCATGACTTTTACTTACTCGAATAATGACATGTTGTTTAATATTGACATTCGTGTGCTTTAAATGCTGTAGTATTGTTTATCCTTGAAACGAAACATCGTCGGTCGTCTGTCGTCACGAAGTTGCGCTGTGTATATAGTTTAAGGGTGAACACAATTCATGTAAAGTGTAATGCGGTCGGAAGGGTTTTGCTGGTACTGAAATTACTTAACCAATTCATTTGAGAGATTTCCAGATTAACACCCAGACAGTGTTTGAGTGTTTTCATTTAATTATGAACTGGCACTGTTGACAATAAGGATGTTAGTGCGGTTAAAATTTGAAGGATGAATACACCTGAGCTTGACTGAGCGTGTGAACATAAATGGAGAATTAACACACACACAAGTTAAATGCCACCATTCCCCTGGAGGGCTTCCTTTATCGTAAATTGCTACTCTTTTGTAAAAGGATGGAAAGTTGCCGAACATACCTACATATGAAAACGAGAAACTAGAAGCTCAGGTCTCTTTTAGGAGAAATGGAAGAATGCAAGAATTAATTAAAAATTAAACCAATATTATCCATGAGAGATAGAAGGGAAGAAGGAATAAAGAAGGAACGTACAATTACCTATTGCAAACGAAAAATTGGATAAATAACTCAAATTTAAATAACAGAAAAAGGCAATGAAAATGAGTTTTAACTGGAACCCCTTGACCATTAGATAAGTCGTTCTATTTCATTTTTAAAGCATTTATTTTTGAAACTTAACGAAAATTTTAAGTTTTTAGCTTTATGAGAGCGGCACCTTTTATATTGCTAGGATATAATCTGGATCATAAACCTTCTACTTAACTGCATCCCCACTTGTCCGCGTGTAGGGTTCGCCGCCTTGTACTCACTACACTGCTCAAACAAAAGAAAAAAACTGAATGTAATTGCCTGAACTTACATCGTACATAGTTTGTGCAATGAACTATCATTTCCACTATCAAAAACAATCAAATCTTTTTAGCCACTATCGACTGTTTTCTAGAGCCATTTCAATTTAAAATTCCTAAAATCGTTATAACTTAAAATGGGGATTCACCATTTAATAAGTTAGAAACGTAGGATTTTTGATTCGTAAACAAAAAATTAACTAGATATTTTAATGAAATAGACGTTGGGAACAAGTTGTATGCGTTTTTGGAAGTATTTTCCAAAAAAGGTGGACCGGGTTTCGTACGTGGAAAAGCTACTTCAGTATGTCCCCTCCATACAAATAGGCAACGCACTTAATTAACATCTTGATTATCATACTCGATTAGCATCTTCATACAGAACGTCGATACAAAATTTAACGTTATTTGGTTTAATCTTAGGGATTTTCCACCAGGTAACAGTTCTTTGCCTATGGAAACATGACCTTGACTGCACGTTACGCTGGGTATGTATACATACACAAACATTTTCATTTCCCTCTTCCCTTATCGAACCACAAATGAATGTTGTTTCGACATTTGTATGAAGATGCTAACTAAGTTCTTGGAAGGAGACCTACTGAAGTAGCTTTTCCATATACGCGACCGGGTTTGTTTAAAACGTAGAATCTAATCTCTTCAATAAGAAAAGCATATTTAATATAGTGCATTGAACTTCTTTTATTGTTACATGTAAGAGGAAAAAAAACTATCGAAATATATCGATAACTATCGAACGACAAAAGCTAACTATCGATGGCACTGACTATAGATATTTCTTCACCTCTATTAATTAGGGAATCTTACCTTTAGTTGTTTTCTCGGAGTCTCTTAAGCATTTCAAAATCCTATAGACTTCTGAATACTGCTAGTTTCAGGGGCACTAACATGGCCCGGGTCAAAAGTTAGCCATAATCATTGATGGATAGGCTACCTTTGTACTAGAATGCTAAGCTGTTGGATACGCCGATGATTTGGTCGTCATAATTTGGGGAAATGAAGCAAACGATGTTCCAACACGTATGCAATAAGATAGTCCTTGACTGGTGTAATGAAGAGCGTCCCTCTAAAAACCCCTGTTTAAGGCTATCATAGTTCCGTTCACGAAGAGGACAAATTTAAATTTATACCAAATTTCCATTAATGATCCAGTCATAGAGTATTCCGACGTAGTCAAATATCTTGGAGTTATCTTAGATAGAAAACTAAATTGGAACTCAGCTAATTCTGTTTGAACCTGCTTTGTATGCGTATGTCAGAATCTGGGAGATCTCTCAAAAGATCACTCACTGCAGCTACAAAAGTAGAGCGACAGGGACAGCAAACGACGCCATATTTCTTGCCGCTATTTTGACATTTCTCTTCAGTAAGGTTTGCCATTTCATGATGGGAGCCAACAACGAGTCGAAATTATTAAAATTTACTACCGAAATTCGGAGTCAGTGGCCTCAACGTTAAGAGCGCTACGTCCAATTTATGGTCGTCATAATCGTCCTAGCAGATCAACAATTGAGCGTCTAGTGGGAAAATTTGAATCCACAGTTCAAAATGGTCCCGTGCCAGTGAGACAAAGAAGTGACCGTAGTGTCGAGAATATTGCTGCCGCTGAGGCTTCAGTTGAAGAAAGCCCAAATGTGTCTCTCACAAGTCGTTCTCAAGCGTTGGGCATCTCTGTGACGTCGTTGTAGCGACGTTAGACTATTTCCTGTGGGGCTACGTCAAGTCTATGGATTGATGAACTTCGTACGAATATCGAACGTAAAATTGCAGCAGTGTCGGCCAATTTATGCTTGAAAACCGTCGAAAATTGAGTTCAGCGTCTGGACTTCTGCAAGCGTGCCCGTGGTGTTTTATTTAAAAAAAAACTTTTGTAGCGCTTTTATTGAAAAACCCGATATGTCCCGCGGATCATAATGCCTTTCTGAACTTATCCAGTAGTTTCTACTTGTTTCCAAATCGCATCATGTCTGCTCCTTTATTCCATAAGTCTTGAGATTTCATTAGTAATTACCCCAGCTGAAGTCCTTTGCAGCGTAAATCTGTTCATTAACTTCATCTTTGTATTAAGCAAAAAAGCTTAACCCTTTTTTTTCTTACTAAGACGGATATCCATTTAAAAAAAAATCCCTCTTTCATCCAATCGACCTTTTTTTCGTATTTCCATTTAACTACTTAAAGTTCCATCTTTGCTCCTTAATGGATGTTTCGTCCTTAAATCGAAACCACATATCCCTCTAAATCCGAACATCTATTTGCATTTTTATTTGTGAATGTCAATTTGTCAATCCAATCGAATATCCACCTGTTCGGCAAGGCCAACCTGCCAATCAATGTCATCGTTCCAAACCACTAACCCAACAAATACGAACCGAAATTAATTGACCCACAAATACTGGAAACCATATTATGTAGCCGTCATGTTTCATTTCGCCGCCGCCTACTTATTAAAATGTCCAATGTCCAAACGACGACCAATGTGAAACTTTGTCGCCCCAACCAAATGAGACACAAACAAAGCCAAACAAATGTAATTCAGGTAATTACGTTGCCGTATCGGGTGCGCACTAGTCCTTCGCATAGTAAATATTGTATGACAATATTATATCTTGGCTTTGAATCAGGTTCATTAATCTTTAGTACGCGCTCTGTCCATGTCCCATAATTACCTGCGCTCAACTAAGAGCCTACGCATTAATAGTGTGCTGCTAACCCAACGTTAACCTTGGAATGGCTATTTTCAGCTATGTCGGTCACAATGGATACAAACCCAAACAAGGTGTAGATGTCCAATAAAACCAGCCAGGATAAGAAGGAGGAAGGCGACCTCTCTCTGTGTGAATAGTTCAATTCGTTTTTGTTCGACTGCAGGGGTGAGGACGAAATATCTTATTTGTCAAATAACGATGAGAAATTCGGATAAGGAATTTTTGATATATATATTTTTTTTTTTGTTTAATGGAATTTTCCAGATGATTTGTGATTTCCATTTTGCGGAATCCTTAATCATTAGCATTCTTTGTCTGGACCATACCAAAACTACCCCATTTTTTTTTTGTTTGTTCTCATTCAATTTTGAATATAATTTTGACGGGGTAATGGTTTTATGGCCTTGGGCTAAGTACGGGAAAGCACAACGCATTAAATTTGAGAAATCCATTTACAGCCAGTTTGGTTAAATTTCACATGAAAAGGGGTGGCGTATACGTAACAATATGGTGATTGAATTTCTTCTTCGAGGTGGCGGAAAGCATGCGATTTGATGGCATTTCCACCCTGTTTTGGGTTTGTGCCGAAGCCTAAATAAAAAAAATCATCGATCAATTGGATCGGAATTTTGTGTATTCAAACTTTTGGGAGAGAGCGACCGAAGACGCATGGTAAAATAGGGAAGCTCTTCTCAACCCCTTAAGTTATTTTGTCTTCTTCTTTGACGGTTAACTTCGTCGTCGTTGATGTGGGTGGTATCGTGCTCTTGTATTTTATTTATTTTTAGAGAGCAAAAAAAACTTATATCTTTATTCTGAATGAAAGAAGGTAATTGGATTCTTGTATATCAATTTTACTTATAATGGCGGAGAAAATGCCTTATCAAATCTGGTGTCGAATTTCAAAAGAGAAATTAGGGGAAGCCCATGGAGAAAATGAGAAAAGTTTGTTTACTTTTATTTTTTTTTTTGTATGGTAGGGTAAATTGTATCGCGAATGAGTGTTGTTCTGTTTTTTTTTCTTCTCACTTACAAATTTGACTAAGAAAAGGTGCGTTTGGTTGCGGCAGAATGGGTTTTCTTAAATTAGAAAGACATAAAGCGGTGGCAGGCAAAATTGTGTTTTGTTCCGAATTTTGGTGATAATCAAACTTGTGGCAAGGTCTAACAAGGTCTATTAAACAGAGAGAGGTAGGAAGTGTAAGAGGAGTAGCTGGAGATGCAGAAGGGCAAGACAGATGTCATCCAGGTGGCTTTAAACGTTCATTAACTGCTGTGACGGTTAATTTAAGAAAAATTGCCTACAATCCTGGTACGTTAACGGAGAAGAGGCTTAGAAGCTGAGTAAACAAAACTGATATCTGTCGATAACACTTAAAACTCTGCAACACCTAACCTCAATATTAAAGTCTTGGATGGTCCTATCAGTCAACAAGAACTTGAAGATGTAATTTGCAAACTGACACCGTGTGTCCTTAGAAGGTGTCCTAATTCCGCAACAATTTACAAAGGCCCTAATTATTCCTATATTTTAATAAATAATAGATCCAGAGAAGGCATCGCGTTTTTAAAAGCATCCTACACAATTTTCACTGTCTGTGAGGAAATGCTAAGCGTGCTCCCTCTGTACCGACAGAGACGGCCCTGTATTAGCGAACAGAAACTATCCAAAGCGCTCTTAACCCAAAAGAGACAGTTTTATGTGCCTTCCTTGATATTGAAGAAGAAGCGTTTGACAATAGCATGCATGAGACTATCAAACAAGCTCTACAACGAAAAGGAACTAACAGTACGGTCTCCATCAGATGGATTTGCGAGCTGCTAAGCACTATGAGCACTATCAGCACTATCAGCAGAGACAAAAACAGCGACTGGAACAAAGAAGGGTACTATCACATTTATTGTGAACCTTGTTGTAGATGAGCTAGCTAAGTTAACCAACCTTGGCGTCAGCTGTCAGGCATACGCCGATGACAGTATTAATTGCCCGAGAAAAGTCCGAAGGAACTTTCTGCGACATCATACTCCGAGGTCTGAGTGTAACTCAGGAATTGTGCTTTATATGACTGGGCTCAATATCATCAAGTCTACGATAGTACCATTCATATGAAGAGGGAGACTTCAACGACTCTAGAAATCCGGTTGTCAGGCACGGTACCGAAAATGGTCAATGAAGAAAAGTATGTAGGTCTACACCCTGAAAAAAAAAACACACACAAACTGCAAGAAAGGCAACTCGTGCTCCTATAATATGTAAGAGCCCAGCTAGAAAATCGTGGGGTTGCACCCCTAACAAACAAACCCGTCTGGTCACAACAAGAGAATCTCTCAAAAAGGCGCAAAGACTGGCATGCTTGTGCATCATTGGTTCAGTAATAGAGGTGCAGACAAAACTATCTTAAGGATGACAGGAATCGGGAAGGGGAAATACATCAGTTCGAAGGAGTATGACTGGGAAAGCTTCCATTCTTAGCTATTTTCAGAGATGACGTCAAAAGGAAATTCGGCGACAAAAAGAATGGAACGATGAATCCACAATTTATAGACTGAGCAGCTGCACGATTAAGTTTATGCAGACGCATCGAAAAATTATCAATCCATAAGCCAAAAGTACCAGCATCTTTCGGGCGGAAATTTGTGCCATTCGAATCAATCTCGAGAAGAATTAGAGAAACTGTAACATAGCAATAATGTCAGATAGTCAAGCAGCCATTAAGCAAGTGGACTTCCTTGTCGTTGGATCCAGACTTGTCCGGGAATGCCTACAAAGCCTTAATAAACTTGGACGAGAAATGTAGAGTATCCGAACGACTCCTACGTCAAGAATTCAGGAAATTAAAAATTAAAAATGGCGAATACCTTCACTCTTCACTCTGCAGATTCACACCTCTGTATAATGTGGTCTGCGTGAGGGACTTCCTTGTCAAGGCTAAAGTCAGAGCATAGGCACTCAAACTTGATTCCTGGTGAATTACGCCGTGAAGGGGCTCTGGAAGAGGGGACCAACCTCTTCGACGTACTTTTTGCAATACAAGCAATATGTCATTTCGAAACGACTACAATAAATGAGTCTGAACTAGGACTGGAACTGTAAAAGTAATTTTAATTGATACGGGCTAGATCGGGTACTCATCTTATAAATATGCAATTCAAAAAGCCTCACATCAACTGACCGAAACTATGCAAACATTTATTTCATTTGCATACTTTTAGTATTTAAGTAAAAACAATTTCTAACACAACTGATTTCATTAAAAATGCCTTCAAAACATAATTCCGCAAATTAGCATAATTTTATACTTCATTGAATTTTGATTGAGTCAAAAGCGACAACGCTGACGCTAACTTGACATGAATATAATTAAGATTGAAGGCATTTGTCCAGACACAATCGTTAATCTCATTTGGCGAAAATTTAATTAACTTAATTATAACCCTCTATCTATCTAGCTTCCATCGACCTCAAATCGAATTCAACTCCCAATGGCTTAGTATCTTTTTTGTAATTTTAATTCCTATATATATTTTTTTATTTTTGCTGACAAAGATTACCATGAGTTAGCAAATTTAATTACTTTCACTGTTTTCGTGGATTTAATCTCAGCCTCATGCTTCTTGTTATTCGAAAATATATTTGCCATAAATCACTCCTCATCGATTAATCGACTGTTCTGAACATGAGTCTATTTCGGGAATATCTTCTTAACAACAGACATCATGTTACCATTTATCACCGCCGTCTCCTTGTACCTCGTTATCTTTGTGTTTTTATTTTTTTTTTACTGGAAATAAAAAAGAACAAACACCAAAAACAGATGAAAAATGAAATCGCCTTTATTAACCCATCAACAGTTTTCGCTTTCGGACCGGGGAGTACTCGCTCTACTCGTATCTATTTATCTACGTATGTGTGCGGCGGAAACATACTATATACATGTATCTTATCTGCGAATTATTACGCACATAAAAATGAGATTTTCCGGAAAATTTTTATACGTGCTGCCTTAAAGAATTGTGGTGTCTTATAGAGCAGATGTTAGCGCTCCAAAATGTGCAAAGGGGGATGGCGGCAAGGATTAGAGTTTATCTTATATTACTGTTGGCACATGTGGAATGTTTGAGTCATTCACTATATACCTATGTGTGCCAAGGAATACATTACAAGCGGCGACGTGATGGAATTCACAGCTTACCGTTAATTAAGTAATTAGTACTAAAGAGGACGGGGGGCTCTATAGAGGAAGTTATTCATAACTCAGTAGGACACAGAATAATAAGGAGTGACTGTATGAATATCGAATAATGCCGGCATACTTTGACGATATGAGGGAGAAGTCAATGAAAGTGTAGAGTCACACTGACTGACGCATTAACAAGCAATATGAAAATTTCATTCTCTTTTTTGTTGACTATCAATCTTTCTGTGAGGATAACAATGAGGGAATATTATTGAGGTGTGTTTGCAATTTAGATGTGGGTTAATGGTGTTGATATATTAAGTCTTGTAGGGTATTGCTATTTGGAAAAAATAGGAGTTTAATGTTGATTAAAATAAAACTAATAAAATGAAGAACAGAAGGGGAACCCTGTGGGACTTCATATTCAATGTTACTGAATTTTAAAAAAATTCCATTTTCACTACAAAATTTATTAATATTTTACATTTTCTCTATTTATTTTCAGGTAAGCAGCCGCACTCTATATATTTTTGGAATGTTGTAAGTAATATTTTAGATTAAGTTAAAAACTGAGGCGATGTGGGGCTTATTGTCTATGAGGACGAATTTTTAAATAAATTTTTGAATGAATTCTCTCAAAGTAAAGTAAAGTAGAAGTGTTCTTGTTAAGCAGCTAAAGTGGTTAGTAGGGCCACATTCGGCAGATATTGTCTTGAGCTATACCCATTTGCCAAAAGATGGTTTTGTTTTTACCCGGCATAGTTCCTACAAAAAGCAGGTTAGACGAATATTTAATTTCTTTGCCTTGGGAGAAAATGGGGTTAACATTGCCGGGCATTGTGCTTCGTGAGGCCCATACACCGTAGGCTAACGGTTCGGTTGTTTGGTTAAATCTAAAGAGGGTGCAGGAAAATTCATGAGGCATGAAAACACCTAGACCCTGCAACCTATTGAGCTAAGCACAAGAGAATGCTTAAGACGTAATAGACCACGTCCAGCACGCTGTGAAGAAAATATAGCGGCCGTAGCTGAGAGTGTACACGAAGACCGTAGAGAGTCGATTCGGCGCCGTTCGCAGCAACTCGGACTGACGTATGGAACGACTTGGCGCATTTTACGTCAAGATCTTAAATTGAAAGCGTACAAAATACAGCTTGTGCAACAACTGAAGCCGCTCGACCTTCCCAAGCGACATCGCTTCGCTCTATGGGCTCTTGAAAAGTTCCAAGAAGATCCGACGATTTCGAGGCAAATTTTGTTTAGCGATGAGGCCCATTTCTGGCTCAATGGGTATGTAAACAAACAAAATTGCCGCATTTGGGACGAAGAGCAACCTGAAGAGATTGAAGAACTGCCACTTCATCCAGAAAAAACAACGGTTTGGTGTGGTTTGTGGGCCGGTGGAATCATCGGTCCATATTTCTTTAACAATTATGCCGGTGCGAACGTAACCGTCAATGGCGACAGTTATCGTGCCATGATAACCGACTATTTGATGCCTGAAATTGAAGCTCGTGATCTCGGCGACATTTGGTTTCAGCAAGACGGCGCTACTTCCCACACATCGCATCAATCAATGGACTTATTGAGAGAACATTTCGGTGAGCACATAATTTCACGTTTTGGGCCGGTCGATTGGCCACCAAGATCGTGTGATATCACACCGTTAGACTTTTTCCTGTGGGGATATGTAAAGTCAAAAGCTTATGCCGACAAACCCGCTCCGATTCAGGCCTTGGAGGAAAACATCACGCGTGTCATTCGCCAGTTACCAGTCGAAATGCTCGAACGAGTGATCGAAAATTAGACTCAACGGATGGACCATCTGCGACGTAGCAACGGCCAACATTTGATAGACATAATCTTCAAAAAATAAATGCCAAAGAATGTTCTTTCAAATATTAATAGCATTCTCCATTCAATTTAAATTTTCTGTTTTTTTTTTTTCTTTAAAAAAGTAGGGAACCTCGAAGTGGATCACCCTTTACTACAGGCCTAACTTAGAAAAAAGTTGAGGAACAACGAGGCCTCACAGAGCTCTTTAAAATTTACCGCGCGCTGTCAGTCTACATGATTCGCTAGTAATTACTTAATCCTTAAAGTGATTAATTGTAAATTCTTTCGTAAAAAAACATGAACTTCCCTCTTAAATTTACCTTCGTTTATGGATATACTGACGGATTTTTTTTTCCATCGTCGAAACGACTTATCAATATGAGGTAATCCCTTTTGGGATTACTACCAATTGACTTCTGACGCTTATAGGGCGTTAAATGGATTATTATTGATATCGTAATAAATACAAAGACAGATACTCCAGACATGAATATCCATCAGAAGGAGTATGGTGGGCATAGATACATATCCTATCCGTATACGATTGGGGATTATCTTGTCGCAAATTGTGCGTTGCCACCCACATGTGTCACGTGGTCGCTCTTGGGCCAATTTATCATAAATCAAATAATTAGTAAGTCCATTGGAATGGAAAAAAAAACACAAGAAAAATCTCAAACTCTCCCGTCAAAAAGTAAGAAAGTCTCGCGACTTTGTTCGAATTTAATGCAAATATTGAATCATCTCTTCTTGGGGGAAGTCCCGGTCAAAAAAAAAATAAAAAAATTTAACTTCAATTAATAGAGGGATACGTACAATGGCAGCGGATTACTGCGGTACTGCAAGATTATTTCTACTTCGACGATGGAAGTCCAACGATGAAGTTTGAGCTCTCTTGTGAACTTAAGATATTAACCAAACTCTTTGAAGTTTTTTTTTTAGACTAAAAATCAAACATTGAAAGTTGACGGGTGGTAACTTTTCTTGCGAAGCACAATGGGGGGATACTCTGAAAGGTCCACACAACCATTGTTATAGTGAAGAGAAGAGAAACACACACAATTGCCAAGTAGTGAGTGCATAGGGTTGGTTGAGCACAAGGAAGCTCTTTGTGGCATAGTGGGTGTTTTGCTAATACTTGGGACAACCCATAGTGACTGTTATAAAGTAATAGATTGAGATTAATTTCGGGTGGAATTAAATAGATACATAAAGAGATTAATGCCGCAGAATGTGCGAAGATGGTGGTTTTATCGCAGGGAAGGGCTTTATTAGGCATTTAGGTTAAATTTTGCATAATCTATCTACTTTGGGATGATGGTGGTTTGAAGTTTGGAGTTGAAGGAAAGTTGACGTATGTTGGGCGTGGCCAAGGGAGACCAATAAATCGCGACGTCTGTTGTAGTCTTAACGATTTTCAAATGCAGCATTAACAGGTCGTGAAATCATGGAGGCATTTAATGCGCAATTAAAAAATTTCAGCGAAAATAGATAAAATGTTAAAGAAACATTTTTGATTCCGTGCGAAACCAACCAAACGGACAATAAAAAACCGCTCTTAAGACAACACCTAAATAACTTTTTCGAAGGAAGATGGAAAATCTTCATTAAGTTTCAGGATGTTAACACAATCCGCGGTAAGCCTTGTTACCATAGAATGGGCTTCGCAGAGAATAATTGAAACGGTAGCATTGGAAAGAATACCCCCGTTTCAATTGACAATTGCTTACTTGCTTACTTAGGCGGCGTTACCATCCAGGGTAGACTTGCGCCTTAACCAATAAGCCTCTCCATTTAACTCGGTCTTTGGCTATCTGCCTCTAGTTACGCACTCCAAGGGTGGTTAAGGTCCCCTTGCACTTGTGCACGCTAGGAAAAGCGACACCTTTTTCTATTGCGTTGTCCCTCCGGTTTGGAGTCGAAGATTTTGCGGACTGCAGCGTTGGTGTTGATTCGCTCTACATGTCCCAGTCGCCTCAAACGCCCAATGCGTAGTTTTTTGACCAGGTCCATGTCAGTTCGTACAGCTCGTTGAATCATCTCCTCCATAACCCGTCAACGCATACGGGACAGAATATCTTACGAAGAATTTTTCTCTCGAAACGATATCTTCATCCGCTAAAGAAGGATCCATGTTTCGAAACCATCGAGCAGGACTGGAATTATAAGGGTCCTTAATTCTTCGAGAGAGGGCTGTACTACATAGTTGCCTTCTTCGTTTGATTCTGTGCAGATGTTATGATAGCAGAGCCAATGTAGACTACCCTTACTTACTCAAAGTGGTAGTTGTCGATTGTGGCATTCTGGCCGATTCGTGGATGTTGGGTGTACCTTCTTGTTGACAGCATATACTTTGTTTTGCCCTCGTTTACCTCGTGGGTGGTAAATGTAATTTGTATTCCCATTGCCGGCAGACCTAGCCATACCAGTAAGTTCACATCTTTCATACTTAAGACCTTTGAAAAACTAATCAATGTCCTTATTCGTGATATACTAAACCCAAGCGACATATCTGCGGCAAAACATGCTACCACCAAAGGTAAGGTAAGACACACAACAACATATGCCACCTACATGCTCGCTGTTGTGCCTTCAGAAATGTAGAGAGGAGAACCTTATAAAAAACAAGGAAAATGAAAAAAGTTACCACATCTCCATAGGAGAGGTTATTCCATACCTTCTGTGAATACTGTTTAATAACGAGATACTTGTTGCGCTGCAATACAGTTGGGTATAAGTTATTGTCTACGCAGAGGCCTTAGTAATACTAGTAACTCCAATGTTCCAATACATCCGCATATTCGAGAATAACTGGGGCTCTTACCTCAGGATCATGCTAGAAATGTATTGTGAGAATCATATTGACATATGGAGGACTTTTGTTTGGTGGCAATCTACAAATTAAGTTACTCACCTGAAAAACATGACAAGGATATAATTTAAAGCTTGTGAAAAGGTGTCGCGAAGAGCTTAAGGTTATTCGCGTTCAAAATAATGTCAAAGGGTCAGGGTATATATTCTAAAATTGAAACCGAAAACAGGTTGGTCTTGAAAATTCTTTACATCTTCTTTCATAGGCTCGAAAATTGGGGCTTGAACTCTTGAAGTCCCCAAATAAGTCTCGACCCCACTTGTCGGGCAAAAATTCAACCCATAAATAGTTGCAGATAGTAAAATATCCCTTCAAATACTTGCCATGAAAAAACTTAACAACTTTCACTCAACTACAATAAAAAGTTCCACTGATTTTTGCAGGATATGCCTGGAATGGTGAATTCCCAGTCGTTTTTTAAAAAAAAGTATAAAAAACTTCATCAAAAGTTACATAGCAAATTCTCCGGCCAATGCTATTCTCCTAAGGTTCCTTCCAGACGTCGACTTCTTCCAAAACTGAACATACACCACCATCTACCCTTCGCGTAAAGCGATTGTCATAACAAAGCATGTATCTAAATATATCATATTACCGCTGTCCCCGACGATCGCATCTTTCTCAACTTCTCAGACCGCAGTGCTTTGTAGACTAACTCAAGTCTCTACCCCTCTTTCCCTTTTTAATAAATTGTGAACAAATAAATTAAAAAAAAAAGTTTCCATATATTTTAGTAGGAAAAACTGCTTCAACAACGTAAAAAAAAATCCGTCCCTTTTAGGACCAGTCAGGCAAGTTATATTTTCCACAAATCTGATGCGGATCTCAGAGAGAACTTCCATCTTGATCCGTTTCATTGTGACGAATGCATTTTGTTATTCTCTCCCGTTTGTGAGATTGCAACGTCACTGATTCTAAATATAATCGCTTCAGTCATGACCTTGCGTCTGTACCGGTTATTGAAGCTATTTGATAAGAAGACTTTAATTCAAGCTGTGAAATTCTATTACTATTTAGGTAGGTTTCCAGGAGTAATTTCATTAGATTGGAGCAACCCCACCAGCGCCACGGGAATCGGAAATCATCACATGGCTTTAGCATATAGCAAAACCGTCAGATTTTAGTTCTCCTAGATGAGTCCTAGTTAGTGCCGGACAAACACACAAACACTGAACAAGAACGTATTTTAGCTGTGTATTTTATTTATTATACTCCCACTCCCTGACTGCGTGATCTTCTATAGGCCAGTGATGGGTGGTGATCTCTGTCCTTCAGGCGATATCTGTTTGCGTTTTATTTTTACAGCTTATCGATCTCTTCCATTTGATGTTGGCCTTGACTAGAGATTCCGTATATATTTTTACCTTGATTCCCCGAGTGAACTGATTTCTCGAATTCGCAACGCAACGCAACGAGATAAAGGGATAAGTTTTGCCTTACCAGTTCGTAAGAGTGTTTGCCAGGGAGTCAGTGTCAGGGAAATCTTGAACTGATCAGCCGAGGCGAACACATTTTTGCATTTCAGCAGCTTTGTCAGTATGTCCACACTTTGGCTCGGAGTAGTTTTTACTTTACGACAGTGCTCGCCGATAGCGAGCCAGTTCCGATTGGAACACATTGACGGTATCCAGAGGTTTCCAAGATTTCGACACTCAGAGGGAACAACCGCATCGACTCCATAGCACTTTTTTAACTGTTTGTACAGTTTGTCATCAGTCAATCTTGTCACCTTAAACAATATTTAGAGAGTAATGCAATTAGTAAATGCTGAGGGTGATACGAATTCTGTGGGTAGAGAAGTTGCATTATGCCTTATATGCGTGCGGTGCATATACGTGCCGCTGTTTGAACCTTGGTAAATTTGTACCACGGCTACATACATTCCAATGGGGTACGTTAGGGTTACAGACTGAAATTTTTCGGTGGAGGTTTTCTTACAGACATAAAGGGCAAGCTTTGTATGCTTTTTTCCCATGATTAGTTTGCTGTTTAGCTTAGCAGCTACAAAAATATTTACTACAAACGAGTTCAGGCTGGTTTGTCTCTGAAGCGTTTCTTGGTTTCATGACCCCTCTTTGGACTGAAAACGAGTCTTCCTCGTCTCCATGAGTGAGGCGCGTAGTTGCGAAGTGTAGAACTCCTGAAAGTCGGTGTTAGTCTGGCGACATGTGGCGGTATGTGCACTTGTTAATTTGATGCGATGATGGTATGGTTTTTGTGGGTATTTAATAAAAGCTGAATTTTGTCCATAGCTGACTCAGTGACCTTTCTAAGAAAAAATTGGTTCGAGTGCTCTTAGGGTAATACTTTACCGCAAAACTCGGTAAAAGCAAAGTTCTATAGTTTAGGGTAAATTTTGAGTTAAACGTTTTCTAAACCTCTTCAAGTCAATTTGTTTAGGGTAAAACAAACCCCAGAGTTCTCCCTTTTCAGTCTACTTTGCATTTTGCTGACAATTGTTATTTTAACCCTCAAAATAAATACTTAAAAGCCGAATAAACGCCCATTCGAAACTTATCCCTCTCATCGTATGGATCATTCGTTTTGACAGCTCAAAAAACTATAACATACCCAGTGGTGGAAACGCCCTATGGCCGTTGCTTATATTATCACAAATAGCCGGTTTCCTGTCCCCCCCAAACGAAGAACGAAACTACAGTCATTTGATGATACATCAAAAAGAATTCATTTCGGAAATGAAGGCCATTCCTAAAAAGGTCTGCAACATTACGAAAAACCCCTAAAGGAACAACGCCAGCCGTCTTCAGTTCATATACATTAAAGCGAGTGCCAGTCGCAGAGTCTCATCTAGGATTCCGTTCCGACATAACTCCTGCGAAGAAAATCCCTCAATTGACAAGAACATTAAAAAAGACTTTTGTCTCCTCCGTCGAGGACGATTCATCATTAATGCTCTCGACAACAACGACAACGACAACAACGACTACATTCAGAAAGAATCCGGCAAACAATAAAGTTTAGCATAAGCGCAAGCAGCGAGCACCCTTAAATGTTACTACTTTATTCTTGAGTTCTTCCGGAGCCAACAGCGCACAGACATAACAATGACACGAATGACATTTCTCGCCCCAGCACGGGAGGGCGCATGCAAAGATAAATTACCCCGAGGGTTCGAGCATCAGCGATGAAGAAGAACCTAACTTCCGATTGTCTTCGCACACATACTTACATAGCTTGGGATATTACATTCGGATGATGTCTTCTCGCAGTTCTAAATTAAATTTAATCTTAAACTTGAAAATAAACTTTAAAAAAAAAAACACAAACATTTTATCGACGAGCGGAAGATACGTACAAGATGAACACAATTTGGATACGAAACGTGTGCGCAATAAATTTGCTTTCTTATATGTATCTAGGATGTTGGTGAGGAACTGACGATGGACATGATGGAAGAGAGGAATCTACTTCTTCAAGCAGATACGTACATGTATGATGAGTTTGGAATGGAATGTTTCGCTTTGCATTTGACCATCTTTGCGATTTAATTAAAATTTAGTTGTGTTAGAGATATACAGACAGACATTTACTTTTGCGGTGGTCTAGATTGCTGCACTCTTGAGTGCGGCAAGGCAAAGGCAGCAAGCAGTAGGTTAGGTACTCGTAAAGTTCGAGAGTATGCAGATGATGGACTTGGCCACAGTATGTTTGCTGCTCCTAAATATTTATTTGCAAACTGGTTGAGCTCGATTCCCTAAGTGCTCGTCAAGTCTTTGCCGGCAAGAAAATAAAAGCAAACGTAATGTGGTTGTTTCTTTTTTTTCGGAGGAAACGGAACTCTTGACAAATTAGGCTACTCTCGCATGAAAAGTTTAAAGTTAAAAGTTTAAGGCAAACAAGTCCTTTTTGGAAAAGAAACAAAATTGTCTCTAAGCTGTTGATTTACATTTGGTAAATATTATGTAAATTTTGAATATTGGCCCTTAAAAAGGTTACGTTATGAATTTTTGCATGCACGTTACATATTTAGGGTTTTATGGGAATGGAAAGAGTGGGCTTGCAGTTTAGATATTCGGGTGGATATGTGTGGATATTGTCTATTCCTTAAGCAGCGGCAGAATTAATATTTAATTTACAAAGACGACGATGTTGAGGAGAACAAAAAAAACGACATCTAAGAAGGTCTATATAGGTCCTTTTTTTGTTTCATGCGACCTTTTAATCTATGTGATAGGTTAGCTTGGGTTTACGGGTCGGCAGAACAGGGTTGTCTTGATTTGCCACACTCAGTTCCTCGTGTGATGCGCTTTTGTGGGGGTTAGGCATTGGTGTTAGAAATGGTTAGGCTTCGTGTCCCTTTTACCCGACGCCGCCGTCCAGCCATCCTGATTTGCACAGAAAACACAGATCAAGAAGTTGAACATCAGAAAGTTCTTGTAAGTCGTAGAAGTATTTAGTAGCTTCCGAGTGTTCTGTTCCTCAAGTGACCGGGACAGTAAAAGAGGAAGTTTGGTGCGTCCTTATGGATCTATTCATCACTTCATCCTGGATATAATATATATTGCATGATTTCTTAGGAATTTATGTCCCGGTAGGGCCCGTACCAGCTTAGATAGTGATGACCTGTCAAACTGTAGAAGTTTGATGGTTCGACCACTGTTGAATTCTGGGCTCTGGCCAGAGTTCTTTCTGCCTGTTGTAAGATTTTTTCAACAAATCTTGTTCTCCACTCGTTTCCTAAGATCGCAGAGTGGTGGCTTGATCATGTTCCATTGCAGACCTATACATCGCTAATTTGTCAGCAAAATTTCGGCTTTGTCACTATGTCCAGAGAGCCTTAAGCTCTTCACGGTAGCGGTGAACTAGCTTGGATTTTATTTCCATTGCCAAAACTGCTTTTATACCTGCCTGACTGTCAATGTCGTGGTATGTGGTATTGGCAACATTAACACCTTACGGGCCGCTTCCTCAATCGCTAGAACTTCTGCTTGGAGGACACTGCTGTTGTCAGGAAGCTTGATTTAGCAGTGTAGCTTTAGTTCTTCCGAGAATATTCCGGCACCGGTTCTACAGTTCATCTTAGATCCATATGTGTAGATGGATAACCATTTACTTTTCGTGGGTTCATTCTTATCCGATACACCTCTGCTTGGAAAGGAGCAGGAGAATGTTCATGACCAAAATTACCAGGGTTCCAAGAGTTAGTTTGGTATTCTCCCTACACCAGGGAAAGGAGAAGGCACCACTAGAAGCAGAGCTAGTACAGCGATTTGGTTAGTTATTTTTTGTTACGATTTTTCTTCCTATTCGACATCATCTGTGTACACGATGGTATCGCTTGTCGTAACGAAAACGGCGCTCAAAAATATGTGTTGAGCATATAGAGTATAGTGCTCCCGCCAGGTAAATCATCCAGAAGTGTACCGCTTGCTCCTTCGCCGATACTGATGTGCCGTCCGATAAGCATATACATGCGGTAAATGGCTTCGGTTTGAGTTCCTTTCATTGCACCCGAAATGCATACGCACGCAGGGTGATGTAGCTTAGTTAGATGTTTTCTAAGAGTGTTAGCTCTTGACCAACAACACAACAACAGCGCCATACTGCTACACAGCCAGAGAATGTTTGTGGCCTTAGAGGATTAAGTCTGTAATAAATAAAATTTTGGGTCAATGGTAATACCTAAATATTTCACTTTGCTAGATAAGAAAAGCTGAGTGCCCCAGAAAACTGGCCATCTAATGTTAGGTATACTTCTTCTTGTTGCAAACAGCATCATCGCAGGGTTCGAATGGTTGACTGACAGAGTTTGTTTACGGCACCAAGCTCGCAACTATGTTCAGCGGCAAAGGCATTTGAAGTTAAAACATGGAAGAACAATTTTTCATAATATTGAGTTTAAGAAGCCAAAATTTTGTAGATGTACACAAAGCATTTACGTCTTGTATGAACTACTAAATTATCTTTCCGAAATGTCTAAATCCATTTTTGTAACTATACTAGTTTAGGTCACCCACTTTGATGGGCTATTACTTGAAATGGAGAGAGAATATACCCCATAGCATGGATTTCAACTTGGAACACAGTTAGACACATTCTTATGGTATAGAAAACTTTGTGTTTTGTCCAAAGGCGAGAGCTCCAACTCCTTTTGATCCGTCGGTCTACTTAACCAGACCTCTCGGGTCCAGTGTTAATTAGATTAGATTAGTGAGCCTATTGTGATGTCCTCGTTTCGAATTCGCCTAAGATGCCGGGCTTGTGGATAAATTCGGCTAAGACTTTGGGCGAAGAGGCAGTAACCCAAGGTAGACAATCACAGTGGAACAGAATGTGCTCTACTGTTTCTTCGTCTTCGTGCCACATCCGAAGTGTTGTCTTGAGCAATTCCCAAATATCCATGGGGTGTTTTTTTCACCCTGCAGTGTCCCGTCAAGAATCCGGTAACTGTGTATATCTGCCCTCTGGATAGTTGGAGGAGTTGCTTAGTTTGAATGGTGCCGCAGATCCTTTCCTGGCTAGTTTATTATCCTTTTCATTCCCATCGAAGTCACTATGTCCAGGCACCCAGATTAATTAGACTATTGGTGCTGCCTAGAGCTGCGAGTTGTTGGAGACAGTCCCAAACTACTTTAGAAGTGTTTTCAAAGGCGCAGATGGCAAGTAGTGCCGCCTTACTGGCAGATAGAATATAAATGTGCTTGTCAGTGACGTTCCTGTTTAAATTTTCTCTCATTCATAGCTCTATTGCATGTATTTCGGCCTGAAGTACGGAGTATCCGTATCTATCCATGCTGGTATAGAGGAAAAATTCGGTGGCCATCTGTCTTGGAACCATCCGTATACCTAGTGAGTTCCTATCAAATGCGGGTTTATTCTGCTCCCAGTTTTGTCCTCCTGGGAATGTAACCTTGTAATCTGTCTATCAGCGTCTGAGCTCAAGTGCAAGGTTAGGATGGATTCCTGTCTTGCCTTCATCCGATGAGATGAGCATGTAGACGTTTACCATTGCTTCTTTCTGAATGAAAAGATAAAGGGGGGAAGGTTAAGTAGGACTTTATCGCTGCCATTGGTACTGTTCTCATAGCAGCCGACGTACAGTTTGTCCTGTATGGATTTTTGTTTTGTTTTTTTGCCACCAACATGGGCTAGCGATTGCCGCGTACATCCACAATGTCATTTTGGGGTTTAGGCCCCAGTCTCTAGGTAGGTAGTTGTGTGACTGAAATAAGTTAAGGGTTAAGAAAAAGGTAATTCCCTTGAATGAATTTACCGAGGGGATAGCTCCATGAATTGAATAAATCACTAGCGCACCTTTGCCATCGACATAATGTTTTTCAACGAAAGAAATTGGGGTAAACTTTTCTCATAAACAGCCGAGTAAAATTAATGGCATTTAATTTAAGCTTTGCCCATTCTCTATGTAAGCCTACCTACTACCTCACGTTCCTAGGTATATTTTACCTTCTTTCAAACTGGAAAACCAGCAAACTCTTAATAAATCATCATCTTTAGAAAATCCCATGGTCAACTAACTATAACAAAGCCCTCCTTATTTTGCCTGCGAAAATGCGGCGGCGACAAAAAGACCATTAAATAGCCAGAAAACAACGTCCATTGGCCCTCATTACCAAATGCTTAATGTTGTGCCATAACCCATTAGTATGGCAACAACTCTCGTCTAATTACCTAAAGGTTCGTTTATACTTACCGTAGATTTGCTGCGCACCCCCATCGATATCGATTGGGGTCCGTAAATATCTACATGCAAAGAATTCTCCTCGTCATGATGATGACCTCCTCTCCTAATGAAACTTAATAAAAACTAATCGCTAAGAAGCTAATTTTATGTTTTGTAAGCCAACTGATGCATGCTACAACGAGTATTGCGATACTTTTGTACGCAAAAAAAAAAATTAAAAAAATAAAAATAAAAATAGGAATAATATTCCCCTTCTACCTTTGGGTTTGTTTATTTTACAAAAGATTTGGCGATGAGTACCGCATTACCACATGGGCGTCATCGATTATAATTGTGAAAAGTATCTGCACAGATGTTTCTTTTTGCCGATGATTAAGCCTACACAGATTTACAAATTTAAAAAAAGATACACTCCGCACAGCTCAGTTGAATGATTGACACCATTCAACGTGCGCAAAGATTAATCTGATGTGCGCTACCTTGAATGGGGATTTGACCGAGAAGGGCACGATAAAATAAAAATGATAAATCTTCAATTGTTTATTTATTTTATGACGTTAACTGCGAGTATTGTGTTGTGTGTTTTCCTCTTTAATCGCGAATGGTCACAGGTGTGTATTGGTCATCTTTACCAAGGAATCACAGGCACGTTTGCCTCATTAGAAGTAGTAATTTGTTTTCTAACGTTTCTGTGTTTCTGTGCTGTGTGTTCATGAACTTTATCTATTAAGTATTTATTACGACATGAAATGTTTGTTTACGAATAAATTAAATCTATTAAAAGTCTCTTTTGATGTGTAAGATATGAGGGCGGGATAAGATGATTCGCTGAGATAAACATCATCATCACTGGAAAACTTTAAACAAAAATAATACAAGTATCTAGGTAGGTAGGTACCTGTCTAGGTTTTTCGAGTGAAGTTGCAATTTTCTTGGAGATGGCAATTATAAGCATTTTAGATCTTAAATTGTGAGTCGATGATTCGAGGCACTTATTGGCCTTTTGCCAAGTATTAAACAAAAACTGAAAACTACAGCTCTCAGATGGAGCACCACCTGAAAGTGGCACTTGTGTACACGGTTTAGTGTTTCTGCTTCCAAATTTTCCAGATGGTGAGGCAAATTTGTAATGTAGGGTCTCTTTATATGGAGTTGGTCTTTACTTGACTACCACAAACTGCCATTCGTGAGAGTGCTAGTGAATTGTAAAGAATTAACTTGGTTTTTTTTTTTCTGTATATAATTGAGTTTGTGTGGGGAAGTGACGTGTTACTTAAATCGTTATCATTTGATACCAATATATTTTTAAGATTTATAGATATCTAGAGGTCCTGAGACGTGAAAGAAGGAATAATTTTTGGCAGAGATAGAATTGATAGAAGTCAGTTTTAAATCATTTGAAGTCTTTGAGGTCCGTGAATGCATACAATCCTTGGAAGATACATATTTGCAATGAATTTGTTGAGGTTATTCAAAGTATTTCATTTTATTGTTACTTCAAAAGACGATGGCTACTTGATTAATTTTTACACCGAAGGATCAAAAACTGGGGTGGGGTGTTGGGTTTTCTCTGAAAGACTAAATCTTGGTCTCTCCTTCCGTCTTCCTGATCATTGTATCGTGCTCCAGGCTGAAATAAATGCGGTTGAAGAAGTCTTATCTTGTCTTAAGATGAACGTAATATCTTCGAATGTTATTGGTATTTTTTCGCTACAGTAAAACCCTTGGTATCTGTTTCTGTAAACTCTATAGTAGCTCCGGACTGCCTGTCGTCTCTTCAGGAGATGGCGGAACAGTTTGAAATTCACCTCTGCTGGGTGCCGGAGCACAGAGTCATTGCTGAGAACTGTAAATATAATGAACTCTCTAACATTGAACATCATACCTCCCTCACCGGAGTTAGGTATAGCAATCGCTACTTGTCAACCTTGACTTAGATCAACCTTGACTTAGATCTGAAACAGATCTGGCCTAAACTGGAGCTGAAACGCTCTTAAGATTTGATCTCTACACTAGGCAAACATACAACAAAATTCTTGGTGCACTCTCAAACAACTTTTGCAGAAGTTGTATGGACGAAGAGGAGGAGAAAGCTTTGTACATGGCTTGCTCTCTCTAGAAAAAGAATGCTCCATCTCGGAACAAACATTGAAAGTCTCCTTCGCTTCGTCAGGTGCTGCACCAAATGGTACAACGAGTAGAGGCTTTCTTTATCCTAGATCTCTCTGGTAGCACAACGGACTGGTCTTATGCCGTCTGCCACTTCAACCTAACCTAATCTACTTCAAAAGACTTTTGAATTGAGTGTATTTAGTGAAACAAAGAGACAGTGACTTTTGCATGTTATAAACCTATTTTTATGTCCACCTGTACGTCAGAACTTTCTGGTTATAAATAAATACTTAAGTTCGATAGATATTCTAAAAGCTCAGACGAGAAAAAGGTGATATAGAAGTGGGGCCACTGCCATCCCATCTCAAATTATATAAAATAATAAATAAATATTTAGGTGTTTGAGGTATAACTCCTCCCTCTGCAATAGGTTCATTATACTACTGCGTCCACATCTTAGTACAGCTCATAGATTTCTCGGTCCTACCATCTTCAGACGAAGTCTCAGGTTTAAATCCGCCTTTTTTTTTTCGTTCCGAACTGTTGTGATTTGTACCTTTGGAAATCACTATTAAACTATCGATCAGTTTTGTAGGGATCCTGAGGTCGGGCGTCACCATATACAGGTTCTGACGACAAATGATAAAAAATTATGTGAATCTACTTTGATGGTCTTTTCCAGGGTTTGCTGTAGTTTGCAAAAGTTTTAGTGTGCTGCAAAAGGTTCAAACATTCCATTGGTTAGGAACTTTTATGCGACATAAAGCAGGAATATACATACCTCGACAGTTCTTTAAAGACATAAGATCGCCCTTCTTGTGGACGGGTCATATTCTTCATTCATTCCTGCCCTACATTACCTCTGTATTAAAAGAGGTCTGCTAAGCCAACATCTTCCGAACTGTGGAGCGAGCCTAGTGACTAAACTTCGGGATATTCGAAAACCCTGCATTCCGGTCTTCAAGTCTGACTTTCTTCAAAATACCACGAGTTCTTTTTCGTACTTCGCATTAGGCCTCCATCACTTCCACCTTAAAGATCTTCAGTGCTGTTTTCTCAAAATGGTAAATCTGGACCATATGGAAACTGGACATTCACATAAAATGTGTTCAGCTATTTCGTCCATCTTCCAGATAAAGTCGCCTCTCCGGTGAGTGGTGAGTCATGTTATTTAGATGAAATCTTAAAACGTGTGGAAACCTACTAAGTTTTCGATATCTATTGGCATCGCTGTTGAAGGACGAGATGGCTCGCTTGGTCCACCTTTCCCGTGGGCTGGAATTCGGTGATTTGGGGATGAACAGGTTCAGTTCCATTAAATGGAGCCTCAGAGTGCTCTCTGGTGCATTCTTTGATGCCGTGGAGTTAGTTCTACCTTGAGCTATTCCCCAAGTTTGGTCCATATATACCACTCCTTCGATTCGATTTAAGAATCATCCGTATACCACTTAATGCTGTTTTGGCTGTTTGGAAGCCGACCGATGCTTCTCTACTTGGCATCTCCGTGAGGAAACCAAGAAACCCCTGTCGAAGTAGGTACGTTTTTTGGCAGCGGTCTGTTAACGCGTGGATTATGTGAAGTCATGCATCTTATTTTAGAGAGCAGGGTCCTTAGGTCCGCCGATCGCTTATACTGCGATCTTATATAAGTAATTTTTGCTTCTGTCGATGTCACTACGGGACACATCCGACAAGCTTCAAAAAAAACCCAGTCATTTTCACCAGAGAAGAGATCCCCCATGAATTGCCCACGTTACTCCCAGATCTTTTAACGACTCACAATAATCGCATATTTCGCAAGTTAAATCGTTTAAAATTGAAAAAAAATTCTCAAATGCGGTATAACATCCTTAAACGCTGCTCTTTACCACAGACACTTACTATCCGTTGAATGCAAAGCCATCCTCTCGGTCTAATGCATAATTTTATTTCGTCACATTTTCTCACGGGTTCTTTCTTCTTCATTTTTACACTCAATCATTAGATAGATACCTTCATCTTAGCGAGTACTCCACCAGAAAAAATGTTCTTCTGCTTTTAATAAAATTTTAACAAGAAAATAAATTACCAAGTACTTTGCTCATAATTTTGCCGACGTTATAGAAAAATTATTTGCCTATTACTCGGGTATAAATCATTTTCTCATTTTAATTTGCATAAGTGCTTCGGGATATGGGTAAACGCTTTAAATGCTGAGAGTATGCATCAGCAGCATCTTCAATGGCGAACTAAATGTGTTTTCTATTTTTTTTTTTTTTTTGTATATATTTATGTTTCTTTTTTGCTTTTTGCCTTTTTGCATTTTTCAGCGATTTTAAAAAATTAAAATGAGAGACTTCATGCCTTAAGTGGATATGATGAAACGCTAAGTGGTATGTTGTATGTTTTGTTGGGTGGGGGGGGGGGGGAGAGGGAGGCAACAAATTGTCTCCCCCACTAAATGCAGCCCGAAACATTGTTTAGATTTAGGTTTTATTTATTTTTGATTTGAGGAATTCTTAAATAAATAGATAAAAATGTTATTTCAATGCTAATGGGATTGTCCCCTTTAAATATTGTTTTTGGATGTCTAAATAAGATTGACCTTCTGTGTTTTTCGTTTTGCGAATTTCAATTTATTTTTGCTTCAAGTTTTTAATATTGAGTTTTTCGTTTTCTTTTTTTTTCGTTTCAGGTATGTTCAACGACAATGCTGAGTGCAAGTGAGTTTTTAGCATAACATAAGCAGTTGATGCTCAATATATAATTTATTTAAAAAAATTAAAGCATTTGTCATCCTTTAAATGGAGAGAAGAAAGCATTTGTCATCATTATTCCAGGCGATCTGACAGGCATCTTTTCTTTGGCAGGCAGCATGTTGCTTGGCCGGAATGGGTTGGTTTAATAGTTTTTAAGAAGTTATCGTCTTTTAAAGAGCAAATCTTGTATAAGATGTTTGCACCCTTTCTATACTCTGTGAATGGTTGTTCAAATTAGGATTCCATATTGTTGGTTGTTGGTCCAGTATGCACCTTTTTTGTTGCAAGCAGACCCAGAAACTGTTCCATTGTACTTTCGGACAAATACCTCCTCTTAATCTAGTAATTTAGCCGAAGCCGATTAGGCGCTTCAGTAATAAGAAGCTTGGATTTTAAGCACATAGGGCCTGAAGCCTTCGAGGTCATTCATAGAGATAAAGCTGCGTGATGTCTTCGTCATCTCACTTATATTTTTATCGCCTTTTGCTAAGCTTAGCACATTTAGGAAATTTTGCAAAAACACCTAAATTTTTTGCTTAAACACCTTTACGGCGGCTCGGTCTCAATATCATAGACTTACAGAAATTCGGTCGAACTTTGATTAGTTTGCCTGCAACCCGAAGAATCGTGCCAAGGTATATTGAGACTTCGTCATCACCAACTTTCTTCAAACTTTAAGAAGCAAGTTCAACGGAGATTACCGTGTCTAAGGTTCATAGAGTTTTTGAGTGTAAAAAAGTGATTACATCACTTGACAGCAGCTTGGCTGTCACTACAGGAACATATTCTTCAACTCCTCTTCACAATATAGTGCGCAGCCATTATTTTAGTTACTTAACGGGCTCCCGACCCATGAAAAGTCTTTGCCTGGGATAAGGCAGCCTTACAATCTCTGCGAATCTCTTTGAAACGGAGGTTCGGTTTTCCTTGTCATCTCAAACATGGGGTGTGATTCGATGATCCTCTTGGCTGGAGCTCCATTGTCCATTCGCTTGATGAGGCCGAGCCAATGCAGTCGACGTGTCTTGACTACTTCCAAAACCTGGCACAGCTCATAGAGTTCGCTGTTGTATCTTCTACTCCATTCGCATTCCTATCGTCCAGCACTCGTTCCCGTATAGCGGAACTGGCAGGGTAAGGGGTTTGTAGAGCATGCAATTTGTCCTTCCAGTCATGAGTTTTGAACCCATTTGCTTTGCCAAACCGAAGAAATAGTGGTTTCCTACGGTAATTCTTCGCCGAATCTCCACCAAGATGTCATTCGTGGAGTTGATGTTTACACCGAGGTAGATGAACTCCTTAACTACCTCGAAGTTGCTGCTATCAGTAATGACGTTTTGTTCTAATCGCCGCAGATATTGGTCTATAATATTTCTCCGCTTGCATCCATTTATAACGGAGAGATAAGCCTGACGTTGTCACATTCCACGAAAGCATCAGCAGCGGCACCTGCATTATGGCAGAAACCATCCGCGTAAAGGCGATAACATCCTTGCCATGCCTGCACTTGAAGCAAGTTGACTTATGGCACATCCATTAATCAAGAGCCTTCCACTTGACGCAAACTATCCCTATGTGCTATTGTTCACTAAAAAAAAAATTAAACTTGCTTCGATTTAAATCCAGATTTGTCACAAGGATAAAATCTTGCTTGAGAGGTCTTACCAAGTCTAACATAAACAGACTTTTGAAAGACTTCTCCTTGACTTTGCCAGCCAATCAACTTCACTTTCAATGTACTGAAGCAATCCAACGTAGATTGCTTCGTTTTGTCCTTCTTAGTCTTGGCTGGACGGACCTCTCTGATATAAGCCGCGTGTGACCTTCGTTTGGAACCAGTAAATATAAAATATCTAAACAAAAACGTAGGAATGTTGCGGACATTCGCTTTATCCATAAACGTTTTACTGCCGAGCTCCTAACCGACTCCAATCTTTTTAAAGCACAGTTTGCAATTAGCCAATAAATTTTCAAATAAAATTGGACATAATTCCCTTTGTTTTTCCGAAGATAGGTGGAAAATCTTCCATGAGACACTATTTAATAACATATATTCGCGTTTACCAGGCACCTTCCCATCGGAGGGACCTGCTTGTACCGCCAGAAACACGCGGTTAAATTAGATTGGGCTAATTGAAATGGTTTTATCCGTTGAAGTCGGCGCACTAAATTTCTATCGTTTATAATATATATCATTTTGGTATTGCAATGACCACGAAGGTGTCATCTTCGACGGTTGCCACATCCAAAACTCTGTGGATATCACTATTTCGGATATAACAGGGGGCGTTTCTCTCTCTTTAAGTTTCGCATCAAATGTCATTCCGAAGGGAATCTGTACAGGGTCTTTAAAAATGGGTAACGTATTTACAAATCTGTGAGCAAAATGAACGTGCATAGATTTTGTTTCATTAAGGACAATACGCCAAGTTTTGTCCACTCAAACACCTCGTTGCTGATTCAGCCGTATTACTCACTGCCAATATATCTGTGTCATCCGCAAACGTACCTTAATTTGTGCTTTCTTCCTGCGGAATATCTCGAGTAAAGATTAAAAATAGAATCGGACCCAGGATGCTTCCTTGTGGAACTCCTGCCGCAATTTTTTGAATTCGGAATATTCATTTCCGTGCTTAACACGGAAGAGTCTGCCCGCTTAATAAGAATTTAATTGCTCATATACATGCTTGGGAAAGCCTGGTTTTAGCTTATGTTTCAATCCAGTGTGCCATACTTTACCAAAGGCCTGGGAGACGACGAGAAAAACGCCAGAGCAAATATTTTTCTCCTCTAGGGCATTTTCAATGTCATTAGTTATTCAATAAACCTGGTCGATTGTGGAGTGCTTGGTTCTGACGCCGAATTAGTGATCAGGTATTAATCGGCGCCCTTCGATATATCGGATGTAACCGTTTTAGTAAGAAGCGATATCGGTCTATACGATTTCTTGTCATATAGAGGCTTTCCGAGCTTTGGAACCTTAATGACTTGAGCTACCTTCCATTGTCGTAAACGTAAGCATAATAAACGAACATAATTAGTGCTTTCCTAGGCAACTCTTATAGGACCTGCCCTGTAATTAAGTCGTATCCAGGAGCTTTGCTTAGTTTAAATTTTTGTATTTCATAGCACTTTTAATTGTAAAATTGTCAGGAATGCCTGCTAAGACCGTATCTTCGATTAGCTCTTGACCGTCAAAGGGCATAACCGTTTCTTCTTATTGGTTGACAAAAATGTTGGCCTTTTCTTTGTCTCCTTTCGCCCATTCGCCATTATTTGTTCTGAGAGAAAGCGCTTGCGATTTTGGCTTTTTGAACGAAACTTTTCCCTCAGTTTGCGACCAAGTGTCAGTATATTTTAAGCAAATACAAAAAATCAGAGCAAAAGTTACGGCCTAACGCACTTGATCCCACCACTTCTTTTCGTAGAGTTATGTAGTCCAAGTAACGGTTTCAAGCTAGCAAACATCAAAACACAAATTAGAACGATTTCTCAGAAGATCTGCCCTTTGCCTACTACAGTCGAAAATTAAAACGAATGAAAAGGAAAAAAAAAACTCTTTATAACACTTAACGGTAAATTGATTTAATTTCAAATGAATTATGAATGCCTATTCCCTTAATTTAATCGAAAACAAATGAGAAATATAACGCAAATAAAACCTAAAGTTCATCGAACCGTAATAGATACTCCACCACACCAGACCACACCACGCACGCACATGTGCGCCATGCCAACGCTGCCAAGCAAGCCGCCATCAAGAGGGAAGAAACAATGCCCTAGAGCAGCAGAATCGGGTAAATGACACCACGCTATACGCCGCACTATTTGCCAAGTGGTATGCGTATGTACAAGCATCGGCCGGGAGACCGCCCGCCCGCACGTCCGACCGTGCCCATTGGGCCTTAAATAATTGACCTAAATCCATTCGCGTACGCTCATCACATAATTCGAAGATTTCTCACTGCTTCTTCTGGTTTATCGACGCAATTCGCATTTAATCGAAACCCGATTATCTAGTTTCTGGATGTGGCTCTGACTCTGACTATGACTATGACTATGACTCTGGCTCTGGCAGATTGTTGTACACATGTGTATCTACATACATTATTCTGTCAAGTGCACTGACGTGTGTGCGCTCTCTGTTATATAACCTTTGGTGTGGGTATTTAAAGATATACATATATCTATAAGTTTTTATCTCGCATCGGATCCAGTAATGGCTATAATGAAACTTTTTTTTTTTTGCGTTTTTTTTCGAAAGTATCTGTAACGAGGAAAAACAGCAAAGCCCATAAATCGATCTTATTCGATGCGGTAGAGGTTGTCTTTTCGTTAAAATTACCTTTAAACTTTTCGGTCTAATAAAAATATTTAAGCGTTTAAATTGCCATTAGCACCTTGACGTCTGGCTTTTATAGTATCTGTTCTGTTTTTTTTTTTTTTTTTGATAAATTTAATGAATGACAGTGAAAGGTTTGTATCGTGATTTTGAAGTGTTTTTTGGGAGAGAAATCGTAACAACGCATTCTTTGGAGATTTCTGCTGTTTGATTAGTTTGATTTGATATTTTCGCTGTTAATTGTTAGAGTGAAAAACAAATAAGTAATCAACAAAAGCCTATAGGCTGGCGAGCAAGCTTTGGTAATGATTAACTGGGTTATGCCTTGAAGCGAAACTTGTTTGAATATTGCACATTCATAGTCTCGGCATTGTCGGATAATTTAATAAATACTTGACTCTGAATGGTGTTCGGTGTGTTGTGTTCTCATTTTGAGTAGGTTAATTGTTTAGTTTTTGCAGTACAACTGGCGACTGGTAATGGATTGCTTGCAATTACAATAAATTACTGTTGTTGTTTTTGTTCCTAAAATTTCCTTGCGCTTGACAGAAATTGAAATAGACGAGGCAGGATGATCTATTACAGCGCACAAGTTGTATGATAAATTTTGGACGTCAAGGCGCCAATTAAGGCAGTTGCCAATTAATCATTAGGGCAGGTCGCTGCTTAGGCTTTGGTGTTATTTGGTCATAGATTCCGACTTCGGTATGGGGGGGTTTACGGAGTCGAAGGCAAGATTATTTTCTCAACAGGAAGGGCCACAAAGCATTGATGTATTGTCCAAAACCGTAGTAAGAGTCCCGGCTCCTTTTTAATATTTAAAGAAATCGTTAACTTTGTAACAAGACCTTAAGAATCCCAGTCCTTATCCGTGGACCTAAGGCATGTATTATGTTAATAGCTGGTGAAGAATATCCTTGGTCGTTCCGTATTCGCTGACTTGTTCTGTACGAACTTTACAGTGGCAACGGCCTGGTCAGAAAACCTGCGCATTGAGTGATGAAGATGTATAAGTAGTAATTCCGATCCTCCTCGAAGAATTGTCGATTCTAACCCAGAGAGACAGCACAGTAGAGAAAGACTTGAACTTATGATTGCGCAACTTGGGACCAGAAGGAGTACACTTAAAAGCTCCATCCAGGACTGTAGTGCCTCTGAAATAAATACGTTGAAAACTGTTGTACGAACTGTGTAGGTACCCAAAAGGTTCCCGTGTATTGATTTGCTTCGATTCGTCCTTGGCAAAAGGAGCACTTTTTAAAAACGATATTTTTTTTGGCAGGGCTAACAACATCTTGCGGAACCAACATTGCCAATGAAGGTAGAATTTGTTAAGCAATTTTTTTAGAAGTCCTCAAATAATTGTTTGTACGGGCCCCGTAACAACAGCCCAAACTCCGATTGAACTTAAGATTAAAATACTGAGCATCTCTTCTATAGGGCGACCTGATAGCAGATTTTTATTGAGGTTTGCCATTTTGTCACGCTTGCCAAACATGCACGAATTATTCAAAATATTATGCAAATTCCGGGAAAAGTTTTAAATAGATACGCAACGTGAATTTCGAAGTTGGTCGTTAGCTTCAGTATGCAGTCAATGAGCTTTTTGCCCTTAAGCCACCTCTTTTGGACCTTAAGCCACCAACCAGACAGAGGTTGGTATGCGAAATAAAGAAAACATAGGCGCTGTACCAGAAATGAGTATTTGGCACCGATCAGCTGAATTGGGCATCGCCAGAAGAATTAATTGCTGGGGACCATTGACAACGCCGTGAGTTCCCTAATGGAAATGGTAGCCGCTTTTTTCCGAATTTTTCTCAAAAATTCATCTTATTCGGACAAGGCCTGGTCTCAGGTAGCTTCTGTGGCAACAATATCCATATATCTGAGCCATGGTTCCAACCAGCTACAGCTACATACCACTTCAGCGACTCGATCATCAATTGGCCGCCTCGATTGTGCAACTTGACACCACTCGGTTGTTTTCTCTACGCTAACAACCCAACCACTTTGGAGGAGTTCGAGGAAAACTTTCGAAACGCTATTGTCGAAATAACGCCGCACCCAGACATCAAAAATCTGACCCTCCGCTTGAATCTCAAAGCCAAGGTGCTATTCCATGAATGTGGCTTCAAAATGAAATAAATATCAGGGCATTAAGCCTATCCTCTCCAACCAAGAGGTGGGTTAGCGAATAAAAGCTTTTAGGTGGAACGGGCGGAATTTGAAACAGCGACCCCTCACTGAGTGGTCCAACGCACTTGACCTCTAAGTCCCTGCACTGCTTTAAAATAAAGTCTTATTCACCTTAACTGAAATAATCAAAGGCCATAGAATATGGAATTGAAGCTGAGGTTTAAAGGTGTCCAAATGTGAATTGAGGAGAGGGGCTTATTTCTGTTTTCAGGGAGATAAAAGATCTTAAAAGCTTACCTTGACTTCCTGACTGTTGTTGCCTCAGACCAACTGCGCATCGGAGCGGGTGTTTCGTGGGGGTAATAGGGGAAGTTTCCGCCTACACTAAATTTGGCCGCTATCAAACCAAAACAGGATTTCTGAGTGATAAAACTTTTTTTAGCAGACTATCTGTTCAGAAAAATTGGCTCTGAAATGTGCTATATAGTTTGCAAAGTCTTGACAATAGGCCCAATCTGGCGATTGTTCATTTGAACTTT
Organism: Ferdinandea cuprea; assembly: GCA_963576555.1. NCBI lineage: Eukaryota > Metazoa > Arthropoda > Insecta > Diptera > Syrphidae > Ferdinandea > Ferdinandea cuprea. The sequence continues at coordinate 81,496,175 of OY754961.1, read as the reverse complement.
TGGGTGCCTTTTTATACATTTTCGGGCAACGTTGTGCCAGTAGAATGAGCGTGGACTGGTTTTAAAAATTTTGAGTTTTTGAGTCCGCGAGAGTGCAAACACTTAAAGTACCTGGTCTTGACCATTCAAAGAGCTTAAGACCTTGTTTTATTTTATATTATTTTTGGTAAAGCTACATTATGTTATCGGGACAAAATTATACGCTAAGTTGAATGACTTTATTGGCTCTAATAATGCCTCAGATTAAAAAGGTTCACAGGAAGAACAAAGCGTCGATAAAAAATTAACTTTGTAAAAAAAAACAGATTTTAAAAATTAAAATTATTTAATGTATAAATAAATATCTTACTATGCGCGTTCCGTATCAACAATTGTCAATTGTGCAAAGAAAAATAAATAGAAATATTACAAGCAATTTAACAATGTGCTCATAGCCCAAAAAACATTTGTTTAAAAGCTTTTCCTAGATAAATAAAATATTATTTCACTTAACGATCATTGTTTGCATTTGTTAAGCTTAAGCGCGTTACAAAATCTAGAGTGAGGTTTCCGTTAGCTCAGCTTTCCACCCACGATAACAGCAATTGTGCAAAGAAAGATATATGCAATGATTTCAAACAATTCAACATATGTTGTGGCCCGGCGGCTACAAATTTTAAGAAATTCCGAAACTAAAAAACATTTGTCTAACCTTGTTTTGGATTAATAAACTATCTTGTTGTTCGCACATGTATCACTAACCGACAACTGTGTAAAGACAAATCGAAAAAAAACGTCATGCAATTCAATTCACCTGTGTTGATGGCTAAGACAAATGTAAAAAAAAAAAATGTCGAAACCAAAAATACATTTGCTGAACCTTATTCTGGATAAATAAGTAATTTTATGGTACTCGCAAGTAGATCCAATCTCATTGTTTTTTATTGTAAAATTTAAGCGTGTAGAAATCCATGGTTGAGGGGTGCTGAGCTTAGCAAAGATATGGTGCCAAAGAAGCGAACAGCGAACACTATGCTGTTGTCTCCTTTATACAATTTTAATAAATTTTCAAACCTTTTGTATTTTAGAATATTTTAACTTTAATATTTTTTTTTCGGATTCCTATGCTTCAAAAGCTTAGTATAAATTTACAAAATTATTGTTCATAGTTATGTTTAACTTTTTAGTACTAACCACCCAATTAAGACGTAACTTCCATTACTCTGCGAAATCTTTTGGTCTGCACTGAGAAACTTTAATAGGGATGGTCTTACTGCTGTTTTCTTATAATGCGGGTATCACCGCATAACACAGTTGGGTATTGGTGCTGCGAAAAGACAGATAGGTCAACCTTAACTAAGACGAAAATACGGATACCTCAGATCAGTAGCGGCGAAGTTACTAGAAATGCTAGATTAGGGGCGCTTCTAGAAGACATGGTGGAGGCGGAAGCGTTGGACTTGACTCTGTGTGTTCTATTCGGATTTTTGACCTGCAGAGGTTTTTTTTTTAATTGCCTGGAATGAAATATTGAGTGGTGGGTTGCTTTTAGTACGCTTGATAGCATAGTGTATACGAATGGCCTTAGTCTACGGAGAAGATTGAAATGTACTACCGCATATATCTTCTCAGCTTGAAAATATGCTGTATGCGTTGGACCACTAAGTGAGAGGTCGCTGGTTCAAATCCCGACCTGTACCATCTGAAAGTTTTTATTCACTGCTTAACCGCTTGCGAATGTTTGACAAACTGTCATGAGAAGCTTCGCAAAAATAATTTGCGGTTTGGAATCGGAATTAAACTGTAGGTCCCTTCCATTGGTGTCAAAAAATATATTTTAGCACACACAATACGCCTAATATTTATTTATTTTTTTTAACTGTTTCCCAGTCAACGTGATGCATTTTTTTAAATCTTAAAAGAAGTGCTGGCAATACTTGGCGGAGTGCTGGACTTTGACCTGATGCTGGCCTTTCTCTTATACTAAAGAGAAATTTATTGCAATCGTGCGGATAATTCGAATTTAAACTGAGTATGAAGGATTATAGAAGTCAAAAAACGTGGCTCCGTCTGTCTATCTGTCTGTCCGGCCGCGGTATGGCGAATCAGTTCGACGGATTTGCTTCAAAGTTCGTATATAAGGTTTTTGGGGTTACATCTCGATGCGTGTATTTATTTTTTGGTTTATTGTTTGAAATAACGGTACCTGCAATACATTTTTTTTTTTTTGTGAAAATCACTTATCACTAATTTTTTTGAAAAATGGTTTCAATTATTTTAGTGTTTTTGTACTTGGGATACTTGGGATGGGGCCAAAAATACTGGATAATCCGCCAATATTCATCCAAAAAACTTCTCTAGTAAAATTATGCAAGCTTGGAGTTTCGTCCGCAACTTCTTTCAACTATACGTAACGAAGCTGTGAATTAAATTACTCCTTAAAGCTTTTTTTCTAAAAGACTTTAAAAAAGATCTGACGTAAGTCAAGACTTGGGTAAAGAGATTGTATTTGCTGCAAGTTTTAGAGAAGCTTTAAAGAAGCACTAGCTTGTCGAACCTTGGATCCTTCAGATCTGATTGACAGTAGACTTTGATTTGTCCTCTCCCGCCGTATGCTGAAGTGGTTTCTTTCCATTTGGTAATAGGTTCCTTGCCAGCTGCTAAATCCTAATAGGATTGCATCCTTTACTCTGTAATATGTCCCTGAATTTAGTTCTCTGATACAATTTGTTTCTTGTCCCGTGCACTGCTCCCAGGTTTTCTTCATTACTAAATCACTTGAAACAAAAAACAAAAAAATTATGCATACAATCTCAGCATTTGCAAGTTATCTCTTTTAATGAGGTTAAGTTCACCTCTTCAGTTCCTTAATCCCATTACCATACCAGCAAGAGAGATAGAAAAAAAAAAACAAAAAAAACGAATGAATTCAAATCATCCAGACAACAAGCATCCCTTTCTATAGTTTTCCAGTTCCCATTCACAATTAAAGATCACAGAAGCTGCTCCTTGCTGCTGGCTGAAGAAAGAAATCCATGAAATAATTCCACAGACACACAAACAAAATAATGCCAAAGGTCAGTTTAAGCACATATCTCAACACGATTCCCGCAACAACACAAATCATTTAGGATAATCATTTTAGTCTTCCAAAGGAAGATAAATACTTTGGTAACAAGAAGAAAACCAACCTCATTTCGATCCATCAACATCGACTTTAAGTCGAGTACAACCGTGTCGTCGAGTCGTCGGCCCAACCACCCATCCGCCACCGCACTTTAATGGAACTCCCCTTTTGTCTCCCCGTTTGGTGGTACATATAATAGTTCCTGAAAGGAAGAGCCATCAGCCATGACCATGAGTCAAGTCATAAATGAAAGGAATTGCTGTACAGCTCTTCTGCGGTTCACCATTCAAACACTATTCCGCACCATTCACTCAAACAAAATGCCAAATGTGGTCGAATGGGATTTGTATAGAGGAAGAAGAGCCTTTTTGCGCGCCACTTTCTGGTCTTGGCTTGGTCCAAATTGAAGCAGGATACCCTAAGGCGGATATCGTTTGTGGTTGTGTGTTGTGTTTTGTGGCGCTTTTATTTTCGTCGATGAGATGAATAGTTTCATTGCTCCCACTTCGCAGGAAGCTAGTCAGTTAGCCGAGCCAGTGCGATGAACTTGAAAACAAAACTGAATGCGATCCCCACAAACGGAGGAAAGTCGTTCTTCTTATGTTTTATCAAATCACGCGCGAATTTGCAAGTGACGACGATATGGTGTCAGTGCGATTTTTCGTGGACCAAAAACACAGACAGTCAAATGGGTAGGAGCGAAAGCGATTCCAAGCATTCGTCTTTCCTGATGATGATGGTCAATGGCAATATTAAGCATGTGGCGGGTACGGACACAACAAGGAGACGAGACGAGACGAGTACTGAGAATGGAACGATAAAACAAAGAATACACCCCAGAGACGATGCTAATGACTTTTGCAATCATTGCAAGAGTGGAGACGCTTTTAAATTGGTCGTTCTTTATTTTAAGCATCCAAATGGATGTTTGTGTGTGTGCGCACCCGATTGTCTGGATTTAAATTAGTGGCAAAAGAGATGCAATGTATAAATGCGAAGAAAAAAATCAGGGATTTTTTTTTTGAAACATTTTAATCAGTGCAGCTCGTTGGAACTAATTGCGAGTGCATGTCATTGGAAGAAGGGTGGTGGGGGGTTAGATGAAAACGAAGAGCAGTCGAGATGGGGTAAACTTGTTGAATTTGCCTGCATCTGTGCAAGTCACATAATGTATGTATTTTCAATAGGGGAACTCGCATTTTACATTTGTGCTTTGTGGAACCGGTCTGAAGCTATTCGTGAAATGGAATTGCTCTGGAAGCAGCAATCATTTTGTGTTCACTCTAGAAATTCCTATTTTGCGATATTCTATGCGTTTCCAGAGTCATCTTGTAGTTCTGAATTCAATTTATTTTAAACAGCACATCAGTTGATGCGCCCATTATTGACCAGGTCGATGTCGCTGGGCAGTTACAGGGCGTTAAAAAAGGTCTTGCGGTAAACTGTTGTCTAATTGCTAAAAATTCTTGCGTACCTAGGTTAGGTTAGGTTGAAGTGGCAGTCAGATAGAAGTCTGACTCACTTAGACCAATATAGGTCCATTGTGATACCACGTGGATCTGAAGTTTCTGCCTACACGTTGAACCATTTTGAGGAGCTAATAAAGCGTGAGAGACATTTTGGGTCGGTTGAGTTTAGATCATTAAGATCATTATAGAAGAAGGCCCCCAAATGGAGGTTTCGCTTTCGAGAGAGAGCAGGGCATGCGCAGAGAAGGTGTAGAGTAGTCTCCTCCTCTTCCTCGTCCAAACAGCTCCTACAGAAGTCGTTGTAATAGGCACCAAGCCTTGCTGCATGCCTGCCTAACAAACAGTGTCCAGTTATGACACCAATTGTAGCACCAATGTGCGATCGATTAAGGGTAATCAAGCTCTTTGAGCGTCTTGGATCCAGCCTAGGCCAAATCTGCTTCGTTGTCAGACAAGTAGTACCATTTGTCCATCTGTGATTAGTTTTTTCTAATGCATCCAGTTTAAACCAGAGCTTGCACTTGGAAACTGGTGTGCCTAAGGAGCCCTTTTCAGGCAAGATTGAGAGGGTAGTTCCAAGTTTGGCGAGTTCGTCGGCCTTGCAGTTACCCGGAATGTCCCTATGCCCCGGCACCCAACAAAGGTGAATGTTGAACTGCTCAGCCATCTCCTTTAGAGATGAACGGCAATCTAGGGCTACTAAAGAGTTAATAGAGACAGAGTCCAGACACTTGATGGCGGCCTGACTGTCCGAAAAGATTCGAATATCCTTTACGGATACCACATTCTTTCTTAGCCAGGACAAGACTTCCTTTATCGCCATAACTTCCGCCTGGAAAACACTACAATGATTAGGAAGACGGAAGGAGAGACTGAGATTGAGCTTGCGTACCTAAAGCTTATGAAACTTTTCTTTTCACTAAAAATACAGGGTGATTTTTTCGAGCTATAAAACTTCGAATTGAAATAAAGCACAAGAAAATTGTTTAAATGTCCATCAATTTGGCTTTATTGGAAGGATAATTTTATGACATTAATGATTTAGTATGACTTCGGGCATGTGGCCACCGCGGCTGGTTCGAATAAAGACAAGTCTAGAGGTCCAATTTTCAACCACTTTTTCAAGCATTTGGGGCTGTATGTCGGCATAATAACGCCACGAATGTTGGCTTCCAAGTCTCCTAACGTTTCTGGTTTGTTGGCGTAAGCGAGCGACTTCACATATCCCCAAAGAAAATAATCCAATGGTGTCAAATCACACGATCTTGGTGGACAATTGACCGGTCCATTCCGCGAAATTATGCGCTCATCGAATGTTTCCTTCAATAAATCGATTGTGACGTGCGCTGTGTGGCATGTAGCGCCGTCCTGTTGGAACCACATCTCACCCACATTCATGCCATCCAATTCGGGAAAAAAAATAGTCGGTTATCATGGCTCTGTACCGGTCTCAATTAACGGTAACTGACTCTCCAGCATCATTTTGGAAGAAGTATGGTTCAAGGGTCTCATGTGGATTCTCTTCCAAATACGGCAATTTTGCTTGTTGACGTAGCCATTAAACCCAAAAAATTTGCACGATTTGCAAGCGTTGTTCATTTGTCAACCTGTTCATGATGAAATGGCAAACCAAACTGAACATAAATGACATTAGAGTTGCCAGATTTGACCACAAAATGTCAGTTTTATCTCTATTCGAAAAACCAACCTCTGAAAAAAAACACCCTTTATATCCGTTTCCACAAACTAGAGGCCGATCGACATCGAACAACTTAAACTTATTTTTTGTCCAGAATTATTCTACTCACTTTAGTAAATGGCAATGAAGTTGATGTAGTTGTTGCCGATTGCAGAAGTCCTGCTGCACACGAAGTTAGGCCAAAGAACTACAAGCTGTCGTCGATGTCTGGCACCTGCAAGGCCACGCAGATAGCGCCGCTATGATACAACCTAAGAGTGGTACTATGGAACTATCGTTGAGACCGATATCTGAGATGCCGAAAAGTTCATTACCAAGCGCTCAAAGTCTGGCTCTACCCGCAGGAGGTGCCTGCGCCGTAAAGTGCGAGCAGATTATCCCCTGCACAAAAACCTAATGTGAGCTAGGTTACCTCCGCCCATGAACCGTATCTGGCCAGCTTTACGGCTTTCCCATTCCCGTCTATGTTCCTATGTCCGGGAAACCAGATGAGAGCCATTTTAAAACGGCGAAAATCTCCCTACACTTATCGTCGAGCTTGGACGTTATCTGGGTTGAGATGTGGCCCTTGAACGCAGCCTGACTGTCGACGAAGATGCCTGATACCTGGGTGTTATTTCCGGTTGATGTACTTTTTAAAATTATCTTGCGAGCTTCCCTAGTCGCCGGGGACCTCCGCGATTTTGCAAGTTGGAGTTTGGATGGAATGTTTTCAGTAGATATTGATCCTATGCTCCTGTGTAGTGAATCAAGGATATTTCAATGTCCGTAGGGACCAGCAGCCGGCTACTTCCAATACTTTTAGGTAGTAGTTTGTTTGTTGCACGAATATATCTGGTTTGTCCTCGTTTACTTCAATACCAACTGATTTAGGCAGGTTGGGAGCTGCCGATTATGTCGATATCGCCAACACCTTAAGTGCTTACGTCTGCCATGTGCGCTATCTGCTCCAAAACAAGATAAATTAAGTAAATTGCTAGGCCATCTTATTGCCGGAATGCGGTGCATGTTTGAAATGTTTCTGACGCACCTGGATAAATTTTGCGGGATCCCGAATAAAAAGCGCTTTATAAAGTTCGTAAGTCCTAAGGATGTGTGAAAGCTTTCAAGTCGATGGAAATGTGGTGAGTTCGTCTGAACTTGAAATTTGTTGGTGATTTCTAAAATGTGTTGTAGTTTCGGAAATTTGCTGTACCGAAAGTCGCTGGTGGACCATCAGAGCTTAGCCGGCTTGTTGTTTTCAGCTTTTGAACCTGTCCTCGAACTTTGAAAGGTGAATTTGTACTTCATGGACAGGCTCGTCGCACAAAATACTTTGTTCGGATTGAAAAATCATTCTGAGCGATGATGCACATTTGCATTTATAGCTGATTGGACGCTTTAGGGGTTAACCACAACATGGCTTTTAAGGTGGCAGGGGTTATCTTTGGGTACAAAATAACAGACGCGGCAGTTACCGTAAATAGCTTGAACAATAATCAATGAGTTTTTATCGGCGGAACTTTGGGATTAGGAAATGGGCGATGTTTAAGATGGCCGCCATTGCGTGGCACACAAGTGGCAAAACCTTTTTTATTTTCCCAAAAAAAAGTTTCCTAAATGAGCCATTTCTTGGAAATGCTTTCAAAATTGAGAGTCGCGACCATGCGATTTTACATCGTTCGACTTGGTTCTTAAGTTTCAAATGTGCGAAAATGTGACTATTTCCTGTTTGGGATAGAGCAGTTTAAAACGTGTGGCTCGAGCTGTTTTTTGGACGCATAAGACCAATCCATCGGAGGAAAACTTAAAAACGTACAAACGAGTCAGAAGTACTACCACCCACAGGTAGTAAAAACGTTTGGTCCTTTGCCAAAACAGTGTAAATTTGGACCTCATTTTGGTCATTTTCTTAAGCTCTAGAAAGGTTTACATATTTATTCCAATAACCAAAGTGCCTACCCCACTTCCTGAAGCTTCTCCTAAATGTTCACAAAAACAAATCCCTTTTGCAAGCAAACGAAACCACAAATTTCCAACATCAATTATTGACACTTCCAATCTGACATTAATCTCGCAAATTAGGTACGAATTCATTGACCCAAAAACCAGTTCCAACACGGAAATTCCACGTACGATTGCTGACGAAAAAGGAACAAAATTGAATTGTCGGAATGTGTCACCATTTCTTCTGCGGTTAATCACCACAAAAATGCATCAAAAGCAAATGCAAATAATAAAAAAAAAAGAACAGAACCGACTCATTTGCATATTCGACTCCCCGTGCACACATTAAACTCTGGACATTCACAAAAATGGATCCAACTAAGATGGAGGTATCCAATATCTGCTGCTAAGTGGGATGAGATTGTGCGCATACCTTCTTGTTTGCCTTCCTCTGTAATTTACCACACATATCTATCGGTATCGGTAGTCATCAATAAATTCCTCACCGCGAGGTGGATCCTCTGCCATCCAGCGTCCAGCGGTATCATCCAGCCTCTGCCAAACTCTAGCATCATACCCAAGACATTCCACCAGGTGTGTCATTAAATATTTGCCAATCACATTGAATCAAAGAGCCAAATACAATGATGACGACGACGAAGAAGACGAAGTTGCACAACAGGGCGCCTTGTAGCGTTCTAGCCCCCTCTTTAATGGGCAGACGGGTCTTTCAAGTTTCCGCCATCATGCGGCAATCTCACGCATCGTCTAATGGAGACATGCGAGTGGAAAATTGTTTTCAAGTTCATGCCGCGCGTGGTGCGGAACATCATCATAATTTGAGGTGGATGATGATGGCTCCACATGGCAGTGCTGGTGGTCAAAATGGTAATCTTTAGCTGCTGCTGCTCGGCTCGGACTTGGACTCCAGTCAAAGGCGATCGTTAAGATTAATTAGCCGAGGTAGCAAGAGAGGGAGAGTTCTGCGAATGCTTTATGAGGTCATTCACCATCGCCATCGCCATCGCCATCCACCGTCGAGAACCAAGGTGGTTGTTTTGCGCAATTAGCCTCCAGTCTTACGTTTTTTTTTTCTTCTTCTTCTTCTTCGTTTTTGTCTTTTTAGTTTTATTGTTGTTTCAGTTGTTTCGTAGTTGGCCAAACTGAATTAAATACACAGACAAACCATAGAAATAGAATTTAAAGAAACATATCCCCTTTCGCAGTGGTGGTTAACATTTTAAATGCAAATCAATGGAAGCACTTGCAAGCTGAATAAATCATGAAATTCATTGCTGGCAAATGTAAATTGGAAATTCTAATTTTGGATTGTGGTGGAGGCGGATTTTGGTTCTAGTTGAGGCTGCGAGAATACGGAACGAGTGGAATTTCTAATAGTCCAGCGGAGTGTAGGCATACAGAGTACGCCTTCTCTCTTGCTCCTCAAGACATGTGTCATACATTTCTAAACACTTGATGTTTACATGCGGACCAGGACTACTACACTGAGCTCCTCTGGAAGTGGGTATTTATTTAAATGTTCTCCTGTGCCTTTGTGTGCTTCGAAAGTTAATGGGATACAATTGCTGAAAATGGAGTTACTCCGAACAAAAGGACTGTCAGGAGAGAAGAACGAAATATATGTTTGCAAAACCGTTGCTGCAGAACGAGCATGTATTTTACACGACGATGACGACGACGAATATAATAATGAATGCCTTGCCACAAGTTACGAAATTACATTTTGATGAGGGCATAGAGCAACACACATGCACAACAAACTACAAACAACACATGTCACTAAGTAAAGTAGCTACGTGCTTGACAGAATTCGAAAGAAAGAAAAGGGAAGTAAATAAATGCATCCTTATAACTCGCACAGGCACAATGCTGCGGAGTGGGAGTGTAGAATCTGGCTTAAGGTTTCTGGCTCCAGGAAGTGCTTAAGTACTTGACCCTTGCTGTTGTTTGGCAGCAATGGAAATGGGGAGGCAATTTGCCTTCGTAATATAACTATTTCCGGTACCTTGGGTTGTGCAATTAAATTCTTATCAAGACTTTGGAGGCAAGGTATGGAAGGGTTTTAAGCACCATCCATAGTTGAGGCTCTTGAAACAGTTCAAGAAAGACGTGATTTGCAAGAAGGAACGTCTTGGAAAGTAAGATTAAATCTCACGACATGTTGAGGATTTAATAGACCCAGCAAAAAGCTCTTGTTCTTGAGCGGATATATATGACAGAAAGCCAACCTCGTGCAGCAAATTAAACATTTCGCAGCTAAATGTGCCAATCAAGGCTAGCGAGCTCGATCAAAATTGAAGGAAATGCTTGCTGCGATGCTTTTGGCAAAAAACCGAATAAGTGATGAACCGTTTTCTCGCCTACAGCACACATATTGGCCCAGCTTTGATGATAGATATCAGACCACAAGTGACAAATGACAGCTAACCGTTGGCAGATGATAGCTCGGTTGGCTTATAGCGTGTGGGGGTTATCTGATGAAATGATTGTCAAATGTTTCTACAACAAGATTCTTAAATAAATGTAATATATGCTTCATCGATACGTCACACCATGGGGTATGGGGAGTTTTATAACAAACATGCATATTTCTTAAGCGCCCGTATCTCCAATGTGGCTGAACATAATAATCTGAAATAACCAAACATGGGTTAATGTCTTTACTCTGAGCTCTGGCGTTGGGCGTCGTAAAGCAAATTTCGATTTATTTATTTTAATTCCATTCATTTGTGAGGTTGGTGCGTTTTATCTTCTATTCATTCATTCTATTCATGCATTCTATTCGTTTGTTGAAGCATCTCTTGTCAGCAGGATATTTCCGTGATACACACATTTCCCTTCTCAAATAAAATTCAATTTAACAACTGTTCCGTCCAGCATTAGACTGGCGACTAAACCCTTTGCGACTTCAATGCAAATGCGAGTAGTCTTAATACCAAGTCTTATAAAGATTGATCCTGTAGCCTGGCGTGCCATCCATAATTAACATTTAATTTTCCATTCGTTTCCAGAGTCCTTCAGGTCCAGAGGGCGAACGCTTACCGAAGGTATTCGATCTTTAAAGGCTCTGAAAAGATTTCTATTCGAATTTTGATTGTTCAATAATTAAGGCTTTCTAAATGCTTATAGGCTCTATAGACTCTGAAAGACAATGCATAATGGCTCTATGAAGGCTTAAGCTTTTTAAAATCCGTTATAAAAGCTTTTGCGAGCTCCACTGACGTTTACTTATTTATGTTGTACCTTTTTGTATATTTTCTTGAATTCAAGCAGGAGTTCTAAAATTTTTAACGTCATAATCATCTTCGATCGACATACGGCAAACGCAAAGGTTAAATAAAGTAGGCAGCACCCTAAAACGGGCAATTGGGATAAAATTAAAACTTACTGAAACACGTGTCAAGTATACAGGGAAAAATATTTGTTTGTCCGTTCAACGTGAAATTTAGAATGTCGACTCTACAATTAAAATAATGAAACACTTGTTTTTGCATTTTTCCAAATTCGATCAATAGTCATAGTCTTTTTTTAAGTTGGATCCAACGTTTCTCCAATTTTTTGGTGCCCTTAAACAATTACGATTTTCCGTGCCACTCAACGTGCCTTTTTTCAACGATGACTTCTAAATTCGACACAAATCTCTTACTTATGAGCCATTTCTTCATGTTTGGGAACATGAAATATTCGCAGAGCGCTAAGTCTGGTGAATATGCTGATTGAAGGAGGAGTAACCGTAACCGAACACATGTAACACATGTAACCGAACATGTGCGTTGTCCTGGTGGGAAAGAACTTTTTTCTTCTCCAACTGCAGCCGTTTTTGCTTCAATTCCAGCAGCTCTGTGTAATATGCGCCGGTGATCGTTTTACCCTTTTCCATTTAATCGATGTACATTACACTTCGCGCTCCACCTTGGCCTTCTTCCTAATAAAAGACGTTTTTTTGCAGTTCCCTAAATTCGAACCATGAAGGCTTTCAAGGCCCTGTTCCTTTTTTAAGGACATTTTTATAATTTTAAAAAATTTTGAGTAAGCATTCATTTTTGACAGAAGATTTTTGTATTTTTATTGTCAAAACTAAAAGCACAACATCAGCTGATAAGTTAGATATCTTAGAGTAATCTTCAATATCAGGCTCTTGAAACCAATCTAAGGCATTGTTTGCTTTGTGGCAGTGCAAGGGTGCCTTTGGCAAAACATGGGGTTTGTCACCAAAAAAAGTTTTGTGGGCCATACGACAATGCTTAGGCAAATCCAATCATATGCAACCAAAGTTTGGCGGAATAAGCCGAATAAAAGAAGTGGTTTTTGGTAAACTCATGCTCGAGTTTCGATGAAACTACGCGAGAATTATCTTTCGACCCCTGTCTAATAAATATGTCGTCTGATGCAATAATACCAGAACTTCGGCTGCGAAGATATTTCAAAGTCGACTGTTCCCAAGTTCAAGAATGGTTTCGGCCAAGATCTAAGTAGGGGAGGGGTTTAATCGCATTCTCACGAATGATTCCAAAACCTGTCAGGGTTCATATGCCTGTGCTATTCTAATGGCTGTGAACAGGTGGGGTGTAGTGAAAGCCAACACAATACTTTAACCACTTCGAAGTTACTGCTACAAGTGAAGTACTCCTTGAAAGTAGTACTCGGTCGAAAGACTGAACTCTTTGAGTCTTGTTTGGTTTCCGGGTCGTACTAAAATTACGGATAATGAATGAGATCTCCGACGAACTTGTACGCCGCGGCATCCCTAGTAAGGGCCTCCATTGATGACTAGACATTTTTGAGCTAGACATTTTTGCTATCACCCCTGACGGTCCACCACTTCTGACCTAAATGTGCTAGGCTTAAGTGATACAACTCTCTGTAAAGCTTGTAGAGAAGGTGAAGACACTGCGTTGCATTTTCTCTGTGAATGTCCTGCCTTTGCTGGAACATGGCTGCAGGCTTGAGGTGCTGACGTGGTAAGTGCTTAACGTCTACGTTTCTTATTATTGCAGTTCCTTCTTAGCTTTGTGGAAAAGTCGGGTTAGTTGCTTAAGTGAAAGGAAGTAGCTGATTTCAATATACCGATTGGACAAATACTTTTAAGATTTCATCGATTTTTAAGCTTAACTGGGCCAAATATGTTACATTTTGTAGTATACCCCAAAGTATCAAATTCAAACATACTTCAATTGGTTGAACGAACCTAACTACCTCAAAGTCGAAGACTATTAACATCTGCCAGCGGATCGACTATCACTCATAAAAATGATAGTAATTGCGTCGCAGCCACTTAAGTGTCAATCTAGTTCATCGCATTCGCAGCTTAAGTCGTGAGTCATTTATTGATTTGTATGCTCGTTGGCGCCTTATTCACATTGTCATCGCATTTAGTGCAGTCGTCATTCATAATGTCGCATGTGGAAAGGTTGTAATTTATGGATGTCATGCAAAACGTTTCCTACATGTTCATACCGACATCTGTTGAGTTGTAGATTCCATTGACAGATTTAAACAAGTCCCCTGGAAAATTCGCACCTTCTATTACCTTTTCCTCATCCTCATTCACATCCTTATTGCCTTTATACAGATTTCCTTATCTGATGCTAATAGATTTGACAGCCCAAGATGCCTGTCAGCAGCACCTACAAATTGCCACATTTTTTCTCATCGTCTCGAAAATTCCGCAAAAATTCCAGCTAACAAGTCGACTCCCGTGATTATTGACACTTTCTCACAGCCTCACCGCACTGTGGCGCAGCAGCGCAGCACCCATCACTCCACTCCATCAGGTATAAGGTAGCAAACACACAGATTTGTGTATGCGGCGATGCGACTTGCTAATCAAACCTAGTTCGCTAAATAAATTCTCTCCTAATAACTGCGAACGCAAACTCTGCATACTAAACAGTGTTTACTACGTGCGTGCGTACCCGTCCCGCGCTGGCGACCTTCCTTTGGCTATTGTTTTACCCTCACCTTCTGGCAATTGGTTTGCTGGTGGTGCCCAGACTCTAGACATCTCCCACCTGCTGCTGCATATTCACTTAACATGGGCTAGGTGGTGCACACAAGGAGTAGCCAAAGTCAAGTCTTGAGGTCTGCTTGAGTCTTAAATTTCGCACCGCATTCCATTACGATGGCGGTTGACCTCAAGAATCTCATTGTGAACCACGAAGTGTCTTGAATTACGGTGCTGCTCTCTCTCTCTCTCTCTCTCTCTCTTGCACTGTCGCTCTTTCTCTCTCTCGTGGTGTCTCTCCCTGTTTGTCTTATCTTAGGCACAGTTCGCACAACAGTATTCAGCTGCTACTGGAGCGTTCTCAAAGTTTCGCTCAGCAGCAGCAGCGTCTGTCGGTAGTCAGTGCTAGTCGATCGGTTGGTTAGTGCTGCGGTGTGTGTGGTTTAGCTCATCCGCGTTAAAAAAATTAAAAAAAAAAAAATCAACAAAATACGTTCTGTTTCCCTTTAGTCTGACCGCAGCGGATTTGTGATAAATGAGTAACCGGCTGCTGGTAGCATCGGGTGTCTCACGGAAGTACTACTGCCGCATGTAATTATTGTGCTAATCACTGAGCGCGCAAACAAAAACAATACCAACTACGCTAATCTCGCTAGAATTAGATACTTTTGGTTAGATTCAAATTTGTTTCTTTTTTTCTATTCAAAAAAAAAAAAAACACAACAACAACATTATTCATGTGCACACTTTGAGTGACCTTTGCGGTTGTCGATAGAATATTTTTTTTTTTTTACTGTTTTACTGGAAAATTAATTTTTCCTCAACTTTGTCGAAAAGTGTGTGTGTGTTTGTGTTGCAAATTAAATTAAATCAAATTAATTGTACGAAAAGAGGCCAATATTGCGTTCGTGCGCCCAAATCCAAGTGTGTTTTTGTGTTAAATACTGGCAGCATGCAAAACGAGGAAATTCAGGATAGGAATGCAGCAGCAAATGCAGGATTCGCGTGACATTGAAGCAGAATAGGATTGCAATCTGCAATGCAGATTTTTAACAGAGGGTAGGTTGGTGCTTGGGTATACGGAGGGTGCTCTGTGGGGAGTTGTTAAAAATTAAATGTGTAGATACTTTTATTAGTCACTTTGGTTTGTCGTTGATCTTATCTTGAAGATCACCACAATTATGTTGTGGTTGAGCGGTTATTTTGTTTTGCTATATCTTCTGTTCTTTCTTCGGCGGATGTCGTAATAATTTTGACCATGGGGCGAAACTTTTTTTTTGGGGTCGAGGTATGAGTAACATATTCCAGAGTTTAGGAATTTGTGAATTATAGTTATGGACGGACTGACTGAATTAAAGATATTGAGAAGTGTACCTATCTAATTGCGATTTACATAAATTGTGATTCATTTAGTATTGTGCGGTTTGTTATCGTCTTCAATCGAATTTCTTTGGGCTGTGATTTCTATTTTATTAAGCTTTCGTCATTGTTGTACTTAATGCGGAATAAGTGTTTATGGTGTTTTGAGTGGACAAAGAGTGACTAATTCTCTTTAGCTCCTTGTTTTAATTTTTTATTGATTGTAATGCTTGGGGGTTTCTTTAAACGTTTTTACCTGGATATGAATTGTGTCTAAAAAGGTGTAGTGCAAAAGGGTCACGGAATTAATACCCATTGGCTTTGTTGCCATAATTCCTTTTGTGAGAGTGTGAACAATAATATTCAAGGCTTTATTTATAGGTAGTACAGTTGCAAAAAGTGCACGAGATGAAGTACGTTCGTTAGGGATGAAAATGTGGCAACGAAAATGCAGATCATTTGTCTGCGGAATACCTGACTTCTTATGATGCTATTATAGAATGTTGATTAAAGAATTTATAGAGCTCCATTGCATTTTCATCTTGCGAATTGTATCTATTAACCTTGATAGTTATTTTTGTTTTATTTGAATCACGGAAACTCTCATCACTCTGCTTAGACCCGAAAATTCTTCAACGAACAGGTACTTCCTTGAGTACTTACGCCAATCATGTACGGATCCATTGACCCCGAGTATACATTTGTTTCCAGAATCGAGAGCATTTAATCTCGTTTCCTCTGTTTTGATCTTTAAGGGTTTAACCTGGTAACCTGGGCCTTAAACTTATTATCGTTGAAAATCGATTGGACGTATCATTATATTCACTTTCATTCACAGGCTTAATTTTTTTTCAACATTAACCCATGTATTTTACGGTTCCCTTGTCTCCTCGTCACCCACTGACCTCAGTTTTTTTTTTTAAATTTCAACGAACCTATCTCCAGTAGGCTATGGAAGGCTTACTCTAAGGTTCCACTCTAGCCCTCCTCGCCTTAAACATGATCTCCTTTCGCGATTTCCTTAACAAACAGTAAGTCTAAAGGGCCAAGTAAGAATTACATTAATTTTATATCCGATAACATACACGTGACTAGTGTCACATGACCAAAAGGGGACTATGCTCAGTTCTGTCAAATTTTCTTGAAGTGTCCCTGAAATGCGGCATTCAGTACGGAAATTTGGCAGCTGACAAAAAGAGAAATTTTCTTCTTTTAATTTGTTTAAAAATTTATAAGAAGCCATATTGTTAATTTTAGGGTCTATTTTTCATTTTTCATGGATTTCTAAAAAACAGGTCCACTGTTACAAATTTGTTATGTTTCTTTGCGTGCATGTTCTAGTTTCTCACCTGGGTTTATAAAATGTATTTATTCACACCTTATGGGTAGGGATTATCGTTTTAAATTTAGAGGTTTCTGAATATTTCATTGCTCAGTCTGGAGTTCCTCAGGGAAGTCACTTAGGTCCTATTTTTTTTCATACTTGGTATAAATGATGTTAAAGCATCTATAAAAACCAGTACTATTTCAATATACGCTATAATTCGGTTTTGCATCACATGAACATTAATAGTTTTGCCACTTGGTGGGATAAAAATGGGTTAATTTTGAACCCAATGTCAACATATGACATTTTCAAGAAAACTTATTCTATCCATTTTTCCTTTATCCGATCGCATGCTTTGTCATAATGCTAGTTAAAAAGATCTCGAGAGTTTTCTTTGACCCCAAACTTAACTTTATTGGTCATATTAACTTCATTGTTAATAATTTAAATTCCATGCTGTGCTTTGTTAAGAGGTGGTCTAAAGAATTCGACGACTTTTACGTTACTGCTTCGTCCGTCCGCTTCATAAGTTTGGACTCCGTACTACAATATTCACTTAATTCGAATTGAAGCTTAGAGGCCTTCCATGGGTTGATCCATATAACCTTCCCACCTGCAGTCAACGTATGAAACTTCTTCAAGTCACTCAACGTAGACTGAATAGTGATATAGTTGTCTTACAGCAACTTATAGCTGGTCATATATGTAGATGCCCCTGATCTGTTGTCTTCCATTGCATTCAACTTCCGTGGAGCTGCTCACAAATTACGTAGTGTGGATCCTTTGGTTTCCTTTGGTTATCATAGGACGAATTATGGCAGAAATGAGCCAAATAAAGTTAAGGTGATAAAGGGTTTCAACCTTAACAAAATATTTAGATTTTGACCTCAATGAACACTTCACAATTTTGCCGTACAAAGTTTTTTTTGCCAAGCTTACGTCTTGTTGTGCGCCCTTCTAAGCAAATAAAATAAAATGTCACCTATCATGTTCTTATCTTTACCCCAAAGACTGTAGCCTTTTTATTTATTTTTTATTACTTAAATTCACGTTATTAGAATAAATCTAATAATTTTTAAAATATTTATCTTCAGCATTAAAAAAAATCTTATCTGTGCAAGAGTTTATCGTCGACGTAGTCACTCCATGACGCTGTAGTACGCACATCTTTGTCAGTATGAATAAGTGTATGGCAAGCAAAAACACCTCTAAAGAATTTGGAAAATTGTATTATATTCTGGCTACTTTGTTTCTAAAATACAATTAACTGTTATTAATTTAATCCTATTGAATGTTGTCCAACACTGCTTACATAGACAAAAAGAAAAAAGTCCAATGGTGTTAAGTCGTCCGACCTTGGTGGTCTATTCATGATGTCCAACAGAGATGATACAATCAGGAAACCTTGCTAATAGTAGAAGTCTTTAACTTCAATTTCAGTTGTAGCCAGTTTGAAAACCAAAAAGTAATTTACAAAGTCACGTTATGACCTCTATGCGTGTTCCAACTTGGAGTCAATCAATGCCTCAAACAGAGATGATGTGCTAAGGAAACATTATTTAATGTAAATGGCTTAAGATTAGCAACTTTAATTTGAAGTCATGTCAGGTCATGTCACGTTGTTCCAAGGACAAAGAATTCTTATTAAAACCGAGTAATTTATGGGTCATCAAATACTTGGGAAAATCTTTCTGCAAAGCCTATCATAGGAATTGACTTATGTACAATACAATTATTACTCCCTGTGTTTAATTTTGAGTTCATGCTTGCAAATAGCCTTATTTTCATGCCACATAAGAAGTAGCGATCGACATAGTCGGATGAAGTCTGAAATACCTCTGCTAGCTGACGATAAGGTAAATCCTTTAATACATCAACAAAATACTGTAGGCATGGAAACCAATTGCCATTCACTATTTTACCACTCAGTCTCCAAAATGCCCGATGGGGGCATTTGGCTTCCTCTTGTGCGTTTTAGGCCTTGGCCCTGAGACAATTGGAAAGGACCCTTACATTTCGAAATTTTCCTAGATATGGATTTACATTACCTACGCTGTTGCAAAGTAGGTTTAGTTTTTTTGTGAAGGCGTTCGGTTTGTTTAATCCCGTCAATCACTTCAACTCACTTCCAAGATTTGGTCAGACGAATGGATGCCTGATGAATAGAACCTAACCATTGTTTGTCCGTTTCACAAGAAATAAATAGCACTTCCTCGAATCGAATTCTTTTTTATTATTTTATTAATTTCTGCAACATATCGAGAATATTATCCTAAATGTTCAAGTCATCCCGAATAAAAGTTTCGGAGGTACAGCCTTGGGAAGGTGCGCACTCAATTGAATCACGAGGTTTATTTGAGGTTATCCAAATTTTAAATGCGTTTTTCTCGAAAACCGCTCAACCGATCTTGATGAAATTTTACACAAACCTTCGAGATACAATTCAGGAGGACTTGAACGAAGGATTTTTTTTCAAACACAACTATTTAAAAAAAAATGTTTGAGCAAATTTTACCAAAATTAGCTTTTTTTGTGAAAAACAAAAGTCTGCCAAAAATCCAATTTTCACTTCTTTTTTATGTATATGTTTGAATAGAATATTTTGTTTATTTATTTATTAAACCTATGTAACCCCTTAATGGAAAAGAAGCCACAGGCCTTAGTAAGTCATTCGATAAAATATCTCACGAAATCAGACATTCAAACTAGAAACTCTTGGTTTTCAACCTGGTTTTGTCGCCTTTAGATCTATCTATACACGAACCATTGAAAGCTACATTGGGAGTTCCATTGATTTTCGTTCTTGGGACTAATGACGTTGACTATGTCATCGAAAAACGACATGACATGACACCCTCGCTAAATGTTGATATATGCCGAGCTATCCCATTTTCGGGTAAGCATTTTTCGCCATTCACTTCCCTGTGAGGGACCTGTCCCTCCCATAACTTTTTCACTCGATTTTGGTTTTATGTGCGATTGGGAGCTCAATTTCTGCTCCAACATCAATCAAATTATTAACGGGGTCCATTCCATGGTATCCCAAGGACAGTAATGGAAATTTGACTAAGGTCGCTCACAAAGTAAAGGTAGAAAGTGATGCAATACGAGATGCGTTTACATTCGATAAAACTGTTTACATGTCTTCCTTTGAATGTTGCTTTCTCGCTTTACTGTGCTGAAAGCCTAAGCCCTGTACAGAGACTCTTAACCTTTCACAACAGACTTACTTTGCGGGATGTACCCCACGTCAAAGGAATTGTAGGAATGTAGTTAGCACTCCAATATCCATTTGGACAGTTCCCGAAAAAGTCATGACTTAAAATCGCCTGGAGGTGATGGGACTTCCAACCATGCTCTAGAAAAGCCAAAGGTTGTCATAGTCAAAGTCCTTAAGCGACTTATCACTGCAAAGTTCCAACGTTGACCAATCTCTGACGAATGTAATAATGAGGCCCCTAAATCAAAGGATAATGAATCAATGCAAAAATTGGAGATACTGACCAAAAGTTACTGCTCCCAGAGGCACTCCACCAGGTGTAGTCATCTCCCTCCTATTGGTTTTTTCCTGGGGTTTTTTCATTAATGCAATTTCCATAGAATTTAAAAATAGAGATCTTAAGGAAATTGTTAAAGCAGGCGATGTTGTACTGCTTGCAACAGGCTAATTCCTATCAACCATAAACAAACTGTTAGTAAAGCTCATTACGGATCACCGAACTTGTGCCGTTCATAAATAATCGGAACCTACCACAATTCGAAGCAATAGCTATTGAAGGGATACTCATGAAGATGGTGGAGTGTGCGATAGATCTAGGAGCAATCCCAAAGAGAGAATTAAAGAAGCAGCAAATGCTTTTTTTGCATGCAAGCGCATCTTCGGCAGAAGTCAGTTCACTTATGGTAGATTTATCTGGTAGCAAGCCACGGACAAAGCAGTATTCACAGCGAAAGTATCAAGGATGGTGTCAATGAGGGCACTGCTTGTTCGCCACACTCACCTTGAAGGCTCCAAGTATACCCTGGGCACAGTGACGACCTGACAGGCACTTCAATCGAATAAGCCACCACTTTGCAACCTTAAAGTACGAGTGGAATGCAGAGATTCTAATGCAGGCTAATACGAAGGAAGAAGGCCTCTGACATATATAGTAAAAGTAAAGTGTCCAAAATATGATAAAAGCCCTCATCACTGGGCCTAATCTTCCGAGAAATCATGCAATGAAAATAAATCTGTAGAGGCAGCGATGACAAGACAAAGAGTCACGAGAATACACCTAATTTTCCCTGTCACTGCCCGAGTTTCTGTCACTTGAGGAACAGAAGACTTGGAAGTTACTACTTGCAACATATTGAAGAACTATCTGATGTCTATCAGGATTCTGCGGACAACATTGGGTGACCATGAGGTGGAAATACGCTATTCCCCACCAAGTGTGGCAAAGTATAATAACTGAGTACCACCTTACATCTTTCGCTGTCTCACTTTTTGCGTAAGTCAGACAAGTAGCCTAGAGTTGAACATCTCATTGAAAAGCGTCTCGAGCCAAAATGTAAATTTGCCCGCAAAACGGTTAAGAAGCTACGAATCAGATCCCGTATGGAATAGTGACTGTTGAGGCCTTATTTTTTATTTTAATGATTTGCACATTGTTCACATTTAGCAACAAAAATTAGTAGTTAAGAAACGAACATGATTGCACAACCCTCGCGTCAGCCTAATTTTAATAGTGCTCAGTTCGCATCCCTCTATTTATTATGCATTTGTGTTCGCTCATTTTGAAAAGAAAAAAAAACCCAATAAAAGTAGGCAATCAATTCGTGATTGCCATTGACAGATACGTCATACGTCGAAATGTCAACATGTCACGATAAAGAAAGCCGGGCGATTGTATCTCGCTGTTCCGGCTGACTACAAGCGTATACCACAGTAAACTTATCTGTGTACCTAGTTTCAGTATTATCAGTCTGAACGTTTCCCCAAATACACTTGAGTACTTTGTTAATTATTTTCGTTGATAAGAAAATACCTCACCTCAGCCCTGATTATTTATTGAACGCACATAAACAAGTGCAGTAGTAAAACAATTATACAAAAATTACTTAAGAAACACAATTACATTTCGAGGAAGGCAAAAAGTTTCAGAATTTTCAAACAATTTACAAACAAGAAGTAGATGCGGCTTATCGCTTTGGATAAATAATTATATTGCTGCTGAAGTTTTGTTTTTGGATTCACCACCACCTACTCGCGTAAGTGCGCAGATAAAACTTTCATTAAGAAGAGCAGTAAAAGTTAAATCGAATTGATTCCGCTCTAGGTATAGGTACATAGGTAGGTAGGTTGGAAGAAGTCTTAACCTACTTTGGCGGAACCACGACACGAATGATTTTGATTGATTGACATGTGCCCTCAATGAATTAACACAGAGAGGACGTTCCCGTTTTTCGAACACACACACACACACACACACAATTTGATCTTTGTGAATGAATTTCATTAAATCAAAGTGCAACGCGTTGCGGCAACCGAGATACAAAACATTTAAATATGCAGCAAGCCGGTACAAAAGCACAGTGCACAGTGCACACTGCACATCTAGGCAAATGGTGGAAGATAAAAGGATTTATTTTGGTGCAATTAATACCACTTCAGCATGCTGCGCCGACATTTCTACGGATGTGAATCAATCAAGCAATCAGTAGTCGCAAAATGATCCCATCCACCAGGGATGTGTGATGGTTTGGAAAATGACAACGCCGCACACGGTGAAAGACACAACACAACGATGCCGCATAAAATCAATTTCGTAATTAATGCACGCGAATGAAGCTATGGACGCAGTAGATTCGTTGCCAGCCAGCCAGCACAGGGTGGCTCTGAATTATTAAACAAGTTAATGATGGAGTTTTTAAAGGAATTCAAAATGCAAGATCAATAATTTATTGAGCATGGTTGAATTAAATTTAATGCTACGGATCTGTGTCGCAGAGTGACATCTTGACAAAAAAATAGTAAAAAAAAAGAAAACGATTTAAAAACGAGAAATGCAACAAAAAAAAAAAAACTTACGCGAACTATATTTCTTCGCATGGAGTCATTTGATAAGCGGTCTAGTGAGTTACGTAATTATCAAATGGGTGTCAGAACGTGATTTGCAGAAACCCGTTCCTTGAAAAAGGAAAAAAATATCGGACTTACTTTTTATACACTTTTTTTTAAAGTTATTTGAGACAAAAAAACAAAATTTCTAGAACATAAACTGGTTTTCAAATAAAGCTACAACTATACATCGAATGCATGTTTATTTCTTTGAAAGAATAGTCTCCATTGCAAAGGTTCTCTTCACTTAAAGAAAAGCTACATAGGGCGAACTCTATTCCATCAAGACTCCACATTTTTAGGTGTAAACAATAACAGGGGAATGATCTTCTCTGATTATAAAGAGCATGATGGTCCAGGACGTTTTGCACCCGACATTTGGTAGTGACTATCAACCATATCTTATCATCTTTGCCTGTTCCACTCTAGACTTACAAAAAAGTTCAACAAAATACTAGGCCATATCACATATTTAACCCTAGAAAGATAACCATATTTTAACAGTAATGTAAATCAAATGGGTTGTACACGTCTAATAGACGTAGGTTATATTTCTAGGGTTAAGCTTTCTTAAATAATTATTAAAACTTAAGGGGTCTATTTTCAACAAATTTTTTTTTATACAAAAAATAAAATATTCTATTCAAACTTTTTACCGTCTTAAAGATATAAATTTGAAAAAGAATTTCTGAAATTTTCAAAGGAAAATATTCAAAATTCCGCCATTGTGACGTCATTTCCGATGACCCCTCGGAAAAAGGTGCGTCCGCGTTGACAGTACAACTCGTGACAGGATCATCGGAAATGAAAAAAAATGTGTGTTTTAGTTAAGACCATAAACTAGAATTTGGATGAACTGCAAAAAAAAGAAGTGAAAATTGGATTTTTGGCAGACCTTTTTACAAAAAAAATCCTAATATTGGTAAAATTTGCTCAACACTTGTTTTTTTTTAAATAGTTGTGATTGAAAAAAAATCCTTCGTCCAAGTCCTCGTGAATTGTATCTCGAAGACCTGAATAAAATTTCATCAAGATCGGTTGAGTGGTTTTCGAGAACTTTTGAAACCGAGTTGAGTTCGCACCTTCCCAAGGCTGTATCTCCGAAACTTTTATTCGGAATGACTTGAAAATTTAGGATAATATTCTCGATATGTTGTAAAAAAATTGATTTTTCTTAAGCTGTGAAACCCATGTAACCCGTTAAGAAGAAGACACAATTTCGATTATGTTGGTAGTAGTCAACTTCCCCCTCTGAAAAGGGTGGGTGGTTTGGGAGAGACCGAAGTTAGAAATATCACTTTTTGCTCCTTTTATGTGAAAGTGGATGGTGTCTAAACTCGTCCGCATTCTGGGGGAAGACATGTATTAGTGGTTGGGCTGAAGTAGTTCTTGAGAATACCAATCTGGTCCAGGAAAGTATTCTGATTTCCTTACACAAAATCATAAAGAGCATTGTAAAGCATATAGGAACATAATTTCGGGTTCTCTTTTTGCGCGGAGGTGCCAAACGCTAGAATAACAAATATAAAAATGCAAGGCTTATGCAAAATAAGATTTACAGAACAGAGACCACTAACTTAATCACGACTGTAAAGTTGTTATAAGTAGGGCCCAATGTATAGGTAATAATAATAGAAGGGGTAGTTTATCGATTTTGTTAGTGTTTATGAAGTCGAAGAAGCGTTCCGATCTAGCCATGTTCTTGAGACCGTTAACTGAGCTAAAAGACTGCAATTCGGAACAACTTCATTATTTCGGAACTATAAATAGTATTTATAGTTCCAAAATAATTAAGTTTAAATATTTTTGACCGCCGTGAAGTCTTTTTTCACACAAAATCACAAGTTTGGCAAAATTTTTGTTTTTTTAAATAAAAAATTAAATTCTCACACCTTTCAGTTTTTTAAAAAAAAATCAAACACAAAACCCAGACAATCTTTCGAAGTGAGTTAGCATAAATTTTAATTTCATTCGTGTGTGTCATCGTTTTACATTCTCTTGTGAATAGGCAAATCGAAATCAAGTTTTTCCATAATTTGTTTTCCTTCTTGTTTATGTTTACTCAATAAATTTCGATTACACTTTCTATTAAGTTAGAACTTTGTAGTTCATGTGTGATCAGATCAATTTTGAAGGAAACAAAATTGCCGCAAATAACTTTCTCCCAAAAAAAAGGAAAAGAAACGTAATTAATTAACTTGTATGTGTCAAACACTTAATATTCGTTAGAATTGTTTTTAGAACAGGAAGTTGAAAAATTTTGTTGACGCAATAAATCTAAAGCGATCAGTAATCAGCAATATCAAAGTCAATAATCGCAAACTGATAAAAACAATATTTTTTTTTTATTATTATTAGGGTCATAATTTTATTGAGGCAAGTAATCTGCAGGTAAAACTTGAAAAGTAAGAAAATCGCAAGTGGCTTTAATAAATAAGATATTGACAAGGCAAATTATTTCTTCAAAAAAAAAAGCTCTACAAAAAGTTTCTGATGCAACTATTAACGGAGTTATTTACATTGATGTGGGTCATTAATCACCAAAGTGGGACCTATAATCCTGGGGCAGTGACGTGCGGCACCAACATTTCTAGGGTACCTTGCTGTACCTCACAATCTTAGGTGGCTTATTCACCCCGTGCCTTCTAAATACTAATCGTGGAAGATTCTAGAGTCTAGTAATTGAATATGACGTCAAAATCTGGCTTAGTTTTTTAATAGTTTTCACGACCTTGCAATCAGTTTTGGAAAGCTGTTTAATGACATACAACCTCCTTAACATCCTCAATAAAAGAGACAAAAAAAAGAAACTCACACAAGTTTAATTAATAATGATGCAAATTCTGAATGCTCTCAATACATCAAGGCAACAAGGCCTAAGTCAAAATGGGTGGCCTTAAGAATTGTTGAAGTAGAACAAGTGTACCTCACCGGGCGATCAGGGATCTCTCACTCTTGATTGTACCATATTCGAATAAATAAAATAAAACCACAGCGACAGCGAAACTTTCTCAACCAAACAAGAGAATCTAATTTAACTCAATTTAAAAAAAAAAGGATACCATTGGCAAACAACGTGAACATTGCCAAATTAATTTGCATTCAATGATACAAGACTCATGTATGTTTTTCCCGTTTTTTAATTGTTAAAAGCAAGATCTAAATGGTGCCATTCCATGACCATTCTCTCTGTTGTTGAGGGCTCAAAAACCATTCCAGTTGCAACTAAGAAGCATTATCAAATGTGATGAATGTAAACATAAGACGTGTCTATTCCTCCCATATGAAAATGTTTATAAGGGCAAAAAGTTGCAAGATGGGCTCTACACTGATTGCATAGGGGAAAAAGACAGGCTGGATTGTGCCTACAGTTGATTCGATTTTAATATATTTTCCTGAAAAAGGTTTATAATTTAAGTAATCTGAAAATAAGAGTAATTTTATGTGATGTGAAGCGAAGCGAGGCAGAATAAAGAGGAGTGTAGAGAGACAGAAATGCGTTTTGACTCTTTAACAAATTTTTCTCTTGGTTAAGCTTTGTTTTTTTTTGTCTTCTTTATTGTTTGGGTAGACATGGTACGACTGATCCTTGCTTTAAAACCATTTTTTTTTTAATATATGTCCACAAATCGGTAACACCCTGCATAAACACATTTGGGCGACGAAACAAGTCATGAACCTTAGAGAGAAAAACCCGGCACAAAGGTCTTTTATATATAAATAAATAAATATTCTAAAATTAAATGATTTTAAACTTTATAAAAAATTAATCTTTTTTTTTTTTGTTTATTTCCAGGTAAGCAGCAATTGATACCGTTTTTTTAAACTAAAGTTGATAAGTAGTGACCATCTCACATTTTTAATAATACGTGAGTACATATATTTTTTTGTCTTATGGTAAACTATCCTAAGCTCCCATTTACTTAGTCTTTCTACTACATTTTGAAATGTTCCATCTTTTGACCTTAGGCTAACCCTTTTTTATTTAAGTAAATTTCTGGAATAGGGCCTTTAGCTGGATAATCGAGGACAACAATTGAAAGCTTGGACTTTGCACTTACTTTGATTGGATACAAATGTCTACAGAGGGGCGTCTTGCTCTTGTCTTTGAGTTTCATGTCCATGATCATCTGTACGTTGGTTTCATGAACTCCTCGTTGTCTAAGCGCAACCCATACCAAGTCTCTTGGTTGTCTATCGAATGCTTTTTTAAAATTAATCAAAATACTGCAAACCAATTCACTTGGCCATTCCACTGCGCAGGCCTGCTAGCCTAATTTTCTCTAAGGATCTCTTAAATTTTGAAAGATTCACAAACAAATATGCAGCTTCCTCTACTCGTAAAATCTATTTCCTATCATTTTTATTCGCTGTAATAGCTCTCTCTGCGCTGGGCAAGTGATTTGCTAGACAATATCCTTTAAGATATATGGTATACCAGATCTCGCTTATTGTTTTGTAATTTCTTCGACTGTAATATGACTCCCGTACCTGTGTTCTGTAACTCTGTCCAGAACTTCTCGCATCGAGAAAATGTTAAGCGCAGGCGTAGGTCCTACGAAACTTTCATCTGGTTTCTTAAGCCGCATCAATATTTGGAAAATATCACGCATCCCAGCTATCGGCATCTACATTTTTGGTCAGTTTTTCTATTTTGGAGATGTGGAATGAGTGACATTTCTGAAATATTGACGAACCACGCAAAACATTCGTATAACGCAGACGTTCACTTTACATTTTATCGATGCGAGAAAGTTCTGGAACATGGGCACTGGAAATTATTGCGTTTGATTTAAAATTATAATTTCATACTTTTTACTGGGTGTAGCAAAGAATAAATATCGCCATCTATCTATCAATTATAATAATTTTCAATTTGACTTTTTACCAACATCCATTGCCCTTGAAATATTTAAAAGCGCATTGCAATTATTTCACTGCTCGTTCAATAATAATTGAAATAGCCATTTGCTTAATCAACGTGCAAACATTTTTTTGACCTCTCGTAAAATAATTAAACAGCCAACGAAATTCCCTTTTATTACTGACCACGCTAAATTAGCTTAATTAATGGTAAAATAAAAATGAGTCTGGACATTTAAATTATTGACTGACAATTGTACCTGCCAAATTAAAAGAAAACTTTTAAAAAATTAATGATAATAAACTTGTAGCAGAATTTTAATTTTAAATTTAATTACTTTAAAAATAGACTCGCATCGGACTTAACAGTAAAAGTTCCCATAGGGAATGGACCTTAGTCATAACTTCTTCATTATTTGGTTGAAAAAAAAAGTAACTTACTTGTACTTTCAAGTGCATCAGTTATTCATTGCTGACCTTAGTTGAACCATCGAAAAGCTGTAATTTATATATTTAATCACCAAAGAGACAGATAATTGAAAAAGCTTCCAAGTATCTTAGATTTTCGATCAATTACATACGGTTCCGTTTTTGGACGTTCTTCAAATCGTATGGGGGATAATTTGAAGTTGCTTTACATGATTCCTTAAAAATATTGTTTTTTATCGTAAAAATTAATGAAAATCAAAATTAAATGTGTAAAATGTGTTTTCGGTCCACACATTTACGTATAATTGACATCTGCGTTGGAGATACATTCATCATGGGTCTAGAAAAAGGACTGGAGAAGGATAAGCTGTTCCTTGAAAATGTTTTAACTTAAGCTCTGGAAGAGGCGATCGATCGAGATAACTGGAAAAGAACAAATAAGTATTATCAACAGTAAATGGGATCCCGCAAGCCTACGAAAATAATTTTGTAAGCAGATCGGATAAACGGGGGCAGTGTACAGTTTGTGAATTTAAGAATCACCAGAATACCGATGCAAAAAACGTACAACTAACTAGGATCCTTAAGCCAAAAAAGTATAAGTTTTAAAATAGTAAAGGATTCTAAACAATTTTACAAGATCTCTCTGGAAAATAGAAATATGAATAGAGTTTTTAACAGTCTACATCTTTCAGAATAACCATTGTCTTTGGTCTTTAACTTTGAGCTCCTGGTTGGGTTGGGTCACTTGAATCTTGTACGGGTGTAGGCCATGCGAAAGACCAAGTGCTTGTGCCCGCCACAAATTCTCCTGCACACTTTCACTGTCAGCGGAAATATTTTTTCGGCAGATCTTGCACTTTGTTAACATACAAATGTTGGCAGATTTTTCATTGAACCGGTCGAATCGAATTTATCTACCACGTTGCGAATAGTCCTCCCGGAAGGACGATCGTAAAAAAGTGGGGTAAAACTAATAGAGTAGAATTGAATGCTTCCAAAACACGTGCTGTCTTCCCCAATAGTCTGCCATTATCCATGAACGGCACTTGCATCGCTGAAACCGAAAAGCTTTCCATCCTCGGTATGTGTGTTAATGACAACCTTCGTTGGAATGACCACATATTCGATGTCGCCAAACACGCTGCGAAATGTCTAGGCTTCCTCTAGCGATGCAAAAAATGTTTCATCCCTTTCGATCTGCCTATAATTTATAAGGCTCTTATTCGCCCAAAACTTATTCGATTCAAAACCGTTATTGGTGTTAGAGACATCGCGAAAATTTACTCGAACAGTAGACCTACTTTCATAAAACAATTTAATCATTTGCACAGTGTCAGTGTCGATTTGACAAGACATACTTCATAAATGACAGTCAATTTGACAGATTTGAACTTCGACAGAATACCTGTCAAAGTTCGGAAATTGGAAAGCCCTTTATGGTTAGTTACGAATACGCTTTTTATATTGAAAACTTAATTAACTGCGGAGTACCGACATCACTCTCTATATAAAATGATGGCCAATCGATGTAATCCGAAGCATCTATTTTGTTAAATCAATTCGCCAATATGATACGTATTAATACAACTAATATAATCATCGTTTTCACTTTGCTTCGCAAACAGATTTTTCCCTTTTTTTACAACCTTCCGACTACTCCATTAAACGAGGAAAAAAAAATCTGTGTTGTGTTGTGTTGTACTTATTTAATTAACATTTAAAATAAATACATAAAATTTA
This sequence comes from Ferdinandea cuprea, assembly GCA_963576555.1. Classification (NCBI taxonomy): domain Eukaryota; kingdom Metazoa; phylum Arthropoda; class Insecta; order Diptera; family Syrphidae; genus Ferdinandea; species Ferdinandea cuprea. The sequence continues at coordinate 81,466,186 of OY754961.1, read as the reverse complement.
ATAGCATTTTGTTATATATTGAAACCACCATGGCAAAAAAAAAGGAAACCAGAAACACAACACAGTTTTTTTTTTGGGATTTTATTTTTGCGTCTGAAACTCTGAAACCTCGAGAGTGTCATCCATGTTCGGAGGTAACATAAAAATGCGCAATTTCCATAAACTACAATAATTGTGATGTGTTTTTTATTTATTTATTTTTTTTATTTTGCTCAGCGGGCATAAATTTCAATATTTGTACAATATGCATTCGAATAATGATTTATTTATTGAATTTCCAATTGAAAAATAAAAAATGAGTACAAAAAAAAAATCCAAATTCACAAATATTGTTTTCGAGAACAAAACAAACAGTGGAACGGGACAGATACACACGGTGTGTGAGGATAAAGTAACTAGTGTGTGAGTTTTTATTCGCTTCTCGCATGCAATCACCACAAGAAGAGTTGTGTGATGTGAATAATTCACTGTGATTTTTTTTCTTTCTTTCTTTCTTTCTTTTTGTTTAATTTAAATTGTTCCATTGACATTCAGAATAATGGGCGAAATACTTATGTATTATTAGTATGGGTTTGGGTTTATTTTTTTTTTTATAAAAATTATTTATATTGTGCAATTGAGGTTTGTGGGTTTTTGCAATGAATATAGACAAGGCTATTGGATTTCGTTTTAGGAACAAAAAAATTCTCCATT